>CM057463.1:142774735-147574735 GCA_030035585.1 Dugong dugon | reverse complement strand
AACTGGGCAAAGAATTTGAACAGATTTTTCTCCAAAGAAGATTTACAAATGGCCAATAAGCACTGAAAACTGCTTAAAATCAGTAGTCATCAGGAAAATGCAAATTAAAACCACAATGAGATACCACTTCACAACCACTAACCAAAACCCGAACGAGTTGCCTATGTTGAGTCGATTCCCATTCATAGTGACTCTATAGGACAGAGTAGAACCGCCCTATAGGGTTTCCAAGGAGCAGCTGGTGGATTCAAACTGCCAACCTTTTGGTTAGCAGCCGAGCTCTTAACCACAGCACCATGAGGGCTCCTCACACCCACTAGGAAGGCTATAGTCAAAAAGACAGATAATAACAAGAGTTGATGAGGATGAAGAGGAGCTGGCACTATTACGCACTGATGATGGGAATGTAAAATGGTACCAGCACTTTGGAAAACACTGGCATTTCCTCAAAATGTTAAATGTAGTTACCATACCTCCAAACAATAACACTGCTAGGTATACACCCAAGAGAAATGAAAACATACGTTCACATAAAAACTTGTGCATGAATATTCCTAACAGCATGTTTCATAATAGCTAAAAAGTGGAAACAACCCAAATGTCCATCAACTTGTGAATGCGTAAACAATATATAGTATATTCATACAATGGAATATTATTCATCCATAAAAAGGGATGTAGTATGACACATGCTACAACATGGTGAAACTTGAAAATATTATGCCAAGCGAAGGAAGCCAGACACAAATGACTATATACTGTTTGATCCTATTATATGAAATGTCCAGAACAAGAAAATCCAGAGACAGAAGGTAGATTATTGGTTGCCTAGGGCTGGAGGAGCTGAGGGGAAGTGGGGGTGACAGCTAACGGGAACACGATTTCTTCTGGGGGTGATGAAAGTGTTCTAAAATGGTTTGTAGTAACCAGTTGCATAACACTGTGAATATAATAAAAACCATTAAATTGTACACTTTAATGGCTGAATTACATGGTGTGTGGTGCAATGGGTTTCTTTTATGTGGCTCTTCTAGCCCAGGTTTGTACTTCTCCCATAATTATTGGTCAGGCCACAATCTGTTAAAGGATTAGTAGGTTTGCTATACGCATAAGCACCTGCAAGGATTGATCGTTTTGCTATCTGCGTAAGTGGCTTGCAATCCACCCAGTAGGATTGGTTGATTTATGAAAACCACGCCTCGAAATTGGCAAGGAGTTTTCCTATATAAGCAGCTAATCTCACAGAGGTTTTTTGGGGACCTCCTGATCAACAAGAGCCTGGAGAGAAGCACATCCTTTGGACCAGGGGTCCCTGCGTGGAGAAACCTGAAACCCATTGCCATCAAGTTGATTCTGACTCATAGCAACCCTAGAGGAGAGGGTAGAACTGCCCCTTAGGCTTTCCAAGGAGCAGCTAGCAGATTCAAAATGGAGACCTTTTTGTTAGCAGCCATAACGCTTAACCACTTTGCCACCAGGGCCCCAGAGAACCTCTTAGACCTGGGTAAAAGAGCCATAGTACAGGTCAAGGGCTATAACACTGAGCTGATAACACTGAAGACCAACAGAATTGGCAGTAAACACAGCAGAGCCACGTGCCAGAGAAACGCTGGTAGGGGTATGAGTAGCGAGAACCACAAGACTGGCAGGTAGCCAGTTGAGCCATGGAGCAGAGCTGGGCATCTCAGGCAGGAGGCTGCCAATGGAGCTGGGTGCCCTGCAGAGGATAGAGCCACAGTCCACACCCATTCATGTGGATGCCCGAGCAGAGCAAGCAGCAGCGGAGGCTGAAGTGGCCTGCCTGTGGTGGTGGCTGATGCTCCAGCTGTGCTGAGAGCTGTGACCTGAGGGGGCAAAAAAGAGGCCTGCAGAGACTTGGGCATATACCGCACAGGGGCTGCCCATAAAAGTGTTGCCTTAAGAGGTGTTATAATGCCGGCCTAACCCTGGCATTAGCCCAGGGTTGTCCTGAAGCTGCTAGTTGAGAGCTGGACCAGTACGTACATGGGACAGACCCAGTCAAGAAAAGCCAGAGAGAACAAGCACAGCTACGCTGCACCTGACCTGAGGTGATGGCACACCCTGCTGAGAGACAGAGAGACACCTGCTGACACCTAACCCAGGTGTGCCTGCCCAGTAACGCAGAAATGGACATGGGTAATTTGGGAAGGGTGAGCAGGTCCTCTTTTAGACATAAGTGGATTCCTCCCCTACGATGCTAAGTGAGGCACTTGTAGGAGTGGAGGGGTCCAGTTCACCTCAAATCTGTTCCTGTTGTTTACTGTTTGCTTTCTGTAAGTAACCTGTTCTTGTTGTTTACTATTTACCTTCTATAAATAATAACACCTTTTAACTGCCAACACTGTGTAAGTGCCTGTGTGTATGACCCAATCAGATTGGACACTAGAGTTCTCATCCCAGAAGTCTTACTGTTGCTTGTAGTTCTCAGGCAACTGGTGTGTGTTTGGAGCCCTGGTGGTACAGTGGTTAAGCACTTGGCTGCTAACCAAAAGGTGGCTGTTTTGAACCCACCAGCCACTCCTTGGTATGGCAGTCTGCTTCCATAAAGATTTATAGCCTTGAAAACGCTATGGGGCAGTTCTACTCTGTCCTACAGGGTCACTACGAGTCGGAACCAACTTAACCACAATGGGTTTGGTGTGTGTTTACGCACACAGTTTACATGCTATGTGAATTATATCTCAATAAAGCTGTTACAACAAAAAGTCAGAGACTGAGAAACATACCACCAACTACTATCACTATTATTTTTTTAAAAGGATTATTTTAATGCTAATAAAAAAGGTAGGAAGAATTTAAGAACCGAAAAATAAGAGCAGTTCATTCAATTGAATATATTTTAGCTTTAGTGAGAAACTCATCCTATTAATCTTACTTCTCTTATTTCACCATTTACTGGCAAATATTTTATCACAGAGAAGCATTCTGAAACTACTGGCATATTTAGCTAAGATCCCTCCCAGTTTCACACTCTGATTCTGAAATTGCCATGACCTCCCCATAATGCAGTGGGCAGGCCAGCTCCCTCTAGAGATTCGTATCCCTATGGGCTTCATTGTCTGGCTCTAAGGAATTCTCCATCCCTTCTAACCTTTCTCTCTCCTCTTCACCGCCCCTTTTCACTATACTCATGACCTTTATCTCTCCCCTAGGGTGATTCTGGAGGGCCTCTGTCATGTCTCATTGACAATGTGTGGATCCAGATAGGACTGGTGAGCTGGGGAATAGGCTGTGGTCAAACTCTTCCTGGAGTCTACACTAGTGTGATCTACTACCAAAAATGGATTAATGCCACCATCTCAAGAGCTGAGGTTTTACGTCCCAAGAATCTGAACTTATCTGACTTCCTCCTCCCAACTGTACTGCTCTCTCTGCCTCTCCTGGGACCCTCCTGGACCTAACATGATACAGAAGAGCAGGCAGTATAGCGGAAGCTGCCAGCTGAGTACCAGGCTGGGAAGGGAGCGCTCGGAGAACAGGCCCCAGCGGCAGAGAACTCATAGGACAGTCACTGGGAACCCCGAACGACTTCATTAAAATAATCTGAAATTTTTTTTTTTTCTTTTTTTAACGTTCTTGACTCTGGAAGTATGTTTTTTTTTAGTGGTTGGGATGTGAACATCTGAGAAATAAAGCTGCCACTTCTGTGCATGACATTCTTTGTCCCTAACTATGCATCTATAAATAATAACACCTTTCAATTGCCAACACTGTACAAGTGTTGCTGCGTGTGTCCCAATCAGGTTGGATAGTCTAGTCCTCATCCCAGAAGTCTTATCACTGCTTGTAATTCTGAAGCAACTGGTGTGTGTTTATGCATACAGTTTACATGGTACCCTCTTATCCCCTCTATGGATAAGTATTTGTGGACACAAATTAAACGGCTTCTAGAGAGACAAGGCAAAAAGCATCTGGGATGAAAGAGAAGGTCCTCGAAGAAGTATATTAAGGGTTTACTTTGTGCATCAGGGCTTCTTACAGGATCTACATTTTTACTTCCTCAATGGGAGTCCCTGTGTGGCACAAATGGTTAAGTGCTCGACTACTAACTGAAAGGTTGGTGGTTCAAACCTACCCAGAGGCAACTCAGAAGAAAGGCCTGACGATCTGCTTCTGAAAGGTCACAGCCTTGAAAACCTATGGAGCCTTTCTACTCTGCACACATGGGGTCACCCTGAGTCGGAATTAACTCAACAGCAGTGGGTATTATCCTTTGCTTCCCTCCACACCTCTCCTCGTCAACTTTAGCAAGGGGTCTAATATGAAATGCATATGTGTAGTTCAGCTCTTTATTTTTCTAAAAATTTTACTTGTAGAAACACCAGTATGACCTGCTACCAAAAACACGTTAAGGCCATGATCTCAAGAGTTGAAGCCTTGAGTTATCCAGATTGTTTAATGTCATTTCTATAATAATTTTAAATGTTTAGAGTAAGGAAAAGATTATAACCCTTGCTTAATTAGCATGTGTCCTTTTGTTAAACAATCACATGACCTGTCCTATTTCCTTTTATGCCTTGGCTCCCTCAGCACAGGAGCTTAGGACTAACTTCAGTACTCAGCTGCAGTTATTTCCTATATCTGGATTTTCTAGCATAATTCCATCATTTAAGTCTCATTGGAATAGACTTAAGTTTTATTGCATCTGTGTCTTTTACAGTATGACAATTATAAAATAAAAAAAAAATTGGGGGTGCCTTTAATAAGAAGCCAAAGTAGATTTGGAAACTTAAAATCCTTGTTCACCCTCAAACTAACCTCCCATCTAAACTACTGCTACAGCCTTCTAACTGGCATCCCCACATGCTTTCTTATGCCTTATACCTCTACCTACCTCCACTTATTCTCCGCAGCACTCAGACTACTGTTTTAAAAACAAAAATCTTTTTTATACCATTCTCCCCTCCTCTCCTGCCTACAGCACTTCAAAGGCAACTTGGTGCTCACAGGGTAAGGACTAAGGTCCTTAAATGGCCTACCAAGCCCTATGCTGTCTGACCTCAGCCTACCTAACCTCATCTGGTCACTCTGTTCTGCTGTCTAAGCTTTCACTTCCTGACATGCTCCAAGCATTTGTGCCTCTGCCATTCCCTCTCCCCCCAGCTGCTCGTGCCTAGTTAATTCTTACTCCGTTCACCCTTCACTCCCTCAAGGAAGCTGGCCCTGGCTCTCTGGACCAGAACAAATCCCCCAGTATATATTCTCATAGCACCATGGAGCCTTCCTCCATAGGACTCACCATAGCTGTAATTTAATATTTGCTTGTGTAACAGTCTACTTAATGCGTGTCTTTCTCACCAAACTGTAAGGTCCATGAGAGTAAGAAGCATTTTTGTTTTCACCCATACCCACCACTGTAACCTAGTCTCAGTAAGTATTTGTTGAAATAATTAATAATAAATACTCAAACTGTCTCCCTACCTATACTCCTCACCAGTAAACAAAGCACCTGAGTGTTTTGTTTATGGGTAGCCAGCACCCAGCACAAAGCCTCGTACAATGTAGGTTTTCAAAATACTAGTTGAATGAAAGGATGGAGGAAAGACTCTCCAGCTCAGTTCTCTTCCTCACACCTTACCAGCTATAAGGAACAAAAGAGAGAAAAGAGTACACAAGCAAATGAACTAACTGAAAGGTTTCTCAGATGTAGGAACTCAAGCTAAGTAGGCTCTGGAATGACCCAGAGGGTAAGCAAAAGTACAGGTGAGACAGAAGGGCAAGAGGGAAGAAGGAGGGCAAAAAAGGAAAATGGAGGAAGAGGGGCAGACTAAGGTCAAGAACCAGAGAAGAAAAAGCACACAAGTGTGTGAGCCAGGATAACACAAGCAAGAGAACGTAAAGAAGATCAAGCAAGTCAAAATACTGCTTCCTATCATTCCTCCAGACACTTAGCTCAAAATAGGAGGCAACTGTTCCACAGTACTAGGTCTGGCAAATTTTTCCTCATGAGATAGGAGTTGAAATTTAAAACTTTGGAAGGGACTAGCCCATGCCAAGTGGAAAAAAAGATGACCGCATGTCCTACTGTCCTGGCCACAGCTGGCTGGATGTACCAGGGATGAGCGCCTCTCCGTCAGCTGACCAGGGAGTTGTGGGGAAGTTGGCCTAGCATCTTAGTCAACAGATGCACTCAATACTGGACAACCCATCAGACCCCTCCTCTTGGGAAGTCTGAATGTGAATTACACAGTATGTCAACAGTAAGTGCCCACACCATGTTCCAAGCCCTATTCTAGGCACTGAGGACACAGCAGTACATACTACACACCAAGCCCTCGCCTCAAGGAGTTAACATTCCAGTGGGAGAGAGAGGAAATAACCAAATGAAAAAGAAATGTATATTGTGACATCATGTAGAGAAAAGTCTCATAAAAATAAATAAATAAAACAGAAAAAGGAGCCCGAATATCAGGGTGGGTAATTCCACTTTAGATAAGGTGGTTACGAAAGCCTCTCTGAGGAGGTGATATTTAACAGAGGCCTTAATGAAGAAGTTGTTGGGTGCAGTCATGTCGATGCGACTCATAGCAACACTATAGGACAGAGTACAACTGCCCCATAAGGTTTCCAAGGAGTGGCTGGTGGATTCAAACTGTCGACCTTTTGGTTAGTAGCCGAACGCTTCTTGTTGTTGTTAGGTGCCATCAAGTTGGTTCCGACTCATCACAACCCTATGTACAACAGAATGAAACACTGCCCAGTCCTGTGCTATCCTCACAGTCGTTGCTAAGTTTGAGCCCACTGTTGCAGCCATTGAGCGTCTTCCTCTTTTTCACTGACCCTCTGCCTTATCCAGCATGATGTCCTTCCTCAGGGACTGGTCCCTCCTGATAACATGTCCAAAGTACGTGAGAAGAAGTCTCGCCATCCTCGCTTCCAAAGAGCATTCTGGCTGTACATTAAACAAGACAGATTTGTTCATTCTTCTGGCAGACCCTAGTATGTTCAATATTCTCTGCCAACACCATAATTCAGGCATCAATTCTTCTTCAGTCTTCCTTATTCACTGTCCATCTTTCGTATGCTTATGAGGCAAATGAAAATATCTTGGCATAGACAAGTGAGCATCCCCAGCGCTGCATCTGTTTGTTGAACCATCTCAGCTGGTATTCCATCAATTCCTGGAGCCTTGTTTTTCACCAATGCCTTCAATGCAGGTTGGACTTCTTCCTTCAGTACCATCAGTTCTTGATCATATACTACCTCCTGAAATGGCTGCACATTGACCAATTCTTTTTGGTATGGTGACTCTGTGTATTGTTTCCATCTTCCCTTGATGCTTCCTGCATCGTTCAATATTTTGCCCGTAGAATCCTTCAATATTGTAAATCAAGGCTTGAATTTTTTCTTCAGTTTTTTCAGCTTGAGAAAGTTCAGCCAAGTGTGTTCTTCCTCTTTTGTTTTCAAACTCCAGGTCTTTGCATTTTTCATTATAATACTTTGTTTTCTAGAGCTTCCCTTTGAAATCTTCTGTTCAGCTCTTTTATGTCATCATTTCTTCCATTCGCTTTGCAAGAGCAAGTTTCAGAGTCTCTTTTGACATTCATTTTGGTCTTTTCTTTCTCTCCTGTCTTTTTAATGGCCTTTTGCTTTCTTCATCTATGATGTCCTTGATGTCATCCCACAACTCATGTGGTGTTCAGTCATTAGTGTTCAATGTGTCAAATCTATTTTGGAGATGGTCCCCAAATTTAGGAGGGATATACCCATGGTCATATTTTGGCCACCATGTGCCTCTCAGTTTGTCATACTGTGGTGGCTTGCGTGTTGCTGTGATGCTAGAAGCTATGCCACTGGTATTTTAAATATCAGCAGGGTCACCCATGGTGCACAGGTTCCAGCAGAGCTTCCAGACTAAGACAGACAAGGAAGAAGGAGCCGGCAGTCTACTTCTGAAAAACTGGCCAGTGTAATGAAGAAGGGAAGCAAGAAGATACCGGGGAAAAGGCCATTCCAGGTAGAGAGAACAGCACGTACAAAGGTTCAGAGATGGGAACATGTAAGTATGTCTGAAGAAGAGCACGGAGATCAATGTGGCTGAACACCATGACCATGAGGGAAGGGATAGGAACTGAGACAGAGAGGGAGCACAGACCAGGTCATGTGGAGTTTCAGAGGCCTCAACATGGACTTTGAATTTCATTCTCAGTGAGATGAGAAGCCACTGGAGGGCTGAGAACAGGGAATGAAGAAAAAATGGAAGAGTGATGCAGACATAGAGAATCCCACACAACACTGCTCATGGGAGCATGCAGAGGCCACAAGGGTAGTAGAGAGGGTAATCACATGGCCGCAGAGTTAGAACAAGAAGCAGAAGAAAAAGAATCAGACACCAAGGTGCTAAAGTAGAGCACAAAAAACCCTAGAAGGCTGCTGTATCCCGAATATGAGTGAGAGAAGGTTTGAGTTTCATGAGACTATGTTTTCTTGCCTTTCCATATCCCCCCAATCAGCAGCGTTCTTACAATAAGCAGTTGCTGTTTCATCATCTCTGACTCCTGGAGACCCCATGCGTGCCAGAGTAGAACTGTGCTCCACAGGGTTTTCAATGGCTAACTTTTCAGAAGTGGACTGCCGGGCCTTTCTTTCGAGGCACCTCTGGGTAGACTCAAACCTCCAACCTTTCAGTTAGCAGTCAAGCACGTTAACCATTTGCATCACCCAGGGACTCCTATTCTTACAATAACATCCTGTTATGGATTGAATTGTGTCCCCCAAAAAACATGTCAACTTGGCTAGACTGTGATTCCCTATATTGAGTGGCTGTCCTATATGTTGTAAATCCTAACTTCTATGAGGTTAATGAGGCAGGATTAGAGGCAGTTATGTTAATGAGGCAGGACTTAATCTACAGGTTTAGGTTGTATCTCCAGTCAACCTCTTTAGAGATATAAAAGGGAGAAGCAAGCATAGAGACAGGGGGACCTCCTACCATCAAGAATGAAGAACCAGGAGGGGAGCTCGTCCTTTGGACCTAGGGTCCCTTCGCTGAGAAGCTCCTAGACCAGGGGAACATTGATGAGAAGGACCTTCCCCCATGGCTGACAGAGAGAGAAAGACTTCCCCTGGAGCTGGCACCCTGAATTTGGACTTATAGCCTCCTAGACTGTGAGAGAGTAAATTTCTCTTTGTTAAAGCCATCCACTTGTGGTATTTCTGTTATAGCAGCATTAGATAACTAAGATAGGCCCCATTAACCAAGATAACCCAAGAAAGGCACAAGCCCAAGTTTCTCACCATCTACTTTACAATTCATCACTACCTTACTTTCTGTTTTGTCTCCTTATTACCCAGACCACTGTTCCCATATCAAGGTCTTCTTTTGTCTGTCCTTGACCCCTGGAATAACCCTCCTCTTGTATACCTCAATCTACTTATTTCTGTCCCCTGATTAGAAAAGGAGGCAGTAAAATCTGAATGGCACATTGACAGGAACCTAGCAAATGGTTTAAAACATGAGCAGGGAAGTTTTTCTCCTGCTTAAATTGCACAAATAACGGCTTTTTGTCTGTGATGTATTTCAGGTTCTCTAAAGATACTCAAAACAATTATTGTGATTGTATTTCAAAAAGAGGCTCAACTAACTACATAGATTCTTTTGTTTCAATTGCTAAAATATAAATTGTGAAGTTTAACTCAATATATGAGATACAGCACCTGATAACACATTACTGGAAGAAAAAAAAAATAAACATTTGCATTCACAAAACTAAAATGTCAAGTACCTACCGGTAACTAATCAAATGAGGAGGAAAAAAATAGGAACATCTTTACACTGTATTTTTTTAGAGGGGTGCTCAACAGCATTTCTATATTAAAAATCTATTTTAATTTGCAGACTCTTCCTTGCACTATGTAATTTTAATATGCTCCAGTTTTCATTGTAACATGTCTTGAGGAATTTTAATTAATGTGGGATGTGTTAAGGTCACATCTGACAAATAAAGTCACACACAAAGCCTGCTGAAAATCCAACCAGCAGGGTTTGTTTTGTTTTGTTTTTTTACCTAAAAGTGGGGGGAAAAAGTTGTACATTGTTTCCAGATCTCCTCTTCGTATTAACAGACTATTTCAAGTAATTACCCATTTTTCCATTATTTCACTAAATTGTAAAGTTACCAAAGATATGTGGGAACATTATAAAACAAAAGGATTCAAATTATAACGTTCGGAAGCTATATTTTGATATTATTTTATCCACAGTAGACTGATAAAATAGATTTTATTTTTTCAGATGCTTGACCTCATTTTGAAGCTATAACACTCTTCCTACCAAATCTGACCTGAAACTTATAGTTTATGTACTAGAAGTCAGCTGCCTGAGAATTTTGCTAAATGTGTTACTTTTTCAAGAAGGGGAGAATGGGAAGGAGTCATTCAAAATAACCACAGATTAGATTTATTTTATTTCCTACTATCAATAACTGACAGAAAATGTTCACTGTTAGAAGAAGAAAAAAGATTGAAAACTTTAATGAAAAATTCTAACTGTCTTCCAGAATAATTATCCTCAACTGACCCAAATTCTCTCCACAACTTCTAATACCATGTAAGCATTCACTTCCCGTCTCTGTGTGGCTGGAATAAGTGATTGGGATCTAGTCCTGCAGCACTTTGTGCCACTCTTGCGACATTTAGCCACTTAGCCCACATAGCTTTGTACTATAATTAGCTATGAACACCCAGGAGTGAAAGGGATAGGACATGATGAAGGTCTAAGCCTCCAGAATGCTAAAGACATTCTAATTTTAGTGGAAATAGTAAGAAGAGGACAGATTCCAGACACAATTTGGTGGTAGAACTGAGATAAATTTTGATTGGACTTGGATGTGATTTGATGGATTGGATGCGGGGGTGGGGGCAGGAGGGAGGCCCAGGATAGGCAAGTGGAGAGAGTAAGGAGAAAGGAGAAATCAAGAATGACTCCTAGGATAAACCCCAGAAACTACTGCCCTGAGATAACTTTAAACTTTAAACCAAAAATATCCCCTGAAGTCTTCTTAAAACCAAACAATAGTTTAGCTTAACTAGTAAAAAATGTATGCCTTGAGCATTGTGCTCTTTCAAGATCTATCTATATGGGATCAAAGGGACAACAGCAACTGGAAAGATTAGACAGGAAACTTAGGGGGCAGTGAGTTTATGTAAATGTGGGATGGACAACTCAGAAAAGGAGGGTGAGAATGGTTGTACAACTCAAAGAATATAATCAGTGTCACTGTACTGTACATGTAGAGACTGTTGAGTTGTACATTCTGCTCTGTATATTCTCAACAACGATTGAAAACGAATGACTCCTAGGTTGCTGGCCTGAGAATGGCAATACCATTATATGAAATGAGGAAGACTGGAGGAGGAACAGGTTTGTCAGGCTATCAAATCAAGCTGAAGGCTACATAACGGTCCCTGTAGATGCCCATGTCCTAATCCCTAAAACCAAATACTCACCAGAGCATCTTCAAGGGCAAGTATTTGGATTTGAGGAGAAATCCCCTGTCCCCCTGTGAGTTATGAAGCTGTTTATATTTCTGAATGTGTTATCTTACACGGTAAATGGGACTTCGCAGATAAAATTAAGTAAGAATCTTGAGATGGGGAGAGTAGCCTGGATGATCCAGGTGGGCCCAATGTAATCACAAGAGTCCTTACAAGAGGGAGGCAAGAGGGATCGGAGTCAGAGAGAGAGATGTAAGGATGCAAACAGAAGTCAGAGAGAAGATGCTATGCTGCTGGCTTTGAAGACAGCAGGGGCCCTGTGCCAAGGACTACAGATGACCTCTAGAAGCTGGAAAAGGCAAAGAAACAGATTATCCCTCGAGCCTCCAGAAGGAAAGTGACCCTACTGACATCTTGATTTTAGCCCAATGAAATGGATTTCAGGCTTCTGACGTGCAGAACTGTAAGATAATAAATTGGTGTTGTTTAAAAGCACTGAATTTGTAGTGATTTGTGACAGCAGCAATAGGAAATGAATACAGACATGTTAGATTTGAGAGGCCTATTAGACATCCCAGTAGAGCTGCTGAGTGGGCAGTCTGGAGCTCAGAGGAGAGGGCAGGACTAGAGAAATAAAGTTGGAAGAATCTGCTAGAATTAGGAACCCTCTTCCGTATGCCACTCTACCCCTGCCCCCCTAAAAAGCACCCATGCGCACACACAATATTGGTTCATACAATTTCAAGATGCTCAGTAATCTCTATATTCATAGAATCCCCAACATACTGTAAATAATCACAAGGCAGCCTGTTCTAACCCCAATAAGATTACTGCCTTCTTAAATAAGGAGGTTTGGTGAATATGCCTGTGGTTTTATAAAAAATATGTCGAGGTATTGTTATTGTTGTTTTTAAACTTTTTATTTATTTATTTACTCACTTTGCTTTTTAAAATACAAGTTCATACTAACAAAAGGCTGTGGTTACAACTGCACAGCTTTAGGACTGAAACACATTTGACTAATTTTATTAAAAATTCCATATTGCTAGACTATATAGAAAGGAGAGCAGTTTGCTGATCAACGAAATTTTGTGTCAATGAATTTTAAATAATGAAAACACTTTGGCCTTAAAATTTAAAATCACTAAAGCGTCTTCAAGGAAAGTATTCGGATTTTAGGAGACATCCCTTATTCCCCTATGAATTCAATGAAGCTGTTTCTATTTCTGAAACAGAGGGCTAACGTGAAAGGCCTCTAGGAGACTGTGCTCAAAAAGAAATGCACCAATGTTTCAAATTCAGTTTGGTCCAGAGCCTGCTAAGTTGGTGTCATACAAGAAAAAATGTTAACCTACTTAAAGATGTCCAATAAATGACTAGTTTAAAAATAAGCACATTTCAAAACGCTAAAAACAGGTCACAAAGTGAGTAAAACCAAATCAATGTCAACTAGCTTTCTTTAGAGCCCAGTGGCTAGCCTGTGGCTTAGCCAAGCCCTTCCAAGCAGGCAGAGCTCCAGGAGGGGAGCATCCTGCCCTTGGACCATGCTTGACAGTGCACAGACAGCTTTCCAAAGTATTTTTTATCAAGTGTTTAAGTCTCTGCAAATGCAAACCATGAACCAAATACCATGTGAGTTCATAAAATATGCTCTAGAAAAAAATTCTAGAAGATTATATTTTTATAGCCATGAAAGTAAGCTGAACATAACAGGACAGAACTGGAAAGTCCTGGGGCGGGGGGTGGGGAGGGGTGAGGAATAAAAGGTACAAGGCCATGTACAGAAATTTCAGCTTTAAGGTGAGGGTATAATGTACAAGCAATCGGGAGGGTTTAGTGCAGGAGAATGACATGATCAGTTTGCAGTTTTAGAAAATCGCTTTCTTGAATATGATTCCAGAGAAGCAGGTCAGGAGACAGGAAGGTTAGTTACAAAGCTGTTGTGAAGGGTGAGAGATGGCAGCCTGGACCAGGACGGTGACAATGAGGATGGAGAGAAAAGACAGAGTCAAGAGCTACATAAAAGATGAACTCAATAAAATCTGCTGATTGACTAATTAGATAATAGGTAATCATGGTGAGGGAGAAAGTCAGGCACCACGCCCAGGTTTCTGCTTGGGCAACTTGGCTGATGTCATTCACAGAGATATGGAACCTTGGTGGAGAAACAGGTTAGAGATAAGAAAGACACCAAGAGTCTACAAAAACTAAATTGGCTTATAAAATAAACAATATCACCCGTGAGGAATGTGCTCCCTTAAACAATCACCCATAGGAGTACATTTACCCAAAAGCAAAGATTAAAAGGCAAGGAGGGGAAGGGAAGCTAGATTAATGGAAACAGGAACAAAGAGAATGGAAATAATGAGAATGCTGACACATTGTAAAAATTGTAACCAACACCATGGAACAATTTGTACAAAAATTGTTAATTGGGAACCTAATTTGCTGTGTAAACTTTCACCTAAAACACAATAAAATATTTTTTGAAAAAGTCATCTCCTCTAGGATGCCTTACCATACTGCCTCCCAGACGCCTCCCACCCGTCCTCACCCCGGTGGGTTAGGCGTTCTTGCTGTATGGACTCATTAAACCATCTACCCATCTACTTGTGTTACTATAACATTTATTATCTTTTACTGATTTGCTTATTTGTCTGTGTTTCCTACTAGACTATAAGACATGGCATCTTCTCTCACAAAGCAAGCATGTAATTGGTATTTAAAAGACAACTGCCAAATAAATGAATGAAAATTGGGGGTGGGTGGGTGGTCTACACAAAAGAAATCCAAATAGGCAAACTATATTCTTACATTAAGCATTTATTAAATAAGCAAGTTGAGAAAACTAGAATATATTCCAAAAGCTTAATAGGCCAATTTGTAGTTACTTATATTAGCTGTGAGTCCCTAAGTGGTATAAACAGTAAGCATCTGACTACTAGCCAAAAGCTTGGCAGTTCGAACTCACCCGGAGGGGCCTCAGAAGACAGGCCTGGTGATCTGCTTCTGAAAGGTCACAGCCTTGAAAAGCCTATGGAGCAATTTTACTCTGTGCAAATAGGTCACCCTGAGTCGGAATCGACTCAATGGCAACTAACAACAACAACCTATTAGTTACAGAATGCTCATGAACAAATAAAATACACAAAGAATTCTCAAACCAAGTTTTTACCGTTAGTTTCAGCGTGCTCAAACTGACAAATCTTTTAAAAAGGCTAGGGTATGTGATGTTGTTTTCTCAATTACTCACTGCTCTCCCTGTACAAGGATTATCCATCCCCTCAAGGTGTGACTTGCAGGACCTCCCTGCAGAAGGATTATACTTCCCTGGCCATGGACACCACATTAGCCAGGAGATTTACTCTGGCCAATCAAATGGAGGCAGAAGTGATATATGCCACAATTTTGCAACAGTAAAAACGGCCTAAAAACATGTGCCGTTACATGGGTAGATATGGATGCGTATGTGTGTATAGAAAGGCATATGTGAGTAAATGCACATGCATGTATAAGAGTATCTGTAGGTATATATATATACACATTTGTGTGTGCTGCATATATACCCACATAAATAACAAACAACATAGGGGGTACAGTTACAGAGGCCTCCTAGACATATTCAAATAACTTGCAGGATTGGTTTACTGGGTTAGAAAGCTTGGGACTATAGTTTTGGGGAAAAACTTAGTCAATTAGCATAACATAGTTCACAAAGATAACGTTCTACATCCTAGATTGGTGAGTAGTGTCTGGGGTCTTAAAAGCTTGTGAGTGAGCATCTAAGATACAACTACTGGTCTCTACTCGTATGGAGCAAAAGAGAATGAAGGAAATCAAAGGCTCAGAGAAGAAACTAGTCTGTGGGATTAACAGCCCACATGAACCACAGCCTCCTCTAACCTAAGACCAGAAGAACCAGATGGTACCTGGCTACCATTACTGATGTTTCTGACCAGGGATACAATAAAAGGTCCCAGATAGAATGGGAGAAAAACGTAGAACAAAACTCAAATTCCTAAAAAAAGCCAGATCTACTGGACTGATAAAGACTAGAGGAATCCCTGAGACTAATGCCCTAAGATAACTTTTGAATATGAATTTGAAGCTATTTCTGCAGGTAACCTTTCAGCCAAATAATAGACTGGCTTATAAAACAAAATACCACCCGTGAGGAATATGAGACCAAACGGTCAACATTTACCCGAGAGCAAAGATGAGAAGGTAAGGATGGGAAGGGAAGCTAGATCACTGGAAACAGAACAGAATAAAGATAATGAGAATGCTGACACATTGTAAAAATTGTAACCAACCGCACAGAACAACTTGTATAAAAATTGTTAAACGGGGACCTAATTTGCACTGTAAACTTTCACCGAAAACACAATAAAATATTATTCAAAAAAAAAAAAAAGAATCTTTAGTAAAATCTATAAAAATTCACCTAAGTAACAGGTAAGTGCTACATAATTTATTATACAGCAATTTCCTATGTCTGAATTAACTTGTGACAAACAGAAGGCCAATCCATCTCACTGCAACTACTGTAACAGCTTCCCAACTGTTCTTGCCACAAGAATACTGACCTCTCTTTCCATTCAATTCTCCAGACTGCAAATAGAATATTCTTGTAAAAACATAAAAGAAGAAATCACACAAAAAAAAATTTAAAAAAAAAAAAAAGTGATTTATGCTACTTCTGAGCAGAAGCTTTAAACGCTGTCAACCGGTTTGTCCATTGCTCTTTTTCCCAGACAGAGATCACTCCTTCAGGCAGGATCTCAAAATGAAGACCAGTGATGCTGAGCTGTAGGTCACCAGTTGCATATGTACAACTGGTGTTATAAGACACTGAGCTGTAGGAGTTGCTTAAGCCCACAGTGTAACTACAAAAGTTGATTGATACAGGTATCTAGCAAGTAACAACATCTGCTAAGAAGCAGCCTGATTGAAAAATACAGTTGGCCAGAGTATCCCAAAATTAGAACAAAGGATTTTGAACCTGAAAGGAAACTTGACTGTCAGGAATCAGAAAACTTGCTATGTAAAGGGTCAGACAGTAAATATTTCAGGCTTTGAGAGTCGGACAGTCCCTATTCGCAACTACTGAATTTTGTTATTTTAGTGTGAAAGCAGTAATAGATAATAGGTAAATGAATGAGCATGGCTATGTTCCAATAAAACTTTATTTACAAAAACAGGCAGTGGGCCAGATTTCACCAGCAGGTCTGCAGTTTACTGGCCTGTGGTGTAAATCCTCCATACTGTCAATGAGGAATCTGAGGCCTGGGGAGATGAAATCGCTTGCTCAAAGTCATACAGCTGCTTAGTGGTTGAGCATTAGAATCCAGGTCTCCTGAATCTAATCTTCATGAGTACGTGCTGTTGGGACACAAGATGGAGACGAAATACACAGGAAAAAATGATGAAAGCGGGGAATGCTAAGAGTTGCTTTTAACTGTGTGAAGTAGCTTTCAACTGTTTGGTAATAAACAAGAATTTGCTTTTCAAATTGAGTATGCCTTTCATAAAAACAAGTGGCAATCATAAGATCTAACAGGTGAACAAATGATAAATTAGCCAATGTTTTGAAAAATGATCTTCAGAGGAAACACTATTCTATATCTTCTTCCTACTATCATTTTATCAAACAGTCTATCAACCATTTCTTTTATCAGCAGGACAGTATTTACTATGATCATTACAGTCACTCATTTTAGGGGAAAAAAAGGTTTTTTTTTTTGTTTTCATTTCATAATATAAGCAACAAATACACCATACCAGTAAGCAATTATTTCTCGTGTTATTTTATTTTTCTTTCTTTTAATTTGAAAAGTAATAAATACTCATTGCAAGAAAAACAACACAGTATATAAAGTGACACACTCTATACCCTTCTTAATTCTACTCCCCAGAGTGTTAACCATATATTATTTTTGTACATGACTGATTTATATCAGAACAGTGCAGTAAAGCTATTTTCTCTTGCCACTCTTTTAACAAAAAGAAAAAATATGGTGTTCCCCTGGCAAGATTTCCCTTGAAAATCATGTTTTATAAAGCAACAGAGACCTAAATGTAAGAGCTAAAACTATAAAACTCTTAGAAGAAAACATACAGGTAAAACTTCGTGACCTTGAGTTTGGCAAAGGATTCTTAGTATGGTACCAAAAGCACAAGCAACAAAACAAAAAACAGACTGGACCTCATCAAAATTAAAAAACTTTGGCTGCAAAGGACACCATCAAGAAAGTGAAAAGACAACCCACAGAATGAGAGAAATTATTTGCAAACCATATGTCTGATAACAGGCTTGTATCTAGAATATATAAAGAACACTTACAACTCAATAATAAAAAGACAAATAACCCAATTAAAAAGTGGGCAAAGGATCTGAATACTATTTCTCCAAGGAAGATATACAAAGAGCCAATATGCACATGAAAAAATGCTCGACATCATTAGTCATCAGGCAAATACAAATCAAAACCACAATGAGGTACCACTTCACATCCACTAGGATGGGTAGAATCAAAAAGTCAGATAATAACAAGTGCTGATGAGGATATGAAGAAATACAAACTCTCACATATTGCTGGTAGGAATGTAAATGGGGCAGCCACTGTGGAAAACAGTTTGGAAGTTTCTCAAAATGTTAAACACAGAGTTGCCATATGACTCAGCAATCTCATTCCTAAAATAACCAAGAGAAACAAAAACATATATTCACACAAAAACTTGTACATAAATGTTCGTAACAGCATCATTCATTAACAGCTAAAAGGGAGAAACAACCCAAATGTCCAAGAGTGGACGATTAAAAAACAAAATGTGGTATATCCATACAATGAAATATTTTTTGGCAACAAAAAAGATTAAAGTACTGATACATGCTACAACATGTATGAACCCTGAAAACATGCCAAGTGAAAGCATTCAGTCACAGAAGTCCATATATTGTATGATTCCATTCATATGAAAGTCCAGAATAGGGAAATCTATACAGACAAAAAGTATATTAGCGGTTGCTTTGGCCTGGGTATTAGGGTGTTGTGAGGACCTAGGGGTTTATAGCTAAACAGTATTGGGTTTCTTTTTAAGGTGATGAAAATGTTCTGAAACTGACTGATGATGGTTACACATAGCTGTGAATATACTAAAAACCATTAAATTATAGACTTTATATGGATGCATTGTATGATATATGAATTATATCCCAATAAAGCTGTTAAAAAAATAGCAACAGAGGAGTCTAGGACTGTCTGTAGCCTAGAACAGGGAAAAGCAAGCAACAAGGTTTGAACAAGGGGTTTTGAGCCAGCACTGTAATCAGCTGAGTGAGACTCCTCTCCATAGTCATACCTTGATAATGCTACTGTAGGATGTATGAACACTTCAAAAATGAATAATAATAGTGATACCTTCACTTTGGTATTTTATTGAGAAAACCTGGGCCTATTTGCTCATAAAAAGATTGACAACTTTAATTAGGTTTTTTAACTCCACACTACAATGATGTTAGTGAAAATGGCAGAGTAAAAAACAAAACTCCAAAAGTCGCTCCCTCCATAAAAGCAGCAACAAAAAAAACTTGCAAAAATTGTCAGAATCAACTTTCTTGCAACTCTAAAAACTAACCAAAAGCTTGTAGCAATGCTTAAACAAGAAAAACGGCAGAATCTCGGTAAGAACAGTGAGCTCTGTGGTGTTTAATTTACTCTGGTTTGATCCCCTGCTCCCTGTCTCAGTGGTAATCTACAATATAACAGCCCATATTCCTGGCAGCAGTAACAGTACCAGCGGGAGTAGAACAGATCTCGTTCCCAAATAATTGTTATTACTTGTTCTGATCTGTCTGATAGCTCCCTGGAGGACTGGCTCAAAAGATTTGCCCTTATCTTGCCTAAATCAGAGCTCTCTTAGTGCTAGTGGTTATACAAAGGATATTTGTATTAGTTGCTGCTGTATTAGGTAATGGATAACAACTGGGGCAAACAACAGACTCATCAAAAAGCTTGGGAAGAAAGGCTGAGGAATGGAATGCTTTGGGGAATAAGAGCTTTGAAAAGCTTGAACGTATTTATGGGAATTGAGGCCACGTGTATGCCCGGAACTGTGTACATGCTCAGGAAAGACCCAAGAAGGCCTTAAGCTCTCATCTCTGGCTGACCTTCAGGTTCTTACACCTTCAGGTACAAGCAGGAAGTGAAAAAGCAGATTATAAACTGCCTGCTGAGTGTTAAAGCTGTGCCACAATACATACACAGAGCCTATCTGCAAAGACTGGGAAATTTTTGCTGTTGTTGTTGTTCCCAGCGTTTAAGGAAATCTCTATCCAGTCACTAGCTAACCACTAAGCTAATGAACAGAGACTTCAGTGGCCAAACACAACAAAGAACACAGAATTTACAAAATTAGTTCAGAAAAGTCACTAAACAAAATAACAAGCAGTAACAACAAACCCTGTGGAAAAGGGAGAATCTGATTTCCAGAGTTGCCAAATTATAATATCAATATGTTCAGTTTTCAACAAAAAATTATGAGCCATGCAAAGAAACAAGAAAGTGCAGTGCATACACAGGGGAGAAAGCAATCCACAGAACTGGTCCCTGAGGAAGCACACACATTAAACTTACTACACAAAGGCTTTAAATCAGCTATTTTAAATATGTTCAAAGAGCTAACAACACTGTTAACAGAACGAAAAGATAAACTACAGACTAGGAGAAAATATTTTCTAATTGCATTTCCAGCAAAGGATTTGGATGTAAAGTATATAAATAACTCTCAAAATTCAACAATATAAAAACAAGCAGCTCAATTTTTAAAATGCACAAAAAGTTTGAACAGTCACAAGATATGTGGATGGCAACTCATCACATGAAAAGATGCTCAATCTCATTAGCCATTAAAGAAATGCAAATCAGACAATAATGAAATATTACTACACATCTATTAGAAGAACTACAAAATAAAAACAAACTGGCAATGCTAAGTGCTGCTGAGGATGTGGAGCAAGTAGAACTCTCATACACTGCTGATGGGAATGCAAAATGGTATAGCCACTCTGGAAAACAGTTTGGCAGTTTCTTCTAAAGGTAAACAGACACTTACTATATGCCTCAGTAAACCTAAATCTAGGTACAGTAAAACCTGTGAAAGCCAGAACCTGTGTAAGGTGGAAAGCTGTCAGGGAAAGAAAACCCAAATATTTTCCACTAAAACAAGTGATATAAAGTGGTAAGACTGCGCCCTGTCAAAGGCAGAAAATTTGTGAGACCCAGAAAAACAAGGCAGTCCTGTCGAGTTCTGGCTCTCACTGGTTTCACTGTATTTAAGTGAAGAAACCAAACTCGTTGCCATTAATTCTGACTCATAGTGACTCTAAACTAGAGAAATAAAAAACTTATGCTCATATAAAAACCTGTATAAGAACGTTTATAGCAGCTTTATTCATAATCACCCAGAACTAAAAACCTAAATATCTTTATTCAGGTGAATGGATAAACAAACTATGGTACATCCATACAGTAGAATACTACTCAACAGGAAAAAGCAACAAACTACTGATACACGTAAGGACATGGATAAATCTCCAAGGAATTGTGCTGAGTTACATATTTTATTATGCCATTTATAAAATATTCTAGAAAAGACAAAATTACAGATACTGAGAACAGATCAGTGGTAGCCAGGGGTGAAAGGTATAAGAAAGGTGTGAGCACAAATTTTCCTGCATAAGGGGATTTTTTTTTTTTTTGCTTTCTTTTTTTTTAATTGTACTTTAGATGAAGGTTTACAGAACAAACTAGCTTCTTGTTAAACATTTAGTACACATATTGTTTTATGACATTGGTTAACACCCCATGACATGTCAAAACTCTCCCTTTTCGACCTTGGGTTCCCCATTACCAGCTTTCCTGTCCCCTCCTGACTTCTAGTCCTTGTCCCTGGGCTGTTGTGCCCCATTAGTCTCATTTCGTTTTATGGGCCTGTCTAATCTTTGGCTGAAGGGTGAACCTCGGGACTAACTTCATTACTGAATTAAAAGGGTATCCAGGGGCCGTACTCTCAGGGTTTCTCCAGTGTCTGTCAGGCCAGTAAGTCTGGTCTTTTTTTGTGAATTAGAATTTTGTTGTACATTTTGCTCCAGCTCCGTCGGGGACCCTTCTCTTGTGATCCCTGTCAGAGCAGTCAGCCTGCATAAGGGAATTTTAAAGTGATGGAACTGTTCTATGTCTTGACTATGGTGGTGATCACACAAATCTATGCATGCATTAAAACTCACAGAACTGTATACCAAGGGAAAAAAAAAGCCAATTTTACTGTATGTGAATTTAAAAATTAAAGAACAAAGAAAGGCTGCAGGGGCTCAAATCCCAGCTGCACTTAACTTCTCTCTGCCCCATTTTTCTCATCTTAAAAAACAGGATAATAAAAGAACTTGTCTGCCAGGGTTGAAAGGAGGATTACATGATCTCCTGGCACGTATTAAACACTAAACAAGTGATTGATAAATAAACAAAATATTTTGTTCAGATATGCTAAAATGTGGGTGCTTTTTCCTTTTAACCTACTGCAGGAGTAAGATAGCTAAGAATGAAAGAATACTGGAATTAAAACCAAAACCAAACCCACTGCCGTCAAGTCGATTCCGACTCATAGCGACCCTACAGAGTAGAACTGCCTCCAAGGGTTTCCAAGAAGCAGCTGGTGGGTTCGAACTACGGACCTTCTGGTTAGCAGCTGAGCTCTTAATCACTATGCCATTAGAATGCCTAATTCTTTACTATCTGCATTAAACATTCAATGAAAGCCCATGAGGTGATCAGTACCAAGTTACATTCTATAAGGTTTACAAAATCCTTGCACTCGAGGAGTTATTGAAAGTTTAAGTGCTACACAAGCACTCATTATTATATTTAACACTAATAGCAAGCATGCTCTAATTAAAACTTAACGCTAAATGTTCAGCATCATTGCCCTTTTCCTGGAGAGGTTGTCAAATGACAACCACCTTTTTCCAAGTCATGAAACATTAGCATCACTGCACTTATTCCTCACTTTGTTGCCCTACATCCCATCTCACTAAATGAGTCAACTTTCCCCAGAAATATCTTTAATGTCCACCTTTCCACACCATTCCATATAATATACAGGGTTTGGGGCTTCTTGAAAAGCAGCAGGTACTGCAACTACTCCTGAATATCTTCTTAGTAACCCCTTATTATCTGGAAATTAGCCTCCTTTTCTTGGTCAAATAGCCAATCTACATTTGAACTTTAAAATTCAATTAAATTCTATTTGACACATATGAACTGAACACCTACCATGTGCCAGGCACTGCTCTGAGTTACAAGGATATAACCATGAGCACAATAAATCTCTTCCCTCATGTAACTCACATTACTTAGAGTCTGAATGTTTAGGTCATGCGTGGAGCTTGTCAATTTTGTTGTGTTAGCTGGCATAGTGTCAGCCCCTAACTCAGGGCAACCACACACACAAGAGAACAAGACATTGCCTGGTCCTGCACCATCCCCATGATCAGTTGCAGATCAGACCATTGTGATACATAGGTTTTCACTGGCTGATTTTCAGAAATAGATTGCCAGGTCTTTCTTCTTAGTCTGTCTTAAGTCTGGAAGCTCTGCTGAATACTCAGCATCATAGCAATATACAAGTTTCCACTGACAGATGGGTGATGGCTGTGTATGAAAGGCAGGAATTCTATCACTGAACTACCATTGTCCCCCTACCAATTTTACACTCTCTCAGTTCTGAGAAACCTCAGAGCACACCCAGGCCTTTGAGTTCCGTCTAACACGTACAGGTAGCCATGTAGGTACCACGAGACCCTGCCATCCTTCCAGCAGATGAGGCCAGGGATGGGTCTGAAAGGCAGCTATGTATAAGTATGCCATAGGCCTCTGACATTGGATTCCTAGATACTCTTATTTCCAAATGACTTCTGAGACTACTTCCTGTGTCTTTCAACTTACCCATGTATCCTTACAATAAGCCTCCATCAGCTGAGGTTAGAACAGGCCTCTATCTCTTGCAATCTGAACAAATATAAATAACACATACAGTACATTCTAGTTACTTCAATAGTAGCTCACCACATCATTTTTTATGTGGAGCCCTCTTAGACTATAAGATAATAGATGGATTGAATAAAATCAACGCATAAATTGCATTCCTTTTGTTTATTCTGTTTGACTAAAAGTCATTACAGTATGAATTACTTATGATAACTTATGATAGAAAAACACAGCTCAAATAACAAAAAATCACACTGAAACCACTCAACACTATTTTTTTTAATTGGACACTAAGCCAGTGATTCTCAACTCACATAGAATATTAAAAATCCAGCTCCTCAGTAGCTATTCCAGTGTCTTGGCTATCTAGAGCTGCTATAACAGAAATACCACAAATGGAGTGGCTTTAACAAACAGAAATTTATTTTCTCAAAATTTAGGGTGCTAGAAGTCCAAATTCAGGGCACCGGCTCTAGGGGAACGCTTTCTCCCTGTGTTAGCTCTGGAGGAAGGTCCTAGTCTCTTTGCGCTTCTGAACCTGAGCAATCTTCATGTGGCTTGGCATCTCTTCCCCATATCTGCTTCTCACCTGCTTGTTTAATCTCTTTTATATCTCCAAAGAGACTGATTCAAGACACACCCTACAGTAATCCTGTCTCATTAACATAACAAAGACAACACAAATGGAATTATAACTATAGGCATAGAGGTTAAATTTTACAATACATAATTTGGAGGGACATAATTCAATCCATAACATTCTACCCTTTGGCCCCCAAAAATCCATGTCCTTGCTACATGTAAAACACATTCACCCCATCACATCATCAAAAAAGTCTTCAATCAACTCCAAGTCCAAAATCCCATCTTCTGAATCATCTAAATCAAATATGGGTGAGACTTTAGGCATATTCCATCCTGGGGCAAAACTCATCTTCATCTGTGAACCTTTAAAATCTAGAATACAAACTGTGTGTTTCCAAAGTACAATGGTGGAACAGGCACAAGACAGACATTTCCACTACAAATGGGAGAAATTGGAGGGAAACAAGGGATAACAGGCATCAAGTAAGTCTAAAACCCAGCAGAACAAATTACATTAGCTCTCAAGGCTTAAAAATAATCCTCTCTTTTCTGAGACCTTTTGGGCAACGGCCCCGCCCTGCAGAGTCTGGGTGCTGGCCATGCCCTCAGGATTCTGGGTAGAGGCCCTTTGGCCCTGGCTTCAGCTCTGCCTTCCAGACCCACTGGGACAGCAACTCTGCTCTCTTGGCTTTGGGCAGCCCCATTCTCCCAGTCCAACTGAGTGGCAACCCCACCCTCTCGGCCCAGGTAGACCCTGTTCTTCTGCCCCTTGGGCATGGAATTCCTGCCCCCTCAGCTTTGGGCAGCAGCCCCATCCTCCTGGCACACCTTAACAGCAGTCCCACACTTTGGAACCAGGATGGCAAAAATCTGATTCTTTGAAACCTAGGAGGCTGTGGCCCCATCCTTTGAAACCAAGAAGGCCTTGCTTTCCATGCTCCTTCTAACACTTCTGCTGATCTCTAAGCTGCTCCAGGGATGGTTGTCTTTTCTCAGAGGACCACAGATATAGCTCCTTTGACCTGTTTCCTGCCTGTAGAATTCCAAGAGGTGGACAGCTTTCCCTCTTTTCATTCCTCCTCTGTCCCCTTCAGACTAAGCTGATGGGTTTTCTGTGCTGTGGTAGTTGGTTAGATCCATCAGTCACAAGCTTAATCTCTTTAACAAAAGATTGTGTAGCCACGTCCTTGGTCAACATTCTAGAACATGTGTCCTTAGTTTGTATAACAGAATTTTCCAAATCTTTAAGCTTTGTTTTCATTTTGCACAGTTCATTTTTTAAGTCCATCTCTTTCCTCTCACATTTTAGCATAAGCAGCAAGGAGAAACCACATGGTCCCTTTATGATCTTTCTTAGAAATGTCATCAGCCAGATATCCAAATTCACCATTTACAGTTCCACCTTCCCTCAAACATTTGAACATAATTCAGATAAGTTCTTTGCCACTGCATAAAAAGCATCGCCCCTCCTCTATTGCTGAATCAGAGACGGGGAAAGAGAGATGCCAAGCCACATGAAGATCCCTCAGGACAGAAGCTTAAAGAGATTAAGACCTTCCTCCAGAGCTGATAGAGAAAGAAAGCCTTGACCTAGAGCCAGCACCCTGGATTCAGACTTCTAGCCTCCTAAACTGTGAGAAAATAAATTTGTTTGTTAAAGCACCCACTTGTGGTATTTGTTATAGCAGCACTAGATAACTAAGACAGACTTTGGTACCGGAAGCGTGGGGTACTGCTCTAACAGATACCTAAAATATGGAAGCAGTTTTGGAATTGGATAATGGGTAGAGGCTGGAAGAGTTTTAGGGTGCCTAACAGTAAGAGCCTAGATTGCTGGGGCCTTTTCAGTGTTACATGAATACTTCTGTACTAGCTTCAAAGAGCTATTTGGAAATGATGATGTTTATTTCCAGAAAAGCTAATTCTCCACATCTTGTGCAAACATTTTCTTCTGTGCCCCTTGTTCTCGGCCAGCTCTTAGGGAAAAAGCATTTAGCTATATTCTAGTAGAGAGATTCTTTGATTAACGAATCTTCTAGAAACAAAGCTCCAGTACAAGAAGGCAGCCATACTGAAAATGAACAAACTCTGCATCCCAAGCAGCAACCCTGGCAGGCATCATAGGGCTCATCAGCAATGCAACTGTGAATCTGCTCTTATGCATCAGCATAGGCGATAAAATCACCTCCCTTTGCAGCTTCTACTTACTTATACCCTGACAAGTACTCAGGGCTGACACTAAGCAAAATGACAAAGTCAGTAAAATCTGTTTTCAAGTTCTAGAGGCTCTTCCTTTTTGGTAACCTTAAACCTGTCCAAAGAGACCATGACCCTCTTCGAGAAATGTACATCACTGTAAGAACTTCAATTTTACAAGCACGTTCCTCAGAGTGAACTTACAGAGTAGTTAGAAAATGAATAATACCCATTTGAAGGATTAAAAAAAAGAAGGGGGAGGTAGAAAAAAGCTAAGTGATTTGTCCAAGGTCACATTTTAATAATTAAATTAAGTATAAAATAGCAACAAGAATCTAGGTATCCTAGGGTAACTTCATGTTAACAAAATGCATTTTGCTTAGTGGTAAGGGCAGGGTTGGAAACAATAAGATCATGTTAGAATCTGTTATCAATTAGGAATTGCATTCAGCTGCTAGTGATAGAGATAAAAAATAAGAGAGGCTTAAACAAGACAGAGTTTACCTTTTCTCAAATAAAAAAGAAAGGAAATAGGTAATCAAAAGCTCATACGGTGACTCTATTATCACCAGGGACTGAGGTTCCATTTGTTTTTCTGCTCCACCATTCTCAGTGCATAGCTTCCATCCTTAATGTCCCTCATGCCCCAAAATAGCTTCCAGAGCTCCAGCCATCATATCCTTGTTCCCCGTAGGAAGGTGATAAAGGCAAAAGGTTATTCTGTGCTGTTGAGTTAGGCGATATCCTAGTCATCTAGTGCTGCTATAACAGAAATACCACATGTGGATGGCTCTAACAAAGAGAAATTTATTTTCTTGTAGTCTAGTAAGTCAGAAGTCCAAATTCACGGTGTCAGCTCCAGGGGAAGGCTTTCTCTCTGTTTTGGCTCTGGAGGAAGGTCCTTTTCATCAATTTTCCCCAGGACTAGAAGCTTCTCCGCACAGGAACCCTGGGTCCAAAGGACGCACCCTGCTCCCAGCGCTGCTTTCTTGGTGGTATGAGGTCCCCTACTCTCTGCTCGTTTCCCTTTCCTTTTATCTCTTGTAAGATACAAGGTCATGCAGGCCACATCCCAGGGAAACTCCCCTTACACTGGATCAGGGATGTGACCTGAGTAAGAGTGTTACATCCCACCCTAATCCTCCTTAACATAATCTAATTTTGCTTCATTAACCACAGGCAGAGATAAGGATTTACAACACACAGGAAAATCATATCAGATGACAAAATGGTGGACAATCGCACAATACTGGGAATCATAGCCTAGCCAAATTGATACACATATTTTGGTGGGACATAATTCAATCCATGACAGCCCCCTTTGAAGGACTTTCCTGGAAACCCTACTCAACAACTTTGACTTGCATCTCATTAGCAGACTGGAAGAAGCAGTTTCATAGGTGGGCACATTGCCACGCCCAGCAATATATGGGTTCCATTTACTAAAAAAAGAAGAGGAGAATGAATATTGGGTAGGCAACTAGCAGTCTCTGCCACAGAATTCGAATTTTGTCATTGACTGGCTGTGTGACCTAAGCAAATTATTTATCCTCTCTAGGATTCTATTTCCTCATCTGTAAAATGAAGGAAATAGTCACACCTACACCAAAGAATCGGTGCAAGGACAAGTGAGAAAAATACAAGTAAAACAATTATAATATTATTATCTGGCACGTGCTGCACAATAAACATTAACTCTTATTATTTGATCATTCCAGTGTAGTGCTCTTTCCAAATTCCTTTCCTACTCTAACATCCTCTCCATTTCCAAAATTGGAAAAGGATTTATATTAGTCATCTGTACCTGTTGACAGAGTAGTGAGAATGAGTTTTCGTCACAGGTCACCTCAATCAACCATACATATTTCATACCTTTTCTTTCTAAACAAAATTGTGTCATATGTCAGCACCCATCAGATATTTGTACAGAATTAGGGTAAAGAAATCGACCTTACACTTCCCATATGGCAGTGCCTGAAGACAATCCCAACATAGATCATTGGAGAGACTGAAGAAACTGATAAGGAGGGAGTTAAAAAGAATAAAAAATAAAATGGCCTCTCCATGCAGAAGAACTCCAAATAATGTATGTAGATAACTCCAAATAATGTATGTAGATACTCTACTCTCAAAAAGATGGAGCATAACTCCCTACTCCTTAAGAGTGGGCTGGGCATAGTGACTTCCTCCCAAGAGCACAGTATGGAAAGGGGGGAAAAAGGAGAAACTTTTACAGTGGAGAAACGTGGCAAACACTACCTCAGCCAGATGATCAAGGTCAACATCAACAGTGATGTCACGCTGATAGTATGTATCCTAGATGAGGAAGGTCTTCCTCCCCAAAACCCACAACCCCAGTCTAATCATGAGAAAAACCGACAAACCCCAGAAGAAGGATGTTCTGCAAAATACCTAAACAGTAAGTCTCAAAACTGTCAAGATCATGAAAAACAAGGCAAGTCTGAGAAACTCTCACAGTCAAGAAAGGCCTAGAACACATGACAACTAAATACAATGTGGTGTCCTGAATGGGATCCTGGAACACGTCAAGGATATTTAAGGTAAAAACTAAGGAAATTTGAATTAAGAACGGACTTTAGATAACAATGTGGTTGAGTGGTTAAGTGCTCAGCTGCTAACCAAAATGTTGGCAGTTCAAATCCCCCAGCTGCTCCTTGGAAACCCTATGGAGCAGCTCTCTGTCCTATAGGGTCGCTATGAGTCAGAATCAACTCAACAGTAACAGGTTTGGGATTTTTTTTTTTTTAAAGTTAACAATAACATATTAATATCGGTTCATTAATTGTAACAAGGGGGCATATGAAAACTTTCTGCTCAAAATTTCCCATAAATCTAAAACTGTTCTAAAAAAATAAAGTTTATTAACACACACACATAAAAAGAAAAGAATGGTCTACCACTTCCCGCTCCCACCCCATGTTTCCATCTCTACCTCAAGGGCAAGCTTACAGCTCCTGAAGGCCAGGCCTATAGCTGTTGCTCCAGCTTCCTCTTTCTTTTTAAATAATATTTTATCCTGTTTTAGGTGAAAATTTACAGAGCAAATTAGGCTCCCATTTAACAATTTTTATACAAACGGTCCCGTGATATTGGTTACAATTTTCACAATGTATCAGCATTCTCACTATTTCCATTTTGTTTGTTCTGTTTCCATTGATCTAGCTTCCCTTCCCCTCCTTGCCTTCTCATCTTTGCTTGTAGGTAAGTGTCGCTTGTTTGGTCTCATATACTGTATTTTTACGTAAATAACGTGGACCTTTTATGTTTGTTTGCCAACTGCACCCTTCCCCACCAAGAAGTATTTTCATAGGCACACTATACTAATTTTTTTCTTTTTACAGCATGTAAAAAAATTAGCATAGCATGCTTACAAAAATACTTGGGGAGCACAGTTGGCAAACAAATGTAGAAAGTGCTCGTTATTTGCATAAAAATATGGTAGTTAATTGTTTAGGGGAGTATATTACTCATGGGTGATATATTGTCATTTTATAAGCCAATCTATTATTTGGCTGAAAGGTGACCTCCAGAAATAGCTTCAGTTCCAAGTTCAATGCTCTAACTTCTTCTAAACATGATGCCCAGGTTTCCTCCATAGCTTCCTCCTTCATGTCCTGTGCCTGGTTAAACTCTTTTCCCCCTCCCCAACCATAACTTGCCCTATGCTCCGAAGCTACTAGACACATGATTTCATCTTGTGCTGATTTAATAATAAGGCACTGGTGGTTCAGCTGGAGCCCTGGTGGCACAGGCATTAAGAGCTATAGCAAGCTACAGCTACTAACCAAAAGGTAGGTAGTTCAAATCCACCAGCTGCTCCTTGGAAACCCTTTGGGGCAGTTCTCTGTCCTATAGGGTTGCTATGAGTCGGAATCGACTGGACGGCAACGGCTTTTGATTTGGATGTTTCAGTGGGAGAGTTCTTGCCCTCCATGTGGGAGACGTATGTTCAATTCCCGGCCAACATACTTCAAGCACAGCCACCACCATAAGTCAGTGGAGGCTTACATGTTGCTATGATGTTGAAAAGCTTTCAATGGAGCTTCTAGACTAAGGCAGACTAGGAAGAAAGGCTTGGCAATTTACTTCCAAAAATCAGCCAATGAAAACCCTATGGATCACAATGGTCCAGTCCACGAATGATCATGGAGATGGCACAAGACCAGGCAGCGTCTCATTCCATTATACATGCAGTCGCCATGAGCTGAGGGCCAACTTAACAACAACTGATTTAATAACATTTCTCTCATTCATATTGTGACCCTAATACTCCCCAGCATATTTTCTCCTTTTCAAAATGGGCGACTGAGAGCTTGACATAACTAACGCCATGATGAACCTAGAAGTTTTTTTTTTTCTTTTTTCTTTGCCTTCTCCTTTTCACATACCTTTGTTAATGACTTTGTTTTGCTCTGTTGGGCCACCTGTGGCTTATGAGTCCCCCACAGAAGATTAGAGCCCAGATGTCAGATAAGGAAATGTCAATAGGCATCTCTTTAGTATGATAAAGAGTCGCTTGTAATTACTTTGCAATGTATAATAACACGTCTAACCTTTATAAAAATCATATATAAGCTCTGATGTAGAAATGCCTTTAGGGACTCCATAGAGACAGCCTGCATTGCTGTCAGATCCCCGTTGGTGTGCGCCTCCTAAATTAAAACTTTCTCACTCTTTCTGACTTGGAGTATGTTTCAGTGGCTCTACTGCTCCAGGGCATGGGCCCTATTCGGGTAACAATATGTTCAGGACCATAACTTCCCCTAGAACATACCCCATGTCCTCTACTGATGAAATGGAATATCACCACTTCATCAGCAGAGCTACTATCTTCAAAAGGGGCAAGTCACACAACTTATGCTGATATAACTGGGAGAGGCATCACCTTGAGCCTTGTATCTTTGGCTTCTCCCTTACCAGTGTGTGGTGCAACTGATTACTGATTGATTTCTTTTGTGTAACTTCCACCCAGGTGATTGTGTGATAGGGTAACTGTGGCCTACCAATGGGATTGGTCAGTTTTGCCTTAAGAGAGCCAACTGCAGAGCAGAGAGGAGGAGCTCACCACCACCAAGGAAGGAGAGACCAGTGAGAGACAGCACAGGGGGGCTTCCTGGCCCAAGGGGAGAGGAAGCTGAGTGCCTTTGGGCAGAGACTGAGGACCAGGGAGATGTGTGCCTGGGAGCACAGCTGGGAGAGGCTATCCTGATGGAAGAACTGTATCTTGAGTGTTCCTGAGCCTGAACTGTAACTGTTACTTCCCCAGTAAACCCCATAATTCTGAGTATGGTCTGTGAGTTCTGTGTAGCCATTGCAATGAATTATTGAACCCAGCAGAGAGTTCTGTGAGAGGGACGGTTGGTAAAGATGGTGGAGAGAGGAGGCATGTCCGACCGCCCCCCCATCCCCTGCCTCATAGGAATCAGCCTTGGGCTGTTAATTTTGGCTCTTCTTCCCCCTTATGGGGTTGAAGGAGGTCAGATACCTCCCCCAAGCCGTTTTTACACGATGGAACACGTCACAAGAAGCCCTGGGGAGAACTCTGAAATGTGACTTAGCATATTGGCAAAATTCTATAAAACAAGTCAGATAGCTTTTGTTTTTTTCTTTCCTCTCTCTCTCATCTCCTAGAATCATAAAATCAGGGGCATTGGTGGTTTAGTGGTAGAATTATCCCTTTCCATGCCCAGAATGAGGTTTGATTCCCAGGAAACGCACCACATGTACAACCACCATCATCTGTTAGTGGAGACTTGTGTGTTGCTGTGATGTTAACAGATTTCAGCAGAGCTTCCAGACTAAGAAGGACTAGGAAGAAAGGCCTGGCAATCTACTTCTGAAAATCAGCCTGTGAAAACCCTATGAATCTCAACAATCTGATCCCCAATTTATCATGGGGATGGTGCAGAATTGGGCAGCGTTTCATTCCATTGTGCACAGGGCCACCCTTAGTTGGGGGCCAACTCAACAGCAGCTAATAACAACAACAACAATTACAAGTCTACCACTCTTTCAGGTGTTTGGGGGAAGAAACAGAATTTTGGAGAAACAATATAAAAATGCTATAGGTCACAGGTTCTCAACTTTTTTTTTTTTGATTCTCAGACCTTTCGAGAGTCTAATGAAAGCTATGGTGCCTTTACCAAGAAAAGCTTCAAAGCTTTTAGAAGACTGTATAGGAGATATAGGAGAATATCTACATTAAAACTGAGAAAAGAAACCATAAGAGAATTAAAAAAATAAACCACAGAGTTGAAGAAGATATTTGCCACACATATAACCAATGAAAAGTTCAGATTCCTGTATAAATAAAGAGCTCCTACAAATCAATAAAAAAATGATGGATGACAAAAGTGTGGGATACTGCATCAAAGGACTTTATCAAGAAAGTGAAGAGATAACATACAGAATGGGAGAATACATTTGGGTTTAATATCCAGAATACATAAACAACCCCTACAACTCAACAACAAAAAGACAAACAATCCAATTAAAAAGTAGGCAAAGGACTTGAATAGACATCTCTCCAAAGACATACAAATGGTCAATAAGTATATGAAAAGATGCTCAATGTAGTCCTTAGCCATTAGGGAAACGCAAATCAAAACCACCATGAGACATCACCTCACACCCAGTAGGGCAGCTATTATCAGAAAAATGGAAAATAACAAGAGTTGAAGAGGATGTGGAGAAATTGGAACCCTTGGCCATTGCTTGCTGATGGGAATGTAAAATGCTGCAGCTGCCATGGAAAACAGTTTGGAGGTTCCTCAAAAACTTAAATATTAGAATTACCGTTGTTGTTTGTTGATAAGTGCCACTGAGTCGCTTACAACTCATGGCGACCCTAAGTACAACAGAACAAAACACTGCCCAGTCCTACACCATCCTCACAGTCGTTGCAATGTTTGAGCCTATTGTTGCAGCCACTCTGTCAATCCATCTTGTTGAGGGTCTTCCTCTTTATCGCTGATCCTCTACTTTACCAAGCATGATGTCCTTCTCCAGGGAATTATTATATGACCTAGCAATTCCACTCCTAGGTATATACCCAAGAGACTTGAAAGTAGGGACTCAGACAGATACATGTACACCAATGTTCACTGCAGCATTATTCACAATAGCCCAAAGGTGGAAACAATACAAGTGTCCACCAACAGATGAATGGGTAAACAAAATGCGGTATATGCTTACAATGGAATATTATTCAGCTGTAAGGAAAAATTAAGTTCTGACACATGCTACCACATAGATATATCTTGAAAACATTATGCTGAGTGAAATAAGTCAGACACAAAAGGGAAAATATTGTATGATTCCACTTATATGAAATATCTATATTAGGCAAAAACATACAGACAACAGTTTATTAGTAGGGGACTGGGGGCCTACGGGAGAAGGGACACAGTTATTGCTGAAGGGGTACTGGGTTTCAGTTTGGGGTGATATAAAACTTTTGGAAATGGACAGTGGTGATGGTAGTGCAACATGGTAAATGTAATTCATGTCACTGAATTGTACACTTAAAAATCCTTAAAATGGCAAACTTTTTGTTATATATATTTTACCACAATAAAATATTTTTAAAAGCTTAAAAAAAGTGTGGCATATTTATACAATGAAAATAAACTACAGCTCCATGCAACAAAACATAGATAACAAACCATGAATAAATCTTACTTAATACTGAGCAAAAAAAGCATGGCACAAAAGAATATATACAGGACAATTCCATTTGCATGAAGTTTAAAAATAGGGAAAACTAAATAATATTGTGTAGGGAATAGAAAACCTGTATAGAAAAGCAAGGAAATAATTGTAAAAGTGAAAAAATCGGTTACCTCTAGGGGAAGGAGGGGGCTCTTGAGTGGGAAAGATGGAGGTTGCTTCTCTGAGACTGATAATATTCTATTTCTTGACCTGGGCAGTGGTTATGTGTTTCCACCTCATAGCTTACAGATTTTCTGATTTTCCTGCTCTTCTATGTACATAACAAAAGCAAATCCACTTTCACAACCACACCTAAATTTTGCAAGAAGAGAAGGAATCTACAGCCTCCCTCGGGTTTATGAGATCAAAGAAGAAGAAAATCTTTAGATTGTAAAGTGATAGGGGAAGGAGGGGAAGAGGAGAGGTAAAAGAAGAGAAAGAAGTTAATCAGAAGAAACATTAAGTCTCTGGGTCAGTTCATGCTCTTGCACTTGGAGAGAAAGCAACATCTAGCAGAGACACAGCTAACAAATACCCAAGCTTGGTAAGGAATGCAATGGTGTCTGAACAGCACGTTAACTAATGAGGGGAAAGAGAACCACAGCTTTTAAAGAAATGTAAACTATGTTTTGAGTCCCTGGGTGGCCCAAACGGTTAAGTGTCTGACTACTAGCCAAAAGTCTGGTGGTTCGAATCTACCCAGAGGTGCTTTCGAAGCTAAGCCTGGTGATCTGCTTCCAAAAGGTCACAGCCTTGATAACCCTATGGAGGTTCTATTCTGCACACATGGCCTCCCCGAGTCGGAATCAACTGGATGGCAACTAACACCAACAATATCCCAAAAGAATCCCAAAAGAAATAAAACCAAAAATTGCACCCCTTAGTGCAAACCAAACCAAATCCGTTGCGATGGAGTCAATTCCAACTCAGCGACCAGATAGGACAGAGTAGAACTACCCCAGAGGGTTTCCAAGGAGCTGCTGGTGGATTTGAACTGCTGACCTTTTGGTTAGGAGCCAAGATCTTAACCACTGCACAACTGCCCCTCAGTGAGCACATATTAAATGGTTAGAAACTGCAAGCACCAATTTGAGCGCAAAAAGTACACGAAGTCATGTCTCAGCAAAACATTATCACAGACCTAGAAAAGCCTCTGCCAGCCTTGGGAAATCAAGAACTGGTAAAAACAAGTTACAAAAGGCCATTTCCACCAGCCTTGGAATAAAAACATACTGCAACTAAACGATAAACATACATCTGGATCATATCTAGTCTGAACTCTTACATAGCTTTTCACAATACAGTCCCTTATAAGAGAGTGAAGCTTTTTGCTGACGGTAATAAGAATCTCAGGTGCTCTACACTGTTTAAATCAATAATTCAATAGAGGTACACCTTCATAAAGTGTTTCACTGTGTTATTGCAAGAAATATTTATTCATACTCAGCAATTACAAGCTTCTTTCATTCAGGTCTGGGTTTACACTGAACTTAACTATCAACTATTCAAAACAGCTGGTGTTATTGTAGACAATCAAATGTCTTATTTTGATAAAAAGTCCTAGTAATGGGCATACGGAATTATTTTTAAAGTTCCAAGATCCTACCAAGGGCACCAAATTGACTATTCAAATCCACTCAAGATCTTTCCTTTCAATCTCATTTTCTACCCTCCCTTTCTTTCCTGTAGATCCATTATCTTGTCTAAACTCAACAGTTAAGCCTCAAAGAGAAGGTACTCATGGCCTGATGGAATGTTCACTATATTCTACCGTCTAAAAAAGCTCTTAATTAATTATTCTCATCTGAATCTTTCTGCTTTCCTTGTCCTCCTTTTGTTGTCATCCCTGATAACTCGGCTTACCGAGTAGGAACCAAAGGCCACAGAATTTCCTATTATGTTTCACTGAAAAACCGCTCCCGGAACAGGGAAGGGGTGTGGATTTACACTTACTCACTCTTTCACTTATGCAGCTTTTGTGCGCCCCAAAACACAGGATCATAAAAGCAATTATAGGCACAGAAATTATTCTCAGTACACAATGAATTAACTGGCTTTTGGACTTCCCTTTCCTGGGGGTGAGGTGGGGAAGCTAACAAAATAACTCTAAAGCAAGTCATATAAAAATCTGGTGAGCCCTGTCGGTGGGAGGAGGGAGGGCCACAGGTCCGAAGTTCATAGGACATTGAAACTAGATTCCACTCAGTGCTAGCACGTGGTCTGACCTGGTTGCGGACAGGCAAAACCGTCGGGAGGGGTCATTCTCCACGGAGACGTCCAGACCCAGTGAATTCTCCTTCGGCTTCTGACTCACCCAGAGATAAGTAATCACCCACACCACAAGTTCCAAGCCAGCAACTCCTGGATTTAGTTTGCACGGAAATTTTTGGAGTATCGGTTCCAGGACCATTAGTAGGTAGACGCTGGTTGGAATTTCCTCAGGCTCGGCCCGAAAGTGAGGATGGAGATGGGATGGAAAAGGCCACTCTCCCTGCCCCCTCGCCTCCGAGAGTTTAAGGTGCCGATCCCAGCCCGCGGGTGCAGGACCGGCGCGGCTCGAAGTCACCCCCCTGCCCTCAGTCCTCCCGTCCCCAACTCCCACTCGAGCGCTCCGCGCCCCTCACCTGCGGCCGAGTGGCCGGACAGCGCACGGCCCCGGGCGCGGCGCGGACCACCGAGTTCGCGGCGCTCGCGCAGCTCTTCCTCCTCGTCCTCCCGCCGCCGGCCCTCAGCCATGGGAGAGGCGCGGAGGCGCAGCGCAGGGACGGCGGACGAGCTGCGGGACCCGGCGCCCCCAGCCGCGGGCACCGGACGCCCACGCAGCTCCCTCGGGGCCGGAAAGGCGGCCTCAGGGAGGAGTCGGCGGCGGCGACGACTTCGGAAACGGCCACCTCTGCAGACTCCACCTGCAGCCCGCGGGGGGGCGGCCGGCCGGGCCTAGCCGGATTCCCCGCCTTCTCGCGGCGCACTAGCGGCCTCTGCCTCCCTTTGCTTTCTCTCTCCCACTCTCTTCCCCCTTCCTTGTTCCCTTCCCCGCCCCGCGGAGTCCCAGCCTGAGATCGGGCGGGCTCTGCCGGGCCTCGCCTCGTCGGGGAGGGGTTACCGCTCCTGAGGCCGCTCCACAGCCACTCACGCTGGACCCCCCTCCCCGCCCCCGCTCCACCAAAACAAACGTGTACGAAATAAATAAACGGGATAAGAGGGAAGGGGAGAAAAAAGGAGGTGGCTTGGCTTCTTCCTGCCCTTTCACAATATTCCGGTGTCAACAGGAAACCCATTTGCTTGACACTTAAAAGGAGGAGGAGGAGGAACCTGCCAGGAGCCAGACTTGGAAAGATGGGACAACAGAGAACCGCTGAACTTCCTAACAGACTTGGCTTGGATTTGGGTCGAGCCTCTGCGTTGCACACTTTTTTCTTTTCCTCTCCTTTTGCGCCTTAAAATCGAGCCTCGCTGTATTCCAGTTAATTTAGGGTTAAGAAACGGCCACAATTCCTAGGAGGAAAGGAAGAAAATGTATTTAAGGAGCTCCATACCTGATGGGAAACCCTGGTGGAGTCGTGGTTAAGAGCTATGGCTGCTACCCTGTAATGGTCAGCAGTTCGAATCCACCAGGCGCTCCTTAGAAACTCTATGGGGCAGTTCTACTCTGTCTTATAGGGTCGCTATGATTCAGAATCGACTCAACGGCAGTAGGTTTTATACCTGATTACTGTCTAGAGAGGCAATTTAGTGAGGTGGCAGGAGCAATGACTTTGGAGTTAGAAACTGCAATTTGAGGTACGTAGCTGTGGGAACTATCCTTGTGAAGGTTTTTAAAAGCTGAAAAGAAGTATGTAATGAATGTATTATGTGTATCTATCTAATACACATCTTAGGTTCAGCCCTGCACATACACACTTACACACAGTCAGAGTCAGATTCTGGAATCTCATAAAAAGGAATCCAAGCAGCAGGCAGGAACATTGCCTGGGCATGAAACCGTAGGAAACTCCTGCGTGGGATGAACCGGCCTTTATCTGCAGCCTCTTGGGCTATTTCTGCGAGATTGTGAGAGCTGCTAATGTTTAGAGTGTAAAAGAGAAGGAGAAAAGGGTCACCAAAAATAGAATTGCCTGCCATACCTGAGTGCTACTTCTCTGCCTTTTCGGTGGTGGTTGCTGCTGCCTAAGAAAATCTTTCAGCTTTTAAGCAGATAAGAAGCACAATCGATTTTGTGAAATTGAGGTCAAATCCACAAGTTAAAACTTTATTGCTGCATAAGCAGTTAAATACGTAGACATCTGGAGAACTTGAAATTAAAGGAGCAAGAAAAAATTTTCTGGACCTTTGGGGTTGTTTTAAGTGTTTGGGTTCACTTTAAGTGAAAGGATATGTGTCACTTATCTTCCAGGTAATCATTTAGAGGTCCTTAGCTTGACCACAATACGAGCCCTGGTGGCACAACGGTTAAGCACTGGGCTGCTAACCAGAAAGTTAGCCGTTCAAATTCACCCAGAAGCTCCATGGGAGAAACAGTTGGTGATCTGTTCCCATAAAGATTACAGTCTAAGAAACCCTAGGGGGCAGTTCTACTCTGCCTCATGGGGTTGCGATGAGTGGGAATCAACTCCTTGGCACCCAACAACACATAACAACAGCACAACTTCACTAAAGTGTTGGAGTGAATTATTTAGATTCTTAGCTCAGAAGGGGCTGAAAGTTGTTCTGGATCTCCCATCTGAACTTTGGGATCCACACCTTTCTTTCTGGGCCACACAAAATACTGTGGGGAGATTCAATAGTAGGCAGGAATATTTACTATCAGGCTGGTAGGTACTTTTTCATGTAAGGTTTCTCATCTTAAATAAACAAAATATGTCCCCTCTCCTTCAATAGAGAGAAAGATCTATCCAATTTACCACAAAACGAGGTAAAATTTGTAAGGTTTATAATAAAATGTAACTTTAGACAAGGGTGCCAAGACAATTCAATGGGGAAAGAAGAATCTTTTCTACAAGTAGTGCTAGGGCAAGTGGACAACTGCAAAATAATGAATCTGAACCCCTCTCTCACATGTATAAAAATTGACTCAAAATGGATCATAGACCTAAAATACAAGATAACTATAAAACTCTTAGAAGAAAACCTAGGGGTAAATCTCCATTACCCTGAGTTAGGCAATGATATCTTAGCTGTGACACCAAAAGCACAAGTGACCAAAAAAAAAAAAAAAAATTAGACCTCATCAAAATTAACAACTTTTGTGCTTCAAAGGACACCATCAAGAAAGTGAAGACAACCCACGGAATGGAAGAAAATATTTGCAAATCATATCTAATAAGGGACTTGTATCCAAAATATAGTACGCCCTTGGCCACTAACCTAAGGTTGGTGGTTCAAATCTACCCAGCCCTACCTCAGAAAAAAAAGATCTGGCAATCTACTTCCAAAGGCTACAGCCACTGAAAACCCTCTGGAACACATTCTACTCTGAAACACATGGGGTTGCCGTGAGTTGGTATAGACTTGACAGCAACTGGTTTGTTTTGGTTTTTGTAAAAATGGCATGGTAAGGGGCATCTGACTTCCTCTAACTTCACAAGGGGGAAAGAGAAGCAAGATCAACAGCCCAAGGCTGATTCCTATGAGGTGAAAGTCAGACATGCCTCCACCCTCCAACCTTTTTACCAATTCTGGCACCAAGCATCCCTCCCACAGCATTCTCTACTTCTCTGCTGGGTTCAATAATTTATTGCAATGGCCACACAGAACTCACAGACAATACTCATGATTATAGGGTTTATTAGGGAAGTAACAGGTTACAGTTCAGGTTCAGGAATACTCAGGATACAGTTCTTCCATCAGGACAGCCTCTTCTCAGCCATGCCTACAGATACACCTCTCTCTCGCCCCTTAGCCTCTGCCCTGCTTGGGCAAGTGTTACAAAGCTCTTTTAGCTCTAGTAATAAGTGCCCTGAGGCACCCCACTCCATCAGAAAGCCTTCTGCCCAAAGGTGCACAGCTTTCTTGCTCCATTGGCCAGGAAGCCCACTGTGCTATCTCCTGGTTCTGCTGCCTCTGCTGCTGTCATTTCTCTGCCACTACTTCTCACAGTCTCTTGCCATCTCTGGTGTTACAGCTATCTCTCAATCTCTCTCTCTGTCTCTGTCTCCTGGATCTAGAAGGTTCTCAGCGCAGGGATGCCGGGTCCAAAGTCACGCTCCACTCCTGGCTCTTCTTTCTCGGTGGTGGTGAGATGCCCCCCTTCCCACCTCTGGGACGGATCATTTTAAGCTTAGCAGGATAGCAAAACTGACCAATCCCCTCATTAGGATTCCATACACCTTATTTACATGGTCCCATCCCACAGGGTACCATGCAGCTTATTTACATTATTAGCAAGCTATCCAATCCCCTTGGTGGGCCAAAGCTCCTTGTTTGCATAGTCCCACCCAGTCATTTGGTGGGTGACTATGGCTAGAAGGGCCATATTAAGTAATTCACTGCACCACAGTTTTAGATCCAGAATATATAAAGAACTATTACAACTTAATAATAAAAAGATAAATAACCCAATTGAAAAAAGGGCATTCTCCAAAGAAGATTTATAAATGCTGTTAAGCACATGAAAAAAGGTACAGCATCATTAGTTATCAGACAAATGAAAATCAAAACCACCATGAGTTACTACTTCACATCTACTGTCATGTTGTTTGCTGCCATGGAGTCGGCTCCCAACTCATGGCAACCCCACACCCAACAGAATGAAACGTTGCCTGGTCCTGCACCATCACAATGATCAGTTGCGGATCAGACCGTTGTGATCCACAGGGTTTTTATAGGCTGATTTTTGGAAGTAGATCATCAGACCTTTCCTCCTAGTCCATCTTAGTCTCAAAGCTCCACTGAAACCTGTTCAGCATCACAGCAACATACAAGCCTCCACTGACAGATGGGTGATGGCAGTGCGTGAGGTACATTGGCCAGGAATCAAACCCAGGTCTCCTGCAAGGAAGGCAAGAATTCTACCACTGAACCACAAATGCCTCTCACGTTTACTATTGTTGTTGTTAGCTGCCCCTGAATTGACCCCTGACTCATGGTGACCCCATGCACAACGAGATCAGACCACTCTGATTCATAGAGCTTTCAATGGCTGGTTTTTCAGAAGTAGACGGCCAGGCCTTTCTTCCTAGTCTATCTTAGTCTGGAAGGTCTGCTGAAACCTATTCAGCATTATAGCAACTCACAAACCTCTGCTGTGTGGTGGTTCCGCTTGAGGTGCATTGGCCAAGAATTGAACCTGAGTTTCCCACATGGAAGTTGAGGATTCTACCACTGAATAACCACTGCTTTCCTCATATCTACTATGATAGCTAAAATAAAAAAGATAACAATAACAAGTGTTAGAAATGATATGGAGTAATTGCAGCCTTCATACATGGCTGATGAGATTGTAAAATTGTATAGCCACTTTTTAAAACAGTTTGGCAGTTCCTCAAAAAGTTAAACGTAGAGTTATTATATAACCCAGCAATTCCACTCACAAGCATTCACCTAACAGAAACAAAAACAGATGTCCATACAAAAGTAGTACACAAACGTTCGTAGTGGCATTATTCATACTAGCCAAAAAGCAGAAACAACCCAAACGTCCTTCAGCTGAAGAATGGATAAACAAAATGTGGTATACTCATACAATGGAATGTTATTCATCCATAAAAAAGAATGAAATACCAATATATGCTACAACATGGGTGGACCTTGAAAACATTCTACTAAATGGAAGAAGCCAGACACAAGCACCACACACTGTATGGTCCTATTTATATAAATTGTCCAGAGTAGGCTAATCCATAGAAACAGAAAGTAGATGAGTGGTTGCCAGGGGCTGGTGGGAGGGAGAAATGGTGAGTGACTGCTAATGGGTATGGAATATCTTTTTTGGGGTGATGAAAATATTCTAAAATCAGATAATGGTGATGGTTGCACAACCCTGTAAATATACTAAAAACTCTCTAATTGTACATTTTAAACGGGTGAATTATATGGTATGTGAATTATATTTCAGTAAAGCTGTCATTAACAATAGCTGCAAAAAAAGGTTTAACTTACTCACTATAAAAGCACAGAGAACAAAGACCTGTAAGTTGATTGCACTCTGAAGTCATCATATTGAAGTAGAGAAACCAAGTAGAAGTTACAAACAAGAACAATTTAATCATATGAAAGAAAACCAAAGAGGTGGTCAACTAGCAACTAAATAAACACTGGGAAAACATCCTACCCACCCAAGCAACCCAACAGGAGCCAAATCCATAAAAGGAAAATGGTAAGAAACTTGGAATTCAATTTACATGCTAGTAGTAGAACAAGTTTAGCCTCCAAGTCATTAAGTTCTTTTTAAGAAATCTGCAAGAGACATTAAAAAAGAGCCCCCATTATAAGGGAAGATATTCTTTGCTCCTCACTTTTTAGATATATAGCCTAAGCAAAACAGTGTGCAAATAGAATACCACAAAAAACAAGAATATAATAGTCGCACAACTTGAAGAATGTAATCAATATTACTGAATTGTACACGTAGAAATTGTTGAGTAGGTGTATATTCTGCTGTGTATATTCTCAACAATAAAAAATAAAATAAATTATTAAAAAAGTAAAAATATACTACACAAATACATACATATTTATACTTAGCAGTACTTAGCAAGTAAAAGGCACGATATTTGTTTAATGACTGAATGAATATAATTCCATCTTTTTATGCTGGATCACTATATGGCATGAGTCTGCGCCTCAAGTCCTTTAACTTAAATAAGAAAGCAACTCTCTGGAATTAAAAGTTTACAGCTGAAGACTACAAAAAAGAAAAAAATAAAAGCAAGGATAGAGAGGGGTATACAGTGGATTTCAAAAGTATCTGCAAAGTCTTGTTTCTTAAAATATCTAAGCCAAATATGACAGATTTTAAGATGTATTAAAGTAGGATGGTGGGTTCATGGTTATATTATTCTCCATATTTTCTGTGTGTTTAAAAATTTTCATTAAGTTAAAAAAAAAAAGAGGATAAAAATCACAGTATAGTAGGCTGCAATAGTAATAGTTTGTTTGCCCAGTGCACTTCCCTTTAGTGAATTCCTCTATATAGCAGATTGTTTACAAAAATGTAATTTTTTATGCCTCCCTTTATCTATACACTTTGCAACATGACTTTGCAGCTACTCCATTAAGAAGTGGTTCCTCACTCTCATAACAGTGGGCTGGCTTTGGGATTTGCCTCGGCCAATAGAATATGGCAGAAATGACAGTGTGCAAATTCCAAGTCTAGACCTCAAGAAGCGTTGCTTGCTTCAGCTTGCTCTCTTGGAAGCCTTCCACCACACGTGAGCAAACCAAAGTGAACCTACTAGAGAAGGAGACACTATGTGAAGGAGAGACCGGTTGTCCCAGTTGAATCCATTTTGACTAGTTCATAGCCAGCCAACCCCTAAACAAGTGACAGAACCCAGCTGAAATCAGCAGAGCTGCTTATCTGAACAACAGCTGACCACAGACACATGAATGATCCAGCCAAGACCAAAACAGCTGTCCAGCTGACCTGCAAAATCATCAGCAACACCCATTGCCGTTGAGTTGATTCCAACTCGTAGTGACCCTACAGGACAGAGTTGAACTGCCCCATACAGTTTCCAAGGAGTAGCTGGTGAATTCGAACTGCTGACCTTTTGGTTAGCAGTCGAGCTCTAAACCACTGTACCACCAGGGCTCCCACATGTTTTGTGTCACTGAGGTTTTGTAGTCATTTGTTGTGCAGCTGGTTAGATTCTCCAGGAATCAATCACTGAAATAGAGTTAGGAACACAAAAAAATTTTAGGGAGTAACACCTGTGAAAGGAACAGGGCAGAAGAGAGATTGGTTAAGGCGAGCTGTCATACCACTATGCAGACCTGACAAACCTCTGCTAGCCCAACAGGAAGCTCCAGAGTCAAGTTTGCCCATTAAAAGAATTTCACTTTCAGGGTAAATGGCTTGGCCGTTGAGTCACCACCTTGCTCAGTCATTGCCTAGAGGCCGCCCCAGGTAAAGTGTAAGCTCAGCCACTACCACCTTGCTCAGTTATTGGCTAAGGCTGCTTGAAAGCTGAGGCAGACCCTGAACTCACTGTCAGTTTAACACATTCTTCATACCCGGACAATGAGTCCTTTCACAAAGGGAGATGTGAGCTGCCCATCTCTGTCTGCCAGAGTCCACCTGTTATGGATTGAAATGAGTCCTTCAAAAATATGTATCGTAAATCCTAACCCCTATACCCGTGGTTGGAGCTTTGGCGGCACAGTGGTTAAGAACTCGGCTGCTAACTAAAAGATTGGCAGTTCCAATCCACCAGGTGCCCCTTGGAAACCCTATGGGGCAGGTCTACTCTCTCCTATGGGCCACTGGGAGTCAGAATCAACTCAATGGCAATGAGTTTTGGAGTTTATACCTGTGGTTATAATCCCATTTGGGAATGGGTTTTCTTTGTTACATTAATGAGATGGTATTAGTACAGTGTGTGTCTTAAGTCAATCTCTTTTGAGATATAAAACAGATTAAACAAGCGAGTGAGCAAGCACAGATGGGCGAAGAGAGATGTCAAGCTATGTGAAGTTCTCCCAGGAGCAGAAGCTCAAAAGAGACAGAGACCTTTCTCCAGAGCTGACAAGAGAAAAAACCTTCCCCTGGAGACAGCACCCTGACTTGAAACTTCTAGCCTCCTAAACTATGAGAAAATAAATTTCTGTTTGTTAAAGCCACCTATTTGTGGTATTTCTGTTATAGCAGCACTAGAAAACTAAGACACTACCGTTTGAGCCAAAGGAATACACTTCTCCATACATGTTCGGGGAGCAGCTCCTTCAGATCTCTGGTGAACCAACCTTTCTTCCTGGGAAAAAACTTAAAATAAAGAAGTTAGCTTCCATCAGTACAGATGGTCTAAGGGCCTCCACTAGTACTTATCATTTCCCTTCTCCACTATCCATTCTAAATTCCTCTTGCCCTCAGCTACTACCTCTGCTAGTCTTGGTGGTTTACTTGGTGGTATGATCCAAACCTTCATTACATCCCCAGTAACCATATCCTTCTCAGGCTAGGTTGCTTTGTTTGTTTGTTCACAGTTGCAACTGGTCAAGGGAGAACCAAGAGGAATCCAAACGGGTTACTTCTTGTCCCCATTGTATAAAATCAGCCTTACCTCTGCCTGCTGATCAGAGTTAATTATCCCTGCCAAGATGGTGACTCCTCATTTTCTGGTCCCTGGTCAGAAGGAGCTCAAAGTTCCCAGATGGCAACCATAATCTGTAATTCAATTGGGCCCTTGCTATGTCCCCTGTGAGAGTATATCTCTGTTGACCACCAGGAGCCTTAAGCTTGTAGAGCCCAGGAAGCAAGTTTCACTGGGAGTGATGATAAGTGGGGCCACTCCCATTACCACACCTTTGGTTCCCAGATCCATGTATTTTTCCAATTAGAAACACAGCATCATACAAAGGACTCTGATACAATCTGTTTGCTTCTGACTTTACACTTCAGCTGGGGGAAAAATGTATACGTATATATATGTATATATATCCTCCACTCATCTGTCAGTTTGTCCTACTGTGGAGGCTTGCGTGTTGCTGTGATGCTGGAAGCTATGCCACCGGTATTTCCAATACCAGCAGGGTCACTGTCATGATTGAATTGTGTCCCCTCAAAATGTGTGTGCCAATTTGGCTGGGCCATGATTCCTAGTATTGTGTGATTGTCCACCATTTTGTCATCTGATGTGATTTTCCTATGTGTTGTAAATCCTGCCTCTATGATGTTAATGAGGGGGGATGAGCAGCAGTTGTGTTGATGACACAGGACTCAATCTATGGGACGGGATTGTGTCTTGAGCCAGTTCTTTTGAGATATAAAAGAGAGATGCAAGCAGAGAGACAGGGGGACCTCATACCAACATAAAGCAGCACCAGAAGCAGAGCACGTCCTTTGGACCCAGGGATCCTGTGCAGAAAAGCTCCTAGTGATTTAGGAAATAATATTGAAATCATTATTCCCTGTCCTTGAGCATAGAGAATGTGACCAAGCTAGAGCTGGATTCACAAGGACTCACAAGGACGCATCAACTGGGCCCTAAGGTATAAAGACAATAGCCAAGATAATCTTGGAAAATATCTTTTAGGGACCCTTTCCCATAAACCATTCGAACAACACAAAAGACTTTCCACTCTTATCTTTTTCCATCGGCATTTAGTGAATAGAAAATTTGTTGGACCAATGAAGACTCTCCTGACTGTCATTACTGAAACCTGTACCAATGATTGTTAAGAAAGGCAATTCAAAATGTAGGATTGAAGTTTCTAGCCAGTCTGTGAGAAGGTGAAGCTTTCAATGGTTTTGCCCATTTGTAATGATAATATATACTGATGATTCTGTAATGTTCTTTGAACTTGGGCAGACACAGCTGTGGCAACATGATTGTCCGTTTTCCCACTTTTGCTTATTTTGTAATATTTCCTTGGATTTAGGCAGACATGGCTCTAGCAGCATGCTTGTCCGCTTCCCACTTTTTTCTTTTTGAATATATGGCAAATAAAACTTTCTTTTCGCTTTTCTAAACTTTGTGATGTTTTTACCCTACAACACTAGTCCAGGGGAAAATTGATGAGAAAGACCTTCCTTGAGAGCCAGCAGACAGAAAAATCCTTCCCCTGGAGCTGACAGCCTGAATTTAGACTTCTAGCCTACTAGGCTGTGAGGAAATAAAGCCATCCACTTGTGGTATTTCTGTTATAACAGCACTAAATAACTAAGACAGAATTTGGTACTGGGAGTGGGGTGCTGCTCTAACAGATACCTAAAATGTGAAAGCAGTTTTGAAACTGTGAATGAGCAGAGAACTGGCAGCGGCAGAACCAGGAGACCAGCACCACAGAGTGAGAGAGCTGAGTGCCTGTGTGCAGGAGGCTTCCTGGCAGAGTAGGGTGCCTCTGGGCACTTATCAGTGGAGCTAGGCTTTCCCACTGTTATAGATTGAGTTGTGTCCCCCAAAAATATCTGTCAGCTTGGCTGGGTCATGATTCCCAGTGTTGTATGATTGTGTAATCTGATGTGATTTCCTTATCTGTTGTAAACTCTACCACTATGATGAGATTATATGTGATCTCCTTATGTGTTGCAAATTTTATCACTGTGATGAGGTTATACTGATGAGGTTGACAGGATTAGATAGTGTCTTGATGCAATCTCTTTTGAGATATAAAAGACAAAAGCGAGCAGAGACACATGGGAACCTCATACCACCAACAAAGCAGCTCCAGGAGCAGAGAACGTCCTTTGGACCTGTGGTTCCTGCGTTGAGATGCTCCCAGACCAAGGGAAGACTGATGCATCACAAGGACCTTTCTCTAGAGAGGACAGAGAGAGAAAGCCTTCTCCTGGAGCTTATGCCCTGAATTTGGACTTGTAGCCTACTGGGCTGTGAGAGAATAAACTTTTCTTTGCTAAATCCATCCACTTGTGCTACTTCTGTTAGAGCAGCACTAGATGACTAAGACACTCACTCACAGAGTAAGAGGGTTCCTGTACAGAAAAGCTCCTAGTCCTGGGAAAGATTGATGAGAAAGATCTTCCTCCAGAGCCAACAGACAGAAAAAGGCTTCCCCTGGAGCCGATGCCCTGAATTTAGACTTCTAGCCTACTAGACTGTGAGGAAATACATTTATCTTTGTTAAAGCCATCCACTTACGGTATTTCTGTTATAATAATGCTAAATAATTAAGACAGCCACCCCTGGTAGAAAGGTTTCTGTGGAGCAACCAAACTAAGACAGACTAGGAAGAAGGACTTGGCTATTTACTTCTAAAAAACTGGCCAGTGAGAACCTTATGAATAGCAGCAGAACACTGTCTGATAAAGAGCCAGAAGATGAGCCCCTCAAGTTGAGAAGCACTCAAAATACAGCTGGGGAAGAGCTGCCTCTTCAAAGTAGAGTCGACCTTAATGACATGGATGGAGTTAAGCTTTCAGAACATTTATCTGCTGATATGGCACGACTCAAAGTGAGACAAAATAGCTGCAAACATCAATTAATAATTGGAATGTGGAACATACAAAGTATGAATCAAGGAAAATTGTAAGTCGTCAAAAATTAAACGGAACGCGTAGAGATCAATACCCTAGGCGTTAGTGAGCAGAGGACTGGTATTGGCCATTTTGAATTGGACAATTATATAGTCTACTATGCTGGGAATGATAAATTGAAGAGAAATGGCGTCGCATTCATTGTCAAAAAGAACATTTCAAGATTTATCCTGAAGTACGACACTGTCAGTGATAGGATAATATCCATACACCTACAAAGAAGATCAGTTAATATGACTATTATTCAAATTTATGCACCAAGCATTAATGCCAAAGATAAAGAAATCAAAGATTTTTACCAACTTCTGCAATCTGAAATTGATCAAATACGCAACCAAGGTGCGTTGATAATTACTGGTGATTGGAATGCGAAAGTTGGAAACAAAGAAGGATCGGTAGTTGGAAAATACGGCGTTGGTGATAGAAACGACACCAGAGATCCCATGATAGAATTGTGTAAGACAATGACTTATTCATTGCAAATACCTTTTTTCACCAACATAAATGGCAACTATACACATGAACTTCGCCAGATGGAACACGTGGGAATAAAATCGCCTACATCTGTGGAAAGAGATGATGGAGAGGCTCAATATCATCAGTCAGAACAAGGCCAGGAGCCAATTTCGGAGCAGACCATCAATTGCTCTTATGCAAGTTCAAGTCGAAGCTGAAGAAATTTAAAACAAGTCCACAAGAGCCAAAGTACAACCTTGAGTATGTTGTTGTTTTTAAGTGCCATCGAGTGTGCTCCAACTCATAACAACCCTATGTACAACAGAACGAAACACTGTCCAATTACAATTATTGCCATGTTTGAGCCCATTGTTGCAGCCACTGTGTCAATCCATCTCATTGAGGGTCTTCTTGAGTATGTTCCACCTGAATCATCTCAAGAATAGATTTGATGCATTGAACACTAATGACTGAAGACTAGACGAGTTGTGGGGTGACATCAAGGACATCACACAAGAAGAAAGCAAAAGGTCATTAAAAAGAAAGAAAAGACCAAAGTGGATGTCAGAAGAGACTCTGAAACTTGCTCTTGAACATAGGCTAGCTAAAGTGAAAGGAAGGAATAATCACCTAAAAGAACTGAACAGAAGATTTCGAAGGGCAGCTCAAGAAGACAAAGCAAAGTACTATAATGAAATGTGCAAAAACCTGCAGTTAGAAAACCAAAAGTGAAGAACACTCTCGGCATTTCTCAAGCTGAAAGAACTGAAGAAAAAATTCAAGCCTCAAGTTGCAGTATTGAAGGATTCTATGGGCGAAATATTGAACAATGCAGGAAGCATCAAAAGAAGATGGAAGGAATACACAAAGTCACTGTACCAAAAAGAATTGGTCAATGTTCATCCATTTCAGGAGGTAACCTATGATCAAGAACCAATGGTAATAAAGGAAGAAGTCCAAGCTGCACTGAAGGCACTGGCAAAAAACAAGGCTCCAGGAATTAATGGAATACTAATTGAGATGTTCCAAAAAACAAATACACTCTTGAAGTACTCATTCATCTATGCCAAAAAATTTGGAAGACTGCCACCTGGCCAAGCAGCTGGAAGACATCCATAGAGTGTCTATAGTACCCATTCCAAAGAAAGGTGATCCAACAGAATACATAAATTATCAAACAATATCATTAATATCACACTCAAGTAGAATTTTGCTGAAGATAATTTAAAAATGGTTGCAGCAGTACATAGACAGAGAACTGCCAGAAATTCAAGCCAGATGCAGAAGAGCGCGTGGAACGAGGAATATCACTGACGATATTAGATGGATCTTGGCTGAAAGCAGAGAATACCAGAAAGACGTTTACCTGTGTTTTATTGACTATGCTAAGGCATTTGACTGTGTGGATCATAACATTGTAAAGAATGGGAATTCTAGAACACTTAATTGTGCTCATGAGGAACCTGTACGTAGACTAAGAGGCAATCATTCGAACAGAACAAGGGGATACTGCGTGGTTTAAAGTCAGAAAAAGTTTTTGTCAGGGTTGTATCCTTTCACCGTATCTATTCAATCTGTATGCTGAGCAAATAATCTGAGAGGTCAGACTGTATGAAGAAGAAGTCAGCATCAGGACTGGAGGAAGACTCATTAACAACCTGTGATATGCAGATGACACTACCTTACTTGCAAAAGTGAAGAGGACTGATGAAGATCAAAGACCACAGCCTCCCATATAGATTACACCTCAGCATAAAGAAAACAAAAATCTTCACAACTGGACCAACAAACAACATCACGATAAACAGAGAAAAGATTGAAGTTGTCAAGAATTTCATTTTACTTGGATCCACAATCAACACCCATGGAAGCAGCAGTCAAGAAATCAAACGACGCATTGCATTGGGCAAATCTGCTGCAAAAGACCTTTTTAAAGTGTTGAAAAGCAAATATGTCACTTTGAGGACTAAACTAAGGTGCGTCTGACTCAAGCCATGATATTTTCAATCACTTTATATGCATGTGAAAACTGGACAATGAATAAGGAAGACAGAAGAAGAATTGATGCCTTTGAATAGTGGTGTTGGCAAAGAATATCGAATATGCCACGGACTGCCAGAAGAAGAAACAAATCTGTCTTGGAAGAAGTACAGCCAGAATGCTCCTTAGAAGCGAGAATGGCAAGACTTTGTCTCACGTACTTTGGACATGTTATCAGGAGGGACCAGTCCCTGGAGAAGGACATCATGTTTGGTAAAGTAAAAGGTCGGTGAAAAAGAGGAAGACCCTCAACAAGATGGATTGACACAGTGTCTGCAACAATGGGCTCAAACATAGCAAGGACTGTGTGGGTGGCACAGGACTGAGCAGTGTTTGGTTCTGTTGTACGTGGGTCGCTGTGAGTTAGAACTGACTTGACGGCACCTAAAACAATGTATGTATAGGTATGTATGAAACTATATATATATATATGGAGCCCTAGTGACACAATGGTTAAAGCACTTGTCTGCTAACTGAAGGTTTGGCAGTTCGAACCCATCAGCCCCACTCCAAGCAAGAAAGATGTGGCAGTCTGCTTCTGTAAAGATTTATACCTCAGGAAACCTATGGGGTAGTTCTGCCCCGTCCTATAGTTTCACCATGAGTTGGAATCAACTTGACAGCAATGAGTTTGGTTTTTTTTGGATATACATACATATATATATATATATATATATATATATATATAGAGAGAGAGAGAGAGAGAGAGAGAGAGAGAGAAAGGCAAGAAGCACACTATATAATAGCTTTTTAAAATAAATACTATTTCATATGTCAAAAACAAATCCATAAATCATGAGAGCATAAAATCCAAATCTCTCAAAGTCACATTCACAGAACAGGTGATTATTATTAGTCCCTCTCTTCAAATAAAAATGAAGCCTATACTGAAAAATCAAGACCAGGGCTCTCAGGAGCTGTAGCTTCAGGTTCAAAATAAAATAAAATACATGGAAGTGTCAAAAATGAGAGTTCATTTCCTGATATGAGGACATTTTTATTCAAACACTTGACACATCTGAAAAAGAAAAATATCAGCGAAAAAATATAAAAAAGTGACCTAGTGTTTCCAAAGTTCTGTGGCCAGGTCAAGTTTAATCCATTTCCTTTACCACTTCTTTCTTTTTCCTTATTCTTGTCCATATTTTAGCTTTTCAAAAATTTCCCCTTTTCCATTGAGTCTCTGTTAACGGTGATGGAAAATTTGGAAATGGATATGAGTGATGGCACACAACGTGATTTATGTAATCATTGCCACTTAATTATTCATGTAAAAAATGTTGAATTGGCAATGTTGTGTTGTACATATTTTTACCACAATAAAACAATTTCCCCTTTTCTTTTTTTTTTCTTTCACTTTGTTTATACCTCTCTCTTTACCTTTCCATGGAACTCTCTTTGGTTTTAAGTCTTAACTAATGTGTGTTCCTCAGTTTCCTCATCTGTAAAATGGGGATCATAATACTAGCTCTATCTCATGAGGAAGTTAGGAAGATTAAAATGAGGTAATACACGTACACCTCTTAAAACAGTGCCTGGAACATAAGGAGCGCTATGTAAGTACTTGCTCTTTATCGAGTACATATTATGTGTGGGGCACTGCAATAGGTACTTAACAGTGAATCAGACACAGGTTTGTTCCTCAAGGAACTCACAGTAGAGGTGATGTAGGGTGACCAATCTTCCCAGTTTTCCTGGGACTAAGCGGGGGTCTGGGACGCAGTACTATCAGTCTTAAAACCAGGCAAGTCCCAGGCAAACCAGGTCAAGTTGATCACCCTAGAGATGAGCAAGATGGATACAGGAGAGAATATAGGAGAGGCACTGTGGCAAAGACTGCTAGTTTCTCCAATATTTTGTTCTCTCCTTGGCATTTGGCAGGCAGGAATAAAGACTGCATTCTCCAGTGTCTTATGGCATAAGCATGGGCAAGTGACTAAGTTCTGGCTAATGGGACATGGTCAACTTTAGAGAAATGTACTAAAGGGAAAAGACATGTGCTTCTTCACTCCTTTCCTCTGTTGACTAGAAATTGGATGTAATGGCTGGAGCTGGAGCAACCATCTTGGACCACAAGATGGAAACCAGATGTTGAGGAACTAGATGAATCTTGGATGATCATGGAAGTGATCATGGAGAAGGCATATCTGCCATAGACGTCATACTTCCAGGCTCATATATTGTGATAGAGAAATAAACTTCTACTTTTTAAAGCTATGATTATTTTGTGTTTCCTGTCACACAGTTAATGTAATTGAAACTGGTACAGACATTAAACTCTGTCTTGAACAGTCATGTAAGGAGATAATGGGAAGGAAAATGTTCCAAGCAGAAGAACCAGTATGTGTGAAGGCTTGTAAGCAAAAGAGAGTCTGGGATAACTTCTGATTTCACAACAGAGTGTACTAAATAATCTGGAAAAGACTCTCCTATTTCAAAATACCCCTATCAAATTAAGGAAAATCCCCAAGGCCTGAAAAGGAGTGTCTAATGAGCTAACAAGAAGAACCAAAAGAGTGTTGCCCAGTAGGCCATGTAAAGAATTTTTTTATTTTTTTTAACCTTATTGTTGTACTTTAAGTGAAAGTTTACTATTCAAGTCAGTCTCATACAAAAATTTATACATGCTTTGTTATGTGACCCTAATTGCTCTCCCTACGCTACGACAGCACACTCATCCTTTCTACCCCTGATTTCCCATGTCCATTCAACCAGCTCCTGACCCTCTCTGCCTTCTTATCTCACCTCCGAACAGGAGCTGCCCATTTAGTCTCATGTATCTACTTGAGCTAAGAAGCATATTCTTCACAAGTATCATTTTATGTCCCATAGTCCAGTCTAATCTTTGTCTGAAGAGTTGGCCTCGGGAATGGTTTTAGCTCTGGGTTGACAGAGAGTACAGGGGCTGTGCTTTCTGGGGTTCCTGCAGTCTACTCAGACCATTAAGTCTGGTCTTTTTACTAGAATTTGAGTTCTGCACCCCACTTTTCTCCTGCTCCATCAGGGACTCTCTGTCGTGTTCCCTGTCAGGGCAGTCATTGGTGGTAGCTGGGCACCATCTAGTTCTTCTGATCTCAGGCTGATGCAGTCTCTGGTTTATGTGGCCCTCTCTGTCTCTTGGGCTAATACTTTCCTTGTGACTTTGGTGTTCTTCATTTTCCTTTCCTCCGGGTAGGTTAGGACCAATTGATGCATCTTAGATGGTCACTCGCTAGCTTTTAAGACCCCAGATGCCACTCACCAAAGTAGGATGCAGAACATTTCATGTCAAGAATTTTTTTGCCAGAAGAAGCAACTGCAACTTAGATGTTTTGTTGTTGCTCGTTGCTGTCCAGTCAGCTCTGACTCATAGTGACCTTATATATCACAGAATGAAACGTTGCCTGGTCCTGTAACAGCTTCTTAATTTTTGATGTTTGAGGTCATTGTTGTGGCTATCGTGTCAATCCATCTCATTGAGGAGATGGATTCATTTTCACTGACTCTCTACCAAACATTATGTCCTTTTCTAGGGATTGGTCTTTCCTGACAACATGTCCAAAGTAAGCAAGATGAAGTTTCTCCATCCTTGCCTCTAAGACGTGTTCCAGTTTTATTTCTTCTAAGGCTGATTTGTTTATTCTTATGGCAGTCCAAGGTATATTCAATATTCTTCACCAACACCACAGTTTAAATGCATCAATTCTTCTTCTGTCTTCTTTTTTCATTGTCCAGCTTTTGCATGCATATGAAGAGACTGGAAAGATCATGGCTTGGATCAGGTGCACCTTAGTCATCAAAGTGGTATCTTTGCTTTTCAACACTTTAAAGAGGTCTTCTGCAGCAACTTTGCCAGAAACAATATGTCAGATGTTGCTATAGCTTATTAATACTGTATTAACCAAAAGGGTTTATTTCCCACACTATTTAAATTATTTTTTCTCTCTCTTTTCCTCCAGTACATATGGTAGAATACATACAAGATAAATGTACATATCATGTGAACGTAATTATAAATATTGCAGTGATCCGAGAATGAAAAATGAAAGTAAGTTCATGCCGGGCTGTAGCTGTCAGTAAATAATTGACATTATCCAGTGGCATTTTCATAGGCTTTATTACTTATAAAGTAATTAGGACAAAGAGGAAGGGGTAAAATTCATCTCGGACCAGTGCCTCCAATAGATCCTCGTCCCAGGGTGACATGACTGCGAAAACCTCTTGTATGCATGCATAGCCTCTCAATACATCATAGGCAAAGGGGTCTTATATACCTCAGATCAGAGGTATTTACATGCTGGGGGCATAGGAAAAGGGGAAGGGGAGAAAAACAAGGGTGCCCCTTGATGCAATCTGAGCTCAGGGTGCATGATGGTCTTGTGGTCATTATCCCCAATCTTGATGGCATCAAAGGAAGAACATGCCTTCCCCTTCTGGGATCTAAGATTAGATCTTGTCATCCTGCAATTATATAGGTAATCATACTGTATACTTTACCACTCTAGGGGAGGGGGGCTACTTTCTTTCAGTACAATTTCAGTGTGAAAGGTCATGCAGGCTATAGGGAGATAAACTTTCTGCTGCCTCTGTAAATATATATATGTATATATATATATACATATGTACATATGTATTTTAAACTTCCTTGAAGTATAAAACATTGCATTATTTCTCTGTTGCTGAATAACAAATTACCACAAGCTTAGCAACTTAGTACAATGCTCATTTATTAGCTTACAGTTCTGTAGATCAGAAGTCCAGGCAAGCTCAATTGGGTCTCACAAGGCCAAAATCAAAGTGTCAGTCAGACTAGGCTCTTATTTGGAGATTGTAGGTGAAGAATGTGCTTCTAAGCTCATTCAGATTGTTAGAAAAATCCAGTTTTTCAGGGCTGTCAGGCTGAAGTCCCAATTTTCTTTCTGGCTGTTGACCCAGAACCTCTCTCAGTTCCTGGAAGCTGCTCTCAGGTCCTTTCCACATGGCCCTCTCCGTCTTCAGGGAATGGAGAGAATCCTTCTCGGGCTCTGAATCTCTAACTTCCTCTTCTGCAACTAGCCAGAGAAAACTATCTGCTTTTAAAGGACTTTTAAAGAGCTGTAACTCAGCTGGTCTCTGAACATGCCTTGAGAGACCCATGAGAATACCAATGTCAACTCTCAATTGGAGCACCATCCTGCCCAATTCCACCAGTGAAAGACTGCACTTACTTAGGAAGCACCTCCTGAATCCCCTCCCCTCCCCATCTGGACACATTTCTTTCTCTTTAGCTTCTATGCCACTCTCTGCTTCCCTTTGTGAACATTTTGTATTTATCTGGTATTATAATTGCCTGTGGGTGCATCTCATTTACCTATATATCATTATCAAGTGGTCTTCAAACAAGAAAAGAAAATGTTTCTTACTCATCTTAGTGGTCTATAACGTTGCTACAAAGTATGATCTGTGGACCAGCAACATCAACATCACCTGAGAGCTTGTTATAAATACAGACTATCAGGCTCTACCCCAGACCTACTGAACCAGCATCTGCATTTTAATAAGATCCTCAGGCGATCCACATATAAAGTTTGAGAAGCTGTTCTATGCACTTGCCAGCCCAATCCTTTTACAAATACAGTAATAACCAGTAACCAGTTACCACTGAATCCCAACTCATGGAGACCCTATCTGTGTCAGAGTAAAGCTGTGCTCCACAGGGTTTTCAATGGCTAATTTTTCAGAAGTAGATCCCAGGACTTTCTTTTTTTTTTTTTTTTTTTAATATTTAATTGTACTTCAGATGAAGGCTTACAAATCAAACAGTTTCTCATGTAACAGTAGTACACATGTTGTTTGATGACTTTGGTTAACAACCCCACAACATTATAACCCTCTAAATTCTCAGCTTTTTTTTTTTTTTTTTGTGAAAATACACATAGCCAAAGATACCCCATTTCAAAACTTTTTACGTACACATTTAAGTGACATTGACTACGCTCTTCTAATTGTGCTGTTATTCTCACTTAAGATGAAGGCTTACAGGACAAAATAGCCTCCCATTTAACAGTTACTACAAATGTTGCCCTATAACAATGGTTAACAATCTCACAACACATCAACAGTATCCTTACTCAACCATGGGTTCCCTATCATCAGCTTCCTACTCCCCTTTTGCCTTCTGGCCCTTGTCACTGGACTCTTGTACCTCGTTAGTCTCATTTGGTTTTACTGGGCTGTCCACTCCCAGGCTGAACAGTGAACCTCGGAGGTAACTTCACCACTGAGCTAAAACGGCGTCTGGGGGCCATACTCTTGAGGTTTCTCCAGTCTCCTTTAGGCCAGTAAATCTGGTCTTTTTTTTTGTGAGTTAGAATTATGCTCTACATCCTTCTCCAGCTCTGTCCAGAGCCCTCTGTTGTGATCCTGGTCAGAGCAGTCAGCGGTGGTAGCTGGGCACCATCTAGCTGTACTGGACTCAGTCTGGTGGAGGTCTTGGTAGCTGTGGACAATTAGTCCTTTGGACTAATCTTTTCATTGTATCCTGTTCTCTTCATTCTCCCTTGCTCCCGAAGGGATGAGACCAGTGGAGTATCTTAGATGGCCGCTCACAGGCTTTTAAGACCCCAGACACTACTCACCAAGGTAGAATGTAGAGCATTGTCTTTATAAGCTGTGTCATGCCAATTGAGCTAGATGTTCCCCGAGAACGTGGTCCCCAGAGCCCTCCATCCAGCAACTCAGTCCCTCGGGGAGTTTGGATGTGACCATGGGGCCTCCATGACCTTTCCTTGTGCAGGTTGTGTTAGTTTCCCTTGTATTGTGTACTGTCTCACCTTTCACCCAAGATACCACTTATCTATTGCCTATTTAGTATTCCCCCCCGCCCCCATTCCTGGTAACCAACAAGGATTGTTACATTTTGCGTATGAACTTTTTCATGGGTTTTTACAATAGAGGTCTCATACAATATTTGTCCTTTTGTGATTGACTTATTTCACTCAGCATAACGTCCTCCAGTTTCATCCATGTTATGAGATGCTTCACAGATTCATTGTTGTTCTTTCTCGTTGCATAGTACTCCATTGTGTGTATGTACCATAGTTTGTTTATCCATTCATCTGTTGATGGGCATCTAGGTTGTTTCCATCGTTTTGCTATTGTGAACAATGCTGCCATGAACATAGGTGTGCATATGTCTATTCGAGTGACGACTCTTATTTCTCTAGGATATACTCCTAGGAGTGGGATTGCTGGATCGAATGGTATGTCTATTTCTAGCTTTCTGAGGAAACGCCATATCATTTTCCAAAATGGTTGTATCACTTTGCATTCCCACCAGCAGTGTATAAGAGTTCCCGTCTCCCCGCAGCCCCTCCAACATTTGTTATTTCCAGTATTTTTGATTCGTGCCAGTAATGCCGGGGTGAGATGGTATCTCATTGTAGTTTTAATTTGCATTTCTCTAAAGGCTAGTGAACGCGAGCATTTCCTCATGTGTCTGTTGGCCATTTGAATGTCTTCTTTGGTGAAGTGTCTGTTCATTTCCTTTGCCCATTTTTTCATAGGATTGTTTGTCTTTTTGTTGTAGAGGTGTTGGATTTTCTTGTAGATTATGGAGATTAGACCTTTGTATGACTTGTACTGTCCAAAAATTTTTTCCCAGTCTGTAGGTTCTCTTTTGACTCTTTTGGTGAAGTCTTTTGAAGAGCATAGGTGTTTGATTTTTAGAAGATCCCAGTTATCTAGTTTATCTGTTGGGTTTTGTGTGTTGATGGTTATGGTTTGTATCCTGTTAATGCCATGTATTAAGGCCTGAAGTGTTGGTCCTATTTTTTCTTCTATGAACTTTATAGTTTTAGGCTTTATATTCAGGTCTTTGATCCAATTTGAAGTAGTTTTTGTTTATGGTGTGAGGTATGGGTCATGCTTCATTTTTCTGCAAATGGATATCCAGTTTTGCCAGCACCATTTGTTAAAAAGACTGTCTTTTCCCCATTTGATGGACTTTGGGCTCTTGTCTAAAATCAGGTGACCGTAGGTGGATGGATTTACATCTGGGTTCTCAATTCTGTTCCATTGGTCAATGTCTCTGTTGTTGTACCAGTACCAGGCTGTTTTGACTACTGTAGCTGTATAGTAGGTTCTCAAGTCAGGTAGTGTGAGTCCTCCAACTTTATTCTTCTTCTTCAGTAGTGCTTTACTTATTCGGGGCTTCTTCCCTTTCCATATAAAGTTAATAATTAGTTTTTCCATCTCTTTGAAGAATGTTGCTGGTATTTGGATCGGGATTGCATTGTATTTGCTTTTGGTAGAATTGTCATTTTCACAATGTTGAGTCTGCCTATCCATGAGCATGGTATGTTTTTCCATTTATTTAGATCCCTTTGGCTTTCATGCAGCAGTGTTTTGTAGTTTTCTTTGTATAGATCTTTTACATTCCTGGTCAGATTTATTCCTAAGTATTTTATCTTTTTAGGGGCTATTAAAAATGGTATTGATTTCCTGATTTCCTTTTCATCATTCTCTTTACTGGTGTATAGGAATCCAACTGATTTTTGAATGTTTATCTTGTATCCTGCTACTCTGCTGAATCTTTCTATTACTTCCAGTAGATTTCTCGTGGAGTCTTTAGGGTTTTCTGTGTATAGTATCATATCATCTGCAAACAGCGACAGTTTAACTTCTCCATTACCAATTTGGATGCCCTTTATTTCTTTCTCTTGCCTTATTGCTCTAGCTAGAACTTCCAGCACAATGTTAAATAGGAGTGGTGAAAAAGGGCATCCTTGTCTTGTTCCTGTTTTCAAGGGGAATGTTTTCAGCCTCTCTCCATTAAGAATGATGTTGGCCGTTGGTTTTGCATAGATGCCCTTTATTATGTTGAGAAATTTCCCTTCTATACCTATTTTATTGAGAGCTTTTATCAGGAATGGGTGTTGGACTTTGTCAAATGCCTTTTCTGCGTCAATTGAGATGATCATGTGATTTTTTTCTTTCCTTTTATTTATGTGGTGAATTACGTTGATGGATTTTCTAATGTTAAACCATCCTTGCATACCTGGTATGAATCCTATTTGGTTGTGGTGTATTATTTTTTTGATATGATACTGAATTCTATTGGCTAGAATTTTTTTCAGAATTTTTGCATCTATATTCATGAGAGATATTGGTCTGTAATTTTCTTTTTTTGTGATGTCTTTGCCTGGTTTTGGTATCAGCGTTTTGCTGGCTTCATAGAATGAATTTGGAAGTGTTGCTTCCTCTTCTATGCTCTGAAATAGCTTGAGTAGAACTGGTACAAGCTCTTCTGTAAATGTTTTGTAGAATTCTGCAGTGAAGACATCTGGGCCAGGGATTTTTTTGGTTGGGAGTTTTTTTATTACCTTTTCAATCTCTTCTCCTGTTATGGGTCTGTTCAGATTTTCAATATCACTTTGTTGTAGTTTGGGTAGGCCGTGTGTTTTTAGAAATTTATCCATTTCCTCTAGGTTTTCAAATTTGTTGGAATATAGTTCTTCATAATATTCTGTTATAATCCTTTTTATTTCGGTTGGGTCTGTTATAATGTCCCCCATTTCATTTCTTATTTGGTTTATTTGTGCCCTCTGCTGCTTTTCTTTTGTCAGTCTGGCCAGTGGTTTGTCGATTTTGTTGATTCTTTCAAAGAACCAACTTTTGGTTTTGTTGATTCTTTCTGTTGTTTTTATGTTCTCTATTTCATTTATTTCTGCTCTGGTCTTTACTATTTCCTTTCTTCCAGTGGTTGTAGGCTTTTTTTGGCTGTTCTCTTTCTATTTGTTTGAGTTCTGTAGTTAATGTTTTGATTTTGTCCCTTTCTTCATTTTTGATATGTGCATCTATTGCTATAAATTGTCCTCTGAGGACTGCCTTTGCTGTGTCCCAAAGGTTTTGGTATGATGTGTTTTCATTCTCATTTGACTCTAGGAATTTTTTGATTCCATCTCTGATTTCTTCTATTACCCATTGATGTGTAAGAAGAGTATTATTCAGTTTCCATGTAGTTGATTTTTTTTCCTTGCTCTTTCTAGTGTTAATTTCTACCTTGATGGCATTGTGGTCAGAGAAGATACTGTGAATTATCTCAACGTTTTGGATCTTGTTGAGGGTTGCTCTGTGGCCTAAGATGTGGTCTATTCTGGAGAACGTTCCATGTGCATTGGAAAAGAATGTGTACTTTGCAGCAGTTGGATGGATTGTTCTATATACGTCTCTGAGGTCCAGTTGGCTGATTGTGTCCTTTAGGTCTTCTGTATCTTTGCTGAGTTTCTTCTTAGTTGTTCTGTCCTTTACTGAGAGTGGTGTGTTGAAGTCTCCTACAATTATTGTGGAACTGTCAATTTCTCTTTTCAGTGCTGTTAGAGTTTTTTTTTTATGTATTTTGGAGCCCTGTCATTGGGTGCATAGATATTTATTATGGTTATGTCTTCATGATGGATCGTCCCCTTAATCATTATATAGTGTCCTTCTTTGTCTTTTACGGTAGATTTCGTTTTAAAGTCTATTTTATCTGAGATTAGAATTGCCACTCCTGCTCTTTTTTGGTAGTTGTTAGCTTGATATATTTTTTTCCAACCTTTGATTTTTAATAAATCCACATCTTTGTTTCTAAGGTGTGTCTCTTGTAGACAGCATATTGATGGATCCTGTTTTCTTATCCATTCTGCCACTCTCCGTCTCTTTATGGGTGCATTGAGTCCATTTACATTCAGTGTAATTATTGATAGATGGAAGTTTGTTGCTGTCATTTTGTAGTGCTTTTTTTGGTGGTGCTGAAGTTTTCTTTGTTCTTCTTACTCTCTTGTGCTGAGTTACTTTTGTTTGTGGATTTTGTGTTCATTTCTTTTGTTTTTGCTGAGACTTTATGTTTTTCGTCTTTATTTTTATGAGTTAGTTTGTTAACTTTCTTTGTGGTTACCATGAATTTTACCCTTATCTTTCTAAGTTTGAAGCAGTCTACCCTTACTTGGTATCGCGTTGCCTTCCTCTCCGTTAGAAGGTTCTATACCTATGCCGTTTGTTCCCTCTTTCATTGTTTTGATGTTGTTGTCATCCTTTGATTGATTGCTCTGATTCCCTGTTGTATTTCTTTTGGTTTTGGATAGTCCTCGATAGTTCATTTCCTAAAATGGTATCTGGTTGGTATAATCCTGCGTCCTAGGTCCTGCCTGAGGGTTGAAGCTGTTTGTCCTCAGATCGAAGAACTCCCTTTAATAATTCTTGTAAGTTTGGTTTGACTTTTGCATATTCCCTTAGTTTCTGTTTATCTGGAAATGACCTAATTTCACCATCAAATTTGAACGAGAGTTTTGCAGGATATATTATTTTTGGCTGAGAATTTTTTTCTTTCAAGATTTTATATATGTCATCCCACTGCCTTCTTGCCTGCATGGTTTCTGCCGAATAATCTGAGCTTAGTCTTATTGTTTCTCCTCTGTATGTGACTTCTTGTTTTTCACAAGCTGCTCTCAGGATTCTTTGTTTGTCTTTAGTTTTGGCGAGTGTGAATATGGTCTGTCTTGGTGATTTTCTTTTGGGGTCTCTTCTATATGGGGTTCGTTGAGCTTCTTGGATGGCCATCTTTTCATCTTTCATGATATTGGGAAAGTTTTCTGTCAGTAGTTCCTCAATGATCCTCTCTGTGTTTTCTGTTTTCTCCCCCTGTTCTGGGATGCCAATCACTTGTAAATTTTTGCGTTTAATTGTGTCCCACATAACTCTCAGGGTCTCTTCAGTTTTCTTTGTTCTTTTTTCTGAGTTTTCCTGAAACGGAGTTGTATCCAAGTGTTTGTCTTCAGTTCCACTGATCCTGTCTTCCACGGTTTCGAATCTACTTCTCAGCCCTTCTATGACATCATCCATTTCTGAAATCTTGTTGTTTATCTTTTGGATTTCTAATTATTGTTTTTGTATAATTTCTAGTTGTGAATTTATTTTGGCATTTTGTTCCTGCATCATCTTCCTGGATTCTTCCAATTTTTTGTCTGTATTTTCCATAAATTTGTCTTTTTTTTCCTCATGTTTGTCAGCTTTTTGCCTCAGTTCTTGGAAAATTCCGAGTATTAGTGATTTGAGTTCCCTATTAGGTACTTCTAGTGCACTTTCTTCCACAGGAGAGTTATCTGGTGTTTTAATTTGGACGCCTATTGGAGCCATCTTTTCTTGTTTTTGTAAATGTTTTGATATTGTTTGCTGTTTTCTGGGCATTCAGTAGATATTTCTCTCGTTTATTGATTGTAGATTTTTTTTGTTTCATCCTTGTGGTACAGCTGGGCAGGTCTAGCTGAAGAGGAGCCACTGGGACGGGTTGTTTGTGGCACTCACCGCAGCCACCAGGACGGTCAGTAGTCAGTGCTGGGCAGGTTCCAATAGGGCGTGCCTGCACAGCTTGGTGGTGTGATGTCAAGTGCACGGTGCAGGTAGGCAGGATGCAGCGGGGAGATGGTTATGTGTGAAGCTAAGCGGCTGTTTTGTCTCCCACTGGATGCTCCGCGAGGCTGCTCTCCCTTTCTCCTGTTTGCTGGTCTCCGATAGGAGTCCAAGATGGTGGATCCGCGCTGCATTAGCTGGTAGTGGACCTCTGCGTGAATCTCTCTTAGCTCTCCGTTCTCTTTCAGTATTCTCACTCCGTTTGGTGTTTGGTTGAGTTCTTTATCTCTTCCTTTGATGTTCTAGGGTTTCAGAATTGTTGATTCTCTGTTTGGCTTAGTTTTTCGGATCTTTGCTGTGGAGGGACGGTGTGGTGCTTCTGCCTGGAGCACCATCTTGCCGGACTCCTCCAGGACTTTCTTTTGAGGTTCCTCTGGATGAATTCTGACCTCCAACCTTTCAGTTATAAAAATGTCTAACTTCAACCTTTTGATGCTGTTGTTTGCAGTTTTTTGGCATTGTTAGACTATGCTCCACCAGGAAAGAGAACTGTGTTTGCCTTGCTCGTGATGTATTCTTAGCGCCTATAAGTTGGAATTGACGACAACGGGTTTGTTTTTGTTTTTTTAACAAGTTGGGCGCATAGTAGGTTCTCATCAAAAACTGTTCAAATAAGGAAATAAATATTAGCAGAAAATGAATAAGCTTTTATTATGGGAACAAGAAAATATGGTATTGAAATGATCTCTTTTGGTTTGCTTTCATCCATGATATACTTTAAAATATATGAAATTAAGTGGGTATCAGTAATGTTCATAACTTATTCTTAATTGAAAGTCAATGTTGCAGCAGCGACAGTTGTCAGGACGGCGGACACAGTAACCAAACACAACTCTTACAGAGAAGTGGGGCCAGGAGGGTCACTTTGAGGAGTCAACCTTGGCTTCAGTTCCAGGAGTTTATTTATAGTCAATACAGCAAGCAGTGAAGCAAATAACAGAACAATGGGCTTTGGGTGCAGGCAAGGGAGAAGGAATTCAGGTAAACAAGCCAATCAGTAAAGGGACAATAGGTTTGGAAAAACAAGTCATGACAAGCCTCAACATGTTGGGGACAAGTCTCAACATGTTGGGGACAAGTCTCAACATGCTGTGTAGCACAGAGGCCTGTGGGGGCTGCAGTTGTCGATAGTGCAGCCATGTTTAAATGGCATATATCCCCACATTTCCCCCCTTTTGTTTAGTTAATGAAATAAGAATCAAGAGGGTTTCCACTGGTCCAACTAGTATCCGGTAGGATAAAGTAAAATTTTCTCTACGAGATAAAGTCTAAGATTATCTCAGCTACTGTCTCCACACCTCAGGGCCTGGGGTCTTAGTGAGTCCTTGTGAGCCCAGCTATGGCTGGGGCACACTCCATATGTTTAAGGAGGAGAAGTAGCATAGCTATGAGTAACAACTGGACTTAGTCACCTAGATGGCGGCCATAGCAGGCTCTTTAAACTCACGGTGCTGGTTTTCCACCGGATACCATCTGGTTCTTCACCAGGTTACTAAGTAAGAGCGATGCTCTTATCAAATGCATAGCTGGAGTGAGCAGACTCAGTGTGACTTTTAGGTGTGTATGACAACAGAGAATGATGTTATGAGGATAATATAATCCTCTGCACTAGTAATATCCTGATTGTTGGACCCATGGGTTTCCTCTGACTCTCATTTTGTCAGGTAAACACTAACTTTTAACATCCACTGAAATTATTATTCTCAGAGGCTTAAAGATTTATAAAGGCTCAAAGATTCATTAACAATCAAACAAGAAATGATTTACACAGCTTTGCCATTACTTGGAAGGGAATCACCAGGAAGGGTAATTTACACATCATAACAGATTTAACAATCAAACACTGATTTACACAAATTTACTATCAATTGGAAAGGAATCATCTGACTTAGAAATCCATCCGTACAGAAGCATCTAACTAGGAGAAGCAGAAAATATAGAGGGGTTTACACATAACAAATTTTCACTGGGAACTTACTGATTAACCAAATACAGGTAATTACTGATTATCAAAACAATAACATAGGAAGGGCCTTCTCAAGAGGAGGTCTTTATTTTTCCCATCTCCTGTTTAGGTAATTGGTAGCGAATGGTCCAGTCATAGAAGGCCGACTTCTGTTGGTGATGGGAGATCTTCAGGGAGTAGAGACATCGGATGACTATAAGGAGGCACAAGACTATTAAACATCCTACAGCAAAAAGGATCCAGACACAGAGATTGAGTCCAGAGAACCAATGTGTGGGATTGAGCCAGTAGGCAAAATCATTAAGTGTATTAAGTGTAGCCTTATTAGACTCTGATTGTAATCTCAAGAGCTGTTCTTGTAATTGAAGTTGTAATTTTTGAATATCACCTTTCAATGGAGAAGCGAAGCTAGCCAGAAGATTACTTTTAACATCCTTCCAGGACTCATTGTATGGAAGGGCTGTAACACAGAAGCAAGTGTATTCAGCATCACAGGTTACTTGAGAATGTTCCCATGGGGATTCTTGTCGTTCTCCAAGCCAAAGGACTGAGGCTTCTAAAGCACCCAGATGCTTGAGGAACTCTTGATCAATATGTGCTATAGTTTGCATTTCAGAAGTAACATTTTGCATATAAGTGTTAAACTGCTGGGCAGTCTGGATTGATTGGGAGAGAGCTACGGTGGCGGTAGCTGCCGTAACGGCAATGGCAGTGGCTGTGATAATAGAGGTTATGAGAATTCCAAGAAACCTTTTAGTTCGTATTTTCTGTAATGCATTGACAACCTGAGCGAAGGGGGAACTATCTTGCCAAGGGCATGTAAGGCTAACGGGCAGCCAAAGGTGGCTTTTTTGTCAAAGAACAAATACAGAATTGATGTTAAGAGTGGAGACATTTTGCCTGGACAGACATGGAGTAATCCAAGTAGAGCCACTGGATAATGTTAACTGAAAAGAAGCATTTATTTTAATGATATCCGGAGGACTAGAAGTTATAGCAAAAATATATGGTTGAGACATGCATATAAGCACAGAATTGTTATGGTCATGGACGGTCCATTGTAATTTGGGGAGTGGGTTCTTGGCATCCTTTGTCCCCCTCAGAAAGGTTCCTGAATGGAGAGTTCTTTCATAAAAAGGGAAACCTAATCGCCAAGAAAGGATTTTTAATGGGGTAAAAATGAGTAGTTGAATAACGTAAGCGAAGAATGGGTCCGGCTAGGCCAGGGTTCCAGGACTTAGAATGTCCTAGGTAATGGTATGGGGTTGCCCACTGCCAAGTAGAGCGATTTGGTAATAAAATTAAACCTTGATGGCCCCAATTTTTCTAGTGAAATGTTGAAAGGGAGAGAGTACGAAGAAAAGTTAGTAGTTCGACAAGTAACCCAAGTATTATCGATAGGGTCTGTAAGAGATAGCTGTGGGTGTTGACATACAGGGATGGAAGGGGGTGAGTGAGTAATATAGGCACTGAACGTGCCATTAATGCCTATGGCTTTAACGAAAAATTGCTTAGAATAGGCTGGTTGCTTATAGGTGCCATTGTAGTAAATGTAATTCATATACCATTGTTCTAGTATAGGCACGCATGCAGAAGCAGTGCGTGGCTGGGTAGTGAAACACAAAGGAAGGGCGTCAGCATAGACTGTCCAATTTGTAGACAGTACAAACCATCCCTCTTCAGGGGAGTTAGTAAGTGGTTTGGAATAGGCCAAATATTGTCCCCCAGTAACGACAGTATCATTAGAGGAAAGAGGGGGCTCTGGTTCTTCCCAAGTAACCGGGTGGAAGACAGGGGGGCTAAGAACATGAGCCCAATAGGTGGTTGGGGCAGAGGTTGCTGGTATCTGAGAAAGGAGGAGGAGGAGAACACATACCAAAGTTAGGAATAGATTTTTAGGTGTAGGTGGGGCACCTGTAGTTGAGAGGATATGTTCAGCTTTGGAGGAGAGGGCTTTCAGACCTCCCCATGTTACCGGTATTGCAGAGCTCTGTTGTTCATTCTCCTTCCCCGGGGGTGGGGGTGATGATGTCAGTTGTGGCTCTGGAGTCAGATAGGATAGCGGCTCTGGCAGCCACAGCAGGGGCGGTGGCGGCAGTTCCCAGCTGAAGGGTGGTGGCTGTCACTGGGTCATGATATGGTTTTACTAATTGGTCGGGAATCCAAAGTAGACCTGTGGGAGACAAAACAGCTGCATACCCTCACCCCCAGGTTAATAATTCTACAGGTCCTTGCCAGACAGAGAGATTTTGAGGATCTTTATAGAGGACCTGTGGGTGGGGTCGGGGGGTCAGGGGGCTTAAAATGTCATTCTGCAGCGGTACGACCATCTTTGGCAACAGATAAAAAGTTAAAAGTAAAGAGAGTTTAGCAAGTCTTTCATTCTGGCCAAATAGTCTAGACCCATCATCTTCCCCCTTTTGTTTATTTAAGAGCTGTTTGAGAGTATGATGGGCACATTCAATTATGGCTTGCCCTTGAGGCTTATAAGGAATGCCAGGGGAATGAAGAATATTCCAAGTGGCACAAAATTGTTGAAATTTATCAGAAGTATATGCAGGCCCATTATCAGTTTTAAGAGCTTGGGGACATCCCATAGTCGCATTGGCTTGGGTGAAATGACGACAGGCCTGAGTAGAACATTCCCCAGAAAGGGCTGTGGCATAAAGAAACCCGGAACATGTATCTATGGATACATGGAGATATTTAAGTTTCCCAAAGGGAGGATAGTATGTTACATCCATTTGCCACAATTGATTGGCTATTAGACCACGTGGGTTGATGCCAGCAGCAAAGGACATGGGAGAAAAGCATTGGCAGTCAGGACAGGTGCGAACAATATGTTGTGCTTCAGTAAGGGAGATAGAAAATTGTTTTTGAAGTCTGCATGCATTTTGATGAAAGAAAGTATGAGAAGTTCGTGCATGAGAAAAGGCAGAGCCAGCAAGTAAACTGGCACGAGAATTGCCATCAGAAAGAGGCCCCGGCAAGGGTGTATGAGAGCGCACATGTACCACAAAAAAGGGAGAGTTATGGCTATTAAGCAAGGTTTGAAGCCTTTTGAATAAAGTAAATAACTCATAATTGGGACTAAGTCAAAGAGTTACATCGCTAATATGTTGAATAGTGTGAACAATGTAAGCAGAATCAGCAATTAAATTGAACGGCATTGATTTAAAAATTTCAAAGGCAGCAAGAGCTGCCGACAGCTCAGCACGCTGTGTAGTGGAAGCCTTTTGTGTAATGAAATGTTGCCAGGTATCGTCTGTTTGCCAAGTGACCACTCCTTTTCCAGTTTTTCCTGATCCATCTATAAAGGCAGTAGGAGCGTTAGCAAGAGGTGAAGGAGAGAGCATAGTAGAAAATTGTAAAGGAAGAAGCTGTAGGGTAGAGAGTGGCTTTGAAGTGGGATAAGAATAAATTACTTGCCCAGTAAAATCAGCCAAAGCAATCTGGAGCTCTTCAGAATTAAGAAGAGCATGATCAAAAGCTGTTTTCGTTACCCCAAAGTATATAAAATGAGGGTCAGAACCCAAAAGCTGTTGAGTGTGGGTGCGTCCTTGCATTAATAAGTTAATGCGCTGAGAGAAGCATGCAAACAACTGTTGCGGAGGGTGATAAGGAAGAAAAAGCCACTCAAGTGCTCCGAAGTCAGGAGTAAATTGACAGAGCACGCCTGTAAGACTATGAGGAGTATTTAATAGGAGTAGGTAAACAGGATGATTTATCTGTAAACGAGTCAAAAATTTTTCTTTAATGGTTTGGTTAACAAGTGTTAATTCATGGCGTGCCTGGGGAGAGAGTGTCCTCATAGAGGTTAGAGCAGGGTCACCCTTAAGGGTCTCAAATAAGTGGGCTAGTTGAGAGGTTGTTATGCTGAGTGAAGGTCGCAGCCAATTAATATAACCAAGGATCTTTTGGAGGTCATTTATAGTTAAAGCCTTGGGAATTATAATTTCCGGTGTTTTAGGGTGAACGATATGGGTGTCAAGATAGTATCCCAGATACTTCCACGGGGTGAAAGACTTAACCTTTTCAGGGGCTACCTGTAATCCAAAACCTTGTAACGCGTGTTGAACAGAGACAAGAAGCGAATCAAGTTGTTCTGGTTTGGGATGGGCTAGGAGAACGTCATCCATATAATGATATATAAGACACGAGGGAAAGGCCCTTCAGACTGGCTTAAGAGCCTTATCAACATAATATTGACAGGTAGTTGGACTATTGACCATGCCCTGTGGGAGAACAGTCCACTCATAATGCTGCATAGGACGACAATTATTCATAGAAGGAACTGAGAAGGCAAATTTAGCACAATCATCGGGATGGAGTGGGATGGCAAAAAAGCAATCTTTAAGATCAATAATAATAATATTATATGTTTGAGGAATACAGGCCGGATTGGGAATTCCTGGTTGGAGAGGTCCCATAGGGATAAGACATTGATTAACAGCCCATAAGTCATGAAGGAGCCTCCATTTTTTGGATTTTTTGGGGATGCAGAAAATAGGTGTATTCCAAGGGCTGCAGGAAGACTGGATGTGTCCGGCCTCTAACTGTTCCTGGACAAGTTTTTTAAGGTGGTTTAATTTTTCTTCTTTAATGGGCCACTGCTCAACCCAAACAGGAGGGCCAGGTATCCAGGTTAATTTTAGCAGAGGGTCTGTTTGAGCAGTGGCCCCTAAGAAAAATCCTGAGGGGTGCCAATTTGAACATTCCACTGGGAGAGTAAATCTCATCCCCATAATATAGTAGGTAAAGGAAGGATAAAGGGACAGATAGAAGTGGGCTGTCCATCAGGGCTATAGCAAACAATGGGAAGTGTACTTCGAAAAGGACACTGTGCTTCTCCAACTCCTGTGAGGGTTTCAGTGGTTTGCTTCTTGGGCCAAAAAGAGGGCCAGGAATCAGAGAAGATAGTTACATCTGCCCCAGAATCCACGAGCCCTTTAAACATGCGATCATTGACCTGAACAGTAAGATACGGTCGGGAAGATTGTAACTTAGTAACCCAAAAAGCGTCAGTACTGCCGAAACCCCCAGCCCGTCTTGGGGTAGTGCAAGTGGAGGGGACTACAAAGGGAAGTAAAATTAGCTGTGCTATCTTATCAGAGGGAGTAATGTTCCAATAAGAGAGACTGGAGAGATTGTTAACCATTGTTATAGGGCAACATTTGTAGTAACTGTTAAATGGGAGGCTATTTTGTCCTGTAAGCCTTCATCTTAAGTGAGAATAACAGCACAATTAGAAGAGCGTAGTCAATGTCACTTAAATGTGTACGTAAAAAGTTTTGAAATGGTGTATCTTTGGCTATGTGTATTTTCACCAAAAAAACAAAACAAAACAAAACTGAGAATTCAGAGGGTTAAAATGTTGTGGGGTTGTTAACCAAAATCATCAAACAGCATGTGTACTACTGTTACATGAGAAACTGTTTGTTCTGTAAGCCTTCACCTGAAGTACAATAAAATATTAAAAAAAAAAGAGAGAGACTGGAAACCATGATTTTAATTTGACCTTCATAATCGGAATCTATTACACCAGGATGAACAGTTAGACCTTGAGAGGTAATACTAGAGCGACCCATTAGGAGTCCTAAATATCCTCGAGGCAGGGGTCCCCAAACCTGTGTTGTTATAAGAAAAACTTTTCCTGCCTCATCTATTATGACACCTTCTGTCAAGGGTAAATCTAATCCTGCACTCCCTTCAGTAGCTGCTTTTAAATCATAGACTTGCAAACGTTGCTGTTTGGAGTCTATGCTGTGGTCTCCACACTCCACACTCAGGGGCTCCCTGGATTTTTTTGGGGCACGAGAGCTCTCGCCCGTCTTCCCGTTTCCCGACATAGGGTTGCCTTGATTGTTAAATTGAGATCTGCACTGCTTAGCCCAATGACCACCTTTACCACAGCAGGGACACTTTCAGGTTGGAAATTTAGTGTTGGCATTTTTGTTTTTTAAACTGTGACAGTCCTTCTTAAAATGTCCAGGTTTACCACACCCAAAACAGGTGGCAGTGGATGGATGGAGAGCTGCCGCTAATACTTGTGCCTTATGAGTTTCTGTGCCAACATTTTGACATGCTCTAATCATTTCAGCTAAATTAAGATTCTGTGCGTTTAAGGGGGCTAAAACAGCTCGACAGTCAGCATTAGCATTTTCGTAAGCAAGCTGGAGACAAAGAACTTCAGCCGCTTGTTGATTATCTACCTGTTGGGAAATGGCCGTTTGGAGGCGGTTGATAAAATCAATGTAAGGCTCGTTTGCCGCTTGGTGAATAGTCGCGAATGAGCCAGTGGGTGTTCTGGAGTCAGGGATTTTACTCCAGGCTTTGGTGGCAGCATCGGAGGCTTGACTGAATGCTTGCCTATTCATCTGACTCTGGGCCTGGGGAGTGGAATGATTCCCAACACCCAGGAGCATGTCAAGACTAACAGGGATATTATGGTTAAGATTGTCCATGGCATAAAGGTTACAATGTTCCTTGTATTCTTGACTCTATACGCTAAATTGAGCAGGGGTTAAGACTGTTCGCATTAAAACGTTCCAATCCCAGGGGGTCATCTCATAGTTTTGTCCTATAGCTTCAGCAATTCCTTTTGTAAAGGAACACTGTAAACCATTCTCTATCATGCTTTTACGGAGTTCTTTAAAAACTTGAAAGTCAAGGCCATCGTGACGGGGCGGTCCTGATCCCTGAATGACAGGATAAGCAGAAAACCCCTCTTTCTCACGGCCCTCCCGCAAACATCTTTCCATAAGAGACTCATGTTGAGAGAAATCAGCCTTGGGAGGTGTGGAAAGAGGAGGGTCATAAACATTTTCTTTACTAGGGGAGGGAGCAGAAGGAGCTGCCTGTAGGGGCTGTAAAGCGAGGCGGCAGTAATGCCAAGCAATAAGAGCTGAAGCTGGGATGTTCATGTCACAAATAATGTTACCGATATATTCCCATGCTTCTACATCAAGGTTTCCCCACAAGGGATATCAAGAACAGGCAGACTCAATTAAAAGCAGAAGTTGGGTAAGAGCTTCTTCTGACACCTTAAGCTTAGAGGCCTTTAACAATCCTAACAACTGGGTTTTGTGTTGATGCTGTTCAGAAGAAAGAGAATTCTCCATAGCGAGGAGGAATAGGAAAATGAAGGAAAGTGTGATAGGAAAGCTCCTGGCCTGAAGCCTGAAATCCCTTGAGGGAGCGTATGAGAAAGCCCCGCCTCTCCCGGGGCTGTAAGAGCAGTCCAAAATGGACGTGTTCTGTACTTACTACCTTCAGGGATTCAGTGCGAGGATGTCTACAGCACCCTCACACGGGGCACCATCTGTCGCAGCCCCTCACACGGGGCACCATCTGTCGCAGCAGCGACGGTCATCGGGACGGCGGAGGCAGTAACCAAACACAGCTTTTACAGAGAAGTGGGGCCAGGAGGGTCACTCTGAGGAGTCAACCTCGGCTTCAGTCCCAGGAGTTTATTTATAGTCAATACAGCAAGCAGTGAAGCAAATAACAGAACAATGGGCTTTGGGTGCAGGCAAGGGAGAAGGAATTCAGGTAAACAAGCCAATCAGTAAAGGGACAATAGGTTTGGGAAAACAAGTCGTGACAAGTCTCAACATGTTGGGGACAAGTCTCAACATGTTGGGGACAAGTCTCAACATGCTGTGTAGCATAGAGGCCTGTGGGGGCTGCAGGTGTCAATAGTGCAGCCATGTTTAAATGGCATATATCCCCACAAGTCAATACTTTTCTATTAAGATCAATGTCAAATGTACTATTAAAAATAATGATGCAGAAATTAATTTTCTTTTTTTCCCCCAGAAAGAGTACAAATAGCATCTAGCTCCTTCAGTTTAAAGCATGTGATGCTTTCAAGGCTATAACAGAGATCAAAGGTAAAATTTCTATTTCTCAAAATAAAGAAGCCATAGGATGCAAAGAGGAAATTCCTCACATGAAGCAGTCCAATCACCTGGGAGAGAGCATAGGTGGGGTCTTCTGTGAAGACTTGGGCCTGTTAATTTCAATTTTATTTCCTGAAGTTTTTCTCTTTGAATTGATGTTTATTTGAAAAACTTGGTGTTATGAATTGAATTGTGTCTCCCAAAAATATGTGTTGTAAATACTAACTGGTATACCTGTGGTTATGGAGCTCCGGTGGCGCAATGGTTAAGAGATTGGCTGCTAATTAAAAGGTCAGCAGTTCGAATCCACTAGCTGCTCCTTGGAAGCCCTATGGGGCAGTTCTACTCTGTCCTACAGGATTGCTATGAGTTGAAATAGACTCCACAGCCATGGGTTTGGTTTTTGGTTTATACCTGTGGTTATAATCCCATTTCAGAATGGTTTTCTTTGTTATGTTAATGAGGCAGTATTAGTGTAGGGTATGTTTTAAATTGATCTCTTTTGAGATACAAAAGAGCAGATTAAGAAAGCAATCACAAATGGAGGTGAAGATACACACTACATGATCACCAAGGAACCTAGGAAAAGAAGCTTAAAAGAGATAAGGACTTTCCCCCAGAGCTGACAGATAGAGCTTTCGTTCTCTTAGAGCTGGACTTGAATTCGGACTTCTAGCCTTCTCCTGTGTGAAAATTAATTTCTTTTGTCAAAGCTACCCACTTGTGGTATTTCTGTTACAGCAGCACTAGATAACTAAGATACTTGGTATGTGTGGAATCCTGATTTACTCTTCTTCCCTCTAATTCTGCTTTTGGAAGACAAGTATTTTGCTTGTCTTTGCTTATGTGGCATCTCTATAGCAATTGTCAGAACTCTTCCTCAGCAACAAACCCACCACATTGACCTTAACGAGACCAACAATGGCTTACACAGAGCTTGTCTTATTTCATGCACTCCAAAGGGAATGTTCAGCCTCAGCAATTCTTAGAGCTAAATACCATGAGCACATCAGTGGGACCAATACATCTTACGAACTTCAGTAATAGGAGGCCAGTCGTAGCCTGGCTATGACCGGCCTCCACCACCCACAGCTCCCCTCCCACCCACTGTGCTCCAGCTGAACTCAACTTATTACTGTCCCCAACTGTCACGGATTGAATTACGTCACCCCCAAAAATGTGTGTATCAATTTGGCTGGGCCATGATTCCCAGTATTGTGTGGTTGTCCTCCATTTTGTGATTGTAATTTTATGTTAAAGAGGATTAGGGTGGGATTGTAACACCCTTACTAAGGTCACATCCCTGATCCAATGTAAAGGGAGTTTCCCTGGGGTGTGGCCTGTACCACCTTTTATCTTACAAGAGATAAAAGGAAAGAAAAACAAGCAGAGAATTGGGGACCTCATACCACCAAGAAAGCAGTGCCGGGAGCAGAGTGCGTCCTTCAGACCTGAGGTTCCTGTGATGAAATGTTCCCAGAACAAGGGAAGACTGATGACAAGGACCTTCCTCCAGAGCCAACAGAGAGAGAAAGTCTTCCCCTGGAGCTGATGCCCTGAATTTGGACTTGTAGCATGCTAGACTGTGAGAGAATAAATTTCTCTTTGTTAAAGCCATCCACTTGTAGTATTTCTGTTACAGCAGCACTAGATGACTAAGACACCAATGCAGTCTTCTCTTTAATGTCTCCACCTTGGGACATGATGTTACTTCTCCTAGGATCACCTAGACAGCAGCAATGCAGAGAAAACATGGACTTTGAGCAAACCACCTTCACTTTCTTGTTCTGTAATTTTTTTCTAGCAAGTTTTTTAACCACTCTATTCTGTTTGTTGATGAGAAAAGTACAGATAGCAATTTCTGACACTTAGAGCTCTTATAAGGAGTAAATGAAGTAATAATAGTAATAGTTAACATGGAATGAGAACGTATTATGTGGCAGTATTATGCTCATTGCCTACACTATGTGAATTAATTATTAAACGAACAGAACACTTATCCTTTTAGTAGCCTTTTCCATATTGAGAAGTGATGAGTTTGTTACATGCTGATCTTATACACTAACTTGTTAACTCCTCAAGGGTTAGGAAATTATCTTCTTACTGCCCTTTGATTTAAGCCAACACTGTGCCTGACTCAAAGTAGGGGACCAATGAATGTTTATTTAATGGATTAATGGTAAGGCATTGTTGGTATTTTGGCTATCTCTGCAATGCTGAAAAGACTGAAATGTGAACAATAATGGGTTCCAAGCTGCAACCGACATTCTTCTCTGTCACTGTTTGTAGCCCTACATTTACCTCAAGAGAGAAGAGTCTTTGCCTAGTATGACTCTGTCTCTGGTTTTGATACTCACTTGCTCTGTTTTTGTATCTTGTTTCTTGGCTTTCACAAGATGTGATGGTTCTTGTACCTTATGCCCTTACAGTGTCTCACATTTGCCCTCACAGTGGCTTAGCACATTGAAGTGCTCCATCCACTGGCCTTTATTTTGGGGCCACCCCTTGAACAGCAGCAAGCCTCACTTCATTTTGAGATAGATTATGAAGTAAGTGGAGCCTTTGGGTGGGGCAAACGGTTAAGCACTAAGCTGCTAACTGAACGGTTAGAGGCTTCAGTCCAGCCAGAGGGTCTTGAAAAAAAAGGCCTGATGATCTACTTCTGAAAAATCAGCCACTGAAAACCCTATGGGGCACAGTTCTACTCTAACACACATGGGGTTGTGATGAATTGGAGTCAACTCCACGGCAACTGGTTCATGTCATAACATGAATTCTTAAGAAGCTGCTACAAGAGAGAAGCAACAGAGTAACAGTCTCCAACATTCTGACATTCCAATGTTTTCCTGGGGAAGAGTCAAAAGACAGCTTTCTCTGGGAAACATATTTGGAGGATTTTAAAAACTCATGTCTCCTCTCTAACAGCCTCATTTCTTTCTAAGAAATCTCTATGTGCAGCTCAGGTATTTGAATGACCTCACAGCCTATGTTCTTTCTGATTGGGTCTCAAGCTGTGCTAAATAACTGAAGAGTACCTCATGACACACAGTATAGAAAGGGACAGGTGAGTGGGGATGGTGAGTATGGAGAGGCAGAGCAGCAGAGGAACTCACCTGGCTCTAGAGTCAAGTGGTACCAAAGTTAAATCCTGGCTCTGCCACTCACTATGACTCCTTCAACTGGTCATGTTCTCGCTCCAGTTCTCTGTTTATTCATATATTAAAAATAATACTTGGTTTGCAGGGTTATTTTGAAGATTAGAGATAATATGAACATAATCATTTTTAATATATATACATTATATAATTATTACATATTATAATAACTACATTCAGTAAATATTGGTTGTCTACTCCATACTAGGTGCAGTACTAGGCATTGGGGATGCATAGACAGAAGACCTATTTAATGGATTTAAGTCTCATGAAAGGCACAGAGAGACAAAGATAATTTTCAATACAGTGTGGTAAGCATAGGTATGCACAGGTATGCACAGAGACAAGCACATCTAACCCAGACTGGAGATGAGCGGGGCCTAGGGCAGGGGAGTCTTCCTGGGGAAGATCTTGAAAATAAACGGGCATTATTGACTTGATGGCAGCTGACAACAACAACATAACCAGGCAAAGAAGAGGGGAAGGTGTACGAAGAGACTTCCAAGCAGACAACCTAGCATGAGGCATGATCAAATACAGAGTCGTGAACACAGCATTCAGCAAACTACAAGTAAATCAATATTGCGGTGGACAAAGAGAAAAAGGTTGTAGGGGCAGCGGGAGAAGCTGACAGGGTTGGCAAAGGTGAGATTATACAGGGCCTTTGTGTGTCATGCTAAAGGACACACTGACAGGGCAATGCGAATGGGGATCCATAAAAGAAGGTTTTAAGCAGCAGAGTGACCTACCTAGTGGTCACTCTCCTTATCAAGCCATTAACGTCTGTGCAGGGTTGCTACTTCCACTTAGGAGGTTTGTTTTCCTGTGATTGGAGACTTTGGCAGTCAAACTGGTGGATGATGGAGGGGGCAGGAAGACAAATGATTCCTCAGATTGTTTTCAAACATCACAGATACTCTCCACTTCAGTCTCACTACTCATTGGCTCAGTCCTCAAAATCCCATCTCCAAAATCCCAGGAGAAGTAGCTGAAATATGTAAGAAATACAACTATCAAATATTCTTTTTTTCCTTCAAATATTTTATTTTATAAACTTTCTTAGGCTGAGTTCTCTAGAGAAGCAAAATCAGTGAAGCGTATGTACACATATATATATATAGAGAGAGAGAGAGAGATTTGTATCAAGGAAATAGCTCAAACAGTTGTAGAGGCTGGAAAGCCCCAAGTCTGTGGGTCTTTTGTCATGCTGGAGGCTTCTCCTGACTCACGTCACTGCAGGGACTGACAAACCCAAGACAGGCAGGTAAACTAGCAGGCCACTGGCTCACAGGCTGTGGTGGCTGATGAATTCCAAGATCGGCAGGCAATACGGCAGGCAGCTGGTTCAAGTCCCAAGAACTGGAGGCCAAATGATGATGAGCCAGATGCAGAATCCAGAGCAAGCAAGCAAGCGTTGTCAGAACGTTCATATATATATTGGATGCAGGCCACACACCTGAGAAAACTCCCCTTCCAACTGATTGGCTGATCACATCTGATCACATCATGGAGGATGACATCACTACATAACTCCCAAACTACCTCATTACATAACTGCCAGATCACTGAGAATCATGGCCCAGCTAAGCTGACATACAACCTTAACCATCACACAAACTATATGTGGTTAATATAAAAATTGAGTAGCATGCACAAACCCAGATGCATAAGAAAAATGCAATATTAGATGAAGATCTCAAAAAAGATCTGTTAAATGAAGATCTCAAAGAAGATAAGTTGAACAGAATTTCTGGGCTGTTATCTGGCTTCAGCTTCCACGAAAGTGTATAAGAGCCACTTCTGGGGAAATAAGTGGGCAAGGTCATAAGTGAGACCTGGGGAACACAGAACCTGCCGCAATTGGGGTACAGTACATCTGGTGAGATGATGGTGGAGGAGAAAGCTGTCTGCATCTTCTGCCTCTAAGTTCACCAGAGCCCAAATCCAGTTCTGGAGTAGGTCAAAGCAGAAAACTTCTGTGGGGTTTAATGAGTGTCCTCAGCTGCACCAGCCAGTAGGTCATGGTGGGGTAAGGTGGACAGGAGAGTACAAACTCCATCAAAACATGGGTAAGAAAAACAAAATATAAATAAGAATCTGGATGAAGCTTACCCAGTCATTCCACCCTCAGAGTTTTAAAAATTGGTGTAATGGCAGTTGACATCTTAGTGAAAACCTCTCTCAGTGTATCTGTGTCTTGAGTCACATTGCTTCAACTGGGAAGGGTCCCTTTACATCTGATATATGCAGCTAATGTATCATCATCCTGAGGACTCACTTTACCTATTTTCTTTGATTGGCTCTTCCACTTTCCTCCCATACATACCTTCTTCTTTCTGGTTTACTCCTCCCATACCTTCCTGAGAAAGGGTGCATGGCATGGAAGCTTTTTTGAGAATTTGTCTTTTTTCTAACGTTTTCCTTGATGGATGCTGGTTATAGAATTGTTAGAAATAATTTTCCTTCAGAATTTTGGAGACATTTCTCTATTGTCTTCCAGCTTCAGGGTTGTTGTTGTCCAATGCCATTCTGATTCCTACTCTTTTGTATGCATGCTTTGGAAGTTTGGAGAATTTTGACTTTGTGCCCTGAGTTTTGAAATTTCATGGTAATATGTTTGGTGTGTGTCTGTTTCCATCCATTGAACTGGGTACTTGGTGGGCCCTTTCCGACTGGCAATTTAGGTCCTTCAATTATATTTCATGTTAGAGGATTTCCTCAGATGTTTGGTTATCCTAGTTATTTACTCATATTTAAGGGTAGAATAGTGAAAAGTTGATTGGAAGCTCTGTGCTTTTGGAAAGATCTGTTAACCCTGAACTTTACTGTAAGATGAACTGGGTATACTCTTTGTTGGAGAATTCCACCCCTGCCCCACCACGCATTAATATCTTTAGGGTTTTCTTTTTTCTTGGGCTGGTCATATTCTCCAGAGAAGCCTTCTCCAATCTTCTTCCTGAAGGGTAAGACCTGACTTTCAGCATTATAGGAATTAAGAGGGATCTCAGCATTTAGTATGCCTGAATTAATTAATCCTATTTTCTTCCACAAATCTCTAGCCCTTTTAAACTATAGATAAGAAGTGGATAAATCTCTAGTTTTGTTAGGTTGTTCATCCATCCCATGGGAGAGAGTGGGGGAATAGGATTTAAAACTCCAACTACTTCTCAAACAGCCTCCAACCTGTTCTCCTTATTTCAGCCCCCTGTAGCTTCACCCATTCTAGAGGGTATTGCAATGCCGCTAGGTTAGCATTTGGTTTTCTCAGGTCTGTCAAGTCCTCTATCACTACTCTCTAGCCTCCAAAATTCTGCTGCTATTTCTTTTTCTCATTCTTTCCCCATTCTTGTGGGTTTTATGGGATTCTGCAAGGAATTGAATTAGATGTGTTTGTTTAATCCATCATCTCTACCTGGAATCAACTGTCAAACATTCTAAAAAACTGAGATTCATAGTGACCCTATGTACAACAGAACGAAACAGTGCCCAGTCCTGCACCATCCCACAGTTGTTGCTATACTTGAGTCCGTTGTTGCAGCCACTGTGTCAGTCTATCTTGTTGAGGGTCTTCCTCTTTTTCTCTGACCTGCTGCTTTACCAAGCACGGTGTCCTTCTTCCAAAGTATGTGAGACAAAGTCTCGCCATCCTCTCTTCTAAGGAGCATTTTGGCTGTACTTGTTCCAAGACAGATTTGTTTGTTCTTCTGGCAGTCCATGGTATTATTCAATATTCTTCGCCAACAGCATAATTCAAAGGCATCAATTCTTCTTCTGTCTTCCTTATTCATTGTCCAGCTTTTGTATGCATATGAGGCGATGGAAAATACCATGGCTTGTGTCTGGCACACCTTAGTCCTTAAAGTGACATCTTTGCTTTTGCAGCATATCGGCCCAATGTAATATGTTGTTTGATTTCTTTGGGAGCTGCTTCCGTGGGCATTGATTGTGGATCCGAGTAAAATGAAATCCTTGACAACTTCAACATTTTCTAGTTCCTTTAAATAGCCTTGAACTTGGATTTTCTTTGATTTGTAACTGAGACATAGCCCCCATAGTGCTGATTAAAAATCATGTGTTCTTTGCCTGGCTTCCTCCTCCTCAGTGTTGTAATGAAAAATCCTGTTTCTTTTGCTGGGCTTCCCCCCACCCCCCAGCTTTGCATTTGAATCCTGCTTTTGCTTGGAGGTTATATGTAAATCCCACTGTGACTGTGTAGTATGATTAAGAATGTTGCTGACGTAATCTGTATGAACTCCCTACTTGTAAACCCCTTTAAAAGTAACTTGCCCGCCTGCCCTTCACTCCATTTCTTTGTACAACGAAATAACTGTGCCTTTCTTGTTCTTCACCTAGGTCTCTCATTTATTGGCCAATATGAGTCATACCAAGCAAGAACCTGGGGTTTCTACCCGGTAACAATAACTGATTCAAGGATTACATTGTAAATTCAACGGTGACTAATAATAAAGCTATTTTATGAACTAGCAATTTCCTAATGTCAGGTTAAAGGTATAGCCTTGAAGTTGGTTTTCTTTGATTTATAACTGTGTGATTCAAGGATTACATTGTAAATTCATTAGTGACTAAAAATAAACCTATTTTATCAACTAGGAATTTCCCATTCTCAATTTAAAGGTATGGTTTACATTGAAAATCCTTCCTGCACTCCCATAATAGCAGGAAAATAAGGAGCTGTGGCAAACAGGGATTTGGTTTACCCTCAGAAGCAGTACCTCAAGACAGAATCATAAAATGTCAGGCGTGCTAAACCAAAAACCATAACCAAAACCAAACCCATTGCCATTGAGTCAATTCCAACTCATAGTAACTCTATAGGACAGAGCAGAACTACCTCATAGGGTTTCCACAGAGTGGCTGGTGGATTTGAACTGCCAGCATTTTGGTTAGCAGCCCAGCTCTTAACCACTGTGCCACCAGCAACGCTGAAAGTCTTCTAATTCAAACTTCTATCTAATCATGGTCTACATTCAAATGTTCACCCCAGGGAAGGGCTCTGAATTCTCCAGAAAATATTTTGCATTTCCAAGATAGTGATTGCCCCTTAGGGCCAGTGGGCAGCTTACAGCAGTAGATGGGAGGATAGGGAACAATAGATAAAAGAGTTGGAGAGGAAGGGAGAAAAATGGAAACTATCTTAGGTAGAGACCAAAAAAAAAGTTGTCATCAAGTTGATTCTAAACTCATGGAGACACTATGTGTGTCAGAGTAGAACTGTGCTCCATAGGGTTTTCAGTGGCTGATTTTTCAGATGTAGATTGCCAGGCCTTTCTTCTGAGGTGCCTCTGTAGGGACTCCAACTTCCAACCTTACAATTAGCAGCTGAGCTGTTTGCACTACCTAGGGACTCCCCTTAGGGAGAGGAGAGAGTTTATTTGTTAAATAAGCAGTGACCCCTTAGAGTGGGCCAAGCAAGTTTGGTGCTGTGGTATAAGTAGATAGAATAAAGTAGACCTTGCATTCAGGGAGCTTAGAGTCTAGCGCAGAAGGAAGACCTTTGTGTAGCAGAAACAGTTAAATGTAGGATGTGCCAGGAGTCATCCTGTAAACTCTGAGAATTTGACTAAAAAAATGAATGCAAATCAGGGAACACTGGATGCGGGTACCTTAAAGGGACTGAACATCTGCAGGCCAAGGGAACAATTTGTGTAGAGTAGAATTGGAAATATTAACTTATCTGAACAAAGAATTTGGACGGGGTTTGCAAGTTAGGACAGAGAAACAAGTCTGAATAGGTCTTGGGTTCTTAATCCCATTTTGAAGACAGACGCAAACATTGGCCTTAGTGGGATTCCCAGTTGTGGAGAGGGCCTCACTGGGGCCTGGAAGAGCTGCACTCAGGACTGCTCACCACCCGTTGCCTGCCTCCATTCATAGCAGCAACCTTCTGGGCGATAATTGGTGTTGCATGTGCACCTCCTCTGTGAAGTTTTCCTTAACCCGTTCCCCTACCTCCCAGGTAGAGCTAACCACTGTCCTCCTCTGTCCGCACACTGTCTGTGCAGGTACCTTTCTTACAGAGTCTACCACACAGTGTTTGCAGTGCTGAGTTTACACATCTGTCTCCCCTACAATACTGAGCACTGCTGGAAGACAAGGAACAAGTCTTTGACATTTTTGTGCCCCAATGCCTCTGCACAGTGCCTGGCACTCAGTAGCTGTTCAATCAATATTTGAGTGACAAGATGAGTAAGTGATTGAATAGGTGAATAAATGAATGGATGAATAAATGATTGAATGAATGAAAGCATACATGGAGAGTTAATATGAGCAAAGACTTCAAATCAACCAAGGGTACCCAAGAAACAATGGAAAGAACCACCTGCATGAAGCATGTTGGAAAAAAGTCAAAAGAAAATGGGTTAAATAGTTACGCCAGATAAGACAGTCTTGAATGTAAAGAAATGTTTCTTCATTTTTTCATTCATTCAACAAAAAATTTGCTGGAAGGTGCTAGGTTGATGACATAAAGCCATGGTTTCTACTCTTAGGAATCATCTCTGGGTGCACAAACAGTTAAGTGCTCAGCTACTAGCCCAAAGGTTGGTGGTTCAAACCCACCCAGACCTATAACTCACTGCTGTCCAGTCGATTCTGACTCATAGCAACCCTACAGGGCAGAGTAGAACTGCCCCATAGAGTTTCCAAGGAGTACCTGGTGAATTCGAACTGCCGACCTTTTGGTTAGCAGCTGTAGCTCTTAACCACTGCATCACCCGGGTTTCAACCCATCCAGAGGTGCTTCAAAAGACAAACCTGGCGATCTGCTTCTGTAAGGTCACAGCCTTGAAAACCCTACCTACGGAGCAGTTCTACTCTGCGCAGATGGGGTCACCATGAGTCGGAATTCGCTCGACGGCAACTAACAACAACTACTCTTAGGAGTACACAGTAGAGGAGGAGAGGACGCCCCCACAAGACTGACACTAAAAGACGGAGGATTGCAATGTGGTGAAAGAGGTACAACCAAGAATCCCTGGGAGCTCAAGAATCAATGGCCCATTCTGGTTGTGCTGATAGGAAAGCATTTGAGGTGGACTCCAAGGGTAAGAGATGGGCAGAAGACCAGCAGAGGGCACATACAATGTGCACTAAGAGGGTCACCGATGGTTCCCATGGCTGAAACAAATCAAGAAGCAGAGAGCCAAGTTGGTGATAAAGATGTATGGAGAGGTTGGGTGAGATTGTGCAGGGCATGTGCAGGTTAAGGCGGTTACACTCTATTCCGGAGATGTTGGAAACCTGTGGTGACTTGATGCGTGTTCAGCTAGGGCTAATTACCATGGGCAAAGAAAGCTGTCAGCCCAGCCCTGCATAAAAAGGCAAGGTAAATCTTTTTGACAGGCTGACTTAAGGTTTTGAAATTTTTTTTACTCTGTAATTAAGTGTCAAATGCTGAGATAGTTTCTGAGGTTTTAACGTAGTAACTAACTCATTCTCGTTCTGCCCTTTCGTTGCAGCAGATGGGGTCATTATCATTGTTAAGTGTTCTAAGACAGATCTCTGAGGAGACAAATAACCACAGACTGGGGACATGGTAGGTTCTCACCCTCCTAGTTATGACATTCTTGATCATGAGGGTCAGTGAAACTCGTAGCAAAAGTACTATGGAAACTTTTAGTTTGAGTTAACACTGCCTGGCACATATTAAACTCTCAATATCAGTTCATGTATAGCTTATATTCAACTATGGGATAAAATAGTTCACTTTCTACAGTCTTTGAACACAATCTGAGTGTATTATTCAGGATTCTATTGGTTGTAAGTGACAGAAAGCCGGAACCAGCTTATCCCAAGAATTAGATTTATTGGATAGATACTGGGGTAGTTCACAGAAGAGAAAGAAAAGCCAGAACCAGTCAGCTCTGAGGCCTTGTGGATTAGAATGGCTCGAGGCTGCAAGGACTCAGTTTACTCTTTTCTTCATTCCGCCTGCTGGTGAGGAACTTAGCTGCTGACAGCCCCAGATTCACATCCTTTCAGCATCGTGACCCCAGAGGTAAGAGTGAGCCTCCTCTCCCTACAGTTCTGGTAGAAAATTCCATATAAGGGATTAAAATGAGTTGGGTAGACTCTTGTGTGCATCCTGGGCCTATCGATCAGTGTAATGGGGTGGGTGGTGGGACTGGGATGGAGCACCATGATTGACCCAGCACGGGTTACATGCCCTCCTCTGTGGTCAGCAGATGAGTAGGGAAGGGTGCAGGGCAGCCAAAGACAACAGCTACTGCACCACCCATCTGTCAATGGAGGCTATGAATTGGAACAAGTTTCAGAGGAGCTTCAAGACTAAGACTAGGAAGAAAGACGTGGTGATTTACTTCTGAAAATCAGCCAGTGAAAACCCTATGGGTAACAATGGGGACCATCATGGGGATGGCCCAGGACCAGACCGTGTTGCGTTCTGTTGTACATGGAGTTGCCATGAGTCAGAGGTCGACTTGACAGCAGCTAACAACAGCAACAACAACAGTTATGCAAAGACAAAAAGTCTCATGTAGATGTTTACCTGATTTTGGCTAGAACTCTGAGGATTTCCTGAATTAAGCTCCAAGAGCTTAAATTTATGATTGAGTTCCACTCTACTGAGTAGGAATTAGCTCTGTCTCTACACTTCAACGTACCTTAATTATGTCTTAATTACTTCTGGGTCACTGACACATGGTCTAAGTCCTTCAAATTGTTTACTTTAAAAGACATTCCTTTTTATCTCTAATCTCTGTTTATCTTGAAAGACACCTGTTATTTTTTTATTGTACTTTAGATGAAGATTTACAGAACAAACTAGCTTCTCATTAAACAATTAGTACACATATTGTTCTGTAACATTGGTTAACAACCCCACAACATGTCAGCACTCTCCCCTTCTTGAACCTGCGTTCCCTATTACCAGCTTTCCTGTCCCCTCCTGCCTTCTTGTCCTTGCCCCCTGGCTAGTGTGTCCCTTTAGTCTTGTTTTGTTTTATGGGCCTATCTAATCTTTGGCTGAAGAGTGAACCTCAAGAGTGGCTCATTACTGAGCTAAAAGGGTGTCCGGGGCCATACTCTCAGGGTTTCTCTGGTCTCTGTCAGGTCAGTAAGTCTGGTCTTTTTTTGTGAGTTAGAATTTTGTTCTACATTTTTCTCCAGCTTTGTCCGGGACCCTCTATTGTGATCCCTGTCAGAATAGGAAAGACACCTGTTTTTTTTAACTTTCTAGCTCAAAAATGGATTCATCAATGTCTAAAAGCCAAGCTTATGCTTTAGAAGACACCCAAGGTAGCTTTTGTAAGGTTTTCTCCTGGAGGTGGAGTGGTGGCTTGGCCATGACTCACAGCTGCTGAGCTACAGCACCCCCTCCAGAGTCTGCACTTGGAAGTGGAAGCATTGCTGTCACTCCTGCTGGGTCAGAGGTGAAGAGGGAATGCAGCAAAACAGACATGGGAATGTCTCATCCTTAAGTATCCAATGCCGCTTGGATCCTTTGCAACAGTAGTATAAATTTAACTAATGCCCCCAGGGCTGGGGAACATACTCTTTCCCTAGTACAGTCTCTTCTCTCCCTGGTCTATGATCATGTTCTCTCTGCCTAGTTTTGGTTTTTTGGTTTTCTTCATCTAACTGCAACCCTTGTGCTGCAGTGTTTAAGAGCTACGGCTGCTCACAAAAAGGCTGGCAGTTCGAATCCACCAGCTGCTCCTTGGAAACTCTATGGGGCAGTTCTACTCTGTCCTATAGAGTCGCTATGAGTTGGAATCAACTTGACAGCAACAGGTTATCTTCATCTCTCCCCTAGCCTTGTTCTCCTCCTACCTCCCATTCCAACCCTTACTTCCTTTTACCTACCCTGTAACCCCACAGTTCCCAGTCTCACTGATACCTGTCTTGACTGTGAGTCCCTGGATCCTCCCCCATTACCAATCCTACCAGTAATCCACCCTGTGTCATCCCCTCGTAGATCAAAGTCTGACTCAGAAGTTACTCTATTCCTGGTAAGGGCTGAACCCTGATGTCTTGATGCACACCCAGGAGGTATTTAGGGGAAGAGCTCCCTGAAGGGACAGCAAAGGGGTGACACTCCCAAGCCTACAGTGGGCAAGAGTCAGCCCTGAGTGAGAGAGGCCTTCATGCTTATATTAGTCTTCTGGGGCTGCTGTAACAAACTATCACAAACTGGATGGCTTATAAGAACTGAAATTTATTGTCTCACAGTTCTGGAGCTAGAAGTCTGAAACCATGGAGTTGGACATGTTGATTCCTTTTGAGGGCTCTGAGAGAATCCATGCCTCTCTTCTACATTCTTGTGGCTCCTAGCAATCTGTGGCGTTACTTGTCTTACAGCTGTTTCCTACATACTCTGCCTCTGTGGTCACATGGCGGTCTTCCCTCTGTGTGTCTTCTCTTTTATAAGGACACCACTAATATTGGATTCCACTGCCCTCTGTCACTTTGTCATAGTATGGTGGCTTTCATGTTGCTATGATGCTGGAAGCTATGCCACTGATATTTTAAATACCCCAGCAGGGTCACCCACGTTGGATAGACTAGAAAGAAAGACCTGGCAATCTAGGTCTGAAAATTAGCCAATGAAAACCTTATGGTTTACACAGAACATTTTTTCAACTCACTTGCTTTAGACACTTCATCGGGAGGGATCAATTGCTGGAGGAGGACATGTTTGGTAGAGGGCCAGTGAGGGTGAGGGAGACTCTTAGTGAGTGTATTGGCACCATAGCCACAACCATGGACTTGAACATACCACTGATTGTGATGATGAAAGACCAGGCAATGTTTTGTTCTGCTGTACATAACGTCACCATAAGTCGGAGCTGACACTATAGCAGCTATCTATTTCTAATACTGAATAAGGCCCCAACCTGCTTCAAGATGACCTCATATTAACCTAACTGATAACATCCTCAAAGAACCTCTTTCCAAACAAGGTCATGCTCATGGGAGAGGGAGGAGGGGCTTAGAACTTGAACATATCTTTTTGAGAAACACAATTCAATCCATAACAATGCCACATTCATTTACAACAGAACCATAGTGGGGCTATCAGAGAAATCCTTCAGGGGATTTTGGATAATTTATTTCTTCCTCTGGCTTTGGTTATCTTATTGTGGGAGGCAAAAAATGATTAAAACATAGGAGTTGGAAGTCAGAAAGATCTGGGTTCTAGAGCCAGCTCTGACATGTTCTGGTTGTGTGATCTTGTAGAAGTTCCTTCTTCGAGCCTCGTCTGTAAAACAGGAATAGTAATTTCTATCTCAGAGGGTTATTACGAGGATTAAATATGATAATAATTACTCAAATTTATTGAACCACTTCACTTAAAAATGTTTTTAAGCACTTGCGACAGGATCTGGTATATAGTAAAAATTCAAAAGGAGTAGCTCTTCTTCTTGTGGGATAGCAGAGAAGAGGTGGGCAGCCCACAGAAGTGCTTTTCTTTTTCATTCAGACGTTTTGAATAAAAGCCTAGCACATCAAATGTATTTGACTAAGGACAAATTGCATCAAAATTTAAGGGCCCATTCAATTTTTTCATACTCTAATTATGCTGTATTTGCTATTTCTTGAAATACAGCAACTCCCAGTTAGAGATATTTTAGTTCTAATGAATTTTTATATGATTGTACTTTATAGGGGATTGTGCCTATATATATAGTCAATCAAGACCTTAATTCAAATAAGCCACTTGGACTCTGCATCAGTGGTTCGCAATCTAGGGTGATTTTGCCCCCAGGGGACACATGGCAATGTCTGGAGACATTTTTGGTTGTCACGACAGGATGGCCTCTCACAACAAAGAATCATCCAGCCCGAGATGTCAGCAGTGTGGAGGCCGAGAATCACTGTGAGTTCATCTTCTTGCTCTCTTTATGTATGTATATATTTATAAAGATATATTTCTTTGGTGACTGGACTTTTCATCTCCATCATATACATAGATATAGGGATATAAAAGAATAATAGATATATGTATATGATGAACATGCAAAAGTCCAGTATACATTATATATAAATATATATTTATGAAATATAGACATATAAATATGTATGTGTATGTATATGATGGCCATGTAAAAGTCCAGTCACCAAAGAAACAATGGAAGAGAGCTATACAGTAAAAAGGACTTTTCCAAGGAAAATGCTGGTGGGGAGGGGAGTTGGTGAGGTTGAACTGCGTGTCAGAAGAGTCTGTCTGCAGTGGTTACAGATGATCAGGATGTCATTTCTGAACAAGTCAGCCAACTTTCCAACCCATCTGCCAAGAGCATAGCCCAATTCTGCCTCAGCTGAGTGACCCATCTGTGAGCCTTGGCTACTGGGGACAGAAGTATTGCTATCTCTCTGTGGAACTGTGCACCGTTGTCGAGTAATGCACAGTAGCATTCTTGTTAGAAGCTGGCAAGTCCATAAATAGGGCAATTGTTTCAGAAAGTATGCGAGTGCACTATTGCTTCATGTCATTAATGTCTGCAGTGTGCTAGGAATGGAAGGATGGTTGGGGGAGGGGGTACACAGGTTTTAATTATTCAAATACATGCAGAATTATACAGCCTTAAAGACTCCATTTCTGAGGCTCCTTCTGCATCAACACAATGTGCTAGATTTTACTGAGTGCTCAAAATAACTCCTTTGCTTTGAGTTAGAAATTTAAAGGAGGCCCATTAATTCTTTCAGGCTACCAGGTGGTCGTTTAGTCAGAAATTACATAAACCTGGACTGGTAGATATCCCCTGGCCTACCTCACCACCTCTTTTTATACACTGTGGCACCTCAGAAGCAGTCCTTCATCATAAGTCCCATGGTTTATTCAATTGAATTTATCAGTGGCTGTTATTATTGCTTTCCCTGTTCTTTTTTTTTTTTTTCTTAACTAAAATAAATATTTGGGATTCTATCTCCCAGTATCAAAAGGCACTCACTCGGTGGTCATATGTCAAATTCTTACCTCCAAAGAAAGATATTAACAAGAAAACCAAAGACACAAGGGAAAGATGAGTCCAAAGGACTAATGGACCACAACCACCACAGCCTCCACCAGACTGAGTCCAGCACAACTAGATGATACCTGGCTACCACCACCAACTGCTCTGACAGGGATCACAATAGAGGGTCCTGGACAGAGCTGGAGGAAAATGTAGAACAAAATTCAAACTCACAAAAAAGACCAGAATTACTAGTCTAACAGAGACTGGAGAAATCCTGAGAGTATGGCCCCCGGACAAACTTTTAAGTCAGTGCTGAAGTCACCCCTGAGGTTCAACCCTCAGCCAAAGATTAGACAGGCCCATAAAACAAACAGTAATACACATAGCTCAACCATGTAGAAGAGATTAAATGGGCACATCAGCCCAGGGGCAAGGATGAGAAGGCTGGACAAATGGAAATGCGGAACCCAAAGTCGAGGAGGGGAGAGTGTTGACACGTAGTGGGGTTGGCAACCAATATCACAAACAATGTGTGTGTTAATTGTTTAATGAGAAATAATCTGCTCTGTAAACCTTCATCTAAAGCACAATTTAAAAAAAAAGTACAAAAATAATAACAGCAAAAAAAACAAAACAAAACAAAAGAAAGATATTAACCATGTCAGATAAGCAGAATGCTATTTTGTGCGGGGCTTCCAGGGCAAGGGGTGATTTAAAGTAGAATGCTATTCAGTCCCATGTATATCAATCAACAAATTCTTAATAAGTGGCCATAGGTACTCACTACGGTATTTGGTGCTGTGAGATACATGATGTATCTTATAGATCTATAAATATAAAATCTAATATCAATATATAAAGCAAAAACATCAGATGTTAGACTACTTTATCAGGTCAGTTGCAGTGTTTGTGGTGAGGGGGTGTTTCAGGGCGGGTGGATCAAAAGACTGTTCTACAGCAGCTGATAAATAGAGCTTTGGGCTTCAAGGATTATCATAATCCAGTTAGGGAGATAAATTACATAGATAGTAGAGAAATAATGAGTGCTAAATAGTTTGGTCTTCGTTATCAGTGCAGTGTTAGCTTATAAAAGGAAAAAACAGATTAGATTGGTTGGTTCTGTGAAGTAGTGGGGAACAAGACGGGATGAATAATTCATATTATGGAGGACAAGTCAAGCTAAGAAGGCTGAAATTCACACACGCGCGCGCGCGCGCACACACACACACACTGAAGCAGCTCCCTTGAGCAAGGGAAGAGCAATCAATTAAGGGCCATAATATGTGCCAGACACTATGCCAAGTACTAGGGGCACCAAGATGACCAGTGCATCGTTCTTGCTTTCATGGAGCTCACAAAGAGGCATTTTAGGGAAACCGATTTTGCTGCACTCCACAGGACAACAGGAGTGGGGTGAGTTCAGAGCTAAGGAGACCAACTATGAAGATGGTGAGGCTTGGGCTAGTGTGATGGTCTCAGGAGAGCAGAGGAAAGACAGCCTGAAAGACATTCACGTGCTTAGAGTCTGGGAAAAGGGATTGAAAGAGAGGGAAGCAATAAGAAGGGCAGGGAGATGGGAACAATGTTGGTGCCACCAACTGAAATGGAGCACTTGCAAAGGCAGCCAGTTGGAATAGTGGAGATTATACCTGTTTTGAAGATTTTGAAAGTGAAATAGTGGCAGGACGTATGAGTGAAAATATGTAGTAGGAAGATGGACTGATGCAAGATGGATGAGAATGGATGAATTCTTCAGCAACTGAGTGAGGGAGAGAGTTCAGAAAGCAGAGAGAAAGTAGAGACTTGGGGGCATCTCCAGAGTTAGGAGCTGGAAGGAGAGGAAGGGAAATCAAAAGAAGTTGAAAAGGTCAAGAAGAACTAAGAAAATGTACTGTCACTGAATTTAAGGGAGGAAAGAATTTCAAGGAGTGGGTTGTCATGGTGGTTAAATGTCACAGAGAGGCTGAAGAGAATGAAAACAGAGATAAAGTCATTTATTGTATAAAGCTGCACTCTATATAACAGGCTGTGGAGTTTTGCTTTAAAATTAAATGAAAAGTATAAGATATTAATAAGCTCTGAAATAAAACATACATGCAAATGAACAACGTCAAAGATTCAGTGACATGTGGGGCTGAGATAACAATACCTTATAACCATGTAGCACTTTTGTTTCCAAAGCACCTTCAAATGCATTATTTCAATAGATCTTCCCAACATTCCTGGGATGATTATAGCCTAAAAGGAATAAAATTTCCTGTTTGTATCATTTACTTGCTCAATTACAGTGTCACTTGTACAACCATCAACATTACTATGACTAACTATCCAAGAACCTTGCTGACAGAAAATGAAAGATGATGATAATGATGTAGTAATAATACCCGACAGTTCTATAGCATGAAGTGATTTCACATGTTACTTCATTTTACCTTCAATAGCTCTGTAAAATAAGTGTTATTATTTCCATTCTATATGTGTGGGCAGCTTTTAAAAAAACATGCCAAAAACAAAGACAGGACTAAACTAGACCAAATAAATGAGCTTCTCTTGTTTAGTAAACTTAAATCCTGCAAACAACAATGAAGGGAACCTTATCACAGAACAAGAAAAGATCTCAAGACAGATAAATTAATCTGCCCCTTTCCGACAAGTAGGCAGAGAATGAAGCTGCTTATCTCATTTGAAGGTCTCATAAATTTCTATGTTAGTAATTGCTTGGTTGCCAAATGATAGAAATCCACTTCAAACTCATTCGGGAAAAAAGTGGCAGGGGTGTTTATTGGCTCAATAATTGAGAAGTCTAAGAGTGGAAGTTCAGTCTGAAGGTTAGTGTAAAGGTTCAGATGTGACTGAATCCAAGCGCAATTTCAGCTGAAAAAGTAAATTCAGAGCTCAGAAGGTGTGTATGAGTGTGTTTTTGGGGTTGGGGTGGGGGTAAAGATAAGAATCAGCCTTACCTCAACTGCAAGGACTGAGACCAGGCAAGAGGTGATTCTCCAAAGGAAAACTGAGGTGCTCTTAGCAAAAGTAAAAAGAATGGAAGCTGGGCAAGCAAAACCAACAGATCTTCAAATGTTACTGTTATCCTCAAATAGTGGTACCACCAGCTTACCTGAAATTCTCACCTTTGGAGCTATTTCTTTAAGACTCTGGGTCTCAGGAGTTTCCTATGATGATGAAGCTACTCTGGGACAATAGTTCTCAACTCTGGCTACATATTAGAATCATGTGGGTATCTTACAAATGCTTTTAAAATGTGAATGCCTGAATCTAACCTCTCAAGTGGGGTACAGGTATCGGGATTTTCGAAAAAGCCCCTCAGGTGATTGTAATCTGCAGTCAGGGTTGAGAGTCAATGGCCTGGGTAAGGGTTAAATGTGGAGAGTACAGCACATTCACATACTAAATTGGCACTGGTAATTGTTCAATTAACTAGTAAACTAGCAGCTACTTGGAAAGCCAACAATCACGAAGATGGCATAGAACAGGGTAACATTTCATCCCATTGTACAGTCATGAGTCGCTTAACATCCACGATACCTTCTGTGAAATAGGACGTTACGTGATTTGGACGTTGTGCGAACATGATATTATATATAGGCAGTACCCAAATTACAAACGAGTTCCATTCCTAAATCTATCTTTAAGTCAAATTTGTACGTAAGTAGGAAGAGTTATGTACGGTTCGCATCTAATGTCAGTGAAATGTTTGTCTTAGTATATAGTATATATTCTACTAATGCATAAAAAAAATTAAAGAAAATTAAAGAAACACTTCCAGATACACTAAAACATCTTTAACATTAGGTGCCATAGGGTTGGTTCTGACTCATAGAGACCCTATATACAACAGAACGAAACACTGCCCAGTCCTGCACCATCCACAGGATCATTGTTATGCTTGAGCCCATTGTTGTAACCACTGTGTAAGTACATCTCGTTGAAGGCCTTCCTCTTTTTCACTGACCTTTTACTTTACCAAGCATGATGCCCCTCTCCAGGAACTGCTCCCTCCTGACAACATGTCCAAAGTATGGGAGACGAAGTCTCGCCATCCTCAATTCAAAGGAGAATTCTTGCTATACTTCTTCCAAGACAGATTTGTTCATTCTTTTGGCAGTCCATGGTGTATTCAACATTCTTTGCCAACACCATAATTTAAAGGCATAAATTCTTCTTTGGTCTTCCTCATTCATTGCTCAGCTTTCACATGCATATGAGACAATTGAAAACGCCGTGATTTTGGTCAGGCACACGTTAGTCAAAGTGACATCTTTGCTTTTTAACACATTAAAGAGGTCTTTTGCAGCAGATTTGCCCAATGCAATGTGTCGTTTGATTTCTTGACTGCTGCTTCCATGGGCGTTGATTGTGGATCCAAGTAAAATGAAATCCTTGAGAATTTCAACCCTTTCTCCGTTTATTGTGATGTTGCTTATTGGTCCAGTTGTGGAGGATTTTTGTTTTCTTTATGTTGAGGTGTAATCCATACTGAAGACTGTGGTCTTTGATCTTCATCAGTAAGTGCTTCAAGTCCTCTTTACTTTCAGCAAGCAAGGTTGTGTGATCTGCATATCACAGGTTGTTAATGAGTCTTCCTCTGGTCCTGATGCCCCGTTCTTCTTCATATAGTCCAGCTTCTCGGATTATTTGCTTAGCATACAGATTGAATAGGTATGGTGAAAGGATACAACCCTGACGCACACCTTTCCTGACTTTAAACCACGTGGTATCCCGTTGTTCTGCTTGAACGATTGCCTCTTGATCTATGTACAGGTTGCTCATGAGCACAATTAAGTGTTCTGGAATTTCCATTCTTTGCAATGTTATCCATAATTTGTTATGATCCACACAGTCGAATGCCTTTGCACAGTCAATAAAACCCAGGTAAACCTCTTTCTGGTATTCTCTGCTTTCAGCCAATATCCATCTGACATCAGCAATGATGTCCCTCGTTCCACATCCTCTTCTGAATCTGGCTTGACTTTCTGGCAGTTCCCTGTCAATGTACTGCTGTGACTGCTTTTGAATGACCTTCAGCAAAATTTTACTTGTATGTGATATTAATGATATTGTTCGATAATTTCCCTTATTCGGTTAGATCACCTTTCTTTGGAATAGGCATAAATATGGATCTCTTCCAGTCAGTTGGCCAGGTACCTGTCTGCCAAATTTCTCGGCATAGACGAGTGAGTATTTCTAGGGCTGCATCCGTTTGTTGAAACATCTCAATTGATATTCTATCAATTCTTGGACCCTTATTTTTCACCAATGTCTTCAGCGTAGCTTGGACTTCTTCCTTTAGTGTCATCAGTTCTTAATCATATGCTACCTTCTGAAATGATTGAACATCGACCAATTCTTTTTGGTACAGCGACTCCGTGTATGCCTTCCGTCTTCTTTTGACGCTTCCTGCATCATTCAGTATTTTGCCCATAGAATCCTTCACTATTGCAACTCGAGGTTTGAATTTTTTCTTCAGTTCTTTCAGCTTGAGAAATGTCGAGCGAGTTCTTCCTTTTTGGTTTTCCAACTCCAGATCTTTGCATATTTCATTATAATACTTTACTTTGTCTTCTAGAGTTGCCCTTTTGAATCTCTGTTCAGCCCTTTTACTTTATCATTTCTTCCTTTCACTTTAGCTACTTGACGTTCAAGTGCAAGTTTCAGAGTCTCTTCTGGCATCCATTTTGGTCTATTCTTTCTTTCCTGTCTTTTTAATGACCTCTTTCTTTCTTCATTCATGATGTCCTTGTTGTCATTCCACAACTCGTCTGGTCTTTGGTCTTTAGTGTTCAATGCTGCAAATCTATTCTTGAGATGATCTCTAAATTCAGGTGGAATATACTCAAGGTCATATGTTGGCTCTCGTGAACTTGTTCTGATTTTCTTCAACTTCAGTTTGAACTTGCATATGAGCAATTGATGACCTGTTCCACAGTCTGCCCCTGGCTTTGTTCTGACTGATGATACAGAGCTTTTCCATAGTCTCTTTCCACAGATGTAGTCGATTTCATTCCTGTGTATTCCATCTGGCAAGGTCCATGTGTACAGTCGCTGTCTATATTGTTGGAAAAGGTATTTGCAATGAAGAAGTCACTGGTCTTACAAAATTCTGTCATGCAATCTCCGGCACCATTTCTATCACCAAGGCCATATTTTCCAACTACCAATTGTTCTTTGTTTCCAACTTTTGCATTCCAATCACCAGCAATTATTAATGCATCCTGATTGCATGTTCGATCAATTTCAGACTGCAGATGTTGGTAAAAATCTTCAATTTCGTTACATTTGGCCTCAGTGGTTGGTGGGTAAATTTGAATAATGGTTGTGTTAACTAGTCTTCCTTGTAGGCATATGGATATTATCCTATCACTGACAGCATTGTACTTCAGGATAGATCTTCAAATGGTCTTTTTGATGATGAATGCAATGTCATTCCTCTTTAACTTGTCATTCCTGGCATAGTAGACCATATGATTGTCCGACTCAAAATGACCAATCCCTGTCCATTTCAGCTCACTAATACCTAGGATATTGATGTATATGCATTCCATTTCATTTCTGATGATTTCCAATTTTCCTAGATTCATACTTGGTACATTCCACATTCCAATTATTAATGGGTGTTTGCAGTTGTTTATTCTCATTTGGAGTCGTGCTACATCAGCAACCAAAGGTTCCAATAGCTTGATTACATCCACGTCATTAACATCAACTCTACTTTGAAGAGTCAGCTCTTCCACAATCGTCTTTTGAATGCGTTCCAACCTGATGGGCTCATCTTCTAGCACTAGGTCATACAATGTTCTGCTGCTATTCATAAGCTTTTCACTGGCTAATTTTTTTCAGAATTAGACCACCAGGTCCTTCCTACTCTGTCTTAGTCTGGAAGCTCAGCTGAAACCTGTCCATCATGACGATCCTGCTGGTATTTGAATACTGGTAACATAGCTTCCAGAATCACAACAACACACAAGTCCTCACAGTATGGCAAACTGACAGCTGCATGGGGGAAACGTAATAATGCAATAATAATAACAATGTTTTGATGCATGTCACAAAGTAGTGTTCATTTGTTATTGGGAACCATTGTATGTACCTCAAATTTTGAATATAATAGGCTTTATAGGGATTGGTTTCTAACTATGGGTTGTAAGTAAGTCTATGGGATCATAGATGTATATATATGTGGTTGGATGTTGCCCGAATGGACATTATGTGGCACATGACTGTACATAAGGTTGCCTGAGTTGGAGCTGACTGGAAGGTAACTAACAACAACAACCTTGGAAAGTAGGGAGCAAAGTCCTGTGGGACAAAATGTAGCAGAGTCGGAAATGTCTGAACCTCGGGGAGTTATCAATGGGTAGTAGCGTTGCTTCAAGATAAGGGGTGGGAGTGAGCTATGGGTAGCAAAGAAGCAGCATGAACCTCCTTAGGAAGGGGAAATGCCAGAGAAGAGCAAGAGATATTAGAGAAAAGAAAATTATGAATTTCTTTATAATTTTGCCTATAGTTTGTCTCTATTCCTGTGCAGACTTACTCTTACTCAAAGTAGATGATTAGCCATGTGGAGTGATACTACAAAATCCACCCTGTGGATGTGAATTTTAAATTCTAAGGTGCTGGCATATCTGAATTAGGTGACTTCAGACCTAAATTAAGAACTCCATTCTGAATTAAACTAAGATTTTCATTTCTACTCTTCTAAAGAAACCAGTCAGCCTTTTGTCAAAGTTTTACTGCTTGAAAAACAAAGAAGGCAAGAGTTAGGATTCTAACCTGGATAAAGAATTACCTGGTGTCTGTTAAGAATGTTATGCAGCTTGCTCAACAGGAGAGTAGGAAATAGGACTGATAATGTTAAATGAAGTTAGAACCTGTAAATGGCTTCATAGCCAAGATAGGTATATATCAAGCCTTAGTTCCATGTCCAGACTCCCCAATTAATTTTTACTCATTAGGATTTTTCCACTGTCTTTCTGATAGTTCTTTGTAAATTTGAAACTAGGTAGAGACTAAGTTTGTTAAAATCTAGTAGATGGCAGCTGTAAAAGTCTTGTCTGTCTATAATACAAAGAATGCAGAGATTCAAGCTTTAAATTATGTTAATAAACTTGCTATCTTAACTGCTTTCAGGGAATTCATCCAGTGAATGCCTGGGCCCTAATTCACTCCCCCTTAGCTGGATGGGCAATGTTTACATTTCGAAAGCTTCAGATTTAGCACTGATTTAGTCTTCACTCTTTCCTAAGGAATGGTCGATTTTACATTTCAAGGACTCCAACCAGGCTTGACTCAGCCTGCAATCCATCACTAACCCCCCACATCAAGAATGTTTGCATGTTTCAAGTATTTTAGAAAATGATATGGCGCTTCCTTAGAAAGCTAGAAATAGAAATACCATATGATCTAGCAATTCCACTCCTAGGAATATATCCTAGAGAAATAAGAGCCATCACACAAACAGACATATGCACACCCATGTGCATTGCAGCACTGTTCACAATAGCAAAAAGATGAAAACAACTTAGACGCCCATCAACAGATGAATGGATAAACAAACTATCGTACATACACACAGTAGAGTACTATGTGATGATAAAGAACAATGATGAATCTGTGAAGCATCTCACAACATGGATGAATCTGGAGGGTATTATGCTGAGTGAAATAAGTCAATCACAAAAGGACAAATATTGTATGAGACCACTACCATAAAAACTCATGAAAAGGTTTACACACAAAAAGAAACAATCTTTGATGGTTATGAGGGAAGGGAGGGGTGAGGATGGAAAAACATTAAATAGACAAAGATAAGTGGTAACTTTGGTGAAGAGTAGGACAGTACACAATACAGGGGGAGCCAGGACAACTTGTCTCAGGCAAGGCCCTGGAAGCTCCATAAACACATCCAAACTCCCCGAGTGATTGAATTACTGGGCTGGGGGCTGTGTGGACCATGGTCTCGGGGAACATCTAGCTCAATTGGCATAAGATAGTTTATAAAGAAAATGTTCTACATTCTACTTTGGTGAGTAGTGTTGGGGTCTTAAAAGCTTGTGAGTGGCCATCTAAGGTACTCCACTGGTGTCACCCCGTCTGGAGCATGGGAGAATGAAAAAAACCAAAGACACAAGGGAAAGATGAGTCCAAATGACTGATGAACCACAAGTACTACAGCCTTTACCAGACTGAATCCAGCACAGCTAGGTGGTACCTGGCTACCACTACTGACTGCTCTGACAGGGATCACAACAGAGGATTCTAGACAGAGCTGGAGAAAAATGTAGAATAAAATTCTAACTCATTAAAAAAAAAAAAAAAAAAGACCAGATTTACTGGTCTGACAGAGACTGGGTAACCCCAAGTGTATGGCCCCTGGATACCCTTTTAGCTCAGTAATGAAGTCACTCCTGAGGTTCACCCTTCAGCCAGGGATTAGACAGGCCCATAAAACAAAACAAGACTAAATGGGCACACCAGCCCAGGGGCAAGGATGAGAAGGCAGGAGGGGACAGGAAAGCTGGTAATGGGGAACTCAAAGCCAAGAAGGGGAGAGTGTTGACATGTCATAGGGTTGACAACCAATGTCACAAAACAATATGTATACTAATTGTTTAATGAGAAGCTAGTTTGTTCTGTAAACTTTCGTCTAAAGTACAATTTAAAAAAATGTATGTTTTACTTTAAAGATATTGCCTTAGTCAAATTATATCAGAAATAAGAGATTTGTGTTAGGCTAGAAATTAATGTTAAGAAAGTTTGTAGTTTAACTACCCCTTGTAAATTTCTCTTCCTCACCCTGCATTCTCTTTGATGTGAAACTGTCTTTGTTTATTCTGCCTATTAAATACCCAGCTGTTTTATCTGCAAAGCAGAATACGTGCTGCAGCCTGTTAGAATGCTATGTGTTTCTCCATTTTGTGAAATGAAATTATTCTTTAAATAAAATTTTTAATTTCTAACAGAGCACCAATCTAGTGTTTTCACTAGGACAACCCCTGCCAGATTATTTTCGAACCTTGAATTTTACCGTTTTCTTGAGGATTTTTATGTTAAAATGCAGTATCCCCAGAGTAACTTTTTTAAAATACATATCTTTAAGAATAATTTTAACTTACAGAAAAATCGAGAAGATATAACAGAGAGTTTTCATATATCTCCTCACCTGTTTCACTTATCATTAACATCTTCCATTAGTATAGTACATTTTTTATAATTAATGAAACAGTATTAATACATTATTATTAACTAACATTCATAGTCTACTCGGGTTTCCTTAGTTTTTACCTAATGTCTTTTTCTGTTCTAGGATCCTATCCAGGATATCACATTACTTTTTAGTTTTCATGTCTTCTTAGTCTCCTCTTGGCTGTGAGAGTTTCTCATACTTTTCTCGCTTTTTATAGCTTGTCAGTTTTGAGATACGGGCCAGGTATTTTGTAGGATGCCCCTCGATCGGAATTTGTTTAATGTTTTTCTCATGATTAGACTGGGGTTATGGTTTTTTGGGAGGAAGAACACAAAATGACATTTTTATCACATCATATCAAGGATACATACTATTGACATGATTTATCACTGTTGATATTGACTTTGATTACCTGGCTAAGGTAGTGTTTGTCAGGTTTCTCCATGGTAAAATTACTCTTTTCCCCCCTTTCCATACTGTCAGAATGGGGGTTTTAAATATAAATGCATATCAGATTTATTTGTGGATTAAAAAAAAAGACACTAAGGTCTCATTCCAGACCTACTGAACAAGAATGGCCAGAAGTGGGGTCCAGTTGTTTGTAGTTTTAAAAGCTTCACAGGTGATTCTGATAGGCAGCCAGGTTAGGGAACCACTGAGGATTCACACATAATACCATTACTCATCATTAGCATCTAATTGAGATAATTATTGATTGACAGGGACAAGAACACAGAAAGGTTAAGTTTTGATGGAAAGTCAAGAGAGATGCTGAATTCTTGAGAAGGCAAATCAGGTTCAGCGTTAGAGTTGGGGACACGGAGGAAGGTGTTGGGAGGTTGCTGTGAGCATGAAAATGGGAGTAGTACTAAGAAGGAGAAAGAGATAGACAAGATGAGTAGAAGGGCACTTGAGCCAAACAAATTAATAGTGTTTCTGGGAGCTGACAACACCCTGTTTCTAGACAGTGAGAACATCATTTGGTTTGGGGCCCAGCTCTCTGAAGCCAGAATTGAAGGCAGAACCCTACAGGATTTAGCATGTGCTGAATGCTATCTGTGTGCATGTCTGTCTGTCCAGTAGGCAATAGGCTCTGCTTTCCCTCTAGTTCTCATATGTCCTTATCCAATCAGTTACCAAATTCTCTTGATTCTTTCTTCACAGCATCTTCAGAGCTCCTTTCTTCACTTTCCTAGTCTTTACATAGTACGTCTGGATTACTGTAATAGTTTCAATGATTCATTTGTCTGCAGTATCTCTTTCTAGTCCATTCTATACGTTGCTATCAGATAAATATCCCTAAAGCGTGGATCTTTCATGCTACCCAAAGGCAGAGCTGTTTCTTTTCTGCTCAGAAACCGTATATAATTCTCAACTGTTTATTTGAAAACATAAATTTAATCCTTAATACCATTCTCACCACTCTCTAAAGCCATTGTATTTTTTCAAGATTTCCCAGGACTCTGCACTAAGGCTGTTTCTGTCTTTGCTCACAGTGAGTCCTTACATCTTCCTTCTCTCCAATCCAAAAATTGCATCATCTCCTATTTTTGTTCCCTGTTCTCCTCCTTTCCTTCCTCGACTTTCCAAGCTTTGTTTATGTGTTCAGTCTTTGAAAGGAATAATAAATTGTGCAATTTAATAGTAGGAGATATTAGTTAGTTCCTCATCCCATAGCCTCTCTCTCTTCCCTTTTCTCCTCCCGTGCTATCAGTGAGGACTTTTTGTCAGAACTGGTACCCCATAAATATTGGCAGAATTAAATATAATGGACTTGAATTGAGAGAATCTACTATATTAGCCATGTTCATGTATTTTCCTCCTTTGAGCATGCTAGATTCTTTCCTTCTGTTTGCAACGTACTGTCCCCAAGGTAAGAAGAGCAGTGGTCAAAAGGAGGAGCAATCATGTACTCAAGGACCCTCTGGTCCAGAAGGGGAGAAGAGCGTTCATAGGATTTACTGTTGGGAGCCTGGAAGCATAAACCAAAAGAACTAAACCCATTGCCATGGAGCCAATTCCAACTCATAATGACCCCATAGGGTTTCCAAGGAGCGGCATTTTGGTTTGCAGCCAAATGCTTAACCACTGTGCCACTAGGGCCCTGTGGAAGCATAGGAGGGCACAGTAACTCTGCTGAGGGAATCAAAAGAAGTTTAAGTCTTAACAGATTTAGAAGCGGGGTAGAGAGGAGCATGGAGTTTGCTTAGCAGGTGTGAAGTCCAGTAAGCAAGAAGAAACCTGGCCCATTGGAAACTTAGGAGTACATTGTGGGTAGAGATAACAGTGCATAAGGGCCGGCTGAGGAGAGCTGAATCTGGAAACTGTTAGTTTCTTTATATTCTAGTGCTCAGGGCTCCAGATAAGTGTAATCAACAGACCAAAACTCCACATATTGTATAATTCTGAGATTGTATATTTTCTATTTGTGAGATGAAGGAAAATATTACAATTTAAATTTTTTTTTTAAACAGTCAAGAAGTAAATCAGAGTGGCCTGGCACTACCGTGATTTGGTGCTCCTGTCCTGCAGCGCCATGGCTAGGCCACAGGGGTGCAGTGCAGATTAGCAAACAATGGGAACTGGAGAGGCCTTGACTAATGGTTGGTCTGGGGGGATCCAAGGAATCCCTCTCAAAAGCAACAGACAAATATAGCTCTCCTTGAACTAGGTGGTGCATTCTACCTCCACTTCTACCCCTCAACACTTCCTCCCTTTGCCTTCTACTCCCCTGTTCCCCCAAAACCACCCCATGATGAAACATCTTGTGTGGAGCACAAAAACGACTTGCTTGGAGTCCCTGGGTGGTGCAATTAACTTTGCTGCTAACCGAGGAGCTCCCGGTGGCACAGTGGTTAAGAGTTTGGCTACTAACCAAAAGGTCCGCAGTTCAAATCCACCAGCTGCTCCTTGGAAACCATATGGGGCAGTTCTACTCTGTCCTGTAGGGTCTCTATGAGTCAGAATAGACTCGACGGCAATGGGGGCTGCTAACCAAAAGTTTGGAGGTTCAAGTCCATCCAGAGACAACCTTGGAGTAAGGCCTAGCATTCTGCTTTCAAAAAAATCAGCCATTGAAAAACCCTAAGGAGCACAGTTCTACTCTGATACACATGGGATTGCCATGAGTCAGAGTGGACTGGAAGACAACTGGTTATAGGACCTTCTTGTTGCTGTTAGGTGCCGTAGAGTTGGTTCTGACTCATAGCGACCCTATGTACAACAGAACGAAACACTGCTTGGTCCTCTGCCATCCTCACAACTGTTACGCTTGAACCCATTGTTGCAGCTACTGTGTCAGTCCATCTCATTGAGGGTCTTCCTCTTTTTTGTTGACCCTCTACCTTACCAAGTATGATGTTCTTCTTCAGGGACTGATCCCTCCTCATAACTTGTCCAAAGTATGTGAGATGTAGTCTTGCCATCCTTGCTTTTAACCATTCTGGCTGTACTTCTTACAAAACAGGTTTGTTCATTCTTCTGGCAGTCCATGGTCTATTCAATATTCTTTGCCAACACCATAATTCAAAGGCTTCCATTCTTCTTCAGTCTTCCTTATTCATTGTCCAGCTTTCACATGTGTATGAGGCGATTGAAAACGCCATGGCTTGGGTTAGGCACACCTCAATCTTCAAGGTGACATCTTTGCTTTTTAACACTTTAAAGAGGTCTATTGCAGGAGATGTGCCCAATGCAAAACATCATTTGATTTCTTGACAGCTGCTTCCATGGGTGTTGATTGTGGATCCAAGTAAAATGAAATGCTTGACAACTTCAATCTTTTCTCCATTTATCATGATGTTGCCTATTGGTCCAGTTGTGAGGATTTTTGTTTTCTTTATGTTGAGGATTTGCTTACATGTCTGCTTATCCCAGTAGGCAGTGGGGTTACCTGGTAAAAAATTGGAAATAATGAAAATAAATAATTTGTGGTAAGTTCACACAAAAAAACACAATGTAGCTATTTTTAAAAATCTGTTCCAGAGATTTTTTTAAGGTAGGGGAAATGAAAATGAAGAAATGTTAAGTGAAAAAAAGCAAAATTCAAATGGAATATATGGTTCCCAATTTTATTGAAGTGTTTATATATAGTATATATTTACATAAAAAGATCCCTGGAAGTTACCAGTGATAATCTCTAGATGGTCAGAATTACTGTTGATTTTTATTTTCTTCTTTATACTTTTTGCATTTTACAAAATAATAAATATAAATATTTTTATACTTAGAAGAAAGTTATAAGGAGGAAATACCAAAACAAACAAATATCTATCCATATTTCATCCAAAATATCCATATGGTTATTCAAAATAGCCATATGCAAAAGGATGACCAGTTTTATCACGGTTCTATGAGGTGGCTCATGGGACTGGTTCCATGTTTGCATAGTTACAGGATCTTCCACTGATACGGGCCAGAGATTGAGAAGTATATGCAAAAGTCCTTGAAAGAACAATTAAACACACCAACACATAAGTACAGATTATGGATAATTTTTTTTCTTTTGAGTGCTTTTCAGTATTTTTCAAATATTCTCTAGAAATCACGTATAACTTTTTTTTTAAATTGTGCTTTAAATGAAGGTTTACAAAGCAAACTAGTTTCTTGTTCAACAATTAATACACATATTGTTTTGTGACATTGGTTGCCAACCCCACGACATGTCAACACTTTCCCTTCTCAGCCTTGGGCTCCCCATTACCAGCTTTCCTGTCCCGTCCTGCCCTCTCGTCCTTGCCCCTGGGCTGGTGTGCCCATTTAGTCTCGTTTTGTTTTATGGGCCTGTCTAATCTTTGGCTGAAGTGTGAACCTCAGGAGTGACTTCAGTACTGAGCTATAAGGAAGTCTGGGGGCCATTCTCTCAAGGTAGAAATCAAGTATAATTTTTATTTAAAAATATAACATATAATAGCATATACAGTCTGATTACAAAAAATAAAAATAAAAATAAATGAATAGGAAAGAAGAAACAAAGATTTGAAGGCGTATATTTAAAAGGTGTATCATTTAGAGATAATTCTTCCTTCTCCAGTTTGAAACAGGATCTTAACTTTTCAGGTGTAATTTGAGATAGCCACCATTTTTTTTTCATGCTCCAAATAATGACAATTTTGATAAATTTATCTTTTAAAACATAAAACTTCAAAAACGTTAAGCTTTTTTTAAAATTACAAAAGCATTATGTGATTTGTGTGGAAAAAATAATTGACAATCTCTTCACTTAGAACTGTCAATATTTGTTATATATTCTTCCAGATATATAAACACATTTTTAAACAAAGTAGACCCCTATTGTTTTGTGACCTGCTTAATTCACATAATTATAGACCTTGAATTTTTCTCCATGTCATTAAATACACGACTTGTGATGACTCGTTGCATACTTATTTTATTTTGGTTGCTAACTTATTCAACCAATCCCCTATTGTTAAATATTTGTTTATTTTCTAGTTTTTAGTCACTATGAATTATACTGAGATTAATATCTTCGTTTGTTCTTGTGTGTATCTTTGATTATTTTCTTTGTATAAGTTGCTAGAACTGAATTGCTAGGTCAAAGATTTTTCATTCACTTGCGAAATGAGACCCAGAAAGTGTTTTACAATTGACACTCGTTGTAGTAGTATCTATTTTGATTATTATAGCTTCATAATAAGTTTTGAAATCAGGTAGGGTTAGTCATCCAACTTTATTCTTTCTCAAAGTTACTTTGGCTATTCTAGGTATTTTGTATTTCCATATAAATTTTAGAATTAACTTGTCAGTTTCTACAAAAAAAAATCTGCCAGGATTTTGATTGGGTTACCATTGAATCTAGAAATCAATTTTGGGAGAATTGATATCTTAACAATGTTGAAACTTTCGACTCATGAAAAGGGTATCTTTCTTCATTTATTTAGGTCTTCTTTACTATAGGGTCGCTATGAGTTGGAATCGACTTGACAGCAATGGGTTTTTACTTTTTCTCAGCAGGGCTTTGTGGTTTTCGGTGTACAGATCTTTTACATCTTTTATCAGATATATCCCTAAGTATTTTATATTTTTAATGTCATTGTAGAAGGTATTGTTCTTTAATTTCAATTTTTGATTCTTTGTTGCAAGTATATAGAAATACTGCTGATTTTTATATATTGATTTTGTATTCTACAACCTTGCTAAAAACTCACTGTTAGTTCTGGTGGCTTTTTTGTAGATTCCATTGGATTTTATGCATAGATGATTGTATTGTCTGCAAATAAGAAGAGTTTTACTTCTGCCTTTCCAGAGCCTCCAGAACTCTGTTGAAAAGAAGTGCTGAGCACAGATATCCATGCCACGCTCCTGATTTTAGGAGGGGCACATTTAATCTTTCACAGTTGAGTATGACGTTAGCTGTAGCTTTTTTGTGGATTCTCTTTATCAGGCTGAGGGAAGTTACATAGTTTGCTGAGAAAATGTTGTTGTTGTTAAGTGTCATCAAGTCGTTTCCAACTCATAGTGACCCTATGTACAACAGAACAAAACACTGCCCGGTCCTGCGCTATCGTCACAATCCTTGCTATGTTTGAGCCCATCGTAGCAGCCACTGTGTCATTCCATCTCATTGAGGGTCTTTGTCTCTTTTGCTGACCCTCTACTTTATCAAGCATGATGTCCTTCTCCAGAGACTGCGCCCTCCTGATGACATGTCCAAAGTACGTGAGATGAAGTCTCACCTGCTTGCTTCCAAGGAGCATTCTGGCTGTACTTCTTCCAAGACAGATTTGTTCATTCTTCTGGTGGTACTTGGCATATTCAATATTCTTCGTCAACACCATAATTCAAAGATATCAATTCTTCTTCAGGCTTCCTTATTCATTGTCCAGCTTTTGAATGCATATCAGGTCATTGAAAATAGAGGCGGGGCCAAGATGGCAGAGTAGTCAGATCCTTCTGGTGGACACAGTTACAACAAAGACCTGAAAAAACAAGTGATTTGATTATATATGGCAATCTGGGGGCCCTGAACATGGAAGGCAGAGTTGAAGAACTGGACTGAGTGGCAGGGGGAGGGAGAGACAGTTGGGAAGCAGCGAGGAGTTGCCAGACCTGACCTGGCAGAGGTCCAGGTGAGCAGTGAGGCAGGCAAGCAGCTGTGTTCAGGAGGCGCATTTTCCACACCAGGAGAGACCCAGCCGCTGAGAGTCTAGATGGCCACCCAGAACTAGTGAGAAGCAGCCCTCAATCAGGCGAAAGATAAGGAATTGCGTATGGCCTGCCACGCAGATCAAAAGTACCCCCTTTAGGGAAAAACCTCTCTCCCATTTACCTCCCCGCTCCCTGCTCTGCACTGGGTCCTGGACTGGCATCAGCAATTGCTGAGTACCCTGGGCCAGAGCCATTCTCCCTTCTTTGGAGAGTGAACAAATTAACAAACAGGAAAAAATAAACTGCCAGCTCCTCTAAGCCAGGAACCCAGGGTAGGCACAGCTCCTTTGTCTAGGCACAGATGTAAGGGGTCTGTGGACATTGAGGGCCTTTCCCTCTGCATAGACATGTGTGGACGCATATCATCGGCATAGGCCGTCATTACTGCAGTACAACGAGGTGTATACTGGAAGTCTAACTTCAACTGTTTCAGCTGTGAAGTGGCAGGTTCTTGACATTTGGCACTACTCTGCCCATTAAGCAGGGTCTTCACCTACCCACATCAGGGGCCTGAGGACTGGTACCTCCACCCAAGCCACCTAGCCACCTGTGATAAGGGCCCATGAATAAGAAGTGCCCCCCAGTCCTTACACTCAACAGCCTTGGGTGCTCATAATCCAGCTGCAAAACCCACCCACCACTGGGGGCAGAGCCAAAATGGTGGTGTAGTGAGATGTTTCTTATATCCCTCTTACAAGAAAGACCTGGAAAAACAAGTGATTCGATTATATATGAATATCTAGGAGCCCTGAACATGGCAAAGTTGAGGAATTGGACTGAATGGTGGGGGAGAGGGAGATGGTTCGGAAGAAGCCAGCAGCACCAGAGTGGTGGCGGTGGGATGGCAACTCTTCAGCTGCGCTGGCAGCTCCTCAGCCACACTGGGTCCGCAGTGAAGCAGGCAAACAGCTGTGAGCGCCCTCAGAAAGCAGTTTCGACATTGAGAGAGATCCAGCAGCAGAGATTCTGCTTGAACACTCCAAACCAGTGAAAAGCAGCTCCCAAGTGATGACTAAAGATAAATATATGCAAGCAGCCTTTCGCAGGGATTTAAAGAAAAACAAAAAAAAGCCCATTTGGGAAAACCTTTTACCTCCTCCCTCCGTGCTCTTCACCGGGAGTCTGCTGGGCTGGAAGTAGATCCCAAAAGGCGCCCTGACCCACTCTCCTGGCCTTGGAGAGGGAACAAATAAGCTACTGGCTCCCCTAAGCTAGGAACACAGGGTCGGCACAGCTCCTTTGCTAGGCACAGGCATAAGGGGTCCGCAGACTCTGAGTGCCTTATACCCCTGTATAGACCTGCGGGGACTCATCTCAACAGCGTTACCCCTCACTACCATAGTACAACAGGGCAAACATCTGAAGTTTAACTTCAACGGTTTCAGCTGTGAAGTGGCAGATTTGTGAGCCTTGAAACAGCCCTGCCCCTTAAGTAGGCACTTTTATCGATCCGCAAAAGGGGCTTGAGGACTGGTGGCATCACCTAACCTCCTTGTCACCTGCTACAGCAGTCCAAGGAAAAATGCTGCCCTCGAGTTTTTACAGGCAACAGAGTGGGATGCTCATAGTCCAGCTGCAAAACTCACCTACCTACTCACCCTAGGGAATAGGGACACGCTTTCCTTTCAGACTCTCAGGGGCAGCCGTCAGCCTCCTGCCTGGCTCAGCGTGTGATCCCCTACCACAGCCAGAGTCTGGTGCCTGCGCTAATCACCCATGCCGCTCTAGGACTGTAGGTGAGAGCCTGCACCACACACTTGATGACTGACTGCCCAGTCACCTGAGCTGAACCCACATAGGAAAATTTAACAGACTTTCGTGGGCACATACTTAGTTACAGAACTAACTACCTGGTGACAGGATGTTAAAGCTTCAAAGGTGTAAATAATCAAACTAGCACACACGAGCAGCTATTGGGGCATATCAAAACAAAACGAAACAAGAAGCTAGGACTCACTAAACAAATATAAAATAAAATTATAATAACTTATTGATGGCTCAGAGACAACAGTCAATATCAAATCACATAAAGAGGCAGTCCATGATGGCTTCAGCAAGCTCCCAAAATAAAGAATCAATAAATTCTCTGGAGGAAGAGAATTTCTTGGAATTACCAGAGGCAGAATACAAAAGATTAATATACAGAACTCTTCTAGAAATAAGAAAGGAGATTCGACATAATGTAGAAACGGCCGGGAACATACAAACAAAGTAGTAGCAGAACTTAAAAAAGTTATTCAAGAACATAATGACAAATTTAATAGGCTTCAAGAATCCATAGAGAGACAGCAATCAGAAATTCAGAAGATTAACAATAAAATTTCAGAATTAGACAACTCAATAGAAAGTCATAGGAGAAGAATTGAGACAGTAGAAGTTAGAAGTAGTGATCTTGAAGATAAAGCTCTTGATGCCAACTTATTTGAGGAAAAATCAGATAAAAGAATTAAAAAGAATAAAGAAACTCTAAGAGTCATGTGGGACTCTATCAAGAGAAATAACCTACGAGTGATTGGAGTACCAGAACAGGGGGAATAACAAAATACAGAGAGAATAGTTGAAGACTTGTTGACAGAAAACTTCCCTGATATCATGAAAGATGAGAAGATATCCATCCAAGATGCTCATCGAACCCCACATAAGGTAGATCCCAAAAGAAAGTCACCAAGACATATTATAACCAAACTTACCAAAACCAAAGAGAAAGAGAGAAATTTAAGAGCGGCTAGGGATAAATGAAAAGTCATCTACAAAGGAGAATCAATTAGAATAAGCTCAGACTACTCAGCAGAAACCATGCAGGCTAAAGGCAATGGGATGACATATATAAAACCTTGAAGGAAAATAACTGCCAGCCAACAATTGTATATCCAGCAAAACTGTCTCTCAAATATGATGGTAAAATTAAGGTATTTCCAGATAAACAGAAGTTCAGGGAATTTGCAAAAAGCAAGCCAAAATTACAAGAAATACTAAAGGGAGTCCTATGGTTAGATAATCAATAACACCAGATAACAACGCAAGACTAGAACACAGAAAAGACCAACCAGGTATTGACTCAGATAGGGAAATCAAAAATACATCAAAGCTAAAACATTGAAAATAGGGAAACAGATGTCAGTATGTAAAAAAGGACAACAAAAAGAGGGGCTTAAAAAGTGCAGACATTGGTTTTTCATATGGAGGGGAAGTTAAGGTGATATAAAGTAATAAAAGACTGGTATAAACTTAGAAAAATAGGGGTAAATATTAAGGTAACCACAAAGGAATCTAACAATCCTACAAATCAAAATAAAAAAGTAGAAAAACATAAATACCCAGCAAACACAAAATCTACTACAAAGAAAAAGATGAAAAAAAAAATACATAAAGAAAAACAACTTAGCACAGAAAATTAAGGGGAGAAAAGAAACTGTGAACAACACACAAAAATATATATCAGGATGACAGCACTAAACTCATACCTATCAATAATTATGCTGAATATAAATGGGCTTAATGCACCAATAAAGAGACGGAGATGGGCAGATTGGATAAAAAAAGCATGATCCATCTATACGCTGCCTACAAGAGATGCACCTTAGACTTAAAGACACAAACAGACTAAAACTCAAAGGATGGAAAAAAATATATCAAGCAAACAACACTCAAGAAAGAGCAGGAGTGGCAATATTAATCTCTGACAAAATAGACTTTAAAGTAAAATCCACCACAAAGGATAAGGAAGGGCACTATATAATGATTAAAGGGTCAATACATCAGGAGGACATAACTATAAAACCCACTCACCTAGCACTCTAAGGAACAGGGACACGCCTTCCTCCTGGACACTCAAGGGCGGCCGTCAGTCCCCTGCCTTGCTCAGAGTGTGTCCTCCTGCTGCAACCAGATGCCTGTGCCTACACCAATCACCCATGCCTGTCTAAGACTCTAAGTGGGAGCCTACACCACACACTTGGTGGCTATCTACCTGGTCACCTGAGCTGAATCCATATAGGAGGAGTGGGCGGACTCCTGAGCTCACATATCTAGTAACAGATCTAACCACCTGGTGACAGGACAGTAGAGCTTCAAAAGTGCCAATAATCAAACTAGCTCATACAAGCAGCCTATTTGGGCATATCAAAACAAAACAAGAACCTAGGACACAGTAAGCAAATATTAAATAAATAAATATAATAACTTATTCATGGCTCGGAGACAACAGTCAATATCAAATCACATAAAGAGGTAATCTATGATGGCTTCAGCAAGCTCTCAAAATAAAGAAGCTAGAAATTTTCCAGAGAAGGAAAATTTCTTGGAATTATCAGAGGCAGAATACAAAAGATTAATATACAGAACTCGTCAAGAAATTAGGAAGGAAATTAAGCAAAACGCAGAATACCCAATAGAGGAAATTAAAAAGATTAGAGAAGAGCATAATGGCAAATTTAACAGGCTGCAAGAATCCATAGAGAGAATGCAATAAGAAATTCAGAAGATTAACACTAAAATTTCAGAATTAGACAACTCAATAGAAAGTCATAGGAGCAGAACTGAGGCAATGGAAGTCAGAATTAGTGACACAGAAGATAAAGCACTTGACACCAACTCATTTGAGGAAAAATCATATAAAAGGATTTAAAAAACTGAAGAAACTCTAAGAATTATGTGGGACTCTATCAAGAGGAAAAGTCTACAAGTGACTGGAGTACCAGAACAGGGGGGATAACAGAAAATACAGAGAGAATAGTTGAAGACTTGTTGACAGAAAACTTCCCCTATATCATGAAAGATGAGAAGATATCTATCCAAGATGCTCATTGAATGCCACATAAGGTAGATCCCAAAAGAAAGTCACCAAGACATATTATAATCAAACTTACCAAAACCAAAGAGAAAGAGAGAAATTTAAGAGCGGCTAGGGATAAATGAAAAGTCATCTACAGAGGAGAGTCAATTAGAATAAGCTCAGACTACTCAGCAGAAACCATGCAGGCTAAAGGCAATGGGATGACATATATAAAGCCTTGAAGGAAAAAAAACTGCCAGCCAAGAATTATATATCCAGCAAAACTGTCTCTTAAATATGATGGCAAAATTAGGGCATTTCCAGATAAACAGAAGTTCAGGGAATTTGCAAAAAGCAAACCAAAATTACAAGAAATACTAATGGGAGACCTCCGGTTAGAAAATCAGTAACATCAGATCAAAACACAAGACAGAGCAACCAGATATCAACCCAGATAGGGAGGACACAAAAGTAAATCAAAGCTAAAACACTGAAAATAGGGAAACAGATGTCAATATGTAAAAGATGACAACATTAAAACAAAAAAGAGGGACTTAAAAAATGTAGACATAGATCTTTCATATGGAGAGCAAGTCAAGGTGATATGAAGAAATAAAAGAGTGGTATAAATGTAGAAAAACAGGGGTAAATATTAAGGTAACAACAAAGGAAACTAACAATCCTACAAGTCAAAATAAAAAACTAGAAAAATATAAAGACTCAGCAAACACAAAATCAACAACAATGAAAAAGATGAAAATACATAAAGAAAAATGACTCAGCACAGAAAATTAACGGGAACAAAGAAACTGTGAACAACACACAGAAAAAGACATAGAAGTGATACCACTAAACTCATACTTACCAATAATTACACTGAAAGTAAATGGACTAAATGCACCAGTAAAGAGACAGAAAGTGGCAGATTGGATTAAAAAAACAAGATCCGTCTATATGCTGCCTACAAGAGACACACCTTAGACCTAAAGACACAAACAAACTAAACCTCAAATGATGGAAAAAAAAATATATCAAACAAACAACACTCAAAAAAGAACAGCAGTGGCAATATTAATCTCGGACAAAATAGTCTTTAAAGTAAAATCCTCCTCAAAGGATAAGAAAGGACACTATATAATGATTAATGGGTCAATACACTAGGAGGACATAACTGTAGTAAATATTTAGGCACCCAATGACAGGGCTCCAAAATACATAAAACAAACTTGAACAGCACTGAAAAGAGACATAGACAGCCCCACAGTAGCAGTAGGAGACTTCAACACCCCACTTTCAGTGAAGGACAGAACATCAGAAAGAAGCTCATCAAAGACACGGAACAGCTAAATGCTACAATCAACCAGCTTGATCTCACAGATATATACTGAACACTCCACCGAACAGCAGCCAAGTATACTTTCTTTTCCAACGCACACGGAACATTCTCCAGAATAGACCACATATTAGGCCATAAAGCAAGCCTTAACAAAATCCAAAGCATCAAAATATTACAAAGCTCTTTTCTAACCATAAAGCCATAAAAGTAGAAATCAACAACAGAGAAAGCAAGGAAAAAAAAAAAATCAAACACATGGAAACTGAACAACGCTTTGCTCAAAAACTACTGGATTGTAGAAGAAATTCAGGATGGAATAAAAAAATTCATAGTATCAAACGAGAATGAAAACACATCATACCAGAACCTTAGGGACACAGCAAAAGCAGTGCTCAGAGGTCAGTTTATAGCAATAAATGCACACATCTAAAAAGAAGAAAGGGCCATAATCAAAACATTAACCCTGCAACTGGAACAAGTAGAAAGAGAGCAGCAAAAGAAGCCCTCAGTCTCCAGAGGAAAGGAAATAATAAGAATTAGAGCAGAATTAAATGAAATAGAGAACAGAAGAACAATTGAAAGCGTTAAGAAGACCAAAAGTTCATTCTTTGAAAAGATCAACAAAATTGATAAACCATTGTCTAAACTGACAAAAGAAAAACAGGAGAGGAAGCAAATAATCCATGTAAGAAATGAGATGGGTGATATCACAATAGAACCAACTGAAATTAAAAGAATCATAACAGAATACTATGAAAAATTGTACTCTAAGAAATTTGAAAACTTACAGGAAATGGAAAAATTTCTAGAAACTCACTCCCTACCTAAAATAACACAAACAGAGGTAGAACAACTAAATAAACCCATAACAAAAGAAGAGATTGAAAAGGTAATTTAAAAACTCCCAACGAAAAAAAGCCCTGGCCCGGAGGGCTTCACTGGAGAATTCTACCAAACTTTCAGAGAAGAGTTAATACCAGTACTATTCAGAGCATAGAAAAAGATGGAATACTCCCAAACTCATTCTATAAAGCCAGCATAACCCTGATACCAAAACCTGGGAAAGACACCACAAAAAAAGAAAATTACAGACCAGTATCCCTCATCAACACTGATACAAAAATCCTCAACAAAATTCTAGCCAATAGAATTCAGCAACATATCAAAAAAATAATTCACCATGATCAAGTGGGATTTATACCAGGTATGCAGGGATGGTTCAACATTTGAAAAGCAATCAATGTAATCCATCTCATAAATAAAACAAAAGAAACACATGATCTTATCAATCGATGCAGAAAAGGCATTTGACAAAGTCCAACACCCATTCATGAGAAAAACTCTGAACAAAATAGGAATAGAAGGGAAATTCCTCCATATAATTAAGAGCATTTATGCAAAGCCAACAGCCAACTTCATCCTAAATGGAAAGACTTTGAAAGCATTCCCCCTGAGAACAGGAACCAGACAGGGATGCCTTTTATCACCACTCTTATTCAACATTGTGCTGGAGGTTCTAGCCAGAGCAATTAGGCTAGAAAAAGAAATAAAGGGCATCCAAATTGGTAGGGAAGAAGTCCAAGTATCCCTATTTGCAGATGGTATGATCTTATACACAGAAAACTCCAAAGAATCCACAAGAAACCTACTGGAACTAATAGAAGATTTCAGCAAAGTTTCAGGATACAAGATAAACATACAAAAATCAGTTGGATTCCTTTACACCAACAAAGAGAACCTCAAAGACGCAATCACCAAATCAATACCATTTACAATAGCCCCCAAAAAGATGAAATACTTAGGAATAAATCTAACCAGAGACATAAAAGACCTATACAATGAAAACTACAAGACACTACTGCAAGAAACCAAAAGAGGCCTCCATAAGTGGAAAAACATACATTGCTCTTGGATAGGTAGACTCAACATAGTGAAAATATCAATTCTACCCAAAGCAATCTACAGATACAATGCAATCCCAAACCAAATTCCACTGGCATTTTTTAATGAGATGGAGAAAAAAATCACCAACTTCATATGGAAAGGGAAGAGGCCCCGGATAAGTAAGCATCACTCAAGAAGAACAAAGTGGGAGGCTTCACACTACCTGATTTTAGAATGTATTATACGGCCACAGTAGTCAAAACAGCCTGGTAGTGGTACAACAACAGATACGTAGACCAATGGAACAGAATTGAGAATCCAGACATAAATTCATCCACCTATGAGCAGCTGATATTTGACAAAGGCCCAAAGTTCGTCAATTGGGGAAAAGACAGTCTCTTTAACAAATGGTGCTGGCGTAAATGGATATCCATCTGCAAAAAACTGAAACAAGAGCCATACCTCACACCATGCACAAAAACTAACTCAAAGTGGATCAAAGACTTAAATATAAAATCAAGAACGATAATGATCATGGAAGAAAAAATAGGGATGACACTAGGAGCCCTAATACATGGCATAAACACAATATGAACCATAAACATCATAGGCAAGCACCAGAAGAGAGACCAGATAAATGGGAGCTCCTAAAAATCAAACACTTATGCTCATCAAAAGACTTCAAAAGAGTCAAAAGACAACCTAGACTGGGAAAAAATTTTTGGCTATGACAAATCTGATCAGTGTCTAATCTCTAAAATCTACAAGATACTGTAAAACCTGAACAACAAAAAGACAAATAACCCAATTAAAAAATGGGCAAAGGATATGAACAGGCACTTCACCAAAGAAGATATTCAGGCTGCTAACAGATACATGAAGAAATGCTCACGATCATTAGCCATTAGAGAAATGCAGATCAAAACTACACTGAGATATCATCTCACCCCAACAAGGCTAGAATTAATAAAAAAAAAAAAAAAAAAAAACCCACAAAATAATAAATGCTGGAGAGGTTGTGGAGAGACTGGAACATGTATCCACTGTTGGTGGGAATGTAAAACGGTAGGACCACTTTGGAAATTGATTTGGCACTTCCTTAAAAAGCTAGAAATAGATGTACCATATGATCCAGCTATCTCGCTCCTTGGAATATATCCTAGAGAAATAAGAGCCATCACTCGAATAGATATATGCACACCCATGTTCACTGCAGCACCGTTCACAATAGCAAAAAGATGGAAACAACCTAGGTGCCCATCAGTGGACGAATGGATAAACAAATTATGGTATATCCACACAACGGAATACTACGCAATGATAAAGAACAGCAAAGAAACCATGAAACATAACATGGAGGAAGCTGGAGGTCATCATGCTGAGTGAATTTAGTCAGTCACAGAAGGACAAATATTGTATAAGACCACTATTATAAGTACTCAAGAAAAGGTTTAAACACAGTAGAAAACATTCTTTGATGGTTACGAGGGTGGGGAGGAAGGGTGAGGTTTATTTACTGACTAGATAGTAGGTAAGAATTATCTTAGGTGAAAGGAAGGACAGCATACACTACAGGGGAAGTCAGCACAACTGGACTAAACCAAAGCTAAGAGGTTTCCTGAATACAATCAAGCACTTTGAGGGACAGAGTAGCAGGGTTAGGGGTCTGGGGACCATGCTTTCAGGGGACATCTAGCTCAATTGGCATAACAAAGTTCATTAAAAAAATGTTCTGCAACCTACTTTGGTGAGTGGCATCTGGGGTCTTAAAAGCTTGCAAGTGGCCATCTAAGATACATCAATTGGTCCCAACCACCTGGGGTAGAGGAGAATGAAGAACACCAAAGACACAAGGAAAGTAGTAGCCCAAGAGACAGAAAGGGCCACATAAACCGGAGACGCCATCAGCCTGAGACCAGAAGAACTAGATGGTGCCTGGCTACCAACAATGACTGCCCTGACAGGAAACACAACAGAGAGTCCCGGATGGAGCAGGAGAAAGGTGGGGTGCAGAACTCAAATTCTAGTAAGAAGACCAGACTTAATGGTCTGACTGAGACTGGAGGAACCCAGAAAGTATGGCCCCTAGATTCTCTATCAACCCAGAACTAAAATAATTTCCAAGGCTGACTCTTTAGACACGGATTGGAGTGGACTGTGGGACATAAAGTGATACTCATGAGGAGTGTGCCTCTTAGCTCAAGTAGATACAAGAGACTAAATGGGCAGCTTCTGTCTGGAGGCGAGATGGGAAGGCTGAAAGGGTTAGGAGCTGGTTGCATGGACACAGGGAATTAGGGGTGGAAAGGAGGAGTGTGCTGTCACAGTATGGGGAGAGCAATTAGAGTCACATAACAATGTATGTATAAATTTTTGTATGGGGGAAAAAAAAAATAGAAACGTAATCAAGATACAGAAAACTTTCATCATCCCCCAGATTTCCTTGTGTCTCATCCCAATCAATCCCTCTCACCCCACATCCAGTCCCAAGCAATCATTCACTTGCTTTCTGTCACTATAGTTAGATGTATCTTTTTTACAGTTTCAAATAAATGGAATCATATAGTAAAAAAAAAGAAAAAAGAAAACCATGGATTGGGTCAGGCAAACCTTAGTCCTCAAAGTGTCATTTTTGCTTTTTAACACTTTAAAGAGGTCTTTTGCAGCATATTTGCCCAATGCAAGACATCATTTGATTTCTTGACTGCTGCTTTCACGAGTGTTGATTGCGGATCCAAGTAAAATGAAACCCTGACAACTTCAATATTTTCTTGGTTTATCATGATGTTACTTATTGGTCCAATTGAGAGGGTTTTTTTTTAAAAATTTTTTTATGTAAGGTATAATCCATACTGAAGGCTGTAGTCTTTGATCTTCATCAGTAAATATGAACTAGCCCCTGGTAAGCACTGATGTCTCTATGCATTTACCTATTATAGATATTTCACATATGTGTCTTTTTTGTATCTGGCTTATTTCTCTTAGCATAATGTTTCAAAAAATCAGTTTTTTATTTCATTGATTTTCTTAATCGTTTTTCTGTTTTTTATTTCATTTATTTCTGCTTTAATCTTTGTTTTTTTCTTCTGTTTACTATGGGTTTACTTTGTTCTTTTTCTAGTTTCTCAAGATGAAAACAGAGGCCATTGACTTGAGATCTTTCTTCTTTCCTGATATTTATCCCTTCTGTTCTTTGTTTTCTTTTCTTCTCTGCCTTCATTGAGTATTTTTTATGATTCCATTTTATCTCCTTTGTTGGTTTATGTGCTATAACTCTGTGTTTTGTTATTTCAGTGGTTGCTTAGGGGTTTATAGTATACATCTTTAACATGTTAGAGTCCACGTTCAAGTGGTAAACCCATTGCCATTGAGCTGATTCTGTCTCATAGCAACAGTATAGGACAGGGTAGAATTGCCCCATAAGGTTTCCAAGGCTATAATCTTTATGGGGGCAGATTGCTAGGTCTTTTCTCCCATGAAGTGGCCAGTGGGTTCAAACTGCCAGCCCTTCAGTTAGCAGCCGAGTGCTTAACCATGTACCACTAGGGCTCCTTGTTCAAGTGATATTGTGTTTAATATGAGAAACTTATAGTAGTATATTTCTATTTCTCACTTCCTAGCTTTCATGTTACTGTTGTCATACATTTCACTCATACAAATGTTATAAACTCCACAATATATTGCTATTATCTTCGTTTAAATAACCAATTATCTTTTAAAGAGATTTAAAGGAAAAAAAATTATACATTTACCCATATAGTTACCATTTCCAGTGTTCTTCAGTTCTTTTTGTAAATCCATATTTCCATCTGGTGCCATTTTTCTTTGGCCTGAAGGAATTTTTTTTAACTTTTCTTGTAGTGAGAGTCTGCTGTTGATTAAATTCTTCCATCTTTTGTGTGTCTGAAAAATCTTTATTTCACCTTTGTTTTTTGAAAGATATTTTTCCTGGGTATAGAATTCTAGGTTGACAATTTTTTTTTTGTTTTACATTACTTTAAAGATGTTACTCTATTGTCTTCACTTGCATCATTTCTGATGAGAAATCTGACATTCTTAGTTCTTCTGTATGTGACATGTCTTTTTTTATGCTTTTCTCTTTATCTCTGGTTTTGAACAACTTGATTATGAAGTGCCCTTGAGTAGTTTTCTTCATGTTTCTTGTACTTTGGGCTTGTCGAGCTTCTTAGATTTATGAGTTTATAATTTTCATCAAATTTGGAATATTTTTGGCCATTAATTCTTCAATTTTTTTTTTGTTCCTTTGTTTTTCTCTCCTTCAGAGACTCCAGTTACCGTATTTTTATACAAATAACACACACCTTCAACATTTGTTTGCCAACCATTCCCTCCCCTGTGAGGTATTTTCATAAGCACCACTATGCCAATTTCTTTTCACATGTTGCTATGAAAAAATTAGCATAGCGCACTTATGACAATACCTTGTGGAGGAAGGGCACAGTTGGCAAACAAATGTAGAAGGCATGTGTTATTTGTGTAGGAGTATGGCACCCATATATTAGACTGCTTGCAGTTGTCCCACTGCTCACTGATGCTCTTTTCAGTTTATGGAATTTTTTTTTCCCTCTGTGCTTCATTTTCTACAGTTTTGTTTGCTGTTCTAGTTTACTAATATTACTTCTGCCCTGCCTAATCTGCTGTTAATCCGATCCCATGCGTCTTTCATTTCAGACATGGTAGTTTTCATCTCTAGAAATTTGTCTTTTTTATATCTTCCATATATCTGCTTAACTTTTTGAATATATGAAATACAATTATAATAATTGTTTTAATGTCCTTCTATGATAATTTTAACATCTGTATAAATTCTGATTTGGTTTCAATTGATTGATTTTTCTCTTTATTACGGGTTGTCTTTTTCTGCTTCTTTATACACCTTCTTTGAATTGCAGACGTTATGAATTTCACCTTGTTTGGTGCTGGTTATTTTTGCAATTTTATAAGTATTCTTGAGGTTTCTAGGATGCAGTTAAGTTACTTGGAAATAGTTTTGATCCTTTTGGGTCTTGCTTTTATGATTTGTTGGGTGGGATCAGAGCAGAGTTCAGTCTAGAGCTAATTACATCTCCCTTTCAGACAATCCTGAGTATTCTACTCAGTGCCCCATGAATTACAAATTTTTTCGGGGTGAGGGGCGATTTGCAGATCTCCAGGGTTCTCTATGTGTGAAGCTCTTTCTTTTCTGGTACTTGGCCATGTGAACTCTAGCCATCTTGGTTTCTTTAGACTCTCAGCTCCATCTCCTAAACTCAGGGGGTCCACTGGACTGTGCCTGGATTCCTTCTCTCTCCATTGCAGCCTGGAAACTTTCTGACAGTAGTAAGCTGCGGCAATTGTAGGACTCACCTTGCTTGTTTCCCATCTCAGGGATTATTCTCCTCCACTGTCTGATATCCACTGTCTTTAAAAAACTATTGTTTCTTATATTTTGTCTTTTTCTCTTTTTTGAGTGTTTCATGCATGAGGGTAAATCTGGTCTGTGTTATTCCATTTTATGCAGAAGTAGAAGTCTCTTACAGTGTTTTTATATCTTCATAGTAGAAATTATTCCTTTTAGCAGTCCAAAATTCTTAATATATATTTGGCAGATGCTTCTTATCTTCAGACAGCAATAAATTCAGTAAGAAGAACTGGTATGAAATTATTCTGAAAATCCCTAGTAAGTGCTCGTTACTTACTTTATAAAGTAATAAGCTTTATAAACTGTAAAGCTCTATACTTGTAAGTATTACTATTGTTATGAATTCCATGCTGTACAAAGACCATATATACAACTTGACAAATTGTACTGCTCTTCTCACATAAGATTTAGAAGAGATTGAATAATGTAACTTGGCAAACAGTATCACAAAATGATTAATTTTGGTAAATTTGCCAATTATATTTAATAAATTAAGTTTTCTAATTTAATGATGAGTCATTGCATATAAAGATCCTGGATAGGACTATTACTGTGTATTCTAAAAATTATATTGGGGAAGGCTTTATCTTAATATCTTGCCTTACAAGTTCTGGAACTTCGTGAAATGTTTAAATGAAAGGAAAGGTAGCAAAAATTATAGTACTTAATGAACATTAAGGACAAAATTTACAACACCCACTCAGAACTGCAAATGTATCTCTTATGATGGTTTGAATTGAACATGCTCTAATGCACACTAAAATCTATCAAGTTTAATTATTCTCTAAATGATAAAATAATTGTAAGTTTTCAAAAGTGATGGTGGGAATCACAGTAAGAGCTTTTGGAACATTGAACTCTATTCAATTTTTTTTGATAACTGGTAGTAGTTTCAGTGAATAGTTTAGTAAACTATTTCTTAAAGTTTTTTCATCCATGGCTAATATTGTAAATATATCAAATGGATGAGAAGAAGAAAAAGCTTATGAAAGAAAGTCTGAAGATAAAGACTAAGCCAATGGGAAGAATTTGGTGTCTGTCGCTCTTTCCAGAGAAATGTATTCTCTCATCCTGTCACTCTACAGCAGAGTAATGGCAAACCAGTCAGTCCGCTAAAAAAATATTAATTGACTCTTTCAAGACCACCTCATTAGTATTTACAGGTAACTGTCTCCAAAGCTCTAGAGATAAATGAATTAACAGTGAATCCTCACTTGAGAAAAAATGCTATCCTTTAATGATGAAGGGGGAAATAAAACTGGCCCTCTGGTGAGTGGGAATTAATGCAATACATATTTATAAAGGGTACGGTTGCAAGTTGTCATAAACAAAATCAATCAAATAGAATAAGGGGACTGGGATTCTGAATCAAAACCCTATTCTGTATTTTGAGTCACCCTATTTTGATTTCTATAGTTACCACATCCTATCAAATAGAGAAACCAATGAGTGGGATAAATTGGACAGCTCTCTGGTTAAACAATTTTTCCAGGCTCTTTCACTGAAACTATCAGGAAATTTCTATTTGACTTGAATAGAGCCACAAGACTGAAGTTTCCCATAAGAAAACATGATTACTTACTATTGTGTCAATTTGGAGGGTCCTGGGGTCAACGAAAACAAGCACAGTATACTTACTCCATGGGAAATGCTTTATGTCAGGCATTCACGTGGAGTTCATCCCGATCTTTAGCTTCTTCCAGACAAACACATCCTGCAGAGACTACAAGGTTGCAGGTCACTGTGAATGCCTTTTTATGAGGGAAACTTTGATTATTTCTTTTTAAAAAAAATCATAACGCTCTTATTGTTCCTTTTCTTAAAAAAATAAAATCAATGTATGTGTCCACTGTAGAAAATATAAACAAAAAATATTTAAAATAACATAGGATTAACGACTGCTAATTTTTGATCTGTAATTTTCTAGTCTTTTTGCTGTGTGTAAATACGAGTGAGTGTGTGTATGTGTAAATTTATGTGACAACTGGCCTGTTTCTGAGACTATGAAGCCCCAGTAGAAAGAATGTTGGTGATTAACTTGACATTTTTATGTTACTTTATACAAGAGGGAAAGGTAACTGCCCCTAAAAAGGATTAGAACTTGTGATAGTTATTTTTTTCAGGTGATCCAAGTGGACAACATGATCAAATTAACTGGTCACAGCAGTGGTCAATGGCTTGACCTAGAAATTTCAGAGCCTTGGCAGTGGGGACTGCAGAATAAGGTTCAGGCAGAAGCATACACACAACCAAAGTTAAGATAATATTCAAGACGAAGTTCTAAAAATACTCCCCCCTCATCCTAAACATGCAGCAAGGAGCCCTGGTGGCACAGTGGTCGGCAGTTTGAACCCACCAGCTGCTTGTCGTGATAAAGATGTAGCAGTTCTACTCTGTCCTGTAGGGTCTCTAGGAGTCAGAATTGACTCAATGGCAATGAGTTTAGCTTGGTTTTAAACATGCAGCAGTAGTTGCTCAGTAAAGCAAGGTGGTGAGTGGTTTTGCCAAAGTCAGACTCCCTCAAAGAGTATTAGAAAAGAGGGGAGAAAACCTCTGAGATAAGCTGCGGAACTTGTTACCATTTTGGATGGAGGGAGCAGCAGTCCCCGCTCTTCCTAACTCATGAAAATTAACTTTCTTTCCTCTGTGAAATTAAGCAAATGAGAAAAAGAAGTACCAAGATTTAAAGTACTCTTCTGATAGGAGTCCCTGGGTGGAGCAAATGGTTAGCATGCCTGGGGCTAAACAAAATGTTGATTTGAATCTACTCAGAGGTGTCTTGGAAGAAAGGCCTGGTGATCTACTTCTGAATAATCAGCCATTGAAAGCCATATGGAGTACAGTTCTACTCTGATACACATGAGGTTGCCATGAGTTGGAGTAAACTCAGTGGCAACTGGTTTTAACTGGTTTCTGATAACAGAAAATGTGCTCATTTATCTTCCAAGTACATGCCAAAAATAAAAAGAATATTATTGTTATTATTATTGTTGTTGTTAACGTTGTTAGGTGCTGTCGAGTTGGTTCCGACTCATAACAACCCTGTGAACAACAGAACAAAACACCGCCCAGTCCTGTGCCATCCTCACAAGTGTTGCTACATTTGAGTCCATTGTTGCAGCCACTGTGTCATTTCACCTCATTGAAGGTCTTCCTCTTTTTTGCTGACCCTCTATCTTACCAAACATGATGTCCTTCTCCAGGGATGGGTGCCTTCTGATAACATGTCCAAAGTACATGAGATGAAGTCTTGTCATCCTTGCTTCTAAGGAGCACTCTGACTGTATTTCTTCCAAGACAGATTTGTTCATTCTTCTGGCAGTTCATGGTATATTCAATATTCTTCGCCAACACCATAATTCAAAGGCATCAGTTCTTCAGTCTTCCTTATTCACTGTCCAGCTTTCTCATGCATATAAGGCAATTGAAAATATGGCTTGAGTCACACACACCTTAGTCCTTAAAGTGACATCTTTGCTTTTCAACACTTGAAAGAGATCTTTTGCAGCAGATTTGCCCAATGCAATTTGTCTTTTGATTTCTTGACTGCTGCTTCCATGGGTATTGATTATGGATCCCATTAAAATGAAATCCTTGGCAACTTCAATCTTTTCTCCCTTTATCATGATGTTGCTTATTGGCCCAGTTGTGAGGATTTTTGTTTTCTTTATGTTGAGGTGTAATCCGTATGGAAGGCTGTTGTAGTCTTTGATCTTCGTAAGTAAGTGCTTCAAGTCCTCTTAGCTTTCAGCAAACAAGGTTGTGTCATCTGCATATCACAGGTTGTTAATTAGTCTTCCACCAATCCTGATGCCACGTTCTTCTTCATATATTGTTGTTAATAGCACCTAGTATTTATAGAATGCTTAGAACTGTGCTATGTACTTGTGGCAGTTCAGCTGTACCTCTCAGGCCTCCAAACAGAGGAGGTCCGTGCCTGGGCTGCTGTGCTTGGAAACCTTGTCCTATCTGGGCTGAGGCCTGCTTCCCATAGGCTGCTCCCAGCAATTCCTGAATGTGGCAGCTCCAGTCCTGGCAGACACAGAACTCCTCTGGGAAGTAGTCAACTGGCTGAGGCCTCCATGGTGGCCTTGCCAAGCCTTCCATAGCCTGTACTGCAGTCTAGGAAGCTTCCACCTAACCTGCCTTCCTTCTTTACTTCACTCACGGTCAGACTTGCATCGTGGTCTGACGGCTCTCAAAGCCTTTTCTGGCTCCCTGTTTATTTTCTCTCATGGGGTTTCCCCTAAAAAAATTCTTGCACCTTTAATCCTGTCTTGGCATCTGCTTCTTGCAGGACCTGGACTAAAATAGCCCTTTAACCTTATTATGTCATTCAGTATCATTATTTTCTCCACCTCATATGTGAGAAAACTAAGGTTTAGAGAGGTCACAAACTAAGTGGTAGGGTTAGGATTTGAACTCTAGTCTTTCTGATCCTAAAACCAGCACTTTAAACCAGTACTTGAATCACACAAACAGTAATTTGATCATTCCTTTACTTACTAAATATTTGTGGCTTTCTTTTTTTAATTTGGAAAATGTTCAAAATATCAGAAAATACGGAAAATAGTATAATAGACACCTGTATACCTACCACTCGGAATTAATAAAAGTTGTCATGTTGTCAAATAAGCTCATGATTTTTGAAAATATATAAGTACTAAAACACTAGACTCAAACATTACAGATAAATCATCCTGACCTGGCCCCGTTGTCTTTCCTCTCTCCCATAGACAACCACTTTGATGATTTTGTTGTGGGTCCTTCCATTACATGTGTTTGATAATTTTAATACATATGTGTGTACCCATATATATATATATCCATAAAAATATGTTATTTCATGTGTGTCTAACATTTATACCAATGGATGCATGCTGTCTGTATGTCTTTTTTTTACTGCCTGCTTTTTACTATAAACTATGTTTTAAAAATCAGTTCATGTTTCTAGTTCATTTGTCTGAACCAGTGGTTCTCAACTGAGGGCAATTTTACCCCAGGGACATTTGGCAATATCTGAAGACATTATCTGTTGTTACACCTTGGGAGAGGGGTGGTACTGGCATTTAGTGCATGGAGGCTGGACATGCTGCTAAACATTCTACTACACACAGGACAACTCCACAGAGAAGATCATCTGTCTGAAAATGTCGGTAGTGCTGAGGCCGAGAAACCACGATCTAAGCCAGTCATTCGCAAAGTTTAATCCCTGACCAGCAGCATCAGCATCCGCTAGGAACTTGTTAGAATACAAATTATTGGGCTCTGCCCCCGACCTAATGAAACAGAAATCCAGGGGGTGGGGTCCAGCAATCTAACAAACCCTCCAGGTGATTCTGATTGCGCTCTAAAGTCGAGAACCCTGCTCTAAACCGTTGAAAACTATTCAATCGTACAGAAACACCCCATGTATTTATCTTGTGAACCATTTCACATTTATTGTGAAACACAATGCACTCTGTACTATGACTCTTCTTTGTTCTCCTACACTACACCATAAAACACACCCCTTAACAAAATCAAAGTAATATTCTAGTAACAGTGGCTATGGTTGCTAACCAAAAGGTCAACAGTTCAAATCCACGAGGAGCTCCTTGGAAACCCTATGGGGCAGTTCTAGTCTGTCCTGTAAGGTCGCTATGAGTCGGAATCAACTTGACAGCAACGGGTTTGGTTTTTTTTTTTTTGGTGTATGTATGGCATTTTTCTAAGTGCTTTTCACTCCTTAATTACTCGTAACAACCCCTGGAAGTCGGTGTTGGTATTATCCAATTTCACAGATGAGAATCTAAGTAGTTAAGAAAGTTGCTCTAGATCACACAAGTTGTGTCTCGCTGAGCCAGGTTTGAACTCAAGCAGTCTGGGATCAGAGGCCGTTTCCTTAACATTACACATACTCTCAGAAACATAGCCCACACCATTTTGGCTTAATGTTAAGAACCTAATAATGGATTGTGCATCTAAATGTTTAACAGAAAACGATGCGAGAATGAGAAGGGGTGCAGTGAAGATGGAGTCTAATCTGCATTTGAGATGCACCTACCAAGCACAGAATCCACATTTTTTATCTAGAATACCTCCAAGCACCTGCTTCAGCCATATACGTAGGCATTTATATTTATACCACTAAAGTGTTAGCCTCCATATGAAATTTGGAGGAAGAATCTGGCTTCTCTGCTCTTTTTTTTTTTTTCTTCAAGATTAAACACAGGACTTGGAATCAGGTTGCATTCTGATATAACACATGAAAAATAGATGCTAAAACCTTAATGGTGTTTTAAAAAGCAAACAAAAATAACTTAATGTGGTCTTTAACCATTTACTGTGGTTTTTTTCTTCACTGTCATGTTCTATTTTGAGGTGGTATGAAAGATTTCAGAAAATATCTTCAGATATTTACCGACCACTTTCTAGGAATCTACAATACGGTCAGGAAAACAAAAAGTACATATATAAAACAGTTAAATAACAATACGAAGTCAGATAAGCTTAAGAGTCTAAAAATGTAATCAATACAAAAGTAATAGAGACTATAGGAACTCAGATAAACAGGAGAGTGAAGTATCTGCACGGGCTGAGAATTCTTCATGAAGGAGATCAGCTTGTGTTAAGCCAGAAGAATGAATAGTATAACAAAAGAGGAAAGGCATTTTTACCTAAGTTTAAATTTTCAAAAAACCAATGTTACTCTCACTGATGGACAAAACAACTTCTGGCAATTTCAGACTCACATCTTTCCAGCCTAGCAGTCACAGGAAAAAGGTGCATGTCTTTCTCCCAGCATCCTTATGGCAATCCAATCCAGGGAAGTACTCGGATTTGTCCTGTTCAGGTCAGGTGATGATCCCTGTACAAATTACTTTTCCCAGAAAGATGAGTGTTATAGATTGAATTGTGTCCCCCAAAAATGTGTGTCAGCTTGGCTAGTCCATGATTCCCATTATTGTGCGATTATCCACAACTTTGTCATCTGATGTGATTTTCCTGTGTGTTATAAATCCAGCCTCTATGATTTTAATGAGGTAGGATTAGAGGCAGTTATGTTATGAGGCAAGACTCAATCTACAAGATTAAGTTGTGTTTTAAGTCAATTTTTTTTGAGATATAAAAGAGAGAAACAAGCAGAGAGACACGGGGACCTCATACCACCAAAAAACAAGAGCCAGGAGAATAGTGCGTCTTTTGGACCCGAGGTCCCTGCGCTGAGAAGCTCCTAGACCGGGGGAAGATTGATGACAAGGACCTTCCCCCAGAGCCAACAGAGAGAGAAAGGCTTCACCGGACGCTGGCGCCCTGAATTCAGACTTTCAGCCTCCTAGACTGTGATCGAATAAACTTCTCTTTGTTAAAACCATCCACTCGTGGTATTTCTGTTATAGCAGCACTAGATGACTAAGAGAATGGGATACTATGATAAACCCAGTCCAGGTCTTGTGTTCACTGCAGTAACCACATGGAATAATGGACAGGCAGTTCCTGAAAGAAAATAGGGATAGTGGACATTAAAAAACTATAGCTACATATTCAGCCTTAATACCAACGTAATCACCAACTCCTCTCCAGTGCGAAGCCCACCATGATTATCCCGGCCAGATCAGGCTCTTTATTGTTCCCTGATCATGGCACTTTTTTTTCAGGTAGGACTAAGCCTTTGCCCATGTTCTTTGTCTTGTCTAGGATGTTATTCCTTTTTCTTTCCTCTTTTCTAAATACTATCTATTCTTCAAGCTTAATGCAAGCTGATCCATTTCATGAGGAATTCCTAGCCAGGCCAGATATTTCCTTATCCCACTTCTCTGGGTTCCTATAGCCCTATATTCAAAGAATTTCCACATTTGCCACATTTGTTTCATCACCCTCTTTCTCTATTATGTATGTGTATGTGTAGGTGAATATATCCATTATCATTCATTTTTAATTTCTGAGCCATCTGAGAGCAAGGCACAGAAATGAATGCCCGTTATCCCTAAATACTCCAATGTGTATCACCCTCCACCTCATCAGGTCAGCATAGGAACATTGATATCACACTACCATCAAATCTACAGGTTCCATTCAAATTTCACCAATTGTTCCCAAAATATCTCATTTTACTTTCTGATCCAGAAGCCCACCTAGGAATATGCATTGCATTTAGTTGTCATGTCTCTTTGGTCTCATCCAATCTAGAACTGTCTAGAGAAGGCAGTCTCTCTTTCATGTCCTCGACAGTTTTAAAATGTACGGGCCTTACATTCTGTGGATGATCCTCAACCTATGTCCAGTGTTTCCACATGCATGGTCAGACTCAGGTCATGCTTTCTTGGCAGAAATACCACAAAAATGAGGCTGTGTTCTTTGCAGTGTATCACCTGAGGAGGCACATGATGTTGACCCACTATGTTAACATTGATCATCTGGTCATGTTGATGTCTGCCAAGTTCCTCCACTGTAAAGTCATTATTCTTCCCTTTCAATTGATTAGTATTTTATGGGGTGGTATTCTGAGACTATGTGAATACTCTGCTCCTCATCAAATCTCTACCCACCTGTATTAGTGTTCTCTGATGACTCTCACCTGAATCAACCATCACTCTCATTGTTATCAAATGGTAATTTTCTACCTCTGTCATTACTTCTACATTTATCAAATGGAGTTCTATTGTAAGGAAGGGATTCTCTTTCTTTCTTTCTTTGTTTAATCTGTATAGACTCTTGGATTTGTAGTTTATTCAATAGGTTGTATTCCATTATCATCGTCATCATCATCATTATTATTTTGATGCTCAAATTGTCCCAGAGTTAGCCAGTGGGAGCCCCTTCAGGGTGGCTCCTATATCCTCTTGACATATTCCTGTAATTTATTTATTTATTTTTTTAGCACCTCCTAACTTTCTGGCACAAGATAGTCCAGGCTCATCTTATTCCTTCCCTGCCCCAGCCCTGGAATCACTCATTTCTCCAACAAGCCCTGTTTCCTTTCAGCAGAGGATGGTATTCAGAAACTAAGAACTGGGGACTAGGCATGCTTGTTGCCACTGGGCAGAGGGGATTGCCATTCTTTTTAGGCCTTCTCAATGGACAGAGCTAGGAAATACATGCATGTCTACACAGATAAACACACACATGTACATCTATAACTATGTTAAAATCTATGTACATTTAAAAATGTGAGTTCATATGATACCTCCAATTCTAATTAAGTACTCTAGGGTTCTTTCTAAATTTCCCTCTTCACATGTTTGTAAATACTTACTTCAACTTTTTCTAAGTATTTACTTATTCATTCAATTGATTTGCTTATTTGCTCAATATAACCAATCCCCTGATGCATTGGTTGTCTCCTCTGCCTGCCGCCTCCATGCCCTACCTCCTCAGCACATTGTACTGTTGTTGATGAGCCTCTGCATGGCTACTCCCTTGCCTCTTTACCCCTCTGTATTCTTGGGGGCTACTGGACATGAGAGCACTGTTTCTTAAGGAAGGAGCTATTGGTATTTTGGGCAGGACAATTCTTCATTATGTGGAAATCTTGTGCACATTGCAGGAAGTTTAACATCCCTGTTCCCTACCACTAAATGCCAGGGGTTTTCTCCAGTAATTGTGACAACCAAAAATGCATCCCCACATTTCTGAATGTGCCTTACTGCCTTGACACTCAAAGTATGACCCTTGGACCAGCAGTATTGGTATCACCTGGAAGCTTGTTAGAAATCCAAGAAGTAGGCCCCAACCCAAACCTACAGAAGCTGCATTATAACATGATATCGGGTAATTAGTAAGCACATTGAAGTTGGCAAAGCAAAGTAAGACCACCTGTTGAAAACCATTTCCCTAGAGAAACTCTTCCACATGTACACCAGGAGACATGTACAAAAATATTCTAATAGAAATGCTAAACATTTTGCAATGTGGTTCTACTTCTGGTTGAGCATCACTAACTTAGAGAAAGCACTTCTGAGAAATGAAGCTGACACTCAGTGGGATGCAGAATCAAATGGCAGATAAGCACAAGTCCCAACAAGATTGTTGGAACTCCTAAAAGCATCTTTACTTGTAGCCTAATTACATAAGTCAATAAATCTACTTATTTTGTTTAAACAGGTTTGAGTTGGGTTTCCATTACTTGTAGCTGAAAGAGCCCTAAGAAGACAGAGTAGGTCTAGACTGTGGAGAGTCTTACATGATGGGGCAAAGAATGCAAACTATATCCTGTAAACCAGATTTTCCCAATTTGTAGTTTGTGAATGGATTACCGAAGCGCCCGGAGATTGATCCTTTCAGCTCTTGGAGCAACCAAATGGGACCTGAAAATGTCCAGAGACTCCATTGCCTACTTACCTTAGGGCGCCAGTAATTATTTTCTATGTGTGCTATGATGAGAAAAAGACTGGTAATGTGTCAGCAATGGGAAGTCATTGATGGCTTTTTGAATAAATGGAGTGATGTGAAATAATAGTGGACAAAGAATCTAGTAACTGATAATTAATAGGTGCCTCTTTCATCTTCTAAGCTTCTATGTTGTTGTTGCTGTTAGGTGCCATTGAGTCAGTTCCAACTCATAGCAACCCTATGGACAACAGAATGAAACACTGCATGGTCCTGCACCATCCTCACAATTGTTGCTATGTTTGAACCCATTGTTGCAGCCATTGTGTCAGTCCACCTCTTCAAGGGTCTTTCTCTTTTTGGCTGACCTTCCACTTTACCAAGCATGATGTCCTTCTCCAGGGTCTAGGCCCTCCTGCTAACATGTCCAAAGTACATGAGACTAAGTCTTGCCATCCTCACTTCCAGGGAGCACTCTGGCTGTACTTCCAAAACAGATTTGTTTGTTCTTCTGGCAGTCCTTGGCATATTCAATATTCTTCACCAACACTATAGTTCAAACGCATCAATTCTTCTTTGGTCTCCCTTATATATTGTCCAGCTTTTGCATGCATGTGAGACAATTGAAAATATCATGGCTTGGGTCAGGTGCACCTTAGTCCTCAAAGTGACATCTTTGCTTTTCAACACTTTAAAGAGGTCTTTTACTACAGATTTGCCCAAAGCAACACATTGTTTGATTTCATGACTGCTGCTTCCAAGGGTGTTGATTGTGGATCCAAGTAAAATGAAATCCTTGACAACTTCAATCTTTTCTCCAATTATCATGTTGTTGCTTATTGGTCGAGATTTGAGGATTTTTGTTTTCTTTATGTTGAGGTGTAATCCGTACTGAAGACTGTAGTCTTTGATCATTGTCAGTAAGTGCTTCCAGTCCTCTTCACTTTTCAGCAAGCAAGGTTGTGCCATCTGCATAACACAGGTTGTTAATGAGTCTTTCTCCAGTCTTGATGCTGTGTTCTTCTTCATATACTCCAGCTTCTCGGATTATTTGTTCAGCGTACAGACTGAGTAAATATGGTGAAAGGATACAACCCTGATGCACACCTTTCCTGATTTTAAACCATGCTGTATTCCCTTGTTCTGTTCAAATGACTGCCTCTTGGTCTATACACCGGTTCTGCATGAGCACAATTAAGTGTTGGAATTTCCATTCTTTGCAATGTTATCCATAATTTGTTATGATCCACACAGTAGAATGCCTTTGTATAATCAATAAAACGCATTTTTCTGGTATTCTCTGCTTTCAACCAAGATCCATCTGACATCAGCAATGACGTCCCTCATTCCCTGTCCTCTTCTGAATCCAGCTTGAATTTCTGGCAATTCCCTGTTGATGTACTGCTGCAACCATTTCTGAATTATTTTCAGCAAAATTTTACTCACATGTGATATTGATGATATTGTTCGATAATTTCCTCATTCCGTTGGATCAGCTTTCTTTAGAATGGGCACAAATATGGATCTCTTCCAGTCGGTTGGCCAGGTAGCTGTCTTCCAAATTTCTTGGCATAGACAAGTGAGCACCTCCAGCACTGCATCCATTTGTTGAAACATATCAATTGGTATTCCGTCAATTCCTGGAGATTTGTTTTTCACCAATACCTTCAGTGCAGCTTGAACTTCTTCCTTCTGTACCATCAGTTCTTGATCATATGCTACTTCCTGAAATGATTGAATGTTGACCAACTCTTTTTGGTGCAGTGACTGTGTATTCCTTCTGTCTTCTTTTGATGCTTTCTGCGTTGTTTGATACTTTGTGCATAGAATCTTTCAAAATTGCAGCTTGAGGCTTGAATTTTTTCTTCAGTTCTTTCAGCCTGAGAAATGCTGAGTGTTTTCTTCCTTTCTGGTTTTCTAACCCCAGGGCTTTGCACATTTCATTATAATACTTTGTCTTCTCTAGCCACCCTTTGAAACCTTCTGTTCAGTTCTTTTACTTTATCATTTCTTCCGTTCACTTTAGCTACTCTACATTCAACAGCAAGTTTCAGAGTCTCTTCTGACATCCATTTTGGTCTTTTCTTTCTTTCCTGTCTTTTTAATGATCTTTTGCTTTCTTCATGTATGATGTCCTTGATGTCATCCCACAATTTGTCTTGTATTTGGTCATTAATGTTCAATGAGTCAAATCTATTCTTGAGATGGTCTCTAAATTCAGGTGGGATATACTCAAGGTCATACTTTGGCTCTCATGAATCTGTCCTAATTTTCTTCGCTTTCATCTTGAACTTGCATATGAGCAATTCATGATCTGTTCCGCAGTTGGCCCCTGACCTTGTTCTGACTGATGACACTGAGGTTTTCCATCGTCTCTTTCCACAGATGTAGTTGATATTGTTTCCTGTGTTTTCCATCTGGTAAGGTCACACGTATAGTCACCATTTATGTTGTTGAGAAAAGGTATTTGCAATTAAGAGGTTGTTGGTCTTGGAAAATTCTATCATGCGATCTCTGGTGTCATTTCTATCACCAAGGCTATATTTTCTAACTACTGATCCTTCTTCTTTGTTTACAATTTTCTATGTTAGCCACAATAAATATAATATTTTTTGTAAAAGCCCTTGGTCAGCTTGAGCAGTGGTTCTCAACCTTGGTGGCCCTGGAATCATCTGGGGAAGTTTTAAAAATACTAATCTGTTTTCTGCCCCCTGAGATTCTAATTTAATTGTTCTGAGGGTACAATCTGGGTATTGGTACTTTTAAAAGCTCCCTTGGTAATTCTAATATGCAGCCAAGGTTGCCAACCATTGTGCTAGAGAGACCTCCACTATTACAAAATTAAGCAACAGTTTGCTATGTGATGATCACAGATGTTGTTGTAGTAAAAGACAGCTTTAGATTTAAGGAAAGAGGGGAAAAGCATGCATTCCAATATGATTCTAATTCAATTTATTACCTTCTGCAATATTTTGCAATATTAGAGGGAATACAACTACAAGGATTTATACATTTTTAAAGCGCTCTTGAATCAAATTGCCTATGCTATTATTTTTATAATTGCATCATCTAACATATAATGACAATTATTTTATCTTAATAGCACCGTCTTCTGACTTCCTGAAACATATTCAAATGCAAAAAGCACTGGCACATGAACTAGCAAATGTGCTAAAGAACTATAAACTAGCCTAGGGTAAAAAAATGTAATTTCATATTTTAGAACTAAATATCGAAGCTACAGATAAGGTTCTTTATTTTTCTTAGGCTACTTAGCTTTGGAAATGTCATTGTTCATTAATTATATTTTTATGAATTCTGAACAGGAAAAGAATTCAAAATTCAGATTAAATGCCAAAGACTGTGGACAGAAAGGCATGGAGAGGTGAATGGGGAAGTAGAGGTTAAAGAGAGGAAGAAGAAGAGCTGCTTGCTTTTATGTTATAGCATTAAGCCCAGAGGACTAAGACATAGTATTCTCAGTCTAGGAATTATTACTATTATTTCAGTCTTTATCCCTCAGTCCCCAGAATGCAAGCTCCATGAGAGCCAATGCTTTGTATTCCCAGCCTGCAACAAGGTAGATATTGAGTGTTGGATAAATATTTGTTGAAAGAATGGAAACATACAAACTAAATGTACATCTGTATGTTTTTTCTGTTTTTTTAAACGTCCCATTCCCTTCTCTTCCCGGTATACCACTAATCTTCTTTTGTCTCAATGGATTTGCCTATTTTGTGTAAATGAAATCATAAAATACTTGATATTTTGTGTCTGAATTATTCCACTCATTATAATGTTTTTCAAGGTTCGTCTATGTCATAGAATGTTTCATTTCTTCTTATGGCTAGATATGTGTTGTTATTGTTTGGTGCCACTGAGTCAATTTCGACTCATAGTGACCCCAAATGACAGAGTAGAACTGCCCCATAGTGCTTTTTTGGCTATAATCTTTGGAAGTAGGTTGCCAGGTCTTTCTCTCACAGAGTTGCTGGGTAGGTTCAAACAGCCAACCTTATGGTTAGCAGCCAAGCACTCAACCTTTTGTGCCACCACAACTCATTATCCATTCATCTGTTGATGGGCAGTTGGATTGTTTCCACCTCTGGCTATTGCAAACAACGCTGCAATGAACTTTAGTGTACATGTGTATGTTTGAGTCATTGCTTTCAATTATTTTAGGTATGTACCTAGGAGTGGAATTGCTGAGTCATAAGGTAAATCTATGCTTAACTTGTACTTAATACTTAATTTTTTGAGAAACTGCCAAATTGCTTTCCACAGCAGCTGCACAATTTTACATTCTCACCAGCGTTGTGAATGTTCCAATTTTTCCACATCCTTGACAACAATTATTGTTTTCTGTTTTTCCTTTTTTTAAATATAATAGACACCCTAGTGAGTGTGCAGTGGTATCTCATTGTGGTTTTGACTTGCATTTTCCTAATGGCTCATATGCTTATTGGCCGTTCGTGTATCTTCTTTGGAGAAATTTCTGTTAAAGGAATTATTTTGATAACAGCACATTTTTTTTTTGTTCTTGATCTTACAGTGTTTATATGGCAAAAGCATAGATACACTGTGGCTGACCAAATCCCATGCTTATTTGGAATTAGAAGAACATAACTTGGATATGGTGAAGAATTGCCCTTTAAGTGTTTTCCCCCTGGATTTTTCTTTTACACCAGTGGCTCTCAGTCACCTGGCAAGCTTGTTAAAACATTGTTTGCCAGGCCCTATCCTCAAAGTTTCTCATTGGTAGGTCTGGGGCAAGGTTTGAGAATTTCCATTTCTAACAAGTTCCCAGGTGAATCTAAGGGGGGATGCACACACTGTGAACCATAGTTTTATAACATCTTATTTAACACTGATTCCCACTGAGCACAGGTATCTCCTATTATTCCTTATTCTTGAGTTTTTAGCTTATCTTTCAAAGGTTTTTGTATTTGATGGAAATTTTGCTTTGCTTTTTATACTTTCCTTTGAACATGATTTCGATTTGATATCTGCTGTTATTTTTCAACTGAATAAAGAACCCTACTGAATTACTCCCTGCATTCACATATTTGAATATATGGCTATGTTCTAATGCGAGTTTCCATAATCCTCCTCCCAAATCCATATTCCAAATACAGATACATTTGATTTATCAGCAATAATTCTTTTCCTAACTAGCAGTGAGCTTTATAATGCTGCCACTTTTCCAACTTTTAGATGATCAGAGTTGTGAATTACAGGGGTGTGAGTCGCTGGTAGGAAATGAGGGCCAATGGCATAGAGGGAAGCAGATGTTATTAGTATAACCTATGGATTTCAGCTTTTCATGCAATTTTTACACTATGAATAATCAAGAGTTCATTGCAGTTATAATTTTCTGTTGAAATTTTCCTTTTCAAAAGCTCCATAGAGCAGCTTAATTATAATCTCTCTCTACCTACTCAGAGAAAGCTCTTAAAGCTGGCTGTAGTTTTCCTAAGTGTCTAAGTGTTTTATGTGTTATTTTGTAGCCTGGGACTGAGGATAAAGCACCCAGTGTAAAATGCATGCAGTAAGGCACAAAGGGTATGCAATTTTTGAGAAATCCAAAAGATAAATGACAAGCATTCTTAAAACTACAACAGTAGACAAAATACAGTAAAGAAGAAAAGGAAGTGTAGATGACTTGAAAACTGTTAGAGTTTTTCAACTCTATTTTTTTTTTCCACAGTATTATAACTAATGACTTATCGAGGCTTCTCAAATCAGCAAAATATAAAAAGGTTTTGTTTTTCTCCAATCATTGTTTTCAACTGGTATTTTCCCTTTATATTCTGTAACACTTGCATTATTATAACTCAGCTCAGTTTCTCATACTTGACTAAATTTCATCTTCTCACCTCCCCCGTACAGACTTGTTTTGAGATCTGACTGCTTGGGAAAGTGGTCTGGGCTGGAAAGGCAGACAGGGTCTGGCTCCTCTGGCTTTCTTTCAAGGCCTGTATTCACCAAATGTTGGAAAAGGACCACAAAACCAAACCTGTTATGCACACCTATATTCACTGCAGCATTAGTCACAATAGCAAAAAGACAGAAACAACCTAAGTGCCCATCAACAGACGGATGGACAAACTGTGGTACATACTCACAATGGAACACTATGCAACTACAAAGAATAACAAGTCTGCAAAACATAACATAGATGAATCTGGAAGACATCATGCAGAGTAAAATAAGTCAATCACAAAAGGACAAATGTTGTATGGTCACACAACTATAAAAAGTCAAGAATAGATATACACACAGAAAGCAACGTTCTTTTTTTTTTTTTTAAATTGTGCTTTAGGTGAAAATTTACAGCTGGGGTTAGTTTCTTATACAAAAATTTATACACATATTCTTATATGACATTAGTTGCTATCCCTATAATGTGACAGCACACTCCCCTTTTCCACACTGGGTTTCCTGTGTCCATTCAACCAGCTCCTGTCCCTTCCTGCTTTCTTATCCTGCCTCTGGACAGGAGCTGCCTATTTGCTCTTGCGTATCTGCTTGAACTAAGAAGCACAGTCTTCACGAGTGGTGTTTTATGTTTTATAGTCCAGTCTAATCTTTGTCTGAAGAGTGGGCTTGGGAATGGTTTTTCTCGGTTAACGGAGCGTCCAGGGGCCGCGGCTTTGGGGGTTCCTCTAGTCTCAATCAGACCATTAAGTCTGGTCTTTTTACGTGAATTTGAGTTCTACTCACAGTTTTCTCCTGCTCCATCAGAGACTGTCTGTTGTGCTCCCTGTCAGGGCGGTCATTGATGGTAGCTGGGCACTATATAGTTCTTCTGCTCTTAGGCTGATGAAGTCTCTGGTTTATGTGGCCCTTTTGTTTCTTGGGCTAATAATTTCCTTGTGTCTTTGGTGTTCTTCATTGTTCTTTGCTCCAAGTGGGTTGGAACAAATTTCAACTCTATTTTTTAAAAAATATTTATCACTGACTAGTTAGAGTGGATGCCTCCTGTGAAGAGTGGAGAGAAAAACCCCTCAGATGACGTGAAAGCTTGAAGAATATGTTTAAAACAAAAAAAAAACTGGACCAATTTATATCAGTGGAGGCTAAGTGCAGGGAACATTTAAAGAATGGGAGTACATGAAGGCAGAGCCACCAACAGTGCCAATAACAGTTTTAAAAAATCATTCCCTGCAAAGAGCAAATATAGTGTCAGTCGTTTAGAGGAGAGGGAAAGAACTGGCCTTGTGATTTTAGAATAGTTTTGTATAAAACACTTAGAAAGATAATTAAATAAGCTCCAATCATTGCTCATTTACCAAGAAATGCACAAGGCACTGGGAAACCATCTATTTAGCTTTGGGAGGGCAAAATTGGGTTGGACCAATTTAAACACCTTCTGTGGTAATAACAGGCTGAGGAGAAAATAGGAATATCTAAATATCTGTTTTTAGGAATCTGAATCCATCCTTTTTCAATAGAGATTACATTTTGCTAGCTGGACAAATAAGAGGATCTTAAAGATGTCATCTAGGGTAATGGACCAGATATTTATGGACCCAAGAGTTTTTCAATGAGAAACAGGATACAAGGCTTTGTGGGTCTCATGTAAGAGCTGTGGCCATAAAATAACAAAATACTCGACAAATTACACAGAAAAACCAGTCTTGTCATTTTAGGGATTTACGTGTATCCAGCCCAGGAAGTGAAGATAATACCACATCTGTAGCCGAGCACTCCCAATCTGCGTGGAGTTTTGCAAAGCTGTTACTTGTTTTTTACTCCTTTTTGGTCCAGCTGGACTACTTCTTTACCAATCATGACCTGTTGAAAATCTACAAAATCCACCAAGTCTCTGTCAGATACCATTCTATTAGACCTTCCCTGATAGCCCTAGTTAAAACTTACTTCCCCTTTTTTAAATTCCTGATAACACTACTCATGCTGTACCTTGTGTATAGTGATTAAAGTAGACAGTTTATTTTTCTTACTGGATTACGATGGTGAAGATGGTGTTGTGTTCATTTTTATTGTTCCCTTAAGGCCTAATGGAATGTTTGGAATTTGGTACACAGATACGGATTCTTTCTCTCTCTCTCTCTTTCCTCCTTTCTTTCAATATTTTACACACATTTCAAGAACCTACCATATATATATATATGTACACAATCATGTGAATGGATTAAACGTATAAATTATAAGAATGAGATTCTCAGAATGTATTTTTAAGAATTAGACCTAGCAATATTTTGTTCATAAGGGATAGACTTAAAATAAAAGGCCCGAGAAAGATAGAAACTAGATTAATAGAAAAAGTTAACCAGCAATATATGAACTAGAAGAAAGCTGGGATAACAACTTTAATACAAAAGTTGAATTTAAAGAAAAAAATCCATAAAGGATAAAAAGTGGGGACTGCATACCATAGGCCAAGAAATATAATAACCATGAACACGAACCACCAACAAATGAAGAAATATGTCCTGAAAAATAAACCAAACCCATTGCTGTCAAGTCGATTCCGACTCATAGCGACCCTATAGGGAAGAGTAGAATTGCCCTGTAGGGTTTCCAAGGAGTGGCTGGTGGATATGAACTGCGGACCTTTTGGTTAGCAGCCCAACAGTTAACTACTGCGTCATCAGGTCTCCTTATTAATATACATTCAAAGTACAAAAAGCAAAAACTAGCAGAATAATGGGGAGAAATTAAAAAATAAAAAATTATAATTGGTGAATCTGATGAGACAACTTTAGAAATTTTTGATAAGGCAGACAAAAAATTAGCAAAATGTTTGAATAATAATACTGGTGTTTTATCTTCTATCTTTCTATGTATCTAACTATGAACTCCCAAAAAGCAAATATTCGTTTTTCCTAGTACTCTTGGACTACTTATATCAATTCATCATGCACAAGATCACAAAGGAAGCTTTAATGAACTCCAAAGAATTGATACCACACAGAGTATGCTCTCTGACAACAGTGCAATGAGTAATCAATAACAAAAGGGTAGCTTTTAAAAGATCTGCCAATTAAAACATTACTAAAAAAAACTAAAGATTAAAGTGAAATTATAATACTCAGTTTCTTTGAGCTCTGGATTCAGAATGCAGTCCTCAAGAGAATTTGCATTTGCTTGGGCCAGGCACTTAGAGGCACAACCAATCCAGACTATGTCTCATCTAAACTTTCTTTTTTTTTAAATTGAGATATAACTTTTAAACAACTGATTCTGGCTCATGATAACCTCATGAGTGTCAAAGTAGAACTGTGGTCCATAGGATTCTCAATGGCTGATTTCTTGGAAGTCGATCTCCAGGCCTTTCTTCTGAGGTGTCTCTTGGTGGACTGGAACCTCCAGCCTTTTGGTTAGCAGCTGAGTGTGTTAGCCATTTGCATTACACATAAATTCATCCTTTTAAAGTGTACAGTTCAGTGGTTTTAAAAATATTTACAACGTTGTACAACCATCACCACTATCTAATTCCAGAACATTTTCATTACTTTAGGAAAAAACCTGCTACCCATTGGCAGTCACACCACATTCTCCCCATCCCCCAACCCCCAGCAACCACCGATCTATTTTCTGTGTCTACGGATTAGCCTATTCTGATTCTGGACATTCCGTGTAAATGGAATCATACAATATGTGACCTTTTGTGTCTGGCTTCTTTCACTTAACATATTTTCAAGATTCATCCATATTATAGCACGTATCAGTACTTCATTCCTTTTTATGACTGAATAATATTCCATATTCCATATAATAATATGTATATACCACTGTTCGTTTATCCATCCACCAGTTGATGGACACTTGACTCTTTTGAATAATGGTGCTATAAGCATTCATATACATGTTTCTGTGTGGACATATTTTCATTTCTCTTAGATGTATGCCTAGGAGTGGAATTGCTAGGTCATATCATAACTCTGGAGCCCTGGTTGCACAGTTGTTAAGTGTTCGGCTGCTGACCAAAAGGTCGGCAGTTTGAATCCACCAGCTGCTCCTTGGAAACCCTATGGGGCAGTTCTACTGTGTCCTATCGGGTCACTAAGAGTTGGAATTAACTCGATGGCAATGAGTTTGGTTTGGATTTTTCATAACTCTATGTTTAATCATTTGAAAAACTCTCAGACTGTTTTCCAAAGCGACTGCACCCATTTTACATTCTCGTCTTCTTATTGTGTTTTGGTACTTAAGTAATTCTCTTACTTTCCTATCATGGGGTCAAAAGTGTTAAAAATAATAGTAATAACTTATCTCTTTTACCCAAATGACCATCAACAGAATAGATAACAATTTATGGGAGAGTCACCCTATGTAATACTATACTCATGAAACCCCCAGCCATCAAGTCGATTCTGACTCATAGCAACCCTGCAGGATAGAGTAGAACTGTCCCGTAGGGTTTCCAAGGCTGTAATCTTTACGGAAGCAGACTACCACATCTTTCTCCCACACAGATGCTGGTGGATTTGAACTGCCGACCTTTCAGTTAGCAACCAATCACTTAACCACTGCACCACCAGGGCTCCTTGTAATACTATACAGCAAAGAATAAATCATTCATAAGTATACCAACAATATGGATGACTTTCACAGTAAGCAGCAAGACACAAAAGAGTAGATATTTTATTACTCCAATTACTTTGTGTTGTTGCATGCCACTGAGACAATTCTGACTCATAGTGACCCTATAGGACATAATAGAACTGCCCCATAGAGTTTTCAACGCTGTAATCTTTATGGAAGCAGACTGCCACATCTTTTTCCTGTGGAGCCACTACAAAAATAGATGAAACTAGTGTATGCTATTAGAAGTCAGGATTACCCTTGAGGGGCATAGTAATGGACACGGAGCATAAAGAAACTTCTGGAGTGCTGGTATTCTTCTGTTTCTTAATCTGGATGCTGGTTACGTGGTATCTTAGTTGTCTAGTGCTGGTATAACAGAAATACCATAAGTGAATGGCTTTAGCAAACAGAAATTTCTTTTACTACAGTTTAGGGGGCTAGAAGTCCGAATTCAGGGTGCCAGCTCCAGGGGAATGTTTTTTCTCTTTGTCGGCTTTGGAGGAAGATCCTTGCCTCCTTAGCTTCTGCTTCCTGGTTCCTTGGAGATCTCCTTGTGTCTTTGCATCTATCTTACTCCATCTCTCTTGCTAGTTTTTTTCTTTTTTGTGTCTCAAAAGAGATTGACTCAGGACACTCTACAGTAATCCTGCCTCATTAACATAACAAAGACAACCATTGCCAAATGGGAGTGTAACCACAGGCATTGAGGTTAGGATTCACAACACAGATTTTGGGGGGACATAATTCAATCCATAACACATGGGTTTATTCAATTTTATTGAGTTGTACACTTAAAATGTGTGCTCTTGTCATTTTGTGCATTAAAGTAAAAAAAAAAAAAAATAACAGTTGAAAGAAAGAAGTATCCAATTTTTGCGTGTGTAGTAACTGGGCAATTTTCTTTGAACCCTGTTGCCTGATAATTCCTACTATACAGTTGGCTCTAGAAAAATGGAAGGAGCAAAGTACCCAACTTAATTTATAAGGTCAACATGATATTGATACCCATCATATTAAAATAGCACAAGAAAAAAGAAGCTTATTTTACTTATGAACATAGATGAAAAAAACCTAAATAAAAGTTAGTCAATTGAATCCAACACTCTATTAAAGAATATATCACAATCAAATAGGGTTAATTCTAGCAATGTAAACTTAGTTCAACAACAGAAAATCTACCAATAGAAATCATATCAAGGGACATAAACAGGAAAAAAGATCACGTGAGCATCTCATATACCACATAAAGCATGGTATGATGTTCAAAACCGGTTAATGATTATAAAACTCTCTTGAAGTTTTCTAAAAATATAAGGGAAGTTTTTCAGCCCAATGAAGGTTATCTACCAAAAATCTATAGGAAACATATTGTTTAACAAAAATTTTAGATGCTATATTATTTAGAAATGTTTTTGCTGTATTTAAAGAGACCAAAATAACAGTGGTATAAGCACACCCCTGTGTGCTTAGTTTTTCCTCATAACGGCAATTTTAGTGGTGAATCCGGTGCTGGTATAGGACTTCCAAAGCTTCAGTGTTCTAAACTCCTTCTAGCTTTCTGCTCCACCACCCTACACATTCAAATTTTGTTCTAATCCCCTCAAGGTGACTTCTGCATTTCTAGGTAACCAAAATTTGTTCAGGCAGGAAGAGGGAGGTGGGGCAATGGGCAAGAGATATGGAACCAAGTGAGCTGGGTTTTCTGAAAGCCCACGTAGCGATATCTTCTTACATTCCACTGGCTTGAACTGTGCCACAAGACCACTTTCAGTTGTAAGACCGGCTCCATTTTGCCTTTAAAAACAAAACTGGAACTCTAGTTGGAAGGAAAAAATAGAGAATGGAAATTGGGTAGGTAACTAGTAGTATTTGCTTCATATTCCCTTTGAGTATGAGAACTACAGTGATCACCACTCTGATCACTACTGTTCAACATAGTACTTGCCATCCTGTTGTTTGTTGTTGTTAGGTGTCATCAAGTTGGTTCCAACTCATAGTGATCCAATGTGCAACAGAATGAAACAATGCCCAGTCCTGCGCCATCCTCACAATCGTTGCTATGTGTTAGCCCATGGCTGCAGCCACTGTGTCAATCCATCTTGATGAGGGTCTTTCTCTTTTTCAATGACTCTCTACCAAGCATGATGTCCTTCTCCAGGGACTGGTCCCTCCTGATAACATGTCCAAAGTAAGTGAGATGAAGTCTCACCACCCTCACTTCTAAGGAGCTTTCTGGCAGTGATTCTTCCAAGACAGATTTATTCCTTCTTCTAGGAGTCCATGGTAGAGTCAGTATCCTCTGCCAACACCATAAATCAAAGGCATCAATTCTTCAGTCTTCCTTATTCATCGTCCAGCTTTCGCATGCATATGAGGTGATTGAAAATACCAAAGCTTGGGTCAGGCGCACCTTAGTCCTCAAGGTGATATCTTTGCTTTTTAACATATTGAAGAGATCTTTTGCAGCAGACTTGCCCAATGGAATACTTCATTTGATTTTTTTTTCCTTTTTGTTTTTTATTATACTTTAGATGAAGGTTTACAGAACAAATAGTTTCTCATTAAACAGTCAGTACACATATTGTTTTATGACATTGGTTAACAACCCCACGACATGTCAACACTCTCCTTTCTTGACCATGGGGGACCTTTTTTTGGTGAAAATATACATAGCCAAAGTTACACCATTTCAAAAATTTCTTCATGTACAATTCAGTGACATTTATTACATTCTTCCAGTTATGCTGCTATTCTCACTATCCTTTTCCAAATTATTCCATCACCATTATCTTCAACTCACTGCCCCCTAGGCTTCCCATCAAATCTTTTGAGTTGATGTTGTCAATTTGACCCCACATAGATAATTCTTTTTTTTTTTTTTATACCTTAGATGAAGGTTTATAGAACAAATAGCCTCTCATTAAACAGTTAGTACCCATATTTTCCTATGACAATGGTTAACAACCCCACAACATGTCAACACTGTCCCTTCTCAACCTTGGGTTCCCTATCACCAGCTTTCCCATCTCATTTGATTTTTTTAGTACTGTTTCTATGGGTGTTGATTATGGATCCAAGTAAAATGAAATCCTTGACAACTTCAATCTTTTCTCCATTTATCATGATATTGTTGATTGGTCCAGTCATGAGGATTTTTATTTTCTTTATGTTAAGGTGTAATCCATACTGAAGGCTGCAGTCTTTGATCTTCATTAGTAAATGCTTCAAGTCCTCTCACTATCAGCAGGTAAAGTTGTGTCATCTTCATATTACAGATTGTTAATGAGTCTTCCTGCGATCCTGATGCCACGTTCTTCTTCATGTAGTCCAGCTTCTTGGATTATTTGCTCAGTGTCTTAGGCTGCATTCTCTAGAGTAGCAAAATCTGTGAAAGGCATGTATATATACATATATATATATATATATATATAGAGAGAGAGAGAGAGAGAGAGAGAGACAGTTATCTCAAGGAAATGGCTCATGCAGTTGTAGAGGTTGGCAAGTTCCAAGTCCATGGGTCAGGCATCAGGCTGCAGGTTTCTCCTGCTCCTGACTCATGTAGCTACAGGGGCTGACAAACCCAAGATTGGCAGGTCAGATGGCAGGCTGCTGGATCACAGGCTGCAGAGGTTGATGAATCCCAAGACTGGCAGTAAGCTGCTAGCTCAAGTCCTAAGAACCAGAGGTCAGATGACGAAGAGCTGGATGTAGGATCCAAAACAAGAGCCTTGCTGGACATTCATTTATATACTGGAGGCAGGCCACACCCCATAGGAAACTCCCTTTAAACTGATTGGCTGCTCATAGCAGATCTCATTATGGGTGATTACATCATTACATAACTGCCAAACTACGTCATGACTGACAAGCCACTGAGAATCATGTCCCAGCCAAATTGACACACAACCTTAACCATCAGAGTTCACCCCTTGTCAGCTTGCACCTGTACACATCTCCTTAAACCATACATAATCTCTAAATAAAAACAATTATGAAGTCATACTTGTGTGTAACATGATATAACTAACATGCGTGAAACCAAATACATACTAGACCCGTTTATATCTTATATTTTAAAAATGAAGAAAACAGACTGGAGGCACCGCAGAAAGCATGGCCCCTGGTCTCTCCATCACCCCAGAACTAAAACAATTTCCGAGGCCAACTCTTCAGACAGGGATTGGACTGGACTGTGGGACGTAAAGTGATACTCATGAAGAATGTGCCTCTTAGACAAGTAGATGTGAGACCAAAGGGGCGGCTTCTGTCCAGAGGTGACAAGGGAAGGCAGAGAGAGTTAGGAGCTGGTTGAATGTTCATGGGGAATCAAGGGCAGAGGAGGGGAGTGTGCTGTCGCAGAATGGGGTGAGCGGTTGGGGTCTCATAACAATGTATGCCAAAAATAAAATTCTGTATGGGAGACTAACTTGAAATGTAAACTTCATTTAATTACATCAATTAAAAAGAAAAGAAAAAAATGAAGAAAACAAAAATATTTGATGCATGCATACAATGAAGAAATACTCATAACAATTACAGTCCTTGTTTCTGCAGTTGGTCATGTGGTCGTAACTGGTATTTAGAACTACCTTCTTCCCCCACCCATTCCGTATTCCCTTTACTCTCAGCAAGCACCACAGGTGGTCATGGTTCTTTGCCTGGTGGGGTGATCCAAACCTTCATTCCTGAAGGGTCTTGGCCATTATTAGTAATGTCTGAACTGGGTTGCTGTAGTTTTCCATCAACTTTAATCACAGGGCATGGTAGTCCTAAGAGATGCCCTAAGGGATCTCCTTATTCCAGACATACTCTTCTTTGCCTCCATTATGTAATATAAATAAAATTTCCTCTTGGTAATCAAGATCAATCACACCAGCCAATATGGTAACTCTCTTCTTTGCCTGTTGATTCAGAGGCACAAGGAGTCCAAAGTGGCCAGGTGGCATTCTTAACTTCCAGTTCAATGGAATCAGTGATGTGTCTTCTGGTGCGAGCATTCCTCCCTTTGGAACTAAGATCTCTGGACGTGTAGAGCATATAGTCGCAGGGTATTTGTTAATGTGTGTGCTGAGCAAATAATCCGAGAAGCTGGAGTATATGAAGAAGAACACAGCATCGGGATTGGAGAAAGACTCATTAACCTGTGTTATGCAGATCACACAACCTTGCTTGGCAAAAGTGAAGAGGACTTGAAGCACTTACTGATGAAGATCAAATACTACAGCCTTCAGTATGGATTACACCTCAACACAAAGAAAACAGAAATCCTCAAAACTGGACCAAAAAGCAACAGCATGATAAATGGAGAAAAGATTGAAGTTGTCAAGGATTTCATTTTACTTGGATCCACAACCAACACCCATGGAAGCAGCAGTCAAGAAATCAAACAACGCATTGCATCAAGCAAATATGCTGCAAAAGACCCCTTTAGTGTTAAAAAGCAAAGACATCACCTTGAAGACTAAGGTGTGCCTGACCCATGCTTTGGTATTTTCAATCGCCTCACACTCATGCGAAAGCTGGACAATGAATAAGGAAGACTGAAGAAGCATTGGTACCTTTGAATTATCGTGTTGGCGAAAAATATTGACTATACCATGGACTGCTAGAAGAAGGAACAAATCTGTCTTGGAAGAAGTACAGCCAGAATGCTCCTTAGAAGCAAGGATGGCGAGACTTTGTCTCACATATTTTGGACATGTTATCAGTAGGGATCAGTCCCCGGAGAAGGACATCATGCTTGGTAGAGTAGAGGGTCAGTGAAAAAGAGGAAGACCCTTGTCATGGTTTGAATTATGTCCCCAAAATTGTGTGCATCAATTTGGCTAGGCCATGATTCCTGGTACTGTGTGATTTTCCTGTATGTTGTAAACCTGCCTCTATGATGTTAATGAGGGAGGATGGGTGGCAGCTGTGTTAGTAAGGCAGGATTGCTACAAGACTGGATTGTGACCTGAGGCAATCTCTTGAGATATAAAAGACAGAAGTGAGCAGTGAAACAGGGGCACCTCATACCATCAAGAAAGCAGTGCCGGGAGCAGAGTGCGTCCTTTGGACGGGGGTCCTTGCGCAGCAAAGCTCCTAGTCCGGGGAAACACTGAAGAAAACAAGGCTGACAGAAAGAAAAAGCCTTCCCCGGGAGCTGATGCCCTGAATTTGGACTTTTAGCCTACTTTGACTGTGAGGAAATAAATTTCTCTTCTTTAAAACCATCCACTTGTGGTATTTCTGTTATGGCAGCACTAGATGACTAAGACAACTTTCAATGAGATGGACTGGCACAGTGGCTGCAACAATGGGCTCAAGCATAATAACGATTGCGAAGATGGCAGAGGACCGGGTAGTGTTTCATTCTGTGGTACATAGGGTCGCTATGAGTCAGAACCAACTCAACAGAACCTAACAACATAACAACAACATCAGAGAGAGGGAGAGAGAGAGAGATTTCTCTCAAGGAAATGGCTCATCTGGTTGTAAAGACTGGCAAATCCCAAGTCTGTGTGTCAGGCTTTAGTCTGGAGTGTTCTCCTGACTTATGCAGCTGCAGGGGCTGAGGAACCCAAGATTAGCAGGTCAGACAGCAGATTGCTGGCTCACAGCCTATGGAGGCTGATGAATTCCAAAATCTGCAGTAAGCTGCTAACTCAAGTTCCAAGAACTGGAGGTCAGATGATGAAGAGTCAGATACAGTATCAAGACTGAGAGCCTTGCTGGAACATCCATTTATATTCTGGAGGCGGGTCACACCCCAAGGAAACTCCTTTACAACTGATTGGCTGCTTATAGCAGATCTCATAATGGAGTTGATTACATCATTACATAACTGCCAAATTACATCATTACATAACTGCCAAACTACATCATAGCTGTCAAACCACTGAGCATCATGTCCCAGCCAAGTTGACGCACAACCTTAACCATCACACTCAACATACGGTTTGAGTAAGTATGGTGAAAGGATACAATTTTTTTTTTTTTGGCATCCCTTCTTCTTTTTATTTATTTATTATGATTTTTTTAATTGTATTTTAGATGAAGGTTTACAGAACAAACAGTTTCTCATTAAACAGTTAGTACATTTATTGTTTTACGACAATGGTTAACAACCCCATGACATGTCAACACTATCTGTTTTCAACCTTGGGTTCCCTATTACCAGCTTTCCTGTCCCCTCCTGCCTTCTAGTCCTTGTCCCTGGACTGTTGTGCCCCATTAGTCTCGTTTTGTTTTATGGGGCTGTCTAATCTTTGGCTGAATGGTGAACCTCGGGAGTGACTTTATTACTGAACTAAAAGGGTGTCAGAAGGCCATACTCTAGGTTTCTCCAGTCTCTGTCAGGCCAGTAAGTCTGGTCTTTTTATGTGAGTTAGAATTTTTTTCTACATTTTTCTCCAGCTCTGTCCGGGACCTTCTGTTGTGATCCCAGTCAGAGCAGTCAGTGGTGGTAGCCGGGCACCATCTAGTTGTACTGGACTTGGTCTGGCGGAGGTCGTGGTAGTTATGGTCCATTAGTCCCTTGGACAAATCTTTCTCTTGTATCTTGTTCTCTTCATTCTCCCTTGCTGCCGAAGGGGTAAGACCAGTGGAGCATGTTAGATGGCTGCTCAGAGTCTTTTAAGACCCCAGACATTACTCACCAAGGTAGAATGTAGAACATTTTTTAAAATAAACTGTGTTATGACAATTGATCTAGATGTTCCCTGAAACTATGCTCCCCACAGCCCTCTGCCCAGCAATTCAGTCCCTCAGGGAGTTTGGATGTGTCTGTGGAGCTTCCATAACCTTACCTTGTACAAATTGTGCTGGCTTCCCCAGTATTGTGTACTGTCTCCCAAAAGGATGCAATTCTGATGCACACCTTTCCTGATGTTAAATAATGCAATATCCCCTTGTTCTGTTTGAACAACTGCCTCTTGGTCTATGTAGTACAGGTTCCCCATGAGCACATTAAGTGTTCTGGAATCCCCATTCTTTGCAATGTTATCAATAATTTGTTATGATCCACACATTGAGTGCCTTTGCATAGTCAATAAAACACAGGTAAACATCTTTCTGGTATTCTCTGCTTTCAGCCAAAATCCATCTGCCATCAGCAATGATATTTCTCGTTCCACATCCTTTTCTGAATTTGGCTTGAATGTCCTGCAGGTCTCTGTTGATGTACTGCTCCAACCATTTTTTAATTATCTTCAGCATAATTTTACTTGCATGTGATATTAATGATACTGTTAAATAATTTTTGCGTTCCGTTGGATTACCCTTTTTTGGAATGGACATGAACATGGATCTCTTCCAGTTGGTTGGCCAGGTAGCTATCATCCAAATTTCTTGGCATAGATGAGTGATCTGTCTTCACCATGGCAAAAAATACAAAAAATAAATGTGACATATAAATCTGTCAGAGTTCTCCTGCAAACTGCGGAAACCATCTCTAGCAGGTTTAAAAGAAAAGAACTTACTAAGCAATATTAGGGAGATTTCAGAGTCTATAAAGTTGGCCAGAGATTCAGGCTTGGAGGCCCTCTAGCTAGGAAAAACACCCAATATCACACTGTAGAACTGCCCCAGTGGAGACATCACTGTTACCACTGTTTGGCAAAGACACTGCAGCGTGTACTGACAACTTTGCCAATCTGAGCACTGAGTACCCCTCCCGGAATCTCTGCCACTACTGCCTGTCTTTCAGAATAATTCTGCATAGTGCCTGTTTCTTTGCTTTATTAACTTTCCTTTCAAAGTCTGTGTCCTAGCTGCACTAAACCAAAAAACAAACCCACTGCCACTGAGTCGATTCCAACTCATAGCGACCCCATAGGGCTTCCAAGGCTGTAAATCTTTACAGAAGCAGACTGCCACATCTTTCTCCCGCAGAGAAGCTGATGGGTTCAAACTGCTGACCTTTCAGTTAGCAGCCGAGTGCTTAACCTCTGGGCTACCAGGGCTCCTTTCTAACTGCACAGGGATCTGGAAAAAGCAAGTTTCCGTCTTCTATAATGGGAGGTGGGGACTTACAAGGAGAGAAACCTCGTTGAATACCTAGGAAAAACGATTAAAGATATTTAAAGGTGGTGTGTGACTGAAAAGAATGATAAATATCTGTCACAACATTTGATTGGAAAGGAAGGGATAAAATTCTTGTCTTGAGATGTTGATCATTTACATAAACACTTCTCTAAATTCAACCGTTAAAACCAAAAAATGGGTTCAGCAAGATAGCCAGATCAACATGTGAAAATAAACTACAGTCCTCCACACCCAAAATAACCAATTAGAAAATTTTACAGAAAATGAAATATTAATAGCAACAAAAATCAATAGACTATCTGGAAATTAAGCTAAAAATTCCCAAAGTAATTATGGCGAACAAATATAAGACTCGACTAAAGGATAGAAAAGAATACCTGAAAAAGTGAAGCAAAATATCATGCTAATAGAATGATCTAACATTTTGAATATTTAACTCCTCCCATATTAATCTGTAAATTGAGTACAATTTGGATCAAAATTCTAGAAGGATTTTGGAGGGAAATCAATAAAGTGATTATAAAATGTATTTGATAACTAAGAGGCAATTTTGAAAAATAAGCCAAAGCAATAGAAATTGTGTCACAGGTTTCAGTAATTAGACCAAGGTGGAAGGGTAGAAAGTCAAGAAATAGATCCACATATCTGTGACAGAGAAATAACAGTACAAATCAGTGAGGAAATGGTGGATTAGTATATAGTATCAGGAAAATTAGCTCACAATACAGAGAAAAATACAATCATACTATCCTTATGCAGTACCACACTGTTGTGACCACTACAATTTTGTAGTAAGTTTTGAAAATTAGTGTGAGTCCTCCAACTTTGTTCTTCCTTTTCAATATTGTTTTGGCTATTTGTAGTCCCTTACAGTTCCATATGAATTTGAGGATTGGCTTTTCCATTTCTATAAAACCAACCAACCAACCATTGGAATTTTGATAGGAATTGCATTGAATTTGTAGATAGCTTTGGGTAGTAGTGACTTCTTAATAATACTAAGTCTTTCAATCCATGAACACAGGATGTCTTCCCATTTATTTAGGTTTTCTTTAATTCCTTTCAGCAATGCTTTGTAGTTTTCAGTGTATATGTCTTTTACCTCTTTGGATAAATTTATTACTAGGTATTTTATTCTTTTGGATGGTCTTGTAAAGAGTTGTTTTCTTCATTACCTTTTAAAATTGTACATTTCTGGTGTATAGAAACATAACTGACTTTTATTTGTTTATCTTGTACCCTGCAACTTTGCTGAATTTATTAGCTCTAGTAGTTTTTTTGTGTGGATTCATTGTGATTTTCTATATAGGGTTATGTCATCTGTGAATAGAGATAGTTTTACATCTTCCTTTGCAGTTTGGAGCCCTTGGTGGCACAGTAGTTGAGAGCTACAGTTGCTAACCAAAAGATCAGCAGTTCAAATCCACAGCTGGTCTATGGAAACCCTATGGGGCAGTTCTACTCTGTCGTTTAGGGTCACTATGAGTCGGAATCGACTTACTGGTAACGGGTTTGGTTTGGCTTTTTTTGCAGTTTGGATGCCTTTTATTTCTTTTTCTTGCCTAATTTCTCTGCCTAGAACTTCCAGTACAATGTTGAATAGCAGTGATGAAAGTGGGCATCCTCATCTTTTTCCTGATCTTAGGGAGAAAGCTTTCAGACTTTCACCATTAAGTATGATGTTAGCTGTGGGTTTTTTTTTAAAATATTTTATTGTGGTAAAAATATATATAACAAAACTTTTGCAATTCAACAATATTTAGATGTACAATTCAGTATCATTGATTATGTTCATCATGCTGTGCAACCATCACCGCTATCCTTTTCCAAAGTATTCCAACATCATCAACAGAAACTCAGTGCTCTCTAGGCTTATGATTATTAATTACTAATAAGCTTTGTTCTCTATACATTTACCTATTTCATATAAATGTGATCATACAATATTTGTCCTTTGTGACTCATGTATTTCTCTTAGCATGATGTTTCCAAGGTTCATCCATGTTGTGGCATGTATCAAGACTTCATTTCTCTTTATGACTGAATAATATTCCATTGTATCTATATACCACATTTTGTTTATGTGTTCAGTTGTTGATGGACATTTAGGTTGTTTACGTCTTTTGGCTATTGTGAATAGTGTTGTAATGAACACTGGTGTACAGGTTTCTGTTTGCATTCCTGCTTTCAATTCTTTTGAGTATACACCTAGGATTGGGATTGTTGGATCATATGGTAGTTTTATGTTTAACTTTTTGAGAAAAGCTGTTTGTTTTTCATAAATGCGTTTTATCATGTTGAGGGAGTTCCCTTTTATTCCTAATTTATTGAGTGTTTTATCATGGAAGTAATTTGGATTTTATCAAATGTCTTTTCTGCATCAGCTGAGATGATCATGTGGGTTTTTTTCCCTTTGTTCTATTAATGCGACGTATTACATTGATTGTTTTTCATATGTTGAACCCCCCTTGCATTCCTGGGATAAATCCCACTTGGTCATTATTGTAAAATCATGTTATGGTGTTGAATTCAGTTTTCTAGTACTTAATTGCAGATTTTTGCATCTGTGTTTATAAGGAATATTGGTTTGGAGTTTGCTTTTCTGTGGTGTCTCTGACTGATTGGAATAAGGGTAAATCTAGCCTCAGAGAAGGAATTAGGATGTGTTCTCTCCTCCTCCTCTTCTTCTTTTTTTGAAAGAGTTTGAGAAGGATTAATGCTGATTCTTCAGATTTTTGGTAGAATTTGCCAGTGAAGCTATCTGGTCTTAGACTTACTTAATAAAAGTAAAATTTATGGTCTTTCATTATAATTACAAAAGCAATACATGTTTATCTTAGAAAATTTGGAAAATACAGAAAATCATAATAAAGAAAATATCTCTTAGAATCTTGGCACTTCAAGATAATCAATGTTAATATTTTGGTCTATATCTTTTTTTTTCCTTACTGAAGTGCATTTTATTATTTATTTTATTTTACTTCTATTGTTGTAGTTTAAGGGAAAGTTTACAATTCAAGTTAGTTTCTCACACAAAAATTTATACACACACTGTTATGTGATCCTAATTACTCTCCCTTTACTGTGACAGCACACTCTTCCTTTCCACCTCTGATTTCCCATGTCCATTCAACCAGCTCCTGACCCTCTCTGCCTTCTCATCTCGCCTCCGGGCAGAAGCTGCCCATTTAGTCTCATGTATCTACTTGAGCTAAGAAGCACAATCTTCACGAGTATCATTTTATGTCCCACAATCCAGTCCAATCCCTGTCTGAAGAGTTGGCCTTGGGAATGGTTTTAGTTCTGGGTTGACAGAGAGTCTGGGGGCCATGATTTCTGGGGTTCCTCCAGTCTCAGTCAGACCATTAAGTCTGGTGTTTTTACTAGAATTTGAGCTCTGCACCTCACCCTTCCTCTGCTCTATCAGGGACTCTCTGTTGTGTTCCTTGTCAGGGCAGTCATTGGTGGTAGCCAGGCAACATCCAGTTCTTCTGGTCTCAGGGTGATGGAGTCTCTGGTTTATGTGGCCCTTTTGTCTCTTGGGCTAATATTGTCCTTGTGACTTTGGTGATCTTCATCCTCCTTTACTCCAGGTGAATTGGGACCAACTGATGCCTCTTAGATGGCCACTCACTAGCTTTTAAGACCTCAGACGCCACTCACCAAAGTAGGATGAAGAACTTTTTTTAATGAGCTTTGTTATGCCAATTGACATATATGTTCCGTGAAGGCATGGTCCCCAGACCTCTGCCCCTGCTACTCTGCTCCTCAAAGTGTTTAATTGTATTCAGGAAACTTCTTAGCTTTGGTTTAGTTCAGTTGTGTTGACTTCTGCTGTGTGAGGGCTGTCCTTCCCTTCACCTAAGATAATTCTTACCTACTATCTAGTTAGTAAGTAACCCTCACCCTCCCTCCCCACCCTTGTAACCATCAAAGAATGCTTTCTTCTGTGTTTAAAGCTTTTCTTGAGTTCTTACAATAGCAGTCTTATACAATAGTTGTCCTTCTGTGACTGACTAAATTCACTCAGCATAATGCCCTCCAGAGTTCCCCACGTTATAAGATGTTTCACAGATTAATCATTGTTCTTTATCATTGCATAGTATTCCGTTGTATGAATATACCATAATTTGTTTATCCATTCGTCCATTGATGGGCACCTAGGTTGTTTCCATCTTTTCGCTATCCTGAACACCGCTGCAATGAATATGGGTGTGCATAAGTCTATTTGTGTGACGGCTCTTGTTTCTCTAGGATATATTCCTGAGAGTGGGATTGCTGGATTGTATGGTACTTCTATTTCTAGCTTTTTAAGGAAGTGCCAAATTGATTTCCAAAGTGGTTGTACTATTTTACATTTCCACCAACAGTGGATAAGTGTTCCAGTCTCTCCACAACCTCTCCAGCATTTATTATTTTGTGTTTTTGGTTTAATGCTAGCCTCGTTGGGGTGAGATGGTATCTCACTGTAGTTTTGATTAGCTCTAATGGCTAATGATCCTGAGCATTTCTTCATGTGTCTGTTAGCTGCCTGAATGTCTTCTTTGGTGAAGTGCCCGTTCATATCCTTTGCTCATTTTTTAATTGGGTTATTTATCTTTTTGTTGTTGAGGCTTTACAGTATTGTGTAGATTATAGAGATTAGACACTGATCGGATTTGTTGTAGTCAAAAATTTTTTCCCAGTCTGTAGGTTGTCTTTTGACTCTTTTGGTAAAGTCTTTTGTTGAGAATATGTGTTTGATTTTTAGGAGCTTCCAGTTATCTAGTCTCTCTTCTGGTGCTTGTGCATTGTTACTTATGGTTCGTCTTCTGTTTATGCCATGTATTAAGGCTCCTAGCATTGTCCCTATTTTTTCTTCCATGATCTTTATTGTTTTTGATTTTATATTTAAGTCTTTGATCCATTTGGAATTAGTTTTTGTGCATGGTGTGAGGTTTGGGTTCTGTTTCAGTTTTTTGCAGATGGTTATCCAGTTATGCCACCATGGTTTGTTAAAGAGACTGTCTTTGCCCCAACTGATGGATTTTGGGGCTTTGTCAAATATCATCTGCTCATAAGTGGATGAATTTATATCTGGATTCTCATTTCTGTTCCATTCGTCTATGTATCTGTTGTTCTACCTGTACCAGGCTGTTTTGACTACTGTGGTGGTATAATAGTTTCTAAAATCAGGTAGTGTGAGGTCTCCCACTTTGTTCTTCTTCTTGAGTAAAGCTCTACTTATCGGGGGCCTCTTCCCTTTCCATATGAAGTTGGTGATATGTTTCTTCATCTCATTAAAAATTGCCAGTGGAATTTGGATCAGGATTGCATTGCATCTGTAGATTGCTTTGGGTAGAAATGACATTTTCACAATGTTGAGTCTTCCTATCCATGAGCAAGGTATATTTTTCCACTTATGCAGGTCTCTTTTGTTTCTTGCAGTAATGCCTTGTAGTTTTCATTGTATAGGTCTTTTATGTCTCTGGTTAGATTTATTCCTAAGTATTTCATCTTTTTGGGGGCTATTGTAAATGGTATTGATTTGGTGATTGCGTCTTTGAGGTTCTCTTTGTTGGTGTAAAGGAATCCAACTGATTTTTGTATGTTTATCTTGTATCCTGAAACTTTGCTGAAATCTTCTATTAGTTCCAGTAGGTTTCTTGTGGATTCTTTGGAGTTTTCTGTGTATAAGATCATACCATCTGCAAATAGGGATACTTGGACTTCTTCCCTACCAATTTGGATGCCCTTTATTTCTTTTTCTAGCCTAATTGCTCTGGCTAGAACCTCCAGCACAATGTTGAATAAGAGTGGTGATAAAGGGCATCCCTGTCTGGTTCCTGTTCTCAGGGGGAATGCTTTCAAAGTCTTTCCATTTAGGATGAAGTTGGCTGTTGGCTTTGCATAAATGCTCTTAATTATATGGAGGAATTTCCCTTCTATTCCTATTTTGTTCAGAGTTTTTCTCATGAATTGGTGTTGGACTTTGTCAAATGCCTTTTCTGCATCGATTGATAAGATCATGTGTTTCTTTTGTTTTATTTATGAGATGGATTACATTGATTGCTTTTCAAATGTTGAACCATCCCTGCATACCTGGTATAAATCCCACTTGATCATGGTGAATTATTTTTTTGATATGTTGCTGAATTCTATTGGCTAGAATTTTGTTGAGGATTTTTGTGTCAGTGTTGATGAGGGATACTGGTCTGTAATTTTATTTTTTTGTGGTGTCTTTCCCAGGTTTTGGTATCAGGGTTATGCTGGCTTCATAGAATGAGTTTGGGAGTATTCCATCTTTTTCTATGCTCTGAATAGTACTGGTATTAACTCTTCTCTGAAAATTTGGTAGAATTCTCCAGTGAAGCCCTCCGGGCCAGAGCTTTTTTTCATTGAGGGTTTTTAAATTACCTTTTCAATCTCTTCTTTTGTTATGGGTTTATTTAGTTGTTCTACCTCTGTTTGTGTTATTTTAGGTAGGGAGTGAGTTTCCAGAAATTTTTCCATTTCCTGTAAGTTTTCAAATTTCTTAGAGTACAATTTTTCATAGTATTCTCTTATGATTCTTTTAATTTCAGTTGGGTCTGTTGTGATATCACCCATCTCATTTCTTACATGGATTATTTGCTTCCTCTCCTGTTTTTCTTTTATCAGTTTGGACAATGGTTTATCAATTTTGTTGATCTTTTCAAAGAATGAGTTTTGGTCTTGTTAACACTTTCAATTGTTTTTTTGTTCTCTACTTCATTTAATTCTTCTCTAATTCTTATTATTTCCTTTCCTCTGGCTCCTGAGGGCTTCTTTTGCTGCTCTCTTTTTACTTGTTCCAGTTGTAGGGTTAATGTTTTTATTTTGACCCTTACATCTTTTTGGATGTGTACATTTATTGTTATAAACTGACCTCTGAGTTCTGCTTTTGCTGTGTCCCTAAGGTTCTGGTAGGATGTGTTTTCATTCTCATTTGATTCTATGAATTTCTTTATTCCATCCTTAATATCTTCTATAACCCAGTAGTTTTTGAGCAAAGTGTTGTTCAGTTTCCATGTGTTTGATTTTTTTTCCCTTGCTTTCTCTGTTATTGATTTCTACTTTTATGGCTTTATGGTCAGAAAAGATGCTCTGTAATGTTTTGATGCTTTGGATTTTGTTAAGGCTTGCTTTATGGCCTAATATGTGGTCTATTCTGGAGAATGTTCCATGTGCATTGTAAAAGAAAGTATACTTGGCTACTGTTGGGTGGAGTGTTCGGCATATGTCCATGAGATGAAGTTGGCTGATTGTAGCATTTAGCTGTTCCGTGTCTTTGTTGAGCTTCTTTCTGGATGTTTTGTCTTTCTCTGAATGAGGTGTGCCTAAGTCTCCTGCTATTATTGTGGAAATGTCTATCTCCCTTTTCAAAGCTACTAGAGTTTGTTTTATGTGTTTTGGAGCCTTGTGGTTTGGTGCATAAATATTTATTATAGTCATGACCTCCTGGTGTATTGACCTTTTAATTATTACATAGTGACCTTCCTTATCCTTTGTGGTGGATTTTACTTTACAGTCTATTTTGTCAGAAATTAATATTGCCACTCCTGCTCTTTTTTGAGTGTTGTTTGCTTGAGATATTTCTTTCCATCCTTTGAGTTTTAGTTTGTTTGTGTCTTTAAGTCTAAGGTGTGTCTCTTGTAGGCAGCATATAGATGGATAGTGTGTTTTTATCCAATCTGCCACTTTCTGTCTCTTTATTGGTGCGTTTAGTCCATTTGCATTAGCGTAATTTTTGAAAGGTATGAGTTTAGTGGCGTCATTGATGTCTTTTTTTTGTGTGTGTTGTTAACAGTTTCTTTTCTCCACTTAATTTTCTGTGCTGAGTCATTTTTCTTCATGTATTTTCTTTTCATCTTTTTCATTGTTGTTGGTTTTGTATTTGCTGAGTCTTTATATTTTTCTTGTTTTTTTTTATTTTGATATGTAGGATTGTTAGTTTCCTTTGTGGTTACCTTAATATTTACGCCTATTTTTCTAAGTTCATACCAGTCTTTTATTTCTTTATATTGCCTTGACTTCCTCTCCATATGAAAAATCTATGTCTACATTTTTTAGTCCCTCTGTTCTGTTTTAATGTTGTCATCTTTTACATATTGACATCTCTATTTCCCTATTTTCAATGTTTTAGCTTTGATTTATTTTTGTAAGTTCCCTATCTGGGTTAATATCTGGTTGCTCTGTCCTGTGTTCTAGTCTTGCATTGTTATCTGATGTTATTGATTTTCTAACTGGAGGACTCCCTTTAGTATTTCTTGTAATTTTGGTTTGATTTTTGCAAATTCCCTAAACTTCTGTTTATCTGGAAATGCCCTAATTTCGCCATCGTATTTGAGAGAGAGTGTTGCTGGATATATAATTCTTGGCTGGCAGTTTTTTTCCCTCCAAGGCTTTATATAAGTCATCCCATTGCCTTCCTGCCTGTATGGTTTCTGCTGAGTAGTCTGAGCTTATTCTTATTGACTCTCCTTTGTAGATGACTTTTTGTTTGTCCCTATCCACTCTTAAAATTCTCTTTATCTTTGGTTTTGGCAAGTTTGATTATACTATGTCTTGGTGACTTTCTTTTGGATCTACCTTACATGGGGTTCAATGAGCATCTTGGATAGATATCGTGTCATCTTTCATGATATCAGGGAAGTTTTCTGTCAACAAATCTTCAATAATTCTCTCTGTATTTCCTGTTATTCCTCCCTGTTCTGGTATTCCAATCACACATATGTTATTTCTCTCGACAGAGTCCCACATAATTCTCAGGGTTTCTTCATTGTTTTAAATCCTTTTATCTGATTTTTCCTCAAATAAGTTTGTATGCTTTATCTTCCATCTCACTAATTCTGACTTCCAATGCCTCAATTCTGCTCCTATGACTTCCTATTGAGTTGTCTAATTCTGAAAGTTGATTGTTAATCTTCTTGATTTCTGATTGCTGTCTCTGTACGGATTCTAGCAGCCTGTTCAATTTGTCATTATGCTCTTCTCCAATCTTTTTAATTTCCTCTATTGCTTGTTCCACGTTTTGTCTAATTTCCTTCCTAATATCTTGAAGAGTTCTGTATATTAATCTTTTGTATTCTGTGTCCGATAATTCCAAGAAATTATCTTCCTCTGGAAAATTTCTAGATTCTTTATTTTGGGAGCTTGCTGAAGCCATCATGGTTTGCCTCTTTATGTGATTTCATATTGACCGCTGTCTCCAAGCCATCGATAAGTTATTATATTTATTTATTTATCTTATGTTTGCTTACTGTGTCCTAACTTCTTATTTTATTTTGTTATGATATGCCCAGATAGGCTGCTCATGTGAGCTAGCAGTGCCCCTGAAGCTCCTATGTTCTGCCACCAGGTGCCAGATCTGGCACTGAGTATGTGAGCCAAGGAGTCTGCCCACTCCTCCTGTATGGATTCTGCTCAGGTGTCCAGGTAGTCAACCACCAAGTGTGTGGTGTAGGCTATCACTTACAGTCTTTGACAGACATGGGTGATTGGTGTAGGCACAGGCATCCAGCTGCATTAGGGGGACACACGCTGAGCAAGGCAGGGGGCTGATGGCTGCCCCAGAATATCCAAGAGGAAAGTGTGTCCCTGTTCCCTAGAGCACTTAGGTGGGTGGGTTTTGCAGCTGACTGTGAGCACCCAGTCCTCTTGGCTGAAAGGACTGGGGGGTACCTCTTATTCTTGGACCCCATTGCAGGTAGCTAGGTAGCATAAGTGTAGCCACCAGTCTTCAGGCTCCTGATGTAGATAGGTGAAGACTCTGCTTAATGGGCGTAGCAGCGTCAAATGTCATGAACCTGCCACACAGCTGAAGCAGTTGAAGTTCGACTTCAGGTATATACACTGTTGTACTACTGTAATTAGGGCCTATGCTGTTGAAATGGGCCCACACAAGTCCATGCAAGGGGAAAGGGACTGAAAGTCCATGGATCCTTTATGCCTGTGCCTAGGCAAAGGAGGTGTGCCTACTCTGAGTTCCTGGCTTAGAGGATCCAGCAGATTATTTTTCCCCCGTTTGTTAATTTGTTCCCTCTCTAGGGCCAGGAGAATGGCTCAGGGCACGTGACGGTTCCTACTTCTGGCCCAGGGTCCTCAGCAACTGCTGAAGCTGTCCCATACCTAGTGCAGAGCAGGGAGCAGGGAGGTAAATGGGAAAGAGGTTTTTCCCTAAGGGGGACATTTTCAATCCGCGCGGTAGGCCAGACACACATACGTATTTTTTGCCAATCAAGGGCTGCTTCTCACCGGTTCTGGATGCCCAAGTAGACTCAGTGCCACTGGGTCTCTCCAGATGTGGAAAACACCTCCTGAGTGCAACTGCTTGTCTGCCTCACCGTGCACCCCGAGCTGATTCGGGCTGAAAGGCTTCGGCTCCCACCAGGTCAGGTCTGGCAACTCCTCACTGCTTCCAAAGCATCTCTCCCTCCCCTTGCCACTCAGTCAGATTCCTCAACTTTGTCTTTGATGTTCACGGCTCCTAGATTGTTATATATAATCAGTTCACTTTTTTTTTTCAGATCTTTGTTGTAAGAGGGACAACTGGAAGCGTCTGACCACTCTGCTGTCTTGGCCATACCTCTTCTGGTCTGTATGTTTTCAATCTTTTTTCTGTCCATATATACCCATGCCTGATGCTAGCTCATTGTCCCCCTGTGTGCAAGTTAGAAAAATGCATCCTGTTCTCCAGGTGAACGCTACCCTGCACCAGGATATGCAGCTTGCTAAACAAAGCACAGCTAGATTTCAGACCCGTTGGCCCCTTGGGCAGGTACCCTTGTGCAATGAACAACTTGAGTAGCCATGTGTTGTGGTTCTGAATATACATGTGGAGTTATTTTTATATTTTTTATAGAATAGAGATCATACTATTTAGTAGACTATATTTGGATAGACTATAATTTATTTTAGTTAATTCCTATTGGGCAGTTAAGTTGTTTCCAAAGTTTGGCTGTCATAAAATCTCGCTGGAATGACAATACTGTACATAAATCTTTCTGCACATTCAAAATTATTTCCTATGTTAAATTCCTAAAATTTTCATTGAAAACTAAATTTACTAAGTGCTTATTATGTTCCCTGCACTGTAGTCAGAAAAGTATATATATATATAAGTTCTCATTATATGCCAAAGAGGTATGTACTGTTATTATTTAATTTTAGAGAGGAAATTGAGGAACAAAGAATGAAGGTACTTGGTTACAGTCACAGAGCTGGAAAGCAGTAGAGCTAGGATTCTGCTCCAGAGCCTGGGTTCTTAACACACTATAGTAATTCACTTTAAAGAAGAAGGTGGATGGATTTGAGAAGAGTTTTAACAATCAGTAAATAAACTTTACATCATCAATGGAGTAGACCCTGACCACTTGATAAATTCCACAGGAGACCAGACCATTCAGAAGCAATGGGTTTTTACTCATGTATTTGTTAGAAAGAAGAATTTCTTGACAGGATAATTAATATTCTAACAAGTTACACATTGTTCATTTCTGAGCTCTTTTTAAGTGAAGTATCTTTTGGAGATAATTTAAATTTAGATTTAATCTGACTACAAATGATAATGTCTTCATGTCCTTTTTAATTTTTATTCCAAAGTATCTGGGGCAATGAAAGGATCGTTTTCAACATCCTTACCTCAGACCACTCACTTCTCTGTGCTGCACCTCGGTGTCTGCTTTTGTTAGGCAAGGGATACCCTTTGTCCACTTCCTCACAGGGATGCTGAGATCTACAGTCCTGCAAGCTCTGTGAAGGAAGGGCCTGTGTGACTGTGCATACATGTGCATGTGTTTGTGCAAATAATAAGGCACTGCTTTCCTTTTTTCATGTAATACCTGGATTTCAGTTATTTAAAAATTTGAGAAGTATACAATTACATTTTTAAGTGTGAATAAAGGGGGTAAAAATAAAGGAGGAAAATAGAGGGAAGCCTTGTCCAGCTTCTGCATTAAAGAAATGTAATTTCAGTGCATTGAATTACTGTAGCTAGCACGGCTGAAGAGGGTAAAAATATATGAGATAAATTAATGAAAAAACTACAATTTAGAAAAGGCTGATATTGTTACTAATATATGTGTTCACAACCACAGTACTTATTACTAACTTTTTGCTTAATTAATTAATTAACTGCTGTCTTAGTTTCCTAGTGCTGCTGTAACACAAATGCCACAAATGGGTGACTTTAAAGAACAGAAATTTATTTTCTCACACTTCTGAAAGTCCAAATCAGGGTCTCGGCCATTTCAATTCCTTCCTTGGCTTATAGACAATCTTCACATGGCATCTGTCTTCCCCAATGTGTGCAGGTATCTGTGTGTTTAATCTGTTCTTTTTGTAACTCAAAAGTGTCTAGATTTGGGGCCCACCCTACTCTAGTATATTCTAATTAACAAAAAAAAACAAAAACAAAAAAACCCTATATCCAAACAAGATTTCATTGTCAGTACAGGGGTTAGGATTCCAACACATATTTTGGGGGGACACAATCCAATTGCTAAAGCAGCAGGTTCAAATCTGCTTACTGGATACATGCTGTTAAAAATGCATTGCTCTGGAAGCAGAGCCAACATGGAACCATAGACAGATGCCCCATGCTGTCCCTCTGCAGCAAAGACCTGAAAAACTAAGTAAAACAGATACAAACACCAATCCTGGAAACTTAAGCATCAAATGAAGGGATAAAGAACTAGATCAAACATGGAATGGAAGAAGAAACTGATGACAAACAGAGAATGAGGAGAGAGATGGAGTGGAGGCCCCTTGCCAAATAACACATCACAGCATCACTATCTTGGTACACAGCCAGCAATGGCCCTGGACAGGGAATACGGGAAGGCAACTGCACAGAGCTCCCAACAGGAGACAGAGCACCCGGTAACCAAAGAAACACAGTTTCCCACCACTTACCCTTCTGCCCTGTACATCACTTCCACCCTTTTCCAATGGGCAGTGCAGAGCTGCTTGTCTACAGGGCCACTGGCCCACTGCCACCCTGGGTCCACCCTGCCCCTACCTGCTAGCTCCCCTCATGCTATTTTTCCCCGTTTCCTCCTTTTCTTTCTCTGTCCCACCTAGCTCCACATGTCACCTCCCCTCCCTTTCAGCTGGTCTTTGGATCCACCTTGCCCCCACTTGCCTGTCCCTAGTGCATTGTCAATTTTTTAATTTATTTTTTAAATTAAATTTATTTTTTTTCTTTTGTTTCTTCCTCCCACCTAGCCTCGTATGTCGCCTCCCACCCCTGCAGCCAAACCCCTCTGTACCACCCCCAGCTCCTGTCATGTTGCTATTTTTTTTTTTCTTATCTTTATTTTCTTTCTCCCTTCCACCTAGGTCCTTAAGCCACCTCTAGTCCCTTCCCACTGGCCTTCTGGTCTGCCCCACCTTTACTCACCAGCCCCTACTGTGCAGCCAGCTTTTTTAATTTGTTGTTTTTCACTTTCTTCCTTTTCTTTCTCCCCCAACCTGCCACTTTATGCCACCTCCTTGCCTTCCCACTGGACCCCACCAAGCCACTATGGCTAGAGAGACATCAGTGTACTGCCCACTGCTGCCCTGGGTCAGCCCCACCCCAACTGCAGTCTCACCATGTCACCAATTTTTTTTTCTTTTTAAATCTTTTTGTTTCTTTCTCCATCTCACCTAACCCAGTACATCATTTCTCCTCCCTTCCCACTGGGCCCTGTGTCTGCCCTACACCCAGTGGCCAACTGGCCAGCCCCCATTGTGCTGCCATTCTTTCTTTTTCTTTTTTCTTTATTCATCCCACCTAGCATTGTAAACCACCTCCTTCACCTTCTTGCCAGTCCCTCACTGTGCCACTGAGGCTAGAGAGCCATTGGCCCACCACTTACCTGGATCCACCCCGTCCCCACCCATCGGCTCCCACTGTGCTGCCATTTTGCTTTTTCTCTTTATTTCTTTTCTTTTCCCCTCCCACCTAGCCCCAAAAGTCACCTCCCCTCCCTTCTCAAAGCAATAGAAGAATTCAAGGAAATAATAAAAGAACAAAACATCAAAACAACCCATTGCCATCAAGTCATTTCCGACTCAGAGTGTTTCCAAGGAGCAGCTGGTGGATTTGAACTGCCAACCTTTTGGTTAGCAGCTATAGCTCTTAACCATTTTGCCACCATAGACAATTAGAAATAATACAAAAAACAGCTAGAAATCTGAAAGATAAACAACAAAATTTTGCAACTGGACAACTCAAAAGAGGTTTTAGGAGCAAATATGAAATAATGGAAGACAATCAGTGAGATTGAAGACAAATCCATGGGCACCACTTTGCTTGAGGAAAAAGCTGAGAAAAGAATGAAGAAAAATAAAGAAAAACTAGAATTATATGGGACACAATCAAGAGCAAAAATTTGCACATGATCAGAGTTCTAGGACGGGGGAGTAAATGGAAAACACAGAGAAGATTGTTGAAGATTTGCTGGCAGAAAACCTCCCAAATATCATGAAAGACAAAAATATGGCCATCCAAGAAGCTCAATGAACCCCATACAGGATAGATCTCAAAAGAAAGGCACCAAGACATATCATAATCACACTTACCAAAACCTAAGACAAAGAAAGAATCCTGACAGCAGCTCAAGAAAAGTCACATACAAAGAGGAAACAATAAGACTGAGCTCTGATTACTTGGCAGAAACTATGCAGGCAACCAGGCAATAGGAAGACATATATAAACACTTAAAAGAAAAGAAAACTGAATAATATATCTGGCAAAACTCTTTCAAATATGATGGCAAAATTAGGACATTACCAGATAAAAAGAAATTAAGGAAATCAAACCAAACTTACAAGAAATATTAAAAGGAATCCTTAGGTTAGAGAACCAATAACATCAGACAACAACTGGAGTCCAGGACACAGGACAACATCAGTCCGATATCAACCTATATAAAGAACTCTCAATAATAATAATTTAAAGAAAGCTAAAAGACTTAAACCAGGGAAACAGAGATGTCAATCTGTAAATGACGACAACATTAAAACAATAAAAGAGGGGAAAACGGTGTAAGAATACAACTTTCAAATGGAGAGGAAGTCAAGGTGATATCAAGTAATGAAAGACTGGTTCAAACTTAAGAAGATAAGCATAAATCCCAAGGTACTCTGAAAGAAAGTTAATAGACCTACTCATCAGAATAAAAAAGAAGAAATATAAAGACTCAGTAAACACAACATCTATAACAACGAAAGAAAAGAAAAACTACAAACAAAAGAAACTCAGCACAGGAAAGTAAGAAAAACAAAGAAAACTTCAGCACCACAGAAAAAGCACAACAACGTAACAACAATAAACTCATACCTATCAATAATCACACTGAATGTAAATGGCTTAAATGCCCCTGTAAAGAGACAGAGAGTGACAGAATGGATTAAAAAAAAAAATAACTGATTAATATGCTGTCTACAAGAGACACTCCTCAGACACAGAGATATAAATATATTAAAAATCAAAGGATGGAAAAAAATATATCAAGCAAACAGTAACCCCCCCCAAAAAAAAGGGCAAGAGTGGCAATAGTAATCTCAGATAAAATAGACTTTAAGGCAAAATCAACCATAAAAAACAAGGAAGGACATTATATAATGATTAAAGGGACAATCCACCAAGAAGACATAATCCTATTAAATATCCATGCACCTAATGACAGGGCTCCAAAATACATAAAACAAACTTTAATAGCACTGAAAATAGAAACAGTTTTTTAAAATTTTTTCCTTCTTCATCCCACCTAGCCCCGTATACCACCTAATAGTAGGAGACTTAAACACACCACTTTCAGTAAAGGACATATCATCTAGAAAGAAACTCGACAAAGATATGGAAGATCTAAAGGCCACAATCAACCAACTTGACCTCATAGACATATATAGAACACTCCACCCAACAGCAGCAAAGTATGCATTCTTTTCCAACACACATGGAACATTCTCCAGAATAGACCACGTTTTAGGCCATAAAGAAACCCTCAATAAAATCCAAAACATCAAGATAACACAAAGCATTCCCTCTGACCACAACATCATAAAAGCAGAAATTGATAACAGGAAGAGGAAGGAAAAAAAAAATCAAATACATGGAAACCGAATAATACCTTGCTTAAAAACTACAGGGTAATAGAAGAAATCAAGGAGGGAATAAAAAAACTCCTAGAATCAAATGAGAATGAAAACGCATCATATCTAAACCTTTGGGACTCAGCAAAGTCAGTGCTCAGAGGTCAATTTATAGCAATAAATGTACACATCAAAAAAGCAGAACAGGCCAAAATCAAAAAGTTAACCCTACAACTCAAACCAATAGAAAGAAGGCAGCAAAAGAAGTCCACAGACATCAGAAGAAAGAAAATAATAAAGATTAGAGCAGAAACAAATGAAATAGAGAATAGAAAAACAGTATAAAGAACGAACAAAAACAAAAGTTGGTTCTTTGAAAGGATCAACAAAATCGACAAACCACTGGCCAAAATTACAAAGGAAAAACAGGAGAGGAAGCAAAAACCCAAATAAGAAATGAGACAGAGGACATTACACTAGACCCAATTGAAATAAAAAGGATCATAACAGAATACTACGAAAAATTGTACTACAACAAATTTGAGAACCTAGAGGAAATGTTCAAGATTCTAGAAACACCACCTATCTAAACTACCACAAACTGAAGTAGAAAATCAGAACAGACCCATAATAAGAGAAGAGATTGAAGAGATTGAAGACAAAAAATCCCTGGCCCAGATGGCTGCACTGCAGAATTCTACCAAACATTCAGAGACGAGCTCACACCAGTACTACTCAAACTGCTTCAGAGCATAGAAAAGGAAGAAATACTCATGAATTCGTTCTATGAAGCCAGCATAACCCTGATACCAAAGACAGGAAAAGATACCACAACAAAAGAAATTTGCAGACCAACATCTGTCATGATTATAGATGCAAATATTCTCAACAAAATTCTAGCCAATAGAATTCAGCATCGATCAAAAAAATAATACACCACTACCAAGTGGGATTCATACCAGGTATGCAAGGATGGTTCAACATTAGAAAATCAATCAACATAATCCACCATAAAAGAAAAAATCTCATGATCATCTCAATTGATGCAGAAAAGGCATTTGATTGGGTCCAACACCCATTCCTGATAAAAACTCTCAGCAAAATAGGAATAGAAGGGAAAATCCTCAACATAATAAATGGCATCTATACAAAATCAACAGCTAACATCACTCTCAATGGAGAAAGGCTGAAAGCATTCTCCCTGAGAATGGGAACAAGACAAGGATGCCCTTTGTCACCACTTTTTTAACATTGTGCTGGAAGTCCTAGCTAGAGCAATAAGACAAGAAAAAGAAATAAAGGGCATCCAAATTGGTAAGGAAGAAGTAAAACTACCCTTATTTGTAGACTATATGATCCTATACATAAAGAAACCCAAAGATTCCACAAGAAAACTACTGGAACTAATAGAAAGATTCAGTAGAATAGCAGGATAAAAGATCAACATACAAAAATCAGTTGGAGTTCTATACACCAACAAAGAGGACTTCAAAAAAAAAATCACGAAAACAATATCACTCATAATAGCCACTAAAAAGATAACATACTTAGGAATAAATCTAACCAGAAACATAAAAGACCTATACAAAGAAAACTACAAAACACTACTGCAAGAAACCAAGAGAGACCTATATAAATGGAAAAACCAGAGACATAAAAAGCCTATACAAAGAAAACTACAAAACACTACTGCAAGAAACCAAAAGAGACCTATATAAATGGAAAAACATACCATGCTCATGGCTTGTAAGACTTAACATTGTTAAAATGTCAATTTTACCCAAAGCAATCTACAGATATAAAGAAATTCCAATCCAAATACCAACAGCATTCTTTAATGAGATGGAAAAACTAATCAGCAACTTGAAGTGGAAAGGGAAGAGGCCCCAGATAAGCAAAGCATTACTGAAGAAAAAGAACAAAGTAGGAGGCCTCACACTACCTTACCTCAGAATCTACTATACAGCCACGGTAGTGGAAAACAGCCTGGTTCTGGTACAACGACCAACACACAGACCAATGGAACAGAATCGAGAACCCAGATGTAAATCTATCCTCCTATGGTCAGGGGATCTTTGACAAAGGACTAAAGTACATTTAAAAAAAAAAAAGAAGTCTTTTTAACAAACGGTGCTGGTAAAATGGGATGTTCATCTGTAAGAAAAATTAAACGGGACCCATATCTCACACTATACACAAAAATTAACTGAAAATGCATCAAAGACCTGAATACAAAACCTAAAAATATAAAGATCATAGGAAAAAAAAAATAGGAACAATACCAGGGACCCTACTATGTGGCATAAATAGAATGAAAGCCATAACCAACAATGCACAAACACCAGAAGATAAACTAGATTAACACTTTATACTCATCAAGAGAGAAAAAAGAGAACTTACAGACCGGAAAAAAATTTTGGGTACTACATATTCAACATGCAATTGATCGAACATGCAATCAGGATGCACTGATAATTACTGGTGATTGGAATGCGAAAGTTGGAAACAAAGAAGAAGGTTCAGTAGTTGGAAAATATGACGTTAGTGGTAGAAATGATGCTGGAGATCACTCACAAGACCAACGACTTTTTCATTGCAAATACTTTTTTCACCAACATAAACAGCAACTGTACATGTGGACCTCAACGAGTGGAATACATAGGAATCAAATCAACTACATCTGTGGAAAGAGATAATTGAAAAGTTCAATATCATCAGTCAGAACAAGGCCAGGGGCTGACTGCGGATCAGACCATCAATTGCTCATATGCAAGTTCAAGTTGAAACTGAAGAAAATTAGAACAAGTCCAAGAGAGACAAAGTACAATCTTGAGTACATCCCACCTGAATGCCAAGACCATCTCAAGAATAGATCTGACGCGTTGAACACTGACTGAAGACCAGATGAGTTGTGGAATGACATCAAAGACATCATGGATGAAGAAAGCAAGAGGTCATTAAAGAGACAGGAGAGAAAGAAAAGACCAAACTGGATGTCAGAAGAGACTCTGAAACTTGCTCTTCAATGTCAAGTAGCTAAAGCAAAATGAAAAAAAGGTGAAGTAAAAGAGCTGAACAGACGATTTCAAAGGGTGGCTTGAGAAGACAGAGTGAAGTATTATGATGATGTGTGCAAAGACCTGGAGATAGAAAACCAGAAGTGAAGAACACACTCAGCATTTCTCAAGCTGAAAGAACTGAAGAGAAAATTCAAGCCCTGAGTTGCAATACTGAAGGATTCTCTGGGGAAAATATTAAACAATGTAGGAAGCATCAAAAGAAGATGGAAGGAATACACACAGTCACTATACTAAAAGGAACTGGTTGACATTCAACCATTTTAGGAGGTAGCATATGATCAAGAACCAATGGTACTGAAGGAAGAAGTCCAAGCTGCACTGAAGGCATTGGCAAAAAACAAGGCTCCAGGAATTGGCGGAATACCAACTGAGATGTTTCAACAAATGGAAGTGCTCACTTGTCTATGCCAGGAAATTTGGAAGACAGCTACCTGGCCAGCCAGCTGGAAGAGATCCATATTTATGTCTATTCCCAAGAGAGGTGATCCAATAGAATGTGGAAAGTATCGAACAATATCAATATCATACACAAGTAAAATTTTTCTGAAGATCATTCAAAAGCAGCTGAAGCAGTATATTGACAGGGAGCTATCAGAAATTCAAGCTAGATTTAGAAGAGGACATGGAACCAGGGATATCATTGCTGATGTCAGATGGATCCTGGCTGAAAGCAGAGAATACCAGAAGGATGTTTACCTGTGTTTTAGTGACTATGCAAAGGCACTTGACTGTGTGGATCATAATAAATTATGGATAATATTGCAAAGAATGGGAATTCCGGAATACTTAATTGTGCTTATGAGCAACCTGTACACGGATCAAGAGGCAGTCATTCAAACGGAACAAGGGAATACTGCCTGGTTTAAAGTCAGGAAAGGAGTGTGTCAGGGTTGTATCCTTTCACCATACCTATTCAACCTGTATGCTAAGCAAATAATCCGAGAAGCTGGACTATAGGAAGAAGAATGAAGCATCAGGACTGAAGGAAGACTCATTAACAACTTGCATTATGCAGATGACACAACTTTCCTTGCTGAAAGTGAAGAGGACTTGAAGCACTTACTGATGAAGATCAAAGACCATAGCCTTCGGTATGGATTATGCCTCAACATAAAGAAAAAAAAAAAATCCTCACAACTGGACCAATAAGCAACATCATGATAATCAGAGAAAAGATTTAAGTTGTCAAAGATTTCATTTTACTTGGATCCACAACCAACACCCATGGAAGCAGCAGTCAAGACATCAAAAGATGCATTGCATTTGGTAAATCTGCTGCAAAAGACCTCTTTAAAGTGTTGAAAAGCAAAGATGTCACCTTGAGGATTAAGGTGCGCCCGACCCAAGCCATGGTGTTTTCGATCGCTTCATATGCATGTGAAAGCTGGACAATTAATAAGGAAGACTGAAGAAGAATTGCTGCCTTTGAATTGTGGTGCTTGGTAAAGTAGAGGGTCAGCGAAAAAGAGGAAGACCCTCAATGAGATGGATTGACACAGTGGCTGCAATAATGGGCTCAAGCATAGCAATGATTGTGAGGATGGTGCAGGATGGGCAGTTTGTTCTGTTGTGCATAGGGTCACTATGAGTCGGAACCAACTCCATGGCACCTAGCAACAACAACACATCTGACAAGGGTCTAATCTCTAAAATCTATAGAATACTCCAACACCTCAATAACAAAAAGACAAATAATCCAATTAAAAAATGGGCAAAGGATATGAACAGACACTTAACCAAAGAAGACATTCAGGTGGTTAACAGACACATGAGGAAATGCTCGCAATAATTAGACAAACGCAAATCAAAACTACCATGAGATATCATCTCACCTCAACATTACTGGCAGTAATTAAAAAAAGAAAAACAGAAAACAACAAATGTTGGAGAGGCTGCGGGGAGATCGGAACCCTTATGCACTGCTGGCGGGATATAAAATGGTACAACCACTATAAAAAATGATATGGCACCTCCTTAAAAAAGCTAGAAATAGAAATACCACCGGACCCAGCAATCCCACTCCTAGGAATATATCCTAGAGAAATAAGAACTGTCACACGAATAGATATATGCACACCCATGTTCTTTGCAGCATTATTCACAATATGTAAAAGATGGAAACAACCTAAGTGCCCATCAACAGATGAGTGGATTAACAAATTACGGTACATACAGTGGAACGCTACATAACGATAAGGAATAATGATAAATCTGCAAAATATCTCACAACGTGGATGAATCTGGAGGGTATTAGACTGAGTGAAATAAGTCTATTACAATAGCACGAATATTTTATAAGACCACTTTTATAAAGATTCAAGAAAAGGTTTACACACAGAAAAAAAAAACAATCTTTAATGGTTATGAGGCAGGGGAGGGGTGGGGAGGAGAAATCGCTAACTAGACAGTAGATAAGTGTTAACTTTGGTGAGGGGAAACAGAACACACAAATAGGGGATATCAGCACTATTTGACCAAAGCAAAGCCATAGAAGCTTCTTAGACACATCCAAACACTTTGAGGGATCGAGTTACTGTGGCTGAGGGCTGAGGATGATGGTTTCAGGGACATCTAGGTGAACTGGCATAACTAGTTCTCAAAGAAAATGTTCTACATCCTACTCTGTTGAGTAGTATCTGGTGTCTTAAAAGTTTGTGAGCAGCCATCTAAAATACATCTATTGGTACCACCTACTGGTCCCACCAAGTTCAGAGCAAAGGAGAATGAAGAAAATCAAAGACACAAGGAAAATATTATTCCAAAAGACTAATGCACCACATGAACCACAGCCTCCACCAGCCTGAGCCCAGAAGAACTAGATGGTGCCCTGCTACCACCACCGATGGCTCTGATAGGGATCATATTAGAGGATTCCAGACAGAGCAGGAGAAAAATGTAAAACAAAATTCAAATTTACAAAAAAAGACCAGACTACTGGTCTGATGGTGACTGGAGGAACCCCCGAGGCTATGGCCCCCAGGCACCCTGCTAACTCAGAACTGAAGCCACTCCCGAAGTCCACCTTTCAGTCAAAGATTAGACAAGCCTATAAAACAAACAATAACACACCTGAGGAATGTGCTTCTTAGTTTGAGTATACAAGACCATATGGGCAACACCTGCCCAAAAGCAAAGATGAAAAGGCAGGTTAGGGACAGGAAAACTGGACAAATGGACACAGAGAACCTGGGGTGGAAAGGGAAAGGGAGAGAGTGCTGACACATTGCAAGGACAGCAACCACTGTCACAAAACAATTTGTTTATAAAATTTTTAATGAGAAACTAATTTGTACTCTAAACTTTCACCAAAAAGACAATTTAAAAAATGCATTGCTCTTAACAATAACTCTTATATATTGCAGGTGAAAATATAAATTGGTATAACCACTGCTATGGATTGAATTGTGCCCTGCCCCCACCCCGCCAAATATGTGTCAACTTGACTAGGCCATGATTCCCAGTATTGTGTGGTTGTCCACCATTTTGTGATCTGATGTGACTATCCTATGCATTGTAAATCCTAACCATTATGATGTCAATAAGGCAGGATTACAGACAGTTACATTAATGAGGCAGGACTCGATCTACAGGATTAGGTTGTATCTTGAGTCAATCTCATCTGAGATATAAAAGAGAGAAGCAAGCAGAGAGGAGAAGGACCTCATACCACCAAAAAAGAAGTGCTGGGAGTGGAGCGTGTCCCTTGATCCCAGGGTTGCTGTGCTGAGAAGCTCCTAGACCAGGGGAAGATTGATAAGAAGGACATTCTCCCAAAGCTGACAGAGAAAGCCTTCCCAAGGAGCTTCCCAAGGAGCTGGCACCTTGAATTCAGACTTCTAGTCTCCTAAACTGTGATCCGAAACTCCTAAGCCAAGCTGGATTCAGAAGAAGACATGGAACCAGGGATATCACTGCTGATGTCAGATGGATCCTGGCTGAAAGCAGAGAATACCAGAAAGATGTTTACTGTGTTTTAGTGACTATGCAAAGGCATTCAACTATGTGGATCATAACAAATTATGGGTAACATTGCAAAGAATGGGAATTCCAGAACAGTGAATTGTGCTCATGAGGAACCTGTACATAGATCAGTAAGCAGTCATTTGAACAAAACAAGGGGATACTGCCTGGTTTAAAGTCAGGAAAGGTGTGAGTCAGGGTTGTATCCTTTCACCATACCTATTCAATCTGTATGCTGAGCAAATAATCCAAGAAGCTGGACTATATGCAGAAGAACAGGGACTGGAGGAAGACTCATTGACAACCTGCATTATGCAGATGACACAACCTTGCTTGCTGAAAGTGAAGAGGACTTGAAGCACTTACTGATGAAGATCAAAGACCACAGCCTTCAGTACGGATTATACCTCAACATAAAGAAAACAAAAATCCTCACAACTGGACCAATAAACAATATCACGATAAACGGAGAAAATATTGAAGTTGCCAAGGATTTGATTTTACTTGGATTCACAATCAACGCCCATGGAAGCAGCAGTCAAGAAATCAAAAGATGTATTGCACTGGGCAAATCTTCTGCAAAAGACCTCTTTAAAGTGTTAAAAGGCAAAGCTATCACCTTGAGGACTAAGGTGAACTTGACCCTAGCCATGGTATTTTCAACTGCCTCATAAGCATGCAAAAGCTGGACAATGAATAAGGAAGACCAAAGAAGAATTGATGCCTTTGAATTATAGTGTTAGTGAAGATTATTGAATAGACCATGGACTGCCAAAAGAACGAGCAAATCTGTCTTGGAAGAAGTGCAACCAGGATGCTCCTTAGAAGAAAGCACGGTGAGACTTTGTCTACATACTCTGGACATATTATCAGGAGGGATCAGTCCCTGGAGAAGGACATCATGCTTGGTAAAGTAGAGGGTCAGCTAAAAAGAGGAAGACCCCCAACAAGATGGATTGACACAGTGGCTGCAACGATGGGCTCAAGCATAACAGTGATTGTGAGGATGTTGCAGGACCAGGCAGTGTTTAGTTCTGTTGTATACAGGGTCGCTGTGAGTGGGAACCAACTCGATGGCACTGAACAACAACAAACTGTGAGAGAATAAACTTCTGATTTTTAGAGCAATCCACTTGTGGTATTTCTGTTATAGCAGCACAAGATATCTAAGACAAAATTTGGTACCAGGAGAGTGCGGTGCTGCTCAAACAGATACCTAAAACATGGAAGAGGTTTTGAAAGTGTGAATGGGTAGAGAGGCTGGAAGAGTTTTACGTTGCATAATAATAAAAGCCTAGATTACCTTGAAGAGACTGTTGGCAGAATTAGGGACGACAGACAATTCTGTTGAGGGCTAAGAAGGAAATGAGGAGAGCTGTAACACCAGAGACAGTGTGAAAGGCAAGAAGCAGCAGCAGAGAAATGGCAGCAGCAGAACCAGGAGACCGACATGAGATGGTGTGGCAGCTAACCCATTGAACAAGAGAGTTAAATGCCTTCCAGCCAAGGTGTACTGGTGGAGTGGGGTACCTTCAGGCATTTATCGACAGAAGTAAAGACCTTCGGAACACTTTTCCTGAGCAGGGTAGATGCTGGGCAAGCCCAAGCAGCCTGAGAGGGGTCTAGAGGCCAAGGAACCAGGAAGTAGAAGCTGAAGAAACAAGGAACACAGAAAGCAGAGCTGCCTCATTCTCAAAGAGTAGGGTCATGGTCCCTGGGGTCTCAAAGGGTGGAACCATGTCCTCTGGGATTTCAAAGAGTGGGGACACAGCCTCCTAGGTTTCAAAGAATCAGATCTTCACCAACTCAGTTCTGGAGTGTGGGGCTGCCTTTCACAAATGCCACAGGATAGGGCCAGATCTTCAGGCCAAAGCTGAGGGGGCAGGGCTGCCATGCCCAAGGGGCAGAAGAACTGGGCCTGCTGGGGCCAAGGGGTAGGGTCGCCACTCAGATGAACTAAGAGAATGGGGCTACCCTAACGTGAGGGAGCAGAGTTGCTGTTCTAGTGGGCCTGGAAGGTGGAGCTGAAGCCCAGGACCAAGGAGCCTCCATACAGAATCCTGAGAGTGTGGCCAACACCTGGAGTCTGGAGGGCAGGGCCATTGCCTAAATGGTCTCAGAGAACAGATTATTTTCAAGGCTTGAGAGCTAACATAATGTGTTCCACTGACTTGCTTAGTGCCTGTTATCCCTTCTTTCCCTCCAATTTCTCCCACTTGTAATGAAAATGTGTAGCTTGTGCCTGTTCCACCATTGTACTTTGGAAGCAGATAACTTGTATTCTGTATTTCACAGATTAAGAGGAATTTTGCAGATGAGATTTTGGACTTGGAGTTGATTTAAAACTTTTGGGATAACATGATAGGGTGAATATGTTTTACACATGACAAGGACATGAATTTTAGGGGGCCAAAAGGGTAGAGTGTTATGGATTAAACTGTGTCTCTCAAAAATGTGTATCAACTCGGGTAGGCCATGACTCCCAGTATTGTGCGGTTGTCCACCATTTTGTGATCTGATGTGATTATCCTATGTGTTATAAATCCTAACTTCTATGATGTTAATGAGGTAGGATTAGAGGCAGGATTCAATCTACAGGATTAGGTTGAGATATAAAAGACAGAATTGAGCAGAGAGGAGAGGGACCTCATACCACCAAGAATGAAGTGCCGGGAGCAGAGTGCATCCCTCAGACCCCCAGTCCCTGCTGAGAAGCTCCTAGACCAATGGACGATTGATGACAAGGACCTTCCTCCAGAGCTGACAGAGAGAGAAAGCCATCCCCTGGAGCTGGCACCCTAAATTTGGACGTCTAGCCTCCTAAACTGTGAGAGAATAAACTTGTTTGTTAAAGCCATTCACTTGTGCTATTTCTGTTATAGCAGCACTAGATAACTAAGACAAATGCTTTGGGAAACTGTTTGGCAATGTCAACTAAATCTTAACCAGATACAGCCTATCATCCAGCAAATTTCACTTGTAAGAGAAAGTAACACTTACTTATGGCAGAAAACTTGAAAATAGAGAAAAGTACACACACACAAAAAGAATAAAAACAATCTGTCATCCTGGTATCCAGAGGTGATCATTATTAACATTTAGTACAGGTTGCAGGTCCTTTCTGTATTTTTTTGATGTATATATAATATATATGAATTTTTTTAAGGAGAGCCATCACATCTTGATTTGTAGCAACCTTATTTTACACAATAATGTATTGTGGACATATTTTTGTGTAAGATATTTTTCAATATTATTTTTTAACATCTGCCTAGAATATTATAATATGGCTATACCATATAGGGTTGAATCAACTGATGGCAATGCGTTTGGTTTTTTGGGTTACCATAATATTATTTTTTGGATACTTAGGGCATTTCTAACTTTTTCATTACCATATAAATGGCACTTTAATAACAATCTTGTACATACAATTTTAGTGTATATTTGAATAGTAGAAAAAATTCCTAGAAGTGAAATTTCTGGTTCAAAATGTATGCACATTTTAAAGACTTTAGGTACAGATTGCTGAAATTATTGTAATTTATATTTCCTTTAGCTTGGAATGATATTGTCCAATATCAGACATAATTATTTTTTCTAATCCTTGCTATATTTATATAAAAAAATTGCGTCTTATTTTTTGCTTTAATTATGTGGTTAGACTTTTACAATAAATACGTGGGATGTTTGTTTTGTTTTAGATTTCATTGTTCATCTCCTTTGACTATTATTCTATTCTTACGTCTCTGCTTATTTCTTTGAAAGAACTCTATATAAAGAATAGCAAATCTTTGATACTACATGTTATGGATATTTTTTTCTGCTTTATTTGTAACAAACTTTTAATATTTCAAGCTCCTTTCTCAAACTAGAAACTCTGATACCATAGTTTGTCCCCTTGAGGAAGCAGATGTTAGGAGAAAATACCATTACAGATAGATTGCATTAGCCTCCCTTTTTGGACTTCATTTCTTATGTTTTTATTTCATATGCTTTCTTTCCTGTCTTCTTTTCCCTCTCCCTTACTTTTAGTAAGACTAATTTCCTCTGAAACAATAACTCTTTCACTCACAGAGTGCATATTGGGTGTGTATGGAATTCATATTTGAGGAGGGGGAACTAACATACTTAAGTGTCTATCATGTGTTAGGTACTGTACTAGGCACTTATCTATATTAATTCATGTTATCCTTAGAAAAACCTTAATGAAGTAGGTGTTATTTTCTTCATTTTATAAGTAAGGAAACTGAAAATCATTCAAGATACAATTCTGCCTTAGTTCTTAGTGCTGCTGTAACAGAAATATCTCAGGTGGGTAGTTTGAAAGGGTAGAAATTTATTTTCACACAGTTTATGAGGCTAGATGTCCAAATTTTGGACACCAGCTCTAGAAGAAGGCTCTCTCTCTGTTTGCTCTGGGGGAAAATCCTTGTCTCAGCTTCTCTAGCCCCTTTGCTCCTGGGTTCCTTGGTGATCTCTGTGTGGCATCTATCTTTCCCCCATTTGTGCTTGCTTGCCTCAAGGTCTATAACCAAAACAAAAACCAAGCCTGTTGCTGTCGAGTTGATTCCGACTCATAGTGACCCCATAAGATAGAGTAGAAATGCCTCATAGGGTTTCTAAGGCTGTAATCTTTATGGAAGTGGATTGCCACATCCTTCTCTTGTGGAGCAGCTGGTAGGTTTGAACTGCTGACCTTTCAGTTAGCAGCCTAGTGCTTATCTACTGCATCACCAGGGCTCCTGTTCAGGGTCTATACTACTACTTAGATTACTCAGCAATGATTAGGTTTAGAACACACTCTATACTGTTAGGAACTCATTAACATAACAAAGAAAACCCTATTTCTAAATAGGATTACATCCACTTCTATAGGGTTTAGTATTCCAACACATATTTTTTTGGAACACGTTTCAATCCGTAGCAATGTCCTTTCTTTCCTAGCCTCCTTTTTGACTTCTTGATTTCATCCCCAACCTGCTCTCTTTGAAGTCTTCTTCATCTTTATTACGGCAACTCCATCATTCCAGTTGCTCAGGCTAAAAGCCTCAGAGCCATCCTTGTCTTCTCTCCTTCATACCCCACATCCAATGTCAGTAAATTCTGTGGGCTCATCACCTCTCTCACTATATCCCTGGTCCAAGTCACTCAGACACACTCCTTCCTCAGGGCCTTTGCACTTACTGTGCTTTCTGACCAGAAAGTCGTCCTGATATCTTGCTCCCTCATCTCCAGGTTTAGCTCAAATGTCACCTGCTCCAGAGGTTTTCCTATATCACCTCATTTAAAAGAGCATCCTATACTGCTTATTTCCCCTCCTTGCTTAATTTTTCTCCATACTATTTCTTATCATTTGGCAGACTACATATTTTCCTTATTTAGTTATCCTCTGTTTCCCCTACCTTGAAGGTAAGCTCCATATGGGCTGAGATTTTTATTTTTTTGCTCTCTGCTGTATACCCAACTCATTGAGCAGCGTCTAGCATGCAAAAAGCACTCAGTAAATGTTGGTTGACTAAATGAATGACTCCCCCACATTCCAATTGATGGAGCAGGCGAAGGTGACCTGCTGTTTCTACTCTGATCTCTATCTTCCTTGTCCTTCCCTAGCTTTTACTTAGTGCCACTTCTTCACTACGGTTGTCACATGTGAAAGTCTGGTAAGTCCTGGGAGATACTCTTCGCAAATGCAACCTGGATTCCTGCTGCCATCCACAGGCACAGCAGTGATGGCAGACAGCTGTAGAAGGAAGATTACCAAGGCTGCAAGAGAGAACTTGAAAATAGATTACCAAAGCTGCAAGAGAGAACCTGAAACTAGATATGCCTGAATTTGGTTTATCTCTGAATGCCATTTTTTGAGAATGGAGAATGAAACTTAGTCCAAAGGAGAATTTGGTGAGGGGCTAGCAGGATACTGTTGTGGTGGAAAAACCTCCACATCCGTTTTTGTAAGCTGTGGTGTGGCCCCGCCTGCTCCGATTGAGGCTCACCTCAAGTTTCAGCCACACTAACCTCAGGACTCTGAAAACGCCAAGAGCGTATCTAACCAAGTTTATGATTCCTCCTCCAGGATCTAAAGTCCAGGAAGCAGAGCCTTGACTTCTCCGCCCAAGCAGGGGGCATGGGAGACAGAGGAATGAGGAAGGGAGGCGGCGATGCCCAGCTTGGCAAAGTGCACAGCTCTGAGAGTCCGATGCAAAGGCAAAAGACAGACGACAGCTAGGCCAGGCAGTCTGGGGTCCGTGGTCTGGGAAGGATATCAAGACACAGGGCAGTACCACAGGCCACCACCACTCGGGGAATCCTAAATTGGGGAAGTTTCAACTTTCTTTTAGAACTGCTCAAATTAGCCTTCTCCCCCCCCCCAAACCCATTGCCTTCCAGTAGATTCCTACTCCTAGAGACCCCATAGGACAGAGTTCGCCCCACAGGGTTTCCAAGGAGCGGCTGGTGGATTTCAACTGCCAAACTTCGTTAGCAGCCGTAGCTCTTAACCACTGCGCCACCGGAGGCTTGCCCAAATTAGTGCCCTCAATATTTTTAAAAAAATCGCCAGTAAATAGGTGGCACACACACATACACACACATTCTGGCACATCATTAACGTCTGCTGAGACCAAATTTCTCTCTGCCCACCTCAAGAAGTTTGCCAATACGAAAAGAGGAGAAAGTTTTCGTTATTAGTCTCAGCTCCATTGGGACTGGATTAGCGTTGTAATATTCAAACCTCAGGAAAAAAGAAAGACGTCGATGAAAGAAATTGGTCTGGGCGAGGGTGCCGGTGGCCGCAGTCAAACCTTCGGGAAGTGAGAAATCTAAAACGTCCGTGAAGTGTGGAGTCGTCTGACTCCCTCCATTCGGCACAACCCAAGAAAATAAGCCAGTTGCTGGATCGTCAACTTTAATCTATATACGTTCTTTGTTGCAGCGGGTGTGAAGTGGTGCAGCTCCGGCGGAAGGCGAGCCCCTGAGGGCAAGGTGTCCTCCATTTCGCCCCAGTTTAAGTTTCGGTGGAAACTTTCTCCCTGAGGCTCCTCCTCCTTCACCTTGGAGATCTGCGCCGGGGCGGCCGCGCAGCGCTCACCGAGCTCCGCTCGCACTCGGCGCACCTGGCGGCCGTGCGGCCCGGACGGCAGGGGCGGGGCCGGCGTGGCGGGGCGTGGCGGGGCCGTACGGTCCCCGCGGTCGGCCCGGCAGGTTGGGTTCCGCCCCGGCTCGGGCTCCGCCCGCGCTTCCCGGGGCGCGGGGGGCGGGGGACAGGCCCGGGACCGGCGCGGCTCCGCCACCGGCCTGACGCACCGTCGAAAAGTTGCGGTCAGACCTTCTCCCGCCGTCAACTTCCTTTCCCGGGCTCCCCTGTGAAAGTTGGGCCCGGCCCGGAGGAACCTGGCCGAGACCTGCGAGCGGCTGCCGGCCCGGGCGCGGAGCGGGTTGTACTGGACAGGCGAGGAGGCAGCTGACTCCCTCTTCCTCACGGTGCCCGGCGCGGGGGGCGGCCCGGGGGTCCGTGTCCCCGGGACCCCGGCACAAACTTTCTGGACTGTCCAGGGACACTAGTCCGGCGAGTTTCCGACCGCGCAAAGAGAAGGAGCCGCGGCCGCTGACAGGTACGTGGCGTGCTGACCTGAGATTTGTACCTGAAGGATTCTTTTATTTTAGAGGGGTGGCTGAGGGAGGTGGGAGATCAGAAGTGTCCCTTCCCCTCATCCCTGAGCCAGGCAGGAGGAACAGATATTGGGGGTGGGGGTCCCTCCCGGAATCCCAGCGAGATCACTGCGTCGGACTGGGGCGCGGCGGGATGGAGGTGACTCCCCCAGAGTGTGTGCCCCGGGAGGGGGCGTTCCTCGGTGATGACCCCTGGGGAGAGAGGGTCAGGTTGTTTTGACGGAGGAAAATGTCATCTGGACTCTCCACTCCTTTCCCTTGGTCCCTGGGGCCAGAGAGCCTGGGTCCTTTGGGAGGCACAGGCAAGGTGAAGAGATTTGCGGCTCAGTTTTTCTTTCCAAACCTCCCTGTTTACAGAAGAGACAGAGGTGGAGCCAAATCTGAGGTTTGCAGCACTTTGCTGGTGTAAGGACTTGTTGAGTGGCTGTTGCTCAATTTCACAAATTCTCTGGTGAAACTGCTTTTTTAAGTTGTAGTGGTTGTTATTGATGGTGTGTGTGTGTGTGTTTCCCCGACTTGGACAAACCTCTCTTGTAAACCCCACTTCCACTTCTAGGGAGCGGAACTAACTGCTGTTCTATTTCAAGTCTGGCCGAGACCACAGAGAGGTGTTGGTGGCGTCATCCTTGTTTGTTTGGGACTTTGGGAGTCCTGTGAGCAGGTCTGATTATTAAACCCAGCTCATTCCCAGCCTCCTGGACCCATCCATCCTAACAGATCAACTTCTTTGGCAGGTGTTATAGCCCTGCCCGTTCAGGGATGGCGGAAATTACCCCTGGAGAGAAGGTGACAAAAACAGAGGAGAGACAGCCCTCACAGCAGGAGTAGTAGTAAACAAGGCATACCAGTTATTGCTTCCCTATGGATGGGGCCTACTTCTGGCTTCCCAGGCAGTGCCCTGGTATCAAATTCATCTCATTAAGAAGTCAGCTGCTCTCTGCTAATAGCCACAGCAGCCCTGATAAAATTATATAGGTCACTGAAAAATAATTCCTGCTTAATCACCTTTATCCTTTTGATTAACGAGAGAAAAGAGATTTCCTCTCCTTAATGGGCCATACCTGCTTGCCAGGGTCACCTGCTTGACCTCAGGTTTACTTGTATACTTGGCACTAGGCAGGATGCTGTCCTGGAAGCTACCTAGACCTAGCTGATCACAGCCAAGGTTCACACTTGGAGAAATTCAGCAGTCTTCTCTGGGCAGAAATTGAGCAGGAGGTTCAGTGCATAAATTTATTCTTAAATGCAGCATACTTTTTGGTGTTAGATAACTGTTCAGATAATTAAAGGTTGATTAGCACCAGTTAATCCCTTTCCACAAAACTCATAAGAATTTTTGTGTCCATACCTTTCTTGAAATAAATTAAGTTTGAGGTCCCATTTATCATTTCTATAGCTTTAGGAACAGGATTAAACTGTGTGAGGCCGTAAACAGGTCATTAGAAACTGAACATGGCTGGAGTAGATTCAGAGAGATAGAGTGGTCTAGTAATTTAGGCCCAACTGCCTAGCTAGCTCCTTTCTTGCCTCTAAAATAGAGGCATTATGGTTTGTAGCACTTTTAATATAGTAGAACTGAGAGGAGTGTTTTATTTTTACAGAGTCAGGAGTGATGCATTGCTGGACAGTTCTACACTCTACCTCCCAAATTTAGTTCAAAACGCTTTCTCTGCAAAGTTGTTTCTACCATAATATGAAGTCCATAGATAATGTCTACAAATCAAGAAATAAATGTACAAACACCTTATGTAGAAATATAGAAGTAAATATTAGAAGGGATAGTGGCAACAAATAAGAGTTGCTCTGAGGAGTGACTTTTGAAGTTAAGTACTTATATAACTTTAAAAAAGAAAATTGCATAAAGATTCGCTTTACACACAGATATAAAACAAAATTGCTTTCTCTGAAGGATCCCTGCTTAAGACACTTGATCTTTATTCTATGTACATTTGTTTCATAGGGCAGTATATAAGCCCTTTGAAGAGCTCGACAGAACTCAAGAGTGACCAGTACTTCAGGGACTTCTTTATACAGATCTCGCAGTAAAGATAACAACAGAAACTAACATTTCTATTGTGCTTTATGATTACCAGAGTGCTTTCACTGTACCATATTGGTGATTTGTACATTAGCCACTTTGTAGCAAGTGCTATCCTCAGAGTACACAGGAGGAAAACTGATGAGGTTTCAGAGATAATAAGAGACTTTAATGGTCATACTTTTTGTTTGTTTGTTCTTAATGTTCATACTTTGCATCTACATGTGGTGGACTCAGACGTGAATTCAGGATTTCTGATGTAGAGTTCATGCTTTTAATTTTTCCCTCTGCTACATTTTGTGAAGTAATTGGATGTGAAATGGGATCTTATTAATTATTAACCAGAATGAGCTTGTTGGGGGCAGGTCTCTCTCTCTCTCGACACACACACACCACACACACTATTTTTATATATGTTTATATTTGTATTTATCTTTATATCCTTAGCATCTCAAGAATGTAGGTGTCCAATAAACTTGAATTAACTTCCATAAAATTTGGGAGGGAAACTCACTGAGGAGGGGTGGTGGATAAATGCCACGATAGATTGGCATAAAGAACTTTCGGAAATGTCTAAAATTGAAAAAAAAACAAGAAATAGCAATATGAGTGTGTGGTTTAGAAATGTGGATATAATTACCAAAAGAAACAGCTACAAGAGTTGAAAGAGCTTCTTTTGGGGAGTGGAACTCGGGTGAGGAGGAACTGGGTAGGAGTCTGCTATTTTTGGCTATGCACCTTATAATAGTCCATAAAATTTTCTAGTATGTGCATGTATATTATTATTTTCTTAAAAACCCTTGGCAAGGATAACATAAAGATCTGTTGTCAGAATTTTAGAGCCCAACCAAACCCATTGTTGTTGAGTCGATTCCGACTCATAACGACCCTGTAGGACAGAATAGAACTGCCCCATAGGGTTTCCAAGGCTGTAAGCTTTACTGGGAGTTCCTGGTGGTGCAGTGGCTGCTAACCAAAAGGTTGGCAGTCGAATCCATCTGTTAGGTTGGCAGTTCCAGTCCATCAGCCACTTTTTGGAAACCCTATGGGGAAGTTCTACTTTGTCCGATAGGGTCTCTATGAGTCAGAATCGACTCGACTGCACTGGGATTGGTTTTTGATTTTAATCTTTAGGGAAGCCGACTGCCACATCTTTCTCCTGTCGAGTGGCAGGTGGTTTCAAACCACTGACCGTATGGCTAGTAGCTGAGCGCTTAACTACTGCATAACTAGGGCTTCTCGAAAGGGACCACAGAGATTGTTTATTCCCAGTTTATTCATTTTGCAGGTGAGGGAATTGAGATATAGAAGTTGAAAAGTTTTGTTTAATGTCACATAGCTATATAGAGGAACCTCTCCTAGACCAAGTTCACACCCTTCCGCAGACAGGTAGAAATTTTTTCCATGCTAGTGATTCCTCAGCTACTTGGGCAATTCTCTCTCCTCCTTCTGTCTAGGTTCTATGATGTTTGAATAGGTTACAGGACTGTGGATTCAAAAGTAGTTATCTCTCATTCCTTGTATTTACCTTTATGAAAATGCTTCAAGTATCTTTAGTCTGTACTTTTTTTTGTTAATTCTGTAATAACTTTTATTTAGAATGAGAGGTACTTAAGTCATTTGTCTGCAAGAATTTAAGAATTGACAATGTTCAGTTGAATTTGATAAATACTGGAGTTTGGGCTAAACTTGGTTAATAAAAAATAAGATCCCATTTCACATCCAACCACTTCACAAATTGTAGTGGGGAAAAAATGGAAAGCATTGGCCTCTAAATCAGAAGCATCACTGAGGAGAGAAATTAAGGGACTTTTTCGTCTTTACATGTGTTGTTTAATTTTGAAGTTCTGAAAGTAAGGATACTACTTGTCATGGAATGAATTATTTCCCCCAAAAAATGTGTGTATCAATTTGGCTGGGCCATGATTCCCAGTTTTGTGTGGTTGTCTTCCATTTTATGATTGTAATTTTATGTTAAAAGAGGATTAGGGTGGGATTCTAACACCACACTTACCCAGGTCACATCCCTGATCCAGTGTAAAGGGAGTTTCCCTGGGGTGTGGCATGTACCACCTTTTATCTCTCAAGAGATACAAAGAAAGGGAAGGAAGCAGAGAGTTGGGGACCTCACACCACCAAGAAAGCAGCACCAGGAGCAGAGTGCATCCTTTGGACCCAGGGTTCCTGCACCTGAGAAGCTCCTTGACCAGGGGAAGATTGAGGATAAGGACCTTCCTCCAGAGCCGGCAGAGAGAGAAAGCCTTCCCCTGGAGCTGATGCCCTGAATTTGGACTTCTAGCCTACTAGACTGTGAGAAAATAAATTTCTCTTTGTTAAAGCCATCCACTTGTGTTATTTCTGTTATGGCAACACTAGATGACTAAGACACTACTGTCTTCCAGAAGAGAGGTAGAGACAGATGATATTTTAAAGCTATTATAGAAAAGTTAACACCCTAAACTTTCCCTTTTCTTTATTGATAAGATTTTCCCCTGCTTCCCCTCCAATTATGTCACTAAATTAAAACAAAAATTTTTTTTTTCTGAGTACAAACATAATAAATATTATTCAAAATTTAAACATTATAGAAACTTAATGTTGAAAATTAAATTGTACTGTAATCGTATATTCTGGAGAAACCACTCTAAGTAGTTAGGTATATGTTTTTCCCCCAAAGATTGCTCTTTATATAAAAATACATTCATCGTTGTTATGGTTGCTGGTAACAACTGGGTTGATACTTTGTAACTTTCTACTTGGTTTTTATTTTTTAACTTAACAATGTATCTTGAAAATGTTTCCATGACCATACATCCAGATCATCCTCAATTTTTTCTTTACTGACTATAATAGTATTTCTCTGAATAGATACATCACAGTTTATTTACACAATTTCCTGTTGTTGATAACTTGGGATTTTTCCATTTACCCATATTAAGAGTAGTGTTTCAGAGAACATCCTTGCATATATAGCTGCACTTATGGGAGTGTTTTTCTGTAGGAAAAGTGTATGAAAGAGCCAGAGATAGGAAAAGGTTACATTTCTGTAATTTACACTTCCTCTAATAGTGTCACTCCATTTTTAGTTAGATTGTCACCCTTTTTCTTTCTGAATGCATAGGACTGAACTATAGGAGTTGTTAATACATGACCAGACACAAATAAGAGTTCCTAGTGACAGAAGGTGCCGAGCATTTTAGGTAGGGCTCACCTGATTTCCTCACATTTCAGGTTCTTTTTGGTGTTAATGTTTTCCCCGAGAGAAGATAGGAATTGATGGAAGCTATAAAAATACTGTACGGTTGTTGGATGAGCTGATAATTAGCTTTTGAGCATAGTTCTTTTTTTTTTTTTTAATTTCTGCATTTTCTTAAGGACATTATTCTAAGACATGCCAGTAAGGAGTTCACAGAATCCATTAGACTTTGTAGAATGCAGACTGGGTGTTTTTTGTTATTGTTGGTGTTGTTTTTTAAGCTCCTCTCTTTGTATTGTTGAAGTTTACCTCTCTTGAAATATTGGCCATAGGTCAATTTTAGGATGTTTGCGCTTACAGAAAGTGGCAGGAATGGACATTCCTCTTGTGTGTGTGAAAAATGTGAAATAAGATACTTTGGCTAAATTTTATGACTCAGGCTCATTGAAGCAGGAAGATTTCAGGGATTCCTGTGGCAGAACTTTTATTGACCATCTTAGAAGATTAATATTTTCATTGAGTCCAAACTTTGTTCATAGTGATTCCATCGAGAGGATTATGTTTTACTTCTTAAAATGAGTATCTTCTGCTTTGTTTTCATGAAAATTTAACCTGGAGTTCATTCATTTCAGGTTGATTTTCTTTGTCATATATTAAAATGAGTATAGAAAAATATTTATATACATAAATTTATACACACATATAAAAGCTGTTGCCATTGAGTCGATTCTGACTCATATACACATGTACAAATATGTATATATGGGTGTCTCACCAGCCTCGCTTCCAGGGAGCACTTTGGCTGTACTACCTCCAAGACAGACTTGTTTGTTCTTCTGGCAGTCCACGGTATGTTCAGTATTCTTCACCAGCACCATAATTCAAAGGCATCAATTCTTCCGTCTTCCTTATTCATCGTCCAGCTTTTGCATGCATATGAGGCGATTGAGAATACCATGGCTTGGGTTAGGTGCATCTTAGTCCTCAAAGTGACATCTTTGCTTTTTAACACTTTAAAGAGGTCTTTTGTAGCAGATTTGCCCAGTGCAATACATCTTTTGATTTCTTGACTGCTGCTTCCATGGGTGTTGATTGTGGATCCAAGTAAAATGAAATCCTTGACAACTTCAGTCTTTTCTCTGTTTATTATGATGTTGCTTATTGGTCCAGTTGTGAGGATTTTGTTTTCTTTATGTTGAGGTGTAATCCATACTGAAGGCAGTAGTCTTTGATTTTCATCAGTAAGTGCGTCAAGTCCTCTTCACTTTCAGTAAGCAAAATGGTGTCATCTGCATATTGCAGATTGTTAATGAGTCTTCCTCCAGTCCTGATGCCACATTCTTCTTCATATAGTCCAGCTTCTCAGATTATTATTTGCTCAGCATACAGAGTGAATAGGTATGGTGAAAGGATACAACCTGATGCACACCTTTCCTGATTTTAAAACGCGGTATCCCCTTGTTCCATTTGAACGACTGCCTCCTGGTCTATGTACAGGTTCCGCATGTGCACAATTATGTGTTCTGGAATTCCCATTCTCTGCAGTGTTATCCATAATTTGTTAGGGTCCACACAGTCAAACGCCTTTGTGTAGTTGCTAAAACACAGGTAAACATCTTTCTGGTATTCTCTCCATCAGCAATGATGTGTGTGTGTGTGTATACAGATCATTGTTTATATGTATAAATATATATACACACACACATACGTGCACATATACACACACATATATTCATTCATAAGTATATAATGACACAAACTATGCTTTAAAAATATGATCTGCAGCAGGTCATTTAACATGGAAACTTTGTGTATATTCAAAATGAGGATGATATTTGCCCACATTTATTTTATTACGAAAAACTTTTCTTAATTTTTTTCATATCAAATTTTTTATTAATAAAGTAAGAGTTTCTTAGGACACCAGAAACTTTATAGTTTGCATGTGCTCATATTTTGATCTTTTTGCGGAAGGAGGCACCATGTTTAATGCGTTATTCTTGATTATTGCCTGTTCTCTAACACGAAGTTGCTTTTCTGATAAGCTGAATATTTCAAGTCTCTCTAATTTGTGTACACAGCAATGGACTCTAACATAGCAATGATGGCACAGGACTGAACCGTGTTTCGTTCTGTTGTACATAGGGTTGCTATGAGTCACAACTGACTTGACGGCACCTAACAACAACAACAATAATATATTTATACCTTTGGCTTATTTTAAGCAAGGCATAACAGTTTCAATGCTTATGAAAATTCTGACAAGAGGACTTTCATTGACCTTGATTTGCTTCAGGAAACACAATTCTACCTGCTATTTACCTAAGGGTTGTATTAAAAACTTACTGTTTAATGCTAATTTCTTATCAGCCTGATTAAGTTTGACTTCTGAATTCTGTCCCTGTACAAATTAACCTCAGGGTGACTAGAGGGTGACAAGAGTCACTGTGTGACTATTTAGGACTTTATATGTCATGTTTGAAAAGTAGACCCTGGAATTGCTATAGATGCTAAAAACCAGCTTACGACATCTGTTAAGGTATCTGGGGACTAGTTTTGTTGCCCCCTCTTTTTTTTTTTTTCCTTAAAGTAATCCTTCCTCTTGATCATGTCTTAGGGTTGGTTTGTCACTGAGGAGTGGTCATTCTTCCACACTGAATCACAAAATGAGTAGGTTTGACAGGGCTTACTGACTCAGCTTGGCTGACTCAGCCTGCCGTCCTCCAAGCTTCTGTCAGTTTTGGGCAGGCTGGGAGCAAAGGCTGAACTTGGCCTTTTTGGCTGTCTTCCCTACATGGATAATTTCTAAATCTGCATCCTTATTGCTGACCTTTGGAATCCTGGGCCTGCTTCTCCAGTTCCTGCTGGACAGGTGTGCATTAAGATCCTGACATCAAATTAACCTTTAGGGTGACGAGAGTAACTACGTGTCTAAAGCATCCAGCAAAAAATCCAAAGCCGGTACCATCGAGTTGATTCTGACTCATAGTAATGCTATGAGTGTTTGTTGTTGTTGATCTGCTTATTATCACATGAGCAATTATAATTTTCTGTTTCTAGTTTTTTTCCTTTAATCCATTTTTCATATTTATAGTCAGTTTGATTTTGCTTACATCACTGATCATGGTCTCTGTTGCCTACTGACTAATGACCCAACTCAAGGTGTCTGTGGACTGCTTCCCTGTGCAGTTCTTCTTCTCTGGCTGCCATACTGGTCTGTTCCTCATTCCTGAGCACACCCTTCCTGTACCTTCTTCCACCTCTACCATACCAGTCCTTCCTCTTTCCACTTACTGCAGTGACATGCATTCTTTAAAGCCCAGTTCAGAACCTGTATCCTTTCTTGGCTTCCTTTTCCTGTAGCAGTCTCCTGGCATCAGAATTTCTGTTACTGGTACTTTGGGAACTTAGTCTCTTGCTTGCACTGTTATCTTTTATCTGTGGGGAGCTATAAAAATGGGGTGGGGGCAACATCTGACCCCCTCTAACTGCACAAGGGGCAAGGAGAACCAAGATCAACAGTGCAAGGCTGAGTCCCATGAGGTGGAGGCCAGACAAGCCTCCTCTCTTTGCCATCTTTACCAATTCTGACACCAACCATCCCTCCCGCAACACTCTCTACTTGTCTGCTGGGTCAGTAATTCATTGCAATGGCCACCAGAACTCACAGGCCATACTCAATGGTTATGGGATTTATTAGGGAAGTAACAGTTATAATTCAGGCTCAGGAACACTCAAGGATATAGTTCTTCCATCAGGACAGCTTCTTCCTAGCCATGTTCGCAGGCATGCCTCTTTCTGGCCCTCAGTGTCTCCCCAGAGACACTCAGTTTTCTCTCTCCATGGGCCAGGAAGCCCACCACACCGTCCCCTGCTGCCAGGTCTCTGTTGCTGGGTCTCTTCTGCCACCACTTCTCACCATCTTCAGGCTTACAGCTTGTTCTCTTTTTCTGTCTTCCACTGCCAAGAGCTTCTCAGCACAGGGATCCCGGATCCAAAGGACGCACTCTCCACTCCTGAGTGTTCTTCCTTGGTAGTGGTAGGTTCCTCCTCTCTGCTCTGGAATTCGCTCTCTTAAGGCAAAACTGGACCAATCCCCTCGGTGGGCCACAATTACCCCAGTCCTGCCCAGTCACCTGGGCTGAAGTTACAAGATCATGGCTAGAAAGACCACACAGAAGTAATCAGTTGCACAGCAGGAACACATTAGATATTTCTGCCATGGCCTCAAGATGAAGGAATGCAGGCGTATAAACCATCCTTCTGCCCAGCTAGATTATAAACTCCTTTAGGACCAGGACCAAGCTCTATACTTCCAAATCCTCTAGTGTTCCTAGTGTTGCCTTTCATTTACTTGGTAGCCAGTAAGTGTTTACTGACTGCTTAAAGCACTAAGATCAACCCAGGGAAGGAAAGGCACATTTGGCACTTGCATGCCCGCACTCCCTCATCTTGAGTCCGTGGCAGAAGTGTCTAATTTGTTCCCTACAGGACCCAGATCTCTTTCTCAATGCAGTGCTCCAGGGAGGCCCTGCCCGTTGTTTGGCTGTATTACTAAAAATGAAGCCTATATTTCATCCCTGACCTACAGCCAACTTTTCATAAGGAAAAAAAATTAAATCATATTTAAACTCGTGTTGAATTTGTCCTGTCCTGAGCTTCTGGTTTGCAGCTGTTTTTGCTGTCATTTGCTTTGCTTTTGACTCTTGCTATGCCTCTGGCTAAGTCTTTTCATATCTTCTTCTATGAATATGCTGTGTATTTGGGTCAATAATTTTCAATAAGCATGAAGGAGAAGAAATATGGAAAATGGGCCATACTTTTCTAGGCAATTTGGATTCATCAAATTTATGCAAATTTCATTCAAGTACAGTTGTGTCTTTCCTTAGTTTCCTGCAGTTGAATGTAGTTTTTGAGGAACCTCCTTCCTTCTGCCACTTCTATTTTCCATCTCTCTTACTCAGAGATCCTGTGCTTATCTTCTAACATTATAATTTTTAAAAAATTTATTTTTAGTGAAAATATACACAGTAAAACATACACCCATTCAACAATTTCTACATGTCCAGTTCAGTGACTTTGTTTACATACTTCACATTATGTCACCATTCTCGCTATCTCTTCTCAAATTATTTCACCACCATTAACTTAAACTCATTGTCTCCTAAACTTCTCGTCTGTGCTTTAGAGTTTCTGTTGTCAGTTTGATCTCATATAGATAAGTCTTTAAAGGAGCACAATGCTCAAGGCAGATATCCTTTACTAATTGAACTAAGCTGTTGTTTGGTTTAAAGATGACTTCAGGGGATAATTGGATAATTTTGGTTTAAGGTTTAAAGATTATCTCAGGGCAGTAGATTCAGGGGTTCCTCCAGTCTCAATGGGTCCAGTAAGTCTGAATTATATAAGAGTTTAAAATTCTGTTCCATATTTTCCCTCCTTTTAATCAGATCCATCTGTGGAGTTCTTGATCAAAACATTCAGTAATGGTAGCTGGGCACCATCCAGTTCTTCTGGTCTTCTGGTGTAACATTATAATTTACTTATTTATTATGTATGTTGTTTATTGACTGTCTCCCTGAGTGAGATATAAGCTATATGAAGGACAGGGATCTTTAGCTATATTGGCCATTTATTGAACTGAGTGGGGTTTTGTTTACCTGGGGCCCTTCACTCCCTACGTTCTGTTTGTTACCCAGGCTTTCTGTTGCATCCTCTGGGACCTCTTTTTGTTTTTTCCTTCTTGTTACTGAAGTTGGTTAGTTTCATACAACTACCTGCTTCCCAGGTCTGTGCCTTTGTAGTAGCCACATCAGTAACAGAACTAACTTACCTTCTCTTAGCACTTTATGGTTTAAAAAGCACTTCACGGTTTAAAAACCACTTCACATACATGATCTCATTTGAGATGTTTTTTGGTCCTGTGACCATGACTGTATTCTTTAGGGCTTGTCTTTTACCAAAGCAAATTAACAAAATCTTGGCCCACTGGAGGATGCAACTGTTCTTCAGTACATGCTGGGTATACCCTCCCTTCGGCTGTACTGTTGTCAAATTGTATAAAAGAGTGTGTCTCTTTGGCAACTTCTTCTGGCTCTCTAGGAGCAATCATTGGATACCTAGAAGGAAACAAAACAAAAACAGACCACTAGCAACAAACATTTAGGGGAAGCTTCTCAATGGAAGACGCTTGGCTAGATGCTGAGGTTAATTTTGCCTCAAAGTTAATTTGATAGCAGGAGCTCCATGTAGACCTGTCCAGCAGGAGCTGGAGATACAAGCTGAATTGAGGGGGTCAGCACAAAAGACGAAGATTGTCTTGAGATGAGAGCTGATGACTTTTAGGTTCACCAGTAAATTGCTGTCACTGCCTTCCTGGTCTCTCTGTCTGCTGAGCAATGAAGCCAGAACCATTTTCTTCCTAAAGGCATTCTGTTCTTGCCTCCAAGCCATGGGAGTGCTCAATAACTATTAGTGTCTAATGATGACACAGGAATATTCCTCTGAGCAATTGGAGAGCTGTAGACGTGTAACACATCGACAAGTGCTCACAAATCTTTTTTTGCTGTTTTGAAATATCACCGCCAGGGGAGTTGCATACAACTTGCTCTGACAGAGTGGTCTTAAATATTCATTCCTTTTACCCATTATTTTAAGAGAAATGCCAGCATTTAGTGCTCAGGCTGCCACTAGCAATTTTGGGGAAATTGTGCTATAACTTTTTCAAGATTCTGATTTTATATATAGTTAATTTATTTATACTTTTAACATATTAATGTTATTATCTTTAATGATGGCAGAACATGCACTCTGAGGTAGGTGGAAGACTCAGATTAATTATGCTTTTTCTGTTAAGTTAATTAGCAAGTATTTATTTTTGTGTGATGCCATGTGGCAGAGTGGAGAAAGAATGCAATTTAGATGCAAATCTGGTTCAAATCCCTACTCTGCCATTTAGTAAATATGTTACTTCTGGACAAGTTACTTCTCTTCGATGAACTTTAGGTTTCTTCATCTATAAAATGGAGATGATAATACTCATCCCAGGGAGTTTTTGTGAGGATTAAGTAAGATAAAACATGTAAAGTGTTTAACATGGAAGTAGTAATCAGTAAATGATAATTGTTATTATTTAAGTACTGAGTCTTTACTAGCACTGTGTCATTTAGAATCATGATGGGGGTTGTATTAGGTTTATACAATTTTGAATTTGGTTGCAAATTATAGAAATCTAAACTATATAGAAGGGAGGGCATTTATTTGGTCACATGGCCAAAGTGTGGGAGAAGTGAGGTGTGCCAAACTGGAAACTCCTGTACCACCAAGATTGTTTATCTCTTACCACTGATTCTCTCTTTGAGCCAGCTCCCTCCACATGGCTGGTATGTGGCTGCCAACAAGCCTAAATCACCCAAAAAGAAGACTTGGGTGTCCTCTTTTTTTCAGTCTAAATTCTCAAAATCCCAGGAATAACTCCAGTTGGCCTGACTTGGGTGATGTTCTAGCTCTGGTGGCCAGGGGCACATATTACCTGGTAAATGGCAGTCTCTTCTAGAAATACATGGTTGGGGTGGCAAAGAGGAATAGTTTCTTAAAAGAAGGATTGTGCCATTCCTAGAAGAAAGGGGGATGGTGCTGGATAGGAAGAGCAGGAGGTATTTTTATTCCCTACGGGGAAGAGGAGAGTTAGAGCTGGTTGCCAGGAGAGGCAGTTGTGTAGAACGTTGAACTAAAGTCACAGAGTCTAGGATGAGAACATAATTTGTGTTAGTGAAATAGGATAAGGTAGACTCAGAATGGATTGTTTGAAGTGGTGGTTTGAGGAGTTTAGACTGAGCTGATAGGGCATAAGCCTTAATAACTAACATTAAATTGAATGCATGGTCGTATTGGATCTGGCTTTTATTCTTTAAAAATAGGTTTCATATTGTAAGTCAAGTATTTGAATTGATAACATGAAGATTTAGATGGGTGCAATTGGGATGTTATACTCATTGACTCTAGATGAGGTGGTCTTTGTAGTCAAGAGGAAGATGACCATCCTGGTACTACCTTAAAAACTAGATAGTATGAAGCATGTATCTTCGTTTTCCCGTAAAAAACAAGACAAACTGTCTTTCAGAATAACTAAATAGATGTTTTGTATAAGGGCTTGTTTTTAGAAGAATTCCAGCTAATAAATGCAGAAGGAGTAATAGAAATAAAAGATTACCATTTTGTTACTCCTAATGAAATAACAGGAGCTCTGGTGGTACAGTGGTTAAAGCACTTAGCTGGTAACTGAAAGGTCGGCAGTTTGAACCCACCAGCCACTCCGTGAGATAAAGATGTGGCAGTCTGTGTCTGTAAAGATTTTAGCGTAGGGAAACCCTATGGGGCAGTTCTGCTCCGTCCTACAGGGTTGCTATGAGTCAGAATCAACGTGACGACGATGGGTTTTTGGTTATGATATAACGGATCTAGGCAATGATCATCAAAAAAACCCTGTTGCTGTTGAGTTGATTCCTACTCACAGCAACTTTATAGGACAGAGAACTGCCCCGTAGGATTTCCAAGGAGTGGCTGGTGGATTCGAACTGCTGACCTTTTAGTTAGCAGTGGGGTTCTTAACCACTGTGCTGCCAGGGCTCCAGTGATCATCAGTGGCTGCTAAAATCACTGAAAGGCTGATGGGAAAGTTTATAATTGATGGATCAGACTAATAACCCCTGAACTCACTGATCAGTCTTAACATTAGAAAAAGAGAGAGCAGCAGACATTACATGCATGCTAATATGATGCTATGGAAAATACACAGAACCACCTGTGAAGTTTCTTGCCAAAAAAAAAAAAAACCTGAAAGTGATTCTGATCAAGCCTTTAGATCTAACTACAGGCTTATGGGAAGTACAGGAAAAAAGAGGGCTGTGTTAAAACAAACCATGGAACCATGGGTATATAATCAGCCAAATCCAGAATGTGGGAATTTCTATAGGGCAAAGTACCCAGTTTTTTCAGTAAATAAATGGCAAGAAAAATAAAGTGGGAAGGGGAACTATTATTAAGAGATGAATCAACCATATTTGGATCATGATTGGATAAACCAGCTATAAAATTATAAATATAAAATTATGAGGCAATTTGGGAAATTTAAACTCTGGATATTAGATAATTGAAAGAACTATTTTTAAGGCATGAGTGGTATTATTATGTATAAAAAAAGTCTGTAAGTCTTAAAACTGAAATTTTTGCATGTTATATCATATCAAAAATCATATTAGTTTCCAGTGATGGCTGTTAACACATTACTACAAATTGGGTGACTTGAACAACTGAAATTTATTCTGTGAGCGTTCTGGAGGCAAGAGTCTAAAATCAAAGTGTAGGCAGGGCCACATGCCTTTTGGAGACTCTAGGGGAGAACCCTGGCCTCTTTCAGCTTCTGCTGGCTGTCAGCAGTCTTTGGTTTGCGGCTGTGTCTCTCTGCTCCTTCTTCATATTGCTTTCAGTCTGTGTGTGTGTCTAGTTTCCCTCTGCTTCTCTCATAAGCATGTATGGGATTGTATTTAGGGCCTACTTGGATAATCCAGGATATACGCTTCTCGTGATTCTTAATTGCATTTTTTGCCACATAAGGTAATATTCACAGGTTCCTGGGATTAGGAAGTGAATATATCTTTGGGGGACCATTTTTTTCTGCCTACCTCAGGTATGCTGTATGAGATTTGCTTTAAAACAATCCAGCAGGGGCGAAGGGTGTGTCTTAGGCTGGGTTCTCTAGAGAAGCAAAACCAGTAAAGCATATAAATATATATAGAGAGAGATTATATAAAGGAAATGACTCACATAATTATAGAGGCTGGAAAGTCCCAAATCCGTGGGTCAGGCTGGAGGCTTCTGCTGACTCATGTAGCTACACGGGCTGGCAAATCCCAAGATTGACAGGTCAGATAGCAGGTAAGCTGCTAGCTCAAGTCCCAAGAACCAGAAGTCAGATGAACAGGAAGGAGCCAGCTGTAGGATCCAGAGTGAGCAAAAGCTCATGAGCCTTGCCAGAAAGTCCACTGGTATTGGATGCAGGCCATACCCCCAAAGAAATCCCTTTCAGCTGGTTGGCTACTCACAGCAGATCCCATCTTGGAGGTGATCACATTATATCAGATCTCATCATGGAGGTGATTACATCATTGTAAGACCGCCAAACTACATCATAACTGCTAAACCTCTGAGAATCATGGCCCAGCCAAGTTGACACACAACTTCAATGATCACAGGGTGAAAATGGGAGATTTTCACTGGCTGGATCAAGATTGGCTATAAATGTAAATTTTTGAGTTAGGTGGTGGCATTTCGTTGTACTATTCTCTTTACTTCTATATTTGTTCAAAAATTTCCATAAAAAAAATAAAAACAAACAAAAGTAAACTCTCATACCAAAAATCCTTAGTAATCAGTTCTTTGTAGAATCTGAAAAATACCGTATTAATCCTGTTAAATACAACTCCAATTTTTTTCTGTTCATAAAAATTATGTATGAGATTTCTTATATACTGGTTAGTCCTTCAAATTCTTACCACCTTTCCAGACATATTTCTTTGTGCTGCAAAGAAAAGTGAAAAACCCACTGCCGTCAAGTCAATTCTGACCCATAGCGACCCTATAGGACAGGGTAGAACTGCTCTATAGGATTTCCAAGTAGCGGCTGGTGGATTTGAACTGCTGTTTTTGTTAGCAGCTGAGCTCTTAACCACTGTGCCACTAGGTGTCCAGAGAAGTGAAAAGTGAATGAAAATTATTTCACTTGGATTTCAGAAATTGTAAGATGATCTGAGGCCTAGATTAGGTAACTCCGTTTTCCTTACTAAAATATTGGCGAATGCGTGAAATTGCATGGTTATATTTGAGGACTCATGGACAAAGCAACTTGTCATGGCATCTTTGTCAAGCAGATGAAATCATGAAAGAGACATTTTTATTATAGGACCCATTGTTCAAGTGTGTTTTAACGTGATCATAAAATGTTCATGTGAGCTTCAACTTGGCACACGGAGAGAGTTCCCTGGCACAGCTCAGTGGTAATTAGTATTTTTCTGTGAATTACTCTTTTAGATAGTCCTACAGTATTATAGGAATCCTTGGGTGATGATTAACACACCATCAAATGGCTAACACACTTGGCTGCTAACCGAAAAGTTGGAGGTTCAAGTTCACCTGGAAGTGCCTTGGAAGAAAGGCCTGGTGATCTACTTCTGAAAAATCAGCCACGGAAAACCCTATGGAGCACAGTTCTACTCCTACACACATGGGGTCACCATGAGTTGAAATTGACTCAATGACAGCTGTTACTGGATTACAGTGTTATAAGGCCTGAGATTTTAATTGCTAACTCCAATCCATTTTATTGTTTTTCCTTAAAAACTTAAAAGTAATGAGATTTTTCATCATTTCCCCTCCTTACACCTGTGCTGGAAAGATTTCAAGGCACACATTTAAATATGAATACACAAGGCAGAATACAGCATTTCTTGAAAAGCTATTGTGGCATATCAGAAGTACAATACCTAGTAAAATACCACTATATGCCCAATTCAGGCTTAAATGCACGGGTTATGAGTGATGACGACTGTCAAGATACTGTTATAGGCTATTTAAGTTTCTTCACATATACTTAAGTACCTTAGTGATTTTTTAAAGGAAGGAAAACAAATTCATATGCACAATCTCTGTTTAAATAATTCCTAGGTTGTGACTTAAATCTCTAGAAGCAGCATACTTAAAAGTGCACTAAGCCTTTAGAAGTGAGTTATTGACATACTGTGGTTTTACCTTTCCTCAGTGATTTTCATATATTGAACTTGTTTCTTTCCAAGTCAAAAGCTGCCTTTTGTAGGGGTGGATAAACATTAGTTGCAAAATCTCAAGATTAGGCTTTTTTTAGTTCACAGAAATAGAATTTAGCTGGTACATTTGTTGTTGATATACGAGACTAGTAAAACCCAGCTCCCTCTTTTATATTTGTTCTGAGCCGTGGTACAGATTGGTCTGGGTATGTCAGGCACAAAAACATGTGGGCAGTTCAGTCCAAAATTAGACTTTTTGTGCTATCTGTTCATATAATCTATAAGGCTGACTACATTTTGAACTTCTTACTACATTGCTGTGACATTGTAACCCAGGCTTATGGCAAAACTGTGTTTTCTGGAGGGCATACAATAAAGGTGACATATAGTAGTAATGTAAAGACAAAAATAACTTTTCCATATGGGTAAAGTCATTGCTGAAGGAATAGATCTAAATCCTTGCAAGCCTCTTGGGCATTCTAGTTACTTACTAAATGGCTGATTATGAAACTAGATGATGATTATTAAATTTCTGAGCAATCTATCCTTTTACAGTTGTAAAACCACCCAATTTATGCACCCTTTAAAAAAGGACAAATGATGTATGGAAATCATCAAGACAGTGGTTTACATTTCACTTGATATAGTATCATGATAATCCATTCTGCATTTTTTAGTGTATGTTTTTGTGCAAGGAAGAAATATTTGCTCAGTAATATTCTCCAAGGTCTGAGTTCTTTTATTACCTAAGTGTAGCACAATTTTTCAGGAACACACATTTTTACATAAAATGAGACACTTCTTAAGTTTTGTTTTTCTCTTTGCTACTTTTTCTTCTTTATCTAAAATATGCTACAGAAATACAATACATATAATGCAGAAAACTGACTTAAAAAGAATCCTAACATTTATATGATGCTTTTCAGTTTGCAAATAATGAATAAATAAGGAATTATTAGGCAAAACCAAAGCATTATCTTTGAGTACATAAAGAATATAGAACCCCATTCAATTCTTTGCTGATTTTACATCCTTGATGTCTCTCAAATTCATTAATTTATCTCCATCTTTACAAATTCCACCCTCTCTTCTGGATTATTATAGCAGCCTCCCAACTGGTCTTCCTGCTTGTACTCTGGCCACTCTCCCACTGGCTGTCCACTCCACAGTGTAGATCTCATTGTGTCATTTCCCTCTTCCCACCCCCACTCCCATCTTAAAATCTATCTGGGGCTTCTCCTCACTCTTAGAATGACTAAAGATCCTTAATGTGTACAAGGATCTATAGAATCTGGCCCCGACTATCTAACTAGTCTCATCTCATACCACTCTTTCACTAGCTGTCAGTGCTTAAGCACCAGTGGCTTTCTTTCAGTGTGCCATGGCCTTTTAGAAAGCCACAGAGCCTTTGCTCATACAGTTCACGCTACCTGGAACACCATTTCTCTCCATCCGCAACTCCATTATCTTCCTACCTCTTCCCCCCAATCCCCTTTGCCTAGCTAGTTAACATCTATTTATATTCAACCCAACCCTCAGTTCCTCAGGGAAGCCTCTTTATACTAGTTGGGCCTTATTACTCTAGGCTTTTCCATTGCCATGTATCTTTTTTCATTGGACTTACTGGGTATAATTTATGATTCTGTAGTTGCCTTTCCACCTGATTGTGGATTCATAAAGGCAGGTGATGGGCCTGCTTTTGCTCACCTAGCACTTGGCACAGCGCCTAGCACATATTAGGTGCACCATAAATATCTGTTGAATGAATGAATAACATGAGAAAATGGAATCATGTATAGCCATTATCCAGTTGTTCAAATGGGTACACAATGCCAATACCAAAGACAATGTAAAAAGTGAAATGTACCCTTCAAAGAGGTCAGCTAGGGAGGTTGCCTGCTTTTTCCAAAGCTGCTGTTAGAAAGGAATTTTGTAATGGTTCTAAAAAATTGTCTTTCGAAGTAGTTTATAAGCCACATAAGGAAAACAAGTATCCTTTTGATTAAACATATCCAGCTTGATGATTCTCTTTGTTTTCTAAGTGTGGTTCCAACTTACAGGTATCAAATTCTACTTTCAAACAACCAAATTTACCACAGTTGATAAAATTAAAAGAATGTTATTTACATGAGCCAAAAACCAGTTGCTGTCAAGTTGGTTCCAACTCATGGTGACACCATGTGTGTCAGAGTAGAACTGTGCTCCATAGCATTTTCAGTGGCTGATTTTTTGGAAATAGGTCACCAGGCCTTTCTTCCATGGAATCTCTGGGTAGACTCAAACCTCCAACCTTTTGGTTAGCAGCTGAGCATGTTAACTGTTTGCACCACCCAGGAACTCCTACTTACATGGAAAACAAAAACAAAAAACCCAAACCAGTTACTTTTGACTGATTCTGACTCATGGCAACCCCGTGTGTTTCAGAGTAGAGCTGCACTCTACAGGGTTTTCAGTGGTTGTGGTCTTTTGGAAGAGTTGTTCCTAAAATGATTTGAACGCTGGTGAGATTTTTGTAATAAGCATGTAACCTTTTAAAGGGCTACAACTCCTGTGGATGTGTGGGTTCTGGTATGTTTTATTAAAATCTTTCAGGAAGTCACTCTTCATGCAATAAGGATGTTTCAATTTTGCTTCTGGCCGTGAGGCAAAGGGATTTTTCACTTAAGTAATTCATTACATCTTTATGTCTTTCATCTTCATGGGCAAAATAAGTCTTGCACCAGATTTACTGGCCTAAAGGAGACTGGAGAAACCTCGAGAGTGTGGCCCCCAGACACTCTTTTAGCTCAGTGGTGAAGTTACCTCCGAGGTTCACTGTTCAGCCTGGGATTGGACAGCCCCGTAAAACCAAATGAGACTAATGAGGTACAGAAGTCCAGTGACAAGGGCCAGAAGGCAGAAGGGGACAAGGAAGCTGGTGATAGGGAACCCAAGGTTGAGTAAGGATGTTGTTGATGTGTTGTGAGATTGTTAACCATTGTCATCGGGCAACATTTGTAGTAACTGTTAAATGAGAAACTATTTTGTTCTGTAAGCCTTCATCTTAAGTGAGAATAACAGCACAATTGGAAGAGTGTAGTCAATGTCACTGAACCGTGCATGTAGAAATTTTTGAAATGGTGTATCTTTGGCTATGTGTATTTTCACCAAAAAAAAAAAAAAAAAAGGTTGAGACTTTACAGGGTTAATATGTTGTGGGGTTGTTAACCAATGTCATAAAACAACATGTGTACTACTGTTTCACGAGAAACTATTTGTTCTGCAAGCCTTCACCTGAAGTACAATAAAATATAAAAATAATAAAAAAAAAAAGTCCTGCAAAGTTTTTTTTTTTTTTTAACCAGAAGGGAATGTATAGGGCATTGAGTTAACAATTATAAAGTGCTTTAAATTCCTCAGATGTTGAGTTCGCTGTTTAGGAGAATTTTATGTTAGTGTGAAAGATCGCGGAACTTGGACTATATTCTTTCACTGAAAAGTATTAGGGGTTCTTGCCAAGTTCTACTATTCAGGGCTGTTTGCTCAATACTTTTGTTAATTTAGCCACAAGTACTTACCTTCTCTTGTGCTAGGTACCTTAGCCATTTTTTCCTCTGATTTAAGCTTTCTCCAGTAGCTTAAATCAGCATTGATTTTAAGCAGGAGTAACTGAGTTCAGAATAACACATTCATCCATGGGAAGCACTTTTGGGTAGCGGAACTGATCACAGTAGATACTGAAGATTATCTTCTAGCAGGACATTTGTCACAGCTTCATTCAGGTCACCATTGGCACTGTGCATTTCACTTGTGAAAGTGAAAATGTGCTTAACTAAACATGATCTAGATGCTGTCAGAAGAGTAGACAGCTCTGTAAGCTAACATTTCAGCCTTAGTTATGTAGCCATGAAATTTATATTGACCTTTTATTCTCAAGTGTTCTTGTTTGCACCTGGGCAACACAGGTTTGGCTTTCATTTCCTTTCTGTTGGGTTTACTACTCGCCAGCAGAGGCTTACATTTCCATACTGCTTCAGTACTGACATTACTTACTCATGCAAACATGTTTTCTGCGCCTTCTCATGCAAATACATTTTCTGAACCTAGCAATAACATCGAGATTTGTGAGAAAACCTTCTTTTGAATTTGTCTTTTAAAGAGTGGCTCTCTGCTAAATATCTTCTTCGGTAGGTCACTGCTTTTTGGTAAATAGGCTGGTGGAGAAAGACCTTTCAGTGTTTGTGCAGAAGACTCCCTGTGTTCTCTGCCTGTCTGGATCTTGGTGCGTCCTGTCTGCGGCTGGTCAGACTTCCTGCCTGAACCAGTGACATTCGTCTGTGTGAGCCGTGGCAAACTACTCCCTACCACCAAACAGAATTGCCTCCCAGAGGGATTTGAATACTGTCAAATGCATTTTGACTGAGGTGTACTGACTTTAGCATTAAGCCCTTTATTACTGTCCTTTGTTTTTTTAATCATCCATTCTTAAGCTGGGGCCATGTTATTACATAATGTGTTTAATAGGTATAGTTCACATGCTCATCACTTACCTGATTGTTGTGCTCTTTCCTGTATGGGGTATCAAGGGAAGGAGAATTACTCTTCTGTGTGAGGTGGTGCCATCTTGGGACATTATTTCACTGTGGCTCTAGGAATTCTCAGGAATGATGACAGTAATGTGCTGAAGTCATCTGCACTCCGTGGATGAGCACTGAAATACTGTAAGGTCATGAAAAGTTAATGGAGAATTAATACCTTGTAAACATAATCCCCTACTATTTTAAATAATGACCTAGTGAAGTTAAGGCAACGTAGAATATTCTGATATGAGCTGAACAATTTAAAACTGGTAAAGAAGGGTCTATAAAGGATTTAGAACTGATGATTCATTTAGCTGTGAAGTAAATAGACTACTTTGTATGACAAGTATACTCATCTTTCAAGGAGGTAGCTGAGGTATCTGGAGGTTAAATAATGTGCCCAAAGTCAGACGGGTAATAAGGGACAAAGCTGGGATCTGAACCCACACCTCTCTGACAGCCCAGCTGTCAGATCTTAACCACTGTGCAGTGCTGGCTTTCCTCGGGGCGGGGGGTGGGTGGTGGTGGTGGTGGTGGTGGTGCATTTTGTGGCACAAGATATAGTACAGATTCCTCTGTATTGAAAAGATGAGGCAAATTCAGATTTAAAACAGAAGCTTGGAAATTACTTTGCCTTTTATTGAACCAACAATTCAATTTAATAACTTATCAAGGGCCTAGTATGTGTAAAGTACTATGCTAGGTGCTACAGAGGTTATCAAGATTACTAGCTGTCATAGCTTGTAAAACGTATAAAATACATGGTAAAAACATATATAAAATACAAGATAGAATTCATTCACTCAGCAAACATTTATTTGACACCTATGGTGTGCCAGGAGTGGGCTAGACATTGAAAATCATTCATCTATTCATTAATTCATCCTAAACTTTTGATTACCTACTATGTGCCAGGCACTGTTCGAGATGCTGGGAATATAGTTGAGAACAAAGCAGACGGTCTGTATTCTCACTGAGTATACATTTTAGTGGGAAGGTGACAGACAAGAAATAAATAAAGAAGAAAGACCAGCTCTGCAGAGAGTGTGCAGAGAGTGACTGGGTGGCTACATTAGATTATAAAGATAAATAAGACTTGTGCTGGAGAAGACAGACATGTAAACAGCTAATTACAGTGTGAGGTGATATGTGCAATGATCAGTGTATGAACAGAGTACTGTGGGTGAAGTGACTATGAATGGCCTTGTAGAGCCACGTGAGGGAACCAAGAGACAGCTGTAAGCAGTCTGCTGACAGGACCTGAGGTGGATAGTAATTGGATAAGAGTGGTGGAGCAGTCTGAAGTCTAGGCTAACTCTCTGGAATTACAGCCCTAGTCAACTGCAGGGGGAAGGCTCTTCTCACAGAGAATAGTAGGGAAGGCTTCCTGAGTGAGGTGACATTTAAATTTGGTCTTTTAACATACAGAGATGAAGGAGAGGGCATCCTGTGGTTATATTACCAAGAGAAAAAGTGGAAAGATGAAGCACATTTTGAGAGTGCATGGAGCATAGAGTGTGTGAGGGAGAAGGCCATGGGGAGTTAGGCCTGAAATACAGGGTTGCTTTAGATGAGCAGAGGAAAACTGCTGAAGGTTTTTGTATAGACTGACATAATCACAGGTTTAGGAATATTCTTGCAGTAGTGTATAAGATAAATTGGAGTGGGTAAAGAGAGGTGGCTGAGAGAGAATTCAGGAGGCTATTGTGATGGCACTGAGGTAATGGGGATCTGATCTAGGATGGTGCCCTTGGGGCTGGAGTGGAGATCATGTGATAGGCATGAAGCTAAAAATAATAAGGCAGACTATTGATTGGATGTGGGAAGTTAGGGAGAGGAAGGGGAAAAATATGACTCCAAGAATGTAATCCCAGATGGATAGGAAGATAGGGTTTCCACTGGCAAACTAAGGAAGGCAGAAAGGGAAATGGGTTTGGGAGGACAGATTACTTAGGTTAGATTAGCTTGGGGTTTGTGGAATTAATGGTGCTAGTGCGGCACTGGAGTAAAAGTGTCAGACAAGTAAATAAAAATGGGATTTTAGCTCTAGGTTACAAGGTGTAGATTGGGGTGGTATTAAACCCTCATGGAAACGGAAGCTGTGGGATAGATGATGTTGGTCATTCTCAAAGAAAGGAGGTGAGGATAGAGACTTGGAAGCATGATCATTTTGGCTTTTTCTCTATGTTTTTCTTCTTGCACTTATAGTGCTAATAATTAAAAAAAAAATTTTTTTATGTTCTTTTTTATTGTGGTGAAAGTATATACAACAAAACGTATCAATTCAGCAATTTCTGCATGTATAATTCAGTGACATTGATTACATTCTTAAAGTTGTGCAACCATTCTTGCTGTCATTTTACAAATTATTCTACCACCATTTACGTAAACTTGATGTTTCCAAGGGAAAAGCTTTCCTTTCTTCCCTCCCTCCTACCCATGGTGTTATGGAGTGAATCAGCCTCTATGTCTGTGGTTGTAATCTCCTTTGGGAATGAGTTGTCTTTGTTATGTTAATGTGGCAGGATTAGTGTAGGGTTATTTTAAGTCAACCTGTTTTGACCTATAAAAGAGATTAAACAAGCAAGCAAGTGAGCAGAGATGGGGGAAGGGAGATGTCAGGCACATGAAGATTACTGAGAAGCAGAAGCTCAGAAGAGACAAGGACCTTCCTCCAGAACCAACAGAGAGAGAAAGCCTTTGGACTTCTAGCCTCCTGAAACTGTGAAAAAATAAATTTCTGTTTGCTGAAGCCATCCACTTGTGGTATTTCTGTTATAGCAGCTCTAGATAATTAAGACACATGTTAACCACTAAAATTCTCTGGTTTCTATATATTTATTTATATCATATAAGTGAGATCCTACAGTGTTTGTCCTTTTGCGACTGACTTATTTTTCTCAGCATGTTTTCAGGGTTCATTCATGTTGTGGCTTGCGTCAGGACTTCATTTTTCTTTTTGGCTAAGTAATATTCCATTGAATGTATATACCACATTTTGTTTATCCATTCATTTGTTGATGGACGTTTTGGTTGTTTCTACATTTTGCCTATTGTGAAAAATGTAGTGCTAATTTAATCAGACTACCCTGTTGGACTTCCAACCCTCTACTTCCAGCTCAGTTCACTATGTCACTTGAAAAATTGTGTCCCTGGATACAATTTTATCTGGATTCCACTGCAGAAATAAGTTTTAATCAAGGGCAACATAAAAAACAGCTTTGTGACCTCATTTGCTGTTGGGACACAATTGGTACATTTTTCCATCACGTCTTTCAGTGTCTCCTAGAGCAGTGCTTTCAGAGTAAGTGATAGGAAACAGCCTTGCTTCCCTGGAGGAGTGCAGATGTTTACTTCTCATGGAAAATCAGATAACTAATCATGTTTACTTTTTTACTTTGGCTGCTGGGAAGCACAGATTCAAATTCTCCGTTCAACTGTAATAACTGTGTAGGACCTTATGATCTCCATTTTTGAATTCCATTCCACAGACTCTCTTATTCAGGCCCCAGTGTTCATTTTCTTTTCTAATTTATACTTTACTGGTGATGATTTTTATTTTTTTTCTTTAATAAATGCATTTCACAAACTTTGTAGAAATAAGCCTTTTTTTTTTCTCAAAATATTTGTAGAATAAAGTGTAGGTTAAGTAAATAATGCCACTGTGTTGTTTACTATATGAATGAGATACAGTTAGAATGTTACATAGATCAATACATAAATACCAGGACTCATCCTATTTTAAATGTGTATGTTCTTTGTTCTCCATGTACTTTGTCTTCACTGATACAAGTTTTTAGGCAAGTGGTACATACAATCACAGTCTGTTAAACTAAATGAAAAAATGATGCAACAGCGAGAGCCAGGTTCATGTGTAAATATTTACACATTGACCCAGTCCACTCTACCTCTTGATCAGTTTTTCTTTCCAGGTGTATGAGTCCTTGCAATAAGAATTGGGATTTTGTTTTAAATCAGTCATCCATAAATGTTAATAGTTGGTTCGTTTGGAAATTTGGAGTTGATGTTATTAATAACCTGGGACTAATAATTGGGATTTGAGCTAATCTGCTTTTATTTCCAGTCAATTTATGTAAACCCTGCCTTGGAAGACAGTAGTGTTTGGGTTGTTCACTACTGAGTAATGAGTAGATGATTAAAGAAACCAAACCTGTTACCATTGAGTTGATTCCAACTCATAGTGACCCTATGGTAGATCACTGGGTAGGTAAAAAGATTTGACCTCTTATTGCCAATACTAGATACTGTTGTCTGAAGGAAGATCTCTTCTTTTTCACTCTGTAGAAGAAAACCTTTGCTTTTAGTGGCCAGATAAAGAACCAGACTCCTTTATGACAAAAATATTTTAAATTAAAGTAACCACATAATTAAAGGGATATCTGTGATTATTGGATTTGCCCTATTTAGCCTCCAGTGAAAATTTCCCCCACAATTTTAAACTTAAAAGTGCCAGCTTTCCCTCAATCTACTCTGTTAGTTCTTATAAAATGAGAAGAATATAAACCTGTACTGATAGAAATTTAAGTAGTACAAAAAAACTTTGTAGAATCAAATGAATACCGAATGTGATTTTTTTTGGCGGGGGGGGGGGGGGCTTTGTTTTAAAAATAGTAATTCCTAGCTGTAAGTCACTTTGGTTTGTGCCAGACTGATGAACCACTTTCTGTCTCCATGGACTGTCAAAATGTTGACATGAAAATCTTTGTGATTCAATTTGTGTAAGAAAAGAGTCCAGTTAAATAACACAGTGGCAGTTACTTAATTAGATCCCATCTCATTCCACAAAGAGAAGTGCAGTTATGTGGTAATAAATGCTGCAGTGTCTTTTTTGTGGATGGTACGGGTATGGAGGAGCTTACTGTCCTCTTAGAGCCTTGTGGCTATGTTATATTTCTTGGTTTTCATTAGAGCTTCTCATGAAGCTCAACTAATGTCTAATCACTTGGTAATGATAGGGCATAACAGCTATATTCAAGGTGTTTTTTTCAGGGAGCATATTCCTGCACTACCTTTTAGAAGTGTAGCTGAGAGAAGAATAGTGTCTCTGGAGGGCCTGAATGAGTTGGAATCGACTTGACGGCAGTTGGTTTAATGTCCAGCCTGGATAGGCAGACCACCAGAGAGCTGGGTACCTGGGCCTCAGTGTATTGACTCCAGAGCACTGTTCTTACTGAATTTTTGGTTTGCATGATATTCTTAGCCTATATTAAGAGGTGTTACAGGAAACTGCCCTCTCAAACTCATCACTGTTTATTTTAAACAAATATCTTTAGGGTTTTAATTACATTAAACAGTGTTTTCTGTCAGGAATCACAGGATAAAATTCTGGTCTCTGTATCAAAAATAGTTGTTCTTTCTCTGAGCAACTGGTTTATTTTCACCCTGTGGGCACTGTGAAACACTGTTAATCTTAAAACAGATCATGTTTCCCTCTCTGTATTGGCTCCAGCAAAGCTTAGAGCCAAATCCATAGCCCATTTCTAGCCAGAGACTAAGATTTCGTAGAATATTCTGTAGTAATCTCACTGCTCAGTGCATCTTACTTCCCTGCCCTTATTTCCCCTTTGCCTCATTTTTCTTACTTGTTTAAAGTTTAGTTTATTTGAGGAATGGCATCATAAATATTTCCTGGACAAAGTGGGTATATTAAGCTTTTTATCATTCTGAGTGATGCCATTTGATGGGTTTAAGGTTGAGTTTTGTGCCTCTTACATTCAGTGATGGCAGATTCTGTTGGTGTCCTCCCAGCAAAGTACCAGAGATGGACACAAAATATGTTCCTCCTCTGTGGAGACTTTCCTGATTCTCTACAAGCAGATTACTTAGTCTCTAGCTCTCTCTGTCTTTCCCTCTCCCCGCCTCCTCCTCCTCAGATGTCTACAGCACTTTTCTTCTGGCTCTTTTTCTTCTTTGTGGCTATAGTTATTGGCATGCTTATCTTATCCTACTAGTTTAAAAGCTCTTTTGAACACAAGGATTCTACTACTCTTTATATTCTTTACTGTGCTATTACAGTGCCTTGCACATATTTGGTACTCATATAATGGCTAAATTGAGTATTGGTGGGCCATTCAAAAGGAGCAGTGGTGACGCAGTGGTAAAGCACTTGGCTGCTAATCGAAAGGTTGATGATTCCAACCCACCAGCCACTCCGTGGGAGAAATATGTTGCAGTCAGCGTCCATAAAGATTTACAGCCTTGGAAGCCCTATGGAGGCAGTTCTACTCTGTCCTGTAAGGTTGCTATGAATTAGAATCTACTTGATGGCAATGGGTTTGGTTTTTGGTTTGGTTTTAGGCCATTGAAAAATAGTTCAAAAATAAAAAGAAGAAAAAAGAAGGAAAAAATAAACCGTCCATGTTGGGCTTTCTATGATGATAAGGATAAGGAGATAGGAATATGTAGTATGCTAGTGAAGATTTTGAAATATGCTGAGGGTCAGAGGGGTTGTATGTTGAAAATATGGTACAGTGAAAACAGCATGCTTCTAAGGATGAGAAAAGAATATTGCATATAGGAGCCAACATATGCTACTTTCCTCTCTGTATCACATGTAAATGCATGGTTGAATCAATGTTGGGAGCCTGGCATCTCCAGTAAGAAAGATCAACTCTCTCCTCTTACAGAAAAAAGATAAAGGGCCTGTTTGAACAGGAACAATTTAATCAGTGAAGGTTAGAAGTTGCTTTGTATCTATGCTACAAATAGCGTAGATCACTCCTAAAGTGTAATGCAGATTACATCACCTCTAAGATCTTGATTAGAGGTGGTGTAACCATATAGAATATTTTAATCATATAGAATAATAGTTGGTTCTGGCTCACAGCCACTTTATTATGATTGTGAGCCGGAACCAAGTATTATTCTATATGATTAAATTCCAGTACAACTAAAGAATGTGGACAGACTCATGGAGTGAACTGTAATGACATGTGACACATATTCAGTAACCCTTTAATAGGAAAGTTCATTGAAATAAAAATAAATTAGTGGAAGGCAAAACGTTATCAACTTTAGACACATAGTTGGTAACATTTTATTTTGTAATGAAATTCACAAAATCTGTAGTTGGTTGTGTAGAGAAGGGCAACTTTTTTTTAAATTTAAAAATAGGTTATGTGGAGGCAGAATACAAAAGATTAATATACAGAACTCTTTAAGAAATTAGGAAGGAAATTAGGAAAAATGCAGAACACACAACAGAGGAAATTAAAAAGATTAGAGAAGAGCGTAATGGCAAATTTAACAGGCTGCAAGAATCTGTAGAGAGACAGCAATCAGAAATCCAAAAGATTAACAATAAAATTTCAGAATTAGACAACTCAATAGAAAGTCTTAGGAGCAGAATTGAGGCAATGGGAGTCAGAATTAGTGAGATGGAAGATAAAGTACTTGACACCAACTTATATGAGGAAAAATCAGATAAAAGGATTTAAAAAAATGAAGAAACCCTAAGAATTATGTGGGACTCTATCAAGAGGAATAACCTGTGAGTGATTGGAGTACCAGAACTGGGGTGGATAACAGAAAATATGGAGCGAATTGTTGAAGATTTGTTGGCAGAAAACTTCCTTGATATCGTGAAAGATGACAAGATCATCGAACCCCACATAAGGTAGATCCCAAAAGAAAGTCACCAAGACATATTATAATCAAACTTGCCAAAACCAAATATAAAGAGAGAATTTTAAGAGTGGCTAGGGATAAATGAAAAATCATCGACAAAGGAGAGTCAATAAGAATAAGCTTGGACTACTCAGCAGAAACCATGCCGGCAAAAAGGCAATGGGATGACATATATAAAGCCTTGAAGGAAAAAACCTGCCAGCCAAGAATTATTTATCCAGCAGAATTGTCTCTCTGATATGATGGCAAAATTAGGGCATTTCCAGATATACAGAAATTTAGGGAATTTGCAAAAACCAAACCAAAATTACAAGAAATACTAAAGGGGGCCCTCCAGTTAGAAAATCAGTAACATCAGATAACAACGCAAGACTAGAACACAGGACAGAGCAGCCAGATATCAATCCAGATAGGAAAGTCACAAAAGGAAATCAAAGCTAAAACACTGAAAATAGGGAAACAGATGTCAGTATGTAAAAGATGAAAACATTAAAAGAAAAAAGAGGGACTTAAAAAATGTAGACATAGATTTTTCATATGGATAGGAAGTCAAGGCTATATAAAGAAATAAAAGACTGATATAAACTTAGAAAAATAGGGGTAAATATTAGGGTAAGCACAAAGTAAAATAACAATCCTACAAGTGAAAATAAACTAGAAAAATATAAAAACTCAGCAAACACAAAATCAACAACAGTGAAAAAGATGAAAGAAAATACTTAAAGAGAAATGACTCAGCACAGAAAATTAAGGGGAACAAAGAAACTGTGAACATCACACAAAAAAAGACATCAAAATGACACAACTAAACTCATACCTATCAATAATTACGCTGAATGTAAATGGACTAAATGTACCAATAAGGAGACAGGGTGGCATATTGGGTAAAAAAACACGATCAGTCTAGATGATGCCTACAAGAGATGCATCTTAGACTTAAAGACACAAACAAACTGAAACTCAAAGGATGGAAAAATATCAAGCAAACAACCCTTGAAAAAGAGCAGGAGTGGCAATATTAATCTCTGACAAAATAAACTTTAAAGTGAAATCCACCACAAAGGATAAGAAAGGACACTATATAATGATTAAAGGGTCAGTACACCAAGAGGACATAACTATAATAAATATTTACGCACCCAACGACAGGGCTCTAAAATACATAAAACAAACTCTAACAGCACTGAAAAGAGAGAGAGACAGCTCCACAATAGTAGCAGGAGACTTCAACACACCAATTTCGGTGAAGGACAGAATATCCGGAAAGAAGCTCAACAAAGACATGGGAGAGCTAAATGCTACAATCAACCAACTTGATCTCACAGACGAATACTGAATACTCCACCCAACAGCAGCCAAGTACACTTTCTTTTCCAACGCACATGGAACATTCTCCAGAATAGACCACATATTAGACCATAAAGCAAGGCTTAACAAAAATCCAAAGCATCAAAATATTACAAAGCATCTTTTCTAACCATAAAGCTATAAAAGTAGAAATCAACAACAGAAAAAGCAAGGAAAAAAAACCAAACACATGGAAACGGAACAACACCTTGCTCAAAAACTACTGGGTAATAGAAAAAATTAAGGATGGAATAAAGAAATTCATAGAATCAAAAGAGAATGAAAACACATCCTACCGGAACCTTTGGGATACAGCAAAACCACTGCTCAGAGGTCAGTTTATAGCAATAAATGCACACATCCAAAAAGAAGAAAGGGCCAAAATAAAAACATTAACCTTACAATTGGGACAAGTAGAAAGAGAGCAGCAAAAGAAGCCCTCAGTCTCCAGAAGAAAGGAAATAATAAGAATTAGAGCAGAATTAAATGAAACAGAATAGAAAAACAATTGAAACAGTTAACAAGACCAAAAACTTGTTCTTTGAAAAGATCAACAAAATTGATAAATCATTGGCCAGAATGACAAAAGAAAAACAGGAGAGGAAGCAGATAACCTGTAGAAGAAATGAGATAGGGGATGTCACAATAGACCCAACTGAAATTAAAAGAATCATAACAGAATGCTATGAAAAATTGTACTCTAACAAAGTTGAAAACCTAGAGGAAATGGACAAATTTCTAGAAACTCACTACCTACCTAAACCAACACAGAGATAGAACAACTAAATAAACCCATAACAAAAGAAGAGATTGAAAAGGTAATTAAAATACTCCCAACAAAAAAAAGCCCTGGCCTGGATGGCTTCACTGGAGAATTCTACCGAATTCTACCAAACTTTCAGAGAAGATTTAACACCACTACTGCTGAAGGTATTTCAGAGCATAAAAAATGATGGAATACTCCCAGACTCATTCTATGAAGCCAGCATAACCCTGATACCAAAACCAGGGAAAGACACCACAAAAAAAGAAAATTACAGACCAATATCCCTCATGAACATTGACGCAAAAATCCTCTACAAAATTCTAGCCAATAGAATTAAGCAACATATCAAAAAAATAATTCACCATGATCAAGTGGGATTTATACCAGGTATGCAGGGATGGTTCAACATTAGAATAAAACAATTAATGTAATCCATCACATAAATAAAACAAAAGAACCATATGATCTTATCAGTCAATGCAGAAAAGGCATTTGACAAAGTCCAGCACCCACTCATGATAAAAACTCTGAACAAAATAGAAATAGAAGGGAAATTCCTCAACATAATTAAGGGCATGTATACAAGGCCAACAGCCAACATCATCCTAAATGAAGAGACTTTGAAAGCATTTCCCTTGGGAACAGGAACCAGACAAGGATGCCTTATTCAACATTGTGCTGGAGGTTCTAGTCAGAGCAGTTAGGCTAGAAAAAGAAATAAAGGGCATCCAAATTGGTAGGGAAGAAGTAAAAGTATCTCTGTTTGCAGATGATATGATCTTATACACAGAAAACCCCAAAGAATCCACAAGAAAACTACTGGACTAATAGAAGATTTCAGCAAAGTATCAGGATACAAGATAAACATACAAAAATCAGTTGGATTCCTCTACACCAACAAAGAGAACCTCAAAGACGCAATCACCAAATCAATACCGTTTACAATAGCCCCCAAGAAGATAAAATACTTAGGAATAAATCTAACCAGAGACGTAAAAGACCTATACAATGAAAACTACAAGACACTACTGCAAGAAACCAAAAGACACCTGCATAAGTGGAAAAACATACCTTGCTCATGGATAGGAAGACTCAACATTGTGAAAATGTCAGTTCTACCCAAAGCGATCTAAAGATACAATGCAATCCCGATCCAAATTCCACCGGCATTTTTTAATGAGATGGAGAAACAAATCACCAACTTCATATGGAAAGGGAAGAGGCCCCAGATAAGTGAAGCTTTACTCAAAAAAAAAAAGAACAAAGTGGGAGGCCTCACACTACCTGATTTTAGAACCTATTATACCGCCATGGTACTTAAAACAGCCTGATACTGGTACAACAACAGATACGTAGACCAGTGGAACAGAACTGAGAATCCAGATGTAAATTCATCCACCTATGAGCAGTTGATATTTGACAAAGGCCCAAAGTCTGTCAACTGGGGCAAAGACAGTCTCTTTAACAAATGATAGTGGCATAACTGGATATCCATCTGCAAAAACTGAAACACCGTGCACAAAAACTAACTCATAGTGGATCAAAGACTTAAATATAAAATTGAAAACGATAAAGATCTTGGGAGAAAAAATAGGGACAACACTTGGAGCCCTAATACATGGCATAAACACAATACGAACCGTAAATAACATGCACAAGCACCAGAAGAGAGACTAGATAACTGGGAGCTCCTAAAAATCAAACACACACATGCTCATCAAAAGAACTTCATCAAAAGAGTCAAAAGACAGCCTACAGACTGGGAAAAAATTTTTGGCTACAACAAATCCGAGCAGCGTCTAATCTCTAAAATCTATAAGATACTGCAAAATCTCAAAAACAAAAAGACAAATAACCAAATTAAAAAATGGGCAAAGAATATGAACAGGCACTTCACCAAAGAGGATATTCAAGTGGCTAACAGACACATGAAGAAATGCTCACAGTCATTAGCCATTAGAGAAATGCAGATCAAAACTATAATGAGATATCATGTCACCCCAACAAGGCTACCATTAAGCCAAAATACACAAAGTAGTAAATGTTGGAGAGGTTGTGGAGAGATTGGAACACTTATCCACTGTTGGTGGGAATGTAAAATGGTACAACCTCTTTGGAAATTGATTTGGCGCTTTCTTAAACAGGTAGAGGTAGAAGTACCACACGACCCAGCTATCCCGCTTGTTGGAATATATCCTGCAGAAATAAGAGCCATGAAACAAATAGATACATGCACACCCATGTTCATTGCAACACCGTTCATAATAGCAAAAAGATGGAAACAACCTAGGTGCCCATCAAGGGACGAACGTATAAACAAATTATGGTATATCCACACAATGGAATACTATGCAACGATAAAGAACAAGGATGAAGCCGTGAAACATCTTATAACATGGAGGAATCTGGAGGTCATTATGGTGAGTGAATTTAGTCAGTCACAGAAGGACAAATATTGTATAAGGCCACTATTATAAATACTCAAGAAAAAGTTTAAACACAGAAGAAAACATTCTTTGATGATTATGAAGGTGGGGAGGGAGGGTGAGGATTATTTACTAACTAGATAGTAGATAAGAATTATCTTAGGTGAAGGGAAGGACAGCACATACTACAGGGGAAATCAGCACAGCTGGACTACACCAAAGCTAAGAAGTTTCCTGAATACAGTCAAACACTTTGATGGACAGAGTAGCAGGGGTAGGGGTCTTTCAGGGGCATCTAGGTCAACTTGCATAACAAAGCTTATTAAGAAAATGTTCTGCATTCTACTTTGGTGAGTGGCATCCGGGGTCTTAAAAGCTTGCAAGTGGCCATCTAACATGCATCAATTGGTCGCAACCACTTGGAGTAAAGGTGAATGAAGAACACCAAAGAGACAAGGAAAGTATTAGCCCAAGAGACAGAACGGGCCACATAAACCAGAGACTTCATCAGCCTGAGAACCAAAGAACTAGATGGTGCCTGGTTACCACCAATGACTGCCCTGACAGGGAAGACAACAGAGAGTCCCGGATGGAGCAGGAGAAAGGTGGGTTGCAGATTCTAGTAAGAAGACCAGACTTGATGGTCTGACTGAGACTGTTGGTACTCCAGAAAGCATGGCCCCTGGATTCTCTATCAGCCCAGAACTAAAACAATTTCCAAGGCCAACTCTTCAGACAGGGATTGGACTTTACTGTGGAACATAAAGTGATACTCATGAAGAGTGTGTCTCTTAGCTCAAGTAGATACAAGAGACTAAACGGGCAGCTTCTGTCTGGAGGTGAGATGGAAAGGTAGAGAGGGTTAGGAGCTGGTTGAATGGACATGGGGAATCGGATGGAAAGGAGGAGTGTGCTGTCACAGTATGGGGAGAGCAGTTAGAGTCACATAACAGTGTATGTATAAATTTTTGTATGAGGAAAAAAAATAGGTTATATTTTGTCAGTTATCACGTTATCAGTAAGAATCATGATTTCAATAGTAAAATTTTAAATATCAAATGCTTAGAAAAATACTAATCAGAGAAATAATTTAATTTGATTCTTTTCATTATATTTCCGTCTCCTCCTCTTCCCCTGGAAAACAAACATAGGGTTTCTTTAATTTAAGAAAGCAGAAAACAAAATAAAAAAGCCTACCTTACCAGCATTTCATTTTTAAAAAACTTTAGGGTCTTGAAAGAGTTTCTTTTAAGTAATAGGTAATTGAAAACACACCTTTAAGAACCCTTTATGGAATTAATGAATTACCAGTGTAGTCAGCATAATACTGTTAATATTAGTTCCAGTTTCTAAAGCATGTTTTCTTTAAATGAAGTTTAAATAGTTGCATTTCCAAGATACAAATTTGTTCTGTTTCTTTTAGACTGAAGTGAAGAAAATCTAGAACTTAGTTTCCTAATTAATGAGAATGATGCTCTATAAAACTATGTATAAATAGAGGGGGCGGCATGGCATTAAATGCACTATTTCTGGAGTCCTACTGCCTCATAGGGTTGTTGCGAGGATTAAATGAGTTTATTTTTCATGACAAGCGTTTAGAATATTGCCTGGCATAAAGTATATAGAAGTGCTTTTTCTTTTTATTATTGTTATTATAAATAATTTATACCATTTATTTGTGTAATTAAAGAGAAAAATAATTTTTATTGCCTTACCCCCAAAAGGATTTGAGGTTCCTCTGAAGCCACTAAAGTGGCTTCTGCTGTTAGCAGAAGTTACTGAAAAGCTGGAGAGTTTTATAACTCCCTGTCTTCCCCGAGTCCTGCACTTCTTTCTGTTATAAATGGGGTCTCCATGAGTCGGAGCCCATTTGGTGGCAACTAACACCCACAACAGCAAAGAACAGAAATTTATTGTCTCACAGTTTTGGAGGCTAGCAGTCCAAATTCAGGGTGTGATAACTAGGGGAAGGTTCTTCTTTCAGCTTCTGGTAGCTGCCAACAATCCTTGGCCTTCTTGGGCTTGTAGATGCATCTTCACATGGCGTATGTCTTCCATTTGTGTGTGTGTGTGCACGCGCGTCTGTGCCTGTACATGTACGTGTGTATCTGTTTTGTTCTTTTTATAAGTCAGGGATTAGTTTTAGGACCCACTCTATTCCATTGTGACCTCGTTAACATAGTAAAAGAAAAGCCCTATTTTTAAACAGGATCACATTCACAGGCATAGGGATTAGGACTTCAGCACATGTTTCTAGGGAACACAATTGAATCCACAGCAGTACTAATCTTTATTTTTTTAATATCTCATATCTTTATTCCAAAGTACTTTTTACATGCTATATAATTTATTTACTTACGTTTATTGTCTGTCTTTCCCTGCTTGGATGTAAGTTTCACAGGACAGGGTCTTAATTCAAACACCTGGCACATAGTAGGTGCCGTGTAGGGGATCAATAAATATTCTTAGATGAATGAAGAATGAATCTTCAATTGCCAAATAGATATTTCTATTAATTGGTCTCTTCTGATTCTCTTCTGAAACAACTCCGTTTCATGATTTTCTTATTCCCACCAACGATACTACTTCCATGTTACCAAGAGCAAAATCCTAAAGGAGTTTGCAGCCACACCTGAAACAGAGCAAATTAGACGATTTTGAAGAGGATTTAGACAGTCACTGCCACCATGGCTCTGGGCACAGGAACAGTAACAGTACATACTTGCACTAGGTGGGTGGGATTGAATCTTCTCAGACAGAACTTGGAGTAGCGGCCCAACTACCCAGAAGATTACTTAGTTACCAAAGTTTATTAGTAAAACCATAGCTTTTGCCTGATATGCTTCCTCTGTCGTGTTAGTTCCACTGGAGATTGATTTCTTTTTGCTTTTAAACAAAGTCCCAACTTTGCAGCCAGTTCCGTCTTACAGTAGCGCCCTGTGACTAAGTCATCTAGTGCTGCTGTAACAGAAATATCACAAGTGGATGGCATTAACAAAGAGAAATTTATTCTCTCACAGTCTAGTATGCTACAAGTCCAAATTCAGGGCATCAGCTTCAGGGGAAGGCTTTCTCTCTCTGTCAGCTCTGGAGGAAGGTCCTTGTTATCAGTTTTCCCTTGTTCTGGGAACATCTCAGTGCAGGAACCTCAGGTCCAAAGTATACGCTCTGCTCCCGGTGCTGCTTTCTTGTTGGTATGAGGTCCCCCCACTCTGCTTGCTTCCTGTCATGGATTGAATTGTGTCCCCCCAAAATATCTGTCAACTTGGCTGGGTCTTGATTCCCAGTATTGTATGGTTGTGTACCATTTTGTAAATCTGATGTGATTTCCTTACTTGTTGTAAACTCTATCACTGTGATGAGGTTATATGTGATTTCCTTGTGTGTTATAAATTCTGTCAATATGATGAGGTTATACTGATGAAGTTTAGAAGATTAAATAGTGTCTTAATCCAATCTCTTTTGAGATATAAAAGAGAAAAGTGAGCAGAGACACATAGGAACTTCATACCACCAAGAAGGCAGTGCTGGGAGTAGAGCGTGTCCTTTGGACCTGAGGTTCCTGCGCTGAGATGCTCCGAGACCAAAGGAAGACTGCTGCATCACAAAGACCTTCTTCCAGAGCCGACAGAGATAGAGAAAGCCTTCTCCTGGAGCTGTTGCCCTGAATTTGGACTTGTAGCATACTGGACTGTGAGAGAATAAATTTCTCTTTGTTAAAACCATCCACTTGTGGTATTTCTGTTACAGCAGCACTAGATGACTAAGACACTTCCCTTTCCTTTTATGTCTTATAAGAGAAAAGGTGGTACGGGCCATACCCCAGGGAAACTCCTTTACATTGGATCAGGGTTGTGACCTTAATAAGGGTGTTACAATCCCACCCTAATCCTCTTTAACATAAAATTACAATCACAAAATGGAGGACAACCACACAATACTGGGAATCATGGCCCAGCCAAATTGATACACCCATTTTTTGGGGGACATAATTCAATCCATGACAGGCCCCTTGTCAGTTCTCTTCTCAGCTGAGGTCTTTGCCTTAGTGTCTCCTAAGGTAGTCCCCTTCCTGCTTTAAAGTCCCTCTGTTTATATCATGCTGTTGCTTGTCATGTAGTATGTTATCTTCTTTTTTCACTTATCCAAATCCATCTTTTTGAATTGACTAGGGAGCCTTTCAGCTCTCACTTACCTGAAGCCATCTGTACCATGTTTTTGGACTCCCAAATGCTGCATTATTTTTAAATATTTAGTTTGCATATTTACTGCTTTCCCTACTTTGTGATAACCTTTTTGAGGGAAGGGACTAATGATATAATGAAGGTGGATGTTAGGGAATGAATCACAAATCATAGCTTTAAGTTAAACTAGGTCACACTTATAAAATTGAGTTAATGTAAATATATTTACTAGCCTGTGATGAAGTTCTCAAGGACTTAAAAAAAAAATCTGAGATCATGTCCTTTCTTTTTTTTTTGTATTAAAATATCCTTTTAAAATTAAATGATAGTGATAATATCTAGTAATAGTAATGGCTTCCAATGAATTATTTTGACTTGGAAAACTAGACAGTTGGCAATTAAATATGTAGATATATTTCTTTTATATATTTTAAAATTACTGGTATGTGAACTCAGAAAGTCTGGAAAAGATAAGTCTTGGTTATTGCTAATCACAGGAGCATAAGTACTCCATCCACTCGCCTGGTGGCCGTTCTTCCTCCTTTTCATTCTAAGTGTTAGTTGCTCAGGGTCTCAGACATTGGCTTACGAGTCTCATGCTGCTGTTTGACTTTGGTTATCCACCCAGAAGATGCATGAAATTTACCTTCCATATATGCAAAAGAGTGTCCTTCCATTTCTTGAACTTCAAAGAATATTTTTCTTGTTCAGTGTAGATTAATCAAGACGGTGGTGTTCCATGCACTTTCTGAGTAAATCAGCTTTATTCAGGTCATCAAAAGAGAAATTTTGCCTGGCTTTCTAATTTTTCAGGCTTATTGAAGATGTCATCGAGGAGACAAAAGACATTTATTTGTTCCTTTTCTTTCCAAATCTTGAACCATTTGTTCTTCTGCTCTGTATTGTCAGGCAAATTAACATTCTCCCCCTTTCCCCCTTGATCTAAAATTTCAAGTTTTCATTGAATGTTTTATTGAGTGTGCTGTATGTTTACTCTTGGATATTGACATTTTAATTACTAGGAGTATTTGATCACATATAATTTTAGTAATGTTCAACAATACCACACAACTCACATTTGTGTGTAATGTGACAGAACAACAGGTGGTGGGAGCTGATACTGTGTGCTGCACAGCTGATTGGCTAAGGGAAATGCCGGGTGTTCCCATATTGCAGCTGACATAATGTAGTATCTTTTGGTTACTCTTCAATTCCAGACAATAGATACCTTTTGTTTTAGTCAGAGTTTCTTGGTTGCAAAGAACAGAAGCCCACTCAAGTTAACTTAAATAAAAAGGTAAGATTTAACAGCCAGTCTCAATGACACCACTGGACCCATAAGGGACTAATGGCAGGGGCTAGAAGGTCAAGAATCATGGTCACATTGTCTCCTATCTGCCTTTCCCTGCTTCTCCATTCCCTTCTCTCCCACATGGGCTAACATAGTTATACCTGCCTGCAACTGCATGACCTCTGGTTTGAGACCTATATTAGAGCCTATATTTGTTGTAAATCAAATTCTCAAAAGAGATAATTTGATTGACTTAATGCAGCCTGTGGACTCATTCTCACTAGATCAGGAAGCTACCCTGGGTTCAGCTATCTATTGAGGTTGGGGAGGTCTTACATGGTACAAATTGGGTAGCTGTTAGTTGGAGTTTGCACCTCTTGTGTTGGTTGTTTCTAATCTATTCTTTCGTATTTTCTATCTTATGTCTTTTTGTTACATATTCTGAGAGATTTTCTTACTGATATCTTACAGTACTTTTACTGAATTTTTACTTTAGCAATCATATTTTCAAAAATATTTTAAGAATTCTTTATTGTTCCCTAATGATTTCAGTTTCATCACATCCTAGTCTTGCTTAATGATTGTAGTATCTTCTTGAATCTCTTCAAGTTGTGTTAGAGTTACTTATTTTTAAAACACGCTTCTGTTTCTTGAATTGACTGTTTCCTCTCAGGGTCAGTTTTCTGTTTTTCCAGGTTACTGGTTTTCCTTATAGACCTGGTTGACTATTCATAACTAAAATTGAAGAACTGGGGAGGGTTTATAATAAGATCTGTAAGTTGATTTTTTTTTTTTTTTTTTCAGCTGCACCTCTCCCCGGAGTGGGAATTCTAAATGGAGCTCTTTTTATGTTTGTGTGTGGTGTGAGGGGACTGGGATCTCTGCTGGCCAGCTTTGTTTTGCCCCAGAAATGCCCTAATGAGGCAGAATTTACTCTGAGGCACCAGAATTCCCATCAGAAGCCTTTAGTAGCCATCTCTCACTCTTCCTACTGCCACAGTTGGTTCAGTTTCTTTAGAAATGGACCCTCAGATGTTTTGTTTGTGGACACACCTGGGCAGGCAGCCTGAAAGCTGCATTAAAGGGGGAGGAGGTAGAGTGGGTGTGCTGTCATCATTTTATCCCTGTCTCATACTCTCCACTCTGTGATACCTGTTGACTCTGAGCCCGGAGCCTCCCTGGGATTCTGTTGAGCATATTGCCTCCTTGGTGGCCCTTGGGTAGCAGCTTTCCCCTCTCATTCATCTGTCAAAACATTCCCACTCCTGGTTCTGTTTTCCAAAAATTTGTTGAAATCTCTTGTCCATTTAAAGCTGTCTTCCAACTATTTTCAGTCTCGTGGGAACAATTCCATATGTTCCAATACTAATATGACACCCAAAAAACTAAACAATATTTTCCTAATATAACAAGTTTTAAATTTTAAACTAGTGTAGTTTACAGTATTTTTACACAAATAACATGCACCTTCTACATTTGTTTGCCAACTGTGCCCTCCCCCCTACGAGGCATTTTCATAAGGATGCTGTGCTGATTTTTTTTTTTTTTTACAGCAACATGTTAAAAAAAAAAAAAAAAGCATCACGACACCACGCTATCCCCCTGCGAGGTATTTTCCTAAATGCGCTATGCTGAAGCAACACTTATGAAAATACCTTGTGGGGCGCAGGGCCTGTTTTTCAAGCAAACGTAGAAGGCTCGTGTTATTTGTGTAAGAATACAGAAATTTATCAGTTTTTTTGTTTAATGGTTTATGCTGTTTGGTTAAGAAATCTTTCACTGGAAGTCAGAGTTTTTCATCCATATTATATTTTTAAATGTATGTTGTTTTACTAGTTATTGAATATTCTGTCTTTTCTTCACTGATCTGAAAAGCCAGCTCTGCTTGAGTTATGTTTTTGGGATCTCTATTCTGTTTCGTAGGTCCACTGGTGTATTCCTGTGCCAATATCACACGTTCTTAATTACTTTCTTAATTACTAAATGTTTTCAGTAAACGTTGATGTCTAGAGGGCGGGTTACCCTATGCTTCTTTTTCAACAATGTCTTGTTTTCTTGTCCCTTTACACTTACATATTCATTTTAGAGTCAGCTCGGCAGTTTTCACTAAAATCAGGTTGGGATTTTGTTGGAATTGGCCTTGATTCTACAGATCAATTTGGGGATAATGAACCTCTTTATGAGCTGATTTTTCCTATCCCTGAGTGTATGTATCGCTCCATTTATTTAGATTCTCTTCAATGTCTTTTGATAAAGGTTTATAATTCTCTTCTTATAGATCTAACACATCTTTTGTTAGATTTGTTTCTGGACACTTTAATTTTTTCATTGCCATTGTATATGGTATCTTTTAAAATTTGCATTTTTCAACAGATGTTGCAGGAGTATAGAAGTATAGTTCACTTTAAAAAATAGCAGCTTTATTGTGGAAAAATTTATATACCATAAAATTAACCCATCATAAGGGTACAGTTTGATGATATTTAGTAAATTTATTCAGTTGTGCAACCAGTCTTATAATCCTTTCAGCACCCCCAGAAGTTCCGCATTTCCTGTTGCACTCAGTTTGTGCGCCTATCCCCAGCCCTAGGCAAGGACTTAATTCACTTTTGTATATTGCTTTTGTATCTTACATTACTAAAATCTCTTGTTAATTCTGGTAATTTATATATTCTTTTGGGTTTTCAATGTAGACAACCGTATTACCTGTAGAACAATTAAAGTTCTGTTTCACTTCTTTCCAATTTTAATACCATTTCTTATTCTTGCACTGTACCAGCTAAGACCTCTAGTACAATGTTGAATAGAGGTGGTTGTCTCACATATGCTTTCCATATTCCAAGGTTTTTTTTTTTTCCCCCAAACTTTCTGGCCCTCTATAGTCTCTCTAGGAGCTCTGGTTCTGCTCTTTCCTGTCAAGTTGCTGTGAGTCGGCAGCAGCTCAGTGGCAACGGATTTGGTTTGTTTGTTTTTCTTAGTCTTTCCTTTTTTTTTACAAGCATTTCCATTCTTTCTTTTAAGAAGTATCTTGGTCATTTCTGTGGGACCTTTGGAGGAAGAATAAATAGATGTATATCCTTTGATGGTATATTCGATATTCTGTACCTAGTACAGTACCATATATGAAAAATTTAAACTGTCACTTGTTTAGGTTTCATAAATTTTTACCAGTTTTGCATTTCATTACAATTGTTCATATCATAGCGATGATGCAGTTTATATAAGTAGATAGTGTGATGGTTAAGGTTGTGTGTCAACTTGGCTAGGCTATGATTCTCAGTGGTTTGGCAGTTATGTAGTTTGGCAGCTACGTAATGATATAATCACCACCATAATGAGATCTGATATAATGTAATCAACTCCATGATGAGATCTGCTGTGAGCAGCCAATCGGTTGGAATGGAGTTTCCTTGGGAGTGTGGCCTGCATCCAGTGTATGTAGACTTTCTGGCAAAGCTCGCTGGCTTTTGCTCGCTCTGGATCCTGCATCTGACCTCCAATTCTTGGGACTTGAGCTAGCAGCTTGCCTGCTCATCTTGGGATTTGTCAGCCTCCACAGCCTGTGGGCCAGTGGCCTGCCATCTTACCTGCTGATCTTGGGATTGTCAGCCTCCTTAGCATGTGAGCCAGAGGCCTGCCATCTAACCTGCCGATCATCTACAGCTAAGTGAGTCAGGAGAAGCCTCCAGCCTGACCCACGGGCTTGGGACTTTCCAGCTTCTACAACTGTGCGAGCCGTTTCCTTGCTATAAATCTCTTTCTCTCTCTGTGTATGTGTGTGTGCGTATATATATATATATATACATGCTTCACTGGTTTTGCTTCTCTAGAGAAACCAGCATAAGACAGCAGTAGTGTAGTAATCCAGGATTATTGGTGAATGTTATAATATTTTTTAAATTATAATTTTACTTCATTCCTCTGATTTCTGTAGGCTCAGAATGCTTTGTTTTTAGCTTGGGAACCTTTAGGACAATGTTAATTTATTACAGAATAGGAGTTTAGTGATGGATTTTTTTTTTTTTTTTTTTTTGTTGAGTAAGATCCATTGGACCAAGATAAAAAAAGCAGTGCTGGTGTTAAGTAGTAAGCTGCAAATGTATGACAGTCTCTCTCTTTCTCTTGTTGGTTGAGGTTAATCTTTGACAAAATTGGGAAATAAATTTTGGCACTTTAAAACTTTTGGGTTCTCTTTTCTTCTCCCCTCTTAACCAACCCCTATTGTGAAACAGTTTTGCTTACAAGAGTAATTTTGACATTCTCTGCAATGCTTGATGCTGGTGGGGCTAGCTCCGCTGACAGATCTCTTTCAGAGGTATCAGACCACAGGCCAGCCAGCACATGGGCTAATGGAAGAGTTAGGTTGTGAATGCTGATCCAGATCTCTAAAGTGAGAACTCTAGTACTTTTTCTTGACTCTGTGGTTAACAGATTTCTGAAATTTAATGGAAAAGTAAGTTGGCTTTATAGAATGACAACATATAATTACTACCCATTCTTTTCCCCATTTAACAATTTACCCTGGAGTTAATTTAAGGGATGTTTTCTTTTAAGTGGTGATGTTTCTAAAAATGAAACTTATGGAAGACTTCTTAGGACTCCAACAAAAGTGCAAAGATGACATTGTTTGTATCTTTGTGAAGTAGTATATCTGTTTTTTAATGCAGAGAGGTCTTCCGTAAGTTAATTCGAATTACTGATGTACGGCATACTTCTTTTATATAACCTGTTACTCCTTGTTATGACTATTCTTTTAAGAAGGTTAACTTTTTTCACTTGTTGTTGTTAGGTGCCGTCGAGTTGGTTCTGACTCATAGCGACCCTATGAGATGGAGTAGAACTGCCTCATTGGGTTTCCAAGGAGTGGCTGGTGGATTCAAACTGCTGACCTTTTGGTTAGCAAGTAAACTCGTAACCACTGCACCACCAGGACTCCTTTTTTTTTTACTTAGTTTCTCAAAAAATTTGGAAAAAATTTTCAAGGACCGTATTTTAATTTCTCTTCTGCTCATAATAAAAGCTATCGCTTTCCTTTGTGCTGCAGCCACATGGGTCTTCTTTCATCTCCTCTAACCACCATCCTTTTCCTCCCTCAGGATCTTGCCACAGGTTGTTCTTTTTTCCTCTGCCCCTCCCCATTTTTTTTTTATTCAGGGTACCTCCTCATATCCTTCAACTTGCATTTTAACTCTTCTTTCCTCAGAGAGGACTTCCCAGGCACCCTGTCTTAGGTCTTTCCTAATAGTCTGTCTCATGGTACCCAGTTCTTTTCTTTCATAACATTTACCAGAGCTTCTAAGTGATATATTTTGTGTGTGTTTTCTTCAGTGTCCACCTTCTCAACTAGACTCTGAACTTGAGCAGGGATCCTGGTTGTTTGGTTTTCAGTGTCTACTGACCGTCTAGGGTAATGCCTGACACGTGTTGTTGTTAGTTGCTGTCTAGTCAGCTCCAGCCTATGGTGACCTTGTGCACAAGAGAATGAAACATTGCCCAGTCCTGCACCATCTTCATGATCTTCGATATGTTTGAGCCTATTGTTGCAGCTCTTGTGTCAGTTAATCTCATGGAGGGTTTCCCTCATTTTCACTGACCCTCTGCATTACCAAACATGTTGTCCTTTTCTAGGGATTGGTCTTTCCTGATAATGTGTCCAAAGTAAGCAAGATGAAGTCTCACAATCCTTCTTCTAAGAAGCATTCTGGCTGTACTTCCTCCAGGATGGATTTGTGCATTCTTCTGGCAGTCTATGGTATATTCAGTATTCTTTGCCAACATGACAATGCAAATGCAGCAGTTCTTTCTTCTTCTTTTTGTATTGCCCAGTTTTTATGTACATGCGAGGCAATTGGAAAGACCATGGCTTGGGTCAGGCACACCTTAGTCATCAAAGTGACATCTTTGCTTTTTAACAATTTAGAGAGGTTTTTTGCAGCAGAATTTTCCAGTACAGTATGTCATTTGATTTCTTGACTGCTGCTTCCATGGGCATTGATTGTTGATCCAAGTAGAAGGTAATCTTTGACAACTTTAATGTCTTTGTCATTTATCATAATGTTGTTTATTGGACTAGTTGTGAGGATTTTTGTTTTCTTTATGTTCAGGTATAAGCCATATTAAAGGCTGACACATAGTAAATTAAAAAAATAGTGATTGAATGACTGATTGACAGAATGAACACATTATTTGCGTATTTTGTTTCTGGTACTGTGTTGAGCAGTTCTTGTGTATTATTTTAATTTTATTTTTACTACAACTCTTCAGGGTAGGCAATATTGTTGTTAGGTGTCATTGAGTAGATTCAGACTTATAGCGACCCTGTGTGGCAGAGTAGAACTTCCCCATAGGGTTTTCTAGGCTGCAGTCTTTACAGGAGCAGATCACCAGGTCTTTTTCCCGTGGAGCTGCTGGGTTGATTGGAACTGCCAACCTTTAGTTGGCAGTGAGTGCTTAACCTTTGCCTCACCAGGGCAATATTAGTAGCCTTATATACACACGAGGAAACTGAGGTATGGAGAAGTTAAGTAACTTACTCAGAGTTAAGCAGTTAAGTGTTGAAGGTGGCATTTGAACACTTCTCTATCTATCCAAAGTTTATATTTTTTAACCACTTGTACTCTGGAGGTACCCTGTTCCTGGGATGGTGTTATATATAATACCATCCACTCATATTTTGCTTGTGATAAGGTGACAATCTGTGAAGGTTTACAATACATTTTTTTTAATGTAGATGATTCTGTGGTGATTTTTTTATAGCACATTTGTGTTACTTTTTTTCTCTGAGTTTAGAAATCTCAGGTTTTATCAGTCCTAATGATTTGAGTACTGTGAAACTTTTACTCAAAAATCTCCCCAAATTTTAAAATTTTATAAATTTAAGATTTACTTTGTCAGGGATTATTATGCAAAGACATTTCATAAAAAGTTTAAATGTAGGTATGTTGACTGGGGATATGAAATCCATGGAGTGGATTTTGAAAAATTTATTTTAATGAAAGCAATGCATGTACATTGTAAAAAATGCAAAAGTATGGAAAAATTTAAAATAAAACATAAAAATGAAACCCTAGCCTCAGCAGTTTATTGTACATTCTTTTTATTTGTACCTTTTCATTTTACTCAAATAAAATCAGACTATACTACTGTTTTCCACTTAATAATATCTTTTGGATATTTTTCCTTATCAATACACATAAAAAAAAAACAAAAACAGACTAAATCAGTTGCCATCGAGTTGATTCCAGCTCATGGCAACCACCTTTCGATTGCTTACCCGTTTATGCTCTTATCAGCACGCTAGACCTATCTTATTGTGTTCTATATTAGAAGGCTGTATTGCGTTCTATTGTATGAATGTACCATGATTTATTTAATCTATCCTTTTCTCATGAAAAGTTGGGTTGTTTATTTACTTGGCTTCTGTAAACCATACTGTAGTGAACATCCTTGCATATATATCTTGGTGTACTTACATGATCATATCCATAGGGTAAATTGCTACCACTGGAACTGCTGAGTTCTGAGAGATATTACCAAATTGTCCTCCAAAAGGGTTGCTTCAGTTTATACTCTCACTAAAAGTGTGTAAGATTTTCTCTTTACTCCCCCAAAAATTTTTGATTTTTTTTGTAGATTGGGGTGACAAATGTCTCATTGGTGTTTTGATCTTTATTACTTTAATTATGAAAGAGGCTGAGTATCTTTTCGTACATTTATTGGCTATTTATATTTCTTTTTCTGTGTTTGTATTCTTTATGTTTTTTCTTTGAGCTTTTCATTTTTTTCTTATTAATTTGTAAGTGTTCTTTTTACATTAATGCCATTTACCGTATGTACTTGTAGATATTTTCCTAGGATATCTGTTAACTTTGTTTATCTATTTTGTGTTAAATTTTTATGTAGTCAAATACATCAGCCCTTTTCTTTATGGTTCCTGGGCTTTGGGTCATCTATATTTTCTTCTACAGTTAAGGCGCTTGGCTGCTAACCAAAAGGTTGGAGGTTCGAGTCCATCTAGAGGTATTTGGAAGAAAGGTCTGCTGATCTACTTCAGAAAAATCAGCCATTGAAAACTCTATGGAGTACAGTTCTGCTCTGACACATGTGGAATTGTTATGAGTTGGAATCAACTTCAGGGAAACTGGTAGTTTTATATTTCCTTCTAATATTTTTATGATTGCTTTTTTTTTTACACTTAAATTTGAGCAATTAGGAGTTTATTTTGGTGTAAGGAATGCTGAGAAATTTTAAATATAGTACCAAATGAAAGATTGAATCTAATGAAATCATTGTGCTTCTTGGCCTTCGGGTCTTTGGTGTGCTATTTCCTCTTCCTAAAACGTACTGCTTCCCCATATCTTTGGATATTCAACTATAAAAGTTCAGCCAAGAGTCCAGCTTCTCTCTACAGATGCTTTGATCAGCCAGTGGTTGAACGGTTATTTTCTAAAATTAGCAGGTGACATATAATTCCAATAAAATTTTTTCAGAGAATATATGATGACATTTTTGTAATAAAGTTCATTTTTTATTAGATGTATTTTTCAAGTCAAATCCCAGTAGAAAGTTTGTTACTGGTGAACGTCTGAAAATCAGTATATTGAACTGGCTGAAAAGTGCTCTGAGGAGATTTTATTAAATGTAAAACTTGAAGATGTTGCCTTCTGTTAGTGTTTGTTTGAAAAATGCTTTGGTTTTCAATGTTGCATATTCTGGCAGACACAAACATCTGTGCTTGGAAAATATAGAAACATCAGTAAAAAGAAATATGGATGCTTTACCTCTAGCTTTTAACTAAAGTTTTAGTTTTTAAATACAAAAATTTTTTAAAGTAATACATATCTATTCTAGAACATCTTGGATATAGAAAAGTATTAAAAAAAAGGAACGATTGTAATTCAACCAACCAGAGATAACTATTACTACAAACACACACATACATACATATAGACACACATATGTACATACACACACACATACATACATACACAGACACACACACACAAACATACACTGATATTTTACAAAATTAGGTCTAGGCCAGATATAGTTTTAATTTTTCATTTACTATTATGGGATAAACATTTTTCCATGCAATTATATATTCTACACATGTATGTTACTTAGCTATGCAACCTTGGTCAAGTCACTGTGCCTTACTTTTATCATCTGTAATGGGGATAGTAATGGAGAGAGTAATAATAATACCTACCTTACAAGTTTGTTGTAAACATTAAATGAGTTAATTCATATAAAGTGCTTAGAACAGGACTGACATGTGTTAATTATTCTTATTAAAAAACATGATTTATCATTGCTCCATAGTATTCTATCGTAAGAACGTACAAGAATATATTTAGCCACTTCCTTGTTTGGGACACTTATGTTGTTATTAATTTTCATTATTATACGTAGTGATGTGATGAATAAACAGTTATGTACGTAATTTTTTGTGTACACTCTGTTTCCTTAGGCTCATCTCCAAGAAAAGGTATTACTGTATATCAAGGCTTTCAGGTATCATGCAGTGACTTTTTGGTGGTGGTGTGGGAAGATGCTGATAAAATATGGCTTTTTAAGTATCACTAGCCTATGGCAAAGAGAGTTAATTCTCCAAGGGTTGTGATGTGGCATTCATATGCCTCTTGATTCAGGCATATCACCTTGGAGACTTACCAGGAAGCATTGGAGTTACCGGTGTGAAAGACTGGCAGCCTTTTTTTTTTTCCTGTCAGGAGCCCGAACCGTCTGTTGGCGGCTTGTATGTAACTTTGGGTCCGCTTGTGTGATTAGGGCCAGCTCTGCCACAATGCAGGCATTTCCCACTACAAAGACTCTGTAAAATACCTCTTGCAAAACTGAAGAGGCTAGTAAGTTTGTTGCTTTTTTCCCCCAGGGTAAAATTTTCATGTTCCTAAGTGTTTGCAGCTGTGCTTGTTTAAAAGCCTCATGTACCTCAAAATTATAGTCCAGTGAAGGAAACTGAGCAAGGTTGAGGTAAATTAGATCTGCAAAATCTCAAGCAGAGGTTATAGTAAAACACAGGAAGCCTCAGAGACTAGTGTTTCCCTGAAGGGCATTTTTTTTTTTTTTTTTTTTTTAATATATATTTTATTGTACTTCAGGTGAAAGCTTACAGAGCAAATAATTTCTCATGAAATAGTAGTACACATGTTGTTTTTTTTTGACATTGGTTAACAACCCCACAACGTATTAAGCCTCTAAATTCTCAACCTTTTTTTTTGATGAAAATTACAGATGGCCAAAGATACACCGTTTCAAAATTTTCTACATTCACAGTTCAGTGACATTGACTACGCTCTTCCAACTGTGCTGTTATTCTCACTTAAGATGAAAGCTTACAGAACAAAATAGTTTTTCATTTAACAGTTACTACACATGTTGCCCTATGACAATGGTTAACAATCTCACAGCACATCAAGAATATCCTTACTCCACCTTGTGTTCCCTATCACCAGGGGGCTTCCTTGTCCCCTTCTGTCTTCTGGACCTTGTCAGTGGACTATTGTACCTCTTTAGTCTCATTTGTTTATTTATTTATTTATTTATTTTTATTTTATTTAAACACCATTTCAAAACTTTTTAATTACACATTTAGGTGATATTGACTATGCTCTTCCAATTGTGCTGCCATTCTCGCCCAAGATGAAGGCTTACAGGACAAAACAGCCTCCCATTTAATAGTTACTACAAATGTTGCCCTATAGCAGTGGTCAACAATCTCACAATACATCGACAGTGTCCTTATTCAATTTGTGTTCCTTATCATCAGTTTCCTACTCTCCCTCTGCCTTCTGGCCCTTGTCACCGGACTCCTGTACATCGTTAGTCCCATTTAGTTTTACTGGGGTGTCCATTCCCAGGCTTAACATCGAACCTTGAAGTTAACTTCCCCTCTGAGCTGAAAGGGTGTCTGGGGGCCACACTCTCGAGGTTTCTCTAGTATTCTTTAGGCCAGTATATCTGGTCTTCTTCTTTTTTTTTTTTTTTGGGAATTAAAATTATGCTCTACATCCTACTCCAGCTCTGCCCAGAACCCTCTGTTGTGATCCTGGTCAGAGGAGTCATTGGTGGTAGCCGGGCACCATCCAGCTGTACTGGGCTCAGTCCCGTGGAGGCCTTGGTAGCTGTGGACCATTCGTCCTTCGGACTAATCTTTTCCTTGTATCCTGTTCTCTTCGTTCTCCCTTGTTCCCGAAGGGATGAGATCAGTGGAGTATCTTAGATGGCCGCTCATAGGCTTTTAAGACCCCAGACACTACTCACCAAGGTAGAATGTAGAGCATTATCTTTATAAGTAGTGTCATGCCAATTGAGCTAGATGTTCCCCGAGATCATGGTCCCCAGAGCCTGAAGGGCATTTTTGAAATCATGAAAGAGCTGTATGTTTGACTGTAACTGTTGCATTACAATTGCCCGAAAGATTAGAGTCAAAGAGGTTGAGTTAGGACTATTTATAAATCCATCCCTTAACCTTTAGTTTATGTGTGAAAATGGAAAAGATTGTGTAAGTTAATTTTTTCTTTCCTTCCTTACTCGTGAATTTTCCTTCATTCCAAAAGCAATTCTTGGTTGCTTACAGTGGTAACACAAAAATGATTCTTTACTGTAGTTTGGGATAGACAGAGCCATCCAGCCTCACTGGGAAGTCAAATCCCAATTACCTCCTTCCCCACTTGCCATTCTAAACTTCAGTTCATATATATAATAATTAGACTCTGAAGCAGCTCCTTTTAACAATCACAAGTTCAGTGTTAAGGATCAACAACAGCATCATACTACCTCGTAAAATTAATTTTACACACATGACTCATATTTTTCTTCATGCAATTTGTATACCCACTGGTTTGAAAATTCACAGGAAATATAATTAAAGCTATTGAAGCAGAAGAATCTCAGGATGTTTCCTGTGTTATTAACCAGTCTTCAGCGTCACTGTAATAATAGCGCCTTGTCTAAGAACCTCAAAAGCCCTGCCAGTGCTTCATAGGATGTGTAACTTGAGATAACTACCGCTGTCATTAAAGGAGAGCAGGTCATCACCCACCTGGGATCAGCTACTCCTCCTCATACTGTTTGCTGATTTAATTCTCTTTGGAATAGTGAAGCTGGATTAGGAGTCCAGAGCTAACATCACATGCCTTTCAAACCGAGATAGAAGGAGCAGGAATTGATTTCATGGCTTTCTTGAAACGTGGCACCTCCAGGTCTGTTGCTCTTACGTTGGAAGTTCAGGCTGGCTCAGGGAGAAGCCACTTACTTCTTCCTTCAGTGCTGCAGGTGTTTTCTGAAAGCCTTCGTATCAGCTGTCCTGATGTTGGTCAGTGGAGCTACATCTCAGTGTTTATGGTATTACACGTAAATCAAACCCATTGCTGTGGAGTTGATTCCGACTCCTAGTGACCTTGTAGGACAGAGTAGAACTGCTCCATAGGGTTTCCAAGGCTGTCATCTTTACTGAAGTACATGGCCACATACTTTTCCTGTGGAGTGGCTGGTGGGTTTGAACTGCCAACCTTTTGGTTAGCAGCTGAGTGCTTAACCACTGCACCACCAGGGCTCCTTATCACTCTGCTACTAAAGGCAAAAAAGCAAGAGGCTGGGTTTACTTGACTGTTAATTAATTGGTTGATTAGTTGTTTCATTTATATTTAACAAATAGGTTATCAACAGTCTGCTGTATGTTGAGAGCACTGTGCTAAGCTCTGTAGAGGTATGTAAAACAAATACAAAGCACAGTTCCTGTTTAAAGCAGCCTGGAGTATAAGATGGAAGCACTGAGTATTAGAAAACATACCCAGCTGGCACCAGAAAGGATTACGTTGTTTGGTACAGAGCTTAAGTGCTGTTAATCCTCTCAGAAGATGAAATGGAAAAAAAGCCAGAAAGGTAGAGAACTATTTTCTGCATGCTCACTCCCGACCTTTGTCCTTTAGAAATGTACCTGATTCTCCAACAGTGGTTAGGTGCAGTGTTGTTAAAATATATAAATAAGGATCCCTGGTGGCTCAACGATTAAGCACTTGGCTACTAACCTAAAGGTTGACAGTTTGAACCCACCCAGCAGCTCCACCGGAGAAAGACCTGGCAATCTGCTTCCGTAAAGACTACAGCCAAGAATACCCTGTGGGGCAGTTCTGCTCTGTCACATGGGGTCACTATGAGTCAAAATCGACTTGATGGCAATTAACAACAATCCAGCTCTTAAATGTCTGGGTCCTATGTGAGCCAAAATAAAATATATAAGTAAGCCTTTTTTTCTCTATTTTCCATTATTACAGTGTAATAACTTTTGTACAGAAGAGTTGGAAAACACACATATACACACAAAAGAAAAATCACTTATAATCTGACCACCTAGAAATAATCACTGTTAACATTGTGGAATATGTCCTTACTTGTTTTTCCCTATGTAAATGGCTTTAATTATATTTACTTTGGATTCTCAGACCTCAGTGTGTACAGATTCCATAAAGAACACATATGAGTTGGGGTCATACATGATCATTGTATTGATAATTGTGACAATAATTTTAACACTGTTTACCTTTTAAGGAACTCTAGTGGTGCAGTGGTTAAGAGCTCTGCTGCTAACTGAAAGGTTGGCAGTTTGAACCCACCAGCTGCTCCGAGGGAGAAAGATGTGGCAGTCTGCTTCAGTAAAGATTTACAGTCTTGGAAACCCTATGGGGCAGTTCTACTCTGTCCTATAGGGTTGCTATGAGTCAAAATCGACTCAATGGCAGTCTGTTTGGGTTTTTTTGGGTTTACATTTTACTTTGCAGTTATTATGAGAATTTTTTAAAAACTTGATAAAAGCCATTTGTTTTCATTTTAGAGTATTTGAAAGCAAATGACTTTGTTTTAAAGAAAATGTTTTCAGTGGATAAACTTTTGGGAATGATAGATGGAGATGGAGATTTTCTAATAAATTAGCGAGAATTATGGTTAATTTTATGATTGATTAAGATTTTATATAAATCTCTATAATAGATAAATATCTTCACAGTGTTATAGTGTTTTTTGTACTTTTTACAATGTATTTTCTCCAGAAATGATGTATATTATTAAAAATGTATGTTTCTTAATTACTAGTTATATCTTTTTATCATTAATGGAAAATCTATGTGGGCTAAGTTAAAAACAAAAATATTAAATGGCAGACATCTTATTTTTACTATATATGGTAAGTAAACCATTAGTTGAATTTAAGACCCTGCCCTTCTGCACTGTGGGAAGAGTTCTGGTTTTTGAAGGACATTTTTCAAACCTGCCATTATTATATTTGCTCTGTCCATTTTATGCCAGGCTGAGAAAGGGGAACAGTGTTTTAGAAGAGCCTCACAAATTCTCCGTGGTCCCAGAAGTTATTACTGACCACAAAACTGCAAAGTAAAATTTATTCCTTTTTTCTCCACCTGTCACATATGTGCCTTTTGACTGAGTGAGAAATATTAAACTTTTTTTGGAAATTGGTGGCTCCTTGCTATGGTTTTTAAAAGTGCATTGTTTTTAGTATAATGTCTGGCTGCTCTAGTTCTATAATGTCCTTGTTTAAAAAATTTTTTTCTTTATAGTATATTGAAGCCTTTTTTTTTCTTGGTGGGGGGTGATTTTCACAAATCTCAGGGGCCAATCAGGTATTATAATGAATTTAAGACTCTAGGGAGGGTTGGTGGGGACTATGACAGACTAGAATGCTTGCCCTCCAAACATATTAAAAAAACAGAAACAAAAATTAATTGTGACGGCCAAATAGAAAGTTCAGATTTGGCCTGAAGCCTTCCAGTTTATGATCCCTATAGTAATAAGTCACTATGAGTTGGAATCGACTTGACGGCACACAACAACATAATGGCAGTAGAGTAGTAGTTGTAAAATGATAATAGCTGACATTTATTGAGGGCTTACTATGTGTTAGGCTCATGCATGATCTCATTCGGTTTTGCAATATAAAGGTAGATGCTATTATCATCCCCATCTTAGACATGAAACTGAGGCTTAGAGAAGTTATTTGCCTGTGTCACAGAGATAGTAAGTGGCAGAGTAAAAGCCATATTTGCCTGACTCTGGATTTTGAGTTCTGTGATGTGTTTTGAACTTTGAACTACATTGGGTAGAAAGAAAATTGGCAGTCAGTGGTTAGGTTACTCCCTGGGTTGGGACCAGCCAGCTTGTCCTGGCAGAAAGGGCAGTGTTTTTGGTCCTAGAAGAAGAGGGAACAGCAGAATCTGGCCTGCTGCTGGATCAGGTGTTGCCAGGCTCAAGAAAGATCTTCATCAGGTGCCTGGAACATGATTACCTTAGTAGAGGATGAATAAAGTGATAGTTCCTGCAAGGTGCAGATGACCGGTGGGGTCGAGTGTGTGCAGTATAAAACCAAAACCAAACACATTGCCGTTGAGTCGATTCTGACTCATAGCAACCGTATAGGACAGAGTAGAACTGCCCCATAGGATTTCCAAGCAGTGGCTGGTGGATTTGAACTGCTGACCTTTTGGTTAGCAGCCAAGCTCTTAACCACTGTGTTACCAGTATAGGAGTGGAAAATCATACTAAACGGAAGTTTAGTAGGAGCTTGTAATGTAGGTTTTGGCAGATGGGAGCAAAGTCTACCAAGATATATTATACCCTTGACTCTTCTACTTCGTATGGGGGAATATCTAGAGTTGTAGAATAAAGAACTAAAATATATGAGGTCTGAGATTTAATCTAGGGCTTCCTGTCACAATACCCTTTAAAACTAAATGAGGTTTTGGTCTGAGCCGAGGGGACTGACTTTTCTCCACTGTCTTTTGTTTGGTTTATCTCAGTCTGCTCCCACTCACACGCCTCAGATTCCCTTTTCTGGGGCATAGTGGATCTCTATCAGGACCACTGGCATTTCCCATGATATTTAGTAGAAAGAAGGTCATAAAGAAAGTATCCTCACAAACCTTTGGTTGTTGAATTAACCAGCACAACCAAAATATTCCGCTGCTAACATAGACCTTTAAACAAATAAGTCACTGACTTGTTGCACATTGTGGCTTCCAAAGCCTCTCTGTCCAAGTGACTTTAATACAAGGAAATGGAAGGTAAAGCCAAACTCTTCCTGAGGAAACACGGCAGCCTCTGTGAGAAGCCTGTCTGCATAAACCTCACAGAGCCCTAAAGAATTAAAAAAATACTCACATGCCTGTGTGCATGTATGCATGCACACACGAAAAAGTCTAAAGGACTATATCGGCTTTTTTTCTGAAACTGTGAATATACTACAAAAAAATACCAGAAGATACAATATTAATGGCATTTGCTTTCTGTAGCCTGAAGACTTTAAAATAGATAACTGAAGGAGAGAGCAAATTTAGTTACAAGAAGCCTAATACTGCTAGAAGAAGAGGGGTAGGGGTGGGACCAAAAATAGAGCATGGGTGGGTCTAGGAAGCCCTTCTGTTGGATTGTTTCATTGGTTTAAAAGACTGCTTGCCTAGAAGCAACAGGAAAAACTGGTCCAGTTTGTTTTCAGAGTTCGAGGTAAATATGTACGTAAGCAGCTCCTGGCTTTGCAAAGTTTCCATCTGGAATATCGTTTAAGAATTTGGCCAGATTAGAAGTGATTTATGTTTAGTAAACAAGATTATCTTCAGCTTCCTGTTGTGGAAGAGCAAATGGTTTGGGGTTTAGTTGCTGCTTTTCAGCCTCTTTTAATTGCTTCTTCAAGGTAATGCTGCATTAATCTCCATTACATGTTTATCTCTGGTGTTAGGTTTGCAACAGTGGTTTCTGAAGCAAAAAACCAGAACAGTGATTGAAGCTAGAATGGCTTTATTAATACCCTTGTTGTAGAGCTACCAAGATTATAACTGTTTCTTGAGGTTGAGGGGAGGCTGAGAAAGGGCTTTGCACAGACTTGAAATTAAGCTTCTTCCTTTTTTTTTTTAAAATATCACAAGACATATGCTCTTAATTTTATGGATAAATGAAGAGAATCTCAAGTCACCTATTTTAGGGGCTTATGATTTGTTATGTCTTAAGAATTTAATTTCTCCCCCTATATAGGAAAATATTTCTTATTGGGATTATGGCTATCTGGCTATCTAGTAAAAAATTATATTTCTTTTTGATGTTTAAGGATACATTATTATGAAAATGTGAATACTGACATAGTATTAAAATGTGGGTAAATTTTTAATACATTCTAAATTTAAATAGATTTTATAGGTCCTGTGTTAAAAGTCTTCCTATAATTAAGCTTAAATATTTGTGTGAGAGAGGTAAGCGTTCTAGCAAAGAATAGATCATTTTGTTTTCCAAGGCCAAAAAAAAAATTGATTAAGAGCATAACATTTAGGAAAACTGTGTTATTATATATTTCATATTTGCTGCAGATAAAAATAGTAATTTAATTAGTAAGTACTTCTATATAATGACTTTCCACCCGAACCCCACCCCACCTTAAACACACAAAGATCTTTTCATAAACTGGAATACCTCTAGGTTTCATATCTTGTACACAGTGCAAACCAAGCAAAAGATAAAATGTATATAGAAGGTTATTCTGTCTTTCAGATTCTATCAGCTATTTTGAATCTAATTCTTAAACTGCTCATGATATCTCGGCAGAAAGCCATGTACTTAGTCATTTTGTCTCAGAGTTAAGTGTAGCCCTGTCAAGAATAGGTTTACTAGTCTTTTTTAATTGCCTCCTTAAAAATTTTCATTTCCAAAATCAGCTGAAGAATTTAAGATGGCGATAAGTGTGGATTGAGGTCAAGTAAAAGTTCTGAGCAGATCAGGAATTCATGAAGGAGGGAGACGTAGAGATGAGTGATTTTACGACTATTATGGAGGATTTCTATAGCATTTGTATTCATGAAAACCGAACAGGGCTTAAATTGTGTAGCTGTATGAAAATGTATATACACTGTGTTTGCCTAGTATAAACAGTTTTCTCTTGTGCATTTTTGCACTTAAATGTCCCATGTGTTCTTCCAGGGAACTTGAGGCCAGTCCCAAGTGTTAGACATTAGAAAGTTGAGGAAAAACAGATGAAGACTTACTGAGAGACTGCCTAGTATTGTATTTTATGAGCAATTTAAGGGACCTTTCAAGGGTACTTTTGACTATTTGCAATTGTTGCCTTGGTTTTGACCTTGGACTCTAACCCAGTTCCCTGCCTCATTAGGTATGATTTCACAGTGTTAGTTGGCTGAGGGTCTCATGATAGTATGAAGGAGGAGAAACAATGGTTAGGTAAGGAGTCTGCTCTGGGGTACACAAGCAGAATCTGTAGTGTGACACGTAGAGGAAAGAAGGCTAGGTAAAAACTGAGGTGAGGGGAGAGATGTTTAGGGAGAGGCAGGAAGAGAGTTCTTGGTTTTCTGAGAAAACATTTGTTGTTGAATGAAATAATGTAATCATGTGTCTCAGGTAATACACTTACCTCTGGGAATGGGAGAGGGCCAGGTTTCCCAGCAAACCAGGCAGGCTTACTTTGTTGATGCTGATGTCTGAGGTGTGATGGGTGTAGCACTCATTCTTGCAACTCTTTGTGGAGAACAGAAATGGAAAAGGATGTAAATGGCTGTATTAGCCTCTACAGTGGTTGGAGCCACAACAGTTCAAGTGTCTTTGAAGGGAGTGGAAAACAGTGGCAGTTGGGACTATGCATGGCTTCCCACCGGTTGAACCACTGCTAAGAATTTGCATTTCCACCCCAGATATACTGAATCAGAACCTACAGTTTAACAAGACCCCCAGGTGATTCTTATGTATACATCTATACTTTAACAAGATCCTTGGGTGATTCTTATGTATACATAAGAACCTCCTGGGGATCTTGTTAAAATGTAGATTCAGTATATCTGGGATGGAAATACAAATTCTCAGCAGGGGTTCAAACCAGAATGAACCAGTTCGAAGCCTTGAGACTATGTAATTGGGCAGTTTAGTTGAGTCAAGTCAGAGTGGCCTAACAAACCCATCTCTTTTTCTCGAATCATCCCTGACCTTAGGGATTTTGAGAATGGGATCTACTTGGTAGTGTACTGAGGGCAGGATTGACTGTGAAGAACTTTTGCATATGTGTCATTAGAATCCCCCTCTTGCTTTTTCCACTCCTCTTCCTGAGGTGCACCATGGGTTCCCATTGTTCCCTGACAGGACTTTATATTCTGAATCTTCCTTGATTTTCTTTTCACTTACAATATTTACCTGTTCACTACTGTCTGGTATCTTTAGTATTCCAGATAATCGAAGCTAATATGATAAAATCATTCATTTTCTTATGTAGGATTAATATATAAACCTTTCCCTGTTAAGTATTTGCATTCAAAGGAAAGTTTCACATTATGCTGACTCAAATAACATTTTTGGCATGTTTCTGGGTAAATATTAAGATGATGATATTACGGTGGAGTCATATGCATATTTACCTCATGGGAATTCAACTAATGCACTTGGCTAAAAAAAAAAAAATGGCAAGAAATAACAATTGAAACGTGATGAGCGTGGTCCTGGAATGAACATGAGATAGGAGATGGGAGCCTGTCATTTGTCTGGAGATTTCATTTCCTCTCAGAGTGTGAGCATCTTGGGTTTAACAACATGGCCCATAAAATGTGAGCCAACTACCTCGTCTGGTGTTCACATGAAGAAACAACAGTCTTTTCCAAAGGGCTGGAAAAACTGGTTATTTTGGACTTACTAAGAGACGGTATAGTATTTTATGAGTAACTTAAGGGATTTTTCAAGGGTACTTTTGACTATTTACAATTGCTGCTTTGGGTTTGACCTCAGACTCTAACCCAGTTCCTTGCCTTAGCTATGACTTCAGAGTTATTGGCTTCAGAGCCCCCGTGAGCTCCTTAAGGAGCCCTGATGGCTCAGTGGTTAAATGCCCAGTTGCTAACCAAAAGATTGGTGGTTCGAACCAAGTTCAAACCCACCAGCTGCTCTGCGGGAGAAAGATGTGGCAATCGGCTTCCATAAAGATTACAGCCTTGCAAACCCTATGGGGCGATTCTGCTTTGTCTTATAGGGTCGCTATGAGTCAGAATTGACTTGACAGCAGTGGGTTTTTTTATGGGTAAGCTACTTGAGATTTAGGACTGTATGTCATTTACCAGTAACTAAAAAGCTGAGAAAACATTTGTTGTTGAATGAAAGAATAATTACATAATACCTCTGCCTAATGCCTGCGCCCACCTCCCCCCTCCCCCCCACCCAGTAGTCCCTAGAGCAGGTAGAATAGGGACATTCTGGCTGCCTTGGTTTAAAAGAGAAAGGTTTAGATCTTTTGTTGGACCTGAATTGCAAGTTATTCACTTATTGAGACTATCTTTTCTTTCTCAGCACTTTTAGATGCTGCCTTAGGCAAAGAAGGTAGTGACGGTAGGAGGCCACCTTAGTCATTGTACGTTCACAGTTAGACAGAATCAAGTTGTCGTACCAGGAACAGATGGCACCTGCTTAGAAAGTTCCTCTTTTTCATTTGCCTCCCCCATCCCCCACAGATGGTTTTGAATGCTGGAACTATGGGTAACTTATAAATTAAAGTCTCTAATAAAATGGCACAACTGTTAAGTGCTTCGCTGCTGACTGAAAGGTAGAGGGTTTGAACCCACCCAGCAGCTCCGTGGGAGAAAGACCTGGTGATCTGCTGTTGTAAAGATTACAGCCAAGAAAACCCTATGGGGCAGTTCTGCTCTGTCACTTGGGATTGCTGTGAGTTAAGATTAATTTAATGGCACCTGACAACAACAACAACAGTAAAATATATGTCTGTCTCTCCCCATGCCTGTTCTTTCCTTTCACCTGTGGTCCATTTGTGGATCACGTAATGAGCCTAGTACTTGCTTGGTAGCTTACAAATACGTGTCATACAGAAAAAGTTTTACCAGCTTAGTGGGTGGCCTCATCTGATGACAATCCTGAGAATGTGGCATCTTGTTCTGTATCTCACAGTATCACCATGACACTTAAGAGAGCCTGGTTTCTACAAGGTGTCTGCCTGACAGGGCAAGATTAAGTAAAGATAATTACTGCTGGAGTTTGTCTATTTTTTGTATTACAGCTGTAGAGGTGCAGCTGCTGCCTTCAGTGAGACTGGAAGCTCCTGTGTATGACGTCCAGACCTTCTTACCAGACACAAATGTGATATGACCACTAACCAATCATTTTGATGCTATTTGTCACCCTCCTAGGCCCGTTTGGTATTTTTATTTTTGTAATGTGCCACTTAACGTTTGATTGTTACACTGTATTACAGTAGAATTACAGAAATGGAGAGACTCTTAGAGGTGATCAAATCCAGTGATATTTAAACCTTTCTTCCCCTCAAAGGGACAGTAAAACAATTAAAAAATATAATTTATCCCAATATATAAATCAGAGAAAAGCTGAACTTCTGGTTTAAAGGGAGATGGAAATGGGAGACCAAAAGCCTCCATCATTTTTCTATTTTTTCCTCCCATCTCAACCCCTGAGGTATCTAGATATAACATCTGGGGCTCTTTGGAGCTCAATTTAAAAACCACAGCTCTGGAGTAATGGATGAATTGCTAAGCCTTAAGTAAGTCCTCTTGTCATCAGTTTTCTGTTTATTTCTTCCTGAGGGCAAAATATAAAAACAAAACTGCACAAAATTCTTTCTCTTCATTTGTCTGTAGTAAGTTACCTGCAGACACTCACTAGTCATCTAGAAGCTTATTGTGTATCCAGAATGTTCAGCCCAACCAAAGTCCACTGTATATGGGCTGATGTGGGTGACAGGTGGTACTATTTTGTTATTTGACTGCTAACCAAAAAGTCAGCAGTTCGAAACTACCAGCGGCTTCGTGGGAGGAAGATGTGGCAGTCTGCTTCTGTAGAGATTTACAGCCTTGGAAATCCTGTGGGGTCGCTTTGAGTCAGAATCCACTCAGCGGTAGTTGGTATATGGCCTCAGATTACACTGTGAAAGTGCGTAAGAGGTTGGGGTGTCCTAGATGACACAGGCTCTAATTGTATAGATCAGTGATTCTCAAAGTGTGACCCGTGACCAGTAACAACAGCATTCCCTAAAATTTGTTAGAAATGCATTCTTGGCCTCCACCCCAGACCTACTGAATCAGAAACTTTGAGGTGCAGAGCCCAGCAGTTTGTATATAAGTTTGTAATAAGCCCTCAGTTTGTAATAAGACTTCCTGGTGATTCTGCTGCATGGTAAGCTTTAGAACCGGGGTGTAGATGAACCCAGGTTGGCTTGGAGTACTTTAGCACTTCCTACGGCACTCCTGGAAACCATGGTGGTGTAGTGGTTAAGAGCTACGGCTGCTAACCAAAAACGTCGGCAGTTAGAATCCACCAGATGCTCCTTGGAAACCCTATGGGGCAGTTCTACTCTGTCCTGCAGGGTCGCTATGAGTTGGAATTGACTTGACGGCAATGGGTACTAACGGGTATAGTGCTCCTCGCTTTGCCATTGGCATTTGATGTTTTTTCAATCTTACTTGAAGTCCTAAACAACTTTAACTGCAAAACAAATACCTTAGCTCCTGCTTCCAATTAGATTGCTACTCCTCAGCCCTGTTTATGTGGAAATGCTGAAGCAAGTCATTGGATGTGTATAAACACTATTTTTTACATGTTACCTTAGTTGGAACCCAGGTTCTTTATCAAAGGAGGTGATTTTCTGCTTCACCTATCAGGGCATCGTTTGTCTGAATGTTGCAGAGGTAAGTCGGAATTGCAGAACTTTCAGCTTCATGTCTCCATTGAGGGTCTCATGAAGGATTTTCCTAAGTGTAGCACCTAGGTAGCGCTGATCATTTTATCTGGGGTACTTTGTTGTCATAATAAGCCTGTTCCTTTTCCCTTATGTCTTTCTGATTAGCTAGTCACTCATTCAACAGCCATTCAACGGCCTGTAGCTAGGGGCTCCTAGCCTGGGGTCCAAGAACCCCCTCTGATATCAGAAAAATAAACTTTGCTTATTTGCTTTGTTTTCTAATGGGTGGAGGGTCCATAGCTTTCATCACATTCTGGAAAGGATCTATGCCTTTCCTGACTAACTACTACTTCAGCTGCTTTTGGATAATAGTTTTAAGATTTTCACAAGATTTGCAGCCATTTGAGCTGGAAGAGCTTTCAGGGGGATTGACATTCATATTTTAGCCTATCTTGTGGTCGTCTCAGGCATTACTGTATACAGTTAGCAGAGTATACTGATTCTGTACTTGTGTAATCCTTTTCTGTTTTTGGTGTTGGGGAATGGTGCAGACTTGTTGCTGTCAATAGTAGTAATGTGTTTGGATAGTACTTTTACAGCTTATTGAGTAGTTTCCAGGTATTGTTTCTTTTTAAAATTCAATCCTCACAGTAACACTGTAAGGTATATAGAACAGGAGTTTATTGTGTCTATTTTCAACTGATGCCACTGGCTTAGAGAAGAGTGAATCAATATCAGTAGGTTTACCCATCACATGAAAGCATTGGACACTCCCACTAGGCTTGTCTCAGTCATCTAGTGCTGCTCTAACAGAAGTACCACAAGTGGATGGTTTTAACAGAGAGAAATTTATTGTCTTCACAGTCCAGTGGGCTACAAGTCCAAATTCAGGGCCTCAGCTCCAGGAAAAGGCTTTCTTCATCGGCTCTGGAGGAAGGTCCATGTCATCAGTCTTCCTTTGGTCTGGAAGCATCTCTGCGCAGGAACCTCAGGTCCAGAGGATGCGCTCTGCTCCCGGCACTGCTTTCTTGGTGGTATGAGGTTCCCATGTATCTCTGCTCGCTTCTCTCTTTTATATCTCAAAAGAGATTGCACTAAAATACTAATCTTGTCAATCAACCTCATCAGTATAACCTCATCACAGTGATAGAATTTACAACACGTAAGGAGATCACATATAATCTCATCATAGTGATAGAGTTTACAACACATAAGGAAATCACATCAGATAACACAATCATACAACACTGGGAATCATGACGCAGCCAAGCTGACAGGTATTTTTGGGGGACACAATTCAATCCATGACAAGGCTTACGCTCAGGTTACTGCTAAATAAGCTTGGATGATGCCTAGCAAAGTCTCAAAATTTAATCATGGCTAAAAGACATTGTTTGCTGGCACATAAAATAGTTATAATCTCTAAAGGAAATGGATCCTGTTAAAATTGTGCATTTCTTTTTTATTCTTTATTTTAGGGATTAAAAAATAATATACATATCCCCACTTCACAGTCGAATTAAAGCTTGTACCTCTTCTTTGCTCCTCCACAGAGATTATACAAAATCCTACCTGATCACATTTTTTAGCATGGTGGGTCAGGAGAGGGCAAATCATTGGCAGTTTGTAGCATCAGCTCATTTTTGTTAGATTGTTCCTTGGGTTTCAAAGACTAGTGCCCTTGTAACTTACATTACACAGCCTTAAAATTGTGCACAAAAGTTAGCTGTGGAAGAGTAGCAAATGTAAGATAAATTGAAAAGGTTAAGGGGAAAACTGCTAAGAGCTTCTCATAAATCAATTCTCATCATAAAAGCACAGCAGTTTCTGCAAGTGACAAATTAACTTGAGATTGTGCTTTGCATTTTTAAATAATACTGTGGTAAGGTAATTCCATTTGTGTTCAATCCAGAGGTCAGTGCCTCAACTTACTCCACGTGTGCCTCTTGCTTAATAGTATAGAAAATAAAGCTGTATATGTGGCTATTTAATTTACTTTTATATTGCAAATACAGTATGTCTGTGATTCAGTGAGTAATGAGATGCTGGGTGTTCTGGTAGGCTGGTATATAAAAGGTATCTGTGCTGAGGGCTTGGGGCCAGAGCATTTTCCAAAAGGAGTAGTTGTGCTTAGAAAAACTTCTTATAAAGATTCTTGTTCTGACTTGAATCACTCTTTCACTTCAGTGGGGTCACTGAAAACGACATCAAGATGTCAGAAATTTATTTCAGTTCTCTGTCATCAGGGGGGTGGAAAAGGCATTAGCGAGTGGGTGGTGGTTCTTTCTGCCAACAAATCAGAGGTTTGATCATGACAGTTAACTCTGAGCAGGTGACCTCACCTTTCTATCATGAATATGCATATTAATGTCATTTAGATGTTTTCTGAGGGGAAATATAAATATCTGTATTAATTTTAGGGTTTGTGTATCTGTGGTTTGTTGAGCAGTAACTAGAGTATGGAGAAGCCTGCCTTCTTACAACCTGTCTAGCGAAACCTGATGGATTGTGTGAAAGCTCTGTATTCTCCTAGACGCTTATGTCAGCTTTATGAATTTAGACTGGGAAATTAATAATAATATCTTTGCTCTCTGCATCCTTCTACTGAAGTTTTCATTTTCCTTTCTTTGGCCTGTAGCCGTGTTGCATTTTTGCTCCAGGATTTTAATTTGTAGAGCAGTCAGTGGGCACGAGGTTAGCTAATTGCCTCAAATGTAGGCTGGTGTGTGCTTGACCTTTCCAAGTCGGAGCACCATGCCAAAGATCACATTTTTACCTAAATGAGATTTTTTATTGTTTCTATATCAGGGGAATCTTAGTAACTGGGGCTCAACAGGTGCATCTGCAGAGGAGATTCAGAAAGATGTGGGGTAGGTGCCTGGTTCAGGAGCTCCAGGACCACACACATACCAATCAGTCCCCCATCCCCATGGTGGTGGCCTTTACATTTCCTGGAAGAAGCAGAATAGATTTAAACACTTGAGGCTAGGAGGGAGCCTGAAGCCAAAGCAGGCCCCTGGATTTCCCTGAAGTTTCTTTTAACTCTGGATTCCTCCTGGCAACATTCTTTGTGTAACTTCAGTGGTTTTCTTTCCCCCAGCAAGAAAGAAAAACAAAACTAAACACTCAGATTCTGTTTCCTCAGGTGGCACCTTGTATTATAAAATCTGTTTGCATCTGAATAAGGTAAAACGTAATTTTAGCAGCATGCCAATCAGTAGACCCAGAAACCATACAGAGACTTGATAGGTGTTTTGAGGTTGGACAGATAAGGACACTGGACACATGCAGGGTTAGGAAATACATGCATGATTGCAAGAATTTCTGTGTATTGTATAAAAATATTACTCTTACGTTAGAGTCCAGTGATTTATGATCTTACTTTAAAATAGCTTTGTCTTAATTGTTAAGAAAGGCCCTTTCCCTGCCAGACTTCCAACGTCTTTCAAGCCAAGAATATTAAAAAAATTTTTTGAGCTAAAATTCACACAACATAATTGACCCAACACTTGATCATTTATTTGAATTCAGTGGCTGATTGGCCAGCCTGATATGAAGCTAGGTCCTTGTCTTCAAGGAGGTCACAACCTGCTGGGAGGATAAAAACATGCAAACAAATAGTAATAGAGACAGATACAAGGTGCCCTGTGACCACCCAGAATGTTTACCACACTTTGCTTTTTCAGCCCACCTCTGACAATGGTTTACTCTTTTCTTCTTGCTTGATTTTTTGTTATTGATAGCAGCTTGTCTCACTTCATTGTTTTGATTTTTTCTGTGTTTGGGGTTTTATATGAAAGTTAGAATTTTGGCAGCCACATCATACTTCTGAACATCTCTTGCTTCCAAGGTTCAAAGGTGGAAATGTAAGTGGTGATTCCCAATGTTAGTCTATTTGTTAGGATTATAAAACAGGCAACACACCTAGGACTTGATATAAAAAAAGGACATTTTGAATGTTGATGTGTAAACTGGGAACCTTTGAGCCTGTGGCAATACCGTTGCACAGTAAACTTTAGATCTGCTTGCTTACTTAAGCTAGTCTTATATTTCATGTATTTCCGTTTTTATGTTTCACTCCCCTTCCCCTCTAAAAAGCCTAAACCAAAAAAGGGTGTACTTCCTGTCTCCTTTGCTTTCAAGTTTCCTGAACCTTTATGATCTCTACTTTTTTTTTTTTTAACTAAAATCTTTTGCATATTACCAAATGAAAATAGCAATGCCTTTTTCTTTCATACTGGTAAATGAAGGATTAACTTAATACAATTTATAAAGATCTCTAGAATTCTTTGAGAAAGGACTAAATAAAATGAAATAGTATCATGCAAGATGAATACATTACTTTCCTATATTAAGCTGAGTTTTACTAAGGTGAATGTTTCTCAATGGTAATCTTTTTATTTTATTTTCTAAATTTTAACCTGTAACCTTCTTTTTGAAATAGTTAATTGCTTCTTAGATTCTCTCACTTCTCTAAGGCATTTCTGAACTGGCACAATTGTTACTTTTTTTCTTAATTTTATGAAGTATGGTATCTTTTTTTTTTAAATTGTACTTTAGGTGAAGATTTACAGAAGAAATAGCTTCTCGTTAAATAGTCAGTAGACATATTTATTACATTGGTTAACAACCCCACGACATGTCAGTACTTTCCCCTCTCGATGTTGGAGGACCCTTTTTTTTTTTTGGGTAAAAATATACATAGCCAAAGTTACACCATTTCAGACGTTTCTACATGTACAATTCAGTGACATCGATTTCATTCTTTATGGTATCTTTTAAATGTTACTTTTGAAAATTCTCCTTTAATCTCTCTACCTTGGCCCATGAATATAAAAATTGACTTCACTTTAATGATCTTATTTTTTTAATTAAAATCTTGCAGCATTTTGGTGAAGCACTAGAATATAATTTTCATAGAAAAATTTTAAACCTGAACCTGCATTTTATTTTCTATCTCTCTGTATGAAGTACCTAAAGGGCAGACTTATCTGGTTATGCTTTACAGTTTTACAGAAAGATCTTTTTTCTCCTTTCACTATCTTTCAGCCGAGAAAGTCAAGGGAACAATCAATAGACTGGGTTAAGAGAGTGAAAATTTGTCCAGTGTACTGGAATTTGCTTCCTCCCTGGTGGCATTCAGAGTGTTTACTCTGGCCTTGACCAAGGTGAGAATTTGGATGGAAGAGTTGGGCTCTGTATAGGAGGTGTTCTGGAACTTGACCAATCTGTTGGTTTTGTTATCTATCATTTAAACTGAAGATTACGTGAAGAAGATGCAATTTCAAAACGCATAATATAGCTCTAAAATCATTTTTCTTTTGTTTGATATATTTTAAGCAGTTGAATACATTTTCCATAAATATAACTGCCTTCTATTTACCTTTGAGTAAAAGCCGGTGAGGAGAAATATTTAGAAGGTTATGAGCAACAGTAGAATGAACTGTTAGAAAAGCCCATTCTTGTCTTTACTCAAGTATGTGCTGGTGGAAAAATTACTGAAATTTGATAGTAAAATGTTGGAAAATGATTTTATTTACCGTAAAAAAAATAAATCAATGAGCCTTTCTTTTTAAATTCATAGACTCAAAATATTTAGTTATGCCTCACTAGTTCAGTCTTAGTTCATTATGCTTTACATTGATGGAATTAAGTATGACACATTGCAATGTTGGATCAGCCCCACAGTTCTAAAATACAGAATTTGATTGAAATCTGGGGAAAAAGTTAAAGATAGTGTTTAATGTCAGAAATGGAGATTTGTGAAATTTTGCTTTTAGCTTAAAGTTGGTTCAAGGAAGGAGCATGTCTTAGTGATAGAAGAGGAAAAGAACACAAAGAATACCTAATAGTAACTTGCCTGTTGAAAACAAAAAAAGGTTCTTAGATTTTGAAAGAGCAAATAGTTTTTTTCAAACCCAAGTCCTTGGCGTCTATACTGGCCTTAATATGGCTAGTCCGGGGGGAGTAGGGCTTCTACATGTGTCCGCCAGCACCAGTAGTAAACACACATGTTTAATAGCAATTCGGCCTTAAAGTGTCCAGTTTTATCTTCTGGTTATCCAAGGACACATGTAGATGAAGGTCAAAACTTTACAGTGCTTGCTGTGAGACTCATAGATATTGAGGGAAGAGAGCTGCCTTAACATAATTCCCATAATTCACAAGGAATTCTTTGAAGGCCATCTTTGGATTCTTTTGCTACCTTGTACAGGGACCATCAGTACAATTTTCCTCTGACTTTCGGTGGTGGCGGTAACTTGTGCTTCAGCATTCATAAGATTATATGAGCATTTTGCTAAGGCCGAAAATCACCTGTTGTTTGTTTTAGTGGTTAAGAGTTGGGAAATTGAAAGTTAGACTTAGGTTTCAGTCCCATTTCTGTCACTGTGTGATCTTGGTTACTTATCTCCTTAGGTTTCAGTTTTATTGTCTATAAAATGTGTATTCATTCATTCAACAGATGCTTATAAGTGCTTTCTATTTGCCAGGCCTGTTCTCAGCACTGGGAAGCTAACAATGAGCAAAGTAGATGAAACCCTTGCTGTTGTGGAGCTTACATTCTACTGGGGGCAGATGGAATAAAAATTAAATATATGTTAGATGATGAGGTGACAGTTGCTACTAATACAGATAAAACAGAATCAGAGTAGAGGGTAAGAAGATTGGAAGGCAGTTTCTGTTTTATGTCAAGGAGACAGGAAAGGCCTCTGTAATTAGATGATCTGTAAGCAGAGGCATAAATGAAGAGAGGAATGCTGTATGAGAATATCTGGGGGCAGAGTATCTTAGGGAACAGCAGGTATGGCAGGGACTGCACAGTCCTTGAGGTGAGAGCAAGCTTGGTATGTATGAAGAGCAGTGGCTGGAGTAAGGTGAGTGAATGAGATAACACATTTAGTATGTACATTGTATACATTAAAAGAATAACACATCATAACAAGTGAGGATTATTTTAGGAATTCATGAAGGGCTCAAATGTTGGACATTTATTAGTGACATTTATCATCTTATTAGATAACAGTAGAAAAAAATTATATAATCATTTTTATAGAGAAGGCATTGAATTTTATCAAAATTCATTATCTATTATTGATTAAAAAAACACCTCAAAATAAAGTAGGAAGACATCCTTAGCAAAATAAGGTATGTATATTGCAACCCCAAAACCATCTCAGGCTTAAGACGAAATTCAACAACTTTGCCATTTAAACCAGGAACAAAATAAGGATAAATATTTTCACTACTTATTAGTGCTGTTGTGGAATCACAAGTTAATGCAGTTGTACAAGAGAAAGAATAAAGTTATAAAGATATAAAAATCAGAAAGGAGGTAAAATGAGTAGGAATGTATGTATAGAATACTGAAGGGGATTGAATGAAAAACTAATTATAAAGAATAAGATAATTTATAAATGTGCCTGGACATATATACAAAACCAACAGCCAACATTATTCTCAGTGGAGAGAGACTAAAAGCATTCCCCGTAAGAATGGGAACCAGACAAGGGATGCCCTTTCTTTCCAGTCTTATTCAATATTGTACTGGAAGTCCTAGCTAGAGCAATAAGGTGAGAAAGGGAAATACAGGGCATCCAAATTGGAAAGGAAGAAGTAAAACTATTTGCAGATGATATGATTATATACATAGAAAATCCCAGAGACTCTGCAAGAAAGCTTCTGGAACTAATGGAATAATTCAGGTAAGTGGCAGGGTACAAGATCAACATACAAAAATCAGTTGGATTCTTCTACACCAACAAAGAATGCTGAAAAGGAAATCAGAAAAGCGATACCATTTACAATAGTCCTCAAAAATAAAATACTTAGGAATAAATCTGAATAGAGATGTAAAAGACTTATACAAAGAAAGCTACAAAACACCACTGCAGGAAACCAAAAGAGACCTACATAAGTGGGAAAACATACCATGCTTGTGGATAGGAAGACTTAAATTGTGAAAATGTCAATACTACCCAAAGTGATCTACAAATATAATGCGGTCCTGATCCGAATTCCAACAGCACTATTTAATGCGATAGAAAAACTAATCAACTTCATATGGAAGGAAAAGAGGCCCCAGATTAGCAAAGCATTATTGAAGAAGAACAAAGTAGGAGGCTTCACACTCCCCAGTTTCAGAATCTACCATCAGCCATGGTAGTCAGAACAGCTTGGTACTGGTACAACGACAGACACATAGACCAGTGGTACAGAATTGAGAACCCAGAAGTAAATCCATCAACCTAGGGACACCTGATCTTTGACAAAGCATCCAAGTTCATTAAATGGTGAAGAGACAGTCTCTTTAACAGATGGTACTGGCAAAACTGGATATCCATTAGCAGAAACATGAAATAAGATCCATACCTCACACCATACACAAAAACTAACTCAAAATGGATCAAAGACCTAAATGTAAAACCTAAAATGATAAAGATTATGGAATTAAAAATAGAGATGACACCAGGGGCCCTAATCATGGCATAAATAGAATACTAAACATAACTAAAAATGTTCAAAGAACAGAAGATAAACTAGATAATTGGGATCTCCTAAAAAGTAAAACTTACGCTCATCAAAAGACTTAAACAAAAGAGTAAGAAGAGAACCTACAGACTGGGAAAAAAATTTTGGCTATGATGTATCAGACAAGGGTCTAAGCTCTAAAATTTATAGAAAACTTCACCACCTCAACAACAAAAAAACAAACAGCGCAATTAAAAAATGGACAAAGGATATGAACAGACACTTCACCAAAGAAGACATTCAGGTGGCTAAAAAACATATGAAGAGATGCTTGGCTATCATTAGCCATCAGAGGGATGCAAATCAAAGCTAAAATGAGATACCATCTCGCCCTGGCAATAATGGCACTGATCAGTAGAGCAGAAAACAGCAAATGCTGGTGAGGTTGTGGGGAGATTGAAACTTGTATACACTGCTGGTGGGAATGTAAAATGGTACAGTCACTGTGGAAAATGGTATGCCACTTACTTAAAAAGCTAGAAAATAGAAACACCATATGATCCAGCCATCCCACTCCTAGCTATATATCCTAGACAAATAAGAGCTGTCCCATGAATAGACATATGCACACCCATGTTCATTGCAGCATTATTCACAATAGCAAAAAAGATGGAAACAACTTAAGTGCCCGTCAGTGAATGAATGGATAAACAAACTATAGTACACACACACAGTGGAATACTACGCGATGATACAGAATAAGGATGAATCCGCAAAACATCTCACAACATAGATGAATGTGGAGGACATGATGCTGAGCCATTCCTGGAGATCACCTTTCAGCCAAATAATAGACAGGCCTATAAAATAAACAGTATCGCCTATGAGGAAAGTACTCCCTAGAATAATCATCTATATGAGACCAAAAGGGCAACATCTGCCAAAAGTAAAGATGAGAAGGCAGGAGGGGGGCAGGAAAACCAGATGAATGGAAGTGGGAGACTCAGGGTGGTAATAGGGAGAGTGTTGACACATTGAGGAGATTGCAACCAATGTCACGGAACAATTTGTATATAAACTATTGAATGGGAAACTAATTTGCTCTGTAAACCTTCATGTAAAGTACACACACACACACACACACACACACACACACACACACACACACACAGAGGCATACGCACAAATAAAATAATAAATGTGCCTGGATACCAAGATAATGTGCCAACATTCATAGCTTTCATAGTTAGAATATATAGTGGAGGAAAAGATCATTGGCATAAAAAAGATAAAATACCTATGAGTAATCTTAGCAAGAAATACACATTATGTAAATGAAGGCATTTAAAAATGCTCCTGAGGGACAGAAAAGAAGATATGAAAAAATGAAAAGACCTGCCATATTCTTGAGCATTAAGATGCCACTTCTCTAGTTTAGCTTAACTAATAAAGAATGTCTGCCTTGAGCATTGCGCTCTCTTAAGATCTATTGACGTGGGGTCAAATTGACAACAACAACTCAAAAGACTAGATAGGAAACTTTGGGGACAGTGAGTTTATGTAAATGGGGGAGGAACAAATCAAAAAAGGGTGAAAATGGTTGCACAACTCAAAAGAATGTAATCGGTGTCACTGAATTGTATATGTAGAAATTATTGAATTGGTGTATGTTTTGCTGTATATATTCTTAACAACAGCAACAAAAATTAAATTATAAAAAAGATGCCCATTCTTCCTAAATTAATGTGTAAATTTAATGTAATTCCAGTAGAAAATACTGTCTTAGTTATCTAGTGCTGCTGTAACAGAAATGCACAAGTGGACTGCTTTAACAAAGAGAAATTTATTCACTCATAATCTAGGAGGCTAGAAGTCTGAATTTAGGGTGCCAGCTCCAGGGCAAGGCTGTCTCTCTTTGTTGGTTCTGAGGGAAGGTCCTTGTCATCAATCTTCTCCAGTTGAGGAACCCCAAGATTGATAAACTTGATTGCATTAAAAAACAACAAACAAAAAACCCTGCAAAAATATTACATAAGTAAAGAAAACTGGAAAGAACATTTGGTGACACAAGGAGATACAGGGACTAATTTCCCAAATAAAGAGCCCCGACGAATCCGTGAGAAAAAGCCCTACACCCCAGTAGAAAAATGGACAAAAGAAGTAGTCTATAAGAAGGGAAATAACAGTGACTTTTAAACATATGAGAAGATGCTTAACTTCACGCAGTATAAGAGATACGCACATAAGTGTGATATACACTAAGGTACTATGTATCACTATAAGGTAGAAAAAGATTAAAAAGTTCTGTAACATACTATATAGAGAGTTTATGAGCGTAAAACAATAGTCTCTTTAGTGAGCAATTTGGCAAAATCTATAGTATTAAAAACCTTTTATCATTTGACCAGGAATTTCAGTTCTAGGGATTTGTCCTAGATAGCAATACATAATCCTAGATACATGTATGTATACTGTTCATAATATAAATAGGAGCCCTGGTGGCGCAGTGGTTAAGCATCTAGCTGCTAACTAAAATGTTATTTGAACCTGCCAGCTACCAGCTGCTCTGTGGAAGAAAGATGTGGCAATCTGTTTCTGTAAGATTATAGCCTTGCAAACTTTGTATGTCCTGTAGGCCTGCTGTGAGTCGGAATCGACTTCAGGGCACACAACAGCAACAGCATTGTTGTTGTCAGTTGCTGTTGAGTCAACTCCGACTCATGGCGACCCAGTGTAGAGTAGAACAAAATGCTACCCGGTACCGTGCCATCCTTGTTCTTGCCAGCATGCTTGAGTTCTTTGTTGCCTTCCAACCTAGGGAGCTCATCTTCCAGCACTGTATAGGACCATATCCTGTTGTGATCCATAGGGTTTTCATTGGCTAATTTTCAGAAACAGATCTCCAGGCCTTTTTTCTAGTCTGTCTTAACTTTGGAAGCTCTGCTGCAACCTATCCACCGTGGGTGACTCTGCTAGTATTTGAAATACCAGTAGCATAAGTTCCAGCATCACAGCAACATGCAAGTCACTATAGCAGGACAAACTGAAAGACAGGTAGTAGATACTTATTGTAGTAGTGTTTATAAATGCTGAAGATTGGAAATAACCTAAATGTTCATCAGTGGGAAACTGAATAAATATGCTACAGCTGTACATTAGAAAACTGTTTAGTCTTAAAAAAAAAAATACCGGTGAATCTCTTTATGTACTGTTATAGTACTGTTATAGATGGAATTGTGTCCCTCCAAAATTGTGTGTCAACTTGGCTAGGCTATGATTCCCTGTATTATGTGGTTGCCCACCATTTTTTTGATCTGATGTGATTATCCTACATGTTGTAAATCCTAACCTCCGTGATGTTAATGAGGCAGGACTCAATCTACAGTATTAAGTTGTATGTTGAGTCAATCTCTTTTGAGATATGAAAGAGACAGTCGCAGAGAGGAGAGAGATCTTATTACCAGCAAGAAAGAAGAGCCAGGAGCCTGTGTGTCCTTTGGGCCCGGGGTCCCTGCACTGAGAAGCCCCTAGACCAGGGGAAGATTGATGACAAGGATCTTCCCCCCAGAGCTGACAGAAGAGAAAGCCTTCCCCTGGAGCTGGCACCCTGAATTTGGACTCCTAGCCTCCTAAACTGTGAGAGAATGTTTGTTAAAGCCATTTACTTGTGGTATTTCTCTTATAGCAGCACTAGATAACTAAGACATATACCAATTTGGAAACATTGCCAGTAGATATTGTTCTATTATTTAGTGAAAAATGCAAGTTACAGAAAGTGTATGTAGTATGTTTATTTATGTAAAAAAAAATGGTGCATATATGTTTTGCTTGTATATCAATAGATGCAGCCTCTGGGGTGGATAATTTGGTAGCTGAAGATCCTCCCTCCCTTTCTAATAAAATTTTGCATTTAGCACAGTGCCTTGCACTTGGCCATTATTATGTGTTAGTGATGGTTGTTATTTTCATTGTACTCACAGGGTTCATTTGTCTCTTGACTTGATTTTTAACAGTTTAGCATGGAAGAGGAAGCAGATTTCCCTATAAATACTCTTAATGGGTGTCATATTCAGGTTATTCATCAAGAATGCTATATGTACTTCTGAAGTATGTTCCTTGGGAGGTGTAAATGTGAACTCTGCACACCAAAGATGTCAAATAAGATTGGGAAACATTGGGTTAAACAAAACTAAGCAGCCCTCTCCCCCACAAGCCTTTTTAGAGCCTTAATACACATAATGTGCTTTGTGAATACTCAATAGGGATATTTAGAACTCAGCATTTCCAAATTTATTTGAATACAGAACTTAAGAAAAATAAGGATGACATCTTCCTGTTCTCCTCTTTTTGAAGAAGCATCTTATGAGTCTAGTTGTCACTTTGGGAAACATCACTTTAATAACTGGAATTTGGTTTTGTTTATCTTTATTATTCATTTTAGTAAATCATTATTCTTGGTTTATCTAAGATGCCTGTAGTCTTTCTAAGTCTTCTTTTCCTCCCCTGCAATTTGCTTCAACTCACTAATTTGTCCCATGGTTGAGATGCGCCTGAAGTCATCCAAATTACACTGGGTTTCTTGGGTAAAGAAGAGAATTCTATATAATTAATGTGAAATTTCAGGGATTGAATGAATGGAAGTTAAAGATTGAAGCTTCATGTGATTCACATTTTCCCACAGCTTTAAAAAATACACTATTTAGGAGGAGGAATGAAGTCAACTTAATGGGTCAGTAGTTGAGAAATTGTAAGCTTACTGTGAAGACAGCATCACAGTGGATGTTAGAAAATACGGGTTCTACCTCTGTCTTCACCATTTACCTGCTGCTTAATTTTGAAACAGGTTACTTAGCTTCCCTTCAGTTTTACCATCTGTAAAATTCAGGGATTGGGTTTAGGTGATCATTATGGGTTTATTCACTTTAAGATTCTGAGTTATTATTAATGTGCTTAATGGAATTAATGAAGATTGTGGGCCTAATGTAAAATATATTGTTCTACTCTGCAAGTTTTCACATGTGAATATAATATATTACCTGTCCCAGTTCAGCCCTTTTGGAGAATGAAATTATTCAATAATTAGCTCAGAGTCAGTCCCATGTATTTAAAAACTTATTGGATTGAGACTGCTGTCTTCATTGGTTGACTTGTTATTTACCCTCCAGGAAAGCACTTGGTTATGTTACGGATAGCTAATACAGTGCTATGGATCAGTCTACCCCTTGCATTTGTTTTACTGATATGGTGGAGAAATCTGTGATGTGGACATCAGCCATCCTTATCCTCGAATACAGTGTTCCTTTGGTGATTTTGCTGTGCTTTGTGTGCAGTGCTTTGTGAGCACTTCCTGCCTATTAACAGATTTCTGAGCTCAGCATAGTAGAGGTCTAAATTCAGTGAATTTATGCCATCTGGAAATGAGCTTTAAATTTTGTTCCTCTGTTGAAATTAGGGATGTGACATAGCCATTATGCACACAGAAGGATCGTGAGCGTGAGTTTGATTTTACTGTGTGGAGGTAGAATGTTTTGTTAGAGGGAAAGCACTTGCCTGGGGAGAGATTTGAGTATGACTGAGTTGCGAACTGCCAACTTCCTCCCACTTTTAGTAGGAGACATATTTTGTTTTTAAATGAGATGCCAACCATGAGAATTATTAAGACCCAGTGAAGTTTAAGAGAGTTCCTTCAGTTTAGCTGAGTTGCGTTTAACCTTGCTTTCGATGTCATTCTGTGCATTACTGTCAAAGGACTTGGCTTCCTTTGAAGTGGTGAAGCATTGCTGCTGGTGAAATCATGATGGTAAAATCTAAGAGTGGCTCTCAGTGAAACCCTTATTGATACACATCCATGCCTTATTACCCAAGTTAAAGCGTGTGTGTGTGTGTGTGTGTGTGCGTGTGTGCGTGTGTGCGTATGTGCGTGTGTAAGGGGAGTATATGCGATAATGAACACGAAGATGAGAGAAGTATTTCTCGTGAATTAGGGATGACCTTTCTCAATTCATGAGTTGCAAAATGAGGAAAGGCTTGAAGGCTGGAAATCACCTGCAAAGTGTGTCTGGAAGCAGTCTGTAATTCCTAAGAGGCAGCTGAAGAGCTGGTATCTCTCCAGTACATGATAGTAAAACTGTGTGGGATTGTGGAAGAAGTAGAATTCTGTTACTTGCAAAACCTCTTGTGGTTAAATGCCTAGAGATTTGATTATGACGTTTTGCTGCTGGGTTCCAGGTGCTTAATAAACGATTGATTGAAGTGAAGAAGTCGGATTTGAGGGTACCAAGGAAATTTTAATATGAAGAATGAGTTTGTTTGCATGTGAAATGTTACCCTTTTCATACCCTACTCTTCTTGTGCCCTGCCACTGCCACCACCATGCCCAGCTTTGAAGATTTAGGTCACACTGCCCTCTCACCCTCCATGTTTTTTTTCTTTTCATGAAACATTTGCTAAAAGAAAAGGTACTACATTCCAGGCCTTTGCAGCCATATAAATAAAACGAAAACAAAACAGAAAACCCAAAACACAACAAAAACCACAAAAACTTTTTTACAATACCTTCTGGGGGAGTCATTTAAAAATAAAATTTTCTTTTATTGTATTTTAAATGAAGGTTTACAGAACAAATAGTTTCTCATTAAATGGTCAGTACACATATTGTTTTATGATATTGGTTAACCCCACAACATGTCAGTACTCTCCCTTCTTGACCTTGGAGGACCTTTTTTTTTGGTGAAAATATACATAGCCAAAGTTACACCATTACATAAATTTCTACATGTACAATTCAGTGACATCGATTACATTCTCCCAGTTGTGCTGCTATTCTCACTATCCTTTTCCAAATTATTCCATCACCATTATCTTCAACTCACTGCCCCCTAGGCTTCCCATCAAACCTTTTGAGTTGCTGTTGTCAGTTTGATCTCACAGAGATAATTCTTTTTTTTTTTTGTACCTTAGATGAAGGTTTGCAGAATAGTTTCTCATTAAACAGTTAGTACACATATTGCCCTATGACAGTGGTTAACAACCCCACTACATGTCAGCACTGTCCCTTCTCAACCTTGGGTTCCCTATCCCCAGCTTTGCTGTCCCCTCCTGCCTTGTAGTCCTTGTCCCTGGACTGCTGTGCCTCATTAGTCCTGTTTTGTTTTATGGGGCTGTCCAATCCCCAACTGAACGGTGGACTTCAGAAGTGACTTCACCACTGAGCTAAAAGGGTGTCCGGGGGCCATACTGTCAGGGTTTCTCCAGTCTGTCAGGCCAGTAAATCTGGTCTTTTTCTTGTTCTGCATCCTTTTCCAGCTCTGTCCAGGACCCTCTATTATGATCCTGGTCAGAGCAGTCGGTGGTGGTATCTGGGCACCATCTAGCTGTACTGGACTCAGTCTGGTGGAGGCCATGGTAGCTGTGGTCCATTAGTCCTTTGGACTAATCTTTTCCTTGTATCTTGTTCTCTTCATTCTCCCTTGCTCCCGAAGGGGTGAGACCAGTGGAGTATCTTAGGTGGCTGCTCATAGGCTTTTAAGACCCCAGACACTACTCACCAAGGTAGAATGTAGAACGTTGTCTTTATAAAGTGTGTTATGCCAATTGAGCTAGATATTCCTCGAGATCATGGTCCCCACAGTCCTCCGCCCAGCAGTTTAGTCCCTCAGGAGTTTTGAAGTGTCTGCAGAGCTTCCATGACCTTTCCTCGTACAAGTTGTGCTGGCTTTGGGGGAGCCATTTTTAATGGATTAGACTGTTGCCAAAAAAGTATTCTATCCATCAGTGGCTCACCCTTTGGAGCTTGGAAAATTCTTCTTATACAGAGACTGGGAAAGGCATATTTGTTATACTAGACTCTGACTTGAACTGCTACCTTAACCCATCTGCAGATAGAGTATTTCACCTAATGCTTATAACGGTATCAAAACAAGTTGCATCTTGTTTCTTGCTTTTGCATAAGTAGCTGTGGTCATATGTAATTACAACATTGTACCCTGCTTTGTCTTTCTTCTGTACATTTTACATGGCGTTTTCCCATTTTATTATAAACTCATAAAAATGTTTAATGATTGACAAAATTGTAGTTAAGTAAATTATGTCATTGTGGCAAATTTACTTAATTATTCTCCAGATATTGGGCATTTAAGTGGCTTTCACTTTTAAAATTTAAGTATAGTTTTTACTGATTTCTTAAAAAAATATTCTTTCCTGGAAATTTTTTTTTAATCCATCTATTGTGATGTTGAACAGTGGCTTCTTGAGGTTTTGCTTAGCATTTACATTAGCTTCTTCCTTTTGTGGAGTCTCTGGTGGTGCAAATAGTTAATGAAGTTGGAGGTTCGAGTCTACCCAGAGAAGCCTTGGAAGAAAGGCCTGGCAATCTACTTCTGAAAAATTGTCCATTGAAAACCTATGGAGCACAGTCCTCTGACACACATGGTGTCACCATGGGTCAGAATTGACTGGATGACAACTGGTGGTTTCTGCCTTTTGTATCTCCAAGTGTTTGTGGTTGGTCTTTTTAGATGCTCTTATTGCTGTCATGGACATCTCTAGCTTTTGGTCTCTGTATTTCTCTCAGGTAGGACAATTTCCCAGCCTGCTTCAGTCTATTTTCTTCAGACTCATGTTTTTCTAGTTATACAGTAGGGATTCATCCATGCATTTGTGCTATGAAACTTATCTTCCCAGTTAGGCCTTGTGATATAAAATGTATGTGTAAAACCAGAGTAGACTTTGTTCCCGGGGTGGCAAAAATTGAACTTTCAGCAGTCAGTCTCTAGATAGATGAAAGCACTGGGGAATATTTTGGGAGTGTTGCACATTTTTTGAAAGTTGTTTATGAGAGTTATTTTTGGTCCTCTCTTTGCTATTTTACATCACATTGTCATTATTAATATGATGCTGTTGATCCGGGGATGTGGATTTATTCAGTTTTACACTTTTTTTTTTTCCTCTTCTAAAAGAAACATGTAATTGCTAACCATGTCTCAGAAGATGGACGAATTGTTGTTTGCTTTGTGCTACCCAGCGGGAGTCTCTCATTTTTGGCTAGCATTCAAGTTTCTATATAAAGATGTGCTCTTTGCTTATATTCTTTTTATGACAAAGACAACTGCAGTCTGAGGAGAAGCTACTCAATGCACAACAAATGGTGGTAAATGGGAGGGTAGAAAAAAAAAGAGATGCTTAGATCAGGTTTTTGCAGTTTATTAATGATTGTGGAACATTTTTAATTTCTTTTTACAGATTTTGGATGTCTTCTTTTGGGGGTTTCTAGCAGTGCAGGTGTTTCAGAAATCTTCCCCTCCTCTCACCAGTGGAGTGAACAAATACAGCTCCTCCGTAGGCCGTTGAAGAGAACAATCACAGGTAATATCTTCTTTTCCTATTACTATTGATAGTGTTCGGTAATGCTCTATAATACACTACCCTTTTTTTTTTTTAATAACAAACTTACTTGAACTTACATCCAAGTGAACGTTAACTAAGAACAAGTTGCCGTCGAGTCGATTCTGACTCATAGCGACACTATAAGGACGTGGTAAAACTACCCCACAGGGTTTCCAAGGCTGTAAATCTTTACGAAAGTGGACTGCCACATCTTTCTCCCATGGAGTGGCTGGTGAGTTCAAACCTCTAACCCTCCAACCCTTCAGTTAGCAGCCTAGTGCTTAACCACTGCACCACCAGGGCTCCTTAAGTGAATATTATCTTGTTCTAAACAGTTCTCTTGTGAAGAGACTATACCCTATCCTCTATTTGAAACATTTTTGTAATTTTTCTTTGGAACTGCATATTGATCCTCTGATAGCATTCTTTTGAATATCTCATTTTCTTTGGTGGCACATCTCAACCCTCTGAGGGTGTATTTGGGAAATAGTCTAAACTCATTTAGAGCTAGGGTGATGAAGCTCGGGAGCTCTTAATTTTGATCAAAAACAAGAGGGAGCAATAACACAATGAAACAGTTTTTGTGATTTGTGTATGAAGGTGCATCCACTGTATTGGAAGTTAATTTTAAGAAGAGGTGATCCTAAGTTTCAAGCAGTGGTAGTATTGTTAAAATAAGTGATTTAGGCTTCATAGCTTCCAGGGAAGCATGTATTAATTGTTTTACTGTATAAATGTTGGTATTCTTTCTTATAAAGAATAATTATCTGTCAGTGTTGTAGAAAAGGTTCCTGTACCTGGTTGGTGCAAACGGTTAATGAGCTTGGCTCCTAACAGAAAGGTTGGAGGTTTGAGTCCACCCAGAGGAGCCTCGGAAGAAAGGCCTGGTATTCTACGTCAGAAAAATCAGCCATCAAAAACCCCATGAAGCACAGTTCAACTCTGACACACATGGCATCACCATGAGTCAGGATTGACTTAATTGATTGGTTATGAGTTAAGTTAAATAAGATGATGTCTAAACATCCATATAAGGAATACATCTAAGACTTTATAATTCTACTTTATGAATGATTCCCTGGGGGTGTGTTTTGCAATGTTTCTCAAGGTGTTATTAGGGTACTTGTAGTAATAAGAGAAAGTTCTTATTACTAGGCCCTAATCTAGTGGGCCAGAATCAGAGTGTGGATGGAGGCAGGGCTTGGGAATCTGCATTTTACAGGTCAGTGCCATCAGTGTTTGGCAACTGCTATGCGGTAAAATCAGACATTTGCCTAAGTCTTGGGGAAACCAACTTGGCAAAATTTATGCACAAACTTTACTTTCTCTCTCTTTCTGTATGTCTGCCAAAACAACAGTCTAATTGATTTACTGTACACTTTGTCCTTAAGTTACATTCTGTAGAAGGTCTTTTGCTTCTTTTTTAGTGAGACATTTTTGCTCTCACCGCTGCTTTTTCCAGTTTTATAAATGCTACCCGATAAGCACGACTGCATACTTAGAATCTGTACTTCTTGATTTAAGGCTGTTGTATAGTTACTGACTTAATTTTTGCTTTGAGTAAAACAATGCCAATATTCTTAGTATGCTTTTTTGACAAAAGGTTATGATCTCAAGTAGATTATTGTTAGATCAAATTGAGAATGTAATTGAATAAAACTGTTGTTTTTGAGCTTTATGTCTAAATTTGAATTGGATATATTTTTCCTTGGATGGAAATGGATAAATCTGTTTTTGACATCTAGGTGCCAAATACTAAATTTTATGAAATATCAGCTCTATGAAATATCTGTCTAATAAGTTGTACCTCAGTTATCTTGTTCAAGTTGAGGGTAAAGAGGACTGGGTAGGCCCTGGAGTCTGTGCTATGCTACGCTTAACATCCAGTCCAGCATTTTTCAGTAAACATTGAAATGAAGGTTTGGCTGTGCAATTTATGGTTCAAACAGACAAAAATTCTTTCTTTCTATTGCCCTGAGATTTTTTGAAGTGCTTCAAATCCTCTAAATGAAAGGGAAAAGGGAGCATATTAGCATGAAATGAAATAGTAGCATTTTATATGAAGTTATTTTCATTACTATGTATGTTCTTTAGTAATTGTTCCTATAAATTTATTAAATTTATAAGATGTCAGATTTGTGTATATAGGATGTTATTTTTTGATATTTATATCCTATAACAAATTACACCTTTATTTTAAAAGATACATACAATAACATTCTGTGTGTATTAATTTTGAGAGATAATATAGTTTGTGTAAAATAAAAGTGTGACTATAGATTTATAAATTAAGGCTATTAACTTCAGATTCTTGTTTCTTTATTGAAATATTTAACTTACTGATATGGAATGTTATAATAAGTTTATGCTTTTAAAGATAGCTCAGGGTAAGGGTGAGAACAGTAGACAATCATAGATAGCTATGTTGTTTCTACATTAGGAATTCCTGTAAAATCCTTTGTTTCTGATTAAGAAGATATTTCAGAAACAAAAGGGTATTGAGGAATGGCATGGATAGATTTGAAGCTTAACTTAGACTGAGATTTAATAGTTTGTAGCTAGGCTTTTGGAGCTCTGGTGGTGCAGTGGTTAAGAGCTCAGCTGCTAACCAAAAGGTCAGCAGTTCAAATCCACCAACCGCTCCTTGGGAACCCTATGGGGCAGTTCTGCTCTGTCCTATAGGGTTGCTATGCATAGGAATCGACTTGACAGCAACGGGTTTGGTTTTGGTTGGTTTAGCTAGGCATAGCGCCTATGTTTACATTATATTAATTAATTTTATGTGACTTCTTAAAATTTGGAATTTGATTCTGGTAGACTCTTGAGTTTTGGTCTTAAGGTAGGGGTGTGTGTGTCCCATTAACTGGGCTTTTCCCACTTAACTCCAACAGATGAGAGATCCTCTAATGTTTTAGGGAGCTTTTGTTTCAGGGTCATAAACAGAATCAACATTCTCCTGACAAAGAATAGCCAATGAATTGCCTCCATTTACAATTGCCTCATTAGACATGGGACCAGAAGAAATGGATTGTGCCTGCCTGCCATTACTAAATGTTTTGATCAAAGATTCTATAGAATAATACTCATCAAAAGGGAGAAAATGCAGAACAGGATTTCAAATTCTCATGGAATCCATGCTTTCTGGAGCCAAGGAGGCTGCATGAGCCCCTGAAACTGTTGCCCTGAGATAATCTTTAAACCTTAAACCAAAAATATCCCCTGAAGTCTTCTTTAAACCAACCAGTAATTTGCTTAATTAGTAAAGAATGTATCTGCCTTGAGCATTGTGTTCTTTTAGGAAGTATCTATATGGAATCAAATTGAAAATAGCAACTTGGAAGATTAGATAGGAAACTTAGGGGGCAGTGAGTTTATGCTAATGGGGAGTAACAATTCAAAAAAGGAGGTTGTGAATGGTTGCACAACTTGAAGAGTGTAATCTGTGTCCCTGAATTGTGCATGTAGAAATTGTTGAATTGGTGTATGTTGTGCTGTGTATATTCTCAACAACAACAACACAAAACAAAAATTAATTTATTTAATTAAAAATGAGAACGAAGCAAATCCTAGGAAAAATCTATAGGTAGCTTGAACCATTCATCTGTCTGTGTAGCAGGAGTTATTTGGACTCTGCTCTTGCTCTAAAGAGCTGTATGTGTGTTGAAAGAATGATATTTACACTGGTTTTGAAAAGGTCAGAAACCAAATATTGTGCCCTTAGATGTGAGGTTATTTTTGGGAGGGCAAGTAGGCTGTTGGGAGTAGGATGGAGAAAATACAAAAGCAAATATATGTAACTGATTGAAAGGAAATCTTGGGCCAGGGTACTAGGAAGACAGAGGGAGCAGTTTAGGTGGATGTAGGAGTAACTTGGATGATGAAAGGATGTAACACTTAGGTGTATTACTTTCTTTGGAGAAAATAATAGCAGATAATAAAGGTAGCACAGCATGAACCACAAGTGGAAATTGGGATTGAAATTGGAGTCTAAAGGGCTGAAGACAATATGATGGAAAATGTGAATGGTAGTGATGAGGAAATGCTGTCAATAGAATTCATCCCTTAGAGGTTTTGGATGTATTCTCAGAAGAGTGAGGCAAATAGCAGGGAGACAGAGGCCATTGCAGATATTCTGAACTGCTGAGAGAATTGAGAGCTGTCTACATGAGGAAAGAGTAGCGGTTGTAGCAGCATTAAAGTGCTTTCCTTTCTAATGTAATGCTGGAAATGTCTGGTCAAGGGGAATTGGGGTGAAGGGTGAGGATTTTCCTCTGTGGCTTCCCTGGCTTTGTGTGGTACCAGTGGGAAACCATTTTCAAAAGTGGTTTTGAAAATAAAAAAAGTGGTTTGGAATAAAAATCTAGCCTGGAGACTGGTTTGGGACTAGGCTCTCTGATAAATAACACAAAAAGAGACCTAAAGATGACTTGTTACAGTTGAATAATCAAATCAGCTACCTAATTATAAACAAGTTGCCATCAAGTCGATTCCAACTCATGGCGATCGTGTGTGTGTCAGAGTAGAACTACTCCATAGGGTTTTCATGGCTGTGACCTTTTGGAAGGAAATTCTGCTGAGGCTCCTCTGGGTGGGTTTGAACTACCAACCTTTTGGTTAGTAGTTGAGCACTAACCATTTCTGCCAGCCAGGGACTCCTACCTAATTATAATATTCTGCAGTTCGTTCTGCACCTACCTTTTCATAATTTTATAGATTTTTAAAATTATAATCTGTCTCTACCTTCTTTTTATGAATTTACTTTTTGTATTTGTCGCTGTTGTCTTTTCACGTGTTCCATGACCCTTATAGTTTTATTCTAGCTTAGTTTGGATTTTTTCTAGCTCTGTATGTCTCTTCCAAGTGACCAGAATGGCTTTGAATAAATGTATATGATTTAGTTTGGTCATGGTTTCTATTTCATTTTTAACATTGTTCTTGAGATACCTTGCCTTGTCTTGGTCTTTAAGGGCACAAAGCCACATTGAACTGATGTACTCAGAGAAAAGTCTCTAATCGTGGTTTTCAAATTGAGATTCCCAGATGAATAGCATCAGCCTCACTCTGGGGATTTGTTAAAAAAAAAAACAACACGCCAAACCTGTTGCCGTTGAGTCGATTCAGACTCATAGCAACTATAGTACAGAGTAGAAGAAGTACCCCATAGGGTTTCCAAGGAGCGGCTGGTGGATTTGAACTGCTGACCTTTTGGTTAGCAGTTGAACTCTTAACTACTGTGTCGCCAGGGCTTGGGGACTTGTTAGAAATGTAAATTTTGGGGCTCTTCACCTTAGACCTCTTGAATCAGAAACTCTGAGGGTGGAGCTCAGCAATTGGTATTTAACCAGCCCTCCAGGTGATTCTGATACATGTTAAAGTTTGAGAACTGCTGTGGACACACCCACACCCATTAGCTATGTGCTCTTGTCCAAGTCACTTAGGTTCTCTAGGCCTTAGTCTTCTGATGGAGTAGATTAGGGGTTCTCAAACTTTGGTGTGCACATGAATCATGGTGAGTTTGTTTAAAAAAATGCATATTTTATAAAGCAGTGAAGTTTTCCTGATGTCACATCCTAAGATTCTGACTTAGTAGGTTTTGGATGACTCAGTTATCTGCAAACTTTCCAAATGGTTCTGATACCTGTGATCTGGTCTAGATACATATCTTTGTGGTTCCTTTAAGCCCCAAAGTTATGTGATTTAAAAAGACTTTTTTTGAGTTCAGTAACTGAAAGCGTAGGGCCAGAAGTTTATTTGCAAAATGTAGTTCAGTTTATTTTTCACTGAAGCCATTATGCTCTGATTTCTTTCTTTGAAAAATAGGATTACCTACTCAGATGACTACATGAAGTTTTTTTGAGGCTTATTCTCATTGGTAAAGCAGTCCACTCTCTAAAAGAGGAACTGATATAAGTTTAAGTAACTTTACTTTTTTTTTATTGTTGTAATTAAATGAAGTTTACATTTCAAGTTAGTCTCCCATACAAAAAAATTTTTTTTTTACATGCATTGTTATGAGACCCCACCCGCTCACCCCATTCTGCTATAGCACACTCCTCCCCTCTGCCCCTGATTCCCCATGAACATTCAACCAGCTCCTAACTCTCTCTGCCTTCCCATCTCACCTCTGGACAGAAGCTGGCCCTTTGGTCTCTTGTATTTACTTGACTAAGAGGCACATTCTTCACAAGTATCACTTTATGTCCCACAGTCCAGTCCAATCGCTGTCTGAAGAGTTGGCCTCGGAAATTGTTTTAGTTCTGGGGTGATAGAGATTCCAAGGGCCATGCTTTCCAGGGCACCTCCAGTCTCAGTCAGACCATTAAGTCTGGTCTTCTTACTAGAATTTGAGTTCTGCATCCCATTGTTCTACTGCTCCATCAGGGACCCTCTGTTGTGTTCCCTGTCAGGATGTTCATTGGTGGTAGCCGGGCACCATCTAGTTCTTCTGGTCTCAGGCTGATGAAGTCTCTGGTTTATGTGGCCCATTCTGTCTCTTGGGTTAATACTTTCCTTGTGTCTTTGGTGTTCTTCATTCTCCTTTACTCCAAGTGGTTGGGACCAATTGATGCATGTTAGATGGCCGCTTGTAAGCTTTAAAGACCCCAGACGCCATTCACAAAAGTAGGATGCAGAACATTTTCTTAATAAGCTTTGTTATGCCAATTGACATAGATGTCCCCTGAAAGCATGGTCCCCAGACCCCCCATCCCTGCTACTCTGTCTCTCAAAGTATTTGATTGTATTGAGGAAACTTCTTAGCTTTGGTTTAGTTCAGTTGTGCTGGCTTCCCCTATAGTGTGTGCTGTGCTTCCCTTCACCTAAGAAGATTCTTATCTACTATCTAGTTAGTGAATAACCCTCACCCTCCCTCCCCAAGTAACTTTACTTTTTAAGGTTACAGAACTATTAAGTGGTAGACATAGAGTTCACTCTAGTCTGTATGGTTCCAGAGGATGTAATCTTAGTTATCGTGCTTTGCTACTTTCATTTCACATCTCATTCTTTTTTGAAGAATTTAATGACTTGGAAAAATGCCATATGACTTATCAAACTTTGTTTTAATTGCCTGTTAGGTTGCCTCTTTTAGACTGTAAGCTGCATCTTATTTATTTTTTTGTGTCTATTATCCAACAAAGGAGCCCTGGTGGTAAGTGGTTAAGCGCTCAGCTGCCAACCGAAATGTTGATGGTTTGAACCCACCAGCTGCTCTGTGGGAGAAAGATGTGGCAGTCTGCTTCCGTAAAGATTTACAGCCTTGGAAACCCTATGAGGCAGTTCTACTGTGTTCTGTAGGGTTCCTCCCTATGAGTCAGACTCAACTTGACAGCAATGGGTATTACTCAACATAGTAGATGTTCAGTAGATATTGATTGTATGAAGGCATAAATGAGTACTTAAATGTGTTAGTTTAATTTCTGCCAATTCCACCTACTTCTTGTCTTTGTCAAATAACTCTGTATCAATACTGAGTATCAATTAGGGTTAGGTTCACCCGTAAGTAACTGCCAAAATCAATGGTTTAAACAAATTAGGAGATTATTTTTTTCCCACGTAAAATAAGTCTGGAACTAGGCAGTCTAGGCTTAGTAGAGTGGTTCCACGATTACTAGGGACCCAGGATCCTTCTGCCTTTCTGCTCCACTGTCCTAGGGTCTGATCTTGGCTCTCATGTACTCATCTCAAGATGGCTGCCAAAACTCTAGCCATCGGCTGGTCTTCATTCTAGGAAGGAAGGGAAAGGTAAAAAAGCAAAAGGTTGCTTGGCGGCAGTCTGCCTTCTACTGCCACCCATCTTTAGGAGTTTTCCTAAAAGGCCTTCGAAGTCATTTCCTCTTATACTCACTGACCAGATGATATACGGTATCGCCTCTAATTGCAAAGGAAGCTGGGAGAGATAGTATGCCTGGGCTGTTTGCTGCTCACTGCAAAATTGGGGTCTGTTAATAAGGAAGGAAGTCCCTAAAGAGGGACCTGATGCTTGGTAGAGGGTCAGCAAAAAGAGAAGGACCCTCAGCGAGATGGATTGACCCAGTGGCTGCAAAAATGGGCTCAAGCATAACGCTTGTGAGGATGGCGCAGGAATAGGCAGTGTTTCGTTCTGTTGTACACAGGGTCTCTTGTTAGTCGAAACCGATTCTATGGCACCTAACAACAACAATAAGGAAGAGGGAGAAAATGGATATTGAGTTGTAACCAGCAGGTCTCTGTCATGTGGATTAGGATGATTTTCTCTCAGGTGGAAGCTTTATTAAATAATTTGCAGATCAGTATGCTAGCACTTCTGTTTTCATTATATATTATGTGGATTTGAAAGGAGTTACCCCCTTTTTTGGTTTGTTTCTAGTCACTTTACATAAAATTAGCAATCTATATGGAGACTTAAAAAATCTAAGTGATTATTTTTATGAAATTTTCATTTTTTTCTGGGTATTTGCAAAGGACTAGTTGATTTAAGAATATACCTTCTTTTAAGGTCTCATTGAGATATGCCCCAGAAGCTGCTGATGGGAGTGTAAATTGCTAGAACACTTTGCCAAAAATTTGGCAATAGATTTCAAGAAATAAGGAATCTGTATCTTTAATCTCCTTCTGAAAATCGATTATAAAAAATCAGAAATCCAAATGAAATTGTATGTATTAAGTTCATCAAAGAATATTTCTAATAGTGAAAAATTGGAATAAGCTAAGTGTTTAATAATAAGAGAAGGACTAATATACATGGGAGATCCATGTAGTGGAATGAAGTACAACTATTAAAATAGGATTTTTTTTGAAGAATTTAATGACTTGGGAAAATGTTCAGGATGTATTATTAAATGGAAGAAGTAGGAATCAAGGTGGCATATATACTAAGCTTCTGATTGTGTAAAAAATTATGAAATTATTAGAAGGTATAAAAAAACTGCGAATAAAGATATTAAAGCTTTAACAATAGTTTATCTCAGTCGTAGTGTTATGAGTGATTTTTATTATCTTTATATTTTCTATGTATTCTTTTTTGCAGTGAATATATATTCTTATGATTTAAGATGAGTTCTGTTAAAAGAATATGCCTTCTATTTTGAAGTTCAACTGCTGCTTTACTATTTAGTGTCTCAGAATCAAAGCTGAAAACTTAGTGCTGATGTTTTAATCAAAGAAGAATAAGCCCATGGCAGCTGTATCCTATAGGACTTATAATTTACGTATTAGACATAGTTTCCTACATTTTTTTAGAGAATATTTTCCCCTACTAATTTAGACTTTGCCTAATGGAATCTAGTAAATTGAAATAAAAGTTGCTGTTTTTTTTTTTTTTGCAGTGGCATTTGTTGTAGCTGTTAAAAACAAAAGCGTGAAACTTAAATTCTCACATTTAGTAGCTAGATTGTAGTATAACCTTTATGTAGTCCTAGGGTCACTGCTAGCATGTCATTACCAGAGTTACCCTGTTAATAAATGAGTACTTATTTACCTGTAGAAGCAAAAGCTGAGAGAACCATGGAGGGTGTGCTTTCATGTAACTGACCCTTAAAGAAGATAAGGTGTCCCAGTTACCGATTTCATACTCACAGAGTCTGTAGCCAGGAATAGATTCATTTTGGAGATACATTCCAGAATGTTAGATAAAGAGAGAGAGTATGAAAAACATGTTAAATTAAAAAAAAAAACAAAACCAAAAAACAAAAAAAGCAAATCAACACCTAAGTCAGTAATATACAGTTGGGAATTTTGGGGTCTAGAGATGGGACTACAGGTTTGGGTTATGTTTAGAGAGGAAAGAGTAGATTTGTGGGAACATTTTAGAACAGTTTTACCCAGGCTGTTTGAGCATGAGCTCAGCTCATATGTAAAAACATGCTGTGAACTGCTACATGAGTCTGTTTCTAGTTCTTTTATCCCTCAATTAAGAAAATAATATTGATTGAAAATTACTAAGACTCTAATGATAGTTTTAAGTAAGTCTATATAGTAAATACTATCTGTACCTATTTGAAAAATGATATTTAGTTTAAATCAAAGTTTGGCTAACTATGGCTTGTGGACCAAATCTGGCCTGCCACATTAAGACTTACCAGCTAAGAATGGTTTTTACATGTTTAAATGGTTGGGGGGAAAAAAACACAAAGAAGAACATGCACAGAGATCTAAAATATTTACTCTCTGGCCCTTTATAGAAAAAGTTTGTTCTACCAGGGGTGATGTTGTCCCCTAGGGGACATTTGGCAATGTCTGGAGACATTTTTGATTGTCACAACTGGGAGGTGCTACAGCAGTTAGTGGGTAGAGATCAGAGATGCTGCTAAACATTCTACAATGCGCAGAATCACCCCCACAGCAAAGAATTATATGACCCAAAATGTCAGTATTGCCGAGGTTGAGAAACCCTGTTCTAAAGTAATGTTTGATGTACGTATTATTTCAGGAACATCTCTACAAATGACTCTGCAGCAGCTCCCTTCCCTCTGGGATTCTACTGTTTTATAGGCAAGGGGCACCGGCCAGCACAAACATGTACTAAGTAACAGTTGCCATCAGGACTTGGAAGAGGCCAGTTGTAAAGATATTTTACCCAATATCTCCAGGATAGAGGAAGGTAGTCTGAATAAGGGTGGTCATGCTGTGCTGGGCCTTGGCTCCACTCCCCAGGCATCCTTAAAAATAAAATAAAGTTGACTCTGTCTAAGGGAATTTCCTTATCTACCTCCTTCCTCCTCAATATTTCCCTTCTTTTGGTATCTTCATTAGAGGATGACCCTTGCAATCTTCATTTCAAGATAAAATGATAAAAACAAATGTATGAGCTTGTTGCTGTTGTTGATTGCTGTTGAGTTGATTCTAAGTCATGGCAACCCCATGTGTGCAGAGTAGAACTGCTCCATAGGGTTTTCAAAGCTGTGACCTTTCAGAAGCAGATCACCAGGCCTGTCTTCTGAGGAAAAGAGAATTAGACAATTACTAAACCATAAATATAAGTGATTACCATACCTTTCCTGATTCTCATTTAGAGGTATGATTGAAGAGAACAAGTGGGCACAGGGTCTGAAAATGTGTATCTAGATTTTGACGTAGAAATTAAGGAGTTTAGAAGTCTTCATTGATTGGTGAGAGGCAAGAGAAAACTGCAGACAAAGGAAAAAGTTCAAAGCTATAACTTGGCTTCACCCTTGGATACCTGAATCATAGTCCAGCCTTTCTTTTGCCTGGTTGTTTTCTATGAACTGGAGCCCTGGTGCCTATTCTATCCATATGGCTGGCACATTGATATTGATTAAAGCTTCCTTCTCAAGGCAGAAACCTCTGATCCTTACCTGATGGTCTCAGCTTCTCTCTTTTCCTGGAGCCAGACCTGCCCAGTGCAAGTCCATCTTGGTAGACAGAACCGCTCCCGTTGATGGTTCTGGTTGTCTGCATTCCTAATTTTCCTTAACCATGCTAGTCCTGACCAGATTCTAAAATATGACCTCATAAAGTAAGCATAGTTACAGAATGCCCACAAAGTCCTTGTATGTGCTAGTTAGAACTGACTTCTGGGTGCCCCTCCATTCTCCACACAAATTTTAATTTTTTCCCACTTTCTCCTGGATATTGTCTTTCATTTTGTTGATTGGAAGTCATTAGAGCATACCCTGCTTACTGTTTATAGGTCTTTGACTATTGTTTGGTGGAATCTTTTCCTATGAGGCCATTGTTGAAGACTTTTAATGACTTGTCATTGCCTACATAGATGGTGTCCACAAGGACTTGGGAAAAATTTAAGGTTTGTGCAGAGAAAGGAGGGGAGCATACAGGGATTTTTAAATAGCAACATAGGACTTTTGTGGTCACTGTTTATTTTTCTAGGCCCCCAAAGCACCATTTTGATGTGCTAGCAACTCAGTAAAAGAAGGCAAAACTATCAGTTAAGAAATATGTAGAATGTACCAGTTTACTGTTTGTTATTAAATTAATAGAAAAATTTCCTTTTTTTCTGGGTTGAGTTGAGATCAGCCATTCCCTTCAAATAAAATCCTTCCAGTGTTTTTTTTTTTTTTTTTTTTAAATATTAAACATGCTAACCTACTCCAAGAAAATATTGTGTAATCTAGGTGGAAGTGCGAGGTAGTTAATATTCCCAAGGTGCAAGGTATCGTAGCTAAGGAAGCGTGGAGAATGGAGAAGGGTGCCGACGTAAATTCTAAGGAGCATGTGCAAGGACTCTGTGGTCATTCTGTAATTATGCTTCCTCTCCGAAGCTCATCTCTCTCTCTCTTCCTTCTTAGTTGTCCATTTTATGCATTATAGTGGAGTATTTAAAAACACTGACTCTGGAGACAGTCGGCTTGTTTGAACCCTGGCTCTGCCTCTTATTGTCCATGTCACTTAGAGCAAATTGCTTATGCTTTCTGTGCCTCAGTTTTCTCAGCTGTAAAATGGGGGAAAATAACAGTATACCTCCCTCATAAGGATTTGGTGAGGCTTATATTAGTTAATGTAAAATGTTTACGGAAGTGCTGGCCACATTGTAACTGCTAGCGAAGCCTTAGCTGTTATTAGTAGTATTCAGGTAGTCTTGAAGTTAATGATCTAATCTAGCCAAAGATATTTTTAGAGCGTTCGTGAAGTATGTTCAGGCATTTCCAGAAAGAAAAGTCTAGGCATAATTCTTTGAAATATCTTAAATTGGAGAAAGATAAATGAAACTGTTGGCAGTATTAAATTATATATTTTTCAAATAGGTTACTCACCGTGACACACTAGCATATACCTGTATGTTTAAAGTGTTTTTAGCTGACAGAAGTTGCTGAGGCACTGAAAAGCACTCCTGCTGCTGCCTGGGTGTCTTCAGGGATGCTGGTTAAAATGGCACTCGGTCAAATACTCGTTTCACTGGGCAAATATCAATTTGCTTAAGAACATAGGAATGAAGCTCCCTATGGGGTTTTGTTTTGGACAGGATAGTGAAATACACAGAATCTGAATTTCAATGATATCAGCAGTAGTAAAGGCAGTATAAACACTCAAATGTTAGGTCATTTAATAGAATAAACTGGCCATTTATGGAGTGGTTAGTTTTACTTGATTTTGTTCAGTAGACATGAGTTCAGAAGGTTAGACATTTTTTATAAGTATAGGCACACTATTTAGATGTACCAGAACTTTCCAAATTAAATTTCGCTTTCCTAAAATGCCAAAGGAAATTCCTAAAGCTTTATCTTCATGTTTTATGGCCCTAAAACAATCAAAAGAAGCAAACCCGTTGCCATTGAGTCGATTCTGACTCGTAGCAACCCTTATAGGACAGAGTAGAACTGCCCCATAGAGTTTCCAAGGACGCCTGGTGGATTTGAACTGCTGACCTTTTGGTTAGCAGCTGTAGCTCTTAACCACTATGCCATCAGGGTTTATGGCCCTCATCTGTATTTTTTATATATGTGCTTTTATTAAAGTGCACCTTGTGAATATGTGTGTATACACATATAAAAGAATGTAATTATGGTAGAAAACAAATTTAGGAAAGAGATTATGATTTCTTTTCTTAAATAAAAATACATCTCCTTTCTCTGAAAATGATTTTCTTTAAGCACACCAGAAAATCTGAGCAGCATTCTGCCTGTTGATTTTTTTAAAAGATGAAACAGATGCTCCATTTATCCTTGATAGGGTTATTTATGTCCTTGCTGGTTTTTTACAGGAGGGGAAAATGTTTGATTAATTCCCATTAACTCTGACATATCCCATGGGTAATGATTTTGTGTGTGTGTATCTTTTTTTTACCTTTTTACGAATGAATTGGTGGCTATGTAAATAGGTTCCAGTAAAGCAGTTGGCCTGAACACTTAGTGGAAAATATATGCAGTTTCTACGAAAGCATAGGATGGCAGTGTTGTCAAGTACTTAGGTGGCACCTAAGATATGTAGTGTCCTGCCACCATCTGCAGGATCTGAATCTTTAAGTCATTTCTCTAGGAGTTTACGTGATGTCCCTGTAGTGCCTGTGCATCCTCAAGGTGGTTACTTAGGCTTGGAGCTGCAGTCTGTTGCAATGAATACCATGGTGAATATGAAGCCAGACCTGATATTAAACCTATTGCCTTAATTCCAGCAACTCCTGTTCTTGACTTGCTGTTCATTGAATTTCCATTGCTGTTGAGTCAATTTGGACTCATAGCGACCCGGTAGGACAGAGTACAACTGCCCCATAGGGTTTCCAAGGAGCTGCTGGTAGATTCGAACTGCCAACCTTTTGGTTAGCAGCTGAGCTGTTAACCATTGCACCACCAGGACTCCTTAATTGAATTAGTGCTTCCTAATTTGGGGTAACAGTATAATTTGGTATGCTTTTGCACATTTTTTTCTCATTCTATTTCATTAATGCTGTACAGTTATGATAAGGTTAAGTGACTTGCCAAAAGCCTTTTAGATAGTATGCGACAGAACAGAATCTCAGCCCCAGGCCCTCTGAGCCCAAGCTTGATGCTCATTCCTCTGCACCACATACTTTTTGTTCATTAGCACAGTTGTATATTTTGCAGGTTGCAACTAGAAAGGATTCTTGTGCCTGCTGATAAAAATTGTATATTGGGCTTCTATTGGTGAAGGTGGGTGGAAAGAGAGAAATGAAGGAAGAAGCAGTGGCAATTGAGTTATTCATTCATTCTCTGGTTACTCTGCTTATCTTCAGAATGGATTTGAAGTGGACAGTAACACACACATATACAACTGAACCATTATTACAAGGATGAAAGTATGTGGTAAAATGGAGAAAGGAGTTGGGTCTCAAGTCTTTGTAGTTTCCCCTGGTCTGCTGAACAGTAGATAATTTTAGATTAAGGTTTCTGATAAGTGCTGTGATTTCGTATTGCTGATTGAAAAATGAGTTGATAATTTCTGAGGAAAGTTAAAGTTTTTCTTAAATATTATTACCCAATTGGTGGGTCATCTCGCTGCTGCACAGAGGTGAACTGCAGTTAAATCTGCAGATGGTTGCTTGCTTTCCATACAGATTGGGAACATGATAATCATTTTTATTTTCCTGTTATTTATATTCCATCTTGTCCTGAAAAAACACTGAGGTAGCTAACAGGATGAAAAAGAAAGATGAAACTGTGAAGGTGAAAATAAGGGTATACAGTAAGTTAAAGCCCAGGGAAATGCTTTAACAAAGCGTGCCGCTGTTACTGGATGTGGACCGTAAATAATGACCCGAGCTTCATAGGAACAGCTGGCTCAAGTAAAGGGGGCCACAGGATGGCAACACATTGATATAAGAGCAGGTGTCCTGGGGGCACTGAGCCCCACTGAGGCTGGTGTTGGAGGTGGTTGTGATTCTTGGTATTTGCAGACTCAGCTGCAGGAGTTTGAGCATGTTCACCCCAGCCTCTGCCATCAGCGTGACTTCTTTTTGTCTGCTCTTTCTGACTTCTTTCTCTTCTTCCTAGTTCAAATACTTGAGAAGGAAATCATCTGCTCAACTCATTTTTTTTTCAGTCAGGTTACCCAAATCACAATTTGCTGGCTGGCCTATAAATGTCTCTCCCAGTTAGATCAGCTGTCCATCCCTTGTAGAGTCTGTTTTGGTGGGGGCCAGGTCTAAGGGCTTGCTGCCCACTCTGGAGATTGGTGAGGGTGGCATGGGTGAAACAGGCTCTCCTAAACACCTCTAGTGTAATCATTTACAGGTCACACAGTGTCTTCAAGATTTAAAAATGTACTAGCCACCCAGGAGCCTTCTTAGGAATTTAGGCTCCAGAGAAATTCCTTCTGTGGGTTCTTGTAAGGAGGGTACCCAGTGACATGGAAGACCGCAGTCTCTCAACAAAATTCCTACAAAGCTACAACGATTTTCGCACGGCTGCTGCTTGTAATGTCCCCCTGTGCAAGCCAAGTGCGTAATGTCAGAAGAAATGATGCTTTGAGGAAATAAAGTAGTGAGGTTGCGGTATGCAGTTCTAAGGGGTAGGGTTGATTCAGAAACATAATTTAGGCCACATTAGGAGTTTGCTTAATTGACCTTTACTTAACCGAGTTCATGATTAACCCAATGCTTCATTTTTTTTCTAAAGCATAGTGACTGCCCTCCCCAGATGCTGAATGTAATAGCAACTACTTAACCAGTAACCATTTGCTGTTGAGTCTACTCCAACTTATGGAAACCCCATGTGTGTCAGAGTAGAACTATGCTCCATAGGGTTTTCGATGGCTGATTTTTCAGAAGTAAATTCCCAGGCCTTTTTTCCAAGGCATCTCTGGGTGGACTTGAACCTCCAACTGCAAATAGTAGCCAAGCACATTAACCATTTGCACCACCCAAGACTCCAGCAGCTACTTAGTGGCTTCTTAAGTAGACCTGTGCACTTCTGCTTCCTCCAGTGGAATTTTATGTTTATCGGCAGTCAGCTGTGTGCGTTTGTTTATGCCAGTTGTACTTAATATTGTAGTTAAATAAATTAGTTAAATAGTATATAAACCAATTAAATATGAGAGCAAAAACCTATTTCTATGAAAACAAAGTTAAATGCTTTGGAAAAATTTCATGAGAATGAGTAAAAAACTTACTTTTGAAGTGGTGAGCAATGGTAAAATATTGTGGAAAAAACAAAACCCTTTAAGGATTCTGCGCTCAAATTGTTCAGCAAGCAACTTTAAGTTATTAATCTGCATTAAAGAAACTAAAACTGGAAAATTAAAAGTATGCATTATGAGTATGGTTTATGTAAGAAAGAAGGTATGTAATACCTATTAGCAGAGTCCTGTATTCAGAGACAAGACCTTCGTCCTACATCAAAAGATTGGTGAATGAAATGTGTACTCATATGTTTAAATGAAAATAAAATGATATTTGTATAATTTTTTGATTTTATATATTAGCCACCTTTTTGGATTAAACATCCAGTCTGATGAGTCTGGATAAAGGGAGTTTTTTTTTTTTTTTTTTTTTACTGTTTCTACTGTTACAAAAACTAGAAAACTCTGACTCTAATTGAATTTAACTCTAAGGAATTCTGTCATCTCTCCTAACAGGTGTTTCTTGGATAGGTTTCAGGGCTAGATGATTTGGCAGCTCTCTTTTCCACCAGCCTCAATGTGCTTGCCCTCGGGCAGGCCCCTCTCAAGATTACAAGGCAGCTGTAGCATTGTCCAGAAGTAGGAAGAGTTCCACAGATTCTTCTGTCTCCTTTGTAGGTACAGGGAAACCTATTCCAGAAACTTCTTAGTAGACCTCCTCACATGCCTCATTGGCCAGAAATGGGTTCACCTGTCCACCCAAGCAAGGAGAATGGGGCCATCATGACTGGCTTAGAATTTGACCAGGGTTTTGACCAGAAAGAACCGGTTAGAAGCCTTGAATTTAACTCATCAGGCTTTAACCCTGAAGGTGGGGTTAACCCTTAGTCATATGGGGCAGAGGTAGGTACCTGAAGAAAATCAAGTTCTGCCAACAAAAAGAAGGTCAAAGTGACTGTTGGAAAAGTAACCAGTAGTTATCGAGGGACAATAAATCCTTTAAAACCCTTCATGTAATTTTTCTTGAATGTTAGGTTGAGGAAGTACCTGAGGATAGAGTCAAGATTTTCCTTAGAATGTTCACTTTAATACCTGGCTTACTGAACCTCTGAGGCCCCAGGGTTCCATGCTGAAGGGTACAATCATGTTAAATCTAACCCAGAAATTTTCCAAAACTGCCCGTCATGGCCATAGGAAAACATCTCAACTGGGAAATGGTAAATGACCAATTTTCACTGTAGCTTTCTCCCGATAAATGCTTTAGGATAGGTGAGTTGCAAAGGTTGCCCTAAGAGATGTTATCCCAGTTAAATGTGGGAGGGTATATACTTTAAAACATTTTGGTTTTAGAATAGTTGATTTTGAGCTACTTTTTGTGAGGTTATTTTGCTATGAGAAGTTGTCTTTTTGGCTGTTGATAGTTTGTAAAAACATATAACCAGTGTGAGGAACACTTACCTTCAGGCTCTCTATAGCCGGGATACAGGCACCAAGCCCACATTCCTGTTGTTTTGCATTCAAGCAGACCTGAGTGGAATTCTACTTAGGAGCGATAGAGGATGGGTATGGAATTGATCGGGGATCTGAGGACAAAGCATTTGAGGTTAGGTTCTGCCCAAGGGTAGTCAGTCCATATTATAGAAAAAAGTCTGCTGTTGTCACAATAAAGCAGTTAGGCCCTTGGAACTTGTTAATATGTCCTCATGTGCTTGGGGAGAACCTGGAGGGAATAAGCACATCAGAAGAATTTAGCATTTTTCCATCTGTGGGATTGCAGTGGGCTCGTAACATTCACTTGTTTTCTCAAAGACAAGTAAGGGCCAAGTAAAGAGAAATAACAGGAACAATGGGCTCAAACCAATTTCAGAGCAAGAATATGCAGCTAATGTAATAAAACAAATGTCTCAGTATAGTGGGCATTTAAAAATTTTAACTGTATTAAAAATATGGGCTAATACTATCCTTGTAATGACTGTATTGAGACAGAGAAACGACCCAATTCCAGCAATCTCTGGTGTGCACTCAGTCGACTGTTTTTAGTTGTCCTAGAGTGTTTTTAGTTGTGCCACAGACTGACAACAAAATTGTATGTTGTTCAAGGCCATTAAATAGGAAACCAGGTGGCCACAAACAAAAATCTGTTTTGGTACTCAGTGACTAACACTGAATAATTTGGGTTTCTAAAAATGTAAATCAGTTTAATAGTCTTCTGAGCCTGGACCATCTGCAAGCCAGTTTCATTTGCCTAGAGTTAGTTATTGAAATAATTTCAGTGGTCAGATTTGAAAAGGCTCTCTAAAATAAAATAAAATAAAAAAATAAAAAATAAAATGAAATAAATGTGGGACAGATTATGCTATACCCTAGAGACTGGTAAATCTGCCAAGTCTTGGTCAGTGACTTTTATTTAAAGGTGTTTTGCCGTATGATTTTCTCAGAAAGCTAAAGATCAGGTCTCAAATTCTAGTACATATCTATAAATAAATCGTATTCTTACACTAGGGCAGGTGCTTGCCTGTCTTTTAGGGGTAGAATTTGAATGGGGCTATGGGAAGTCTAGAAAGGAATTGACCTGAGTATGCGTATGTAGAAAGGAGTGAGTTTTTTAGACAGGATAGTTAATAAAACACTTAGTATAACTGCAAGGCTCCACCGAATTGTCTGTGACCTTTGCCAGGGAAATATTTCCACTAAATAAAAAAGACATACCTTAAAAGAGTACTGAATTTCAGAACAAAACCAAGAAATCAGTTATGTAATATGGGAAGAGATTCAGAACTGGGGTAATTATTTTCCTGCATTTATTCACAAATCAAATTTGTTTTCTGAGACAGAGGATAAATCTTCTCAACTCTACCAAAGAGAAATAAAATATAACATTCCATTAGCATTTAAGGCGAACGTGAGATTTCCATGATCTTGAACAAGAGATGCTTGTTTCTAGCTGGGATAGCCTATCCAAAGTAGTATTGCTTAACTCAGTGAAATACAGTGCTACCTCTATTTATGCTGTGACAGCTATATATAAATTATTAAGGGAGGGCAGTAAGAAGTGAGATGGAGAAAAAAGTTTAAAAAGGTAGAACATGTTATATATTATTTTTAACCCAAATCCTTCATTTATTATCTCTTTCTATTCAATATGTACATTTATTAGATAACTCTTTAATTATCAAGTACTAATATATTTTAATGGGGACATTGGTGGTTCAGTGGTAGAATTCTCACAATCCACGTGGCAAACCTTGTGGGTTCAACCCTCAGCCAGTGCACCTCTGTGCAGCCACCACCTCTCTGTCAGTGGAGGTTTGCATGCTGCTATGATATAGAACAGGCTTAAGTGGAGCTTTCAGACTAAGACAGACTAGGGAGAAAGGCCTGATGATCTACTTCCAGAAAATCAGCCAGTGAAAACCCTAGGGATCACAGTGGTCTGATCTGCACCAATCATGGGGATGGCACAGGGCTGGCCCATGTTTTGTGCCATTGTATATGGGGTTGCCATGATTTGGGGGCCTATTGATGGCAGCTAACAACAACAAAAACAACAGTATATTTTTATTCTCATATCATTATATAATGTCAAATGATGTGGCATATGATTTTAGATCCACATCATGTTTTGTAGGAAATGCTTTTTTGGGTTAGTAAGTGAACATGGTACATCTAATACCTTTTTATTTATTTTCAAAGACATAATAACCTTTTGAAAAGTCCCCACTGTCACGTCCCTTAGATGAATCTAAACACTCTGAGAACCACAGTTTTGCCTCTGGGAGGGGGATGGAGACATTTATGGGAATAGAGGTGACTAAGGACTGAATAAGAATGGTATAGGCACATACTTACAGAGAAAGCGTGTTATATATTATTTAAACAGTGAAGGTAAACGTTGCTGATCCTGGAAGCAGGAGTAGTATTAAATTTAGAGTCTCTTTCTGAAGGCATTTCGAGTCTGAAGGATACAGAAGGAGAAGACAGAGAATATAGAATGAAAACTGAAGAGGCCATTTTGAGGTGAAGATTAGAAGGCTGAGCAGTTAGGCAAGCCTTACAAGCAGGTTTATGAAAAGATTTGCAAGAGGCACAGAGAGTGAAATAGAGAGATGAAGTAAGGATTATGTAACAGGATTGTGTAATTTTACGAGGCTTTGTGCTTTTGAGTAACTAAATTTTAATTTAACCCTTAGTATATCTCAGAGAGGTGCACCATTCATAAATGAAAACAACTTCTTGGGAACTAAGATCTTAGAAAGACAGAGAGGCAGGCACAATAATTTAGGGGAGAAGGACTCCAGGGTCCTGTCTTCACACACAGTACAGTGATGCTAAGTGTACAGAGGTCTGACCACTTGTCAGCATTGTCTCCTTGGATTGCTGGCTCAGCAGTTGTTAGTCCTTGGCCTTGGGGTGGAGTCTGGCCCATCTAGGGGTTCCTCATCTGAACACAAGAATTAAGAGTAAGTGAGTAATTGTGTGTGATCCCAATCTGAAGCTGTGGGTGAAAGGATGAGTGAGAAAGAACAGTCTGTCTCTACTTTCCTGTGGTTGAACAGCAGCACATCACTGATCCCTCGCCTGGACTTCTGGTTGAACCAAAAATTCATCAGTATGGTTGTGTAAAAAGATTCTCAGGATTAAGATTTGACTTTATTAATCTTGTAAGGCTTAGAATCATGGACTAATCAAAAACTGGTAATTCAGAACATGATTAGTAGGATTGATGCCACTAAATTCTACACATGGAAAACCAATGGGCAGATATTATACTATATATATATATTTTACAACAACGAAAAAGCCATGGAAAGAATAGTTATATACATAAATTGAATTTAGTTGACACACTGTTACATGTTGTTGCTACTTAATTGAACTGTTAATAATTTTGACCAAAAAAAAAAAAAAAAGTTTTTGTAATTTGAAAGTAGAACCCACCAAGCCCTGGAATCAGGTAAGGCCGGTCTCTTGGGATTTGGCTTGATGCTGTCAGAGACAGAGCAGAGCAAATGGCAGCTCAAGGGTTGGAAAAGCCCATTTCCCCACCAGGCAGCTCTTATATTGAGCACTTCCTTCCCATACCTCACCAGTCAGCCGTCTAGGGTCTCTCCATCCTAAAAACTACCCATAACTTTGAAGGACCATTCCTCCTAAAACTTCTGACCCAAGTTAAATCTAAGAAATCCTTGTTGTTATTAGGTGCCATTGAGTCGAGACCCTACGTATAATGAAATGTTGCCTGGTCCTGCACCATCCTCACAATAGTAGGGGTTGAGCCCATTGTTGCAGCCAGTTTATCAGTCTATCTCATTGAGGGTCTTCCTCTTTTTTGCTGACCGTCTACTTTACCAAGTATAATGTCCTTCTCCAGTGATCGGTCTCTGTCTTAGGCTGGGTTTTCTAGAGAAGCAAAACCGTTAAAGCATATAAATATGTATATATAGAGATATCAAGGAAATGGCTCATGTGGTTGTAGAGGCTGGAATGTCCCGAGTCCGTGGGTCAGGCTGGAGGCTTCTCCTGATTCACGTAGCCACAGGAGCTGGCAGAACCAAGATCGGCAGGTCAGATAGCAGGGCTCTGGCTCACAGGCTGTGAAGACCAATGAATCCCAAGACTGACAGGCAAGATGGCAGGTAAGCTGCTAGCTAAAGTCCCAAGAACCAGAGGTCAAATGAACAGGAGCCAGGTGTAGGATCCAGAACTAGCAAAAATCCCTGAGCCCTGCCTGAATGTCTGCCCACACTTGATGCAGGCCACATGCCCAAGGAAACTCCCCTTCAACTAACTGGCTACTCACAGCAGATCCCATTATGGGGGTGATCATGTGTCAGATCTCAACAGGGAAGTGATCACAACTTTATACAACTACCAAAACACTGAAAATCATGGCCCAACCAAGTTTACATACAATCTTAACCATCACAGTCCCCTCTGATAGCATGTCCAGTTTTTCCTCCTCTTGAGTTTGGATGAAATTCTTCTCTGTGGGCAGGTGTCAGGCATTCCTTGGGAGGAGTATGAAGAGCTGTAGCATGGGGCTACCCTTGTACAAATGAATAATAAATATTACCAGAGTAGCGTGGATGAGTTGGGAAGCAGACTGACTCCTTCAGCCATTGGCATTACTGAGAGCATTTATTAAGATCTTTATTTACCTTCATGGGGCAGTGAGCCAGGATTGGTACAAAATACATTAGCAGATGTGACTTCTGTCCTTGGAGACTGAGACTACCATTTGTGAGCTCATTCTTGTGTGAAATTTACCTCTGTTGTCATTCTCAGCTGACAGATAAGGAATAAGGTGGCCATCAGAAGGCTAGTGTTTAGGTAGACTGCACCCAGGGCTCCTCCTTTGTTCCTACTGAGCTGCTGGAAGTACTTTTAAAATACTGTATAACTTGGTACATTTACTCCTGTGGTTTGTGAGGAGTGCTGCTGGGTTCAACTGCTGACATTTTGGTTAGCAGCCTAACCAAGCGCTTAACCACTGTGCCACCAGGGCTCCTTGTGTAGATATAAATACGTTTAAAGAGATATGCCTCCCCTCCACCCAAATCCCTCAACATGCTATGATCTGGATTGGAAACATCAGTTTGGTCAAGGAATGGTTTATCTTTCTTTCTTGGGCAGAAACCTTCTGGGAGGCCCACATATTTTTCTTACAACTGGAAGTATGGTTAAAACATGGCTGGTCTTGCACGGGGTTGTGAGCTGAAGGAGACATTTGTCTGGCTTTTCCCTTTCCTGTGCTCCTTTGTACCTCCTACTCCTTTTGACTCCCTCCCTCCACGTGGGGCCTGAGGCACTTCCTGTCAGCATTTAAAAAAGACTTTTTATTTTGAAATAATTCTAGATTTATAGAAAAGTTGCAGAATTGTATGGAGAGTGCCCATATACCCTTCACCCAGCTTCCCCTGATCTTAACTTCTTATATAACCTGCCAGAAATTTGATAAGTGATTTCCACTGAGCACATTTTTAAAACCTGTCCTGTCTGTTAGGGACCTTGGTATACTCTTTGAGAATCCAGTGATGACATGGTCTATTTCTCTTACTGTCAAGCAGCTTGCAATGTATGCAGTGGCTTTTAGTGAGTTAAAAGTTTTATCTTCTCACAAGAAGTTTTCTTTTTTTATGGTACTTTAGGTGAAGGTTTACAGAACAAATATTTTCTCATTAGACAGTCAGTACACATACTGTTTTATGACATTGGTTAACAACCCCATGACATGTCAATACACTGCTTTCTTGGCCTTGGAGGACCCTTTTTTTTTTTTGTGAAAATATACTTAGCCAAAGATACACCATTTCAAAAATTTCTACATGTACAATTCAGTTATGTCGATTACGTTCTTCCAGCTGTGCTGCTATTCTCACTTTAGATGAAGGTTTACAGAACAAAATAGTTTCTCACTGAACAGTTATTACACATGTTGCCCTATGACAATGGTTAACAACCCCACTACATGTCAACACTGTCCTTACTCAACCTTAGGTTCCCTATCAGCAGCTTTCCTGTCCCCTTCTGCCTTCTAATCCTTGTCCCTGGACTGCTGTGCCTCATTAGTCCCGTTTTGTTTTATGGGGCTGTCCAATCCCCGGCTGAATGGTGAACCTCGGGAGTGACTTCACCACTGAGCTAAAAGGGTGTCTGGGGGCCATACTCTTGGGGTTTCATCAGTCTCTTTCAGGCCAGTAAATCTGGTCTTTACTGTGTGTGTTAGAATTTTGTCCTACATCCTTCTCCAGCTCTGTCCAGAACCCTCTGTTGTGATCCCGGTCAGAGCAGTCAGTGGTGGTAGCTGGTCACCATCTAGCTGTACTGGACTCAGTCTGGTGGAGGCCTTGGTAGCTGTGGTCCATTAGTCCTTTGGACTAATCTTTTCCTTGTATCCTGTTCTCTTCATTCTCCCTTGCTCCAGAAGGGGTGAGACCAGTGGAGTATCTTAGATGGCTGCTCACAGGCTTTTAAGACCCCAGATGCTACTCACCAAGGCAAAATGTAGGACACTGTCTTTATAAACTGTATTATGCCAGTTGAGCTAGATGTTCCTGGAGACCATCGTTCCCACAGCCCTCTGCCCAGCAATTCAGACCCTTAGGGAGTTTGGATGTGTCTGTGGAGCTCCCATGACCTTTTCCTGTACAAGTTGTGCTGATTTCCCCAGTCTTGTGTACTGTTTTACCCTTCACCAAGTTTATCACTTATCTATTGTCTATTTAGTATTTCCCCCCTACCCCTCCCATCCCTTGTAACCAACAAAGATTGTTACTTTTTGTGTGTAAGCTTTTTCATGGGTTTTTACATAGAGGTCTCATACAATGTTTGTCCTTTTGTGATTGAATTATTTCACTCAGCATAATGTCCTCCAGTTTCATCCATGTTATGAGATGCTTCACAGGTTCATCATTATTCTTTATTGTTGCATAATACTCCATTGTGTGTATGTACCATAGTTTGTTTATCCATTCATCTGTTGGTGGGCATCTAGGTTGTTTCCATCTTTTTGCTATTGTGAATAATCCTGACATGAACCTGGGTGTGCATATGCCTGTTTGTGTAATGGCTCTTATTTCTGTAGGATATATTCCTAGGAGTGGGATTGCTGGATTGTATGGTATTTGTATTTCTAGCTTTCTAAGGAAGCGCCATATCGTTTTCCAAAATGGTTGTATCATTATGCATTCCCACCAGCAGTGCATCAGAGTTCCGATCTCCCCACAGCCTCTCCAACATTTGTTATTTCCAGTGTTTCTGATTCTGCCAGTAATGCCAGAGTGAGATGGTATCTCATTGTGGTTTTAATTTGCATTTCTCTAATGCCTAGTGATCATGAGCATTTCCTCATGTGTCTGTTGGCCATTTGAATGTCTTCTTTGGTGAAGTGTCTGTTCATTTCCTTTGCCCATTTGTTAATAGGATTATTTGTCTTTTTGTTGTACAGGTATTGGATTTTCTTGTAGATTATGGAGATTAGACCTTTGTCTGACTTGTAATGTCCAGAAATTTTTTCCCAGTCTGTAGGTTCCCTTTTTACTCTTTTGGTGAAGTCCTTTGAAGAGCATAAGTGTTTGATTTTTAGAAGATCCGATTTATCTAGCTTATCTTCTGGAGTTTGTGTGTTGATGGTTATGGTTTTCTCAGAAGAATTTTTACATTGTAAAATGGTTTTCTGGTAAAAGCAGTAGTGAATCCAAAGGTAATTGTTTCTAGTGATTGAATGTCAGCTACAATAAAATCTGGGTGAAGGAGATGTCTGAACTGAAAGTCGTTCCTGGGGGCTCTTGAAATGGCTGCTTGTTCATTTATTGATTCTTTTATTCATTAATTTATTGACTGTCTCATTTGTGTCAAATACTATGCTAATCTCTGGAGGTAGTAAGTTGAATGTCTTATCTTTAAGGAGCTTATGATTTTATAGAAAAAATATACAATTGCAGAACAGTAGGAAAATGCTGTGGTAGAGATACATATCAGGTGCTGTGGAACCACATGGAAGGGGACCTTGAAACCCAGCCTGATCTGGCAAATTCTCATTAGGTTGCCCCACACGGAAAGACTGTTGTTGGAGACTGTGAAATATATGGGTGTGATTCAATCCAAAATTACAATTAAGATGGCCTAGGTAAATTCAAGGATCGTCAGTGTTTTGTTATTTTACAGGTAGATAATTTATTATCCTTCAGGAAGGAGACTTAAAGTATATTCATTAAACACACCACTGTGCTGATTGTGGTTACCTTCCCATTCCTTCTCCTATGCATATTTTTACCTTTTAAGAAACTAAAATAGGATCATCTTATAGATGCTATTTTGTATCCTGCTTCTTGTTTCTTGTAAATTTTATTTTGTTGTTGAGAATACAAACAGTAAAACATACACCAATTCAACAGTTTCTATATATGTACCATTTGGTGACATTGATTACATTCTTCGAGTTGAGCAACCATTCTCACCCTCCTTTTCTGAGTTGTTCCTCTCTCATTAACATAAACTCACTGCCCTCTAAGGTTCCTGTCTAATCCTTTGAGTTGCTGTTGTCAGTTTGATCCTGTATAGATAGCTCTTAAAAGAGCATGATGCTCAAGGCAGACCTCTTTTACTAGTTAAGCTAAACTATTGTTTGCTTTTATGATGACTTCAGGGGATATTTTTGGTTTAAGGTTTAAAGATTATCTCAGGGCAGTAGTTTACTCAGGGGTTCATCCATCCTCCATAGCTCCAGAAAGTCTAGAGTCTGAGAATTTGAAATTCTGTTCTGCATTTTCCTCCTTTTGATCAGGAGTCTTCTATGGAATCTTTGATCAAAACTTTCAGTAATGGTAGCTGGGCATCATCCAGTTCTGGTCTCATGGCAAAGAAGGCAGCTGTTCATGGAGGCATTTAGCCACAGATTCCACATCCTCCTCCTATTCCTAACTCCTTCTTCCTCTGTTGTTCCAGGTGAATAGAGACCAATTGTTGTGCCTTAAATGGCCGTTTGCAACCTTTTAAGACCCTAGGCACTACACAATGAACTAGGAGGTAGAGCAGAGGCACTAAACACGTTATTAATTAACTAGGATGTCCCATGAAACCATGACCCCAGACATTTAAACCAAAGAAGCAAATCCCATGAGGTGTTTGGTTGTACATAACCAGCCTCAGAAGCTACTTTTTTTTGTTGTTGTTGTTATTATAAATATATCTATCACAAAACTTTTGCCAGTTCAACTTTTTACAGGTGTACGACTTAATTGATAGTAATTACAGTAATCATCTGTGCAACCCTACCCTTAATTAATGTGATCTTTCCATCACCATTAAACCCCTTTTCCCCCTCCGTGCCATCCCTGTTACCAACCCCAAACCAAATCCACTGCTGTCCAGTCGATTCCAACTCATAGTGACCCTATAGGACAGAGTAGAACTGCCTCATAGGGTTTCCATGGCTGTAAGTCTTTACGGAAGCAGACTTCCACATCTTTCTCCCTTGGAGCGGCTGGTGGGTTTGAATTGCCAACCTTTTGGTTAGCAGCTGACTGCTTTAACCACTGCACCGCCAGGGCTCCTTCTGCCCCTGGTAACCACTAATAAACTTTGTTCTCTATACATTTGCCTTTTCTTCTCTTTTTATATAAAATGAGGTCATACAATATTTGTCTTTTTGTGATTGGCTTATTTCACTCAGCAGTGTCTTCAAGCTTCATCCATACTGTAGCATGTGTCAAGATTTCATTTCTCCTCCTGGCTGAGTAGTATTCCGTTGTAGGTATGTGCCACATTTTGTTTATCCATTCATCTGTTGATGGGCATTTAGGTTGTTTCTACCTTTTGGCTATTGTGAATAGTGCTGCAGTGAACATTGGTGTACACATCTCTTTTTTAGTCTCTGCTTTAAGTCTTTTGGGTATATACCTAGGAGTGGAATTGCTTGGTCATATGGTAGTTCTGTTTTTAGTTTTTTTTTTTTTTTTTTTTTTTTTAATATATATTTTATTGTACTTCAGGTGAAAGCTTACAGAGCAAATAGTTTCTCATGAAATAGTAGTACACATGTTGTTTTTTGACATTGGTTAACAACCCCACAACGTATTAAGCCTCTAAATTCTCAACCTTTTTTTTTGATGAAAATTACAGATGGCCAAAGATACACCGTTTCAAAAATTTCTACATTCACAGTTCAGTGACATTGACTACGCTCTTCCAACTGTGCTGTTATTCTCACTTAAGATGAAGGCTTACAGAAAAAATAGTTTTTCATTTAACAGTTACTACACATGTTGCCCTATGACAATGGTTAACAATCTCACAGCACATCAAGAGTATCCTTACTCCACCTTGTGTTCCCTATCACCAGGGGGCTTCCTTGTCCCCTTCTGTCTTCTGGACCTTGTCAGTGGACTATTGTACCTCTTTAGTCTCGTTTGTTTATTTATTTATTTATTTATTTATTTATTTATTTATTTATTTATATTTTATTTAAACACCATTTCAAAACTTTTTACTTACACATTTAAGTGATATTGACTATGCTCTTCCAATTGTGCTGCCATTCTCGCCCAAGATGAAGGCTTACAGGACAAAACAGCCTCCCATTTAATAGTTACTACAAATGTTGCCCTATAGCAGTGGTCAACAATCTCACAATACATCGACAGTGTCCTTATTCAATTTGTGTTCCTTATCATCAGTTTCCTACTCTCCCTCTGCCTTCTGGCCCTTGTCACCGGACTCCTGTACATCGTTAGTCCCATTTAGTTTTACTGGGGTGTCCATTCCCAGGCTTAACATCAAACCTTGAAGGTAACTTCCCCTCTGAGCTGAAAGGGTGTCTGGGGGCCACACTCTCGAGGTTTCTCTAGTATTCTTTAGGCCAGTATATCTGGTCTTTTTTTTTTTTTTTTTTTTGGGAGTTAAAATTATACTCTACATCCTACTCCAGCTCTGCCCAGAACCCTCTGTTGTGATCCTGGTCAGAGGAGTCATTGGTGGTAGCCGGGCACCATCCAGCTGTACTGGGCTCAGTCCCGTGGAGGCCTTGGTAGCTGTGGACCATTAGTCCTTCGGACTAATCTTTTCCTTGTATCCTGTTCTCTTCGTTCTCCCTTGTTCCCGAAGGGATGAGATCAGTGGAGTATCTTAGATGGCCGCTCATAGGCTTTTAAGACCCCAGACACTACTCACCAAGGTAGAATGTAGAGCATTATCTTTGTAAGTAGTGTCATGCCAATTGAGCTAGATGTTCCCCGAGATCATGGTCCCCAGAGCCCTCCGTCCAACAACTCAGTCCCTCGGGGGGTTTGGATGTGTCTATAGGGCCTCCATGACCTTTCCTTGTGCAGGTTGTGTTAGTTTCCCCTGTACTATGTACTATCTCATCTCTCACCCAAGTTACCACTTACCTATTACCTATTTAGTATTCCCCCCCCCCATCCCTGGTAACCAACAAGGATTGTTACATTTTGCATGTGAATTTTTTCATGGGTTTTTACAATAGAGGTCTCATACAATATTTGTCCTTTTGTGATTGACTTATTTCACTCAGCATGATGTCCTCCAGTTTCATCCATGTTATGAGATGGTTCACCGATTCATTGTTCTTTCTCGTTGCATAGTACTCCATTGTGTGTATGTACCATAGTTTGTGTATCCATTCGTCTGTTGATGGACATCGAGGTTGTTTCCATCGTTTTGCTATTGTGAATAATGCTGCCATGAACATAGGTGTGCATATGTCTATTCGAGTGATGACTCTTATTTCTCTAGGATATATTCCTAGGAGTGGGATTGCTGGATCGAATGGTACGTCTATTTCTAGCTTTCTGAGGAAACGCCATATCATTTTCCAAAATGGCTGTATCATTTTGCATTCCCACCAGCAGTGTATAAGAGTTCCCGTCTCCCCGCAGCCCCTCCAACATTTGTTATTTCCAGTGTTTTTGATTCGTGCCAGTAATGCCGGGGTGAGATGGTATCTCATTGTGGTTTTAATTTGCATTTCTCTAATGGCTAGTGATCGCGAGCATTTCCTCATGTGTCTGTTGGCCATTTGAATGTCTTCCTTGGTGAAGTGTCTGTTCATTTCCTTTGCCCATTTTTTGATAGGATTGGTTGTCTTTTTGTTGTAGAGGTGTTGGATTTTCTTGTAGATTATGGAGATTAGACCTTTGTCTGACTTGTACTGTCCAAAAATTTTTTCCCAGTCTGTAGGTTCTCTTTTAACTCTTTTGGTGAAATCTTTTGAAGAGCATAGATGTTTGATTTTTAGAAGATCCCAATTATCTAGTTTATCTGTTGGGTTTTTTGTGTTGATGTTTATGGTTTGTATCCTGTTAATGCCATGTATTAAGGTCTGAAGTGTTGGTCCTATTTTTTCTTCTATGAATTTTATAGTTTGAGGCTTTATATTCAGGTCTTTGATCCATTTTGAAGTAGTTTTTGTATATGGTGTGAGGTATGGGTCCTGTTTCATTTTTCTACAAATGGATATCCAGTTTTGCCAGCACCATTTGTTAAAAAGACTGTCTTTTCCCCATTTGATGTATTTTGGGCCCTTGTCAAAAATCAGGTGACCGTAGGTGGATGGATTTACATCTGAGTTCTCAATTCTGTTCCATTGGTCAATGTCTCTGTTGTTGTACCAGTACCAGGCTGTTTTGAGTACTGTAGCTGTATAGTAGGTTCTCAAGTCAGGTAGTGTGAGTCCTCCAACTTTATTCTTCTTCTTCAGTAGTGCTTTACTTATTCGGGGTTTCTTCCCTTTCCATATAAAGTTAATAATTAGTTTTTCCATCTCTTTGAAGAATGTTGTTGGTATTTGTATTGGAATTGCATTGTATTTGTAAATTGCTTTAGGTAGAATTGCCATTTTCACAATGTTGAGTCTGCCTATCCATGAGCATGGTATGTTTTTCCATTTATGTAGATCCCTTTGGGTTTCATGCAGCAGTGTTTTGTAGTTTTCTTTGTATAGGTCTTTTATATTCCTGGTCAGATTTATTCCCAAGTATTTTATCTTTTTAGGGGCTATTGAAAATGGTATTGATTTCCTGATCTCCTTTTCATCGTTCTCTTTACTGGTGTATAGGAATCCAACTGATTTTTGAATGTTTATCTTGTATCCTGCTACTCTGCTGAATCTTTCTATTAGTTCCAGTAAATTTCTCGTGGAGTCTTTAGGGTTTTCTATGTATAGTATCATATCATCTGCAAACAGGGAGAGTTTAACTTCTTCATTACCAATTTGGATGCCCTTTATTTCTTTCTCTTGCCTTACTGCTCTAGCGAGAACTTCCAGCACAATGTTAAATAGGAGTGGTGATAAAGGGCATCCTTGTCTTGTTCCTGTTTTCAGGGGGAATGTTTTCAGCCTTTCTCCATTAAGAATGATGTTGGCTGTTGGTTTTGCATAGATGCCCTTTATGATGTTGAGAAATTTCCCTTCTATACCTATTTTATTGAGAGCTTTTATCAGGAATGGGTGTTGGACTTTGTCAAATGCCTTTTCTGCATCAATTGAGATAATCATGTGATTTTTTTCTTTCCTTTTATTTATGTGGTGGATTACGTTGATGGATTTTCTAATGTTAAACCATCCTTGCATACCTGGTATGAATCCTACTTGGTCGTGGTGTATTATTTTTTTGATATGATACTGAATTCTATTGGCTAAAATTTTGTTCAGAATTTTTGCATCTATATTCATGAGAGATATTGGTCTGTAATTTTCTTTTTTTGTGATGTCTTTGCCTGGTTTTGGTATCAGCGTTATGCTGGCTTCATAGAATGAATTTGGAAGTGTTGCTTCCTCTTCTATGCTCTGAAATAACTTGAGTAGAACTGGTACGAGCTCTTCTGTAAATGTTTTGTAGAATTCTCCAGTGAAGCCATCTGGGCCAGGGCTTTTTTTGGTTGGGAGTTTTTTTATTACCTTTTCAATCTCTTCTCTTGTTATGGGTCTGTTCAGATTTTCAATATCACTTTGTTGTAGTTTGGGTAGGCCGTATGTTTCTAGAAATTTATCCATTTGCTCTAGGTTTTCAAATTTGTTGGAATATAGTTTTTCATAATATTCTGTTATAATCCTTTTTATTTCAGTTGGGTCTGTTGTAATGTCCCCCATTTCATTTCTTATTTGGGTTATTTGTGCCCTCTGCTGTTTTTCTTTTGTCAGTCTGGCCAGTGGTTTGTCGATTTTGTTGATTCTTTCTATTGTTTTTCTGTTCTCTATTTCATTGATTTCTGCTCTGATCTTTACTATTTCCTTTCTTCCGGTGGTTGTAGGCTTTTTTTGTTGTTCTCTTTCTATTTGTTTGAGTTCTGTAGTTAATGTTTTGATTTTGTCCCTTTCTTCTTTTTTGATATGTGCATCTATTGCTATAAATTGTCCTCTGAGGACTGCCTTTGCTGTGTCCCAAAGGTTTTGGTATGATGTGTTTTCATTTTCATTTGATTCTAGGAATTTTTTAATTCCATTTCTGATTTCTTCTATTACCCATTGATGTGTAAGCAGATTATTATTCAGTTTCCATGTGTTTGATTTTTTTTCCTTGCTCTTTCTAGTGTTAATTTCTACCTTGATGGCATTGTGGTCAGAGAAGATACTGTGAATTATCTCAGCATTTTGGATCTTGTTGAGGATTGCTCTGTGGCCTAAGATGTGGTCTATTCTGGAGAACGTTCCATGTGCATTGGAAAAGAATGTGTAATTTGCAGCGGTTGGATGGAGTGTTCTATATATGTCTATGAGGTCCAGTTGGCTGATTGTGTCCTTTAGGTCTTCTGTATCTTTGCTAAGTTTCTTTTTAGTTGTTCTGTCCTTTACTGAGAGTGGTGTGTTGAAGTCTCCTACTATTATTGTGGAACTGTCAATTTCTCTTTTCAGTGCTGTTAGAGTTTTTTTTATGTATTTTGGAGCCCTGTCATTGGGTGCATAGATATTTATTATGGTTATGTCTTCATGATGGATCATCCCCTTAATCATTATATAGTGTCCTTCTTTGTCTTTTATGGTAGATTTTGTTTTAAAGTCTATTTTATCTGAGATTAGAATTGCCACTCCTACTCTTTTTTGATAGTTGTTAGCTTGATATATTTTTTTCCAACCTTTGATATTTAATAAATTCACATCTTTGTTTCTAAGATGTGTCTCTTGTAGACAGCAAATAGATGGATCCTGTTTTCTTATCCATTCTGCCACTCTCCGTCGCTTTATGGGTGCATTGAGTCCATTTACGTTCAGTGTAATTATTGATAGATGTGAGTTTGTTGCTGTCATTTTGTAGTGCTTTTTTTTGTGATGCTGAAGTTTTCTTTGTTCTTCTTACTCTCTTGTGCTGAGTTCCTTTTGTTTGTGGATTTTGTGTTCATTTCTTTTGTTTTTGTAGGTTTTGTTTTTGTTGAGACTTTATGTTTTTCGTCTTTATTTTTATGAGTTGGTTTGTTAACTTTTTTTGTGGTTACCATGAATTTTACGCTTATCTTTATAATTTTGAAGCAGTCTACCGTTACTTGGTATCGTCTTGCCTTCTTCTCCTTTAGAAGGTTCTATACCTATGCCGTTTGTTCCCTCTTTCATTGTTTTGATGTTGTTGTCATCCTTTGATTGATTTCTCTGATTCCCTGTTGTATATCTTTTGTTTTTGGAAAGTCGTCTGTAGTTCAGTTCCTAGAATGGTATCTGGTTCATGTTAACCTGCGTCCTAGGTCCTAGGTCCTGCCTGAGGGCTTAAGCTGTTTGTCCTCAGATCGAAGAACTCCCTTTAATAATTCTTGTAAGTTTGGTTTGACTTTTGCATATTCCTTTAGTTTCTGTTTATCTGGAAATGACCTAATTTCACCATCAAATCTGAATGAGAGTTTTGCAGGATATATTATTCTTGGCTGACAATTTTTTTCTTTCAAGATTTTATATATGTCATCCCATTGCCTTCTTGCCTGCATGGTTTCTGCTGAATAATCTGAGCTTAGTCTTATTGTTTCTCCTCTGTATGTGACTTCTTGTTTTTCCCGAGCTGCTCTCAGGATTCTTTGTTTGTCTTTAGTTTTAGCGAGTGTGAATATGATATGTCTTGGTGATTTTCTTTTGGGGTCTATTCTATATGGGGTTCGTTGAGCTTCTTGGATGACCAGCTTTTCATCTTTCATGATATTGGGAAAGTTTTCTGTCAGCAGTTCCTCAATGATCCTCTCTGTGTTTTCTGTTTTCTTCCCTTGTTCTGGTATGCCAATCACTCGTAAGTTTTTGCTTTTAATTGTGTCCCACATAACTCTCAGGGTCTCTTCATTTTTCTTTGTTCTTTTTTCTGAGTTTTCCTGAAACAGAGTTGTATCCAAGTGTTTGTCTTCAGTTCCACTGGTCCTGTCTTCCATGGTTTCAAATCTACTTCTCAGCCCTTCTATGACACCGTCCATTTCTGAAATCTTGTTGTTTATCTTTTGGATTTCTAATTGTTGTTTTTGTATAATTTCGAGTTGTGAATTTATTTTGGCATTTTGTTCTTGCATCATCTTCCTGAATTCTTCCAATTTTTTGTCTGTATTTTCCATAAATTTGTCTATTTTTTCCTCATGTTTGTCAGCTTTTTGCCTCAGTTCTTGGAAAATTCCGAGTATTAGTGATTTGAGTTCCGTATCAGGTACTTCTAGTGCATTTTCTTCCACAGGAGAGTTATCTGGTGTTTTAATTTGGACGCCTATTGGAGCCATCTTGTCTTGTTTTTGTAAATGTTTTGATATTGTTTGCTGTTTTCGGGGCATTCAGTAGATATTTCTCTCGTTTATTGATTGTAGATTTTTTTTTTTTTTTTTTTCGTTCTTGTGGTACAGCTGGGCAGATCTAGTTGAGGAGGAGCCACTGGGATGGGTTGCTTGTGGCACTCACCGCAGCCACCAGGACGGTCGGTAGTCAGTGCTGGGCAGGTTCCAATAGGGCGTGCCTGCACCGCTTGGTGATGTGATGTCTAGTGCACAGTGCAGGTAGGTAGGGTGCAGCGGGAAGATGGTTATGTGTGAAGCTAAGCTGGATATGGGAGAGAGGAGAGAGGAGGAGGAGCAAAAAGCGTACAAACATAAAAGAATGCTAGGGGAGTTTGTCGTTGGAATGTACAGATGAGAGACTATGGGATGGAGGAAACCAGAAGGGGGAAGAGAAAGAAAAGGAAAGAATGACCAAATGAAAATCAGAAAAGTTAAAAAACTGCAAAGTTCCCAGGGATCGCACCGATGCAGCTATGAGGTCTGGGGGAGTCGGTCTCAATTTTCACAGCTCAGCCTGGCCAGAAGGTACAGAGGCATACATCGCCTGGTATTCAGGGATCAGAAAGAGAAGGAAGAGATAGAGGGACAAGAAATTAAGCAATGAAGAAAGACAAAAGAGAAAAAGAGGTAAAATATGACAGAACTAATCAAAAAAGGAAGAAAAATAAAATTGAGAAAAAAAAAAAAAAAGGGCAACACCAGCAGTCAGTGCCTACAAATGGGACCCAGAGAGCCCCCACTCAGGGGCGCGAATTCCAAGAAGCCGATAGTCTCGGGGTTAAGTGACCGTGGCCACGGGAAGCAGAGGGGCCAACGAACAAAGGCCCCAGGATCCCACCCGCGCGGGAGCCCAGACCTGGAAACAGCCACACGCCCGAACGCAGCCCTACAGCCCCGCAGGAGAGAGCAGAGACGGCCCTCGGAACCAGGCACCCAGGGAAAAGGGGGGGGAGGCGGCAGAAAAAGGTCCGCTAGGTGCCAGCAAACGGCTCCCAGAAAGCCCCCAGCCCGGGCGCGTGGAACCCAAGCACCGGCGCCCCCCCGCCCAGGGACCCCGGCCACGGAAAGCAGAGGGGTGAACGAACAAAGGCCCCGGGATCCCACCCACGCGGGAGCCCAGACCCAGAAACAGCCACACGCCCGCACGCAGCTCCACAGCCCCGCAGGAGAGAGCAGAGACAGCACCCGGACCCAGGCACCCAGGCAAAAGGAGGGGGAGGCGGCAGAAAAAGGTCCGCTAGGTGCCAGCAAACGGCTCCCAGAAAGCCCCCAGCCCGGGCGCGCGGAACCCAAGCACCGGCGCCCCCCCGCCCAGGGACCCCGGCCACGGAAAGCAGAGGGGCGAACGAACAAAGGCCCCGGGATCCCACCCACGCGGGAGCCCAGACCCAGAAACAGCCACACGCCCGCACGCAGCCCTACAGCCCCGCAGGAGAGAGCAGAGACGGCACTCGGAACCAGGCACCCAGGCAAAAGGAGGGGGAGGCGGCAGAGAAAGGTTCGCTAGCTGCCAGCAAACGGCTCCCAGAAAGCCGCCAGCCCAGGCGCGCGGAATCCAAGCACCAGCACCCCCCAGCCCAGAGACCCTGGCCACGGAAAGCAGGGGATCCCCAGCTGAGGCGGAGAGGGGTGGGTGGTGGGAGAGCGCGCACCGCAGTTTACCGGTCGTTCTGTCTCCGACCAGATGCTCTGCAAGGCTGCTCTCCCGTTTGCTGGTCTCCGATAGGAATCCAAGATGGTGGATCCGCGCTGCGTTAGCTGGTAAGGAATCTCTGCCTGAGTCTCTCCTCGCTCTCCGTTCTCTTTTAGTATTCTCACTCCGTTTGGTGTTTGGCTGAGTTCTTTATCTCTTCATTTGGTGTTCTAGGGTTTCAGGATTGTTGATTCTCTGTTAGGCTTAGTTTTTCGGATCTTTGCTGTGGAGGGACGGCGTGGTGTTTCTGCCTAGAGCGCCATCTTGCCCCCGGTTCTGTTTTTAGTTTTTTGAGGATGTATCCTGCTTTTTGTATTTAGCAATATATATTGACTGTCTTCTCATGACAGTAGATATTCTCACATTATGTTTTTCAACATTTTGTCATGAAAGATTTCAAACATTGAACAATTTTGAAGGAATTTTACAGTAAACACACTATACCCACTATCTAGATTCTGCTGTTAACATTATTTTATAACATATTTTTCCATTTATTCATCGCACTCTATCCATTAATGCATCTTAATTTTTTGATGCATTTCAAAGTAAATTACAGACATCAGGATATTTCTCCTAAATTCTTAACATTAATAGAATTCAATATTTGTTTACAGTTTTTCTTTTGATATAAAATTTGCACCCAATGAAATGCACACATTTTCAATGTATATTTGTTGCATTTTGACACATACCTACAGCTGTGTAACTGAAACTTCATCATGGTATAGATTATAGGACCTTATCATCAGCCTAGAAAGTTCCCTCAGGACCCTGCACAGTTAATCCCTGCCCCATTCCTCTCCAGAGGCAACCATTGTTCTAATTTTTCACTATAGATTAGTTTTTCCTGTTCTGGGATTTCACATAAATGGAATCATATGTAGTCTTTTGTGTACTGCTTCTTTCAGTCGGCATTATTCATCCATGATGTTGTATATCTTAGTAGTTTGTTCCTTTTTATTGTTGAGTAATATTCCATTGTATGAGTATACCACAGTTTTTCCATTCTACTGTTGATGGACACATGGGCTGTTTCTATATTTTAGCTATTATGGATAAAGCTACTGGGAACATTCTTCTACAAGTCTTTTTGTGGATATGTAGATATGTGTGTGTGTGTATATATATATATATATGTATATATATATGTGTGTGTGTATATATATATATATGTAGTGAAACCTGTGAGAACTGGAATTCGATGGGACTACCTTGTTTTTCTGGGTCCCATAAGTTTTCTGCCTTTGACAGGGTGCAGTATTACTACTTTTCTATTGCTCATTTTAGTGGAAAATAAATTTTTGAGTTTTCCTTCTTTGACAGATTTCTGCCTTAACACAGGTTCTGGCTTTTGCAGGTTTTACTGTGTGCGTGTATGTGTGTGTATGTATTTTTAAAAATTTCTTTTGGGTAGATACTTAGGAATGGAATTGCTTGATCACAGGGTTGATGTATATTTGCCTTAGCTTCTTATAAGAAGCTGCCAGACCTGTTTCCAAATTGTACTACTTTTACATTTCCACCAATAATGTATGAGAGTTCCTATTGCTCCACATCCTTGCGTTGTTAGTCTTTTTAATTTTTATCATTCTGGCTAGTGTATATAATGATGTTGAGCACTTTTTATGTGCTTGTTGGCCATTTATATAATTCTTTTTGTGAAGTGTCAGTTTAAATCTTTGCTTATTTAAAAAAATTTGGTTGTTTGTCTTTTTATTATTGAAGTATTTCAGTTCTTTATATATCTGGGTACCAGTCCTTTGTCAGATATTATGTTATGTGCATCTTAACACCCAAGTCTGTGACTAACTATTCATTTTCTTTCTTTTTTTAAAAAATTTGAAAGTTTCTGTTAGTCTTTATTCTGAGCACATTTTTAGAATTGTTAATATATTGTAATATTTGAACATTTTTCATGTATTTCTTGGCTGTTTATATTTCTTCTTTCACAAATTATATTTTCATGTTCTTTGTCCAACTTTCAATATACGTGTTAATGTTTTTCTTATCAAGCTTTAAATGTTTTTACATATTGTTGTTGTTGTTAGTTGCCATTGAGTCACTTCTGACTCATGGTGACCCCATGTGTGTCAGAGTAGAACTGCTCCATAGGATTTTCAAGGCTGTGACCTTTCAGAAGCAGGTCACCAGGTGCCTCTGGGTGGGTTCAAATTGTCAGCCTTTCAGCTAGTAATCAAGCACTTAACCACTTGTGCTACCCAGAGACTCCTTTTTTACATATTAAAGGCATTAAATATTTTTTTCTCGGTTTGTGTGTGTGTGTGTATAATTTTATTGTATTTTAGGTGAAAGTTTACAGTGCAAATTAATTTCACATGCAAAAATTTATACACAAATTGTTTTGTGACATTGGTTGCACTCCCCACAATATGTCAGCATTCTCCCCCTTTCCCTTTCCACTCTGGGTTCTCCATGCCCGTATGTCTAGTTTTCCTGTCCTTTCCTCTCTTGTTGTCTTTGCTTTTGGGCAGGTGTTGCCCACTTGGTCTCATATACTTGATTGAACTCAGAAGCATGTTCTTCTCGTGTGTTATTGTTTGTTTTATAGGCCTGTCTAATCTTTGGCTGAAAGGTGGACTTTGGGAGTGGCTTCCATTCTGAGTTAGCAAGGTGTCTAGGGGGCATAGTCTTGGGGGTTCCTTGAGCCTCTGTCAGACCAGTAAGTCTGATCTGACTTTTTTGTGAATTTGGATTTTGTTCTACATTTTTCTCCTGCTCTGTCTCTATTGTGATCACTGTCAGAGCGGTGGGTGGTGGTAGCCGGGCACCATCTAGTTCTTCTGGGCTCAGGTAGTGGAGGCTGTGGCTCATGTGGCCCATTAGTCCTTTGGACTAATATTTTCCTTGTGTCTTTGGCTTTCTCCATTTGCCTTTGCTCCAAATGTGATGGGACCAATAGATGTATCTTAGATGGCTTCATTTTCTTAACCCTGCCTTTGATGAATAGAAGTTTTTAGTTTCAAAGAAGTTGAATTTATTATTTTTTTCTTAGATTATTTGCGTGACCTAAGAAACTTTTGCCTACCCGCAAGCCACAATGATATTCTCTTATATTTTACTCTAAAAGCTTTATCATTTTAATGTTTACATTTATACCAATATTTCATCTCAAATCTGTTTTTGTAAATGATGTGAGGTAGGAGTCAAGGCTAAGTTTTCCCATATGAATAGTCAGTTGTTCCAGCACCACCTGTTGAAAAGATTCTTCTTCCCTGTTGGATTGCTTTGGTGTCTGTACTGAAAATCATGACTGTATAAGTAGGGGTCTATTGCAGAGGCTCTCTGTTTTGTTTTACTGGTCTATTTTTGTTATCTTTTCACCAGTACCAAAGTACTTTGATTACTGTAGTCTTGTACCATTTTTTAGTAGTTGTATGTTGTATGCATGTCCATAGTCATATGAAATCACTTTGCAGTTGTTGGACATTTTGAACGTTTATAATTTTTTGCTATTAAAAACAATATTGTGGTGCATATTACTTCTGTTGTTTTAATCATTGATTATTTAAGTTATAAATATGGTAGAAATAGTTTGTAAACAAAATTCAAGGCAAATATGTTCAAGTGTAACATTATTGTTTAACTTTACATAACTAACCAAAAACAAACCTGTTGCTGTTGAGACAACTTGGACTCATGATGACCCCATGTGTTACAGAGTAGAACTGTGATTCATAGGGTTTTTTGGATGTAATCTTTATAAAGCAGATTGCCAGGCCTATCTTTCACAGCACTGCTGGGTAGGTTTGAACCACCAACCTTCAGGTTAGTTGAGTGCAAACTGTGCCAACCAATGTCCAAAAAACCAAACCCACTGTCCTTGAGTCAGTTTCGACTCATAGTGACCCCATAGGGTTTCCAAGGCTGTAAATCTTTACTGGAGCAGACTGCCATATCTTTGTCCTGTGGAGTGGCTGGTAGGTTCGCAGCAGAGTGCTTTAACCACTGCACCACCAGGGCTTCTGCGCAACCAAAACAGTGCATTCTAATTTTTAGATCTGTAACAAATGAAAATGTCTACTGTTGGCAAGAAGGTAGAGTGAGTACTATGACAATCTGCCATTAAGTCCTTATCAGCTGGAAGAAGGAAATTCACTTTGCTTCTAAATGTCATTTGTGGATTGTTTCTATTATACTGACAACCGAAGTTATTAGACTAGAAAAGTATGAAGACCAAAAACTTCAAAAGAGCTTTCTTAGAACTCACTGTTCTCCATGGGTCCCATAATGTATTGTAAGCATGCATTTGCATACAGTCAAGTGACTGAAAATGAGAGGCAGATATTTGGCCAGTTGTCTAAAGGCATTCATTCAATTATGGAAACAGAGCAGCGATCATAATTCATGTTGTATGTACTGTCAGACGTGAGCGGTTATCTGTCTTAAGCTTTTTTATATGGTAATCAGCAAGACATTTAGTTGTGTAAATGATCCCCAAGGCACATGTTTTTATTTTATATGCATATATAAATAAAATTATACCACTGTGAAGTGTTTGTAAATGCTTAGCTTTTTCACTTGATTATTTACCCACGTATAGGAGCAATTTGCAGTGTATAGGCCACCCTAGATTTCATTTTAAGTATTTGTGATGCTTTTCTTAGGGAAGATACATTTTGTGGGAGAAACAGCTATTTAGGATGAATAATATTTTATCTCATTCTTAAAACTTTGATTTTTTCCCACTTGTACATCATATTCTTTTAACGGGTTTCCTTGCATTTATCAGAATAAAAATTAATGTCTGTAATGGAAGGACTCATAAATTATTAAGTCATCTCTGCAGTCTGTAATCAAGGCTTGATAACCACAGCTGTGGTAACCTCAATTTTGGCAAAGCAGGAACACAGAAGACTATACCTAGAACAGTATCATAGGAGCCCTATATAAGAATGGGGTCTTCAAACTTTTATATATGCCTTTTAATTTGTCTATAAATTAGAGACTTCCTTTCTGGGCCATACCTGTTATTTTTAACCAAATAAAAACTCTTTTTTGTCTGAAATTCCATTATCAGACTGTAATCTATTATCAGTATATTAGAATCTTTTGAAGAGCTACCCCCTTTTTCTCTCTCTCCCCCCTTTTCTGAGGAGTGACAAGAAAGAACACAACAAAGTAAAAAAGCCATTTACCCTTGCCATTTGGCAGCCCAGTGCTGATTTAATCCTTCAGCGCTGATTGAGTTACTAGATCATTTTTGGATACAAGGTATGGGGGCCGCTTTAACCCAGACTCTACTTGGGCTAAACTCATGAGATGGTTTGAAATAGAATTGTTAGTTTTAGTTGTATTGGTCTTAAAGGTTTGAGGTATATCCCAGAGTGAGTCACAGGAGTCCTGCACTGAACTCAGTCTCTGATTATTCTTGATGAGAAAACCTCTCTCTTCTCACGGAACCAGAGTGGATGACCTCAGTCTTTCTCTGTTTCGGGATCTCCCTGTGGGAAGTCAGTGGAGATTTCACCAGGATGGGTGAGAGGGCTCCCTCAGCTGATTGCTAGCTGCCATACGCTCCCTTCAGTATCCAATTTTCCAGTCACTGCCTGTTCTCCTTAGGAGAAATCAGCCAGAAAATGGGACAGAACCAAAACCAAAACCAAAACCATAAAACAAGTATAAGATGAATTTCATTCTTTGGCACTCTAATCTTTGCATCTAATTATCCTATTTTCAGCAACTTTAGATAATGTGTTATGTGTATGAAATAAATTTATGTTTTCCTTTTTTCCAAATAAGATCTAAGAGATTGTATGTTCATATAATTCTAAAGTGGTAGTTTAAAATTAAGAGCAGTTTGTTTTCCCTCCTTCCTTCTACACTGTGATCTTTAACATCACCATCTAGCAGTGTGTGTTTGGTTTTGTGATCGGTTTAGCTGTTTGGTATTTGTGGTTTTCTCAGAGCTGACTACTGCTGCTAATGAACATGATCATTTATAGTGTCACTGTAATATAAACCAAACCCATTGCTGTCGAGTCAATTCTGACTCATAGCAACCCTATAATAACCCTATAGAACAGAGTAGAACCTACCCCATAGGGTTTCCAAGGCTGTAATCTTTATGGAAGTAGACTGTCACATCTTTCTTCCGTGGAGCGGCTGGTGGGTTCGAACTACCAATCTTTTGGTTAGCAGGTGAGTGCTTAACCACTGCACCACCAGGGCTCCTTTACTGCCATAGACGTGTTAAATAATTGATCCGGCCATGGTAGGTAGAGAACAGCAGATGTAGTCCCTTCATTGCTATGGTAATACATTTGGTTAAGGGATTGTTTGTCATTTGGACCAAATGGAGCTGGAGCATGTGACATAATTGTCTGTGGTTGAGGCAGTTGGAGGGGAAAGTCAACTTAAGAGGTGGCATTCTGAAGCAAATTAATATATACTTCAGAGAGTTCTTGGGCTTACTGTTGTGGAGTGACTTATTTTCTGTGAAAAGGCTCATTCTTAGCTAATGCATTGGCATAGAGAATGAGTCAAGTGACAGATTTGTTTACTTGCTAACACAGTGCGATTTGATCATTTATTGTATAAAATGGTTATTGTGTGAGGTTTACATTCTTTCCTCTATCATCTTTAGGAGGACTCCTACAAGTGAAATTGATGCCAAATTTATTAGGGATCCTGAAGGAAAAGCACAACAGATTATCTTCTCCTTTTAGTCTCCATTTTTGAAAAATGACAGGTCCTAAAAGGCAGGGATATATTTATTTATTCTTTCAACAAGTATTTATTGAGTATTCAGCCAGGTGCTCTTAGTACATTACACACTGGGAGTACAATGTGAACAAAGCAGACATTAGACACTAGTGACCATGCCCGATTATCTCTGAGTACCCTGCCCTGGTACTGTTCTTTGCCTTATAGAGAACTTTATCATTAAGTGTTTAGTAAATTTTTGTAATAGTTCCTTTCTTCTTCCTTCCCAGTACAGTCTCTTAATATGTATTTTTTCCAGTGGTTTATTAATACCGTTTATCAACAACAACAACAAAAAAAAACCCAAACCCATTGCCATTGGTTCGATTCCGACTCATAGAGACCCTATAGGACAGAGTAGAACTGCCCTATACGATTTCCCAGGAGCACTTGGTGGATTCATACTGCTGACCTTTTGGTTAGCAGCCATAGCTCTTAACCACTATGCCACCAGGGTTTCCCCATTTGTCAACAACAACACAAAATTATATGAAAGCTTAAGTGAAATAGCACATGCCTTTCCATAGATCTGTGTCCTTCCTATCCTTCATGGCTTAGCTTTACCTCTGCCATGATGCCATTCAAGCCAATAACAGTCTCTTTCTGGATATTCTACTCAGTTATTATGGCATTTTTTCTCTGTTTTCTTTTGTTATTATTTAATGCACAATGTTTTTTGAGCTGAATAGAAGATTTCAAAGGGTGGCTTGAGAAGACAAAGTACTATAATGAAATGTGCAAAGACTTGGAGTTAGAAAACCAAAAGGGAAGAACACACTTGGCATTTTTCAAGCTGAAAGAACTGAAGAAAAATTTTAAGCTCTGAGTTGCAGTATTGAAGGATTCTATGGGCAAAGTATTGAACGATGCAGGAAGCATCAAAAGAAGATGGAAGGACTACACAGACTCACTATACCAAAAGGAAATGCTCGACATTCATCCATTTCAGGAGGTAATATATGATCAAGAACCTATGGTACTGAAGGAAGAGGTCCAAGCTGCACTGAAGGCATTGGTGAAAAACAACACTCCAGGAATAGATGGAATACCAATTGAGATGTTTCAACAAATGGATGCAGCTCTGGAAGTGCCCACGCATCTGTGCCAAGAAATTTGTAAGACAGCTACCTGGCCAACTGACTGGATGAGATCCATATTTGTACCCATTCCAAAGAAAGGTGATCCAGCAGAATGCGGAAATTATCAAATAATATCATTAATATCACACACAAGTAAAATTTTGCTGAAGATAATTAAAAAACGGTTGCAGCAGTACATGGACAGGGAACTGCCAGAAATTCAAGCTGGATTCAGAAGAGGATGTGAAATGAGGAATATCATTACTGATGTCAGATGGATATTGGCTGAAAGCAGAGAATACCTGACAGATATTTGCCTTTGCATAGTCAATGAAACACAGGTATTCAACTGTGTGGATCACAGCAGATTATGGATGACATTGCGAAGAATGGGAATTCCAGGACACTTAATTGTGCTCATGCAGAAACCATACTACATAGACCAAGAGGCAGTCATTCAAACAGAACAGGAGGATACTGCGTGGATTAAAATCAGGAAAGGTGTGTGTCAGGGTTGTATCCTTCTGAGAAGCTGGACTATATGAAGAAGGCGGTGTCAGCACTGGAGGAAGACTCATTAACAATCTGCAATATGCAGATGGCAAAACCTTGCTAGCTGAAAGTGAAGAGGACTTGAAGCACTTACTGATGAAGATCAAAGACTACGGTCCTCAGTATGGATTATACCTCAACATAAAGAAAACAAAAATCCTCACAACTGGACCAATAAGCAACATATGATAAATGGAGAAAATATTGAAATTATCAAGGATTTCATTTTACTTGGATCCACAGTCAGTACCCATAGAAGCAGCAGTCAAGAAATCAAACAACATATTACATTGGACAAATCTGCTGCAAAAGACCTCTTTGAAGTATTAAAAAGCAAAGATACCACTTTGAGGACTAAAGTGCATTTGACCCAAGCCATGGTCTTTTCAGTCACCTCATATGCATGCGTAAGCTGAACAGTGAATAAGGAAGATTGAAAAAGAGAATTGATATCTTTGAATTATGGTGCTGGCGAAGAATATTGAATATACCATGGACTGCCAAAAGAACGAACAAATCTATCTTGGAAGAAGTACAGCCAGAATGCTCCTTAGAACGAAGATGGTGAGACTTCATCTCACATACTTTGGACACATTATCAGGAGGGACCAGTCCCTGGAGAAGGACATCATGCTTGGTAAGGTAGAGGGTCAGCTAAAAAGAGGAAGACGCTCAGTGAGATGGATTGACACAGTGGCTACCACAGTGGGCTCAAACACAGCAACGATTGTGAGGATGGTGCAGGACTGGGTAGTGTTTCATTCTGTTGTACATAGAGTTGCTATGAGATGGAACTGACTTGATGGCACCTAACAACAACAGTGTAAAATGTTATTAAAAATGCAGTCCCTTTGTTGCTGTGGTAATTCATTTGGTTCGTGTGTTCTTGCCATACCCCTTAGATGTTTTCTGGCAGAAAAAAGGCTGAAAGCCACCAGTCAAGCCCCAGCAGTTTTATTTTATAGAGGAATCAGGTATGTCTAAATGAAATGATAACTGGTTAATAGAAGAATCAGGACTGGTAGGCAAGTGTCCAGACTCTGGGATCCTGAAATCCTCCTTGGCCATTTCTGAGAGGAAGCACTAGCATGTGTCATGCTGTCAGCTCGGAGTGAGAGTCTTGTGACCGTGGCATGGTGAACAAGAGAACTCACTGTAAGACTGACTGTGAGCTTAGGCATAATGGGTTATGACAGTGGTGAGATAATGCAGAACTAATGGATGCAACACTTTATTGGGAGTTTCCATTTTACATGTCAATCAGTTGGAAGCCACTGTAGAATTCTGAGAAAAAGCTAAACATGAGCAAATTAACACTTGAGGGGAGACGCTAGAGATGCTTGCTGTGTGTCTGTATGACTGGGTGCAGGGAGTGCTGCAAGAGATACCTTTGGATGACACATAGAAACTTGAGGTTTTTTGATTTTGAACTAAGATGCTGTACTAAATACATGACAGAAGAGTAATCAAATTCCCAAATGGCATGTCAGCTCCATCTTTCATGATCAAAGTGGGTTTTCTGGCTCTGAGTTTTGATGATTATCTTATTATTTTATTTTCACTTGTTGAAAGATTATTGTAACATTACTTCTCTTCATCCCATGCTTGTACTACTTCAACTCTGATTGAAATAGATTGGAATTAAAGAAACCTACTAGATTAAATAAAAATAGCAATTTATTGAGAGGATTCTGGCATCTTACAGAAGTTAGGGTCACCTTGGTCTCAGGAAGGACTCAAACCAAGAATTGGAATGCTAGTTCCCCACTGTAGTCTGTTTTCTCTTTCTTTCACTAAACTGGCTTTTGCTGCACGTAGCTGCTCTATAGCCCCAGAGTTTATGTCCCAGTTATTGAAGCAACTAGAGAAACACATTTAGCATTTCACAATTTTGATTATAAATTTTCTGTGGGAGAAAATTTGATTGGTTCAGCTTGGGTTAAGTACCCACAAAGGTGGGAGGCAGGGCAGCCAGACTCATGGAATGCTAAAATGACAGCTGGGTTCCACCCTTGAATTGGGGGTGTTGGGTGGCTGTTCTCAGAAAAGAGAGTCTGGGTAGGTACCCCCAACACATTGAAAACTCCCACTTAAAATTACCAAAATCTCTCAAAAGTTGTTTTCCATTTGTTGTATAAATGTTTTGAAATCTCTTTGTGGTATAATGAGGAATTACATTTATTCTGTTCATTTTTATTTCATCATATAAAAACAATTTAGAATCCTGACTTTTCCTTGAAGCTGGTGTTTTGCTGCTCACCTCTGTATTCCTCAAAGCCTATTGGAAAATGAGCTTCTTTTTTTTGTAATTTAGAGGATGAGAAGTTAAAGGTCTGCAAGTCTTTAGCATAATACCCTGACAATTAAAATGTGAGTTCATGCATTAAAACATTCTGTTAATCATAAGCTATGTTTCTTTTGATTGTGTTTCTACCCATCCCAGAGGTTTAAAAATGAATAACCTTGTGATGTTCAGACTTCAGAAGATTTACTAGCTTCAAAGATTCTGATTTTATTTATAGGCTGCAAGAAAACACTCATTGAAGTTTGTTGTGATTCACTGCTTATCATCTTGAGCTATTGCCACTTAATGCCAGGAAGGCATTGAATCTTGTACAGTGAAAGACTAGGATAAAAACTGTGTAGTTCAAAACAGAAACCCAAGTGTTACTATCTCAGTAGTTCTCATGACATATTCAGTGGACCCAGACGAGTGGCTTTAGATCTGAATTTTTCTGCTCACTCTCACCTCTGTGAGAAGTGAATACTTTGTTAATCCAGCAGTTGCTTGTGAGCCTGCTGCTTTTGTTGGCTGAAGGAAGAGCTATCAGGAATGACAGTTCTCCAGCCCAGGTGAGTAGTGGTCTCTTAAGAAGTAAATCTGGATAAATTATGCTTTGGCCGGTTAGAGTACCCCTGTCTCCCTCCCCAGGTTTGATTTATGCAGGAGTGCTTTTCTGCTGCCTCTTTTAAATATACAGTAAAAAAATTTTCTATGCTATCTGCAGATTTGAGAGAGGCACTGAAGTAGGTAGCTATGAAATGAACATTAGGGTGTCTGCTGAAACCCATTGTCCATCCTGTTGGAATATGGAATTCACATATTTAAGCCAGAAAACTTGAAGTGGAACAAATTGGGTTGCAAGCCAGGTAATAAAATAAATGATAAATGGAAAGGGACCCCAAAGGTGCTCCAGAAAAGCTAACGTGGGATTGGAGGCCAGGCTAGGAGAAGGTGGGTGTTGGTGAAGGGCTTTGTGTAATGGCTTTTGCATGAGTGATGCAGACTGTCATCTTCTAAATTATGTATTTGGGTGGGGGGAAGAGGGAGGCTTTGCTTTAAGTTTTTCTTTGTTTTGTTTTGAGGGAGATTGAATAATCTGCTTTGTGTTTTCATTCCTTAATTACAACTCATCTCAAAGAGAAACTAGCAACGTTTGGCTTTGTTTCAGTCTTGTGAACTCTTTGTTGTTGTTAGGTGCCATTGAGTCAGTTCCGACTTATAATGACCCTGTAAACAGAATGAAACACTGCCCAATCCTGGCCATCCTCACAGTCATTGCTGTGCTTGAGCCCATTGTTGCAGCCACTGTATCAGTCCATCTTGTTAAGTGTCTTCCTTTTTTTTGATGACCCTCTACTTTACCAAGCATGATGTCCTTCTCCAGGGACTGATTCCTCCTGATAACATGTCCAAAGTACGCAAGACAAAGTCTTGCCGTCCTTGGTTCTAAGGAGCATTCTGGCTGCACTTCTTCCAAGACAGATTTGTTTGTTCTTCTGGCAGTCCATGGTATATTCAATATTCTTTGCCAGCACCATAATTCAAAGGTGTCAGTTCTTCTTTGGTCTGTTTTATTCATTGTCCAGCTTTCACGTGCATATGAGGCAATTGAAAACACCATGGCTTGGGTCAGGTACACATTAGGCCTTAAAGTGACATCCTTGCTTTTTAACACTTTAAAGAGGTCTTTTGCAACAGATTTGTCCAATGGAATGCATCATTTGATTTCTTTGCTACTTCTGTGAGTGTTGGTTGTGGATCCAGTAAAGTGAAATCTTTGACAACTTCAATACTTTCTCTGCTTGTCATGATGTTGCTTATTGGTCTAGTTGTGAAATGTTAGAGCAGTGTTTTCTTTCCCCTTAAAGGAGGCTATAAATGGTGGCAAAGGTATGAGGGCTTGTGGGCTTTATTAGATGTTTAACTTCATGGAACTTCTCAAAGATACCATATACTTCTCATAGCCAGGGTGGTTTTTATTTTCCTTAATTGTTTCTATCAGTGGCCTGGGTCTGTGAGAGTCATCTTGAGGCTTTCTCAGCCAGATGGATCATGTCATTTCTCCCACTGATCTGTTCACTGAAGTCCTAGAAAACAGCTTGGTGAATGATTGATTCTCTGTCCTCCTGGCCTGTTTCACAGGTGGGCAGAGGCTACCTACCTGCCTTATCTTTGGTTGCAAAGAACGGCTACACTTCTGTGACCTCAGGTAGTAGGAACTTTATTGTGAGAACATAGGAAAAGGGAACAGCCAGCCTTTGGGAAGGGCAAGGGTTGAGGGGAACTGGACATACAAGGGCTGAATCAGAAGAAGTTCCAGGAGCCTCAGCTGAGGGATTGTGGATTGTCAGTCTTAGAGTCTGCCCTCACTGTGACCCAGCTACCTTCCACGTGCTGTTCTGTCTCAGAGCCTATGTATTTCACCGCCTGCTACCAGCTAGCTTTACTTCCCAGTTCAGATTCCTGAAACAGAGAATTTGAATGGCTGAGCTAGTTAGCCATCACCTTTGACATCAAGCCATGTCACAGGTTGGTGGCCAGCCTAGGAATTGGTTGCTTTTAGATAAGTTTCCCACCCCTGATCTTTTCAGGTTCTGTTCCATATGACTAGCAGGTAGATGGTGAGTGTGTGTTTATCTTTCGGTACAGAAAATCATTGCCTGCAACTGCCCCCAAGCAGTGTTTGGGGATATTATCATTTCCCTTAGAAGAAGCTGTGGGCAAGTTATACATAGCAATTGGGGTGAAGAACACACTGTCATGTAATAATGCTCGCAAGATAACAGTAAGATGAAGGTTATTATATCCGTGCTTTGAAACTGAGAAAATTGGCATCAAAAGAGGTTAAGTACTGTGCTTGAAGTTAGAGACTTAGGTGGCAGAGCTGGGTTTGAATTCAGATTTGTCTGGCTCCACTAGGCCATGCCATATTTTTTACTTTTGTGCTCTTCCGAGATGAGGCAGGGTCATGTTGAAACTTCTTCAGTAGTGCTGGCCCTAACTTGTTCTTGGGGGGGCTGGAGTTATAAGATTCTAGAACTGTTCTTTGCTAGTGTCTGAGAACCTTGCCTTAACATGGTCTTTCTTTCTAGGATGGCTTCTTATTTTTCCATCTCTTGGGAAAGAGTTTCTAAGAAAGAGTCTGAGTTTTCAGTTATTGAAAAGGAATTGTTAGAACTCAGTGCTTTGGACTCAGTACTGTTCTCACTATAGTACAACTGAGTTAAGGATTGGGTAGTTCTCAGCTTGAGAAGTCTTGCTTTGGTAATCTTTGCACTTCAGACTCCAAGAGCCTTCATAAGAGTTGAACACTAGAGGTGTAGATCCTATCTTGGAGTCCATCCTATCAGCCCTGTACATTTCCTCTTCACAGCTTCTGTACACAGGTTCTTTTCCTCATTTAGGGTTTTGTGGTTTCTCTCCAGCATATGGAGGCTAGGTACCATTACTGGGGGTTAAAGGGAAATGCACAGTAGGCATATAATACCTGTTTGTTGGATGACTGGATAAAAAGTAGATACCCTATGGCTCCATTTCCTGTCCTTGACTAGGCACCTTTTTGACAAATCACTTTTTCCTCATGCCACAGCCTCACCATTTCTTCTTGCTTTAATTTTACCAGCCTTGGGAAAGAAGACGGTTTTTCTGATACCTTTTTGGGGAATTCTTTGGAATTTCATTTGGACTTCTCTAGTGGTTCAGCAGTCAACTTCTGTGTTTCCACCCATTTTTAATCTTGTAAACTATGCTCTGGGAAAATGAATATTTTTGCAATTTCCAATTCCTTTTCCTTCCTGCCTGACATTTCCTCTTTGGTGGTACTGCAGTGATTAACAGCATAGGCTTTTGAGCCAAGACAGACCTGGCTTCACTTCTCTGCTCTGACACGTCCTGGCTGGGTGACCTTTGTCAAGTCACTCAGTCTGTCTGAGCTTGGGGCATGTAAAAAGGCACTTAGCACAGAGTGTGACATATAGAAATGACTCAAGAAAAGTTAGGACTGCTGATATTATAAGGATAATGATAATTGTTGTATTTCCTTCTTGGTACTGTTAATGCTCCTTATTCCCAGGTTGGTGGGGAGGGTCTTAACTTTGATCTCTAGCAGCATAGTAATGGACAGGAGCCTTAATGTGTGGTGTTTTTGTCTGTATTCTGTTGTCATCTTAGGGTTTGAAGCATTTCAAGTGTTACAAAGCAAAATTTGTCTGAAGATAATTATCATGTTTCTAATGTATTTGGGAGCTGAGGTGTTTAATTAATGATGTGTTAGCAACCCTTTCAAATAGGGGGAAGTGTGATTTTTTAAGGCCTTCATCTACTTGGTCATAATCAGGGACATTTGGAATGCTCAGGCATAATATCTGCTGATTTGTACACTTTCATTAAGCAATCAGGATTGAATGACCCAGTGACCAGCCTTTCAGAGGATCAGGTTCCAGTTTTTGAGGAGGAGGAGCAGGCTATGCTTTCACCTCTTCTTCCCTGCCCGTTTTTTCTATAAGCTTTACATATTCTGTGTTCATCCAAAACAGTGCTGGTATGCAGTTTTCTGAGGGCTTGATTTTTGTAGAATCCTTCTACTGCATTTTCCTGTTTTTGCCTTGTGAACCAGCCTGACTAAGTCCCTATGTTAGAGAATAAAATTTTCACATGGCACTCACTGCTTTGCCGGGTATGTGTGTGTGTGTGTTAAAGATGATTAATAACAAAAATGAAAAAAGTCAAGTTAGTTCCATGAGAATCAGAACAAAGAGGGAGAATAGTAAAGTCAAAAACTTGAGAACAGAAAGGGGCTGTTGATTTCATAGCTAACCCATCAATTTATTATAGACTCTGAGCTCCATAAGGACAGGGACTATGTTTGACTTTTCAGTTATAGTGTCATAGTCATTGTACCTAGCATTGAACCCGGTGCAGAGTAGATTCTACTGAATAAATGGAGGCCCATGATACTTAGGTAAATTATATCTACAGGGACAGAGTGTGGACCAGAATCTGGATCTCCTGAGAGATAGGTAAAGAAAAAGGGAATGAGATGAAGAAAGCAAGAATAAGAAAATACACATAGGAATATATAACAAGGTTACAAAATCGAAAATGTAAATGTAACTGGTAATTCATATGGAAGGTACATAGAGTATGTGATGTGTGGCATTGCATAATTCAGTGCTGTCATTTAATTGCTTTTCAAAAAAGCGGAGGTTGCGCATTGCATAACAATTTTGCTATTGTTTGGTCTGTATCTTTCCTTGGTTTTGCCATTTTATTGCTTAAACCGGGATGACTTTTCAGGCTCAGAGTTTGATTTTTCTCCCCCTTTTCCACCTTAGGTTTATAGTTGCTGTCTTGAATTACCATAGTCTTGAATTGCCATTAATTCCCAAACTCTGTTTCTTCCTAATCCATTTTCATTTGTTGAATCCTTTATTCATCAAGTGGATTAAAAGATAGTCCCACAAATATCTTCATTTAACAGGATTTTGAGTTTTAAGCCAATTCTTCAGACCTACCCTCTGTGTCCGGGCTCCATGGAGGCAATACTGTTGCTTTTCCCACTCCCCTGTCTGCTGCCACCTCAGACATCCAGAGGTACAGAGGCCCCCTGGAGGAAGATTGGTAAACACTCCTTAAAACAATGGAGCACTTTCAGGCAGCATAATGGGGGGCTGCTCCTACCCTCACATCCCGAGAGGCTAGGTAAGGATTCTAACTCCTGAGTCAGGTCAGGAGGAGGCAGGTTATGATGGCTTTCTGGAATAGGGAGGGGAGCCATTTCCTGAGAGTTGGAGAGCGCAGGTTGAGCATCAGCCTCCTCCCATTCTTCAGGGGCATGTGTTGGTGATTGTGGTGTCGTGAGTGGCAGTTTCCTTGGAGGACTGGGATGAGGACTACCTCTCTGTCTGTGTTAGAAAACACCTGCCGGCATTTTACCTTGATATTTTCTCAGGTGAATGCAACACTGTTGGTACTAATTGTAGCCCGAAAGGGGTCAGCAGAGGTAAGTACAAGCTACCCATTACAGGGCTGGGGCCTTATATGAAGGAGCCAGTTTAAGGGCTTTTTTTTTTGTGGCATATTACATGTATGTATTCCCTTTAGCTCACTGGAACACACATTGTGACTTCAAATTATGTAGGTGCCTAGAAAAATTAGTTCTGAAAATCCCTGAAGTATGCCCGTAGACCTGTTTACCAATCCATTCATAATTATTTATTGATCATATAGCATGTGACCAGGCCTGGCCAGCCCCTGCACAAATAGACTAGTAAAATTTGGTCCAGGGTTTTTTAACTGTAATTCTGTTTGTGATTTAGGTTATTAGGGAAAGCCCATTTACCCTGAAATCAAGACAGATAGCCTCTGGGAGTTCTGAGTGGAAATTCACCTGTTTCCCCTGTCATTTCAGAGATGGTGCCATAGTTGTACTTTACATCAGTGGATTATGCACAGTCCGTGGTGATGGATGTATGAGCATTTTTTATTAGTCTTCATGCCCTCTGTCTAATGAAATCAGAAACTCTCTATCAGGGTAGAGATTTATAATCAATCCTTCATCATATTCTGAGGTGGATTTAAACCCATTTGCTTTTAGACTGTAACTTAAAATATATGCTTTAGAGAATTATTATTTAACCATGCAGATGTCTATAAACCAAGTATATTTTGAGCATGTAGACTTAAATCTCAAATTGCAGATTGCTCTGATTAAGTATAATTGTGAGAATTGAGGTGTCTCTAGGTTCCAGTCTGAACGTAGAAAACCTATCAACAGACAAAATAGTGTTAGAGAAAGAGTATCAGACTGGCATCAAGGAGACCTGAGTCCTAGGTCTGGCTTTGCAAACCCTGGTTTCCTTATCTACCCCCCCCCCCCCAAAAAAAAAAAAAATAGAGAATTGAAATAGCTGGTATTTAAGTCTTTGTTATGCCATGTTAATATTATGTTATTTATAATAGAACACTAATAGTAAACAACATTTATGGACCGTTTAATATGTGCTAGTCACTGAGCTGAAGCCCTGGTGGTGCAGTGGTTAAGCCTTTGGCTGCTAACCAGAAGGTTGGTAGTTCAAATCCACCAGCTGCTCCTTGGAAACCCTATGGAGCAGTTATACCCTGTACTATAGGGTCACTATGAGTTGGAATTGACTCAAGTGCTGTGGGTTTAGGTTTTTTTTTTTTAGTCACTGAGCTACAGCACTTTAAAAGCCTGCATCATCTAATTCATTCTTGTATCACCATTATTAGGCAGTTACTATGAAAAGGCTACCTCGGTCCTTAGTGTGATGTCCCTGAGTGGTGCAAACTGTTATTGCACTTGGCTGCTAACTGAAAGGTTGGAGATTCAAGTCTACCCAGAGGCACCTCGCAAGAAAGGCCTGGTGATCTATTTCCAGAAAGTCATCCATTGAAAACCCTTTGGAGCACAGTTCTACTCTGGCACACATAGGGTCTCTAGGAGTTGGAGTTGACTCACTTGCAACTGCTTTTTGGTCCTTAGTCTGGAAGTTCTTAGTGGGGAAGCCAATGTCTGTACGCTAAAGATTTGCAGATATCAAATACGAATCCACAGTAATAATCTAAACAAAGATCATTGAGTTGAATATAGAGGCCTATTGTTGTTGGTGGGTGCCAGTGAGTCAATTTTCTACTCATAGTGATGCCATGTGACAGTAGAACTGCCCTTAGGGTTTTCAAGGCTGTAATCTTTACAGTAAGATGTTTACCTGAGTTTTATTGACTACACAAAGGCATTTGACTGTGTGGATCATAACAAATTATGGATACATTACAAAGAATGGGAATTCCAGAGCACTTCATTGTGCTCATGCGGAACCTGTACATAGACCAAGAGGCAGTCTTTCGAACAAGGGCATACTGCGTGTTGTAAAATCAGGAAAAGTGTGCATCAGGGATGTATCCTTTCACCATATGTATTCAATATGTATGCTGAGCAAATAATCCGAGAAGCTGGACTATATGAGGAAGAATGCAGCATCAGATTTGGAGGAAGACTCATTAACAACTTGAGGTATGCAGATGACACAACCTTGCTTGTTGAAAGTGAAGAGGACTTGAAGCACTTACTGATGAAGATCAAAGACTACAGCCTTCATTCAGTAAGGATTACATGTCAACATAAAGAAGCAAAACTCCTCACAACTGGATCAACAAGCAACATCAGTATAAATGGAGAAAATATTGATGTTGTTGAGGATTTCCGTTTACTTGAATCCACAGTCAACGCCCATGGAAGCAGCAGTCAAGAAATCAAACGATGTGTTGCGTTGGGCAGATGTGCTGCAAAGGACCCCTTTAAAGTGTTAAAAAGCAAAGATGTCACCTTGAGGACTAAGGTGTGCCTGACCCAAGCTATGGTATTTTCAGTTGACTCATATGCATGTGAAAGCTAGGCATTGAATAGGATGACTATAGAAGAATTGATGCCTTTGAATTATGGTGTTGGCAAAGAATACTGAATATGTCAAGGACTACCAGAAGAAAGAGCACATCTGTCTTGAAAGAATACAGAGTGCTCCTTGGAAGCAAGGATGGTGAGACTTTGTCTCATGTACTTTGGGCATGTTATCAGAAGGGACCAGTCCCTGGAGAAGGACATCATGCTTGGTAAGGTAGAGGGTCAACAAAAAAGAGGAAGACCCTCAAGGAGATGGATTGACACAGTGGCTGCAACAATGGGCTCAAACATAGCAATGATTGTCAGGATGGCGCAGGACTGGGCAGTGTTTCGTTCTGTTGTACATAGGGTCACTATGAGTTGGAACCAACTTGCCAGCATATACCTAACAACAACTAACAATGAATGTGCTTGCCCTTTGAGCCAGTATTTCCACTTCTGGGATTTTAACTGAAGAACAAAATCAAGACTATACTGAAATATTTAATTAAAAGAATGTTGCCACTGTTTATGACACTGAAAATCTGGAATCAAACTAAATATCCAAACATTAGCAGATTGGTTAAATAAACATATTTAATGCTAAATATGCAATTAAAATGGCATGTATTGTTAAGCAAAAGCATATAGCTATTTTAGAAAGCAGTATGTGCTTTGTGAGCCCATCTTAGTATAACCGTATGAACTAGAAAATATACACACGGAACTTCTGGCCAACATGGCGCTATTGAGAGAAGCACCATGCCATCCCTCCACAGCAAAGATCCGAAAAACTAAGACAAACGAGAAAACGTCAGCCCTGAAACCCTAAGCATCAAATGAAGAGATAAAGAACTCAGCCAAGCACCGGATGGAATAAGAAACTGACAGAGAACAGAGAGTGAGGAGAGATACATGCAGAAGTCCCCCATCAGCTAACGCAGCAAGGATCCGCCATCTTGGACTCCTATTGGAGATCAGTGAACAGAGGGTATGAGAAAGTAGCTTCACAGAGCTTCCAGCAGGAGACAGAACAGCTGGTAACCAGTGATATATGCTTTCCCACCCCACACACTTCTTCACCCACACTTGGCCTCCTCTGCTTCCTGCAGCCACAGTCTCTTGGCCAGGAAGCATGGGCTTCACCCCAGTGCTGCTTGGATTCCACCCGCCTGCACTGGTGGGCTCCCTGAGTGGCATTTGTTGGCTGTTGGTGTTGCTTTTTCCTGCTTCTTTTGATTTCTTCCATACCTCTCACCACCTCCCCCTCCTTTCTCTCAAATACCTAGCTCCATGCACCATCTTTGCATCTTCCTGAAAGGCTGCAAAATGCCATTCGATGTGAAACTGCTTTCCGGCCTGTGCTTTCACACTGGTGGAATCCTGGGGCTTTTGTTTGTTTGTTTTGATCTGTTTGTTTTCTTTTCCTTTTCTCGAATTGGGAGTCCGTTCTAGCTGGACAGTACTGCGCAGCTTGGGACCTACCACCTCAGTATGTGCAGATGCGCAGAGAGATCCCTGAGAGAATTTCTTTTTTCTTGTTTTTTTGGTTTTTCTTGTTCTTTTTTTTATTTGTTTGTTTTCTTTTCTTTTCTCTCTTTTTCCCTTTTTGACTTTCTTCATTACTCAGTTTCTCGTCTCTGTATACTTCTCTTTCTGTCTCCTGAATACCTGGTGCTAAGTGACACGTCTAACCCCTTCTAGCCAGGCTGTACTTCACAGCCTGGGAACAACTTCTCCAGACCTCGCAGCTGCACCGGTGTGATCCCTGGGGGCTTTTCTTTTCTGTTTCGAATTTTTATTTATTTATTTATTTATTTATCTTCTTCCCTTTTTTGTTTTTCTCCATTTCTCAGTCTCTCATCTCTCCACTCCAATGGCAAGCTCTCTTAGCACTCTTTTTTGTTTGTTTGTATGTTTTTGGCTCCTGTTCCTCTCTTCTCTCTCTCCTCTTTCACAAACCCATCTTAGCTCCACACATCACAATCTCCTCCCTCCATCCTGCCTACCTGCACCGTGTGCTGAACATCAGACCCCCAAGTAGCATAGGCACGGCCTACTAGAACCTGCCCTGCACTGATTCCCTGCCTGCCCTGTTGGCCCTAGTAAGTGCCACAAACAACCCATCCCAGCAACTCCTCTTTAGCTAGACCTGCCCTGCTGTACCATATCTGAGTGACTGACCCTGCCAATTGGAGAAGGAGGCAAAAAGTATCATGCCCACAGATGAGCAAACAACAAAGAACACACAGCCTGCCTGCTCAGACATAACCAAGTAAAACAAAAAAGCAAGATTTAACAAATCTACAATCAATAAACGAGGAAAATAACTACCAAATACCCTGAAGACAGCAGACAATATCAAAACATTTACAAAAACAGGACAGGATAGTTCCAGTAGGCGTCCAAAATAAAACACCAGGTGACTTTCCAGGGGAAGAAAAGACACTAGAACTACCTGATAGGGAATTCAAATGTCTAATATTCAGATCTATCCTGGAGTTAAAAAAAAAAGCAGACACAAATGAGGAAGAAATAGACAAATTCATGGAAGATACAGACAAAAAAATGGAAGAATTCAGGAAAATAATGCAGGAACAAAATGCTAAAATAAATTCACAACTAGAAATCATACAAAAACAACAATTAGAAATCCAAAGTATAAACAAGAAGATTTCAGAAATGGACAGTGTCTTAGAAGGGCTGAGGAACAGGTTTGAAGTGGTGGAAGACCGGATCAGCGAAATTGAAGACAAATACTTGGATACAATTCTGAGGAAAAATCAGAAAAAAGAATGAAGAAAAATGAAGAGACCCTGAGAATTATATGGAATACAATCAAAAGCAAAAATTTTCGAGTGATTGGAGTTCCAGAACGGTGAGAAAACAAAACACAGAGAGGATCATTGAAGAACTGCTGACAGAAAACTTCCCCAATATCATGAAAGATGAAAGGCCAGCCATCGCAAGAAGGTCCATGAACCCCATATAGGATAGACCCCAAAAGAAAATCACCAAGGCATATGATAATCACACTTGCTAAAACCAGACAAACAAAGAATCCTGAGAGCAGCTTGAGATAAACAAAAAGTCACATGCAGAAGAGAAACAATAAAACTAAGCTCAGATTATTCGGCAGAAACCATGCAGGCAAGAAGGCAATGGGATGACATATATATGCAAAACTCTCATTCAAATATGATGGTCAAATTAGGACATTTCCAGATAAAGAGAAATTAAGGGAATATGTAAACACCAAACCAAACTTACAAGAATTATTAAAGGGAGTGCTTTGATCTGAGAACAAAAACATCAGCTCACAGGCTGAATCTATGACACAGGATCGTACCAGTCAGATACCAGTCTAGGAAATGAACTCTCAAGGACTATCCAAAACCAAAAGAAATACAACAGGGAATCAGAGAAGTTAATCTGTAAATGACAACGACATCAGAACAATAGAAGAGGGATTAAATGGTGTAGGTATAAAACTTTCTAATGGAGAGGAGGGCAAGGCAATACCAAATAGTAATAGACTGCCTCAAACTTAGGAAGATAAGGGTAAATTTCAAGGTAACCACAAAGAAAGTTAACAAACCTACTCATAAAAATAAAGAGCAAAAAAATAAAGTCTCAGTGAAAACAAAAGCTACAAAAACAAAAGAAATGAAAAAAAAAAAACCCACACACAAAAGGAATTCAGCACAGGAGAGTAAGAAGAACAAAGATAACTTCAGCACCACAAAAAAAAGCACTATAAAATGATAGCAATAAACTCACACCTGTCAGTGCTTACACTGAATGTAAATGGCCTCAATGCACCCATAAATAGACAGAGAATGACAGAATGGATTAAAAAAACAGGATCCACCAGTATGCTGTCTACAAGAGACACACCTTAGAAACAAAGACGAAATTTATTAAAAATCAAAGGATGGAAAAGAATATATCAAGCAAACAACTACCAAAAAAGAGCAGGAGTGGCAATACTAATCTCAGATAAAATAGACTTTAAAACAAAATCCACCATAAAAGACAAAGAAGGACACTATATAATGATTAAGGGGATAATCCATCATGAAGACATAACCATATTAAACATCTACGCACCCAATGACAGGGCTGCAAAATCCATAAAACAGACTCTAACAGCACTGAAAAGAGAAATTGACAGTTCCACAATCATAGTAGGAGACTTCAACACACCACTCTTGGTAAAGACAGAACATCTAAAAAGAAACTCAGCAAAGATACAGAAGACCTAAGGGGCACAGTTAGCCAACTTGACCTCATAGACATATGTATAACACTCCACTCTACAGCTGCAAAGTACACATTCTTTTCCAGGACACATGGAATGTTCTCCAGAATAGACCACATCTTAGGCACAGAGCAATCCTCAGTAAGATCCAAAATGTTGAGATAATTCAAAGTATCTTCTCTGACTACAACACCATCAAGGTAGAGATTAACAACAGGAAGAGCAAGGAAAAAAAATCAGTTACATGGAAACTAATAACACCCTGCTTACGTATCACTGGGTAATAGAACTCCTCAGAGATGGAATCCAAAAATTCTTAGAATCAAATGAGAATGAAAATATATCATACCAAAACCTTTGGGACACAGCAGAGGCAGTCCTCAGAGGACAGTTTATAGCAATATATGCACACATCAAAAAAGAAGAAAGGGACAAAATCGAAACCTTAACTACAGAACTCAAACAAATAGAAAGAGAACAGAAAAAAAAAAAAAAAACCGACAGCCACCAGAAGAAAGGAAATAATAAAGATCAGAGCAAAAATAAATGAAATAGAGAATAGAAAAACAATAGAATCAACAAAACTAAAGTTGGTTCTTTGAAAGAATCAACAAAATCAACAAACCACTGGCAACACTGACAAAAGAAAAACAGGAGAGAACCCAAATAGCCCAGATAAGAAATGAAATGGGGGACATTACAACAGACCCAACTGAAATAAAAAGAATCATAACAGAGTATTACAAAAAACTATACTCCAAGAAATTTGAAAACCTAGGTGAAATGGATAAATTTCTAGAAACACACTACCTACCCAAACTATCACAAAATGATGCTGAAAATCTGAACAGACCCATAACGAGAAGAGATTGAAAAGGTAATTAAAAAAACTTCCACCCAAAAAAGCCCTGGCCTAAATGGCTTCAGTAGAGAATTCTACCAAACATTCAGAGAAGAGCTTATACCAGTACTACTCAAACTATTTCAGAACATAGAAAAGGACAGGATACTTCTGAATTTATTCTATGAAGCCAGCATAACCGTGATACCAAAACCAGGCAAAGACGCCACAAAATAATAGAAGATTACAGACCAGTATCTCTCATGGATATAGACGCAAAAATTCTCAACAAAATTCTAGCCAGTAGAATTCAGTATCATATCAAAAAATAATATGCCACGACCAAGTAGGATTCATACTGGATATGCAGTGATGGTTCAACATTAGAAAATCAGTCAGCGTAATCCACTACATAAATCGAAGGCAAGAAAAAGAAACACATGATCATCTCAGTTGATGCAGCAAAGGCATTTGATAAAGTCCAACACACATTCCAGATAAAAACTCTCAATAAAATAGGTATAGAAGGGAAATTTCTCAACATAATTAGGGGCATTTATGCAAAACCAACGGCCAACATCATTCTTAATAGACGCTGAAAACATTACTCTTGAGAAGAGGAACAAGGTAAGAATGCCGTTTATCACCACACCTATTTAACATTGTGCTGGAAGTTCTAGCTAGAGCAGTAAGGCAAGACAAAGAAATAAAGGGCATTCAAATTGGTAATGAAGAAGTTAAACTGTCTCTGTTTACGGATGATATGATACAATACATAGAAAACCCTTAAGACTCCACGAGAAAACTACTGGAACTAATAGAAAGGTTCAGCAGAGTAGCAGGATACAAGATAAACATACAAAAATCAGTTGGATTCCTATAAACCAATAAAGGAAATCAGGAAAACAATACCATTTATAATAGCCCCTAAAAAAATAAAGTATTTAGGAATAAATCTAACCAGGGATGTAAAAGGCCTATACAAAGAAAACTACAAAACACTACTGCAAGAAACCAAAGGGATCTACATAAATGGAAAAACATACCATGCTCATGGATAGGTAGACTCAACATTGTGAAAATGACATTTGTACCCAAAGAAATTTACAAATACAATGCAGTCTTGATCCAAATACCAACAACATTCTTTAAAGAGATGGAAAAACTAATCATTAACTTTCTATGCAAAGTGAAGAGCCCGAATAAGTAAAGCACTTTGGAAGAAGAAGAATAAAGTAGGAGGACTCACACTACCTGACCTCAAAACCTACTATACAGCTATGGTAGTCAGAACATCCTGGTACTGGTACAGTGACAGATACATTGATCAGTGGAACAGAATTGAGAACCCAGATGTAAATCCATTCACCTATGGTCACCTGATCTTTGACAAGGGCCCAAAGTCCATCAAATGGGGAAAAGACAGTCTTTTTAACAAATGTTTTGGCAAAACTGGATGTCCATCTGCAAAAGAATGAAACAGGACCCGTACCTCACACCATATACAAAAACTAATTCAAAATGGATCAAAGACCTAAATATAAAGCCAAAAAATATAAAGTTCATTGGAGAAAAAATAGGATCAACCCTAGAGGCCCTAATACATGGCATTAACAGATACAGACCATAACCAGCAACACACAAACTCCAGAAGATAAGCTAGATAAATGGGATATTCTAAAAATTAAACACTTATGCTCATCAAAAGACTTCACCAAAGAGTAAAAAGAGAACCTACAGAGTGGAAAAAAATTTTGGGGCACTACAAGTCCGACAAAGTTCTAATTTTTATAATCTATAAGAAAATCCAACACCTCTACAGCAAAAAGACAAATAATCCAATTAAAAATTGGGCAAAGGAAATGAACAGACACTTCACCAAAGAAGACACTCAAGTGGCCAGCAGACACATGAGGAAATGCTTGCGATCACTAGGCATTAGAGAAATGCAAATTAAAACCACAATGAGATACCATCTAACCCTGGCATTAGTGGAAGAGATCAAAAACACTGGAAATAACAAATGTTGGAGAGGCTGCGGGGAGATTGGAACTCTTACGCACTGCTGGTGGGAATGCAAAATGATACAACCATTTTGGAAAATGATATGGCGCTTCCTTAGAAAGCAAGAAATAGAAATACCATACGATCCAGCAATCCCACTTCTAGTAATATATCCTGGAGAAATAAGAGCCATCACATGAACAGGCATATGCACACCCAGGATTATTCACAATAGCAAAAAGATGGAAACAAACTAGATGCCCATCAACAGATGAATGGATAAACAAACTATGGTACATACACACAATGGAGTATTATGCAACAATAAAGAATGATGAATCTGTGAAGCATCTCATAACATGGATGAAATTGGAGGACATTATGCTGCGTGAAATAAGGCAATCACAAAAGGACAAATAATGTATGAAACATCTACCATATAAACTCATAAAAGAGTTTACACACAGATAAACAATCTTTGTTGGTTATGAAGGATAAGAGGGGTGCTGGGGGTTGGGGGGAATACTAAATAAACAATAGATAAGTGGTAACTTTGGTGAAGGGTAAGACAGTACACAATACTGGGGAAGCCAGCACAACTTGTACAAGAAAAGGTCATGGGAGCTCCATAGAGATATCCAAACTCCCTGAGGGACTGAATGGCTATGCAGAGGACTGTGGGGACCCTGGTCTCAGGGAACATCTAGCTAAACTGGCATAACACACCTTATAAAGACTGTATTCTACATTCTACCTTGGTGAGTAGCGTCTGGGGTCTTAAAAGCCTGTGAGCAGCCATCTAAGATACTCCACTGTTCTCACCCCTTTGGAAGCAAGGGAGAAGGAAGAAAACAAGTTACAAGGAAAAGATTATTCCAGAGGACTAACGGACCACAAGTACTATGGCCACCACCAGACTGAGTCCAGTACAACTAGAGGGTGGCCGGCTACCACCACTGACTGCTCTGACTGGGATCACAACAGAGGGTGCTGGACAGAGCTGGAGAAAAATGTAGAAGAAAATTGTGACTCATGAAAAAAACCCAGACTTACTGGCCTGATAGAGACTGGAGAAACCCTGAGAGTATGGCCCCTGGATGCCCTTTTAGCTCAGTAATAAAGTCACTCCCAAGGTTCACCATTCAGCCAAAGATTAGACAGCCCCATAAAACAAAATGAGACTAAGGGCTCACAACAGTCCAGGGAGAAGGACTAGAAGGCAGAAGGGGACAGGAAAGCTGGTAATAGGGAACCTGGGGTTGAGAAAGGACAGTGTTGACATGTTGTGGGGTTGTTAACCATTGTCATAAAACAATATGTGTACTATTTATTTTTTTAAATTTTTTCCCATAGAATAATTTATACATACATTGTTATACCCTAATTGCTCTCCCCATACTGTGACAGTACATTCCTCCCTTCCACCCCTGATTCCCCATGTCCATTCAGTCAGTTCCTAACCCTGTCTGCCTTCCCATCTTACCTCCGGACAGAAGCTGCCTGTTTAGTCTCTTGTATCAACTTGAGCTAAGAGGCACACTCCTCATGAGTACCACTTTATGTCCCACAGTCCAGTCCAATCCCTTTCTGAAGAGTTGGCCTCGGAAATTGTTTTACTCCTGGGCTGATAGAAAATTTAGGGGCAGTGCTTCCCGGGGTTCCTTCAGTCTCAGTCAGACCATGAAGTCTGGTCTTCTTACTAGAATTTGAGTTCTGCACCCCACCTTTCTCCTGCTCCACCCGGGACTCTCTGTTGTGTTCCCTGTCAGGGCAGTCATTGGTGGTAGCTGGGCACTGTCTAGTTCTTCTGGTCTCAGGCTGATGAAGTCTCTGGTTTATGTGGCCCTTTCTGTCTCTTGGGCTATGACTTTCCTTGTGTCTTTGGTGTTCTTTATTCTCCTTTACTCCAGGTGGTTGGGACCAATTGATGCATCTTAGATGGCCGCTTGTAAGCTTTTAAGACCCCAGACACCACTCACCAAAGTAGGATGCAGAACATTTTCTTAATAAGCTTTGTTATGCCAGTTGACCTAGATGTCCCGTGAAAGCATGGTCCCCAGACCCCTAGCCCTGCTACTCTGTCCCTCAAAGTGTTTGCTTGTATTCAGGAAACTTCTTAGCTTTGGTTTAGTCCAGTTGTGCTGACTTCCCCTGTAGTATGTGCTGTCCTTCCCTTCACCTAAGATAATTCTTATCTTAACTATCTTAACTGTGTTTTCTTCTGTGTTTAAACCTTTTCTTGAGTTCTTATAATAGTGGTCTTATACAATATTTGTCCTTCTGTGACTGACTAAATTCACTCAGCATGATGACCTCCAGCTTCCTCTATGTTATGTTTCACGGCTTCATCATTGTTCTTTATCGTTTTGTAGTATTCCGTTGTATAAATATATCATAATTTGTTTATCCATTCATCCACTGATGGGCATCTAGGTTGTTTCCATCTTTTTGCTATTGTGAACGGTGCTGCAGTGAACATGGGTGTGCATATATCTATTCGTGTGACAGCTCTTATTTCTCTCGGATATATTCCAAGGAGCGGGATAGCTGGATCATTGGTACTTCTATTTCTAGCTTTTTAAGGAATTGCCAAATTGATTTCCAAAGTGGTTGTACCATTTTACATTCCCACCAACAGTGTATAAGTGTTCCAGTCTCTCCACAACCTCTCCAGCATTTATTATTTTGTGATTTTTGGATTAATGCTAGCCTTGTTGGGGTGAGATGATATCTCGTTATAGTTTTGGTCTGAATTTCTCTAATGGCTGATGATCATGAGCATTTTTTCATGTGTCTGTTAGCCGCCTGAATATCTTCTTTGGTGAAGTGCCTGTTCATATCTTTTGCCCATTTTTTAATGGGGTCATTTGTCTTTTTGTTGTTGAGGTTTTGCAGTATCTCATAGATTTTAGAGATTAGATGCTGATCAGATTTGTCGTAGCTCAAAATTTTTTTCCCAGTCTGTAGGTTGTCTTTTGACTCTTTTGGTAAAGTCTTTTGATGAGCATAAGTGTTTGATTTTTAGGAGCTCCCATTTATCTAGCCTCTCTTCTGGTTCTTGTGCATTATTACTTAGGGTTCGTATTGTGTTTATGCCATGTATCAGGGCTCTTAGCGTTCTCCCTATTTTTTCTTCCATGATCTTTATCGTTTTCGATTTTATATTTAAGTCTTTGATCTGTTTTGACTTAGTTTTTGTGCGATATGGTGTGAGATATGGGTCTTGTTTCAGTTTTTTGTAGATGGATATCCAGTTATGCCAGTATCATTTGTTAAAGAGACTGTCTTTGCCCCGATTGATGGACTTTGGGCCTTTGTCAAATATCTGCTGGGCCTTTGTCAAATATCTGCTGCTCATAGGTGGATCAATTTATGTCTGGATTCTCAATTCTGTTTTACTGGTCTGTGTATCTGTTGTTGTACCAGTATCTAGGCTGTTTTGAGTACCATGGCGGTATAATAGGTTCTAAAATTGGTAATGTGAGGCCTCCCACTTTGGTTTTCTTCTTGAGTAATGCTTTACTTATTTGGGTCCTCTTTCCTTTCCATATGAAGTTGGTGATTTGTTTCTCCATCTCATTAAAAAATGCTGGTGGAATTTGGGTTGGGATTGCATTGTATCTGTAGATCACTTTGGGTGGAATTGACATTTTCACAATGTTGAGTCTACTTATCCATGAGCAAGGTATGTTTTTCCACTTACAAAGGCCTCTTTTGGTTTCTTGCAGTAGTGACTCGTTATTTTCATTGTATAGGTCTTTTATGTCTCTGGTTAGATTTATTCCTAAGTATTTTATCTTCTTGGGGGCTATTGTAAATGGTATTGATTTGGTGATTTCCTCTTTGAGGTTCTCTTTGTTGGTGTAGCGGAATCCAACAGATTTTTGTATGTTTATCTTGTATCCTGATACTTTGCTGAAATCTTCTATTAGTCCAGTAGTTTTCTTGTGGATTCTTTGGGGTTTTCTGTGTATAAGATCATATCATCTGCAAACAGAGATACTTTTACTTCTTCCCTACCAATTTGGATGCCCTTTATTTCTTTTTCTAGCCTAATTGCTCTGGCTAGGACCTCCAGCACTGTTTACTAACTGTTTAATGAGAAACTATTTGCTTAGTAAACCTTCGTCTAAAGTACAATAAAAAATATATATACACACAAAGATATTAAAGTAGTATATCTTAGTCTTAAAATGGTTATTTTTTTTCTGGTTGAGTGGCATTATATGCATTTTTTGTACATCTGCATTTTCAAATTATTCTATAATGAGTCTACATTATTTTTGTGCTAAGAAAAAAGATTAGCAAAAGCAAATAATAAAACTTCTGAAACTAACCCCCCAGTTGAATCCGAGGGCTATAAATTGCTTGTAAACCTGAATTTGTGAGAAAATGTCATTGTTAGAAATGTGTACCATTCTTCTCTTGAGGTAGTCCAGTTTGGTTAACTTGCCTTTATTTACATTGTTTATTGAAGACTTTGGATCCTCTGGATCAGGATTTTACTCTGATTGTACCCAGATAGAAAACAAAAGTTAAAAAAAAAGTACAGTATCTGGGGACTAGTCTTTTTTCTACCAATAATTTAAATAAAAGAAAAAATGAAACTTGTTGAATTTTCAAATTTAGAATATACAGATAAGCAAAATAAAGCAAAACAAATGAAATTGAATAAACACACACACACACACACACTCTCTCCCACTTCCTAGAAATAATACTGTTGACATTTTGGATCATGCCCTTCCAGAATTCACATTATATATATACAGACGATTCTCATTATTCTCCACCACCTGCTCCTTGGAAACCCTATTGGGCATTTCTGCTCTGTCCTATAGGGTCGCTATGAGTTGCAATCAACTTGACGACAGTGGGGTTTTGATAATGGTCTATAAAGTTACCACCAACACTGAATTAGTCAGTACTGATCCATTGTTCCTAGGGGAAATACAGAATTAGGTTCCTGCAAGCTTCTGGTCAGAACATTTTTTTACAACCAATCAATGTATAATTTTTTATATATATAGTTTTTAAAAGACACCTTATTTAATGTATATTGATTCATTAACATTGAACTCATGGTCAACCACACTATAACTTATGTCTTAATGAAGCTTATCTATCGTACGTATTTTCCCCATAAGGCACATCACAGCCTTCTTGCACTTAGGAATGCTAGACAATACTTCAGCACTATGCTTAGGGGCCTCAAGATGGTTGTTAATATTATTGTTGCACCCTTTGCATTATGATCACTTTAGATGTTTGTTAAAATGCAGATTCCTGTGTCTCCATTCCCAGACCTGTCGATTCAGGATCTGGAGGGATAGGGCCCCAGCAGTCTGCATTTTACACATAATTCCAGCATGGTTCTTATTCATGCCAAAGTTTTTGAACCTTAGGCTCTCAGTCATTTCTATTTTTCCATGGTAACTTAACTGTGGCCTTTTCTTTAGTGGTGTAATTGGGTGCTTCTGACAAAGTGAATGCCTCCTCTCTCCTGATGTTGCCACATTAACCAGAGTTTCTGTACAGAATCTGGTTATGGTGGAAGTATATATCAGTGGGTGTTCAGTGGCATATACACTGGGGTCAGGAGAGTTAACCCATAGGAAATAGGGACTGTGGCAAACTAGAACATGAATGCCATACCTGAAAATCTCCAAATGAAAATAATAGTAATAAAGAATAAATCTATGGGCTGGATTCAGTATTCCAGTGCCAATTTGTAATGGTCTTGCGTAGGTGTGGTGCAGTGTCTTCTTTAAGTGATGGGTAGGAGGGTTCTATTTGTACATGTTTAGGTCAGTTTTCTTGTAAGTGGGCTGCTCAAGGCCAGGAATTTTTCTACCAGCTTGTATAGTAGGGATTACTGTCGAGTGTAAATACTGCAAATTAAACTCTGGGGATAACCCTAGGCTGTATAGATAGCACTATATGCTTCCTTTTTCAAGCGTTAATCAGAAAGGCAGAGAAATTCCCCCTGACCTCTAGAGACTTAACTGACCTTTCCCCTTACAAGACTAACCTTGCCTGGAAGTAGCCTTTCAAGTTAGTGGTTAGCCTTTAGAACACAACTGACTTCTTTTTATAATACAATGCAAGTTTGCTTAACAACCTAAGTGATTCCTTGGATCACCAGCTCTTTGCATTCTCTCTGGTGAACGTACTGACTTATGCCTACTCCCTGTTGAGCACTCTGGCTTGTTGGCTGTTTCAGTGTGCTCCAGGAGTCTCAGACTTCTCCTGTCACTGAGTTGTATGCATGTTTAAGTGATTGGCTGTGCTCTCAATTTTGCTTATCCCAGTTTTACCTGTTACAGTAATTATATAATTTCACTAAGTAATACATAAACTGATGAAACATGTCTGTGAAAGGAAAGATGTTTGTTTCTATGATGATTAAGTTGAATGCTTTGGAAAGACTAAATAAAGGCAAGTTTTTATAAGACCTTGCTGTCTTATGACTTGGATGGTGTCTTAGGCTGGGTTCTCTAGAGAAGCAAAACCAGTAAAGTGTGTAAATATATATGTAGAGAGATTTATATCAAGGAAATGGCTCATGTGATTGTAGAGGCCGGAACGTCCCAAGTCCGTGGATCAGGATAGAAGCTTCTCTTGATTCATGTAGCTGCAGGGGCTGGTGAACCCAAGATCAGCAAGTTGGAGAGCAGGGTTCCTGCTCACAGGCTGTGAAGATTGATGAATCCCAAGATTGGCAGATAAGCTGATGAACTCCAGTCCCAAGAACTGGAGGTCACATGAGCAGGAGGCAACCACAGGATCCAGAGCAAGCAAAAAAGCCAGAACATCTGCTTATATTCAGATGCAGGCCACATCCCCAAGGAAACTCTCTTTCAACTGGCTACCCACAGCAGATCCATCATGGGATGGATAAACACTGAGAATCATGGCCCAGCCAAGTTGACACACAATCTTAACCATCACAGATGGTAAAGAAGCAACTCTAAAAGCTGGGGAAAAAATGTTTAAAAATACTGAAGGATTTTACACTTGGGTTGATTCGTGTTGAGTTTTTTCTCAACCTCAAGTAGCACAAATAGGAAATTATAGATTATACATTATGAGTGTGGTTTATCCAGGAAAGACATCTTTGAACTATGATCAGTAGACTTGTACTTGAAGAAATAGCCTTGACCTATGTGAAAATATTGGCAAATGAATTTCCTTTTTTTCATGGTTTATTATAAAAGATGTTTAAGATGTGTTTGTATGTGTCATTTTTTAATGATCCGGTACTTTAACTGACATTTTCTATTAATCTACCCAGTGGTGCCACTAGGAGGTGTGGGGGGTGCAGACCACACCCCCTGACAGTCAGAGGGGGTGACACCAAAATGACCCCGGGATCCACAGTGGTGGTGGCGGGAGGGCTGATGCTGCAGGGGGCGGGGCTGCCAAGGCAGTGGCATCACTAGGGTTAGTGTTACCCATCACCTAGTGTGTAACTCTTCACTTTCCCCATCACCCGCCAGTCAGGGTGCAGGTGGCCAGGCCATGGTGCCCACCATTGGTAAAGAGGAAGGTCTCTACCTTAGCCAATGGGAGAGGGGGGGAGCTGCGGGGAGCTGTGGGAGGCAGGGACAGAGGGTTGGGGCCACATGAGACACCACCTACCAGGAATGTTCGCTGGCCAGCCCCTCCGATGGGGGGAGGATGGCACCATGAGTTACTGTACTGGGTGACACCAACGCTAGTGATGCCGTTGAATCTACCAACCATTATCCCAGTTGCAGTAGATAGAAGGATTTCTGCAGTTGTTCCATCCCCGAGAGTTATAAGCTATTAAAATTGAGTAGTTGACTGTGACTTAGTCTGTATCCTAGTTGAGGGAGCAGTTCTCTTTTTAAAGAAAGCAATGCTCTGAAAGCAAAATATCTGTAAATTTCTTTTAAAAAATGTTACTGAAATTTTAAATTTAATTCTTTCATTTTATATCCTAGTTCTATCTAGTGTTAGTTTTTCCAATACTTAAATATCAGTGATTATGTTGTTGTTATGTGCCCTTGAGCCGATTCCAACTCATAGCGACCCTGTAGGACAGAGTAGAACTGCCCATAGGGTCTCAAAGGCTGTAATCTTTACGGAAACAGATTGCTATATCTTTCTCCCTTGGAGTAGCTGGTGAGTTCGAACCGCCAACCTTTCGGTTAGCAGCTGAGCACTTAACCACTGTACCACCAGGGTATAATCAACATTTTGTTTTGTCTTCCTCTAAAAAGTTTCTCATGCAAATGATGCTTATTATTCAGTGTAAGGTGATACAAGGTGATTTATTTTTCAAGATCAAGGATGTTCACAACACTCTAACAGTAAAAATAAGTATAATAAACTATTCTGACTTTACAAATGAACTGATATATATAGTTTCATATAAAATCTTAGTGGTAAAAATAAGAAGTTTGGAAAATAAAAACCATTAACAATCTGCTTATATGGCTGTCGGTCTGTTCTATTCTCATTACCTCCTCTGGGCTTGTCCCACTTTCCTGAGTCAGGCAGGGTGCCTAGCTGCTCAGCTCACCCAGTCTACCTTCTGCAGCTTCCTGGACCAAGGTTCCTTCCAGGCAGTGATGGTGAAGTTGAAACAAGCAAGACAATTTGGATAAGCAGCTATGTAAATTTTTCCTTACACTGACTTTGGCCAGGGTTCATGAGACACAGTTGAATAGTATCCTCTGTGGAGAATAAAATTTGCATTTTGGATATGTATGTACCCCCTAAAGGTAACCAATGAGTCAGCTACCCTTTGTGATCAGCAGACTATTAGATGAAGCTTATGTAGTCCCTTCTCTTTTCTCTAGGTTGTTCAACTCTCCCCATTAAGGATTTTTTTTTTTTTTTTAGCACACCAAACTGGTTTTTAGAATCCTCTCTTGCCTTAGCAACAAAAGACTACATAATCATTTATTACCTGTGTGTGGTGAGTGCCCAAGAATGTTTGTTGAATGAATGAATTACTTTGCCAGTCTCAACAGACATCACTTACATATGCTGATAACCACGACTGAAGAGAAGCATTATCAATTAGGATAATAAAGCATTAAGTTGAGAGTGGGAGTGTAAAATGCAGGCATAATGTAGTAAAATTTCTGGGCCTGAGCTGGTAATTGGACTTTAGCCGTAGCACATACATTTTTGCAGGCTTTATGTTTCTACCTCTCTTTCACCATGACAGCTCATTCTTTGAGACTCATGTCTGTGTCATCACCATCCAGTCATATTCATTAAGTTCCTACATGCTGAGTACTGCTGGATTCCATCCCTTTTAATGAGGGTAAACGTTTAAGTTGAAGGATAGGCTTTTATGTGACACTACTTTGTCCTGGAAGTAGTAATCTGTGAGTACATGTGATTTTGGCACGCCATTTTCCTCAGTTCAGTAGGCTAATTAGATCAATCATGTATTTTTTTGGCGTGCTCTGGCTGCTTCCTTAAAACAAGGGGTAAGTCAACTTGCCTTTGTGCTGGAAGATGGTACCAGACTGGAGCTATTTGTCAGTATTAGCCATTAATGTGTTCTTTATCTTAATTTTGTAAATAGCCACTTCCTTTTACACAATAGATGTTTATGCTCAATGCTTCCTTGCTAATCAGTTTTGTCCCTTACTGCAGTACACTTTTTCAGTCACCAAACATTGCTTGTACAGCGTACAGTGTTGTGCGATGCTTTGTGCAAATCTGCTGTTGGTTAAGCTTTTTAAAATAATGATTTATAAATAATTGCAAAAAACAACATTTAACAAAAGTTACAGAAATCAGAATAAAACATTTCTGGTTTCGCTCTTAATGGGTTTGAGATGTGACTTGTTTCCCCCTCCCTCACCCTTTTGCTTACTGTGTTAAAGTATTTCTAACTTAATTTTTACTTCAAACAATTTTTCTGATTTGCCCTAATCTCCATTTTCTTTGCTATCACTTGGCCGAGTCCCTCATCACCTTACCACCTGCTTTGTCTATATTTTTTCCATCTCTTTTTTTTCTTTTTTTTTTTTGGCAACAGCTTCCTTTTGCCTCATGCCAACTTATCCCACCTTTATCTGCTAGACTAGTTTTCTTACATTCCTCTTTGTCCTGTAAATACTTTGCTCAGAAATCATTATCAGCTCCCAGTTGCCTAATGAGCTAGAACTTAACTCCCTAGCCTGGCTTTCATTATCCAGTTCCACGTGCTCTGTCAGTGGTAGTTCCTGTACTCTTCAAAAGTAAGTTGTCTGCCCAGGGTCTGCTTGTTTACTGCTCCCTACAGATGGCACCATGGTTAAGACCATGAGCACTGGAGGCAGATTTGCTTGGGATCAAATGCTGGTTCAGCAACTTACCTTGAATTACTAACCTTTCTATGCCTTAAGATTTCTCATCTATAAAATGGACATAATGATGTTGTTATTGTTAGGTGCCGTTGAGTTGGTTCTGACTCATAGCGATCCTACTTACAACAGAATGAAACACTGCCCAGTCCTGTGCCAGCCTCACAATCGTTCCTGTGTTTGAGCCCATTGTTGCAGCCACTGTGTCAGTCTTATTGAGGGTCTTCCACTGTTTTGCTGACCTTCTGCCTTACCAAGTATGATGTCCTTCTTCAGGAACTGGTCCCTCTTGATAACATGTCCAAAGTACATGAGACGAAGTCTTGCCATCCTTGGCTTCTAAGGAGCATTCTGGCTGTACTTCCAAGATGGATTTGTCCATTCTTCTGGCAGTCCATGGTATTCTTTGCCAACACCATAATTCAGAGGATGTAATGATAGTCTTTATTTTATAGAATTGTGAGGTGTGAGTTGTGTATGTATCTGACAGTAAGAATTCAACAGAAGGGTGAACTGTTATCATTATTATGCTTAAATCCTTACCTATATTTAATCCTTATAAGAACGCTCTGAGGAAAGAACTGATTGATATCAATCCTGTTTTATAGGTGAGAAAACTAAGGCACGGATTTTGAGTGACTTGCCTAAACTCATACAGCTAGTAAGTGGCAGAGCTAGGATTTGAACCTAGGAAATCCAGCTCTAGAGTCAGTACTTAAGAGCACTATGCTGTAAACCTAAATTCTACTTGTGTGGTAAAGATCATGTCAGATGAACCACTCTCCAGAACACTTTCCTTGGCCATCCCAACTCATAGTGATGTGTCTCTGTCTGAACTCATAATGCATTTAATAAGAAGGATAAGTTAGTAATTGCTGAAGCCTCATTGTTTTATATCTTCCAGTCCTGTATATATTACATTTTTTTTTGTTATAAAGTTATTACATGCTTTAATACAGAATTTGGAACATGGAAACACCAAAGGAGAAAATGAAATACACCTGAGGATAACATCTAGTCACATGTTATCTCTCCTCAGTCTTATTTATAAATATTATACATATATGCATAACAATATAGGATATATGTACACATTATACATAATTATGGTTATACTATGTGTACAATTTTGTATCCTGCTTTTCTGGCTTAACATTATAGTGTCATTAAATTTATGCCTGTGTCATTAAATTTATTGTTCTAAACTACCATTATAATGAATGCAAACAATAATTGTTTTTTTAATTCACCTACAATGGACGTAATGTTTACTTCCAATTTTTTAATGACTATAAAGACACCTGCATTTAAATGGGTCAAAGATCGTGCTTTAAAAAAGACTTCTGGTATGTATGCAAAATTGCCTTTAAAAGATTATAGCAACTTATTACTTCCATTGTAGTGAGAAACTCCATGGTATTTCACTGTACTTGTGCCATCATCAACTACTTACATTTTGATGTCTTTGCTAATGTAATAGATGATCTAGAACAGGGTCATAGCTCAAATTGCATTGAATTCAAAACACTTATCATAGTAATAAGTACATGGTGCTCCAAGTGTACATATTTGGTTGATTTTCAGTAGTGATGTGACGGGCTTCATAGAATTCTAGGATTTAGAAATGGAAGGAGACTGTACCACTCATTAATGTAGCCCCATGTTTGAAGATAAAATGAGACATAGAGAGATTAAGTAATTTGTCTAAATTCACACAGCTGGTTAGGAGCAGAACAAGGATTAGACTTCCAGTTTTTAAACTCATTGACTTTTTACTGTGTCACACTGTTTCTTACTTAATCCATCCACATTTTCCCATCTAGCTTCCTTTACAATGAGACATAGCTGGCCAAATTTGGAGGTACAGTTTTATGACCAAAGATCAAAGTAATCAATGTTTTCAACTCGGCACTAAGATAAAGGGGCTCTCAGTAACCTGATCAGACAGTCCAGCTTTGTCCCCATTTAATTTCTCCTTTTCCCACTTAGAGCTTTCCAGGTGCAGATGCTTCACTCACATCAATGGAGTGTGAAGATGAGGGCCTAAAAAATGACCTGTCCCTCACAGACAGAGGCCTCAGACTCTGCCAGGTTGTTTAGTGCTCTGTGCTTAGAGATAGGTTTCCTTAGGGGTTATGGATTAGGTGGTAATGGCAATGTCTAGCTGTGTGGCCTTTATCCTTTTCTACCACGGTGTTGAGAAAAGGTATGGCGTCAAGGACACTGGCTCAGCCTGACTTAATCTTGCCTCTAAAATCAGTCCTCTCAGCCATCACTTTAACGCAGCCTTGCTCTGCAGGTTCGGAAGTGTGGCAGTCCTCACTGCCCTCAGTGTTTTTGCATTTCCCTAAAGAGCACTTAGTTTTCCAGGAAGGTCTGGGTAGCATGGATTAATATTTCTGTATATCTATAGTGTGGAGTGAAAAGTAAATGCAATGACATTTTTCAGTTCAAATCTTTTTTTGATACTGTGATGATTAAGCTATAAAAAGGTTAGCAACTTTAAGGCTGGAAACGCATGTTAAATTTATATCTCATTTTTATTTCCAGTAAGATTGATGAAAATTACCAAGGCAAACTATTTCCTTACTCTTCTTAGTCTCAGAATAACCTACCTTTATCATCCCTCCTTCTCTTATCAAAGAACAAAAGATGTTATCAGTTGTTTACAAAAATTATCTTGATTAATTAATTTCCTGTAAAATAAACAATCTCAGAAGAAACCTGCTTTGAAAAGTCTCTTGCCTCTGGGGAAAGGTGAATGCCTCCGTACTAGTTACATGCTTTTGGATAAGAAGTTTAGAAACGGAACTTTTAAAAGATAATTGTGTCCCATTTATCTTATGATGTTTCGGGAGTATATTAAAGTTTACTTAAATATCATGGAAATGACAGGTAAAACTGGACTTAAATTTTTGAGACACCAAAAATTTCTTTCGTTTTACTTATTCATTTGTTTACTCATTCATTAATTCCCTCAACAACATTTCTTAAGGGTCTGCCATGTACATGCATTGTGTAAGGCTTTGGGCATATAGCAATGAATAAAATGTAGGTTGGGCCTTCATGGAGTTTATTGTCTAGTGGGGCAAAAAGACAAATTCTGGGAAGGCTTTCTAGTGATGGAGACATCAGAACTGAGACCTGAGTGGTGACAAGAAATCTTAGTTACATAGGACTGAAGAATATGCCTGCCATGATCAGATCTGGAAATGCTGTGAGAAAAGTGGGGATGCTGGTCCTTAGTTTGACAATATCGACATACATCTATGATATGTTAAAGAAGGAAGGCCATGAAGATAATCAAATTGAAAAATAGAGTCCTTATCTAAAAATGAAAACCATTTGCTGCCATTTTAGAGCCTAATCTTTATTTTTCCAGGTCTCCAGGCTTCATGAGGAGCCCTGGTGGTGCAATGGTTAAGAGCTCGGCTGCTAACCAAAAGGTTAGCAGTTCAAATCCACCAGCCATTCCTTGGAATCCCTATGGGGCAGTTCTATTCTGCCCTGTAGGGTTGCTGTGAGTCAGAATTGACTGAACAGCAACGGGTTTTTTGTTTCGTTTTAAGCTCCATGAGCTGGGAGGAAATTCAGGGTCTCATGTTACAATCACAGAGACATTCTCTTTGGTCCCCGCTTCATCAGCGCCAGCAGCCCCAGTCATGCTAGGTCTTGCCACTTGTCCCTTTAGTTTGAAAACTATGCGGTGATTCTTTCCCTAGGTTGGCAGTTCTGAGTAGAGTGCATTATTTCCACTCAGAAACCAGGAGAAAATAGTTGTGACTTGCTTTTGTGCTGTGGTGCCATTGATTGGCTATATCTTGTCCCCTGAAGAGTTGTCAGGAAGGACTGCAGGCCATCAGCTGCATCTTGTATGTGTGAGAAGTGGCAGAAGTACCTGCAGGTAAAGTGGCGTGTTAGAAAGGTCTCTCTGAAATAGGCATGACACACTTTTCTACTTCAGTGTGTGAAACGGCAGCTGTGTAAGGAAAGCTGCCCTTTGGAGCAGGCCACAGCCTTACAGAAAAGCTAAGGCCAAAGCTTCAGTGTTTTTTGAACTTTCTGAGACACTTTTTTTTTTCCCCAAACAGAATCTTTTGTGGAAATACAGAATATAAATCTGGTAAAAGCAATGAGTTAACACCTTAAGAGAGTTTTAGTATTCATTATTTTTTAAATGCCTGAAGCACTGCCTCTCCCCAGAGCTCTTGGGCTCTGGCAGACACAAGATTGGAAAGTAGCAGGTAGTACTGCCTCATTTATAGTAGTGCTTGCAATGAGGGAGACTCCGTGCTCAGCACTTACCAACAGTTTCACATTTAATCTCCCGGCGGCCCTGGGAGGTGTAGGTACCATTATGGACCTCCCCGTTTTACAGATAAGACCCTAGGCTTAGAGAGCTTCAGTGACCTATGCAAGATCACATAGCTACTACGTGATGGGGCTGGGACTTGAAGTTTCTAGACTGTTTTAGTGATACATTGAATCTCTCTAAAAGTTAGATTTGCTATATATGTACAAGTTCTACAACATTAGGGGCTGGAATATATGGGATCACATAACATTGTATGTCTCCATTTGCTTAACTGAATTGCTTCCTTTGTGTTACCCCAGATATGTACCTGTACAAACATGGTATTGATGAAAGAGCTGCTGCTTGGTGAAGCCACCTCCTAACCCCCTCTCCTGACTATGGCTGTAAATTGACTCTTCCTCCTTTCCATCTAGCCCTCCCATTCCTCTCTACTGTGCTTCTTGCTACCCATGTAACCAGTTACTTTTCACTAAGCTTCAGTTTCTTTATCTGTAAAATGGGAGTAAGAGTAAGAGTGTCTACCTCATAGGGTGGTGGTGAGAATGAAGTAGACAGTTTAGCATGGTGCCTGGCACAGAGTAAGTGCCCAGTAAATGGCAGCCCTTCTGACTGGTGGCTGTTGCTTGCTTCGGTAAACGTCTTCCCTCAGTGATCTGCTTATTCCCTGAGACCTGGGACTAGATTTTATTCACATGCCCACGCTGCATGTCTTGGGCACTTGATAAATGCTTGTTGAATTAACTCATAAATAACATGTGATCCCTATCCTCAAGGAGCCCAGAGTTTTGTTCTCAAATAAAGACAGCACAAAGCAGACAGTGGTAAATACCATAAAAAGGCAGTGTTTAAGTGTTTTGTGAAGAAAGATATTAATAGGGCAGACACTTCCTAATTAAGGGCAAGTACTTAATAGGTGTTCACCATAATGTTTTTGATCTTGACCAACTAAAGGTTTTGAGATGATGAAAAATTTTGCTGAATTATACTGGACATGTTGTATTTCTACTCCGAATTCTGCTCCACCCCCCATAAATTTTTAATGGTAACTTGTTCTTTGAACTGTACATGTGACAGGAATGGATAAAGTGCTCTTCCTTAACCCATCGTCACACACATCCCATTGCCTTGGAGTCAGTTGCAATGCATGGCTGCCTCATGTGTTAGAGTAGAACTGTTCCATCGGGCTTTCTTGGCTATAATCTTAACAGAAGCAGATCGCTAGGCCTTTGTTGCGTGGCGCCACTGGGTGGGTTCCAGTCATCAACCTTTAGGTTAGTAGATGAGTGCAAACCGTTTGTGCCACCCAAGGACCTTTCCTTAACCCAAGCAGGTAGAGTTAGATATGAGGGTATCTGTTGTATGCATCCAGTTCCTTTTGTGACTTTTGCAGCCATTTACTGAATATATCATCATTTGTACTAGCCATGCTGTTATGCTGAACATTTGATAATTTCATGTGGCTGGTTGTAGTTAGTATGTGTAGATAACTTTTCTTTTTTTTTTAACTTTCATTCTACTTAATGACTTTGAAAACATTCTTTCTCCAGAGAGAGAGCCAAACTAGAATTAATTATCTTTTAATTACATTTTTTTAGATAGCGTGTTCTGTTTTGTGGTTCTCCTCTCCAATCACATAAACTAGATTTAGGAGAGAAATCACAGGGGAATCTGTTCAGACAGTAACTTGTTTGATTCCTCCAGAGGCACTGTCTCTTTGATCTTCTACTAGTGTAGCTCCTCTGATCTTTTCTTCTGTGAGGTGTTTGTGTCTCTGTATGATGGATGTTTCACTGAGCCAAGTAAATGGAAGAAAATTTTCTCCAGCCATTAAATGTATTGCTTTCCTTGTTCTTTCAAAAAATGCACTTTTCTTGCGTAAGAACACGTTAGAGGCATTTGGCATCAAATCAACAGAATTGTGGCCTTTAATGGAATTTGAGTCACTCAGAGGTGGCTTGATTGGTAAGAATCCATTTTTGTTTCTTTCTCTTGTACTGTAAGCCCCTTACACAATAACAAAAACAACGTCACCTCCTCCTCTTATGTTTTGAAACAAGAGTATCTGATTTCACTGAGTTTTGTTCTTTGGCTTTTATTGTCACTTTCCTTTTTCCTTGAAGTGGAAGAAAAATTCCCAACTGTGTACAGAGTAAATTAAATTATGAGGAAAAATAGTCCACAGAGTTAAACAGGACAAACTGAGGTTTTAGAACAGAATGTAAGAATTGCCTTAATGTTGTAGATCGTATAATCCATGATTTAGAAACATAGCAGTCATTTTGATAGACTGTTGATTTGACTAATTACCCAGAAGGCTGGCTGGCAGACTAAATTGTTCAAGTCAGCTACTAATTTTGATCAAATCAATGAGTAATTATGGTTTTGTGCAGGCAACAAATATAGAATACTGATTATGCTAGACTAAAGAAGATGTTATTGTGATATAATTATATAAAATATTTAATTCCGGCACAACAGCAGAACTTTATCCTTTTCTTACTGTAAGGTGTAAATTCCCAGAACACACAGTAGCAAAAGGTTGTGGTAACTTTTGAGGGAGAATCATTTTATTTCTCAATAAACAGTATATAAATATGTGAAAGATTCTCTGGTGCTAAGGTTAATACTCTTATATTTTAAATAGATTTAATTGTAATAAAAACATTTTTGGAAGCTCTCAAAACTAAATATCATCAGATTTAAGCCCAAAATTCTCTTTAGATTTCTCACAGAAGGAACCTAGATATTAACATTTTGTATGATAGGTTATTGCTGCAAATTTCCCTACCTGTTTATTAAGATAGCCACACTAGTTGCTGTGGATTCGATTCCAACTCATGGCAACCCCACGTGTGTCGGAACTGTGCTCCATAGGGTGGTCAGTGGCTGATTTTTCGGAAGTAGATCTCTAGGCCTTTTTTCCAAGGTGCTCTGGGTGGACTTGAATCTCTGGCCTTTTGATTAGCAGCAGAGCATGTTAACTCTTTGCACTGTCCAGGGATCTGTTCAGTAAATAAATATTAGTATTAATAAATATTAATATTAGTGTGATCAAGTCTCGCCCAAACCCAGACATGCTCTTACATTTGTAAATATTAGTACACAATCTATCATCATCCCTTCCTCACTTTAAGAAATTTTTCTTAAAATTTTTATTACTGAATTTCTTCTTCTTTTTTTATTGTGCTTTAGGTGAAAGTTTACGGCTCAAGTTAATTTCTCATACATCCTTGCTTGTTATGTGACCCTAGCTGCAATCCCTATGCTGTGACAGCATACTCCCCTTTCTACCTTGGGTTTCCTGTGTCCCTCCAACCAGTTCTTGTCCCTTCTTGCCTTCTCATCCTGCCTCCAGACAGGAGCCGCCCATTTGGTCTCGTCTGTCTCCTTGAACTAAGAAGCACAGTCTTCACGAGTATTATTTTATGTTTTATAATCCAGTCTAATCTTTGTTTGAAGAATGGGCTTCAGGAATGGTTTTAGTTCTGGGTTAACATATTACTGGATTTCTAATTGGTAATGTTTGTATACTATATTTCTGAATGTAAATATAATTTATTTTAGAAGCAGAGACATGTTTATTTAATAGAAGCATCTTTAGTTTTACTTGAGTTGTCCCTGAATGGTTTACTTGCGTTATATTCCTTTTCTATAAAAGTAGGAAATATAACCTACTTGGAACTTCATGCAGATTTTCACATACAATTAGTTAATGTTTGTGAAACTCCTCCAGGGTAGTTATTCTGTAGAAACCTCTAATGTATAGTTACTTCATCTATTTTATGTCTTTGGCCAAAAAAACAAACAAAAAAATCAGAGAAAGAAAACAGTTATTTAAAAGATTCAGATAATTTTGAGTCATTCTTGAGGAATTATAGATGTATACCTGCTGTTTCCTTGCTTGGTCTCAGTGCCCACCTTCCTCTCATATTCGAGTATCTCACTGTGCTTGAAGTAATTCTTGCATTTGAAAACACATTCTTTTTGGTACAGCCGGACACCGGTGACTACTGCTTTGTTGGAGACTCAACTCTTTCTCCAACTTAATGAGAAAAACTATGTTGGTTTCCAAGTGCCTTGCTAAGAGATATTTGATAGTAATTTTGACTGTATGCATTTTTTTGCCGTATGCACTGACCCTAGAACCTGATCGCTGGGTGAAGTTGCAACTCCGCTCTAATAGTATTGGGTCAGATCGTCAGTTTTTGGTAATTCTCTGGAACCCTGGTTGCCTAGTGGTTAAGAGCAATGGCTGCCAACCAAAAGGTCGGCAGTTCAAATCCACCAGCTGCTCCTTGGAAACCCTATGGGGCAGTTCTACTCTATCCTGTAGGGTCGTTATGAGTCGGAATCAACTCAACAGCAACAGGTTTCTAGAACATGAAGTGGAAAGGAATTATGATATATATGTTAAGATTATATAAAATTATTTTTGCAAAAAATGAATTAAGACTTCTCTTTTGCTTCCGTACCCTTTTCACAATGCTTTTGATTTTAGAAGCTAATTAGCTGTGAAGTGCAGGATGCTTCTGAGGGGGAAAGAAGGAACCCTTGTCTACTCTTGCTCATTGTTTTCTACACACCAACTCTAGGAAGAAATAGTGCCAAATACAAGATTTATCTGAAGCAAAACTTAATTTAGAACACTGCTTTTGATTTTTTTTTTTTTGCTTATGCTTTTTCTTTTTTCCCCCTCTGTACAAAAGACATTATACACACATGTTAATTTAGTAGAGGAGAGTTTTAATTAAAGAAGTATAGATAGCCTAAAACCATTCAAGTCTATGCTAGTCACTCTAGAGGTGAATGTAGATGAATTGAAGCAGAATATGGGAGAGCTGTGATCTGCTCAGTTGTTTCTGGAGGCTTATGAAATTAATGTCTGCCTCCCCACGAGGACAGCTTCTCTGCAGGTCTGCACTGGGGACTGGCAGCCATCCAGTCAGTGAACCATCCTTGCTGTGACAGAGGAACTGCTTGATATAAGCTGTTTCAGCTTTTACTTTTATTTCTTGTAAAGACAGTGCAGTAAACCTAAATTCTGGACCCTGAAGCAGAAAATGGGGCCTCCATTACCCTTTGTTTATTGCAAATTATACAAGGTTTTTTTAATTGTAAGGTTTTTTCTATTGATGGTGCAGTGGTTAAACGCTGGAATGCTAACCAAAAGGTCAGCAGTTTGAACCCACCAGTGGCTCCACAGGAGAAAGTTGTGACAGTCTACTTCTGTAAAGATTACAGCCTTGGAAACTCTATGGGGAAATTCTACTCTGTTCTGTACGGTCACGATGAGTCAGAATTGACTTGACGGCAGTGGTTTCTATTGTTTGTTTTTTTCTATTGTGGGGTCTCTGAAAAGGAAGCAACCAATAATTAGTATTTGCACCTATGTGCAGGGAGACAACCTCATGGTATTCCCATAAGAGACAGAGAAGCTGTATAGACACACTCAGAGAGAAGCAAGATGAGTGGATCATGATCCAGATTTAAGGAAGGAAAACACAGAAAGGAGAGTGAGAATTACAGGAATCCTGCCATCCAGAAAGCAGTGAGGGAGCCAGGATCCAGAGTCAGGAATACTCACAAGTGGTAGTCCATGGCCACTGGGGTGAGTGGCATGCATAAGGAAGTAGATCTGCAGAGTATCAGCGGGAGGTCTCCTACCTGACTGGACCCTGGATGGCTACCCACCTCTCACTAGGTTGGGGGCAAGTCCTGACTGCTGCTTACAGTGGACCAGAGGTGCCTTGGTACTGACATCTGCTAGCCAAAGGAGCGCACTCCTCTCTCCTCCCCTCCTGATCAGAAGCAGCGGAGGGTCTTATCCCCAGGCCACCCCACCTGACTAGAGACCATATCAGGAGCCCATCCCATACCCCCTCACCCGGCCCCATCCACCACCCCCTCCTCCCCACCCGATGAGTGGTAGTAGGCTCACTCCTGCATGTGTGCCCACACACCGAGGTGGCGGCAGTGTGACCGCAGGCACACAGCTGCCTGCCACTCCCTTCCCCTCCCCACACCCGGCAAAAGGCTAAGGTGGTGCAGTCGTGTGCACATCTGACCACTGCTTGCCCCCCTTTCCCCCATCCAGTGAGGGGTGGCGACTCAGATGCATGCACATGCCCACTTGATGCTTGCACCCTGCCTGGCCTGGTGAGAGGCAGTGGCAGCACGATCTTGGGCACACCTGCCCACTGCTCCCTCCCCCTGCCTGGCAAGAGAAGGCAGCAACATGATTACATACTCACCTGCCTGCTGCAACCCCCCACCCCGCCTGGTGAGAGGTGGCAGCAGTGCAACCCCACATGCACCCTCCTGCTGCTCCCTTCCCCCTCCTCCTACCTGTTGAGTGGAGGTGGCAGCATGACCGTGCTCACCTGTCCACCACTCACACCCTGACTCAGTGAGAGGTGGCAGCAGTGAGACCATGTGCACACTCACCTGCCACTCACCCCCACCCATCCTGCAGGAGGCGGTGGCAACTACGCCCCCACTAGCAAGCCATACTTGTCACACCTGCCACCCCACACACTTGGCGAGTGCCACTGCTCGTTCTTGCACCATTGGACCAACGATAGATAGCGGCCAATGCCCACCCAACTCACCCTCAGCCACCCCGCAACACCAGCTAACAGAGAGCCATGCTCACATGCCCAGACACTACACCACCCACCTGGAGACAGGTGGCAGGCGCTCTCCATTGAGGCCAGACTATTGACCAGAGTACCACATCCATCCTGCTTGCCCAGATACATCAAAACAAAACAAAGCAAAAAATCAAGTCATAGCAAACATATGATTAATAAATAAATATAATAACACCATAATGCCTCAGAGAAGATATAATATCGGTTCACCTAAGGAAGCAGGACAAGATGGCTCCAGCAAGTGACCAAAATAAAGAAATAGAAAACTTCCCTGAGGAAGAAATAGTAATGAAACTACCTGATAATGAATTCAAAAGATTCATATATAGGTCTTCCAAGAGATCGAGAGAGAGAGATCAGGGAAAACACAGACAAAACACTGGAAGAATTCAGGAAAACAATACAAGAACAAAATGGCTGAATAGACAATTAGAAACCATAGAAAAACAGCAACTAGAAATTCAGAAGAGTAACAATAAAATTTCAGAAGTAGGCAGCTTTTAATGGAAGGACATAGGGGAAAAATCGAGTCATTGGAAGACAGAAACAGTGAAATAGAGAACAAATCCTTTAATGCTAATTTGTTTGAAGAATAATACAAAAAAGAAGAAATGTGAAGAAACCCTAAGAGTTATGTGAGACACTATTAAGAGGAATAATTTACATGTGATCAAAATTCCAGAACAGGAGGAGACAATAAAAAGCACAAGAGAAGTTTTGAAGATTTGCTGGCATAAAACTTCTCTAATATGAAAGACCAGAAGATACTCATCCAAGAAGCACAACGAACCCCATACAGGATAGATCCCAAAAGGAAATCACTAAGACATATCATAATCAAACTTTCCAAAACTAACAACAAAGAAAGAATCCTGAGTACAGCTCAGGAAAAATGAAAGATCACATACAAAGGAGAACAAATAAGACTAAGCTCTGGTTTATTGGCAGAAACCATGCAGGTAAGAAGGCAATGTTACAACATATATAAAACCCTGAAAGAAAAGAATTGTCAACCAAGAATTATATATCCAACGGATTTGTCTCTCAAATACCACAGTAAAGTAAGGACATTTCCAAATGAACAGAAATTAAGGGAATTTTTACAGACCAGACTAACCTACAAGAAATGTTAAAGGGAGTATTTTGCACAGAGAACCAACATCAGACAACAAACTGAAATTAAGACATGTGGCAACATCAGCCAGATACCAACCCAGATAAAGAATCTTCAAAAATAAAGCTACAATGAAAACAGGGAACCAGAGATGTCAATCTATAAATGATAACTTAAAAAGAAAAAGGAGAAATAAATGATATAATTATAGAACTTCTGTATAGAGAGAAAGTCAAGGCAATATCAAGAAATAAAAGACTGCTTTAAACTTTGGAAGAAAAGGGTAAAGTTTAGGGTAACCAAAAAGAAAATTAACAGACCTACTCATCAAAATAAAAAAGAAGAAAATCATGAAGACACAACAACGAAGGAAATGAAAAGAAAATCCAGAAACAAAAAGAACTTAGCACAGAAAATTATGCAGAACAAAGAAACTGTCAACACTATGCCAAAAAAAAGCATAACAAAATGACAGCAGTGAATTCACACCTATCAACAATTACACTAAATGTAAATGGTTTAAATGCAACAGTAAAGAGACAGAGAGTGGCAGAATGGATTAAAAAAAATGACCCATCAATATGCTGTCTGTAAGACACACAGTAGACACAAAGATATAAATGAACTAAAAATCAAAAGATTGGAAAAAAATATATCAAGCAAACAGTAACCAAAAAAGAGCAGGAGTGGCAATATTAATCTCAGATGAAATAGACTTTAAGGAAAATCCACAATAAAAGACAAGGAAGGACATTATAGAATGATTAAAGGGTCAATCCACCAAGAGTACATAACCTTAATAAATATGTATGCTCCCAATGACAGAGCTCCAAAATACATAAACTCTAACAGCACTGAAAAAAGAAATAGACACATCCACAATAATAGTAGAAGACTTTAACACACCACTTTTGATGAAGGACAGAACAACTAGAAAGAAACTGAACAAAGATACAGAAGATCTAAATATCAGACTCAACCAACTTGACTTCTTAGACTTATACAGAACACTTCACCCAATAGCAGCAAAGTACACATTCTCTTCCAAGGCATGTTGATCATTCTCTAGAGTACACCACAAAGCAAGCCTCAATAAATACAGAAACATCGAAATAATACAAAACATCTTCTCTGATAACAATGCTATAGAATTAGAAATCAGTAACAGAAAGAACAAGGGAAAAATCAAATACATGGAAACTGGGTAACATCTTGCTTAAAAAACAGTGGGTAACAGAAGAAATCAAAGATGAGATTAAAAAAAAATCTAGAATTAAATGAGAAGGAAAACAACATACCACAACCTTTGGGACACAGCAAAAGCAGTGCTCAGAGGTCAATTTATAGTAATAAACACACACATCAAAAAAAGTAGAAAGAGCCAAAATCAATACCTTAACCCTACAACTCAAACAGATTGAAACAGAGCAGCAAAAGAAGCCCACAGCCATCAAAAGAAAGGAAATAATAAAAATTAGAGCAGAAATAAATGAAACAGGAAAACAGTAGAAGGAATCAGCAAGACTGAAAGTTGGTTCTTTGAAAGGATCAGTCAAATCGACAAACCACTGGCCAAAAAGAAAAGAGAAGATGCAAATAATCCAATTAAGACATGAGATGAATGACATTACAACAGAACCGACTGAAATAAAAAGGATCATAACAGGATACTATGAAAAACTATACTCCAACAAATTTGAAAACCTAGAAGAAATGAACACATTTCTAGGAATACACTACCTACCTAAACTAACACACACTGAATTAGAAAATCTGAACCCATAACAAAAGAAGAAATTGAAGAGGTCATTAAAAAAACTCAACAAAAAATTCCTGGCCCAGATGGCTTCACTGGAGAAATCTACCAAACATTCAGAGCAGAGCTGACACCAATACTATTCAAACTATTCCAGAACATAGAAAAGGAAGGAAACTCCTGAATTCATCCTGTGAAGCCAGCATGACCCTGATACCAAAGCCAGGAAAAGACATCACTAAAAAAGAAAACTACAGCCTGCTCTCCCTCATGAACATAGAAGCAAAAATTATCAACAAAATTCTAACCAATAGAATTCAGCAACGTATCTAAAAAATAATACATCATGACCAAGTGGGATTCATACCAGGTATGCAGGGTTGGTTCAGTATTAGAAATTCAACCAATGTAATCCACCACATAAATAAAACAAAGGAAAAAAACCACATGATCATATCAGTTGATGTAGAAAAGGCATTTGATAAAGTCCAACACCATTCTTAATAAAAATTCTCACCAAAATAGGATTAGAAGGAAAGTTCCTCAACATAATTAAAGGCATATATACAAAACCAACAGCCAACATTATTCTCAATGGAGAGAGACTGAAAGCATTCCCCCTGAGAATAGGAACCAGACAAAGATGCCCTTTATCACCACTCTGATTCAATATTGTACTGGAAGTCCTAGCTAGAGCAATAAGACAAGAAAGGGAAATAAAGGGCATCCAGATCTGTAAGGATGAAGTGAAACTATCCCTATTTGCAGATGATTTGATCCTATACTAGACAACCCCAGAGATTCCACAAGAAAGCTACTGGAACTAATAAAAGGATTCAGCAAAGTGGGAGGGCACAAGATCAACGTATAAAAATCAGTTAGATTCCTCTACAGTACACTAACAAGGAGAACTCTGAAAAGGCAATCAGGAAAATAATACCATTTACAATAGCTCCTCTTTATAAAATATTTAGGAATAGATCTAACTAGAGAAATAAAAGACTTATATGAAGAAAACTGCAAAACACTACTGTAAGAAACCAAAAGAGACCTACATAAACGGAGGAGCATACTATGCTCATGGATAGGAAGACTTAACATTGTAAAAATGTCAATACTACACAAAGCAGTCTACAAATATAATGCAATCATGAACCAAATTCCAACAACATTCTTTAATGAGATGGAAAAACTAATCACCAACTTTTTATGGAAAGGAAAGAGGCCCTGGATAAGCAAAGCATTACTGAAGAAGAAGAACAAAGTAGGAGGCCTCACACTTCCCAGTCTCAGAATCTACTATACAGCCATGGTAGTCAAAACAGCTTGATACTGGTACAAAGACAGACACATAGACCAGTGGAACAGAACTGAGAACCCAGAAGTAAATCCATCTACCTATGGACACCTGATCTTTGACAAAGAGTCCAAGTTCATTAAATGGGGAAGAGACAGTCTCTTTAACAAATGGTGCTGTGAAACTGGATATCCATGAGCAGAAAGATGAAACAAGATCCATACCTCACACCATACACAAAAACTAACACAAAATGGATCAAAGACCTAAATGTAAAACCTAAAACTATAAAGATCATGGAAGAAAAAAATAGGGGCAATGCAAGGGACCCTAATATGTGGCATAAATAGAATACCAAACATAACTAAAAATGCACAAAGAGCAGAAGATAAACTAGATAACTGAGAGCTCCTAAAAAGTAAACACTTAGGCTCACCAAAAGACTTTACCAAGAGGGTAAAAATCTGGGAAAAAATCTTTGGCAATGAAATATCTGATAAAGGTTTATTCTCTAAAATTTATAGAAAACTTCAACACCTCCACAACAAAAAGACAAACAACATGATGAAGAAATGGTCAAAAGATATGAACAGATACTTCACCAAAGAGGACATTCATGTGGCCAGAAAATAATGAAAAGATACCTCTGATCATTAGCCATTAGAGAGGTGCAAATCAAAAGTATAATGAGATACCATCTCACCCTTAGAAGAATGGCACTTATCAAAAAAACAATAAATGCTGGCTAGATTGTGGGGAGATTGGAACTCTCATACACTGCTGGTTGGGAAAGTAAAATGGTACAACCACATGGAAAACAATATGGAGCTTCCTTAAAAAGCTAGAAATACAGATATCATATGATCCTGCAATCCTTCCCTTAGGAATCTATCCTGGAGAAATAAGAGCCATCGGATGAATGGACATATGCACACCAAAGTTCATTGCAGCATTATTCACAATAGCAAAAAGGTGGAAACAACCTAAGTGCCTGTCACAGGATGAATGGATAAACAGACTATGGTACATACACACAGTGGAATGCTATGCAAAGATAAAGAACAATCATGAATCCATGAAACATCTCACAGCATGGATGAATATGGACTACATTATGCTGAGAGAAATAAGTCAATCACAAAAGGACAAACTATGAGACTACTATTACAAAAAGTCAAGAAAAGTTTTACACACAGAAAGTAACAATATTTGATGGTTACCAGGGAGGGGAGTGGAGTGGAGGGAAAATCACCAACTAGATAGTAGACATGTTTTGACTTTGGTAAAAGGAAAGACAACACACAATATTGGAGTAGTCAGCATATCTTGACCAAAGCAAAGAAAGACACTGAGAGGAATGCAAAAAAAAGAAAAAGAAAAAGGCAACCACAGTAAATACTATAACATATACAACCCTACACCAATAGTAAAAACAAACAATAATTTATAAGCAGATACATAGGTAGATACGTATGCTGAATACGGGTGGGAGGAGTATAGAGTATACTCATGTACATATGTAGATTTTGCTGTGGATATTTTTATATACATATTTGTATGTTTAGCATGTGTATTTATATATACAGTATAGCACACAGGGGGCACAGTCATAGAAGCTTCCTAGACACAATCAAACACCTTGCCGGACTGAGGTGCTGGGGCTGAGAGCTGGGACCATGGTCTCGGGACATCTAGGTCAATTGGCATAACATAGTTTATAAAGAAAATGTTTTGCATCCTACTTTGGTGAGTAGCATCTGTGGTCTTAAAAGCTTGTGAGTGGTGACCTAAGATACAATTATTGTTCTCATCCTGTTTGGAGCAAAGGAGAATGAAGACAACCAAAGACACAAGGAAGCAATTAGTCCAAAGGAGTAATGGACCTCATGAACCACAGTCTCCACCAGCCTAAGATCAGAAGACCTAGATGGTAACTTGGCTACCACCACAGACCACTCTGACTGAGATCACAATAGAGGATCTCAGAGTGGGAGAAGAATGTAGAACAAAATTCAAATTCACAAAAAGACCAGACTTACTGGTCTGAGAGAGACTGGAGGAGCACCCGAGACTATGGCCGCTGAACACCCTTATAACTCAGAGCTGAAGCTGCTTCCTAAGTTCACCTTTCAGCCAAATATTAGAGAGTTGTATAAAATAAACAATAACACCTGTGAGAAACGTGCTCCTTACAACAATCAGGTATACCTGACAAAATGGGCAACACCTGCCGAAAAGCAAAGACGTGAAGTCAGGAAAGGGCAGGAATGGTAACAGGGAATCCAGGGTGGAAAGGGGGAGAGTGCTGACGCATCGTGGGGATTTCAGTCAATGTCGTGAAACAATTTGTGTATAAATTACTGAATGGGAAATTAAATTGCCGTAGAAACTTACACCTAAAGCACAATGAAATGTCCAAAAAAATCCCTCAGATTTATTGAGAACCTCGGAAACCCCTGAAAGGCATCTTAGGGAACCCCAGGTATCCTCAGACCACATTTGGAAAACCACTGATCTAGACAAAAATACTGGCAGAATATCACTTCACAAATTCCTATAGCTGTGAAACTTACAGACTGAAGGTAAACTGCATAAATTCAATAAATATTATTGCACAATGATATAATAAGGATATATTAAAAAGAGATTCCCTAAAAGATACATAGTATAATACGTGTCTCAATTGTTTACTCTTTCCTGACATATCATCTTCACCTTCATTTATCCAATTGGAAGTTAGTTGGTTTTCTTTTGTGGTTGTTATAATTCATCCAATATAATATGATATTAAGATACTCTTTTATACCTCCTCATACCCTTTGAGCTATAATCATTGTGCAAGCAAGAAATTCTCTTTACTATTGAGATTAAGAAGAGACTTCAGGTATATTGTAATTGCTACTCTGAAGCTGGGTTTAGGTACTTTGGAGTTTTTTGTTTTTATCTTGTTAAGAAAATGTTTTTACTAAGTAGTACATAAACATGTTACAAAATTCAAAAAATGTCAAAGGGTACATGGTGAAAAGTAAGTCTCCCGCCCTTACCTGTCCCCCAGCCACCCAGTACCCTTCTCCCGAGGTAACCACGTCAGAGTTTCTTATGTATCGTCATAGAGATGGTCTATGCATTTATAAGTACATAGAATCATACACCTTTTTTTTTTCTTACACAAAAGAAGGCATTCTATACTTGCCGTTCTGTACACATCCTGGAAGCCTTCCCATATCAGTACATTCAGAGATACTTCTTTAAAAAAAAATTCTTTTTCTTTACTGTGACATAGTATTCTGTTACATGGAAGTGTCATAATTTATATAACTAGACCACTGTTGATAGATAGTTAGGATCTTTCCAGTTGTTTACTATCTAAACAATGCTGCAAAGGTGATCACTGTAGTTAGAGAGGTGCTGGTGTTCAAGGGCGTGTCCTCTGAGGTCTGATTTGATGGTCTGAGTCAGACCCCAAGATATTTGTGTGACCTAGATTAGACAAGTTCTTTTAACTTTCTGTGCCTCAGTTTCCTCATTTATAAAAGAGGGCAATAGTAGTTCACAGGATTACTGAGAAGATGTAATGAGTTAATGGTGTAAGGTATTTAGAGTAGTACCTGGCACACAGCAAGTGCTTAATAAATGGCAACTCTTGCTGTTATTCATTATGACATTTTGTAAGATGAAAGTGAATTTACAGGGTGAATGCACGGAAGTGGTTTTGCTGAACAAATTTAATTTTGAAAACTGTTGCCAAATTGATCTCTGTAGATAGAACACAGGTTTATGCTCCCACCTGAGATGTATCAGATACACCTACTTTTATACCTCATAGCGGTCAGCTTTTAGCATAAGTCTTTACCTTGATTCCATGCTACTGAGGCCCATGTGGTTGTTCTGAAGAAGGAGAGATTATGAATTAAGTATTTCTTTCCCCTGAAGTTTTTCAGTGTGTCTAGAAGATGTTGCTTTTTAATTTATCACTGTAATGTCTTAATGATAAACTGATCATGGAAATAATAGATATTTGAGTGGTAAGCTACTTTAAACCAGTAGTTTTTATTATCATGTACTTCTAGAATCTTCCACCTACTCATGGGTGTGGGAAAAAGTAGTCTAAAATTTTGGTACAGCATTGGTACCATTTGTTAGAGGGATTATATTTACATAAAAGAAAGTATATTATTTTCATAATGATAAAAATAAAGACATATGAAATTACAGCTTCAAGTGCCCTATTCTTAGGTAACCACATAACTTCTACTCTTATGACACCTGCCTGAAGGCAAGATACCTGTATTTGTGTGTGCATGCACCAGTGATTTACTCCATTTCTGTCATGTTTATATTATACAACAGGCACCAGCTCTTCATGGTCCATTTCATAGACAGTGGAGAAAGGTGCTCTCTGGCTTTGACCTAATCAGCAGGGGGCCACGTTCTGGATCAGCCAGTTGTTGACTTCTGAGCCTGTTGCTAACATGAGAATAAATGCTAATCATTTTGTACCTCTGATGACTCACCTTGCAGTGTTTGGGGTGTAGGTGGAGGCGCTTAGCCAGCCATGAAATTTTACAAGGTACTGAGGTCTGAGAAGATTATTATTCAAGAGCATGGTTACTCAAAGGGTGGAAAATCCTGCAAGCTGCTGAATCAGAACTTTGTGTTATCATGGAAGTTACACAACTTCACAACTGTCTCTTCAGTAATACCTTTAGAATTTGAACTGGCTTTTAGCCTCTGTGTTGGGGACTCTTCATGGTTTCTTCTTGAAGCTCTAATTTCGTGTTTATTTATTTTTATGATTATGGAAATAACACAAGACTTCCTTTATATAAATATGGTGATCCCTCTAACAAATGGTACCAATATTGTAACAAGATTTAAGACTACCTTTTCCCGCATCCATGAGTAGGTGAAAGATTCTAGAAGTATATGATAAAAACCCTAGTGGTTTAGAGGTGGAGCCAATACGGGGCCCTAGACAGAGCCTCATGCCGTCCCTCTGTAGCAAAGACCCAAAAAACTAAGTAGAACAGATACAAACATCAATCCTGGAACCCTAAGCATCAAATAAAGGGATAAAGAACTAGATCAAACACCAAATGGAGGAAGAAACTAAAGGAAAACAGAGAACGAGGAGAGATATGGAGTGGAAGTCCCCTGCCAGCCAACATGGCACAGCATCGCCATTTGGAACACAGCCAGCAATGACTGCAGACAGGGAGTACTAGAAGGCAACTTCATGGAGCTCCCAACAGGAGACAGAACACCTGGTAACCAGAGAAATATGCTTTCTTACCCCTCACCCTTCTGCTCTGTACGCCTCCTCCACCCCTTCCTGCTGGACCATATTGTACCACCTTGACTGGAAAGCCACTGGCCTGACACCATCCCAGGTCCACCCCGTCCCCACCTGCCAGCTCCTGCTGTGCTAGTTTTTCTCCTTTTCTTCCTTACCTTTCTCCCTCCCACCTAGCCCCATATGCCTTTTACCCCTCCTGACAGGCCATGCTGCACTGCCTTGGCTACAGAGCTACTGGCCCACTGCCATCCTCGGTCCACCTTGCCCCCACCCGCTGGCTCCTGCCATGCCATTTTCTTTTTCTGTTTTTGCCTTTCTTCCTTTTCTTTCTCCCTCCCACCTAGATCCGTATATCACCTCAACCCCTTCCCACTGAAACACACTGCACCACCGCAGGTAGAGATCCACTGACCCACCACCAGAGGTGATAACATTGTATCATATCTCACCATGGAGGTGATTACATCATTATACACAGCTGCCAAAGTACATTATAATTGCCAAACCACTGAGAATCATGGCCTAGCCAAATTGGCACAGAACCTTAACGATCAGATTCCATGTGTTAGAAACTTTTCTGCTCAATTATCAATGGGCTAATGTCTCAACACTTGCTATAATTTTTAAAAAGCTTTAAGTTTTCCATTCCAAATCCTTGTCAGTAGAGGTTTAGTTTCCTAAATAAGCCTTAAAAATTAAGTCCAAAAACAAATTTTCAGGTATGAATTTGAATAGTAATTTAAAATTTTATTTTTCCAGTTATTCTGCTTGTCAGTCAGTTGCGTGGCACTTGGGTATGACCTAGTTGGCAGTTCGTTCTTGTGGAATTAAGGAGTAAAATGTGCTAGGATTATTTCATGGCATTATTAGCAGCTTTTTGGAATTTTGTTACTGCTTTGAAGCATGCATTTATCAAAGCTTGAAACCAATTTGAATATGTGTATTGAGAGAATTTTCTTTGTGCACACTGTATGTGTTAACCGGTGACCTACAGTTTGGTGGAACTAAAGAAGATGCTGCTTTACAGAAATCATGGGTGTTTAACATGAATGAGCCAGAAGTCAGACTATGGCAAGTTGAGGGAGGCTTAGGGCAAGGTCCAGGAGAGTCAGGCAGTATTAGATGCTTTATTTTTCACAGCTGAGCATTGTCATGTAATATGATGGTGAGAGAGAGAGAGACAAGGAAGCTGGGCCAGAGGATTAGAGCACTGGGAGGATTTAGACTAGATAGGATTTTATTAGGCTCTAAGCAGAGGTTGTCTGAGGTAGTTTGACCCAAAATGAATCCCCCCACACCGCTGTTAGTTATAATTGAGGGCTAAAGGTTCCCCACTCTTCCGGTGTTCCCAATATTTGAAGAGTCTTTACCCTTAGATGGAATTTTACATGATAAGCACATTTACAGTAATGCACTTTTTATGGATTTGAAAAAAACAAACCAAACCCATTGCCATCGAGTCGATTCCATCTCATAGCCCTGGTGATTAAGTGATTGGCTGCTAACCAAAAGGTCAGCAGTTTGAATCCATGAGCTGCTCCTTGGAAACCCTATGGGGCAGTTCTGTTCTGACCTGTAGGGTCACTGTGAGTTGCTGTGAGAGTTTATGTATTTAGCAGCAGCCAATTCAGGGCGTTCCAAAGTGAATTCAGAAACAATGAGTTTTTCTACTGGCAGTTGCTCGGGGGGGGGGGGGGGGGGGGGGGGGGGAAGAAAGCGAGAAAAAATAATCATGGAATTACATTTGAGATGGGTTGATTCTTGTGCTATGGTTTCTGTAAGTGAAATATATTTTAATAGTAAAAAGCATACAGATACAATCCCATTTACAACTAGAATCCTTACAAGTTTTATAGAAAGGCAATTCTTCTTTAATGATTATACGACCCCTTCACCCCCCAGTTATTATTACAGTTGCAGTTACTGGTCCCCAGTCATGTAATTGTCTCTAAAAAATACATGAGCTGGAAGAAACCTAAAAAATCATCATTTAGTCCCAACTACTCACTTTCTAAGTGGGAGTCCCAACCAAGGGCCTTGTTTTTTGCTCAAGGTCTCACAGCCAGTTAGAGCTAGAATAGAGTCCTGGGGCACTGCCTCCCAGTTCAGAGCTCAAATCCCCAAGGTGAGACTTATGTTTTCAGACTTTTACGCTTAGAGAACTGACCTAAAAACTCTTACTGTCCTATGTCTTTATTCTCCACTTTAAATTCTTAAACTCTAACCATTTCCACAAACCAACCAGAGAAATATTAGGAGGAAAAAGCAGGGAAAGGGGGAAGGAGAGTCTGCCATGTCTTTCCATCATGTTCAAGATATTAGTTCTGATTTGGTAACTCAGGATGAAAAGAGCCGACTTTGCTTCTCTTTTATTTCTAGGATTCCCCTACCTGTGTTCTTGATTTCACCTTTCTTCTGCTCCTCTTGCTTCATCAGATTCTTTGTTTTATATCCTCAGATTCTCCGTGTTCATTGGTTTCTTCTCATTAGGTCTGCAAATATGGTCACTTTTCCCTTAATAAAAATGTTTCATTGACTCTGTCTCTCCTTAAGGTGGCCATCTCATTATTTCCCCTTATGGAATTTTTTATAATCCCTTGTTAAAAAACTTGTTGCTGCCAAGTCGATTCCGACTCATAGCAAACTTAATAGGACAGAGTAGAACTGCCCTATAGGGTTTCCAAGGAGCAGCTGGTTAGCTTTTGGTTAGCAGCCAAGCTCTTAACCACTGAGCCACCAGGGCTCCTTAATCTTTTGTTAGAGGATATTATATTTTTAAATAGATAAAATAATTGAAGGATGGTATGAAATAGTATATGATTAAATGCCAAAATGTTAACAGTGTACTTTAGTCTGATAGTGGAAGATGGATTTATCAAAATATTGTTGTAGGTAGTATAGGAAAAATGTGGTTTTTTGATCCATTTATAGGCTTTTTAAAGGATTGCAGCTTTCCAAAGCAGTCTAAAATTAAATAAAATGTCTTTGGGAATGAGGTTGAAGGAATTTTTACATTGGAAAGTAGGTGTGATTTAGATGACTAGAAATTTAAGCTTTTATGGTTATATGGGTTTTTTTTTTATAATTCTTTGATATGGAAGCATATGCTTGCACAATTTTTACAGTCAAATGAAAGATGTACTTTCAAAAAAGGGGGCAAATGAAAATACATATGATTCTTATGTCCATTATTCCTGTCACTAACAATATTTAATAAACTTTTTATTTCTTTATTGATGGATAATATTTTTATATATAATATTAATGAGACATATAAGTGTGGCCACTCTGTACTATCTTTGGAAATCATATAGTCAGTTCTCTTTCCTTTGCAGTATATAATCTGTGCTGAAATATCAGGCTGTTACACATAAATTTTGACAGCTCATCTTGTTCTTGCTCCTCTACTCCCCCATGCCAAAAAACCAGGACTTCGAGCCTGTTCTTCACAGTTCAGTCGTGGTTGACGAAGTGAAACCAAAATGGACCCAAATTTGTAAAATCTGGGTGAACTGGTATGATAGCCACAATGGGAAAAATTATGGGTTGATGCCCTGCTAGAAACTTAATCCCCCTCCTAGAATACAAGGGCAGCATGTGTGTTGCATAGCAACCAAGTCTGTTGACCAACAGAGTGGAAAACAGTGGTGCTGGCTCAAAGATGGTAGCTGACCATGCTGATTTGAATGTGTGTCGCTCTCCACAGACCTGCTAGTAATCCAGTCTCCTGCATTAGGCTCCCGAGAGGGCTCACTACACCTCTTTCAAGCCTCCCATCCCAGGGCTTTGACCTATAATTTTTCCCGTTCTGGTTATGTTCCACTTCTTCCAAATTTAAAAAATTCGGATCTGTTCTGATTTTACTTCGTTGGCCCTGACTGAACTGGCTCGAACTGGTTCGAAGCCTTGCAAAAAACTCAACAACCGGAACACAAAACCACATGCAACCACTGCTGGAAAAAAAGGAGTCTTTTGAGTTTTTTTTTGTGCTGGTGGTTTGTTGAAGGAAAAAAAAAAAAACACTCCTAAGGGTCTGAACTGGTTTATAGAGCTTCTTTCTCAGGCATGAAAATTGAGTCGTAGATGTGCATGTATGTCTCTGTTTACAGGGAAAAAAGGAGTGAGAGATAAGAACAGGCTTACTTAACATGTGCCAAGAGTGGCAAGCTTTACTCTAAACATTCCCAGCTTCAGATACCTTAGGCCAAAGAGATCAGAGAGCAAGAAAAGGGAAATGTCTGGTAATGCCATACGTAGGACAGAAGTACACATTCTATGAACCGCAGCCTCTTTCACCTACTCTCAGCTTTTTGTTTTTCTCTGTTCTTCACTTGGGATTTGTAACTGTGATTGGAGAGTTGAATGAAAAGCTTGGAATGACTGGGAAAAAAGAAAAAAGTAAAGGTTGGTAACAGGAAAATACAGAAAATGTATTGAAAGCCTTGGTGCTTGAGGTAGCATATCCTTATCAATCTCCATAAATATGGAGTTATCTCTTTCTTTCAGTTTTGTATTGCCCTGGGCACGTACTATGAGTCAGAATTGACTCGACAGCAACAGGTTTGGTTTGGTTTTCGGGACCTGCTAGTGTGTTAATACGCTGATAATATGAGGTTAAGAGAGAGAGTGGAAATATCCAACTCTTTGGTCTCTGAGTATTTCAGGTAGTTTTTCATTTAAAGGATCTTTGGGCATAGTTATTCCCTTCTCAAACTTTGCTTGCTTGGCTTGCCTCATTCCTGCTGTCTCTCCCAAGTTTTCTTTATATTATAGTTTCTGTATTTATGAAATATTTAGATTCTTCAAGCATCTGCCTCAAAAGTTTGATTGGAGAAGCATAAACCAAGTGAGATACACTTTCCTCTGAGAAGATACAGATTCCTTAAGGGAATAGGGCCAGGATTATGGCCAGGAGAAAGGAGAATGTAGTTTTCTAGAAAGAACACTTGACTGGGAATCAGGATACTCACATTCTGTTTCCATCAAAACCAAATTGTAAGTTTATGAGCTTGGCCAAGATATTCATCCTGGCTGTACTGCAGTCTCATTATCTGAAAAGATTGCATATAAGGTCCTTCTGAGAATTAACTCAAAGGATCTTACAGAGCATAAGTGTCTATTTTTGATTTAGAGGAAACTGGCATGATGTACGTTCCCCTCATACCTTTGAAGAAGAATCTTAAAATCCTGGAACCAAAAGGGGTAGTAAGGAGTACTGTAGTTTTTCAACCTCTGGGATAAAACAAAACACTGATTTTCCTCATTATTGTCATTATATCATTTGAATAAAAGGCCTTGACATTTTTACAGAGATACAGTGTTTAGGACAATGAGGAAGTTGATTCAGAACCTTGTTTTATGTTTTTATCACTTAAAACAGGGCTGCACACTCAGGTGTCTATAAGGGCTAGACAGGTAGCATAAATGGGGTGAAGAGGCTGTCGCAGGATCATAGGCAGTGGTGGGGGACTGTGGTGACTGGAGGATGCATACTCTGCAAACGTAGGGTGGCCACACCTGATTTTAAAACAGCAGGTGGGCAAGAAAACATGCCTCTCAGTGGCAAAGGCCATGGGTGGCAGTGAATATTGTCTTATTGAAAACAACAAATTTTTATTATTAAGAATTGTAGGTTAGAAAGTTATCAATTTTAATAATAAAATACAGTGTTACAGACAATATACACAAGATATTTCCTTCAAGTATGTAATTTGTGTAGTCCTTCTTTTAGTGGGCCTTGGTGTTTCTACATGGCTTTATTCTGTTCCATTCTCCTTTAAAAAATGTTGTTTTTTTTAATAAATAAAATGATGCTTGCAAGTTTTTCTGTTCTTGTGTCCTAAATTTTAATAAAGATCCTTTTATGTTGAATAGTTCAAGTCCCTCCCCCCCAGAAATAGTTGTTTTGAATATTCCTTAACTTTTTTCCAGTGTTAGTAACTCTTTTCCCCACAAAGAACTTAATTTGTAAGTTTAACTTGAATCATCACCTTAAGCCCCCTTTCTCACATTTTGTTGTTTGTAGTGAGAACCAGTTGATCAGTGTTTTCCTTGTAATAGCTTTCAATTGAAAATAACCTATTCCCACCCCCTTTTGGCACAAGAAGTCTAGATACTTTTATCATGAATTTTGTTTTCCACTGCTATGGTAATTATGACATAATTACTTTTCTCTGAACGCCCTCTAATCTGTACACTAAAAAATAATTTTTGAACTGTGCCCAGTCCTCTTATGGATTGATCAGACTGGTGAGATAATACCATTATGTATTGCTTTTGTTAGAGTTAGCACCATACTGCTTGATCATATTCACCGCACAATTTATAACCTCAATGTCTTTTTTTCCCCTACTGCCTCTGTTGTAGTCAGACTTTCTTTCTATTTTACACACAAAATTCATTTTTCATTTGTGAGTGTGCGGCTTTGTACTCACACCTAGTAAGTACTATCCTGTTTTTGATGGATCATTTCCGTCTCTGATTTATCAAGGGCACTTGGAATTTTATTATTTTCAGAACTTCTAGAAACCTTAACTTACTTTGTATTCACAAAATGACTGAGAATGCTTTCAATTCTGTTATGGCAGTCATTGATTGAAAAAAAAAAATCAATTATTATTGGACCCAGGAGTCTGGGTGCTGTTATATAACTCCCCCGGGTTGCATCAAGCCATTTATTTGTCACCATTAACTAATGCTTTTCTTGTTACTGAGTGTTTTTAAAATTCCACCAACATTGGTATCATAATTTCTTATTTGACTACTGATGTGTTATGAAGCTCTTTTGTATAATTTGAACTTACGTTAGTATTTTTTTTCTTGAAGCTAGACTTGAGTGATTTAGAATAACAGTCTGGGGAGGGGGTAGTTGGTGGTAGAGAATAAACCCAATAATTGCTTAATGTATGCATAGGCTTCGTAGCGCCATTATTTTATATTTTTGTTAACAAAGTGAGAGAAAATAGGAGAGCCTTTGGGTTGGGTAGAAATATCTATTTTGAAGATAATTTTGTTCTGTATTGGACTTTGAGAATCTATGCTTTGATTTAAATTTAAAAGTCAGAGTCCTATTTAATATATGAACGTAATGAAATACATTTTTTTGTTATTGTCGTTACAGGTTTCTGAAGGTGACAGTGAAATGTGAAGAAGTTATATTTCGAATGTGATACTTGAAAGTTAGTGACTGCTTACCTAATTTTTTTGAAAATTAAATATGGCTTTAGAAGCATTAATTTATGAAGGTTTATGATGTCATCGATTGCCACGGAAAGCAAACTCCAGCAGGCTGTGAGCCTGCAGGGAGTTGACCCAGAAACATGCACGATTGTGTTTAAAAACCACTGGGCACAGGTAAGATAATGAGTTCTGTCTCCTCTGCTGATCTCAGTAGCCCCAGAGACCTTTATCACACTGAACCAGGGTGTCCTACCTCTGTGACAAGTAAAGAGACTTCTAGAAACACAAGGAGGGAAACCCTTTCTGGTGGGAGACAAGCAGCTTTCTCTTCCTCCTTTCCTAGAATAAGTATCTGGATAAAAAAAAAAAAAAAAAAAAAACCATTGTTTTCACAAAAGCAGTTAGGGGATATACATGCTCCTCAGATGGTCTTAGAAGAATAGCTATTGGCCTTAAAGTGACTTTTATATCACTTTGCAATATATTTGACCATAACCCCATCCTCTTTCTTCCTCCTGCTGATTTCCAAGCCAGCCTTTAAACTCTAATAATACTAAAGTATATATTTACTAAACATTTACCAAGTACTGTGCTGATACTTCAAAGGCCTTATGTCATTTAATCATCTCCACAGACCTATAAGGTAGTTAGTGTTAGCATACTCATTTTACAGATGAGGGGATGGAAAATTCCAGAGGTTAAATAACTTGTTTCAGGTTATACAGGGTTATACAGCTAGAACCAAGCCAGTACTTAAACCTTGGTCCCTTGACTCCAAGATCCATTTATGCATTTAACCCCTGTGCTGTACCATTTTTGGGCTGGAGGTCCTTGTGTAAATTTAAGGAAAGAAGATTCCTGGCTGTGTCTGGATATATGTGGTCTCCATTACAAAGCTGATTATAAAAGTTTTTTTTTCCTTTTTTATATTTTATTGTTGTGGTTTAAATGAAGTTTATATCTCAAGTTAGTCTCCCATACAAAAATTTACACATACATTGTTATATGACCCTAATTGCTCTCCCCATACTGTGACAGCACACTTCTCCTTTCCACCTCTGATTCCTCATGTCCATTCAACCAGCTCCTAACCCTCTCTACCTTCCCATCTCACCTCCAGACAGAAGCTGCCCGTTTAGTCTCTTGTATCTACAGGAGCTAAGAGTCACACTCCTCATGAGTGTCACTTCATGTCCCACAGTCCAGTCCAATCCCTGTCTGAAGAGTTGGCCTCAGAAACTGTTTTAGTAATGGGCTGATAGAGACTCTGGGGGCATGCTTTCCGGGGTTCCTGCATTCTCAGTCAGACCATTAAGTCTGGTCTTCTTACTAGAATTTGAGTTCTGCACCCCACCTTTCTCCTGCTCCATCAGGGACTCTCCGTTGTGTTTCCTGCCAGGGTGGCCATATATGGTAGCCAGGCACTATCTAGTTCTTCCGTTCTCAGGCTGATGAAGTCTCTGGTTTATGTGGCCCTTTCTGTCTCTTGGGCTATTACTTTCCTTTTGTCTTTGGTGTTCTTCATTCTTCTTTAGTCCAGGTGGTTGGGGCCAGTTGATGCATCTTAGATGGCCAGTTGCAAGCTTTTAAGACCCCAGACACTACTCACTCAAGTAGGATGCAGAACATTTTCTTAATAAGCTTTGTTATGCCAATTGACCTAGTTGTCCCCTGAAAGCATGGTCCCCAGACCGCTACCCCTGCTACTCTGTCCCTCATAGTGTTTGATTGTATTCAGGAAACTTCTTAGCTTTAGTTTAGTCCAGTTGTGCTGACATCCCCTGTAGTGTGTGCTGTCCTTCCCTTCACCTAAGCTAATACTTGTCTACTATGCAGTTAGTGAATAACCCTCACCCTCCCTCCCCACCCTCGTAACCATCAAAGAATGTTTTCTTCTGTGTTTAAACCTTTTCTTGAGTTCTTATAATAGTGGTCTTATACAATATTTGTCCTTCTGTGACTGACTAAATTCACTCAGCATGATGACCTCCAGCTTCCTCCATGTTATGTTTCATGGTTTCTTTGCTGTTCTTTATCATTGCGTAGTATTCCATTGTGTGGATATACCATAATTTGTTTATCCACTCGTCCATTGATGGGCACCTAGGTTGTTTCCATCTTTTTGCTGTTGTGAACAGTGCAGCAATGAACATGGGTGTGCATATATCTATTCGTGTGACAGCTCTTATTTCTCTCAGATATATTCCAAGGAGCGGGATAGCTAGATCGTATGGTACTTCTATTTCTAGCTTTTTAAGGAATCGCCAAATTGATTTCCATAGTGGTTGTACCATTTTACATTCCCACCAACAGTGGGTAAGTGTTCCAGTCTCTCCAGAACCTCTCCAGAATTTATTATTTTGTATTTTTTGGATTAATGCTAGCCTTGTTGGGGTAAGATGATATCTCATTGTAGTTTTGATTTGCATTTCTCTAATGGCTGATGATCATGAGCATTTCTTCATGTGTCTGTTAGCTGCCTAAATATCTTCTTTGGTGAAGTGCCTGTTCACATCCTTTGCCCATTTTTTAATTGGGTTATTTGTCTTTTTGTTGTTGAGGTTTTATAGTATCTTGTAGATTTTAAAGATTAGATGCTGATTGGATTTTTTGTAGCCCCCAATTTTTTCCCAATCTGTAGGTTGTCTTTTGACTCTTTTGGTGAAGTCTTTTGATGAGCATAAGTGTTTGATTTTTAGGAGCTCCCAGTTATCTAGTCTCTCTTCTGGTGCTTGTGCATTGTTTCTTATGGTTCGTATTGTGTTTATGCCATGTATTAGGGCTCCTAGCGTTGTCCCTATTTTTTCTTCAGTGATCTTTATCATTTTCGATTTTATATTTAAGTCTTTGATCCATTTTGAGTTAAGTTTTTGTGCATGGTCTGAGGTATGGCTCTTGGTTCAGTTTTTTGCAGATGGATATCCAGTTCTGCCAGCACCATTTGTTAAAGAGACTGTCTTTTCCCCAATTAATGGACTTTGGGCCTTTGTCAAATATTAGCTGCTTATAGGTGGATGAATTTATTTTTGGATTCTCAGTTCTGTTTCGGTGGTCTATGTATCTGTCATTGTTCCAGTACCAGGCTTTTTTGACCACCGTGGCAGTATAATAGTTTCTAAAATCAGGTAGTGTGAGGCCTCCCACTCTGTTCTTCTTCTTGAGTAATGCTTTATTTATTCAGGGCCTCTTCCCTTTCCATATGAAGTTGGTAATTTGTTTCTCCATCTCATTAAAATGTGTTGGTGGAATTTGGATCGGGATTGCATTGTATCTGTGGATTGCTTTGGGTAGAATTGACATTTTCACTATGTTGTGTCTACCTATCCATGAGCAAGGTATGTTTTTCCACTTATACAGGTCTCTTTTGGTTTCTTGCAGTAGTGTCTTGTAGTTTTCATTGTATAGATCTTTTATGTCTCTGGTTAGATTTATCCCTAAGTATTTTATCTTCCTGGGCACTGTTGTAAATGGTATTGATTTGGTGATTTCCTCTTTGAGGTTCTCTTTGTTGGTGTAAATGAATCCAAGTGATTTTTGTATATTTATCTTGTATCCTGAAACTTTGCTGAAATCTTCTATTAGTTCCAGTAGTTTTCTTGTGAATTCTTTGAGGTTTTTTGTGTATAAGATCATACCATATACAAATAGAGATACCTTGGCTTCTTCCCTACCAGTCTGGATACCCTTTATTTCTTTTTCTAGCCTGGCTAGGACCTCCAGCACAATGTTGAATAAGAGTGGTATTAAAGGGCATCCTTGTCTGGTTCCCATTCTCAAGGGGAATGCTTTCAAAGTCTCTCCACTTAGGATGATGCTGGCTGTTGGCTTTGTATAAATGCCCTTAATAATACTGAGGAATTTCCCTTCTATTCCTATTTTGTTGAGAGTTTTTATCATGAATGGGTGTTGGACTTTGTCAGATGCCTTTTCTGCATCTATTGATAAGATCATGTGGTTCTTGTCGTTCGTTTTATTTATATGATAGATTACATTAATTGCTTTTCTAATGTTGAACCATCCCTGCATACCTGGTATAAATCCCACTTGATCATGGTGAATTATTTTTTTGATATGTTGCTGAATTCTATTGGTAGAATTTGGTTGAGGATTTTTGTGTCAATGTTCATGAGGGATATTGGTCTGTAATTTTCTTTTTTTGTAGTGTCTTTGCCTGGTTTTGGTATCAGGGTTATGCTGGCTTCATAGAATGAGTTTGGGAGTATTCCATCATTTTCTATGCTCTGAAATACCTTTAGTAGTAGTGGTGTTAACTCTTCTCTGAAAGTTTGGTAGAATTGTCCAGTGAAGCCATCCAGGCCAGGTCTTTTCTTTGTTGCGAGTTTTTTTAAATTACCTTTTCAATCTCTTTTGTTATGGGTTTATTTAGTTGTTCTACCTCTGTTTGTGTTAGTTTAGGTAGGTAGTGTGTTTCTAGAAATTTGTCCATTTCCTCTAGTTTTCAAATTCGTTGGAGTACAATTTTTCATAGTATTCTGTTATGATTCTTTTAATGTCAGTTGGATCTGTTGTGATATCCCCCATCTCATTTCTTATACGGGTTATCTGCTTCCTCTCCTGTTTTTCTTTTGTCAGTTTGGCCAGTGGTTTATCAATTTTGTTGATGTTTTCAAAGAACCAGCGTTTGGTCTTGTTAATGCTTTCAATTGTTTTTCTATTCTCTATTTCATTTAATTCTGCTCTATTTCTTGTTATTTCCTTTCTTCTGGCGCCTGAGGGCTTCGTTTGCTGCTCTCTTTTTGCTTGTTCCAGTTGTAGGGTTAATGTTTTGATTTTAGCTCTTTCTTCTTTTTGGATGGGTGCATTTATTGCTATAAACTGACCTCGGAGCACTGCTTTTGCTGTGTCCCAAAGGTTCTGGTAGGATGTGTTTTCATTCTCATTTGATTCTATGAATTTCTTTATTCCATCCTGAATTTCTTCTATAACCCAGTAGTTTTTGAGCAAGATGTTGTTCAGTTTCCATGTGTTTGATTTTTTCCTTGCTTTTTTTGTTATTGATTTCTACTTTTATGGCTTTATGGTTAGAAAAGATGCTTTGTAATATTTTGATGCTTTGGGTTTTGTGAAGGCTTGCTTTATGGCCTAATACGTGGTCTATTCTGGAGAATGTTCCATGTGCGTTGGAAAAGAAAGTGTACTGGCTCCTGCTGGGTGGAGTGTTCAGTATATGTCTGTGAGATCAAGTTGGTTGATTGTAGCATTTAGCTGTTCCGTGTCTTTGTTGAGCTTCTTTCTGGGTGTTCTGTCCTTTACCGAAAGTGGTGTTTTGAAGTCTCCTACTACTATTGTGGAGCTGTCTATCTCTCTCTTCAGTGCTGTTAGAGTGTATTTTATGTACTTTGGAGCCCTGTTGTTGGGTGCATAAATATCTGTTATAGTTATGCCATCCTGGTGTATTGACTCTTTAATGATTATATAGTGTCCTTCCTTATCCTTTGTGATGGATTTTACTTTCAATTCTGTTTTGTCAGAGATTAATATTGTCAGTCCTGCTCTTTTTTGACTGTTGTTTGCTTGATATATTTCTTTCCATTCTTTGAGTTTTAGTTTGTTTGTGTCTTTAAGTCTAAGTTGTGTCTCTTGTAGGCAGCATATAGATGTATCATGTTTTTTTTTTTTAATCCAGTCTGCCACTGTCTGTCTCTTTATTGGTGCATTTAGTCCATTTACATTCAGTGTAATTATTGATAAGTATGAGTTTAGTGGTATCACTTCGATGTCTTTTTCTGTGTGTTGTTCACAGTTTCTTTGTTTCCCTTAATTTTCTGTGCTGAGTCATTTTTCTTTATGTATTTTCATTGTTGTTGATTTTGTGTTTGCTGAGTGTTTATATTTTTCTAGTTTTTTATTTTGACTTGTAGGATTGTTAGTTTCCTTTGTTGTTACCTTAATATTTACCCGTTTTTCTACATTTATACCGCTCTTTTATTTCTTCATATCGCCTTGACTTCCTCTCCATATGAAAGATCTATGTCTACATTTTTTAAGTCCCTCTTTTTTGTTTTAATGTTGTCATCTTTTACGTATTGACATCTCTGTTTCCCTCTTTTCAGTGTTTGAGCTTTGATTTCCTTTTGTGACTTCCCTATCTGGGTTGATATCTGGTTGCTCTGTCGTGTGTTCTAGTCTTGGGTTGTTATATGATGTTACTATTTTCTAACCAGAGGACTCCCTTTGGTATTTCTTGTAATTTTGATTTGGTTTTTGCAGATTCCCTAAACTGCTATTCATCTGAAAATGCCCTAATTTCACCATCATATTTGAGAGAGAGTTTTTCTGGGTATATAATCTTGGCTGGCAGTTCTTTTTCTTTAAGGCTTTATATATGTCATCCCATTGCCTTCTTGCCTACATGGTTTCTGCTGAGTAGTCCGAAGTTATTCTTATTGACTCTCCTTCGTAGATGACTTTTCGTTTATCCCTAGCCGCCCTTAAAATTCTCTGTTTCTCTTTGGTTTTGGCAAGTTTGATTATAATATGTCTTGGTGACTTTCTTTTGTGATCTACCTTATGTGGGGTTCGATGAGCATCTTGGATAGATATCTTGTTATCTTTCACGATATCAGGGAAGTTTTCTGCCAACAAATCTTCAGTAATTCTCTCTGTATTTTCTATTATCCCCCCTGTTCTGGTACTCCAATCACTTGTAGGTTATTCCTTTTGATAGAGTCCCACATAATTCTTAGGGTTTCCTCATTTTTTTAAATCCTTTTATCTGATTTTTCCTCAAATAAGTTGGTGTCAAGTGCTTTATCTTTCATCTCACTAATTCTGACTTCCATTGCCTCAGTTCTGCTCCTATGACTTTCTATTGAGTTGCCTAATTCTGAAATTTTATTGTTAATCTTTTGGATTTCTGATTGCTGTCTCTCTATGTTAAATTTGTCATTATGCTCTTCTCTAATCTTTTTAATTTCCTCTGTTGCGTGTTCTGCAGTTTGCTTAATTTCCTGAAGAGTTCTGTAAATTAATCTTTTGTATTCTGCCTCTGATAATTCCAAGAAGTTTTCCTTCTCTGGAAAATTTCTAGATTTTTTATTTTGGGAGCTTGCTGAAGCTATCATGGATTGCCTCTTTATGTGATTTGATATTGACTGTTGTCTCCGAGCCATCAATAAGTTATTATATTTATTTATTTAATGTTTGCTTACTGTGTCCTAGCTTCTTGTTTTGTTTGATATGCCCAAATATGCTGCTTGTATGAACTAGTTCGATTATTGGCACCTTTGAAGCTCTAACGTCCTGTCACCAGGTGGTTAGATCTGTTACTAGATATGTGAGCTCAGGAGTCCGCCCACTCCTCCTGTATGGATTCAGCTCAGCTGTCCAGGTAGACAGCCACCAAGGGTGTGGTGTAGGCTCTCACTTAGAGTCCTAGACAGGCATGGGTGATTGGTGTAGGCACAGTCATATGGCTGCAGCAGGGGGACACACTCTGAGCAAGGCAGGGGCTGACGGCCACCCCCGAGTGTCCAGGAGGAGGGCATGTCCCTGTTCCCTAGAGCGGGTGGGTGGCTGGGTTTTGCAGCCAGACTGTGAGCACCCAGTGCCGTTTGCTGTAAGGACTGGGGGGCACCTCTTATTCACAGGCCCCTATCACAGGTGGCTAGGTGGTATGTGTGGAGCCACCAGTCCTCAGGCCTGTGATGTGGGTAGGTGAAGACCCTGCTTAATGAGCAGAGAAGTGTCAAATGTCAAGAACCTGCCACTTCACAGCTGAAACAGTTGAAGTTAGTCTTCCGGTATATACCATGTTGTACTGCGGTAATGAGGGCCTACCCTGTTGAGATGGGCCCACACAAGTCTCTTCAAGGGGAAAGGCACTCAAGGTCCATTGATCCCTTATGCCTGTGTGTAGGCAAAGGAGCTGTGCCTACCCTGGGTTCCTGGCTTAGGGGAGCCAGCAGTTTATTTTTTTCCGTTTGTTAATTTGTTCAGTCTCCAAGGCCGGGAGACTGGCTCAGGGCGTGTGACGGATCCTACTTCCAGCTCAGGGGACTTGGCAATTACTGAAGCTCATCTGGGACCCAGTGCATAGCAGAGAGCGGGGAGGTAAATGGGAGAGAGTTTTTTCCTTAAGGGGGGTGTTTTTGATCCACACAGTAGGCCGTATGCAATTACTTATTTTTTGCCAGATCGAGGGCTGCTTCTCACTGGTTCTTGGTGGCTGTGTAGACTCTTTGGCACTGGGTCTCTCCCGGTGTGGAAAACAGAACTCCCAAGCATGGCTACTTGCCTGACTCACCACTCATGCACGAGCTGCTCAGGCTTGAAGAGCTCAGGCTCTCGCTGGGTCAGGTCTGGCACCTCCTCGCTTGTTCCAAACCATCTCTCCATCCCTCTGCCACTCTGTCCGGTTCCTCAACTCTGCCTTTGATGTTCAGGGCTCCCAGATTGCCGTATATAATCGAATCACTTGTGATTTTGGGTCTTTGTTGTACGAGGGTACACCAGAAGCGTCTGACTACTCTGCCGTCTTGGCCCCGCCTCCATTTTGACTTCTTTGTGATTCTTCTGTGATCTGCTTGTGTAGCTTATTAAGAGTTGAATGTTAAGAAAATTTTACCAGCCTACCCCTTTCTTCAGTGAGTTTACAAGTAGTAAAATAAATAAAATTGGCATTCTTTACTACTTATCCAATGTTGCACTCCCCAGGTGACCTGGTAAGTGGCTATTTATGTGACAGTTTTTTAATGACTACCCTTTTCCTTCCTGTGGCTGGAAACAGCACATGGTTAAAGCACTGAGCCTGTAAATCACAGCAATTATAGAGGACACAGTTTAGATCAAAATTGAACAAAATCAATTTTGCTTCTGGGTCGTTTACACTTTGTAGCTTCTTGTCACTCTCGAATATAAAGCTTCCAAGATTTTTTTGTGCATTTTTCATTCTCTGACTTTTCACTGTTACAATCTTAATGGTTTTCCCTGGACATTAAGGGTACGTCTGATTTAACAATGGGAAGAAAGTTATTCAGGAGTTTTCCAGGTAACTAGACCCTCAGTTTTGTACTTTTGTACATATTTCAAAGCAGTAGTTCCAGAGTAGGGTGGCGATCCCCAAAAGAGTGTGCCGAACAGTGCACTGGGTGTTGGAAGAATATTTTAGAAGACCTATTTCTGTCTTTTTAATCTAACCTTTTAAAAATCTCTATTTTTTGTTTATAATGTACATAATATATTCGTATCAGAACATGTTTATTAATTTATTTGTAAATAAATATAAAAATATTGGAAATAGGTGCTCATTTTTTTTAACTGATAGTGTACAGTCAGATAGATGTCTTGAATTGAGAATATTTTCAGTCCAGTCACTTTGCTTGGCTGATGAAGTCTATTTTTCTAATGTGCATTCTTTGCTCTAGGTCTCCATTTTTTTAATTTGTTTACGTATAATACCTTCTGATTGTAATCATTCTTCTGGGGTAGCTGTGATGTGCTGTGTTTATTACTTTGTACCACCCTTAAAAACATGATATGCCATCAACCTCTTGATTATATGTAGGTACGTTGTCTGCCCTGTCAAACTCTGTCCTGGGTAAGCTTTATTCCAAAGTTGTTGGAGTGCTATTAGAGTGTCCTTTTTTCTGTATTTGGGAATGTATAAATATTGGTCCCAGAGTTATATTATTTATTTCCATATCCAGTATGAATGACCTCAGCATTATCAGACATTTTAGGTTATCTGAAGCATTCCATGTTTCCTTTAGTACAGATACTTACAACTCGATAGAGTGCACAGAAAAATATTGAACTAATGATAAGTATAACTTTGCCAGAGGGAATGGTGTGTGGTCATTTAAAAACTTCCTTTTGTAAAGTGGAGGCACTCTCTCTTGATCTTATTGCTGGTTCTTCAACTTTGGGCATGTCTTTACCTCTTTAGTTTTGTCTTTTCCTTTTAAGTCAGTCAGGAAAATGCCCTTAGTCTGCCTACTTCCAAAGATTCTTGAGGGCCTTCTGAAAATACTGGTTGAAGAAATTCTTGTGGATATCAAAGTGATTATAATTCCACAGAAGTTTACTGAATCCACACTCTAGGTACATCACTGTAGTATCTCTGGTGGGACTTAGGAATGTATAAGCCTTGGTCTGGGCTTTTAAAGAATATATAAGCTAATTGGGATGACAATAGAGATATGTGGTTACAAAATGAATAACAATGACTACAAGAATTAAGTCAAAAGAAGGGACTTTTATGGATGGGGAGTGGCCTGGGAAATGGATGAAATGCTAACTTGGCCATGGAAAAAGAAGATTTAGATGGACAGAGAGGAAGAGAATATTTTAAAGAAGGGATATTTGGATTGTGAAGAAAAGGTGGGGAAGTGAGGGCAGAGCACAGATAAGGGGCCAAGTTTGAGGCAAGGAATGAGAACTTTAGCTGATAGGAATGAATGCTGTTTGTTGTTTTGGAGTTTCATACTTTAACGTTTTGCTGTGAGTTGTTCAGGCTGCAGCTAGATGAAGGACAGTTGCAGAGAATTGGGAAATGAGCTAAAATCTGACATAAATTCTTCCAACTACTGTGACTACAGCTTCTGGGTGCCCCTGAGGCATCCCAAGAAAACCTGTAAGGTGGTAAGAAATGTGGCATAGACAGAATTGGGTGACAACATTTTATTTACTGAAATGTTCGATTACTTGCCCAGCACAATGCTTTTTTATATGTTAAATTAGAGAAAATGAAGGCAACATAAGTCTGTGGTGTCTAGAGTTCCTCTCTTTGTTAGGACACTTAATTACAAATTCAGCATAAATAACATATAGTCAACTAATCAAAAAGTTGGTGAGAGTTGCCTTGGAAGAAAGGCCTGATGATCTGCTCCCAAAAGGTCACAGCCTTGAAAACCCTATGGAGCAGTTCTGCTCTGCTTGTGTGGGGTCGCATGCAGAATCGACTCCATGGCAACTAGCAACAACAACTTTCCAGAGCCTGAGTAAAATAAAAAGAAAACTTTGTTGGAAGAAGATATGCACTCTGCCTACCTGTACCTTTTAGCCTGTCCGGGGCAGCTAGTTATGTAACTAACCATCATCCAGAGCAGTGTGTGATTCAAAGTGGGGTCACCAGAGGGGAGCTTGAGTAGCTCAATGGTGTGCTTGAGTTTCCAAACTGTTCCTTGGCTCCAGTGATCTCATGGCATTCCCAGATTAGTTCTATTGTGGACATTCGGGAACAGTAGCATTCCCAAGAGTGACACTGGAGAATCTAGGCTGTGGGAGGGTGGTGCTGCCTTGTAGTTATTCTCACATTTTGAGGTGCCATCTTCAGCCTTAAGTTGTGGGAGAAAAGAATCTGAAACCCAGATCTGGCTGGGTCCTTTTTCTAGTTGGACCCTCCAGTGGCATCTGGCCACCACATCCAGGTCAGGATGGCACACTGGGTTCTTTATGCCCTGGCCTTCATCACTCCCAGACTCTGATTTAGTCTTCAGAAATGCAAAAGTGCTTGTAGTTCCTCGCCACCCTTAACCACTAGGCAGTGTCCCTTCTGCTGTGTCATGCCTCTGTGCCTTAGGCACATGCTCTTCTTTCTGCCTGGACTTTTTTTTTCCCTTCCCCTTGTTAAATGACTGTCCCACAGGATTCACTGGAGGCATCGTTTCCTCCAGGAAACTGCCCCTGCCCTCCTTCAAACTCCTGCAGCACCCTGAGTGTTCTTTTACTGTTAACCAACCACCTTTTATTAAACTTACATGCGCAGTATCTTCTTCCCAACCGCATTACAAGCTCTTCAAGATCAGAGACCATTTGTAATTTATCTAGATCCCCATTGCCCAGAAGAGGGCATGGCACATTGTAGATGCTCAATATACTGTTGAACTGAAAAGAAGGAAATATTAAATACAACTTTAATAGAGGTAGACAACTAGACAACAGTTTTGAACATACAAGAATTTTTAAAACATTGTCTAATTTCCTACCAGTGAGATCTTTGGACTAGAATTTAATGATCTGGAGAAGTTCGTGTGTGTGTGTGTGTGTGTATGTGTTTAATTTTTATATTAATCTATAAGAACAGTTTATAATTTTGTAGACTTGTTTTTATCTTTTACCTTTGCTGCTTTGTTTTTTTCTGAATGGAAGAAAGGGTAAGAATGGTTAAGAAACATCGGCCCACCAGATAATAAGCTGTTCAACTAGACTGCCATGTGAATTCAACCCCCTCTACTAGTTATTCTTAATGGCAGAGTTGTGCTTTGTGAAGCTTCGTGGACTTTGCTCTATTCAGTCTTTATCCTCTCCTTTCAAGCATTGGATCAGTTTGCTCTTGGAGCCAGGAGAACAGAAGTGGTAGGTTAAGAAAAAAAACAATCAATTGGAAATGCACATTCCTGTCTTTGCATGTGATTAGTTAATAGCCCAAAGCATCTCCTACCACCCTTCACCTCCAAAATAGACTGTTATATAATTTTTTGCTCAGAAAACATCAGAGCTCAAATAGAGTAATGGTGATGGATGAGGAAAAGCCAGTGGGTTTAGTAATATTTTTTTCTTTCTTCTTTGAAGGGTTGTTAAAGAACTAAATCATCTGGATAAGTTAAGTCAAATGCCTTCCCACAACAATGAAAAATAGATAATGTGCTTGTTAGAATACTTGTAGAAAAATAGATAATATGTGAGCATTTTGTCTAGAGCTCCAAATATGCTGAATCTGTTAAAGAAGTATAAAACCAAAATCTTTTGCTGTAGAGTTGATTCCGACTCATAGTGACCCCATAAACCCCCAAAACCAAACGTATTGCTGTCGAGTCAATTCTGACTCACAGCGACCCTATAGGACAGAGTATAGAACTGCCTTGTAGGGTTTCCAAGGAGCCAGCTGGTAGATTCAAACTGCCAACCTTTTGGTTAGCATCCTAACGCTTAAGTGCCACCAGGGCTGCAGCAGTGACCCTATAGGACAGAGTAAAACTACTCCATAGGGTTTCCAATGTCATAATCTTTACAGAAGTAGATTGCCACATCTCTGTCCTGTGGAGCTGCTGTTGGGTTCAAACCACCGACCTCTCAGTTAGTAACCAAGCACTTAACCACTGTGCCACCAGGGCTCCTTATTAAAGAAATATAGAGCACCCATACATGGATTTGAGGTGTGTATTTAAATACGTTCCCCATGAATCTTATTCTTTTGCTTTGTTCACTTTTTGAGTCTGTGCCTTGTCATAGACCAAACTAGAGAAAAATTAAGGAAAGCCTTTGAGAGATGGAAAGTATTAAAGAACTCCGATTAACCTTCTTATCTTAGGAAATTGATGTTTGTTAACATTTTAAAATTTATTTCAGTACAAGTAGCCCTAAGGTAAGACAGAACACAATACTGGGGAAGTCAGCAAAACTTGACCAAGGCGAAGTCATAGAAGCTTCATAGACATATCCAAACTCCCTGAGGGACCAGAGTACTAAGTTTAGGGCTGGGGACTGTGGTTTTGGGGGACATCTAGCACAATTGGCATAACATAGTTTATAAAGAAAGTGTTCTATGTCCTACTTTGGTGAGTAGCGTCTAGGGTCTTAAAAGCTTGTGAGTGGCCATCTAAGATACTCCACTGGTCCCACCCTGTCTGGAGCAAGGGAGAATGAAGAAAACCAAAGGCACAAGGGAAAGATGAGTCCAAAGAACTAATGGACCACAACTACCACAGCCTCCCCCAGGCTGAGTCCAGCACAGCTAGATGGTACCTGGCTACCACCACCGACTGCTCTGACAGGGATCCCAGACAGAGCTGGAAAAAAACGTGGAACAAAATTCAAACTCACAAAAAAAGGCCAGACTTACTGGTCTGACAGAGACTGGAGAAACCCCGAGAGGATGGCTCTGGACACCCTTTTAACTCCTGAGGTTCACCCTTCAGCCAAAGATTAGACAGGCCAATAAAACAAACAATAATACACGTAGGTCAACCATGTATATGAGACTAAGTGGATGCACCAGCACAGGGGCAAGGATGAGAAGGCAGGAGGGGACAGGAAAGCTGGATGAATGTAAATGGGGAACCCAAGGTCAAGAAGGGGAGAGTGTTGACGTTGCAGGGTTGGCAACCAGTGTCACAAAACAATATGTGTATTAGTTGTTTAATGAGAAACTAATTTGCTCTGTAAACCTTCATCTAAAGCACAGTAAAAACAAAAAAACAAGTAGCCCTAAGCTTGACAGTAGAAAGTAATGCAGAACAAAAGCTATGCTTCTTAAGATAGAGGGCCAAGGCCTTAACTTGTGCTCCAAGTGGTTTAACATGTTGAAATGTCAGCAGCTCTTTCAGTGCATACTCAGTGATAAGGCTGATTTTTTGCTATAGTTGGGATTACAGTGTTCTCGGAATATTTTTACGTAGATCATTATTCTTCAGTCCTTTCTATATATTCCTAAAATTTTGTTTTATATTATACCTAAGCTTAAGGGATTTATTATGTTATTTTATTGACTGATGCTACTAACATGTATTTGTATTGCAGTAATTATCAGACTACCTTTGGTCTCAAGGAAGTGTAGCTTATAGACATAGTTCCTGCTTTATCCTGTTTTATCCCAGATTGAGACAAATCTCTGGCAGTCAGTACTGGAACTTACATTAAACAACTGGTGTAAGTGCACATGTGTTGTAAGGTTATTATCTTAATATAAAAAGAGAAGTCTCCCATGGCAATAGGTGTACAAGGAGTACTGGGATTGAAGGACATAGCTGTTAAGTAATGAAAAAGGACTGAATGGAAACTTACTTTTGTTGTAGTTATTGGGTATATTAAGTGGAATTTGACTTAAGACAACAAAATCTTTCACTTCTTTAAAAAAAAATGAAATCCAGATTTTAGAGAACCTGTATGATGGAAAATGTTGCTTAGTTACTTGGTTTTTCCCATGATGCCCTTGTAAATTAACTTTCCAAGGATTTGGAATTATGGAATGCACTCCTGGGATTTTCTTGAAGTAACTAGGCTTGACCAAAGTAGTGTAATTACCTATTGCCACATGCAAGTATGTAAGACATATATAGTGAAGTTAAGATAGAATTGAAGCTAAACACTTGTGTTTATCATGAAGGGTAATTATTTGTTAACTTGATGTGTGGCTATGTGACTTATGTAGATCTTTCATTCTGAAAGCATTTGAGTTTCCAATTTAGGATTTGTGAATATTTGAAATTCAGGCCCATTATCACCGACTGACAGGAGCCATCATTTGGACTGAGGCTAGGAATATCTGATATTCTTTAATGAAAGAAATGTGCTATTTTTTCATCTCATTTAACACCAATAATCCTGATATTTATAGGTCACATGACTCTGAAGTTAGGTTAAAAATTTAGCTATATTGATCTGATGATAATTTGAACACCATTGTCCATACAACATTTGTGTGTTTGTTTCTTTTAAGAATTGTGATAATTTACACGTGGATCTGTATGTGAGCCAGGATTATGGCTCATACATCTATGACCAGCTTGTATTTGTTAGTCTGTAGATCAACAAATGCCTAGCTATGATCAGTGAAACATTTAAGTTGCTATTTCTGGTTGTAACGGGGTTTACTTAATTAATGATCATGGGCTTCTTCAGGGATTGATTAGTTCATTAAATGGTATTTTAAGCTTGACAGAGTGAACTTGTCTTGTAAAGGACCTATTTGCAAAGCATATTTTGCTTGCTTTCACTCTTTTCCCTACTAGGATCCCTCCAGCTTCATTAATTGTGTTTTTTTCCCCAAACTGAGTTCCTGAGACTGACAGTGGGTAGCTGAGGAGAAGCTGGGTTAGAAAAGCTGAGACAGAATTGAGAGTGTAAGATAGCCAGTAATCACAAGAATGGGCCAGGCCTGGGGAGGCCACAGTGAACAGCATGGGATCATGGCATCTGCAAGACTGGCAGGTAAGAGCTAGTAAGTGGGTGAAGCTAGGCAGCAAGAAGAAATCGGGGATGCAGAAATACTGGAGTTTGGTAGGAGGGATGTGAGAAGAGGGCACAGAAGGGAAAAAAAAGAAAAAGAAAAAGTCCAGGTCCTGCCAGGAACCCATCTATAGAAACTGAAAGAACTGTGACATCATGTGGACAACAAACTTGGGACATCACAACAGAAGTTCTTCGGCGTTTCCCTGCAGGCTGTGCTTTAGACAAGAAGTATCTTAGGCTGTCCCTTGCAGAGTAGGAGCCAGGTCCAGGACATGGGCACCCAGAGCCCTCTTGTAAAAGCAGGTCATGGGTGTGTCTGCCTGGAAGGGAAAGGGTGGTGGTCTGGGAGGATTCTGACACCTAATGAGAGAGCTGAGGACATGTAGCAGCACAGGGATAATCAGCACTTGGCTGATCACTGTGTGTTCTGTGACTCACACGCATGGGTTGTAACACACCCAGCTTCCAGGCAGTAAAACCACTGGGCCAGGGCAGGAATAAGTAAAGGGCTCTTCATGTGGCTGCTCCATTCCAGATGATCAGCAAACCTTATATCTCTGTGGGTTATTACAGCTCTGTCTTCATGTATATAGTAACATAAAGGAGCTACTGTAAGCCGGATAAAGATACTTCAGTTAAAAAAGTTGCTAAACAGTTTGCGTTCTATATAAAATCTCAGTTCATTTTTTGAGGTTTTTCATAGCAAAATAAAGTAGGTCTGTTTACAAAGGAATGCATTGAGATTAATAATATAAATGAAGGTTAATTCATGAGGAAATAAAATTTGTGATCATGTAAATAGTTTTACTGTATATTACATATATACATTAGCTATGTAGTAAATATGTACATACATATACATGCATGTGAATACCTAGTATTTAAAAATATAACTGCAAATGTATAAATACATATTGCTTAGGAATTTCAGAGAATTAGCAAATTTCCAGTATCAATTCTTCTTAACGCAGTGGTTGTTTTTTTTAAGGCAACAGCACAAAATTAAATGTTTTCTTTCATTTTTATTCATTTATATTATGAAATGACATCAATTTACATGAAAGAAATAGTAATTAACCTTAAAATATCATTTATATCTCTCTAAACTCATTTCTAATAGTGTATCCATTTGTCAGTTTTTTTAACTTAAATTATTTCATGTATACATTTACATTTAATGATATGATTCACTTAGTGTTTGATAGCTTTATTGTATGATGAGGTAACGTTTTTATTATAATTCTGTAATTCTTGACTATTTGGGTCAGTAGTATTTTTATTTTTCATTATTTGAAGATACGGTTGGTATGAACATTTTTTAACAAATTATTTTTGGGTTGTTTCCTTGCAACATTTTCCCCAAAGTGGGATTAGGAAGTCAAAGGATAGAAACAATTTTATAGCCTCTGTTACACATTGCCAGATTGCTTCCCAGAAAGATTGAGCTAATTTGCTGTGCCCTATCAATGTGTAAGGTGCAGTCCCAGTTTTGGGTAGTTTAGACAGCCTAAGCACATATGAGAAGTATAATTACATTTTTACCCAGAGGCCTGGCTGTAAAGATAACTCTCATAAGTAAACTCAATGTGTGGACTTTGAAATTATAGAGCTGATAAAGCCTGTAGCTAATTTGTTCTTCAGAATGTCGAGCCTGGAAGTCAGGGCCTTTTTGGATTGGAGAACATGCTGTGTTGAGGTGGGAGCCCTTTTGGGCAAGTGTGGTACTCTGATCCCAGTCTCTGAGATATTGTCAAGGCCCAGAGCAAAGAGAAAGGAGAGCCAGGTCCCAGAGTTTCTGCCAGTGAAATCGTCAGGTCTGTGAGGAATTGTGAGGGCTTCTTGCAGGGTGTGGGGGCTGGAGCATTCTGGAGTCGGGCGTGCAGCACAGGACAAGAGAGTATCCAGTGGCAGCCACTGGGCCTTGCACCTCCTGGGTGGCTGCTAACCAAAGGCCTTCCTCATTAAAAATGCCAACTCAAGGGCATTGGGGTGATTTTTCCCCTCTGTGACTGCATTGTCAATTTTATAATGGAAATCAATAGAAATTACAGATTGTGTGGAAATATGTTCATTTTGTAAAGATGTTCCTGCCTGGTTTATAACGGTGTCTTTGCCCTGCTTTTGACAGGGGAGAACCTTAGACCTTTCCCTGAGAAATAAATTGTTCTCATTGCTCATGCATGCTGACATGGCATTGCACATTTGCCAGCTTCCCCAGTGACTTGCAAAAATTGTATAACCTAAATATAGAACATGTAACAGCACATCACGGAACTGGGTTAGGAAGGGTAGTGCAAAAAACAAACGTATCCCATGTAGCGTGCAGTTCAGGAAAGCAGAAAGGAACAAAGATAAAGTTGCTGATAAAATGTTTGGCTGTTTAAAAATTGTCATATTTATATGTTTTAAAGGGAGTACATTGAATGGGTATTATGGTAAACATTCCAAGTCACAAAGTTAACTGGAAGTTGAGATAGAGAATTGTTTTTCAATTTCCAGGTCTCAAAGTAGAAGTAAGTATCAGTGGTCAGAGAGAGGTAGGAAGCATTCAAATGCCAGCAGTGGTAAGGAGAGGAACAGATCAGAACTATGGCATGACCAGTTTAGGGATTTATTTTGTAAGTGGTTTTCTCAGGATTTTTTCTGGCTTAAAAAAAAAAAAAAGCCAGAGTTCTTTTTATTAGTTTCAATATATGCTGTACATTAGGGTTGATTGTGCTAGGTATGTGTCTTTGTTCATTAGTATCCTTTCATCCTTCTCAATGCTGCATGCTTGGTAGAAGACGATGTCCATCCAAATATAGGAGGCAGGGATATTGTTCTGTCAAGGGCATATGAGTAGTTGTGTTTCCCTGCTGAAATCTCCAAGTCTCAAGGTCTGTTTGTGGGAGAACACAGGGGTATCCAGGTTTCCTTTTATTTATTCAGTGTATTTTAAAATTAAAAAGCAATATTGTTGAAAGTTTAGAAAAAAATTAAGAAATTGTTATCCCTTCGAACACAAAAACTATTACTTTTGCATATTTCTTTTTAGTCTTTTTCACATGTATTTTTCACATAGTTAATAATTATGGATCTGTATATCTATAAGTAATTTACTTTTTTCATCTAATATATCATTTACAATTTTTCATGTTGCTAAATAGTCTTCATAATAATAGTTCAAAGAATATATAGGGCTTAATTTACGTAACCATGCTACTTTCTTGGATATTTAGGTTGCAAAAATTTGTAACAATTATAAATGGACTTCAAACATATTTCTGTAGTTTAATCCCTTCATTTTATTCCCATGAGAGAGAGAGAGAGACATGTTGTTCATGTATATTTTGTGGGCCATGGCTCCTGCATTTTTGGTGAAAATTTGGTAAATTCAGTGGTGGTGTGTTTTTGTAATTATGATAAACATCATATGGATGACAGATGTGTGATTTGGTTACAGGTTGTGAAGATCTTAGAGAAGCACGACCCCTTGAAGAATACTCAGGCAAAATATGGATCCATCCCTCCAGATGAGGCCAGTGCTGTGCAGAACTATGTAGAACACATGCTCTTCTTGCTGATTGAAGAGCAAGCCAAGGATGCTGCAATGGGACCAATTCTGGAATTTGTGGTCTCTGAGAATATCATGGAGAAACTCTTCCTTTGGAGCTTGAGACGGGAATTTACTGATGAGACTAAAATTGAACAGCTGAAGATATATGAGATGTTGATCACCCAGTCGCACCAGCCTCTTCTGCACCACAAGCCCATCCTGAAGCCCCTTATGATGTTGCTGAGCTCTTGTTCAGGAACAACCACCCCCACTGTGGAAGGGAAGCTGGTGGTCCTACTCAGTCAGCTCTGTTCTATCCTTGCCAAAGATCCATCCATTCTGGAACTCTTCTTCCACACTAGTGAGGACCAAGGGGCTGCCAACTTCCTCATCTTCTCCCTTCTAATTCCGTTCATTCACCGGGAGGGGACAGTAGGCCAGCAGGCCAGGGATGCTTTGCTTTTTATCATGTCTCTTTCTGCTGAGAACAGTATGGTGGCCCATCACATTGTGGAGAATACCTACTTCTGCCCAGTAAGTTCCTCTCATTGGCATTTTTCCCTACTCTTTTTCTTTCTTATTGTGCTAATGCTAAATACTTTTTTATTCCTTTCTTTTCAGCAAGGTGTACTTGGTACCTTTGATGGAAAGAAGTTTAGAGGGAATCTTTTTGAGGGAGCAGAGGAATCTAAGTTGAGATGCTATCAGGCTGAGCAATGCCAACTCAAAATAAGCCAACAGAGGAAACAATCTGTGTTACCATTTCTTGGTTCATTTTTGTTGTGTTCAGAACTATTTTAATTTTTTCTTAGAGATTGGTAAAATCTGTGCCTTCTATATTCTTAGCTTTTCAGGTTGATTTTGTGCCACTGAATCATGGCATGTGGTGAGACCCGTCACAGCTGGTTTTATAAATAAACTTGTTTCTAAGCAAGATAATGACCACTAGTTGTAAATCTAAAGCATTGATTTTATTTTAAAAAATAAAATGCTTTTTTTTTTTTTTTTCAATTTGAGGCAGTAAGAAATGCCCTACTCTGTACTTCCTTAATCCTTTGTGTAGTGAGAAATAAAATGCAAGATTCTTTGCAGATACTGGGGTAGCCTAGGCCCAATCATAGTTCCAGAAAATAATGGGAGTAGTCTGGAACTCTTATGATACTTATTAGGGCTCTGATTATTTTTTTGGTGTGAGTGTCATCTTTGGAAGGGGAATTTAAATGACAGATTTATAGATTTATATCTTCTAGTTTGTCAGATAGGCAGGTCAACAGCTCTTTATACTTTCCCAGCTCAGTGAACAAACCAGCTTCTTATTATTTCCTTTGTCTAGTCTTTTTACCAATCATCTGATTATATTTCTTTGTAAACTATATACCTTTAAATGTGCCTGGTTCTGCTGGAATAGTATATAAGAGCATTAAGTGAGTTTTGTTGGAACAGGGCAGGTAAGCTGCCACAGGTAGATTAGATTCATTGTTAATTAATACTGTATAGTAGTTCTTGACCAAGGGTGGTACACCCTCAAGAGGGCATTTAGAAATGTGTGTGAGATGTATTTGGTTGTCATAGGGGCATGGGGTTCTGGTGGTGGGGACTACTGGCTTTAGTGTGCAGGGGCCAGGATGCTTAATGTCTAGTAGTTTGTGGGATGGTTCTGTACAGTGAGGAATTGACCTGCCAAAAATGCTAATAGCGACTCTATTGAGTAACATATCTTGCTTTAAGATTCAAAAGCATAAATCTTCTTTATACTACTAAATCACTGTTGTTACTGATAAAACCAGTTCACCTAGTGTCTTGTGAATATTTATTTCAGAGCAAACAGATGAGTAAAATTTTTAAAAAATAGAATTAAGAGGTACAGGGTGCCATGCGTCTTTTCTCTCCACTGGGTTCTGACAGTGGAACAAGGGATTGTACAATGATTTCCTGTCAAATGGTAAGTGAAGAACTGATATTACTCATCTGTGCCAACACATTAAATATCCCTTCTCATTTCCTCCAACAATGCAAAAGCTTTTTAAAAACTCTATTTTTAAAGAATCTGACTTAGGCAAAAATGGGACTTCTCACCCTGAATCTAAGCATCTTTGGAATACATTGCTGGATTCGTTTCCTACTGTTGCTGTAACAAATTGCCAAAAACTAGTGCCTTAAAACAACACGAATTTATTATCTTAACAGTTACATAGTTTAGAAGTCCAGCAAGTCTCACTGTGCTAAAATCAAGGTGTCAGCTGGGCTGTGTTCCTTGCTGGAGGCTCTAGGGGTATAATGATAGCTTTGTGGACAAGAATCAGCATAAAACCGATTCCCAGAATGCAAAGATCAATCATATCCTTGTGCCCCCACTTCTCTATCATTTCTAACACCAGCTGTCCACACAGCACTTTCTCCCTCTCTCAGTCCCTAGCTACCTGGGGCTAGGTCAGACCTTAAAAGTTAAGATGACACTGTCCTTGGGTTCGTTAATTCACCGGAACAACTCACAGAAGACATTGTACTTAGGACTACTGGTTTTATTACAGTAAAAGGATTTTATGGTAAAAGGATTTACAGTATAAATCAGGATCCACATAAAGAAGAGATACATGTGCAAGGTCTGGGAAGGTTCCCAGTGCTGAGCTACCATGTCTCAAAGAGGGCATGTCATCCTCATTTCACCAACCAGTAAGCTCTCTGAGCCTTAGTATTTAAGGCCTTTATGGGCCAGTCCTGCATGATAGGCTAAATCATGCCTCCTGAGGCTGGTTGATATCGGCTTCCCAGGTGAGTCTTTTCTGCTCTGGCCAGACCCCACTCCCCAGCACAAATCCTCAGGTGTGTCATGAAGGTCCCAGACCAAGGCATCCCAATTACTCCAAGGGTTATTTCCCCAGATCCAAGGACAAAGGCCATCTAACTTTGGGTAAATTAGGTCTTTTACCCCACAAGGGGTAAATATGTTTCTTGCCTTCTCATGCAGAAGAATGAAGCTGGAACCACACCTCATACCATGTATGAAAATTAACTCAAAATGGATCAAGGAGCTAAATGAGAGAACTAAAACCGTGAAGCTCTTAGAAGAAGACGTAAGGGTAAAGCTTCAAGACCTAGTTTTTAACAGTGGATTCTTAGATATGACACCAAAAGCACGAGCAGCAAAAGACAAAATATATAAATGGGACTTCATCAAAATTCAAAACTTTTGTGCATCAAAGAATTTTATCAGCAAAATTAAGAGACAGTCTAAAGACTGGGAGAAAAATTTTGGGAACTATGGATCTGGTAAGGGTTTAATATCCAGAATATATTAAGAACTACAATTTAACAATGAAAACAATAAAAAATGAGCAAAGGACTTGAATAGACATTTCACCAAAAGGCTCATGAAAAGATGCTCAATGTTATTAGCCATTGTTGCGGTTGTTGTTAGGTGCCACTGAGTTGGTTCCGACTCATAGTGGCCCTATGTACAATAGAATGAAAAAAATTACAATGCTACAAATTAATAAGAAAAAAGATTAATCAAACAGTTAAAACCAGGCAAAAGATATGAACAGGAATTTCCCAGAGGACACCCAAAGCCAGTAAGCATATGAAAATATGCTCTACTTCCCTAGAATCAGGGAAATGCAAATTTAACCCGCAGTGAGATGCCAGATAATGCATATCAGATTGGCTAACCTTTAGACATCTGATAACACCAAGTGTTGCCAAGGGTGTGGAAAAACAGAAACTCTTGAGAATAAATTGGTATGATAACTCAGGAAAGCAATATGGCAATACCTAGGAAAACTGAATATTTACTTACAGTGTAATCTTGCATCTTCACTTCTGGATACCTGCCCTACAGAGATCTGGCATGTATTTATAAAGATGCCTGTTCAAAAATGTTCAATAGGAGTGATTTGAAGAAGAGAAAATTAGAAATGTATTAGGGGAAAGATAAACTGGTTGATTCATACATCAAGGTTCCTGTGTGGCACAAGTGGTTTGCACTTGATGACTAACCTAAAGGTTGGTGGTTCAAACCCACCCAGCAGCACTGTGGAGGAAAGGCCTAGTGATCTGCTTCCATAAAGATTACAAGCCAAGAAAACCCTATGGAACAGTTCTACTCTGTAACACTTAGGGTAGCCATGAGACCGACTAGATGTCAGTGTGTTTGGGTTTGGTTTTGGTTTATTCATACATCAATGGAATAGTATTCAGCATTCAAAATGAATGAACATATTAGCATGTAACTACATCTAGTGTGTGAACACCAATACATTTAAAAACATGTTTAGTAAAAAAAGTAGCAAAGGGCTACATTTAGTACGTTAGTATTTACATACAATTTACGTAAAGTTTTAAAACACAAAACCTTACTTTATACTGTTTATTGGATACATATGTATATAGTAAAAGTACAGAAACAGGCACAAGAACAATATGCACTAAGTTCAAGACTGAATATTTTTAGGGAGTGAAGGAAGGAGAAGGGATGGTAATAGGATTAGGGTAGGGTTTAGCTCTATTTGTAATGTTTTATCTTTTGAAAAAATAAAGAGTGCTTTAAAGAAACTACATAAAATGTTAATATCTGTTAAGTTTTGGGTGTGGATTTCTATAAATTTTTGTATGTTTGAAATATTTCATAATTAAAAAATGTAAATACATTTGAACAAGAATAGAGCATGCTTTTGTTAGGTGCTGTCAAGTTGTTTCTGACTCAAAGTGACCCTGTGTACAACAGAACAAAACACTGCCTGGTCCTGCACCATCCTGAACAGTCATTGCTGTGTTTGAACCCATTGTCACAGTCATCACATCAATCAGTCTCATTGAGGTTCTTCCTTTTCACTGACTCTCTACTCTCTTTTACACTGTCCTTCTCCGGGGACTGGTCTCTCCTGATAACATGTCCAAAGTATGTGAGATGAAGTCTCATCATCCTCACTTCCAGGGAGCTGTATTTCTTCCAAGACAGATTTGTTTGTTCTTCTGGCAGTCCATGGTGTATATTCAGTATTGTTCGCCAACACGATAATTCAAAGGCATCGGTTCTTTGGCCTTCCTTATTCATTACCGGCTTTTGAATGCATATGATGCGATTGAAAATACCATGGCTTGGGTCAGGGCCACCTTAATCCTCAAAGTGACATCTTTGCTTTTTAACACTTTAAAGAGATCTTTTGCAGCAGATTTGTCCAAAGCAATATGTCCTTTGATTTCTTGACTGTTGCTTCCATGGGCTTTGATTGTGAATCCAAGTAAAATGAAATCCTTGACAACTTCAATCTTTTCTCCATTTATCATGATGTTGCTTTTGGTCCAGTTGTGAGGATTTTTGTTTTCTTTAAATTGAAGTGTAATCCATACTGAAAGCTATAGTGTTTGATCTTCATCGGTTAGTGCTTCAAGCCCTCTTCACTTTCAGCAAGCAAGACTGTGTCAGCTGCTTATCGCAGGTTGTTAATGAGTCTTCCTTGAATCCTGATGCCACATTCTCCTTCATATAGTCCAGTTTCTTGGATTATTTGCTCAGCATATGATTGAATAAGTATGGTGAAAGGATACAGCCCTGATGCACACCTTTTCTGATTTTAAACCATGTAGGATCCTCTTGTTCTGTTCAAACAACTGCCTCTTAATCTGTGTGCAGAAGCATGTTTTTAATGTTTAGATTTTCACTTGCTATATACGGATTTCACTGAGTAATTATTGGTTTTTATAAAAACATGTTTTAAAACACTGTACAGTTCATTAGAATTGAAGAGGAAACAACATCTCCAGCTGACCTTATTTGCTAGAATGGAACACGGAGCTTCGTTGTGTTAAGTTGCCCTTCAGAGTAGATACCATAATCTGATTGTACCCAGTTTTCTATAATTACCTCTGACAACGTAATTAAAAAAAAAAAAAGCCTCTTTATATTGAAGATAAAAGCATACGCTATTAACCATCCAGCTAAGGACCACAGTTTGACAAAAAGCTTTCTCTAATTAGTATGATTGTCAAAGTGTATCAACATCAGGCTGTTGGAAGAGTAATGACTCTTTCAGGAAATTGGACCAGTTAGGGAAACTTTTGTTGTAGTTGTTAGGAAGAGCTTGCTGGTTTGGCTACCCCTTATCTCAAGATGTGTTTTCCCAAGAAAAGAAGAGTACTCTAGGGAACAATTTGGTGCCAAAAAATGGTTGGAGACTATCCGACCCTATCGCTTCTTTTGATTTTTTAAAACCAAATATTAATGCTTAAGCCCTTGGCCTTTGTTACATATTGGCAAAAGTAAGAAACAGTGTATACATAAACAAAGAAATGCAAATTGAAGTAGTGACATTTAGATACACAGCCCCAAGTAGAAAGTTATTTATCCTGTATCCAAAATTGATGAGGCTTTTTATTTTGGCAGGTTGTATCAAATGGTCCCTACCAGGTGTTTTGCTGCTAGCTTCAGACTAAAGCCATCTGCTAAAAATCTTTATGTTTTGCTAAAATTAACCAGATACCATTAGATGTTTAAAGCTAAAGATTGATATTCACTGACTTTTTCAGTGCTCTGTACTCCTCATCTTTCATTCCTCCACTGGAAATATGACTCGGCGTAAACCATTATGCTAATCTCTTTACATGCATTATTTTCTTTAATCCTTGCAACAACTCAGTAAAAAAACCTAAGCTTGGAAAACTTTAATAACTGGCCTGTAAATGGCAGAGTCTGGATTCAAAATCACATTAGTCTGATACTGAAGTCCATGGTCTTATCAACTATCATGCTGTATTGACGTTAGAGACTTTGTATTCTTTTTTATTTTTATTTTTTATGGTTTTATATGGTGATTGGTTTCTTTTAAGGGAACTCTTGAGAGAAGATAAATTAAAAATACTGAATTACTACTTAAGCTGTTGGGAATAAATGAGTCCCTGGGTAGTGCAAACAGCACACTCAGCTGCTAAACGAAAGGTTAGAGGTTTGAGTCCACCAAAAGGCTCCTCCAAAGAAAGACCTGGCCATCTATTTTAGAAAAATCAGCCATTGAAAACCCTGTGGAGCACAGTTCTACTCTGATACACATGGGGTCTCTATGAGCTGGAATCCATTCGACAGCAGCTGGTTTGGGAATAAATAAAATGTTTTATAATCACTTTTTTGTGGTCAGGATCAATAAAAGGCTAAAATGATAAAAGGACATTTTATTTTAACTGTTGTTGTTATTAGCTGTGGTTGAATTGGCTTCAACACATGATGACCCCATTCACAATGGAATGAAAGGCTGCCCGGTCCTGCACCACCCCATGATCAGTTGTGGATCAGACCATTGTGATCCATAGGGTTTTTACTGGCTGATTTTCAGAAGTAGATTGCCAGGACTTTCTTCCCAGTGCTTCTTAGTCTGAAAGTTCTGTTGAAACCTGTCCAGCATTGTAGCAACACAGAAACCTCCACTGACGGATGGTGGCTACACATGAAGTATATTGGTTGGAAATTGAACCTAGGTCTTCCACATGGAAGGCAAGAACCACAATTGCCCCCTTATTTTTAATTAGCTATTGAATGTATAAATATATTTTTACATTAAAAAAGTTTAATTTTAAGTTAAAAACTGAAACTTAAATAGATTGTGCTATTAAATTGTTGAACCTGGAAAAATGATCTACAAACCTATTGCACCTTGAGGTTAAAGAGGGCAAGATGACAGATGAAGCTGAAATCTGAAGAACTGAGTTACTCTCTGGTCAAATATCCAAGAATGTGTGATTTCTGGTATATTTGTAGATGTTATCTGGAAAAGGAAGTGTTGAGAGCTGTGCTTGGCCTGAAATTGATCCTGGGGTTCTATTTTAGGAAAATAAAACTGTAGAATTGGGTCTGTAAAATTGGGACATATGCTTAGCATGTTGGGTCTTTCCATTGAGTGTGCTCTTGGAGTTCAGAAAGGGTTTTTTGTTAGGGAATGAACAAATCTGTCGTGGAAGAAGTACAGCCAGAATGCTCCTTAGAAGTAAGGGTGGCAAGACTTCGTCTCATGTACTTTGAACCTGTTATCAGGAGAGACCAGTCCCTGGAGAAGGACACCATGCTTAGTAAAGTGAAGGGTCAGTGAAAGAGAGGAAGACCCTCAACAAGATGGATTGGCACAGTGGCTATAACAATGGGCTCAAACATAGCAACGACTGTGTGGATGGCACAGAACCGGGCAGTGTTTCGTTCTGTTGTACTTAGGGTCGCTATGCGTTGGAACCAACTCGAGGGCGTGTAACAACAAACAATAACAACAAAGCTCTTCTTAAGTTTTACTTGGAATCTGTAAACCTTTTACATAAAGGTGGATTTCCATTTTAGATCTCAATGAAGTTTATGTTCCGTTTGATGTATTTAATTTACTTGTTAAGGAAGGTCATTTCACTTTATACTTTTATCCTACTGAAGAATACAGTGAGTATTTTTCCCCCACTTCTCTTTTTTTTACTTCCAATATACGTATTTTCTTTCTTTGGGAAAAGCAATGAATTTGTTTTTAATTTTCTAAATAGTAAGGATAAATTTTTAATTTAAGAGGAAGATTGTTGTAAAGTTCACGTTTAGTTTTTCCCAGAGGAATATAATTTTAAAAAGAATGAATATGTTTATAAAGTGTTCCATAGACTATTCTATGCTTTTCCTAACAGGTTCACTAAACGTAAGTTTCAGAATGAGTGGTGTCATTTCCAAAATTGAATTTCATCATTAATGCTCAACTACTCTATCTTCCTACCTTTCCTTATATGAGTTGGGGTTTTAGATTATTCTTAGTGTGAAGAAGTTTTTTCGATCCCTCCCAGCCCTATTTTCTAAATGCTAATCTCATCATGTCACTCCCTTGCATAGTTTTTATCTGATTTTCTTCAGGTGATGTCAGTGTCACCAGCAGGGCTCCCAAGGCCCTCTGCATCTGGCCTACACCCACCTCTCCAGCTAGATACAGTATTCCTCTCAAGCCTACTGGTCATTTTCCAGTTCCTTAAATGTGCCACGCCATGTTGCCTCTCCTTCTCCCTTGTTCCCACAGCACCTTTGCAGTCCCTTTTTATGGCAGTCATCTTTCTTGCATTTATCGTCTGTTCTCTCCATCTCATCTGGTGTAACTTTGTCTCTGCCACTTCTGTAGCACCAACCTTACATGGTACCTGGCCCACAGTCTTTGTTCTAGAAATATGTATGGACAGGTGAATGAGTCTGCACTCTAAGCAAAATCTTGAGAGGATATGAATATGCAGCAATAAAGATATAAAATCTTGTTCTTAAGACTGTGATATTCTTTATTCTGCAGAATATTTTCCTTCATGTTTTCTTTCCGTTTTGTAGAAGATAGCAGAGACATTATCTAGCCCCATTTTTCAGTCACAGGAACACGGCAGGACCCCACGTCCAGCTCTCACACTCCTGCCTTCTCTACAGGCAGGCTTCTGTTCAGATCTCATCCAGACCCTTTTCAGAATACTTTTTTTAAAAAAGTGAATATTAGGTGTGTGTTATTTTTAATTACTGTCACTGATGTATATAATTTGAAAATTAATGTTGCTGTAATTATATTGATATATTGAATAGTTATTCCTAGCATTTTAGTCAGACAAATTAAGCCTGTTTTTGAATTCATCTTGAAAGCCTTCAAGTGGCTAAGGAATTGGGAGTATGCAGAATTAAAGCCTTTGTTCTGTGGTTAATTTAGCATGAGTTAGCAAATGTAATTGACTTTAAAAATGTGGCATCAGGATTAGATTTCTCTTCAAGGAGAACTGTTGGTCTCTGTTCTATCTTGCCAGAGGTTTCTAATTTGTAACAGGTATCTTACGTGGGTCACATTCATAACTTGGATTAAGGTGATTTGTTTGGATATGTTGACAAGAAGCTAAATACTTTAAATAGGGGACATCTTCCTTTGGGACCACAGATACCCAGATTTTGAAAAAGAGATAAATGTACTATCATGGATTGAATTATGTCCCCCAAAAAATGTATGTATCTATTTGGCTGGGCCGTGATTACCAGTATTGTGTGATTTTCCTATATGTTGTAACTCCTGCCTCTATGATGTTAGTGAGGGAGGACGGTGGCAGTTCTGTTAGTGAGGCAGGACTCAATTTACAAGATTGGATTGTATCCTGAGGCAATTTCTTGAGATATAAATGAGAAAAGCCAGCGGAGAGATAGGGGGACCGCATACCACAAAGAAAGCAGTCCCAGGAGCAGAGCATGTCTTTTGGACCTGGGGTCCCTGTGCAGAGAAGCTCCTAGTCCGGGGGAACATTGATGAGAAGGCTGACAGAGAAAGCCTTTCCCTGGAGCTGATGCCCTGAATTTGGACTTTTAGCCTACTTTACTGTGAAGAAATAAATTTCTCTTTGTTAAAGCCACCCACTTGTGGTATTTCTGTTGTAGCAGCACTAGACGACTAAAACATGTACTGTTTACTGTTGTATTCTCTGTACGCAGCATAGTACTTGGCTGGAATTAGGTGCTCAGTATTTATTGGTATTTTCTACAAGTGAATGAATGAATGAGTGCATAAAGATCACTAGGAAACAGAAGAGATAAAGTGTTTATATATAATCTTTTGTTTTCTGCTGTAATGCAATGTTCTAGTTCAACTGTTTCTCTCACTGCCCTTTGTACTCCATGGTGGGCTCCTGTACCATCTTCCACTTGCTAAATGCATGTGTTCTAGAAGGTTGTGTCCTTAGATATCTTTTCTTCTCAAATGACACTCTTACCCACTTTTTTTTGTTTTTGTTTTCTTCCCATTCCCATGTCTTCATCTGGTTTTTCTGTGCTAAGACCTCTAGGTTTGTGGACTCCATTGTTGGGTTGGGTGTGTCTCCAGTCACTCATGGAAAGTACTGTCAGCATCTCAGACTCAACTGTGTGACTCATCCGCACCTCCTTCTGACTTTCGATGCCAGGCACTATGGATCATTTGGGAATATCTCTTTTTCCTCCTGCTCTCTTTGGTCTGTGTTTCTTGAGTACCGTCTATATACGGATAGCTCCAGATTTCCATCACCAATCCAAATCTTTCTCCTAAGTATCAGATCCACGTATCTGTCTGTTGGACTCCCCCTTAGGAGTCTGACAAGCTCTGTATCCTACCTGTGTTTTATTAACTATGCAAAGACATTCGACTGTGTGGATTATAAGAAATTATGGATAACATTGCAAAGAGTGGGAATTACAGAAATAAAAATAAATAAAAAGGAATGAGGCTCCAGAGTGTTCTAGATTAGTCTTGAGATAGATTTTTTTTAACTTAAATACATTTTTTTAACTTAAGTTTTTAAAATTTTCAAAGAAATACATGTATGTGGATTTCAAATCAAATAATACTTAAGACATGATGAAAAGAAGCCATCTCTTGTCCACTCCTACTCATTGTGAAGAATGGTAATTCCAGAACCCTTAATTGTGCTCATGAGGAACCTGAATATACACCAAGAGGCAGTTGTTCAAACAGAACAAGGGAATACTGTGCGGTTTAAAATCAGGAAAGATGTGCATCAGGGTTGTATCCTTTCACCATACCTATTTAATCTGTACGCTGAGCAAATAATCCGAGAAGCTGGACTCTGAAGAAGAACGGGGCATCAGGATTGGAGGAAGACTCATTAACAACCTGCATTATGCAGATGACACAACCTTGCTTGCTGAAAGTGTAGAGGACTTAAAGCACTTACTGATGAAGATCAGAGACCAGAGCCTTCAGTATGGATTACACCTCAACATAAAGAAAACAAAAATCCTCACAACTGGACCAATAAACAACATCATGATAAATGGAGAAAAGATTCAAATTGTCAAGGATTTCATTTTATTTGGATCCACAGTAAACACCCATGGAAGCAGCAGTCAAGAAATAAGATGACACATTGCATTGGGCAAGTCTGCTGCAAAAGACCTCTTTAAAGCGTTGAAAAGCAAAGATGTCACCTTGAAGACTAAGGTGCGCCTGACCCAAGCCATGGTATTTTCAGTTGCTTCAAATGCATGCAAAAGCTGATGATGTATAAGGAAGACCAAAGAAGAAATGACGCCTTTGAGTTGTAGTGCTGGCAAAGAATATTGAATGGACTGCCAAAAGAATGAACAAATTTGTTTTGGAAGAAGTACAACCAGAACGCTCCTTAGAAGCAAGGATGGCAAGACTACATCTCAGATACATTGGCCATGTTATCAGGAGGGATCAGTCCCTGGAAGAAGACATTATGCGTGGTAGAGGACCATCGAAAAAGAGGAAGACCCTCAATGAGATGGATTGACACAGTGGCAGCAACAATGGGCTCAAGCAGAACAACAATTGTGAGGATGGCACAGGACCAGGCAGTGTTTTGTTCTGTTGTACATAGGGCCACTGTGAGTTGGAACCGACTCAACAGCACCTAACAACAACAAAACCCTGCACGATCTGGCTCATGCTTACCTTGCCTACCTCTTTCCACCTCTAATTCTGCACTCCAACAATACTGAGCTTCCCTTAGTTCCTAGAGGGTACCATCTTTTCTTTCCCCTTTGAGTTCTTGTACATGCTGTTCCCTCTGCTTGGAATAGTCTTCCTTCCAGTACTCTTTTCCTGGCTAATCCCTGTTTATTCTTTATATCTCAGCTTGGACATCACTTCCTCTGCAAACATTTTCTGCTCCGAACCCCTCAAGTCTGGGTAGAGTCTTGTGGACACGCACAGCCCCCTGTATTTTCTATTGTGTGTTCTGAGCATTTATAACATTATTACAGTTGCCTCTTGGTCTCTCAGTAGACTGTGAGATCAGTGAGTACTTCACTATTTCTTTCTGGGCTTACCTTAGTATATTTTTTTGAATTTTTCCATCTCTTTTGGGTCTCTTACAACCTCAGGGTTGCGCTAGAGTCATGCCTTTGTAGCTAATTTCCTTGCCTCCATTATGTGCCATTCCTGTCCATCTGCCAGCTCAGGATCTCTAAAGTGCTGCTTGGCCGGCATTATGCTCCAGTCCATAGTCCTCCAGTGTGATGGAATTCATTGTTTTCCCTGGCCTTATACACCATAAGATAAAATAAGCAGTCAGCATAAGCAGTAAGCGTGCTCCTTTTCTACATTTTTATCTCTATTATAAAGACATTAATGGCCATTTTCCTAATGACCAACCTGGATAACTTGACATTTTTGAGTTCTTACCCACTGTCATGGATTGAATTGTGTCCCCCAAAAATATCTGTCAGCTTGGCTGGGTCATGATTCCCAGTATTGTATGATTATAATCTAATGTGATTTGCTTATGTGTTGTTAACTCTATCACTATGATGATGTTATACTGACGAGGTTTACAAGATTAGATAGTGTCTTAATCCAATCTCTTTTGAGATGTAAAAAAGAGATATGAGTAGAGACACATGGGAACCTCATACCACGAGGAAAGCAGTGCCGGGAGCAGAGCGTGTCCTTTGGCTGTGAGATTCCTGCTCTGAGATGCTCCCACACCAAAGGAAGACTGATGCATCACAAGGACCTTCCTCCAGAGCCAACAGAGAGAGAAAGCCTTTCTGGAGCTGATGCCCTGAATTTGGACTTGTAGCCTACTGGACTGTGAGAAAATAAATTTCTCTTTGTTAAAACCATCCACTTGTGGTATTTCTGTTAGAGCAGCACTAGATGACTAAGACGCCCACCTTCACTTTCCAAGCCCAAATGCTGTCAATTTAATTTTAGGAACAGAGCACCGAGGGAGGAAGGAAACCTCATGAGCTTTGGATTAATACTAGAATGATAGCAGCCATGGTTAGGTCACCCACACATCTGCCTACATGTGATACTCAGATTTCTTCTCTCCTTGCTGTTCCTACTGCCTGTGCTTCAGTGCAGACCCACTTTGGCTCTGTCTGAGCCATTGTCATCCCATCTAACTGATCTCATGCCTCCAGTTCTTTCTCCTTGCTACCATTTCTGAAGATCATATGGAATACTGTATTACGAAAATGCTTTTCTAAGCTGTAGACATGCCAAGTGTCCATCATCATGACCTTTCACATGGCTGCCAGGAATCTTTCTCAAGAAACTACTTATAGTTACTTCCTGGGAGACCTTCTGTCCTGGACTGTCTCAGTCGAGGGCTCCCTCCTGTAGATGGCGAGATGTACCTTCTCTGTATTTGTATTCATTGTCTCGTACTATAAAGTATTATTCATGAGTTTGTCCCTTTCCGGAACTCCTTGGGGGCAGGAATCATGCTTTATACATTTTTGTGTGTATTCCCCTCTCTCCCTCCTGCCCCAGCACAGTGCTTGGCACATAGGAAATTAGCAGCCCAAATCAACTATGTGTGTATTTGCCAAATACCCCTGGTGCTGCTGTTCCCTCTGCCGGAGTTGTCCTTCATTACTGTCTCCACCTGTTGAGTCCTTCCTAGCTAGCTGATATCCTTTAATACCTTCAATACGTAGCTTCTTAAAGTGCTGTCTTTGGATCAGTGGCATTGGCATCACCTGGAAGCTGTTTTCTGCAAATTAAGAACTTTGGAAAAGAGTTCATTATATTTTTATTTCTGAACACAGGTTCTTGCAACTGGGCTGAGTGGTCTCTACTCTTCCCTACCTACAAAGCTAGAAGAAAAAGGCGAAGAATGGCACTGCCTTCTTAAAGACGACTGGCTCTTACTCCCGTCTCTCGTCCAGTTCATGAATTCCCTGGAGTTTTGTAATGCAGTCATCCAGGTACCAGAGTACAACAACAGAACCCTTTGTTATGGTCCCATCTGGACACAAGCATTGCAAAGGATTAGTTTATAAGCTTTCCTTTTTTTCTATTTTAATAAATTTTTAAGGCTGTAAGCATACTGAGCACCCTTGGATGAGTGAAAATGTTTGTTTATAGGTTTCTGGGAAGTTTTAATTGAGAAAAAAATTAGTATATTTTCTTTATCTTCTTTATAAAAAGTGTTAATTCTGTTTTGATTATCCACTTAACCATCAAAAATAAGTTTAGTGTCTGACTCATTAAATAGATATTTTTAGCCTTCTAAGTACTCCAGATTATACCAGTTTTACTTCAAGGTCTTCTTGGTAGTCTACAAGACTACATGCATACTACATAAAGAATATTGTTATCCCAGTTGAATTTAGAGGAAGTTAAGCGTCTTCTTAGCAACACAAATTAAATTTGCTTTGAAATTGGCCTGCTTGGGGGAAAAAAAAACTGCTGAACTCTTATATATTTGGCTTCTTGATTAGATTTTTACCTTTCAATTTCTTGTTACTGTTTTCAATACAAAATCAGATTTTATGTATACTTAAGGATGTGTAGTAGGTTTCCATCAAAAATTGTTTCATTTTTATACAACATAAATATTACTTTAATTTTGGTCTTATTATGAAATCAAATTTTCTTTATGGTGATTGTAGGGTGAAAAATGTTAGTTATAATCTTTTTATCTACCAAATAAAGAAATAGCTTCTAGAAGAAAATACAAGTAAATTACTTTAGTTCTCATCTCATTTTTATTGCTAAGTCAAAGGAAGTTTTATTTATATATAAGGTAAATGAAGTACATTTTAAGTTTTTTTTAATATTACAGTTTATCAACATTTTCTTGCAGAAGTGTGTGGAAATAAAAAAGATGGAACTACTATTGGTTCCTCCCCAAATGTACACACAAAAGAGATTATCAGTAATTTAAAGATCTAGTCGCACTTCCCTAGAAATTGCTTTTTACTTTATTGTTTGATTTTATTATATTTTTTAAGAAAGAGAAGCAAAGCTAATGGGCATGAGTAACAGCAGGGAAATTGTATGTGTCATACTATATTTTAAAATTGAAGCCATATACTTTTACTTACGAAAGATATTAGCAAAGGGTTACCCATGCCAAATGTATTTTGAAAATTAATTATTATAAGAAGTGCTGCAGCTCTGGTAATGTTTTCTGTTTTGGAACAGTATCTATTTTTTATGAAAAGCTTTTATAAATGCCTTCCTCCCCAAAATAAATGACTATTGGAAAATGCATCTTCAAAATGAGAAATTCTATCTGTTCACAAAATAAATGTATTTAATTATTTACTTTGACAGTTATATTCTTTTTTAAAAAGATTAGTCACAAATTGAGATGGAACCTAGATGAAGTTATGGGGCAAAAATTATAGTTTCAGATTATTTAAATTTATGAATCCTTATTCAGAAGGAAATTTGGTGGTGCAGTGGTTAAGTTCTCAGCTACTAACTGAAAGGTTGGCAGTTTGAACCCACCAGCAATCTGCTCCAGTAAAGAGTACAGCCAAGAAAACCCTATAGGGCAGTTCTCCTCTGTCATATAGTGTTACTGTGAGTCAAAATCAACTCGATGGCACACAACAACAACAACACACATACTCGGTTTATTTTCTTTTCTCAAATAGAAACTTTAAAATTACCAATCTTTTAAATTTGGAAGTCCAGCTTCTGCTAATTTTAGCCAAACTGTTTATACTGGAACTAACCATCTGGGGGAAAAAAAAAAAAAGATCACATGGCAGTTTGAGGTCTGAATTACTCTTTGACCATTGAATATTTGGCCAAAATTTGAATTCTCTTTTTGAATTTAGAGTGTACATAGAAATGTTGACTTTAAGGCCTAAAGATTGAACTTTTTGCCTTTTTCATGACTACCTGTGTCTCTCTTAGGTGGCTCACCCCTTGATTCGCAGTCAGCTTGTCAATTACATTTACAATGGATTCTTGGTACCGGTCTTGGCTCCTGCTCTCCATAAGGTCAGCAACTGGCTAAGGGTAATCTTTTGTCTGTTTATAGTACTAGTGATGGAAACTGAGAAAGGTGAACAAATGTAGTTGACTTGATGGTGGCTTTAGCCTTATTAGTCTTCTCATTCTGTCTGCGTTTCTTAGCAATATTAAACAATGGTCATAGCTAAAGCATGATGGGATCCATTTGGTGTCATAGAATACAGCATTGTGAATGTCAATTAAGATAGTCGGCTAAACTAGGATTGACAAATAGATTCTTGTTCATGGGTAATGGCTACTTGGAACTCTCTGTTAAGCTGTCCTCTGAAGCAAACGTCTGGCATAAGAGTACAAGGTCCACTGTGTGGGCATGTGAGGGGCAGTGGTCGCACAAGCTTCTTAGATTTGTCATCTCTTTAATAGAGGATAATTTTTTTTTGTTATAAGAGTTTTGTGACAGCAGAAATTAAAGTGAAACCAAGTTAAGGTCCCATCAAATATTGGCTGTCTCATTATCACCACCATGAATTCCTATGACACTCTCATTTTATATAATTATTTAACAGATATCTTTTGTTTAGTGAGCTGTCAGGGAGATACCAATGGACAAAGAATTCTAATTTTTAGTAGTTTTTTCTTCACTAAGAGACATACACAGTACATAGTTCAGAGGGTTTTAGTTTGTCAAATTATTGGACTCACCAGCTGTGGCAGGGAGAGAAGCAAGGAACAACTAAAAATGTTGTTTTGATGGAATGCCCACCTTTTCATATCGTGAAGCTACATTTTCATGGGTTCTGATTTTATAGAATCCAGGAATGCTTGATTATGGCAATTTGAAGCCTGGCTGTACATGCTGATGGATTTCTAGTTTCTAGCATCAGACCTTGATGAAAGATGTTCATCTCTCACCATTTAATGTCCTTTGAGCATCGTGACCTTCTTTTCGAAAATCAACAGGGTACTTGGTCTGACTAGGATTTTTATATTGTCTCTAGTTTCAAGAATTAGTCTTAGAAATGTGGTTTAAACATAAAAATGTTGAAATTTCCAGGATATTTTTAGAGACCAAGTCTCTGAAATTAGATCTGTCTTAGAAATTATGGGACATATATTTTCAGAAAATACAGACCTGTGTTTGTATCCAGGTGTCCTTCTGTTAGTATCTTGACGTTCTGAGGTGGAGTGGGGTGTCTCATATTGAAGGTCTTTAAGCCACTGCTTGGAGGAATATACCTCTTTGGAGGAACACAGCAGTACTGTTGAAATTCTTTGCCAGTAATTTTCCATATGTACTCTCACACTTTTAGACTTTCTTCCTCATTTATTTGCATCCTCTTCCTCATTGACCTAGTGACATGAAATAATTTCCCAAGTCATTATTATACTAATGATAATTATTATAATTGTTATTTGCTCAGGATATTTTATGTTATTAGAATTAGTGTGTCTTAATGTTGTGATATTAACGATAAGTGTTTATCCATAATTGAGGACAGAGAGCTGTTGTGAGGGTCCGACTGGTCACTCTTTGTGTTTCTCCTTCATAGTACTTACCAGAAGTCAAATTAAATCATTAAACGTGCAATTACTTATTCAGTGTCTGTCTCCCCAGTGGTCTGTGAGCTCCTGGGGGTAGGGGTCACATCTGTTTTGCTCACTGTTGTATTTCCAGTGCTGAGCACAGTGCCTTACACTTAGGAGGTTGGTAGAACAGCACACAAATAGAATGATGTTTGTTAAAGTGCCAAACAGAGTGCTGGTACCTGCTACATTGCCAGACAGTTGTTCACAGAGACTGATAGTTAACATCTGACACAGCACTTTACGTATATTAACTAATATTATTCTCAATTATGCCCATAATTAAAATATGTTATTTAAAAAATTATAAAGTCAATACATGCTTACTGAGGAAAAAATACAGTCAATACTGAATATATAAAATGAGAGTGAAAGTTCTATATTAGATTTAAATTTCCAACTCATAATTAAGGTTCCTTAACTTTTATACATTGCAGACAACTTCTCCCCAGGGCATGGAGCCCTGGTGGTGCAGTGGTTAAGTGTGCGACCTTTTTTCTGTGGTACTACCGGGCGAGTTCGAACCGCCAACCTTTAGGTTAGTAGTCAAGTGCAAACCATTTGCACCACCCAGGGGCTTCAACTCTACTCATATAGCCTGAAAGGCCTAAAAGTCTGCTGAATGACCTGCTTACCCTCAAACTTAGAATAACAAAAACCAAGCTCATAATACATTTCTCCCTAGGCCAGTTCAGCTCATCTACTGCATACCTCCTTTTTAGTGAATAATACCATTTTTTCCTAGTTACCTGGCCTAGAAACCTTGATTATTATTGAATCTTTTCTCTTACTCTCCCCTCATATAGTGCCAGTATTTTTTTCATAAGGTTCTTTAATATGATCCTTTTTGTTCTTCTCCTAACAATGTCAATTTAGGCCTTCATCTCCATACACCTCGACCACAGGTAGTGTTTGCTAACGGGCCTGGTTGCTGCAGGCTGTCTCACACATCACTGCTGGAGTAAGTTTTCTAAACACTTCTGTAAATGCATTACCATTCCTCTAAAACCTTCAGTAGCTCTGTTTCCTACAGTCTCCTTAGTCTACAGTATCTCCTGCAGCACCCTGTTCCATGCCATCCTCATTCATGTCTCAAGGCTTCTTCTATACTCAGTCTGTTTCCTTTGCTTGGAATGTTCTCCTCCTTTTTCTTTTGTTGTTAGGTCTTATTCTTCCTTCAAAGACCAGCTTAAATCCCACTCCCTCCTGCAGCAGTCACTGACTTTGGGGGTGCTGGGCTTCTGTCTTCTCTAGAATTTGTAGATCTTAGTGCCTCTGTTAAGGAGCCTGGTGGGGCAGTGGTTAAGTGCTTGACTGCTAACCTTTGGCTGCTAACAGAAAGGTTGGCAGTTCAAACCCATCAGCTGCTTCGTGGGAGAAGGATGTGGCAGTCCGCTTCTATAAAGATTACAGCCTTGGAAACCCTATGGGGCAGTTCTACTCTGTCCTACAGAGTCTCTATGAGTCAGAATCCACTGGACGGCCTATGTCAGTCATTTAGCACTGAATGACTGTTGTTAGGTGTAGTCTGATATTTAACCCTGTCTCCCCACCTCTTGCTGATGCCCCTGGAAGCGTCTATATCTGCGAGTCTCGAACAGTGCACCAAGGAGTCCTGGAGCTTCTCAGGGGCCCTGTGAGCTATTTTAAATTTATGAGGGAAACACAGCGCCATCTTTCGGACACGACATGAACTACCAGTTCCAGGTGGTCCACAGTTTCAACACTGAATTGTATACATATCATTCAGTGTGGTCGTATCTTTGCAAAGCTCGATTTTCGGTGGGTGCCGTGCTAAAAGCAAGTACCACATGAAATCAGTGTGGAACAGGAATGAGGGTGTCAGTGTTCAGTCTGATTCTACGATTTGAGTGCCCAGCAGGTGCTAAGCTGTTAGGACTTAACTACATATTAAACTGGACCTAAATACTTAATAAATGGGGTTATTGGGTATTTCTTTTAGCTTAGGGATGCTGTGAAAAAATTACTGATACACTGAAGATACCATGGACTGAAAAAGTTTGATACCCTCTGGTCTATTTGTGTGCTCTTTTTATGCCTCTGGAGCAGGGTTTGGTGAACTATGGTCCATGAGCCAAATCTGGCCTGTGGCGTGTTTTTGTATATCCCAAGAGCAAAGAATAGTTTTCACATTTTTTCAAAGGTTGTTAAAAAAAAAATTAGGAATATATGTTACAGACCATATGTAGCCGACAAAGTGTAAAATATTTACTTTCTGGCCCATCACAGAAAAAGTTTGCTGACCCCTGCTCTAGAGGGTAGCTTGGTGTTCTGTATATTTCAGGTGATCAGTACACGTTTGGAAATGATGATCACAGTGGAAGAAAGTCCCCAGGTTGAGAGCAATGGCCTAGTGAAAGGATTATCAAGAATTTTTTTTTTTTTTTTTAATGCAGTTAACAGGCTGAGGAACAGCAGAGGACAGACGTGAAACAGGCTGATTTGTTTTGTAGCTGGCTTGGAGGAATCTTTGTTGGGTGTGTTGTTCAGGGGTCCTGAGCTGGCAGGACACCAGCAGATAGCAATAGTAGCCGAAGATGGTGTCAGCTCTTGCCTTGGCTCTAGCAGGGGGGACTGGCAGAATGTGTGGAGGGAAGGGGTTGCATAAGCAGCAACCTGGTCTCAGTCATATCATTTCTGATAAGTGTCTTGTGAATGAGGGTATTCATATGCTTTGTGGATTATTTTGGTTCCTTTATTTGGAGATCATTAAGAAATTAGGACAGAAGTTTGATGCTGTGTGTGGTCAATGGAGGGAGACCTTTAGGGAGGGGAGCGTGCTGAAAGTAAGGGATGGATGGATGGGAAAATAATTACACACCATCCTTTTCTCCAGGCACCTCACAGACTTTGCAGTGATAACTGTGACCTCGAAGAAAGCCTGTACCTTTGGTTTTTGCAAAGAGCAGCCAGCTGTGTTTCATTCAGTTAATTATTCCATACACATGCACTTGGAAAAGGAGAAGCAAAAAATGTAGAAAACTGATTTTTTCCACCATCTTGTATGTGCTAAAACCATGCTTGAACAATATACATGGGTAGAGTAATTTCAGCCATTTCTTTAAAGGCATGTGTGCTGGGTTCATAGAAGTCATGGTGGAGCCCATTTGTTTTACAACCTTGTCTTCCACAAACACACATATATATTCATGATTTGCATCCTGCAAGCTCAGTAATTCATTGGTTATTGACTTAGGTTGATGGATGGAAATTTTTGGGGGCCTAGAGAAGAAAAGATGGAAAGAGAGGCTGGGAGCAGCCACACTTGTTTGTAGCCCTCTTGCTATTAGTGAGTATGTGGTGGGGTGGGCTGGGACCATATTAGTTGGGCTCTCACTGGCGAGGCGTATTTTGGACTTCATGCCTAGTAAAACTAGCGACTGAAGGATTTTTAAGAGTAATTAGTTAGCATCTTCAAATTATTATTAGTGTTATTAAATATTAATGAACTGTAATTGGGTGCTGAGTTTACAGGAGGAGTACACTGGTCTCTTATGCCATCATGCTTTCAGTCTCCAGTGAGGAGGGGGACAGTGCCTGCCACTTAGCCGTTGCCTCGTTCCATTTCCCTGTCCAGCCTTCCTCCTGAATCTCTAATGTAGGAGATAGGAGAGGGTCTTCTGGGTGGGAAAACAGTAGAAGATCAGTTCCCCTCCTTGCTCTTAGAGCAGATGTCCTGTTGCATTTTTGGATGCCTAGCATGTCAGTGCTCTTTGTCACTCTGCTGTCCTCTGAACCACTTCCTGTTGAAAAACACCTTGGAGTTTTGTGTCTAGTTTCCAGTTATGCTGTAGAATTTCATTGATTAGGTCATTCCTTTCAATGGAAAATTGGAAGGAAGAAAGAATCAAATGCACAGACTTAGGATGCCATCTTGGGGCTGGAATTTTGAAATTTTATTTCTCAAACGTGGTTCTTTTCTAAAATCTTTTGTGGTTTCCCTTGAGTGATGGAGTCCCACACTAGACCCCGGGTCCGGGGTGAACCATATTGAAAGATATATAGAGGAATCATGTTTTGGTATCTACATTTCATATTTCTACTTATGTATTTCTATAATTTGCTTTTTAATACCCATCTCTACATTCTTGACCCATGGTTTCTATCACTGTGTTGTCTTGCCCTATTCTTGCCATCTGCTCATTCCTCACCCTGTAATAATGCTAAACTGTAATTGTTCATATGAAACTTTGTTTCTCACCATGCCTGGATAAGCCAGTTACTGAGAATATTCTGGCCTCCACTGTGCTGGAAGCACACCTGTGTGCCCACCTTGGCCCTCAAACCACTGGTCTGGTGTAAAGTGACAGAATCTCAAGGATGTCCTGGAAAATGAGGCCTTTCCTCTTAGAAGCTGCTGCTGTTGTCTCTGCACCTTCACAGGCAGGCTCCAGCTGGCTCCAGGGCAGGGGGGTGTCCCTTTAGGGCCATAGAGCAGCTGGGAAAGGCCTGTGAACTCTGGTTGCTTGAGCTCAGCAGGAAACCTTAATGCACCTGGTGCCTGTGTTTTGTTGTAGTCACTGTCCAACGCTGGCAATCCAGTTGTGACTGAGGGGAACATAGCTAAGGAGGCTGGCTCAGCTGGGATGGGAGTGGTGGGGCCCAAACAATCATTCTGACTCCTCAGTTACCCTGGACTTAGCAGAAAAGTACCAGGAAAGCAGAGGCCAGATGTAACGATCACTGTAGTCAATCAGTAATCGCAGTTGAACGAGGTAATTAAAATGCCCAGTCCTGTCGTGGGCCTGCAGCTATGTAACATGGAGTGGCAGTAGCACTATTAAACTCAGATTGAAAAATCGTATTAAACAGGCCGGCTCTAGATAGCCTAAATTAATAATTGCTCTATCCAGTGAGAGCTAGCTATTAAATAGACCTAGAAGATTTTAGTGAGAATTATTTAACAGGCTTTGACTTGGAAATACTTGATTTATTAATTGAAAACTAAGAGTTAGTGTGCACCATCTAATACATTCAGTTAATGCATTATATTCAATGACTACAACTTTGGGAAGCAGTCAAGCTTAGCAGTTCAAAACATGGGTTTTGAAGTTAGAGATCTTATTTGAGTTCTAGCTCTTTGCTACTTAACTAGCAATGTGACTATGAACAAATATCGTCATTTTACGTATAGGATCTATAAGATAATAATATCTACCTCATTGAGTTCTTGTGAAGAATAAATGAGATAATGCATTTAAGGCACTTCTCACTGTCCCTGGTACTTAGTCCTAAATAAGTATTGCCTGTTATTATTTACTAATCTAACCAGCTGAATCTCTAAAATGAGGTTTCTGAGACATCCTTTGCATGACACTGTATGTTACTTGCCAGTTAATTTTATCCCATTTTTAGTCACTTCACTTGGATTTTAGATAATATGATTATTGTTCCTTATCACACTTTTACTTTATTTCACTGAATGCATAAGTTTGGGTTTTCTCAACTATATTTCTCTCAGAATGAGAAGAAGGTGACATCAACTCAGGTTGTTCATAGGATTGTTTTCCTATTTATGAATTGTCCCAATTCTCAATGCCAGAGGTTCTTAAAGTTAAATGTGCAAAGACAATTACCTGAGAACTTTTTAAGTGCAAACTCCTGAGTCCCAGAGATTCTAATTTAATAGGTTGGGTTGAGGCTCAGGAATTTACACTTTAGCAAGCATCCAGGTGTTCCAGTACCATGGACTGCCAAAAGACAAACAAATCTGTCTTGGAAAAAGTACAACCAGAATGTTCCTTAGAAGCGAAGATGGTGAGACTAAGTCTCGCATACTTTGGACACGTTATCAGGAGGGATTAGTCCCTGGAGAAGGACATCATGCTTGGTAAAGTAGAGGGTCAGCGAAAAAGAAGAAGACCCTCAATAAGATGGATTGTCACAGTGGCTGCAACAATGGGCTAAAGCATAACAACGATTGTGAAGATGGTGCAGGACCAGGCAGTGTTTCATTCTGTTGTACGCAGGGTTGCTATGAGTCGGAACTGACTCAGTGGCACCTAACAACAACAACTAACAGGTGTGTCAAGGACCACATTTGGAAAAATACTGATCTATGCCCTACTCCTAGTATTTTTATTATTTATGCTATTTCATTGCATTAGAAATCAGAAGACATAGGTTCTAGTTTTATGTGTGATCTCAAGTGTTGTAACTCTTCTGGGATCTAGTTTTGTCATCTGTCATACTCCCCACCCTGTCACCCTCCTAGGACTATGGTGAACATCAAACAAGAAGGTGGTTAGAAGCACTTTGGGAAGCTGTTAAACCCTTTCCAAACTAGCAAGGTATTAAAATGAGGATAAGGTTTGCCCTGCCTCCCTGCAAGCTATTTTAGCCCTCAAAGCAGGTAACATAGGTCAAAGTAGTATCTAAAGGTGAGTAGTGAAAGGAGATTCTTGGGTTCTTAAGTGTGGGCTCTAAGGATGTGGTTCAGTCCCTGGGGTGTGTATGGTGTGTGACTGAAAGAGACACCGCCCTGTGTTAGTTTTCCTAGGCCCGCTGTAACAAAATACCACAAAATAGATGAACTTAGAAGAACAGGAATTTATAGTCTCACAGTTCTGGGGCTAGTACGTAGTCTGAATTTAGGGTGTTGGCAGGGCCATGTTCTCTTGGAAAGCTCTAAGGGAAGATCCCTTGTTGTCTCTCCAGCTTCTGTAGCTTCAGGCGTTTCCTGGCCTTCTTTGGCCTGTAGATGGATCTTCATGTGGCTGTCTTCCCTCTGCATCTCTTTGTGTCTCTTCTGCTCTTTTAGAAGGACTCCACTCAGATGGAATTAGTACTTACCCTACTCCTTTGTGACCTCATATTAACTGATAACGTTTTCAAAGACGTTATTTCCAAACAAGGTCACATTTACAGGTACTGAGGTTAGGACTCAAACCTATCTTTTTGAAGGACACAACTGAATCCATAACACTCCCATTGTTCGGGATGCTGGACAAGTTCAACTGTTTATTACTATGAAATCATCTTTGCTTTCCAGTGCGGTACTATTAAGACATGGACAGCGATGCCAGTACCATAAAACTTGTTTCAAATGGAAATGTTATCAGCTTGGGAATGGCAGGACTGGCCGTTCACTGTTGTTATGACAATATACTATAAAAAAATTGCAGTGCCACCACTGACCAGGCCCCACAAGGTGCATTGGTGTTCTGGGGAGAAACAAAAATGAGTGCTCATTGTAATTTGAGGTTACATAATAAAGATAGGATTGCAAGATTTTCTTTAGTTGACTGTAACCATTATTACTTTTTTTCACTTCCCGCATTCTAGGTTATTAAATGGAAAGATGATGCACACAGATACTTAGATCCTTATATAAATATACTTTTCCTTTTATCAGTATATAGAAAAGCGTGAGAGTCCATTATTTATCCCAGAACTATTTTTTTGTGGACTGACTGTGAAACATAATGAAATGTCTTATGCTTATTGTGGAAAGCCTCTGAGAATGTGGAAATAGTAAGAGAACCTATTGGAACATTTGCTTTTTTTAAAAAAAGAATCTTGTAACTAATGCTGAGGTCTTATGCTAAGTTTCCAGCCTAATTAAGTACTGTATCTTTGGATGTTTTATAGACATGGAGGCGCCAAGTAGGAAACATGGCATGTGTGCAGTGGAGACCTGAGCATATTGTTATATGATTGGAAGTGCAAATCTTTCCTCTCATTTTGCATATTTGCATAACAAATAGTGAATTAATCGGCTATTAAAAAAAAAAAAAAACCCATTGACATCAAGCTGATTCTGACTATATTATCACCTTGGTCCAAAACCAGCTTCACTGTGTCTTGGGGCACCCTGATCCCTATAATGCTGTATCAAAACGAACAAACAAAAGACACAAAGCTGGCCCAAGTAAATAGACTTAAAATAAAAAGCAAAGATGAAGGCAGATGTACTTATTGACATAAACCTAGACGTAGTGGTATCCAGTGAATAAGTTATTTGCAAAGGACTTAATATGGTGTGGACTTTAGAATCAGATTGCTGGGGTTATTATCCCAGCTCTGCCACTTGCTAGCTGTGTGCCCTTGGGCAGAACGTGTAGCCTCTATGAGCCATTTTCCTTGTTTAAAAAATGAAGATGATGGTAATAGAACTTAACCTTATAGGATTTGTGAGGATTAAGTGAGTTGATTCTTTAAAACAGGGACTGGGTTGCTATGAGCCGGAATTGACTGTGCAACAATCGGTTTGGTTTTGGGTTTTGGCACATAGTAAGGTGCTATGTAAGTGTTAGCTCTTATTACTTTTGTTGTTTTTGTTGTTATTATAGTTGCTGGAAAATCATAGTTTTAGGTAACTGAGCACCTCTTTCATTGCTCTGTAATTTATAAAGTTTGGCATATTGCCAAGAAGAAATATGTAAATAATTATAGACATTAAGGTACCTAAGGAGAAATAATGCAGAGACATAGAATATGTAGAACCCAAATATTCGAATCTTTTCCTAGGCTAAACCAAACTTCCTCTACTCCTCTATTCATAGATTCATTTTGCCATCTGTACCCTGAGTGTGAATTGAACCTTAAATGCCTGTGCTTATTTATGCCTTCCCTTCACACGAGATACTGTGAATCAGTGTCACAGCAGTCCAGGGAAATGTCAGTTTCCCTCCCCTGATCAATTCAGACCGTAGCTGCCAGTGTAGCCATTTCTCTCTTATTACCATTCACCTGGGGATAGGTCAGTGGGTACTGGTCCCTTCTGTATTTGTTAGGTCCAGTAATCTGATATAACAACTGACAGAGTGCAGGGAAAGTGCTATCTTTATCTAGAAGAAGAAAGGATACAGAAACAAAGGATGAGGTCCAAGAGGGGTCTTGGCACAGAGCTTCCATGGCCCTAGGGGATGTACTTACCCTCCCAGAGCAGAATGTTCCTCTCTTCTGCCAGAAAGCTCCAGTGAGCCTCTGTCTTCCAAGGTCTTTGTTGGCATCACAGTGTGGCCTCCTGAGGCATAGTCAGCACTGGGGCCCCCAAGTGACCCTTCTTCATTAGATTGGCCCCTACGCATTGGCCTCTGGTGTGGTCTTGCTCTCAGGAACCAAGACCAAAGGCCAAATTGTTTACTGCAAAAGGGTTCCATACCTTGTAGATGACTTTCTCTTCCAACTATACTTATTCTAATTTTTCTCATCCTCCAATGTCCAGACTACATAACACCTCCTTCTGAAAGTCTTCCATGATCCTGCCAGGCATCCACAATTGTCGTTTACTTCTCTAGAGCTTGGTTGGTATCATTCATGTGGCACTAAAAGGTTACCTAGTATGATCATTATGCGTTTAATATGTCTCACCCCTCCTACTAGTTGGTAAACACTATGCGAGCAGGGACCATTTTTTCCGTATCTACTTATTCATCCATTCATTGAACAAATATAGCAGCATATCTATCACACTACCTTGTACATAATGAGTGTTAAATGATGTTTCTTGAATAAATAAGTGAATGTGTGAACATAGACATGGTGACTAGGTATGTGTGGAGTAAATGCAAGGGGGTGAGAGGAGAAAGCTAAAGAGAGATTTAATAGAGCTGTTGGCATCAAGGCAGGTTGATGAACTAAAGTTTGGCTGACAGCTGGCGCTCTTGGTGGTATGGAGTGGGAGACAAGTGAGGTGCATGAGGGAAGGGCTCTCTAGGATTGGCTAGAGATGGCTGTTGCTGAAAGTGGGACAACTCTTAAATGTTATGAAAATCTAGAAGGGAAACGACCAGATTAGAGACAGATATTGTTGGAAAATATAAAGGAAAGTGTAGATATTTTATAGAAAGAAGCAGAAGGAACACAACCAAAAAACATTACTGAAGAATCAGTGATGGCTCCAAGATTCACGTTTGAAATGTGCTCCCTACATGTAGAGATGAAATTGTACAAGGTAGGCAAACTTTTCTTTGCTGCTTTTGGTTTGAGTTGCTTATGAGTTATCAAGTTAAAAGTAATTGGAAATATATCATTTCCATGGTTGTTTATCAAGATATCAAACTACATGGATTGGCATGTGTGCTCTTCATATTATTTTAAATGCTTTACTGGAACTGGATGATTTACCTCAAAAAGCTAGAAGTAGAAATACCTCACGATCTAGCAGTCGCAATCCTAGGTGTATACCCTAGAGCTCTAATAGCAATGACACAAATAGACATATGCACACCTATGTTCACTGCAGCATTGTTCACAATAGCAAAAAGATGGAAGCAACCTAAGTGCCCATCAACAGATGAATGGATAAACAAATTGTGGTACATACACACAATGGAAGACTATGCAATCATAAGGAATAATGATGAGTTCTCAAAATATATTATGACATGGATGAATCTGGAGGACATGCTGCGTGAAGTAAGTCAATCACAAAAGATCAAATATTGTATGATCTCACTATTATTAAAAAACAAGACTAGGAATACATGTAGAAAGCAACATTCTTTGGTGGTTACCAGGGATGGGAGGGGGAATCACTTTCTAGACAGTAGACATTTGTTAGTTTTGGTGATTCAAAAGACAATACTGAGTAAGGGTAAAGTCAGCACAACTTGACCAAGATAAATGATGACACTAAAAAGTACACAAGAATAAAGGATGACTTTGGAAATGCTGTAATATATACAATTTTGCAACAATAGTAATAACTAAAAAATATGTGTGTGGTTATATAGGCATGTGTGCGTATGTATGTCTTCAAACGTACATATGAATGTATGGATATGCATGTATAGGTGTTGCTGTAGGCAAAAGTATATACATGTTTATGTGTGCTGTATATATGTTCATATATAAAATAAAGCACATAGGGGGCACAGTTAGGGATACTTCCTAGATGTAAACACCTCACGGGATTAGTTTAATGGGTTTGAGGGCCTAGGACCATAGTCTCATAGAATAACTCGATCAATTGGCATAACATAGTGCATAAGATTATGCTCTACATCTTATTCTGGTGAATAGTATCTGGGGTCTTAAAAGCTTGTGAGCAGCAGTCTAAGATACAAGTATTGGTCTCTACTTGTCCAGAGCTAAAGAGAAGGAAACCAAAGACTCAAAGAAGAAATTAGCCTATAGGACTAATGGTCTACACAAAAAGCGACCTCACCTACCTTGAGACCAGAAGATCTAAATGGTACCCGGCTAGCACTACTCCACTGTTCCCACAGATGGTCCCAGATAGAATGGAGGAAAAATGTAGAACAAAACTCAGATTCTTGAAAAAGGCCAGACTTACTGGACCTGTAGAGACTAGAGGAATCCCCAAGACTTTTGCCCTGAGATAACGTTTAAACTTGGGACTCAAACCACTCCTGGAGGTTACCTTTCACCCAGATGATAGATTGGCTCATAAAATAAATAATATTACCTGTGAGTACTATGTTCTTCTAAATAATCATCTAAATGAAACCAAACGGTAAACATTTACCCTAGACCAAAGGTGAGAAGGTAAGGAGGGGAGGCAGGGAAGCTAGATTAATGGAATCAGAACAATCAAAATGGAAATAATGAGAATGCTGACACACTATGAAAAATGTAATCAATGACACTGAACAATATGTATAGAAGTTGTTAAATGAGGATGAAATTTGCTATGTAAACTTTCACCAAAAACACAATAAAATATTAAAAAACAAAACAAAACTGGATAATTTAACAGTCCCTTCCTGCCTTCTCATCCTGCTTTTGGGCAGGAGCTACCTATTTGGTCTCATGTATCTGATTGAACTAAGAAGCACATTCCTCATGTGTATTATTTTTTGTTTTATAGTCCTGTCTAATCTTTGTCGGAAGAGTGGGCTTCGGGAATGGTTTCAGTTCTAGAAACAGTGCATTTGGGGGCCGTAGATTCAAGGGCTCTTCCAATCTCTGTCAGACCATTAAGTCTGGTGTTTTTACATGAATTTGAGTTCTGTTCTTCAGGGAACCTGGGGTGGGAAGGGGAAGTGTGCTGTCATGTTGTGAGAATTGCAACTAATGCCACAAAACAATATGTGCATAAATTTTTGAATGATAAATTAAAAACAATAAAAAGAGGAAGAAGAAAAAAAAGAAGGTTCTGGCCAAATCTAAATGGAGAGATTAAATTGAAGATAGAAACATATTATATGTTATGTACACTCATGGAATTTTAGGATAGACATAGTTCTAGAGATTGTCTAGTTCCAGATCCTCATTTTTCAGATGAAGATATTTAGGACCAGAGAGGGTAAGTAACTTGCTCAGGCTCACACAGCTGACTGATTATTGACAGAGCTTGGACCAAATCCAGATCTCCAGATCTCAAGGGTTCAGTATCCTGCTGTTTCTAATACTCTCCTCCGCAGTCAATCCTGGTTCCATGATTCCTTCCTTGGCATACATTTAACTCCTGAGCTCCCAGTGTAGAATTTAGAAAAAAGTTCTCCTTATGCTTTGTTTAATTGCAAAATAGAAATGTTTCTTACAGAGTAAATCCCCTTCTCTTGAGGCTCCTGTGCAATGCAGGGGATGTTTGGGTGTGCATCTTGAGTCTGTCTTGAGCTTCTCCTCTTGGTAAGTCTGCTTGAGAAGGAGAGCTTGCACCATCTAGTGGACCTAAGAAGATGCTCTCAGGTTTAATTTTTTGGTGGCCCTACTTTAAGAAGAAGAATGGAAAATATTTTTACTCAGTAATCTGTAGATTCTCACATGAAACCCTTTGTTCTTATCATGAGAGTGGAGTTAGCAGCACAGAATGATGGCAGGGTTACTTTGTGCTTTAGAGTGCTAAAAACAAAGCAAATAATTGGCCATGCTTCTTCTTACTTTTAATGGTGGAAGGAGGGTAAAGGAGTGGGTAATGTATCAACCTTGTTTTTTCACCCAGTGTTTGGATTGTTTTACTCATTAATTCAAAACATTAGCTCTTCTGTAATGGGCCTTCCCATCATAAAAAGCCAAAAGCAATCCACTGCCATTGAATCAATTTCATAGTGATACCATAGGACAGAGTAGAACTGTCCCATAAGGTTTCCAAGGCTGTAGATCTTTATGGAAGCAGACTGCCACGTCTTTCTACCGTGGAGCTGCTGGTTGTTTTAAACCACTGACGTTTTGGTTCGCCGCTGAGCGCTTTAACCACTGCGCCACTAGGGCTCCTTCTTCCCATCATAGTTGGGAATTACTCAAATCCAGCTAGTATTCCTGGGAAATCCTCTGATGCTCATTTGGGTGATTAACTTATTTAAGAATGTGTACAGTATTCTGCTACCCAGTTGGATAAATTAAGGTTTTGGAAGCTTCCAAATTCCTTCTTTATTTTCCTTCAATAGAGATTTTAAATCCTTTCACAAGCTATGTAAAATATTTGTCTTACGTGGCAGGTGGTAGAAGATGGTATCTGTGAAGCCAGATAACTTGATGGCTGAGTGGGCAGCACAGGCAGGAAGATCTCACCACCCCCTTTGCTGTGTGACTTGAAATGTCCGTGGCCTCTTGGGCTGAGTCTCCTTTGGAAAGAGTGTCATTGCTCATCTTCGTATTTACAAAATACTGCAGCTCAGTAAAACTTTTTTTTTTCTTTTGTTACTCCATCAGCTGAAATACATAGTTGTAATTGATGTTCATAATGACCAGGAGGCTTTTGATTAGTGGTTCTCACCATGGTGCACATCTCACCCAGAATCACCAGGGCATGCCCGGCCCAACAACTAGAGATTCTGATTTAACTGGATGGGGTGAGGCATGAGCATGGGTAGTGTTTAAAATCTCCCCAGGTGATTCTAACATGGAACTAGGGTTGAGAACAATTGGTGTATGGTATTCTTGGAAATGTGAAACATTATATTGCAAATCAAGTTTGGTAGTGTCAAGTCTATTTTCTGGCTTTTTAATTATCTGAACATTGGAAATCCATATTTGATAACCAGTATTCTCCTTGGGTGAGGAGTCCTGGTGGCACAGTGGTTAAAGTGATCAGCCGCTAACTGAAAGGTTGGTGGCTCAAACCCACCTTCTGCTCCATGGGAGAAAGATGTGGCAGTCTGCTTCCATAAAGATTTATAGCCTTGGAAACCCTATGGGGCAGTTCTACTCTGTCCTGTATGGTTGCTATGAGTCAAAATCAACTGGGCGGCAGTGGGTTTAGTGTTTGGATTCTCCTTGAGGCTTTGGGAGCAGGAAGTGTACTGTATTGTGGCTGGAGTAATAAAGTTATCATTGTGTTTAAATTCCTCCAGTTTTACATCTCTAGGAAGGGTGGTAGGAGTCAGTTTTTGTGCACTATCTGAGGAATGTGAGTACTTCCAGGGATGGTCAGAAACAGTGAGGGCCAGAAGTTAATACTTTTGTGAGTGGCATTTTAATGTGTTATTATGATTGTCCTCATCTGAGGGCATTGATTCTCTATTGTTGGCCCTTGTCCCAGTGACGGTAGGAAAATTGGTGTCTCTCTCAGTGCATTTTTTTCTCTTGCTGGTTTAATGATGAATTTCACATCTTCCTATGGCTTCCAGGAGTAAGGTGCTCAGTGGGTTCTTGGAGAAGCTGTTTTCTGGGGTAATGTCCTGATCTGTCCCTGGGAGCAGCTTTCTTCTGACAAATGTGGCTGAGTTTGTTAGAGGAAGGATGGTGTGGTAAAAGGGGAAAAAGTGGGTAGTAATCCCTCGAAAACACCATGATTTAAATTCTTAAAATGGGAGATGATTTCTTTGACCTTAATCAGTCTACATGGTTTGATACAAACATTCAATTTCAAGGGGCTATTACTCTGTTTTAGAGGGCAGGAGGCAAGAATGTTAGGGAATTGTAGAATTCTTGTCTGGGCCTATTTTCCTCAAAATAGTGTGAAAAACATGAAATTTAGTATCAGGCAGACCTGTGTTTGAATCTCGTCTCTGACACTTATTGCGTACTTTTGGGCAAGTTTTTGTGAATTCTCTCATCTGTAAGATGATGTAATTATTTACCTTGCACGGCCAGGGAGAATTAACTCAGGTGAAGTATGTAAAGCCTAAGCACAGAGCTATTTCTGGAACTACCACTAATAGTTGCAGTAACTAATGATAATAATAACAATAATAGTAACCAACTTTTTTTTTCTTCCTTTGGAAATGGTGCCTGGGATACAGGTAGCTCCATAGCCTGTGTGTCTAATTGTCTTGAGGGTAGGGATGCAAGGGGTGTTGACAGCGACCCAACTGGGAAAGGCGTACTCAGAATTTTCATCCTCACATAATCAACATGCTATAAATTAGAGTCACATCACATGTTAATTCCTTAGAATGTAGTTGCTCCCTAGAAGGGTAAATCTCATAACTCACTCATCTTGTGTACATCCTGTTAATTTAACTCAGAGGGGACTAGAGTATTTAAACAATGTGGGAGGGGGTTGGTATGGAAAGGGGGAAATATAATTTCTGTGGATTACTATGGTAGAAGTTGTATCTAGTGCTGTGGGGTGGGGTGGGCTTTGGACATCCAGAAAGCATTGGGCCATCACGAAGCTGAGAAGAGGAGATGCCAGGATGGGGGACAGGAGGGTGGTGAGGGTCTAAGCACACAGCCATCAATTTTGAATTCCTGTTAGGACCGCCTGTGTGTTGCCATACATTTACCTTGGTACCACCTTTGTCATTTGCCGTAAGCCGGAAGTGTCTGGAATGCAGTACCACTTCTTTGAAGCGCTCAGCCTAGAATATAATGCATGTATGTGAATCAGTGTAAATGGAAACTGTGTACTGAGGGATCTGTGATGAAGTTTCAGGAATGTGAATATAGTTTAATTGAAGTATAAAGAAGTTCTCCTCCCCATCTGAGTTCTGACAAGTTGGGAAATAAGAAAAATGAATGAAGTAGATGAAAATAGTACCTTTATTAGCAATAAAACTGATACTGGAGAATAGGACTTAACCTGTGGGCAAGATTTTCTAAAACTGAATCCCAGAATTAGACAGACTTGCCCAGACACAGCACTGGACTATCACAGGCTCTTTCTTGTGAAGCCTGCATAGGTAGCACCTGTGCCATGGAGAGGCAGAGAAGAATGTGTACTTCCTACTAGAAACCTGGCTCCCAGAAGAAAGGAGCAATCTCATCCCCAGACTTATCAAAATGACAAGTTATTCCTCCTTCCCTGAGGAAGAGCTTCTGAGAGAGGCCAGAAGTACTCTGCTAGGACATCCTTTATGTGGTAGGAAACATTAGGATTGGAGACTTCAGTTTTCTCTGGGATTGGAGACTTTGGTTTTCTCTGTCACCTCTATAAAAATCTAACGTAGAAAACAAGCCAAGTAGGAAGTAGTAATTCATATTTAAAGGAGCCCTGGTGGTGCAGTGGTTAAGCACTCAGCTGCTAACTGAAAGGTCAGAGGTTTGAACCCACAGGCCACTCCAAGGGAGAAAAGACCTGGTGATCTGCTCCTATAAAGATTACAGCCTTGGAAACTCTAGGGGGCAGTTGTGTTCTGTCCTGTAGAGTCGCTGTGAGTCGGAATCGACTTGATGGCAACGGGTCGGTTGAATTCATATTTAAAAAACAAATGAGGTGGTTTAAATGTCACTCTCATGACCATGAATTTATAATGGTCCCTTTACCCTGCAGAAGATATTCCTGATTTGTTCACCTGGTTTTTAAAACCCCTCCTAATCTGGCTGCATCCTACCTATTAACCTTCCTTCCCCTCATGATTTTCAGATGCAAATCTGAAGTCATATCTGTGTCCTCACTGCCCTGTTTAGAGTCTACTCTTGTTTGTAGTGGTTAAGAGCTACAGCTGCTAATCAAAAGGTCGGCAGTCCAAATCCACCAGCCACCCCTGGGAAACCTTATGGGGCAGTTCTACTGAGTTGGAATCGACTCGACGGCAGTGGGTTCGGTTTTTTGGGTTTTCTTGTTCCTCTGTTCCTGCTGAGTTATCCTTTCCACTTCGTATCTGCCTGTCCAAAATATATCCATCTGTTAAGTCCCAGTACAAGCCCCACTTTGGGCTAAAGCCTTGTGCTCAAGCACACGCGGATTTTTCTCATCTCTAAACTGCTACTGAGCTTTCTGTTGGTGTCATGCAGCTTAGTACTTGTTTCATCATCTGAGTTTTATCAGCCAACGTCTGTAAGTACTTTGAGGGACAGGATGTTTCTTAAACTTCTTTTGTGTATCCTCGACTGCTAGTATCATATTGTACACATGAAAAGCACTCAATATGTATGCAATTGGTCAAATACATGTATCAAAAGGAAGTGGTTAGCACCCTTATCACGTCGTTAGAATAGAGTTATGTGTTGGTTATATTGGAAAATAAAATTACCAAGGCAGAGAGCTTAAGTTAGCTTTTAATGTCATGTCACTTACACATAATTAAAGAATCACAGATTTTTTGGGGAGTTGAGAAGGTAGAACATCTAATTTAACACCAAGCATTTTAACAGTTGGGAAAACTAAAGCTCATGATTTGAAGAGAAATGTTCAGAGTCTGTGAGTTTAATATTTGTGAGAAGAATAAGAGATTATGAAATACATGATCTTTCAATTCCTTAACTTTAGATTATCCACAGAAGGTTTATGGGGCAGCTTTATATTTGTGTTGGAGCCCTGGTGGTTCAGTGGTTAAGAGCTACAGTGAAATACAGCTGCTGACCAAAAGGTCGGCAGTTCAAGTCTACCAGCCACTCCTTGAAACCCTATGGGGCAGTTCTATTCTGTCCTGTAGGGTCGCTGTGAGTTGGAATCAACTGAACGGCAATGGGTTAATGGGTTAATATTTGCATTAGAGGGTTTTTCTAAGTGTTCCAAAGTACTTTTCTGTTATCTTATAGTGCCTCACTTTATGTGCTCAACAAAACCTTTGGGGGAAGGCGCTTTCATCAGATCTCATCGTTAACCTTCCCTGTTGACACATGTAAACTTACTGCAGGAGGTTATATAGTGTGGAGGTCAGAGGCACCATGCTTGTTTCACAGCTACAACAGGTGAGGCACCAAAAGATTACTTGAGTTGCCCAAGGTCACCAGATACTAAGGATTAGAATGTAGACTATTTCTACTACCCTGTGATGCTTTCCTTTTCTTAAATTATTATTTGTAGACCCCAAGAGAATTCCAGTTTAGAAAGGAAGCACGTTTACGATTCCCTGGTCAGCAAAGAGAAAGATTAGTTAACACAATTACTTAACCACCCAGGGGAGAAAGTTATGAAGCAAGCTTGGAGAAAGAACAGCTCAGCTTTGATTAGTGCTGAGAGAGGATGCTGCCCTTTGCCAGTGAGGAAGAGAAAGCAGGGAGTTGATACAGGAGGAGAAGAGGTCAGTTAGCCAGCTCTCATCTTCCGAGTCCCAGGCAGGTTTTTTCCAGTACAGTTTCATTATTTGTTTTATGTTGTAGAGATTCCAAGACATCATTGATCATATTTAATCATAGTACAAAAGTATCAATGACCAGATAAGCACACTCTTTAGGTTATTTGTACCATGGCCTGTTTCCATTAAACTTAAACTTCAGAGTTGACCTTTATTCATGTATTTGTTAGCAGAAAAGTTAACAGAGAAGATAGTACATATATATTTTAACAGATCTTTCAAACACTGAATCCTGTCACATTGATGGGTCACAGAGTCAATTTGGTAGGTCACAATCAGTACCTAAAAATAGAATAAAATAGAAAATTTCAGAGTGCATTATACTTAGTAATGGTAAGTATTAAAATATATAGTATTGTAAAATATATTTCTTGTGATGGGTTATGGTTAAAAAAAGTTTGAAAAACACTGTTCGTATGCTTTGGGGAATTATTTGAGAATCGGTTATAAGATTAGTCCTGACATTACATTTCTGTTTATCGTGTGCCACAAGTATTAGTTGGACTTCTCTTGGTATAAAGCATTCATTTATTTATCCATTCATTCAGCAAATATATTTTGAGCACCCAGTATATGTCAGGTACTGTTCTAAGTGCTGAGGATAAGATTTGTTTAGCAATTTACTTACAAAGAAAATTGTATTTTCAGAGATAACACTTTCAGTTTGAATTAGGTCCAGCTGTAGATAACAGAAAATTCCTTTTAACAGTCCTTTCTGTTTACAGTGCACTGGCAAGGGCATAGTCATATTGTCACACCTAGGTGTAAAGGAAGCAGGGAAATAAAGTTTTAGCTATAAAGTTAGGGTTTATTCCCAAGGAAGAAAGGGAGAACAAATAAAGGCAGTTAGCAGTGCCTGCCATAAACATCTTTGTTTCTATTGCTGGGAAGCTGAGAGTTTCTTTTATTATTGGAAAGGCACAGGCTGGGCAGGGCCACTGCATAAAGCTGTGCAGGTTGTCCACTGCACAAGGACACCCTGCCCGGGGGGCACATAGGAGAGATGAAATTCACAGTTCACTTATCACACTGTGTGCCCTGGCGTGGGGCTGTGTCCTCCCACAGGAAGGAGCACCTTTATCTAACTGGCAGAAAGACACTGTCTGCTCTGGCCAGTGCATCTGCTTACCAAGCTGTGGGCCCGGGGCTACTCTGCCGAGAGGGTTCCTTTTTCTAATTTGCAGAAATGCCTTATATGGCCTGGCCTTGGCTCAGAGGCTGGGTCCCCAATAGCCTAGAGGAGGACTTAATTAAATAGAATTTGACCCCAGACATTCCTGGAACTGCCCCTTCTCCTAGCACAACTCTTCTTGCTTAATTTTACTACTTTTAAAGTTATACAAGTTAGGTGACAAAACTTGTATTTTCATTGTGTTACCAATATGGAAAAAAAAAAAAAAGTACCAGAGTTTAAAATACACAAACATCAGTATCCATAGCATATGATAAAGCCAGCATTGCTGTTATCTGTGTAGTCTTATGCCTTTTTTCCATACAAAATATGGAAAATTTAGCCATCCAGCTACCATCAGGAGCGTGTGCCACTTCAAGGGATGGCACATTATTGAACCCCCACCGTTGGAGTTACATCAGTTAATAATTACAGTGATTTTTTTTCTTTAGATTCAAAAGATTTACTTTGTAGGGTGGGGCGGGGAGTAGGTAAACCAGCATAAGCAAATTGCAAGTGAACCACAGTACGCCCTCCCAGAGCTATCTTCCCCATCCCCCAAACACTCTTGTGCACACAGAGTAAATTTGTTAGTCTGAACCAATCTGTACGTACTGCACAGCCTCCTCACCTCTGACCCCTGTGTTACCTCATGTCATTTCTCTCCTTTGTAGGAGAGGAAAAATTCGGGTTATAAATTAAGCTTACATTTACTTCTGATTTGAAATAGAAAATTAGATTTTCTTCCCTTTAAAAAAAATTCAACAAATGCATGAGGGAGGTAATGTTGTACCAAAGGATTTGGCTTTTAATCATCAGAATTATGAAAAGATAGGAAGGGTCCCATCCTCTCCCAACAAAGAATAATACGGAAAATAACTCACAGAAAACCCTGCCTTATCTGATGCAACCAGGTGGTATTCATCTGGGAAACAAATGTGGAGAGGAGAGGGAGAATCTGTTCTGAAAGTTGGTGTGAATCTTTTATTCTTTTCCTGCTAAGAGAATATTAAAAATTTATCAGCAACAAATGCCCGCAAGTTTTTCTTCAGGTACTCAAAAGAAAACCAAAAAGCAAGGAAAACAGAAAGGAAGTTCAGTCTGTTTATTTTACCTTGTTGGTATAATCTTCTCTTGCCCTACACTGTAACTTGTTTTAGGCCCTGCTCTTCCCTCATTTTTATGTCTGACTTGCATTTCAGGTGAGGTGGAGAAGGAATAATTCTGACAGGATGCTCCTCTGTGATTGCTAAGTGCCAGGTGATGAGCAGCAGGTTTGGAATAACAGAAAAATGACCAGAATGACTGGAATTACTGAATTCATTCAGGCAGACGCCTGTGCGTTTTCTCAGTCCTTTCCTTGTATTGAGGTCTCTCCATCTCTCATGGAAAATAAGCCCGGAGTGGAATCTGTCTTTTATCATCAGAGCTTGCCTTTGTTATCTTTTTGATGTCTAGGAAAATGGGTCTGTGTTTAAACTTCTACCCCACATAATAGATTTAACTCAGCTGGCAGATTGAGTTGGAGGCGGTGTTGAGGCATCAGATAGCACCTTCTTGTCTTTGTTCTCAGACACTTCGTTTTAGAGAAGCTGCTGGTTGAGACTGGCCTATGAACCAATTCCCCCTTACTGTTGGGTTTAAAGTCAGTCTCATCAGAATTCAATACCGCTATCTTATTAATCAGGAAGAGAAATGGTGGAGGGGGGGAGCCTGAGGAAACATTTCTTTTTTCCCAGTAGATCACTTGAGAGTGTGGTGTGAGTTAGGCTCTGTATTTTCAATGAAATATTATTTGCTATACAAGGAAAATTCCCTCTGCTGTACAGAATTTTATCAAATTTGTCTAATTACCTTGCTAATGAAGGCACCTCCAACGTGGCCTATGAAAACCAAGTGTTTTATTAGTAACAGGGCTGCTAATTTACATCTTGACACATTTATGGATTACCCTTTGAGTATCTGACAATGCACCAGGTGCTTTGAGAATTCACACCGTAGGTCAGATATAGTTGTTTCTGCAGTTAAATTTGCAGTCTTAAAGGATGGGTAAATACATTTAGAAAACAGAGAAGGTGCTTGACTTATCCTAGAAGAGAGGAGGCTGAGGGGTTTAATAAGAATTCCAAAAGAGGGAAAAAAGTTGAGTTTTAGAGGACAGCCATTTCTTCATCACCACTTCCTTTTTTTTCTTTTTAATGTATAACATTCTTTTTTTATTGTACTTTAGGTGAAGGTTTACAGAACAAATAGTTTCTCATTAAACAGTACACATACTGTTTTATGACAATGGTTAACAACCCCACGACATGTCAACACTCTCCCTTCTCGACCTTGGGTTCCCTATTACCAGCTTTCCTGTCCCCTCCTGCCTTCTAGTCCTTGTCCCTGGACTGTTGTGCCCCATTAGTCTCATTTTGTTTTATGGGGCTGTCTAATCTTTGGCTGAAGGGTGAACATCAGGAGTGACTTCATTGCTGAGCTAAAAGGGTGTCTGGGGGCCATACTCTTGGGGTTTCTCCAGTCTCTGTCTGGCCAGCAAGTCTGTTTTTTTTTTTGTGAGTTAGAATTTTGTTCTACATGTTTCTCCAGCTCTGTCCGGGACCCCCTGTTGTGATCCCTGTCAGAGCCGTCAGTGGTGGTAGCTGGGCACCATCTAGTTGTACTGGACTCAGTCTGGTGAAGGCTGTGGTAGTTGTGGTCCATGAGTCCTTTGGGCTAATTTTTCCCTTGTATCTTGTTTTCTTTATTCTCCCATGCTCTCAAAGGGGTGAGACCAGTGTAGTATCTTCGATGGCTGCTCACAGACTTTTAAGATCCCAGACAGTACTCACCAAAGTAGAATGTATAACATTTTCTTTATAAACTATGTTATGCCAGTTGAGCTAAGTGTTCCCTGAGACCATGGTCCCCACAGCCCTCAGCCCAGCAATTCGTACCCTTAGGGAGTTTGGATGTGTCTGTGGAGCCTCCATGACCTTTCCTCGTACAAGTTGTACTGGCTTCCCCAATATTGTGTCACCACTTCTTATGTTAGCAGGGGTACAATTTAAATTACAGCAGATGGAATCTCCCTTGACTATTAGAAATGATTTCTGATTTGAAAGATTGTAAGCTCCCAACTGACTGTGTTGCCACAAGAAGCTGTGTAATCCCGGGGGTGGATAGAAGAGGATGTAGTGGATGTTTGTGTTTTGGATGCATGATGTCAGGCCTCCTTTCTTCTGTTGTGAATTCCACCATGGAACCTGAAGAGGCCATAGACTCCCTTTTCCTAGCCTCTCTTGCAGCCATAGTATGGCCACATGACCTGGGCTTGACTAGTAAGTTATACCTGGGAGCCAAAGACATAAAGAAGCAGGTACTGTAGAGAATTTTTTCAGGTGGAAGTGGCAGAGGTGGCAGCACATTTGGTTGACAGGACTAAGACCAAATGTGGCTGTGGTGCCAGAGGTAGCCTCTAGAACCATTGGGGATGGCCATAGCTATACAAGCTGACAGACTCTGGGGCATAGTTTGGGCCATGATCCCTGATGCTGCTGGCCTCCCATCATTCCTATCCATTTTCTAAGCCTGCTTCTTCAATTTTCTGGTGATTCTGTACGCTTACTCCTTTCAGTGAGTATTTTTTTCAGCTTAGTAAGTCATCTAGAATCAGTTCTCGTAAGACTGTACTGATACAAAGAACTGAAACAATAATATGCTTAGGATAGGCTTTAAGATGTACAATAACTGGTAAGTGCTATTATTTTTTGTTTTGTTCATATTATAGCAAAACCTGCAAAAGCCAGAACACATGTAAGGCGGAAACCTTTCAGAGAAGGAAAACTCAAATATTTCCCACTAATAGAGAGTGATAGAAAAGTGTTAAGACTGCATGTACCCTGTCAAAGGTGGAAAACTTGTGAAACCTGGAAAAACAAGACAAACCCTTCAAGTTTTGGCTCTCACAGGTTTCATCGTATTATTTTTGTGCTTGCAACTAAGAAGTTTGAATCAAAAAGGAAGAATCTGTCTGGAACAACTGATAAACAGGAAAAAGGATGGGACAAATGATCTTTGGGCTACTCTTCAGATCTTTCCTTCTGAGCTAAAGTATCTTTGAATTTTCCTATTGATTCTGATCTCAGAGTCATGCTATGAAATACCTTTCTTATGTGATATTTGCGGTATTATAGCTAAACTCTATTAGATGATATTCATATATAATGGATCATATATTAAATTACACTCTGAAGTTTTATAATGAAATTATAGGGTAAAAATATGCACACATAGGCTAGAAAGGGAGGTTTTAGGAATAGCTATTTGCTGCATCTTCCAAGGAGAGAGAGGCTTATGATAGGCAAGGGGGAAAGAATGTGGATGTTATGAGGACCATGACCCTTCAACTTGGCCAACCCCAGTTGCAGCATGGGCCCATTGGACACAGGGCAGTTTTGATTGGTGGTGGCAGCTTTATTTCTGGTCTTAAATACTGATCAACGGGTCTAAGGGATTAGAACTAGGTTCAAAGGGGCTAACATCAGCAATTACAGAAGAGAAAATATTTAGAGTGTCTTAGGCCATCACCTATGACAATCTCCTGATTCTACAAAATTCCTGGAGGGAGTGGAAACAGAAGAGGTGACTCATTTTCTATAGGGGCTATTGTATTTCCCCCAACGCCCCAAAATACGTGCATCCAGGTAAATTTTGTTCTTTTGTCACCACTACCTCCACTTCCTGGTTCGTTCTTGCCCCGGTTTGGCTTAGTTTAAGGTGGATGCCCCAAATTAGAAAATCATAGCCACCTGTTACTGAGTCCCTTCTATGTGTAAAGATTTGTGCACATTACCTCTAATCCTTTTAAGACTTTTAAAGATAGTGGATTGTCCCAGTTTGACAGAGGAGGAAACAGGCTCAGAGATTAAGTAACACAGTCAAGGTCATACAGCTAATAAATGTTAGGGATTCGAACTCAGGTCTGCGTACCTCCAAAGCCTGTGCTGTTTCTGAAAATCACCCTCCCTTATCTTCCGCTCTCAGTCCTCCTCAGAGCCTCATCTCCTCCTCAGCGCTGGCAGCCTTACACTCTGCAAGGCTAATGTTGTTCTGTAACGTTATGGCCCTCACATAGGTTCAGGTGTGAATGAGAATCTCCCAGTGCTTTTGCTTACAATAGCAAGACACAAACTATATCTGTTCATCTTTTTATCCCAGGCCTTAGTGCAGAGCTTCACATGTGCTTAACAAATGTTTGTTGAATAGTGTAATTCCTGACATTCTCATTGCCAGGAAGTGCAGGAAAAATTAGGAACCCCAAAAAGTGCAGCATCCATAACAGTTGAAACTATTCATGACGATCTAACCTCTGAAAACAAAATGGGAAAAATAGTAAAATAAATCAACCAAATCCCAAATAATAGAGGTGTATCTTGGGGGAGGGGTAGCCAGTCAGAATGGTGTTTGTTCACACTCCTTGAATGTGGGCCAGTCGGAGGGCACCGAGAGCATGTCTCAGGCCTTCAGGTACCACCAGGTCCAGTTCAGTACATGCAGCACTGCCTCCCAGAGTGTGTCTCAGGTGTTGCTGCTATTCTCCCCAATAGACCCTAGCCCTGCCTTCTGTTAGGTGGGTGGAGAGATGTTTCCCCATTTAGGACTTGGAAGGTCCCTGGAAAGTTATTTGTTCACTCTTCCCCTTAAGTTCATTATATTTAATTATATAAGTTATTAGACACATTGAAGAACATTTGGAAAAGAAGGACAAGACTAATTTTTATTTATAATAGCTTTTCCCTAAAATATGTTGCTGAAGCCCTCATTGTAGCCATGATTTGAATTTCCTCCTTCCTGAAATATTTTGGGAATAAATAGCCAAACTTACTGACTTTGGCTATCACCTCTGTTTACCTCCCCAGGCTGCCCTTGGTGGCGGTGTCAATGAAGTGTGTGGCCTAGAGGTTAAGGACCAGAAGGGAGACATGAGGGGTGCCAGGAGGGAGGGAGCCTGAATCATCTGCGGCAGACTATTTTCAGACCTTGAATAACTGAACATTTTCTGTCCTGAATTTTTGGCTGAAACGGTAGGGCTGCTCGCTGAGAACCAGGGTGTCTGTCTTCCCTTTGCAAGGGAATGTTCTTCTTTGTGCTCCTGCCCTTTGAGGGACAGTGATGGCTAGAAAGAGCCTATCCAGCTGCTGCCCTTGGCTGCACTAGGGTAGACAAGCCTCCTGACTGTCCATTAGCTGCTTCTCTCCGGCAGCAGTCTTCCCTGTAAAGACCCTGTTATCCCTGGTTCATGTGTTCCAGCCCATCATTTCTCTTCCCCACTGTACTGTCAGCGGGGGAGTTCACCTGAATCTGTCTCCTAACTTTCCAGTTGGAGCCGCTGGGGCTGAGGGCTCACAGATGACTCAGAGGAACCAGTGGTTAACTAGTTTTCTCCTCTGATATCAAAAGTAAAGCCAAGAAGGGTTGTTATTTCTAACTTGGAGAGGGTGCAACAGTCACCTGACTGCACTGCCTGCCACCTGCCTGAGTGAGAGAAGGTAGGATCCATCTGTTCGTTCCAGTGTGACTGGATCACGAAAAAACAATCAGCAGGTGGGAAATTTATTTTTCAGGGCACACATAAACCTGCCATTACAGGGAAGATTCTGGTGCTAATTTAGATGCAAATAGAATTGCTCAACTAGAGCTGATTACAGAAAGGTCAGAATGTCTATATGCTCAATTTCACTCTTACGCCAGGCGTTAAGTTAATGTGCTGCTGCAGTTGTGAGCATGATAGTTGGGCTGGGTTCTGGCCTTCATTTTTTATAAAGTTTGACTTTATAGAAGTGGAATGTAACACGTGGTGTCATCTCCTTCCTTCCCACTCGCACTCTTTTAGGAAGGACACAAACTGTCTACTTTGTTCATTTCTGAGAACTTTGAAATTTTAATAAAAAATAAAAACATACTTAGTCTATGGACTAAGATGAAGGAGTAGGTTGCCTGTAAATTCAGTTGACGTCCTGTTCAGAGAACTAATCTCAACTTCTTCCACGCTGGACCAAGCTGGGTTTTAGCCTGGAGTATAGGGAACTGGGGAAGAAAACTGCTGAGTGAAAGGATGGAAGAAAAGATTGCAAATTGATTTGGTTTTATCAGTGCTAGTGTAGTGCTTTTCAATGTTTTTGACTGCAGCTTGCAGAAATTTATTTTATACATTTATGTATGTTGTTGTTATGTGCTGTCAAGTCGATTCTGACTCATAGCAACCCTACAGGACAGAGTAGAACTGCCCCTATAGGGTTCAAAGGAACACCTGGTGGATTTGAACTGCCAACCTTTTTGTTAACAGCCAAATTCTTAACCATTACCATGTATGTATTTATTGAACACGTAGTAAGCACATACATATGTAATATATTACCTTATATATATAATCTGAACAAAATATGTATACAAGTTTCACAAAACAGTACTTCCTCTTACTACATGCAGTATACTCTGATATTTTCTTTTTGAATCTGGTCTAAACTGTTAGTGAACCAATAAATTGATTTCACTACCCACTAGTGGGTCTCAAACTATGGTTTGCAAAACATCAGTTTAAGGGGATTGGTGAAGGGCACTTGGCGAAAGGCTGATGGAGGATGGAGAAGGTGAGTGAAGAAAGAGACTTGTTTCAAAGAATGGGCTAATTGGATTTGATAGCAGAAAAATTATATACATGAATCAGGGCTCCATTCTAGAACCTGGGCTGAAAAGTAGCACATAAGAATGCCTAGTAGATGTATTCTTTATGGTCATGGTTGTACTTATCTTGTCAAGGATAATTGTTTGTAGGAACTGAATTTTTCTTGGGCTATTGCAGTCATTGTGGTCTGTCCACCTTTAGTAAGAAATAACATTGGTAAACTTTAGTATTCTTCAACTTTATTATTGTATATGATACAGCAGTAACGTAGAATCTCATTTACTATTTTTATGGAAATTTGTAGCTACCTGCAATTCTTTATAGACCAAGGTAGATAAATATTGACAGTCATCTATAAGGCAAAAAATTTTGTTTAAATTAACAGCTGATTGTCTTTCATAACTAACCATTAACAGGATGTTACTTTCTTCTTTTGCAAATACTTCTTTAGGTCATTAGGTGAAGTTTCAGTTTTGCATTCTGCACAGTAGAACTTCTTTTCTCTGCTGGTTTATCTTTAGCTTTCAAGTGACCACACTTAGGCTCTGGTCTCATCCTCGTTAAGGAGGTTGCCTGTTTGAGGGGATTCGAGGAAGTTTCTGAAAAGGAAGATAATGGCACAGGAAAAGATTTTCTGAGATAAAAGGTTTCTAAGGTCTGTAAGGATATGTTGGCGGGAAGACATGGAAAGAGATAGAAGCCAGATTTTCCAGTTTGGATATTAGTTTAAGGTGAGTGTGACCTCGATTTATAAAGAGTTTGCAATTTGATGCTTAATGGAATTGGGTTTTTAATATTTATAGCACGTTATGTAAATGCTGCCCCTCCAAGTGCTTTCTTAAATCCTCTTAGCTTATAAATGACAGCTTTGATTTCTAAAAAGAAATAAAATCTTTTCATTTATCCAGCCTAAGAGTAATAAACAATAGATGCTTAATGCTCTCCTTTCATGTCTACCCCAAAGCCTGAGACTTAGATTCTAAAGAGTTTATCGCTGTGCTTTTGAGCTGTTTAAGGTCATGTGTAACTTAAGGGGGGAAAGGCTGATGCTGCATTACTGGTCAAAGGCAGCTCTTGGAATTCTGCATGACACACCAGCTCACACTGCTCGACACGGAAGTTGAAAATACTGTTTTACAGAAACTATGCACGTGGTCCATTCAGAATGATTAGCACCACTTTTCTCCAGTGAGCATGACTGTTAGGGAATTAGATTTGGCTAAGTCATTTTGGATTGTAGTTCTGCTAAAGGACCCTGAGGTTGCAGTAGTGGAATGGATGTGAACTAATGGAGTTGCATGTTAGGGGTTGTTGTGAGTCATTTCCCCCTTGGCTATATTTGGTGATGTCAGTTATTTTTAGGTCTTTATAAAAAAAAGAAAATATCCCCACCCTCTGGAGACTTCAAAACACATGTAGAGGACACGGAAGAATGAAAAGTTAAGCTCATCTCTGGCAAATGTAAATCACTAGGTCCTTGCGGGCTGCCATTTATTCAGGAAACGTTTATGAAGTACCTTCTATGTGCCAGACTCTGTTCACTGTGCTGGAGTAGTAAAGAAAAAGAGACACCATTTGTCCCATGACAGTGTCACAAGAGCCATGAATGTGAGGCTAGAGAACTCCAGAAACACAAGGGTGTTTGGATGTTTGTTTCAGAAGCAGGGATGGTCTTCGAGAAGCACTCTTCTCAAGGTAATCTATTTGCCAAGTGGTTGATGCTCACCTGTTTCCCTTGGCTATATTTGGGCCACACACAGCCCTTTAGAGTTGATCTCATGAGAGTGGTTTGTTGAACGTTTGAGGGCTCACAGTGTGGGCGCCCAGTGGAAGGGGAGGGCGTTTGCATTCTGGTGCTATGCTCAGGCCACTCAGGGCACTGCCGTGTGAGTTTTCAATAGATTTCAGAGAGCGGATTCAAGCTTACTGTATCGGCATAGAGTAAAGAAAACAGACAAAACTGATTTGATAACATCATATCCACCTGGACTCATCTTCCAAAATATAGCTGAGAACCAAGAGATGTGTTTATTTAAGCAGCCAAAATAGATATCACCAAGCCTATATGCACAGAGTGCCTGTCTACACTTATGTGGCAGATTTGGAGGTCTGGCTTCTAACTCCATCTGTTGATTTTAAAAGTAGAAAATTATAAGTAGAAGAGGAATGTTGTGTAAAAGGAACAGCCCAGTAACAGTACAGTAAGGTGACAGCTAATGCCTTTAAAGGGAGGGAGAAGGAAGATGAAAAAATGAGAAAGAGAAGATGTAATCACTCAAAAGGTATTGCCATGTGTTTCGTTTAGTATCAAGTGCAATAAACTCATAGCGGGGTGGTTTCTAAGATACCTGGGGTGTGGTGTTAGAATCTGAAATTTTGAACAGCTTCCATGGTGATTTTCATGCATCTGAGTTTGGTTGTTTCTATACTACAGACTCCCCACGTGTCTGTCAGTTTGTTGTACTGTGGGGGCTTGCGTGTTGCCGTGATGGCTAGAAGCTGTGCCACCAGTATTTAGATACCAGCAGAGTCAACCATGGCAAACAGGTTTCAGCTGAGCTTCCAGATTAAGACAGACTGGGAAGAAGGACCCAGTAGTCTACTTCTGAAAAGAATTAGCCAGTGAAAACCTTATAAATAGCAGTGGAACATTGTCTGATATAGTGCTAGAAGATGAGCCCTTCAGCTTGGAAGACACTCAAAAGATGACTGGGAAGTAGCTGCCTCTTCAAAGTAGAGTTGACCTTAATGACGTGGACGGAGTTGAGCTATTGGGGCCTTCATTTGCTGATGTGGCACGACTCCAAACGAGAAGAAACAGCTGCAAACGTCCATTAATAATCAGAATGTGGAATGTATGAAGTATGAATCTAGGGAAATTAGAAATCATTGAAAATGAAATGGAATGCATAAACATTGATATCCTAGGCATTAGTGAGCTGAAATGAACTGGTATTGTTCATTTTGAATCAGACAATCATATGGTCTACTATGCTGGGGATGACAACTTGAAGAGGAATGGCATTGCATTCATCGTCAAAAAGAACATTTCAAGATCTGTCCTGAAGTACAACACTGTCAGTGATAGGATAATATCCATACACCTACAAGGAAGACCAGTTAATACAACTATTATTCAAATTTATGCACCAACCACTAAGGCCAAAGATAAAGGAATTGAAGATTTTTACCAGCTTCTGCAGTCTGAAATTGATGGAACATGCAAGCAGGATGCATTGATAATTACTGGTGATTGGAATGTGAAGGTTGGAAACAAAGAAGGATCAGTAGTTGGAAAATATGGCCTTGGTGATAGAAATGATGCCGGAGATTGCATGATAGAATTTTGCAAGCAAGACCAACGACTTCTTCATTGCAAATACCTTTTTTCACAAACATAAGTGGCGACTATACACATGGACCTTGCTAGATGGAAAACACAGAAATCAAATCGACTACATCTGTGGAAAGAGACAATGGAAAAGCTCAGTATCATCAATCAGAACAAGGCTAGAGGCCAACATCGGAACAGACCATCAATTGTTCATATGCAAGTTCAAGTTGAAACTGAAGAAAATTAAGACAGATCCATGAGAGCCAAAGTATGACGTTTGGTATATCCCACCTGAATTTAGAGACCATCTCAAGAATAGATTTGATGTGTCGAACACTAATGAGCAAAGACCAGACGAGTTGTGGAATGACATCAAGGACATCATATATGAAGAAAGCAAGAGGTCATTAAAAAGACAGGAAAGAAAGAAAAGACCAAAATGGATGTCAGAAGAGACTCTGAAATTTGCTCTCAAATGTTGAGTAGCTAAAGCAAAAGGAAGAAATAATGAAGTAAAAGAACAGAAGATTTCAAAGGGCAACATGAGAAGACAAAGTAAAATATTATAACGAAATGTGCAAAGACCTGGAATTAGAAAACCGAAAGGGAAGAACATGCTCCGCATTTCTCCATCTGAAAGAACTGAAGAAAAAATGCGAGGCTCCAGTTGCAATATTGAAGGATTCTACGGGGAAAATATTAAACAGGAAGCATCAAAAGAAGATGGAAGGAATACACAGAGTCACTATACCAAAAAGAATTGGTCGATGTTCAGCCATTTCAGGAGGTAGCATATGATCAGGAACCAATAGTACTGAAGGAGGAAGTCCAAGCTGCACTGAAGGCATTGGTGAAAAACAAGGCTCCAGGAATTGAGGGAATACCAGTTGAGATGTTTCAACAAACAGATGCAGGGCTGGAAGTGCTCACTAGCCCATTCCAGGAAATGTAGAAGACAGCTACCTGGCCAACCGACTGGAAGAGATCCATATTTATGCCTATTCCCCGGAAAGGTGATCCAACTGAATGCGGACATTATCGAACAATATCATTAATATCACACACAAGTAAAATTTTGCTGAAGGTGATTCAAAAGCAGCTGCAGTAGTATGTCCATAGGGAACTGCCAGAAATTCAGGCCAGATTCAGAAGAGGACATGGAACCAGGCATATCATTGCTGATGTCAGATGAATCCTGGCTGAAAGCAGAGAATACCAGAAAGTTGTTTACTTGTGTTTTATCGACTACGCTAAAGCATTCGACTGTGTGGATCATAGCAAATTATGGATAACATTGTAAAGAATGGGAATTCCAGAACGCTTAATTGTGCTCATGAGGAACCTGTACATAGATCAAGAGGCAGTTCAGACAGAACAAGGGCATACTGAGTGGTTTAAAGACAGGACAGCCATATGTCAGGGTTGTATCCTTTCATCATACCTATTCAATCTGTATGCCGAGCAAATAATCCAAGAAGCTGGATTATATGAAGAAGAACCCGGCATCAGGATTGGAGGAAGACTTATTAACAACCTGCGATATGCAGATGACACAACCTTGCTTGCTGAAAGTGAAGAGGACTTGAAGCACTTACTGATGAAGATCAAAGACCAGTATGGTTTACACCTCAACATAAAACAAAAATCCTCACAGCTGGACCAGTAAGCAACATCATGATAAATGGAGAAAAGATTGAAGTTGTCAAGGATTTCATTTTATTTGGATCCATAATCTACACCCATGGAAGCAGCAGTCAAGAAATCAAAAGACACTTTGCATTGGGCAAGTCTGCTGCAAAAGATCTCTTTAAAGTGTTGAAAAGCAAAGATGTCACCTTGAAGACTAAGGTGCACCTGACCCAAGCCATGGTATTTTCAATCACATTATATGCATACGAAAGCTGGACAATGAATAAGGAAGACCAAGAAGAATTGACGCCTTTGAACTGTGGTGTTGATGAAGAATGCTGAATATACTGTGGACTGGCAAAAGAACAAACAAATCTGTGTTAGAAGAAGTACAACCAGAATACTCATTAGAAGCAAGGGTGGCAAGACTATGTCTTACATACTTTGGCCACGTTGTCAGAAGGGATCAGTCCCTGGAGAAGGACATCATGCTTGGTGAAATACATGGTCAGCGAAAAAGAGGAACGCCCTCAACGAGATGGATTGACACAGTGGCTGCAACAATGGGCTCAAGCATAACAACGATTGTGAGCATGGTACAGGACCAGGCAGTGTTTCGTTCTGTAGCGCATAGGGTTGTTATGAGTTGGAACTGACTCAATGGTACCTGTCATGGTTTGAATTATGTCCCCCAAAAAATGTGTGTATCAATTTGGCTAGGCCATGATTCCTGGTACTGTGTGATTTTCCTGTATGTTGTAAACCTGCCTCTATGATGTTAATGAGGGAGGATGGGTGGCATTTGTGTTAGTAAGGCAGGACCTGATCTACAAGACTGGATTGTGTCCTGAGGCAATCTCTTGAAATATAAAAGACAGAAGTGAGCAGTGAAACAGGGGCACCTCATACCATCAAGAAAGCAGTGCCGGGAGCAGAGCACATCTTTTGGACTGGGGTCCCCGCGCCGAGAAGCTCCTAGTCTGGGAGAACATTGATGAGAAGGCCGACAGAGAGAAAAAGCCTTTCCCTGGAGCTGACACCCTGAATTTGGACTTTTAGCCTACTTTCACTGTGAGGAAATAAACTTCTCTTCGTTAAAACCATCCACTTGTGGTATTTCTGTTATGGCAGCACTAGATAACTAAGACAGTACCTAACAACAACAACAGCATACTACAGACGGAAACCCACTATGGCTGATAACCAAAAGGCGGCAGTTTGAATCCACCAGGCTCTCCTTGGAAACTCTGTGGGGCAGTTCTTCTCTCTCCTACAGAAGCGCTATGAGTCGGAGTCCACTTGACAGCTACACTTTTTTTTTTTTTTTAATACTACAGACAGAGCCTTGATGGCGCAGCGGTTAAGAGCTCAGGCTGCTAACCAAAAGGTTGGCAGTTTGAATCCACTAGCCGCTCCTTGGAAACCCTAGGGGACAGTTCTGCTGTGTCCTATAGGATCGCTGTAGGGTCGCTATGAGTCAGAATTGACTTGATGGCAATGGGTTTGGTTTTTTGGTTTCTACTACAGACAGTGGGGCAATTGATAACCCTGATGATGATCCCTAATTGTCAAGTGATGTTGTATTTTGTTTTTAGGAGGACAAAGAAGTGTATACTAGCTCTTAAAATATTTCCAGTCAAAATGTTTAAAATTAAAATTTTGATGCTTAAAGGGATAAATTCTCAGTTCTGTGAAAAACTTGACTTTTCAGATTATATTCCCTGAAAGACTGGCGTTTTACTACATGGGAAAATCATACCAGGTAGAAGGTATTAATTTGTATTGTGAAATAGTCACAGTTACTTTACAAGCAGTAAGCTCTTGTTGTTGTTGTTGCCATGGAGTTGATTCTGATTCATGGTGACCCCATTTGTACAAAGTAGAACTGCTCCATAGGATTTTCAAGGCTGACCTTTTGGAAACAGATCACCAGGCTTGTCTTCTGAGGCGCTTCTGGGTGGGTTCGAACCACCGTCGTTTCAGCTACTAGTCGAGTACTTAACCGTTTGTGTCACCCAGGGCTTCTTACAACACTTTATAAATAACACTTTATGTATATTATTCAGTAATAAAAATTTGACTTGCAGCTCTCCAGAAACATGTCTGAATATTTGCAGCACTTGTTGTCTGTACCTCTCATTTGTCATTTATTATATTATTATTTGTTCATTAGGTCATATACATAGCCCATCTTCTTGATGGACAGAAAATGTATTCTGATGTTCCTTCTGTGTGGCAGATCCCAGAAAATGTTTATTGAAAGACTAATAATGAACAAGTTATACTGAGCTTTCTAATTAATCCTTTACTGACCATGTAAATACTTTCCATTATCTTTTTTTCATTTTTTGATTACACACTAAAATCTTTATTGTATTTGAGCAACATTTAATGATTAGAGTTGTTGAAACACTTGAATTACTTCTTATGCCTTGTTCTTCCCTTACTGAATTAAAGGATGGAAGTGGCATAAGGTGTTTGTGGACTGTGAGTAGGTTATGGGCTTCAGTTGGAACTGCAGGCATGTTCTCCCCTTGATAGGATCATGTGGTGAGGCCGAGAGTCACTGGGGGCATATATCTCAGCACCGTGGGGATGCTCACCTATTATCGTCCTGTCTTTGATCACAGGTAACTGTGGAGGAGGTCATGACCACAACGGCGTATCTGGACCTTTTCCTGCGTAGCGTCTCCGAGCCAGCACTACTTGAGATCTTCCTCCGTTTCATTCTATTGCACCAGCACGAGAACGTCCACATATTGGACACTCTTACAAGCCGAATCAACACTCCATTTCGGGTAAGCAGAGCCCAGAGGACAGAAACTCCTAACTGGGAACAGACTTCAGGAGGGTTTCTTATTGGAATGAAATTATGAATATTCTCTCTTCCCCTTGTTTTTCTCTTGCAGCCATTACCTTTCTTTTCTTTTGAGAAAGATGAATTAGATAATGTGTTTTGCTATCAGGAGTCCTTTGATAGGACATTTTTCTCAGTTTGTCTGGATTGGCACTTGCTTCTGTAAAACTAACAGAATACGCTTCTGAGGAGGCAAGATGCAGGGAAACATATGGGCTTATGTGCTACGTAAAGCCAAGGAACCAGAATGTATCAAGTCTGTGTATTAGAGACCATATTTCTGTCCACAAATTTTTTTTTAATATAGTTTTATTTTGTTTTTGTTGTTGAGAATATACACAGCAGAACATATACCAATTCAGCAGTTTCTACATGTCTAATTCAGTGACACTGATTACATTCTTTGACTTGTGCCACCATTCTTACCCTCCTTTTCTGAGTTGTTCCTTCCCCATTAACGTAAATTCACTACTCCCTAACTTTCCTATCTAATCTTTCAAGTTGCTGTTGTCATTTGATCCCATATAGATAGATCTTAAAAGAGCACAATGATCAAGGCAGATGTTCTTTACTAGTTATGCTAAATTGTTGTTTGGTTTTAAGAAGACTTCAGAGAATATTTTTGGTTTAAGGTTTAAAGGTTATCTCAGGGCAGTAGTTTCAGGGGTTCATCCAGCCTCCAAGGCTCCAGAAAGTCTGGAGTCCATGAGAATTTAAAATTCTGTTCTGTATTTCCCACCCTTTGATCAGGATTCTTCTATAGAATCGTTGGTCAAAACATTCAGTAATGGTAGCTGGGCACCATCTAGTTCTTCTGGTTTCATGGCAAAGGAGGCAGTTGTTCATGGAGGCAATTAGCCACACATTCTATTTTCTCCTCCTACTCCTGACTCTTTGTTGCTCCAGGAGAATACAGACCAATTATTGTGCCTTGGATGGTGGCTTGCAAGCTTTTAAGACCCTAGGCACTACACAATGAACTAGGAGATAGAACAGGAGCACAAAACACATTATTAGGCCAATTAACTGTGATGTCCCATGAAACCATAACCCTAAACCTCCAAACAAGGAACCAAATTCCATGAGATGTTTGGTTGTACATAAGCAGCCTCAGCAGCAGCTCTACAAACGAAAGGTCTGGCGAACTGCTTCTGTAAAGATTACAATCAAGAAAATTCTCTGGAATAGTTCTACTCTGTAACACATGGGGTTGACATGAGTTAGAATTGACTCAATGGTAATGGTTTGGTTTTTTTCCTTTAGTTTGGAGCTTTGATTAACTTTGAAAATCCTCTTATACTATCACTGCCCTACTTTGCACCCCACTCCTCGAAAGCTGGCTCTATTGAGTTGCAATTTCTGTTTCAAAAGCACCATCAGCAAATGAATGGACAGACAAAATATGGTAAATACATACAATAGAATATTATTCAACCATAAAAAGAAATGAAGTTCTGATCTGTGCTATGACGTGGATGAATCTCGGAAACACTATGCTAAGTGAAAGAAGCCAGACACAAAAGGACAAATATTATATGATTCTACTTACATGAAATATCTAGAACAGGCAAGTTTTTAGAGACAGAAAGTAGATTAGAGGTTACTAGGGACAGGAGAGAGGGGAGAGTGATGGGAAATTCTTGCTTAATAGATACAGAGTTTCTGTTTGGGGTGATAAAATGTTCTGGAAATAGTGGTGATGATTGTACAACATTGTAGATGTGCCACTGAACTGTACAGTTAAAAATGGTTAAAATGGTAAATTTTATATTATGTATTATTTCACCACTATAAAAAAAATTAAAATAACCTAAAAAAGCAAAGGAATAATGATTATAACAATGTATTTTTGGATTTGTAACATATATAGATGTAATATATGTAAAACAACACAGAGGTGGGGGAAGAAGAAATAGAACTATGTAAGTAACATTTCTGTATCTCACTGCAACTAATTTAGTAAAAATCTAAAGTAGTAAGATTTTGATAAGCCCTAGAGTGACCACTAAGAAAATAAAAAAGTAGCAAAACAAAACAAAACAAACCATTAAATAGGAAGTATTCAATGAATGTAAAAAAGGCAGTAAAGGAGGGCTAAAAACTCATTGCCGACGAGCTGATTCTGACTCATAGAGACCTTATAGGACAGAGTAGAACTGCCCAGTAGGGTTTCCAAGGGTCGGCTGTGGATTCGAACTGCCGACCTTTTGGTTAGCAGCCAGATGCTTAACCATTGCACCATCAGGGCCCCAAAGGAGGAATAGAAGAACAAAAAAGACATGAAACATACAGAAAACAAAAAATAAAATGGCAGATGTAAATCCATCTATGTAAATAATAACATTAAATGTGAATAGATTAAACAATCCAATCAGAAGTCAGAGATTATCAGATTAAAAAAAAATCCATCTGTATGCTATCAATAGGAGACACACTTCAGATTCAAAGATATAAATAGGTAAAAGCGTTGAAAAAGATGTCATGGAAACAGCAACCATAGAAAGCTGGCATAGCTCTACTAACGTTAGACAAAATCTAAATCAAACAATGTTGCTAGAGATAAAGAGGGACATTTTATAATGATAAAAGGGTCACTCCATCAGGAAGATATAACAATTATAAACATATATGCGTCTAAAAACAGAGCCTCAAAATACACAAAGCAAAAACTGACAGAATTTAAAGAAAGAAATAGACAATTCAACAATAATTCTTGAAGAGTTCAATACTTTACTTTTAATAATGAATAGAACAGCTAGACAGAAGATCAACAAGGAAATAGAAGGCTTGAACAACACTATATACCAATAGGCCTAACAGACATCTATACAGCACTGTACCTAACAGCAGAATGTACCATCTTCTCAGGTGCACATGGAATATTCTATAAGATAGACCATATGCTAGGCTATGAAGTAAACATCAATGAATAAAACATGATTGAAACCATACAAAGCATGTTCTCTGATCACAATGGAGTGAAATTAGAAATTAATATCAAGAAGAAATTTGGGAAATTCACAAATGTATGGAAATTAAACAACGTAGTCCTAAATACCAATGGGTCAGAGAAGAAATCACAAGGGAAATGAGAATATATTTTTAAGAGGAATAAGAATTAAGACAACATACAAAAACTTATGAGATGCTGCCCATCCCCCACTGGAGAGAGCACCTGTGCTGCCAGTGGCCAACTGCCTTACGCCTCCCCTACCCCTTCCCAACCAGAGAAGGTGCTGGTTACCTGCCCCGCCCTTGTCCCATTGGAGAGGGTACCAGCGAACCAGCCCCCTGCGAACACATACCCCCTTCTCCCCCAACCATCCTGCCTCCCTCCCGTGGAAGGAGTGTCTCAGCAGCCCTCCCCCCCCCCCCCCCCACACACACACACGCTGGCTTTGCTCCTTACCCATCGCCTGCCCACCTGGTGAGGGGCTAGGCATTTCTGCACTGTCAGATAGTGCCTCCTCAGCCATCTCACACGTACAGTGAACAGCGACAAGGGCTCTCCCTGCTCCCCACTGCCTGTCCAACAAGGGGCAGGAAGTGAATGCCTCTGTGCTGCCAGGGCAATCACTGAAGCACACCTGACCTGCTCGTACTGGTAAATCAGAACAAAACAAACTTATGGGATGCAGCAAAAGCAGGGCCTGGAGGGAAATTTATAGCTATAAATATCTACATTAAAAAAGAAAAATCGCAAACCAAGAACCCTAAACTTCCTCCTTAAGATACTGGAAAAAGAAGCACAAACTCAGAGCAAGCAGAAGGAAGGGAATAATAAGGATTAGAACAGAAATTAATGAAATAGAAAATAATAGAGAAATCAACAAATTATTGAAAATGCAAACTTGACAAACCTTTAGCTAGACTAGCCAAAAAAAAGAGAAGGCTCAAATTACTAAAATTAGGAATGAAAGAGTGGATATTCCTATCAATCTTACAGAAATGAAAGGATTATAAGAGAATACTGTGAACAACTGTGTGCCAACAAATTAGGTAACTGAGATGAAATGAACAAATTCTAGAAAGACATAAACCCCTGAAACTGATTTAAGAAGAAATAGAAATTCTGAATAGATCTATAACAAGTGAAGAAATGAAATGAATAATTATAAAGCTACTCACAAAGAAAAGCGAAGGTCCAGATGGCTTCACTGCTGAATTCTACCAAACACTTAAAGAAGAATTAATACCAATTCTTCACAAACTCTTCCAGAAAATAGAAGAGGAGGGAACACTTCCCAACTAATTCTATGAGGCCAGTATTACCCTGATAACAAAACCAGACACAGCACAAGAAAAACATGGAGCAGTCTCTCTTGTGACTATAGATACAAAAACCTCAACAAATTACTAGCAAGCTGAACTCACCAATATAGAAAAGAATTATACACCATAACCAAGTGGGATTTATCCCAGAAGTGCAAGGCCAGTTTAACATCTGAAAATTAGTTAATGTAATACACCATATCAGTAGAATAAAGGACAAAACTCATATGATCATCTCAATAGACACAGAAAAAATATTTTGCAAAATCCAGCACCCCTTCATAATAAAGACACTCAACAGTCAAGGAATGGAAGGGAACTTCCTCAATCTGGTAAAGGGCATCTATGATAAACTCGTAGCTAATGTCATACTTAATGGTGAATGACAGAAAACTTTCCCTCTAAGATCAGGAACAGGACAAGGATGTTCGTTTTTGACACTTCTATTCATCATTGAGGTTCTAGCCAGGGCAATTAGACAAGAAAATGAAATTCAGGTAGTCTCTGACTAATGACAGGGTTCCATTCCAATGACTCCATCGTAAGTCGGTTCTGATATAAATCGAATACCTCTTTTTCTTTTTTGGTTTTCATTATTATTGCCTTTTATTATCAGTATCTTTATAATTCCAATCTTTATTTGTCTTTAGGGATTGGAAACATGGGAACATCTGAGAATTATAATATCAGCAAATTACACACTGCAACATTATATGTAATACCAAAAAAAAAAAAAAGCAAACAGCTATAAGTGTTGTTCTTTGTAACTTGAATACGTTGTAAATCAGGGACTACTGTAAACGGCATACAGATTAGAAGTAAAACTATCTGTATTTGTAGATGACATGATCCTGTATATAGAAAATCCTAAGAAATCTACTAAACAACTGTCTTAGGCCTGGTTTCTCTAGAGAAGCAAAACCAGAAAAGCATGTAAATATATATATATAGAGAGAGGTTTATATCAAGGAAATGGCTCACACAGTTGTAGAGGCTGGAAAATCCCAAGTCTGTGGGTCAGGCTGGAGGCTTCTCTTGACTGACATAGTTGCAGGGGCTGACGAACCCAAGATCAGTAGGTCAAATAGCAGGCCCCTGGCCGACAGGCTGCAGAGACTGACAAATCCCAAGATTGGCTGGCAAGATGGCAGGTAAACTACTAGCTGAAGTCCCAAGAACTAGAGGTCAGAGGAAAAGGAGCCAGCTGCAGGATCCAGAGTGAGCAAAAGCACATGAGCCTTGCCAGAAAGTCCACCTATATTGGATGCAGACCACACCCACCAAGGAAACTCCCTTCAACTGTTAGGCTACTCACAGCAGATCCTATCATGAAGGTGATCACTTTAGATCAGATTTCATCCCATAGGTGATTACGTCATTATACCACTGCCAAACTATATCATAACTGCCAAACCACTGAGAATCACGGGCCAGCAAGTTGACACACAACCTTAATGATCATAACAACTATTAGAACTAATAAATGAATTTGTTAAGGTTGAAGGATACCAGATTAATATCCAAAAATCAATTGTATTTCTATGTAATAGCAATGAACAGTCTGAAAATGAAATTAAAATAATTTGTAATAGCTTTGTTGTTAGGTGCTGTCAAGTTGGTTCCGACTCATAGCGACCCTGTGTACAGCAGAACAAAACACTGCCCAGTCCTGCACCATCCTCACAATTGTTGTTATGCTTGAGCCCATTGTTGCAGCCACTGTGTCAATCCATCTCTTTGAAGGTCCTCCTCGTTTTCACTGACCCTCTGCTTTACCAAGCATGATGTCCTTCTCTAGGGATTGGTCTTCCTGATAACATGTCCAAAGTACATGAGATGAAGTCTTGCCATCGTTGCTTCTAAGGGGCATTCTGGCTGTGCTTCTTCCAAGACAGATCTGTTCATTCTTTTGGCAGTCCATGGTATATTCAGTGTTCTTTGCCAACACCATAATTCAAAGGCATCGATTCTTCTTCAGGCTTCTTTTCTCTTTGTCCAGGTTTTGCATGCCTGTGAGGTGATTGAAAACACCATGGGTTGGATTAGTCCTTAAAGTGACATCTTTGCTTTTTAACACTTTAAAGAGGTGTTTTGCAGCAGATTTTCCCAATCCAATGCGTTGTTTGATTTCTTGACCGCTGCTTCCATGGGCATTGATTGTGGATGTAATGGCATTAAAAATATTAAAATACTTAGGAATAAATTTAACAACAACAAAAATCCCATTGCTGTCTAGTGGATTCCAACTCATAGAGACCCTATAGGGCAGAGTAGAACTGCCCATAGGGTTTTCAAGGCTGTGATCTTTACAGAAGCAGCCTGCTACATCCTTCTTCCGTGGAGAGGCTAGTGGGTTTGAACTGCGAACCTTTCAGTTAGCAGCTGAGCACCTAACCACGCACCACCAGGGCTCCTTGACAAAAGAAGTGCAAAATTTATACTCTGAAAACTACACAACATTGTTGAAATAAATTAAAGAAGATCTAAGTAAATGGAAAGATAGTTTATATTCATGGACCAGAAGACATAATATGGTAATACCTCCCAAATTAATCTACAGATTCAGTGCAACCCCTATCAAAATCCCAGCTGGCTTCTTCGTTGAAATTGACAAGCTGAGTCGAAAATTCTTGTGGAAACTCAAGAGATCCGGAATAGCAAAACAATCTTGAAAAAGATCAAAGTTGGAGGACGCAGACTTCTAGTTTCAAAACTTACTACAAAGCCACAGTAATCAAGATAGTGTGGTACTGGCATAAGGATAGACATATAGATGAATAGAATAAGATTGAGAGTCCAGAAATAAAGCCATGTGTCTGTGGTCAATGGATTTCAACAGGAGTGCCAAGACCACTCACTGGGGGACAAAGTAGACTTTTAAACAATTGGTGCTGGGACAACTGGGAAACCAAATGCAAAAGAATGAAATTGGTCCTCTACCTTACACCATATACAAAAATTACCTCGTAAAGGTGATATTTAGCTCTAAGTTTAAGAGCTAAGACTATAAATTGCTTAGAAGAAAACATGGGGGCAAATTTTTGTGGACTTAAATCAGGCAGAGGTTTCTTAGCTATGATACCAAAAATACAAGAAAAAAATGAATAATAGATAAATTGGACATCATCACAATTAAAAACTTCTGTGTTCGAAAGGACTCCATCAAGAAATTAAGAAGACAGTCCACTGAATAGGAGAAGATATTTGCAAATCATATATGTGATAAGGTACTTGTACGTCAAATAAATAAACAACTAGACTCAATAATAAAAAGACAAATACACTGTTCTGTGCATCCTTGACAGTAGTTTGCAGAGCTCACGGTGGCAATATATAGGAAGAACACCTAACTGAGACTGGGGAAGGGAGGCACTGGGCAGTAGGACTGGGTGGAAGAGCAAAAAGATTTCCTACTAAAGGTAGTGCTTATGCTAAGTCTTTGAGAATAAGTAGTAGTCAGCCTGTGGAGGAGGCAGAAAAAGACATTCCAAGCAAAGGAACAGCATTTGCAGGGACTTGAGATGGGACAGAGTATGAAGCTTCTGGCTAACTACAAACATGAGGTCTGACCTGAGCACAGAGGTATTTTAGGGCAGGCCAAGTACAGCTATTTCTTCATGGCACCATTATGAATTTCCTTGATCCATTCTGCCGGGAAGACAGCAAGTGCTTATCCTCCTGTATAAAGGATAGGAGCCTAAATTACTTAACATGGCATGGCAGATTGAAAAGACGATAAATGAACATTTACAAAAGTATATTAGCACACCCTTAGCATTATGGGAAATAGAACAAAGAAAAATATTTGCTCCAAAGCCAAGATGGGAGCTGAGACTTGGTACCGAGGACTCTGAAGGGAGGGTTGGCCAGGATACATGCAGATTCTGTTAGCTCGGTCTTGTAAATAGCCAATATTCTATTTGAAAATAACCTAGGAAAACAAATGATATAAGCAGGTGGTCCTTTCTCCCCTCTCTCCCCTTTTTCCCCCTCCCCCTCCTCCTTCATTTTAGGGAGTTGGAATGCATGTATATCTGGATGTTTAAAAGTTGGCAATAGGAGTGTATGCATTTTGTGGAAGTGTCCTGCGTAATAGCATAATTCTAGGCATAGGCTTTCTAATAAAATCCTGTAGGAGAACTGATAGCCTGAATACACATTCTCTCTGGCAGCATCATGCTTTTTATCAAAATTGCTGAAAAAAAGGCCATTTTATGTTGTAATTCTGATTTATACTTACCGTCTGTGGGAAGTAGCACTATCATTCTAGTATTTGAAATAGAATGTGTGTTTATTACTTCCCAGCTTTGCGTGGTGTCCCTGGCATTGTTCAGAACTCTCATTGGTTTACACTGTGAAGATGTGATGTTACAGCTAGTTCTAAGGTGAGTCAGAATTTTTGTTCCTTCCTAAAAAAACCTCTCTAAATTACTATATTATTTTATTTTGGTAATATAAGTTAAGTAGGGGCCTTACCTCTAAGGAAGAAACTCATTAAGAACATGAATTTAATTTCTGCATTGTGTCCCAAGGTTAATTTTAATTTCACTAATAAAAGTTTTAGGAGGCCATATGCATTATATTATAAATATACTCCTGAAAACCATAGATAGAATGTTTAGAAAATTTCAGGAGTATCATGAAAGTTCTTCTGGTACATGACTGAATGTCTTTCTCCTGAAGTGCATCATTAGGGGACCTGTGTTAAGAAAACAACTTTTCCAAATATGAAGTACTGTTGGTATATAATTTCTTTGACTCCTACTGTGTGCACTGTCTGACCTGTGAGTATGTTTCAAATTCAGTAAATACTTAATGAGTATCTTCTGTGTACGATTAAGAAAGGAGTAAGGCGTGGAATATACAAATAGAAAAGAATTAATGTACAAGGTAGAAAAGGTGTGTCCTTCAGAAGCAGAGGTGGGAAAGGTTTCATGAAGTAGCTGGTGTTTGAAGATGGGTATTGGGAGTCAAATGGAGCCCTGGTGGCATAGTGATTAAAAGCTATGGCTGCTACCCAAAAGTCTGCAGTTCGAATCTGCCAGCTGCTCCTTGGAAAACTTACGGGGCAGTTTTGCTCTGTCCTATAGGGTTGCTATGAGTTGGAATCAACTCAACAGCAATGGGTTTTTTTTTTTTTTTTTTTTAAATTTTTTGGCTGTAGTTAAGTGCTCTGTTTATCCTTTATACAAGAGAATGAGTGTTAGAATAAAACAAAACAGTTGCCATTGAGTCAGTTCCAACTCATGGTGACCCCATATGTGTCAGAGTAGAACTGTGTTCCATAGGGTTTTCAATGGCTGATTTTTTGGAAGTAGGTCATCAGGCCTTTCTTCCGAAGCACCTTTGGGTGAACTCGGGCAGCTGGCCCTTGACTATAAACCAGAATAGGTCAGATCAAATCAGCAGTTCAGAGGAAAAAGACCAGGAAACAGGTTTCTTGAGTGCCTATCATATGCCTACTTTTTCATAAATCGTCTCATTCAGTTGTCTTATCATCTTCCCCAGGCATTGCAGTAGAATTGGAAATATAGGATGTATTCAGTAAAGGACAACTATTATTATTATTTTTAAGTTTAAAAAGAGTTTTTAGACTTTCTTAGGGGTTTCACTCAGGTCATCAGTAACTAATCTTAAGGCATTAGCAGAGAATAAATCTGACCACAAACAAGCTGCCTGGGTAGTCTGGGGTAGAGCACTAGTTATCAGCTCTAAAAGGATTACTTAACTCCCCATCCAGCTTCTCCTGATATGACTGACTGCATTAGAAAGGCCTGAATGAGATCCAGAAGCAACTTGTTAAAGCCTTGTCTATTGCCAAAAACAAGGCTTTGCCTCCAACATGGGCAAAACCTAATTGGATTTAAATGTTTAAATCTTTGATATTGCTTCTCAGATGGGTCAAAAGCAGCCATCTTTTTCCATGTACTGGGAAGCCTGGTCTGAGTCAGAAGGTGCAAAACTTTTCAACTCTGGGTCATCAGGTCAGATTTAGCGCAGATGCAGGTAGCTTTTGCTTGCTGGTTGTTCAGTGACCTTTACAAGTGACCTATGATCACCTTTTGCCTGCCCATAAAGTGGTGTCTGTGTGTTAAAAACTGTTCTGGAGGCAGGGCCAAGATGGCAGAGTAGTCAGACGCTTCCAGTGGACCCTCTTACAATGAAGACCCAAAAAAACAAGTCATTCAATTATATGTGGCAATCTGGGAGCCCTGAACATCAAAGGCAGAGTTGAGGAACTGGACTGAGTGGCAGGGGGAGGGAGAGACGGATCGGAAGCTGCAAGGAGTTGCCAGACCTGACCTGGCAAGAGCCTGAGCCCTTCAGTCCTGATCGGCTCGCAGGTGAGCGGCGAGCCAGGCAAGCAGCCAAGCGGGAGATGTGTTTTCAGCACTGGGAGAGACCCACACCTGAGTGTACACGGCCACACAGAACCAGTGAGAAGCAGCCCTCCACGAAAGATAAGTACTTGCATACAGCTTACTGCATGGATCAAAAACACCCCCCTTAGGGAGAAACCTCTCTCCCATTTACCTCCCTACTCCCTGCTCTGCACTGGGTCCTGGACCAGCTTCAGCAGTTGCTGAGTCCCCTGGGCTGGAAGTAGGATCTGTCACACACCCAGAGCCATTCTCCCTGCCTTGGAGAGTGAACAAATTAACAAACGGGAAAAAATACACTGCCGGCTCACCTAAGCCAGGAACCCAGGATAGGCACAGCTCCTTTGCCTGGGCACAGGCATAAGGGATCTAAAGACTTTGAGTGCCTTTCCCCCTGCATGGACTTGTGTGGGCCCATCTCAACAGCATAGGCCCTCAGTACCACAGTACAACAGGGTATATACCGGAAGCCTAAATTCAACTCTTTCAGCTGTGAAGTGGCAGGTTCTTGACATTTGACACTGCTGTGCCCATTTAGCAGGGTCTTCACCTACCCACATCAGGGCCCTGAGGACTGGTGGCACTACCCACGCAAGAGGGACCCATGAATAAGAGGTGCTGCCTAGTCCTTACAGCCAACAGCATTAGGTGCTCATAGTCTGGCTGCAAAACCCATCCACCTATGCGCTCTAGTGAACAGGGATACACCTTCTTCCTGGACACTCGGGGGCGGCTGTCAGCCCCCTGCCTTACTCAGAGTGTGTGCCCCTGCTACAGCCAGATGCCTGTGCCTATGCCAATTACCCATGCCTATCTAGGACTGTAAGTGAGAGCCTACACCACGCACTCAATGGCTATCTACTTGGGCACCTGAGCTGAATCCATTCAAGAGGAATGGGTGGACTCCTGAGCTCACATACCTAGTAACAGATCTAACCACCTGGTGACAGGACATTAGAGCTTCAAAGGTGCCAATAATCGAACTAGTTCATACAAGCAGCCTATTTGGGCATAGCAAAACAAAACAAGAAGCTAGGACACAGTAAGCAACCATAAAATAAATAAATATAATAATTTATTGATGGCTTGGAGACAACAGTCAATATCAAATCACATGAAGAGGCAATCCATGATGGCTTCAGCCAGCTCCCAAAATAAAGAATCTAGAAATTTTCCAGAGGAGGAAAATTTCTTGGAATTACTGGAGGCAGAATACAAAAGATTAATATACAGAACTCTTCAAGAAATTAGGAAGGAAATTAAGTAAAATGCAGAACACGCAAGAGAGGAAGCTAAAAAGATTAGAGAAGAGCATAATGACAAATTTAATAGGCTGCAAGAATCCATAGAGAGATAACAATTAGAAATCCAGAAGATTAACAATAAAATTTCAGAATTAGACAACTCAGTACAAAGTTACAGGAGCAGAATTGAGGCAATGGAAGTCAGAATTAGTGAGATGGAAGATAAAGCACTTGACATCAACTTATCTGAGGAAAAATCAGATAAAAGGATTTAAAAAACTGAAGAAACCCTAAGAATTATGTGGGACTCTATCAAGAGGAATAACCTATGTGTGATTGGAGTACCAGAACAGGGGGTGATAACAGAAAATACGGAGAGAATTGTTGAAGATTTGTTGGCAGAAAACTTCCTTGATATCATGAAAGATGACAAGATATCCAAGATGCTCATCGAACTCTACGTACGGTAAATCCCAAAAGAAAGTAACTAAGACATATTATAATCAAACTTGCCAAAACCAAAGACAGAGAATTTTAAGAGTTACTAGGAATAAATGAAAAGTCACCTACAAAGGAGAGTCAATAAGAATAAGCTCGGACTACTCAGCAGAAACTACTCAGGCAAGAAGGCAATGGGATGACATATATACAGCCTTGAAGGAAAAAAACTGCCAGCCAAGAATTATATATCCAGCAAAACTATCTCTCCAATATGATGGAGAAATTACGGCATTTCCAGATAAACAGAAGGTTAGGGAATTTGCAAAAACCAAACCAAAATTACAAGAAATACTAAAGGGAGTTCTCCGATTAGAAAATTAGTAACATCAGATAACAACCCAAACTAGAACACAGGACAGAGCAACCAGATACCAACCCAGATAGTGAAGTCACAAGGAGATCAAGGCTAAAACACTGAAAATAGGGAAACAGATGTCAATATGTAAAAGATGACAACATTAAAACAGAAAAGAGGGACTTAAAAAATGTAGACATAGATTTTTTTCATGTGGAGAGGAAGTCAAGGCGATAAAAAGAAATAAAAGACTGGTATAAACTTAGAAAGACAGGCATAAATATTAAGGAAACAGCAAAGGAAACTAACAATCCTACAAGTCAAAATAAAAAACTAGAAAAATATAATGACTCAGCAAACACAAAATCAACAACAATGAAAAAGATGAAAAGAAAATACATAAAGAAAAACGACTCAGCACAGAAAATTAAGGGGAGCAAAGAAACTGTGAACAACACACAAAAAAAGACATCAAAATGACAGCACTAAACTCATAACTATCAATAGTTATGCTGACTGTAAATGGACTAAATGCACCAATAAAGAGACAGAGAGTGGCTGATTGGATAAAAAAAACACGATCCGTCTATATGCTCCCTATAAGAGACACACCTTAGACTTAAAGACACAAACAAACTAAAACTCAAAGAAAGGGAAAAAAATATATCAAACAAACAACACTTAAAAAAGAGCTGGAGTGGCAATATTAATCTCTGACAAAATAGACTAAAATCCACCACAAAGGATAAGGAAGGGCACTATATAATGATTAAAGGGTCAGTACACCAGGAAGATATAACTATAATAAATATTTATGCACCCAGTGACAGGACTCCAAAATATATAAAAAAAACTCTAACAGCACTGAAAAGAGAGATAGACAGCTCCACAGTAGTAGTAGGAGACTTCAACATATCACTTTTGGTGAAGGACAGAACATCCAGAAAGAAGTTCAACAAAGACATGGAAGACCTAAATGCCACAGTCAACCAACTTGATCTCATAACCATATACTGAACACTCCACCCAACAGCAGCCAAGTATACTTTCTTTTCCAATCACATGGAACATTCTCCAGAATAGACCACATATTAGGCCATAAAGCAAGCCTTAACAAAATCCAAAGCATCAAAACATTACAGAGCATCTTTTCTGGCCATAAAGCCATAAAAGTAGAAATCAACAACAGAAAAAGCAAGGAAAAAAAAAATCAAACACATGTAAACAGAACAACACCTTGCTCAAAAACTACTGGGTTATAGAAGAAATTCAGGATGGAATAAAGAAATTCAAAGAATCAAACGAGAATGAAAACACATCCTACCAGAACCTTTGGGACACAGCAAAAGCAGTGCTCAGGGGTCAGTTTATAGCAATAAATGTACACATCCAAAAAGAAGAAAGGGTCATAATCAAAACATTAACCCTAGAACTGGAACAAGTAGAAAGAGAGCAGCAAAAGAAGCCCTCAGGTGCCAGAAGAAAGGAAATAATAAGAATTAGAGCAGAATTAAATGAAATAGAGAACAGAAAAACAGTTGAAAGAGTTACAAGACCAAAAGCTGGTTCTTTGAAAAGATCAACAAAATTGATAAACCGTTGTCCAAACTGACAAAAGAAAAACAGGAGAGGAAGCAGATAACCCGTATAAGAAATGAGATGGGGGATATCACAACAGACCCAACTGAAATTAAAAGAATCATAACAGAACTCCATGAAAAATTGTACTCTAATGAATTTGAAAACCTAGAGGAAATGGACAAATTTCTAGAAACTCGCTACCTATGTAAACTAACACAAACAGAGGTAGAACAACTAACTAAATAAACTCGTAACAAAAGAAGAGATTGAAAAGGTAATTAAAAAACTCCCAACAAAGAAAAGCCCTAGCCTGGATGGCTTCACTGGAGAATTCTACCAAACTTTCAGAGAAGATTTAACACCACTACTACTGAAGGTATTTCAGAGCATAGAAAATGATGGAATACTCCCAAACTCATTCTATGAAGCCAACATAACCCTGATGCCAAAACCAGGGAAAGACACCACAAAACAAGAAAATTACAGACCAATATCCCTCATGAACATTGATGCAAAAATCCTCTACAAAATTCTAGCCAATAGAATTCAGCAACGTATCAAAAAAATAATTCACCATGATCAAGTGGGATTTATACCAGGTATGCAGGGATGGTTCAACATTAGAAAACAATCAGTGTAATCCATCACATAAATAAAACAAAAGAGAAGAACCACATGATCTTATCAATCGATGCAAAAAAGGCATTTGACAAAGTCCAACACCCATTCATGATAAAAACTCTCAACAAAATAGGAATAGAAGGGAAATTCCTCAACATCAGTAAGGGCATTTATACAAAGCCAAGAACTAACATCATCCTAAGTGGAGAGACTTTGAAAGCATTCCCCTTGAGAATGGGAACCAGACAAGGATGCCCTTTATCACCACTCTTATTTAACATTGTGCTGGAGGTCCTAGCCAGAGCAATTATGCTAGAAAAAGAAATAAAGGGCATTCAGATCGATAGGGAAGAAGTCCAGGTATCTCTGTTTGCAGATGATATGATCTTATACACAGAAAACCCCAAAGAATCCACGAGAAAACTACTGGAATTAATAGAAGATTTCAGCAAAGTTTCAGGATATAAGATAAACATACAAAAATCAGTTGGATTCCTTTACACCAACAAAGAGAACCTCGAAGAGGAAATCACCAAGTCAATACCATTTACAGTAGCCCCCAAGAAGATAAAATACTTAGGGATAAATCTAACCAGAGACATAAAAGACCTATACAGTGAAAGTTATAAGACACTACTGTAGGAAACCAAAAGAGACCTGTATAAGTGGAAAAACATACCTTGCTCATGGATAAGTAGACTCAACACTGTGAAAATGTCAGTTCTGCCCAAAGCAATCTACATATACAGTGCAATCCTGATCCATATCCCAATGGCATTTTTTGATGAGATGGAGAAACAAATCACCAACTTCATATGGAAAGGGAAGAGGCCCTGAATAAATAAAGCATTACTCAAGAAGAACAAAGTAGGAGGCCTCACACTACTTGATTTTAGAACCTATTATACCACCGCGGTAGTCATAACAGCCTGATACTGGTACAACAACAGATACATAGACCACCGAAACAGAACTGATAATCCAAAAATAAATTCATCCACCTATGAGCAGCTGATATTTGACAAAGGCCCAAAGTCCATTAATTGGGGAAAAGACAGTCTCTTTAACAAATGGTGCTGGCATAACTGGATATCCATCTGCAAAAGACTGAAACAAGAGCCATACTTCACACCATGCACAAAAACTAACTCACAATGGATCAAAGACTTAAATATAAAATCTAAAATGGTAAACATCACGGAAGAAAAAATAGGGAGAACGCTAGGAGCCCTAATACATGGCATAAACATAATATGAACCATAAGTAACAATGCACAAGCACCAGAAGAGAGACCAGACAAATGGGAGCTCCTAAAAAATCAAACACTTACGCTCATCAAAAGACTTCACCAAAAGAGTCAAAAGGCAACCTACAGACTGGGAAAAAATTTTTGGCTACAACAAATCTGATCAGCCTCTAATCTCTAAAGTCTACAAGATACTGCAAAACCTCAACAACAGAAAGACAAATAACCCAATTAAAAAATGGACACAGGATGTGAACAGGCATTTCACCAAAGAAGATATTCAGGCGGCCAGTAGACACATGAAGAAATACGATCATTAGCCATTAGAGAAATGCAGATCAGAACTACAATGAGATATCTTCTCACCCCAACAAGGCTAGCATTAATCCAAAGAACACAAAATAATAAATGCTAGAGAGGTTGTGGAGAGACTGGAACACTTATACACTGTTGGTGGGAATGTAAAATGGTACAACCACTTTGGAAATCGATTTGGCACTTCCTTAAAAAGCTAGAAATAGAAGTACCATACAATCCAGCTATCCCGCTCGTTGGAATATATCCTAGAGAAATGAGAGCTGTCTATATGCACACCCATGTTCAGTGCAGCACTGTTCACAATAGCAAAAAGTTGGAAACAACCTAGGTGCCCATCAACGGACAAATGGCTGAACAAATTATGGTATATCCACACAACAGAATACTACGCAACGTTGAAGCTGTGAAACATCTTATAACATGGAGGAAGCTGGAGGTCATTATGCTAAGTGAATTAGTCAGTCACATAAGGACAAATATTGTATAAGACCACTATTATAAGAACTCAAGAAAAGGTTTAAACACAGAGAAAACATAGTTAAGATAGCTAAGATAAGTATTACCTTAGGTGAAGGGAAGGACAGCACATACTACAGGGGAAGTCAGCACAGCTGGACTACACCAAAGCTAAGAAGTTTCCTGAATACAATCAAACACTTTGAGGGACAGAGTAGCAGGGTTAGAGGTCTGGGGACCATGCTTTCAGGGGAAATCTGGGTCAACTGGCATAACAAAGCTTATTAAGAAAATGTTCTGCATCCTACTTTGGTGAGTGGCATCTGGGGTCTTAAAAGCTTGCAAGTGGCCATCTAAGATGCATCAATTTGTCCCAACCACCTGGAGTAAAGGAGAATGAAGAACACCAAAGACACAAGGAAAGTATTAGCCCAAGAGACAGAATGGGCCACATAAACCAGAGACTTCATCAGCCTGCGACCCGAAGAACTAGATGGTGCCCGGCTACCACCAATGACTGCCCTGACAGGGAACACAACAGAGAGTCCCTGATGGAGCAGGAGAAAGGTGGGGTGCAGAACTCAAATTCTAGTAAGAAGACCAGACTTAATGGTCTGACTGAGACTGGAGGTCAGAAAGCATGGCCCCTGGATTCTCTATCAGCCCAGAACTAAAACAGTTTTTGAGGCCAACTCTTCAGACAGAGATTGGACTGGATTGTGGGACATAAAGTAATACTCGTGAGGAGTGTGCCTCTTGGCTCAAGTAGGTACAAGAGACTAAACAGGCAGCTTCTGTCCAGAGGTGAGATGGGAAGGCAGAGAGGGTTAGGAGCTGGTTGAGTGGACATGGGGAATCAGGGGTGGAAAGGAGGAGTATGCTGTCACGGTATGGGGAGAGCAATTAGAGTCACATAGCAATGTATGTATATATTTTTGTATGGCAATAAAGAAAAAAAAAAATTCTAGTGATGGCAGAGGGGGTTCTTTTGAGACCCAGATCTGTACCCAGTGAAGGTAAAGAAATCAGATCATGGCTGAAGTATTTGCATGCCCACATCTGGACTAGTCACTTCCAGAATGGATAAGGACTAGCAGTTTCCCAGGAAAGTTCCTGAAGGCCGTGTTATCACAAATGCTAAATGGAATAATGGAAAAAATGCCTGACCTGAGGTTAGAAGATAGGTTAACCACCTGTCCTATGCTCTCTGAGCCCAACTTTCTTCTTTGTTTCTTTTTGTTTGTTTATTGTTGTAGTTTAAGTGAAAGTTTATGTTTCAAATTAGTCTCTTATACAAAAATTTATACATACATTGTTACGTGACCCTAACTGCTCTCCCTATACTGTGACAGCACACTCTTCCTTTCCACCCCTGATTTCCCATGTTTGTTCAACCAGCTGCTGACCCTCTCTGCCTTCTCATTTCACCTCCGGACAGAAGCTGCCCATTTAGTCTCATGTGCCTACTTGAGCTAAGAAGCACACTCTTCACTAGTATCATTTTATTCCTTGTTTCTTTAATGAAAATAAAAAAATAATAGTGATAAAAACATGTTGCCGTCAAGTCGATTCTGAAACATTGCAATCCTATGGGACAGAGTAGAAATGTCCCATAAAGTTTCTAAGGAGCAGCTGGTTGATTCGAACTGCCTACCTTTTGGTTAGCAGCCAAGCTCTTAACCACTGTGCCACCAGGGCTCCAAAAATAATAATAATAATTGTCCTTTACTGAATACCTCCTGTATTTCTAACTCTGCTGCAGTGCCTGGGGGAGTCCGTGAGAAGAGGGAATGAGAAGATTTATGAAAAAGTAGGCACATAATAGACACTCAAGAACTCTCTGGTTCCTGATCTTCTTCCTCTGAAATGGTGATGTGACTTGACCTGTTTTGGTTTATGGTCAAGTGGCAGCTGCCTGAGTTTACCCAGAGGTGCCTCAGAAAAAGGCCTGATGATCGACTTCCAAAAAATCAGCCATTGAAAACCTTATGGAACACAGCTCTACTCTAACACACATGAGGTGGTCATGAGTTGGAATCGACTCAATGGCAACTGTTTTGTCTTACTGTGGTTTTGGAATTTGCTACCTCCTAAGGTTTTTGGAAGGAGCCTTGGTGACACAGCGGTTAAATGCTTGCCTGCTAACTAAAATGTCTGCGGTTCAAACCTACCCAGCGGCTCCGAGGGAGAAAGACCTGGTGATATGCTTCCGTAAAGATTACAACCAAAAAAACCTATAGGGCAGTTCTGCTTTGTCACATGGGGTCGCTATGAGTCAGAATCGGCTCGACAACACTCAACAACAACAAGGTTATTGGAAGGATCAGTCAGCTGTGGTGGTTGTCTGTGAAAATGTCTTGAAATGCTGCAAAGTATTACACAAATTTAAGGGAGGAGAATTTTCTAGAAAATACATTTTCAAGTAATGAAAACAACATCTTTCCTGATTTAGAATCTGTACTAAAAGCAAGGGTACTGGAAAATCTTTATTCTTCTTCTAGTCATTTAAAGTTTTTTTTTTTTTAAGGGCCGTAAGAAAATAAACTAGATTTATAATCCATCCTTGTTGTTGCTACTGCAGTCATTCGAATGTACATGATAAACTTGTATATGTGAAAGACAACAGAGCAGTGAAGATTATGTAAATTCTTGTAATGAAGTCATTTGTTATGATAGATAAATAAGTACCTGTCAATTTTTGTTGCAACCCAAATACTCTTAAATATTGACATCTCAAAGTGATAATCCATTTGTAACTGATGTGTTTCATTTGGCCAAATATCAGAAAAATAACTTGAAATAAGGTACCTCAAAAGAGAAGCTATTTAAGTGTGCAGAAAACCAAGGAGGAATTGTCTGTCTCTGTGGATGTGACATATGATAGGCCAAGGGCAGTCGGAAAATGCTGACAAGCACTGAAGTGACAAATCACCCCTGTGCTCCTGGCACTTCCCATTTAAGCAAAATTTAATTGCTTAGTACCCTGAATGCCATTTCTCAATCTTCTGATTAGGGTTTTTTCAGAGGTGCTGGTCCACTGTCAGGTTTCTGAAACCTGCATTGCCTGTTGTGCTCAGATAGAGGCTGCTCTGCTTGAAGAGAAGCTGCATGTGCACTTGAGGAACATTTCCGTCTTGCATGGGAGTCGGGTGTCTGTATTAGAGAACAGAAAATGCCGGCCAGCCTAGGGGAAGATGGACGGATAAGAGAAATATGGCCAGAACTTCTCTGAAAAACAAATGCCCTTTGTTTGAAATTCACCAATGTTTGCTTTATAGATTTTTTCCTGTTGGCCCATTATTAGGGTTATTATCTCTAAAGATGAAGTACTGTGATTGTACTTCACTACTTTGTTTTGTTTTTGTTGTCAGGTGTCACAGAAGGCAGTGTGTGTGCTTTGTGATCAATTGGCTGTCATTGAATTGTTTCAGAAGTAATGATGTTTCCTTTTAATGAATGATATCCAGGAAAATAGAAAATAGATCCAGGGTTGCAGAGAGGTTCAGAAATAATGACAAAGGAGAGGAAAATCTATGTAGGGGGATGGTTTTGAGTAATCTAGACCTCTAAAATTGGGCACTAATTAGTCTCTAATTATGTTTACTGCTCTCTGAATTTAAATAAAATCCCCAAGCAAAATAAGTGTAGTACAAATGAAAAGAGTTTGAAGACAAATACCTCTGTTAAATTCCTAAGGGATTTTTCTGCTGCTGATAACCAGTGTCTTGACAGTTGGTGAGTGGGGAGCTTCTGGCCTTCATTCTGTTCCCAGTCTTTGCCTGTAAGTGGTGGAAAGACAGAAGACCAGTGTGAGGCTTTTCTGCTTTTCTCTCTGGGATGACCCTTCATCAGAAGGACACAGCAGAACCACGATTCTCAATACTGTGGGGTTATTCATTTGAACTGACTCCTCCATTTCCAATTTCATAGCACCTCTCCTTCAACCCATAGGAGTTCTCCCTTCATTTGATTTACTCAGAAGAAAATACTTAGTTTCTCCTGAAAGCTCGTATTTGCAAAGTTGCAAATTCCAATAACTCTTTAATATAAATTCAAGCTACCCACTGGTGATATTTGATAAATAGCTTTATTAGATTTGATCCAGTGTTCCTTTTTTTTTTTTTTAAATATATATACATCTTGAACAAAGAATAGAAGTCTGTGTATATCAACTTAAATAATGAAATATGCTTGGCTTGAGCTGTAAGCAGTCATTGAATTCCTACAGTATGTAAAAGCATTAAAGCAGTTTATTTCTTAAATAAATTATTGATCACAATAAGGATACAGTAAATCCTATGTAATCTGGATTTCCCTAGGCCTCACCAGCCTAAGAGTACAGAAGAGTTGACATCAACAGCCACCAGGCAGGGCTCTCTGGCTGTCAGCTCAACTGCTTCATGAAAGACCTTGGCCCCTGCAAAGTATAAACTGTCATTTCCAGGTTTCCCCAAGTGAGGAGTCTTATACATATTCATAAACAACTCTGTCTCCTGCCAAGCCACCACAGCAGCATCTACCACAGTCTCCTCACTGCTCTGGCCCTTTGCTGGCATTGCCTTGCTTCTGTCCCTGCTGTGCAGCCTGGCCCTTCCTGAGAATGCAGGTGCTGAGGTGCTGGAGCTGCACTGCGTCCCTGGTGCCTGTGGGCCGGCACTGCACTGTGTCCACACAGAGGTGGGAGCGTCTTCTCTCCCCAGCATCATTCTATTTTGTCCTTGTTTTTCTGATTTTTTAAAAGTATGTTAAATATATGTGTAACAGAGTATTTGGCATTTCATAACCTTCACGTATACAGTTCAGTGACATTCATTATGTTCACCACATGCTCAACCATCACCCTTATCTGTTCCCCAGTTTTTCCATCACCCTTAACAGTGTCCCATAAGCGTTGAGTTTTCCTTTTCCCCTCCCTCCCGCTCCTGGTAACCACGAAGAAACTTCGATCTCCATACACTTGCCTATCCTAGATATTTCATATAATACATTATTTGACTTATTTCATTCAGCATGGTGTTTTTGATGTTCATCCATGTTACAGCATGCATCAGAACTGCATTTCCTTTACCCTGCTTCCTTCTTGGTCACCAGCACGTCTTTCTTGTAGAAATCCCCATGGAAGAGATCTCCTTCACTTGCTGCCCACAACATCCATCTCTCCTTCAGTAGGGCTCAGACACAGGTGCCAAGAGTCAGAGCAGACCTGCTCCCGTTTCCATACTGCCCTCCATCTTTCCTTTTTGTTCTTGTAACTTTTGACTTTCATGAAACTAAACTTAGGAAAATGCCATTATGTGAGACATGTGAGGGTATGTCTGGATCTTAGTGATGGAAGTTTAGGCTTAAGGTGTGTGTATATGCCTAGGGTATGAGGAGAAGGGACTAAGACCCTCTTATGTCCCTGGGTACACCAAGCTTGTTAAGCGCTCGCCTACTAACCAAAAAGTTGGTGGTTTGAACCCACCCAGAGTCACCTTGGAAGAAAGGCCTGACAGTCTGCTTTTGAAAGGTCACAGCCTTGAAAACTCTATGGAGTACAGTTCTACTTTGCACATAAAGGGTCACCATGAGTTGGAATCAACTTAACAGCAACTGGAAAAAACAAAAACCTGGCTATACTAGTTATTCAGAGTACTTGAGCAATGGTTTGGTTTTTTTGAGGACTAAAGATTAAGTGGCAAGCTTGTCATTTCATACCTGGAAGTGTTTTTAAAACCATTAGTGTAAAGTAACACGAAGAGTTCAGTCTTTTCCCCCGTTGACTCAGGCTCTTGGAGTGGATCAGTCATTAACATAAACATAGGTTTTCCTCATTTGGATCAACGGGAGATGTGAGAGAGGGCTTAATGTTTACAGGCCTCAGGACATACTCTGAAAATACTTTTTATCTTTTTAACTGATTCGTTAATCATAGCTTGTTTTTATTTTCTTTTTAATGATATTTTACTGAGTTTTTTGTGAAAGTTTACACAGCAAATTCGATTCCCATTTGACAGTTTCCACAGAGATTGTTGGGTGATGTTAGTTACATTTATCACAATGTTCAGCATTCTCTTTGTGTTCTGTTTGTTCCACTTCGAGTACTCTCGTTTTCCTGCCCTTATCTTCTCATTTTTGCTTTTGAGTAATTGTTGACCTTTTGGTCACTTACAGATGGTTTTTAAGTAGGGCACCTTTCTTTTAATTTGTATGCCACTCTGCTGTTCACTAAAAGGTGATCTCAGGGGATAGGCTCGTTTCTAGGTTTGGAGTGTCTTAGGGAGTCCTCTGTTCTCTACTGTTCCATTTTGCCTGGCTTTTTTTTTTTTTTTTTAAGAATTTGAGTTCTGCTCTATATTTTTTTCCATTCTATCCTGGACCATCTATTGTGACCCCAGTCAGAATAGTCAGTGGTGGTAGCCAGGCACTAGCTAGTACTTCTGGTCTCAGGGTAGATGAGGTTGTGGCTTGTGTAGACTTGTTTCTTCTCTGAGCTTTTGGTTACCTTCTTACTGTTTTGCTCCTGGCGAGGAGAGACTCGTAGTTGTCTCTTACGTACACCCCAAACACTACTCACTACACGAGGATGCAAAACATGAGTTTTGTAAACTATGTTACAGCACTGACTGAGTTGTCCCATGAGACTGCGGTCCTCCATAGCTTGTTTTTCTCGGACATGCCTCTTTCTCCAAAGCTGAATGCAGAATCAAAAGTGTTCCGGTTTACTGAAGGTTATGGTTGTTCCTGTAAGGGCACACACAGGCTTTTCTGGCTATCAGACCTTCATCCCATTTATTGCATCTTTGTTTCAGTAACAGGTATAGTCCTTCTCCCTGTTAAGAAATAGTCATGTAAACACACTTTATTCTGTCCATGAAGCCCACTGATGTGCTTCAGATACATCAGAAATGATTGCCCAGATTTTCTTGTCTCCAGGTTCAGATGATACTGAGACGCTTTTGATCATCAACCAAAAATGTTTTGTGGGAAATGGGGCCCAGTGCTAATCGGTGAGTCCTTGGTCACCATGTTTTCTCATGATCACCCATGAGAATATGAGAAGTGGCTCCTAGCCTTTTCATGCCAACCATGGTCATTCAGTGCCCACTGTGAGCCAGAGTTCCTGAGATTATGAAACAAAACTCTTGAAGTAGGCTCCTTGCTCGGTTAGCACATTCTGTTGAGAAGGCAGATGCTGACATAATTGTGATACAAGGTAACAGGGCTTTAATAGAAGGTTGTGAGCATAGTGGCAGAGGGAGCGATTAGCTCTGTCTTGGAGTAGGGGGCCAGGAAATCTTTCCAGAGAAGGTGACACCGAAGCTGGACTTCTAAGGATGACAAGGCATTTGTCAGACATTCCAGGTGAAGGTTACAATGGGTGCAAAGGCACAAAGGCAAAGGGGAATAGCAGGTAGTTTAGGAGATGAGGGTGTTTGTGGAGGTTAAATTGTGAAGGCCCTTAAATGCTCTGCTAAGGGGTTGTTCTGTCAGAAGAAGTAGGCCCTTGACAAGTTTTAAGTCGGAGCGAAACCTGGTGTCTGGGTGGGATGGACAGATTGAGTAGGGAGGGGCTGGCTGGTCCTGTTTATGATTTAGGAGGGGCCTGATGGGAAAAGAACTTTGCAGAGACTGATGCCAGTTCTTTTTGTTGTTCCAGGTACCTGATCCCCTGCAACCACATGATGCTGAGTCAGAGGTGGGCTGTGAAGGAGAGAGATTGTTACTCTGTTTCTGCGGCCAAGCTGCTTGCCCTGACTCCAGTCTGCTGCTCCAGCGGGATCACTCTGACATTGGGGAACCAAGAGAGGGATTGCATTCTCTGGTCAAAGTGTACGCACAATAGCTCAGGTGGGAACTTGCTAGCGACCATCTTTAAACAAAAGGATACCTGATTCATCTCTCTACAGGATATTTGTCTCTTTGGTAGGCAGGAGACAATGTAATGAGTCCCATTTCCTTTATAAATGACTTATTGGGGGTCATTCTCTGCTTCATCAGGAGTTAGGGATACTTTGCAGTCAAGTTCATTGTGGCACATAGTCAGTGCTCCCAGATCTTTCTTTTAAGTAGGCTTTCTAGTAGCATCCTCAGAGTCCCAAGTGAAAACATGTGCTACCATGTCTTCTAAAACAAAATGAGAGGAATTGTGTGAAATGGCAATAGCTAAGATAAAGTTAGCCCTTATTTTAATTTCCAAAATGACCTATGTGTCAATGGCTTGGCTGTCAATAATATATCATTATAAGACTTGAAATTTGTGAAATGGCAACAGTATCTGATTCATTCAGTTGACCTAATGAGGGAGCTTTCGTAAATACTCTATTTTTACAGGAGTTCTAGAACTTTTGTGCTATCTGCCAGCTACAATTCACCTCATACAAGTAAAATTTAACTGGCCGCCTTTATCATCCTTCCCCCACGCATCTGTCAGTTTCTGTTAGTGTGGGGGCTTGCATGTTGCTGTAATGCTGGAAGCTATGCCACCGGTATTCAAATACCACCAGGATCACCCATGGTGGACAGGTTTCAGCTGAGTTTCAGACTAAGACAGACTAGGAAGAAGTACTTGGTGGTCTACTTCTGAAAAGAATTAGCCAGTGAAAACCTTATGAATAGCAGTGGAACATTGTATGATACAGATGAGCCCCTCTGGTTGGAAGGCACTCAAAAGATGACTGGGGAAGAGTTGCCTCCTCAAAGTAGTGTCGACGTTAATGACATGGATGGAGTCAAGCTTTTGGGACCTTCATTTGCTAATGTGGCATGACTCAAAATGAGAAGAAACAGCTGCAAACATCCATTAATAATCGAAATGTGGAATGTATGAAGTATGAATCTAGGAAAATTGGAAATCGTCAAAAGTGGAATGCATAAAGATAGATATCCATTAGTGAGCTGAAATGAACTGGGTATTGGCCATTTTGAGTTGGACAGTCATATGGTCTACTATGCCAGGAATGAGAGTTTGAAGAGGAACGGTGTTGCATTCATTGTCAAAAAGAACATTTCAAGATCTCTCCTGAAGTACAGTGCTGTCAGTGATAGGATAATATCCATACATCTACAAGGAAGACCAGTTAATACAATTATTATTCAAATTTACACACCAATCACTAAGGTCAAAGAAGAAGAAATTGAAAATTGTTATCAACTTCTGCAGTCTGAAATTGATCAAACATGCAATCAGGATGCACTGATAATTACTGGTAATTGGAATGCAAAAGTTGGAAATGAAGAAGGATCAGTAGCTGGAAAATGATGCCAGAGATTGCATGATAGAATTTTGCAAGACCAACAACTTCTTTTTTGCAAATACCTTTTTTCAACAACATAAATGGCTACTATACATGTGGATCTCGCCAGATGAACTACACAGGAGTCAGATCAACTACATCTGTGGAAAGAGACAAGGGAAAAGCTCAATACCATCAGTCAGAACAAGGCCAGGGGCTGACTGTGGAACAGGGAATTAATTGCTATATGCAAGTTTAAGCTGAAGATGAAGAAAATCAGAACAAGTCCACGAAAGCCAAAGTATGACCTTGAGTATATCCCACTTGAATTTAGAGACCATTACAAGAATAGATTTGACGTGTTGAGCAATAATAACTGAAGACCAGATGAGTTGTGGGATGACATCAAGGACATCATACATGAAGAAAGCAAGAGCTCATTAAAAAGACAGGAAAGAAAGAAAAGACCAAAATGGATGTCAGAAGAGACTCTGAAATTTGCTCTCAAATGTTGAGTAGCTAAAGCAAAAGGAAGAAATGATGAAGTAAAAGAGCTGAACAGAAGATTTCAAAGGGTGACTCAAGAAGACAAAGTAAAGTATTATAATGACGTGAAAAGATCTGGAGTTAGAAAACCGAAAGGCAAGAACACACATAGTATTTCTCAAGCTGAAAGAACTGAAGAAAAAATTCAAGCCTTGAGTTGTAATCCTGAAGGATTCTACGGGGAAAATATTAAACAGGAAGCATCAAAAGAAGATGGAAGGAATACACAGAGTCACTATACCAAAAAGCATTGGTCGATGTTACCATTTCAGGAGGTAGCAGATGATCAGGAACTGATGGTACTGAAGGAACAAGTCTAGGCTACACTGAAGGCATTGGTGAAAAACAAGGCTTCAGGAATTGATGGAATACCAACTGAGATGTTTCAACAAACGGATGCAGTGCTGGAAGTGCTCACTCGTCTGTGCTTCCTGGCCAACTGACTGGAAGAGACCCATATTTATGCCTATTCCCAAGAAAGGTGATCCAACAATGCAGAAATTATTGGACAATATTATTAATATCATAACACAAGTAAAATTTTGCTGCAGATCATTCAAAAATGGCTGCAGCAGTACATCGACAGGGAACTGCCAGAAATTCAAGCCGGATTCAGAAGAGGACGTGGAATGAGGGATATCATTGTTGATGTCAGATGGATCCTGTCTGAGAGCAGAGAATACCAGAAAGATGTTTACCTGTGTTTCATTGACTATGCAAAGGCATTCAACTGTGTGGATCACAATAGATTATGGATAACATTGTGTAGAATGAGAATCCCAGAACACTTAATTGTGCTCATGAAGAACTTGTACATATATCAAGAGGCAATTGTTAGAACAGAGCAAGGGGATACCGTGTGGTTTAAAGTCAGGAAAAGTATGCGTCAGGGTTGTATCCTTTCACCATACTTATTCAATCTGTATGCTGAGCAAATAATCTTAGAAACTGGACTGTATGAAAAAGAATGGGACATCAGGATTGGAGGAAGACTCATTAAGAACTTACAATATGCAGATGACACAGCCTTGCTTGCCAAAAGTAAAGAGGACTTTGAAGCACTTACTGATGAAGATCAAAGACTACAGTCTTCAGTATGGATTGCACCTCAACATAAAGAAAACAAAAATCCTCACAACTGGACCAATAAGCAATATCATGATAAATGGAGAAAAGATTGAAGTTATCAAGGATTTCATTTTACTTGGATTCATAATCAACACCCATGGAAGCAGCAGTCAAGAAATCAAACGACGCTTTGCATTGAGCAGATCTGCTGCAAAAGATCTCTTTGCGGTGTTAAAAAGAAACAAGTCACCTTGAAGACTAAGGTGTGCCTGACTCAAGCCATGGTGTTTTCAGTTGCTTCATATGCATGCAAAAACTGGACAATGAATAAGGAAGACTGAAGAATTAACACCTTTGAATTATGGTTTGGGTGAAGAATATTGAATATACTATGGACTGCCAAAAGAATGAACAAATGTGTCTCGGAAGAAATACAGCCAGAATGCTCCTTGGAAGCGAGGATGGCGAGACTTCGTCTCATGTACTTTGGAGATGTTATCAGGAGGGACAAGTCCCTGGAGAAGAACATCATGCTTGGTAAAGTAGAAGGGCAGCAAAAAAAGAGGAGGACCCTTGTGATGGTTAAGATTGTGTGTCTACTTGGCTAGACCATGATTCCCAGTGTTTTGGCAGTTGTATAATGTGATCACTTCCCTGCTGAAATTTGATATGCGATCACCCCCATGATGGAATCTGCTGAGTGGTACCAGCAGGGGTGGGGCCTGTGGCGGCTGACCACCTCCTCAGCCTTCACCTCTCTGCCCTCCACTGACTCCTTCCTGCTATCCTTGCCAAGGTTTTTGGCTTGTTCCAGACCCTGCAGCTGCCTCTTGTCATCTCACCTCTGGTTCTTGGGACTTAAGCTAGCAGCTTACCTGTCAGTCTTGGAATTTGTCGATCTTCACAGCCTGTGAGCAAGAGTCCTGTTCCCCGACCTGCTGATCTTAGGTTCGCCAGCCTCTGCAGCTACGTGAATCGGGAGAAACCTTGCGTTCTTGTCTGCTGATTTTGGAATTCGTCGACCTTCACAGCCTGTGAGTGGAAGCTCTACTCTCCAATCTGCTGACCTTGGGTTCGCCAGCTTCCACAGCTGCGTGAATTGGGAGAGGCCTCTACCCTGATCCACGGACTTGGGACGTTCTAGTCTCTACAGGCGCGTGAATTGTTTCCTTGATATAAATCTCTCTGTATATATATTTACATGCTTTACTCGTTTTGCTTCTCTAGAGAACCCAGCCTAAGACAACCCTCAACGAAATGGATTGACATAGTGGCTACAACAATGGGCTCAAGCATAATGATGATTGTGAGGATGGCGCAGGATTGGGCAGTGTTTCGTTCTGTTGTGCTTAGGGTCACTATGAGTCAGAACCGACTCGATGGCATCTAACAACAACAACAACAACTTTGGCTCTCGGGCAGTGAACTGGAACTTTCTGTGTATCTTTGGTGGTAAAATGGCTGTTTCGGTTCAGGAAGATATTTTTTTCCTGTGACCACTAGGAAATAAATGGTCAGTCCTGGTGTGGACTCATGTTTCCACTCTCTATTCTAATATCCTCCAAACAATGTCTTTCAGTTCATCCAGAGTACTACAGTCTTCTTATATAAAATATATTTAACAGCTGGCTACTTGACTGAGAAAATTATCAGCATATTTGGTATAAATATTTTCTTAGAAATTAAGGTTTTCTTATAGATTCTTGATCTTTGTGTAAAGATACAGTGTATGCATGGAAATTAATGACTTTATTTGGCAGTATAACAAACTGTATTTTAATTGTATTTTCCTGTTAGGTAAGCTAGTGTTATATTTTCCTATCCAATAGTTATTTTTTTAAAACATATCTGAAAGTTGATGTCTTTTTTGTTTACTATTTTTTTAAAAAAAAATTGTTTCAAGAATGATTCTGTGGTTTTGACCTTGCCTCAGAGTTCAGACTTCAGGTGAAGTCTAGGATTGTTGTGTGTCCGCAACTTGCCTAATCCTTTCCCTGTGTTAACACATTTAATCTGTTGAAGAAGATAGTGTTCCCATTTTACAGACAAAGAAGCAAACTCAGAGAGTGGAATTAACTTGTTCAAGGTTACACAGCTGGAAAGTTCTCTGATTCCAAATTACATGTTTTTTCTGCCCTACTGCCTCTGCAGTTGACTTAAACCAAATCTGTTGCTGTCGAGTGGATTCTGAATCATAGCGGTCATATAGGACAAGGTGGAACTTCCCCAGAGGGTTTCCAAGGCTGTAAATCTTTCCAGAAGCAGACTGTGACATCTTTCTCCTGTGGAGCAACTGGTGGATTCGAACCACCAGCCTTTCAGTTAGTAGCCGAGTGTTTAACCGCTATGCCGCCAGGGCTCTTGGGGTTTCATTACAGAGGACAAATACCCTGATGAATGGATGGGTAGATAAATAATGTAATTATTGTGCAGTGGTTAAAAGACAGCTAGGATTCTGAATCATGGCTCTGCCACTTTCTTGGGCAAATTACTTAACCTTTCTAAACCTGTTCCCACATCTGTAAAATAGTACCTACTTCAAGGTGTTGTTCCAAGGATAAGTGAGTTAAGATGTGTAAGCTCTTAGAAGACTGCCTGGCATGTAGTAAGTATTTTTTTTTAATGTCTTTTGGTGTTATTTGGTATCAGTCTTGATATCATATGATAGCTTTTTTAAAAAGCAGATAAAAGATAGCCTTTTAGCAGTAGAGCTGTAAAACTGAATTATATCCACACTAATGACCTGAAAATGTGTATACCTCTTAAAGGCTTAAATCCTGAGCCAGTCTGGTAGAGATTTAGAGGCTTGCAAAGATGTGGCATTGGAAATAAGAACAGGGGTTGATGTGAGACAGTCTGTTTGAGTTGTAGTTCTACTATTGAATGGGTGATCTTTTGTTCCAGGGTCTCTATTTCTTTACCTGTAAATGAGGAAATTAAATATCTACCATATACAATTGTTGTGAGAGTAAAATTAGATAGCATTGATAAAGCACTGCCACATAGTAGGTATTTAAGAGATGGTAGAGTATATAGACAAGGAGCCCTGGTAGTGCAGTGGTTAAGTGTTTGACTGCTAACCAGTGAAGGTTAGCAGTTTGAACCCACCAGCAGTGGGACAAAAGACCTGGAAATCTGCTCCAGTAAAGATTACAACCATGGAAACCCTATGGGGCAGTTCTACTCTGTCCTATAGGGTCAGTATGTGTTGGAATTGACTTGATGGCAATGGGTTTGTTTGTGATCTGCTTCTGAAAGGTCACAGCCTTGAAAACCCTGTGGAGCACGTAGTTCTATTCTGACACACACTGGGTCACCATGAGTCAGGGTCAACTCAGCGGCAGCTAACAAAAACAACAACAGAGTATATATTATTCCCTGTCTGAGTGCTTTCTTTTAGGGAGAGTGTAAACTTAAATGCAGGCGTTTTCATAGTTATTTCAGTGATAAGGTTGAGAACTTTTAACATCAAAGGTAGTCAGAGGTAACTGGTAATACAGGAAACATTTTTAGGTTGAAAGGACTATTTTGGTACTGAATATGACTTTACTGTAAGAGATCATTTTATACTTATCAACATCCCAATAGTCCCCTGATAGGCAGAATGAGTTCATAGTCTTTACTAAAAACCCAGGGTTTTTCTAGAGAAAACTCAGCTCCCAACAGAGTGTCCCAAATTGATGGATTACAGGCCTTCTACCTTAGAGTCAAATTAAAGCTCTTTTTAATCACTACCTATGCTATGGCAGGTACTATATTAGGTATAGTACCTAATTTAATCCTCTCAACAGCCTGAGAGGTTGCCATTATTAGCTCTTATTTCTCTAATTGATACCAAAAACAATTTGTGTTGGCTGTAGCCTGTATCTGCTGTATCTGACGGGCCATATTGTTTTTTTTTATTTAACTTCCATACTACTAGTTGCCATGCCAACTTTTGGCGACCACATCTGTGTCAGAGTAGAATTGTGCTCCCTAGGGTTTCCAATGGCTAATTTCTCAGAAGTAGATTGCCAGGCCTGTCTTCCAGGGCACCTCTGAGTGGACTTCAACTGTCAACCTTTCAGTTAGCAGTTAAGCACATTAACCATTTGTACCACTCAAGGATTCCTATCTTCTGTTAGAGCAGAGTTTCTGTTCCTGTCTTTTCTTTTTAAAATCTAACCATTTTTATTTCAAAATCATTTAATCAGACATTGTTGGAAGCAGTATAGCTGGTGAGACAAAGTCTTAGAAGCCGAGTGAGTCACATCCCATCCACTCCATTTGTGCCCACACGTCTCTTAAGTGTCAGGAAGGGTCTTGTTGCTGACGTGTTCCTGCTTTCTGCTGCAGGGCCCACGGATCAGCGGCCCCCCAAGGAGTTCTCTCCGTCAGCCTGCATTGTGAAATATGGGAAGGCCCTGGACATCAGCTACCTGCAGTACCTCTGGGAGGCCCACACCAACATCCTCCGCTGCATGAGGGCCTGCCGCACCTGGTCCGCCCTCTACGACGGCGAGTCCCCCGACCACGAGACTTTTCTCCAGAGCCTCTCAGAGGAAGGCAGTAGGGACTCAGCCTACCCTGTGTTGAGGCTCCAGCATCCATTCCCCAGTAAGACGGAGTCTCATTTGGCTCCCAGAAAGGAGAAAAGCCAGACAGAGCTGGAGTGGGATGACAGCTACGACACTGGAATCTCCTCAGGGGCTGACGTGACCTCCCCCGGGCCTTACGAGTCTATGGAGAATTCCGGCCCCCCGGCGCCCATTAGTCCCCCCAAACACATCCAGGAGATGAAGAAGAATGCCATCCTGCTCTTCAAAGGGTCCTACATCGAAGAGTCAGACTTCCAGGACGATGTCATGGTATACAGGTTGTGTGCTGAGAAGGACTGTGAGGACACCAGAAATCCGCAGGAGGAGACTGCAGGGGCATCAGCCAAAGCCCAGACTGAGGATCAGAGTGCTCCCATGAACAACCGCCCCCTTCCCAGCCCCCAGCCAGAAACAGATTCAGGGGAGGAACATAATAGGGATAACATGGACTTGTTTCAGACTGTATCCAAGGAAACAGCACAAGAGAATGATCCTGAAGTAGTGGCCCCAGAATCAAACTCGGAGTTAACGCCCCCTGTCTCTGAGGCAGAGCACAGCGCAAGTCTGACCGTTGTTAACCCAGAGAGTGAAGATTTCATTGCCCAGTATGACCAAATCATTAAAGAACTGGATTCTGGCACAGAGGGCTTGACAGAGCAGAATTTCCCCACCGCTGATCCTCTCCTTCTCACAAAGGAGGGAGAGAGGAAGGGAGAAGAGAGCAAAGAAGAAAAGGAGGAGGAAGAGGAGGAGGGAAAGAAGGGGCTAGATGAGGACGAGGATGACTTTGACTCTTTCATGGCAGAAACTCCTGCTGCAGAGACCGTGCCTTCCCCATTTGGGGCAAGAGATGAGACTGCCTTTGCCAGTTACCAAGTGAGGACTCAGAGTGCCCCATTCACAGGTGACTATCTTAAATTGCTTTGTGATTTCTGCTTTTGAAAGTGTTTGTACATTTTGGGACAGGAAAGTAAGGTAAGTGGATGTAGGGAGCATTATCAATTTACCTAAGGGGGATAAAGTATATATATTTTTCTTATACTTTAGATGAAGGTTTACAGAACAAATAGTTTCTCATTAAACAGTACACATACTGTTTTATGACAATGGTTAACAACCCCACGACATGTCAACACTCTCCCTTCTCGACCTTGGGTTCCCTATTACCAGCTTTCCTGTCCCCTCCTGCCTTCTAGTCCTTGTCCCTGGACTGTTGTGCCCCATTAGTCTCATTTTGTTTTATGGGACTGTCTAATCTTTGGCTGAAGAGTGTACCTTGGGAACGAACGACTTCATTACTGAGCTAAAAAGGTGTCCAGGGGCCATACTCACGGGGTTTCTCCAGTCTTTCTCAGGCCAGTAAGTCTGGTCTTTTTTTGTGAGTTAGAATTTTGTTCTCCATTTTTCTCCAGCTCTGTCCGGGACCCTCTGTTGTGATCCCAGTTGGAGCAGTCAGTGGTGGTAGCCGGCCACCATCTAGTTGTACTGGACCCAGTCTGGTGGAGGCCATGGTAGTTGTGGTCCATTAGTCCTTTGGACTTATCTTTCCCATGTATCTTGTTTTCTGCATTCTCCCTTGCTCCCAAAGGGGTGAGACCAGAGGAGTATCTTAGATGGCTGCTCACAGGGTTTTAAGACCCCAGACACTACTCACCAAGGTAGAATGTAGAACGTTTTCTTTATAAACTGTGTTACGCCAGTTGAGCTAGATGTTCCCTGAGACCATGGTCTCCACAGCCCTCTGCCCAGCAATTCGGTCCCTCAGGGAGTTTGGATGTGTCTCTGGAGCTTCCATGACCTTTCCTTGTACAAGTTGTGCTGGCCTCCCCAGTATTGTGTACTGTCTTACCCTTCGCCAAAGTTACCACTTATCTATTGTCTATTTAGTATTCCTCCTCACCCCTCCTATCCCTCGTAACCAACAAAGATTGTTTCTTTTTGTGTGTAAACCTTTTCATGAGTTTTTACAGTAGTAGTTTCATACAATATTTGTCCTTTTGTGATTGACTTACTTCACTCAGCATAATGTCCTCCAGTTTCATCCATGTTATGAGATGCTTCACAGATTCATCATTGTTCTTTCTCGTTACATAGTACTCCATTATGTGTATGTACTGTAGTTTGTTTATCCATTCGTCTGTTGATGGTCTTCTAGGTTGTTTCCACCTTTTTGCTATCGTGAACAATGCTGCCATGAACATAGGTGTGCATATGTCTGTTTGTGTGACAGCTCTTATTTCTCTAGGATATATTCCTAGGAGTGGGATTGCTGGATCATATGGTATTTCTATTTCTAGCTTTCTAAGGAAGAGCCATATCATTTTCCAAAATGATTGTATCATGTTGCATTCCCACTGGCAGTGCATAAGAGTTCCAATCTCCTGGTAGCCTCTCCAACATTTGTTATTTTCTGTTTTTTTGATTCTTGCCAGTAATGCCAGGGTGAGATGGTATCTCATTGTGGTTTTAATTTGCATTTCTCTAATGGCTAGTGATCTCGAGCATTTCCTCATGTGTCTGTTGGCCACCTGAATGTCTTCTTTGGTGAAGTGTCTGTTCATTTCCTTTGCCCATTTTTTAATTGGATTATTTGTTTTTTTGTTGTAGAGGTGTTGGATTTCCTTATAGATTTTAGAGATTAGACCTTTGTCTGACTTGTAATGTCCTAAAGTTTTTTCCCAGTCTGTGGGTTTTCTTTTTACTTTTTTGGTGAAGTCTTTTGATGTATATAAGTGTTTAATGTAGGAAAAAATATTTTTGTGAAGAGCAAAGAGAAGTAGTTTTATTTTATTTTGTCATTCTTGCAGTGATTGTCTTGTTTGTTCAGCAAATTAGGGTCTAAATTTTACTGTTTAGTAACTTCCCTTGGTCTGTCTGTGATTAATAGGGCCGATTTAAGCCCTAGAAATCCAGTCTGATGATTCACTAGTCTCATTTCCTTATAGTCTAATTTATTTTTCTTGGTAGCACTTATTTTTAAGGTGTATTTTTTAAAAATTAATGTCTTTTCCTCCACTAGAATGAGGACGGAGATGCTGGTTTGTTCTCTGCTCTGTCCTCAGCACCTGAACGGTGAACAGAGCACATAGTAGGTGCTCCGTAAATGCTTGCTGAATGGATGTAACTGTGCACCTACTCCAGCAGTCCACCGGGGGGAGCTGTGCCTTTGCCTTAGAGCTCATTTCAGATCATCACAAAATCTTTATTCAACAATAAATAGATTGGACCCCCATGAACTCATAACTCTACTACAGCATAGGTGCATTCCAGTGATACACCCCCAGCAACGGGTGGACATTCTGTAAGAAGCAAACGGACAGGGTAGGATATCAGATAAGTGGGTTGGGGTGAGGAATTTATCATAGAAAGCATCATTAGTATTAACCCATAACATCTGAAGCTGTAGATCTTGGTGCAGCAGGTTCATTACAATCAGGGCAGGTGGGAGTGGGACCCTGAATGGTGTTCAGGCAGCAGGGAGAGGTCCTAGAAGGAGCTAGTGACAGACCCAGAGGGACAGACAGTGGCCTAGGAGTCAGGCCTGTGGTGAGTCCTGGCTGCAGGCTCATTAATCACGGGGATTGGGATCTCCGACCTGCTGTGTGCTTCTGTGAGGACCAAATGAGAGACCATGGAGGTCATTGTGATTGCTTTTACGGGCAGCATGGGAGGGGACCGTGCTACCACCGCCTTGGATCACCCAGACTAGGTTAACTCAGATTACCTTCCAGTCCAGCCAAGTAGGCCTAACGTGATTTCAAGGAGCTCTTTCACCCTCTTCTCCCAATATTTATTCGTCTATTTACTGATGCCTGAAAATTTATTTAAACAGGGAGAAAGCTTTTAATTCCACAGTTAAAGGGCTTGAGGTTCTAGTTGAGATGACATTTCAGTGTGAAGGAGTTTTAATTAGCATTCAATCAGTCAGTCAATCATAAGTAAAAAGGATTAGGTAATCTTGTCTTTCCTTGTAGATGAAACGGAATGAGGGAGGGGGAGAAGGACCCTGGCCGACTGGAGGAGGGGGCAGGGCTCAGTCACAGCCGGGGTAACCTAGCACCACCACCAGTTCTCATCATTCCAACTCAAGGCGACCTTTGTGTGTCAGAATAGAACTGCGTTCCGTAGGGTTTTCAGTGGATGATTTTTCAGAAGTAGCTTGCCAGGCCTTTCTTCTGAGTAGCCTTTGGGTAGACACAAACCTCCAACCTTTCAGTTAGCAGCCGAGTGTGTTAACCATTTGCACCACCCAGGGATTTTGCCTAAGGCTTGCCCCGTTTACTCTCACCCAGCAGGAAATGCCAAGCTTTGTCCTGTGGTGTTCTTGTAGGCCAGCAGGGCTACCCATGACTAATGAATACTGTGCTTTAGAATGCCAGCTTTCTTATAAAAGAGATTCATCCCTAAGAAATATGTATATTGGAGAAACAAAGCATAGCTTAGGGCAACAAAAAAAAAAAAAAAAAAAGCTAAGACAGCACCTTATTAAATAACAGTATTTTGCATGTGGTACACCTGAGAACTGATGAAACATAATGTGATTCTTTGATACATATACATAATTTTACCTAAAACCATACCTTTTTCCTCCTTTGAAACGTGTACACAGCTTCAGGAAACATCTTTTTTCTTTCCATGTATATGAGCTTTGTAGTTTGTAAATTTCTGAGAGTGTTCTGTGGCAATAGGCTTAACGTCCTTCTCTTTGGAGAATCCACATTTCCGGTAGGATGAAATTTGCTTCCCAGCAAAATCAAAGTATTCAATTTGTCTATTTTTAAAAATTTATTCATGTATTCAGTAATCTTTTATTGATAACCTAGTATTTGGCAAGTGCTATTGAGGCCCTCATGGCGCAGTGGTTAAGAACTCAGGCTGCTAACCAAAAGGTTTGGATCTACCAGCCGCTCCTTGGAAACTCTATGGGTTAGTTCTGCTCTGTCCTGTAGGGTTGCTATGAGTTGGAATCGACTGGATGGCAATGGGTTTGGTTTTGGTTTTATACTAGGTACTAAGGAGCCCTGGTGGCAGAGTGGTTAAGTGCCACCAGCCACTCTGTGGGAGGAGAGATGTGGCAGTCTGCTTCCGTAAAGATTACAGCCTTGGAAAGCCTATGGGGCAGTTCTACTCTGTCCTGTAGGCCCGCTTTGAGTCCTGTAGGGTTTGATTTCGTTTTATACCAGGTACTAAGGACATAAAAATGAAGGAATTCACAGACGTTCAGAGGAGACCTCGACAAGGAACATGTTGAGAACATGGATCGTGTGGGCAGAGAGGTGGATCAAGAGGCCACAAAAACTGGTCGATGCCAGCTTTGGGGGGTCTTTGGGCCAAGGTGAGGAATGGGGTCCTTATGCCCTTGGCAGTGAAGTGTTAAAATTAGGGAGTAATGTGACTGGATCTGTGTTTGAAAGAGTTATCCTTGGGTAGTGAGGAAAGTTGGTGCCAGGGAGATGAAGTCAGAGACTCTTGTAGGCTTAGCAGAATTCAGAATGCACCAGCTCTTTCTTCTGGTAATGCTGTTTCTAGGAACATGTTCACAAGCTATTTTCATACTTTTGTGCCAAGATGTATATACAAGGATGTCCATTGCTGCATTGTTTATAATAGAAAACGACTGGGAACAACCCAAATGCCCACTGGTAGGAGACTAGTTTCCTCATGCAACACCCATAACAGTTGAATATTCTGTGGCCCTGAGAAGAATGAGGCAGCTCTATATGTGCTGATATGGGGCAGCCTCCAGAATATATTCTATCATGTGATCTCCAGTGTTGTCTGTCACCAAGGCCATATTTTCCAACTACTGATCCCTCTTCTTTGTTTCCAACTTTTGCATTCCAATCACCAGTAATTATCAATGCATCTTGATTGCATGTTTGATCAATTTCAGACTGCAGAAGTTGGCAAAAATCTTCAAGTTCCTCATGTTTGCCATTAGTGGTTGGTGTGTAAATTTGAATAATAGTTGTATTAATTGGTCTTCCTTGTAGGCGTATGGATAGTATCCTATCACTGACAGTGTTGTACTTCAGGACAGATCTTGAAATGTTCTTTTTAACAATGAACGCTACACCATTCCTCTTCAGTTTGTCTTCCCCGGCATAGTAGACCATATGATTGTCTGATTCACAATGGCCAATACCAGTCCGTTTCAGCTCACTAATGCTTAGGATATCGATCTTTATGAGTTCCATTTTATTTTTGATGACTTCCAATATTCCTAGATTCATACTTCATACATTCCATGTTCCGATTATTAATGGATGTTTGCAGCTGTTTCTTCTCATTTTTGAGTTGTGCCACATCAGCAAATGAAGGTCCTAAAAGCTTGACTCCATCCACATCATTAAGGACAACTCAACTTTGAAGAGACAGCTCTTCCCCAGTCGTATTTTGAATGCCTTCCAACCTGAAGGGCTCATCTTCGGGCACTGTATCAGACTGTGTTCTGCTGCTATTCATAAGGTTTTCACTGACCAGTTTTTTCAGAAGTAGACTGCCAGGTCCTTCTTCCTAGTCTGTCTTAGTCTGGAAGCTCCACTGAAACCTGTGTACCAAGGGTGACTCTGCTGGTATTTGAAATACTGGTGGCAGAGCTTCCAATTTCACAGCAACACGCAAGCCACCACACTATGACAAACTGACAGATGTGTGGTGGATTATGACAGTCACTAGTGGATTATAATGACAGTCTGCTGACCTTGACCTGACCGATTATTCTGTCATTTAAGTGAGAAAATGTGATATAGTCCTACTTTCCACAGGGCACAGGGTTCAAGTTTTCGTTTTCTCCTTATGGTGGTCGTGGACTGGAGATAGTTCCCCCTAGTGACTGTGTGGGCCTGGCCAAGTACAGTCTAGGGCAAGTGGAAGGGCAGTTGAGGGATTATATTCAGGACGTAAGTTTTATAGAAGACTCTGCCTACCTAAATATGTCTTGATTCACCTGGCTTTGTTCCCTTTAGGAAGAAATAGATGCAGAGCCAGGGACTGCTCTGAGTGAGAGGAGGTTGGGAAGGGCTGAGTCCAGGGTTGAGGAGGGTGAGGGGAAGCAGTGTTTTCCCTGTAGATCCACGTGGAAGGCCAGAATTGTGATGCCTTTAAAAGAGTCACCACTGGCATTTCTGGTGTGCTTGATGGGAAAACCATTAGTAGCTTTCACACTGGGGTTCTAGCCTGGACCTTGTGAATGTATTTGGCAAACTTTCCAGTTTTGTAAACTTTTCCAAGGGCTCTCTAGTTGAAGAGTTCATTGGCCTCCTGTGTCATGGAGAACGACTGAGAAGCTCTGTCACCCATCCTGAGGACGGTGAAGTTGGGGCTAAGCAGATGAAGACTCTCCACGGGGGGCATGGTACCATTCCAGTATTTTGAGACCCCTTAGGGCATCCTCTGTGTTCTCAGAGAGAAGAATACTGCCAATACTCTGTCATTTGCCTGTGTTGGTAAAAGGTTTAGGTTTGGTGTTTCCATTTCTCACCGATATCTTCAGTTTTCTCGTGAAGGGTTTTACTCGGTTACCCTTTCAGGGCTTCTGAGTGAAGCATCTTGTGATGAAGTATGCTTTTGTTAAACTCATATTTAATGTTGGCGAAGTCTTTATAAGGCATGTTCATTTATCAAGGGTTGTAACCTTTTTGTTACAAATATGCTGTGGTTTAGTGGTGTCATCAGTAGCTCCACCAGGGAAAATAGAAAATCCTCATTGATTTTGCTTCATGGAACACTTCTATGGTAAAAATCTAAAACTTCTACAAGTAACTTTTTTAATGCCAGATTTTTTTTTCTTGATTTTCCCCACTTTCAGTGAACTCAAACATAAACCATATTAATTTTCTAGCAACCCACATTAGGAGAACCTCCTTCTTGCCTAATTTTTTTTAAGGAACTGCTTTTGTAGTCAGGTAGATTTTGTTTTTTAAGGAACCCATGAGATGCCAAACTATAGCTTCCAAAGTTGAGTCCTTTCATTCTAATCTTAAAGTGTGGTTACTAGTTGTCTAGGGCTACCAGTGTTACAGCCCAGGGCTTCACTCACACCTTGTCTTTCTCCCCATTCTTCCACATTGTGACACTTGACACAGCAGAATCTTTCTCAGGGTTCTTGTTTGGGACAGAAAATTACTATTCACAGTGTTGCTGATTGGTAAACTTAGTTTGTATGTGTTTGGTATTGTTTAATAACACAAAGATTTTTGTGTTACCAAAATTTTTGATGGCCTCTAATGTTAGTATAAGGAACCCTGGTGGCTCAGTGTTTAAGTGCTTGGCTGCTAACCGAAAGGTTGGTGGTTCAAACCCACCAGCTGCTCCGCAGGAGAAAAGTGTGGCAGTCTGCTTCCCTAAAAATTCTAGCTTTGGAAACCCAATGGGGCAGTTGTACTCTGTCCTGTAGGGTCGCTATGAGTTGGAATCAACTCAGTAGCAATGGTTTTTTTTTTTTTTTTGGTTAGGGTTTGTATAAAGCCCTATAGTACACAGCATCATGAGATGATGCATGTCATGTTTTTGAGCACTGGCAGCCCCAAGAAATGCAGAAACTATGGGGAAGTATATTTTAATTTTTAAGCATTAAATTATTTATGGTCTGATTTTTTTCAATCTGATAATTTTCAGAGTATTAAAACTATTCAAGGAGTCAAAATAATAGCTCCTGTTCAATCTTTCTGCTTTCTTTTTGTGGGGGTGGTTTGTTTTTGTTTTTGTTCTGAGGCAGGAGAAGACCTGGCTGTATTTGAGTGTCTGGGTTTGTACCTTGTGGCCTGCAGTGATTTGGATGCTGTGGCTCCAGTGGCTCCTTGGTTATCAAGGAAAGATGACCTGGTGTGCCCAGCCAGCCCTGAAGCCTTGTGTTCCTTCTTCAGGCCCATTCATCAGCGTGGTCCTGTCAAAGCTGGAAAACATGCTGGAGAACTCGTTGCATGTTAATTTGCTGCTTATTGGGATCATCACTCAGCTAGCCAGCTATCCCCAGCCGCTCCTGCGCTCTTTTCTGCTCAATACCAACATGGTCTTCCAGCCAAGTGTACGCTCTCTCTATCAGGTACGTTAGCTGGGCCCACGTCCAGCCTGTTGACTTCGTGGGTGCTAATTTGCTGGGCTCCTTTCTTCCTTCCCCTTGTTATTTTGTTGTTTTAAAAAAAAAAATCTCTGTTCTAATTCATTTGTCCTATTAAGCTGCTTGTGTAGATTATTCTAGACAAACTGCAAAGCTTCATTTATTTTAATGTTTTGAGGGTGCCCTACCAAGAACACCAAGGCAGTTAAAAATGAGCAAATGCCTACTATCATAATAATTCCCACAATGAGGGCTGCACCTGAAAGATATATTGATAACTGGGGATGGGATTCCGTTGTGAAGCATTAACATCATTAATGTTGGTTTTGACAGGTCCTTGCATCTGTGAAAAACAAAATTGAACAGTTTGCTTCTATGGAGAGAGATTTCCCAGGACTCCTCATACAAGCCCAGCAATACCTGCTCTTCCGAGTGGACATGTCCAATATGGACCCTGAGTCACTAACCAAAGGTAACCGAGGTTTTCCAAGTGTGTCTCTCCTTAAACGGCTCCTCCTCTATTGCCCCACCTCCTGGTTTGGGTATCTTGTTTGGGTTCACAAATCTGCACTGGTTCCTGGGGTCTGGAAGCATCTAAAGATATTTTCATTTTCATCCAACAGGAAGGGGCCTACTATTAGTGTTCTTAAATGTAAGGAAAGGTCTGAAGAACCTGCCCACACCGGCCACACCTGATTTGTCCCCACTCTGAAGGATCTAGAGGGCTTTATTTTCCTTAGAGTGGTTTAAGGAAGGGGCTGATATGTGGGTTATCATCAGGCTAGAAGTAAATAACTCAGCTAGAAATAGGCATTTTGTGTACACCCAAGCCATCTTTTGGCCAGCCCGACCCTGAAGAGGACATCCGTTTTCTTTATTATGTTTTCAGGCCAAAACCAGATGTGCTTTAGGGCTCTAGGAGGTAAAAACTGCTCAGTTGGACTGGGGAAAGTAAAGTTTATGCTCAGCCTAAAATTCCTGAGAGAGCCTTTATTCCATTCTAGAGGAGGTGGTGAGATGGGGCTCTGGCGGAGCGGTGGGGAGGGTTGGGGGTCTGTGCTGTGGGGAGAGCTAGGGCTGGGCCTGCCAGCTGGCCAGGACTGAAGCCCATGGCTCTGCCTCAGTGAAGCTCGGTTGAATGGATTGATGACCAACCTGTTGTCTTCTGAGCTGTGACTTAGGCCTTGGTGAGCACAAACTACAAAATGCCCTATATTGCCCTGGCTCTTACTTACCCCACACAGACAAGTCAGGCTTCTTGTGGCAGGTGAGCAATGGAGAGACTGGGGCTCTCCATCCTGGGCTCCAGACACATGCTTAGAAACAGAGTTGGGAGTGGACTACAGGCATGTGACTTGGGGCAGTTTTCAAACCTTTCAAAGAAGCTAAAAAGAACTGAGAACTCGAAAGGCTTGACCCTGCCTCTGTGTAGCTGTGTGGTCTTGGTCATGTTGCCTTGCTGGGCCTCAGGTCCTTTGACTCTTAACTACAGGCTTTGCTCTCCATCTCTCTGGAACTCTGGGTGTGATGTACTCTTAGGGCACCATGGTCAGACTCTGAAAGAAAGGTGGGCCTTGTGCCACTGGTAAAATTGGGCAGGGGGCGGGGCGGGGCGGTTAGGCTTCAGTAGGCAAGGCCATTCATGGGGAGAAGGAAGTCCCCACTTCTTGCAGGGAAGGTGGGCTGCACCTGGCCTCTGCTAACCACGTAGACAGTCAGTCTGTTAGCTGCATTCCTTCTGAACAGGGAGCGTGGTGCTGTCACCCAGCCTCGGGGAGAAGGTTCGTCAGTTATCTTTTGTGTATAACACACCACGCAAAAACTCAGCAGCTTAAAATAAAGCCATTTGTGATTGCTCCTGAGTCTATATGGTTAGTTGAGTGGTTCCGCTGATCTGGGCCAGGCCCGGCTGATGTTGGCCGGACTCCCTGGTGTGTCTGCCATCAGCGGGTGGCTGGAGGTGTAGGATGCCCTCACTCACGTCTCTGGCTGTTGGCTGGGGTGATGTGGATAATGGGTGTATGTGCTTCTCGTCATGCAGTGGTTAGCTTAGGCATGTCAGTATCACAGCTGTAGGGTTCCAGAGTGAGAGCAGAAGCATACAGAATCTTCTGAGGCTCAGGCTTGGGGCCCACACAAAGTCAGCTCTGCTGTGTCTGTTGGCCAAAGCAAGTCACAGGGCCAGCCCAGATTCAAGAAGGGAGCACAAGCCCCACCTCTTGGTGGGAAGAGCTGCAAAGAAGAATGGCCAGTTTTGCAGTCTACCGTACAGAAGATGGATTGACACAGTGGCTGCAACAATGAGCTCAAACAGCAACAATTGTGGGGATGGCGCAGGACTGGGCAACGTTTCGTCACTGTAAGGTCACTAGGAGTTGGAGTTGACTCGACGGCACCTAACAACATACAGGAGACCTTACATTGTACTCCAGGCTTGGTCTTCATTTGTATTTTATAGTTTGTGAAGTGCTTTCTCAGGCAATCAGTTTTCAAACAACACTGTGAAATGGGCAAGAAAGTACTGTTTGCTTCATTTTCAGATGAGGAAGATGGAGCAGCAGCCCCAGGGTAGTGAGGCAGGATCCTGAAGCAAGCAAGATGGCCCTGCCTGATACACAGATATGCACACATACACACACACGCACACGCGTCCATGCATGCATATACAGACGCGCACGCATGCACGCACACAGACATGTGCACGCACGCACACATACACACGCTCATGCACGCAGATATGTACACGCAGACACGCCCACACGCACACACAGACACATGCGTGCACGCACACACACACCCACACATACACATGTGCACACGCAGATACGTGCACGCACACACAGACATGCGCACACATACACATGGATGCCGACGCGCGCGCGCGCGCACACACACACACACACACACACACACACACACACACACACACGGGCCCACCTCCTGGGCTTCCTTGACAGCACTGTGCACTGAGCCGTAGCCAGCACATTCAGGGAGACGGAGGGGTGGTGGCATGGGAGGGGTGGGCGCATTTGCACCTTGTGCTCTGCCCTGGCTTCAGACTAACAGCCACGGTTGCCAGAGGTGTGCCCGGGGGAATGGTTTCCCATCTCATACGGTTGTCAGAGTAGTTAACTGCAGTCGATGGTTTTAGGGTCTCTGACACTCAGGGGACTTTGACTTGTAGGAAGCTTCTCTTGGGATAGAAGACTTTCCTTTTAATTGAGTTTCTCAGATTAACTTTCTAACTTCTTTCAGGTTAGCAAAGTGACATCTTCCCTCCAACTTTAAAAACCTTCACAATTAGAGAGTGAGAAAGGTTCCTGTCCCCTTGTAAAAGCTGACTTCCTATGCATTGAGGATGATGTGATGGCTGTGAGTGAGTTGAGTCTGGGAGCCCTGTCCTCACTGGGACACAGAGCAGTTCTACCACTGAGAGTTATGCTAATGGGCCAAGTGTTTCGGTTTCCATTGTCTTGTGTGCTGTGCCCTTTGCCTAACACTGCTAACAAGATAATGAGTGTGTAATGTAATTCTCTCCTAACTTCTGAAATCTTCCCGGTATTAGCCTGGAAAACCTTCTGTTGCAGTTTTTCAGACCAGGGCAACATTTCAGAAAGCCAATCCTGCTGCTGACATTTATTTCTATTTCCCATCCTCCCTGCCTTTTCCTCCGGTGTTTGTGTGCACTTGTTGAGCCCTTTTATGTGGGTGTAACTCAGGTACCTGCAGCCCGAGCTGCTCTGCTGTGCAGCCCCCACATTCTCTTTGCCTTCTGGCAGCCCCAGTACAAACAAGCCTTCTCACTAATGCTTCAAGCAGAAGTAGTTGTCACTGTGACTGCCACTCCAGAGCAGGTGAATCCTGTGCAAGCTGTCACATTATCTTTCTTGAGACTGTTGATCTCTGAGGTTAAGCCACTTGTCAGGCTTTTATTTTTCCCCTCAAATACCTTCCTAACCACAGAGTAACAGTTGCTTGTATTTACTCATATTCAGAGCACTTTCACTGCTTTCTAACTCTGGAAGGGAGGCCAGGCACCTGTTATCCCCATTTGACAGAGAAGGAAACTGAGAAGTTACACCATAAGCCTTTTTATTGACTATGCAAAGGCATTTTGACTGTGTGGATCATAACAAATTATAGATAACATTGCAGAGAATGAAAATTCCAGAACATTTAATTGTGCTCGTGAGGAACCTGTACATAGGTCAAGAGGCAGTTGCTGGAACAGAACAAGGGGATACTGTGTGGTTTAAAGTCAGCAAAGGTATGCATCAGGGTTGTATCCTTTCATAATACTTATTCAATCTGTATGCTGAACAAATAATCCGAGAAGCTGGACTATGTGAAGAACGGGGCATCAGGATTGGAAGAAGATTCATTAACAACCTGCATTATGCAGATGACACAACCTTGCTTGCTGAAAGTGAAGAGGACTTGAAGCACTTACTGATGAAGATCAAAGACTATAGCCTTCAGTATGGATTGCACCTCAATATAAAGAAAACAGAAATCCTCACAACTGGACCAATAAGCAACATCATGATAAACAGAGAAAAGATTGAAGTCATCAAGGATTTCATTTTACTTGGATCCACAATCAACACCTATGGAAGCAGCAGTCAGGAAATCAAATGATGCATAGCATTGGACAAATCTGCTGCAAAAGACCTCTTTAAAGTATTAAAAAGCAAAGATGTCACCTGGAAGACTAAGGTGTGCCTGACCCAAGCCATGGTGTTTTCAGTTGCCTCATATGCATGCGAGAGCTGGACAATGAATAAGGAAGACTGAAGAAGAATTGATGCCTTTGAATTAATGGTGTCGGCAAAGAATGTTGAATATACCATGGACTGCCAAAAGAATGAACAAATCTGTTTTGGAAGAAGTACAGCCAGATTGCTCCTTGGAAGCAAGGATCGTGAGACTTTGTCTCACATTCTTTGGACGTATTATCAGGAGAAATCTGTCCCTAGAGAAGGACATCATGCTTGATAAAGTAGAGGGTCAGTGAAAAAGAGGGAGACCCTCAATGAGACGGACTGACAAAGTGGCTACAACAATGGGCTCACGCATAACGATTGTGAAGAAGGTGCAGGACTGGGCAGTGTTTCGTTCTGTTGTACACAGGGTCACTATGAGTCAGAACCAACTCAGCGGCACCTAATAACAACAACCTACCATAAGCTGGTTGTCAGTAGGAACCATAACTTGGTCTCCTTGACTTTGAATCAAGAGCTTGATGGTACTTTGTCATACAGTGAAAGGCCAGCACTCCGGAGGTGAGCCCATGTTGCTATGCCCCAGCTGCTGATGGAACTGCTTTAGGATTCACCTGCAAGTACGTGGTCTCCCTCACTGGGTGTTCTCCTGCCTCAGTGGAGACGATTTCAGTTTTTGGATTCAGGCTGGATAAATGAGACTTAGTGATCACACTTTTTATTCATGGATTGAAACTATATAAATGAACCACTAAAAAACACTTTTTGGGGTAGAGGAGGAGGAGGAGGAGTGAATTTGAAAGAGAACAATGAAGATGAGCCAGCTCCAGCAAGTATCAGAAGTAGGGAAGACCTTTTGTGGTTGGTTCTGTCACTCAGTCATTCAACAAGTGTTTATTAGCTGCTGCTATCAGTAGGGACTGTGTTAGGAAGTGTGAAGGACACATTATCAGATAGGGGCTCAGTCTTCCAAAAGCTCAAAGGCTGGTAGAGGAGACAAAATATAAACAGTGCCAGTCTGCAGTGGGGTAAAATGGGGTGGGAGCTTAGAACAGGAATTATTTCTAGGGAAATGCTGTGTGAAGTCAGTGGCAACTGAATTGATGATGATGATGATGATGGTTGACACTTACCAAGAGGTCACTGTGTACTTTATACTTATTGACTTATTTAATCCTTACAATAACCTATGAGCTTTTGACAGGTGAAGAAATCGAAGCACACAAAAGTAAAGCAAGTTGCCTGAGGTTACTCAGCCAGTATGTGGGAGAGTTTGTGTACGGAGTGCCCCTTAAGCTAGTAAGACTTATGGGTACAGATATATGGGGAGGGGATCCCAGGTGGAGGAACCGGCATAAACAATGGCAGGTCTTAAGTCTAGAGTTAGTGCCTAGGAGAATTTCACTCCTTAAACTAAAGATAACTAAACCCATTGCTGTCCAGTCAATTCTGACTCACAGCGACCCTATAGGACAGAGTAGAACTGCCCCATAGGGCTTCCAAGGGGGTAAACTTTATTGAAGCAGACTGCCATATCTTTCTCCCATGCAGCAGCTGGTGGGTTTGAACTGCTGACCTTCTGGTTAGCGGTCGAGTGCTTAACCACTGCCCTTAAACCAAAAAAAACCCAAACCCGTTGCCACCGAGTCAATTTCGACTCATAACGACCCTATAAGGACAGCGTAGATAAGCCCCATAGGGTTTCCAGGGAGAGGCTGGTGGATTCAAACTGCCGACCTTTTGGTGAGCAGCCGAACACTTAACCACTGTGCCACCAGGACTCCAACCATTGCCCACTGGCATCCAAATCAGCTTCCTTTGTGAGCTCTGCTGGGCCCCTTGGAGAGCTGCAGTGCTTGAGGGCGGGTGGCGGGTGGGGGGGGGGGGGACAGGGTGGTCTCCAAAGTTGACAGCGTACCTTAGTAACAACAATACTGTTGTCTTCACTCCGTTGTCAGGGCATGCTGCTTTTGCTGAAAGGTAGCAGCAGACAGATTCTCAGCTTTTCCTGTTCTTTATGGCATGAACTGTGATAAGCTTTAATTTACTTAATATGGTATTTAAAGCAGTAAAATGGAAGATATTCTTTTAACGCTAAAGACTATAGTAGTGTGCGGTGGAAAATACTATAAATGTCACGAATTTTTAGCACTGTAGCTAGCTTCTCACTCTGAGATGAGTGTTGAAAAATGGGACTGAACTCCAAAAAGCAGCCAGAATAATGAAGAACTTGAATATGATGATTTCTGTGGAATAATGAGACTGTTTGGGTAGGGACAGAAGAAGGCATAGGCAGTTCCTACAAATATATGATGGCTGGAGATGTTCAGGAATTAAATAGTCAGGGAAGTTGAACTATTTTAATTAGTGAAACTGATTTGATATGAAAATGCAAATCACTTGAATATGTTAAAGTTTGGGCTTATGTCATTTTAGACCTGTGTTATTTAAACTGAGGTTGAAACCCCTGGAAATGCTCCTTAAATGTAGGCATGCAAGCCATTTGCTGTTGCTAGAGTCCTGTAGTTGTGGGGAGTTCTCAGTCTGATCTTACCAGCACCCAACTTCCTCTACATTATTTCCAGCATTCAGAGGCTTCAGGGCAAACTTAAAAAAATAAAACAAAGGCTTCTTCCACTTTCTTCTCCATAAAAGCTGGAAGCCCTGACCCGAAGGAGAGGGGAGGGAGTCAGCCTGCAGCCCAGGGGCCAGGGTGTGAGCTGCAGAGAGCTGGGGGGGCTTGTTAACCCAGCCTCCTCCTGTAGCTGTGCCACGTGAGGAGTTTGGGAGAGTAGGTGGAGCCTGTGGGCATCCCTAAATAACCTTCCTGGTGAGCTACATCCTAACTTGGTTGAGCCAGGGGCAGGAGATGATTTTTTCATTTCCTTCCCCTCCCCACACGCCGGTTCTCGATAAACCTACCTTCTTGCTGTAGTTTCTGCATGATGTTCCTTATATAGGATTTGGATGAAACCCTCATGTCACATGCTCTATGCTGGAGGTTGATCTTCTGGGGTGAGTGCGTGAAACAAGGTGTGTGCCCAAGGGCCATGTCTTCAGACCTCAGTCAGTTACAGGAACTGAACCTGTGACTAGGAATCACCCCCCCACACCCGCCCCTAACTGTGCGCGCACACACACACAAACACTTTTCACTGAAGAGGGTCGAAGTAAGTAAAGGGCTATGGAAGGCCTCGATGACAATTTTTGTTTCTGGTTTCAGATCCCATTCAAAATGCTTCCTGGACAGACACTGGTAGGAACCTTTTGGATGATCCCCCAAGAGTGCTTCAGCCCTTCCTGACCAACAGAACCAAGGTGGCTGGGGCGCCCCCAAACCTGCCCCTGCCGGTGAGGAACACCATGCTGGCTGCTGCCCTCTTCCCAGAGTTTCTGAAGGAGCTGGCAGCCTTGGCCCAGGAACACTCCATTCTGTGCTACAAGATCCTGGGGGACTTTGAGGACTCCTGCTGTTAGCTTTTTTTTTTTTTTAAGTAGAGGCTCTTGTTTTATAAGGTTTTAGTGTTTTGACTGAATGTTAAATGCAAAGCTGCTTACAGAAATTTCTACTTTGCTGTTTCCTGACAATACTTGATTTGGGGGAGAAATTTTCTTCATATCTCCTGTCTAGCCGTGTCTTTCCACTTTATGTTATATAGAATGTAAGTCTCATAAGCTGATTGCTCCCTAGGCGGGCTTTCTCTTCCTCCTTACATTTTTTGGTTGTTCTTTTCCGTCCCCCTCAGTCACTCATCTTGCAGTTCACACCATACCAGTGAATATCAGGGTTCGGTGATTTCTGGAAGTGCCTGTGTCCACAGCTGGCTCTTCAGCAATGCGTGCAGAATACACATCTGCATCTCACAGACCTGCTCCTGGTGCTTCCGCATTTGGCTTCCGTTTTATAGAAGGGAAGACTAAGGATGGGTAGCCCAGCCTCTCTTGCCTTCATCACACAACCTCGGACTTTTCCTTCCAGGACTCATATTCTGTCCAGTATGTGTTGCCTTATGGTGCAGGCAAATCCACTGATTTCCACTGGCTGCCTGGGAAGTCAGATGTTGTTTTGGAGAGAATTTGGAATGCAGGGAATTTTTCTTGTTTCTTGAGAGCTTTCTTTAATTGGATTATCACTACCTAAACACTGAAGATAGCCTTATTTTAGTAAGATTTGCACAAAATCAAGCGTACCTATGCAAACTGTTACTCTGGTTTTTAGGAGTTTGATAAAATGAAGAAAGCATGGTATCATATCCTTATGTAAGGAAACAACCATAGTTACTTTGTAAGTTTCCTGAAAACAAACAGATTGACTTGTGAAGCTCTTCTGTGGTAGTTTCTTTGGGATGGGGGGAGGGTGAAGTGGAGGGAAAGGATAAAGGTAAACTTAATGCAACCTGTAAAAAACACTGGTGATTCTGTCTGCTTTTGCTAATGTGTTGCACTTTGTAGGGAAGCAGGTACTCTCCAGCCCTCTCTGGGAGCTGATGCAGTTGCAGACACGTTGCAGGGAGCTCTGCAAAGCCACGTGCCCACCACCTGGGAAGTCAGCCTTAGCCTTCTGAGTAATAGAGTTCATTAGAAGGCTGCCTTGATGTGTTAGTGCATCTCAGCTGCTCCACGAGGCTTAATTATACTTAGAGCCAGTCTCCTTAAACCACCACCAAGAGGGGAAACACACAGAATAACTGCCAGCTGAAAAGGAGACCATACGCAACTGATATTTATGGATGTTAAATTCCACTGCCTTCTGTTTTGGGCCCAGTTCTGCAGGTGAGAAGCAGGTAACAGGGATGTGCCTCGCTGCTCAGGAGGGAAATTGGAAGGCCCCGTGTTCTGCTTGCTCTGTGGGCATCACTGCTGAGCCCGAGGGGCAACCGTGGTCTGGGAGCTGACCATCACCTTCTCTGGAGCCCAAGAGACGTGGCTGAGCAAAAGCTGGCCCTTTTGTGTTTCAGGGATCTTGAGGCAGCTGTGTATTGTGGGAGAAAGAGCCAAGCCATGGAATAAAGATACCAGGAGACCTGACCTGGCTGAGTGAGCTCTTAGGAGCAAGCTCAGCAGTGTTTCTGAGTCCAGACAAGGAACCAAAGATAGCAGTTCATTGCACATTACTGACTTCAAATTTGTCATGAAAACTGGTTTGTCCAACTGTGGTGCAGCAGCCAGAATGTATGAGGCCCAGCAGACTGGCCTCCTCTCAGCCTCCCAATGTCTGGTTGTGTTTGCACAGCCCACAATCCTCCATTAGAAAAGAAGGTAGATTAAGGTAGAGAGAGAGGAGCAGTCAAAGATGAAATTTAAGCTCTTATTTATTATCCTCTTGCTTTGTTTTGCCCAAGTGTTTGTCTTTCTGTTTGGACTTACCAGGTACATAAAATGCTAAAATCAAATGCAAAAACTGTATTCTCTAGGTGTTTGGTTTTATTTACACCCCCTGTCCACTACTTGGTGGTGACGTAGATTCTTCTTGAATCCGTGCTGCTTTGTTACAGAACACCGTGGTCCCCTTTGGAGAAAGTGCCTTTTGGGGAAAAAACTGATTTTGTGCATCTTATTATTTATTTATTTATTTTAACAGGTATTGAAGTAGACTTACTTTAATGGAGGACAGAGATGACCAATGTCGGGGGTGAGAGGTGGGATAATTTAACTTCCTATTGGAAGGGGGGGTATTGGTAGCAAACTCACATGATAACTCTTCCTCACTTCCTGTTTGGAATTGGGACCAACTGGCTCATGTTTCTAAATCCATTGAAGCTCTCTTCCAGAGTGCTATGTCCAGGGTTTTGTAAAATAGAGTCAGAAAACTGACTAAAAGAGAACTGGGACACCCACACGACTGAATGTAATAGCAGATTGGGTTAGGTAAGGATGGCTGAGGACATATGCCTGAGGAAGACGACAGACAGACTGGGGGACTGAACGTTGATTCAGGCAGACATGAAGATACTGCCCAGCAGCCTGTGACGATGGGAACTCCTTGGTGGGAAGAAAATCTTGGTAATGAAATAGAATGGTCCAGTCCTAAACTAAATAGGTGAGGCCCTTAGAAATCGCTTTTGTGTAATGAGTTTGGGGAAAAAAAATTTTTTTTTTTAAAGATCTTTGGCATGCTTAAAAATGTGATCCAAGACTGTGGACATTGTTCCATATGACAGGCTCCCACCCTGGTTGCTGGGTTACTTGCTGGAAGAACCTAGGGAAAAGGGAAGCAGTGGACACAAACTCTTAGGTGCAGCTTGATGATGCTGGGCAGCGAGGGCTAATCCAGGTTCCCAAACATCACAAACCTAACCTCCACTCCTAGGTCAGGGTCCGATTTAGAGTTCTAGACTGAGTGAATTTTGTGGCTTAGGGTATATGAGAGCACTGGGGTATATAAAATTGACTTTTGGAAATGGCCAAGTAAATATTTAAAAATTTTTACTCAAATTCCAGGTTAGGTTTGACCTAAAACATAGTTCCATGGAGTAAATTATCTCCCAGCCATGAAATAGGGATGCTGGAATACCTAATTAGAGATGTGAATTTCCTTGTCATTTGATTCTTCCTTTCCCTGGTGTTCAGAGGAACTGTCCCCATTTTACTCAGCATTATTTTGGAAACTATTTTGACATGCTGGGTTGGAGTTGATGTCTGTGTTGTGTAGGAAGGATGTGTTCAGTTCACTTAGGAGTCCTCGGGGTGCCTTTCCCTCGCAGGATGTGTTTCTGTAGGTCAGGTGTAGTTGTTGGGTTTTGATCCATTAAGACACCATGGGGCCAGCGTGTTGTCAGGATCACATCTCCTTATAGTCAGAAACCAGGAATAGGATGTGTGGGTTGCCTGTTGAGTTCGGGCAGCCAGTGGTGGTGGTGGTTGAACGTTTTTGTCAGTTGTCTCTGGAACAGCCTGGCTGCAGTGGTCATGCGGGTAGACCTCCACATCTGTTTAGAGGTTTGGATTGTGGATGGATGCCCATTCTGAACCAGGAAGTGTGTCTAGGCTGCTTTCATTAAGGAAGGACTGCCCTAGCAGGAGTGGGACGTGTCACTGCTGTAATGTCAAATGGCTGCAGTTGTTGGTTCCACAGCATACACTTCAGTTCTCATTTAAGGGCAGTTTACTTTAATCACTAATTACCAGCCCTGTATGTATTGAAATGGCTGTCACGCTTGCCATTTTTATGAAACATTTTATTGCAGGACAGCTGTTATTGCACAGGCTGCTTCAAGTCACTGGCCCAGGCCAGGGTGATGTGGTGGTCTGCTGTGAATCTCAGCCAGCTTTGCAGTATTAGCTCTTCCTGGGACAGCAGTCCTCCTGTCGCTGAGGACATTGGCTTTAGGTCATTAAGAGGATATTCCCAGGCCCCTTCTCAAGCCAGCCCTTAGTCTATAAATCACACACCAACAATTCTCCATCCAATAGCAGCTTAACACAGACCACTGTCAGACCGGTTTTACCTCACGCTTAAATCACATCATTGAGAAAACATTTCAAAAAGACAATGGAGTTGACTCTTTTTTTTGAATGACCATCATAAAACTAACGCTTTAGAAAGAGCCTTCAAAAGACTCAGAATTGTTTTTGGAATAATTTGCCTCAGTAAATCCTCTGCACATTCAGGCATTTATAAGGCCAGTACTTGTTTTGGAGGATGGATTATCCTGGCAGCTAATCAGCTGGATCAACAACAGGGCTTCAGTGGGAGATTTTCAGCAAGGCTCTGTGGGGGAAAGAAGGGCCAGGACAAGGTCTTTGGCCCCTTGCACTCAGAATCCTACAACTGATAACTGATTTTAGTTAGGGCTGGCTCTTCCTATTCCTTCAGGTGAGTGGATTTTGTCCCTGTCTTAACAAGATGCAAGTTAACCTGTCACCCACCTAGCAGTAGGTCTCATCTGCTTGAGTTTGATATGTGTTTCAGCATCTTTTGGAGAGTTTAGATTTACTGTATCATTTCAGAACATGATACGGTGATGGGAGTTCTCAGGCCCAATTATAAATTTCATGGAGCTGAGGCTGCAGAAGTCTGTGCTTCTCTGTACGTCAGCAGACTTTTTATTGGTCAGGTCTTCCAAAGGCCCACCTATAACCAGGCCCCTTTTTGCTCTGCAGATATGTTAAAAGAGGGAATTTGATGTTGACCATCTTACTTTAAGTGGTATTTGCTAAGTTGTTTGACCAAGGGAGGTAGCGAGAAAGGGTTTCAACCAAATGCTTTCCATCTCTCAGTCTAGTGTTGACTCTGTTCACAATGATCCACGAGTCCGTTTGTCCACAACCTGCTGAGGTGACCATTTCAGCACTGCCTCTGGTAATTGGTAGATAACATGGCCTTTCAGATAGACTTAATTTTTTTTTTTTAATAGTATGTAGAATCTTTGAAACAATGGAGCTAAATTCAAAAGAAAATGAAAATCACAACAGAAATTGTGAGTCATGGCCATAAACTATATACTGAATTAACCAGCTTAGAGGGAGGGTACACACAAATATGGCATATGGCATACTTTCATAAATTTCATACCCTTCTTCCAGATTTCCAGTAACCACCAAAAAAAAAAAAAAAAAAAATGGTGGTGGTGGGGGGGCAGTCAGCTGAAACATCCTTACCTTGGTGTAATAAATAACCTGATTTCCTTTCTTGGGCCATCTCACATCTTGAAAGATGGGAACAGAATTTCACTGTGACGTAAGTGCCTGGACAGACACAAGTAGCTCCTTCCTTGACCCAAATGACCCAGGATTTGAAAGCCTTGCGGGCAGCACCAGTCCTCTTACAAAAAAGAGTGTCCCCACAGAGGCTTTCCATTAATTTCGTTTTATAAATTAAAGGAACATTTACTGACTACTTCCTCTGTGCCTGGCAGTGTGCTGAGTGCTGGAGATGACGCCCTGCCTTCCCCATCAGGACACACCAGCCCACCAACCTCCTCCTCAAGCAGCAGAACACACGCTTGGGCCTGACTGGGCTGGGCTGGTGCAGGTGGGGCTGGGGGAGCCAGTTTTCTGGCACATTCCTTCCCCAGTGAGAGCTCATTGCCACACATCCAGCCTACAGGTGTGTGGATTCCAATGCCAGAGGCAGTGGCGTCACCTATGGCGTGAACTCATACATTTTAATGAGATTTCCCCTGAATAGCAAACACAGAAGCAGACTAAATTCACACTCATGTAAGAACATATTTAAAATTGTACTTCACTGAGGCCCGTTTACCAGCAGAGCCATACTTTGTGAATTTCTTAGGGTGTTATGTAAACATACTTTTCAAGTATCTAGTCAGGCTTCAAGTAAGACAGCGAGCCGTGCTTTGTTTTTTTTCTAGTAGCAGTTCTATCAACGTAACAGTCTGGTTTTCAAGAATTTCAGAACTTGGCATTCAAGACAAAAGGCTACTGTCATATCTAGGCAAGAATTAGCACTTTAAAGATCAGGTGTTTTAACAATGGCAGTTTTCTCTGGGAATGATCAGTCCGTAGTATAGTTTACACTTCATGTAGTCGTTTTGGTAAACTGTCTTCATCTGGCCGCATCCCCGTTTAAGTAAGCACTTAAAGTGGTCTGGAAAGATCCTCCAGTGCTTTCTAGAAGGCTTGACTGGCCAAGAAGCCAGAACCTTTGGTGAAAATGGCATTTATAAAACAAAACTGAACCTTCTTATTTCTTACAAAGAAAAGATCCCACCAGATTCCAATCTCAGACCTTCTCCGCCTGCCCCTTTGTAATTCAGAGGCCTGTGGAGGGAAGCTGGAGAACACTGCCTTTCTCTCTCTTAAAGAAAGCAAGAGCGCTTTTTGCTTTCAGGCCTGGTAATTCTCAGTATTGCAACACAATGCAGGGCACATGGCTTCCTGGGCAACAGGACGTATTCTCTTACAATTCAAAGTCACTAATAAAAACTTTTTTTTTTTTTAAAGGTTACTTCCTCATGCTTGTCTGAAAAGTGAACCACAAAACAAATTTCCTTTCCCTCTCACTTTCCTGGCTGGGTCAGAGGGACACTTCTCTCCACTCAGGGAAGCCATAACCATTGTCCACAACCAGGAACCAGTAATTGCTAAACTGCGGGGGAGGGCTTCACTTTTCTCCAATTCCCCTGGTGCCGCCAGAGCAATGTTCACGACAGAAATGTTTTCACTGTCCTCCTTGGTAAGCTAGAGAACTCAAGAGTTTAAAATCAGGGCCTTCAAAGAGTCTGTTCTCTTGCTTGTGCCACAGTTTACTTGGCGTGTGCTTTTAAGAAACAGCATTTACAAAACAGGTCTTTGAAGTAAGAGCTGTGAATAAGAGGAAACGGAGGCACAGTGGACAAAGGGGCACAGCAGCGCAACAGAGAGAAGATAGTGTTACTGTTGGGAAAACAGGTGCGAAGTCCACTCAGCCTGCATAGCCATACTTGTTCACTGCACCGGGGTGATCGTTATAGATCAGGGTATACTAGCTTATAATCTTATTCTTTCCAGACAAAACAATTTAATGTTACAGGTTTTTTCTTCCCTTTTTTGGCCCAAGGATAGGGTGGGTGGGTTGTCAACTGCACAATCTTTGAAGTGTAAGTTAATCTTTTTTATGTGATATTTCAGTATATATTTTATTCATTAAATTTATTTGAAAACTTCTGTTGTCTTCTTTACCAAAAAAACATTTATTCTCAGACCTATGCCACCTTGGTTCCTTAGGGAGCTGAAGGGGCAGTACCCCTTTCATGCAGTAGCTGGATGATTACTATTAATTCCTTTGGTCCCATCCTTCATCCTGGCCCTCATGAGCTCCTCCACCCCCAAACAAACTAGTGTTGACTCTGTGCTTATTATTGTGTTTTCATCTTCATCAGCCTATTTTTGGATCTAAAGACACTATATCCAGATTACCATCATCTGTCTGGGTTACTGCCAATCCCAGTACCTAGAACAAGTATCCAGAAATATTTGTTGAATGAATTGCTGGGAGAAAAGCCTTAAGAATGGTAACAGTATTTGAAACAGTATGTTTTATTTAGTTTGGAATTAATAAATACTGGAATTTGCTATTAGCCTCTGGCTGCAGCGCTCATTGAACCATCTTGATGTCAGTACAGGAAACAGGGCGTGTCTCCTGTGGAGGCAGCATCCCAACACCCAGGCCCTAAGAGGTGGAGAATGTGTGGGTCAGGCCCTGGGCTGAGCAGGGTGGACAGGGACTCCAGCACGGGAGAGCAGGTGGACCTCCGCTGTCACAGGCTAGTGTTCCCAGTCACAGCTGCATCGTTCTCTCACTCGGCCAAGAGACCAGAGTAACTCATGATGACAGCTTCTCCTCCAGTATTTTCTTTATCACAGTTGGATCCGCTCGGCCTAGAGTTGCTTTTCGGACCAGCCCAATCAGTTTATTTATAGCTTTGAGGTTTCCCTTCTTCACGTCCATTGCCTTTAAAGATAGAAATTGTTTAAAGAGGAGACAATAAGCAGATGCATACCAAAAAAATCCTAAAGGTTAGGTTTACTGAACATTAAATGCAGTTTCTTTCTTCGGTCAGTACAAGATACAAGATGAGGAAAGGAAAAAGAGGCGGGGCTGACAATGAGGTTGCCAGGCCCGGGCCAAAGGGGATGTTTGCTGCTCTGCCTTCTGATTAAAACGAGCACGAGAACTCTGATGTCTAACGAGTGACTACCTGCGGCTAGAGAAGCTGGCACAAGGACAGGGCAGTCTTCTCCTGGGCACCGCGGCGACACCATGACAGGGCGCTTCTCGGCCCTCTGACTGGGTCACGTCTCTGAGGTGAATTATCAGGTCTGAGCAGAGTGAAGGCGAAGCTCTGACACCAGCCACCGGGAAGGCACGGCTCTCCTCCCCTCCCCTGCCAGTACGATCCATTTATGAAAATCCAAATCTATAGATGGAAACTCTTCCAGTGCACCGAGGGTGGGGGGTGGGGGGTGGGCGGAGGTGCGCCATGGCGGACAGGGTGGGCGTGAGGAAGACAGGAGGCGCTGAATTCCTATCAAGTAAATTCATACAAGGCCGCGAGGGCGCGCCCGCCGGCGACCTCCGGCTCTGCGGGTGACCTGCTGTAACTTCTGCGCGTATCCGCGCCGGAAGGAGTCTGAAGCTAAGTGTTCCTTTATCAGTCCCTACAGATGTGGCGGGAAGATGGAGACAGCCAAGCCCCGGTGCAAGCTCATTTTCCTTATCAAGAGCTCTTTATAGAGCTGCTAGTGTCCCCGGCAAGCTGATGGGTGGGTGGGTATTATTCTGAAAAAGACGCTAGCAATTTTTTTCCCCACTGAAAACTATCTCCAGACAATATGATTAGGCGTGGGGAGGGAGGGCTGTGCCTCATTTTGGCTTTTCTATTTTGTGCTTTGCTCAGACACAAAATGACTTGGTTTTCAAGCCATGCTGCTGTCAAGGATTTTCTCCGTAATTTACAAATAATTTTCCTCTCTGCCTTTCTTCCCACCTCTTGAAGGCATGAAGCTGAAGTGTTGCCCTATCTTTTCCCTACTCTGCAGCCCTGCCTGCTGGGTTATTATTGAAAGGTCCTCTTTAGGAAGGTGCGCTGGCCTAGCTACATGGATTCAAAGTGCCCACCTGGGGGAGGGCGACACGCCTGGGAGGTCACAACTTGGACCTCCTGGCTTGATCACACCCTTTTAAATGGTGGCGCCATGCAGACTAAACTCCAGGGTGGAATTTCCTTACAGGAAAAGAAACTGCATTTTCCCAGTATTTACCTAATTTCATCTCTTCTGACCTTAACTGAAAAGCCGACAAAAATAATTAGGGAATTACTGATGAAGCTGGGCCAGACATTGCTAGGACGAGCCTCTGGGCTGTGTCCTCAGGCCTGGCCAGCTGTTGGGCCCTGCAGGCAGGCGGCCCTGGTCCTCTGCTAGTCAGAGAGGGGACCCTCTCTCCTGTGCACCCTTGCCTCGAATGATAGTCACCACTTGAGGATGTCCCTCCATGGCAGCCTGGCAGAGCTGCTCCAGCGCCTCCTGATCCTGCATCAGCTCCAGTTTCTTTTCTGAAACGATCTGTGCTGCAGTCTTGCTTTTACTCTTCCACAGCTCCTCAAACACCTACAGGCCAGAGGAGGGTAAGGGAGAAGGCAGGAGTCAGCTCCTTCCCCTGCAGTGACAGGGGGACCCTGGGCAGGAAGGAGCAGATTCAGTTTAGTGTCCAGCTGTGTGGGCCGGCCTGAAGGGAAAGGGCACGGGGCTGCCCCGCAGGGCGCCATCTCCCCTGGAGCCCACTGTGCCTGAGGCCCACTGTGCCTGAAGGCCACTGTGTCTGAGCGATGGTGAGTCCTTGCCTCGGCCCCCCAACACAGGAGGCTGCTCGGCAGGTGTGGAGAGGATGATTACTCACAGGGCCCCGAGTGAGAGGCCGGAGATGGAGCTGTCTTACGTCCACTGAATTAATTAATCGAGGTGACATTTTGGTAAAGGATAGGGTCACCCAGGCTGCAGGAGGGAACCTCTGCACTTAGGTGAAGTTTAGAGATCTCAGCCTGCTGGGAAAATCACGAAAAACATAAATTACACTCCACAGGGCTCCTGGCCTACCACACTTATCCCCTACAGGTAGAGCTGGACCTGAATCTGATGAGGATAATTAAGTTAATGATATATGTATTTTTCTACTTAAAAAATGATGATGACGACAACGAATCCCAAATCTGATCAAACTTGGAAAATAAAACATTTTTAAGGGAGGCATTTCCTGGGTGGTTGTTTTCCTCACTCCTGTTGTTCCAGTGTAAGCTGGCGTTGGGGGTGTGGCTCCCTGTTGTCCTTCCTCTTGCCTGCAGTCGTCACTGAACACTGCGTTCCTCTATTGCCATTGGGGCCGAGGACCTGCCAGCCAGGGGCCGCTCCTCCCAGACAAACAGAGCTTGTCAATAATTAGCAGACACAGCAAAGCAAATGAAGGGAAGATGCTCTGAGTCTTAGCAAGGCTCAAGTTTCTTTCCCCCCATCGGAATCAAAACAAACTACAGTTGTGTATTGTGGCTATGACATGACAGGCACTGTGCCTGCAGCTCAGCTCCTCAGAGCATGCCAGTGAACGTGGCCAAGGATGTGTACTCAGTGGGTCCTGAGTGTGCAACGGGCACCCCTCTGGACACCGCCACACGGCCTAGCTCCTCAGGGAGAATACATGCCTCCAACTCAATCCATCAACTGTATTGAGCCCGACAATGCATAAGGCATCAAGAGTGAGGGGCACAGGGTAGGTAAGAACTTTCCCTGCCGTCAGCTGACTTATTAACAGAGTGTCAGCAGCATATGAACAGACTACAAGACACTTTTTAATGTGATTTATATTCAGTGAGCTGCCCCACAAGTATTCTGAAGAGTATCTCTGCCCCTTTTCCCTGATACTATTTATTTTTCTTACAATTTTGTAACATTGTTTCCAATTGTTATTAAGTGCCGTGGAGTTGATTCCGACTCATAGCAGCCCTATGTACAACAGAAGGAAACGCTGCCTGGTCCTGTGCCATCCTCACAATCATTGCCATGTTTGAACCCATTGTTGCAGCCACTGTGTCAATCCATCTCGTTGACGGTCTTCCTCTTTTTCACTGATCCTGTACTTTACCAAGCATGATGTCCTTCTCCAGGGACTGGTCCCAACTGATAATATCAAAGTATGTGAGACGAAGTCTCACCATCATTGCCCCTAATGAGCATTCCAGCTGTACCTTTTCCAAGACAGATTTGTTCGTTCGTCTGGCAGTCCGTGGTATGTTCAATATTCTTCGTCAACACCATAATCCAGTTATAAAAGTTAATACGTGTTCACTGTAGAAAACAGGGCTTTGAACCGGTTTGTTCTAGTTCGAATCCCTGCTCAGAATTTTGCATATCCACCACAGATATACTGAATCAGAAACTGCAGTTTAACAAGATTCCCAGGTGATTCTTATCTGTAACAAATTTTGAGAACCACTGCTCTACTAGTGGAAACCCTGGTGGTGCAGTGGTTAAGTGCACAGCTGTTAATCAAAAGGTTGGCAGTTCGAATCCACCAGGCACCCCTTGGAAACCCTATGGGACAGTTCTATTCTGTCCTATAGGGCTGCTATGAGTCAGAATTGACTTGACGGCAATGGGTTTGGTTTTTTTTTTTTGGCTCTACTAGTGGTTCCCAGTCTTGGTCCCTAACCAGCAGCATTAGCATCACCTGGAAACTTGTTAGAAATGCAAATTCTCACCAGGGGTTCAAACTAGATGGAACTGGTTTGAAGCTATGGTAGAAGACAAGGAAATACAGAAAAGATAAAAGATATCACCTGTATTTCCATTCCCTTAGTGTTTTGTTCAGATCTTTTTCCTTTTTGTAACATAGTTTTGACCATAATGTATATACAATTTGTGTCCTGCTTTTTCCCTCACTTATTACAGAAGTATTATATTAATAAAATATATATCCATCAATTGCATTTATCATAATTTAATTATCCCCTAATCTGTTGCCATCGAGTTGATTCCAATTCATAGTGACCCTACAGGACAGAGTAGAACTGCCCCCCATAGGGTTTCCAAGGCTGTAATCCATATGGAAGCAGACTGCCACACCTTTCTCCTGCAGAGTGGCTGGTGGGTTCCAATGGCCCACCTTTTGGTTAGCACCACCCCTGTTTAAAAAAACTGTTGCTGTCGAGTTGCTTCTGACTCCAGGGCTCCTTAATTATCTCCTACTGGTAGATATTTAGACTTTTTGCAGTGTGTACTTTATCTGCAGAGACTCCTAAAAAAGCTCCTTGATGAAAGTGTCCAGCATTCAGGAAGAGCCTCCGTAGAGATCTCAAACCCTGGCGCAAAACAAACCACCTGCAAGGATGCTCATAAGGAAGCTACCCAGCTCCCGTTCACAGGAGAGCAGAGGAGCTCTGCGGAGGAGACTAGGCTCTGTGCAGCTGGGGCCTGGAAGCAGGCCCTGGCGGTCCCTGGGGGCACACTCGGATATGGGGCCATTTCTCCTGGCCACTAGGGGGCTGCACTGAAGGTACAGAGCAAACCCCGAGCGGGCCACTTGAGTCAGCCTTTGCGGGGGACCCAGGATAGTCGGGACCCAACAGGCTCACGTGCTGGCTGGATGTGCCTGGGCCATAGTAACCAGAGTAGTGGGGATGCAACAACGAGAGATGGAGGGAGCTTTTAAATGCAGAGTGGTTGGCTGCTCCCTGAGAAAGTGGGGCAGAGGACACGAAAGAGTGACACCAGAGAGACATATTTCAGTGGCATCCGGGAACAAATGGCAGTCTGGTGGCTGGTGTGTTCTTGACTCCCAGAGTTGGAATACATCAGCTTATTAACTTCTCTGATGGTGCAAACTAGTAAAGTGGCTACTACAGCCCAGAGCCAGCTCCCTAGGGTGCTTGGGGGACTCCTTCCAGTTGCCTGATCTGCTGCTTATTCCTATCTAAGAGGAGGTGCATGCACCCTGGCTCGAGCCCCCTCGGAGTCCAGGCCAGGCTCCAGTGTCCCCCGGCCTCTTGATGCTCACACATGCCTGGTGCTGCAGCATATGTCCTCGGCTTTTCTGTGCTTATTCACCATCCCGGGAGGTGCTATCCAAGTGCAGCTGTTTCTGGTCAGGAGCGCAGCTCCTGGGCCTGCTGCTGCCCATCAAAGACAGACACAAATGGTGTGGGGTTTCTAGTGCAGAGCTGGTGCCCGGGGTTGGGGAGTGGCCACCCAAAGGATGGGGAGCAAGCTGGGAACCCCACCCCACTTCCACGCAGTCACTTGAGCCAGCTCTGACAGATGGGTAAGAAACCCAGCCTTTGGTTTTGTGGGGACCGAGTGCACACACCGTCCTCCTGACTGCTACCCAACTGTTTTCCGCAGCTACAGCTATTTTTAAAGCATGTCGTAGGAAAGACACAGGAAAGTACTCAGGCCCTAATCTGTCCCTGCCTGTCACGGGGCTCTGGAGCACAGTTTGGAAGGAGGACCTGCTCAAGCAATATGGTGGAGGGGCCATGACAGAGACAGAGGGGGAGGGCCCCTCTTTTGTCAAAAGCAAGTATTGTGAAAGGTCATTCTTCTTGAAGGCACAAACACAAACCCAAGCTGCCCCAACCCCACCACCACCAAGAGTAGCAGGGCACAGTAAAATGTGCAAAGAACTAAAGTACTAAAAGAGGAATAAAAGGCATCAAATCAAAGTTTACTGCATGATATATAACATTTTCTACATCAAAAGTTTTCTGGTGATTTCTCTTTAAAACAAGAGAGAATTGGTTAGCCAGCATACTTTCATCTTAAAATAAGATTTCCATCTCTGTGGAAGCCCAGTCCCACCCAGTCTCACTGAAATCAACCCGGGGATCCCTGGAGAACGGGGACTATATGCATCTATTTCCAGGCATGTACAAGGAGATACACCCTGAGCGGTGGTTTCCCCTTGAGCCCTGACTTTGGCCAGCAGGCTGGAAATCTCTGAGGTGTTCCTGGCAGTCAGCTGTGACTGAGGGCTGGGAGTCTGCTGTGTTCAAGTTGGCCCTGTGCTTGGTGAGGGCAGAAGATGGGGACTGCCACCTGCTATTGCCAGAGACAGAACCAGAACTTGTGAGAGGAACCTAGGACACTTGTCTACAGATACCAGGAGGTCGCTCACACTGACATATAATCACCCCCCGCCTCGGGGTGCTGAGGGGATGATGCCTGTGAACCTCAGAAGGAGAGGAAGGTGCAGGAGAGTGTGTGAGGGAAAATAATGAACAGCAGTGTAAGGGAGGGGCAGGCCGACAGAGACAGATTAACAACAAATTAGCAATTAAAGTGGGGGATTCTTTGGAATTCAGAATGTTCTCAGGACAGGATGATTCTTTCTGCAGATCTGTCATCCCCAGGAGTCATTCAGTCAACTTTCTTCACCCCGGTCATCTAATCACTAATGGGGCCTTGTTATGGATTCAACTGTGTCCCTGAAAATATGTGTTATAAATCCTAACCCCTATACTTGTTGATGCAATCCCGTTTGGGAACAGGGGTTTCTTTGTTATGTTAATGAGGCATGCCACTGTAAGGTGTGTCTTAAGCCAATCACTTTTGAGATATAAAAAGAGTAGATTAGGAACAGAAGCAATCAAGCACAAATTGGGTAAAGATAGGTACCACGTGGAGAGCACCAAGCAACGAAGGAAGAGAAGAAGCCAAAAGAGACAAAGATTTTCCCTCAGAACGGACATAGCGAGAAAGCCTTCCCCTAGAGCTGGTGCCCTGAATTCAGGCTCTTTGCCTCCTAAATTGTGAGAAAATAAATTTCTGTCCGTTAGAGCCACCCACTTGTGGTATGCTGTTACAGCAGCAGTGGGAGACCAAGAACACTAAGTTGTCAGAGGCATCAATAACTAGCAGTCAGACTCCTTCTCATGGGCTCGAGCCCCCTCTGGCTTTCTAAAACCCAAGGCTTACTTCTCTTAAATTCAAGTAAAATTAGATGCAAGTTGATTCTGACTCATGGTGACCTCATGTGTGTCAGAGCAGAATTGTGCTCCACAGGATTTTCAATGGCTGATTTTCTGGAAGCAGAGACTGCCAGGCCTTTGTTCCGAAGTGCTTCTTGGTGGACTCAAAACTACAACCTTTTGGTCAGCACTGAGCACTTTAACCATCTGCACCATTCAGGGACTCTATTCACACCACTAGGATGGCTATAATAAAAAAGACAGGCATTAACAAACACTGGCGTGGAGGTGGAGAAACCAGAACCCTCACATTTTGGGTGGGAATGTAACATGGTGCAGCTGCTTTGGAAAACAGTCTAGCAGGTCCTCAAAAGGTTAAACAGAGTTATTACATTGGCCCAGCAATGCCACTTTCAGGTATATACCCAAGAGAATGGAAAAAAAAAATGTTCAAATGAAAACTTGTACACAAACGTTCACACCAGCATTATTCACAAAAGCCAAGAAGTGAATATAATCCAAATGTCCATCAACAGATGAATAGATGTTATATACATATACATAAATGGAATGTTATTCAGCCATAAAAAGGAATGAAGTTCTGATACATGTGACAACATGATGGACCTTAAAAACATTTATATATTAAAAGGCCACATGTTGTATGAAGCCATTTGTATTAAATGTCCAGAAAAGGCAAATCCATAGAGAGTGAAAGTAGATTAACGGTGGCCTGGGGCTGATGGAGGGGCAGATGGGAATGACTGTGAATGGATGCGAGGTTTCTTTTTTGGTGTGATGAAAAGATCCTGGAATTAGTGGCGATGATTGCAAGATTGTGTGAATATACTAAAAGCCACTGAATTGTACAATTAATAAAATTTTTTTAAAAACTAAAAAATAAGAACACTATTACCTCTAATTTTCAAGTCTTTATCTCTCTAACCTTCTGTCTGCATCCATCCACCCACCCACCCACCTACCCACCCATCTGTCCACCTGTCCATCCTCCATCCATCCATCCACCCACTCATCCATCCATTCATCCACCATCCATCTACCCATCCATCCTCCATCCATCCATTCTTCTAACTGCATGTGTGCATCGATAGATGCCTGGAATGATGCTTACCCAGTATTAATGGTAGGTATTTCTGGGTGGTCGAATTTGGGAACCTTTTTATTTTTCTGCATTACTTAACTTCTTTATAATGAATATATATTATTTTTCCTAGAAAATCAGTAAATTATTTTCTTAAAAATCATAAAAAGTAGGAAAAAAGAAAACAAAAACCCAAAGGCAATGATAATAAGAGGGATTCCCCTCTCAGCAAACACAGAACACCTTTCTAACTAGGCTTTTATTTTTGTTGCTTCACAGAAGCCAGGATTCACCCCCTGCCTTTAAACAGTGGAAGTTGATGAACTCCAAAAGTGCCTCCACATCTGAACCCAGCTGTCAGCATCTTCCATTTCTTTCTACTAGAACTAGAATTATCTTATTCATTGCCTTAGGTTTGGTTTTTTTCCTTAATGGTGTTTTTTTTTTTTTTTTCTTTTTTTTTTTAGTGGAGCAGGAAGGTTGGGAAAGGAAAGGTTTTTTTTCTCTTTCACTTCAAATGCTATAATTCGTCTGCTCTTATGTACGTGTGCATATATATAGTGTTCTCCTCCCCTCAGGCCATCTAATCTTTCTGCTAGTACTCTACTACTGAGCACTGTCATAAGCATCTGTATTCCCCTGACATCCAGGCAACCAAAATACTTTCCGAAATGTGCTAAGGTCCCCTAAGCTGACAACATCACTTGGTGGTGGGTAAATAGCTGTTACGAGTTCGTGTCTCCATTGCACAGCCCAGAGCCCGGTGTGTGCTCCATGGTAGCTCATAATTAGCCCAAAGCAGCTGCTTTTCCACAGCCCCACTTTGTGACCTGCCACCACTGTCGGTGAGTAAGTATTCTATGCAAAACCGCCATTAAAATAACGTTACATATCTGGCTGAAGCATTGACAGCTGTGGCATCTGAAGTTGAGATCAGGCAGCTGCCCTCATGTCCTTTATCTTTCTGGGTCCTTATTTGTAAGGGCTTTCTGAATTCCAGGCATCTCACCTACCTTGGGCTGTTAGGCAGAGGTGGAGATGAGGCAGAAGGCCACCTTAGATGATGCCATTTCTCTGAGTTTTCAACACAGCGCGCATGTGTGTAAAACTGTACCTGTTATGTGGGCAGCAGTCTGTCTGACCCACCCTCCTTGCTGGAGGACTGACTTTCAGAGGGCAACCCTGTGCCAAAGACAAAGGAACCCCTGGTACTGGCTGGGAGGCTGCAGAGGACGCAGAGGGGGCAGGAGGCCGGGGAGTGGTGTGGGGGCCACCCTCGACCTCGCAGGTGTGGGGAGCTGTGTGTCGCCAGGGCCCGCGCAACCTGCAGGGCCCAGCCTTCCACACAAACGTTTGGGGGAAACATTCAGCGCAAAGGTAGCAAATTTTCTGAGTCCTTGCTAAATAAAACATTTCTACCTTTCAGCATAAAAATATCACTTACAAATGTTTAATACATCAATTATGAAATTCACTTAGTTACCGCATACAAATTTACTGGGGTAGCGGAGCAGTCAGAAGCTTCAGGAAGTTGGGACATACCTGTTTAGCTGCTGATGAGGAAATCACTTTGCCGTCCAGCAGGGTGAGAAGCTCAGCCAGCGCAGAGGGTGTGACAGGACTAGAGGCCCCCAAGGGAGAGAAAACACATTTGTATTGAACAATGTCAGCACATCCGCTCACAGTTATTCACCACCAGGACACTCTACTTTGTTGGTTTAAATAATTAAACACACCAGTAATGAAAATCACAGGCTAACTGGGCTCTCTCTGATTTCATTTATTTATTCTGTATTTTTAGGGTATAACAAATTTCTGTGACTAGTTCTGTTTCTTCTTTATTTTGCCACCCAACAATAACAGCTGTTTCGCAGAAGTTGTAGCAACAGACAACTGCTCAGTTTAATTAGTCAAAAAAGGCGGTGGCTGCAAAATTCATGAACTGTGAAAAGCAAAAAAAAAAAAAAAATACTAAGTAATAAAATATTTTCAACTGAAAGATCAGCCTAAAAATTACTTCAGCCAAAGCAGCTAACAAAGCCACCTTTCAGAGTGTTTTTGTGCAAGCAGAAACTGCTTTTTACTGCATGAGATCTTCTTTAAGCGGACACAGTGACGCGGCATCTTTTTCTGCCTCGTGGGCCGCTCCACGTGTGCCCTTCCCCTCTGCAGGCACGCAACAGCTTCCTGGACACCGATGGGCCCAGAACTCCTTATAGCTATGCTTCTAGGACATGACTTACTTGCCAAGATCCCGTGATATCAAAGTCAGGGGGCAACCAAGCCCAGTGAAGTGTCACAATTCACATTCAGGGATAGTGGAGTAAAGAGACAAGACCGAATTATGGACTATTTCTTTTAAAATGGATGGTTTGATTATTTCTAAATATGGACAGAAACTAGGATAATGAAACATTTTCTGTCTGAGGTCATTAGGGGACTAGTTTTAAATAGACAGGATGACTTATAAATAGCGCATTAGTATGTCTGTGTGAAGGAAGGCTTCTGAAATGCTGAACGTCACTTGAAAATACCTTCTGTTTCAGTCTCTATGCCCGTCATTCACTATTAATTTCTTAGTAAGCCCTTAGATAATAAAAAGCCCCTATGCCAATTTCCATGAACTCCAAATCGAAAGAGCCCAAGTTAACGAGGCCTGACTTACTGTACCCTAACTCAAGTACAGTGAAACCCCATCAGAGTTGTTCATTCAAAACAGCTGACAGATTCAGGCAGTCCATCATGCTTAAAGTGTTTATTTATCCCAAAATATGGAGAAAAGATAATTCCAAGTGGAAATTAGGTTTGGAGGGTGTCTGGAGTTATTAAATTGGTGTCTTGAACATCTGTGAACCACCCTGATTAAATCTCAAGATGAAGAGAGGCAGAGGGCTGGGAAATAAACAAACATCCCTGCTCTAACCTCCCGTCCTTACTGACAAGTATGAAGGAGTCAGGTTTTTCTAAAAAGCAAGTTGCTTGAGTGTTCTGCAGTCCTAGGAAATACAATGGTCAATCATCTTAGAGTGCAGACCACGTGTAGAACCCACTGTAATCGCTGAGGCTGGACTGGATTTACAGAGCACGCAAAAGACAGAGTGCTTACCCCACGTGAGCCGATCACATAGATGACTTGGGAGCAGAGAATCACAGAAAACGAACACAAAATAACTAAAAACGCTTTGCCTTAAAGAAATCCATCTAATGACCTGAGTTCATCATTAAGTCATAACCTCACACTATAAAATATCTCCACTGTATATAGCATTTGGGATTTCTCAATCACCTTTTTGCTCCCACAATCCCTGACACACAGAAGGTTAATAACGTTTGCAGTACTGAATTCCTCTCACCAACAGGAATATCTGTAATTATAATTAATTAATATCTAGCATGCATTAATTCCAAATACGCCAGGGCTAATCTCCAGTAAGATGACGACAAAGATCAGTACCTGTCACAATGACCCTGAAAGACTGCACTGGTCAGTTAAATAAGCAAAGTGTCAGATGTGGAACATAACTGTAGCAGAAATACACGTTACTGATTGGCTGCTGTCAGACTACATAAGTCTCTGGACAGAGGCTGTGCCTGCACTGGAGGAGAATCTGTCACGGCAGGCTTCAGCTCTGCGTGCTCGGCTCTTTCCATCCATCCTCACCACCAGCCTATCTACAGAGGAGGGGAAATGGGACCTTTCAAACCTTCCAACTTCACCCAGGCCCTTGGAGCTCCTGTAGAGCCACAACTCCATGTCCAGCTTGGATTCCAGCAGCAGACACCCTGAGACTTCCACAATCACCCTGCCCCCGGCCCCTGTGAAATGGCCCAGCGTCACCTTGTCTGCTGCTGTGAAACAGGACACCAGCTGCTGCTGGAGGCAGGCACTGGGCCTCAGACACCCAGGTGGCCCTGCTGCTCAATAATCCTTTAGTTCCTCTCAATGAAATCCTAGTGCTCACCCCTGCCCAGGTACCCTTCTCCCCCAGCAACTGTTGTCAACAGTGTCCTCCCCACGACCAGCTCCACTGTCATCCCACTCCACACATTTGCTGTCTCAACTGGCGACACCACCATGCTTGTCGTCACCTGGTACAAACCACTACACTGTCTCTGCTTTCTTCACTGCCTCCTCCGCATAAATCTGGTCCATCATCAAATCCTAGCAATTCTTCCCTCAGAACACGGATGATGCCACCCCCTCCTCTGCATTCCCAAGGCCGCCGTTTCTGACATCCCCATTCTTGGACGCTGCCCCACACATCACACTGCCAGGCTTGTCTTCATGTCACCCCCATGTCCCTTCTGACCTGGAATTCTGGAGTACTCAGCTGGACAGGTGACTTGCCTAAGTTCACCACAAAATGCTTGGCCAGGGAATCTGCAACTTCTACTTTCTTAACTAAACCAAGCTATTCATTAATAGTAATTTAAAATGAGTTATTTAAAAAAAACAGAAAAAACAACTTTCAAAGCAGTGCACTCAAAACAATTAAAAAGCCAAGTTCAATAAGAGCTTTTCTGGTTGGACCCTTTAAAACACCAGTCTTCTAAGAGGCCCTTAAAGATGGATGCTAATTTGCAAAATCAGCTCTTGCCAATTTGGTCTCTAGAGTGTTCCTGCCTGGGTGTAGTCATGAGATTGTTGCTACCTTTGCAGCTACTGCTCTTCTAAGCTTTGGAACCGTGAGCTGTAGTGGCTGAGGCTGCCTGCTCCCAGGGAGGCTGCTATACCCAGTATGGCTGAAAGCCCTTTGCACTGTGTAGAAGCAGAGCTGCTACAGCTTGGTGTTGGCTCCCCAGCTCTTGTTCTCTTTTTAGTTCTTTGCTCAATTTACATCACCTGGGAAAATTTACATCACCTGGGAAACAAACCTGTTGCTTAGCTTCCTCTTTACTTGATTTTGGAACAACCAAGTGTACTTTTATTTAGAATTGGGTGCCCTTCTAGTTCTTAAAACTCCAGTGCTACATCCAAAAAGAAGAAAGGGCCAAAATCAAAACATAAACCCTATAACTGGAACAAGTAGAAAGAGAGCAGCAAAAGAAGCCCTCAGGCACCAGAAGAAAGGAAATAATAAGAATTAAAACAGAATTAAATTAAATAGAGAAGAGAAAAACAAATGAAGGTGTTAACAAGACCAAAAGTTGGTTTTTTGAAAAGATCAACAAAATTGATAAATCACTGGCCAAGCTGACAAAAGAAAAACAGGAGAGGAAGCAAATAACTGGTATAAGAAATGAGATGGGGGATATCACAACAGAGCCAACTGAAATTAAAAGAATCATAACAGAATACTATAGAAAACCATAACAAATTTGAAAACCTAGAGGAAATGGACAAATTTCTAGAAACTCACTACCTACCTAAACTAACACAATCAGAAGTAGACCAACTAAATAAACCTATAACAAAAGAAGAGACTGAAAAGGTAATTAAAAAACTCCCAAAAAAAAAAAAAAAAGCCCTGGCTCGGATGGTTTCACTGGAGAATTCTACCAAACTTTCAGAGAAGAGTTAACACCCCTACTACTAAAGGTATTTCAGAGCATAGAAAAGGATGGAATACTCCCAGACTCATTGTATGAGACCAGCATAACCCTGATACCAAAACCAGGTAAAGACACTAGAAAAAAAGAAAATTACAGACCAATATCCCTCATGAACATTGACACAAAAATCATCAACAAAATTCTAGCCAATAGAATTCAACAACATATCAAAAAAATAACTCAACATGATCAAGCAGGATTTGTAACAGGTATGCAGGGATGGTTCAATATCAGAAAAACAATGTAACGCATCACATAAATAAAACAAAAGACAAGAACCACATGATCTTATCAATTGATGCAGAAAAAGGCATCTGACTAAGTCCAACACCCATTCATGATAAAAACTCTCAGCAAAATAGGAATAGAAAGGAGATTCCTCAACATAATTAAGGGCATTTATATAAAGCCAACAGCAACATCATCCTGAGTGAAGAGAGTTTGAAAGCATTCCCCTTGAAAACGGGAACCAGACAATGATGTCTTTTATCATGGCTCTTATTCGACATTGTGCTGGAGGTCCTAGCCACAGCAGTTACACTAGAAAAAGAAATAAAGGGCATCCAAATTGCTAAGGAAGAAGTCAAAGTACCTCTATTTGTAGATGATATGATCTTATACAAAGAAAACCCCAAAGAATCCACAAGAAAACTACAGGAACTAACAGAAGATTTCAGCAAAGTATCAGGCTACAAGATAAACATACAAAAATCTGTTGGATTCCTCTACACCAACAAACAGAACTTCTAAGAAGAAATCACTAAATCAATACCATTTACAATAGCCCCCAAGAAGATAAAATACTTAGGAATAAATCTAACCACAGATGTAAAAGACCTATATGCAATGAAAACTGCAAGACACTACTGCAAGAAACGAAAAGAGACCTGCATAAGTGGAAAAACATACCTTGCTCATGCATAGGAAGACTCAACACTGTGAAAATGTCAATTCTACCCAAAGCAATCTACAGATACAATGCAATCCTGATCCAAATTCCAACAGCATTTTTTAAGGAGATCTAGAAACAAATCACCAACTTCATATGGAAAGGGAAGAGGCCCCTGATAAGTAAAGCATTACTCAAGAAGAAGAACAAAGTGGGAGGCCTCACACTACCTGATTTTAGAACCTATTATACCGCCACGGTAGTCAAAACAGCCTGGTACTGGTACAACAACAGATACATAGACCAATAGAACAGAATTGAGAATCCACACATAAATTCATCCACCTGTGAGCAGCTAATATTTGACAAAGACCCAAATCACATTAATTCAGGAAAAGACAGTCTCTTTAACAAATGGTGCTGGGAGAACTGGATATCCATCTGCAAAAAACTGAAACAAGACCCATACCTCACACCATGCACAAAAATGAACTCAAAATGGATCAAAGACCTAAATATAAAATCTAAAACAATACAGATCATGGATGAAAAAATAGGGACAATGCTAGGAGCCCTAATATATGGCATAAACAGAAGACAAACCATAGGTAACAATGCACAAACACCAGAAGAGAAACTAGATAAATGGGAGCTCCTAAAACTCAAACACTTAAACGCTCATCAAAAGACTTCCCCAAAACAGTCAAAAGACAACCTACAGACTGGGAAAAAAATTTTGGATACGACAAATCTGATCAGCATCTTATCTCTAAAATCTACCAGATAACTGCAAAACCTCAACAACAAAAAGACAAACAACCCAATTTAAAAAATGGGCAAAGGATAGGAACAGGCACTTCGCCGCCAAAGAAGACATTCAGGAGGCTAACAGATACTTGAGAAAATGCTCATGATCATTAGCCATTAAAGAAATGCAAACCAAAACTACAATGAGATACCATCTCACCCCAACAAGGCTAGCATTAATCTAAAAAACACAGAATAATAAATGGTAGAGACACTGGAACACTTATCCACTGTTGGTGGGAATGTAAAATGGTAAAACCACTTTGGAAATTGATTTGGCACTTCCTTAAATAGCTAGAAAGAGAAGTACCATAAGATCCAGCAATCTCACTCCTTGGAATATATCCTAGAGAATTAACACCCGTCACACAAATAGACATATGCACACCCATATTCATTGCAGCATTGTTCAAGATAGCAAAAAGATGGAAACAACTTAGGTGTCCATCAACGGATGAATGGATAAACAAATTATGATATATTCACACAATGGAATACTATGCAATGATAAAGAACAATGATGAATCCATGAAACATCTCATAACATGGATGAATCTGGAAGGCATTATGCTGAGTGAAATTAGTCAGTTGCAAAAGGACAAATATTGTATAAGACCACTATTATAAGAACCCAAGAAAAGGTTTAAACACAGAAGACAACATTCTTGGATGGTTATGAGGGTAGGAAGGGAGGGAAAGGGGTATTCACTAACTAGAAAGTAGACAAGAATTATCTTAGGTGAAGGGAAGGACAGTACACACTATGGAAGTCAGCACAACTGGATCAAACTAAAGCTAAGAAGTTTCCTGAATACAACCAAACACTTCAAGGGACAGAGTAGCAGGGGCGGGGGCCTGGGGACCATGCTTTCAGGGGACATCTAGGTCAATTGGCATAACAAAGTTTTTTAAGAAAATGTTCTGCATCCTACTTTGGTGAGTGGCTTCTGGGGTCTTAAAACCTAGCGAGCGGCCATCTAAGATGCATCAATTGGTCTCAACCCACCTGGAGTAAAGGAGAATGACGAACACCAAAGTCACAAGTATTAGCCCAAGAGACAGAAAGGGCCACATAAACCAGAGATTTCATCAGCCTGCGACCCGAAGAACTAGATGGTGCCAGGCTACCACAATGATCGCCCTGACAGGGAACACAACCGAGAGTCCCTGATGGAGCAGGAGAAACGTGGGGTGCAGAACTCAAATTCTAGTAAAAAGACCAGACTTAATGGTTTGATTGAGACTGGAGGGATTCTGGAAGACATGGCCCCCTTGCTCTCTGTTAGCCCCAAACTAAAACCATTCCCAAGGCCAACTCTTTCAGACAAAGATTAGACTGGACTATGGGACATAAAATGATACTCGTGAAGAGTGTGCTTCTCAGCTCAAGTAGATACATGAGACTAAATGGGCAGCTTCTGTCCAGAGGTGAGATGAGAAGGCAGAGAGGGTCAGGAGCTGGTTGAATGGACACTGGAAATCCAGGGTGGAAAGGAAGAGTGTGTTGTCACAGTATAGGGACAGCAAGTAGAGTCACAAAACAATGTATGTATAAATTTTTATATGAGAGACTAACTTGAATTGTAAACTTTCACTTAAAGCACAACAATTAAAAAAAGAAAAAAAAAGTAATGAGACCTGCAAAAACTTAAATTTTGAGTCTAAATTCTGTGCAGTGGTCAATCTTGCTTTGATTGTTTATTCGCTAGCCAATAGAAAACATGGATGATAAGGTTGTGTTAATCTCTTTCATACTCTAATTTATTTTAATGGATAAATTAACATTCTTTGGCAGGACACTTAATTCATACTTTGTATTATAAACTATAGGAAGACAAGATCATATTAATTATTTGTATTTATTAATTTAGAAATGAATAGATTTCTAGATGCAATAAATTTTTAAAATAAAAAAAAAAAACAACTCCAGTACTTATGAGTTGTTTGGGCAAATACCAGGGGCACCAAGTTCACTTGACAGGCTAGTTTATCACCCTCAGCTCCTTTAGAAGCTACCAGACAACGTGGTCGATGGGCAAACCCTGAACTTCGAAGACCACCATACAAAGAAACTGATATGAAGGTCAGTAGACATGGATTCCAGTCTAGCAGCTGCACAACCTGAGGAAAGTCACTGGCCCTTTAAGGCCTCCATTTCCTCATCTGCTGAAGGAAAGGGTTGAACCAGAAGACATCTAAGTTCTCTTCTAAGTCTAAAATTTGCAACTCTGTGACCCATAACCAACATGGAAAACCATAAATTTAAAAATAAGGGATTTATATTCCATCTAGATGCTCAAACACCACATCTTCTCAGAGCCTTCAAGGCATCTTCCGGCTAATATTACTCTGTATAGTGCTAAAACATGAAGCATCCCATTCTGCCTTGAATTATAATATTGATGTACAAGTCCAGTCCTCCCTAGGAGATTGATAGTTTAAGGCTGGGACTGGGTCCTGCTCCTCTCTGCACACACACTGCACAAAGTGGCACTCTAGACCTACTTACTGGACTCACCGCTGAATCCCTCTCTGACTTTCCAGATTCTTCACATTCTGGCTCTGCTCCACTTATATCGCCAACCTTGCTTCTCTGACATTTTCCACCCTCTGCTTCTACCAGCTATGCTCCTCCCATTCCAAAAACAAGTCAGTGGTTTGCCATCCCCATGTCTAGGCTCACATCTGCTCCCTACTGGTGCCACCTAGTGCTCTCCCTCCCCAAATCCTACCCATCCTCTAAGGCTCAGGTAGGGTTCTATCTTCTCCATCAGCTCCTCCAGATGGCTCCAGCCTAGCGATCCTTCCCTGAATGTCCACAGTATTTTCAGTGTCAACACTGAAGCTTCTGAATGGTGAGGTCAAACCTGGAAGGACATTAGTGAAAGACCAGAAGGCAACAGATGCCATTGTTGCTCAGGAGGAGGCCAGTCACCCTGGGCTGACGGCGGCCATTGTTTTGGCAACAACATAGCAAAGAGAAGGGGGTTAACACTAAGGGCCCACTATCTGCCAGGCACTGTGCCTTTTCCTCTTTAAAGCTCTCAGAGGCAGGTATTGGCACCTTCATTTTACAGGGAGAAAACTGAGGCACACAGAGGCAAACTTATCCAAGGTCACTGCTGGTAAGTAGTCAAGTAGGAAGTGAATTGATCCCACATAACCACATAACTACATGCATGTATACACTAAGAGCAAGAGGCTGACCATGAAGTTGGTGTTGTACAGACTAACTTCTTTCAGCAAATGACTTGTTTTGGAATCATGTATCAATACATGTCTGTCTTCTCTCTTCCACATCTCCACGGCCAGGGTGATGCTGAGATGGTGGCATGCCCACCAGACTGGGCTCCGCCTCCCACTGGGCCCCTGACAGTGGCCATAATCTGCCTGTGGGTCTGAAGGGAACTCTCCCTGTCCCACTCCCCACATCTAAACTGCTGCTCTGTCTTTCCTTCTTGAAACATGCCTTTTCTATGGCTTCTGGGATACCACCCTGCTGGCCTTCCTCCTACTTTTCTGCCATTGCTTCTCACCTTCCTTGTTCTCTGCCCATCTCCTCAGTAACAGGCTAGGGTGTCTCGGGCTCCTTCCTCGTCCATCTTTTACACTGTCTCCCCCGACAGTGCTCATCCACCCCGACGACTTCAGCAACACCTCTATGCTGCGAACTCCAGCTACCACTTATACTGGACTATGGACTTGCATTCCCAAATGTCATGCTCAGACTCCCCTCAGATTTTCACACGAGCTGTTCCCTACGCCCCTTTAACTCTGACTAACCCTATCATCCTCTGCTCAGGCCGTAGCTTAGCCGTGACTTTCTCCTCCTTCTCAGGGCACCCCCGCAGTGCTGTGTAATCATCAGCTTCTAGACTGTCAGCTGCTTGGGAGCAGGGACCATGTCTGCCTCGTTGGCTGGTTTCCTCCAGTGCTTAGCACGGAGCTTCACACGTAGCAGAGACTGAATAAACACGTGCTGAATGAGAAAATGAGAACTCTCAAATTCTTGCCTCCCAGATAGCTCTAGAAAGCTGCAGATCCGTGTATGTGACTGCCTGCTCGTCATCACCAGAACACTGCCCTCCATTTCACCCTGCTGCCCACACAAGAAATCTAGGAGTCCTGCCCATGTGCAACACTCGCCCTCCACTTGGTCAACTTCTCTTCAGCCCTGCCATCGCCACCTGGGTCCAGACTGTGCCACTTCTCATTTGGCATTTCTATAAGAGGGTCCCAAGTGGTCTCCCTGCATCCAGGCTGTTTTTCCACCCCATTCCCTCGCATTGAAACAGGAGTCAACCTGTGGTCTATGGCTTTCAAGAGCCAGTGACAAAGACCTACAAAGCCCTCCAGGGACCCTCGTCATCTCTCCAGCTTTCCTGCTACCTTTCCTGTCTGCTGGCCTTGCTACCATGGAGCTTCTGCATTTCCTGAGCCTACCATACCCGCTTGTCTCTGAGTCTCACACTACTGCTTCCTTTGTCAGGGAGCCCCTTCCTCCCCCCACTTGGCGACTCCCACTGGGTCTTCAGGCTTGGCCAACTCCCGCACCCTTCTGAAGGAACCCTGGTTGATTTCCCCAGCCTCAGTTCAGGTCCCTCTGTGGTCATTCAGGGCACCCTGTGTACACCTCTAGCATAACACGGTCACACTGAGGGGACTGTCAGTTTTCTCACCGATCTGTATCCCCCACAGGTATGTAAACTCCTCGTCTTATTCACCTTCAAGCCCCTAGTCCCTAGCATGGCACAAAGGGCAGGGTGCACAGTCAGACAGCTGAATAAATGAGTGCATTTCAAACAGAATGGAGGGTGTCTTTAGGACCTGGAATTCACAGGGGATGTTTGTCTTCTTGTCAGGCTATCCTGTGGGGAAATGGGGACAGAAAAACACTGGGCCTGCCCTATTTCAACTGCTTCTGGACACAGAGTTTATCATAAAGGAAAAAAGAAACCTCAGCCCTCACTCACCTCTCACTGATGGCCAAGTTCTGCTGCTTTAAATAACCCAGAAAAGTGTTGAGGACCCAGCTAGTCACCAATTTGGGCTCTGCCCTAGTTTCTTTTATCACATTCTGGAAGAACTCCAGTAGGCCAACTTCATTCTGGAAAAAAAAAAAAGAAGGAAAATTAAATAAAGCTTACAAAAAATATGAAAGATCAGCATTCTGAAGGCAAATCTGAGACTGTCGTTCTTTGTCTCCTCTGAGACATCTACTCCTTCTTTGCTAAACACTTAGATGTCACCAGAAGATTCTGATCCCTTTCAGTAAACTGCAAGTATTCTTCTTTTCTGACTTCTGTTACCATGCATTTATACAGCATTTTCTCAAAGGGATGAACACAGTTCAGAGAGCCCTGACTTTGAGTCCGAGGACATTTGCCTTCCCTCAAAGTCACCTGCCCTCTCTGGGTCGGCCTCGTCTTACAACCTTTATCCTTGAGCTGCAAACTGGGCCCACGATGTTCGGCCTCAGTTTATGCCCATTCTCTTCCCAGGCCTGTCTTCTGCTGCAAGTCTTGTGAGCAGTAGAAGACGATAAGAAAAGCAGCAAATCAAGGAGGAACAAACACAATATTTGACCTCTGACAAGTCTAAAGTGGATGGTAACTGCATTCATCTTCACGTCATCCCAAGAGGTGGGCAGGAATGGTGGTGGTGTCTGTTTTCAAAATGAGGAAGAAGATGGCCACAGGTGACGCTGGGGGGAACAGCCCACCTTCCACACCTTCTGAGCCGAGCTAGGCACAGTTGCTCTGTGAACATGATCAGCTGAGCTGTCATGACAAGGAGACTTGTCTGCTGGAGACCTGGCTGTTTCTCCCCCTGTGGACTGTAAGCTTCATTCACTCTACAACCAGAGCCACAGGCAGTGCTGCTGTGACAGATTCTCGGTAAACGGTGGGGGACAGAATCACCTCTCCCTTTACCATGTGTGTAGTTTTAAATCACATATGCATCCTCATTCTCTACCATACCATGTGCACCGTTAAATATTAGAATTACAACAATTACGCATAGGAGCAATCCCCAAGGAACTCATCAACTTTACGTACTGTGCCTTACTGTCAGCTCAGATCAACTTGACAGAACCCAAGAAGTTTGGCTAAGTCTACCCCTAGCTTCTCAGTAAGAAAAATAATCACCTGTTCCACTCACTTATATAAGGGAAGGCTGAAATTTCCAAATGCAGAGGGAAGACATTTTAAGTGGCAGATTTTCCCTACCTGCTGAAATTCTAATCAAACCATGCTTTCCCTAAAATATTCCTTTTAAGTTCACACTGCAGCAAAGGTTTCCATCTCTGCCTCTTTCATGGAACCTTCATTAACTGAAAGAACTTTCTGGAAAAATAAGATACTGGAAAGAAAAAGGCATACTAACAAAGGTGCTCCAAAATTTTAACTATTGTAGATGCTGTAACAGACACAAAGGCACACATTTGCTAAAGTAGAAATTTCATTTTTTAAAAATCTGCATGCCCTATGTAACAGATAAGTTCTCTAGTGACAAGCCCACTGAATAATCCCATTGTCATCTCTTGCATCTCTTTTCAAGCCAATGCTATTATGCTGCTCATGCTAAACCAGGGTAAAAGGCCACCTCCATAGCCAAAGCTTGACTACAAATAAAGGCATATCCAGGCAACATGAAGAGGAAGTTCTGTAAACTTATGGAAAAGTGTTCAAACTTTCACAATGGTACACGAGCTGCCGGGGAAGCAGAAAACCAGTATCCGGCCTGAATCAGGGCAGAATTCCTTTGTTCTAACCCAGACAGGCTGGCTCACTGATGAAACAAGTCATCAGGAGAACTCTTTGCCTTGCCAAGGAAAGGTTTTCTAAATCCACCTAGAAATATTGCACTTGAACTTGCAGGCTTTGCTGAGTTGCTGGGACGTGATGAATCTCTCTTCCTGTCCCCTTGGGTGTTTTTTTTTATTGGATGGATAACATAGCGAGTCAGATTTCTGTTTGTCTTTTCATGTCAGTGCTGTGATGAAGCCTCTCCGAGCCAGAACTGTACTTCACCGGGAGATACAGTTTCTTTCCACAATTGAAAGCAGACATGAAAATCTGCACTTGTGATGGGCCGAGCTACAGAGAGTGGGGCTCACGAAGGCCGAGCAGCTGCTGCCCAGAGGATGGTGGATCAATAAAAGTTGTGCATGGGCTGCCTGCTTGGGCTTTTGAGGAAAAAAACACTGCATTCTAGGTAAGGCCTTCTTGGTTTTTCTAGGAGATTGGCAAATGGTAGTGAGCTGGGCATGGATCTCAGGAGTCTTTGGAGAATGTGGCAGTGTCAGCCATCTGGTTTTCTCTGGAAAACAGTGGGCTAGTAATTCCCTTACATAAAAATCATATGAAGAGCAATGCAGAAAGGCCACTACGTAAGGGGGCCTTTAACGTCCTTTTCAAAGGCAACAAGCAAGCATTCGGCGCAGCACTGATCTATCCTGAATGAGACAGAACTGCAGCTTCAGCTCCACGGCAACTCAGCCGTAGCCGTGTGGCTGATTGTGCCTCTAACTGTTCCTTCAGAGAGGGCTAATGCAGTAGGGACAAGTGGTCCTGTCTTTTGTATAATACTAGACAGTCTCTACAGCTCTATGACTGGTCATGTGGCAGGGAGTGACCTGGGGGCTGAAGGGATCCCAGATTAGCAATGCTGGGCTAGTCAAAAGGCTCTCAGCAGTCTTTCCTGAATACCCGTGAGGCACAGAGACCAGCAGTAAGCCCTGTGGGGAGCGGTGTATGGCTGCTGCTGTTAATAATGACAGTCACAAAAGCACAATCCTAAGTACAGGCACTGTTCTACGCACTCTCTACATTAACTCATTCAAGTCCAGGAACCCTATGAGCTAGGAACTATTATAACTCTCTTTACAGATGAGGACAGGGAGGCACTGAGATGTTAAGTAATTTGCTTGAGGTCACACAGCAGGAAGTGACAGGACTAGGATTTGCATCTCAGCGGGTCGTGCTCTCGACCTCTGTGTTATGCTGCCTCTGATGAAGGTACCTGCCTTCCTGGAGACTGTGACTGAGTAACTACCCTGTGCCAAGCACAATGGGAAGGAACTAGCTCATCAAAAGGACGCACTGCCCCACCACTTCCATTGTTTTATTTGAGAGCTGACAGTTGTTCAAAGATTCTTAATATTTATTATTTAAAATGTTGCAAAAGCCCCCAGCAATTAGCTTAGAAAGTAGAAGGAAATGGCAGGCTCACTTTCGGCCTTTGCCAATGTACACCTAGATCACGTGGGATTCTCAGCGTGGCATGACACACACCTGTCCCAGATCTGAGAGGAAGTATGCCCCCAACCCAGGCATAGGGGGCTCCCAAGGGATGGGAGGGTGGTCAGAGCACCCCTGTGCCTCTGTTCTGCACACCCGGCCCCCACCCCGTGCCCTCTCTTCAGAGAATTTACCATGAGCACGCCCAAACCAAGAGACTGCACGATTCTGAAATATCTTCAAACACAGAAAAACAAAACCATTATCTCTCATATAGTTTTGGTAGTAACATACTGTATTTTATTGCACTGTATTCTAATGCGGGTAACTCAGGCGGTGTGTTTGGGCCTAACCAGGTGGGCCATGCCTGTGCAGAGAGCAGCTTACTCTAGAGGAGATCCCAGGCATCTGCAGATGAACCCCAGTGGGTTCAAATGGCCAGGCTCCACCTATCATGACGTGTCACTGTGTGGAGGTACAAGCTGGGACTGTACCCCGTGTGGCAGTGTGGATGACATGGCCAGTCAGATTTCAGCATGTTCGTAAGAGGGCCTAGCATCTGCATGTCGGGCGGGTGGGGGTGGGGGTGGGGAGTCATCCAATGTTCCTTCATTACTCCTGTGAATTTGGTCATTCTTACAAAGGGACAAAACCAAAACCAAACACAACAACTTTGTGAGAAATGCCTCCAAAAGTAACAGCAAGTGCCGCTGTTGGGGATGGAAATGGAAAGTAAGAGGTATGTGACACTAATGTTCTGGGCCAGAAGGCAGACAAGGGCTGGAATCTCAGCGGGGTGGTGGCTTGGATGTAGGATACGAATGAGCCCTTTTGGTGCCATCTATGGCAACAAGGCACAGCTGAGAGAATCTTCCGGCAAGTGCTCCAGTGAGTGGAAATCACTCATGAGAGAGCGCTCTTCAGTGGGGAGAGGAAAGGCAGTTAATGTGAGTGAGGCGGGCACAGGAGGCACATGGCGTGGGTCACCACTTGAGTACGTCAGGAGAAAATCTGTATTTGGAATCTTCCTAGCCACTTTCAAGAACATGGGGATCAGCATAAGCTTTGAAAATGACCCAGGAAACATCCAGGACTCACATCTAGAGGGGCCTAGTCCTACTTCTGTCCCCACAACTTCCACCCATGGGTCATGCTTCCAGCAAAGCCAGGAAAGATACATATCTGAGTTCATGGAGGGTACCAATTCCATTCACGGAGTTTTCTCATCTACAGTCGGCTTCGACTGATGTGAAAAAGAGTCTACATTCTCTGAGATGCATAACTCTAAGGGAGGTGTTGAGGGAAACCAATTTGGGTATAGGAATTCCCCTTGGATAATCGAAATCCAAATAATTCCAGTAATAAAAGTTGATAGCAGACAGGCCTAGTTAGAAGACTGTATCTGCAAGAGTGGGACACAGTAAGTGTGCTGTCAAGAAATCAATTCTGATTATAATCACATTTCAATAGGCCTAAAACTGTCACCGTCAAACAAAGGGTCCCAACATAGAGAACCTCTGTTGCTCAGTAGGAGCTTTCTGGCTGGAGCTTAAAAACAGCAACAAAGCTTAAAGGCAGTGTGGGTCTGCCCATCTCTTCCAAAGATCTGGCCTAAACCTGAATAATGTATTCTAATTGTCCTCCACCCCAAAATCCTTCCACAAACAGGACGTCAGGCTTCAGGATGGGCTGGGGACACCCTGCCTGGGGGCCCCACATGGGTAGGCACCCAGGACATCACACCCGATGTACAGGTCCCGGAGGGGTCTTTGAGCCAGGATCCTTACCGGAAAGCCACGAGGCACTCACATCTGAAAGAAATGAATTGGTGGCTTTGCAGGGGTAGACTTAAAAAGATGCATCTTTTTATTTAACTTTAGCAGAGCAAAACAGTGGTTATTGTTTCAGCGCACAGAATAACTATAAAAGCACCCTTAAGCTGGCAGGCACTGGGTGCAATTTTGTAAAATGAAGAATAAAATCAATTTTGGAAATTGCATGGAGCTGAAATGTGGTGAGCAGTGATGCTGAGCAAATGGATTTTCCTTAAGCAGTGGTGAGAATGTGAGTGCTTGGAACCGCAGTCGGTCTGGGCACTCTAAAGCCAGTCAGTATGGCTTCAGATGCTTTTTAAAATGAGTTAGCTTTAAAATAGCACTACAGATTGGATATACAGATATTTATCATGGGAAATTATTTCATAGGCAATTCATCCGGAGAACAAACCAGGCCCTTTCAAGCTTACTAGAGACTCAAAGGCAAACTCAAAAAAACAGTCCACTTAACAACCAACTATAGTCATGATATCTTTTCTGTTTCTTTATCCTTTGGAGGCATCCTAACCTTCTCCACAATCTCAGAAACAGAGGATTATGATTTTAAGTAGGAAATAACCAGCCGGGGAAAATGAAGTTGTTCAAATAAGGTTAAACACCTTGAGGTTGAGTACAAAGACAGACCCATGTGACAGCGCGGGTCACTGATCCAGGGTTCACAGGTGCATTTCCCTGCAGTCTCCCGGGGGGCTATGCTGGGTTGTCCGTAAAATTCTGCCTGGTGTGGCTCTCCAAGAACCATGTTAGGGTGCTGCTCCTGCCAACGCTCTTCTCTCTCACAGCGTATTCTTGGGAGTTGCTTGGCTGTATGTATTTAGATTTTGTTAAACTCAGTGAAGATTCTGCTGTGCCTAGCATCTTCGGGGTAAGTGAGTCATTTCGCCCTTTCTGGGGAGGGTAACAGACCTGGCTACCTACCCTCAGTGTCCTCCCAGCTGCGGAGCATCTCAGGTAAGAGGTGGAACCCAGAATCTGTCATGTGTTCTATTTTCACCCACCACCCTGTAGCACTGCTCAGGAGTGTGAAAGCAACATGGAAAAGATGAAGCTCCAGGGCACACTCACATGTGAAAACAGTACACAGGCACTGTCATGAGTATTTTTTTTTCCTCCAGTTAATCACTGAGTCAACTCTAACTCACGGTGACCCTATGTGTGTCAGAGTAAAACTGTGCTCCACAGGGTTTTCAATGCTGATTTTTTGGAAGTAGATCGCCAGGACTTTCTTCCAAGGTGCCGATGGGTGGACTCCAACCTTTAAGTTAGCACCCAACCATGTTAACCATTTGTACTATCCAGGGCCTCCTGCTGAGTATGACAGGCCCTCAAGAAACACTAAATCAGGGATGCTAACCCATTCCTCCCCTAAAACCTTCCATAAATGAAGAAAAGAGGTTTAAATCTTTCTGCCTACAAACTTTCATATAGCGCCAGTCACCCTGTAAGCTCTCATCCATTCCTTATCGAGGGCTGACACTGTGCCATGCACCACTCCAGCTGAACGACACGCGGCACCAGGCAAAATCACCCCACAAAACCCACAAACCCTGTCCCACAGGGAGGTTCTTCTCAGTGACTCAGTCAGAAGGAGCTACGGGCCTTCAGCAGAAAATTTAAGAAACAAAAATAAGTAAAACGGCAGAAGAAAAATTAAATCAATTTTCTTCTCTCTGACTTGGTTTTTCAACTTGGAAAATGGAAGTAATTTCTAATTTATTTGGAGTTGACTGATTTTCACTAAATTTAATAGAGGGCACTTTATTTATAGGGCGGTCTGGTATCTTAAAAACCAATAGGGTGGTCAAAAGTTTTTAAATGACCCTACGTTCTGTGACTGTACTTTACGAAGCATTAGTGGGACTGCCTAAATCATTAATGTTCACAACAGGTAAAAAACTCTGTTTTCTCTACTAATGAAACAAAAGTGATCCAAAACAGCAACTGACTCAGAATAGTACTGATGTTTGACTTTGTGGCACATTATATACATAAGCAGGAAGTAGCACTTAGAAACTAAGAGCCTGGGTGGGCCCTAAGAGGCCCTGGTGACACAGTGGTTAAGGCGCTCAGCTGCTAACTGAAAGATTGGCAGTTTGAACTGCTCCATGGGAGAAACATGCAGCAGTCTGCTTCTGTAAAGATTTCAGCCTTGGAAACCCTATGGAGTAGTTCCACACCGTCCTATCCGGTCGCTATGAGTCGGAATCAATTCGATGACAATGGTTTTTGGTTTAGGGTAGGCCCTGGAGTCAGCCAAGTCTGACCCTGGCTCCACTTCAGGCTTGGGAAGGTCACCTAATATCTTAAACTGAGCTACAGAAGTTAAGTTTCCACACCTGTAAAATGGAGAGAACAACAATATTTACCTTATAGAGCTGTTGTAAGGATAAATTAAAAGTGGTACCTTGTGAACTGCAGAGCATGCTGTAAGTGAGCAGCATTTTTTTATGCATTACTTAGGCAAAAGGCTAAAATCAGTTTGCGTTCCCTGAGTCAGGTAAGGCACAAGTACAGAGTTTAGGAAGAGATGGCCCACAGAAATCAGCCTGGGATATTTTTTTTTCTTTTTTCTGTTTTAATTATTTATTTTCTTTTTTATTGCTGTTGTTGAGAATGTACACCGCAGAACAAACACCAATTCAAAAACTTCTACATGTACAATTCAGTGACACTGATCACATTCTTCAAGTTGTGCAATCATCCTCGCCCTCCTTTTTCAAATTGTTCCTCCCTCATTAACATAAACTCACTGCTCCCTAAGTTTCCTATCAAATCTTTCAGGTTGCCGTTGTCAGTTTGATCCCATATAGATAGATCTGCTCAAGGCAGACATTCTTTACTAATTAAGCTAAACTATTGTTTGGTTTAAAGAAGACTTTAGGGAATATTTTTGGCTTAAGTTTTAAGATTATTTAAAGGCAATAGTTTCAGGGGTTCATCCAGCCTCCATGGCTCCATAAAGTCTGATTCCATGAGAATTTGAAATTCTGTTCCACATTTTTCCCCTTTGATCAGGATTCTTCTGTAGAATCTTTGAGCAAAATGTTCAGTAATGGTAGCTAGGCACCATCAGCCTGGGATTGTTTTGCCAAGAGAAGTCCACATGCCTATAATCCTGATCTTTCTAATAATCAGTAGGTGCTCTTGGATATACTAACTCTGAGAAGGACTTATGCTATTAGCATCTCTCATTTATCAGAATCCTAATACCTAGACCTCAGTGTCTACATTTCTATTCCTTGATCCTCACAAATGAGGTCAGAAATCAAGGCTATTTGACACAAGATAGAGAAGCAAGGTTAGTTAACTAGGTTGAGGTTGCAGGTAGGGCAAGATATTTCTTACGTGGCCAGATGAGAAAACAGTAACAAGGGTTTTCTGTTGGGAGGGGATTATCAAGAGAGTTTAAGGGAGACACTCAGAATGTAGATTTGATTTAATGTCCTAATTAAACTGGTTTGGAAAACAAGAGTCAGGGAGATGAAGCAACTTGTATAAAAGATGCAGAACGTGGCACAGTGAAACTGTGTTCCAGGTCTTCTCCCTCAGGTCTAGCTGAGGTCTAGCTCACAGACACACGTATCGTCACTATTCACTGGCAAGTCAGTGGGGAGGTGCATATACCTGACCTTTGGAAACAGGGTCGCTTTTATCAGGGAAATGACTTCTCCCTGGATTTTAATGTGTGTGTAACAGTCTCTGATTCACTTGCTCATCCGTCCATCCATTCATCGAACATGCATTTACTGAGAGCCTAGTGTGCACCAGCCATTGTGGTACCTGCTAAGGTAAAACACTGGAGTTCTGTAAATATCATGGATTGTGTCGACAATATATAATCCAGTGCTTACCACACAATAAAACGACCAGCTAAATTAAAGACTAGAGTTAAATTCTGAAGTTTGTATAATTTGTGGGTACAGCATGTGTAGGGGGCAGGCACATGCATAATGCTTAAGTTGATAAGCAATCCAGAGGCTCGGAGCATGGAGCCGGAGCTCTGCACGGCACACCTCCACCACTGCTATTTATTTAATGAACACTCTTGGGCACTCTTTACACTGAAAGATGGTTCATTAGATTTGTGCAGCTGCCTTTCTCAGCAATCTGCTGTGTTTCTGATGAAGGCAGGAAAAAACATGAACATACCATTTTGGGGCATGTTATAAGTAACTCAGCTTCCAGTGATTACAAAGTCATAAAGAGCCCAGGCTGCCTAATTTCAGGAAAAACAGTTTGTCTGAATCGTTCTCCTTCCACTCCTATCTTGTTCAATACTCACTCGTCTTGAAAATTTCAAGTATTAGCTATCTTTAAAACCAATCACATAATACATTATATGCATGCTATAAAAATAAGTGTATTTTAAAGATATCAAAAAAAATAAGTCCCTTCAAAACTTGCTCTAAAATCACCTCCTTCCTGAAGCTTTCTCTTTTCACCTCAAATTAATCACCACCTCCTCTGGGCTCCCACTGTACTTTATACTTCTATTTACTGTGACCTGCCCTATGGGCTGGTTAGCTGTAGTGTACTTTCAGATATACACTCTTTGAAGACCAAGAAAACATCTTTTTTTCTCAATCTTTGACTCTCTCTCAGTACCACCTATTACTTGGAAAATGCTAACAAATGTATTAAACAAATAGATCAAAGGTAGGTTTCCCTACCACCACCTGTCAGTTTATTGTACTATGATTGCTTTCACGTTGCTATGATGCTGGAAGCTATGCCACCGGTATCTCAAATACCAGCAGTGTCACCCATGGTAGACAGGTTTCAGTGGAGCTTCCAGACTAAGACAGATTAGGAAGAAAGGCCTGGCCAACTACTTACAAAAATTAGCCAATGAAAATCTTATGGACCACAACAGAATACTGTCCAATATAGTGCTGGAAGATGAGCACCCTAAGATGCAAGGCACTCAAAATACCCAGGGGCCATAACAATGGACTCAAGCATACCAGGGATTGTGAAGATGGCACAGGACTGGGCAACATTTCTTTCTGTTGTACGTGTGGTTGTTATTTTTACGCAAATAATGCGCACCTTCTACCTTTGTTTGCCAGCCGCGCCCTCCTCGCTGCCCTGAGGTATTTTCATAAGCACGCTACACAAAATTAGCATAGCACACTTACCAAAGTATCTGGGGGGTGGGCGTGGCTGGCAAATAAATATAGAAGGTGTGTGTTATCTGCATAAAAATATAGTCTACACATAAAATAGACATATAAATATTATTCTAATATACTTAAAGTTATTGCTGTTGTTGGCTGCCATCGAGTTGGCCCTGACTTTTGGTGACGCCATGCACAATGAAATGAAACACTGCCCAGTCCTACACCATACCCATGATCAGTTGAGGACTGAACTATTGCGATCCACAGGGTTTTCACTGGCTAATTTTTTTGAACATAGACTGCCAGGCCTTTCTTCCTAGTCTTAGTTTGGAAGCTCTGCTGAAACCTGTTGAGCATCACAGCAACACGCAAACCTCCACTGACACACAGGTGGTGGCTGCACTTGAGGTGCGCTGGCTGGGAATTGAACCTGGGTCTCTAGCATGAAAGGTGAGAATTCTACCACTGAATCACCACTGCCCCCCTTACGGTTATTATTAGTCATTTAAAATCCTTTCAATATCCAATTATTTTCTGCTTTGAATTTTTTGCTGATACCATGTGTCTTAATTAACGGAAGCATGCTGAATCACTGAGTGTGTCTGAATTTTTGGTTGGTAGTATGGGTTCTTTTTCTTGCCCCCTCCCACAATCCTACCCTCGGAGTACAGTGGTACAGACTCGTACCTCTAATTCTACCCCCAGAGTCCAGAGGTACATATGTGCACCACTTAAAGAATTTTTTCAAAATCCATATTTTACCTAAGAAAAAAAATACTGATTCACCATCACCTCCTACAATACCCTGTAAAAACAGTAATTTGCAGCACATGTTCGTTTATTCAGCTTTGAACAGTCACAGAGGCCCCCACCTTGTGGCAGCATGCATATCAGTGAGAAAGCAGCTTCCCAATAAACCACAGAGGCTGAAAAAGTAAGTGGTCACTACTATATCTACCACGGGTAATGAAAGAGTTAAAATGTAAAAACTCAGAGTTTCCACAGGTGCTGTCACTCCAAAAGAAGAGAGAGGCACAGGCCTCATCTCTGAGAAACGGGCAGCAAAACTCCCCACTTCCTTGCTATCAGACAAGCAGAAGACAACTGTGACAACATGCTGCACTCACTGATGCTGCCTCACTTCAACGTTGCCATGACAAAGAAAACCACAAGGAAAATCCCTAAGCAGACTCCACGGTGTCAGGTTCTCTAACAGCCCCTCTCTGTGCATACTCAAGCTTCAAAGGAAGGGTACTTTTAAGTCCAAGTTTCTAGTGTTTCATGTGGAATAAACAACCAATAACCAGCTGGCTTTTGAGAACCTAACATCTGCCAGACCCTGTCAGGGTTCAATGCTGCTAGACATCGATTTTCATTTGTCCTGTGGGCACATGAGAAAACACACCCACACAAGAAGCCTATGAGGCTGCGGTGAGAGCTCTTCATTGATACACAGGAGATGTGACTAACATGGGGTCCTTTTTCATCTTCTGGCTTTATAGGGAGCATTTACCATAAAGGGTAGCAACAAAGGTGAGTACAGCTTATTTTCCTGGGAAGCATCCATAGTGCGACTGGAGAAATCTGAGTGCTCCACGCAGAGCCCACAGCGGCCGACTGTTGGTGAAGGGGCATCTGATCAGTAGACCTACCAATAAGGTGAAGCTGTGTTCTGGCAGCATCCCATACTGTTCAATGAGCTTCTCTCGGGTCACACTGGGGAGCTCGGGGAGCCTCTCCCGGATGTAGTCGATATTGATCACTTGCTGCAAGTCGGCCCCAGAAGGCAGGGAGGCGGAGTCGTAGAGCACCAGGGGAGGCAGGTTGGGCTCCGGCATAAACCTAGGCAGAGGGGAGATGGGGGCCTGAGTCTGAAGTGCTGGGTTTAGTGAGAAAAACAAGGTCTGTCATTAATATGGATGGTTCTGTGTTTAGACACCAGCTTACCTACAAATATTTCTCATGTCCTATGATATCAGTTCTCTTGTTTCCCAGCAACTAGTCTTTATGTCAGTGTAACCTGCAGGTCAAAACCACCAAACCTGCCTCTCTGTGTGTTTACGAAAAGTGAAACAAGCATACCACAGAGCTGAAGCCACACTATGATTTATAATGGTGGATTGTTGTGGTGGTTGTTATTGCTAGTTGCTGTCGAGGCAATTCAAACTCATGGTAAACCCACGTGTGCGGCGTAGAACTGTTCTATAGGTTTTTTAAGGCTTTCAGAAGCAGACTGCCAGGCCTGTCTTCCAAGGCGCCTCTGAGTGGGTTCGAACCACCAAACTTTCGGCCAGTAGTCAAGCACTTAACCCATCTGCACCACCCAGGGACTCCCAATCATGGATAAAGCATATATTTATAAATAAAAAGGCTGGAAAAAATAGGACTAAATGAGAATAATTCAGTTATTAGAAAGAAAGATGATTTTCTCCAACACATGATTTCCAAAATTTTATAGCAGTATTTGCGTAATAAATGAAAAGTCATAGAAAAAATCCCAAACTATCTTTCATGAGAGGTGAAGAAATGAACAGATCTGCCTAAATAAAATGTAGAAGCTGCACCGCTGCATATAACCTTATTCTGAAACACAGACGTCCCTCCTCTCTTCTACTCTAGCACTGACGTTTTCTCTGTCCATACTTGTGAAAGGGCTTATGGAAAGCACGTTAATGCAGAACAAATGGTAATTCCAATGTAACAGATTAGAAGAGGAAGCAGCCCATCACCTCAATGCCAACTCTGTGCTAGGAATCAGTCTGACTTTGAAGACAGGAGAACTTGGAGGGTGGCTTCCTGAAGCCCACTGTCTACCAACCTGAGGGACTGCACTGAAGCCACAGGCTAAGTGCCCAGAAAGACAGCAGCCTAAATAGAGCAGGGAGCAACACTAAAGAACGAAGAGTTCTTGGGAAGAACAGATGGAACCTCGAAGATCATAGTAATTTAAATAATCTCCATTTTTACAGAATCTATGATAGGAGGAGTCCTTGAGATGGGGTTCACACTAAGGGTCTATGAGCCTCTTCTTTCTGATATAACGATGCTACGTTTGTTCCTCACTGACAGTGATAGCTGCACTTAGATCTCCCCACACTTCACAAAGGAAAAGTGGGCTCACCTCAACAATTCTTTGCTTAAGAGTTCAATCTTTACAATCTGCTAAACTCAGTGGGGAAAAAATAAGAGGTTCAATTCATCTTAAACCTATTTTTATTGTTTATTTGTGGGCCTTATATTAAGCCCAACTTCTTTATCAATTAAATGGCATCACTTGAGGTTTGCAGGGAAAGGCCATAAACATGTCTTCTTTTTTGTTTTTTTTTTTCATTTCTTCCCAAGGAACTTCAGCGTATTACTGAATTTGCTACTGAATTTAAGAATTAGAACAGCCTAGGCCCCAACCTCAGCTACCATTCTCTTGGCTCAGTTATAACAACTCTGCCATGGAGGTGAGTGAATAAGTCTGTTCCAACAGTTGAATCCAGTCAAACCGGACACTCTGTGGCTGCCTACTCAAGAAGGTATTACTTCTCTCAGTATAAACATAAAATAAGAAGTCTAGATTTTCCATCATACAACAACAGCAAAAAGTGGTTCCTAAAAACTATCCAGGATCATTGCATCAATCTTTAAATGGATGTGAAATATGCCCCAGCCCCCAAATACGTAATGGTACTTTGAAAAGAGGAGCCACCACCTGTAGTCCTGTTTTCCTTCCTTGTCTCTCATTGGCATGGTGCACCTGCAACAGGGACACAGAAAACATCACGTCAACAGCGCATGGGCATTCACTGGCTGGCGCGTCTGCAGAGAACGGGTCTCCCTGACCAAAAAGGGACACAGGCAAATCTAAGCTCTTCTGACTTCTATGAGGGGCACTTATATGAATAAGTTAAAAATAATAATAATAAATAGAAATGTTTAATATAATTTAAAAAAAAAAAGAAATTGCTGCAATGTTTCCAGCTTTCAGTCAGCTCAAACTCTAGGCCTTTGAAAATTTTCCGCCTGCTGCTAAAAGTATAAAATCCTCAAAATTCAGAGTCAGAAAATTAGTGTCAATGTTGCTGAAAGAAAAAAGGCATCTCTACAACCAGGTCTTAAGTTTCCTCTTCCTCTAGGTTAAGCTGATAGAAGTCTGATAGATGATTTAGGAAACAGAAATTCTTGCAGCAAAGCAGGCAAGCTGGAAGCAAAGGAGGGGCCAGGATCTAAGACTATGCACTCTTGTATAAGTTCTGGTTCTATTTAAACCTTTTAACATCACTATAGGGTATACTGGAAGCCTGGTGGCACACTGGTTAAGAGCTCGGCTGCTAACCAAAAGGTCAGCGGTTCGAATCCACGCTGCTCCTTGGAAACCCTACAGGACAGTTCTACTCTGTCTTATAGGGTCACTATGAGTCAGAATCGACTTGACAGCAATGGGTTTGGGTGCATAAGGCATTTTATGGCCTTATAGGGTACCGTATTTTTCTAGTATTACTAATGGGACACTGAGGCACAGAGAAGCTGTGTACGTTTTCCGAGGTCCCAGGCTGGTATGAGGCTGAGCTCAGCCTGGAGCCCATTCAAGATGCTTTTCTCCAAACTTACCCCAGCCTGGAATCAAACGAGCGGGTTTCATTCAGAATTTCACCTCCATTCTCAAGTTCATTGATTTGCCTCTGAATTTCATAGTCTAAGAAAAACACAGTAATTTAGTATCATATTTTGAAATTTCGATTATACCTCTCATCCAGTCAAGCAATAATTAGAAACCTTTTTTATTTAATCTTTAAGTTAAAAAAATAATCAAGAAGAAGATGTTAATAATAATTCTTCCCATGTGTGTCATTATCTTCTTCTTGCGGTCATCATAGAATAATGGTGCTGGAAAGGCCCATAGGAATGCTACCAGTCCTGCTTTCTCATTTTTTTGAGAAACTCGGGTTCAGAGGGATTAAGCAACTCATTACAGGTGATACAACTTGGCAGAAGCAGGGCTGGACAATATCTAGTTCTAGCGACTCTAGCTCTAGGATTGCTGCCTCTCCAGGTCCTTACCCCAGGGCCCATGCATGGCCTTCAAGAGGTTTTGGGACCCGCTGAAAATACAAAATGTGGGTAGGGGCATATGTATGTTTTTTGGAGAGAGGGTCCCGAATTTTCAAAGGGATCTGTGACCCAAAATGGTTAAGAACCACTGCTCCATGCCAGTTCCCTCTGCCATCAAACAGGGTAGGCTGTGGTGATTAAAACCTAACCACAATCACTAAGCTTCTTTACCCACCACGCACCACCTCCTCTTGCTCAAATCCAAACCTTTTGATCTGAGCTGCTCAGAAGTAGCAACAACAAAGCGTGTCAGTTTTCTCCCCCTATTCCCCCAATCCAATGCTCCCTCTTTGACTGGCATGAGGTGCTGCCTAAAAGGTCAGCTCTAGGGAGAAAAATACAGTGGGAAAATTACAGGCTGGGAGAGTTAGGCTCATAATAGCAAAGCTCATAACAGTCAGACCAGAGGGCCAGCAAGCCCAGAATTCTGTCTTAGGTTGCTGCTCCAAAGGGTAGTTCACAGGACAACAGAAGGTTAAGGACTGCCAAAACATGCCAGGGGTCTCCTTCATAATTCACACGGATAAATCTATCTAAAATCTTGTTGTTTGTTTGTGTTTAGGTTACCACTTCTACCTCTTAGAATAATGAGTCCCATAACACTATCTACAAGGTAGAATTCCTGCCATTTGTTCCAAGCTTCCCCTTCACAAAGTTGGGCTATAAGGGTTTGCCCCGGCCCAAACATTTCACGGCTTTAGAAACATGGATCATGCTCCCTTATAGAGACAGAAGAATAACCCTCTTTAGTTTGTCTTCATATGGGAAACTGCTCTCGCCGTAAGTCATCCCATTGACCATTTTAATACTATTTTCCTGAAAATCTGTAGGCGCAGATTGTCTTCACTGAGGCTAGTTGATCATTTCAGGTTCAGAGGAATCATGGTTTTATATAATAATAACAGAATAATCTTTTCTGTATTGTTTCTAATACTTTTTGTGACAAGGCCCAGGACTCTAATTAATGTTTTGGAATACAGCAACACATTCAGTGTCTTGTTTTCTGTGCACACTTGAAGGGGTGCTCTTTAAGCCCCACCCTTCCCTAGATTTCTCTCTTCCTCTCTAGATATCTTTGGTTTTATAAAATATTTTTAGTCCTCTGAGATGTCCTCTCTCAGATTCAGTCAGCAACCTCTATGGGACTGCTCCAGATGTTTATACCGCTCAACTGTTCTATGTTAATTATTGTATGTTCATCATCAGCAAAATACCCACAGCATGTGATCCAGCAAGATTAATACTTGATTACACAAGCATATACAGTCTATTAGCAGAAATAATAAAAAGCAGAAAAAAACCTATTGACCAGTTAGCTCAAACTATGGCCAATCCATGATGAACAAACATGACTTCGTGAAGTTCAGGCCAGTCAGGAGGGATGGGGTAAATGGAAAACCATGACCACAATATTTTGCAGATCCTCCCACAAACAGATGGAGTCTATCTTCTCTCCTTCTGAATCAGCTTTGAATTCAAGTTGCTTCGATTCAATCTACTGTGAACAGAATGTGTTGGAAGTGACACTGTGTGAGTTCCAGAGCTTAGGCCTCAAGAGGCCTTGAGGCTTCTGCCTTCATCCTCTTCCTCCACCAAGTAGGAAAGCCCAGGCTAGACAAGTGAATGAAGGAAGGGCATGTGGACGGCGGAGAAGCCTAGCAGCCAGCCGGCACGAAGGCCCCGGACGTGTGAGTGAGGCCACCTGAGACCTTCAGTTTCAGCTGAGCTGCCGCCGACTACAGCCACCTGAGAGAGCCCAGGCGAGGGGCAAGACCAGCAGAATCACCCAACACACAAAACTGTGAAGACTAAAATGGTTATTATTATAAGCCACTAAGTTTTGGGGTGGTTTATTACACAGTAATAAATAACAGATACAAAGAGGTACATCAGGTGTTAACAGCTGACATTCACCTATTGCTTTGGCCAAGAACCTGGCGCTGTTGAGATTCTTCACTTCAGTTCGAACGCCGAAGGGCTCCCCAGGGTGATGCACAGATATATTGGCATCCACTCTCAACTGGCCCTCTGGAAGGAGAAAAATATCTTTAAGGAGGAAATTCTTTGAGGCGACATGGTCTTTTGAAGCAGGGAGACTGGCAAGGTAAGCAATATCTAACTCTACCTGCTGTTAGTTACAGCAGCCTAACTTTAGAGAAGACATGGCTGGTCCTGAGGTGCTTCTGTCCACTTGGGTCACGGTACTCAGGCACGTGAGGTGCGTGTGTGTATATATGCACCTGGGTGCACGCCAAAGAGAGGAGAAATTCTGGATATACCAGTTGCACGATATAGTTTCTTTTCTGCTAAATAAAAACAACACTGTAAAAATAGAGATTTACTCTGCAATTTTATTCAGAAGTTTTTTTCGAAGTGCCGGAGCTGGGCTGGGGGAACCCTCAGAGACGACTATTCAATAGCCCTACGCTGCTCTCCAGCAAAATGTGGATTTCTAACAGTGATTCCGGGGGATTTATAAGAGAGTCCTTGAGAATTTACAGCTTAAGGGCAAGAGCCAGACCGGGGCTTTTCCCCTCCTCCCTCCTCCAGGTACTGTAATTATCTCTCTTTCTTTTTTTAAATAATATTTTATTGTGTTTTAGGTGAAAGTTTACACAGCAACTTCAGTTGCCTTTTAACAATTTTTATACAAATTGTTTGGTGCCGTTGGTTACAATTTTTACAATGTGTCAGCATTCTCATTATTTCCATTCTGTTTGATCTGTTTCCATTGATCTAGCTTCCCTTGCCATCCTTACCATCTCATCTTTGTTTTTGGGTTAATGTTGACTATTTGGGCGCATATAGTTAATTGTTTAAGGGAACACATTGCTCACAGGTGATGTTGTTTATTTTATAAGCCAATCTATTACTTGGCTGAAAGGTCACCTGCAGAAATAGCTTCAATTCTAAGTTCAAAGAGTATTTTAGGACACTAGTGTTGGGGCTTCCTCTAGTCTCTATCGGTGCAGTAGGTCTGGCCTTTTTTAGGAATTTGAGCTTTGTTCTACATTTTTGTAATACTCTCCTCCCTCCACAAACATTCTTCTGACTCCATCCAACTGCTGTAAGGATGTGACGCAGCCCAAGGACATGCTGTGTGTGGACTCAGGGTGGTCCCTGTCCCTGGAGGACCTTCTCTGCCTCTGAAAGCCCCTTGAGATCAGGAACCTCTAAGGAAGCAGGTGATGTGTGGTGAGAACTAAGAGACTGTTGAGGAAGAGAAGAGAAGGAGGTAAAAATCCCAAGACAAGCAGAGTGACAGAGATGAGAAACCATCACATTGTGCACCTTCCAAAGGAAAGCTCGAATTCTCTTATTAGCCAATTCCATTTATAATACCTAAAATAGAGCAGAATGAGAAGACAAAATGCTGGTTTTTATTTTCCTGGTTAGGTTTTGAAAAATTACTTTTTGAAAAAGTAATCTGCCAAACATGAGTGTTCTGAGGGACTGAATAAAGAAATTCATCTTCCAAGATCCCACAGCAGAATATACCAAAAAAAAAAAAAAAAAAAGGCAAAAATAAATTCCATGCCAAGAAAAGGAGACCCGTGAAACTGGTTTCTGTCATTCCTCCCAGTGCCGGGTTGTGGGGTTCACTCTTCCCCAGGCTCGAGACGGCTGGCTGGCTGCTGCTGGCCCTCGTCTGTCCTCACCTCCTCAGAACATGGGGGCGAGCTCACCCACTCGACAGCTCCAACTGCAACCATTTGACAGCCAAGAAGGCTCCTTTCAGCTCAAAACTATTCACACTGTATCTCTAGCTCTGACTTCTCAATGTTTTCACAAAATCACATAACCTCTTCTTTTTAACCACCTTCTGGACAACCTGTGCTTGTCTGAGTCTCAAGAAGCGCCAGCCACTCTGACACGATCAGCACAAGCCATCTTCAGTTCCTTCATTTTCCTTGTCCTTTAGATCCAAATGGACAACTAAATCCTACTGATTCTTCCTTCCAAACATCCCTCATATCTCTCACTTCCTCTCCAAGACTACCACCCTTACCCAAGGCCTTAGAACTCTAGGCCTTGATTATGGAATTGCATCCTGACAGGTAACACAGTGATGCCTCTTTGTCCAGTCACCCACAGTGTGGCTACTCCTTTCATCCTACTACAATATGGTTTTCATCATTCCAGTTGCTTACTCGAGAGCATACAGCTCCCATTGGGTCACTTCGTCTCCTCTGCTTGCTCTTCAAGTGTCCTCATCTGGTCCCAGTGGACATGACCTACATGTTTCTACTACTCCCTCCACGAGAAAGCTCACTCCAGTCAGAGGGCTTTTTTTCATACAGCTCTCCTTCCACCCCATGGCTCCTGCACACTCTCCCATCAGTGTTACCGCTCCTCCTTTTCTTCAATCTCTGCTCATCCATCAAGGTCCTAGCTAGGTCTTACCACCCCCTCCTCCAAGAAACCCTCATCAGTAAGCTGGCTCCTCTCAACTATTAGAATATACATAATCTATACTAGAAAACTCAGCACATGATGATAGCCCCTCTTGAATGAATCTTACCTTTAAAGCCAGAATAGAAGGCTCCTGAGATTTTAAATGCCCATCCCTCCTGCCTTCTCAAGGGCCTTCACTCTTTCCACTGTCTCCTCTCTCCCACCTCAGCCACTAATCTGTCTTTCTCAGCATGCCCTCTGAAATATATGTATACAATAGTATTTCTCATTAAAAAAAACAAAAATCTAAGTCTATTCCTTTGAGCCCAATTCTGGCTCAATCCATCACTCAGCTACCGCTGCCTGCTTTCCTTTTCAGTAAACACCCTCAAACAAGTTTTGTTTGTGTGTGGCACATATGGTCTCCATTTTCTCACCTCCCATTTACCTTAAACACACTTCCGCTGGCTTCTGTCCCACCTCTCTGAAAATGCCCTCGTCGAAGTCACCAACAGCCTCCCGCTGCCAAATCCAACGGACACGCTTTGTCGTCATCTTACTTGACACCTCAGCAGCATATGACATACCAACCAATCCTTCTTTCTTGAAATATTTTCCTCTCTCAGCTTCTCTGACCTTTGCTCTCTTGATCTGCCTCCTACCTCCCTGGACACTCTATTTCCATTTCATTTCTTTCCTATCCAAACTCAGGACCCTCTTTACTGACACGCTGTCTGTAGGGGCACAAGGCTTTAAACAACACCTACGTGCTGAAAGAAGTCACTGGGTAGTGCAAATGGTTAAAATGCCTGGCTGCTAACTGAAAGGTTAGAAGTTCAAGTCCAATTAGAGATACCTCAGAAGAAAGGCCTGAAAATCCACTCCTGAAAAATCAGCCATTGAAAACTCTATGGAGTACAGTTCTACTCTGACACACATGGGGTCGTCATGAGTCAGAGTCGACTTGTCAGTAACTGGTTTTGGGTTTACGTGCTGATAACTCCCAAACTTCTCTCTTAGCCCAGACCTCCACTCTGTGCTCTATACTTACCTCCACTGTCTACTTGACACCTCTACTTGGAGGTCTCACAGGCATTTCAATTTCTAAAACGAAATTCTGATTTTCTCTCCACAAAGCTACTCTTGCTCTTGTCTTCCCTATTTCAGTAAATAGCACCACCACCTAGCTCCTCAAACTTTCTTGAAGGTACCCTTGATTTCTTCCTGTCCTTTACCTTCCATATAGCCTATTAATCCATTCTGCCATTCCTATTTCTAAAAACCATCTTAAACCTACCCATCTGGATCTCTCCATCTTCACTGCCACCAGCCCCATCCAACACATCCTCATCTTCCCTCTGAATTATTGTAAAAGCCTCTTAAAAGGCCTTCTTGCTTCTACTCTTACCCTCTGAAATTCACTCCCCACAGAGCAGCCAGAGTGGTTTTCTGAAACATCAATCAGACTACATCATTCCCCTGCTTAACAGCCCTTCAATGATTTCCCACTGCACTTGGAAGGCAATCCAAACTTTGTTCCGCTATCTGTAAGCTATCCCTCGCCTACCTTTTCAGCCTCATCTCATGCCTCCTTGCCCCCACTTATTATGCTTTCCTCATAGTGGTTTCTACTACCTTCTCCAATACTCTAAGCCCTTCCTCATCTCAGGGCTTGTGCCTCAGCTCTTCCCTGGAATGCTCACCCCCTAGCTCTATGCTGGCTGGGGCCTTGAATCATTCTTTAGGCCTCAAATAAATGTTGCCTCCTCTGTGAGGCCTTAAAAAGTCACATCTTCACCATCCAACATTACTGTGTATCATCTACCCTATTTATTTGCTTGACGCACTTATCACTATAATTATTTTTATTTGTTAATGTATTTGTTTCTCTTGGAAATACAAGCTCCATGTGGCAGGAACAATGTCTTTTTCAGAACCTAGAGCTGGGTCTAAACCAAAAAAACCAAACCAGTTGCCATCGAGTCAATTCCGACTCATAGCGACCCTACAGGACAGAGTAGAACTGCCCCATAGTTTCCAAGGAGTGCCTGGTGGATTTGAACTGTCGACCTTTTGGTTAGCAGCTATAGCAGTTAACCACTATGCCACCAGGGTTTCCCTGAGCTGGGTCTAGCATATGGTAATTGTTCAGTTAAGTACCTTGTGGAATAAATGAATGCTAAAATTCTTGAAGTTTTTTGAGCAATGAACAAACAGAATGGCCATCTCACAGTAGGTTCCAAGTAAGCTCTAAATTTCTCTCCAAATAGGACTAATCTACAGTTGGAATCATCTGAAAGGCCCACTAAGCTTAAAGGAAATCTTCCAAACTATGCTGAATTCTGCTCAACCAAATCCCAATACTTGGGAGACAATTTTATTTTTGACCTCAGGGAATCCTGAATTGGCCCTTACTTGCTTTTAAAAAACAAAACCATCTTTCAAAATTTAAAATTCTAATTTGGAATAGGAATAAGAGCATGAATTTTAGTCTCTTGCAGGGAAGACCATATTTCATAAACGTCTGAGAAGAATCATTTAGCATCCTGCAGTGCTGAAAGAGAGTTCACTAGCCTGGATTCAATACAGTATCAAACATTAACAAAAGATATTCTATCTAGTGAAGACAAAATACCTTTTAAACAAATTAAGAAAAATTACCTGAAGTGCACAAAAGCCTCACCGATCAGCTCAATTTCTATCCTCTACAAGTAGAGATGTGTAACAGAAAAACCAAAAAACTATACCGCTGAGCACAGTGATATGGTGCCGTTACATATTTTTCTCAAAAACACATTCACACATCAGAAATACAACATCAGAATAGAAACCTGTTTCTCTAAGCAGCAGGGTCCTGAGGATGGGGTGAGAAGGTCTGCTAAGCTACCTCATTCTGATCACTGAATACTCGCCAGAACTTAAATAACAAGGTTTGACAAAAAATAATGTGACCTAATTTTATCAAATACATTTCACAATGCTTATTCGTCTAAATAAGTGAGTTCTGTAAAATTAATACTACTTACTATTGTTAATTAGGTCCCTAGGTGGTGCAAACAGTTTGCGCTTGACTACTAACCTAAAGGATGGCAGTTCGAACCCACCCACCAGTGCTGTAGAAGAAAGGCCTGGCAGTCTGCTTCCATAAAAGATTACAGCCAAAGAACACTATGGAACAGTTCTACTCTGTAACTCATGGTATCTCCATGAGTCAGAATCTACTCAAAGACAAGGTTTGGTTTTGCTTTATTGTAAATAAAAGCACCTAAGATTTACTAAGCACAGCCTATTACTGGCAGGCCCTGGGTTAAGTTTTACATATGCTATCACATTCATTCCCTACAATGTACCTTAATGACAAAGCCATTTAGACATTCCTCAGGCACTTCAAACTCAACACATCCAAAATGGAATTCTGGATTTTTTCCCACAAAGCCGCTTCTCTCCCAATCTTCCCCATTTCAGGAAATGGCACCACCTTCCAGCTGCCTCAAATTTCTTCCAAGTCATCCCTGATTTCTCCCTTTCCCTTTCCATACGCAATCCTCGGGGGGCTCAGCAACCAACAATAACATTTTATAAGTGTGGAAACTGAGGCTCAGGGAGATCAAATAACTTGCCCAGGTTCCTACAGCTAGAAGTGGTAGGCTAGGACTCCAACACAGGTCCATGGCTTCAGAGCCCGCAGCAGCCCTGCTACGTTACAGTGCTCCTCTCAGCCGCCATCTTCCGGTAGTCATGACACTGGCTGGGGCCACCACGAGGATGGAGCATGATACAGCACTTAAGAAAGGGCTTCTAAAGTTAGACACCAGTTAACCAGTGGCTGTTGGGTTGATTCCAACTTATGGCGATCCCACTTGTGTCAGAGGAGAACTGTGCTCCATAAGGTTTTCAATGGCTGATTTTTCAGGAGAAGATCACCAGGCTTTTCTTCTGAGGCACCTCTGGGTGGACTCAAACCTCCAACCTTTTGGATAGTAGCTGACCATCTTAACTGTCTGTACCACAGACACACCTGGGCTCAAATCTCAGCTCAGTCACTTCTTGTGAGCCTTGAGCAAATAACCAGACCTCTCTAAGCCTCAGTTTCCTCCCCTGTATAACAGGCATTATAATACTCATCTCTCAGGAAGGTTGTAAAAGTTTAAATGAGACAATAAATGAATTCTAACAAAAGCTTAGTGAACTGACTAGCGCATAACAAATGTTCAAACCAGTAGATATTATTATCATTTGAAACATTTAGTATGTCTACTTCTGCACACATTCCAACTCAATAAACTACTCTGAGGATCTCCTCAACAGGGGCAAAGCTCCGTCCACCGAGAAGGAAGTGACTTTCAGAACTGTGCTGAGCTGGTCCATGCTCATTAGCAAAAGTCTCAGGAACTCAGTGAATTGCAGCAAAGAGCAATTCAGGCTTCATTTGAAAAGCACACTGAGAGCCGCTGGTCCTCAGTGCCATGCTCTTGGGCAGCCCTCAGTTCCCAGGCCACAGTCTCCAATGCCAACACAGTGGTCATATGGTGATGGGACAGAAGAATCAGCAAAGCGGTCGGGGCTGATAAAATGCTAACCAAGAATGCCCCAAGAATCCGGACTCCTGTGGACTTCGGGCTGCCCTTAACTCCCCATAGCATTTCAGAGCAACGCAGCCACTCTACTGCTGGGCTCGGAGCAAAGCTGTTGGATCTGTACTTAAAGAAAACAAAAGGCATCACAATAAATAAGATTTAATGAACCCTCTCAGCCGTCACCCACTGATGAGTTCTTGCCGTTACGGTTTATCTCTTGGCAAGTACCCAGATGGGACTATTTCTCAGCTAACAGGTGGCCTGTTTATTATTCCAGAGGTTTAGTAGGAATCACAGTCATTTTGAGGAAGAATGGAATAATAAAAACTTTTTTAAAGCTATAGAAAACACATGAATGGATAACCATCCATCCTGCCCATATTTCATTTCTGTTCTATCAGCAAAAAAAGCAGCCTGAGTGATGACTGTGAAATAGAGTTCTCTTCCTCTGAAACAGAGCTCGTTTCTACAAAGCAAAAGTGCTGGCAGCCAACCTTTATGCCATTCACACTCTTGTAGCTATGTTTGTCCCATCTTTAGCTTAGAGACGAGAGCAAAAAGGGAAGTTTTGTCTCCAAATTCAACATGTACCAGGGCTCTGATATTACAATTTGTTGCTTGTAGTATGTCCTATGTGACAAATGTGGCATTATAGACTCAGATGTTCCTTTGTAACATGCAAATCTGTATGTGTGACGAGGTTGGCATGTAGTCTTCTGAACCAGCAGGAGACAACTCATCCTCATCAGTGTGCTGACTGGGCACCACGGGGACCTCACAAGATCCAACCACAGACAGTGCCCTGTGGTTGGCAGAAGTTTGTAAAATGCCCCCAGGAACAGAAAATAGAGGAAAACCATGGGAGAGACCAGCCTTCAGGGGCCTATGGGAGGCAAAGTAGCCACAAACAGGGGCTGTGGCAGCAGAGCCATGAAGAAACCGAGTTTGACCAAAACTCATTTTTACGTTCAATTTGCAAACACTTAAAACTTGGTCCCAAGGGTACAAGTGTTTCCTTTGTTTTAATTTCCCACTATATTTATACTGAACTTGAGATTTTTATCTCAAAATTAAAGTTTGTAAAGTCATTGTCTTGGCTTAGTATCAGTATAATTTGGTTTCCAGTGCATGGCTGAAGATTCCACAAAATAAGGAAAAGAAAGAGATCCAAAGGAAGCAACTTCGCTGTTGGCAGCTGTCATGTCAGCTCCCAACTCGTGGTGACCCCATGCACAAAAGAATGCAACCATGCCCAGTCCTGCGCCAGCCCCATGATCAGCTGCAGATTGGTCCACTGTGATCCACAGGGTTTTCACTGGCTGATTTTCAGAAGTAGATTCCTAGTCTGTCTTAGTCTGGAAGCTCTGCTGAAACCTGTCTAGCATCGTAACAACACGCAAGCCTCCACTGATAAGACAGGTGGTGGCTGTGCTTGAGGTACGCTGGCCGGGAATTGGACCTGGGTCTCCCACATAGAAGGTGAGAATTCTACCACTGAACCAGCAATGCCTCACTACTTACACAGAACTCACAAACTAAGAATCATTCCTGATAAACACAGTGCCTTCTTCTGGAGAAAGATTTAACTGTTCAAGCTCATTACTTCATCAGTCCTCACAACAGTCTGATGTAAGAAGCCAGGAGGAAGTACCTAGTCCTTTGACTTCTAATCTCACCCTGTGGGGCTCAGGCCCTCTCCACTACTGTTGTTTGTTTGTATTGTTTCTGGTCTGGAGCTCAGAAAAGAATTCAAGGAAAAGTCTAAGAAAAAAAGCCAGGAGTGCAAAAGACTGAAAAAAGGATGTAAAGAACAACAATGTAGCTGATGGCAGAGAGCAAAACTCAAGTCAGAAGAGATCTGGGACAGAAAGGGAGAAGGTGAAAAACAAGGGGTGATGCGGCTGTGGCTCCTACCTGCCATATTTGCCTGACTGGTCCCCAGGGCTTGAAGGATCAGCTGCAGCTCCCGGACAGCTGTTGCTGCCTCTTCTCCACAGGTCATGTCAGGCTCCATGACCACCTCCAGAAGTCCAACTCCTGCCGAAGGGAGCAGAGTCAACCCTAGTCTCCAGTGTGAGCAACTGACATATCAGGCCGAAGCCTCAGAAAACCCTGTGTGACTCAGGGACTCTGAAAATGCTCCCAGCCTCAGAACTGTTTCCCTCTTTCCTCCTGCTTCCTGAGTTCTGACTTTGGTTCATTTCTTTTAATGTCTGCTTAAGATACCAAGTCATTGAGTCCATGACTGGGTGGATATGTTTGTTTAATTTTAGGGGTAATTATTAGCAAGCCCAATGGTAATGGCAGTTCAAGCCATGCTTTCTAATCAACTGTACCAACACTGGAAACCCTAGCGGCATAGTGGTTAACAGCTCCGCTGCTAACCAAAAGGTTGGCAGTTCAAATCCACCAGCCACTCCTTGGAAACCCTATGGGGCAGTTCTACTCTGTCCTACAGGGTTGCTATGAGTAGGAATTGACTCGACAGCAATGGGTTTGGTTGGTTTTGGTATCAACACTAACAATAGTATTTTCATCTCCTCAGTTAGTTTCCTCAGTTGGTTTGGGAAAACTCCAGAGGGGAAGAGAGGTGCCATAAATGTGACAAGCGGGGTGGCTGAAGGAAAGGAAGTGAAGAAATGCCAAGCCTACCAGCCCTGTTCAAGTCAATGAGCGTCTGAGACCTCAGGTCATCGTGGAGGCTCTTGCCGCTATCTTGCTCCAGCTGGATCTGCTTGATCCTCACTGTCCTGGTGATGACCTGACTCCGCTTAGTCCCCACAGGGATGCTGTACGTCAAGCTCCCGTTCATGGCAATTGGGAGCCGCTGCTGGGTAATCTGGTAGCCTGCCTGCACACAAGCATGGGTTACACGGTCACTAGTCCAGGCTGTTCACCTGAAATAACAGCTGGGGTCCAGTTTACTCTTCCTTTTAAGGTCACAAAACTATAAGCTCACTTAAAAAAGAAAAGAAAAATTAGTTTATGTTTTACAGCTATCATTTAGCCTGGCCTCTGGCTTTTCCTATCCCTTGTTACCCTCCTGCACCTCCCTCCCACCCCCCAATAACTGATAAACCATAGGGGTCCCATCTTCCTTACCCCGGTGCCGTTTTCAGGAATAACAACAGTCTCATTAGAAGCCTCTAAGAAAAGAATGTACTGTTTCCATTTAGCTCATTAGCCTACGCTCTGCATCTGACTACTGGGCCCAAGAGGCCCTCCTTATTAGGAAGAGCTGGTGAAGCACAGTGCCTTCTTTTCTCCACACGGCAGACAGTAGCTGCTAGCGCGGTGAAACTTGCTTTGTTTCTGCTCTTTAAGCTAAGCCAACCCTACCAGCTGCCTCCCTGCCCTAACCTCCAGGGTTCCTCCAGCCAGTGAACGCGGTGGCACTCACACTTCAGCTAATGAAAGCCCACAGCACTGAAATGGCGACAGATGTTGCAAGGACTCCCCCATCTCCTTCTAAATGGAAAGGAAGAATTATTTTCAAGTGCACACATGCATCAACACAGACTAAAGAGACGGAAGGTCAATACGGAGAACTGTGGAAGAACAGAGAGAGGATAACTGCTAAAGTACCTACAGCACTTGATAGGTCCCAGGCCCAGTTCTCAGTACTTTATGCTTACTTACTCCTCCTGAAAACCCTATGCAGTGGGTACAAGGCACAGAGAGGTCAAGGGCATTGTCCACAGCCAAACAGCAAGGAAGTACCAATGTCAGGACTGGAACTCAGATGGTCTGGCTCCAGAGTCTGTGCTTTTACCACTAGACCAGTGGTTTCCAAACTTTAGCTGCATCAGAATCACCTGGCAGGCTTGTCAGAACAGAATGCTGGGCCCCCCTCCAAGGCTTTCTGATTCAGCAGGTCTGGGGTGGGGTCTGAGAATTTATATTTCCAACAAGTTCCCAGGAGATGCTGATGTTAACGGATTGGCAAATTACACTTTGAGAGCCACTGCCCTGGGCTAACTCATCTGTGGAGAGGAAGTCTCAATTTGTAAAATTAAACTCTGGACAGGATTGCCAGATAGAATACACAACACCCAGTAACATCAATACTTATACAACATATATTCTTGCAGTGTAAGTATCTCTTGTGTGATACTCGGCAACCCTAACTCTGCATTATCTGAGCTACCTGGACCAGAAAAAACAGAAAGCCATAGATAATCGAAAGATTGCATTTTAGCCACATCTTGCTAAGTTTCCCACCCTAACCAAACTGGTTATCGCTGTTCATAGAGAAAAATTCTCTCCACCCTACCAAGCAATAAAATTTGCTAAGAGGCTTTTCCCTCTCAGAGGGGGAAAGAAGCAGCAATGAGAGAATTAAGCTCTTAGGTTTTCATTTACTTCTACTCCTGACTTCACCCACTAAAATCCAGTTCACCCCAACCTTCAGTTCAAGAATAAGCAACAGCTTCACTACTGTTTTTTCCAGATCTGAAGACCAGCCACACTTGTTACCAGAGGCTCAGAGCAAATGAAACACTATTTTGGGGAACCCCCCTCAACGTTTCGGTTTTGTTCCAGTCCAGTATCGTGAAAAATTGACTCTAGGTCACACTTGCTTCACTTAAAGAAATTTAAAAAAAAAAAAAAGGTTTAATTTTAAGGAAAAAGCTGCTTAATATTGGGTTTATTGCTCAATTACTGTTGTTAGTCTAGGTTTCTGGTTCATGTCTCTGCTTACTATCGTCCACTTATTAGCTCCTCGTGAGATGACAGAAATGCCTCCCAAGGAGACAGTTCTATTGCTGGGGACTTCGACTTAAAAGACAGAGGCTCTTGCTATGTCTGCAGAGCTACAGTATGAGTGCATTTACCTTGGCATCAGCCACAGTGCTTGCTTTTGTCCTAACAGGCAATTAGCACTGAACACCACGGCTGGGCTGAGCCTGAGAATGCTGGCTTCTTCTACTCCCCATTCAATTATGAGACAGACACCAGAAGCATGAAGCTAAGCACAGAGTCAGCAATCAGGACAATTGCATCCAATCTAGTAAGCACTGGGGGGGGGGGGGGGGGGGGGGGAGGGGGGCGGGCACCTGCCTTCATCAGGGCTTGGCAGAACTTCCTGCTGAGATGGACAGAGCATTGACTGAAGGCAGGAGAGGCACAGCTGCCTTCCTGGTCTCAGACACCCCAGGGCAGGGCCAGCCCAGCTAAGAGAACTTACAGAGGGCAGATCACGCTGCATACTTACAGGGAGGTCAGCATAGAAGTAGTGCTTCCTATCAAACAAGGACTTTTTGTTTATGCGGCAGTTCAGTGCCAGGCCTGTCATCACAGCTGCTTCTACACACCTCCTGTTGAGAACCTACAGAAACACAACACATGGCTCCTCTCAGATCCAAGGCCTGAACAAATCCTTCTCCCACACACTGACATCCTCAGTGTATGTTCAATATGGCCCTTCAACGGGCATTATCTCTGGCTTTCTGCATGGGCAGCACAAGTTTACAAGCCAACTGTTTGCTGGGGAATCAGGAAAACTTTATTTTTAAAAAAGAAAATGTATTCAGCAATGGCCCCACTGGGCACTTCATCAGGGTATCCTTGCCCCTACACCTGGCGTGGAAGTTAACAGGAAGAGTCCCAGAAAAGCCTGGTGCAGTGGTCACTACTTCTCAAGTCCCTCCTCAGGTCAGAGTACATGAAAAGACACTGGTTCCTGAGAGACGAGGACCCAGGAAGCAGCTCACCAAACCCTAGTGAGATAGGAAGGGTAAGGCCCAGGTGGGACCCAAGAGGCTGACCGGGGTTGCTTCATCCTGATGGAAGAATGAACTTTGGGAAACTATAGGGCTGTTGCCATTTCCTCAGGGGCTGGGGAGTGTGGCACATCTGCCTCCTGGCTTTCATAGGCCTGGCCAACTCCCTAAAAGTGGATCTCTGAGGGCGTGTCCTCCTGTCCTGAAGATCCCTGTGCTGCTGATCTCACCAGGGGCTCCTGGGGCTCAGGAGATCCTTCTGGATCCCACCCCGCCCTACTTTAAGGAGCTAATGACCAAGAAATGGCCAGTAAACTTCTCAGCCCCAAAGGAAGTGAACATGTTTTAAGAACTTTGGGGGTTTTGGAACCAGCTAGACAACTAGACATTTAATTCTTCAGGAAGGTTAAGAGCCCACGGTAGAATTAAAGGGTTCCTGAGTCAGTGGTTGGAGTCCTGTTGGCATAGTGGTTAAGAGCTCGGCTGCTAAATGAAAGGTCAGCAGTTTGAATCCACCAGGTGCTCCTTGGAAACCCTATGGGACAGTTCTACTCTGTCCTATAGGATTGCTGTGAGTTGGAATTGACTTGATGGCAATGGGTTTAGACAACTAAAGATAACGTGGTATAGAAGAAAGAACATAAGTTCTGGAGTCAGACAGGTCCAAATCTCACTTCTGCTCTGTACAGCTGTGTGACTAGGAGCCTCAATTCCCTTATCTCTGAAATAGGCTTTAATATCTAACTTGCATTGGCGGTTCAGTGGTAGAACTCTTGCCTTCCATGCGGGAGACCCAGGTTCAACTCCCGGCCAATGCACCTTATGTGCGGCTATCACCTGTCTGTCAGTGGAGGCTTGCGTGTTGCCATGATGCTGAACAGGTTTCAGCAGAGCTTCCAGGCTAAGATGGACTAGAAGAAAGGCCTAGCAATCTACTTCCAAAAATCAGCCAACGAAAACACTATGGATCACAATGGTTCAATCCACAACAGATCATGGGGATGGTGTAAGGCCAGGCAGCGTTTCCTCCCATTGTCCATGGGATCACCATGAGTTGGGGGGCTAACTCAATGGCGGCTAACAACAACAAGAACAATTACTTATATAATTATTTTACTTATTAACTGTTTTACATAATTGTTATAATTATTATGTTTATAGAGGGCTTTCCAATTAAGCAATTTCACATCCACTATTTTATTTCAGCCTCACAGCAACCCTGTTAGACAAAGGAAAAACTAAGACCCAGAGAGACTACGTGACTGTCCCGAATTCATAGTTAGCTAGGGTGGCTCTTCAGGCAGAGACCATGAGTGTACCTCCCTGACACAGGCGTAACTTATTGGTCACGTAGATTTTAAAAAACAAAGTTGTATGATGAAATGTATGAGGCAGCCCTACCAAAACCAAACCCATTGCTGTCAAGTCGATTCTGACTCATAGTGACTCTACAGGACACAGTAGAACTGCCCCACAGGGTTTCCAAGGAGCAGCTGGTGGATCTGAACTCCTGAGATTTTGGTTAGCAGCCACAGAATTCAACCACTGCATCACCAGGTTCCAAGTGGTGGGCTCTATTTACTGCAGTATACAACCCCCAAAAGGGAACCTGAACATCCCTCTAGTGACAACATTACACTTCTTTTTTAGGAACCCAGGTTCACATCTTCTATTCTGAGTTCTTCGTTCTGGGCCCGATAGTATGGCAGCTCTGCAGTAACAGTGGCTTTTGAGAAAAGATGTGTGGGGAAAACAGGACGCTCCATTTCTGATGTTTGCACTTGCTCATGTTTGGTATTTCACTGAACGGTTGGTGCTGCAATACACATGCAGCTGATGGAGAAACCTGCCAAAAGCAGGCCTGAGGATTTGTGTCATGGAGCACGAGAATGTGGTGCCAGGGCCCCCGACCTCAGGGTAGGCTACTTATGAGCCGCCTGACTCCCTGGTCAGTACCATCTTGCTTTATCACTCCCACTGTTTCTCTAGCCACATTTTTCTCTCTTATTTCTGTCCAATCTTCCCCTTCGGGGCCAATGTGCTTCCTCTTCCTAGGCATGCAAATAACCCAGGTTTACTTTGCTTGTGTATCTCTAAGCCTGCATTGCTAATGAATTCTCTGTGCCTGGCCCTGTACGGGGCCAGAGCTGTGGCTGGTCACAGCCTTTCACTGTGCCTGTGTGCACATGCGTACACAGGCCTTTGATAAAGCATCAATTTCCAAAGAATAAGAATGCAGTAAAACACACAAACATTAGAGCGGTATTGAATATAGTTTAATCTTTTTTTGATGATTTAGAAGGCCTGAAGTACTTCAGGGTCAGGATTATAAGCATCACTCATCATTCTACTACAGCTGCACAGCCAGGTTAGTAAATAGAGCGCCAGTCAAGAGGATGCCAAGAAAAAGAATTTATGAGGATCTTAGTCAAGCTGCTTGTGACAGATAGAGGTCCAGGTCAGCATGTTCTGAGGACAGGATGCAGCACTGGAAAATTCAACTTGGGCTGCCTTCATTCCAAATATATTCTTAAATGTCGACAATGCATGAGCCACCGGGGATGCAGAGACTATCGCTGCTCTCAAAGAACGCACAGTGGAGATGCGAAGCTGCCCGCACATCCCACACCCCCTCATGCCAGAGGCTCTGTATGGACTGCTTCACAGAGTCAAAAGGACCCAGTGCTTGCCCTCTAGGAACTCAACGTCTGAAAACAAATCTACAGAGACAGAAATCGGTAAGAAGAAAACATTAGGAACAGTATCTGCTTTAAATTCTATACAGAAGGGCGTGACCTGAGTTGCTGCTCTCTGTTACGGCCAGGTGTTGGTCTCAATAGCTAAAAATAACACGCTTTCTCAGGTTTATCTTCCATGTGCCTGCCAGGGGATCCTGCTAAAATGCAAACCTTAAAATTCTGTTGTCTAAAAACTCTTCAAAGGCCTCCACTGTCCACACGATAAAGGCCAAGCTCTTGCATGATCTAGCTCCTGCCTACGTCTTCAATTCATCTCTTACCACATCTCCACTCACACTCTGAGGTACAGTCTCCTGTACAAACCATGTGGATGCTTCTGACTCTCCCTCTTCTTACTCCCTTCACAATCTTATTGAGATGTCACCACCTTTGTGAAGCCTTCTTTACTCTCCTTCCTATGTACTTCTTCTGACCTTCTACAAAAGACCATTTGTGCTTGCATCACAATGGACTGAATCTGTGGCGTCTATTTCTATTAGACTAAGTTCCGTGAGGATGGGAGCTGTCTGTTCATTCTTGTATCTCTGAATCTTAATACCCATTACCTGTTGCCGTTGAGTCTATTCCGTCTTGTAGAGACCCTAGAGGACAGAGGAGAACTGCCCCACAGGGCTTCCAAGGAGCGGCTGGTAGATTTGAGCTGCTGACCTCTTGGTTAGCAGCTGAGCTCTTAACCACTGCGCCACCAGGGCTCCGAACCCTAACACAGAGCCTGAGAAAACAGCTGTGCTCAATTAACATGTGTTGAACTCAAATGAGAAGTGAGGTGATAGATACCAGGGAAGGTTTCAGAGACAATGATGCCTGAGGCTCTTCTAAGGTGATACCTGCCACCTGCTGGCCTTCAAACTTGTTCCTGGAAGAGTCCTGATGTAACAACTGGTCATGGGTGATATGATCAAAGAGGTAACTTGAAAACTCAAACTTGCAGACCCAAAAGACTAACTTGTCTTGAAGAAGGCATGTTCTAGAATTTTCTTTGCAATTAACATCCAGGGATTACAAAGGACCTCAGGATTAGCCCTAACAGTGTTCAACTGGGAGGACAGCAAGGATCCTTAGTACTCATATACCACACCTTTCTCAACTGGGTCTATTTTTTTGTTTATTGTTGTAGTTTAAGTGGAAGTTTACATTTCAAGTTAGTCTCTTATACAAAAATTTATACATACATTGTTACATGACCCTAATTGCTCTCCTATACTGTGACAGCACACTCCTCCTTTCTACCTCTGATTTCCCATGTCCATTCAACCAGCTCCTAACCCTCTCTGCCTTCTCATCTCATCTCCAGACAGAAGCTGCCCATTTAGTCTCATGTACCTACTTGCCAAGAAGCACACTCTTCAAGAGTATCATTTTATGCCCCACAGTCCAGTCCAACCTTTGTCTGAAGAGTTGGCCTCAGGAATTGTGTTAGTTCTAGGGTGACAGAGAGTCTGGGGGCCGTGTTCTCTGGGGCTCCTCCAGTCTCAGTCAGACCATTAGGTCTGGTCTTTTTACTAGAATTTGAGTTCTATACCCTACCTTTCTCCTGCTCCGTCAGGGACTCTCTGTTGTGTTCCCTGTCAGGGCTGTCATTGGTGGTAGCTGGGCACCATCTAGTTCTTCTGGTCTCAGGCTGATGAAATCTCTGGTTTATGTGGCCCTTTCTGTCTCTTGGGCTAATACTTTCCTTGTGTCTTTGGTGTTCTTCATTTTCCTTTACTCCAGGTGGTTGGGACCAACTGATGCATCTTAGATGGCCGCTTGCAATCATCTGGGCCTTTGAAGGCCTCATTTTGGCTTCAGTGATGATGAACAGCCAGTATTTGAAGCTCTATGGGGCAGTTCTACTCTATCCTTTAGAGTCACTATGAGTCACAATTGCAACAGGTTTTTTGGTACATTGTGTAAGGAGGTGTACTACCCACATCACATACCTTTGTCATTTAAACCTCTCAGCAACCCTAGGGTGGATACTATCCTCATTTAATCCTCATTTAATGAATGGAGGCATAGAGATTAAGTAATCTGGCCAAGGTCACACAGATAAGTGGCAGAGCCAGGAAGTCAGACTCCTGAACTCAGGCTTCCAACCACTACATTCTAACATCTTCAAAGAGTAAAGTATGTTATTTTTAGCTATCAAGGCTAACACCTGACCATAACTCCAGAGTACCAACTCAAGCCGAATCCTATTGTAGATAATTTAAAGCAGACCTACTCCTAATGTTTTCTTTTACCAGTTTTTAACTCTATGGGTTTGCTTCAGATGTTGAGCTCCTAGAGGGCAAACACTGTGTCCTTTTAACTTTTGAAGCACTCAATACAGACCCTCCAGCATGAGGGGGGTATGGTGATGAGTAGACCTATAGGTTTTCTCAAGAAGCACTGGATGTTTTGTTGCTAGATTCCTGAAACTCTTAGATCCAAGTACCCATAAAACAATTCCTCAAATAAGTGAAGGGGCTAATTCTTGTATTTAATCAGAAGCTCGTGATAGGGAGAGGTAGGAAATTTGGTAAATACTCAGTGGATGGTCAATAAATGTCATGACTCCAAGGACAGACTAAACACATCATGGCCAGGAAAAGGATACTGGGGGCCAGGAAGAGTAGTAGATGGCTTTTAAAAAGAAGTGCTTGTTTGGCTTGTTTTTAAAACATGAGTAGTGCTACAACCATAACTGGCTTGGAACCTAAAACATATCCAGAGCATGCTGTCGTCGAGTCGATTCTGACTCATGGCGACCACATGTGTACAGAGCAGAACTGCTCCATAGGGTTTTCAATGTTTGTGATCTTTAGGAAAGGAACCCTGGGGGTGCAGTGGTTAAGTGCTCAACTGTTAACCAAAGGGTTGGAAGTTCGAAACCACCACGGGAGAAAGGTGTGGCTGTCAGCTTCCATAAAGATTTACAGCCTTGGAAACACTATGGGGCAGTTCTACTCTGTTCTAAAGGGTCACTATGAGTCAGAATTGACTCACTGGCAATGGGCTGGATCTTCTGGACGCAGATGGTCAGGCTTATCTTTTGAGGTGCATCTAGGTGGGTTGGAACTGCCAACCTTTCAGCTATTAGTTGAGCACTTAACTGTTTGTGCCACCCAGGGACTCCTTCCAAAGCATAAGGCAGCATAAAAATCCAGAAACATGCATAAGACCTCTGAGGAGACATTGTGACTCCAATCTGTGAAACAGTCTTTTAGTTTTAAGATTTATTTAGCCTACCTAAAGAAGCATTTCCTGATTCCTGGGCATGCTGGACCGTCGTTTCATAAAAACACCCAACACATCCAAAAAAATCACTAAGTTCTACATATTCTGCTTTCTTTCTTTTTTTTTAAGATTCCAAAAATGTTAACATTATTACATGTCTTATCATTCTTTTTTTTTTTAATTTTTAATTGTACTTTAGATGAAGGTTTACAGAGCAAACTAGTTTCTCATTCAACAATTAATACACATACTATTTTGTGACATTGGTTGCCAACCCCAAGACATGTCAACACTCTCCCTTCTCGACCTTGGGTTCCCCATTACCAGCTTTCCTGTCCCCACCTGCCTGCTCATCCTTGCCCCTGGGCTGGTGTGTCCATTTAGTCTCGTTTTGTTTTACGGACATTCTGCTTTCTTAATATATCTTGGTATATCCCCCTTCTCTCCACTTCCTTTGGCTTAATTTGGGCCTCCATCCAAACATCGCTGCCCCTACCCCCGCCCTGAACCTGAACTTCTGCACTAACCACCTGGCCAGGTTTCTCTGCCTCTACTCTGAATCCTCTAGTCTCTCCTCCACACCCCTTCAAGAGTGACCTTTCTAAAGTATAAATCTGTTCATGTAATTCCCCTGCTTAAAGTCCTTCTTCACTGCTTCCAATCATTGACAGGGTAAGGTCCAGATGCTTGGTGGAATCTTCAATGCCCTTTGTGATCTAGCCCCTGCCTACCTTTCCAGCTTCCTCTAGTTTCTTCTATCCTTCTAGATCCTCCATTCCTCCTCTCCCAACATGCTCTCATGCAGCCATGTTTGAGACATGGTCTTGTACACACTGCTGCTTCTGTCAGTAATGCCTTCTTGCTATCAGCTTGAGAAAGGTCTTAGCATCTGGAAGGACTCTTGCATGTCACCTCTTTTGTGAAATCTTTCCCACTACAACCCCAGTCTAGGTGCTCCCTTCTCTTAGCTCTCATGACATGCTGGGAAAGCACAGATCACAGGGCTTCCAAATGTCTCCCCAACCAGACTGAGCTCCTTGAGGGCAGCCATTTTCTCTTACTCTCCTTTTGTTCCATCACCTAAATACAACACCTAGCTGACTGGTGGCACAGTGGTTAAGAGCTCGACTGCTAACCAAAAGGTCGGCGGTTGGAATCCACCAGCTGCTCCTTGGAAACTCTATGGGGCAGTTCTACTCTGCCCTCTAGGGTCGCTATGAGTTGGAATTGACTCAACAGCAAGGGGGCAAGGGGAGAAGTAATGAATAGTTGAACACTACCTTTATCAACATCCAAAAGACTGCAAGCTATAAAATAAACGCAAAATTATTCTATAAAATGTATCAGTTAGATAAAAGAAACTGCTCTTAGTATGTAAAACAGAACAAGTTTAATGCAGAGACTTCGTTACACAGATAACAGAGGAGCTGAGAGGTCAGAGGGCACAGGGAGGCAACTTAGGGGATTCCCAAAGGCAGAAAGCCACTCCTATCCTGGGGCAGGAGAGGCAGGGGGAAAAGGAGTAATTGGAGCCAAGGGCTGGGGTCACCCAGAGGAAGCTGGGAACATGGGGACCTGCCTCTAAGAACTGGAGCCATGGACAAACCCAGCCAGAGACGTGGCCACAGGCAGGGAGAGGGAGAAATACCCCGTTGTTCCTTTCCTCCCACCTCTAATCTTTTACTGGGCTCCCCACTGGCTAACCCAGCCTGAATCCAGCTAACCAGGGGCACCAGGAGCTGTAGTCTACAAGAGCACCTTCCCTGTGATCCGGAGCACAGCAGGGAGGGGGCAGAAGGGAGCAGAGGGACGAAGGCCATGACTGGCACAGCAAATGCATACGTATGTGTGTTCATTTCTGTCACTATTCTTTTTGATGAATAAATAACTCTCAAGTCTGTCCAGTCAACACATAATGGGAACCCAGAATTATGAAATTCTAATAATTTAGAAGGAACACTTGTAATAACTCAGCCTGGGCTGAACTATACTCTCAGTCAACACTAATGATTAGGAAAGGATTTATTAAGCAAATAAACAAGATTACATAACCTCTGTAAGTCCAAAAAAATATTCTCTAGGATTTTAGCACATTTATGTGAAATTCCACTAATTACAAATGAATCTATTCACTAAAGTCAGTCTCTGGGACGTATACTAAGAAATACCGCATGATGTACTTCAAAGGAATAAAACTACACATCCTTCATAATGGTCTCTAACACATACCATTTTTCTCCCCTTCCAACTTTACCCTCAAGCGTTAAGTCCATGAGGCTGTAACAGCCACTGTTAGTCCAATGGGTATCAGTACTGCCTTAAAAATTGAGGCAACATGACAAGGCTAGTGCACTTATTGAAAATCCAGTTATCTATTCCTCTGGGGCATAAAACAAAGACTGTAAGCTGATGCTTTCTAAAGCCCAAGTGCAAATTACTCTGTGAAACTATAATGCTATATATGACAACTGATTTGGATATAATAACAGTAAATGCTTTAATTTATGGAGAGATAGTAATTAGAATTTATTAAGTAAAAACAAGGCAGTTAAATAGGTTTTTATTTTACTACTAACCCTAAATTTGTCTCAAAGCATGAATGCCCTCTGATTCGCATCCAAAGCAAAAGTTATCACCATATACATTTTCATGGTAGTAGAGTGTCTAGTTCTCCCATTCCTTACCCCTATATCTCTTCTCACCATTGTGCCCTTTTATTATCACCTAAAACAAACACAAACACCCTTGCTAAACTGGCCAGTTACTTAAGATACTTTTTTAAATTGGCATTTTATCATCAAAAGTTACTAGTTTTATTCACAGACATTAAATATTTATATACATATAGTCATATCCACTATTTGTCGGTCAGTTTGTTGTATTGTGGTGGCTTGCATGTTGCTGTGATGCTGGAAGCCATGCCACCAGTATTTCAAATACCAGCTGGGTCACCCATGGTGGACAGGTTTCAGCAGAGCTTCCAGACTAAGACAGACTAGGAAGAAGGACCTGGTGGTCTACTTCTGAAAAGAATTAGCCAGTGAAAACGTTATAAATAGCAGTGGAACATTGTCTGATACAGTGCTGGAAGATGAGCCCTTCAGGTTGGAAGACACTCAAAAGACGACTGGGAAAGAGCTGCCTCTTCAAAGCAGAGTTGACCTTAATGACATGGATGGAGTTGAGCTTTTGGGGCCTTCATTTGCTGATGTGGCACGACTCCAAATGAGAAGAAACAACTGCAAACGTCCATTAATAATTGGAATGTGGAATGTATGAAGTATGAATCTAGGGAAATTAGAAATCATTGAAAATGAAATGGAATGCATAAACATCGATATCCTAGGCATTAGTGAGCTGAAATGAACTGGTATTGGCCATTTTGAGTTGGACAGTCATATGGTCTACTATGCCAGAAATGACAAATTGAAGAGGAATGGCGTCACGTTCACTGTCCAAAAGAACATTTCAAGAGCTATCCTGAAGTACAACACTGTCCGTGATAGGATAACATCCATAAACCTCAATGAAGACCAGTTAATAAGACTATTATTCAAATTTACACCCAACCATTAATGCCAAAGATGAAAAAATTGAAGATTTTTATCAACTTCTGCAATCTGTAATTGATCAAACATGCAATCAAGTTGTACTGATGATTACTGGTGATTGGAACGCAAAAGTTGGAAACAAAGAAGAGGGATCAGTGGTTGGAAAATATGGCCTTGGTGACAGATAACACTGGAGATCACATGACAGAATTTTGCAAGACCAACAACCTATTCACTGCAAATATCTTTTTTCAACAACATAATTGGCGACTATACATGTGGAACTCACCAGATATGGAATACAAAGGAATAAGTCGACTATATCTGTAGAAAGAGATGATGGAGAAGCTCAATGTCATCAGTCAGAACAAGGCCAGGAGCCAACTGCAGAACAGACCGTTAGTTGCTCATATGCAAGTTCAAGCTGAAGCTAAAGCAAATTAAAACAAGTCCACAAGAGCCTAAGTATGACCTTCAGTATATCCCACCTGAATTTAGAGACCATCTCAAGAACAGATTTGACCCACTGAACACTAATGACCAAAGATCAGACAAGATGTGGAATGACATCAAGGACATCATACATGAAGAAAGCAAGAGGTCATTAAAAAGACAGGAAAGAAAGAAAACCAAAATGGATGTCAGAAGAGACTCTGAAACTTGCTCTTGAACATCAAGTAGCTAAAGCGAAAGGAAGAAATGATGAAGTAAAAGGGCTGAAGAGAATATTTTGAAGGGCAGCTTGAAAAGACAAAGTATTGTAATGACATGTGCAAAGACCTGGATTAGAAAACAAAAAGGGAAGAACACGCTCAGCATTTCTCAAGCTGAAAGAACTGAAGAAAAAATTCAAGTCTCAAGTCGCAATATTGAAGGATTCTATGGGCATAATATTAAACACTGCAGAAAGCATCAAAAGAAGATGGAAGGAATACACAGAGTCACTATACCAAAAAGGATTGGTTGATGTTCGACCATTTTAGGAGGCAGCATATGATCAAGAACTGATGGTACTGAAGGAAGAAGTCCAACGAAAGCATTGGTGAAAAACAAGGCTCCAGGAATTGACAGAATATCAACTGAGATGTTTCAACAAATGGATGTGGCACTAGAAGAGCTCACTCATATATGCCAAGAAATCTGGAAGACAGCTACCTGCCAACCGACTGGAGGAGATCCATATTTGTGCCCATTCCAAAGAAAAGTAATCTAGCAGAATGTGGAAATTATCAAATAATATCATTAATATCACACCCAAGTAAAATTTTGCTGAAGATAATTCAAAACAGTTGTGGCAGTACATCAACGGGGAACTGCCAGAAATTCAAGCCAGATTGATTCAGAAGAGGATGTGGAAGGAGGGGTATCACCACTGATGTCAGATGGATCTTGGCTGAAAGCACAGAATACCAGAAAGATGTTTACGTGTGTTTTATTGACTACGCAAAGGCATTTGACTGTGTGGATCATAACAAGTAATAGATAATATGCGAAGACTGGGAATTCCAGAACACTTAACTGTGCTCATCTGGAACCTGTACATAGACCAAGAGGCAGTCACTTGAACAAAAAAAGGGGACACTGTGCTTTAAAATCAGGAAATGTATGTGTCAGGGTTGATCCTTTCACCATACTTATTCAATCTGTTTGCTGAGCAAATAATCCAAGAAATTGGACTATATGAAAAGGAATGGAGCATCAGGATTGGAGGAACATTCATTAACAACCTGCAGATCACACAACCTTGCCTGCTGAAAGCGGAGACGACTTGAAGCGCTTACTGACGAAGATCAAAGACTATAGCCTTCACTATGGATTATGCCTCAACATAAAGAAAACAAAAATCTTCAAAACTAGACTAATAAGAAACATCATGATAAACAAGGAAAATACTGAAGTTGTTAAGGATTTTATTTTACCTGGATCCACAATCAACTCCCATGGAAGCAGTGTATCAAGAAATCAAACAATGTATTCCATTAGGCAAATCTGCTACAAAAGACCTCTTTAAAGTGTTGAAAAGCAAAGATGTCGCTTTGAGGACTAAGGTGTGCCTGGCCCCAGCCATGAATTTTCAATTGTCTTATATTTCATGCAAAAGCTGGACAATGAGTAAGGAAGACCAAAGAAGAATTGCCGCCTTTGAATTATGGTGTTGGCGAAGAATATTGAATACACCATGGAATGCCAGAAGAATCAACAAATCTGTCTTGGAAGAAGTACAGCCAGAATGCTCCTTAGAAGCAAGGATGGTGAGGCTTCGTCTCAGGTACTTTGGAAATGTTATCAGGAGGGACCATTTCCTGGAGAAGGACATCACGCTTGATAAAGTAGAGGGTCAGAGAAAAAGAAGAGCCTCAACAAGATGGATTGACACAGTGGCTGCAACAATGAGCTCAAATGTAGCAATGATTGTGAGGACCTTGCAGGACCAGGCAGTGTTTCATTCTGTTGTACACAGGGTTGCTATGATTTGGAATCAGCACCTAATAATACTATACATATACCCACATAAATATGTACATTCTTTATGCTTAAATGGAAACTCTGGTGATGTAGTGGTTAATAGTGCGGCTGGTAACCAAAAGGTTGGCAGTTCAAATCCACCAAGTGCTCCCTGGAAACCCTATGGGGCAGTTCTACTCCATCCTATAGGGTTGCTATGAGTCGGAATTGACTCGATGGCAAGGGGTTTGGTTTTTGGTTTTTTATGCTTAAACAGTGGTCCCTAAGTGGTGCAAATGGTTTGAGCTTGGCTACTAACTGAAAGGTTGGTAGTTCAAATCCACCCAGTGGCACCACAGAAGGAAGGCCTAGTGATCTACTTCTGTAAGATTCAAAAAAAAACAAAAAAACAAAAAAACTGGTCGCTATTAAGTCGATTCTGAATCATAGTGACCCTATGCTACAAGGTAGAACTGAGGTCCATAGGGTTTTCTTGGCTGTAATCTTTATGGAAGCAGACTACCAGGCCTTTCTTCCACGTTGCCACTGGATGTGTTATTAGCCAAGCCCTAACCATTTATGCCACCTAGGGTCCTTTCTGTAAGACTTAAAGCCATATGAAAACACTATGGAGCACAGTTCTACTCTGAAGTTCACACGGGGTCTCCATGAGTAGGAGCTGACTCCATGGCAATGAGTTTATGCGTAATCATGGATCTTGCCTAGGGAAGGAGATAGTAAACACTTTTGTATAAATCCTCTTTTACAAAAGGAAAAAAAAATCAGATATACATTTCACAGAAAACTATTCATATTCAAAAGAAAGGTGTGGTAACCACTTACAAGTGTCCATCAGATCTAACGTACTTCTCTATTCTCAATTCTCAGCCCTCTCTCTCCCCAGTTCTACTCCCCAGGACTAGTCAGGATCAAGGGGAAGGTTATTTTCTTGGTCCAAAGTGCCAGAAGCCCCATTCTCCTCATCTGGGATTCCATCCTACTCCTTCCTGCCTTTGCCAACCTGGTCAGGTCAGGAGGCCTAGGGCCTACGTCCACAGTCACTACCAGGCAGGGCTTGAGATGGGCAGCCTAGACCCGTTTGGCCTTTGGCACAGGAGCAAACTCTCTTGATTTCCCATGGGCCACTGAAATGCTAAAATCTGAGATTCATGTCTGGCTTTGTAGGAAAAGCCCTTGACATATGTCAGCTCTAGGCCTGCCTCTAGCCTAGGCAAAAAGGGTTTTCACATGACACAGCCTTGTTAGCTTAGACTTCACTTTGCGGCTGGAGGCCAATGGCCCAGCTACTATAGTATTCGTTTGTGGAGTATCGTGTTGGCCACTTAGCCACTTTACAACAGGAAGTTAGACAGCAGTTGGCAGCCAGAAAAAGACAGGATTGGCATGCAGGTTAACCTGTCTCTATTCTCTTTCCCACATTATTGCCAACAGTTACAAATCTGACACTGAAACAAAAAAACCAAACCCACTACCGTCGAGTCTATTCCAACTCATAGCAACCCTACAGGACAGAGCAGAACTGCCCCATACGGTTTCCAAGGAGGGCCTGGTAGATTCAAACTGCCAACCTTTTGGTTAGCAGTTGCAGCTCTTAACCACCACGCAACCAGGGTTTCCAATCTGACATGACTCATTGGTAATTACCCTGATTTCTGATAAGACTTATACTAACTGACCAGCTGAAGCAAAACAGCTCAAACTCAGAAAGACCGGAGTTTGAATATCACTTCTATAACTTATTAGCTGTGTGACCCTGCACAAAATACCTTAACCTCTCTGGGCCTCAATTTCTTTATCTGTTAGAAGAAGAAAAATTATTTTTCAGGATTGTTCTGTGAATTAAATAAAATAAGCTGGCACATGATAAAAAATCTGTTGCCATTGAGTCAATTCCGACTCCTAGCAACCCTATAGGACAGGGTAGAACTGTCCCATAGAGTTTCCAAGGAGTGCCTGGTGGCTTCAAACTGCTGACCTTTTGGTTAGCAGCTGTAGCACTTAACCACTTGCCATCAGGGTTTCTGGCACATGATAGGAATTTAGTAAATACTAGTTTCACAATGGAAGTAATAACAAATTCCAAGTGCCTATCTCAATTGAATCTTTCCGATGCAAACTTTTCTAGGAGGCAAGGGAATCTAATGAGAAAAGGTTTAAACAGCTCCACAGATCCATTAGTCTGGATTTACAATCCAAAGTAAGGCACAACAGATGCTGAAATTGTGTATTGTGGCAACATAATATTTCCCCCTCAAATATTAACCAACACCTTTTGTGATAATTAGTGTGTTATTTCCAGTGGAACAGAGGCCATATTTTGTAATGCCACAGGAAGTTTGTATTACTTCATTTACTCTGTTTTATAGTGAAGCAAAATTTTCCTGGATAACAATGTACACTTGCCTAATGACTCGAAAAACCTCCCATTCTCAAGTGACAGAACCTGGTTCCCAACAAGCTGAAGAGTTATAATCCAGTTATTTGAGCCAATTTTCACCCCTGTCTCACTGCTCCCAACCACACTGCTTGTCTCCTAAGCTAGCAGCCACTTTTGAAATTCAATGAGAGTCTGTGGAGAAGAGATGTTATGAAGGCTAGGAGTGAACATGGGAATCAAGTAAAAAAAAAAATCATTGCTCTTTTTGAGTAAAACTTTGGGGGTGGGACCAGGACTTTTAATGAAGAAAGATACTCACTACATCAACTGTGAATATTTGTCCTTCTCATGTTTACAGAATTTAAGAAAAGTATATTAATATTAAAAAAAGTTAAAACATATAAACTCATTCATTTCAGATTTGCCCCCATAATGAAACTGTCAAGTCTTTTCTGGCCAGTCGTATATTTTACTCCTCTGACTCTACATCTGAGTAGTTTAGATGGAATGATAAACTCTTCATCTTACTGAAACTTTAAAAGCAATCAATGATAGTGATAGGAAACATTCATTACATGAGGATAATGAGTTGAACGGTAGCTCCCTCAAAAAACACATCCACATCCAAACCCCTGGAACCTGTGACTATGACCTTATTTAGAAGAAGGGTCTTGGTACATGTGATCGTTTAGGGTCTTTATATGAGATCATTCTGGATTACCTGGGTGGGCCTTAAATCCCACAAAAAGTATCCTTGTAAGAGAGAAGAGGAGAAAGTGATGGGAACACAGAGCAAAGAAATGTGGCCACGAGCCAAGAAAGTTGGCAATCATCAGAGGCTGGAAGAGGCAAAGAACAGATTCTCCCCTAGAGCCCCAGAGGCAGTGCAGTGCTGCTGACACCCTGATTTCAGAGTTCTGGTGTCCAGAACCGTGAGGGAGTAAATTCCTGTTGTTTTGAGCCACCCAGTTTGTGGTGACTTGTTACAGCAGCCACAGGACGTGGATCCAATGAGTGAAAAGCTCCAACCATCCAGAATTACACCTACTGTTGTCTTCATGTGACAGGCTAGTATTAAGCTGAAGAATTTGACTATGGCTGAGAAACTCAACAATTGGCTTGAACCAACCAGACTCTGAATAAGAAATGTTAGCTAGGTCTTCACTATTTGTGATGGGTATGGAATTTGGTGGGAAAAGCCCATGAACATTAAAAGCCAATTTCTAGACACATGTGCCATTCTATCAAAAGTGCACCTGCTGTGCTCATCCATCCCAGGAAGGTCCTGAGGAGTGAGCCCTTGGAGGAGTTGGAAGAGTCTATCAGGACATCGATTTTTAGGAAGAAAAAAACTATCTTTAATTTTACATGTCCAGTAGAAATACGGAAACCCTGCTAGCATAGTGGTTAAGTGCTATGGCTACTAACCAAGAGGTCAGAAGTTCAAATCCACCAGGTGCTCCTTGGAAACTCTATGGGGCAGTTCTACTCTGCCCTATAGGCTTGCTAGGAGTCTGAATCGACTCAATGGCAACGGGTTTGGTTTTTTTGGTTTTTAATAGGAATACGGTATCTTGTTAAAGGCTTCATGGCAAACCATGAAATCATGGAGATTAAAAGAAAAAAAAAGACCAAATTTTCACAGGGCGAAAACTCTTATTTCCTTAATTAAGCTTTCTTCCAGAGGAGATGATAAGATATCTATAAAATCACTGACCTGAACTTTTCAGAAATGTAAATGTCATGAAAGGAAGAAAGAAAGTTAAGGAAAGAAACAGAATAAGAAAAAAAATGAGATTAAAGAGACATGACAACTAAACGCGACGTATGGCCTTTGACTGGATCCTGGAGTGAGGGAAAGAAACAACAAGAGACAAAGTTGGGAAAGTTGTCGAAGTCTGAATAAGAACCATGCTTGAGATAATTACGTCAACGTTACCTTCCTGAGTGTGACTGTTATACAGTGGTCATCTAAGAGAATGTTTTTGTTCTTAGGAGAGAGATCCTGAAATATTTAGGGATGAAGTACCATGATGTTTGCAACTTACTTGCAAGTGGCCCATCCAAAGAAGACACTATCTAGGTGCAGGAAGGATAGTCAGTGTACCAGTCTTTCAACTTTTCTATAGGTTTGAATTAAAAAAAAAAAAAAAAAAAAGTACAGGGGAAGGAGCAGATAATTCTCTATCCTGAGAGGATGGTGAGATGTGATATGCCTCCCACATAAAACCTGAGGAATATATGGAGAAAAGACCCGGTGATTTGTTCCCATAAACACTTACAGCCTAGGAAACTCTATGGGGCAGTCCTACTCCATCATATTCGGTTGCTATGAGTTGGAATGGATAGCCACACAACAATAACAAACAACAACATATAAAACATACTATATATATATATATATGTGTGTGTGTGTGTGTGTGTGTGTGTGTGTGTGTGTGTGTGTGTGTGTGTGTATAAATGAGAGAATAAGGCAGAACTGATACTGAAATATTATGTATTATGTCAACATAATATTTACTCCTTAAATATAACCCATATGCTATATATATGACAGTATGTGTCTATCACCATCAGTTGCCACTGAGTCTATTCTGACTCATGGTGACTCCATATGTGTCATAGTAGAACTATGTTCCTTAGGATTTTCAACAGCTAATTTTTCAGAAACAGATCACCAGGACTTTCTTCCAAGATACCTCTGGGTAGACTCAAACTGCCAACCTTTTGGTTAGTAGCCAACAGTGTTAACTGGTAGTGCAAATGGTTAATGTTCTGAAAAGCTGGTGGTTGAAACCCACCCATAGACACCTCAGAAGAAAGGTCTGGCTCTATGGAGCGCAGTTCTACTACGCAACACATGGGGTCACCATGAATTGGAATAGACTCAAGGGAAATTAGTTTTTATATAGTATATTATGTTTATCTAAAATTTTTCTGTGCCATAGATTCAATTAAGTTATGGCACACATAAAGGCCCTGTATAGGTAATAAAGTATGGTGCAACCCTCTTAGTGACACGTTAAAGGTTTGTTAATAGGGAATTCTGTATGTAAATCCTGTGTATATATACACCATATATATAAAATCAAGACTATGAAAGGAAGAGTTGTTTTTTTACCTAGTAGAAAAAATAATTTTGCCTAACTATATCTTTCCTAGTTGACAACAGCTTTAGCTCCTCCCAAAGTTGTGCGTTATTTTATGCAGACGAGTCTATTCTGTAGCCTCACTGTGTAAAAGTACATATAATTTCTCAATTCGTGCTTCTCTGAAAGACATCTATGATTCCAAACTTCCTCTTAATTGTTATTCATGCTGTTGGGAGTTTTTGTCATATTATGTTATTTTAGGAGTGAGTTACCCACGTTTACCACCTCCTGCCCAGCCCTATGGGCCACTATGAAACAGAAGTATCTGTATTTATTTTTTAATGATGCAAAATTAAGAGCATGAGTATCATTTATGTGCCATTTGAGAGTTTACAAAGTCCTTTCATATATATTAACTTCCCTGCACAGATGTAAATGGAAGAAACTAAGAAACAAGGTAAATAAGAACACTAGCTGGCTGTGAAACAAAATCAAAGGTTATGAGTGACTACAGGCATCTTAAATGTTTACAAGCGGCTATAAAGGAAAAATTCCCTGTTATGTTTTGCTGGAAATGAACAATTAGCAAACAGTGCAGAAGGGAGCAGCAGTCTGGTGCTTCATGCTAAGAATGGGAACAGGCAATTCTCCCTTTTACTTTTAACTGGACTCCTGGCCTCCCTGTGTCCTTGGGCAAATTGATAAGGCCCCCAGTTTCCCCTCCTATAGATTAGGGTTGGAGCCTCTGACCTTGCTTATTGGGGTGGCCTACGGTTGGCAAGTGTCACTGAAAATTCAGAACGCTACTGATAATCACATATTACTGCCTGTTGGCATCTAAGAAAGCTGCACAGCAGGACAAGGACCCTTGATTGATTATGCCTCTTGCTTTTACACTTGTGAAAGGAGATTCATGCATCAGGATTTGGAACAGAATACTTTTAAGGCTCCTGAGAACAATGTTTTTTAATTCCCACTTACTCCCCCAGCTCCAGTCCTTGTTCTAAGGATGCTCCCAGTGGCTGCAGGCTGGGAAACACAAAAGCCCACTAGGAAGAGCGCTCTGCCATGAGGAACAGAATGCTCCTCAGAGGAGCCTAGCCTGACTCCCTAGCAATCTCAGAATCGCCAAGCCTACGCTTGTCATCTCTGGATGCCAATGGCAAACTGACTTCCTAACTTTGCCAAGGTTTTTAAAAAGCTAACGAAAAAAATACTTCAAGATGCTTCAGTGTAGGAGATCGCCAACTCTTTCCTCACTCATGCATATAAAGATGGCAAAGTAAGCAAGGCCCATCCCAATGGCCACAGACAACATGTACGTAAAATATATATACTTGTGGCACAGAGGAACGGTTCTGTAGAACACACCAACCACACACAGTGTCCCACATCTACTCCCAGACACGATGTAAACAGAACAAAATGGGCCTCGTGCTTTCGAGGGCAGAACTTGGGCAACCTCCATGCTCCTGCCCCGTGTCTCCGTGCGGCACGACTGCCTTCTAGACTCCATGCTTTCTTGTCCTTCAATGTGGGGATATATGCCATTAAAATATGGATGTATAAAGGCCGCTATGCTGCACAACATGTTGAGACTTGTCACGACTTGTTTTTCCAAACCCATTACTGATTGGCTTGTTTACCTGAATTCCTCCTCCCTTGCCCGAAACTTATTGTTATTCACCCAAAGCCCATTGTTCTGTTATTTGCTTCACTGTTTGCTGTATTGACTATAAAATAAACTCCTGGGACTGAAGCCGGGTTCGACTCCTCAGAGTGACCCTCCTGGCCCCACTTCTCTGTAAGAGTTGTGGCACTGGTTACTGTCTCCGCAGCCCTGACAATCGCCGCTGCTGCAACACTTCAAGGAGGAGGAAGTGTGACTTTTCTAACTAGTGACCTCAGGAAAAGAAACTGAGCAAGTGTGGGTCAGTCCCTTCCGGCTGAGCATTTTCATCACAGGCTTTTGTGCATATCATCAGAACAAAAACGGTATATGCTCTCTTTCTGATCTGCATGCCCACACAGACAGTATGATCTGGTCTACTGCTGGCCACAGGAGAAGCTTTCTGCAGAAGCAAGCTCTGCTTCTACACATGGAAGGCTGGCAGTTTTGGAGAGCTAAGTTCAACTCAGACAGAAAGTACTAGAAGCCAATTTGGCTACATATCAAGTGCATTCCTTAATGAAGCATTTATAAATAATAAGGCTGGTATGCTCATCTCCATCTGTCTGATTACTGTGCTGATTTTTTTAATTGGTTCTGAACTCAGGAGGGAAGGGGTTATTATTACTTACTGATCCCTTAAAACTCCACAATATCTTCCTGGAAACTCGTTTCTTGTACTCATAAAGCCAACCTAGAAGCCCTGCAACATGAGGCAGAAGAAGCCCAGGAGGGGCGGGTGCCAGGTATGTGTTTCCGTGAGGGAAGAGCTTTTACAAGTCTGTGGCAATTTTTTAAGTTCTGTAACTTCCATGGAAGAAAAATGAATGGTACCCAGCTGTGTGATTTCAGGCTGCATTTTTATTATAGGCTTCCGGTATAAATCACCAGAACAAAGCCTATATGAGCTGCCTGATGTCAGAGATAAAAACGGTGTCACGGAACACTCCTAGGTATTTTTTTCTTTACTACTACATATTTATATCAGCAAAAGACCCCTAAGCTCCCGCACTTCTGGGCATCTTTGGTAATGTGTTTATATTTTATTTTCTAGATTCCCACCTCACTCTCTGGTATTAAAGATTTTTTGGTGCAGTAGTGAACAAAATTCATCTGAAACAGTTAAGCGTTCTAAGAGCAGTGCTATCTCCTCTAACAAGGACTTACTGTTATCGCGCACAACATCTCATCCAAGAGCGCATTTCTGAGGGGGAGAAAAACCAGCCTAAGGAAGTGCGAAGATTATGAATCCCTGGGGAGGGAGCTGCTGCCTGGGAGACAGTCCGTCCCCAGGAAAGGAGCACAAAGCTGCTGAGAAACACCTCCAGCTCAGAGAAAAGCTCTTCGGGCCCAGGAGATTCCCCTGGGAGAAGGCCGGACAAGGTCCCTCAGATTCCCCAGGGCTGGGGTGGAGAAGGAAGACAAACCCTCAACCTTCTCCTTTATTCCCCCAACTGGAGTCAGCTGCTCTCCTCAGTTCTGTTGTATTGCTTTTTGTTGTTCCCTGGGAGGAACGAGATAGCGGCATCATTTCAACGCACAGGTAAATGGAGTGATTCATTAAGGATAAAATTTTCTGGGAAACTGACAATCTTTAAAGGCAACAGGGAGAGTGTAAAGGGGCATCCTTGAACATCTAGGGGGGATTTGGAAAGAGTCTGATCCCTCAATCTGTGTCTGTGACAAAAGGACAGGTAAGCTGAGCTGGGATATGTTTAGACCTCAGCCTGAGCCGGCATGAAGAACTGCCATCAATACAAAACAATATAAAAGAACTGCAATGAAAGGAAGGGGGAAATCTCTTGGTGGCAGAAGGGAAGGAAGCCAGAGAGGTGTAAAGATGGCCCTCTTGCCCCTTTCTGAGTCACCCACATACACAGCTTGTCTGCAGCCCCAGCTACATGTCACACACACCCTCTGCTCCTTCTTGTAAGGTTTTACCTTTAGTAAAGGAGTGGGTTAGGAAAAAACAAAATCTCTTTACAGACAAAAGAAGATGGCAACATTTGCTGTGTCAGTTCAGACTTTAGGTTAAAAAAAAAGTCTGCCCGAAGAATTGTCACAAGTTCAGTCTTAAGCTTGGGGTTCAAATTTACTAACTCTGTGGTCCAGAAACCTCCACGCTAAGAAATAAACATGAAAAATGCGGCATCTGGCAAAAGCAAATGCAAAAGTTCCTTGGAGGGACTCACCATCAACCCAGCCACAGATTCCTGCTAACAAAGCCCTGTCAAACATGACCTGATAATCCAAAATTACAAAATACACAAGAAAATCACCCACCATTAGTGAAAATCAGCAGACACACCAAAAAGTAGAATAAGATCACCCAAAAACTTCAGATAATAGAATTACTGAACGCAGACTATAAAATAAGGAGGTTTAAAATTGTTAAAGAAATTCATTTAATTAAAATTTAATTAATTAAAGAACTGAACACATGAAAAGGGAACAAGATACTTTCAACAAAACAAAAGAAATTTAAAGAGAACAGATAGAATTTCTATAGATAAAAAAATACTCTCAGTAAAATAATAAACTTCATGGATATGTTAAAGAGCTGAGTAGACATAACAAAGAGAGAATTAGTGAACTGGAAGAAAGTTTCGAGAAAATTACCCAGAATGCAGCACAGAGAGAAGGCCCTAAAGGAATTTTCTATTATGACCAAGATAAGAATACCCCCACGAGACTGGATACAGTTATTCAGATGTATATCTGCTGACATTTTGTGAGCTGAGGGGATGTCAAGAGGGAAGAAACTTCTGTAGTTACACACTAGAGGCAGAAGAGCGTATCAGAAACAGACACTTTGGATGTCACTGGGCTGACCTAGGTTTGAGTGCCAGCTCCTTTATCCACTAGCTCTATAACTTTCAGCAAGTCACTTAACTTCTCTAAGCTTCAGTTTCTTCACTGAAAACAGGGATAACAATAGTACCCACCTCATAAGGCTGTTGTGAGGCTGTTAAGAAAATAGTGTAGCAGTTCTGGAGAACAGGCTCTGGAGCCACACTGCCTGTATCCAAATGCCAGTTCTGTCACTTACTGGGCTCCACTTCTCCGTCCTTCAGTTTCCTCTTCCATCAGTTGAGGCTAACAGCAGTGACTACTTCACTGGGCCTTTATGAGGAGTTAAATTAGTACTCAGAGCAGTGCCTAACATATAGTAAGTATTCAATGAATGTTAGCTATTATTACTACTGCATTGTATATGAAGCACTTAATACAGTACCTTGCAATAGAAATTAACTGTTATTATTATCACTGTTACATAATGAAAGCAGCTTGCAGCTGAAGGCTTTGGCACCAGGTTGCCATAAAGGCTTAGGTCCACAGCCCAGATTTATGGATGGCACCAAAGAACTGTGATTAACATAAAAATTCCAGCAATTCCAAGGGACTCATGGGGATGGTTTCCACTACTCACATGGTGATATATATAGCTGAGAGCTGCCCAGAGTCAGGACTGCTCTCTTAATAGTGGGTCTGGAGAAATCCAGTGCATGGGCAGTCACTGTGGCTAATTAAGTTAGATGTCCTTTTACCCATTTCTTTTTCTGAATCAGCTCTTCTCCCAGGTTTGTATCTCACACCTACAGGATGTCACAATACACGCATACCACCACGTGCTGCATAGTCAGTGCCTGTGTGTGTGTACGCACGTAGGCGTACATCCATACACATATTTATCACATGTTGTTGTTGTTAGGTGCTGTCGAGTCGATTTCAACTCGTAGCTACCCATGTGACAGAGCAGAACTGCCCCATAGGGTTTTCTAGGCTGTAATCTTTACAGGAGCAGATCACCAGGTCTTTCTCCTGTGGAGTCGTTGGGTAGGTTCAAATTGCCAACCTTTTGGTTAGCAGTTGGGTGCTTAACCATTGCACCACCAGGACTCCTTAACATATTACATATGCATCTATTAATGCTATTAATGGTTTGAGATATATATCCTCACACATATACATACCTGCAAAATAATAGCCACCTACATAAATTAGACTTTCAGCAACTCCAACTACACTGGAACACAGACTGGATGCTGAGCATTAAACTGGGAGTGAGAAACATGGATTCTAATCTGACCAGGATGTTAAGTAACTGTGTGACTGTGGGTAAACCACAACAGCAGTTCTCTCATCTGTAAACTAAAAGGACTGAACTGAATGCTTTCCAGGATCTCTTCCAGCTCGAATTTCATATGGTTTAAAACTTCGAAAGGCTAAATAGCTTTCATATCACCATGCACTTTATTTTGTAGGACAGGTCTCTACTCAGAGCCTTGTTCTGGCTTTCCAGGCCAGAGCAGATCAGAATAACTGAGAAGTGACAAACGAACAAGAGGTTCCTAGAGTCAAACATATAGACAGCAGTTTAAAAAAGACTGTGATATGAAATCTATAAAGAATGGCAAACTTTAGTCATTTATTGCTGGATCAGAGAGCTTCATACACCTCAAGAGCCCTTGCAGGCACCATTATGTTACAACACTGAGCAATAACTGATATTGACAATGATAACCTTGAGTAATCAAGAAAAGGTCACCTTATGTTCAATACACCTATTTAAAAGCAGGCAAGTATATAATGCATTTTAGAAAGATTCCCATAAAGAGGCTCAAATATACCAAAAGGGCTTTAGATGCCTGGAAATTTCTTACATATGGACTCCCCATGTATGTGCACGTACGTGTAAGCAAGTACACAGAGAAACATTTATCAAGGGTGTTACATACATAGAAATGCAAGGTACTGCCAAGAGGCCCAAGAAAGATCATGAATTGCTTTTTAGAACCTTATAACCAAATACAGAAATTCCTATAAACAACATACTAAGGGGATGGTCAATTAACTGCATGAAACAAATATATGTTCTATATAAAGCAGAAGCATTATGTATTAATAGAGTGAGATTTCCTGTGGGGAATATTGTGTGTAAAACTTGCGGGGAGGTGGTGGAAGTGAAAATGTTTGTGAAGAGGGAGGCTTTCAAGAATCTGCTCAAAGTTGGTAAGGGCTCAGGGAAGACTGAGGAGTCAACTGCTTCCCACGTGAAGGGAGGTGAGATCACACTGCCAGGTGAACTTGAAAGACCATCGTCACCATGAGTCATCTGGGTTCATGGGAGACACCCAGTTAAGGCAGGTGTGGGCCATCAGAAGAGTGAGTGTAAGAGCGTATTTGTATGTGGAAACTTTCTGCATTTGTATGTACGAGCTCACAGACACCTGCCTTTTTTATAGGGGGAGGATCACAGGGCACACACCTCATCCCTGGGACACCCCACTGTACGAAGGAATGAAGGAAAATGTAACAGTGACTCTCAGAGTGCCTGGCAAGACTAGAGGAAAGTCTGGAGAGCACAAAGTAATTATAAATTCTACAGATTACATTAAAGCAAGTCATTGAAGTGGAAAAAAATTTTAAAAGAAAATAGCCACATTTTGTCTTCTTAGCTAAATAACTAAACATCATCTAATAGTGAATGAATAGAGAGGTAAATATAGATCTGATTATAAATGCATGTATTTAAACACTTTTCCCAACAGCGTTTTCTTGAATTTCTAATTCATTTCTAAGTTTTGAGTTAAAGACACATTTTTATAATTATGTTTCGAATTAAGGGCCAGGACAGCACTTCATTCTGATTTTCTCTAGAACTAGTCAAGTATTTCTAAATCTATTAGGTCCTTCAAAACAAATGAAAGCTAGAACACTGCAGAGCTGCCTAACTTTAAATAAATCTGTCACAAGAAATTTAAAAATTAAACTAACCCAAGAGTACTTTGCAAAAGTACTTTTACGAAAGCATTCACATTATTTCTTTCAAGGGATAAGATCCCTTATGGTGCAATCTGCATATGTGTGGTTTGAGAGTAAATCTCCAGCATAAAGCATGGTATCTGCATTGTTTGTGAGTTCCCAGAGAGCAGGAATCACATCAGGTTTATTCTTGTATCTTCCCCTCTTCCTTCCACTTCTCCTTGCTAAAAATAGTACATGCCCTTGTGAATAAAAGAAAGTTTCGTAAAATGTGGTAAACAACTGAGGAATGTTCCAGATTTGACTTCATAGTTGCCAGGGCCGATTCCAAACACCTTTGATATGAGAGGCCCCAAATGCTCTCTTAGACAGGCTGATCCTAGGAAGAGACTATTCTTGTACACGTGTGAAAAACAGCATTTACAGTCTTTTCCTCAGTTCTGGAAACGAGAGGCATCCATTGTTGCTAGGGGCTTCTGCATCATGTACAGATAAGAGCTTCAGACAGGTACAGGAGCCGAGTCACTGGTTTGTAATTAATCTAATTGTGGCGCAGGCTGATTATCAGAAAAAACTATGTATTAGGCCACAGCTGCGCAGGCAACAGCTGGCAACAACAGAAGCAACAATGTTCTCTCCCCTTTCCTAGCCCAGGGAGTGACACGAGAAGGGGCAAGCATTTCAAATAACAAAGAGAGAACGTGTGTGTGTGTGTGTGTGTGTGTGTGTGTGTGTGTGTGCATGTGTGTGTGTGTGTGTGGTGTGGTGTGTGTGTGTGTGTGTGTGTGTGTGTGGTGTGTGGTGTGTGTGTGTGTGTGTGTGTGTGTGTGTGTGTGTGTGTGTGTGTGTGTGTGTGTGTGTACAGGTGTGCACGTGCATACATTTCAAACAAATCTGATGCCTGGCTGAAATCTCACCATTACTAGAAACATTATTTAGTAAATTATGAAACAAATAGACTCCTAAATCCCATGACATTTTATCAAACACATCTATTTTCTTTTCATTCCTATTTTTCTTCTCATTTCACATTCATATACAAAACACTACAAGCAGAGAAATGGGGACAGCGCTGCTAAACAGGAAAGAACTAATGCTAAACAAGCAACCTAGGATCCTGTCTGCATTCTGTAAAAGAATTATTTAATACATTATGGGAGAGCCTGTACCGGAGTAAGAGGTTTCACTAGGTCAAAATAATGGGTGAGGAGGATTCTTTCTAATAAAACAAAGATTGCTGTCCTTAGTTTAGCTGTAATCACCCTTGTAAACCAGAAAATGGACTGAATGACCTTTTCAATCCCAAGATTTATGATGGGATGCCATATAATTCTAAAACTGAAGGGAAAATGAGAGGATAAAATGCCCATGGGCCTCAGAAACATTCAGAGGAAGGGTCACCAACCAGAATGGGTGGGGGGCTGTAACCACTGGCCACGACAGGAGAGTAAGTGCCGCAGACCACATGCGGACATGCGGGCGAAGGTGGAGGCAGAGAGGGGATGGAGATGAACAATTATTATGTGCACACACACGCGCGCATGCTAAGCTCAAAAGCAAGAAAAAAAAATTCCTGGGGCCCGTAGCAGTAGTGGGCGTTTAAAGCTACGTGTCACCAGAGGTACCCTCAAGGGGCAGGACAGCAAGGGGCTAAGAACACGAACTTTGAAGCCAGACTACTGGGTTTGAATCCTGGCTTCTCTACTTACTTTCTAACTGGGACAATGATAATAACATCCTCATAGGGTTGTTAGGAAGTTAAAATAAGTTAATACATATAAGGCACTTAGAACAGTGCCTGCACATAGTAAGTACTCAATAAATGGTAGCTGATTTTACTACTATCATTAATAATCAGACTGAGGAGACACCAGATGCTGCAATTTAAAGCATCTTGTGAGAAGAAGTCAAGGCTGTAGGCCCACCCACGGAGGGCAGGGAGCAATTATGGCTCCCTGTGTAAAACTGAGGGTTCCAAATCCTGGTCCAGTCAGAAACTCTCCTGCCACTAAGTCGAGGCCTGGATGTGGAGCAGGCCACCCACCTCGGGCCATGGGTGAAGAGAGAGTCTTGAGAAACCAGAGCCCCTAGCCCTGTATGCAATAGCCCTGATGGGACAATGGATTAAGCGCCTGGCCATTAACCAAAAGTGTGTTGGTTCAAACACCCAGTGGCCGCACAGAGGAAAGATCTGGTGAAATGCTCTTGTAAAGGTTAAACAAAATAAAACAAAACAAAAATAAAAACCACTGCCATCGAGTCGATTCCAACTCACAGCAACCCTACAGGACAGAGTAGAACTGCCCCATAGGGTTTCCAAGGAGTGGCTGGTGGATTTAAACTGCCAACCTTTTAGTTAGCAGCCGAACTCTTAAGCACTGCACCACCAGGGCTCCAAAGAAAACCCTGCGGGGTAGTTCTACTCTGTCACATGGAGTCACTATGAGTCAAAAATCAGCTCAACGGCACCTAACAACATCAGCCCTGTACCTGGCTTGGGTTATGAGGCTTGAACACTGTCCAAGCTGTGTTGCAGTCTGAGGTGAGACATTAACACAGAAACAGGCTCGTTCAGTGAAGCACAAGGGGCCCTGGGCCAGGCCACCGTGAACTCATCCCACAGAGGTATCTCCACAGTCCAGGGAAGAGAACGTCAGTTGAAAAATCACACCAAGTACTGAGCTGAATAAAGAAAAACAAATCCATACCTGGACACATCCTGGATAAAGCTACCAGAGAGAAAAATTAGATTATCTACAAAGGATGCAGACTTCTTGTTAGCAATATTAGATGCCCGAGGCCAATGGAATAATGTCTTCCAAGTGCTGAGGGAAAATAAATAACCATCAGCTTAGAATTCTCCACCATCACTCAAGAGCCAGGGAGAAACAGAAACAGCTGGAGTCACCCAAAAACCAAGAGAGTTCACCACCCACAGACCCAGAACACAAGAAACACGAAAACAGGAAGGAAATACATCAAAAAGGGACAGTGAGGTGTAAGAATCGCTGTTTAGTAGAAAAGGAAAAAAAAAAAAAAAAAAATCAGATGGGAGTGTCCTCAGCTTCCCATCATCAAACTTGAAAACTCATCTGGGGGGATGGAGGGGGACACACCTTCCCTCAGGTCACAGTGGGAGAGCTGTCTTTCTCCCTGTGCTCTGGAGTCATCTTGTTTTCTCAGGATTCTGGTCCTATCGATGATTTTCTCTTCCTTCTATCTTTATTCTTTTAAACCTAACTTTTAGCTCTTTTTTTTTTTTTTTAAACAAAATGTTACATGCATGTAGTTTAAAAGAATTTATGATAACAAACAGCAGTTCTTCATCCTGTCCCTTCCTACATCCAGTCCTGTTTCCTGGCAGCAACCACCTTCAGATTTTTTAGCTGTTTCGTCTGGTATTTACCGTCCTATTTTAAAATAATATGCTGTGCCAAGGGACCTTTGGGAAATCTATCACCTGCTGGCTAAGGCATCTTGGCCATTTGCCATGTGACAATCCTTCCTTAATCTGGGAAAAAGACAAACTTGATAAACTGTCACAATTACACAGTATACTATGACACTGTGCCATTGTACTATGTATGCTGTACTATGTAAGTCGTACTATGTACACTGTACTATGTATGTTGTACTATAACTCTAGAATATGAAGCCAGAAGACTTGGCCCATTTCATTCCCAACAGATAATTTATATAAGTTATAAGGGGAGGGAATAAAAATATATTTTACAATACTTCTACATTTTACTTATGTCTTAAGAATTTATGCATGCTGACTATTCCATTATATTTATATTTAGGAATAAAAACATGCCCACCCCTAAGTGCCCCAAATGACAAGCTGGGTAACATTAAAGTCTACCATCTCAGGTAGAAAAAAGTAAGGTAAGTCACTTCACCCCCAGAGGAAGCACAGACGCCATCATATGCATGTGCTTCAGTGCAGATGACTCTAGAATGTGGATGGGTCTACTCCTCCTAAGACGGGGGGTAAGGGTAGCAGCTGCTGAGGGTGTGTCTTCACTGTTTGGACTTTGTGAACAAAAAAAGAAAGATAGTTCACCAGCAGAAAGGTAAGAAACCAGTACAGGCAACATATGATTATTACTTAAAATTATCTTATGCATAAAATAAAAGAAACCTTGTTGAAAAACCCTTTGACTACTAATCTGTCTCTTGGGAGTTCTAAATCTTTTTCTCATCACCTTATATAAAACATTTTTTAAAAAATACCAAAAACAAACAAAAAATAAAAAAAAAAAAACAAAAAAACAAAAAAACCAAGTACCTGAAAAGGAGGACGTGGCCAAAATGTTCCTAAGACATATACTTACATTCCTTTTTCTTGCTTTATCAACTTATAACTTGACTTCCAATTATGGTAGATAAGGATTTGGTTCTCATATGCCGCAGTTTTTGTTAAATCAGTAATTGGTGCTTCTATTAGTATTACTTTAGATACATTTCGCTGCTGAGCCATTAAGTATACTATGATTACATTTCCTTTCTTGAATGTTGTTTTTTCCTGGTGCTAAGTCTTTGATTTTATTTTTTTTTTCATTTCCTTCATTTTTTATGTACCGATTGCAATTCTTCTCAAGACAGAGATCAATAACTACATTATCGCTCTGACTCGTGGCAATCTTATGTACAACAAAAGGAAATGTTGGTCCTGGGTCATCCTCATGATGATCAGCATGTTTGAGTCCACTGTTGTGACTACTGTGCCAATCTATTTCACCAAGGGTATTCCTCGCCCTCATTGGTCCTCTACATCACCAAACATAATATCCTCTCTAGTGACTGATAGATACCCTAATGACATGTCCAAAGCAAATGAGTCTGACAACATTCTGTTGTGATCCACAGGGTTTTCATTAATTTTCAGAAGTAGACTGCCAGGACTTTCTCCCTAGTTTTAGTCTGGAAGCTCCACTGAAACCTGTTCATGGGTGACTCTGCTGGTATTTGAAATACTGGTAACATAGCTTCCAGCGTCACAGAAACACAAAACCTACCACAGCACCACAAACTGAAAGACGGGTGGTGGATTCTTCTCAAAGACTCCAGCTTATATGTAAAATCCCTTTCCAATACACACATCAGGTATCTGATATTCCCACCAACCAGTTTTCCTAGAAACCGCTGCTCTCTCCTAGAGCCATTCATCCTCCGCTTTCATCAGGCCCTCTGGGGCAGAGCTGGCTCCTGGGACTTTCCCCGCTGCTATTGTTTGGATCTCTCACCTTAGAGGTGCAAACTTTCCAGGAGGTTCCTGTGATAATGGATGGCAAATTTTCTGAGACCGTGACTGTCTGAAAATAGCATTATTTTACTTTCAGACTTGATTGATAGTGTTGGCTACAGAATTTTAAGCTAGAACAATTTTTTCCCCCAAGAATTTTTAAGGTACTGCTCCATTCTCTTCTAGCTTTAAGTACTGCTGTTGAGAAGCCTGATGCCTTTCTGATTTCCAATCCTTTGCAAGTGACTCCCTCTTTTTTTCCCCCTCTGCATGCTTTAGTATCTTCTCTTTATGCCTTCATAAACTTCATGATGATGTGCCTGGATGTGCAACTATTTTTACCCCTGTGCTGGGTAGTTGGCAGACCCTTTTGGAGACTTGTGTCCCTCAGTTCTGGGAAATTACTCTGTATTGTTTGATAGGAGTCCCCAGGTGATGCAAACTGTTAAGCACTTGACTACTAACTAAAAGGCTGGCAGTTTAAACCCACTGCGGGGTGCCTTGGAAGAAACGCCTGGCAATCTGCTTCCCAGAGATCACAACCCTGAAAACCCTATAGAGCGCAATTCTACTCTGAAATGCGTGAGGTCGCCATGAGTTAGAACTGACTTAATGGCAAATGGTTTGGTTTTTGTTTGATAGTTTCCTCTTGTCTATTTTCCCTCTTTTCTCATTCTGTAACTCTTATTAATCAGATGTGGACTTCCTGATTGAATCTCTGATTTTCTTATTTTTTCCTCCTATAGTTCACCTCATTGTACGTTTATTTTACTTTCTAGAAGAGTTTCTTGTTTTATCTTCTAATCTTTCTGGATTTTTTTTCCCACCATAACTTTAATTTCTACGAGCTGATTTTTGTTCATTTGTAAAAGGCAGTATCCTGTTCTTGTTTCAATAATGCAGGTACTTTCTCTTATGTCTCTGAGGATATTTATAAAAGCCTTTAATTTTTTAAGTATTCTTATTCCTGTGCATTGTCTGTTGCCTCCCAGTTCCATTAGTCTTCTTTCAGTTTTAGGCTCTGTCCATCCTGTTGGAGAATTTCACCAAAATGTCTGGTGATTTGGGGGTACGGATTTATGTTTAAAAGCGAGGTGCTAAAATCTTGATGACAAGTTCTACGTAAATATCTAAGGCTTATCAACTGGTGGGCTTCACTCCAGGACCATCAGGTGGCCAGGCAACTTTTTAAACTGGAAGACCCCCAACTGTTTCAATACAGGTAGTCTGCAACTTACGACATATTCGAGTTATGGAGTACCACACTCACAACCATCAGTATATCTGGAACATTGCACCTTCCTGGGAGGAAGTTATGGGAAAATGCATGCAAGGGATATGCGAAAAATTGCTGAGTTATGTGAGCATGCTCCAAGCATCTGATCAGGATAATATGAAGGAAGACATTGGTGGAAAAACTGTCCATATGGCAAGAACACTGAATTTAGAAATTGGTATCATGGATGTGGAACAGCTCACAGATCATGAAGAAGGAGAACTGACAGAACAGGACTTAATGGATTTTGAAGAAGAAAGAAATAATGAGGAAGAAGAAGAAGAGAAGCTGTCAAAAATTTCATAGTGAAAGGATTAGCTAGAGCTTTTTCTAAACTAAATCTGGGACTCCAGTTGCTTGAAAACTTGGACCCAAGTGCTGATTGCTTTGCTAAAGTTGAAGGCAGATTCAGGAAGCAGTGAGATGTTACCATGAAACATATGAAGAAAAAAAAAAAAAAAAAGAACCATACAGACAACTGTCACTAATTTTCTGACTAGAAATGCCAACCTCATTCCCAGGGATAATCCAGATGATCCCGAACCTTCCACAAGCAGAATTATTACCACAACTGACAAAATGCCAACATCTGATTCTTGTTCATCATGAGAGTAAATTTTATGATTTGTGTATTTTTTAATGTATGCATGTCATGTATTAAAATATATCTGTAAGTTTATATGTAATGTTTCCAACCCTCAAAGACAAATAAAGATTGGATTTTTAAAGATACTGATAATAAAAGGCAATAATAATGAAAACTAAAAAAAGAGGTATTTGACTTACATCAGAACTGACTTACAACAGAGTCATGGGAACAGAACCCCGTTGTAAGTCAGGGACTACCTGTATCTAAAGTTCTCCATTCTAGGGACTCAAAATTTCTCCAAAGAAGTTCCAGAAAATTCCTCCTTTTTTGGGGGGCAGGGGTGGGGGTGGGGGTGGGGAGTGGATATACCAGGTCACTCAAGCTCCTGAAACAGGCCAGGGAAAAGGATTACGTAGGCTCCAGGGCTCAGACTGCAGACACTATTTGATGTCTCAGCAGTGCTTCTGGCTTTGCCTTATGTCCCCAAGGGGAATGTGTTGCCTGATGAATTTCTCCAGAGACTACAGCCCCAGACTCCTGTGGGGCGGGGGCAGCTGCACAGGTTCAGGGACAGGCTTCCAGCTCTAACTGCCATGCATCAAGACTTGGAATTAATCCCTTTGCTTCCACCTCCCGAGACTCTCTGAGGTTGTGTAGGACACACCATCTCATTTCTCATTGGAATCTTTTCTTGCAGGTGCCTGGGTTATCGCTCACCCTGCTTCACTAAGCCAGGCCCTCCTCCATGCCCTTTCCATCTACCGTCTCTCTTGTCTCCTCTCTCGTTCTCTTGTAGGTTTACAACTTTCATATCATTTCCATATCATTTCAGTGGGGTTTCTTTAGGGGTTAAGGAGGGGGAGACAGATTGAGATGTGTATGTTCAATTTGCCACATTAATCGAAAGCCTCCCCGTCTTTAATGACCTCTTCTTCACTGGCCCCTTCTCATTAGCACTGAAACATTCTCAAGTCTCTCCAATGTTAAGGAAAACATGATTAAGAATTTTCTCTGCTCCCAAAGTCCTTTCACTCACTGCATCCCCCTTTCTTCTTGAAACCATTTCCCACACTCTCTCACCTCTTCCTCAACACCCCCCCTTTCTCGATTTACTGCCACCCACCTTCTACCCCCACTACCCCACTGAAACTGTCCTGGCAAAGGACACCCCTTGTTGACAAATCCAGTGGACACTTCTTGGTCCTCACCCTTCCTGACCTCTCAGTAGCATCTGACACTGTTGTGTTCCCTCCTTCTTCCTTCCTGGATTCTCTGACCCTGCACCCTGCTTACATCTTCCTGTAGCTTTGCAGATGGCATCCTGTCACTCTCTTGCATACCATCCCAACTCCTTAGCATGGCTTACAGGATATGAACTCTTACCACCCCAGCCTCATCTCTTGCCATTCCCATATTCAAGGTCTGTGTTACAACACATGGAACTTCTCTCAGTTCCCAGAGCAAGCCACATTCTTTTTTCTTCTAGTCTTTGTACATCCTACTCACTTCTCACTTGGCCAATTTCCCTAATTCCCTGTGTTGAATTCCCCTCCTTTGTGCTCCTAGAGCACCCAGTGTTTCCACTACTAACACGTCTACTAAAAGGTACTGCAGTTGTTTGCTTACTAGTCCATGTTCCATTAGGGCAAAGCCCATGTCTATTGTCTGCCTTGCTCAAAGCTGTGCTGCTAGAGCTGGTGTAATAGCTAGCATATGGTAAGTACCCAATAAATAGCAATTGAGTGAATGAATGAAGACACAACCAAGAGAGACAGAGGAAGAATAAAATGTCCACAGAGAGACATAATCATAACTTCTTGAGGTAACAATCCTATTTGTTGCTAAGTCATGCAGTTTAACAGCGCTCAATAAATATTTACTCTTGATCAATCCTGAGGCATTTTAAAGCACCACCACTCTTCTAACCACTTGGTGTTTCTGCAGCCATATGGGCATACTTTAACTAGGCCAGCAGGGCAGAGGAAATTACAGAAAGGACAACCTGGTCTACAGAAAAGACTTCACACAATAACCTAAATTCTCTTGGCTGCTGCCTTCTATCCTTTTATCATTGCACCTAACAAACAATTGGTCATCATTTTCTGTACTAAAACAACCTCCATAAAATGATTAGCCTTCTCTCCTGTGAACTTAGTAATTAATTCTAAGTCAGAACTCATTTTATCCAATATACTATTTTTCACTTTTTATTGCTCTCTTAATTCTCTACTGATCTCTGAGGTAACAGGACCACCAGGTGATGTCTGTTGGCAAGGTCACTTAACTAATGAAATGGAGGTTACGTGACCAACTGTTTTGTGTAGCATTTACTTTTGCTGTCACAGGCAACATAACTGCACTCAGTAAGGCAGGAGAGACTTTGTAAAGAAGTCGTCACTGGTCACTACAGGTTATACTAATAAACAAAGTCTGCTGTTGTCAGCTGCCTTCGAGTTGATTCTAACTCATAGCAACCCCATGTGACAGAGCAGAACTGCCCCACAGGGTTTTCTAGGCTGTAATCTTTTCAGGAGCAGATCGTCAGGTCTTTCTCCCACAGAGCTGCTGGGTGGGTCAAACCACCAACCGTTTGGTTAGGAGCCAGGTACTTAACCCTTGCACCACAACGGCTCCGTAAACAAAGCTTACTGAGTACCTATTATATACAATCACTATTTCAAGTGTTTCAAAGGGATTTAATTCTCACATACATCCAATGAATCAAATATATTTTCCTCATTTCAAAAATAAGAAGCTGAGGCAAAGAAGGTTAAGTAACCCACTTGCAAATTCTATTCATCTCACTGAAATGTATATTTTTAACACTTTCCTATGTCACTAAAAAAATCTTTATAAACATTATTAGTGGCTTTGTAATGTTCTATAAAGATGAATCATAATTTACTCACCATTACCTATCACTGATAAATTCTGGTTGCTTCCAATTTACATTATTCTAAGTAGCCCCATTACAGACATCTCTATATGTAAATCTTTGCCCCACATTTCTGATTCCTTTCCTAGGATACACTCTTATTTATTTATTTAATTAATTTTTTTATTGTACTTTAGATGAAGGTTTACAGAACAAATAGCTTTTCATTAAACAGTTAGTACACATGTTGTTTTATGACAATGGTTAACAACCCCACAACATGTCAACACTGTCCCTTCTCAACACTGGGTTCCCTATCACCAGCTTTCCTGTCCCCTCCTGCGTTCTAGTCCTTGTCCCTGGACTGTTGTGCCCCATTAGTCTCGTTTTGTTTTATGGGGCTGTATAATCTTTGGCTGAAGGGTGACACTAGGATACATTCTTAGAAGAACTGGTGGGCCAATAAATAATTGTTAGATGAAAAATTCTCTAACAGTTGTTAGGTGAAAAATCTCTATAATTTTTCCTTGTGACTTTGTCCTCTTGTTTTTATGGTTACAAAGTTTCTCCCCCATCTAGAGAACAAATAAATATTCTTTTGTATTTTTTTTTTCAGGTTTAATTTTACATTTAACTTGCATATATTTTTAAATTTTGCTTTTATGCATGAGAGGAGCTCTAATTATATTATATCTCCAAACAGCTAACCAATTTTCCCAGCACCATCAATTGAATAAATCATCCATTTCCTACTGATTTTTGTTCCTTCTTTGATACATATGTATAAGTGTGTATGTGTGTATCACAAGATAAACACACCCACACACATTTCTCGCCCTAAAATCCATTTCTGAGCAGACTACTTTTTTCCCACTAGTCTACTGATTTATTTCTTTGTCAGAAGACAGTGAAACTTTGGAGAGAAAAGATAATAGGTTCAATATTAGAACTGCTGAATTTGAGATGCTACTGAATCATTCAGATGGAATCCAGTAGAAAGTTAGAAATGCACATCTGTTACCTATAAGAGAGACAGCAGCTTTACTGGAGGGTCAATAAGACTACCCAGGAGGACACAGGGAACAAGAAGAGATGAGAGCCAAGGAACGAACCAGGGGAAAACCAACACTTACCAGGTGGGTGGAGGAAAACAGCCATGTGAGAGACAGCAGCTATGAGTCAGAGGTAGGAAAACAAGCAGGAGAGAAGAGAATAGTATAATCCTTGGGCAGAGAGAGTTTCAAGCATCGTCATGAATCATACACACTTCTTGGCTTACATGATATCAAAAAAATAACGTTATGTTCTACTCTAAAGCCTTAGAGACAGAAATGTGCTCTCAAATGATTGGTTTTGTTGTAAGTAGTTACCAGCTGCAGAGTCAGATTTCAGAGCACTGTTCCACCATCCCCACGGGGCTCAGGGACAGACAACCATCGATCATTCCAGGATATTTTAAATCCATGTACAGGTAAATCACAAGGTTTTGACAAGCTATGTAAGTGGCAATGTTTTATCCTGGTAGTTTTGGTATAATTTGGCTCACATACTAAAATGCGTCCTTTCAAGACAGAAACATTTCTGTAAAAGAGGCAGGTCAGCTCTATCTAGAGAATAACCCATTTAAGCCACTCAAATCATAAGCCCTGTAGGCTCTGTAGAGGAAAAACAAATCCTAGCTCAGGCAAAAACTGGATCTCTAGCCTTTGTCTGTCATTTGATTAATGGAAACCAAGCTCTCAAAACCCAAATATCCCAAATACCTTCACTTGTTCACTGATGTGTTTGTCACTGGGCAAATATCTTCTTCTCAGTGTGCAACAAGGAAGTCTTCCAAAGCATGTTGATATTTCAGTTATTTTGAATTGTCTGTAATATTTGACCATTTAGGAGAATGGTCTGAAAAGCCTATTTACAGAAAACATGTCTGTCTGCCAACAGGTCTGTTTCTAAATGGGAACTACAATAAATATCCTGCTAGATGTCACATTCCCAGCTGGAGGAACCCAGAGAGAACTCGGAGCTTGTGCCTAGTCTCTTGACAATGGATTACCAAGTGGGAAAAAAAAATTTTTAAATCAGAATTCAAAAGGGAGAGTGTTGTGATAAACTGCCTTTTTATTTTACCTGACTGGATGTCTATTATTTTACTTCTACTATATCTGAATCTCTGTCCAAAAAAGAACCTATACATTTATAACTAAAAAAGTGTCCCTTCTCAAAAAATAATCTCTCTACAGATACTCTTAGCCACAAAAAGAGAAACAGAGAGAGAGAGATGCTTACACCTGTCTTCCCCCAGAAAGGTATAACAGCAAATCAGAGGTAACTGTTATGGATTGAATTGTGTCCCCCAAAAATATGTGCTATAAATCCTAACTCCTATACTTGTGGGATGTAATCCCATTTGGGAATAGGGTTTTCTTTGCTATGTTAATGAGGCCATGTCAGTGTAGGGTGTGCCTTAAGCAATCACTTTTTTGGAATAAAAGAGCAGATTAGGCCCAGAAGAAGACAGACACAGGGGAGACGTACACTATCTGAAGATGACAGAAGCAGACCAGTCCACAAGCCCAGGAACTCCAAGGATGGCCAGCTAGAGAAGCTGAGACAAGGATTTTCCCCAAGAGTGAACAAAGGGCCTTCCCCTAGAGCTGGTGCCCTGAATTTGGACTTCTAGCCTCCTGAACTGTGAGAAAATAAATTTCTGTTTGTTGAAGCCACCACCACTTGTCGTATTTCTGTTACAGAAGCATGTAAGAAACTAAGACAGTGACCCCACATATAGTTTGCAGGGATGAGAATCTTCCATGAAAAAGAACACAGTAAGGGAAAAGTTCCAAGACAGGGATGCTGCCCCGGCAGAGCCAGTGGCCCAGGTACAACAGATACAATGGAGACACTGCCCATAACCTTCCACTCCGGGCAATGACTCTGCTCTCCAGGCCTGCCAGTGCTCACTTGTATTAAAATGTTGAAGAACATGGAATTCATCCATGACAGTCCACCCCCTCTCCCCGCATCCCCATCACCACCATATATGCATATTCCCTTCAAGAATGGCCCAGGAAACCCCACACCCAGTAGATACTATAGAGCCTGGATCCATACTTGTGCTTTTTCTATCTATGGAGTCTAATCAAGGGAACTGGCATATATCACATACAATATTACAAAGTGAAGGTCAATAATGACTATGGTTATTGAAAATTAAGACGTGACCAACAATGGAGACAAAAGTCAACCACAATATGCACTGAGTTAAAATCATTACTCATTTTTACTTAAACCCAGAGAATTACTGGGTCCAATATACCCATTAGCAAGATTTTTAGCATATATTTTCAAATATTTGGCTGAGTTTTGAAGGATGGAAGGAAAAATGTAAATATTTGAGTTAATAAATAGCCAGTCTATCCTCATCATTCACAATTCCATATTTGCAAATTCGCCTACTCGCTAAAATCAATACTTACGATGCTTTCATTCACTCATGGACGTGCACGGTGCAGCGAAAAATCTGAGTCACCTGCTGAATACGCTCCCAGCTGAGGTACAGCAGGACAATGCTTCCTGTTTCAAATGTCCACCTCACCGTCTATTTAGTGCCATGTTTTTCACATTTTTTATGGGTTTTGTCAGTTACTTCACTGTTTAAAATGGCCCCGAAGCTTATCATGGAAGTCCTGTCTAGTGTTCCTAAGTGCAAGAAGGCTGTGATAAGCCTTATGGAGAAAATACATACATTAGGTAAGCTTCGTTCAGGTGTGAGTTATAATGCTGTTGGCTGTGAGTTCAATGTTAATGAATCAATGATATATATTAAATGAGGTGTCTTTAAATAGAAACACACATAAAACAAGGCTATGTATTTGATCAGTTGATGAAAATGTCATGATCAGAAGCTCACAGGAATCTAACCTCGTGTGTTTCCTCTAGAAGCAATGGTTCAGTATTTGCAAATTCAGTGTTCATGGTGATTTTATACAGCATAACTACCACAAATAACAAGAATCCACTGTATATCTAATTTTAACCCAATACTTCCTTTGACTAGACTTTGCCTCTTTTGTTTATCTGCCTAATTAACTCTTACTTGGTTTCTCAGAGGAGCCCTGGTGGCGCAGTGGTTACAGCACTTGGTGGCTAACCGAAAGGTCGGCAGTTCAAACCCACCAGCTGCTCCATAGAAGAAAGATGTGGCAGCCTGCTTCGGAAAGATTTACAGCCTTGGAAACCCGATGGAGCAGTTCTACTCATAGGGTCACTATGAGTCGGGATCAACTCAATGGCAGTGGTTTGGGTTTGGGTGGTTTCTCAGATAGCTTACACTCCATCTCCTCCAGGAACACTTCCTCAGCCATCCACAGCTCCCCCACCTCCAATTTCCCATAATAGTCCTTTCTTTTATTGAATTAGGAGTCCCTCATCTGGGTTTCAAAATCATTCTGTATATATTAACTTCACAGAAGTAATCACACTGTACTGCATTTTTATAAGACGCAACTTCTCCACTAGTCTGTGAATTCCTCAAAGACAAGGATCTTCACTCATTTTTATGTTCCAGTTCTTAACAGTGTCTGGTGTTTAGTAGGCACTCTAAAATGTCTGTGAAACAACTGAAAAAATGTGTGAATGAATGGATGATTTTTGGACTTAGAATTTTAGAGACAGGTCTTAGAAAGCATTTAGTGTACCCTGATTCATCCAAAATTCCCTAAACGAGTATTTCTTAAGAGTTGTGTCAGGATATTAACACAAGGAAATCATTATCCATGTTCAAGAAAACACAGACATTTTACTAATGAAAATAGGATTAAATAAAAGCCTTACCGGCAAAGTTCCAGGCAGAGATGCGTCAAAAAAAGAAACCAAAGAATTTGGAGGTGCTGCAAAGTGGACTTGAGATCCAGAGAAGAGTTTAGAGTTGGAAGAAATCTGTGCATGAATTTCCAAACCTACCACAGCTGCCCATTCGTGTTCACTAAAGAAAAAGATAAATGGTTAAGAAGTAGTTGTGCATGAATTTCTGAGCCTAAAGCCCAAATACTAATTTCCTACTTGTGTTTTTAACTTACTAAAATTTTATATCTTTACATTAAAAATGTGTCTTATTTTAGTGGTGACTAAATAAAAAACAAGTCATAATGAACACCCTGCAACAAGACTGGCAAAATAAAATTCATTTACAATTTGGCATTAGGAGAGTTCACTGTACAAACAGAAAGGTGATAGAGAACAGAACAATTTGGCATCTTAAAACAATTTAGAAATGGGTATCAGGTGACAAGTGCTTGGTTGACTTCAGGGAAAAGCAGCATTTTGTAAACTACCTGTCCCTTATCAACTAATCACTTGGTAAATGAAGAAAACTGATCTTGTGAACATTATTTAGAATTAACATAAACATCAAGATTCTACTATTACAGGAATAACAGTAAATAAATCATTCCACATCTCATTATTAAAAAAGGAAATTCTCTATCTTGTTGTGAATACATTTTATAACAATAACTTGCAAATACAATTACCAGAATGACTCAGCTTTAACAGATTACCTCTAAATGGTACTCCTCCAGGAATTTTGTGCCTAGAAAACATTAAACCATTGGATGTGGCATTTTTTTGGTCCCCAAAATAATTTTCACTTCCTTAGATCTAATTTCAGGTTCCTTTGCTTATTTGCTCAGATTTGACTGCTATCAAATCTAAGGAGCTGTTAAATGCTATAATAATCTTATTTGGCCACTCCTACTCTGTTGAGTCTGCACCGTTCATTCCATACACAGGTCTCTCCAGGTTCTTTTAAGTGTGCTTATTCCCTCTGAAACTCATGTATGCTGGGCAATCTCCAGATGGTCTGTTTACACATACTTTGTTTTTATTTTGTCTGTTCCTACCATGCTCTTCTCCCAAGCAACTTTCTGTACTATCTAGATTTTTGTTTACATGTATTGAGTTTTGTTATCATCATTTCAACACATGAAACTCTACATGTAGTATTGTGTATAGTGTATATAGTGTAGAATTGCAAGAAGATGAATTCCTTCATTTTAAAGCATGGAAACACAGCCTTTAACTGAGGGAAGTTAAACTAAGAGTTCATCAGCAATTCTGCATTCACTGAAGTATTATTCAAAGTATTTTCACAGTTACACTGCATGAGAGAAAAAAGTATTTTCCATTCACAGTGAGATAATCTGAAATTTATGAAAAGAATAGAAACTGACTACTTCAGGATATTTCCTCTATCTCAAAGGATAAACAAAATATTAGAAACATGTCTTATGATTCTGTACTTAAAAACATTTGACTTATATAATGAAGCATAAACAGTTGTCCAGAGGACATCTAACAAAATAAGCAAAACTTTCTACATTAAGAGGGAAAATCTCTTCCATTTGCTACATTGTCCTAGGTCTAGACACACGTTCAAAATAAATCACCTCCATAAATAGCTAGTGTTTTCTGACTAATGACATTAACCCACCACTATGCAGCCCTTGGTTTCCAAGGCTGGTGGTACAGTGGTTAAGAGCTGGGCTGCTAACCAAAAGACTGAATCCGTCAGCGCTCCTTGGAAACCCTATGGGGCAGTTCTACTCTGTCCTATAGGGCCACTGTGAGTCGGAATCGACTCCACGGCAACGGAGTTTTTTGTTTTGGTTTAATCTTAGGGAAGTAGACTACCACGGCTTTCCTCCGTGGAGCGGCCGGCCTTTCTGTTAACAGCCAAGTGCTTTAACCACTGTACCACTTGGGCTCCATTAAGTGCTGGATTAAAAAAAAAAACACGAACCCTTTGCTATCAAGCAGATCCCGACTCATCGCGACCCTGTAGGACAGGGAAGAACTGCCCCACAGGGTTTCCAAGGAGTGGCTGGTTGGTGGATTCGAACTGCCGACGTTTTGGTTAGCAACCCTAGCGCTTAACCACTAAACCACCAGGGACCCCCCTAAAAATTATAGCCTTGGAAACCCTGTGGAGCAGTTCTACTCTGTCTTACTGGATCACTCTGAGTCGTAATCGACTGGACGGATATGGCTTTTGGTTTTTTATCCAGAGCTTATACTAAAGTTTCCCTTTCTACCTTTGGAACAGTGCTGGCCGACAGTAGCGCTAACTAATGTCAGCTAAATATAATCCTCTTCAAGTGTCACCGACCTCGCTGCTAATGGTAAGGTGACTGGATCTACTCTTCTATCTGTACTTCCTCGGATTCAAGAACCCACTTGCGATTTTACATTCGTGAGTTCCCGATAACGCCTATCTCTATGAAGACAGTGATTTTATGTGTGTGGGCGCGGCTGACAGAGGCCCAGTTTTGTGTTTTCATTTAGGTTTCAAGGCTCCAAATTATAGCCCAACATCCTCCCGCCCACCAAAACATACAGACAAAAGGCTCGACTGTAGTGGCCACTATCTCCCCAGCCCCGCAGTTCCACCTAACTCTTCGGTGGGCTGTAACGGTATGAAATAGTATACCCTTTCCTCGGCTTCTGGGCTGTGATTAGTGGCTGCTGAGCCATTGAGCTCTGTCCGCTCATCCCGCTGAGCGTGAAATCATTCGGAGCGCCTAGTCGATGGCAAGAACCGCCGTCAACATAGGCTAAAGCCCAACGTCTTCCCGCACAGCCCCAGCGAAGCATGTGCGCCGCCATTGCACCGCCAGAGTTTTGGTCAGGTGACACAGTCGCCGTCTACCGCGAGGCTTCCTGGGAGGCGTAGTTCTAGAAATGTGTAAAAACGCTAAAGGCTCGGACCGGAAGACTACTACTTCCGGCGAGCATTGCGACCCGAAGGTGGCCGGAAACCTGTCCGGGAGGGTAGGAAGGGAGAACTAGAGGAGAGGATAGGAAGGTTTGTGGAGCGGGAGATGTGACTCCTCCTAGCGGGGGATTGGAGAGGTTTGTGAGTATGTGTGTGAGTTTTGAGTGTAAGCGCTTGGTGCCTGAGATCCGATGCTGAGAAGCGTGGCCGGGATATTATGACCCAGTTTACCTTGCGATGTAAAAGACCTTGACATCTCCGTGAAGACTTCCTGGATCGCCAAACCCCCACAATTATTTTCTCGGTCAACGCACTTCACACACCTTTGGGCATTAGTTCAACAAGTACTTTTTTGCGTGCCTGCTATACGCCGGGCACAGTTTTTAGGCCCTGGGGATACAACCGTGAGCAAGACAGTCATGGCTCATAGGCTCATGGAGCTTACTTTCTAGGGAAAGGAGACATGCAAAAAAGAAGTTAGCAAAATGAGATAATTTCATATAGGCAGTAAATACTATATTTAACCAGAGCTGCTTGGAGGCAAGTCGACCTAGACAGAACCTTCAGGTACGTTTTTCTTACTCTTCTGTTTGTTCTTGGTCAGTATCTAAACCATTCTCCTGAAGTGTGATGAAATCTGAGCAGATACTATTACTCCAGCAGACTTATTTTCCTGCTTCAAAACTAACATCCCATGTTGAAACTCCCACGAATTTTCTTGTTTTTGACACGCAATCTAAAATACTCGTTCAACCGTTCTTTATTATATCAGCCTATTTAATTCTCCCGTTAGTACTTATGACTGTCTGATATTTATCTTCTGTCTCCATAAGCTCCATTACAGTGGGGACCTTGTATGTCTTATTTAACACAGTATTTCCTGAGTACAAAGTAGGCCTCTAAAAAATACTAGTTGAATGAAGTAGCTTGTTGTGGAGAATGCATTTGACCAAGGATGGAATGGAGGAATTCAGGAGTAGTACTGTATTTTTACACAAATGTGATTGTTTGCTGGCTGCGCCCCACCCCCCACCCCACTGTGAGCACCCTCACAAGCAACACGATGCCAATCCTCTTCAATATATTGCTGTAAAAAAAAACAGTAAAATAACATACGGCACTTACCTCACAGGTGGGGAGGGTGCAGCGATGGAAGGTGTCATTATTTGCATAAAAATACTATAGTAGTTCCCGGAGAGAGGTGATGAATTAGGGGTTAGTGGAGGCAAAGAGAAATAGACCAATTTTAGTAGATTTAGGGAGTAAGGCTGAAAGACTTGGTGATGGATTGGATATGGTGGTGAGATACTAGGAGGGTCAACTAACTCCTGGATTTCTGGCTTGCACACCGGGATGGCTGATGGAGCTATTCACTGAGATAAGAAAACCATAAAAGGGCCAGACTTTCAGGGTTGCCTTGGAGACATCCAAGAAGATCACCAGTCAAGTAAGGATCATTGATGCTTAACTCTGACTGTGGAGCAGAGGAAAAAGCTGCATACTCTGCATTCTTCACACCAATAGGTTAGTAGTTACTGATCAATAACCTATTGATTAACTAATGATTCATTTCCATTAATACTCTTGTGCAGTTATATTATAAAATTTAATCTCTGTATATTCAAGGTGGCAATTTTTAGGTACCCTACTTAAAATTGTCATTATTTACTTTTTCTATCTTTTCTCCTTTTTCATCCACTATCACTGATCCAAATTGCTACAGGAGAAGTTTTTCACATGGCCAAGAATGAAAATAAGAGAAATGACAGAGAGTGGAAATTCGAGGTGAAGACTTGTTCCAAAATTTACCTCTAATTATTGCCCTTCATATCAGGCCTGGATCATTCTTTAGACCCTTTACAAGTTTTTCTCCACTGAAATTCTGTGTTTACTACCTTTAGGTAAACCTGCCTTCTCTTCCTCATTTAACTCCTCGGGTTGTTCTGGCCCAACTTGGGGTCAGGAGAGTTGCCTCTGAGCAGAGAATGTTCTGCCTTTGGTAAGACTGGAAGAGAGGGGGAATCCTGTATATCAAAAGTGAACATGGGCACTGTCATGGATTGAATTGTGTCCCCCCAAAAATGTGTGTAGCAACTTGGCTAGGTCATGATTCCCAGTATTGTATGATTGTGTTATCTGATGTGATTTCCTTGTGTGTTGTAAACTCCACCAGTATGATGAGATTATACGTGATCTCCTCATGTGTTGTAAATTCTATCACTGTGATGAGGTTATACTGATGAGATTGGCAAGATTAGTGTCTTAATGCAATCTCTTTTGAGATATAAAAGAGAGAAGTGAGCAGAGACACATGGAAACCTCATACCCCCAAGAAAGCAGTGCTGGGAGCAGAGCGTGTCCTTTGGACCTGAGGTTCATGTGCAGAGAAGCTCCCAGACCAAAGGAAGACTGATGACATGGACTTTCCTCCAGAGCCAATGGAGAAAGCATTCTCCTGGAGCTGATGCCCTGAATTTGGGCTTGTAGCCTATTGGACTGTGAGAGAATAAATTTCTCTTTATTAAAACCATCTCCTTGTGGTATTCGTGTTAGAGCAGCACTACATGACTAAGACAGGCACCCTCTAGCCAAAAGGAGAGGGAGGCCCATGCTACCTTACCACTGGTAATCTGCACACTTAGGAGGCCATTCACTCCCTAACACAGGGGGGCTGGCGATGTTGTAAGAACCACTTAAGAGAGAGCAACACATCCAAGGAAAATCCTAATTTATGGGCAAAATGCACTATTAATGGAAACTCATCTTTGTTTATTAAGAACATTATGCAGCATACAGGATACCATTTCAAAGGGCCCCACCCCACCACTAGAGGGAGATAAAATCCTATGCATGTCAGTGTATTTGAGTCCTTTGACAAGCACAAGCTCTTCAATGCATCTTACTTTAATCATGACCCTTTCAAAATCCCACAAGAGCTAATGGAGGAAATAGGGGCTTGTCATCGATTTCCCTGGCTTCCCCTTCCCCCAAAATTATCTGTCATTTCCAGAAATTCCTGTTGGTTTCCTTCTGCTTGGTCTGGTGTCCATGAGTGCACTGTTTTCTGACACCCCTCTGGCCTGGCCAGTCAGGTGCTGCCCCTGACCCTCCTTCCCTGGGACCATTTCTCACCTTCCTCCTGAATGTCAAGTCTGATACCTGTCAGAATGCTTACAGACAGCTCTCTAGCAGAGAGAGCTATTTTGGTTCCACTGAAAAGGTGGCTGTCATCTGGAAGACACAGAGACTTTCATTGTCAGGGTGCTCAGGAGGTAGTAGGACAGGGTTTCCAGTAAAAACATTTTCTTAGGGAGAGTTTCTTAGCTCTAATTTTATCCACATAATTCACACAGTACAAATAGTTTTAGAGTAGGTTTTTTAAAAGTTACGGAAGCCAGAGATGAATTTTGAGTTGTTACTTACAAATGGCAATAGTTTGGAAGGATGTCTAAATCAGCGTGTTGGTTTTTGTTTAGTATTCAGAGACTCGTGGAATGTCACAGTTGGAACTGACTGGCTCACTTCTATATTTGACTTAAAATCCCCAGGTACCTAGCTAAATGCATTGATTTCTGAACACAGATCATTTTTTCCCCAAAATCTGAGTTGTGTTTAACTGCAGTCGCTCCCTTTCATATCCTTTCACTGATGTGGGGTAGGAGATGATAAGATAAATATGGTGTTCTAGGAATTATAACACCTTCAGTAAGCTGGGTACAATTTGAGAGAATAATATAAGTGGTTCTAAGCTTCCATTTAAAAAAATGCAGTAAATAAATGGAAACATTAAGATTTCAAATAAAAGTAAAGGAGATACCTTCCACTATTCATTTTAAAAATGTATCATGGCAATGTATCTGAAAATCTATTTGTATACGTTTTTGAATCTTAAAATTACGTTAACTAACCTGTTCTTTGTTTAACTGCCTTTGTCCTGTGGAAACAAAGTCAATGCTTTAATAAAGTCTAGTAGACTAATAAAAAGGAATACTGGTGGCACAATGATTACACGCTCTGCTGCTAACTGAAAAGTCAGCAGTTGGAACCCACCAGCCGCTCAGTGGTAGAAGATGTGGCAGTCTGCTTCCGTAAGGATTTACAGTGTTGGAAACTGTATGGGGCACTTATACTCTGTCCTGTGGAGATGCTATGAGTCAGAATTGTCTCGACGGTACACAACAACAACAGACTAATAAAATGCTCCTTGCAGTCCAACAGAGCTGAATGTGGGTGATTATCTCAGTATTTCTTAACATATTTCTGATGAGATCACGGTTGAGGGTTTGAGCCCTCTGTAGGACTGTAGTTTCTCTCTGTTCTCTCTGGCTTCTAAGTCTGTAGAACTCAGCCAGCTGCCTTGAAATTTTATGCCTTGTGGGTAGGGAGGGAGGGTCAGTGTGAGTTCTCTTTAAAAACACACACACAAAGGAGTCCAACTGAAAATGGTGTACATATGGTGAACATTGATAACGTTTTCACATAGGAGGAACACTGGAACTAGAGAAGGTCCTGTTTTTGAAAAAGCATTCTGAAAATGTAAAGTTTCTCCTTAGAAAATCTACATTTCAAGATCCAGTTAAGTGTCATTAGAGGGGGAAAGAAAGAGTGCATGCATGCTGGGCAATGGGGAGGAAAAGATTCATTTCCTTTTATTTTACCGTTGAAGTCTTGATTCTGATAAAATACTGATGCGGAGGGAACAATTGCTTTCTCCAGAAGATTGCTTTGAGGCAAAGAAATCTATAGCATTTTCTTCCTTTCCAATGCAGGGAAATAGAACATCCTGTCCAGTGTCTCTGTAGAGATGAAGTACCATCTAGGGACGATGAAGCCAGTATTTAGCTGCTGTTAGGCTTCCTGCCCCATACACTTTAATCTCTCTATGGTCTTCCCTCTTCTATCTGGTCTCAAGGGATAGTTTACTGTTTTGCCAGGCTTCTTATCCAGAAATCTGACTAATCCCTGAGAACAAATGGGAATTATGCCCAGTCAAGAAGCCCCTCCTCAGCCCTGCACAATCACCTTGACTCACCACCTACTTGAAAGAAGATGCAATGGTAGAATTCTTACCTTCCGTGCAGATGACCTGGGTTCGATTCCTGGCCAATGCACCCCATGCACAACTACCACCCGTCTGTCAGTGGAGGCTTGTGTGTTGCTATGATGCTGAACTTCCAGACTAAGACCAAGTAGGAAGAAAGGCCTGGCAATCTACTTCTGAAAATCAGTCAGTGAAAACCCTTTGGATCACAACAGTCCTGCTATGCACTGGGGAGCTCTCTCCTTTGTGTTTTGGAATTGGGTATTTAGCCTTTAAAGTTAGAGAGCTTGTACACACACACACACACACACACACACACATTTACTTTTAAGCAGCAAGTATCTTCTTTCAGGGTCATGTACAAATAATAATCAGGAGCTTTTAGGTTTCACAACAGATGATGTTTTATATGACAGCTTATTCTGGTTTTAAATCTAAAGATGTTTAGGAGTAAAAGTATGATGTTAAAGAACTACACCACCAAGACACATGAAGTTTGATGACATCTGTCTCTCAGTGAATAAATTCCTACTTGATAATAGGAAGGAAGATGTATCAGAGTCCACCAGGGTGGTACAGGTGAGAACAGAAAGGCTTTTCTTATATATCCTGCCAAGCGATACAGTGTCAGTACCTGCATGTATCAGAACTGGTATCTGTGTATCTAGGCTGCGCTTGAACAAAGAAAGGATGGTCTACACAAAGCAACAAAGACTGAAATTTTGTTGGTGGCCTTCAGGGCTCACCACAGTTTAACGTATAGCACTGAGAGGAAATTAGTGCTCATGAAGAGGTGCCAGACTGAATTAAAATCAAGCAGCTCAACTCAACCACATTAGCAATCAAATGATACAACTACTGAGATAAATGCAAAGAGAGACAGAAAAAAATTTCCAGCGATTCATGAATACTAAGGAGGAAAAGACCAGCACAGATGCTATTTGTGCCTCCCTGGAGTCTGATTCTAGAATCTGATTTACCAATAATATTTGATGACTTGACCCAACAGTGGTTTCAAGTTGATGTTGATCCCACACTTAGATCAGCTTTGCTACTAAAAGGCATTTTCACTCCTTTCACATATGAAAGGACAAATGAAAAATGGTATGAAGAATGGGACTGTATGCTATGTTTCTCAAAAGGCAAAAGAGAGTAAGACTACCTAAAATGCCACTCCAGCAATAACAGGGCCTATCTAGCCCAATATTCTACCTTTGTTCATTCTCTAAAGTGGTTATCTTCATGTTTTTAATCCAAAGCCCCAAAGCTGCACACAGTATTCTACTGGGCAGTCAGTCTAGAGTTTACTTGTAAAGAATGAGTTCTTTAAAGACAATCAGAAAAAGATTTGTATCTCTTCCCTGGTAATGTGTAGTGCATTGCTGGGTTTATTGATTGATTGATTTATTTTGGTTGCCATTGTACACTGATAGAGTATCTTCAGGAAACATTTGCTCGTGGTTCAGAACCCATAAAATAGAGTTATTTAAATAAATGTATTACCTTCCGCTTAGCACGTTGAAACTCACACAATCTCATGAAATGTTCTCACAATTTTTGAGGGTCAGTTCGACGTTTTGCAATCTTTCAGAGTTTATTTTCCTTAGCAGATGTCAAAATAAAGAATCTTGAGTTTGGGAAAGAAAATACCTGTCTTGCTTAGTTCTGTAGACCAGCCACCTTTTTAGGCATCTGGGATCTTTCTCTTGTGATCTGTGACGAGAGGACCTTAGCAGCTATGTACAAACCACCCTTATATCTCACTTCCCTAAGGGAGACCAAGGGTATTTTGTTGTTGGCTTAACTTCTGCTGGGCTTATCTTTATGCCCTTGTGTTCTCTTTACCCAACAGAGATATAAGGTGTCATTTAATTCAAAGAGATAATAATATCCTTTTGTGATGGTCTATTGTGCAATGGATAAAATGAACTGTGCTTCTCACTGTGTAAGTTAATAGAAGTTGTCTATGGAATTGAAAAATAAAATTGAGTATATATATTTTGGTTGGATTTCTATAGCACCATTGAGTCAAATGTTGTGTTTTTCTTCTCAAAAAACAAAAACAAAAACGTGTTATTTTCAAGTGTCAAGCAACAGTAAGCTTGGAAGTGGTAATTTTCACCCTGTCTGAAATATAATGTGTCAATATAGGCCAAATTACAGGAAAATCAATTCGTTTCTTTTACAAGAGTCACATATCTGAGGTCCTATTCTGTCTCTGGTTACTATAGCTAATGTCTGCTCCTATCCAGAGAAATTCTTAGGAGAAAACCACCCATAGATTTTTTTTCTAGAGCAAAAACCTGATACAACCTGGGCCTTTAATTCTTGTCAATTAAAGCAATACATATCTTCCTTGAACACTTCCTCTCTTCCTATATTTTTAAACCTCATACTCTTTAAAGAGCAGTTAGCATGTTACTTTCTGAGGCCTAAACTTCCCAATACTACAACTTCTATAGCATACTATCTGTGCCTTTTTAGGTAAGGTCAAGCCCATAATGATTCCCAAGCATGTGGTTTCACTAAGTCTGATCTAAGTCAAGAACTCTTCTCTCTTATCCCTTGGTAGAAAATCTACTAACATGTTCAATCATACAAGTATATTTAGGCCCAAAGTTTTCTTAGTGTTACTTTTCATAGATTTACATTTGAACATGACTTTCTGGCGAGATAAACAGTATCCCTGTGGCTCAGTCATCTAGTGCTGCTGTAACAGAAATACCACAAGTGGATGGCTTTAACAAAGAGAAATTTATTCTCTCACAGTCTAGTAGGCTACAAGTCCAAATTCAGGACATCATTTTCAGGGGAAGTCTTTCTCTCTGTTGGCTCTGGAGGAAGGTCCTCATTGTCATCAATCTTTCCCAGACTAGGAGCTTCTCTGCGCAGGAACCCCAGGTCCAAAGGATGTGCTGTGCTCTGGGCACTGCTTTCTTGGTGGTATGAGGTTTCCAACTCTCCGCTTGCTTCCCTTTCCTTTTATCTCTTGTAAGATAAAAGGTGGTGCAGGCCACACCCCAGGGAAACTTCCTTTACGTTGGATCAGGAATGTGACCTGGGTAAGGGTATTACAATCCCACCCTAATCCTCTTCAACATAAAATTATAATCACAAAATGGAGGACAGCTGCACAATACGGGGAATCATGGCCCAGACAAATTGATACACAATTTTTTGGGGGGGACATAATTCAATCCATGACACCCTGTAAACATGGTGTGGCAGCAGGGGTGTTGGACCGCCTCTAATTACATGAGGGAGAGAGAATCACGTGATCAACAGCCCAAGGCTAATTGCTGTGAGGTGGAGGTCAGACATACCTCTACCCTCCAAACTTTTTACCAATTCTGACATCAGCTGTCCCTCCCACGGCACTCTCTACTTCTCTCCTGGGTTCAATAATTCATTATAGTGGTCACAAAGAACTCACAAACCGAACTTACAGTTATGGGGTTTATTAGGGAAGTAACAGGTTACAATTTGGGATACATGTCTTCAATCAGGACAGCGTCTTCTCAGCCGTGCCCGTAGGCAGGCCTCCCTCTGGCTCTCAGCCCTTTGGCCCCTTGGCCCCTTGGCCCAGCCTCTGCTCTGCTCGAGCAAGTGTTACACAGCTCTTTAGCTCTGCCAATAAGTGCCCATGGCACCCCATTCCACCAGGAAGCCTCCTGCCCGAAGGCGCTAAGCTCTCTTGCTCTGTGGGTCAGCACACCCACTGTAGCTGCCTTACTCTGTGGGCCAGGAAGCTCATTGAGTCATCTCACACGGTCTCCTGGTTCTGTTGCCACTGCTTCTCTGCCACTGCTTCTCGCCATCTTGCAGCATCTCCACTGTTACAGCTCGCTCTCTCTGTCTCCTGAATCTAGGAAGTTCTCAGTGCAGGGACCCTGGGTCCAAAGGACCCACTCTACTCCCATCTCTTCTTTCTTGGTGGTAGTGAGGTCCTCCCTTTCCACCTCTGAGATGACTCGTTTTAAGCCTAGCAGGATGGCAAAACTGACCAGTCTCCTCTTTAGGGTTCCATATTCCTTATTTACATGGTCCCAACCCCACAAGGGTGCCATGCACCTTATTTGTGTTATTAGGAAGCTGTCCAATCCCTGTAGTGGGCCACAAGCATCTTATTTGCATAGTCCTGCCCAATCATTTGGTGGGAGTTAAGACCATGGCGAGAAAGGCCATATAAAAGTGATCCATCACACCACAGTCCCAAAATTTCACTTGCTTTTCTCTTTTATGTGTTTCTAAGAGGAAGGCTTTTATTTCGAAGATTCATTCCAGTGTCAGGTAACTTCTTATACTGCACATAGGGAAACCAAATAAATCTAAATGCAGGAGCAACAAATATGTTTTTTAAGACAAACAACATTTATTATTGATTTCCAAATATTACTGATTCAATTTTCCCCACTGTAGTACAGGGCAGCCATAATCAGCAAAATCTTCAATTAACATTGACTTTCACTGAAAGTACAGAAGAAGAGGAATTGCTTTACAGAATTGTTAAGCAACATAAAACTTGTAGTAAGCCAAGTTATAACTCTCTTGTTATCTAGGGCCTATAATTAATTTTTTAAAAATCAAAGCCCTTCTAAAAATAGTCTCGAGTATTGAATTCCAGCATGGTGCTGCTTTTGGTGGAAGGATTTCTGTAAAATGCAAGTTTATTTATAGATTGCAAGTGACTCAAAGATGTTACAGTATAAAAGAAAATGACACTCTAGAGTCTTTGTTCGGGGTTGTTTAGGGCTCTCTTCAAATGCTCAATTCTCTCAGAAAATTGCTTTTAATCTTCTGAAGCAAAAGGAATTTCATAAATTAAAATTGTTGGCCAGATGGAATTTCCTGGTTAATTTTTTAATGCTTGGTGCTAAACATAATAATGAAAGGGGAAGTTCTGAGAGTAAACCCAAATAACATTTCATAAAATATTGCTCTAAATAGGAGTTATCCCTTACTTTACGGTTTCCACCCACCCTCTTCATGGACAACCTGACTATACCTTAAAATACGAACGTGGTTAGCCTCCCTCCCTCATTCCCTTCCATTCCTTCATTTTCTTCTTCACTCAACTTTCTTCTCCAGTTCATTCTCTATTTATTCATTAAGTCCTTACTAGTTATAGGCTCTGTTCCAAGACATACTGAGTCTTATGCCTTATGTACCTCGGTAGAAGAATATTTTTAACAGTTTGTACTACTAAGTTGGTGTCCCTGGGTGGGGCAGATGGCTTGGCAAAAAATAGTGGTTGGTTGTTAACTGAAAGGTTGGAGGTTCTAGCCCACCTAGAAGTACCTCAGAAGAAAAGCCTGGCAATCTACTTTCAAAAAAATCAGCCTTTGAAAACCCCATGGAACACAGTTCTACTCTGACACACATGGGGTTGCCACAAGTTGGAATTGACTCAACAGCAACTGTTTTTTTTACTTGTTTACAGTTTTATAGAAACTAGTGTTTGTGATATTGAAAGCAAAGGTGAGCCTTCTCTTTATATTTTCTTTTCCCACTCACACTCAACATGAATATATTCATTTGGATATATGGGTATTAAAGAAACAAACTTTTGGGGGGAAAAATCTGTCAAGACTGAGATTTTTGAGGACAAGACCATATCTTTCATTATTCAGTGTAATTTCAGTTCTCAGAACTATGATAGATGTACTGGTAGCCATCTACCCTCTTTTCCGGGGAGTGGTTTCCCCTTCCCCATCTCTGCACCTCCACCCACGTGGCTGTTAAAAATTGCCAGGCTGAGCTAGTACTCCACGCCATAGCTGGTTACTTAATTTGTGGAGTCTAGTGCCAAACTGAGGAGTACTGGTGACACAGTGGTTAAGCACTTGGCTGCTAATGGAAAGGTCATCGGTTGGAACCCACCAGCTGCTCTGTGGGAGAAAGATGTGGCAGTCTGTTTCCATACAGATTAAAGCCTTGGATACCCTATAAGGCAGTCTTCTGTCCTACAGGGTTGCTATGAGTCGGAATGGACTCGATGGCAACGGGTACAGGTAGCACCAAGTTAAAATGCTGGATCCCCTGCTCAAAAACTGAGTATTTCAAGATGGCAACAGTAGAGTGTTAGAGCAGGCACGGGGCCCTTCTAAGAGCAGACTCCCTTTGTAACTGCACAGGCTGTATGCTCACGAAGCCTACTCTGTTCCGTGCCTACACACACACACACACACACGCACACACACGCACACAGAGACACACACAGAGACACACACACACAGAGTCATGGTTTATTGGGACATAGGGAAAGAGAATATCTGACCCAAGTAAGACCAGAGCCCTTTCTTCCTTCTTTGTACCAGAACTGAGAAAAGAATTTTGTCACAACTGGGTAAAAATGGAGACCTATTGGAAATCTTGCTTCCAGCCATGTGGAGAAAGCCTTTGACACGCAGAACACACATCCCTCCATTCTACCTCAGACTCATGCAGAGATTTTGGCATGTGTCCCAAATATCACCTAAAGGCCAGTGACCTGGATTTACTGTCTGTGAGCCATGAGGCTCAGGAGGCTAGGAAACGAGCATTTTCCAGATCTGTAATTCTCCAACTCTACAGCCAGATTCTACAAGACCAACTTCATCGACAGCCATTCATGACTACTAATGCAGAAGAGTTCTTGATTACTCATTTTTCTCAACCAAGGTTCATATAACCGTCGTTCGCTTAGACCTTGATAGTGCAGTGACACTGAGATTAGAAACTTGCTCCTCTCAGGCCGGTCATCAGCCAAGGCTACTTTTTAACAAACCAACTGCAGGTTGATTCTGAGTGCTTCCTTATGGGAAAACCTCTTGAGGTAAAAGCAAAGAAAACCACATATACCAGGGAGACTGTGTCTCCACAGTTTCATTCTCTTTCTCCTTTTCCCAATGGTACAACCCCCAAGAATTTTCTCAAAGAGGAAGTCACTGGTATATGAATAAAGACTGTGTCCTGGCAGATCTCTTGACTGGAATTTTTCTGGGCACTAGTTCTAGACGGCAAGTTTGGGGGCACAATTACCATGAACTTGGATCTGGGCTTGGAATTTTCTGAGTTTTTTCTATCATCACATTAGTCAGACTCTTCAAGGAAAGAAATAAGGACCAGAGTTAAATGATAGCCTTAAGTAAAAATTTAAATTTGATGAGCAATTGGTTCTCAATTCACACATGGAAACTTAGGGGAAATTTAGCTGGATTTATTGTGCTATCTCAGGCATTTTAAAATAAAACTGTGTGTAGATTGAAATTTATTCTAAAAAGAAATTCCTCAAAACGTACCTAAAATTTAGGTTCATAGATACAACAAGCAGCTTGTTGTAGAAGAATACTTAAGCAAGTTATCATTCTTAGGAAGATTGTTTTTAATGTTGCCTTTTGGAAATTGATAGATAAAAATGACAATACACAGCATGGTGAGAACTAATATTTTCAGTGTGAATTTAGATCCACCCAGACCTCTTTGTCCCTAATCTTGGCAGGATTAATATCCAGAGCTCAGCTTCTGCGCACTGCCTCAGAGGTGAGAAATTGATATGTGTCATAATGATGACTTGCTCTTACATTAATATTTTTAGCTCTTTCGGTTGAATACAATTTAGCTATCTCCTGAGTAGCAACAGGGTAAAGCTAAGGTGAGAGCCATAGGACTTGGAGTGAGAGCAAGCCCGAAAAGACAGTCCCTAAGGGAGAGTTCTTCTACCAGTGTCCAGAAGACCATGTCCATATGTCTTCCTGGAACTTTTGCCAAGACATTCACAGAATCAGAATTACTTCTTCATGGTCATTATGCAGTGTCACATCTTAACAGAGCCAAAGGAATAAATTCCAGACATGCAGAACACACATCCCTTCAGCCTCTCTTAGGCAGGCTGTCAATGCACAAATCAAAAAGGGCAGCCAGAGCCCTAAGACTTTTCCAGCTAACCTATTGCTTACTGTCTGCCTTCCTGATGCAAGGGATTGAAAAGCTGACAGCCAGTCCCTTGTCCTCCACACTGCCTTTCCCTATGTAGACACTCCCGGGCTAGGAAAAAATAGGAGTAAGTAAGGGGGCAGGAAATAGAGGGAAGAGATTTTGTCAGGCAGAGAAGGAGAAATGAGCCATATATGGTCAAGGACCCTCTACTAAAGGACCTGCCACAGGATTTTTTCACTGTGCTGCCTGTCCTTTAACTGGCCAGAAAAGCGTACTCAAATGCCACCCCTCCCTCTCCTCATGTTTCTCTTTCTCTTCCTGCCTTATGGTCTGTCCTGCACAGCGGAATGCTTCTGAGTGTTTTCACTCTTTGAAACAGTATGAGTCCTGTCAAACCACAGCTTAAACTTTTCAGAAAAGCTCTTGAGCTTTCATTTCTGTAACCAAGATCAGCAATCTGTCAAGTACAGTGGTATTTCCAACTGACTGCTAGAAATCTCTACCTGGATGGCCCCCCCCGCCAGCACCTGAAATCAACATGTCTACGATCTCAGCGTCTTCTCCCCCAAACGGAACGTTCCTTTCCTGTACTTTTTTTCTGTTAATGAGAAATCATTCTCTCAGTTAATCTGGCTACCAGCATTGAAATTATATCTGCTTCTTGCCTCTCCTGGACCAGCATGTGTTTGGTGACCACCAGGTTTCTAACATGGGGGACAAAGCAGAGATGTTGTTGTTGTTAGGTGTCATAGAGTAGGTTCCAGCTCATAGTGATCCTATGTACAACAGAACGAAACACTGACCAGTCCTGCGCCATCCCCACAGTTGTTCCTATGTTTGAACCCATTGTTGCAGCCACTGTGTCAATCCATCTTGTTGAGGGTCTTCCTCTTTTTCGCTGACCATGTATTTTACCAAGCATGATGTCCTTCTCCAGGGACTGGTCCCTCCTGATAACATGTTCAAAGTATGCAAGACAAAGTCTCGACATCCTCAGTCTTCCTTAGTCATTGTCTGGCTTTTGCATGAATATGACGTAATTGAAAATACCATGGCTTGGCTCAGGCACACCTTAGTCCTCAAAGTGGTATCTTTGCTTTTTAACACTTTAAAGATGTCTTTCACAGCAGATTTGCCCAATGCATTGGGCAAAGCAGAGATGATACCTCCACAGAAAAGTCTGCAGGTTGGTGGGAGAGGATGCTAAGTGCAGTTTCAGACACAATGAGTTTGAGATGTCAGTGAGACATCAAAGTAGACATATGCAGGGCTAGTGGAAAATACTGGTCTGAAACCCAAGAAGTCAGAACTGGAAATCTAGATTTGGGAGTCATCAGAAGCTAAGCGGTAATTCAAACCATGGGCTTCCCAGAATGGGCAGTGTATAGTATGATTAAAAAGTTTTTAATATCCGTATTATTTATTTTTTCCCAAAAGCAAACATGAGGTTTCTGGGTCAGAAGCAGAAATGTTATAACCACATGGGTTCCTCACATCCCAGTCTCCTGCTTCAGGGTGATGAGATGAAAACTAGATGTCACTCTATGTTGTTGTTTTGTGCCATGGGGTCTCTTCTGACTCATAGCGCAATGGTTAAGCACTCGGCTGCTGACAGGTCAGCTGTTCTAACCCAGCAGCAGCTTCGCAGAAGAAAAGACCTAGTAATCTACTCCTGTAAAGATTTCTGCCTAGGAAAGCTTACAGGACAGTTCTACTCTCTCCTACAGGGTTGCTATGAGACTTTATGCACAAACAAGTTTTTGCAATATAGAAGAACTCCAAAATTATGACTAAATTTGATATGAACTTTTGCTCGTGTTTTTCTCTAGAAGTTTTATAGTTTTAGATTTAAATGTAGATCTAGGATTCCTTTTTAGTTAATTTTTATGCATGATGTGAGGTATGGATCAAAATTTATTTGTTGCGCATGAATATTCAATTGTTCCAGCACCATTTTTGGGAAAGACTATTCTTTCTCCACTAAATTGCCTTTGCACTACTGTCAAAAATTAGTTGTCTATATATATATGGGTCTACTTCTGGACGCTTTATTTTATTTCACACATTTATTTGTCTATATAGTATTTATACCAATTTCACACTGTGTTAATTATCATAACTTTATAATAAACCTTAAAATTGGTTAGTGTTATTTTTCTAACATTGTTTTTCTTTTTCAAAGTTGTTTTGACTATTCTAGATCTTTTGCATTCCTTAAAATTTTTTTGAAAAACGTTTTTAATTTCTACAAAAAAGTCTGCTGGGATTTTGATTGGGATTGTACTGAATCTATAGATTGATTTGGGGAAAACTGACATGTTAACAATATTGAGTCTTTTTTAGTTTGTTTAATTCTTTTTATTTAGTTCTTTTTTAGTGTATCTCAGCAACATTTTATAGCTTTAGTGTACAGGTATTGCACAATTTGTCATATTTACATAATACATCTAAGCATTTCATATTTTTGTGCTATTGTAAATGGTATTATAGTTTAGTTCTTGATTTCTGAGTGTTGCTAGTTGTCATGGATTGAATTATGCCCCCCTAAAAATGTGTATATCAGTTTGGCTGGGCCATGATTCCCAGTATTGTGTGATTTTCCTGTACGTTGCAAATCCTGCCTCTATGATGTTAATGAGGGAGGATGGCCAGCAGTTGTATTAGTGAGGCAGGACTCAATCTACAAGATTGGATTGTTGTCTTGAGGCAATCTCTTGAGATATAAAAGAGAGAAGCTAGCAGAGAGACGGGGGACCTCATACCACCAAGAAAGCAGTGCTGGGAGCAGAGCATGTCCTTTGGACCCAGTGTCCCTGAGCGGAGAAGCTCCTAGTCCAAGGGAAGATTGATGACAAGGACCTTCCTCCAGAGCTGACAGAGAAAGCCTTCTCCTAGAGCTGACACACTAAATTTGGACTTCTAGCCAACTAGACTGTGAGGAAATAAATTTCTGTTTGTTAAAGCCATCCACTTGTGGTATTTCTGTTAGAGCAGCATAGATGACTAAGACGCTAGTGTACAGAAATACAACAGATTTTTGTATATTGATTTTGTATTCTGCAAACTTGTTAAGCTTACTTGTTCTATTAGCTTTTTTTGTAGATTGCATTGGATTTTCTACATGGTAGTCATGTTGTCTGCAAATAAAATAAGTTTTACCTTTTCCTTTTCAATCCAGATGCATTTTTTTTTCCCCTTTCCTTATTGCACTGACTAGAACCTCCAGGACAAGATTGATTAGAAATGGCAGGAGTGAACATTTTTGCTTTGTTCTTAATCTTAGTGGGAAAGCATGGTGCCAGCTGAGGGTTTTTCATAGATGCCTTTTATCAGGTTGACAAAATTCCCTTCTATTCCTAGTTTTCTGAGTTTTTAGTGGGAATAGATGTACTTTTTGTTGTTGTTGTTCAAATTGCTGTTAAAATCAAGACTGAAGGGAACCTGGAACAAGCTAATGAAGAACTTGGAGCTGTGATAAAGAAAATCTGGAAGAAAACCAGCATGAAACTGCTTGACCAAATTGTCCCTCCAGCTGGCAATGATATGGTAACCATGGGAAAGTTCTGTGCCACATTCCTGACACAGGACTACTTCAGGAAATTGAAGAAATGGAAAGAACAAGGACTGGTGGGAAAATATCCAGCAAAGAACACCACAAATGCCCTACAGGTGGGATTAAGGACGCTTTATGACACTGGGCCAGAACTCCCAAGGGCTACATCATGTGATTTGCAAGATGACGAGCTGGAGGAAACAAAACGAGAAGAAAAAGATATGTTCAAAAGAAATGTGCCCTGCCTTACATTAGTATAGGAGAAAAAGGTGATGCATTAGCTTCCTAGGGCTGCCAAAACAAATTAGCACAAACTTGGTGGCTTAAAACACCATAAATTTATTCTCTCACAGTTCTGTGGGCCAAAAGTCTGAAATCAAAGTGTCGACGGGGTTTGCTCCTTCTTAGAGGCTCAGAGGAAGAATCCGTTCCATGCCTTTTTCCTAGCTTCTGGTGGTTGCTAGCAGTCCTTGGTACTCTTTAGGCTTCAGTTATTTTGAAACTCTGTTATTAGATGCATAGACATTTAGGATTGTTGAGTCCTCTTGAAGAATGGACCTTTTTATCATTATAAAATGATATTCGTTATCCCTGGTAGTATTCTTTGCTCTGAAATCTATTTTTTCTGATATTAATGTAAACACTCCACCTATTTTTTTAAAACTAGCTTTAGCATGGTGTGTCTTTTTCTATTCTTTTTTTTTTTTTTAATTGTACTTCAGGTGAAGGCTTACAGAACAAATAGTTTCTCATGAAACAGAAGTACACATGTTGTTTTATGACATTGGTTAACAACCCCACAACATATCAACCCTCTAACTTCTCAACCTCCTTTTTTTTTTGTGAAAATACACATAGCCAAAGATACACCGTTTCAAAAATTTCTACATGCACAGTTCAGTGACATTGACTACGCTCTTCCAATTGTGCTGTTATTCTCACTAAAGATGAAGGCTTACCGAACAAAATAGTTTCTCATTTAACAGTTACTACAAATGTTGCCCCATGACAATGGTTGACAATCTCACAACACATCAACACTATCTTTACTCAACCTTGGGTTCCCTATCACCAGCTTCCTTATCCCCTTCTGCCTTCTGAACCTTGTTACTGGACTCCTGTACCTCGTTAGTCTCATTTGGTCTTACAGGGCTGTCCACTCTCAGGCTGAACAGTGAACCTCGGAGGTAACTTCACCACTGAGCTAAAAGGATGTCTGGGGGCCATACTCTTGGGGTTTCTCCAGTCTCCTTTAGGCCAGTAAATCTGGTCTTTTTTTTTTCGCTTAGAATTATGCTCTACACCCTTCTCCAGCTCTGTCCAGAACCCTCTGTTGTGATGCTGGTCAGACAGTCAGTGGTGGTAGCTGGGCACCATCTAGCTATACTGGACTCAGTCCAGGGGAGGCCTTGGTAGCTGTGGACAATTAGTCCTTCGGACTAATCTTTTCCTTGTATCCTGTTCTCTTCATTCTCCCTTGCTCCCGAAGGGATAAGACCAGTGGAGTATCTTAGATGGCTGCTCACAGGCCTTTAAGACCCCAGACACTACTCACCAAGGTAGAATGTAGAGCATTGTCTTTATAAGCTGTGTCATGCCAATTGAGCTAGATGTTCCCGAGACCATGGTCCCCAGAGCCCTCTGCCCAGCAATTCAGTCCCTCAGGGAGTTTGGATGTGTCTGTGGGGCTTCCATGACCTTTCTTTGTACAGGTTGTGCTAGTTTCCCCTGTACTCACCCTTTACCCAAGATACCACTTACCTACTGCCTATTTAGTATTACCCCCCCTACCCCTCCCATCCCTGGTAACCAGCAAAGATTGTTACATTTTGTGTGTGAACTTTTTCATGGGTTTTTACAATAGAGGTCTCATACAATATTTGTCCTTTTGTGATTGACTTATTTCACTCAGCATAATGTCCTCCAGTTTCATCCATGTTATGAGATGGTTCACAGATTCATTGTTGTTCTTTCTCATTGCATAGTACTCCGTTGTGTGTATGTACCATAATTTGTTTATCCATTCATCTGTTGATGGGCATCTAGGTTGTTTCCATCATTTTGCTATTGTGAACAATGCTGCCATGAACACAGGTGTGCATACGTCTATTCGAGTGACGACTCTTATTTCTCTAGGATATATTCCTAGGAGTGGGATTGCTGGATTGAATGGTATGTCTATTTCTAGCATTCTGAGGAAGCGCCATATCATTTTCCAAAATGGTTGTATCATTTTGCATTCCCACCAGCAGTGCATAAGAGTTCCCATCTCCCCCCAGCCCCTCCAACATTTGTTATTTCCAGTGTTTTTGATTCATGCCAGTAATGCCGGGGTGAGATGGTATCTCATTGTGGTTTTAATTTGCATTTGTCTAATGGCTAGTGATCGCGAGCATTTCCTCATGTGTCTGTTGGCCATTTGAATGTCTTCTTTGGTGAAGTGTCTGTTCATTTCCTTTGCCCATTTTTTAATAGGATTATTTGTCTTTTTGTTGTCAAGGTGTTGGATTTTCTTGTAGATTATGGAGATTAGACCTTTGTCTGACTTACTGTCCAAAAATTTTTTCCCAGTCTGTAGGTTCTCTTTTGACTCTTTTGGTGAAGTCTTTTGAAGAGCATAGGTGTTTGATTTTTAGAAGATCCCAGTTATTTAGCTTATCTGTTGGGTTTTGTGTGTTGATGATTATGGTTTGTATCCTGTTAATGCCATGTATTCAGGCCTGAAGTGTTGGTCCTATTTTTTCTTCTATGAACTTTACAGTTTTAGGCTTTATATTCAGGTCTTTGATCCATTTTGAAGTAGTTTTTGTATACGGCATGAGGTATGGGTCCTGTTTCATTGTTTTGCAGATGGATATCCAGTTTTGCCAGCACCATATGTTGGACTTTGGGCCCTTGTCAAAGATCAGGTGACCGTAGGTGGATGGCTTTACATCTGGGTTCTCAATTCTGTTCCATTGGTCAATGTATCTGTCGTTGTACCAGTACCAGGCTGTTTTGACTACTGTAGCTGTATAGTAGGTTCTGAAGTCAGGTAGTATGAGTCCTCCAACTTTATTCTTCTTCTTCAGTAGTGCTTTACTTATTCTGGGCTTCTTCCCTTTCCATATAAAGTTAATGATTAGTTTTTCCATCTCATTGAAGAATGTTGTTGGTATTTGGATTGGGATTACGTTGTATTTGTAAATTGCTTTGGGTAGAATTGACAGTTTCACAATGTTGAGTCTGCCTATCCATGAGCATGGTATGTTTTTCCATTTATGTAGATCCCTTTGGGTTTCTTGCAGTAGTGTTTTGTAGTTTTCTTTGTATAGGTCTTTTACATCCCTGGTCAGATTTATTCCTAAGTATTTTATCTTCTTAGGGGCTATTGAAAATGGTATTGTTTTCCTAATTTCCTTTTCATCGTTCTCCTTATTGGTGTATAGGAATCCAACAGATTTTTGTATGTTTATCTTGTATCCTGCTACTCTGCTGAATCTTTCTATTAGTTCTAGTAGATTTCTCGTGGAGTCTTTAGGGTTTTCTGTGTATAGTATCATATCATCTGCAAACAGGGACAGTTTAACTTCTTCATTACCAATTTGGATGCTCTTTATTTCTTTTTCTTGCCATATTGCTCTAGCTAGAACTTCCAGCACAATGTTAAATAGGAGTGGCGATAAAGGGCATCCTTGTCTTGTTCCTGTTTTCAAGGGGAATGTTTTCAGCCTCTCTCCATTAAGAATGAGGTTGGCCATTGGTTTTGCATAGATGCCCTTTATTATGTTGAGAAAGTTCCCTTGTATACCTATTTTATTGAGAGTTTTTATGAGGAATGGGTGTTGGACTTTGTCAAATGCCTTTTCTGCATCAATTGAGCTGATCATGTGATTCTTTTCTTTCCTTTTATCTATGTGGTGGATTACGTTGATTGATTTTCTAATGCTGAGCCATCCTTGCATACCTGGTACGAATCCTACTTGGTCGTGGTGTATTATTTTTTTTGATATGATGCTGAATTCTATTGGCTAGAATTTTGTTGAGAATTTTTGCATCTATATTCATGAGAGATATTGGTCTGTAATTTTTTTTTTTTGTGACAGCTTTTCCTAGTTTTGGTGTCAGCGTTATGCTGGCTTCATAGAATGAATTTGGAAGTGTTGCTTCCCCTTCTATGCTCTGAAATAGCTTGAGTAGTACTGGTACAAGCTCTTCTGTAAATGTTTTGTAGAATTCTCCAGTGAAGCCATCTGGGCCAGGGCTTTTTTTGGTTGGGAGTTTTTTTATTACCTTTCCACTCTCTTCTCTTGTTATCGGTCTGTTCAGATTTTCAACATCACTTAGTTGTAGTTTGGGTAGGCTGTGTGTTTCTAGAAATTTATCCATTTCCTCTAGGTTTTCAAATTTGTTGGAGTATAGTTTTTCATAATATTCTGTTGTAATCCTTTTTATTTCAGTTGGGTCTGTTGTAATGTCCCCCATTTCATTTCTTATTTGGGTTATTTGTGTCCTCTCCTGTTTTTCTTTTGTCATTCTGGCCAGTGGTTTGTCGATTTTGTTGATTCTTTTAAAGAACCGACTTTTGGTTTTGTTGATTCTTTCTATTGTTTTTCTGTTCCATATTTCATTTATTTCTGCTCTGATCTTTACTGATTCCTTTCTTCTGGTGGTTGTTGGCTCTTTTTGCTGTTCTCTTTCTATTTGTTTGAGTTCTGTAGTTAATATTTTGATTTTGTCCCTTTCTTCTTTTTTGATATGTGCGTCTATTGCTATAAATTGTCCTCTGAGGACTGCCTTTGCTGTGTCCCAAAGATTTTGGTATGATGTGCTTTCATTCTCATTTGATCCTAGGAATTTTTTGATTCCATCTCTGATTTTTTCTATTACCCACTGATGTGTAAGCAGGGTATTATTCAGTTTCCATGTAGTTGATTTTTTTTCCTTGCTCTTTCTATTGTTAATTTCTACCTTGATGGCATTGTGGTCAGAGAAGATACTTTGAATTATCTCAACGTTTTGGATCTTGTTGAGGAGTGCTCTGTGGCCTAAGATGTGGTCTATCCTGGAGAACGTTCCATGTGCATTGGAAAAGAATGTGTACTTTGCAGCAGTTGGATGGAGTGTTTTATATAAGTCTATGAGGTCAAGTTGGCTGATTGTGCCCTTTAGGTCGTCTGTATCTTTGCTGAGTTTCTTCTTAGTTGTTCTGTCCTTTACTGAGAGTGGTGTGTTGAAGTCTCCTACTATTATTGTGGAACTGTCAATTTCTCTTTTCAGTGTTGTTAGAGTTTGTTTTATGTATATTGGAGCCCTGTCATTGGGTGCGTAGATGTTTATTATGGTTATGTCTTCATGATGGATCATCCCCTTAATCATTATGTAGTGTCCTTCTTTGTCTTTTATGGTAGATTTCTTTTTAAAATCTATTTTATCTGAGATTAGAATTGCCATTCCTGCTCTTTTTTCGTATTTGTTAGCTTGATGTATTTTTTTCCAACCTTTGGCTTTTAATAAATTCACATCTTTGTTTCTAAGGTGTTTCTCCTGTAGACAGCAGATTGATGGATCCTGTTTTCTTATCCATTCTGTCACTCTTCGTCTCTTTATGGGTGCATTTAGTCCATTTACATTCAGTGTAATTATTGATAGATGTGGGTTTGTTGCTGTCATTTTGTAGTGCTTTCTTTTGTGGTACTGACATTTTCTTTGTTCTTCTTACTCTCTTGTTCTGAGTTAATTTTGTTTGTGGATTTTTTTTTCATTTCTTTTGTTTTTGTAGCTTTTGTTTTTGCCGAGACTTTATGTTTTTGCTCTTTTTTTAATGAGTATGTTTGTTAACTTTCTTTGTGGTTACCAGAAATTTTACCCTTATCTCTCTAAGTTTGAAGCAGTCTACCATTACTTGGTATCGCCTTGCCTTCCTCTCCATTAGAAGGTTCTATACCTATGCCGTTTAGTCCTTCTTTTATTGTTTTGATGTTGTTGTCATTTCCTGATTAACTGCTGATTCCCTGTTGTATTTCTTTTGGTTTTGGATAGTCCTCGAGAGTTCATTTCCTAGATTGGTATCTGACTGGTACGATCCTGCATCCTAGGTTCTGCCTGTGAGCTGAAGGTGTTTGTCCTCAGATCGAAGAACTCGCTTTAATAATTCTTGTAAGTTTGGTTTGACTTTTACATATTCCCTTAATTTCTGTTTATCTGGAAATGACCTAATTTCACCATCAATTTTAAACGAGAGTTTTGCAGGATATATTATTCTTGGCTGGCAATTTTTTTCTTTCAAGATTTTATATATGTCATCCCATTGCCTTCTTGCCTGCATGGTTTCTGCCTAATAATCTGAGCTTAGTCTTATTGTTTCTCCTCTGTATGTGACTTCTTGTTTTTCATGAGCTGCTCTCAGGATTCTTTGTTTGTCTTTGGTTTTGGTGAGTGTGAATATGACATGCCTTGGTGATTTTCTTTTGGGGTTTCTTCTCTATGGGGTTCGTTGAGCTTCTTGGATGGCCAGCTTTTCATCTTTCATGATATTGGGGAAGTTTTCTGTCAGCAGTTCCTCAATGATCCTCTCTGTGTTTTCTGTTTTCTCCCCCTGTTCTGGAATTCCAATCACTTGAAGATTTTTGCTTTTGATTGTGTCCCACATAACTCTCAGGGTCTCTTCATTTTTCTTTGTTCTTTTTTCTGAGTTTTCCTCAAACAGAGTTGTATCCAAGTGTTTGTCTTCAATTCCACTGATCCTGTCTTCCACCATTTCAAATCTGCTTCTCAGCCCTTCTATCACATCGTCCATTTCTGAAATCTTGTTGTTTATCTTTTGGATTTCTAATTTTTGTCTTTGTATAATTTCTAGTTGTGAATTTATTTTGGCATTTTGTTCCAGGATTATTTTCCTGAATTCTTCCAATTTTTTGTCCATATTTTCCATGAATTTGTCTATTTTTTCCTCATGTTTGTCAGCTTTTTGCCTCAGTTCTTGTAGAGTTCCGAGTATTGGAGATTTGAATTCCCTATAAGGTAGTTCTAGTGCATTTTCTTCCAGAGGAGAGTCATCTGGTGTTTTATTTTGGACGGCTACTGGAACCATCCTGTCCTGTTTTTGTAAATGTTTTGTTATTGTCTGCTGTCTTCGGGGCATTCAGTAGTTATTTTTCTCATTTATTGATTGTAGATTTGTTTGTTTCATCCCTTTTTTTAAAAAAAAAAATCTGACTATGTCTGAGCAGGCAGACTGTGTGTTCTTTATTGTTTGCTCATCTGTGGGCACAATATTTTTCGCCTCCTTCTTCAACTGGCAGGGTCAGTGACTCAGATATGGTATGGCAGGGCAGGTCTAGCTGAAGAGGTGTTACTGGGATTGGTTGTTCATGGCACTTACTACAGCCACCAGAGTGGGTCGGTAATCAGTGCAGGGCAGGTTCCAGTAGGCCGTGCCTGTGCTGCTTGGTGGTGTGATGTCAAGTGCATAGTGCAGGTAGGCAGGATGCAGCGGGGAGATTGTTATGTGTGGAGCTAAGATGGATATGGGAGAGAGGAGAGAGGAACAGGAGCCAAAAACATACAAACAAACCAAAAAGAATGCTAGGGGAGCTTGCTGTTGGAGTGGAGAGATGAGAGACTATGAAATGGAGAAAAACAGAAACGGGAGGAGAAAGAAAAGAAAAGAATGAATAAATAAGAATCAGAAAGATTAAGCAACCACGAAGTTCCCATGGATCCCACCAGTGCAGCTATGAGGTCTGGGGAAGTCACTCTCAGGTGTTGCAGTACAGCCTGGCTAGAAGGAGTAGAGGTATACAATGCCAGGTATTCAGGGAACAGAACAAGAAGGAAGATACAGAGAGATGAGAAACTGAGCAATGAAGAAAGACAAAAAGGGAAAAAAAAAACAAAAAAAATTAAAAAAGAAACAAAAAAAAAAAAAAAAAAGAAAGGCCCCAAAGAAACAAACAAACAAACAAAAAAACCAAAGTAAAAAGAAATGCCCTCAGGGATCCCTCTGCACATCTGTGGAAGCCGAAGGGGAGTCTCCCTGCCACACAGCTCAGCCTGGCCAGAAAGGGCTCCCAACTCAAGAAAAGGAAAAGAAAACAAACAAACAATTCAAAACAAACAAACGAAGAAAAGCCCCGGGATCCCACCAGCACAGCAGCCCAAACCGGCAAGCAGCTCCACACTCGAACAGAGCTCCGCAGCCCCTCAGGAAGAAGCAAAGATGGCGCAGGGAGCCAGGTACTTGAGCGAAGGGAGGGGGAGGTGGCGAGAGACAAGTAAGAAATCAAAAGAAGCAGGGGGAAAAAAAAAAACAAAACACTAGCAGCCAACAAATGGCACTCAGAGAGCCAGCTAGTGCAGGCTGGTGTTTCTGGACAAGAGACTGTGTCCGTGGGAAGCAGAGGGGGCTGAGTGTGGGTGAAGAAGGGTAGAGAGTGGGAAAGTGTATATCACAAATTACCGGAGCTCTGCAGCCCCTCAGGAAGAAGCAATGACGGCTCACAGAGCGAAGTTCTGGTGCAAAAGGAGGGGGAGGTGGACTGAGACAAGGAAGAAATAAAAAGAAATGGAAAAAAAGCAACACCAGCAGCCAACAAATGGCACTCAGAGAGCCACGCGTTCGGGTGTGTGGAATCCAAGCAGCCGCTGTTTCCCGGTTAAGAGACTGTGGCCACGGGAAGCAGAGGAGGCCGAGTCGGGGTGAAGAAGGGTGGGGGGTGGGAAAGCATATATCGCCAATTACCGGTTGTTTTGTCTTCCACTGGAAGCTCCGTGAGGCTGCTTTCTCTTATCCCCTGTTTGCTGGTCTCCAGATAGGAGTCCAAGATGGCGGATCCGCGCTGCCTTAGCTGGTGGGGGACCTCTGCATGAATCTCTCCTCGCTCTCCGTTCTCTGTCAGTTTTCTCACTCCACTTGGTGCTTGGTTGAGTTCTTTATCTCTTCATTTGGTGTTTTAAGGTTTCAGGATTGTTGTATTCTCTGTGTGGCTTAGTTTTTCGGATCTTTGCTGTGGAGGGATGGCATGGTGCTTCTGCTAATTTTAATTTAATTTAATTTTAATTCTTTTAATTTTATTCTATTTGTGACATTATATTTAATGTGTGTTTTTTGTAGGCAGCCTGTGGTTGAGTCTTGCTTTGTTATCTAATCTGACATTCTCTTCTTTTTTATTGGGTTGTTTAGACTATTTACATTTAATGTGATTGTGTGTCATCTTGCTATTTGTCCCATCTTTTCTTTGCTCCACTTTTCTTCCTTCTTTTGGATTGGGTATTTTTTATGCTTCCATTTTATCTCCTTTGTTGGTTTATTAGGTATAATTCTTCAATTTGTTATTTTAGTGGTTGCTTTAGGGTTATAGTATACATCTTTAGCTCATCACAGTCTACTTTCAAGTGATATTATACCGCTTCATGTATGGTATATGAACTTTGCAATACTATACCATATATTTTCATAACTTTTACTTATACCTATTTATATATCACATAATACCTTGATTTTTTTAAACAGTCAATTATTTTTTAAAGAGGTTTAAGTAATAAAAAATCTTTTCATATATTTACCCTGAAAGAGCTTACTGAGGCTGTTTTCATTTTTCTTTTTTAATTCCTATTTTTCTCTGGGTTTTATTTAGATACTTTTTATGACTTTGTCTTCAAGTTCACGAATCTCTTCTTCTGCAATATCTGCTCTGCCATTAGTCCTATCCTGTGTATTTTTTATCTCAGACATGCCTTTTACAATGAGGTCTGTGAAGGAAGCATCATTCATCAGGTAGACATTCAGGGCCCTAATGAAGTTTTCCAAAGTAGATATTTGGCAATTCTTCTCTCTGTGTATTTGCTGATACACCCCACATTTTTATTTTAACTTTTAAGTTCTACATATATGGTTGTTATGGATTGATTTGTGCCCCCCCCCCCAATACATGTTGGAATCCTGTGAAAGTAATCCCATCTGGCAATAGGATTTTCTTTGTTATGTTAATGGAGTCATATCAGTATAGGGTATGTCCTAAACTTAATCACTTCCGAGTGACATAAAGAGCAATATAGACACAGAGACAATCAAGCACAAACAGGGGAAAGACAGATGCTATCTGATGACCAGGAGGAACTCTAAGAATTGTCAGCTACTAAAAGATGAAATGGACAAGGACTTCTCCCTTGAGCAGATACCCTGAATTCTGACTTCTAGCTTTCTGAACCATGAGAAAATAAGTTTCTGTTTTGAAAGCCACTCACTTGTGGTATTTCTGTTGCAGCAGAACTAGCTAACTAAGCTAACTAGTTTAATAAGCCAATGGTTTAATAAGCCAAATAGTTCCTCAACGTTTATGTATTAACTAGATTTAGTTTCAGCTGCACTTAACAGAGACCTAAATATATAAGTTATTAAATATGTAAGGCTCAGTCTCTCAAAGTGAAAAATGGTTAGTGGTAGTTAGCCCAGGGTTTGTTTGGAAGTTCCAGAAGTTATCAGAAACATAGACTCCTTCTATCTTTCTGCTTCTCTGTCCTTAGCATGTGCCTTTCACTATCAAGATTGCCTCATGGTCTAGAATGGCTGCTGGAGCGCCATTCATTAATGTCTGCATTCTAGGCAGAAGGAAGAAGAAAAGGGGAAGAACAAAAAGGCATGTTCTACCCAACAACTTCTGTTTACATCTTATTAGCCAGAATAAAGTCACATTGTCACATCTAGCTGTGCCGTCGGTATTTCAAATACCAGCAGGGTCACCCATGGTGGACTGATTTCAGCGGAGCTTCTAGACTAAAACAGACTAGGAAGAAGGACCTGGTGTCTACTTCTGAAAATATTGGCCAGTGAAAACCTTATGAATAGCAGTGAAACACTGTCTGGTATAGTGCCAGGAGATGAGCCCTCAGGTTGGAAGGCACTCAAAAGACGATAAGGGAAGAGCTGCCTCCTCAAAGTAGAGCCAACCTTAATGACATGGATGTAGTAAAGCATTCAGGACATTCATTTGCTGAGGTGGCACAACTCAAAATGAGAATTAACAGCCGCAAACATCCATTAATAATCAGAATGAGGAAAGTATGGAGTATAAATCTAGGAAAATTGGAAGTTGTCAAAAATGAAATGGACCACAGAAAGATCGATATCCTTGGCATTAATGAGCTGAAATAGGCGGTACTGGCCATTTTGAATCTGACAATCATATGGTCTACTATGCTGGGAATGACAAATTGAAGAGGAATGGCACCATATACATCATCAAAAAGAACATTTCAAGATCTATCCTGAAGTACAATGCTGTCATGGATAGGATAATAACCAAATGCCAACAAGGAAGATAAGTTAATACAACTATTATTAAAATATATCACTGACCACTAATGCCAAAGATGAGGAAATTGAAGATTTTTACCAACTCTGCAGTCTGAAATTGATCAAACATGCAATCAAGATACATTGGAGAGGTGGGGCCAAGATGGTGGAGTAGTCAGACAGCTTCCTATGTCCTTCTTACAACAAAGACCTGAAAAAACAAGTGAATTGATTGTATATGAATATCTAGGAGCCCTGAACAAGGCAAAGTTGAGGAATCGGACTGAGTGATGGGTGGAGAGAGAGACGGTTTGGAAGCAGCGAGGAGTTGCCTGACCTGACCCAGTGGAAGCTGCAGCCCGTCAGCCTGGATCAGCTCAGGGTGAGCAGTGAGGCTGGCAAACAAGTGCATGCTTGCTCATTCGGGAAGCACTTTCCACATTGAGAGAGATCCAGCAGCAGAGGGTCTACTTGGCACTCCAAACCAGTGAAAAGCAGCACTCAAGTGGCTAAAGATAAGTACTTGTGTGTGGTCTACTGCAGGGTTTAAAAAAAAAACCATCTGGGAAAAACCTCTCTCCCATTTACCTCCTCTTTCCGCACTCTACATCAGGTCCCGGCCATCTTCAGTGATCCGTGAGTGCCCTGGGACGGAAGTAGATCCCATAAGGCATGCTGACCCATTCTCCTGGCCTTGGAGAGGGAACAAATTAAAAAACAGGGAAAAAATAAGCTACCGGCTCCCCTAAGCCAGGACCTCAGTGTTGGCACAGCTCCTTTGGCTAGGCACAGGCATAAGGGGTCCGCAGACTTTGAGTGCCTTCCTGCATAGACTTGTGTGGGCCCATCTCAACAGCATAAGGCCTCACTACCACAGTACAACAGAGTAAATACCTGAAGTCTAACTTCAACTGTTTCAGCTGATAATTGGCAAGTTTGTGACGTCTGACACTGCTCTGCCCTTTAAGCAGGCACCTTACCTATCCACATCAGGGACTTGAGGACTGGTGGCTCCACCCGCACCACCTAGCAACCTGCTACAGGGGTCCAAGAATAAGAAGTGCCCTCCAGTCCTTGCAGCCAACAGAGTAGTGTGCTCATAGTCCAGCTGCAAAACTCACCACCCTACTCGCTCTAGGGAACAGGGACACACTTTCCTTTCAGACACTCAGGGGCAGCCGTCAGCCCCCTGCCTTGCTCAGTGCATGACCCGCTACTGCAGCCAGGTACCTGTGCCTACACCAATCACCCATGCCTCTCTAAGACTGTAGGTGAGAGTCTGAACCACACACTTGGTGACCATCTGCCTGGACACCTGAGCTGAATCCATACAGGAAAATTTAATGGACTCCTGGGCACACATACTTAGTAACAGACCTAACTACCTGGTGACAGGACGTTAGAGCTTCAAAAGTGCCAATAATCAAATTCGCACACGTGAGCAGCCTATTGGGCATATCAAAACAAAACAAAACAAGAAGCCAGGACACGCTAAACAAATATAAAATAAAATTATAATAACTTATTAATGGCTCGGAGACAACAGTCAATATCAAATCACATAAAAAGGCAGACCATGATGGTTTCAGCAAGCTCCCAAAATAAAGACTCAATAAACTTTATGGAGGAAGAGAGTTTCTTGGAATTACCAGAGGCAGAATACAAAAGATTAATATACACAACTCTTCAAGAAATTAGGCAGGAAATTCGACAAAATTCAGAGAAAGCCAAAGAACATACAGACAAAGCAGTAGCAGAACTTAAAAAGGTTATTCAAGAGCATAAAGTCAAATTTAATCAGAAATCCAGACGATTAACAATAAAATTTCAGAATTAGGCAACTCACTAGAAAGTCATAGGAGCAAAATTGAGGCAGTAGAAGTCAGAATTAGTGACACTGAAGATAAAGCACATGACACCAACTTATCTGAGGAAAAATCAGGTAAAAGAATTTTAAAAAATGAAGAAGCTCTAAGAGTTATGTGTGACTCTATCAAGAGAAATAACCTACGAGTGACTGGAGTACCAGAACAGGGAGGGATAACAGAAAATACAGAGAGAATTGTTGAAGCTTTGTTGACAGAAAACTTCCCTGATATCATGAAAGATGAGGAGGTATCTATCCAAGATGCTCATCAAACCCCACATAAGGTAGATCCCAAAAGAAAGTCACCAAGACATATTATAATCAAATTGCCATAACCAAAGATAAACAGAGAATTTTAAGAGCAACTAGGGATAAAAGAAAAGTCATCTACAAAGGAGAGTCAGTAAGAATAAGCTCAGACTACTCAGCAGAAACCATGCAGGCAAGAAGGCAATGGGATAACATATATAAAGCCTTGAAGGAAAAAAATTGCCAGCCAAGAATTATATATCCAGCAAAACTTTCTCTGAAATATGATGGCGAAATTAGGGCATTTCCAGATAACAGAAGTTTAGGGAATTTGCGAAAACCAAACCAAAGCTATAAAAAATACTGAAGAGAGTCCTCTGGTTAGAAAATCAATAGCATCAGATAACAACGCAAGACTAGAGCACAATACAGAGCAACCAGATATCAACTCAGATAGGGAAGTCACAAAAATACATGAAAGCTAAAACATTGAAAATAAGGAAACAGAGATATAAATATGTAAAAGGTAACAACATTAAAACAAAAAAGACGGACTTAAAAAATGTAGACATAGATTTTTCATATGGAGAGGAAGTCAAGACAATATAAAGAAATAAAAGACTGGTATAAACTTAGAAAAGTAGGTAACCACAAAGGAAACTTACAAGTCAACATAAAAAACGAGAAAAATGTAAAGACTCAGCAAACACAAAATCAGCAACAATGAAAAAGATGAAAAGAAAATACATGAAGAAAAATGGCTCAGCACAGAAAATTAAGGGGAACAAAGAAACTGTGAACTACACACAAAAAAAGACATCAAAATGACAGCACTAAGCTCATACCTATCAATAATTACGCTGAATGTAAATGGACTAAATGCACTAATAAAACGACAGAGAGTGGCAGATTGGATTAAAAAACACAATCCAGCTATATGCTGCGTACAAGAGACACACCTTAGACTTAAAGACACAAACAAACTAAAACTCAAATGATGGGGAAAAAATATATCAAGCAAACAACACTCAAAAAAAGAGCAAGAGTGGCAATATTAATCTCTGATAAAATAGACTTTATAGTAAAATCCACCACAAAGGATAAGAAAGGACACTATATAATGATTAAAGGGTCAATACACCAGGAGGACATAACGATAATAAATATTTACAAACCCAATGACAGGGCTCCAAAATACATGAAACAAACTCTAACAGCACTGAAAAGAGAGGTAGACAGCTCCACAATAGTAGTAGGAGACTTCAGCACGCCACTTATGGTGAGGGACAGAAATCCAGAAAGGAGTTCAACAAAGACACAGAAGAGCTGAATGCTACAATCAACCAACTTGTTCTCATAGACATATACCAAACACTGCACCCAACAGCAGCCAAGTATACCTTCTTTTCCAATGCACATGGAACATTCTCCAGAATAGACCACATATTAAGCCATAAAGCAAGCCCTAACAAAATTCAAAGCATTGAAATATTACAAAGCATCTTTTCTGACCATAAAGCCATAAAGATAGAAATCAACAACACAAAAAGCAAGGAAAAAAAATCAAACTCATGGAAGCTGAACAACACCTTGCTCAAAAACTACTGGGTTATACATGAAATTCAGGATGGAATAAAGAAATTCATAGAATCAAACAAGAACAAAAACACAAAAACACATCCTACCAGAACCTTTGGGATACAGCAAAAGCAGTGCTGAGAGGTCAGTTTATAGCAATAAATGCACACATCCAAAAAGAAGAAAGGGCTGTAATCAAAACATTAGCCCTACAACTGGAACAAGTAGAAAGAGAGCAGCAAAAGAAGCTCTCAGGTGCCAGAAGAAAGGAAACAATAAGAATCAGAGCAAAATTAAATTAAATAGAGAATAAGAAAACAATTGAAAGAGTTAACAAGACCAAAAGCTGGTTGTTTGAAAAGATCAACAAAATTGATAAACCATTGGCCCAACAGACAAAAGAAGAACAGGAGAGGATGCAGATAACCCATATAAGAAATGAGATGGGTGATATCACAACAGACCCAACTGAAATTAAAAGAATCATAAGAGAATTCCATGAAAAATTGTACTCTAACAAAGTTGAAAACCTAGAGGAAATAGACAAATTTCTAGAAACTCACCACCTACCTAAACTAACACAAACAGAGGTAGAACAACTAAATAAACCCATAACAAAAGAAGAGATTGAAAAGGTAATCAAAAAACTCCCAACAAAAAAAAGCCCTGACCTGGATGGCTTTGCTGGAGAATTCTACCAAACTTTCAGAGAAGAGTTAACACCACTACTACTAAAGGTATTTCAGAGCATAGAAAATGATGGAACACTCCCAAACTCATACTATGAAGCCAGCATAACCCTGATACCAAAACCAGGTAAAGACACCAAAAAAAAAAAAAAAAAAAAAAAAAAAATTACGGACCAATAGCCCTCATGAACGTTGACGCAAAAATCCTCAACAAAATTCTAGCCAATAGAATTCAGCAACATATCAAAAGAATAATTCATCATGATCAAGTGGGATTTATACCAGGTATGCAGGGATAGTTCAACATTAGAAAAACAATCAATGTAATCCATCACATAAAAAGAACAAAAGACAAGAACCACACAATTTATCAATCGATGCAAAAAAGGCATTTGACAAAATCCAACACCCATTCATGATAAAAACATTCAACAAAATAGGAATAGAATGGAAATTCCTCAGTGTAATTAAGGGCATTTAAAGAAAGCCAACAGCCAACATCATCCTAAGTGGAGAGACTTTGAAAGCATTCCCCTTGAGAACGGGAACCAGACAAGGATGCCATTTATCACCACTCTTATTTAACATTGTGCTGGAGGTCCTAGCTAGAGCAATTAGGCTAGAAAAAGAAAAAAAGTCCATCCAAATCGGTAGGGAAGAAGTCAAAGTATCTCCATTTGCAGATGATATGATCTTATACACAGAAAACCCCAAAGAATCCACAAGAAAACTATTGGAACTAATAGAAGATTTCAGCAAAGTTTCAGGATACAAGATAAACATACAAAAATCAGTTGGATTCCTTTACACCAACAAAGAGAACCTCAAAGAGGAAATCACCAAATCAATATCATTTACAATAGCCCCCAAGAAGATAAAATATTTAGGAATAAATCTAACCAGAGACGTAAAAGATCTGTACAATGAAACTACAAGACACTACTGCAAAAAACCAAAAGAGAACCGCGTAAGTGGAAAAACATACCTTGCTCATGGATAGGTAGACTCAACATAGTGAAAATGTCAATTCTACCCAAAGCGACCTACAGATACAATGCAATCCTCATCCAAATTCCACTGGCATTTTTTAATGAGATGGATGAACAAATCACCAACTTCATATGGAAAGGGAAGAGGCCCCGAATAAGTAAAGCATTACTCAAGAAGAAGAATAAAGTGGGAGGCCTCACACTGATTTTAGAAACTATTATACTACCATGGTACTCAAAACAGCCTGGTAGTGGTACAGCAACAGATATATAGACCAATGGAACAGAATTTAGAATCCAGACATAAATTTTCATCCACCTGTGAGCAGCGGATACTTGCCCAAGTCCCAAAGTCCACTAATTGGGGGAAAAGACAGTCTCTAACAAATGGTGTTGGCCTAACTGGATATCCATCTGCAAAAAACTGAAAGAAGACCCATACCTCACACCATGCACAAAAACTAACTCAAAATGGATCAAAGACTTAAATATAAAATCAAAAACGATAAAGATCATGGAAGAAAAAATAGGGACAACACTAGGAGCCCTAATACATGGCATAAACACAGTATGAACCATAAGTAACAATGCACAAGCACCAGAAGACACACTAGATAAATGGGAGCTCCTAAAGATCAAACACTGATGCTAATCAAAAGACTTTACCCAAAAGAATAAAAAGACAACCTACATACTGGGAAAAAAAATTTGGCTACAACAAATCCAATCAGCATCTAATCTCTAAAATCTGCAAGACACTGCAAAACCTCAACAACAAGAAGACAAATAACCCAATTAAAAAATGGGCAAAGGATATGAACAGGCACTTCGCCAAAGAAGATATTCAGGCGGCTAACAGACACATGAAGAAATGCTCATGATCATTAGCCATTAGAGAAATGCAGATCAAAACTACAATGAGATGTCATCTCACCCCAACAAGGCTAGCAGTAATCCAAAAAACACAAAGTAATAAATGCTGGAGAGGTTGTGGAGAGACTGGAACACTTATCCACTGTTGGTGGGAATATAAAATGGTACAACCACTTTGGAAATTGATTTGGTGCTTCCTTAAAAAGCTAGAAATAGAAGTACCATACAATCCATCTATTCTGCTCCTTGGAATATATCCTAGAGAAATAAGAGCCGTCACATGAATAGATATATGTACACCCATGTTAATTGCAGCACTGTTCACAATAGCAAAAAGATGGAAACAACCTAGATGCCCATCAACAGACGAATGGATAAACAAATTATGGTATATCCACACAAAAGGAATACTACGCAATGATAAAGAACACTGATGAAGCCATGAAACATCTTAACACATGGAGGAAGCTGGAGGTCATTATGCTGAGTGAATTTAGTCAGTCACAGAAGGACAAATATTGTATAAGACCACTATTGTAAGAACTCAAGAAAAGGTTTAAACACAGAAGAAAACATTCTTTGAGGGTTAATAGGGTGGGGAGGGAAGGTGAGGATTATTTACTAACTAGATAGTAGATAAGAATTATCTTGTGTGAAGGGAAGGACAGCACACACTACAGGGGAAGTCAGCACCACTGGACTAAACAAAAGCTAAGAAGTTCCCTGAATACAATCAAATACTTTGAGAAACAGAGTAGCAGAGGTAGGGGTCTGAGGACCATGCTTTCAGGGGACATCTAGGTCAACTGGCATATCAAAGCTTATTAAGAAAATGTTCTGCATCCTACTTTCGTGAGTGGTCTTAAAAGCTTGCAAGTGGCCATCTAAGATGCATCAATTGGTCCCAACCACCTGGAGTAAAGGAGATTGAAGAACACTAAAGACACAAGGAAAATATTAGCCCAAGAGAGAGAAAGGGCCACAAAAACCAGAGACTTCATCAGCCTGAGACCAGAAGAAGTAGATGGTGCCCAGCTACTACCAATGAGTGTCTTGACAGGGAACACAACAGAGATTCCCTGATGGTGCAGGAGAAAAGTAGGGTGCAGAACTCAAATTCTATTAAAAATACCGGACTTAATGGTTTGATTGAGACCGGAGGGGCCCTGGAAGACTTGGCCCCCTCACTCTCTGTTAGCCCAAAACTAAAACCATTCCCAAGGCCAACTCTTCAGACAAAGATTAGACTGGACTATGGGACATAAAATGATACTCATGAAGAGTGTGCTTCTTAGCTCAAGTAGATACATGAGACTAAATGGGCAGCTTCTGTCCAGAGGTGAGATGGGAAGGCAGAGAGGGTTAGGAGCTGGTTGAATGGACACAAGGAATCAGGGGTGGAAAGGAGGAGTGTGCTGTCACAGTATGGGGAGAGCAATTAGAGTCACATAACAGTGTACGTATAAATCTTTGTATGGAAAAAAAAAAGATGCATTGGTAGTTACTGGTGATTGGGAGGCAAAAGTTGGAAACAAAGAACAAGGATCAGTAGTTTGAAAATATGGTCTTGGTGATAGAAACAACAGCAGAGATCGCATGATAGGATTTTGTCGGACCAGTGACTTCATTGCAAATACATTTTTTCAACAACATAAACAGCAACTATACACGTGGACCTCGCCAGATGGAATACACAGGAATCAAATAGACTACATCTGTGGAAAGAGACCATGGAGCTCAATATCATCAGTCAGACCAATGCCAGGGGTTGACTGCAGAACAGACCATCAATTGCTCCTATGCAAGTTCAAGCTGAAGCTGAAGAAAATTACAGCAGTCCATGAGACCAAAATATGACCTTGAGTATATCCCACCTGAATTTAGAGACCATCTCAAGAATAGATTTAACTCATTAAACACTGACGACCGAAGACCAGACAAGTTGTGGAATGACATCAAGGACATCATTCATGAAGAAAGCAAAAGTTCACTAAAAAGACAGGAAGGAAAGAAAAAACCAATATGGTTGTCAGAAGAAACTTTGAAACTTGCTCTTGAACATAGAGTAGCTAAAGGGAAAGGAAGAAATGATGACGTAAAAGAGCTGAACAGATTTCAAAGGGCAGCTCAAGAAGACAAAGTAAGGTATTATAATGAAATGTGCAAAGACCTGGAGTTAGAAAACCAACAGGGAAGAACACGCTTGGCATTTCTCAAGCTGAAGGAACTGAAGAAGAAATTCAAGCCTCAAGTTGCAATATTGTAAGATTCTACAGGGAAAATGTTGAATAATGCAGGAAGCATCAAAAGAAAATGGAAGAAATACACAGTCACTGTACCAAAAAGAAAGGTCGAAGTTCAACCATTTCAGGAGGTAGCATAGGATCAAGAACCAATAGTACTGAAGGAAGAAGTCCAAGCTACAATGAAGGGAATGGCGAAAAACAAGTCACCAAGAACTGATGGAATACCAATTGAGATGTTTCAAGAAGCAATTAGAAATTGTTGTTGTTATTTTTTACCAAGGATAACTAAATAAAGAAAGAGTAGAAAAGCAAGAATCAGGTAAGAGAGCAGCAAGGTCAGTGGAAAGGAAGGTCACTGAGAAAGCCTGGGCAGTAGATGGAACAGAGGTCTTTGAAACAGACAGGGTCTGCCCTGATTTCAGAACATATTGGACCATCAGTCAATACCCTTGTCTGCAAAATGATGAAAGTAATACCTACTTTACAGTGTTGCTGTAAGAACCAGATTTACAGAAATAAAAATAACTGTAAAGCCCCTGGTACATAGCTGGCAATTATCAGTGGTTAGAGTGACTAGCCCTCGAGCTAGTCATGAAGCTGGCATCCCAGGGAAGAAGTCTGGGTTCAGGCTCATCCTACCACTAAATGAGTCGTGTGGTTTGGGGCAAGTTACTCACCCTGTCTGGGCCTGTTTCCTCATCAGTGAGGTGGGAGAGTAACCTTAGCTGCCTCATAGGGTGCTTGTGAATATTAAATAGGTTAGTAAGTGGAAAATGTCTACAATGGAGCCCTGGCACATAATAAGTTCCCAATAAAAATTAGCTGTCATTCTTGTTATTAACTACTGTCTTAGTCATCTAGTGTTGCTCTAACAGAAATATCACAAGTGGATGGCTTTAACAAAGACAAATTTATTCTCTCACAGTATAGGAGGCTACAGTCCAAATTCAGGGTGCCAGCTCCAGGAGAAGGGTTTCTCTCTGTCCGCTCTGGGGGCAGGTACTTGTCATCAACCTTCCCTTGGGTCTAGGAGCTTCTCAGCACAGGCACCCCAGGTCCAAAGGATGCAGTCTTCTTCTGGCTCTTCTTTCTTGGTCATATGATGTCCTTCTCCCCTCTGCTTGCTTCTCTCTTTTATATCTCAAAGGAGATTGACTCAAAATACAACCTAATCCTATAGATTGTCTCCTGCCTCATTAAAATGACTCTCTAATCTTGCCTCATTAACATCATAGAGATCAGGATTTACAAAAGTAGGAAAATCACATCAGATCACAAAATGGTGGACGACCACACAGTACTGGGAATCATGGCCTAGCCAAGTTGGCACACATTGTTGGGGGACACAATTCAGTCCATGACAGCTACTTATCAATGAAACAACTGTTTCAACCATGCATTGAGTCAACATTCAGGGTCAAAATAGAGTTGTAGATATAATTTAATTTGTATACTAATATAAATCTGCACCTAATGAGTATTTATTAAATAGAAATCATCTGTCCTGGCATGAGGTGGTTCATTATGTAAAGGGCCTCCAGTCCTGTGTCCCAGGTCCCAAAGTTCCTGAAGTCAGAGGGGGTTGGAGTAAGAGCAGCTGAAGCCATTCTGAGGTCAAGGCTCTGGGCCAAGTCCTGATTCCAACCCTGAAAAGTGGAAGCCCTAAATTGGGAAACAAAAGAAGGAGGAAGGACGAATTATTTCTTAATCTCAGACTTTATGGGTGTCCCCAAATAACTTTAGACATCATGGCCTTTCCATTTGATGCAAAAACTGAGAACTCATTAAACTTTCTCCTCCTGACTTCAAATATTACAGTACTAGCTGACTCCCCAGCCAATGCCTGGATTGCAGAGCACCTTAGCTTCTCACTAAACCTGTTGCCGTTGAGTGGATTCTGACTCACAGCGACCCTATAGGACGGAGTAGAACTGCCCCATAGAGTTTTAAGGAGCGCCTGGTGGATTTGAACTGCTGACTTTTTTGTTAGCAGCCAAACTCTTAACCACTGCGCCTCTCACTAGCCTGGCTTTATCCAGGCTTGCCCTTGACTCTAAGCTGAGTCTGCACTGGGATGGCCGGCTTCAGCCTCTGGCATGGTCACAAATTATTGAAATGGCAGCATTGCCCATGGGCTCAACGAATTTTTGTTGAATGAGCAACTAATCGGTGCCTGGGTAATAGAGGAATACGTTCGTGTTTGTATTTGCCTGAGATAGATATATAAAGGTCCCTAAATAATATCTGGTAACCCCGGTGGCGCAGTGGTAAGAACTATGGCTGCTAACCAAAAGGTTGGCGGTTAAAATTCACCAGGCGCTCCTTAGAAACCCTATGGAGCAGTTCTCTGTCCAATAGGATGGCTATGAGTCGGAATCAAAGAGTTTGTTTGTTTTGTTAATATCTAGCCTATATTTTTAAAGGTCATGTCTGTCTTGTATTTTCTTCCCTGCCCTAGGTTCGTACCACTTGGATTTTAGTGGTTTAGTGTCTGTGTCTCCTCCAAAAGACTGTGAACATCTCAAAGGCAGGGAACTTATTTTTCTCAGCTGTAATATGTGAGGGGAGTTCTGTGGCATAGTGGTTAAGAGATCGGCTGCTAACTAAAAGGTCAGCATGCTCCAATCCACCAGCTGCTCCTTGGAAACTATGAGGCAGTGCTCCTCTGTCCTATAGGGTTGCTATGGGTCAGAATCTACTCGACAGGCCACAGGTTTAATGTGTGGGGAGTGGATGAATGAATGAACAAATGTTTGTTGAGCTCCTACTGTGTGCCGAGCACTGATGTGGCCATACAGCGGTGCTCAAGACAGACGAGGTTGGTGACCTCATGGAGCTTACATTTCAAAGAAGGAGACAACTGATCAATGAGTCCACCAGCGAGGTAGTTTCAGATAGCGGATGCTATAAACCCCTCATAAATCTCATCATGCAAATTTCTTTGGCATTTTCTTATAAACAAAGTGCTCCTGTAATTTGGTCCCAAGTGCCTTATCTGTGCAAAAGATCTCTATAGCGGGAAGAAGTATAGATGGCAAGGATTTATCTAAATCACTAAACTATAATGATCTAGTCCTCCAAAACGAGACAAACAGCAGCATCGCTTAAGTGTTTTAACTTGGCCTGCACTTTACTAATCAGAGGCTGGAGGTGACGTGCCATAAAACTACCCAGGCTTTTAACTGATAGGTTTACAGAAGATTCAGCAGCAAATCTGTGCCCTCTAATTAGAAGTTTAAAGTCACAAATCTCAGGTCACTTAAATAAAAAGCTCAATGCTCCTTACACCTTTTTCCCCTTCTAAAAATGGAAGGAAAACATCTCTGCAAGAAATAATCTGATATAGGTCTATGATTCCCAGTGAGGAAAAAATTGATAGCTATTGGCAACCAAATCCTTACTGTTGAAAACCATCGTACATTCCACTTATAAGTGTATGTAAGAAAAATTCTTTCTTAAGAATGTGATCAATGTATTTTGGAAATACCACTGTACTGTCTAAATGATAAAAGGAAAACAAACATAATTAGGCTAGACCAAATTTCACCCTTTGATACACATAGATGACTCCTGCAGAGATAATTATTCAAAACTGAAGGCTATGTTTGGATCTCAGAATGATGTGTGTTTTTCCAGGGGCAGAGTTGATCTTTACCAAGTAGGCATGTGTTCTGTATCCACACACAGAGTATATATGTGTGCATGGTGTTTTTGGGACTCTATCAGCTGCTTATAGAGAGAAGGGTTTTGAAAACTGAATGACTGGGTATAAATCAGGGCTAAGAGGATGAATATTTTCCTTCCTTCTTGTTAAATCATCTCTACCTCTGGTGTTCAGAAAAGCTTCTGTTTTAGGCGTTGCTGTGTGTGTGTATGTGTGTATGTAGGAGTCCCTGGGCGGGGCAAATGGTTAAGTGCTCAGCTACTAACCAAAAGGTTGGAGGTTTGAGTCCACCCAGAGGCTCCTCAGAAGAAAGGCCTGGTGATTTACTTTCGAAAGGTCAGCCATTGAAAACTCTGTGGAGGGCAGCTCTACTCTGAAACACGTGGGGTTACCATGAGTCAAAATCAACTCCACAGTAACTGATTTGGTTTTTTGTTTGTATGTGTGTATGTAGGAGGTGGGGTTCTGATCCTCTATGGTTAGCTAGTAGATTGTAGGTGGCCAGGAAATGACACAAATAGGAAATGGGGCCGTGCAACAGAAATGCCACCAGCCAGGGTATTCTCCACCAGGGCTTCCTCCATCGCATTGCTTGGTTTTCTTTCCAATCCCTGTCCTATAGACAGCAGAGCAAAGGAGGGAAAAACCAGTTGCCATTGAGTTAATTCTGACTCATGACAACCCCCTGTGTGTCAGAGTAGAACTCTGCTCCATAGGATTTTCAGTGACTGACTTCCCAAAAGTAGATCACCAGGCCTTTCTTTTCAGGTGCCTCTGGGTAGACTTGAACCTCCAACCTTTCCATTAGCAGCCGAGTGCATTAACCATTTGCACCACAGCTGAGCTAAGGAGGGAGCAGAAGGAAAATAAGAAGGGCCATTACTTTTCTTCCATAGCCATATTCCTCATGCTTAAAATTAAACTTCAGGATCTTAGAATGAAAAGCATTGCTTTTTTTTGAGGGGAGAGGGGATGAATCTTATAGTTTGCATTAACTCAAATTCTATAAAATGATAAAAATAAACTACATATTTCATTCTAGGCATCCATGAAAATAGTGAGAGTAAATTATTCCAAAGAGATCAGAAAAGATCAGAAAAGAGCCATTATACCATTTCTAGTCTTGCTCCTAATGTTTCACTTAGATTTATGTTCAGAATGTTATCAGAACACATTAATCCAAGCAAGAATTGCCCGAGAACTTCAGTTATTTACTTTCCTTATATGCATTTATGAGGCTGAAAGATACACACGCATGCAAATATGCAGACAGACACACAAACACATGATGCTCCATCTCATACAGTGCAATCACTTTTGACAGGCTAATTTCTAGAAGGTGCCCAGTCAAACTACTGGTTTCACAGCTTAGCTATTCATTGTCAGACAGGGTGTCTGTGTTTCCCCCGTGCACTTCCAGTTTGCAGACTGGTGCCAGACGGGCATCTTGTCTTGTGACTGGGTAACGTATTCTACTCATAGTGCATACAGTGGTATTAACATCCAGTCTCTGTCAGGGGGCATCTGGCAACTAGTGCCAGGCTGAAGAACTGTAAGGGTTGGGGTGCCCGCGTGCCAGGTCATGCATATGAGGCTGACTATGAATTCACACACTTTATGGTGCACAAGGAATTGCAAGAGGGAGCTTTGAATTAAAAAGATGGGGGAGGGTGACAGGAGAGGGCTTCCCTGAGGTCTGTCTGCCATCCTGACTTTGTGGTGTAACAAAATCATCATTTTGTCACTTGGTTGGGACACTGCCTAGCTCTGTGCTCTATTTGTCTCTCAGCACATTGCTAGTTCTCAATAATTATCATTATCATTATTAATGATGGTAAGAATTGACAGCATGGTAAATAACTTAAAGAGCTAGTTTCTTGAAGAAAAAAATAAGTTGCTGTAATAATGGCTCTTCTAAACAGTGACAAATAGTGCACATGTGTCTGGGTATTTTAAATTATGTCTTTGTTTGCTGATGCTGGAGGGTATAGGGTGCAATCTTAAAATCCAATCAATGAGCAAATGAATTAGCATTAGGAGAAGCGTACATGTGAATCAAAACCAGCCATTGGGACTTCGGGTCCTTAATTGCATATAAATTTTCTGTTTTGCTTGTTTCTTTGCACTCTCGCTTATTTCTGGGTCTGCAACACTGGTCTTAGGAGCCCGGGTGATGTAACAGTTAAGTGCTCGGCTGCTAACAAAAAGGTTGGCGGTTCAAACCTACCCGGAGGCTCTGTGGGAGAAAGACCTGGTCATCTGCTTCTGTAAAGATTACAGCCAAGAAAACCGTATGGGACAGTTCTACTCTGTCACACAGGGTCACTATGAGTCAGGATCAACTTGACAGCATCCAACAACAACAACACTGGCCTTACCCACAAAAGGAGGAGAATGTGGCTTACTGGGTGCTGGGGTTTTAGGTTTTGGCACATAAAATAGCTCCTTCTGCTCCATTAACAGAGGTAAAGCTTAAAATGCAAATATACCAGCAGCAAGGACTGAGGCGGACCTGGGAAGCTCCTAACACAGCCAGCTTCTCTCCTTGATTTCCTTTAGTCAGTCAATAGCAGAGGAAAGATTACAGACCTGGATAATCAGTCCCTGAAAATTTGAGAGTTAATGTATTTTTTTTTTTTTCTAGAAGACTTACCAAAGATAAGTCTTATTAAGAAAAATGTGTGTGTCACTCCTGCCTGTATCTTGAAACATTTTCCTGCATGCTACCTTGGCGATTAATTTCGATTGAACTGGAATTAGAAGAAGAAAAACAACAACAGCCTTGTCATGTGAAACAAATGCACAAACTTTTTCACCCCTATTCTTTGTGTGATTTGTAATGACATTTAATACTGGAATAAAAACTCAAGTATGATCTATGGAGCTTGAAGTGTACTTCTTTTAAAAATGGTTTGGCATGAATGTATTTGTGCAACCAAACTCATTTGTTTTAAAAGATGGCAGAGTGGATTTTACCTAGAAAAACTCTTGGAATTCCAAATACACATTCTCTAGGGTACTCATTTCTTCTCAGAATCTCATAGCAAAAGGTAGGAACCCATTTCAACCAAGAAAGCCTTTCTTGAAATATCGGCTTGGTAGATAAAGTGTCGAGTTGGTTGGAGTAATAATAATTAAGAAGATGATAATATCTCATTGAGAAACAGGCTGAGCAACATTTCATCCCTTTTTTTTTCTACAGAGCACTAGTGGCCAGCTGTATTACAGTTACAAATTATGCATTTGATTGTTCCCTGATGCATCATCTTCCTGGGCTTCTTAATTTAAGGCCCTCAAGGCAGCACACACACTTCGAGAACCGTTGTTCTAGCTCCTGTTTTCAGGCTGTGTCACTGATCCCTCATTCCTTTATCTATTCATTTTGAAGATGTATTTCCCTACCCTTTAATGGTGAGTTCCGTCTTGGTCCACCATATGCTTGGTTTCCAGTTGAACACAGTGTCTGAGGATGGATGAGTATGTACTCTGGGCCTCCCGCCTTGTCCTGGCTGAGTTAGTAAATTCCATGCAGCTATTGTCTCTGACCACTTCTGCACCACTCCAAAAAGGAGACAGAAAGCATCCCAGTTGTGTATAGAGTCTTTGCTACCTCTGCTGTTCCTCCCTCTACTGTGGGAATACTCTTGGTTTGCATTGTCACCTTTTCCTACTCCACTGTGAGCTTTTGAGGACAGTTACGGTGTCTGCTTGTCATGGATTGAATTGTCCCCCAAAAATATGTGTCAACTTGGTTAGGCCACGATTCCCAATATTGTGTGGTTGTCCTCCATTTTATGATTGATGTGATTTTCCCATGTGTTGTAAATCCTGCGTCTATGATGTTAATGAGGTGAGATGGGCGGCAGTTATGTTAATGAGGCAGAACTCAATCTACAAGATTGGATTATGTCTTGAGCTAATCTCTTTTGAGAGATATAAGAGAGAAGCGAGCAGAGAGACAGGGGGCCTCATACCACCAAGAAAGCAGCACTGGGAGCAGAGCATGTCCTTTGGATCTGGGGTTCCTGCACAGAGAAGCTCCTAGTCCAGGGGAAGACTGATGAAAAGGAACTTCCTCCAGAGCCGACAGAGAGAGAAAGGATTCCCCTGGAGCTGATGCCCTGAATTTGGACTTCTAGCCCACCAGATTGTGAAAAAATACATTCTCTTTGTTACAGCCACCCACCTGTGGTATTTCTGTTACAGTAGCACTAGATGACTAAGACACTGCTCTACATATCCCAGTGCCTAGTACTTCATAAATCCAAAACCCAAACCAATTGCCATCTACTCAATTCTAACTCATGGCAACTCCATGTATATCTGAGTAGAACTGTACTACACAGGATTTTCAATGACTAATTTTTTGGAAGCAGATAGCCAGCCCTTTCTTCCGAGGTGCCTCTGGGTGGACTCAAACCTCCAACCTTTCAGTTAGTAGCTGAGTGCATTAACCATTTGCACCACCTGGTACATCATACTGCTCAGTAAGTTATAGCTGATTAATGAATAAGTAATCTATGTTGTTGTTGTTGTTGTTAGATGCCATCAAGTCCATTCTGATTCATAGCAACCTCATGTACCATAGAATGAAACACTGCCTGGTCCTGCACCATCCTCACAGTCTTTGCTGTGTTTGAACCCATTGTTGTAGCCATTGTGGCAAGCCATCTTGTGGAGGGTCTTCCTCTTTTTCACTGACCTTCTACTTTACCAAGCATGATGTCCTTCTCCAGGGACTGGTCCCTCCAAAGTATGTCAGATCAAGTCTCGCCATCCTCACTTTTAAGGAGCATTCTGGTTGTACTTCTTCCAAGACAGATTTGTTCATTCTTGTGGAAGTCCATGGTATATTCAGTATTCTCTGCCAACACTGTAATTCAAAGGTGTTGATTCTTCTTCGGGCTTCCTTATTCATTGTCCATCTATCACATGCACATGAGGTAATTGAAAACACCATGGCTTGGATCAGGCGCACCTTAGTCCTCAAGGATGCATCTTTGCTTTTTAATACTCTAAAGAGGTCTTTTGCAGCAGATTTGCTCAATGCAATACATCATTTGATTTCTTGACTGCTGCTTCTATAGGTGTTGATTGGGGATCCAAGTAAAATGAAATTCTTGAGAACTTCAGTATTTTCTCCATTTATCATGGTGTTGCTTATTGGTCCAGTTGTGAGGATTTGTTTTCTTTACGTTGAAGTGTCTTTATGTTGACATGCATAGTCATAATTACTAGTTTGAGGGGTGGCGAAAGGTTGGCACGTGATTGACAAGGTCCTCTGATTCCTGCTCAGGTGTCTAGAATTATTATTCTGAGGAATGTCCAGTGGAGTAGGCATACACACTACAGCTTCACTTGGCAAAACTAGTTTCAATATTTCAATAAAACTGACAGAAATGGTATGTGCATCCAGAGAAAGGCACAAGCGAACCAAAATGTCAGGTTTCTTTGCTCTTATCTCGGAAATTCTTATTAGGTGGGAACTGAGAGTGGCTCAGGAAAGCTAAAGCTCAGAACCTCTTTCTGCCTGACGACACTGCACTGTCAACGTGAAGAAGCCAAGCCATAGGTTGGGTGTCTCGTCCAGAGACCTAAGGAAAGTGTGGGCAAGAGCCTACCCTTGCCCTCCATGTTGCTCTCACTTTCCTGGTTTATCCACGGCAGCTGAATACCCCTCTCTGTTCCAGAGCTCTCTAATCCCTCTTCTTCTCTTCTTTCCTCCCCATCCTCCCTCTTCCCCAGCTTTCTTTGGTTTTGTTTTCACTTCCTCCACATTGGAGGAGCTCTGGTGGTGCAAGGGTTAAGAGCTCAGCTGCTAATCAAGAGGTGGTTAGCAGTTCAAACCCACCAGCGGCTCTGGAGAAAGATGTGGCCGTCTGCTTCCATAAAGATTATGGCTTTGGAAACCCTATGGGGCAGTTCTACCCTGTTGCGTTGTTTAGTTTGGTTTTCCCCAAATTACATCCTCCTCCTGTTGAGCAATAATCCTCACAGGCTTTGCTATCCGAGGGGGAGAGGGATGGTTTCTCACCACCATGGAAGAGCCCCATTACTGGCTCTTAATAAAGTGGATATTAGAGAAATATGGGAAGTCCTCTCAACCTCAACACCTGGTTTGTAAAGCTTTTGTTTTGCTTCATAATCCTACTTTGCATGTCAGAAGTGAATACCACCCTCATCCTTTTTCTCTGCTACTCCTACAACAAATTCTAATTTCCCCCCACCACCCTGGCAGATGGACACCTTGGGCCCATTCTTACAAAAGCAAACAGGAAAAGGTGATTAAGTCATTTTCAACATAAAACCTCTCATATATGAATTACAACTGACTTAGTGACAAATGCCAGAGAGGAAACCAACTGGGTGATGAGACTGAAGAATTTGGTGGGGAGTTCACAGAGGGCTTTCCAGCTCACCAAACATCCTGGAAAGCAGAGGAGGGTGATTAGGGCACGGGTGCCAAAGAGATCATATAACAAGGCATGGACCACATTTCACCATGGCCTTGACCAATCGGTCACTTAATTTTACTCAAAAGTTCCCCCATTTGACAAGCACGTTCCTGGGACATTTAGTCTTGGACAAAGCTTGTGACAGTTTCAGAGATCCTTATCTAGTGAATTTTTTTTTTTTAAATTCTGAAAACTTTTTTTCTGGTAATGTATTTCTTTTTAAACAGACTTCATTTTTTTCGAGCAGTTTTAGATTTACAGAGAGTCGCCGTATACCTCCTCTCTCCCCTGCAGAGTTTCCCCTATTAATGTCTTGCATTCTTGGTGGTACATTTGTTACAATTGATGAGCCAATATTGATACATTATTATTAACTAAAGCCCATAGTTTAGAGTTCCCCGGTGGTACACAATGTGCTTGGCCACTGACCAAAAGGTTGGAGGTTTGAATCCACCCACAGGCACTTGAGAAAAAAGGCCTGGTGACCTATTTCTGAAAAATCAGCCATTGAAAAACTCCATGGAGCACAGTTCTACTCTGGCACACATAGGATTGCTGTGACTTGGAGTCAACTGTACAGCAACTGTTATTTGTAAATCTCATAATTTACATTAGGTTCACTCTTTGTGTTGTACAGTCCTACAAAAACCAAACCAAGCACGTTGCCGTTGATTCCGACTCATAGCAACCCTATAGGACAGAGTAGAACTGCCACATAGGGTTTCCAAGGAGCAGCCAGTGTAATCAAACTGCTGACCTTTTAGTTAGCAACCAAGCTCTTAACCGCTACTCCACCAGGATTTCTGTACAGTCCTCTGGGTTTTGACAAATGCATAATGTGTCCACCATTAGTCTCATTAAAGAATAGTTTCACTGCCCTAAAAATGTCCTATGCTCCACCTATTCATCTTTCCTGCCTCCCCCTGAACTTCAGGCAACCAATGATCTTTTTACTGATTTTATAGTTTTGCCTTTTCCAGAATGTCATTTAGTTAGGATCATACAAGTTTGTAGCCTCTTCAGAGTGACTTCTTTCACTTAGCAATACGCATTTAAGATTCCTCCGTGTCATTTCATCACTGAATAACACACTATATGGATGCACTGCGGTTTGTTTATCCACTCATCTATTGAAGAACATCTTGGTTGCTTCCTTTCAGGGATCACTTCTATAGTTCTAGAAGCTTTTTTATTGTTTAAAAAACCTGCCATTTTCATGGTGGAGCCTGGAGGCAACTGGTACTAGAATCTTTTGTGATGTTGTGGCAGTGGTTCTCAATCTTGGCTGTGCATTAGAGTCACCTGGGGAGCTTTGAAAAATATACAGTAGTTGTCAGTATGTAACAGCTTATTGTTACATAAACCCTGGTTTCTGAGACACCACTGATCAGGTGCTGAATTCTGCCTTTTGGCTTTCTGTGGTTAAATTGGGTCCATGCTACTTCTGCACCTGGTGTTGACACTGGGCTGTGTTTGAGTGATTTTCTTCAGCCTGTGGGCCTCCCCATTCTCTCCTTTCAGCCCTTGGCATCGCATGATTGATGTTAACCCGAGTCTGTGCTGTACCATCGAACAGCTGGGGACAGCTGTGTTTCTATCAGACCCGCAATGACAACCCACCCAGTGTCACGGGTGTGTGAGCTGGTGCTTCAGTGAGATTCACATTATGGGCAGTGTGTGGACTTCCTATCATAGAAGACAGAACTGATGCCAGCGGTGAGGGCTCAGGTTAGGGGCTTTTCTCCTTATGAGAGATGAGAACCATCTAAGGAAGATCTCTGCTATCTCTGTGGTCTTTGGCAACCTAATGCTTGTATTTTCATTTTTCTCACGAGGGATACAATTAAGACTAAGATCATTAATCTAGTTTCTTGGAATTTTATCAGTAATCAATTGCCACTGAATTGATTCCGATTCATGGTGACCCTGAGTGTGTCCCGAGTAGAATTGTGCTCTGTAAGGGTTTTCTTTTTCTTTCTTTCTTTCTTTTTGTTTTTAATTATGATTTAGGCGAAAGTTTACATAGCAAATTAGTTTCTCATTAAACAGTTAACACACAGATTGTTTTGTGACATTGGTTGCCAACCCCTCGATGTTTCAACACTCTCCCCTCCTCCACCCCAGGTTTCCTGTTTCCATTTGTCCAGTTTTCCTGTTCCTTCCTGCCTTCTCGTCTTTGCTTTTGGTCTGGTGTGCCCATTAGTCTCATTTACATAATTGAATTATGAAGCACGACCCTCACATGTGTCATTGTTGGCCATGTAGACCTGTCTAATGTTTGGCTGAAGGGTAAACCTCAGGAGTGACTTCAGTACTGAGTTAAAAGGGTGTCCGGGGGCCATACTCTCAGGGTTTCTCCAGTCTGTGTCAGACCAGCAAGCTTAGTCTTTTTTGTGTGTGTGTGCGTGAATTTGAATTTTGTTCTACATTTTTCTCCTGCTCTGTGCTCCATAGGGTTTTCAATGGCTAGTTTTTCAGAAGTAGATCACCAGGACTTTCTTCTGCGATATCTCTGGGTGGGCTCGAACCTGCAACCTTTCATTTAGCAGCCCAGTGCATTAACTCTTTACACCATCCAGGAATGCCTGGAATTCTGCAGGCTGCTTTAATTCAGATTCCTCACAAGTCATGGATCAGATTCATCTGGGTTAGTATGGCCTGTGAGAGTCTAAAAGCAGCTGGGATTAAGATTCATTTTTAACGGCTAACTGAGAAAGAGTCCAGGAAGAGTCCAGGAAAAGGAAGTGCCTAGCAGAGGGCTGTAGGTCTAGAGAAGAATGTGTGGACTTTCTGAGGCATTGGCTTGTGCATGATTTCTTCTTTTACATGCTGGTTCAATAAACATTTATTGTACACCTATGTATTGGTTAGGTTCTGTGAGTACATGGCACATAGTAGGTCCCCCTCAAATATGTGTGAAATTTGAGTGTCTTAGTTATTTATACTGCTATAACAGAAATATCACAAAGGGTGGCTTTAACAAACAAATTAATTTTCTCACAGTTTAGGAGGCTAGAAGTCCTAATCCAGGGTGTCACCTCTAGGGGAAGGCTTTCTCTCTCTTTTTGGTGCTGGAGGAAGGTCCTTGTCTGTTTGGGCTTCTGCTTCTGGGTGATCTTCATGTGGCTTGGCATCTCTCTTTCTCCGTTTTGCTTGCTTCTCTCTTGCTTGTTAATCTCTTTTATATCTCAAAAGACACTGACTCAAGACACACCCCACACTAATCCTGCCTCATTAACATAAAAAAGGCCACCCATTCCCAAATGGGATTATAAACACAGGTATAGATTTACAACATGTATTTTTGGGGGGACACAATTCAATCCATAACAATGAGTAAATAAAAAAAAAATGTTTGTAGGAGTTCATCGTTTCCCCTGACCTCCTTGTTTGCTGCTCTCTTGTCTGGTAACTTCTGTCATGAATGTGGTTCAAACCCTGATGCTTTCTGATTTCCCCTGGCTACTTGCTGGAGTGGACAAAACTTCTGTCCCATTTATACATCCTGGACGCATTATCCTCTGCCTCTAGCTTGTTAGTCATAATGTGCATACTTCTAAATCCATCGTCATAGCTTTGTATCTAGTAGGAAATCTTGGGTTTAATTTCGATACTGTCCGTAAATGAATTACACGCTTTGCTTTTCTACTTTTGTCTTAATGTTCTATACACTTTCCTTTTGCTTTTTGCCTGGTTTCTGTTCTTTCTCCATTTCTCCCCCTAGCTGAGATTTTCTTCTTCATCAGGGTTAAGAATGAGCTAATGAAAAGCTCTATTTTAGAGAAGAATTGAGAGAATAATGTCCTTATTTACCAAGAGCATTTTTTTCTTTTTATTAATTCTAATTTATGGTATGCATTGTGTGAGATGATAAAAGGAAACAAAACCAACTTTATTATTATTGAAGGAGCTCTGTTGATGCAATGGTTAAGCACTCAGCCGCTAACCAAATGGTTGGCAGTTTGAACCCACCAGCAGCTCTGCAGAAGAAAAGACCTGGTGATCTGCTCCCATAAAGACTGCAGCCGAGGAAACCCTATGGGGCAGTTCTACTCTGTTACACAGAGTTGCTTTGAGTTGGAATTGACTCAACAGCACACAACAACAATGACAATGACAACAAAAACAAGTCAGCCCCTGGGCTCTAATCTCTTTCTCCTGGATGCCCTGTTGAAGGCCTGGCACTTTAGTGGGCCCTTGATAAATGCTTCTTTAATGACTAGAAAAGAGATGGAGAAGTTTATAAGGCTCAAATTAGTTCAATAAAGAGATTGAAATATAAACGAGAAAAAGATTGAAATGGAAATGAGGTTTTAGAGTTCTCGGCGGATCTTGTTTCTCATCTCTGCCTCTTCTCCATTAGCACTGATAATTGAAAGATGACTGTGTTTAATCTCAAATGTATTAATTGATATTCAATTTACTTTTCCTGAAAAATCAGTGTTGTTTGACCATTTCTCAAATTGACTTATTCAATTTATTTTCCGACTTTTGACTCGTTTTTTGCTTACAAACTTGTTCCAGACTTCTGAATGGTTAAGACATATCACGCCTCTCAAACTACTGGGAAGTTAGTAATAAAGCTTAATGTAACAAAAATCTCAACTTATGGAACCCAGATTTCCAGAGGTGCATGTTTTATGAAATGAAAATGACTGTCCAACCCAGAGTTTACGATCTGCCTTATGCCCCAGCCGACAGCAGAGGCAAAAACATTAGTCTCAGGCGATTCTTTTCAATGGATCATCCTTTGAACACCCTTGATGACATGCATTAGTTGGCATTTCTGCTTTATAAGCTTCTTCATTTCATACACTTTTCTTCATCTCCTTGCTTCTTTGCATCAGATAGATGTGATTAGTCTGAAGATTTCCTTCTCTACTTGTGTTTCCCAGTCGCCCCTACCGTTCTCAGTTTCCAAAATCTGCTTGGGTTTCGCTCCAGGTGTGAGTCTTTCTCTTATAGATTTCCCTTTCTTCTTCCCTGGCTTGGGCATTTGTTGATTTATTTCCTTGGCGGTCAGAATTTGTTACACAGTGAAAATCTTAACACCTGCAAGTTTCTGCCTAGCTCTTGCAACCTTTCCTGAGAACAAACCCTTGATTTCCATGTTTATAGAGTATTATTTTTAATGGCAGTGCCCTTGACACTGACCTATTCTGTAAAAATGAAATTTTGTTTTATTTTACCTCATTTTGTGCTGGGCCTGGAAGCAAATATTTTTCCATTTGAAAGCTACATGTGCCAGCTTTTTTTCCCCTGACTCATACTGAAATTTTTTTTTTTACTTGGATCTTCAGTTAATGGTAGCGTGAAAACTCGCATAACAAAATAGAATCAATTGGCCTAGAGATTACTGTTAGTGCTTGTGGATTTTTAAGCATACAGTCAATGAGTTTACTTCAGGTTTTTTGTTCTAATGTAATATACGAACCTTTATTGCTCAGAAGCCTGGAATTAGCCTAGTGGATGACACCAGTCACTTATAAATAGATTAAAGTGATGAAAGAAATAGGGGAAGATAATCAGGAAAAGAAGCAGAAAAATCAATGCAGACTGGTGATTGCCCGTAAGGAAGAAAACTATCACAGATATTATTTAACATATATGTAGCTGCTTCTATTAGCAATAACTGAGGTGTAACTGGCCACATCTCAGTGAGATTTTTTCTGGAAGTCTCAGTGACGTTTGAGTACCCCTCCCTTTTCTCCCCCTCCACAACCCAGGAAAGAGGAAGGAAGCAATTTAATACAACAGGTTTTGTTCACCTCCTGTTGATGTGGATGAGAGTTTGGGTCTGCTTTATATAATGCACTGTGATTTCTAGCTCTCAAGAAAGAAAGAAAAAGAAAAAAGAGAGAGAAAAAGAACTATGACTGTGTCTCCATTTCTCTATCTCTCCTCTCAAAATGTTCAAAAAATAAATAAATCGTACGCAGTTGAAAATGGATATCTGCACTGACTGTGGAAAAATAAAATAAACAAGCAACTCTGTACCTAAAACGTCAACATGAATGCTGGTCTCCCGCACATGCAGCTAATATGACAGGCCCTGACTAGTCCTAACCAGTGCACCTCCCAGACAGAAATCTTGGCCAAGTAATCTCGTTGGCCTGAATTTGAGGCCCGCTCAGTTCACAGGACAACAGACAAATGAGTGCACTGCACATCATTCTCTTATTCTAATAGTGACATTTCTTGCAAGGAGGCCACACTGCTCCTCAAACCACTATTGCCTCCCCTGAAGGTTCCTTAATGGGAGTGTCTATTGGTTAAAATACAACGTAACAAACCAATGAATAGCAAATATTGGGGTGGTCAGACCAATAGTAGATCCCAGTAAGTGATTTATAGTGTTCCTTGTCTCAGATTCAGCCTGCCTACATTTTCCACCGTTAGATCCACAAGCTTTCAATGGACTTTCAACTTGTAATCTAGCATTTCTGGTGGAAAATGCACGAATACATTTATGAGAAAGTCTAATTCTTTTTTTTTTTTTAACCAGTTGCTGTCAACTCTGACTCATGATGCCCTCGTGTGTGTCAGGGTAGAACTGTCCTTCATAGAGTTATGCCTGATTTTCCAGAAGCAGATTGCCAGGCCTTTCTTCCTAGTCTGTTTTAGTCTGGAAGCTCTGCTGAAACCTGTTTGACATCATAGCAGCACATAAGCCTCCACTGACAGATGAGTGGTGTCTGTGCTTGAGATACATTGGCTGCAAATTGAACCCAAGCCTTGAACCTGGGCCTCTTGCATAGAAGGGGAGAATTCTACCACTGAATACCATGGCTACCTATTGGGAAATAGTCCCTTTGAATTTAGTTGTAAGAATTACTTCCTCTGCAGAAAGTCAGAGGCACCCTTGAGGGGGAAGAGGTAGTGAACAGGACATCTTGAGGGGCTGTTTACAGGCCAGGATGGCCCCAAATATCAGGGCGACTTGATGCCCTGTGAGAGCGTGACCAGGTTGAGCAAACAAGGATACAGAGTCAGAAGGGCCAGGACGTTTGAGAATTTTATGTAAGATTCTGAGTTTGCCACATTGCATCTCTATAGGAAGAGGCATCACACTGTGTTTCTTTTGATGGATTCATGACAATTAACGTGATTCATGACAGTTCAGAGGGACGCATGTTCAGAATGGTGTTCTTTGCAGATTAATGATGATGGCAAAAAGTAGTGTGCCCACGTCTGTTGAGAATTAAAAGTTGTTGGAAAAATGTTTGTCATAAATTGTTGTGAGGAGTTCACAAAATCATTCATTCAGACCCCTTTTTTTAGAACAAAACCCACCATCAACACACACACATACACACACACACTGCTAAAAGATCAGAAGGAAATGCACTGAAATGTTGACAGTGTTTATCTAAAATGGTGAGATCCTATTTTCTTTTTTGTACTGATACCAAATTTTTCTACAAAGTGAATAGAAAATATATTAAAAATTAACACTTATTTTTTTGTCTTTTAACACTGCACTTTGTTTTGAGGTCATAACAAAACAGAAAAAACTCCCCCTGAACTCCAGGAAATTAAGTGGAGAGCAAGGAGGCCTTTTGCAGAAGCATGGAATGAAGGTGGGATGCTATAGCAAGCCGCGCAAATGCTCGTCCCTCCCCAACTACCTCAGTATAGAGAATGACCATGGCAGCCAACTGCAGTTCAGATAACAAACCAGAGAGAGAGAGATGCTTTTATTTAAATTGTCAGCCTTAGCCTTTAGATACAGTGCAAGTGGTTTTAACAGCCAAATCACGTCTTTTTGAACAATGTTTAACAAAGATAGAAAAGAAGCATTATTATTTTTTATCTCACAGTTATCCTGAATAAAGTACACTTGGTTACAACTTCATCTTGATAACGCATCACAGATCATAGTGACAGCTTCGCTGGAAGGATTGCTGATGCTGGGTTTAAGTTGATTTTTTCCACTCCACGCGAAGAGGTTCTGCATTCTCATTAGCACACCCAGCCCAGAACAGTTACTATTACTTATCATTTAAAAAGTCTTCTTGGTTTTGATGGATTTCTTAGCACAGGTACCAGAATGTCCTGGCCTCTAGAGAATGCAGATGGGATGGGTGAGCTTTAGCAAGGATCCCATCTAACCAAACACACCGTGGCATCACCTACCATCTGCCACAGCATATGCTTACTAGACACAATTTACAGACTAAGTAGACAGTAAAACTCTGGTTTCCTAGGCCCTCACTGATACCCAGTACAGAACCTTAGCTAGATTTTCAAAGGTATCAGGAAACAAAACATGTCTCTGGCACTGGAGGAGTTCATTTACTAAAAGGTCCAAGTAACCTGGAAGACTGGGCACAGCTGCTCAAAAAGGAATGCTTTGCTTCTCCCCCTCGCTGGTAGGAGCAGACTCTGGCAGTTTGAGCATCTAAGTTCAAGGTCCCGTGGAAGGTCACGCTGACAATAACCTTAGGTTGATCCTGGAGTTACAGGGCTGGGTCCAGCTTGGTTTGGGGCTTTGTCTTAACTGGGGGCCAAGAGAAGAAATAGATCAGAGACAGAGCCAGGCCACTCCTGAGAGGGAAGCTGGAAGTAAGCAGGCACCAGACAGCAGACCAGACCTCATCTCTAAGGAGTTTATACCATCATCATGGGTGTGAGTCAGCATTCTGGTTCTTGGTGCCTCAAGGGCTCCAGGGAAGCCAGGTGTAGGCAAAGAGGGAGGAGAAAAACAGCTACAGAAGAGACGAAGTGGTAGTTTCACATTTCACATGCCCCCCCAACCAGACAGGAATTGATGAGCACAGAAATCATGCTATGTGACTCTACTGCTCACAGCTTCCGGCACAGTGATGGGCCAACAAGAGAAAGGGAGACTAGAGGAGAGACAGCCTGACCCCCCACACGTATGCACATATGTACATACTGGGCAGCAGACAGGACAACTTCACTGACTCAGGAATCCTTTAATTCTACCGGGCTCTTAATCTTCCTAAAGAATTCAAATGTCTGAACCAGCCCCAAGATTTTCATTGATGCCAGTGAGGTTTTGCTGGGGGAGGGTCATGCACACCTTAAGAATCTTCGGGAGCAGCCCCATTCTGTTGTTCCCATCTTTATGTATCTTCAGAACACATCCATGATCTGATCATGTGGTATTACCCACACTGCTTCCACCTTGGTCCAAACTGCTGTATCCTCTCACCTGCATTAATGCTGTAGCTTCTTTTCTTTCTCTTAATTGTAGTAGTTAAATGAAGTTTACATTTCAAGTTAGTCTCCCATACAAAATTTTTATACATACATCGTTATGTGACCCTAATTGCTCACCCCATTCTCTGTTCCGCCTCTGATTCCCCATGACCATTCAACCACCTCCTAACCCTCTCTGCCTTCCCATCTCATCTCTGGACAGAAGCTGCCCCTTTGGTCTCTTGAATCTACTTGACTAAGAAGCACACTCTTCACGAGTATCACTTTATGTCCCACAGTCCAGTCCAATCCCTGTCTGAAGAGCTGGCCTCGGAAACTGTTTTAGTTCTGGGCTGATAGAGCGTACAGGGGCGATGCTTTCTGGGGTATCTCCAGTCTCAGTCAGTCTGGTCTTCTTACTAGAATTTGAGTTCTGCACCCCACCTTTCTCCTGCTCCATCAGGGACTCTCTGTTGTGTTCCCTGTCAGGACATTCACTGGTGGTAGCTGGGCACCATCTAGTTCTTCTGGTCTCAGGCTGATGAAGTCTCTGGTTTATGTGGTCCATTCTGTCTCTTGGGCTAATACTTTCCTTGTGTCTTTGGTGTTCTTCGTTCTCCTTTACTCCAAGAGGTTGGGACCAATTGATGCATCTTGGATGGTCACTTGCAAGCTTTTAAGACCTCAGACACTGCTCACCAAAGTAGGATACAGAACCTTTTCTTAATAAGGTTTGTTATGCCAATCGACCTAGATATCCCCTGAAAGCATGGTCCCCAGACCCCTACCTCTGCTACTCTGTTTCTCAAAGTATTTGATTGTATTCAGGAAACTTCTTAGCTTTGGTTTAGTCCAGTGATGCTGACTTCCCCTGTAGTGAGTGGTGTTCTTCCCTTTGCCTAAGATGATTCTTATCTACTATCTAGTTAGTGAATAACCCTCACCCTCCCTCTTCACCCCCATAACCATCAAAGAATGTTTTCTTCTGTGTTTAAACCTTTTCTTGGGTTCTCATAATACTGGTCTTATACAGTGTTTGTCCTTCTGTGACTGACTAAATTCACTCAGCATAGTAAGTCCCAGCTTCTGCCATGTTATACGATATTTCACAGCTTCATCGTTGTTCTTTATCGTTGTGTAATATTCCATTGTGTGGATATACCATAATTTGTTTATCCATTCGTCTGTAGATGGGCACCGAGGTTGTTTCCATCTTTTTGCTATCGTGAACAGTGCTGCAGTGAACATGGGTGTGCATATATCTGTTTGTGTGACAGCTCTTATTTCTCTAGGATATATTCCAAGGGGCAGAATAGCTGGATTGTATGGTACTTCTATTTCTAGCCAGCAAATCTATTTCCAAAGTGGTTGTACCATTTTACATTCCCACCAACAGTGTATAAGTGTTCTAGTCTCTCCACAACCTCTCCAGCATTTATTATTTTGTGTTTCTTGGATTAAGGGGTGAGATGATATCTCACTGCAGCTTTGATCTGCATTTCTCTAATGGCTAATGATTGTGAGCATTTCTTCATGTGTCTGTTAGCTGCCTGAATATCTTCTTTGGTGAAGTGCCTGTTCATATCCTTTGCCCATTTTTTATTTTTTTTTATATTTTATTGTACTTCAGGTGAAGGCTTACAGAACATTAGTTTCTCATGAAACAGTAGTACACATGTTGTTTTATGACATAGGTTAACAACCCGACAACATATTAACCCTCTAACTTCTCAAGCTTTTTTTTTGGTGAAAATACACATAGCCAAATATACACCGTTTATACATACACAGTTCAGTGACATTGACTACGCTCTTCAAATTGTGCTGTTATTCTCACTTAAGATGAAGGCTTACAGAACAAAATAGTTTCTCGTTTAACAGTTACTACAAATGTTGCCCTATGACAATGGTTAACAATCTCACAAGACATCAACAATATCATTACTCAACCTTGGGTTCCCTATCACCAGCTTCCTTGTCCCCCTCTGCCTTCTGGCCCTTGTCACTGGACTCCTGTACCTCATTAGTCTCATTTGGTTTTACGGGGCTGTCCACTCCCATGCTGAACAGTGAACCTCGGAGGTAACTTCACCACTGAGCTAAAAGGGTGTCTGGGAGCCATACCCTCGAGGTTTCTCCAGTCTCCTTTAGGCCAGTAAATCTGGTCTTTTTTTTTGTGAGTTAGAATTATGCTCTACATCCTTCTCCAGCTCTGTCCAGAACCCTCTGTTGTGATGCTGGTCAGAGCAGTCAGTGGTGGTAGCTGGGCACCATCTAGCTATACTGGACTCAGTCTGGTGGAGGCCTTGGTAGCTGTGGACAATTAGTCCTTCGGACTCCTCTTTTCCTTGTATCCTGTTCTCTTCATTCTCCCTTGCTCCCAAAGGGATGAGACCAGTGGAGTATCTTAGATGGCCTCTCACAGGCTTTTAAGACCCCAGACACTACTCACCAAGGTAGAATGTAGCGCATTGTCTTTATAAGCTGTGTCATGCCAATTGAGCTAGATGTTCCCCGAGACCATGGCCCCCAGAGCCCTCTGCCCAGCAACTCAGTCCCTCAGGGAGTTTGGATGTGTCTGTGGGGCTTCCATGACCTTTCTTTGTACAGGTTGTGCTAGTTTCCCCTGTACTCACCCTTTACCCAAGATACCACTTACCTACTGCCTATTTAGTATTACCCCCCTACCCCTCCCATCCCTGGTAACCAGCAAAGATTGTTACATTTTGTGTGTGAACTTTTTCATGGGTTTTTACAATAGAGGTCTCATACAATATTTGTCCTTTTGTGATTGACTTATTTCACTCAGCATAATGTCCTCCAGTTTCATCCATGTTATGAGATGGTTCACAGATTCATTGTTGTTCTTTCTCATTGCATAGTACTCCGTTGTGTGTATGTACCATAATTTGTTTATCCATTCATCTGTTGATGGGCATCTAGGTTGTTTCCATCATTTTGCTATTGTGAACAATGCTGCCATGAACACAGGTGTGCATACGTCTATTCGAGTGACGACTCTTATTTCTCTAGGATATATTCCTAGGAGTGGGATTGCTGGATTGAATGGTATGTCTATTTCTAGCATTCTGAGGAAGCGCCATATCATTTTCCAAAATGGTTGTATCATTTTGCATTCCCACCAGCAGTGCATAAGAGTTCCCATCTCCCCCCAGCCCCTCCAACATTTGTTATTTCCAGTGTTTTTGATTCATGCCAGTAATGCCGGGGTGAGATGGTATCTCATTGTGGTTTTATTTGCATTTCTCTAATGGCTAGTGATCGCGAGCATTTCCTCATGTGTCTGTTGGCCATTTGAATGTCTTCTTTGGTGAAGTGTCTGTTCATTTCCTTTGCCCATTTTTTAATAGGATTATTTGTCTTTTTGTTGTCACGGTGTTGGATTTTCTTGTAGATTATGGAGATTAGACCTTTGTCTGACTTGTACTGTCCAAAAATTTTTTCCCAGTCTGTAGGTTCTCTTTTGACTCTTTTGGTGAAGTCTTTTGAAGAGCATAGGTGTTTGATTTTTAGAAGATCCCAGTTATTTAGCTTATCTGTTGGGTTTTGTGTGTTGATGATTATGGTTTGTATCCTGTTAATGCCATGTATTCAGGCCTGAAGTGTTGGTCCTATTTTTTCTTCTATGAACTTTACAGTTTTAGGCTTTATATTCAGGTCTTTGATCCATTTTGAAGTAGTTTTTGTATACGGCATGAGGTATGGGTCCTGTTTCATTCTTTTGCAGATGGATATCCAGTTTTGCCAACACCATTTGTTAAAAAGACTGTCTTTTCCCCATTTGATGGACTTTGGGCCCTTGTCGAAGATCAGGTGACCGTAGGTGGATGCCTTTACATCTGGGTTCTCAATTCTGTTCCATTGGTCAATGTATCTGTCGTTGTACCAGTACCAGGCTGTTTCGACTACTGTAGCTGTATAGTAGGTTCTGAAGTCAGGTAGTGCGAGTCCTCCAACTTTATTCTTCTTCTTCAGTAGTGCTTTACTTATTAGGGGCTTCTTCCTTTTCTATATAAAGTTAATGATTAGTTTTTCCTTCTCTTTGAAGAATGTTGTTGGTATTTGGATCGGGATTGCGTTGTATTTGTAAATTGTTTTGGGTAGAATTGACAGTTTCACAATGTTGAGTCTGCCTATCCATGAGCATGGCATGTTTTCCCATTTATGTAGATACCTTTGGGTTTCATGCAGTAGTGTTTTATAGTTTTCTTTGTATAGGTCTTTTACATCCCTGGTCAGATTTATTCCTAAGTATTTTATCTTCTTAGGGGCTATTGAAAATGGTATTGTTTTCCTAATTTCCTTTTCATCGTTCTCCTTACTGGTGTATAGGAATCCAACAGATTTTTGAATGTTTATCTTGTATCCTGCTACTCTGCTGAATCTTTCTGTTAGTTCCAGTAGATTTCTCATGGAGTCTTTAGGGTTTTCTATGTATAGTATCATATCATCTGCAAACAGGGACAGTTTAACTTCTTCATTACCAATTTGGATGCTCTTTATTTCTTTTTCTTGCCATATTGCTCTAGCTAGAACTTCCAGCACAGTGTTAAATAGGAGTGGCGATAAAGGGCATCCTTGTCTTGTTCCTGTTCTCAAGGGGAATGTTTTCAGCCTCTCTCCATTAAGAATGATGTTGACCATTGGTTTTGTATAGATGCCCTTTATTATGTTGAGAAAGTTCCCTTCTATACCTATTTTATTGAGAGTTTCTATGAGGAATGGGTGTTGGACTTTGTCAAATGTCTTTTCTGCGTCAATTGAGCTGATTATATGATTCTTTTCTTTCCTTTTATTTATGTGGTGGATTACGTTGATTGATTTTCTAATGTTGAACCATCCTTGCATACCTGGTATGAATCCTACTTGGTCGTGGTGTATTATTTTTTTGATATGGTGCTGAATTCTATTGGCTAGAATTTTGTTGAGAATTTTTGCATCTATATTCATGAGAGATACTGGTCTGTAATTTTTTTTTTTTTTTTGTGACGTCTTTGCCTGGTTTTGGTATCAGCGTTATGCTGGCTTCATAGAATGAATTTAGAAGCGTTGCTTCCTTTTCTATGCTCTGAAATAGCTTGAGTAGTACTGGTACAAGCTCTTCTATAAATGTTTTGTAGAATTCTCCAGTGAAGCCATCTGGGCCAGGGCTTTTTTTGGTTGGGAGTTTTTTTATTACCTTTTCACTCTCTTCTCTTGTTATGGGTCTGTTCAGATTTTCAACATCACTTAGTTGTAGTTTGGGTAGGCTGTGTGTTTCTAGAAATTTATCCATTTCCTCTAGGTTTTCAAATTTGTTGGAATGTAGTTTTTCATAATATTCTGTTATAATCCTTTCTATTTCATTTGGGTCTGTTGTAATGTCCCCCATTTCATTTCTTATTTGGGTTATTTGTGTCCTCTCCTGTTTTTCTTTTGTCAGTCTGGCCAGTGGTTTGTCGATTTTGTTGATTCTTTCAAAGAACTGACTCTTGGTTTTGTTGATTCTTTCTATTGTTTTTCTGTTCTCTATTGCATTTATTTCTGCTCTGATCTTTACTGATTCCTTTCTTCTGGTGGTTGTGGGATTTTTTTGCTGTTCTCTTTCTACTTGTTTGAGTTCTGTAGTTAATATTTTCATTTTGTCCCTTTCTTCTTTTTTGACATGTGCATCTATTGCTATAAATTGTCCTCTGAGGACTGCCTTTGCTGTGTCCCAAAGATTTTGGTATGATGTGTTTTCATTCTCATTTGATCCTAGGAATTTTTTGGTTCCATGTCTGATTTCTTCTATTACCCACTGATGTGTAAGCAGGGTATTATTCAGTTTCCATGTAGTTGATTTTTTTTTTCCTTGCTCTTTCTATTGTTAATTTCTACCTTGATGGCATTGTGGTCAGAGAAGATACTTTGAATTATCTCAACGTTTTGGATCTTGTTGAGGATTGCTCTGTGGCCTAAGATGTGGTCTATTCTGGAGAACATTCCATGTGCATTGGAAAAGAATGTGTACTTTGCAGCGGTTGGATGGAGTGTTCTATACATGTTTATAAGGTCAAGTTGGCTGACTGTGCCCTTTAGGTCGTCTGTATCTTTGCTGGTTTCTTCTTAGTTGTTCTGTCTTTTACTGAGAGTGGTGTGTTGAAGTCTCCTTCTATTATTGTGGAACTGTCAATTTCTCTTTTCAGTGTTGTTAGAGTTTTTTTTATGTATTTTGGAGCCCTGTCATTGGGTGTGTAGATGTTTATTATGGTTATATATGTCTTCATCATGGATCATCGCCTTAATCATTATATAGTGTCCTTCTTTGTCTTTTATGGTAGATTTTGTTTTAAAGTCTATTTTATCTGAGATTAGAATTGCCACTCCTGCTCTTTTTTGGTAGTTGTTGGCTTGATATATTTTTTTCCAACCTTTGACTTTTAATAAACTCACATCTTTGTTTCTAAGGTGTGTCTCTTGTATACAGCATATCGATGGATCCTATTTTCTTATCCATTCTGTCACTCTCTGTCTCTTTATGGGTGCATTTAGTCCGTTTACATTTACATTTTAGAAATTACAATTTTACAATTTTACAAATTTACAATTTTACAAATTACAAATTACATTTACAGTGTAATTATTGATAGATGTGAGTTTGTTGCTGTCATTTTGTAGTGCTTTTTTTTTGTGGTGCTGAAGTTTTCTTTGTTTTTCTTACTCTCTTGTGCTGAGTTACTTTTGTTTGTGGATTTTTTTTTCATTTCTTCTGTTTTTGTAGTTTTTGTTTTCGCAGAGACTTTATGTTTTTCATCTTTATTTTTATGAGTTGATTTGTTAACTTTCTTTGTGGTTACCATGAATTTTACCCTTATCTTTCTAAGTTTGAAGAAGTCTGCCATTACTTGGTATTGCCTTGCCTTCCTCTCCATTAGAAGGTTCTATACCTATGCCATTTATTCCCTCTTTTATTGTTTGATATTGTTGTCATTTATTGATTAACTGCTCTGATTCCCTGTTATATTTCTTTTGGTTTTGGATAGTCCTCGAGAGTTCATTTCCTAGGTTGGTATCTGGCTCGTACGATCCTGCATCCTAGGTTCTGCCTGTGAGCTGAAGTTGTTTTTCCTCAGATTGAAGAACTCCCTTTAACAATTCTTGTAAGTTTGGTTTGACTTTTACATATTCCCTTAATTTCTGTTTATTTGGAAATGACCTAATTTCACCATCAAATTTGAACAAGAGTTTTGCAGGATATTTTATTCCTGGCTGGCAATTTTTTTCTTTCAAGATTTTATACATGTCATCGCATTGCCTTCTTGCCTGCATTGTTTCTGCCGAATAATCTGAGCTTAGTCTTACTGTTTCTCCTCTGTATGTGACTTCTTGTTTTTCACGAGCTGCTCTCAGGATTCCTTGTTTGTCTTTGTTTTTGGTGAGTGTGAATATGATATGCCTTGGTGATTTCTTTTGGGGTCTCTTCTATATGGGGTTCGTTGAGCTTCTTGGATGGCCAGCTTTTCATCTTTCATGATATTGGGGAAGTTTTCTGTCAGCAGTTCCTCAATGATCCTCTCTGTGTTTTCTGTTTTCTCCCCCTGTTCTGGAATTCCAATCACTCGAAGATTTTTTGATTGTGTCCCACATAACTCTCAGGGTCTCTTCATTTTTCTTTGTTCTTTTTTCTGAGTTTTCCTCAAACAGAGTTGTATCCAAGTGTTTGTCTTCAATTCCACTGATCCTGTCTTCCACCATTTCAAATCTGCTTCTCAGCCCTTCTATCACATCGTCCATTTCTGAAATCTTGTTGTTTATCTTTTGGATTTCTAATTTTTGTCTCTGTATAATTTCTAGTTGTGAATTTATTTTGGAATTTTGTTCCTGTATCATCTTCCTGAATTCTTCCAATTTTTTTTTTGTGTATTTTCCATGAATTTGTCTATTTTTTCCTCCTGTTTGTCAGCTTTTTGCCTCAGTTCTTGGAGAGTTCCGAGTATTGGAGATTTGAATTCCCTATAAGGTAGTTCTAGTGAATTTTCTTCCAGAGGAGAGTCATCTGGTGTTTTATTTTGGATGGCTACTGGAACCATCCTGTCCTGTTTTTGTAAATGTTTTGTTATTGTCTGCTGTCTTCGGGGCATTCAGTAGTTATTTTTCTCATTTATTGATTGTAGATTTGTTTGTTTCATCCCTTTTTTTAAAAAAAAAAAAATCTGACTATGTCTGAGCAGGCAGGCTGTGTGTTCTTTGTTGTTTGCTCATCTGTGGGCACAATACTTTTCGCCTCCTTCTCCAACTGGCAGGGTCAGTCACTCAGATATGGTACTGCAGGGTAGGTCTAGCTGAAGATGAGTTACTGGGATGGGTCGTTTGTAGCACTGACTACAGCCACCAGGGTGGGTTGGTAATCAGTGCAGGGCAGGTTCCAGGAGGCCGTGCCTGTGCTGCTTGGTGGTGTGATGTCAAGCGCACGGTGCAGGTAGGCAGATGCAGCGGGGAGATTGTTATGTGTGGAGCTAAGATGGATATGGGAGAGAGGAGAGAGGAACAGGAGCCAAAAACATACAAACAAACCAAAAAGAATGGTAGGGCAGCTTGCCGTTGGAATGGAAAGATGAGAGACTATGAAATGGAGAAAAACAGAAAGGGGAGGAGGAAGAAAAGCAAGAATGAATAATTAAAAATCAGAAAGGTTAAAGAACCACAAAGTTCCCATGGATCCCACCGATGCAGCTGTGAGGTCTGGGGAAGTCGCTCTCAGGTGTTGCAGTACAGCCTGACTAGAAGGTGTAGGGGTATACAATGCCTGGTATTCAGGGATCGGAAAGAGAAAGAAGATATAGAGAGAAGAGAAACTGAGCAGTGAAGAAAGACAAAAAGGGAAAAAGAGGGAAAAGAAAACAAAATAAAAAAAAAAGCAATAAAGGTTCCCCCCCAAGAAACAGAAAAAAAAAAAAAAAACCCAATGAAAAAAGAAATGCTCTCAGGGATCCCTCTGCACGTCTGTGGAAGCTGAAGGGGAGTTCCTTGCCACACAGCTCTGCCTGGCCAGAAAGGGCTCCCAATTCAAGAAAAGGAAAAGAAAACCAACAAACAATTCAAAACCAACAAACGAACAAAAGCCCTGGGATCCCACCAGTGCAGTAGCCCAGACCAGGAAGCAGCTCCACACTTGAATGGAGCTCTGCAGCCCCTCAGGAAGAAGCAAAGATGGTGCACGGAGCCAGGCACTTGAAGGAAAGGAGGGGGAGGCGGCGAGAGGCAAGTAAGAAATCCAAAGAAGCAGAAAAAAAAAGGCAACACCAGCAGCCAACAAATGGCACTCAGAGAGCCAGCTAGTGCGGGCTGGTATTTCTGGACAAGAGACTGTGTCCGTGGGAAGCAGAGGAGGCTGAGTGTGGGTGAAGAAGGGTAGAGAGTGGGAAACCATGTATCACAAATTGCTGGCGCTCTGGAGCCCCTCAGGAAGAAGCAAAGATGGCGCACGGAGCCAGGCACTCGAGTGAAAGGTGGGGGAGGTGGCGAGAGGCAAGTGAGAAATCAAAAGAAGCAGAAAAAAAAAGCAACACTAGCAGCCAGCAAATGGCACCCGGAGCCGCCTGGTTGGGTGTATGGAATCCAAGCAGCCGGCGCTTCCCTGTCAAGAGACCGTGGCCGAGGGAAGCAGAGGAGGCCGAGCCGGGGCGAAGAGGGGTGAGGGGTGGGAAAGTGCACACTGCAAATTACTGGTTGTTTTGTCTCTCACTGGACGCTCAGTGAGGCTGCTTTCTCGTACCCCCATTTGCTGGTCTCCGATAGGAGTCCAAGATGGTGGATCCATGCTGCGTTAGCTGGTAGGGGACCTCTGCATGAATCTCTCCTCGCTCTCCATTCTCTGTCAGTTTTCTCACTCCGTTTGGTGCTTGGCTGAGTTCTTTATCTCTTCATTTGATGTTTTAGGGTTTCAGGATTGTTGTATTCTCTGTTCGGCTTAGTTTTTCGGATCTTTGCTGTGGAGGGACAGTGTGGTGCTTCTGCCTTGAGCGCCATTTTGCCAGACTCCTTTGCCCATTTTTTAATTGGGTTATTTGTGTTTTTGTTGTTTAGGTTTTGCAGTATCTTGTAGGTTTTAGAGATTAGACGCTCATCGGATTTGTTGTAGCCAAAAAATTTTCCCAGTCTGTAGGTTATCTTTTTACTATTTTGGTTTAGTCTTTTGATGAGCATAAGTGTTTGATTTTTAGGAGCTCCCATTTATCTAGTGTGTCTTCTGGTGCTTGTGCATTGTTACTTATGGTTCATACTGTGTTTATGCCATGTATCAGGGCTCCTAGTGTTGTCCCTATTTTTTCTTCCATGATCTTTATCGTTTTTGATTTTATATTTAAGTCTTTGAGCCATTTTGAGTTGGTTTTTGTACATGGTGTGATGTATGGGTCTTGTTTCAGTTTTTTGCAGGTGGATATCCAGTTTTGCCAGCACCATTTGTTAAAGAGACTGTCTTTTCCCCAATTAATGGACTTTGGGCCTTTGTCAAATATTAGCTGCTCATAGGTGGATGAGCTTGTATCTGGATTCTCAACTCTGTTCCATTAGTCTATGTATCTGTTGTTGTACCACTACCAGGCTGTTTTGACTACTGTGGCAGTACAATAGGTCCTAAAATCAGGTAGTGTAAGGCCTCCCACTCTGTTCTTCTTGAGTAATGCTTTATTTTTTTGAGACCTTTTCCCTTTCTGTATGAAGTTGGTGATTTGTTCCTCCATCTCATTAAAAAATGCCAGTGGAATTTGGATCGGGATGCATTGTATCTGTAGATTGCTTTGGGTAGAATTGACATTTTCACTATGTTGAGTCTGCCTGTCCATGAGCAAGGTATATTTTTTCCACTTATGCAGGTCTCTTTTAGTTTCTTGCAGTAGTGTCTTGTACTTTTCTCTGTATATATCTTTTATGTCTCTGGTTAGATTTATTCCTAAGTATTTTATCTTTTGGGGGGCTATTATAAATGGTATTGATTTGGTGATTTCCTCTTCGAGGTTCTCTTTGTTAGTGTAAAGGAATCCAAGTAATTTTTGTATGTTTATCTTGTATCCTGAAACTTTGCTGAAATCTTCTATTAGTTCCAGTAGTTTTCTTGTGGATTTTTTGGGGTTTTCTGTGTATGAGCTCATATCATCTGCAAATAGAGATACTTTGACTTCTTCCCCACCAATTTGGATGCCCTTTATTTCTTTTTCTAGCATAATTGCTGTGGCTAGGACCTCCAGCACAATGTTGAATAAGAGTGGTGATAGAGGGCATCCTTTTCTGGTTCCTCTTCTCAAGGGGAATGCTTTCAAAGTCTCTCCATTTAGAATGATGTTGGCTGTTGGTGTTGTATAAATGCGCTTAATTATATTGAGGAATTTCCATTCTAGTCCTATTTTATTGAATGTTTTTATCATGAATGGGTGTTGGACTTTGTCAAATGCCTTTTCTGCATCTATTGATAAGATTGTGTGGTTCCTGTCGTTTGTTTTTTTTATGTGATGGATTACATTGATTGTTTTTCTAATGTTGAACCATCCGTGCATACCTGGTATAAATCCCACTTGATCATGGTGAATTATTTTTTTGATATGTTGCTGAATTCTATTTGCTAGAATTTTGTTGAGGATTTTTGTATAAATTTTCATGAGGGATATAGGTCTGTAATTTCCTTTTTTTGTGGTGTCTTTACCTGGTTTTGGTATCAGGATTATGCTGGCTTCATAGTATGAGTTTGGGAGTGTTCCATCCTTTTCTATGCTCTGAAATACCTTTAGTAGAAGTGGTATTATCTCTTCTCTGAAAGTTTGGTAGAATTCTCCAGTGAAGCCATCCGGGCCAGGGCTTTTTTTTTTTGTTGTGAGTTTTTAAATAACCTTTTCAATCTCTTCTTTTGTTATGGGTTTATTTAGTTGTTCTACCTCTGTTTGTATTAATTTCGGTAGGTAGTGAGTTTCTAGAAATTTGTCCATTTCCTCTAGGTTTTCAACTTTGTTAGAGTGCAATTTTTCATGGAATTCTGTTATGATTCTTTTAATTTCATTTGGGTCTGTTGTGATATCATCCATCTCATTTCTTATACGGGTTATCTGCCTCCTCTCCTGTTTTTCTTTTGTCAGTTTGGCCAATGGTTTCTCAATTTTGTTGATCTTTTCAAAGAACCAGCTTTTGGACTTGTTAACTCTTTCAATTGTTTTTCTATTCTCTATTTCATTTGATTCTGCTCTAGTTTTTATTATTTCCTTCCCTCTGGCGCCTGTGGGTTTCTTTTGCTGCTCTCTTTCTACTTGTTCCAGTTGTAGGGTTAATGTTTTGATTATGGCCCTTTCTTCTTTTTGGATGTGTGCATTTATTGCTATAAACTGACCTCTGAGCACTGCTTTTACTGTATCCCAAAGGTTCTGGTAGGATGTGTTTTCATTCTCGTTTGATTCTATGAATTTCTTTATTCCATCCTTAATTTCTTCTATAACCCAGTAGTTTTTGAGCAAGGTGTTGTTCAGTTTCCATGAGTTTGATTTCTTCTCCTTGCTTTTTGTGTTGTTGATTTCCACTATAATGGCTTTATGGTCAGAAAAGATGCTTTGTAATATTTCTATGTTTTGAATTTTGTTAAAGCTTGCTTTATGGCCTAATATGTGGTCTATTCTGGAGAATGTTCCATGTGTGTTGGAAAAGAAAGTATACTTGGCTGCTGTTGGGTGCAGTGTTCGATATATGTGTATGAGGTCAAGTTGGTTGATTGTAGCATTTAGTTTTTCTGTGTCTTTGTTGAGCTTATTTCTGGTTACTCTGTCCTTCACCGAAAGTGGCATGCTGAAGTCTCCTACTACTATGGTGGAGCTGTCTATCTCTCTTTTCAGTGCTGTTAGAGTTTGTTTTATGTATTTTGGAGCCCTGTTGTTGGGTGCATAAATATTTATTATAGTTATGTCCTCCTGGTGTATTACCCCTTCAATCATTATATAGTGCCCTTCCTTATCCTTTGTGGTGAATTTTACTTTAAAGTTTATCTGTCAGAGGTTAATATTGCCACTCCTGCTCTTTTTTGAGTATTGTTTGCTTGATACATTTTTTTCTATCCTTTGAGTTTTAGCCTGTTTGTGTCTTTAAGTCTAAGGTGCATCTCTTGTAGGCAGCATATAGATGGATCATGCTTTTTTATCCAATCTGCCCACTCTCCGTCTCTTTGTTGGTGCATTAAGTCTGTTTACATTTGGAGGAAGTTATTGATAGGTATGAGTTTAGTGCTGCCATCCTGATATCTCTTTTTGTGTGTAGTTCACAGTTTCTTTGTTCCCCTTAATTTTCTGTGCTGAGTCGTTTTTCTTTACGTATAATTTTCTTCATCATTTTCATTGTTGTAGATTTTGTGTTTGCTGGTTCTTTATGTTTTTTCTACTTTTTTATTTTGATTTGTAGGATTGTTAGATTCCTTTGTGGCTACCTTAATATTTACCTCTATTTTTCTAAGTTCTGATGTTATCGATTATCTAACTGTAGGACTCCCTTTATTATTTCCTGTAATTTTGGTTTGGTTTTTGCAAATTCCCTGAACTTCTGTTTATCTGGAAATGCCCTAATTTCACCATCATATCTGAGAGGCAGTTTTGCTGGATATATAACTCTTGGCTGGCAATTTTTTTCCTTCAAGGCTTTGTATATGTCATCCCATTGCCTTCTTGCCCGCATGGTTTCTGCTGAGTAGTCCGAGCTTATTCTAATTGACTCTCCTTTGTAGATGACTTTTCGTTTATCCCTAGCCACTCTTAAAATTCTCTGTTTATCTCTGGTTTTGGTAAGTTTGATTATAATTTGTTTGGTGACTTTCTTTTGGGATCTACCTTATGTGGGGTTCGATGAGCATCTTGGTTAGATAGCTTCTTATCTTTCATGATATCATGGAAGTTTTCTGTCAACAAATCTTCAGCAATTTTCTCTGTATTTTCTGTTATCCCCTCCGCCCCGTTCTGGTACTCCAATCACTCATAGGTTATTTCTCTTGATAGAGTCCCACATGACTCTTAGAGTTTCTTCATTCTTTTTAATTCTTTTATCTGATTTTCCCTCAAATAAGTTGGCATCAAGAGCTTTAACTGCAATGTCACTAATTGTAACTTCTACTGCCTCAAGTCTGCTCCTATGACTTTCTAGTGAGTTGTCTAATTCTGAAATTTTATTGTTAATCTTCTGGATTTCTGATTGCTGTCTCTCTGTGGATTCTTGCAGCCTATTAAATTTGTCATTATGTTCTTGAATAACTTTTTTAAGTTCCGCTACTACTTTGTCTGTGTGTTCCTTGGCAATTTATGCATTTTGTAAAATTTCCTTTCTAATTTCTAGAAGAGTTGTGTATATTAATTTCTGTATTCTGCCTCTGGTAATTCCAAGAAATTCTCTTCCTCCAGATAATTTATTGGTTCTTTGAGAGCTTGCTGAAGCCTCATGGACTGCCTCGTTATGTGATTTGATATTGACTATTGTCTCTGAGCCATCAGTAAGTTATTATAATTTTATTTTATATTTGTTTAGTGAGTCCTAGCTTCTTGTTTTGTTTTGTTTTGATATGCCCCAATAGGCTGCTCATGTGTGCTAGTTTGATTATTGGTGCCTTTGAAACTCTAATGTCCTGTCACCAAGGAGTTAGTTCTGTAACTAAGTATGTGGACACAGGGAGTCTGTTAAATTTTCTTATATGGGTTCAGCTCAGGTGTCCAGGCAGTTGGTCACCAAGTGTGTGGTTCAGGCTCTCACCTACAGTCTTAGAGAGGCATGGGTGATTGGTGCAGTCCCTGGTATCTGGCTGTGGTAGGGAGTCTTGTGCTGAGCCACGCAGGGGGCTGACGGCTGCCCCTGAGTGTCTGAAAGGAATGCGTGTCCCTATTCCCTGGGGAAAGTAGGTAGGTGGGTTTTGCAGCTGGTCTATGAGCACCCCACTCTGTTGGCTGTAAAGACTTGAGGGCACCACTTTTTCTTGGACCCCTGTAGCAGGTGACTAGGTGGCATAGGTGACACCACCAGTTGTCAAGACCCTGGTGCAGATCAGTAAAGGTGCCTGCTTAAGTGGCAGGTCTGTGTCAAGGGTCACAAATCTGCCACTTCACAGTTGAAACAGTTGAAGTTAAACTTCAGATGTTTACCCTGTTGTACTGTGGTAGTGAGGGCTAATGCTGCTGAGATGGGTCCCCCCAAGTCTATACAGGGATGTAAGGCACTCAAAGTCTGTGGACCCCTTTTGCCTGTGCCAAGCAAAGGATCTGTGCTGACCCTGAGTTCCTGCGTAGGGGAGCCAGTAGCTTATTTGTTCCCTTTCCCATGCCAGGAGAATGGGTCAGGGTGCCTTTTGGGATCTACTTCTGGCCCAGTGGACTCCCAGTGCAGAGCAGGGAGGGAGGAGGTAAAAGGGAAAGAGGTTTTTCCCAAATGGGCTTTTTCTTTTTTTTTTTAAATCCCCCTCGAAAGGCCGCACGCATGTACTTATCTTTAGCCACTTGGGAGCTGCTTTTCACTGGTTCAGAGTGTCCAAGCAGAATCTCTGCTGCCGGATCTTTCTCGATGTGGAAACTGCCTCCCGAGCATGTGCACACAGCTGTTTGCCTGCTTCACTGCAGACCCAGAGCAGCTGAAGAGCTGCAGTCCCACCACTGCTGCTCTGGTGCTCCTCACTTCTGCCGAACCGTCTCCCTCTCCCCCTACCACTCAGTCCAATTCCTCAACTTTGCATTGTTCAGGGCTCCTAGATATTCATATATAATCAAATCACTTGTTTTTCCAGGTCTTTGTTGTGAGAGGGATATAGGAAGCCGTCTGACTACTCTGCTGTCTTGACCCCGCCTCCAATGCTGTAGCTTTTAATTGGTCTCCCTGCTGCTAAGTTTCACACTCACCCCTCCTCCTCCCCACACTATAGCTCTTCTTGACACAGCCTTCAGCACGATGCTTTGAAAACATTGGTCATATCATGTCACTACTAGGATATGACCCTACTACCTCCCGGACCTCACCCGCTGCTCTCCTCTCATTCATTTTGCTCCAGTCATATGCCAGGCATCGTCTACCTCAGGACCTTTGCACTTGCAGTTCTATCTGCTTGGAAGACTTTTCTCCTAGATACTGGTATCCTTCAAGTCTCTGTTTAAATACCACCTTCCCAGTGAGGCCTGTTGTCATTGTTTGCCATCGAGTCAATTCCGACTCACAGTGACCCCATGTGACAGAGTAGAACTGCCTCATAGGATTTTCTAGGCTTTGATCTTTACAGGAGCAGATTGCCAGGTCTTTCTCCCACAGAGCCACTGGGTGGGTTTAAACTGCCAATTTTTAGGTTAGCAGCCGAGCACTTAACTGTTGTGTGCCAGGGCTCCTTCAGTGAGGACTACCCTGGCTAATTTTATTTAGAATTACTCTTTCCCTCCTCCTGCCACCCCCCTCCCCCCACCTTCCTTGGCACTTCCCACCCCCTTCCCTGCTTAATTTCTTTTTTCTCTATAGTACATAGCAGTTATCAGTTAAAAAAAAAAAATCTATTGTCTGCCCCCCTGCCTCCCTCTTCCACAAACACTAGATTTTAGCTTCATGAAGGTAAGGGGTTTTAATCTATCTCATTCACAGCTGTATCCTCAGTACCTAAAATGGTGCTTTACATGTAGTAGGTGCTCAAAAAATATTTGCTAAATTGAATTTGCTGAATTTTTCTGGAAGTCTTGTGGGCAGTTTTCTTGTGTTCAGATTTATACATTTGAAAGGTCATGCCTGATTTGAACAAGAGAAGCATTTTTAAAATCTTACCCACACCATGTGGGGGCTGTTCAGCAACCCACGTATGAAATGGGTTGTAAGTGGCAGCCAAATGTCCTGTGCACGGAACTCCACATAAAGAGAGCCTTCCAGGTGCTCCATGTTTCTTCTTGAATGAGGTCGTAGCCCGTTGGCTAAGGAAAGAGAGTATGCCTTATTATTACTTAGGCTGTGTCTGGTGTGTAGACAACTTCATTTATTTTTAGTATTTCTTTCTAACAAACCACTTTTGAATACACTAAACGGTTTTAAAATGAAATAAATAAAAATGAAAAGGTAGATTTGATACCAGATCTCTGCAAGCCCATCTGTATACTTGTTTATTTTTTATGAGGTTTGTTTCATTAGAAACTTGGACATAAATGATGAAAGCCTATTGGATTGTTTTTGGTTGTGTAGGTTGAAATAGCTGTGGTAGGACAATACCTCTGGAGGCCTTTCAAGGATATTAGCCAATACTTTTACTGATCTTGTTTACATCTGTCGGTCCTATTGGCTAAAAAACCATAATTATTCTCTTGACTTTTCTTTGTGAATTGATATTGCTATGGAAAATAACATCCCCGAAGACAGAGCAAGGTAATATTCATTTTTTAAAAAAGCTATCTTATTATGTTTACCTTGCTATTAAGTATATTTCTTATTTAGCCTAGAAATGCTGTAGTGTGGCAAAATATTGTATCTTACATAATGATTGTAATTTAAAAATGAAAACCACTAGGTATCTTTTCTTCTTTGCTTTAGTTCTGCTGGCTATGTGATTTCTTGGCTCTATCTGTAAACATATATAAAATGAATAACAGTAAATGAATTACAGAGGTATAATTCCATTGAGGGTTCTGGAAACAGCTTTTAGCCTTAAGAGCCAAGCTCTTATAGTCTGTGTCAGATCAGAATTGCAAGGCAGAATTATAGCCCCTTTACTCAAGGTTTGCTTGTTGTTAATTTTATGGAGGACATAAAAGCTAATGTAAAGCATCTGTCGCATCCTTGACCCCTTGAAGAAAGCTGTATCCATGGCAGCTGATACCAGGTAGGAAGAATACTCACTGGCCATTTCAAGAAATAGAAATGCCATGTTTCTTGAATATTTGTTTGACATCCAATAAGTTAGATCCATATAGTGGTAAGGTTGGGATAAATTTCAGTCTATTTAATCAACAAACGTTTATTGAGCTTGTACTATGTAGCACGCCCTGTTGTAGATGCTGGGGTCACAACAATGAGCAAGTCAGACAAGAATCTCTGCCCTTGTGGAGCTTATGTATAGTAGGGGAGACAGACAACAAACAAGTAGAATATAAAAGATGTTGTTGCTGTTGTTAGTTGCCATTGATTTGATTCTGACTCATGGTGATCCCTTGTGTGCAGAGTAGAACTGCACTCAATAGGGTTTTCAAAGCTGCAATCTTTCTGAAGCAGATCACCAGAAGACATGATAAATGTTGTGAAAAGAAAGAATACCAATTAAGGAAAGATAGTTTAAGGAAGATAGGGCCTTCCAGGCTGGGGATGGGGGTTGTTCTTTTCAATAGGATAGATAAAGTGATATTTGAGCAGAGACCTGGAGAAGGCCTGGGAACAAGCCAGGATGCAGATACCTGGGGGGAAGAGCCTCAGGCAGAGGGAACAGTTAGCACAAAGGCCATGAGGTGGAAGGCTTGGCAGAAGGAGAAGCAGTTCCAGGGTGGGCAAGAAAGGGAGTGATGGGGGATGAAGTCTGAGAAGATTCAGGGGACCAGCTCTGTAGGGCTTTCTAGGTCAAGGGAAGGCCTTGGTTTTCTCTCAGTAGGATGGGAAGTAGCCATTGGAGAGTTTTGAGCAGAGAAATAATTACATTTTGAAAGGGTCATTCTGGCTGCTTCATGGAAAATAGACAATCAGAAGTCAAGGGCTAAAATAGAAGATTGGTTAAGGAGTCCCTGGGTGGTACAAACAGTTCGGTGTCAACCAAAAGTTTGGCAGTTTAAGCCAACTGGAGGCACCTCGGAAGAAATTCCTGATGATCTGCTTCTGAAAAATCAGCCATTGAAAATCTTGTGGAACACAGTTCTACTCTGACACACATGAGGTTGCCAGGAGTTGGAATCAACTCAATGGAAACTGGGTTTTTTTTTTGTAGGAGGCTACTCCAAAAATCCAGGCAAGGGATCTGAGTAGCTTGGAGGAAGGTGGCCAGTGGAGGTAGTAAGGTGTATTCTACATTTGATTATATGTTGAAGGTAGAGCCAACAGAATTTCCTGACAGATTGGATATGGGATCACATCACAGTACCATATTCTTGGAATTACTGCCAAAGTCCACCACTCAGTTTGTCATACCGTGGTGGCTTGCGTATTGCTGTGATGCTGGAAGCTATGCCATTGGTATTTCAAATACCAGTAGGGTTGCCTACGGTAGACACATTTCAATGGAGCTTCCAGACTAAGATAAACTAGGAAGAAGGACCTGGTGATTTACTTCTAAAAAATTAGCCAGTGAAAACCTTATGAATAGCAAGGGAATATTGTCTGATATAGTGCTAGAAGATGAGCCCCTCAGGTTGGAAGACACTCAAAGTATAACTGGGGAAGAGTTGCTTCCTCAAAATAGAGTCAGCCTTAATGAGTGTCAAGCTTTCAAGATCTTCATTTGCTGATGTGGCATGACTCAAAATGAGAAGAAACAGCTGCAAACATCCATTAATAATTGGAATGTGGAATGTACAAAGTATAAATCTAGGAAAATTGGAAGTCATCAAAAATGAAATGGAATGCATAAAGATCAATATCCTAGGCATTAGTGAGCTGAAATGGACTGGTATTGGCCATTTTGAATTGGACAGTCATATGATCTACTCTGCTGGGAATGACCAATTGAAGAGGAATGGGGTCTCATCTTCCTCAAAGAACATTTCAAGATCTATCCTGAAGTACAACACTGTCAGTGATAGGATAATATCCATATGCCTACAAGGAAGACCGGTTAATACGACTGTTATTCAAATTTATGCACCAACCACTAAGACCGAAGATGAAGAAATTGAAGATTTTTACCAACTTCTGCAGTCCGAAATTGATTAAACCTGCAATCAAGATGCAATGATAATGATTGGTGATTGGATTTCGAAAGTTGGAAACAAAGAAGGATAGGTAGTTGGAAAATATGGCCTTGGTGATAGAAATGACACTGGAGATCACATGATAGAATGTTTCAAGACCAATGATTTATTCACTGGAAATATCTTTTCTCAACAACATAAATGGTGACTATGCATGTGGACTTTGCTGGATGAAATATACTACATTTGTGGAAAGAGATGATGGAGAAGCTCAGTATCATCAGTCAGAAAAACGTCAGGGGCCGACTTTGGAACAGACCATCAATTGCTCATATGCAAGTTCAAGTTGAAGCTGAAGAAAATTAGAGCAAGTCCACGAGAGCCAAAATATGACCTTGAGTATATCCCATCTGAATTTAGAGACCAACTCAAGAATAGATTTGACACATCGAGCACTAATGACCGAAGACCAGACGAGTTGTGGGATGACATCAAGGACATCATACATAAAGCAAACTGTCATTAAAAAGACAGGAAAGAAAGAAAAGACCAAAATGGGTGTCAGAAGTGACTCTGAAACTTGCACTTGAACGTAGAACAGCTAAAGTGAATGGAGGAAATGATGAGGTAAAAGAACTGAACAGAGGATTTCAAAGGGTGGCTCAAGAAGACAAAGTAAAGTATTATAGTGTGCAAAGACCTGGAGTTAGAAAACCAAAAGGGAAGAACACATTCGGCATTTCTCAAGTTGAAAGAACTGAATAAAAAAATTCAAGCCTTGAGTTGTAACAGTGAAGATTTCTATGGGAAGAATATTGAATGATGCAGGAAGCATCAAAAGAAGATGGAAGAATACACAGAGCCACTGTACCAAAAAGAATTGGTTGGCGTTCAACCATTTCAGGAGGTAGCATATGATCAAGAACTGATGGTACTGAAGGAAGAAGTCCAAGCTGCACTGAAGGCATTGGTGAAAAACAAGGCTTCAGGAATTGACAGAATACCAGATAAGATGTTTCAAGAAATGGATTCAGTGCTGGAGGTGCTCACTTATCTCTGCCAAGAAATTTGGAAGACCGCTACCTGGCCAAGAGATCCATGTTTGTACCCATTCCCCAGAAAAATGATCCAACAGAATGTAGAAATTATCAAATAATATCATTAATATCACCCACAAGTAAAATTTTGCTGAAGATAATAAAAAAATGGTTGCAGCAGTAAATCAACTGGGAACTGCCAGAAATTCAAGCCAGATTCAGAAGAGGACATGAAACAAGGGATATCATTGCTGATGTTAGATGGATTTTGGCTGAAAGAAGAGAATACCGGAAAGATGTTTACCTATGTTTTACTGACTATGCAAAGGCTTTCTACTGTGTGAATCATAACAAATTAAGGATAACATTATGAAGAATGGGAATTCCAGAACACTTAATTGTGCTCATGAAGAACCTGTACATAGACCAAGAGGCAGTTGTTTGAACAGATCAAGGGGGTACTATGTGGTTTAAAATCAGGAAAGGTGTGCATCAGGGTGGTATCCTTTCACCATACTTATTCAATCTGTATGTTGAGTAACTAATCCAGAAGCTGGACTATATGAAGAAGAACGGGGCATCAGGATTGCAGGAAGACTCATTAACTGCGTTTACACAGATGACATAACCTTGCTTGCTGAAAGTGGAGGGGACTTGAAGAATTTACTGATGAAGATCAAAGTTTACGGCCGTAAGTATGGATTACACCTCAACATAAAGAAAATGAAAATCCTCACAACCAATAAGCAACATCATGATAAATGGAGAAAAGATTGAAGTTGTTAAGATTTCAGTTTACTTGGATCCACAATCAACACCCATGGAAACAGGAGCTGTATTGCAGTGGGCAGTGCTGCAAAAGACCTCTTTAAAGTTTTATCATGTTGGGTAAAGTAGAGGGTCATTTGAAAAAGAGAAAGACCCTCGACGAGATGGGTTGACACAGTGGCTTCAACAATGGCCTCAAACATACCAACGATTGTGAGGATGGCACAGGATGGGCAGTGTTTCATTCTGTTGTACATAGGGTTGCAATGAGATGGAACCGACTTGATGGCACCGAACAACAGCAAAGCGTTAAAGAGCAATGATATCACTTTGAGGACTAAGGTACACCTGACCCAAACCATGGTATTTTCAATGGCGTCATATGAATATGAAAGCTGCACAATGAATAAGGAAGACCACAGAAGAATTGATGCCTTTGAATTATGGTGTTGGCAAAGAATATTGAATATACCATGGACTACCACAGAAGGAACAAATCTGTCTTGGAAGAAGTACAGCCAGAGTGCTCCTTAGAAGGGAGGATGGTGAGGCTTTGTCTCACATACTTTGGACATGTTATCAGGATGGACCAGGCCCCTGGAGAAGGACATCATGCTTAGTAAAGGAGAAAGTTAGTGAAATAGAGGTAGACCCTCAACTAGATGGATTGACAGAGTGGCTACAATGATGGATTCAAATATAGCAATGATTGTGAGGATGGTGCAGGACTGGGCAGTGTTTTGTTCTGTGGTACATAGTTTCACTATGAGTCAGAACCAATCCAATGGCACGTAACAACAACAACAACACTGCCAAGGAACACAGAGACCTGGAGATTCCTTCCTCCTGCTTTGGCTCTGATGGTGGGTTCTCAACACTACACCATTGATCATATTTGGGGTTTGTTTCTCCTTTACTGGTTTTATCCTGAGCACATATATAGCATTTTCTAGGGCACAAGAACATGATTCTGCTGCCCCTCTGTTTTCTGAAACTCAGCATCTTCCTGCCATTGCAAGGAGCTCCTGTTAAAGCTCAGCAGTTCTTCTGGATCCAAGAACAATATGAGTTTCCATTCCTCATTGCATCACTTATTCCTCCACCATAATTTCACATGCCTCTTCCCTTCAAACCTGGCTCCAAGTCTAAACCACTTCATATTTAGACTATGCAATAACCTTTGTACTCTCTGTCTCTCTGTCTCTTTTTCTTTCCTCTCTCTCTTTCTTTTCTTTCCTGCTTCCAGAAAGCTAGAAGTTAGCAGCAAGAATTATCCTTGTCCAACTTCATTTCATCATCCCATTGTCCTTTTCAGATTCCTGCCTTTGCTTGTGATTCTTTCTCCCCGACTCCCCCACCAAATTTAAATTGTTTAGTATATTCTTTGGTACACATTCTCACCCCATCCTTTCATCTTCAGCTCATGCTTACATAATTTTGGGTTCACTCTGGTGAACCACTGAGAAGGGTGAGGGAATAAAGCAAACATAGGGTTTGGAACTGGGGGGATATGTTCCTTGGCTTCCATTTTCTGGTGACCCCTGCCTAGGCCCTGCACTAGAGAAAGGAGCATAATAAGCTTCATTAAACTAGCAAATACCACTGGGAGGAGTAACTTTAGGCTGTGAACCTTCATTTCTCTTCTTAGTGTAATTTAATTCATCAGTATGTTAGTCATTTATGCAATTCAACAAGTATCTGTGGCTCTATGCCTTCTGGTGCACAAAGAAGGATGTACTTCCCAGCCCCTTTTTAGTTGGATGGGACCATATGACTAATTCTGGCCAATGACACGAGAGAGGAAGTAATGCGTATCATTTTCTGAGCCAGTGCATTTAATTGCCAGAACAAGACTTCAGAGCCCTCTTTCTGTTGGAAATGATGACTGCAACTTCTGGTGTAGAGGCCTGGGTCATGAAGTGACTCTGAGGAGTGAAGATCCCTTGGGAACGTGTGATGGACATGTAACATGAGTGAGAATCCCTTATTTTGGCCACTGAGATTTTAGAGCTGTTTATTACCGCAGCATAACCAAGCCTATCCTGACTGATATATTCCAGTCACTTCCTTCTTTGATGGTTATTTAAGAACAAAACCTCAGGCAAATGAGGGTTTGGGTGGATGTAAAGGACAAGCCAAGGAGCCCCAGTGGCACAGAGTTTAAGCACTTGGCTGCTAACTGAAAGGTTGGCAATTCAAATCCACCAGCTACTCTCCTGGTGAAAGGTGGCAGTCTGCTTCCGTAACAATTTACAGCCTTGGAAATGCTATGGGGCAGTTCTACTCAATCCTATAGGGTTGCTGTGAGTCAAAATCTACTTGATGGCAGTGGTTTTTTTGGTTCCGGTAAAGGACAAGCTTAAGTTAGATACCATAGTGGCCTATATACTGGTCATGGGTGTACTAGAAAGGGGAACAGGGTTGCAAAGGGAGGAAATGGAAGGACCCTGAAGGCAAAATGGAAAAATATCTAAGGTTTGCCTAAGGTTGGAGTCCCTGGGTGGCACAAACGGTTAGGCGCTTTGCTACTAACCGAAAGATTGGTGGTTTGAATCCACCCGGAGTTACCTCAGAAGAAAGACCTACCAATCTGCTTCTGAATGATCACAGCCATTGAAAACCCTATGGAGCGCAGTTCTAAAACACATGGGGTTGCCAAGAGTTGGAATCAATTGATGGCAATCGGTTTGTCTAAGGCCAGTACTGTTGTCTCCTATGCTTCTCTGTGGTGACAGAAAAAAGAAACTTCATGATCTCTGGCTACCACATGGCCTAATCCTAGATGCCTTGCAGCTGGGCTCCCATTTGGTCAGGAGGGAACTTCCAGTACCTGTGATGACAGGAACAGAAGCCCAGCTGTGCCACTGCCTCTGTCCCGTAACCCCCAGAGGACAGTTAACATGACCCATTTTCCCAGCTGTTTCGTGGTTATTCACATGAGTGATGGTAGGCAATGTCTGTGGGGCGGGACTGCAAGGTCAAGAACTCCGTACGCTTTGATGCTGTTTAAGTGCGCCAGCATGTCAGAGGAGTGATTTCTAGCTTCCTGTAGATACCATTAGCTAAATTGCAATATCTGCTTCTAGGACCGCCTCTGCCAGGATCATTGTTTCTTGCCTTGAACTTTGGGGGAGGAGGAGGGGAGAAGTAGGTGCCCTCTGCCTCCCTCCCTTTTTGTGTGAAGCCTGGAAAAGGAGCCTTCTGTCTGGAGAGTGCTTGGTTTTTAATTGGTGGGAGAAGGCTTGTGAGAGCCTCTAGCTTTTGGCTTGTGTTATGATTTTGTGACAGTGTGAAGTCAATCTTAGAGCAGTTACAGCTCTCCCGAGCTGTCAGTAACTCAGAGACTTCAGCTCTGATTAAAAAACCAATGACTAAAAAAATTACCACAATCCAGTGACAGGCATGAAGAGAAAGCCATAATAAGACTGATAACAGTGTGCCAGTTAAGAGGCTATTATATTTAGTGCCTTACTTCAGCATAAGGAAATCTACTGCCAGTTCCCATTGATACAGCCAGTGGCTTGTTAATGGATGTGACCTGGTCTGTTCAGGCCTGCCTTCTATACTTACCATATATGTACCTGTGGATGCAAGAGTTAAGAGGTGCAACTATCTGCAGTAATTTGTTTGCTGGAAGTTCTGTTGGTGGCAGGGAATAAAAGCTAGATGCTTTCTCTGCCCCAACCCAGTGTGGTTAATAGATCAGAGGGAACAGGGCTCTAAATTTCAATCTAACAAATCCAATTAATTGCCTGAATCCCATTAAACACTTCTCTTGAAGCCTGTCACCTCAGGGTCCTCAAAAATACCCTTTTGTTGCCCCTTTTGTCACCAGAGCCATCCAGAACACTTCTTTGCCACCCTACCCTGCCTTTGGTCCCCGGGTAATATCACACAATCCCGGCTCATTTCCTTGAGGTCTTCCTGGGTGACTCTAGCTATTTGATAAGCTCATTTGAGCTAAATTGTTAATGATGCTAATGGTTTAAGGTGTTAGCCTTTCTAGTTCATCTATTTACATCTTAACAGGGACCTTTCAGCTTGAAGCCAAAAGTGTTACTACTCAGAATTTAGAGCACACAACAAAAGGACTATGTGTATGTGTGTGTGTGGCATGGTGGTTAAGTGCTATGGCTGCTAACTAAAGGGTCAGCAGTTCAAGTCCACCAGATGCTCCTTGGAAACTCTATGGGGCAGTTCTGGTCAGTATAGGGTCACTATGAGTCTCAGTTGACTTGACGGCAATGAGTTTGGGTTTTTTTTTTTTTTTGGGTGTGTGTGTGTGTGTGTTTAGGTGGCTGGTAGGGGTGGTAACATTTGGGAGCATGAGCCTGTTTGGAAGACACTTTAGATTACACTGGGTAAGTAGAGTATGACTTTGCCTCAACATGTGGGGGAATGATACAGCCCACCACTTGCATTCTGTGACTCTGTGTTTCTCTATTTCTTTAGAATCAGATAAAATGCCACCCTTCCTACATTGAAGTCGACACACATAAACTTGTCATTTAAACAATATAGGTAGTCATGTGCTGTAGTTCTACGTGGCTGAGAAACAATAGGCTCTCAACTATTAGGTTGGCAAGCCATTCTGAGAAATGGAGTTGCTCTTTTGGAATAAAGACTTCAAGTCCAGGAAGTCTATTTACCAATACTAATAGAGATATTAATCAGACTAAACATTGCTTTTACTTAGCACAGAAAGGACCCCACATGCTCACAACCACTTTTGAATGATCTTCAGCAAAATTTTACTTGTGTGTGGTATTAATGATATTGTTCAGTAACATCTGCATTCTGTTGTATCACTTTTCTTTGGAATGGGCACAAATATGGATCTCTTCCAGTCGGTTGATCAGGTAGCTGTCTTCTAAATTTCTTGGCATAGATGAGCAAGCACGTCCAGCGTTGCATCTGTTTATTGAAATATCTCAGTTGGTATTCCATCAATTCCTGGAGCCTTGTTTTTCACCAGTGCCTTCAGTGCAGCTTGGACCCCTTCCTTCAGCACCATCAATTCTTGATCATATGCTACCTCCTTGAAATGGCTGAACATCAACCAGTTCTTTTTAGTATAGTGACTGTGTGTATTCCTTCCATCTTGATGCTTCCTGCGTTGTTTAACATTTTCATCAGAATCCTTCAATATTGCAACTTGAATTTTTTCTTCAGGTTTTTCAGCTTGAGAAATGCCGAGCATGTTCTTCCCTTTTCGTTTTCTATCTCCAGGTCTTTGCACATTTCATTATAATACTTTGTCTTTCAAGCTGCCCTCTGAAATCTTCTGTTCAGCTCTTTTATTTCATCATTTCTTCCTTTGGCTTTAGCTGCTCTATGCTCAAGTGCAAGTTTCAAAGTCTCTTCTGACATCCATTTTGGTCTTTTCTTTCTTTCCTGTCTTTTTAATGACCTCTTGCTTTCTTCACATATGATGTCCTTGATGTCATTTCACAACTGGTCGGGTCTTCAGTCATTAGTGTTTAATGCGTCAAATCTATTTATATACTCAAGGTCATATTTTGGCTTTTGTGGACTTGCTCTAATTTTCTTCAGCCTCAACTTGAAATTGTATTTGGGCAATTGATAATCTGTTCCAAAGTCAACCCCTGGCCTTGAGGGCTAGAAATGTATTTATCAGCTTACTACACTTCTCCAAGCAAATGCCTCGTGGCACTTCAAATTTAAATGGCCAAAATCGAACTCCTTATGTACTCTGTAAAATTTGCTTCATGTTCTGTGTTCCCAATCCTAAGAGTCACCCAAGTCAGGAAATTTTAAGTTACATTTGACTCCTCATTTTCCAAGCCTACTCACCAAAATTTGGTTGAATCTAGCTCTTAAAAAACTCTGTTTTTCTCTAGTTCAGAATCATACCATCTCTTGCCTGGGTTTTTGACAAAGATGTCCTAATTGGTTTCCCTCACTTTCAGTCTTTCCTCTTCTACACAGCTTTCAGACTTGCCTTTCTAAAATTCAGACACATGTCATTCTCTCATTTAAACAGTTTTAATAGCTCCCTGTATTATTTAGCCTTGGCATTTGTGGCAGGCCAGAATCAGGGCCCAACTGTTCCATTTTACCTTCATCTCCAATGACTTCTTCCTTTTTTTCACCCTCCCTTTCTTGCTTTCCTTGATAATACTCTTTCCTCTGCCCCCATCTGCTTGGCAAAATCCTGCTCATTTTTCCTGGCCCAGCTCAAATGTCATGGCTTTCGTGGAGTCTCCTCCCCAGGCAGAATTAATTATTCCATTGTCTGTGATCTATAGCTCAGCGGTTCTTAACCCTGGCTGCATATTAGAATCACCTGCGGAAGATTAAACTCTACCGATGCTGGGTCCATCCCAGACAGCCTGGACATCAATCTATCTTAAACTCTCTCCTGCAGCCAGGGGTAAAAAATAGCCAAGTAAGTTACTCATACATAGTCTTCTCTAGTAGACTGTGGGATCATTGAGGTCAGGGATTGGCCTTACCCATGGTTACCTCAACATCTGCCTGCATAGTAGACAGTAGCAGAGGCTCAATAAGTGGTTAATTGAACCACACTGCAGCATGAACAATTAAAGAAAAGGTGTCTTGGCGAGAGAGGAGTAGTATGCATTAAATCTGTGGGAGGTGAGGTGAGGAAAAGAATAGGTCATTCTTTCAGTATGGATGGCCCTTTGAGGAGGAAGTGCTTTGAGAATTTTTCTTTTCTTTTTTTAAGGTTTGGGAATCTTCCGAATCTAAGTGATCATGTGATATATAACTGAATCTCTTGAGTTGAATGACTTTCCAGAAAGCAGGGACGGATTACCCAATAAGCAAGGTCTGCACCTTGCTTAATGTAAGCTTGTGTGTACCTTGCTTACTGGTTAATTTGTTAATTAGTCCCTTGCCAGAAAGTATCATCTGAACTAATAACTGGTTTCATTTCACAAGCCACCCATTGTCCATTGGAAATTTATAAGGATGCACCTGGCTTATCAATTTATCCTTTCTTCCCTAGAGCTGGGTCAAGTCAGGGTTCACTCCTCAGATCACATTTCTGGGTCTGCAGAATTGAGACTGAGTTCCTTGGCTTGGGTGAGCCCGGCAAGGTCAGTGTGCTGGGAGAGGCACCGCCTGCTCTGCCATCTGTCCTTCGCTCTTTGCCGTCTCTTTAAATTGAACACCACACCCTGTGGTAAAGTTGTTCTTGCTCTATAAATAGCTGGCTTGGCTTGAGTTGCACTGAAAACGCTACAGAGGAAGGATGTCAAGGAGAAGAAAAAGGAAAGGCTGCAGACCCAAGGGCAAATTTCTTGGTCAGATGACTCCAGTCTCTGAGGAATCCTAAGGAATGTCTGTGTAAACGAAGCATTCTGGGCCCTTTCCCCCTCCCACCTCCCCACCTCCCCACCTTCCCGCTTCTCTGGAGGTGTCCTTTTCTGAGATCTCATCCGCCCCTTTCCTTCCCAAATAGCTTCATGCTTGATTTATCAGGAAATTGCTACTGGCTTGCTTTAAGAGAAGTACACAGCCCCCTTTCTGGGGACTCTTGGCACACATCTAATTTTAATCAGATCATAACTGAATTAAAATGGAAACCGTCCACAGGCACCACATTGTCACTGATGCTTTCTGTGGCCACATCATTATAATATCACAATATAATTTTATGACTGATTGGCCTACAATTTTATAGGGCTGCTACAAACTTCAAATCTGTTCCCAGAGATGGGCCCTGATAGCTTTCTAACCTCTCTCCTGCTCGCTGTACTATTTTCTCTCAATGTCCTGCCCAAAGTGGTCTCTTCCTGCTGGCCGCCCCACTTGGGTTGGCTCCTCAAAACTGTCACCATTCCACAGTCAGTCAGTCCCTGCCAAAGCTTCACGGTCTATTTTTAACGTTTGACCTTTGCCAGTTCCCTGCTGCATCCACCTCCCAGGTTCTTCCTGCCCAATCTCTCCATACAGTGTCTTCCTACCCTGTACAACACCCCTTCTCGCCTTCCCCACAAGGTCCACACTATTGGCCACGTGTCAGCCTTTCAATGCAGTTCCTCCCCTGTGCCCATGGTGTGAAGACAGAAGTGAGTCTTTGCCTTGGGACAGGGTTCTTGGATCTGCTAAAGAGGTTCATCATCTGGTTTCCAACCCTCCCATCCCTGAGAAACCCTGCAAAAGTCCCTCACAATCGTGGGGCTTGGCTTGCCCCAGGGTGATCACTCTACAAGCCTGTGAAATCTACAGAGGACCAGAGGGTGGAGGGGTTCCTGGTCTCCTCTCTCAGAAAACAAACAAACAAACCTGTTGCCGTCAAGTCAATTCTGACTCACAGTGACCCTATAGGACAGAGCAGAACTGCCCCATGGGGTTTCCAAGGGGCCGCTGGTGGATTTGAACTGCCGACCACTATGCTACCAGGGTTTCCTCTTTCTCAGAAGCTGGTTTATTTCTGCTCCTTTCACTGGAAGCTTGGGCTTCCAGAATCAGATGACTTTGAGGTTAACTTCAGTGGTTGTATAACGTTGCTGTTGTTAGCTGCCATTGAGTAGGCCCCCCGACACATGGCAACCCTATGCACAGCAGAACAAAATGCTACCTGGCCCTATGCTCCAGTTGGAGCTTGGACCACCGTGATCTGTAGGGTTTTCATTGGCTGAGTATTGGAAGTAGATTGCCAGGCCTTTCCTCCTAGTCTGTCATCTTAGTGCGTCAGCGCCACTGAAACTGGTTCACCAAACCGGTTTGTTTGGAAACTCCACTGAAGCCAATTCATCATCAGAGCAACACTGAAGCCTCACCTGACTCAGGCAACACCTGACAGACGAGTGGTGGCTACACATGAGGTGCACTGGCCAGGTATTGAACCTGGGTCTCCTGCATGGCAATCGAGAAGTGTACCACTGAACCACTATTGCCTCTGCCAGCATATTGCACTACTTGCCTATTTCTTATCATTCACAGTTCCCTTGGGGTGTAGAAGAGCAGGGTAAAAAGGCCAGCACATTAGGAATATGAAGGATATTTTGGATTGCTCTCCCTGTCTCTATCCCAAGCCACCCCACCTCTGGGCTGCACCCAGGGCTTTTCTGCAGCGTTATTTCTCTAAGTACAGCCTGTGGATGAGCAACCTAGCATCACCTGGGAGCCTGTTAGAAATGCAGACTCTCTGGTTCCACCCAGACCTAGGGAATCAGAATTTCAGCTTAACAATGCCCCCAGGTGATTCTTATGCACACATTACAGTTTGTGAGGCGGTGGTCTACAGGATTGTGATCAAGCCCACGGGTATTACACCGCAGCACTGGGAGGTAGGAATCTGCCTGGAGGCCGCGGTGCAGCTGAAGGAACACCTCCAGAACATTAGCAGTCTAAGTGCTTTTGGAGGTTATCAGTGTGTCAGCACAGCAAGCTCTTTATGGGGACTGTTTAATTAATGTTAATTGCTCTTGGGCTATTGTGTGACTCGGGCAGGATTTACGGAAAATGACCATAATCTAAAACCCCATAAAAGAGTCATTGCTTTTAGAGGCCTTAAACTCATGCCTGGAGACACCTTCTGGTATGTGATGTATCACCCAGATGTGTAAATACTGCCTGCATTGCATCATTCTCAGAGGCCTAGAGGCAGTTCATTTTCAGGGGCGCAGGTGCATCCAGGCGAAGAGCAGCGCTCCTCATATGTTGTGATCTGGGTGGCAGTTGGTTGGAATTTGTTTTATAAAGAGAGATGATTTGCCCAGTTTTACTACCCAATTCTGTGCTTTCATGGATTGCATAAATTTTGCTGCTATTGTTGCTTTCAGCCCAGTGGATGTGTGAAGTTGTTTTCCACATCCTTATGACACCCCAACCCTCCTGTTAGTGTCTCAGCAGTCAGGGAGAGGAACAGGCAGGTTTGGAATAAAAGTTGTTAGCTGTCATTGAGTCGCCCTCAACTCATGGCAACCCCAGGTACAACGGAACGAAATGCCGCCCTGTCCTGCTCCCTCCCTATGAACAGTCACGGATCAGACCATTGTGATCCATAGTGTTTTCATCAGCTGGTTTTTGGAAGTAGATTTCCAGGCCTTTCTTCCTAGTCCATCTTAGTCTAGAAGCTCTGCTGAAAGCTGTTCAGCATCATGGCAATATGCAAGCCTCCATGGGTGGTAGCTGGGTGTGAGATGCGTTGGCCAGGAATTGAACCCTGGTCTCCTCCTGCATGGGGGGTGAGAATTCTACTGTAATGGCTCATGAACTGCTGTGCAATCAGAGGAAAGCTTGAAGCACGTCCCAGTGATGGGCTGTAGTGCAAAGCACTGTTAATAGGTTAGAAAAACCAAAAAACCCACTGCCCTTGAGTTGATTCCAATTCATAGTGGCCCTACAGGACAGAGAACTGCTCATAGGGTTTCCAAGGCTGTAAATATGGAAGCAGACTGCCACATCTTTCTCCCAAGGAGCAGCTGGTGGGTTCAAACCGCTGACATTTCGGTTAGCAGCCAAGTGCATTAATCACTACGCCACCAGGGCTTCTTAGTAGGTTAGAAGGGGGAGGGAATTATTGGGCTGGGGGCAGACCTATCTGTGATAGCCCCATGTCATGAAATCACAGTCATTTGAGAAAAAGAACGTTTGCCTTTTTAACGTTTATCTTTGGCTCCGTGCCTTTTTTTTTTTTTTAGTCTTCCGATTTCTTTTCATTTGAAAGAGACATAGGTGTGTATTAGGCTGATTCACACTCTGCTTCAGTTACCTTCAACAGTAACTTCTTTCCCGTATTTATTGTCCTCTTGAGAGGAGCTGGGCCTCTGAAACTCCTGCTCTCCAAGCTTCAAAAAATCATTCTTCACAGTTTTTTTTCTCTCAACATGAAGAATGTCTTACTCTCAACTTTGAAAGAAAAAAATCTTCCGTGACTCTGAACATTTCTTTAATCCCCATGCATTCCACCACCTCCACCCCCAAACCCAGAGCATCATTTTTGCTTGTTCAATACCAAATTCCGCCCATCTTCCCAGTGTGACCAGGGGCAGAATACCCAACAAGCAAGGTACACACAGGTTTATTGTGCTTCCTTAGTAATCTGTAGTGCACAATTTCACCCGTTTTCCACCACATCTAAGCCCATGTGTACCTTGCTTAATGTAAACCTGAGAGTACCTTGCTTACTGGTTAATCTGCCCCTGCCAGCATCAGCCTCATTTTGGTTACGGGCTGGCAGTTTCTGGTTTATTTTTACATTTGTTATTTATTTCAGTCCTCCCTAAAGCCCCGTGACCTAAGTTAACGGTAAGTATGCCCACCTTGCCGTTGATTTGATTCTGACTCATAGTGATCCTATAGGACAGAGTAGAACTGCCCCATAGGGTTTTTAAGGAGCAGCTGGTAGATTCCAGCTACCGACCTTTTGGTTAGCAGCTGAGCTCTTAACCACTGTGCTACCAGGGCTCCAAGGTAAGTGTGGTAATGTCTGTTTCACAGATGAAGAGACTAAGATCAGGGAGCCTTTCCCAGGAAGCAAAGCTGAGTCTGGGACCAAGACCCTGTTTCCCTGTCCAGAGTAATCATAGCCTTCCAGGGTCCAGATCCTCAGCAGGTTCTAGAATTCAGGAACCATGGCAGCAGCAGCACTGTGCCCACTGGCTAGCCTCACCAAGGTCTTCTCTGCAGTACAGTGGGGCTGCCCTCAGTGTACCCAGTGGGGGCCGAAGGCAAGAATGTCATTGAGTACGCACTCTTCCTTGAGCTTGGTTTGCCATCCTGACGTAGACTCGCCCTCCCCTCCCTTCTTCAACTGCCCCCTGCTGCCTACCTTGCACGTGAGTCCTCACAGTGCTAGAGTCTCCACAACTCCACCCAACCCCTCCCTGCAGCATGAAGGCTCTGCCCTCTCCCAGGTCTTTCAGACTGTACAGTAATTGGTCTGGGAGCAATAACCCATGTTCCTACACTGAACAGTGTGTGCCATCTGTGGTCTCTCACTCAGTGATTCAAATTCTCTTAAATCCCATTCCACTGTCGCTTGTCATTTGCTCTGCATCCCAGCTCTACACCCTCGGCTAATCAGGAGATCTGAATTTCTGTCATTTCACTCCTTCATATCTGTACGAGAATTGACTGAGATGCAGAGATTCCCAGAAAGGAGAGATAGAGAATGCCTCACTCACTCACTTACTCATTTATTATCAAGCACTAACCCTGTCTAAACGCAGTGCTGGGTGCTGGGGGACATAAACCTGGCCAAGGTTAGATGATCCCTTCTCACTGACAGACTCATTCACCAGTGAAGCGAAATAAAATGGGCTAGGAATGGGGATGGCAGTGAATATTAAATTCCTTCTCTATCCCACTAGAATTAAGCTTCCAGCGCAGTGAGGACTGCTGGTCTTGTTTGTGAGGTTTTCCAGCACCTAGAAGAGTGCCTGCCACATGCTGGTGCTCAGTAAGTATTGAACTAAATTTCAGTTTGCATTATTGACCCCAGTTCTGCACACTCCCTCATTTCCTTATTTTACATCTTTGCCATCTGACCAGGCCGCTCCTCTAAAGGAGGAGAATACTTCCCTGATGCCTCACTTTGGCCCACATGATTTGCTTTGACTAATGGGGTGCAAGGGGAAGTTCTCACAGACACCTCCAAGAGGCTTCACATACTTCCACTCTCTTTTGGCCTGTCACCTCCGTGAGAAGAACATGTCTCGGCTTACCCTTTGTCCATGGAGGGTGAGAAACAGTAGAGACTGCCCAGTCTAGCCTAGCTTAGACTAGCTCACCTCCACCAACCCACAGATGAATCCAGTTAAGATCAGCAAAGCCGCTCCAGCTGAACACAGCCAACCCATAGATGCATGAACTACGGTATTGTTATTTTAAGTCACTGATATTAGGGGTGCTTTGTTATGCAGCATTATTGTGGCTATAACTCACTGACACAGTTTCAGTTGGCTACCTGATTTCTTTCAGGGCCTGCACCCTTAAGTTATCATTTACCCTCAAGGTTGTTCCAAATTACAGGGTTGGAAAACGTTGTCTGTAAAGGCCTAATAGTACACATTTTAGGCTTTGCGAGTCCACATGCAATCTCTAGTGTGTATGCTTTCCTTTCTCTGTTGTAGTTTGCCGACCCCCTGTTCTAAGCCACCAGAAACATACTCATTGGTAAAGGACCTTATTCAGACTTCAGACTCAAATTAGGATTCCATCTATTTATTGAGGGTATACTATAAGCCCTAGTGGTGCAACAGTTAAGTATTCATCTTAACCTAAAATTTGGCACTTAAAACATACCCAGTGGCTTATGGGAGAAAGACCTGGTATCATGGTTTGAATTATGTCCCCCCAAACATGTGGGTATCAGTCTGGCTGGGCCATGATTCCCAGAATTGTGTGGTTGGCCTCCATTTTGTGATCGTAATTTTATGTTAAAGAGGATTAGGGTGGGATTGTAACACCACCTTTACCCAGGTCACATCCCTGATCCAATGTAAAGAGAGTTTCCCTGGGGTGTGGCCTGCACCACCTTTTATCTCTTAAGAGATAGAAGGAAAAGGAAGCAAGCAGAGAGTTGGGGACCTCATACCATCAAGAAAGCAGTGCGGGGAGCAGAGCGCGTCCTTTGGACCTGGGGTCCCTGCGCAGAGAAGCTCCTAGTCCGGGAAAACAATGATTAGAAAGCTGACAGAGAGAGAAAGCCTTCCCCTGGAGCTGATGCCCTGAATTTGGACATTTAGCCTACTTTACTGTGAAGAAATAAATTTGTCTTTGTTAGAGCTGTCCACTTGTGGTATTTCTGTTGTAGCGGCACTAGATGACTAAGACGCCTGGTGGTCTGCTCCTGTAAAGATTGCAGCCAAGAAAATCCTATGGGGCAGTTCTACTCTGTCACACGGGATCACTATGAGTCAGAATCGACTCAACAACAACAACTATAAACCTGGACTCCCTTGGTGGTGCAAAGGGTTAAGCACTGGGCTGCTAACCAAAAGAGTTGGTAGTTCGAGCTCACCCAGAGGTGCCTGGTGATCCGCTTCCAAAAGGTCACCACCTTGAAAACCCTATGGAACGCAGTTCTATTCTGACACTCATGGGGTCAAATGAGTTAGAATCAACTCGATGGCAATTGGTTTACTATAAGCTGGGAGCTTTTCCAACTAAGCACTTTCAAATGTTGTTGTTAGATTCCATCGAGTTGGCTCCGACTCATAGTGACCCTATGTACAACAGAACAAAACACTGCCTGGTCCTGCTCGATCATTGCTATGTTTGAGCCCATTGTTGCAGCCACTGTATCAACCCATCTCGTCAAGGGTCTTCCTCTTTTTGGCTGACCCTCAACTTTCTCCAGGAGCTGGTCCCTACTGATAACATGTCCAAAGTAAGTGAGATATGCCATCCTCACTCCCAAAGAGACACTTTCAAATAAATTGCCTTATTTTATTGCATGAAGATTATTTTTCCATCAAGGAAATAGCCACAGGGGCTTAAATAAAATTACTGCAGACACAAGCTAACTTTTTTTTTTTTTTTTTTGGTCAAAGAGCCTCTATCTTATGACCCTGGAAATCAGAGGGCAGAGGTGGGGCTCTGTTGAATTTCAATGATGGGCTACAGAGCCTGTCACATTGCGGTTTTTAGCTGCCATTTCTCAATAGGGCACTGGCAGTACTTGATACCAAAGGATAAACAGAGTGTGTCCTCCTAGATCATCACTTTTAATTAAGATTTTTGACAAAAAGTTTAATTAATGTAAGTAGTAAGCTAATTTCAGATGTTTTAAAAATATGGAAACACATTATGAAAAGCATGGGAAAAAAAACCCCACAGGAATATTTAAGACAAAATAGGACTTAAAAGACATTCTGAAGGTTTAGCTTTGGGCCTACCCTCAAGCTGTTTAGCTACGTTTTCAACCCTCCTTGCTATTGAGGAAGTCCCTGGGTGGTGCAAACGGTTAAGCCCTCAGCTGCTAACTAAAAGGCTGGTGGTTTGAATCTACCCAGAGGTGCCTCAAAAGAAAGTCCTGGTGATCTGCTTCTGAAAGGTCACAGACACTGAAAACTCTATGGAGCACAGTTCTACTCAGCACACCTGGGCCCGCCATGAGTTAGAATTGAATTGATGGTAACTGGTTTGGTTTTTTGGTTGCCGTTACAGGATTTGTTAGAAAAGTTAGGGAAGGAGTTCTTTTTCTTCCTCCTTCCCTCACCTCCTCTCTCCCTCCTCTCTCATTCTTCCCTTCTCTCCTTTCTTTTTTTTCTTTTATTTACCTTTAGCAAAAGCACAGGTGTGCCCTCTATACAGTTTCTTCTGCCTCCTATCTTGGTTTCAGTAGTTCCATTATAGCAAGCAGTACTCCCCATGGGGCCCTGTTGGGTAAAGGAATCTATTTTCCCAAAGGAACATGCCCACCTAGACTCCAGTGTCTTCCCTTCTAGACCAAGCTCCAGATTCTTGGGCTTTGAGCCTCCAGAATTCCTTGCCCAAAAGTTGGCACAAATGTGCACCCTTAGCTCTCAGGGTGTCCTGGGTGCAGCTCTTTGTGTGTGTGTTGTTGGGGGGAGGGGGTGGGGGTGGTGAGGTAGGATGAAGGGGTACATAGAAGTTGGACAGATCTTGGGCAGGCTGTGGTGACCACCACCTGCAAGTGGGCCAGCCCTGCAGGTAGCTGGGATGCTGTCTTAGTCATCTAGTGCTGCTGTAACAGAAATACCACAAGTGGATGGCTTTAACAAAGAGAAATTTATTTTCTCACAGTCGAGTAAGCTACAAGTCCCAATTCAGGGCATCAGCCCCAGGGGGAGCCTTTCTGTCTCTGTTGGCTCTGGAGGAAGGTCCTTGTGATGCATCAGTCTTCCCTTGGTCTGGGAGCATCTCAGCACAGGAACCTCCAAAGGACGTGCTCTGCTCCTAGTGCTCCTTTCTTGGTGGTATGAGGTCCTCATGCGTCTCTGCTCGCTTCTCTCTTTTATATCTCAAAAGGCATTGGCTTAAGACGCTATCTAATCTTATAGACCTCATCAGTATGCTGCTAATCCATCTTATTACATTGTAGTGATAGAGTTTACAACACATAAGGAAATCACATCAGATTACAAAATGGTACACAATCATACAATACTGGGAATCATGACCTACCCAAATTGATAAACACATTTTGGGGGGGACATAATTCAATCCATGACAGATGCCAGGAGAAGTGGGTGGCCATGGGCCAGAATCTCCATCTGCACTCTTGTTTTGGGCCCACAAATGTGAGGGGGCGACCCTAATTCCAAGTCCATGCGAGGCAACACTGTGAACTTTCCTTCTCTTCAGCCCTGCTGGTCTGGTGGTTCCCAGGTACTGAAGTACTTATTAGTGAAAAGATCTAGGCAGTGTTGCTGGGCCTGGTTTTGTGAATATCTTTCCTGTTTAAAAACCTTTAGGTGTGAGGAGATTTTAAAATTTGTCTGAGGCTACAGTAAAAAGGTCAACATCTCATCTGTATTTAAAAGAGATTTCTTGTCTCTAAAACCTGTGTATCCTCTGGCTTGTAAAGATTCTCATCCTTTTAGTCCTATTATTCCATCATTGTTATAAGCTCCTTTCATTAGCTAGAGGCCCTCATATAAAGCATGTCCAGAACCAGCAACACAGGCTCCTATCTTTAAATTTGGATGATTTTAAGTGACAGCTTCAGGATCTCTCATGAGTCGGAATTGACTCGGTGGCCACAGTTTGGTTTGGTTTTCAGAATCCCTCTGGTCATTTCAGCATACATAGAGGAGATTTTTAAAACTGATTTATTACTTTAAAAAATAGGTCAATGTAAATGGTGTGAAAATCAAAAGGTACAAAATGGTATATAATGAAAAGTAAGTCTCCCGCCCATTCTTGTCTCCTCCAGCCTCTAATGCCCCTCTGTCGAGGCAACTATTGTTACATATTTCTGGTATACCTTTCCAGAGATACAGAGGTGGTGGGTATGTATAGTTTTTCTTTTAAACTCAATGGCAGCATACTGTACACATAGAGTTTTACTTATCAGTGTGCCTTGGGGTGTACCCAATATCAGTACATATACAACTGCATCTTTCTTTTTATCGAATGCATTATATAAATTGAATGAATTAGAGTTTGAATGATGGGACATATGACAAAACTTGGATTTTAATATGATATGCTATTTATCGGAAACTTCTCAAGAAATCCATGCCCAATTTACCCACAGCAGGGGTGCAAACTATGGTCGACTGGCTGAATTTGACCTGATGCTTGTTTATATGGGCCATAAGCTAAGAATGGTTTTCACATTTAAAACACATCAGGAGAAGAATACTATTACATGTGATGTGAGAATTATATGAAATTCAAACTTCAGTACTCAGCCATGCTCCGTTGTTCACATTGTGTCTATGGCTGCCTTCATGTTCCAATGGCTGAGCTGAGTAGTTACAACAGACTGGATGGCCTGCAAAGGCTAAAGTATTTACTATCTGGCTCATTACAGAAACAGTTTGCCAACCCCTGACCTAATCACAAATATAGGTTCAATGCTTTGATCATTTAAAATTTGGTGATAGGAGTATATGGTCAGCATATATCTTCCTCAAGAGAATTAAAGAATCCCTCAAAGTGTTTGTCTCATTGGAGGAAACTTTGAGTGTTAATATGATATGCTAATCTCTTGACTGGGCTACATCTAGCATAATTCTGAATCAGAAACGAAATGAATCCTTTCATCTTATTTGAAACCCAAAAGCCATGATGTACTGATTATCAAAAATTGCTTAAAATCTCAATCAAAAACAGACTTCCTTATGCATTGGGGTGAATCATTTTCTAACCTTTCTTATAAGCATGTTCTTAATTTAGAAATTACCTGTACATTAGCCAATAAAATATGAGAGTTTGTACTAAAGAAAACCGACTTTTTGGTCCTTGTCATTCTAGGAGATGAATCACAACGGGCAGACAAATGGCCTTTTTCAGATCTGGAGCCAAGTAGGACCTTTTAGAGACAGTAAATCCTTATTTATGTGTTATTCAGGGATGAATCAAAAGATTGGCAGTTAAAACCCATCCAGTGTCTCCATGGGAGAAAAGACTGGGTGATCTGCTGCTATAGAGATTACAGCCTAGAAGACTCTATGGGGCAGTTCTACTCTGTCACATAGGGTTGTTATGAGTTGAAAATTGACTCAATGGCACCCAGCAACAACATCATAGCTAGCAGTTCTTTTGCTTTTAACATTTAAAATGCAAATATTGCATGTATAAGAAATGGAGTTTTTTTTTTTGCAATAGCAACAATAATATATATTTACAGTTATTTGCATCCAAGAATGTCAAAATTCTCTCTCAACATAAATAAATAATATCAGAATCTTTTAGAAAGCCAAAGGAAAAGCAAGGGCCACCTCAATCATGAGCAGATTAATGTTTAAGATCATGTATCTATTCTAAGAGTAGAGAAAAGCAGTAAATTAAGAGGAAAATGTAACCAACAAGAAATACGGCTAGAAAAGAAAACCTTCTGTCCAGCCTCTCTCATCTTTGACTAGCCTTTCTGAACTGGATATAAGAGGGCATATGGAAATTGTTAACAGTAAGGCTTACAAAAAGGTTGAAGGTTTGAGTCTACTCAGAGGTACCTTGGAAGAAAGGCCTGGCAATTTACTTCTGAAAAATCAGCTATTGAAAACCCTATGGAGCACAGTTCTACCCTGACACATATGTGGTCTCCATGAGTCAGCACTGACTTCGTGGTAACTTTTTTTTAATATATAACAGAGGAAAAGAGAGTAGTATATGTTCTGGAATGCTGCCTGTCCAGGATCTGTCACCTATGAATTGTTTCATTGAGCTTGAAATGATCAGTACTTGATGTGCCAGTGTTTTGTTCTTTTAAAGGGAAGGAAATTGAGGCTCAAAGAGATTACCTTATCTGAATGAGTACTCAAAGCTGAAACCATTACCGGACATTTCTAAACAGTCAACCAGCAATTCAATTTTCTTCCTCAGTCATGAATCAAGAGCATCTTATGTTCAAAGCATTGCGTCAGACATAGTAGGACACAAAGATGTGTAAAATAAGGCCCTTGCCTACCAGAACCTACAAGTGTGGAGCAGTCAGACATAGAATCCAAGTCACCATAACACTCCTGCTACGCTGACTGAATGACACTAAGAAAGACTTCCAGAAGTTAAGCACATGAGAAGTTATTTTAATATTCCATTGTCAGTAAATAAAAGAGATGGGTTGCCAGTTGGGGATTGAATGCAAAAATCAGAGTTAGGTATGTGGCTCTTATTCTAAGTGGTAGGGTGGTAAGCTTCTCCGTGTCTTCGGAACTGGAGGAGACATCATTAGAAAACTCACTGCATGTACATTAATGTCTTCAGGATGGATCAGGAGGCTGAGCTGATGGTTCCGTGGGATGCATTATTTTTACAGATTGATTTATTTTTTTAATCTTTGATACAATTAGAATTTATTGTGGTGAATTGTAGATTCCCTTCCCTCCTACCCCCCAATAATTAGTGGTACTAGCACCATTTGTTGAATAATGGATTGGTTTTTCTCCCAGTGATTTGTAAAAATATTTGTAGCTACCATTTACCAAATTTCTGTTATGAGTCAGGTGCTTTAATATGTTTTGTGCTGGACTGTGCCATCTTCTAGGTGAAGTTCCTTCCTTTCTTTGGTGAATTCTCCATCTTATGACTCTTACTGGAAAGAAGAGCTTTCCTTGACTATAAAACTTGAAAATGCCAAGAACTTATTTTCCCAGCTTTCTCTGTACTTACTTTAGGAGCACGTGATCTAGGTTCAACGAATCAATGAACCCATTCCGGACTTAGAAACTGGATCCACTGACCCAAAGAAAAGCCTTTTTGATGTGTTATGTCATCAGCACCCTCTGTCCAGAAGCAAGTGTGGCAGTGTTAGCTGTGACATTCGGTGTCCAGTGGTGGGGCCAGGCATCCTCACAAGATCTTTGGTGGCATGAATTTCTGTGGTCATGGCTGCTACCAAGCTTCCTTTGTTCTGGTTCTCCACCCTCCTCAACAATTGTGTAAGCAATACAATAAACCAAACCAGTTGCTGTCGAGTTGATTCCATGTATGTCAAAGTAGAACTGTGCTCCACAGAGTTTTCAATGGCTGAATTTTTAGAAGTAGATTACCAGAGCTTTTGGTTAGCATTGAAAAGGTGTGTTAACCGTTTGCATTTTCCAGGGACTCCTCAGCACCACAATATTGTTGTTGTTAGGTGCTATAAGGTTGGTTCTGACTCATAGCGGCCCTAAGTACAACAGAATGAAACACTGCCTGGTCCAGCGCCACGCTCACAATTGTTGCTATGTTTGAGCCCATTGTTGCAGCCACTGTGTCAGTTCATTTAGTTGAGGGTCTTCCGCCTTTTCACTGACACTCTTCTTTACCAAGCATGATGTCCTTCTCCAGGGACTGGTCCCTCCTGATAACATGTCCAAAGCATGTGAGACAAATTTGAGAGGAAAGATTTGTTCCTTCTTCTGGCAGTCCGTAGTATATTCAATATTCTTTGCCAACACCATAATTCAAAGGCATCAATTCTTCTTAGGTATTTCTTATTCATTGTCCAGATTTCACATACGTATGAGATGATTGAAAATATCATGGCTTGGGTCAGGCCCACCTTAGTCGTCAAAGTGGCATCTTTGCATTTTAACACTTTAAAGAGGTCTTTTGCAGCAAGTTTGCCCAATGCAATATATCATTTGATTTCTTGACTGCTGCTTCCATGGGCATTGATTGTGGATCCAAGTAAAACGAAATCCTTGACAACTTAAATCTTTTCTCCATTTATCATGATGATGGCTATTGGTCCAGTTGTGAGGATTTTTGTTTGCTTTATGTTGAGGTATAATCCATACCGAAGGCTGTGGTCTTTGATCTTCATCAGTAAGTGTTTCAAGTCTCCTTTACTTTCAGCAAGCAAGGTTGTGTCATCTGTATATCGCAGGTTGTTAATGAGTCTTCCTTCAATCCTGATGCCACATTGTTCTTCATATAGTCCAGTTTCTTGGATTATTTGCTCAGCATACAGATTGAATAAGTATGGTGAAAGGATACAACCCTGACATATACCTTTCCTGATTTTAAACCACACAGTATCCCCTTGTTCTGTTCAAACAACTGCCTCTTGGTCTGTATACAGGTTCCTCATGAGCACAATTAAGTGTTCTGGAATTCCCATTCTTTGCAATGTTATCCATAATTTGTTATGATCCACACAGTTGAATGCCTTTGCATATTCAGTAAAACATAGGTAAACATCTTTCTGGTATTCTTTGCTTTCAGCCAGGATCCATCTGACATCAACAATGATATCCCTAGTTCCACAACCTCTTCTGAATCCAGCTTGCATTTCTGGCAGTTCCCTGTCGCAACTGTTTTTGAATTATCTTCACCCATATTTTACTTGCATGTCATATTAATGATATTGTTTGATAATTTCCGCATTCTGTTGGATCACCTTTCTTGGGAATGGGCACAAATATGAATCGTTTCCAGTTGGTTGACCAGGTAGCTGTCTTCCAAATTTCTTGGCATAGATGAGTGAGCACCTCCAGTGTTGCATCCGTTTGTTGAAACATCACAGTTGGTATTCTGTCAATTCCTGGAACCTTTTTTTTTTTTAGGTTCACGTGTAAGTTTTTTCAAATTTATTGTACTTTAGATGAAAGTTTACTGAAAAAACTAGCTTCTCATTAAAAAACTTAGGACATATATTTGTTTTATGACATTGGTTAACAATACCATGACATGTCAGTATTTGCCCTTCTCAGCCTTGAGTTCCCTATTACCAGCTTTCCTGTCCCCTCCTACCTTCTAGTCCTTGCCCCTGGGCTGGTGTGCCCCTTTAGTGTCATTTTGTCCTATGGATCTGTCTAATCTTTGGCTAAAAGGCGAACCTCTGGAGTGACTTCATTACTGAGCTAAAAGGGTATCCAGGGGCCATACTCCCAGAGTTTCTCCAGTCTCTGTCAGGCCAGTAAGTCTAGTCTTTTTCTGAGTTAGAATTTTGTTCTACATTTTCTCCAGCTCCATCCAGGACCCTCTATTGTGATTCCTGTCAGAGCAGTCAGTGGTGGTAGCCAGGCACCATCTAGTTGTACTGAATTCAGTCTGGTGGAGGCCATGGTAGTTGTGGCCCATTAGTTCTTTGGACTAATCTTTCCCTTGCATCTTTAGTTTTCTTCATTTTCCCTTGCTCTTGAAGGGGTGAGACCAGTGGAGTTTCTTAGATGGCCACTCACAAGCTTTTAAGACCCCAGATGCTATTCACCAAAGTAGAATATAGAACATTTTCTTTATAAACTATGTTATGTCAATTGAGCTAGATGTTTCCTGAGATCATGGTCCCCACAGCCCTCAGCCCAGCCATTCGATCCCTCAGGGAGTTTGGATTTGTCCATACAGCTTCCATGACCTTACCCTGAACAAGTTTTGCTGGCTTCCTCAGTATTGTGTACTGTCTTATCCTTCACCAAAGTTACCACTTACCTACTGTCTAGTTAGTATTACCCCCCACCCCTCCCCTCCCTCATAACCATCAAAGATTATTTCTTTTTGTGTGTAAGCCTCTTCATGAGTTTTTATAGTAGTGGTCTCATTCAATATTTGTCCTATTGTGATAGACTTATTTCACTCAGCACAGTGTCGTCCAGTTTCATCCATGTTATGAGATGCTTTGCAGATTCATCATTGTTCTTTATCCTTGTGTAATATTCCATTGTGTGTATGTACCAGAGTTTGTTTATCCATTCATCTGTTGATGGGCATCTAGGTTGTTTCCATCGTTTTGCTATTGTGAACAATGCTGCAATAAACATGGGTGTGCATATGTCTATTCCTGTGATGGCTCTTATTTCTCTAGGATATATTCCTAGGAGTGGGATTGCTGGATTGAATGGTATGTCTATTTCTAGCTTTCTAAGGAAGAGCCATATTGTCTTCCAGAATGGTTGTACTATTTTGCATTCCCACCAGCAGTGCATAAGAGTTCCAGTCTCCCTGCAACCTCTCCAACATTTGTTATTTTCTGTGTTTTTGAGTCATGCCGGTAATTCCAGGGTGAGATGGTATCTCATTGTGGTTTTGGTTTGCATTTGTCTAATGACTAGTGATTGTGAGCATTTCCTCATGTGTCTGTCAGCCACTTGAATGTCTTCTTTGGTGAAGTGTCTATTCATTTCCTTTGCCCATTTTTAGGTTGGATTATTTGTCTTTTTGTTGTTGAGGTGTTGGATTTTCCTATAGATTTTAGAGATTAGACCTTTGTCAGATTTGTAATAGCCAAAATTTTTTTCCCAGTCTGTAGTTCTCTTTTTACTCTTTTGGTGAAGTCTTTTGATGAGCATAAGTGTTTAATTTTTAGAAGATCTCAGTTATCTTGCTTATCTTCTGGAGTTTGTATGTTGTTAGTTATGGTTTGTATCCTGTTAACGCCATGTATTAGGGTCTCTAGCATTGATCCTATTTTTTCTTCTATGATCTTTATAGATTTTGGTTTTATATTTAGGTCTTTGATCCATTTTGAATTAGTTTTTGTGTATGGTGTGAGGTATGGGTCCTGTTTCATTTTTTTGCAGAAAGACATCCAGTTTTGCCAGCACCATTTGTTGAAAAGACTGTCTTTTCCCCATTTGATGGACTTTGGGCCCTTGTTAAGACCAGGTGACCATAGGTGGATGGATTTACATCTGGGTTCTTGATTCTGTTCCATTGGTCAATGTCTCTGTTTTTGTACCAGTATCAGGCTTTATTGACTACCATAGCTGTATAGTAGTTTCGGAGGTCAGGTAGTGAGAATCCTCCTAGTTTATTCTTCTTCTTCAGTAATACTTTACTTATTGGGGCCTGTTCCCTTTCCATATAAACGTAATGATTGTTTTTTCTATCTCTTTAAAGAATGTTGTTGGTATGTGGATTGGGATTGCATTGTATCTGTAGATCACTTTGGGCAGAATTGTCATTTTCACAATGTTGAGTCTACCTACCATGAGCATGGTATGTTTTTCCATTTATGTAGATCCCTTTGGGTTGCTTGCAGAAGTATTTTGTAGTTTTCTTTGTACAGGTCTTTTACATCCCTGGTTAGATTTATTCCTAAATTTTTTTTTTTTTAGGGGCTATTATAAATGGTATTGTTTTCCTGATTTCCTTTTCATCGTTCTCTTTGTTGGTGTATCGGAATCCAACTGATTTTTGTATGTTTATCTTGTATCCTGCTACTCCGCTGACTCTTTCTATTAGTTCCAGTAGTTTTCTTGTGGAGTCTTTTGGGTTTTCTATACATAGTATCTTATCATCTGCAAATAGGGACAGTTTTACTTCTTCATTACCAATTTTGATGCCCTTTGTTTCTTTTTCTTGCCTTATTGCTCTAGCGAGGACTTCCAGCATAATGTTAAGTAGGAGTAGTGATAAAGTGCATCCTTGTCTTTTTTCTGTTCTCAAGGGGAATGTTTTCAGCCTCTCTTCATTAAAAATGATGTGGGCTGCTGGTTTTGTATAGACACCCTTTATTATGTTGAGGAATTTCCTTTCTCCACCTATTTTATTGAGAGTTTTTATCAGGACTTATTTGACTTTGTCAAATGCCTTTTCTGTGTCAATTGAGATGACCATGTGATTCTTTTCTTTCGTTTTATTTATGTGGTGGATTACACTGATTGATTTTCTAATGTTGAAATACCCTTGCGTAGCTGGTATGAATCCTACTTGGTCGTGGTGTATTATTTTTTTGATATGATGCTGAATTCTATTGACTAGAATTTTGTTGAGAATTTTTGCATCTATATTTATGAGAGATATTGGTCTGTAATTTTCTTTTTTTGTGGTGTCTTTGCCTGGTTTTGGTATCAGGGTTATGCTGGCTTCATAGAATGAAGTTGGAAGTATCCCATCCTTTTCTATGTTCTGAAATAACTTGGGTAGTACTGGTATAAGCTCTTCTCTGAATGTTTGGTAGAATTCTCCAATGAAGCCGTCTGGGCCAGGGCATTTTTTCATTGGGAGTTTTCTTTTTAATTACCTTTTCAATCTCTTCTCTTGTTATGGGTCTTGTGATGGTTAAGATTGTATGTCAACTTGGCTAGGCCATTAGTCTCAGTGTTTTAGCAGTTGTATAATGTTGTGATCACCCCCATGATGGAATCTGCTGAATGGTACTGGTGGAGTTGGGGCCTGTGGCAGCTCACCGCCCCCTCAGTTTCATCTCTCTGCCTTCCACCAGTTACTTTCTGCCTGCTCGCCTTGCCAAGGTTTTTGGCTTGTTCCAGACTCAGCAGCTGCCTCTTGTTGTCTCACCTCTGGTTCTTGGGACTTTAGCTAGCAGCTTACCTGTTGATCTTGGAATTCGTCGAACTTTTCAGCCTGTGAGAAAGAGTCCGGTTCCCCAACCTGCTGACCTTAGTTTTGCCAGCCCCTGCAGCTACGTGAATCAGAAGAAACCTTGCAGTCTCCTCTGCTGATCTTGGAATTCATTGACCTTCACACCTGTGAGCAGGAGCCCCTCTCTGACCTGACGACCTTGGGTTCACCAGCTTCTGCATCTCCGTGAACTGGGAGAGGCCTGTACCCTGATCCATGGACTTGGGAAGTTTTATCCTTTACAATTGTGTGAGCTATTTCCTTGATATAAATCTCTCTCTATATATATTTATATGCTTTACTGGTTTTGCTTCTCTAGAGAACCCAGCCTAAGACAGGTCTGTTCAGATTTTCAACATCAGTTTGTGATAGTTTGGATAGGTAATGTGTTTCTGGAAAGTTGTCTATTTCCTCTAGATTTTCAAATTTGTTGGAGTATAGTTTTTCATAATACTCTGTTGTGATCCATTTTATTTCAGTTGGGTTGGTTGTAATGTCCCCCGTTTCATTTATTATTTGGGTTAGTTGTGTCCTCTACTGTTTTTCTTTTGTCAGTTTGGCTAGTGGTTTGTCGATTGTGTTGATCCTTTCAAAGAACCAACTTTTGGTTTTGTTGATTCCTTCTATTGTTTCTCTATTCTCTATTTCATTTATCTCTGCTCTGATCTTTATTATTCCCTTTCTTCTGGTGGCTGTAGGCTTCTTTTGTTGTTCTCTTTCTGTTTGTTCGAGTTGTATAGCTAATGTTTTGGTTTTGTCTCTTTCTTCTTTTTTGATGTGTGCATCTATTGCTATAAATTTACCTGTGACCACTGCCTTTGCTGTGTTCCAAAGGTTTTGGTATGATGTGTTTTCATTTTCCTTTGATTCTAGGAATTTTTTGATTCCATCTTTGATTTCTTCTATTACCCAGTGGTTTTAAAGCAGGATGTTATTTAATTTCCATGTAATTGATTTTTTTCCCTTGCTCTTCCTGTTGTTAATTTCTACCTCGATGACGTTGTGATCAGAGAAGATACTTTGTATTATCTCAATGTTTTGGATTTTGTTGAGGGCTGCTTTGTGGCCTAATATGTGGTCTGTTCTGGAGAATGTTCCATGTGCATTGGAAAAGAATGTATACTTTGCAGATATTGGGTGGACTGCTCTGAATATGTCTATGAGTTCAAGTTGGCTGATTGTGGCCTTTAGATCTTCTGTATCTTTGTTGAGTTTCTTTCTAGATGTTCTATCCTTTGCCAGGAGTGGTGTGTTCAAGGCACCTGCTAGTATAGTGGAACTGTCAATTTCTCTTTTCAGTGCTATTTAAGTTTGTTTTATGTATTTTGGAGCCCTGTTATTGGCTTTGTAGATATTTATTATGGTTATGTCTTCATGCTGGATCATCCTTTTATTCATTATATAGTGTCTTTCTTTGTCTTTTATGGTGGATTTTGTTTTAAAGTCTATTTATCTGAGATTAGTCTTGCCACTCCTGCTCTTTTTTGTTGGCTATTTGCTTGATACATTGTTTTCCATCCTTTGATTTGTAATAAATTTATGTCTTTGTTTCTAAGGTGTGTCTCTTGTAGACAGCATATTGATGGATCCTGTTTTTTTATCCATTCTGTCACCCTCTGTCTCTTTATGGGTGCACGTCGGCCATTTATGTTAAGTGTAATTATTGATAGGTGTGTGTTTATTGTTGTCATTTTGTAGTGTTTTTTTTGTGTGTGTGTGGTGCTGACGATTTTCTTACTGTCTTGTGCTGAATTCCTTTTGTTTGTGATTTTTTTCATTTCTTTTGTTATTACTGAGACTTAATGCTTTTCTTCTTTATTTTGATGAGTAGGTTTGTTAACTTTCTTTGTGGTTACTGTGAAACTTACCATTGTCTTCCTAAGTTTAAACTGGTCTATTATTACTTGGTATCGCTTTGCCTTCCTCTCCTTTAGAAAGTCCTATACCTACACCATTTATTCCCTCTTTTATTGTTCTGATGTTGTTGTCATTTGCAGATTAACCTCTCTGGTTCCCTGCTGTCAATCTTTTGGTTTTGAATAGTCCTTGAGAGTACATTTCCTAGGTTTGTATCTGGCTGGTGCTATCTTGTGTCCTAGAGTTAGGCTGTCATCTGATGTTGTTTGTTCTCAAACTGAAGGATTCCCTTTAATAATTCTTGTAAGTTTGGTTTGGTTTTTACATAGTCCCTTATTTTCTGTTTATCTGGAAATGTCCTAATTTCTTCATCATGTTTGAATGAGAGTTTTGCAGGGTGTATTATTCTTGGTTGGCAATTTTTTTCTTTCAAGGTTTTATATAAGTCATCCCATTGCCTTCTTGCCTGCATGGTTTCTGCCGAGAAATCAGAGATTAGTCTTATTGTTTCCCCTCTGTATGTTAATTTTTGCTTTTCTCGAGCTGCTCTCAGGATTCTTTGTCTTTGATTTTAGTGAGTGTGATTATGATATGCCTTGGTGATTTTATTTTGAGTCTGTCCTATACAGGGTTTGTTGAGCTTCTTGGATGGTCAGCTTTTCATCTTTCATGATACTAGGGAAGTTTTCTGTCAGCAATTCTGCAGTGATCCTGTGTGTTTTCCATTTTCTCCCCTTTTTCTAGAACTCCAATCACTCACAAATTTTTGCTTTTGATTGTATCCCACATAATTCTCAGAGTTTCTTCATTTTTCTTCATTCTTTTTTTCTGATTTTTCCTCAAATAAAATTGTATCCATGTGTTTTTCTTCAATTTTGCTGATCCTGTCTTCCATCATTTCAAACCTGTTCCTCAGCCCTTCTTTGACACTGTCCATTTCTGAAACCCTGTTGTTTATGTTTTGGATTTATAATTGTTTTTTTTATGATTTCTAGTTGTGAATTTATTTTGGCATTTTTCCTGTATTATTTTCCTGAATTCTTCCATTTTTTGTCTTATTTTCCATGAATTTGTCTGCCTTTTCCATGAATTAATTTATTTTTTCCTCATTTTTGTCTGGTTTTTGCTTCAAGTGTTGGATAGCTCTGTATATAAGAGATTTGAATTCCCTATCAGGTAGTTCTAATGCCTTTTCTTCTACTGGAAAGTCATCTGGTGTTTTATTTTGGACACCTCCTGGAATCATCTTTTCCTGTTTTTTTAAATATATTTTGATATTGTCTGTTGTCTTTGGGGCAGTCAGTAGTTATTTTCTTATTTTATTGATTGTAGATTTGTTTGTTTTGTCCTGCTGTTTTATTTTATTTGGTTATGTCTGAGCAGGCAGGCTGTACGTTCTTTGTTGTTTTCTCATCTGTGGACACAATATTTTTCACCTCCTTGTCCAATGGTCAGGGCCAGTCGCTCAACTATGGTGCAGCAGGGCAGATCCAGCTGAAGGAGATGGGCTAGAATGGGTTGTTTGTGGCAAATTCTGGGGCCGACAAAGTGAGCTGATGGTCAGTGCAGGGCAGTTTCCAGTAGGTCGTGCCTGTGCTCCTTGGGAGTGCAATGTTCAACACACGGTGCAGATAGGCAGAAGGGAGGGAAGGGGGAGTTTGTGCAGTGTGGAGCTAGGTTGGGTATGGAAAAGAAGAGAGGAGAGAGAAACGGGCAAAAAAAAAAAAAGTGCTGAGGGAGATTTCCATTAGAGTGGAGAGACAAGAAACTGAGAAATGAAGAAAAACAAAAGTAAATTAATAAAAATTTTAAAAAATGTCCCCAGGGATCCCACCCACACTGCTGTGCAGACTGAGGAAGTGGCTCTCAAGCCTCACAGTACAGCCCAGCTAGAAGGGATGGAGATGATACACAGCACCAGGTATTCAGGAGACAGGAAAAGAAGGCAAGTAGAAAGAGATGAGAAACTGAGAAATGAAGAAAGATAAAAAGGAAAAAAGAAAGAGAAACAAAACAAAACAAAACAAAAAATCCCCCAGGGATCCTACCAGTGTAGCCATGCTGACCAGGGAAGCAGTTCCCCAGCTGAGCGGTGCTTCACAGACTGTTAAGAAGAAGCAAAGATGGCACACGGAGTCAGGTGTTCGAGAGAAAGGAGGAGGAGGAGGAGGTGAGAGGCAGGGAAGAAACCAAAAGAGGCTGAAAAAAGAAACACCAGCAACAAAGAAATGGCAGTGAAGAAGCTGGCCAGTGTGGGCGGGGCAAATCCACGTGGCATGGATCCAGCACCTCCTGTACTGAGGTCGTGGCCCTCTGGGAAGCAGCGAACAGCCCACCGGGAAGCTGGGAATCGGCCTGCCAGGAAGCAGCGAAGGTCGAGCAGGGGGAGGCAGAGTGGCGGGTGGGAAAGTGTTTCTTTCTGGTTACTGCGTGCTCTCTCTCCTGCTAGGAGCTCTGTGAATCTGCTTTCCTGTACTCTCTGTTAGCTGATCTCTGATAGGAGTCCAAGATAATGGATCTGTGCTGAGTTAACTGATAAGGGACCTCCTCTCGTAACTTTCCTTGCTCTCTGTTCTCTATCAGTTTCTTATTCCATTCGGTGCTTGGTTGAGTTCTTTATCTCTTCATCTGATGCTTAGAGTTCCAGGGTTGATGTTTGTTTTACTTAGTTTTTCAGGTCTTTGCTGTGGAGGGATGGCGTGGTACTTCTGTCTATAGTGCCATGTTGGCTCTGCCTCCTGGAGCCTTGTTTTTTGCCAATGCCTTTAGTGCAGCTTGGACTTCTTCCTTCAGTACCACTGTTTCTGGATCATATGCTATCTCCTGAAATGTTTGAACGTCAACCAATTCTTTTCAGTTCAGTCACTCTATGTATTCCTTCCATCTTCTTTTGATGCTTCCTGTATTGCTCAATGTTTTCCTGCAGGATCCTTCAGTATTGCAACTTGAGGTTTGAATTTTTTCTTCAGTTCTTTCAACTTGAGAAACACCAAATGTGTTCTTCCCTTTTGGTTTTCTATTTCCAGGTCTTTGCACGTTTTATTATAATGCTTTACTTTGTCTTCTTGAGCCGCCCTTTGAAATCTTTTGTTCAGCTTTTTTACTTCATCATTTCTTCCTTTTGCTTTAGCTACTTGACGTTCAACAGCAAATTTCAGAGTCTCTTCTGACATCCATTTTGGTCTTTTCTTTCTTTCCTGTCTTTTATCAACCTTTTGCTTTCTTCATGTATGATGTCCTTGATGTCATCCCACAACTCGTCTGGTCTTCAGTCATTGGTGTTCAATGCTTCAAGTCTATTCTTGAGATGATCTCTAAATTCAGGTGGGGTATACTCAAGGTCGTACTTTGGCTCTCATGGGCTTGTTTTAATTTTCTTCAGCTTCAACTTGAACTAGGATATGAGCAACTGATGTTCTGTTCTGCATTCACCCCCTGGCTTTGTTCTGACCGATAATATTGAGCTTCTCCATCATCTTTCCACAGATGTAGTTGATTTGATTCCTGTATATTCTGTCTGGCAAGGTCCATGTGTGTAGTTGCCATTTATGTTGTTGAAAAAAAAGGTATTTGCAATGAAGAAGTCATTGGTCTTGCAAAATTCTATCATGCAATTTCTGGTATTGTTTCTATCACCAAGGCCATATTTTCCAACTACTGACCCTCTTCTTTGTTTCCAACTTTTACATTCCAATCATCAGTAATTATCAGTACATCTTGATTGCATGTTTGATCAGTTTCAGACACAATAGCTTTTGACAAATTCCTTTTCAGCACAAATTAGTCAAAGTATGTCTCTGTTGCTTGTAACTAAAAACCTTGATTGATAAATATAGAACTTCGCTTAATTCTCAAATCCTCACAACAACATTTCAAGATACATATCACTGCCACCATTATATTTTAGGTAATTAATATTTAGTTTAAGAGTATTACCTTGCTCAAGAGCACACAGATAGAAAGTAATGGAGGTGAAGTTCAAATCCCTGTTTGAATTTGTTTGAGTCTAAATTTCATACTCTTTCTGTTGTATCGTACAATGCCATTATTATCATATGTTACATTATGTATGTATGGATAAACATATATAAGCACATACCTCATATATATGAGTAAGACCTATATATAGTTTTCTGCCTATGCTCTCATTATGCTCCATTGTTCTAGCCATTTACTCATTTTTTTCCTTTTTATTGTGGTAAAAATATATGTAACATATTTACAAATTCAACATTTTTTACATATATAATTCATTGACACCAATTACATTAATCATGTTGTGCAACCATCACCAGTATCTGTTACCAAATTTTCCACCCTCTTTAACAGGTACACAATACTTCCTGATCAATGACTCTTCCTCTCTCCTTGCCTCCCACGAAGAAGCTATTTACTCTTGTGCTGGCACCACACCATTTTATAGTAAACTTTAAAATCTAGTATAGCAAATTCTCCTTTCTTGTTTTAAATCTTTATCTTTCCTCTTCTTGTGTATACATTTTTCTAGATGAGCAATTGGATCACTTTATAAAGCTCTTCCAAAATCATGGAGAGGCAAATTAGCAGCTTTAATTTAAGATGCTTCAACCTTAATATTATTTTCTCATAACAGACTTATTTATAGCATCCATGTGGGTGCACACGTGCACACACACACACACACACACACACACACAACTATGAACCTACATAAAGACTTTTGGATGAAGGCATGTTAAAGTTGATGTTATGTTTCTTAGTTTCTGCATATTTTAAAATTCTTCAGAAGCAGAACTGTGGCAGTGCAGGCCTGAGGCGCTCTTTCACACTTAGGCTGGCCAACAAACTGAAGGAAGATGCCTTCAATAAGAGATAGCAGTGGGGAAGAAAATAGTTCATCATAAGACTTTATTTTTTGTATTGCTTTGTTCCTCAAAAAAACAGCATGATTCACTTCAAATCTTCCATCTTTCTCCAAGCATAATTTTGATGCTGTGGGAATTCTCTCCAAGCAGCACTCAGCAAATAAATCCTGGGAGAATATCTAATTTGTGTTTGCACATAATTTTCTTGGTGTGTATCCTACGTAATAGAAAGGCTAAGTAATGTCCATGGCCCTGGAAGAATTTATTCAGTTAGGGAGTTGTTGAGGCTGTTGTTAAGAACCAGTGAGACTGAAAGTCCCTGCATGGTCCAATAAGCCAAGAGGGTAATTTCTACCTCTTCAAGTGGATGTGGATTTGATACATATATATTCATCACCAGCTAATGAAAAGCCTGTGCTTTTGATTCAGGAGGACACCAAGCTCTTCCAGAAAAAAATTCTCTCTTGCAGAAAAACATTCAAGTATAAACACCCTTGTGAGGATCCCCCATAGGAAATTCCATGCATCTGCTCAGATTAAAAAGGTATCAACTTATTTATTTCCTCTAATAGAGACGGACTTCTCTTAACACCAAGTTCTCTCCTGGAAGGCCAGTGGCTTGGTTCTGGGAATTGTGAGATGCTGGAAGATTGGAGCAATGCTCTAAATAGTAGATTCTGAGTATGTCCAAATGCTGATAACCACGTATAAACTGTGCCCCGAAATCCAGGCACAGACCTGATGTTGCCAGGAAATTTCTGAGGCTTTGCATTTGTATCCCAGATTCTGAGTTATTCTTTGGTACTCCAGTTCACACAGGTATTTTTAGCCTGTCTCAATTAGCGTTGTGGATTAGATCAGAAATGGAACCAGGAGTGTAACAAGCCTGAGAGCTAACTTCTTCCTCTAAAATTAAATTAGGATTAGCCAGAGGGCCTTGTATCTCTGAAAGCTGTGCTGCATAATAAAGTGGAACTGAATGTTGTACCTGGGAAATTTATGCCACATTTGCAGCAATATTTCCGATAAAAACATTGAATTGATGAGCAGAGAATTAATCATGTTGTAACTGTATATAATCTCTTGAACCACTCTCCACAGGAGTAATAATTGTATGCCCTGAGCAACCCAGTAATGTTTCCTGGTTGGGCTTCCCATCAGCAAGAACCCAGCAACCTAGCACCATGGCTTCTAAAGACAGCCAGTTAAGAAACTGGATTTACCTATAAAAAGCCAACACTTTTAGTCTGCCCTGATTTGTCACAGAGCTGGTTTTCTAGCCAAAGGTGTGGTGACAATGACTAAAAACAAATTTCTCATCCAGGTACTTTCTAAAAGGTCAGTTCTGGGCATCTATAAAGGAAAAGACTCATAAGCCAACCCAAAGAGGACAAAATGATAGTTACTGTAATAAAACAGTGTCGCCTTTGAGCAGCAGCAGTAAGATTAGATATCTTCGGTCCTTTTTTCACACTTTTGCAATGAAGGAAGAACTTACTTTATTTGCAGAGAAACCTGGCTTTAAGACTAATTCAAACAAATTAAAAATACATACTTGATCTCCTTTCAGCTTTTTGAAGTTTCAACTACTAAGTATTTTGTAACCAGTACGCATTTGATTCCTCTAGTGATTATAGGCTCTGGTGTAACATGTATACAAAATGCCTTAAAAATCAGCTCACAGTGCAATTTGCTATTGTGTTTTGAGTGAATGACTTATGACTACAAGTTTAAATAGTAGCTACAGAGAAAAGTCATCTGCATTTTTTAATAATGTCTGCTTTCCAAGTAGATTGTCATAAATAATGCTTTTATTTAATTTTCCTGGAATCTGAGGAGAACGGACCCTCCCTTTCTCCTCCCCACCTCATGTGAACAATTAACCATTGCTCAAGGATGAACACAACAGTCTGAAATCTTAATTGAAAAGAACACATTCCCAAATACTGAGCATTTTAAAAGATTGACATTCAAAATTGTTTAAAATATTGCTCACCAGAGCTAGGAAAAAGCCTAGTAACTATGAGTTATTTATTTCATAAATTAAAAAGCAGTTAGTGGCTTCACAGTTTTGATGGGAGCCAAGCAGTGTTGTAAAATTAGAGCTCTCCTAGCATGATGAGGATTCTGTGGGTGTCTGTCTGTCATGGACATAGAGAAGGCAATGGAATTTCATACCAAATCTGTATTATAATTATGAGATCTGGCCTGGGTTCTAAAAAAGTTAATGATAATGTACCAAAACGATGCAAACTGGTCAGACCTGGAATATGTGATTTAAAAAGGAAATTGAATGCACTCATTAATCCTATATGTGAAGACCCCAGAACAATTATCGAGAGCTGTATTAAAACTTGCTACTTATGTAATTCCCCCATTTGGGTTTTCTAAAACTTACGGAGTACCTTAGACCAGTGCTGTCCAATATGATAGCCACTAGAAACCTGTGGCTATTTAAATTTAAAATAATTAGAATTACATAAAATTAAAAATTCAGGTCCTTGGTTGCACTAGCTCAATATCCACCCACTTGTGGCTGGTGGCTGCCATGTTGGACAGTACGGATACTGGACATCTCTATCACTGCAGAAAATTCTACTGGATAATGCTGCCTTAAATGTAGAAGAAAAGAAAAATATTTATTGAGAAGTTATAATGTATAAGCAGCCTATTTGATCCATATTTCCCCCATTATTCAGTGAACTTATTTGTTTCCTCTAATAGAACTTAAGTCAAGTCACTTGTCCAAGTCACATAGCTCATACAAGCCAGAGCTAAGACACCAACCAGTTTCTCTGGACTCCAAGCCCAGTGTTCTTTCCAGTACATGGCCAAATGCTTGCTCATACACTCATCCATCTAACACATACTTAATGATGGACTGACTGTATATCTTAATAATTATGCCAGGACAGGTGAAACTTGTTACTGAGAAAACTGGTCCTTCTACTTACTGAGGATCTAGGGCTATGAGGTTATAAGGATGAATACAGTCCCTGACGTCATAGTACTTAAAGCTTAATAGGGAAATCAAACATTAAATATATAATCACACAATTAATTATCGGTCACAATTGTGATAAGTGTCCAAGAAGAAAGTCTGTTCTGGGAAAGGCTTCCATATCCCATTAAATAGCAACCATAAAATAATAATTAACAATAAAGCTTTCGCATCCAAATGCCTATGAAGTTCCAGTTACTAAGGTAAATCTACGATACTGTTGGCCTCCTGATTGATGAGTCCATTGTAATCTTTATGCCTGGTAAACAGAGAGATCTATTTCATTCAAGGTCTTCCTGGGTTGGCATGACCAAGTTCAATTTCATCTGTCTCCTTGGGTAGAAGTATTTTTGAAATGAAGAGCTGATATTGGCTACTTTGTCAACATTGCAAAGCAGGAGTCTTATCCTCGTAATTCTTTTCCCTCATTGAACCTTCCCAGCAGTAGCAGCTGACACATGAACGTCACAGAAGAAGAAGCTATAACGTGACTATTTCTTGACTGCACTGCTGAGGGTAAGATAGTGGGAAATGCTTTTTTCACTTAGCCATTTCTTTGCCATTTTTAACAGGGTCAAACTCAAATACCCTTAAAAGGAGATTGAGAGCCAATATGTTATACCATCAAATTTAAAAGACTAGAAAAAAAATCAAAGCCATAAACTGTTACCATTTTCAGTATTTTATTCCTTTTAAAGCCAGTCTATTAGTTTCAATAAAAGGACAACAGAATGTCCATTACATCATAACTTGACATGCCTATTATGCCAATGCAATTAGTTTTTGCAAAATAGTCATGTAGTGGTTATAGTTTATAGAAAAATTGATTTCACAGAATCAGGGAAATTAGAATGAAAAACATTGTATTAGATCACCAGACACATCCCCTGGGGCTAGCAGGGAATTGATCCCTCATTCACAGTGTATTATCTGATGCATTTTTCTATCAGGTTTTGATGGGCTTATGTATTTATTACGGGCTGACAATATGTACCACTAAAAATTATACCAATTCATCTGAGAAATAAAATTCTAGAAAAATTAGCCTCTGCTGACCACTAATTTTACCTTGGTGGATACATTTTTAATATACTGGTGTTTATAGCCTCTCATCTTATAAGAGGCTGGGTAGTAGCACTGGATCATGCGTTGGCATTGCAATCAAATAGTGAATTTGCATATCTTAGGTTGCAGAAATTTCCCCAGACATGGTTTCCCATCAGATTTATACAAAATGTGGTATGAATTTTCAATCTCCAAGAATGGCTTATTTTCTGCCCAAGAAATTGAGCCCTGTACCTCAGGCAAGTGCCTGCAATCAAACCCTTGACTACACTGACCTTTTTGTCTTCTCAGGCAGTGTGTGCTGAGCTGATTCTGGGAGAGACATCTACAAGAAGGTGGCAAATGCAGCTCTGAACTGGAGGGCTGCAGAGGAGGGGGTACAGCAAGGCAATGAGCTGCCGGCTTTATGCAAAATTCTGTGTATCCTCTGTTTTTCTTCCCATTCCTTCGTCTTTCCTAGGCATGGCTGCACTCTGGGCAGCAACTCAGAGAGGGAAACGAGAGGGGAGAAGGACATGGCTTCACCAAAGTCTACATGTAATCCTCTACATACCATCAGCCTATAAACTCCTGGGACCTCGCAGGTCAAATGGGTGGGGTTTCCTCTCTCTGCTTCAGCACACACATTCCAGAATTCTCTTCCCTTTAAGGCTATCCTTGGTGTTTATTTTCACCTGCTAAAAAATGGAGGAAGGTGCATGCTCTAATTTTTCTCAGTCTGCTAGGTTTCCTTTCACTCCTTGGCCCTTCATGGAGAGAGAAATGAGAGTATTGGATGTGGGTTAATCTGGAGGGGAGGGGAGGTCAGACTGTCTGGAAGGAGGTAGGGAGGGAGGCACAGAAGTGTAGTGTTCAGCCAAACAATGCCTAGTTCTACTTGGCGGTTCACATTCTTGTGTCCCTGCTCAAAAGCCCAGATGAAATTCTTGTTTGTTCAGGATGCAGCTGATGAGTATTATGTCTGGAGAGCATCCCAGTGAAGGTCTTATACATCTTTTATACACCTGCATGCTAAATGAGCAAGAACACCCAGGTGCTGAGTAAGACTTATGAATTTGCTGTAACTTATGCAAACAAGTAATTTTGCACGTCCAGAAAGTAGTGCTGTAAGTGATACAGTTTTCCTAAACGCTCCATAATTTGGAGAATGCAAACTGAAAGGCAGTCCAACAATGATAAGGCCTAATTGCTCAGCTCAGTCTATCAGCTGCCATAGGTGCCAGTCACCGAGAAGGATGCGTGCCCCACAAGGGACTCTTTTACACCCAAAGCAGAAGTCAGTAAAACTTTCCCAGATTTAAAAAAAGGCATGGAACTTTGCCATGTCAACCCCTGGATGGCAGCAGTAAAGACGGCTTTATCCAGAGGACCAGTGTTATCCCCTTGGCTGTGCCAAAGTGAAGATGGTAGAACAGCTTCAAAGGAAGACAGGCAGGGAGCTGTGTTCTTGAGGTCAGGCAGATTGTCAATAGTGATTTAAAGTCAATGCTTGCTTCTCAGAGTGTGGTCTAGGGACCAGCTGGGTCAGCATGACCTGGGAACTTGTTGTAATTGCAAAATCTTGGGCCTATCCCAGACTTACAGAATCAGGATCTGCATTTTAATGAAGCCCCAAGTGATCTCTATGCACATTAAAGTCTGAGAAGCACCAGTACACACTAGCATCTCCCTGGTGGTTTTTCCACAGTAGTAGCCTGGACTTGAGGAGGCATTGATGGTTCAGTGGTAGCATTCTCCCCTTGTATGCTGGAGACCTGGGTTCGAGTCCCAGCCAGTGAACCTCAAGTGCAGCCACCACCCATCTGTCAGTGGAGGCTTGCGTGTTGCTATGATGCTAGACAGGTTTCAGTGGAGCTTCTAGACTAAGACAGACTAGGGAGAAAGGCCTGACTATCTACTTCCAAAAATCAGTCAGTGAAACCCTATGGCTCACAACAGTCTGATCTGCAACGATCATGGGGATGGCTGAGGACCAGGCAGTGTCTCATTGTGTTGTGCATGGGGTGGCCATAAGTCAGATGCTGACTCGACAGCAGCTGACAAGAACAGCTTGGACTTGGTAAGAAGGGACAGAGCATTTCTAGACAATGGGAAGTTGATCTCGTCCTCATTTCAGCAAACGCCAGTGATTTCTTTCATGAGCACACATTCCTTTTTCCTTTTTCTTTTTGGTCTGCTCCCACTTTGGGAACTATTCCTTCCTAATTGCATCTGATTCTAGCAAGGCTGTCAACCAAGAGGGCTCCATGTTCTGCATCACAGGGCTGGACACCTGATTGAAGCTGGCCAGCAGCAATTTTTTTTCTGGGGATTAGTATGGAGAGAGCGGTCCTTTACTCTTCTGAGATCATAGGTCCAAGGTCAATACAGGCTGGAACTTGTGGGGGTATCTTGCTACCACGTGCAGAGGAATCAGTTTGCAAATGAAGCCAGAAGAGTCAAGCAGAACAGAGAGATGGAGAGAAATCCTCTGAACACTTCAGTCCAGTTCTACATGAAGTCAGACAACCCCTTGGACCTCTGAGTTAAGTGAGCCAGTAAATATGCAATTTAGCTTAAAGCAATTTTGTTGGTTTTCTGTCATTTGTAACTAAAAGAGTGGTCTAGATCGCTACATTCCTGAAATGGATACTCAGTTCTTCCAGACTGGAAAGTTTACATCTGGACACTTGGGCTGAAGGGAATAAATTCATTGTGAAGTTCTCAACCTGTACTTTGACCACTGTGTGCGTGAGCTTATATGAGCATATGTGTAAGCATAAAAAAAAAACAACAAAAATCAAAAAACCAAACCCGTTGTTGTTGAGTTGATTCCAAGTATAAAATATCGCTGGCTTAAAAATTTTAGACACTCATGTGTCCTAAATACTGTTTATCTGTATAATTGCAGCAGGCTGTGTATATTTTCTGGATTTAGAGGCAATGCCTATTTAAGTTAATATTCAAATTTATGCCAAATAATATGCAAATTAGCATGGCTTTGGTGCTTGAAAAACGGGGATAGGATTACAGCGCTGATATTCCAATGGCGCTGATGCTTTGATGAAGGAAGACAGAAAGGGCTAGAATGCAGATGAAACATGTTCCCTTGGAATACACAATGCAAATGGGAAATTTATGGCTCTGTAAACTGTTTTAAAACAGAAAACAATCCCTCAATTTAATATAGCAGTTTAACCATTCATTAATTTACTCAGTGTGAACACTGCAACTTTTCAAAAATGATGACAATCATAAATACACTCTACAACCACAAAAGGAAACATGAGTTTTACTCCTGCCAAATGTCAAAATTTAAATCTACAATTATTTGTTGCACTTGGAACAATGAAATCTGCTTCCTTTCTGCAACCAGTTGGTACCCACCACTGGACACATGTTCCACTATTATGTATCTAGTTCAATGCTAGATATGGTGTGAGTGTGTGTGTGTGTGTGTGTGTGTGTGTGTGTGTATGTATGTATAATTTAAGATTGCTATTAGTTAGGATTAGGTTGAGTTATGAATAACAGAGACTTGAAAAGTAGTAGCTTAAATAAGGTAGAAATTTCTTTCTTTGTAAGCTGGATAGCTCAGGGCTGGTACGGTACCTTCATAGTTATTGAAGACTAAAGATTCTTTCAGCTTTTCAAAGTGCAGTGCCTAGAATGTGACTCTAATCCTTAGGTTCAAGATGACTTCCAGGTCTCTAGCCATTACATCCAATCTCCCAGCAGCGAAATGGAGGGAAAGAGGAAGAAGGGTACGCCTTTAAGGAAACTTCCTGGAAGCCCCACAAAGTATTTCTGCTTACGTCTCATGGATCAGAACTTAGGCTTATGGTCACACCTACAAGGGAGACTGGGAAATATGGTCTTTTAGCTTGGAGGCCATGTCCTCAAATAAAAATTATTATTCTGTTAATTTGAGAGAGAAATAGAGTAGGTACTTGGTAGGCAACTAGCAAACTAGGCCCCAAATATTAAATACATATTTGTTTATTTATTTATTGTGTGTTTCTCCCACTAGAAAGTAGCTTTAAGAGGACAAGGGTTTTGTTTGTTCACTGTTGTATACTTAATGCTGTTCTGTATTTATCTTTCCCAATTTCCTTCCATAAGGCTAAGAAGTGTGGCCAACCAGAGTTCTGTGTGGAGAAGAATGCAGCATCTGCATTCAGATTCAGTGAGAAAGAGTGCTGTGATCAACTAATGATGTCTGCTATGGTGTTGGTATTAGACTAGCCTATCTGTGTGAGCCAGGTTTTACTATACCTGGCTGAAAGCAAGTCCTCCAACGCCTAGCTTGCAAAACTAAAATATTTTGAAACGTATGGCTACTGTGAATCAGTTAAAATCTATATGCTAAAGCCTATATTTAAATCTGTTTAAATTGTTTTATTCTAGGTAGAGGTATTAGTGTTTTCTATAACCTTATTTTTCTATTGTGGAGCTCCCTTAAGCAGTTGTAAATTTTGCAGGTTTCCAAAGAGCTGTTAAAGGAATCATATGCAAATTCCAGGTTACACTTAGTTGGCAAATTCTAGCTAGAAACTTGCTGGGAAAGGGGATTTTTTGCTGTTCTTTAAAGAACAAAATGGAAGAACGGATCATGAGTTATATACGCTGTCAGAGTAGAGGTGCCATTGTATGACATGTTCATCGTCTGATTCACTGAGAAAGTAGAGGGGACCTGGAGGGATAAGGACTTTCCAAGTTTAACACAAATGCTGGAAAGAAAAGCTTAGTCTTTCTCTTTATTTAGCTCCAACCAACCAAGCATGGGGACAAGACGACCTGAGTTAAATTTAACTACGATTAAAAATAGCTAAGACTATTGAGTCGCAGTGGTTAAGAGCTACAGCTTCTAACCAAAAGGTCGGCAGTTCAAATCCACCAGCCGCTCCTTGGGAACTCTATGGGGCAGTTCTACCCTGTCCTATAGGATTGCTATGAGTTGGAATTGACTGGACGGCAAGAGGTTTTTGGTTTTTTTAAGACTATTGAGTAAGGTTCCAAATTGCATCTAAAAAATCGTTTCTTTGAAAAGTTGTCATTACAGCATACTTCTTTTCCTGCCCCACACAACACATTTCTTCAACAGGAACAATGACAAGACAGTGACTCTATGTCCCGGTGGTTCCTTCAGAGGGAGGGAATTATGCAGTCCTCCACAAAGGTAAATCAGAATTTCCAAAATGTAGTTTGGAAAGCCCCCCTGATGACTCTTATGCACTTCCCCTGGGGAATATGTCCCTCTTTTTCCCTGCTTTCCCACTTGTGAGTCAAGAATTACTGCTTTATTGGAATGACCGGCTTTGCTATTTAGTTTTTGTTGTTTAGTTATTTTCATGGAGAATGGCCAATTTGTAAATAACATCTGGTAATCCCAGGTTTTAGTTTGGGTTTCCCACCCCAAGCAGAGTCTGAGCAAGGTCTTGGAAGAAGGTAGTTTATTTAGGAAATGGCCCAGGAAACAGGAGAGAGCAACTGAGACAGGGAAGGAGGAAAAGTCAATATATGGGGTGTTGTCAAGGTCATAGCATATGCGTGGCGCAAACAGTTTGTGACTGACTAGTAATGTAAAGGTTGGCAGTTCAAACCCATCCAGGGGTACTGCAGAAGAAAGGCCTGGTGACCTGCTTCCATTAAGACTACAGCCAAGAAAATCCTATGGAGCAGTTCTACTCTGTAACACAACACGTGGATCACCATCAGTGGGCATTGACTCAACAACAACAGCTTTCTTTGTTTTTTTAATCAAGGGCAAGGAGTCCCTGGGTGGTGCAAATGGTTAATGAGCTCGGTTGATGGTTCTAGTCCACCCAGACGTGACTTGGTAGAAAGGCCTGGCTATCTACTTCTGAAAAATCAGCCATTGAAACCCTGTGATGCACAGTTCTACTCTGACACACATGAAGTCACCATGAGTTGGAAGACACACATGAAGTCACCATGAGTTAGAATTGACTCAATGGCAATTTTTTTTTGTAAGTCAGTGTTATACCATGAGCAACAGGGGCTTGGTTCTATCAGGACCTCTAGAGAAGTGTACAAATGTGTCACAGAATTGTTGCCCTGAAGGATGGGAGATTGGAGCATTTATCCACTGGCTCCCATTCCTACTGGTTGCAGGTTTCCTGGGGGCATTAACAAACTGCAGTCCCCATTGCACCAGGCTGCACTTGCATGGTGGCAGAGCACCCCTGGGGTTAGAGAACCCTGCCCACCACCACTCAGCAGAAAGGCCGGACAGGCTTGAGGTGGACGCTGACAGAGCAAGGTGAGTCTGAGATCACCTGGTACTGTCCACTGCAGTTGCAGCTGAAGTCAGAGGTGGGCTGAGGGTGAGTGATGCGAGGGGTGACAGAGGTATCTGCTACAGTCCACAACTGTCACCTGGAACTCAGTTGTTATTGTTAGGTGCCATCGAGTCTGCCCCTGGCTCATGGTAACCCCATGCACAATGGAACCAAATGCCGCCCAGTCCCCTGTCATCCCCATGATGGATTGAGGACTAGACCAGTGTGATCCATAGGGTTTTCACTGACTGATTTTTCTAGGTAGATCGCCAGGCCTTTCTTCTCAGTCAGTTTTAGTCTGGAAGTTCTTCTAACACCTGTTCATCATCATGGCAACACACAAGCCTCCACTGACAGAAGGGTGCTGGCTGCACTTAGGTGTATCGGCCCAATTCGAACTTGGGTCTTCCACATGGAAGGTGACAATTCTGCCACTGAGCCACCACTGCCCCTGGAACTCAGTTAACACTCAGTATTTTGAGATTTTAGACCCCATGACCACAGTCAAGGTATCCCATCATCTCCTGACTATGAATTTTAATTGAAGATACAGTTTAAAATAAGTGTGGTACTTATAAACCCAAAGTTACAAAGTGAGACAAACAATACAACAGCCATCTGATTGTTGTTGTTAGGTGCCATCGAGTCGGTTCTGACTCATAGTGACCCTGTAGGACAGAGTAGAACTGCCCTATAGGGTTTCCAAGGAGCGGCTAGTGGATTTGAACTGCCGACCTTTTCGTTAGCAGCCATAGCTCTTAACCACTGTGCCACCAGGGCTCTGTCTTGCTGATATACAAATGTAATTTAAACCCTTAGATTCTCTTCTCTCTTTCTTCTTGCTGTTTAGCTTTCAAATGTCTCCTCTGTATGATTCTATCTCTACTCAAAGGTGGGGATGGAAAAGCAATGTGGTGAAAATAGAACCTGTCACTGGTTAGGAACTCTCTGAAAGTTCTTATGGAGAGGAGGCTGAATTATCGGTCAAAATGATTTGGGGTTACATGTGATATTAATTTCTCCATGCTATTCAATTTCCATAGTTAATTGGGACATGACTCATAACCCTGAAGAATGGGCATAGGACACAGAAAAGAAAGATATACAACTGCTTATTACTGCTTCTGCTGTATTTCCTGTGTGCAGTGGGTGAGGTGGGCAGAGGATGTGGAGGGTGAAAGCTGCAAAGGCTTGGTGAGTCTGAGTCTGCCACATCCTAGCCATGTGACACAGGCCAAGATAGTGAACTTCACTGAGCCTCAGTTTTTCAACTATAAGATCGGGGCAATAATAACTTCCTTGCATGGTTAGTATGAGAATTAGGCTTTATTATGTAAAGCATTCCTCATGTCAAAACTGCATTGTGACAAGTTCAATTGATAAATAAATGAAAATCCAGGCAAGGCAATTGATAAATAAATGAAAAATCTAAGTTCTAGTTTGTATTCCACTTTGATTTACTTTCTGGGTAAAACTTACATTTACTAAAGCAAAGTGCTTTGACTCATTCAGACTAAGTCATTGAACATAAAATTAACTCTTGGGTTGGTATTAAGCAGAAAATACAGGTGTGATCATGCTCTTCATTTTACCTATCCCAAGAAGATGGATCTGTTTCCCAGTGACCAGAATAACTGCTCCCAAACCTGAAGAATGATCCCTCAGCACTCCCCATTCCAATGGCCATTGCTGTTTTTCTGGACGTGGTGAGATGAGATGCAAGTCCAAAGCAGAATGGCTGAGGCAGCCCTTGATGGTCCCTCATCATCCCCAGCTGTCTGCATCCACTGTAGGGGAGGATTTTGGTTCAGCCTGCTGCACAAGGTAGACTCCTCCCAAGAGCAACTGGGCATTGGTCTTCAAACCTAGGGGTACGAAAGACTTCCCAAGAGGTACATGGGCTTGCATAGATTTAAGGGAATCAGATTCTAGATCTTCAACTTTCATGTGTACTCTTTCCTAAAATTGAGTAGAGCTGTTTCCCCCTCCCCATATTCCCTTCCAGAGTCTCTCTTCTCCCACTTTACAAAAGAAAAGCATTCTTCCTCACTCATCCCAAATCATTCTATGATCCATTGCCTGGAATGTAAAAACCTCCGTGGCACCAAAGGGACTATTAGAAATATAGTATATAAGAACCAGATAATATAAAAATTGGTCGACGTTCAACCATTTCAAAATGGTAGCATATGATTGGGAACAGATGGTACTGAAGGAAGGGGTCCAAGCTGCACTGAACGCATTGGTGAAAAACAAGGCTCCAGGAATTGACGGAATACCAATTGAGATGTTTCAACAAATGGATGCAACGCTGTAGGTGCTCACTCATCTATGTTAAGAAATTTGGAAGACAGCTACCCGGCCAACTGACTGGAAGAGATCCATATCTGTGACCATTCCAAAGAAAGGTGATCCAACAGAATGTGGAAATTATCAAACAGTATCATTAATATCACATGTAAGTAAAATATGGCTGAAGATTATTCAAAAATGGTTATAGCAGTACATCAACAGGGAACTGCTAGAAATTCAAGGTGGATTCAGAAGAGGATGTGAAACAAGAGATATCATTGCTGATGTCAGATGGATCTTGGCTGAAAGCAGAGAATACTAGAAAGATGTTTACCTGTGTTTTACTGACTATGCAAAGGCATTCGACTATGTGGATCATAACAAATTATGGATAACATTGTGAAGAATGGCAATTCCAGAACACTTAATTGTGCTCATGAGGAACCTGCACATAGATTAAGAGGAAGTTGTTCAAACAGAACAAGGGGATACTGTGTAGTTCAAAATCAGGAAAGGTGTGCATCAGGTTTGTATCCTTTCATCATACTCATTCAATCCGTATGCTGAGCAAATAATCTGAGAAGCTGGGCTATACGAAGAAGAATGGGGCATCAGGATTGGAAGAAGAACGGGGCATCAGGATTGGAAGAAGACTCATTAACAACCTGAATTATGCAGATGACATAACTTTGCTTGCTGAAAGTGAAGAGGACTTGAAGCACTTACTGATGAAGATCAAAGACCACAGCCTTCAGTATGAATTATATCTCAATATAAAGAGAACAAAAATCCTCACAACTGGACCAGTAACCAACATCATGATAAATGGAGAAAAGATTGAAGCTGTCAAGGATTTCATCTTACTTGGATCCACAATCAACACCCGTGGAAGCAGCAGTCAGGAAATCAAAAGATGCATTGCATTGGGCAGATCTGCTGCAAAAGAGCTCTTTAAAGTGCTGAAAAGCAAAGATGCCACCTTGAAGACTAAGGTGTGCCTGACCCAAGCCATGGTTTTTTCAGTCACCTCATGTGCGTGTGAAAGCTGGATGATGAATAAGGAAGACCGAAGAAGAATTGAATCCTTTGAATTGTGGTGTTGGTGAAGAATATTGAATATACCATGGACTGCCAAAAGAACAAACAAATCTGTCTTGGAAGAAGTACAACCAGAATGCTCCTTAGAAGTAAGGATGGTGAAACTACATATATATATTAAACCAAAAAACCCCCACTGGGGTCGAGTCAATTCTGACACTTTGCAACCCTACAGGACAGAGTGAAATTACCCCACAGGGTTTAGAAGGCTGTAATCTTTATGGAAGCCGACTGCCACATCTTTCTCCCTCAGAGTGGCTGGTGGGTTGGAATAGCCGAAATTTTGGTTAACAGCCAGGTTCCTAACCACTGTGCAACCAGAGTTCCTATATATTTTTTAAGACCTCATCTTTTCCATACTCCAAATACTGCCACAGAAACATTCCCTGCTGCGAGAAATCCTTATGACTTTTGATAAGTCAGTGAGGGCAGGGCCTTATTTCATGGCAAGGCTTGGAGTATTATCTTACCTATCTGTATTAGGTTGGCATACGGACATGTATTAACACATTTATTTTGATTAATAAATGAAGTCAGATACGTTTGGACAGAAAATAAGCCTGATTTAGCTGATTGGTTTGGTAATAAGGACTGTTTATATGGCAGACATTTTCCAGTAATGAACAAGTTAAATGTGTGACTCCAAGGTTGTATTAAACTGTATTTAAAGCATGTGAAAATATGAAAGCAGTTAATAAAAAATATTAGGAAAGGTCAGATGAAATTAGCAATACTTTCAACCATCTATGAGTGTATCCAGTTAAACAAGGTGCCTCTAATGGAAGAATAAGAGGTACAAATGGTAGTCATTTGATAAGTCTTGGTAAGGACTTTTTGGTATACTTTTGGCATACGTTAAGAAAGTAGATGATTCTGATGACTGGGTAACAAATCCTTTTGCAAGTTAGGTGGGTTTCAGTGCTTTCGTTAAAATTTAAGGAGGATCTAATTAAGTTGTCAGGCCTCAAATATTACAAGTAATTTGTGAGAATAGATCACTTTGTTATTTCTGGTATAAAAATCAGAGAGAGTTTAAAAAACCTATCTGTTTTCCAGCGTATCTATGTAGGTATGTGAGCAAGGCAGTTTGGTGATTACATTTTAAAACACAGCAAGTAGAAGCAGAATTGTTGTGTTGTATGAAAGGAGAGGAGGTTAGCACACCCCTTGACAAGGATGGAAGAGGCCCTCTAGCCTTACAACACACATATGGTTAAGGCATTGCCACCTACTTTGTGGCATCTAACCACAGTTTTTATGGACACTGTACTTTTTTAAAATGGTGGGTATCAAATCATTGTAGTATTTTCATTTAATTAGATAAATATAAAAGACTGATGTTACAGTTTTCTTTAAAAATGTCAATATTTACAATATGCCAAAATCACATCCTTTGCAACTATTTAAACTTAAGACAAAAATTGAAATATTAACTTAAAAATGAGTGAAATAGTACATTAGCCTCTCAAAATTCTATTAGAGAGTTTGCCAGCCAAAAACAGACAAACAATCAAACAACAACAACAAACACCCTTGCAACAGTGCACCTGCCTATGTTCCTATGGAATGATACGTTCTTTGCTGGCACGGGAGGTGGGGGAGGGAAGGGGCAGCTGACTGTCTCTTGGAGTTTCTGTGTAGTGATGGTTTCATGAGATTTTGATTTTGTAGCCTAGTCTTCTTTGGATGTGACTTGAAATTCTGGATTCGTGTTGGAACCAGCCTTATGTCTTAACCTGAAATAGACCTCCTCTGCCATTCCAGACCCCCTCTAGTTCATATCTGTACCTTCTTAAATGTATCTTTCTCTTTGAAGACCTCTCTGATATATACTCCTTTTTGCAGGGCTTCCTACAGCTACCAGTCTAATCATAATTCTGTGAAAGCAGTTACTTTGTGTATTCATTCATTCATTCGTTCAACAAATATGTATGTGACAGACTCTGTAAGGTGCTGGATATGCCGTTGTGAGCAATACAGGCATAGGCCCTGACTTCGTGGGGTTTCTGTCTCGTTGGGGATGGAGGAACAATATAAAGGTAAACAAATACACGACTAAGTAATTGAAGACCAAATAAGTGCTAGGAGTTAAAAGAACATGGCGTTAATGACAAGAAGAACAGGGGACACTTAATCTTAATTGGACAAACAGAACAAACATCTTTGAGGAACTGACACTGAAGCTGAAATCAGTAGTAAGGGAAGGAACCAGTCACGTTAGAAATGGTGAAAAAGCGTTTCAGTTAGTGAAAACAGCATGTGGAAAGGCCCAGAGATGAGAAAGGAGTCTAGCTTATTAGGAACATTGAAAGGAAACCAGTGTGACTGAAGTGTATGAGTGCAGAGGGTAGGGGAGCAACTAGTGACATAAAAGGAGGATAGAAAACAGCAAGGACCAAAACAGGTGGAACCATGTTAGGGGGCTCAGATTTTATTCTAAGTGTCATGGAAATCCGTTGAAAGATTTCTGGCAAGTTCAATTTATTTATTTATTTTATTGTGGTGAAAATATACACAACAAAACCTTCACCAATTCAACAATTTCCACACATACAATTCAGTGACATGGATTGCATTCTTCATGTTGTGCAACTTGATTTATTTTCAAAGGGGATTTTGGCTGTTATTTTAAGATTAGATTAAAGTGGGGCAAGGTAGAATCAGGGAAACCATTTAGGAGGTGCATTAGTCAGGATAGGTTAGGTATTGCCACAGTAAAAATCAACCCCTAAATCTTCGTGGCTTATATCATGAAGAAACGTTATTTCTCACTCATGCTATATATCCATTGCAGGCCAGCTGGTGGGGTGTCTACTCCATATCTACACACTCCAGGATCTAGGCTGATGGAGCAACCACCATGGTGAACAGTGGTGATCACTATAGCAGGAAAAGAACATGGCAAACCATGTACTGGCTCTTAAAACCTCTGCCTAGAAGTGTCACCTGTCACTTCTGCCTGTATTTTATTGGTCAAATCAAGTCATATGGCCAAGTCAATGCCACTCCTGAGTTCAACAGAGAAGGGAGGGGCCCTATATGGAGGGAAAATGTAATATTTGGTGGACTGTAATACAACGTACTATAAAACCAAAAAAGCCAAACCCACCGCCATCGACTCTGACTCATAGCGACCCCATAGGGTTTCCAAGGCTGTAAATCTCTACAGAAACAGACTGTCACATCTTTCTCCCACAGAGCCGCTAGTGGTTTTGAACCTCCAACCTTTTGGTTAGCAGCCAATCGCTTTAACCAAGGCACCACCAGGCACCCTTCAGTGTACTACAGGAGGCTATTATTGTAGCCTAAATGAGAAATAGTGTTGGCTTTGATGGGAATGCTGTTGGCAAAGACAAAGAGAAATGGACAGATTTGAGAGTTATATCTGGAGCTACTTTTTGGATTTGATGATGGATTTGACATGATAGATTTTGTTCAGTCACTCTCATTAGACTGTCGTCCCCACAAGACAAGCCGTAACATTCATCTCCGTATCTGCAGCACCAGACATAAAAAGGTTTACTGAATGAGTGAGTGGGGTTCCACAAACCCCGAATTTACCTCCTTGATGTATACATGGCTTAGAATTTCCCACAAACTGAACCTGTTATGCAAAGAGAGAGGAAGAAGATTTTTAAAAAGATGTACCCATGAAAGACAGCTTCACTCATGAGGTTTTCTGAAGGTAGATTCTCCTTGTCTCTGTGGCAGACATGCTCCAGGAGTGAGGAAGGGCTGACTCAGACAGAACCAGCATCCTGTACCAGCCCGCTCCATTTCCTCTTGGGTTTTAAATTTCTTCCGTTCTTGTCTGTTTCAGATCTCTTTACACTCCAGTATAGAATAGAAGAGTGGGCATCTGTGACATGCCTTTGGAAAAATAGATTCTAGGCATAGCAAATAAATCCAGCACAGAAAATAACTTCCTTTAACGAAGAGAATAGCTGGGAGTGGGGAGAAAAATCCAGCAGAAAATAAACTATCAGAAACACCACAAAGAAGTCTGCCCTTTACTCTCCTTACAGCCCGCGGGAGGGCCCTGCTCACCCATCTCCTCAGCTCCTTGTTGAGCTCAGCCCCAACGGACCCCGGCTGAGGAGAATGACCTTGCTTTTTTTGTAACAAGCTGGATGATTGGAGGCCATTGCACAGACACAGAATGTCAGCTTCCTGATGATAAGGCCAGATCCCCCCTGTGTCCTGTCCCTCATGGTGCACAGTATGAGTACTCAGGGGTATTAGCCCACTGAGGTGTTGAGAGGGTTCAACATGGCCGTCTCTGTCTTCATCAGTTGTAAATTTTGCTGTCTCTAGTCAAAGAAAAAGGGGACCTGTTGGCGCAGTGGTTATGTGCTCATCTGCTAACTGAAAGGTCGGCGATTCGAACCCACCCAGAGGCTCTTTGAGAGAAAAGACCTGGCGTTCCACTCCCGTAGAGATTACAGCCTAGGGAACCCTATGGGGCACTTCTGCTTTGTCCCATGGTTCGCTGTGAGTAGGAGTCGACTGGATGGCACACAACAGCAACAGTCAAAGGAAAGGGCAATCAGTGGTGGTTCAATGGTAACATTCTCCCCTCCCAGGCAGCAGACCCAGGTTCAATTCCCAAGCCACCATCTGTCAGTGGTGGCTTGTGTTTTCCTATGATGCTGAACAGCTTTCAGCGGAGCTTCTAGACTAAGAGATTGGGAGGAAAGGCCTGATGATCTACTTGCGAAAATCAGCCAAAGAAAACCCTATGTATCACAATCCACAACTGATCACGGGGATGGAGCAGGACTGGGCAATGTTTCGTTCTGTTGTGCATGGGATCGCCATGATTTGGGGACCAACTTGATGGCAGCTAACAAGAATAACAACAGTCAAAGAAAAATCACTAAGAGAACAGTGCCTGCTACTGAGCACAACATATTTTCCCCCTTCTCCATGCCGCCTGTATTACCCTGGGGGACCAGATTCTGCGTTATTGATGGACAGCATTGAGGAGAACCCCCTCTTGAGTTTATCTCCTGTTCTTGCCACACTCTTATCCACTCAATTCACCAGCTGGGTTGTGAGGGAGGGTCCTGATGGTATTTGCAGACCGTCACCACTGGTGTCTCTGTTCCCTGCTATGACGCTCCCACTCATCCTTCCAATTAGGCTGTAAATCTCTACCTAGGCAGACTGCCACATCTTTCTCCTGCAGAACCATTGGTGGTTTCGAACCGGCGACCTGTCAATTAGCAGTTAACTGTTTTACTCACTTTGCCACCAGTTGCCAAGGTGGAAGGTGGAAGTGCAGCTGCTCTTTCCTAACCTGGAATCCGTGGAGGAGAAGGGCTGGGAGAGAGAGGAGGCAAGTCCTGTTAGGCCACTGCAATTTGGGTTCAGGGACCCAGTCATGGGCCTGGCCACAGAACAGGAATAACCTTAGGTTTAGCTCACTGTTCAAGCTCACTGTGTGAACAAATAAGTAGCGAGCTTATGTGTAAGGAAACAAGTCTCTGTGGTCTGATTTAAGACATGGCAGCCCCACACTAAAAATCATTTCCCTTTGGCCCGTCTCTGGAGGCGCCAATGCCACCTTCTGTCATTTATTCCCTAGAGATAAGCCCTTTCCTTCCCCCAATACCACTGTGTGGAGTTGATTCCACTCATAATGACCCTGAAGGACAGAGTAGAACTGCCCCGTAGGGTTTCCAAGGAGTGGGTGGTGGAGTCCAACTGCTGACCTTTTGGTTAGCAGCTGAGCTCTTAACCACTGCACCACCAGGGCTCCCTCCCACCCACCATGGTTTCTTTTAAATTGTAAATCTGCCATAGAGGAGGTGTCAAGTTATCTCAACCTTGCAGTTAGTGAATGAGTTCTCAAGTGCCTCACCCTTGGGGGCAGGAAAGAAGGGAACAAAAAGAGAATCCCACCCACTCTGCCCCCCACCCCATATCTGATGGAGGAAAAAAAAAAACCAGTTGCTAGTGGAGTTGACTCTAACCCATGACGACCCCATGTGTGTCAGAGTAGAGCTGTGCTCTATAGGGTTTTCAATGGCTGATTTTTTTGAATTAGATCTCCAGTCCTTTCTTTGGAGGCACCTCTGGGTGAACTCCAACCTCCAACCTTTAGATAAGCAGCTGAGTGTGTTAACAATTTGCACCACCCAGGGACTCCATCTGAGGAAGAAGAGGGCCTTAAACAAGGGGGAAAAAACCCCAGAAAGGGAGGTTGAGGTTGGAAAGCTTGGGTGACAGTAACAGGTGGAGGATTCACAAGACCCCACGGTGGAGTGTTCTACAGAGCAGACCTATTGTGCTGCCCATGCTGACCCCCAAGGAGCAGAAATGAACCAGGGCCCAGGAGTGAGTACTAAGAGAACTTCTTGACAAGCGTACCAGCCAGCTTCTGGATATATACTGTTCCTATTTCTCAAATCCACCCAGTTCTAGACCAGCATGGGTCATTTTAGCACAGCTCCCAGTAACCAGTTTTTAGCAGAAAGGGCTGGTACTGGGAGCCAGCAATACTATACGTCTATCTGGGTCGTCATAAAGAGTTAGTGGTGATTCAGTGGTAGAATTCCCACCTCCCACGCAGAAGAACTGCGTTCGAGTCCCCGCCAATGCACCTCTTGTGCAGCCACCACCTGTCTCTCAGTGGAGGCTGGTGTGTTGCTGTAATGCTAAGGAGCTTTCAGCAGAGCTTCCAGACTAAGACGGACTAGGAAAAAATGCTGGCAATCTACTTCTGAAAATCAGCCAATGGAAACATCTATGGATCACAACGGTTAGATCTGCAACTGATCCGGAGACAGTGCAGTGTTAAGGAGAGCCTTCTTTTGAATTTGTCTCTGGTTCTCACCACATCCTTATCTACCTAGTTCAACATCTGCATTGGGCTCTATGTTGGGGAGAAGCAAGGGCGAGGAGGACGCAGAGCATTTTGTTCTGTTGTGCATGGGGTCACCATGAGTCAGGGCTTACTCGACGGTAGCTAACAACAGCAACAACCTGGGATAGCAGAGCAGTGGAAGAGGGTAGTAGGCAAGACAGTGGCACTGGCTCCAAGCGTTGGGCCCTGGCAGGCGGTGCTTCTGCTCATCAGGCACACATTTCCAAATGCACATCCATGTCCCCATTTGCCAGCAATCACAAGGTTCAGAGACTAAAGAGAGAGCTGCACGCCCCTACTACTCAGCCTGCCTTACCCACCATCTGCTCATCTGAATCGGTGAGCCCCACAGGGAGGCTTATCAGCCAGATGTTGTGAAACCAGTGCCCCATCCTCTTGGTGTGTTGTTGAGTGGGCACCAAGGGAGCCGGTGTTTGTCCTGAATCATGTTTGGGGCAGCCAGCATTGTCTTCTCAGTCTGGGCAGAGCACACACAGTGCCAAGGGGACCCGGGCCAGCACTGGCTTGCTGAGAGGCCCTGAGCTTGCTGGCAGATGCATGCCCAGTTGGGGCTGATGGTTAATGCTATAATCCCTGAGTGATGCTCATCTCTTTATGCAGAAGCAATTTAAATGTGATGTTGTCTATGTTCAGATAAAACCAAACTCGTAGCCATTGAGTCGATTCCAAGTCATAGCAACCCTATAGGACAGAGTAGAACTGTCCCATACGGTTTCCAAGGAGTAGCTGGTGGATTTGAACTGCCAACCTTTTGGTTAGCAGCTGAACTCTTAGCCACTGCACCACCAGGGCTCCATGTTCAGACAGGAAGCTTAAAATCAGTCTTCTGGGAAAAAACAAACAAACAAAACCTGCTTCCAGAATAATCTCCGGCTTCCCACCATCAATATGATACCTTAATTATTTGTGACACATAAAAAAGAATGGGATTCAACTGACATGACAATCAACAACTTGTTCCATTATCTTCAGACCCAGAAGGGGTTGATGGAGGGCAGTAGATACCAGTATGTGGGGAGAGCAAGCCAATGAATGCAAAACCCACAGCTTCTGCCTCTCCTTCTCCTCTCCCCAGCATGGTACCCAATGCATAGTAAGTACTGAATTAATGAATCCATCACTGGGGTCAACCCTGAACTGGGCTGACTCCTCCATAGACGTCTCTGGAGAGGTGGGGAGAAAGTGTTCAACTTGCTGACCTCAGACGAACATTTGACAAATTGTTGATGCCTTTCCTTATTTATGAGTTATAAAGTGCATATAAATGAGTATGTTTTCTTAGTTGGTACATTTATTAAATTTTATCTATAAAAAATATGCAGTTCATTCTACAGGCAGCTGACACAGGTTAAAGCTGAGGTTCTGGAATGCATGTCTTTCCCCAAAAAGTACATTCCTTAGAATCATAGGATCTAACATTTCAGAGTAAATCAAATCTACTTCCTTTCATAGATGAAGAAACTGAGGCCCAGAGAGGTAAAACAATTTGTGAGCTCTTACCCAGTGTGATAGGGAAGAGACAGGATTAGAACCCAGGATCTGTGTCCCTCAAGCTGGAACTCTTCTGCTCTGTGTTGCTCTATAGGATCTGAGAGTCTAAGACAGTCTCCCAAGAAGTGGAGTGTGACTGTTGTTTTCATCAAAGCATGCTATAATGTACAATATGCAATGGTTTACTTTTCTCTGTAATTCTACGTGGTGATTACAAGCCTTCTTATGCTATTCTGTAGTGGCATCATGTTAGCTTCGTATTGTATCAAAACACTTCATTTAAATACACTAGAGTCACATAGCATTTACTTTAAACAGAAGACACCTAGCCTCCAGGAGATGAGGTAGTTCCTAGATTAAGAGCTGAAATGTCTTAAATTAGGACAAAAGACCCTACGTAAAACTGCAGAGTAGGCCAGGGATGCTTCGTGCGCACGAGGGAACTTATTGCAAGGTGGCTTTGGAGCCATGTTACACTAAGCACCAATTATCATCCAAACAAATAATGTATCTTACACATATATCTCCTACAGGTCCACAATCACTTATTTCAAACCTTTGGGGCCGAGTTGTTTTGCAATCCAGTTATTTCAGGTTTTAGAAAGGAAATGAGATGTATATCCATATATTAGAAACATTCTCAGCAGAGTTGAGGGCCGAAACTTAGTCAAACTCATTAACATTTCTGCAGCTAAATTTTGGGATGTTCACTACTAATGAGCTAAAGAAAGACTATAGATAGCTCCATGTCAGTTTAGGACAGGTTTTGCCTCCTAAAATAGCATGGCACAAAGTTATAACAAAAGTTGTTTTCAGTGCCTTATGGAGTTCAGGACTGCAGATTAGGAGGTTGTAGATCTCTCTTATTTTAAATGTATGAATACATTGACCAAGAAGAAGTAAATTCATTACGTAAGTATCAATATTTAATGTACATTTTTGTCATTATATGTCTTCTCAGTCAATGGCTAGATACAAAGACAACAACAAATGGCATGCCTGAATTCACAAACATTTAACATTAGGAGAGGACCCTCCGACATAATGAGGTTTGTGGGAACCCCTGCCCTGTAGGAAAGTCTTTCCCAATCAGGCACCTGCCTTCAGTCTGAGCTGCCCCTCCCGTCCCATCACCATCACGTCTGGCTGAACACTAGGGAGGGAGGTGGTCCCACTATTCGGGCCTCAGGGCCAAACTGGGGTTGTGGCTCCCACCAGGGAAAGCCAGGGACCCAAAGACACACAGGGCTGCATCTGAGCCTAAGTCCTTAAGAGGTACTCAGGGTCAAGGTCAGAACCCAAATTCAAACTCCAGATCCAAAAGGCAGGAGCATAGCTCACTGAAGCCAAGGGTCCAGACGCAGTCAGAACCAGAAAGGAAGGGCGCAGGTACAGAACAAAGCCTGGGGTGCTCTACGTGCTCTTCCTTTCATGGTTATGGGCGTGGGGTCTGTGGTTTGTTACATACGTAGTGGAAGTGAAGATTGGCCTCTCCAAGTCGTGTGCCTTCACTCTCCCCACTGCCCCGCTCTCCTCTACATTCCATTTACATCCTACAGCATTTTATATCCCAAAGCCCACATGCCATCCTCTCACTTCTGTGGGCCCTTCCTCACCCTTTTACCTGCTGAACTGTTCATCTTTCATGACCCAGCCTAAGTATCTCCTCCTTGAACACAAAGGCCTTCTTCCCTCCTCTCTCCACCTGAGTCCTTTCTCTGTGTCCTACAGTTTGTACTTAGATTAATTACAGCATTTTCACAAGGAAGGGGTTAAGAGTACAGTCTCTTGAGCTGGATCGCTGGGTTAAAATCCTTGCTGTGTTGCTTACGAGTTGTGAGACCTCAGACAAGTCATTTTACCTCTCTGCACTTTAGCCTTCTCGTTACAAATGGGGGTAGTAATAGTTCCTATCTCATAGGAATATTGTGGGAACTGAATGAGTTAGGAAACCCTGGTGGCATAGTGGTTAAGTGCCACAGCTGATAACCAAAAGGTCGGCAGTTCAAACCCACCAGACGCTCCTTGGAAAATCCATGGGACAGTTCTACTCTGCCCCATAGAGTTGCTATGAGTTGGAATCGACTTGACGGCAATGGGTAAATGAGTTAATTCAAGTAAACTCTTAGAGAGGTACCTGACACGTAGTGATCTCTCAGTAAGTGTTGGCTACTGTTATTATTTATTTACATTTTCATGATAGGCAGAATAATGCTCCCTCAAAGATGTCCATGCCTTAATCTCTGGAACCTTTAACAGAGTATACCAGAACATACTTCAGAATATGTTACCTTACATGACAAAGGGACTTTGTAGATGTGATTAAGTGAAGGACTTTGAAATGAGGAGATTATTTTAGATTATCTGGATGAGCCTAGCCTAATCACAGGAATCCTTGAAAGAGGAAAACTTTACCTGGTTGTGGTCAGAGAAAGAGATGTGACTATAGAAGTAAGGTCATGGAGAAGCTACATCACTGGCTTTGAACATGGGGGAAGTGGGGCACAAGGCAAGAAAGGTGGCAGCTTCTAGAGCTAGGAAAGGCAGGGAAATGGACTCTTCCTTAGAGTCTACAGAAGGGAATGCAGTCCTGCTGACACCCTGATTTTAGCCCAGTAAGACCCATGTTGGACTTCTAACCTAAAGATGTTAAGTTAATAAATTTGTGTTGTTTAAGCCACTAAATTTTATGGTTATAATAGGAAAGCTAATACAATATATGTCTCTTCTATTTTCCAGTGAGCAACCTGAGGCCAGGACCCTGCCTTCCTCATTCCTCTATCCTCAATGCCTAGTCAGGATCCAGCACGTAGTAAGTTCTCAAAGAACAATTGTTGATTCATTCAACAAATGAATATGCAAGGCATGACAGGTGGCTCTGTGCAGGCTAGCAGAGGGACCAGTATGGGAAATACTGAGGAAATAGGGGACCAGGGTTTTATAACTCAATACCAGCATGTTAGTCTGATAATATTAACAACAAAATAATCAAAAAGTGAACTCGGCAGAAGCCTTCTTCTGTTCTAAAAACGCTAACGGGATGTAGCAGTCATCACAGAATCTCTTTTCCCTGATACCTAATACTGTGCTTAGAAAATAAAAGCACATGCAAGAGAGGCGGTGACAGAGAGAGAGAGAGGGATTCACCAGCACCAAACAAACAAGGAAAGAGGATCAGCTTTATGCCATAAGTGTCAAGAAGTGGCAGCCACAAAAACAAAGCAAGGCTCTTAACCTCACTTACCCCCTCTCTCGTCCACTTCCCAGCAGAGCAGAGGAAAGATGGCCAATTAATGAAATCCTGAGGCTTCTCACTAATGCTCTCTAAGTTCCAGAGTAGCTGACTGAGATGGGGGGAATAAGCAATTCTGGGGAAGTTCCAGGAAAAGTCCTTGAGAGAAGAAGCCTCAATGCTTGACTCTGGGGCTTTGTCAGAGGCAGGAAGGGCATCTGGGTCAGTGTGAGCTGCAGGGACACTCTGAACCCTTGGTTAGATGGACTGAGCTCCAGTCAAAAGGTATTTAGGTGTATCTCAGAAAGAAGTGAAACTTTGGGCTCCTAGCAAGGACTCCATTCAGGCTGAACTCAGCTGAACTAACCTCCCCACACCCTCAGGCTACAGAAAAGGGGATTGAAAATAACACCCAGCCCTCAAACTGCAGCTGAGAGTGGGGAAGATAGAAGGTCTTACATTAAGCAGGGAGGATGTCAAGGAAGATGTACCCACACTGTGCCCTACCCAAGTAATAGATGATCAGTCAGAATTGCCTATATTTGACATGAATAAGATAAAAGAGAAATGGCATAGCCACTGTACAAATATACTAAAGAAAAAAATGCATGTTAAAAATACAAATGAAAAATCCTGTCTGGAAGAACCTAAAATTAAAATAGCAAGCAGATACATACATATTTACCACACAGACACATACACGCACAAAATAGCAAGTAGATTTCTTGTAAGTGCATTGTGCTATACAAGAACTTAGTAAGAACATGCATTAAATACAACAAAAGATCAAACTAAGACGATAAAAAACAACAAAATGAGATGAAAAAGGGTATTGAAGAACTAAAGGAACAAAATAAAATTCAGACTCTCAGAAATGGAAAGGGAGAGTAGACAGCTAAAAATCATAAACGGCAAAGAAAGACTTAAAATAATCACAGCAAAAGCAGAAGGAAAAAATAGATGTTAGTAGTTAAGGAGCTCAAAGACAATTGAATATAAGATATTTGATATTCCTAGAGCTAAGAACCCAACAGATGGAACAGAAAAATATTAGAAAACATAATACAGGAAAAATTTTCCTGAAGTGATGGAAGAATTGAATCTGCAGTTTGAAAGGCCACACTGTATATCAGGAAAAATCCATACAGCATGAATAACACTGAGCTATATAATAATTAAGCTATCTAATCTCAAAGATAAAGAATTCTTCAGACATCCAGCAAAAAAAGCAAAAGGGAAAAATATCAAGGAGGCTGCATATTTCTCCCCATTAACTCTCAACTTCAGAAAACCGTCAGGCAATGTCTACATCAAAAAAACAAAAACAAAAACTATGACCTAGAATATTTCTATCCAGTCAAATTATCGTTAATGTTTAAAGGCAAACAGGAGAGCATTCTCAATCATAACAGAGCTTAGGGAATATAGCACCAAAAAAACCCTTCTTGAAGAAAGCCTTTCAAAGACATGGCCTCTGAAGCCAGACTGTCATGGTTTGAATCCTGGCTTTGCAATTTACTAGCTTAATTTAAGCAAGTTAAGCAACTTTTTTTGTGCCTCCAGTTTCTCATCTGTAAAATGGGAATAGCAAGTCGCTATTTCATTGGGTTGTGTGGATTCAGTGAATACATACATACACGCATACGTATATGTATATATGTACACACAGTGCTTGAAACAATGCCTGGCCCATAGTAAACACTGTATTTGTGTGAGCTGCTATTATTATTATGTATCATTATGATGAAGAAATTCATCTCACCAACAGATGAATCAAAATAAAGAATTTAGGAATGGTAAAATAACCAATGGAAATACAAAGCCAAGATTAAACAACAACAACAGCAACTAAGAAGTTTGGTTCAGAACAGAATGTAAATGTGTAGATCTTGGCTAAGTAAACAAAATAAAGCACCAAAAAAACCAGGAAGTGGTATGAGGAGAGGTGGGAGGAAGTATAAACATGCTGGTCATTTCACCTTTCATACTAAAATTTATACTGTCTAAAATTGAAAAATATAATTAGAAAAACATCCTTTTAAGGGTTTTCATGATCTTTTTTCTTCTCCTTAGAGAGATCTCTTAAAATGAATACTCCACTGAGGAAAGTTCTATGAATTTCAGCTTTTCCTGTATTTTCATTTTAGTTTCTTATGTCATCTATTAAATTAACATAAAATTAAATTTATAAGATTATTTTTGTTCACCCATCCAGTCTTCTATCCAATTTGTATAGAGAGATTTCTGAATTGATGTTCACCATATAGGAACACTGGTTATTTTTGCGTGGTGAGATCTAATTAATACATTCTTTTTTGTATGTTGCTTGAATTTTTATAATACGCATGTATAAAACCAGTAAAATTATTTTAAAGCTAGCCAATTACATAACCAACTAAATAAATAATAACTTCCCAGCCCTGTGAGGAATGACTCACTCCTGTTCAAACACATTTTGTTCTTAAGAGAAGAGATTGTATGTATAATCAAAATCAACATTTTCATATTTTGTCAACTGTTTTCCACTCTATTACTTAAGCATTAAGGAACAGCTTTGTCTTGTCAACACCCAGCTGGAAATAATAGCTCATATGTGATGGAAAATAGTGGCTGTGGAATGATTCACAGAACATGATTTTCCATGTCAGGGAGAAGCAATCTCCACAACTAAGTGGAGTTTCCCATGTCAAGCAAGGAGGTAGGGCTTATAAGAGCAACAAGCAACTTTTTTTTCTTTTCCTTCTTGCCACTCGAACAGGTATGATAATGATATTCCCCTTTGACCAAAAGATAACCCTATTGACTTGCCATGGAACCTGAGCCTGCAGTTCTGCGATGATCTTCTAAGCTGTGTCAGGCCTACTCAGGTGTTCCTTCTGCCTCACTCCCATTGTATCTTGATCATCCCTCCACTTATTTCATTGTACTAGTTGGCCTGTCTCCCCAATAGCCTGTGAGCCCCTTCAGAGAAGAAACTGCCTTGTTCACCACCTTAACCCCAATGCCCTGGGTGGAGCCTGGCATAAAGTGGATATTTGTCGAATGAATGAATATTGAATGAGTTGCCCAGCCTCTCTACTGATCGTTTGTCATCAGGCATTTGTGTGGGAACAAATGGCTGAGAAGAAGGTAGGCCACGTGAGACTCGAAACTCTGAACATAATCAGCCTCATTACCAATCTCATCATTAGGTGTGATCATGGCTCCCTACTACCCAACCAATTCATGTTTTCACTTTTAGAGGGAGCAAAGAAACCAAAGAACGGTCAATAATGAGCAACGGTTCTTGGAGTCACCCTTAAGAGACTCTATGAATCAGGGAACAACACCTGGCAAGGACTAGCTTGGAATACTCTTCATGCTGTTCTGCAGCCTATAATCCCTAAGAAAGTCCTCCGCTCCCCCTCACAATGCTATATTTAACCAGACTTAAAGAAAAACTTAAAGGTTAATTGTTTACAGAGCTACCCTGGTAAATAGTAACAGACATGCCAGTGAGATATTTTTATTTCTTCATTTCATTCAGTGTAGGTTTGGTTCTTTCAAAGAATAACCATAACCCAAACCCACTGCTATCAAGTCGATCCCAACTCATAGGGATCCTATGGACAGAGTAGAACTGACCCATGGGATTTCCAAGGAGCAGCTGGTAGATTCAAACTGCCGACCTTTTGGTCAGCAGCTGAATTCTTAACCACTGTGCCACTAGGGCTCCTTTTCAGAGAATTAAAAACCCAAAACTCATTGATGTCGAGTTGCAGAGTTGCACCATCGGGGCCCTTAATTCCTGGTGGTTTAGATCACAAAGACCCTCTTGAGGTCTGGGGTGGGGCCTGGAACCCTACAGTTTTACAAGCTTGCCGGATGCCAGAGCTGTGAGCATCATAATTGAAGAAACTCAGCTGTAGATGGGTTTACAACTTCCCTCTCAGACAGTGATAGATGGGGCATTAACATTATCCAAGAGAAAACTTTAATAAACACAGAGAAGCCAAGATCTTTTGAAAGGCTGCTGTTTATTTGTGCTATTTAAACTACGTAATTACTTTCCCACAACAACTGGAGATGCCATTTATTTGAGATTCCACTAGTGCCAGGCCTTCCTGTGGTATCTCATTTAATCGTGACAAAAATCCTGCAGGGTATTATCCCTGTTTTGCAAAACAGGAAACAGAAATCCAGAGAAATTATGAGAATTTCCCCAGGACTTGCAGGTCCTAAGGGTTAGAGCTAGGTTGCCAGCTAAAGTCCGTATAGCCCAAAGCTCAGCATGTTTCACTCTGCTAAGCTGGCTGTTGTATCAACAGACATTTCAGCAAATACAATACCACCCAGGATTCCCTCTTCCTTTTACCTGCATTCAAGGTCCTTCAGCATCTCTCAGGGTCAAAGTTGTTAACTTCAAAAGTGTTTCCTATTCTAGTCTCCCCTGCTGTGGATGAGACTTACTTCTGAGTTTAGTTAGGTTGTTCGGAGTCTCATAAGTTTATATCCATGTCAGTGAAAAAAAAGCCCTGGAGGGGTCCATCTAAGAACAGGTTCAGCCACTTTTGTTGTTGTTAGCTGCCATGGAGTCAGCCCCCAACTCATGGTGACCCCATACACAACGGAATGAAGTGCCACTTGGTCCTGCACCATCCCCGTGATCAGTTGCAGATAGGAACTGTTGTGATCCATAGGGTTTTCATGGGCTGGTTTTTGGAAGTAGATGGCCAGGCCTTTCTTCCTAGTCCATCTTAGTCTGGAAGCTCTACTGAAACCTGTTCAGCATCACAGCAATGCACAAGTCTCCACTGACAGATAGTGGTGGCTGTGCATGAGTTGTATTGGCCAGGAATCTAACCTGGGTCTCCTGCATGGAAGGCAAGAATTCTGCCACTGAACCACCAATGTCCCCACTAGCTATCTTTACAGAAGGTCTTTTTTGCAACAGGTACTTGCACTTGCACTCATAGGGTAAGATGCTCCAGGCCAGAGACAAATCTCCAGGTCTTGGTAGCGGAATCAGAGACTGGGTCACCAAGGAAACCTCCCATCAGATGCTGAGCTGTGATACAGACCAGGGATCACTGATAGACATGGGTAGTAACCAGTTAGTAAACTGCAGAGCCAGTAAGCCATTGTCCATTTATCTCCTAAGGACAATATGCACATCATCTTTTTCCTCCCTGTCTCAGTTTCCTATTGCTGCTGTAACACAAATATCACAAGTGAGTGGCTTTTAAAAAAAGACATTTATTTTCTCACAGTTTTAGAGACTAAAAGTCCAAATTAGGGTCCTTCTTTGTTGGTTGCCCCGGGTATTCCTTGGTTCTTGGCATTCCTCATATGACATCCGTCTTCTCCAGTATGCGCCTGCCTCTGTGTTTAATCTGTTCTTTTTGTAACTCAGATGTGATTAGATGTAGGACACATCTTACACTGGCACGGCCTCATTACCGTAACAAAGAAACCGTATTTCCAAATAGGATCACATCCACAGGTGTAGGGGTTAGGTTTCCAACACGTATTTTGGAGAATGCAATTCAATTCATAACACTTCCCAAAGGAAGAGATTTACAGTGGTGAGAGTAGAGTTAGGGAAACAAGCAAAGGATGGCGAGGCACTCATAGACTAGCAACACACGTGTGCTTTACTAACCCTGGGCCTGATGGGGTGAAAGGAGGAAATGGGGCTCTGGAACCCATTGAGGCCTGCAATGGGGAGAAGATGTGCCCAGTGGGCACAGTAACTTCCTGCACAACATCTTCAAAGCAGCCCTTGCAGAAGATGTTGTTGTTAGTAGCTGTTGAGTCGATTCCAACTCATGGCGACCCATGTGTGCAGAGTAGAATGGTTTTCTACTAGGGTTTTCAAGGCTGTGACCTTTTGGAAGAAGATTGCCATACCTGTCTTCCCAGGAGCCTCTGGGTGGATTTGAACTGCCAACATTTTAGCTAGTAGTTGAGTACTTAACTGTTTGCCCCACCCAGGGACTCCCATTTCCAAAGTTAATATAGCTTAATCATGACTGACTTGAGACACTCTTTTTTCTTAGGCTCAGTCCATCACAGCACTTGGTTTTTGAGGCAAATGGTGCCTAGTCAAACTAAACAGTGGGCCACTGCAAGCCCTTCTAAGCACTGGTCGCTCCTCTTCAAATTGTCTATGCATAGACACAAGTAGTGACATGCCTCCATGCCAATTCAGGTTAATCTCTTGATTACACCCAGTTAGCACACCAAATCTGACTGAACCGGCTTAGGTGGGCCAGGGTTTTAGAGAGTCAGTATCTCACACAATTTATCTTCCCACCTTTATTTCTTCATTGGTTCTGGCCCAGATTCTCTGCTCACCTAAAGAAGACTTGACTTTGGTTCTTGTAATGAATACTATGAATACTTACTGTTTTTCTGTCTGGCTTACCCTCCAGTTCGAGGAATTGCTCCTGTCGCTATCAATATTGCTATGTCAGGACTAGCCATGTTTCTACAGAGTGACTCACTTACCCCACCCATGTTATTGCTCATGAGTCCAGGGTGGTCATGTCACTGAACTGAGCCAATTGGTCTCTTCCCTGGACACCTGGAATTTAGATGACTGTGTCTCCTCCAGGATGGTGGGACAAGTAACAGGTAAATTTAGGAATTCTCCACAGCCATGTTTTTCTACCATATGATCCAGAAAAGCAGAGGAAGCCAGCGTGCAGAAAGGAAGAGAAGATGGAGCAGAAACAAAGAGAGATGAGCAAAGAACAGAGATGGAGAGAGAATCTGGGATGTTCAGTCCCTGGTTCAGTGGTTCCTAAGACCCAGACACATTCCTCAGATTAACTTGAGCTGGACCCAGTGGGTCTCTGTAAGTTGCATCTAGAAGAGTTCTCTCTATTTGACTCACCTACTCTTCCTTCAAGCATTAGAACTTGTGTCATGGTAGATTAGATCCATGCGTAGTTCTTCGATCATTGTCTCAAAGGCAGCCATGAGGGCAAAGGTTTGGCGTTTTCCTGAAATAGCTTGCCTTAGAACTCGTGTATTATAGCAACAAATATTATAAACAACAAACAAAATGTATTATAATAACATATATATTTATGAAAGATCTACTTAAAATATTAATTGACTTTACTGGTGATAAAACTGAAGTTCAGTGAGGCTAAACAAGTTGCTGCAGGTCACACAGCTAGCAGGTAAGTGACTGAGCAATTTCTAAAGCTCTGCTCTGTGTAGATCTAGCTTAGTAAGGGAAGGGTCATCTAACCAGTGGTTTGCAACCTGGGGTGATGATCACAACCACCCAATTCCCACCCAGAGTTGCTAAATTAGAGATTTGGGGTAGAAAGAGTAGCAATATATAATATATATATTTTAAGTTTTTAAAAGTTAAAAATTTTAGAGAAAAACATATATTCAGTTATCCAGCAAATATTTACTGAGCATTCATATGTCAGAATTAGATTTAGCTATATATGACAAATAACACTAATCATGTGGCTTAAACAAGGCAAAATTTTATTTTTCTATAATATAAAAGGCCAGAAGTGTTCATTCTAGGCCTAGTGTGACAGTTTCATGGTCATGAAAAACTCAAGGCCCTCCTAGAGTGGCTCCTACAAGTAAGCTTACCTCATGGTCACAAAATAACTGCTGCAGCTTCAGCCATCACATTCATGTTCCAGACAGTAGGAAGAAGGAACTGGCAAGGGCAAAAGGGCATGACTTCTTTAAAGAATAAGCCTCCTTTAAAGTGTCTTCCAAGAAACCGCACCCAGTGACTTCCGCCTAGGCCTCTTTGGCCACTTCCTTTGACAAGAGAGATGCAGATGTAGTTTTATAGCTGGGCACAACTGCTGAACCTGGCGAAAGAGGCACTCTGTTACCTCTGTTACTAAGGAAGAACGGGATCATGGACGTTGAATGGGAAATTGGCAGCCTTTGCCACAGCTCACTGTGTGCCAGGCAGGCACTGTTCTAGGCCCTGGAGATAAAGCAGTGAACAGACAAGTCACTGCTCTCTTGGCGCTTACATTCCATTAGGGAGGTAGACAGTAAGTAAGCAAAAAATAAATATTAGAATTTCAGGTTGTGATGGGTAAGGGTAATAAACGGGAAGATCTCTCTGAACAGGTGACATTTCAGCAGACTCCTGACTGATGTGACAAGGGTGGGGGAGAGTGTTCTGGTCAGACAGAGGCGCACCCATCAAGGCCAGGGAGAAGGATGATGCAATCCACAGTCCTTTAAAAATCTCTTTACAGCCTGTTCAGTTAAGGTGGAAAAGAATCCAAGTTACATTAACTGGAGGCACAAAGTTAGTGACATCCTACTAGTGAATGTTTTGTTTATTCACGGAGTAACTTTTATTATCACTATGGTCGGTACTGACACTTCAAGTTATCACTATTAATCTTGTTGGTGTGGTTGAGATAATACAGCCATCAGGCCATATTCCCTAAAAGTGCTGCATGGGATGTATTTTAGAAAACTAAAGTGAATTATTGAAGTACATAAAATACAGTACAGCATGGGTACTTCTCGATACATTTCGGGACTATTCATCTTGATGTAATTTTGAAGTCTTCCCTTTATCCCTAAAAGTGCTGTACGAGATACTTATTTTTGAAGCAAATGAATTTTTAACCTATACCACTTCTCGAGGGGAAATGTCTTCCTGAAGAATATTTCTACTTGTCCTTGCTTTTTCTCTTCTCTTTTACCTTTCTCTTAACACAGTGGTGTCCTTCAGTTATTATATTCTGGGGTCTAGAAAAGTTATTTTATTCGCTTTATCCAGCTCTGTGATACTTTCTTGATAAAGTAGAAGCACACATACTGAGTGCCTCAGTAGGTGCTTCATGTAACTTTTTAATTTCTTAGTGCTGCTATAACAGAAATACCACAAGTTGGTGGGTTTAACCAAAACCAAACCAAACCCATTGCCATCGAGTCAATTCTGACTCTTAGCGACCCAATAGGGTGGCTTTATTGAACAGAAATTTACTTTCTCACAGTTTAGGAGGCTAGAAGTCCAAATTCAGCACGCTGGCTCTAGGGGAAAGTTTTCCCTCTATGTCGGCTTTGGGGAAAGGTCTTTGTCTCTTTTCAGCTTCTGTTCCTTGGTTCCTTGGTGATCTTCATGTGGTATCTATCTTCCCCTTCATTTGTGCTTCCTTTTCTGTGCCTATACTGCTCCTTTTATATCTCAAAAGTGATTGGCTTAAAACACATCTTACACTAATGTAGCCTCATTAACATAACAAAGAAAACACTATTCCCAAATGCGATTAAATCCACATGTATGGGGGTTAGGATTTATAACACATGTTTTTTGGAGACACAATTCAATCCATAACAAGTAACCATTGCATCAAACAAGCAAGACTCTGGCCTGTAATCGTAAACCACCATTTTATCTCCTACTGTCACTTTAAGTCTGCTGTGTTAGGTTAGTTCTTCTCTTGCATCTGGTTGAAAAATCAGGCAGGTTTTCTGGTCACCCAGGTAATACAAGGTCGTTCAATCAATAATTAAAAAGTCCAGTTGCATGTAACAGATAACACTTTGAACTTGGTTCAGTATTACGTTTTCTCTTCCTTCTGGACTATGACCTGTTGCAGGTGGAAGCTGGCAGCTGGGAAAGGGAATACAGTGGTTTTTTATTCTTTCTTCACCTCGTGTTTTCTATTTCCCTCCTCTATCTTATCACCTGTGATTTCTGACCCCTCCAAGGTGAGTATGGGGAGGGAGAAGAGACGGTGTTGGCTAGAATAGTTTTTACCTTCTGTGGTACGACTGTGAGCTTGCCTACTCTGGTGCTGCGAAGTGCTTAAAGCCAACTCTTGTTCTCGTCTGTAACTTGCGGTTCTTTTGGACGTTCTCATCACTAAAGACCTCTCATCTGTAGTTCACTGACATAGGCAATACATTGTCCTCCAGTTCAGTGCTTCCTCCTTGCCTGGTTCCAGGCATCTAGCATTACCTCTGGCTTATCTCTGTTGATGTCTGTTCAATTCTCCAGGAAGCCTTCTTAGATAAGCCCTATGCTTGGTCCACATTGGACTCAAGGGTAACAATTATATAGGCTTTGCATCGACAAACTCTGTGAGATGAGGCCACCCAACATAGCCTCTTCTCCTTGGCTTGTGTGTCAGCAGCTGGTCAGCCCAACTCTTGCTCTTGAAGTTTCTCAGGTGGGAGCCAGACACAACTTAATGTGTCCCTCAACTGCAGGGGACATAGGTCATGCTCTCAGTGTGTTCCTATTGAAGCCCCTTCACTCATTTCAACATGAGGGGCTGGCACCCTGATCCTACCCCCAAGGAGAGGAATCAGAACACATCTAGAGCTTTCTTTAAAAATGTTCTCTCAACCTCCACTCTCTCCTTTCTTAACTTTTCCAATCTCATAAATAGGCTGGAGGTGGTCAAAACTGATTTTTGACCACTCCCCTCACCCTTTTAAAACTTTTTATTTTGAAATAATTATGAATTCACAAGAAGTTGTAAAGAAGGAGGTCCCATATACCATTTACCTAGCCTCCCCCAATGTTTACATCTTGTATAATTATAGTAGAATATCAAAACCAGGAAATTGACATTGGTACATTCATCTGTGTGTGAATAAATTACTTTATGCAATTTTATCACATGTGTAGCTTCAAGTAACTACCACCGCAATCAAAATATGTAACTGTACCATCACCACAAAGCTTCCTCATGCTACACCTTCTCTTAGCTATCTAGTGCTGCTATAACAGAAATACCACAAGTGGATGGCTTTAACAAACAGAAATTTATTTTCTCACAGTCTAGGAGGCTAGGAGTCCGAATTCAGGGTGCTGGCTCCAGGAGAAGGCTTTCTCTCTCTGTTGGCTCTGGGGAAAAGTCCTTGTCATCAATCTTCCCTGGTTGAGGAGCTTCTCAGCACAAGGACCCTGGGTCTAAAGGATACCCTATGCTCCCAGTGCTTCTTTCTTGATGGTATGAAGTCCCCAAGTCTCTCTGCTCACTTTTCTCTTTTATATCTCAAAAGAGATTGACTTAAAACACAGTCTAATCTTGTAGAGTGAGTCCTGCCTCATTAACATAACTGCCACTAATCCCATCTCATCAACATTATAGAGACAGGATTTATAACACAAAGGAAAATCACTTCAGATGACAAAATGGTGGACAATCACAGTACTAGGAATCATGGCCTAGCCAAGTTGACAGATATTTTGGCGGGACACAATCCAATCCATGACATCCCTTTATAATGATACCCTCTTCTCTCATCCCTAACCCCTGGCATCTACTAGTCTGTTCTCCATCTCTATAACTATGTTATTTTATGCATGTTATATAGATGGAATAATGTAGTGTTTTTTTTTAGATTGTCGGCCACTCCTTTTTACAGGTTCTGTATAAAGGTCTTAGTTTGGAATGTAGCATCTCTTGTTTTCATACCTCAGCTGAAACTAAGACTAGAAGAGTCCCATTTTTTACATTCTGTTACACATAGTTTTGTTCAAGGTTGGGCATATTTTCTATTTCATGTCTTTCTGATGGTTCAGCATTTCATTCACTTTACAAATATTGATGGAGTGCCTGGCATTTTACTATCTTTGATGTTACTGTCCTACATCAGGCGTAATGTTCTCAGGAATGCAAACTGATTCCCAATGTCTCCTCTTAGCTTTATGGATAGCTCCTAGGCTATTAAGGAGCCCTGGTGACACAAGAGGAGCCCTGGTGGTGCAGTGGTTAAGTGCTCAGCTGTTAACTGAAAGGTTGACTGTTTGAACTCACCAGCCACTCCATGGGAAAAAGAGGTAGTAGTCTGTTTCCGTAAAGATTACAGCCTTAGAAACCCTATGGGCAGTTCTATTCTGTCCTATAGGCTCACTATGAGTCAGAATTGATTCAATGGCAATGAGTTTAGTTTTTTGGTTTTTGGTGGTGCATTGGTTAGGCACTTGGCTGTTAACTGAGAGGTTGGTGGTTTGAACTCACCCAGTGGCTCCACGGAAGAAAGAGCTGGTGATCTGCTTCTGTAAAGATTATAGCCAAGAAAACCCTATGGAGCAGTTCTACTCTGTTACATGGGGTCACTGTGAATTGGAATCGATTCGAAGGCACCAAATAACAGCACCTAGACTGTTGCTCTAAAATGTTTGTTCTCAAGGAGCTTTAACTTGAACATGTTTTTTCTGTACCACTTTCTGCTTAGCCTCAAAAAAGTCTCTACCCCACTGACCTGGCATTTTATCTCTTAGAAGGTCTTGAGATCATCTACAACCTTAAAAGTTCTACAGCGTAGTAAATGCACAGAATGTTTTGGTCTTAACTGACAAACCAGATATCAATAAATCACCCAGCCAGGATGTGATCCCCCTAAGAATGTTGAGTAAATTCATCTACAGTTCTTCAAATTTCTTTATAAGTTCACATGTTCTTCAAGCTTCTTTATAAAATTACCAACCAAGATCAGCACCTACCTCCTAATCTCTGAGAACCCTTAGTTTTTACAAAGAAATGACTCTATTATTGCTCGGTTTTCCTATGCTGAGCTTCAGTTCTTTATCCAGTTCAAGCAGTACTTTAATACTACGATGACTCAATTTGTATATTAGGTTTTGATGTGGACACTTGTCAAAGGCTTTTCCAAAGTCTAAAGAAATTGCTCACTCCCCTTTCTCCATGCACCCTCAAAGAGCTCTGAAAATCAGACCCAGTTTCTTCATACAAAACCCATCCTGCCTTTGCATCCATGGGTTGTGCTCGTCTGAGTTTTCTGCAAGTCCGTAATTGAAGATTCCACCAGCTTGACTGGTATGGAAGGGAGAATCAACCAGTAGATGGTTTTGCAGAGTCCTTTCTGGAAACTCAGAATGAGACTACTATCAGCACCCTGACTGTCCTCTAGTACAGCAGCTGTTGTAACAACTGCTTTCATGTTAGAGTAGATAGCGCCACTCTTCTGCCCATGAATTTATGCAACATTCTTAGATGGATCACGTCTTGTCTGGGTGATTTATTGATATCTAGTTTGTCAGTGAAGACTAGAATATTCTGTGCATTTACTACAATTTTATTGAATGCTCCAACCTATCCATTTCAAGGGCAACATGTCTTCCTTGGTAAAGGGCAAGGCCAAGTGTTAATACAATCTCTCTTCTATTTCTTTTTCATTCCTTAGTGCATTCCACTGATGCCCTCAGTTTTGTGTTTTTGTTTTTGACGTTCTTTGGAGTTTCTTGCAGTGTTCTTTAATGGATCATAGAATTTCAGAGGTAAAAGAAATGTGAAAAGATAATTTGGTCAAAATGCCCCAGACTAAAGATGAAACAACTAAAGTTGAAAGAAATGATGTGATGTAATCTGACACATTCTATGGCTTATATTTCCTTCCTGGTTATGGGTGTTTATTTTTTGCTATTTATGTTAATATAAAATTTTGAATAACATGGGTTTTCTTTTTGACCTTATAACATTTTCCTTCTTTTGTAAACTTCCATGGTGCTGCAAAGATAGAGTATTTGATAAATGCTGTAGCCTTCTGTCTTAGGTTGGGTTCTCTACAGAAGCAAAACCAGTAAAGCTTACAAATATATACAAAGAGAGATTTATGTCAAGGAAATGGCTCACGCGGTTGTAGAGGCTGGAACATCCCAAGTCCATGGGTCAGGTTAGAAGGACATCATTCTCGGTAAAGTAGAGGGCCAGCGAAAAATAGAAAGATCCTCAACAAGACAGATTGACACAGTGGCTGCAACAATGGGCTCAAGCATAAAAAGATTGTGAGGATTGCACAGGACTGGGTAGTGTTTTGTTCTGTTGTACATGGGGTCGCTATGAGTCGGAACGGACTTGACAGCACCTAACAACAATAACATTCGGGATCCTGAAGAGCCTTCAGTATACACCTGTGGGATCCTACTAGGGATTGAACTGTGTTCCCCCCAAAAGGTATGTTAAAATTCTAATCCCTGGTACATGTGAATGTAGCTTTGTTGGAAATAGGGTCGTTAAAGATGTTATCAGTTTAACATGAGATTATGAGGGTAGGGTAGGTCCTAATCCAGTCTAAGTGGTGTCCTTATAAAAGGGGAGAAAAGACACTGAGAGACAGAGGGAAGATGGCCATGTGACCACAGAGTTATGCTGCAGCTGCAAACCAGGAATACCTGGGGCTATCAGAAGCTGAGAGAGACAAGCAAGTCTCTTCCCCTGGAGCCTTCGGAGACAGCAAGTTCCCCCTGACACCCTGAATTTAAACTACTAGCCCCTAGAACTGTGAAACCACAAATTTCTATTGTTTAAAGCTATCCACTTTGTGGCACTTTTTTGTGGCAGCACAAGGAAACTAATACCGATCCTAAGGTAGCAGCCCCCTCTGCCCAGCCCTGCCCAATTCAGGAATCTCTCTGCCTCAACAGTTCCTGCAGCTTCTGCTTAAAGCCCTCTAACTGCCAGCTTGTTCATTTCTTCACGGACAAAAATTCCTGCTTACAGTTTGTTCCTTTTACACAATGGCCTGCTTTCCAAAAGGCTGCTTTCTCAGAGCATCTCATTTTGCCATCTCTATGGAGAGATCTGAGATGTGACATACCCAGGGTTTAAGTGGGATGGGATGAGCTGGGAAGCCTTTCCATTTCTTTCTGGAGGGTGTGAAGTCAGCCCGCTTCTTTTGACTCACCATCCTGCTGTCTTATTTTTATAGCCGAGAGGAGGCACAAGTTGTCCTCCTTCCTTTCAGCCTTCCTTCTGAACATTGAGCGTGATTTTAGTTCTGGCAGGGATTTTCTGTTCACGTCGGGTCCAAGTGGCCATGTCCACTCCCATGACGTTCACCATGGCCTTCAGCAGCCACCCTGGCGCTGTTGCAGGTGCCTCCTGCTTTCTGTCACTCTCTTCCATCTAGTCAGTCTGTGCTGGGGCTGGGGGGCACCCTGGGAATAAAAATCAAACATGCTGCTGTGGATTGAATTGTGTTCCTCCAAAATATGTGTTGGAATCCTAACTCCTATAACTGTGGATGTGATCCTGTTTGGAGATAGGTTTTCTTTGTTATGCTGATGAGGTCATATCAGTGTAGGGTGTGTCCTAAACCAAATCACTTCTGAGCTATAAAAAGAGCAGGTTAGACACAGAGGTACCCACATGGAGGAAGACAGATGCTATCTGACAATGGAGAGAGATTAATCCACAAGCCCAGGAACTCCAAGCATTGCTGTTGTTGTTGGTTGCCATAGAGTTGATTCTGACTCATGGCGACCCCATGTGTGCAGAGTAGAATGGCTCCATAGAGTTTTAAGGCTGTGAGCTTTTGGAAGCAGATTGCCAGGCCTGTCTTCCGGAGTGCCTCTGGATAGATTTGAACCACCAACCTTTCAGTTAGTAGCTGAGCGTGTTAACTGTTTGTGTCACCCAGGGACTCCTACTAAGGACTGCTGAAAACCAAAACCAAACCCATTGCCGTCAAGTCGATTCCAACCTGTAGTGACCAGATAGGACAGAGGAGAACTGCCCCATAGGGTTTCCAAGGAGTGGCTGGTGGATTCGGACTGTGAACTTTTTAGGTTAGCAGCCGAGCTCTTAACTACTGTGCCACCAGGGATTGCTAGCAGCTACTAAAAGCTGAAATAGACCAAAAGAAAGAAAGAAAGACTTCCCCTAGAGGCACAGCCTGAATATGGACTTCTGGCCTCCAGAACTGTGAAAAAATACATTTCTGTTTTGTAAGGCCACCTTGTGGTATTTCTGTTACAGCAACACTAAGTAACTAAGACACGTGCCTTCCCTTTCTCCAGGCTCTCAGAGCTCAGTGGACTATAGTCTCAGGCAGGAGTCCCTGTGGCAGGGTCTAGTCTTCCACTTCCTGTATTCTCCTCACTGCTGGACACACAGAAAGGCCTCAGAGAGCCCGTGCTCATCATTGGATATATTCTGGCAGGGTTGCTCTGCTTTCACCCGGGCCCCCCTAGAGCGTATTCTTTATGCAATAGCCAGGGAGATCTTTGAAAACCGTACATTCAGTCGAGTCACTCCTCTGCCAAACCCCCGGCTACTCCCCATCCTGCCACACAAGGTGGCTCCCCCATTTCACTTGCCAAGTGGTAGAATGAATTATTGGTCCCCATTTTCATTTCCTTGTAGTGTAGTTGTGCTATACTCATGCCCTTGCGACAGCCTCACAGTGGCTATGGTGCACTTTCTGCCCCTTGACTTAGTCATGTGATGTGCTTTGGCCAATGGGTTAGCAGTGGGCGTGACTCTAGCCAATGGATAGTAGGCTTCATTCTACCAGATGCTTGAAATGGGCTTGTGTAGTTTGGTTTGCTTTCCTGCTCTTTCTGCCAGTGCCAGGAGAAGAATGTACCCCAGGAGCTATTGTTGCTCCAGGCTGGGCCCCAGAATGAGACACATGGAAGAGGCTGCCTCAGCTGACTCACAAATGTGGAGTGAGAAATAGATGTTTACTGCTTATAACAGTGAGCATCTGTGGTTGCTAGGCAGCAAGGGCTGAGTGCAGCAAGGGCTAGGTTCTGACTAGGGCCTACCTCATGGTTCTTAGCTTCCTCTCTAATGACATTTTCTAGCACTCTCACCCTCATTCACTATGTTCCACTTGCTGTATCCTCTTCTTATACTGCATTTTCTTTAAATATCTGATTGGCTCTCTGGTAGTGGTAAGTGTGGTGAAGCAGGAGAAGGGGAAGGTGAGTGTAGAAGGGGGTGTCTTAGGCTGGCTTCTCTAGAGAAGCAAAACCAGTAAAGTGTGTAAACATATATATATATAGATATAAAGAGATTTATATCAAGGAAACTGCTCATGTGATTGTACAGACTGGAATGTCCCAAGTCCATGGATCAGGATAGAGGCTTCTCTGGATTCACATAGCTGCAGGGGCTGGCGAACCCAAGATTGGCAAGTTGGAGAGCAGGGCTTCAGCTCACAGGCTGTGAAGGTCGATGAATCCCAAGATCGGCAGATAAGTTGAAAGCTCAAGTCCCAAGAACTGGAGATGAGACGACAGGAGGCAGCTGCAGGATCCAGAGAGAGCAAAAAGCCAGAACATCTGCTTATATTCTGATGCAGGCCATACCCCCAAGGAAACTCCCTTTCAACTGACTGGCTACTCACAGCAGATTCCATCATGGGAGTGATCACATGTAAACACTGAGAATCATGGCCCAGCCAAGCTGACACACATAATCTTAACCATCACAGGGAGATATCTCAGATGGGGCAGGCTCAGGAGATGACATTTGAGCAGAGGACTAAATGGGGGAGGGAGCAAGATATACATAGCTAAGGGGGTGTTCCAGGCAAAACGTGCTTTTAAGTACTCTACACATTTCCTCCTGCTTCTGTGACTTTATACAAGCTCTTCTCTTCATCTGGAAAGTCCTTTTTTCCTCCTGGTCCTACCCACATCCTTGTCCTTAATGGAAACTACATCCCTGCCAGCCTCCTCAACTTCATGGGAGGAGGTGGATGTCTGCTCTGGCAGATGGGCCTATCTAAATTTGACTGCCAACCAAGCTGCCTTCCAGGTATTTGTCAGGGAGAACCATCTTGAGTCTAAAGCCACCTAGTAATACAGGACGTTAGACTAAGCAAAACGATATTTTTAAATCGTTAGGAAGAATTTTCAAATCATAGTCAATCTGCCATCTCGTCCAGGTGTTCTGAAACTACTCCTAGATGAAGTCAGATTGGTAGGGAGCTGGCTACATGGATATCGTATTAGCCTCCCAATACATTGCTAGAGTTAACTGCCCTTTACTGTGATACCACTGGCCTGTACTGAGAGTTCATATAAGAAACAGCCCAGTGAATACGATGAGGTCCAGAGCCATCAGTGAAAATGAGGGAAACCCTCAATGAGAAAGACTTATACAAAAGCCACAACAAAGGATTCAAAAATACCAACGATCATGAAGATGGTGCAGGACCAGGTGATGTTTTGTTCTGTTGTACATGAGGTTGCCATGAGTTGGGTGGCAGCTAAAACAACAAAAGCCTTGTGGTCTGAGCATTGGCATTGCCTGGGAGTGTGTTTCACAAGTAGAATCTCAGGCCCCACACCAGATCTCTTTAATCAAATCCTCCAGTGAGAAGAAGAGTCTGAGACCAAAACCAAACCCATAGCGGTCGAGTCACTTCTGACTCATGGCAACCCTATAGGACAGAGTAGAATTGCCCCATAGGGTTTCCAGCACTGGTCAATTCCTTGTTTATTACATCGCTCAGTAGCCTCTTTATTAGGATATCTCAGGAAAATTCCTGTGTAGGATTAGTCCAAAGACAAATTGTTCTTCTGAGCATTTTATTTGCTTTGTTGCTCTTGTGGACTCTGGATTGTGTGTAGTTTCTTTTTTCAAGTTGACTGCTAAATCTTTATCTTCCACACTGCCTAGTGTCGTATCTTGTATGGAGTAGGTAAGAAATAAGTATTTGATGCATAAATGAATGAACCCACTCCCTGTGTTTATAGAAGTAAGACCTTTAAAAACCTAAAATAGAGTCACGTGCTTGCTTCGGTTCCATCAGGATGGCAGAAATATTGGGAAATGGCTTTTGCTTTTTAGCGGTCCACCCAGGCTGATGGTGGAGAGGACAGATGGCTTCAGTTCTTGGGAAGAAGTCCACAGTTTTCAGTGACTGATTTCATACCATAAGAACCTCTGCATGTTATACATTGACCCCTGGGAACTGCCCCTCATATGTCCATTTTGGCCTCTTGCATTGCCAGCAGAAAAATGATGATTTTGAGCCATGGCACATGGACAGGCCAAATGGACCCACCCCATCCCTGAAGATAGTTTTGGGGCCATGTCTACCTTTCTCCTCAACAACACGAAGGGCCTTTGGACTGCTAGTCGCCAGGGCTTCCTCCTATCACCACATTCTAGGATGGAGAATGTTCGAGGCCCACACTCCCCTCCTAAACCACAGCCACCCTTCAAGTCATTCTTCCTTTCCTGTGCATGGCAGGTGTCAGAGAAGGGGAGCTGAGCTGGCTGAGACCCTACTGAGCTCATGTTGCTAGGAGGCAAGAGGGAGGCAACAGGCTATTTCTCCCTCTCCTGTTTCCAGGTAGCAGCACTTCTCTGAGAAGGCTTCTGTCCCAGCCCCTTGGAGGTCTGGAGGAGGGACAGGTGGCCACAACAAAAGTGTGATTGACAGGCCTGTGCCAGCATCCTCCAGTCCTGTAAAGGTTGGTGCCTCTGAAGTGCAGTCACATTGCTTACCTGTCTACTGAGTTTCTTGGGCCAGACAGAGACATACCTGCAGGAATCACAATTAGTGTATATACACATACACACACACACATCTATCTATCTATCTGTCTGTCTGTCTATCTATCGTCTATCTCTATCCATCCATCTATGCCAAGCCCTGGAAGATGCCAGGTTATCTGTGTCTGCTATTTAACCCCCAGGGTCATGTTTAGATGGAGGACCAGCTTCCAAATTACAGCAGCCTCCTGATCTCAGTCACTTCCCTACTTTCTCATGCAAAGGTTACTGAAAAGCTTGTGTTTTAATGTCTTATATAAACCAGTTGCCATCAAGTCAATTTCAATTCATGATGACCCCATGTGTGCAGAGTTGAACTGCTCCATAGGGTTTTCAAAGCTGTGACCTTTGGAAGCAGATGGCCAGCCTTTCTTCCAGGGTGCCTCTGGGTGGGTTTGAATCTCCAACCTTTCAGTTGTTAGCCCAGTCCTTAACTGTGTGTGCACCCAGGAACGCCAATGTTTTATATGCATGTAGTTCAAAGCAAATTTAGAGTAGGGGGTGGGGAGTGAGGCACACACATACACACGCACACACATACACACATATATTCATACTCCTTACATAAGAAACTAGGGAAGTGACTGAGATGAGAGGGCTGCTGTAATTTGGAAGCTGGTCCTCCATCTAAACGTGGTCCTGGGGGTTAAACAGCAGACACAGATAACCTGGCATCTTCCAGGGCTGGGTAGTCAGTGGTAAAAAAGGGGACAAACACAGACACACACTTCTACACAGCCAGCCAGGAACACGGCCATGCCCTCCCAGCACACTCTGCACTGTCTTCTCACACCTGAGAGCAGAGAGAGAATTAGGCTATGGAATCTGTGGCAGAACCAAGCCACACATTCCTGTGCGAAATGAGATCTGGTTTTCCTTGTCAAGGGACAGTTATTCTGGGACATTCTTTGGCTGCTCTGCCTACTTCATCCGTTATGACCTACTCCCAGGTCTCCTTCCTCAGGGGCGGCTGCAAATTGGGAGCACACAGATGTATACTCCCAGCTTAGATTACCTCTGCCAAAGTGTATTACTTTATGTTTATTTTAGTTAAGTTTCATCTGCCTTCAGGCTGCATAATGCCCCAAAGTGCTCCAATGCATCTGGAGTTTCTTGCAAATTTCCTTAGTTTTTATTAGCCAAAACAATTTGGAGCCAGTTGAAATCTCTGGGAAGAGTTTAAACAACAATTATGTGACAATTGCTCATGTAATGGCTGACCAGGTAGAGGAGGTAGGGGCTGTCAGGGTGCAAGGCAGGATAGCATTTACATCAGCCTCTCCTGCGGTAGAGCCCTAGAGAGGAGCGGGGAGCCCCATCATGGTGTTTGTTTCTGCAAGTGGAACATACAGATGTTTGTGTTTCAACCAGGCCTTGGAAGCCACCAGTGCTGTCAGCGAGGGGGAGACATGTTACATAAGGCCCGTTCTGTCACAGCGAGTTGTTTGTCAGTGAGAGAAGAGGGCGAAGAAGAACTAGTGCTGGCGGGAAGCGAGCTGGTGAGGAGAAGAAAGCTTGTGCAGCAGCCTGTTCCCATATGTAAAAATACAAGCAACATTTAATCAAAGGGAGGAGGGAGAAAAGGAGTGTGGTTCCAAGAGCTTGCTCAAAGAGGCAGAGTGGTCATCTTTGTCCTATCCTAAGAGCTGAAAGTAAGGGACTGGGCAAGACTGGATGAAGGCTCCCTTAAGACCTGCGATAAAGAAGGCAATGAGCAGCCCAAACTGACATGAGGAGGGAAAACGAAGGAGCTGTTTGCAAAAACCAGATCTCTTTGAGCTTGGCTGGTGCCAGGCTCTTCCGTGTGGGCAGTGTCTGCTCGGATCCCAGAGTGTCTCAATGAGCTAATCTAGTCAGCTTCAAGCTGTTCCACAGCCAGTGGGTGTGAATCCAGAATCATTTCAGACGTTCTGTTTTATAATGTTTCTTTTAAGAAAAAAGCATTGGAAAAACACCAAACCCAATCATTCTTTTTTCTTTGGGGCCAGTTACCTGTGTCGGTATCCAGCCAGTTGCAAAATGCTGGTCTGGGACAGTTAGAAAAGGCAAGTTGCAGATGGCTGTTCACCCTCAGCAGCATTCTTGGAAGAGGTTCTCTCTCTCTGACTCAAGTATAATTGGCCATTTTCTTGTGCCAATTTTAGAAACAGAGGCCAGCAGCATACAACCCAAGTCTCTGGACCACTATTCTCTCCTCACTGGTCCATTTGTTACCAGGCTCAGCTCTTTGGTGGTGTCTGCGTAAGCAGCTCATGTATAGGAATCGGACCTTGATGAAGCTTGAACATTAAAGAAGAACATGATCGTGAGCACTTTCCCTGCTTTGCCAATGAATCACCATCCCACCCTCCCATCAGCTGTACCTGGGTCTTACTTCATATTCCTTGTGGCTACAAGGAAGGCTTACTGTGAAGAGTGAGAAACAAAGACCACCAGTGTTTGGGGGAATCAAATGCAGACCTAGGCCTGGGTTAACCTGGCTAGCACTGCAGGGCAACCCTGGGGGAAGAGTCGCTCCAGAAGAGAGCTTCGGGTCAAAAGTCCCCACTGACTCATAGACTTCTTGTTTTTAATGCTGAGGGGCCAAAAAAGATTTTCTTTACTAAGTCTAGCTATGACGAACATCCATTTGGAGAGGAAAACAAGACAGCTCAAGATAGTTCTGAAGGACAAATTCTGACTTCTCAGCGTGCAACAATTCATTGTTAGTTGTCATGAATTGAACTGTGTTCCCCAGAAATATCTGTCAGCTTGGCTGGGTCATGATTCCCAGTATTGTATGATTGTGTACCATCCTGTAATCTGATGTGATTTCCTTACGTGTTGTAAACTCAATCACTATGATCTAATAAGATGGATTAGCAGCAGTTATACTGATGAGGTATATAAGATTAGATAGTGTCTTTAGCCAATCTCTTTTGAGATATAAAAGACAGAAGTTAGCAGAGACACATGGGAACCTCATAACACCAAGAAAGCAGTCCAGGAGCAGAGAGCACATCCTCTGGACCTGAGGTTCCTGTGCAGAGAAGCTCCCAGACCAAGGGAAGATTAACGACATGGTCCTTCCTCCGGAGCCGATGGAGAAAGTGTTCCCCTGGAGCTGATGCCCTGAATTTGAACTTGTAGCCTACTGGACTGTGAGAGAATAAACTTTTCTTTGTTAAAGCCATCCACTTGCAGTATTTCTGTTATAGCAGCACTAGATGACTAAGACATTAGTGGAGCCAGAGTCAGGTTCAATTTGCTCAGTGAATGTCTATACAGCTTTGCCAGAGGGTGCATGCGGGGAGGGAGAGGCTGGCTAGTACCCTAAGGCATAGCCAGATTCCTGACCAAACCACCCAGAGGTGTCCAAGGGTGTGCTGGCAACCCTACTATATGAGCTGCCCTGTGGCTTGGCATCATGGGAACAACCCAATCAAACCTGGCCCAGGTGATACACTCAAGTCATGTTGAAAGTGGATCAGGTTTCATTCATTCAGGTAAATTAACAGAGGTGTGCATTAGGGGAATAGTCGAAAGCACAGATTACTTTCCTAATTTTGCACAGAGCCACTGATGGATCTGAGTAATGCACTCAACATAAGGCTGGCAGTTTGAACTGGAGACGTGGACTCAACCCCACGGCCTGGATGGTGGGAAGGGAATGATGCTTGAGCCCCTCCTGACTCAGAAGTCCAGCACCATGGGCTCGGCTTGGGGGAAGGACAGTGAATGTCAACTGAAAAAACGAATGCTAAGAGCTGAGCCCTTGGAGCCAGGCAATTTGCTGTGAGCACTGCCCCCTCACTGATCGAACATGGAGAGAAGAGGCATTGGTGTGTGGTTGCTAGCACTCTAGCAAGACTCTCAGCAGCACCAAGGCTTTGCCTGGCAACAGAACCCAAGGGCTGACAGTGGCCCAGGGTGGTGGAGCCCAGCCTTGCGTGTCTGAGCTCCTGGTAGGTGGCAGCAGTTAAGTGACAAGGGGATCTGATTCATGAGGAAGTGAAGGTGATTCTTGGCTTCTTTGGGAAGGAAAATCCAAGAAACCATAGATCTCATACTGGAGCTCATTAGGTAGGGGTTTTGGCCAACTTAATTTGGACTTATAAAGAAAGTGTGGCCTTATTTTGAAAGAGCAGGCAGAAGTCTGGAAGATACAAATTGTAGAAATATAGAGGAGTGAGAGGTTGGCAGGTACAGAAGAGGGCAGGCCTTCTGTAAAGAGAGTACAACAAATGTAAAAACACGGAAGAGTAACAACACCTAACGTGTTTGGGGAGCTCAAGTACAAACTTAATTTTAACTACAAATAATAAGGTTTTTTAAACCATGTTACAATTATCCAATAGTTTTTCTCATTATAGTTTCGCAACTACCCTGTGAATGTTATTTCACCATGTTACGATAGCGGAAACTGAGGCTCAGAGATGGTTAAGTTACTTGCCAAACTCACACAGCTAGAAAGCAGTAGGCTCAGGATTCTAACTGGGTGTCTAACTTTAAAGCTCACATTCTTGATCACAATGCTGTATTTTTCCTGTGTGCTATGAGGCTCTGGCAGTGCTGTATAGGCAAGAAGTGGGATGTGAGAATGGTCTACCCTGGCACAGAGACCAGGGATTGTCAGTAGCATGATAATAATACAAAACAGATCAACTTTTAGTTGATTCCTTTCTTTGTTTTTAAAATCTCCATAGACAATTCAAAGAGGTCTGGGGGTGCATTGGTTAACTGCTCGGCTGCTATTCCAAAGGTCAGCAGTTCAAACCCACCAGCCACTCTTCGGGAGAAAGATGTGGCAGTCTCCTCCTGTAGTAAAGATTACAGCCTTGGAAACACTATGGGGTAGTCCTACTCTGTCCTATAGGGTTTCCATGAGTCAGAACTGACTCAATGGCAATGGTTTTGGGTTTGGGTGCATACAGTTCACCCCCTTATTGACTACAGCAGGGCAGACCTCTCTCTTTACCTTCCTTGGTACACCGGGATCCTGGGTACCCTGACTGAAATGATCCTTGCCATTGGGCTCCTGACTGCCCAGGGCCAGGCTCTAACAATAGGGCAGGGATGCTTCTAGCCAGTGGCTACACAGTGCCACGAGGAGAAAGAACAGGTTGTGTCTTAGTTACCTACTGCTGCCATGACAAAAAATAGAGCAAATGGGTGGCTTTAAGCAGCAGAAATTTATTTTCTCATAGTTCTGTTACCACAATAATGCGGATTGGAGCCTCCTGCTGCAATTGCCAATTCTAAGACGGGGTGAGGTGAGCAGCAAGAGTTTTATTACATATCGATATATAGGAGACAGAGGGGAATAGATTCCTCCAAAAACCTGTCTCCCCCACTGGAGATTGGCTGAAGGCTTTTATAGGGATAGGATTATGGGTCTTAGAAGTTTGTGTTAGTTCCCCCTTGAGGTGGTCACGTCCCAGATGAGTTAATCTTTTCTTGGGGGTTATCTGGCAACATCCTGGTTTTCTTGTCCTAGGATGGGTGCTTTGTTCGGTTTGTAATTCCTAGATCATTATCACTTGTTTTCCACCCTCCAAGGAGGAACATCAGTTAATCTTAAACTTTTTATAGAGACTGGAATGGGAGGGAAAAACAAGATCATGAGACAATGCCGGAGTTAGCAATGGGGAGTAATAATAGTGAGCTGGACCTATGCAGCCTCTTCCATTTCCGGAGGCTAAAAGTCCAAATTGGGGCCTTGGTTGTGTTGATTCCTTCCATGAGCCGTTCCCTGGAGTTCCTTTGCTGCTTACAGATGCATCCACTTCTGTCATCACATGACCTCTTACCCTGCATATGTCTCCTTTGGCTATTCAGCGCACTTTATAAGACACCACTCAGAAGTCATTAGGTTTAGGACCCACCCTCATTAAAACAACACAAATTCATGACATAACATGACATGATATGACATACTATAATAAAAGAAAAACCCTATTCCTAACAGGGTCACATTCACAGATACAGGGACTGGGACCTTAACATATATTTGTGACACAATTCAATTGATAACAGTAGGTTGTCAAAGGGGAGGTATGGACCTTTTCAGAAATTCTTTCAATTGGGGATGAGCAGCCTGATCGCTGCTGGGCCCAGGGGGGCCATCTCGTTCTCTCAGAAGGGACTCTGGGAACAGAGGTAAGGGATTCTGGCTCTGCCATAGCTCAGGCCGAATACCTTTCACAGAGAACCAGAAGCCTTCAGACTTAGCCTGGAGCCACCATTTCAGTGAGAGCTGAAGATGGAGATGTGGTGTAGGTGGCAAGATTGACAGGCACACACTTGAGGGCCGTCAACCAGAATTTTCAGCTGCATTTGGAAATAGACACATACACTCTAAACTTGTCATTTTCTGCTCATGTTTTCTTAGAAACCAACAGCATTTTCCTAACTAAAGGTACAATTTCTGTGATAACCTTTCTTCCAAGCTCCTTGAAAAAACAATCTTAAAGCAAGATCATTAGTCAGGTAACTATGTGTATGTGTGTGTGTTTATCCAGGTGCCACAACAAGATGTGCAAAATATTTTCATTTCCTGACCATCAAGGCGAGCTCTTTAGGGGAAGCAGTCGCAGTCTGGTGTTCTAGTTAGATGCAAGGTCTTGGTGCTTAGTTGGAATTTTCTATCCAGATTCAGAGTTAGGAGGTTTTCTTCTGGGCATGATGAAGGTGTGTAGGTCACAGACCAAGTGTTCAGCTTATGTGAGTCATAGAGCCACCTCTATGACCCTTCACGTGGTGACTATAGCCTGGGGCATTGGCCACAAGGCCACAATCTCAAATTGCCTTCCATAAATGCCTGACCACTTGGGGGACAGTTTATTAGTTTTTCTTGATGTGGAAATACCTTTTTTGATTTAATTTAAAATTTTTATCTTTTTTTAAATTTACATTTATTTTTATTGTGCTTTAGATGATAGTTTACAGAGCATATTAGTTTCTCATTAACCAATTAATACACATATTGTTTTGTGGCATTGGTTGCCAACCCTGTGATGTGTCAACACTCTCCCCTTCTCCACCTTGGGTTCCCCGTTTCCATTCATCCAGCTTTCCTGTCCCCTCCTACCTTCTCGGCGTCTTTGCCCCTAGGCAGGTATGCCCATTTAGTCTCCTATACATGGTTGAGCTACGTGTGTTAGTGTTTGTTTTATGGAACTTTCTAATATTTGGCTGAAGACTGAACCTCAGGAGTGGCTTCGTTTTTGTTGTTAGGTGCCGTTGAGTTGGTTCCAACTCATAGTGACCCTATGTACAACAGAATGTAACACTACTTGGTTCTGTGCCATCTTCATGATCGTTATTATGCTTGAGCCCATTGTTACAGCCACTGTGTCAATCCATCTCACTGAGGATCTTCCTCTTTTTCGCTGGCCCTCTACTTTACCAAGCATGATACCCTCCTCCAGGGACTGATCCCTCTTGATAACATGTCCAAAGTATATGAGATGTAGTCTCACAATCCTTGCTTCTAAGGAGCATTATGGTTGTACTTCTTCCAAGACACATTTTTTCATTCTTTTATAAGTCCATCGTATATTCAATTTTTTTCACCAACACCACAATTCAAAGTCATAAATTCTTCTTTATTCCTTTCTTATTCATCATCCAGCTTTCACATGCATATGAGGTGATTGAAAAAACCATGGCTTGAGTTGGGCGCACCTTAGTCTTCAAGGTGACATCTTTGCTTCTCAACACTTTAAAGAGGTCTTTTGCAGCAGATTTGCCCAATGCAATGCATCTTTTGATTTCTTGACTGCTGCTTCCACGGGTATTGATTGTGGATTCAAGTAAAATGAAATCCTTGACAACTTCAATCTTTTCTCCATTTATCATGATGTTGCTTATTGGTCCAGTTGTGAGGATTTTTGTTTTCTTCATGTTGAGGTATAATCCATACTGAAGGCTGTGATCTTTGATCTTCATCAGTAAGTGCTTCAAGTCCTTTTCCATTTCTGCAAGGAAGGTTGTGTCATCTGCATAACACAGGTTGTTAATGAGTCTTCTTCCAATCCTGATGCCCTGTTCTTCTTCGTATAGCCTAGCTTCTCAGATTATTTGCTCAGCATACAGATTAAATAAATATGGTGAAAGGATACAACCCTGACACATGCGTTTCCTGAATTTAAACCACGCAATATCTCCTTGTTCTTTTCTATTGACTGCCTCTTGATTTACGTACAGTTTCCTCGTGAGCACAATTAAGTCTTCTGGAATTCCCGTTCTTCTCAATGTTATCCATAATTTGTTATGATCCACACAGTGGAATGCCTTTGCATAGTCAATAAAACACAGGTAAACATTTTTCCAGTATTCTCTGCTTTCAGCCAGGATCCATCTGACATCAGCTATGATATCCTTAGTTCCACACACTCTTCTGAATCCAATTTGAATTTCTGGCAGTTCTCTGGCGATATAGTGCTGCAGTGGCTTTTGAATGATCTTCAGCAAAATTTTACTTGTGTGTGATATTAATGATATTGTTTGATAATTTCCACATTCAGTTGCATCACCTTTCTGGGGAATAGGCATAAATATGGATCTCTTCCAGTTGGTTGGCCAGGAAGCTGTCTTCCAAATTTCTTGTCATAGATGAGTGAGCACCTGCAGCGGTGCATCCATTTGTTGAAACATCTCAATTGGTATTCTGTCAATTCCTGGAGCTTTGTTTTTTGCCAATGCCTTCAGGGCAGATTGGATTTCTTCCTTCAGTATTATTGGTTCTTGATCATATATGGTACCTACTGAAATGGTTAAATGTTGACCAGTTCTTTTTGCTACAGTGACTCTTGTGTATTCCTTCCATCTTCTTTTGATGCTTCCTGCATCGTTTAATAATTTCCCTGTAGAAACTTTCACTAGTGCAACTGGAGGCTTGAATTTTTATTTCAGTTCTTTCAACTTGAAAAATGCCAGGCACATTTTTCCCTCTTGGTTTTCTATCTCCAGGTCTTTGCACATGTCATTACAATACTTTACTTCCTCTTCTCAAGCCACCCTTTGAAATCTTCTGTTCAACTCTTTTACTTCATCATTTCTTCCTTTTGGCTTACCTACTCGACGTTCAAGAGCAAGTTTCAGAGCCTCTTTTGACATCCATTTTGGTCTTTTCTTTCTTTCCTGTGTTTTTAATGACCTCTTGCTTTCTTCAGTATTGAGTTAAAAGGGTGTCCGGGGGCCATGCTCTTGGGTTTCTCCAGTCTCTGTCAGACTAGTAAGTCCGGTCTTTTTTTTGTGAGTTTGAATTTTGTTCTACATTTTTCTCCAGCTCTGTATGGGACCCTCTATTGTGATTCCTGTCAGAGCAGTCAGTGGTGGTAGCCAGGCACCATCTAGTTGTGCTGGACTCAGTCTGGTCGAGGCTATGGTAGTTGTGGTCCATTTGGTCTTTTGGACTAATCTTTCCCTTGTGTCTTTGGTTTTCTTCAGTGTCCCTTGCTCCAGACCGAGTGGGACCAGTGGAGTGTCTTAGATGGCCGCTCACAAGCTTTTAAGATCCCAGACACTACTCACCAAAGTAGGATGTAGAACATTTTCTTTATAAACTGTGTTATGTCAATTGAGCTAGATGTCCCTGAGACCGTGGTCCCAGCCCTCAGCTCAGTAATTCAGTCCCTCAAGGAGTTTGGATGTGTCTATGAAGCATCTATGACTTTGCCTTGATCAAGTTGTGCTGACTTCCCCAGTATTGTGTATTGTCTTACCCTTCACCAAAGTTACCACTTATCTATTGTCTAGTTAGTGTTTTTCCCTTCCCTTCCCTCTCCTCCCTCGTAACCATCAAAGATGGTTTCTTTCTGAAAAAACTGTTCTTTCTGAAAAAACTTTTCATGAGTTTTTATAATAGTGGTCTCATACAGTATTTGTCCTTTTGTGATTGACTTATTTCACTCAGCATAATGCCCTCTAGATTCATCCATGTTGAGAGGTGTTTCTCGCATTCATCGTTGTTCTTCATCAGTGTGTAGTGTTCCATTGTGTGTATACACCAGAGTTTGTTTATCCATTTATCTGTTGATGGGCACCTAGGTTATTTCCATCCTTTTGCTATTGTGAATAATACTGCAATGAACATGGATGTGTATGTAACTATTCGTGTGATAGCTCTTATTTCTCTAGGATATATTCCTAGGAGTGGGATTGCTGGATCGTTAGCTATTTCTATTTCTAGCTTTTTAAGGAAGCACCATATAGTTTTCCAAAATGGTTGTACCATTTTGCATTCCCACCAGCAGTGCATAATAGTTCCAATCTCCCCACAGCCTCTCCAACATTTGTTATTTTCTGAGTTTTTTTTTTTTTTTTTTAATAGTGCCAGTACTGTCAGGGTGAGATGGTATCTCATTTCAGTTTTGATTTACATTTCTCTAATGACTAGTGATTGTGAGCATTTCCTCATGTGTCTGTTAGCTGCTTGAATGTCTTCTTTGGTGAAGTGTCTGTTCATATCCTTTGCCCATTTTTTAATTGAATTATTTGTCTTTTTATTGTAGAGGTGCTGGACTTTCCTATAGATTTTAGAGATTAGAACTTTGTTGGATATGTCATAGCCAAAAAAAAAAAAACTTTCTTAAAAATTTCAAAAATCAATGCAAGTTCTTTGTAAGCTCAAACTCATAAAATACAGAGGTATATAAAATAGCAATGAAAATCCCCCTTAATAACCTCTTCCCATGATCTTATGCCCCTCCTCATTGGTGACCACTGTTGGCACTTTGAGGTGAATCCTTCTAGATCTTTTTCATATATTATCGCATACATATTTTACATATAAATGTGACTATATATACATACATATAAAGTATGTGTATATATGTAAGTATATGTATGCATGTATATGTATATAAAATCCTACTACATACATTATTGAGTCACTTGCTTTTTTCAATGGAGAATTTTCAGTGTCAGTACATATACCTGTTGCCATCAAATCGATTCTGACTCATAGCAACCTTATAGGACAGAGTAGAACTGCCCCATAGGGTTCAAACTGCTGACCTTTTGGTTAGCAGCTGAGCTCTTAACCACTGCGCCACCAGGGCTCCATCAGTACATATCAATCTACCTTATTCTTTTGATTGATACTTATTTAAACATTCTCCTATATATGGACATTTAGATTATGGGAATGTCTTGTACCAAATTAGTACATGCTCTTTTCTCCTCTGTATTGATCCTAATCATTTAAAATACTCAAATTAACCCATTAATTAAAGCAAAAACATAGATTTGAGGCTACCTGCCTTCTGGTAATTTGAGGAGCACAGAAAACTTCCCCCAACTCTTCTCTAGGCTCTACCCCAAAACACTATTCCCCTTAAGCCTGGAAAGTTTAATCTTCATTTCTTCATTCCTTTGTTTTTTCATTTGGTACTACTTGGATCTCTTAAAATGCAGAGAAACTGTGAGGGGAAATAACACCTTAACAATAGTCCCTCTGCCTTTAAGACAAGAAGAGGGCTTTGCACAGTGTAGAGACATTTCACATGTAAGGTATAATTATTATTATTACTATTATCTAACACTTTATGTTTATGAGTCATTTTCACCTGGGCCATACCACTTCTGTACCTGACCTTAATGTGAACACATTTATGGTCTGTTTTCTCTAGGAGACAGGAGAGGCCAGGAAGTATGAGGCGGTTGGAGTATTGAAGACTGAGGAAGCATACAAAGGATGTGGGGAGGAAAGAGAGGTGAAGAGCCCTGGGATGCTGACAGCGCACCACGTCGCCTAGGGCTGACCGCACTGTCAGCCAGCAGGCTTGCTGGCTAACTCACTTGAAAGTTAAAATTGGTTTCTTGTGGATGCCGGCCAATGAGACTGCCTTGCCATGGGAGCGATTGTTTTTTGCTGTGTTTGCAAGAAGTGAATTCATTCTTTTTTAATATCAGTAATACACAGTAAAGAACTTAATCCAATTTACAAAGAAATAGGATTGGACAAGCCTTGAAAATACAATGTGCTTTTATGGCTCTGAGGTGTTAGTGCTGGATAAGAGGGTTGTTGCTGTAGCACCAAGACACTCTCTATCATCATCATCCTTCATTGTCAGGATCAGGGCACAGAAGTGACAGGACTGTGAGGGGCTTGTAGCTTTGGGGGTGCTTTTGGAGTTTTTGTTTTTGTGAAGCAAGAAAGTTGCAACATGTTTACTCCGTAAGGTGCCATATTAATATGCTTTTATTCATGTATGAAAATGAAGCTCCTGACTCCCTCTCAGGAGGGAATCTGTTTTTAAAGTTGTTGCTCATGTAAGGAGCATGCTGATCTGCCAGCACTGCCTTCCTGGTCCTTTGTGAGCGGTGACACTCACTTGCTAAATGTGTGACCTGAGCTAGAGGTACCATCTGCCCTGCACCAGGGATGAGGCTCAGAGTCATGTTGGGCTTTGCAGGGGTTGACGTGAAGGAAAGGCTGGTAGTGAGTGGGACGCACTCCCTGTGAAGCTGCTGATGAGGGTCTACGGTCTCAAGTCTATGGTCTACATCAATTTCCACATGCATGGGGTTCACTAAGCCCAGGTTTGCTTTGACACCCTGATATAATGATCTAGTGGGTGGGAGCCAGGATTCTCTAGAAAGCTAGCATCCTGATGGCCAGGAAGGTAGAAGGGAGTTCTGGGTTCCCTAGTAGTGGTGGGGTTCCCACCAGACTTCAATGTGATTAGGCCCACACACATTTTTTGAACACTAACAATATGCCAGGCACAGTGTTAGACTCAGCAAGGAAGGAAACTTGACCCTGCCCTTGAGGAACTTACAAGATGATTTCAACATAATCTGCTGAGGTTGTTTTGAATGCATGGAAGAGAGGTATTCAACCCAGACTGGGAATTGAGGAATGGCTTTCTGGAGGAGGTGACACCTGAGCTGAAGTTTGGAGGATAACTCAAACAGAGATGTGTTTTTAAAAAGGTAGGGAGGACATTCTAGGCAGTGTGAAGAGAGAACATAAAAGGCATGTGGAAATAGCATTGCCCATTCCACGTGACTAGAGCAGGGGTTTGAACCAGTTCTTCTGGAATCAGTCATGGCCAAGGAATCAAAACCAAAATAGACCCAAATTTTTTTGAGTGAACTGGAATGATAACTGAAATGGGAAATATTATGGATCAAAGCCTTGCTAAAAACCTAATCTCCCTCTTAGAAAATGATGGCAGCATACACATTGCGTAGCAATCAAATCTCTTGCCAGTTGGAGTTTGAGCAGAGTTAGAAATAGAAGTGTCCTGCTCAAAGATGGCGGCTGACAGCACTGCTTTGCATGTATGTAGTTTTCCATAGTTCTGATGAAAATCCAATCTTACACATCAAGCTGTTGAAAGGGCTCCCTACATCTCTTCTGAGTCTACCATTCCAGGGCTTTGACCCATAGTTTTTCCCATTTCAGTTATTGTTCTGGATCACCCAAATTTTAAAAATTCAGATCTGTTCCAGTTGCACTTCATTGGCCATGACTGAACCAGTTTGAACCAGTTTGAAGCTCTGGACTAGAGTTGCAAGAAATGAGACTAGAAAAGTAGGCAGTGGCCAGATTCTGGAAGGGTGAATGTGACCTGCTAAGAAACTGGGCCCACAATCTGTAGGTGATGGGAATCCCTTCAAAGGATTTAAATGAGGCAGTGACATGGCTTAGTGTGTCCTTTAATGGATCACACTGAGAGAGTCTGGAGGATGGGATAATTTTTGTAGCCAGGAGACCAGTTAGGAATCTATGACAATATGCCAAGGGGACTCCAATAGGGCCTCCAACACCTATGGAATCTGATAGGGAGGATGTGGGGAGAGACATGCAGGGACATGGGCTGGAGAGCCTGGGAAAAGGCTAGGCAAGTTGTCACTACCACCTGTCTGTCAATTTGTTGTACTGTAGTGGCTTGCATATTGCTATGATGTTGGTGGTGGGTAGGATCCAGTCTCTGTGAAGCTGCTGACATGGGTCTATAGCCTCGGGTCTGCAGCTATGTCACTGATATTTCAAGTACCAGTACGGTCACCCATAGTGGACAGTTTCAGCAGAGCTTCCAAACTAAGACAGACTAGGAAGAAAGGCCTGGGGATCTACTGCTGAAAATTAGCCAGTAAAAACCTTATGGATCACAACAGAACATTGTCTGAATTGCTTGCTTTGGACATGTCATCAGGAGGGATCAACCTGGAGGAGAACATAATGTCTGGTGAAGTAGAGGGCCAGAGAGGTGAGGGAGACCCTCAGTGAGATGGATTGGCACAGTAGTTGCAATGATGGACTCGAACATACCGGTGATTGTGAGGAAGATGCAAGACCAGGTAACATTTCATTCTGTTGTACATAAGGTCACCATGAGTACGAGTTGATGCAACAGCAACTAACAATAACAACAGGCAAGTTGTCTATTGCCCTACCTAAAGGAAACAAGAATTCAAAGGATGAATCCAGGAGAAGTTACATCTTACAGACAGGTCCCTTAGCAGAAATTTGGGGAAAAGCAGACAAAATGGGAAAAGTCCAGCTCTGTGGGGAGGCAGACCCAACATGACACCGTAGACAAATGTGCCATGCCATCCCTCTGCAGCAAAGGCTTGAAAAAACTAAGTAAACCACATACAAATGTCAATCCTGGAACGCTAAGCATCAAATGATGGGATAAAGGACTAGATCAAACACTGAATGGAAGAAGAAACTGATGGAAAACAGAGAACAAGGAAAGATATGGAGTGGAGGTCCCCTGCCAACTAACAAGACACAACATCACCATCTTGAAGCATAGCCAGCAATGACCCCGGACAGGGACTACAGGAAAGCAACTTCACAGAGCTCCCAACAGGAGACAGAGCACTCGGTAACCAGAGAAACATGCTTTCCTACCCCTCACCCTTCTGCCTCGTATGCCACATTCTGCCCTTCCCACCAGCCCTCAGGTCCACCCCACCCCACCTGCCAGTTACCCCCTTTCTGTTTTCTTTCTCCCTCCCACCTAGCCCATACACCACCTCCCCCTTTCCTGTGAGCCTGCCATGCCAGTGCTGCTAAAGCATCCCTGGCACTCAGGCCCACTGCCACACTAGGAATGCACTGCTCTCCCCTCCCACCAGCTGCTGAATGGTGGGAAGTGAGCCAGTACCACTCCTGGTCTGACACCCCTGCCCATCTAGCGAGGGATTGTGAATGCTCCCACACTGCCGGACCAACTTCAGGAGGCAGAAAACACCTGTGAAGTCGGCCCTCAGTCACATCGCTAAACCAGTGTATGGAGAAGTGGGCTCACCTGCCTGCTGCTTCTCTGCCCATCCAGACAAGGTGGTGAGAGCTATCATGCCCACACACGAGCAAGAAGCAAATCATGCCCAGCCCAACCACCCTGACATATCAAAACAAAACAAAAAAACAGGATGAAATAAATGAACATACAATCAACAAACAAAGAAAATAATATCTTAATGTCTTGGAGACAACAGACAATTATCAAAACATATAAAATAGTAGGACAAGATAGCCCCAGCAAGTGACCAAAATAATCAGATGACCTTCTGGTAGAAGTAAAGGCAGTGGAACTACCTGATAGGGAATTTGAAAGACTAATATTTAGGGCTCTTGAAGAGCTTAGGAAAGAGATCAAGGAAAACACAGACAAAACCAGTGAAAACATACCCATAATCAAGGAAAACACAGACAAAACAATAGAAGAATTCAGGAGAATAATACAAGAATAAAGCATCAAAATAAACAAACAATTAGAAATCATACAAAAACAGCAAGTAGAAATCCAAAAGATAAACAACAAAATTTCAGAAACAAACATCTCAATAGAAGGTTTTAGGAGTAAATTTGAAACAATGGAAGACAGGATCAGTGAGACTGAAGACAAATCCATGGACACCACTTTGTTTGAGGAAAACAGAGAAAAGAATGAAGAAAAATGAATAAAAACTATGAATTATGTGGGACACAATCAAGAGCAAATATTTGCACATGACCGGAGTTCTGAAACAGGGAGAAAATGGGAAAAACAGTGAAGATTGTGCAAGATTTGTTGGCAGAAAACTTCCCAAATACCATGAAAGATAAAAGCTGACCGTCCGAGATGCTCAACGAACTTCATATAGGATAGACCCCAAAAGAAAGTCACCAAGACATATCATAATCACACTTGCCAAAACCAAAGGCAAAGAAAGAATCCTGAGAGCAGCTCAAGAAAAAAGAAAAGTCACTTACAAATGGGAAACAATAAAACTAAGCTCTGATTACTTGGCAGAATCCATGCAGGCAAAAAGGCAATGGGATGACATATATAAAACCTTGAAAGAAATAAAACTGGCAACCAAGAATAATATGTCCTGCAAATCTCTCTCTTAAATACAATAATAAAATTAGGACATTTCCAGATGAACTGAAATTAAGGGAATTTATAAAAACAAAACCAAACAAGAAATACTAAAGGGAGTCCTTTGGTTAGAGAACAAACAACATTAGACAACAACCAGAGTCTAGGAAACAGGACAGCATCAGTCAGATACCAACCTAGATGAAGAACTCTCAATAATAAAACAAAGCTAAAAGACTTAAAACAGGGAAACAGAGATGTCAATCCACAAATGATGACAATGTCAAAAAAATAAGGGGGGGAATAAATGGTGTAGCTATAGAGCTTTCAAATGGAGAGAAAAGGTGATATCAAGTAATAAAATACTGGTTCAAACTCAGGAAGATAAAGGTAAATTTTAAGGTAAGTACAAAAACTATACAAACCTACTCATCAAAATAAAAAAGAAGAAAAACATTAAAACTCAGTAAACACAAAATCTATAATAATGAAAAAATGGAAAGACAATCCACAGACAAAAGGAACTCACCACAGGAAAGGAAGAAGAACAAAGAAAACAACAGCACCACCAAAAAACAAAACAAAACAAAACACAACAATATGACAGCAATAAACTCATATCTATCAATAATCACACTGAATGTAAATGGCTTAAATGCAATCATAAAGAGACAATGAGTGGTAGAATGGATTAAAAAAACATTACCCATCAATATACTGTCTACAAGAGACACAACTTAGACACAAACACATGAATATACAAAATTAAAATTCACAAAAAAAGACCAGACTTACTAGTCTAACAGAGACTGAAAAACTCCTCAGTCTGTGGCCCCTGGTCACCGTACTAACTCAGAGCTGAAGACACTTCTGAAGTTCACCAAAGATTACACAGGCCTATAAAACAAAAAATAACACACATGCAGAATGTGCTTATTAGTTCAATCAAGTATGAGACCAAATGGCAACATCTGCCCAAAAGCAAAGACGAGAAGGCAGGAAGGGACAGGAAAACTGGATAAATGTACATGGAGAACCCCGGGTGTAAAGGGAAATGGGGAAAGTGCTGACACATCGAGGGGATTGGAACCAATGTCACAAGACAATTTGTGTACAAATTTTTGAATAAGAAACTAATTTGAGCTGCAAACTTTCACCTAAAGCACAGTAAAGTTAAAAAAAAAAAAAGAGTCCAGCTCTGTGAATATGTGGATGAATGGAACAATCTTAGGTATAATAGAATCCTGACTCAGGACAGTGTGATGCTTTCCAGAACCTACCTTCTGGCAGAGATGGGGTCAGGAAGGACCTTGGAGGAGGCAGGAGGGTTGAGCCTGCAGTGTAGAAGTCTTCAGTTACTGCAGCAGGATAGGGCTGGGAGAGGCAGTGACTGGCATTGTCTAAACCCACAGTCACCTGCCCAAGGCCACAGTGGGTGTGCAATAGGTGAGTTCTTTGGAGCCTTTTCTAAGACACTTCCTAGCTAGTTGAGCAACTTACTTCTCTGAATTTCCATCTGCCCATCTGTAAAATAGGGCCTATAGTAACTACTTCACATGGTTTTTGTAGAATAAGTTAAATAAATGCTGTATGTAAAGTAATACCATGCAGTAGGTTCATTTAATTGGCTGATTTTTATTAGCACCTACTATGTTCCTGGTACCATGCTAAGTACTGGAGATAAAACTGAGAACATGACAAAGAAGGACCTTACTCACCTGGTGCTTCCATATCAAATTCTCAGTAACTATCAGTTATCTTCTTTCTATCCAAGTTAGTGCATATTTGTGGAGCAAAGTGCCTTGCTAGGTCTTATCTGGAGCAAGTCACTAATGTACCAGTTCTCACATCTGGTTTCCACCAGAAGCACCCAGGCCCTGTTCTTCTGCCCCTTCAGCATGGCACGCCTGCCCCTCCAGCTTGGGTAAAGCAGCAGATCCAGCCCCATCCCCCTGTCACTTGTGAATGGCAGCCCCACACTCCAGAACAAAGTTGGTGAAGATCTGATTCTTTGAAACCTAGGAGGCTGTGGCCCACCCTTTGAAACACAGCAGGCTGTGGTTCCATCCTGTTAGTCCCCAGAGGCCATGTCCATACCCTTTGAGACCCAGGCAGCTCTGCTTCCTGTGCTCTTTGTCTCTTCAGCTTCTGCTTCCTGGTTCCTTGGCCTCTTGGCCCCTCAGGCCTCTTGCACCAGCCCAGCCTCTGCCCTACTCAGGCAAGTGTTCCATAGCTCTTTAGCTCTACTGGTAAGTGCCTGGAGGCATCCCACTCCACCAGTAAACCTCCGATGGAAGGCATTCAGCTCACTCAGGTCTCTCACTCCGTGGTTCTGCAAACCTAGCTCCACCAGTAAGTGCCCAGAGGCACCCCATTTCACCAGGAAGCCTCCTGCACAAAGGCTTTCAGCTCCCAGGCTCTGTAGGTTGGCTCCTGTACCATTTTGGGCTGATCTCCTGGTTCTGCCACTGCCATTTCTCTGCCGCTGCTTCTCGCTGTCCATGCTGTCTCTGGTGTCACAGCTGTCCTCACTTCCTTCTGAGTCCTCACCAGAATTGTTTTTGATGTCCATAATTCCACCAATTTTCTTCAAGACAATCTAGGCTTTTACTATTAGGCACTTTAAAACTCTTCCAGCCTATACTCATTACTCAATTCCAAAACTGCTTCTACATTGTAGGTATCTGTTAGAGCAGCACCCCACTCTCCTGGTACCAAATTTCTGACTTAGTTATCTAGTGGTCCTATAACAGAAATGCCACACGTGGAATAGCTTTAAAAAAGAGAAATTTATTCTCTCACAGTCTGTTGTTGTTGTAGTTAGGTGCCTTCAAATTGGTTCCGACTAATAGCAACCCTATGTACACATGAATGAAACATTGCCTGGTCTTGCTCTATCCTCATAACCGTCGCTATGTGTGAGCCCATCCTTGTAGCCACTGTGTCAATCCATCTCATTGAGGGTCTTCCTTTTTTTCACTGACCCTCTACTTTACAAACATGATGTCCTTTTCCAGGGACTATTCCCTCCTGATAACACAGCCAAAGTATGTGAGGCAAAGTTTTGCCATCCTTGCTTCTAAGGAGCATTCTGGCTGTACTTCTTCCAAGACAGATTTGTTCGTTCTTCTGAAAGTCCACAGTATATTCAGTGTTCTTTGTCAACCATAACTCAAAGGCTTCAGTTCTTCTTCAGTCTTCCTTATTCATTGTCCAGTTTTCGCATGCATATGAAGTGATTGAAAACACCATGGCTTGGGTCAGCCGCACCTTAGTCCTCAAAGTGACATCTTTGCTTTTCATCACTTTAAAGAGATCTTTTGCAGCAGATTTGCTCAATGCAACACGTCGTTTAATGTCCTGACCACTGCTCCCATGGGTGTTGATTGTGGATCCAAGTAAAATGATATCCTTGACAACTTCAGTCTTTTCTCTGTTTATCATGATGTTGCTTATGGGTCCAGTTGTGAGGATTTTTATTTTCTTTATGTTGAGATGTAATCCATACTGAAGGCTGTAGTCTTTGATCTTCATCAGTACGTGCTTCACTTTCCTTTTCAATTTCTGCAAACAAGGTTGTGTCATCTGCATATCACAGGTTGTTAATGAGTCTTCTGCCAATCCCGATGTTGCATTCCTCTTCATATAGTCCAGCTTCTCAGATTATTTGCTCAGCATACAGATTGTTAAGTATAGTGAAAGGATGCAACCCTGACACACACCTTTTGTCATTTTAAACCATGAAGTATCCCCTCGTTCTGTTCAAACAACTGCTTCTTAGTCTATGCACAGGTTTCTCATGAGTATAATTAAGTGTTCTGGAGTTCCCATTCTTCACAATGTTATCCATAATTTGTTATGATCCACACAGTTAAATGCCTTTGCATAGTCAGTAAAACACAAGTAAACATCTTTCTAGTAGTCTCTGCTTTCAGCCAAGATCCATCTGACATTAGCAATGATATCCCTCATTCCATGCCCTCTTCAGAATCTGGCTTGAACTTCTGGCAGTTCCTTGTTGGTGTACTGCTGCAACTGCTTGTGAATTATCTTCCGCAAAATTTTACTTGTGTGTGATAGTCATGATTTTGTTCGATAATTTCTGCATTCTGTTTATCATGTTTCTTTGGAATGGGCACAAAATATGGATCTCTTCCAGTCAGCTGGCCAGGAAGTTGTCTTCCAAGTTTCTTGGCATAGACGAGTGAGCACCTCCAGTGCTGCATCTGTTTGTTGAAACATCTCAGTTGATATTGTGTCCATTGCTGGATCCTTTTTTTTTCTTTTTTTTGCCGTTCCCTTCAGTGCAGCTTGGACTTCTTCCTTCAGTACCTGTCATGGTTTGAATTATGTCCCCCCAAAAATGTGTATATCAGTTTGGCTGGGCCATGGTTCCTGGTACTGTTTGATTTTCCTGTATGTTGTAAATCCTGCCTCTATGATGTTAATGAGGGAGGATGGGTGGCAGTTGTGTTAGTAAGGCAGGACTGGATCTATGAGACTGGACTGTGTCCTGAGGCAATCTCTTGAGATATAAAAGAGAAGTGAGCAGAGAGACAGGGGGACCTCATACCATCAAGAAAGCAGTGCCAGGAGCAGAGCGCGTCCTTTGGACTGGGGTCCCTGCGCCGAGAAGCCCCTAATCCGGGGGAACACTGATGAGAAGGCTGAGAGAGAGAAAGCCTTCCCCTGGAGCTGACATCCTGAATTTGGACTTTTATCCTACTTTACTGTAAGGAAATAAACTTCTCTTTGTTAAAACCATCCACTTGTGTTATTTCTGTTATAGCAGCACTAGATAACTAAGACAGTACGACTGGTTCTTGATCATATGCTACCTCCTGAAATGGCTGAATGTTGATCAAGTCTTCTTGGTACAGTGACTGTCTATATTCCTTCCATCTTCTTTTGATGCTCCCTGCATCATTCAATATTTTCCCCACAGAATCCTTCAATATTTTAACTTGAAGCTTATATTTTTTCTTCAGTTCTTTCAGCTTGAGAAATGCTAAGCAGGTTCTTCCCTTTTGGTTTACTAACTTCAGGTCTTTGCACATGTCATTGTAATACTTGACTTTGTCTTCTCAAGCCACCATTTGAAATCTTCTGTTCAGCTATTTTATGTCATTTCTTCTATTTCCTTTAGTTACTGGACGTTCAAGAGCAAGTTTCAGAGTCTCTTCTGACATCCATTTTGATCTTTTCCTTCTTTCCTGTCTTTTTCATGACCTTTGGCTTTCTTCATGTATGATATGCTTGATGTCATTCCACAACTCGTCTGGTCTTCAATCATTAGTGTTCAGTGTGTCAAATCTATTCTTGAGATAATCTCTAAATTCAGGTGGGATAAGCTCAAGTTTGTATCTTGGCAGCATGGACTTGCTCTAATTTTCTTCAACTTTAACTTGAACTTGCATATGAACAATTGATGGTCTGTTCCGCAGTCAGCCCCTGGCTTTGTTCTGACTGATGATATTGAGCTTCTCCACTCTCTTTCCACAGATGTAGTAGATATGATTCCTGTATATTCCATCTGGCGACGTCCAGATGTTTATGTTGTTGAAAAAAAGTATTTGCAATGAAGAAGTCACTGGTCTTACAAAACTCTATCATTTGATCTTGGACGTCATTTCTATCACCAAGGTTATGTTTTCCAACTACCGATCCTTCTTTTTTGTTTCCAACTTTTGTATTCAAATCACCAGTAATTATCAATGCACCTTGATTGCATGTTTGATCAATTTCAGACCGCTGAAGTCTAAAGTCTAGGAGGCTATAAGTCTGAATTCAGAGTGCCAGCTCCAGGAGAAGGTTTTCTTTCTCTGTCAGCTCTAGGGGAAGGACCTTGTCGTCAATCTTCCCTTGAGTCTAGGAGCTTCTCAGCTCAGGGAGCCCAGGTCCAAAGGACGTGCTCTTCTCCTGGCTCCTCTTTCTTGGTCATATGATGTCCCTCTCCTCTCTGCTTGCTTCTCTCTTTTATATCTCAGAAGAGATTGACTCAAGATACAACCTAATCCTGTAGATTGTGTCCCTCCTAATTTACATAACTTTCTCTAATCCTGCCTCATTAACATCATAAAGGTTAGGGTTTACAGCACATAGGAAAATTACATCAGATCATAAAATGGAGGATAAGCACACAATACTGGGTATCATGACCTAGCCAAGTTGATGCACATTTTTGGAAGACACAATTAAATTCTTAACTCTGTCTATCTGTCTGCCTATCTATCTATCTATCTGTCTATCTATCTATACTAGACTGAAGAGGACAACACTAAGCTTAGGCTATATAAATTACAGTAGGGTATAGACCAAAGTAAAGGAGCCCTGGTGGTGCAATTGTTAAGAGCTCAGCTGCTAACAGAAAAGTGGCAGTTTGAACCTACCCAGCAGTTCTGCAGGAGAAAGACCTGGCGTTCTACTTCCATAAAGATTATAGCCTAGGAAACCCTATGGGACAGTTCTCTGTCATGGGGTTGCTATCAGTCGAAATTGACTCAACAGCACCTAACAACAATAACAACATAGACCAACCTGGGGAAACGTCAAGAATTGAGAACAATGAGAAAATCTATTAACTACGTTTTTAGATGTACTTGTTTCCTTGAGGGGAATTTTATGGTTATTTAATTAAAGTGTTCCACTTTGATCAAAGATGTTGCTTTGACTTCTCCGGTAAGAAATAACAAGACTTAGGAGAGTCAAACAACTTGTTACACGCAAACAATTTACCAAGGGCCCTAAACAAGACAGAATATAATAAATAATAAGCTTTCGAAATTAAGTGTAAACAGTCTGTGGAGGAACTAATTATTCTTTCTTGTTATGAACATTAACCTACATTCAGTTTTAAGCCTATGTTATTCTAATGATGTTCACCATTAGCCATTTCTGACTACAATAAAAAGAATTGCAGGGAGGATTCTGTTCATTAGTGCACACTGGGATTTGCATTATATTGTCATCGCTTGATTGGAGTTTCAGATGCCTCAAGTCTTCATTCTGTGTGGAATGGAGAGAACCAAGAGCTGCCCTTATATGAGGTTGAAATGTTTTGCATTTGTAGCAGAATTAGAGGGTTTGGCTAGCTCATTGCAACACATGCAGAACACAGAAGTTTCCTCCCAGTGGGAGGAATTTAGGAAGAGAAACAGAGGAGTCAAATTTGTATCAGCATCCTGCCCTAGAAGTGGACTTTGGAGATGATGTATTGCAGCTGTGCCTAGACAGACCCAGGGAGGGATGAGCATAAAGACTTTCATGCCCTGTCAGCTCTATAACCAGTCATTCATTCCACCAATATTTAGTGAACACCTACTATGTGCCAGGAACTGTTCTGTGCACTTGGGAGATATCAGTGTCCAAAACAAAGACTCCTGTTCTTATAGAACTTTCATTCTAGTGGAAGGAGATAGACAATAAATCTTAAACACAATAAATAGGTAAATGATAAGGTACCTAGGGGGTTATATATGCAAAGAAGAAGAAAAACAAAGCAGAGTAAGTGATATTGGAAATGTAGGGTGCGGACAGATTGTGGTATTAAAAAGGGTAGATTCCAACTCATGGCAACCCCATGTGTGTCAGAATAGAACTGTGCTCCATAAGGTTTTAAATGGCCGATTTTTCAGAATTAGATCACCAGGTCTCTCCTCTGAGGAGCCTCTGGGTGGACTCAAACCTTCAAGTTTTTGGTTAGCAATCAAGTATCTTAACCATTTGCACTACCCATGGACACATTATAAGAAAAAGGCGGATGGAGGGTAGACAGAGGTTATGGACTGAATTGTGTTCCCCAAAAAGATATGTTAAAGCCCTAACCTCTGCTCCCTGTGATGGTGACATTGTTTGGAAATACGATGTATGAAGATGTTATCATTTAAGTTAACATGAGTTCATACTGGGGTAGAGTGTGTCCTAATCCCATCTGAGTGGTGTCATTATAAAACAGAAGAGACACACAGACAGATACACACAGAGGGATGACTATCATACAAAGATGCATCTATAAGTCAAGGAATGCCAAAGAATGCCTGGGGCCACCAGAAGCTGGAAGAGACAAGAAAGGGTGTTCCTGTAGAGCAGGCAGAGAGAGCATGGCCCGCCAATGCCCTGATTTTGAAGTCCTTGCTTCCAGAACTGTGAGACAATTAATTTCTGTTCTTGGAAGTCGCTCAATTTGTGGTAGCTTGTTAAAGCAGCTGGAGGAAACTAAAACAGCAAGGGAGGCCTCAGGGAGAAGGATGTTTGAGCAACGACTGCAAGGAGGTGAAGAAGCTAACCAAATGGATATCTGGGAGAGGAGACTTCCACGGAAAGGCATGAAAGAAGGAGTGTGTTGAGGAGTGTAAGGAAGCCAGCGTGGCTGGAGCAGAGAAGGCAAGGGGGAGGATGGAGGAGAATACTTCAGAGCAGTAAATGGAGCCAGATCCTAATACCTTGTAGACTATATTGGAGACTTTGCTTTTACTTTGTGTGAAATGTGGGAGCTATTACAGCTTTTGGAGCAGAGAATGATATATCTGACTTATGTCTTAAATCAATCCCACTGGCTGTAGCTGAACAGGAGTCCAGGGGACTGAAGTTGGTGACTTGGACCAAGATGGTAGCAGTGGAGTGGAGAGAAGAGAGTCTAGATTAAGTTGTTGAGGCTGCTCCAACAGGATGTCCTGGTGGATTGTATGTGGTGTATGAAAGAAAGAGAAAATGAAGATGAATGATTGAAAAAGAAAAACTAAAATAACCAAATATACTCATTACCTAATATTGGGCCACGTGTGAGAATGCTAAGGAAGGAAGTCAGAGGAAGCACCATGCTTACAGACTTGGGCTGCTCTGGGTAATTTTGTGGTAGCATCATGGTGCTGTGGGAAGAGCCTGGGCTTTGGTGTCCGATGGTCTTGGGTTTTAAATACATGTACTTTGTGATTTTGAGGAAGGAATTGAATTTCTAAGAACCTCAGTGTCTCTATCTGTAATTTGGGGTGGTGGTATAATGATACTTAATCTACAGGGTCTGTGAGGGTTCAGTGAGATATAACACAGGTGAACTACCTGGCACTCATCTCTAGAACTGGTGACCGTCCTCTCCCTTTCCCTCAAGGGGGGACGAAAAGAAGGCCAGGGAAGCTGTTTGTGGTATAGCCCCAATTTCAGAGAACTTTATCTCCAGGAGATGAAGGGACAGGGTGCGGGGGACAGAGGGCCATGGCTAGTGGCCAAGCTCCTTTCTGGCCTTCTGTTGGGTGGACCATGGCCAGAACCACTGTAGGTCTGATGAACAACAACAAAAAAAAGCAAGATGGAAGTATGTAATCATGCAGACCAGGAATTTGTTCACTTGGGTACAGGTAAACCTTAAGGTCTAATGTGGCCTTACCATGGGCCTAATAGTTTAGAAGATAGGGGGCTTGTGCAGTGAACTCCTCTATCCCTGTAAGAACCACTGAACTCTGAGGAATCAGGGAAACGGCAGGGCTCTGCCCCATCACATGGCTTCAAGACCCTGGGGTAGGCTTTGCACTCACTGACTGTTGGCTCAGAACTAACAGAAATAAAAACAACTTTAAAACCTAGTCTGGGAATACTATTTGGCCATAAAAAGAAATGAAGTCCGGATGTATGCCACAACATAGATGAAACTTGAAAACATCATGCTGAGAGAAGACAGTCAGTTGCAAAAGGACAAATACTATGTGATCTCACTTATATGAAAAAGGCAAATATATAGAAGCCGAAGATTCTTAGTGGCTACCAGGGGTGGGAGGGAGCAGAAAGGGAGGAATTTCTGAATAGGGGATATTGAGTTTATGTTAATGGTGGTGGAATGATTTGTAAAAGGATAGCAGAAATGGCTGCACAGCTTGAAGAATGTAATCAATGTCACTGAATTGTAAATGTAACAATGGTTGAGATGGCATATGTTTTGTTATGTATATTTTCACAGTTAAATAAAAGCAAAACCAAAGCTAGTCCAGGTTGTCATGTCACCCCAGTCTTCAGATCTTGTCTCCCTCAAGCCATTCTCATTAATTCCGTCTTCCCTGTCCCTTCTAGCTCCTGGCTTTTTGGTTCGTTTGATGGTTTGTTTGTTTGCTGTGGCCTGCCCTGGACTCCAGACTTCTTAAATGTTCCCTGTTTCTGTCTCCTTCCTCTTCTTCTCTGCTAATGTTTCTGTCCTGCTCTAGAGAAAATAGATCATCAAAGGAGCCAACAGGGGCTAGAGGTGTCTTGTCTGAAGATCTGGAAGCTGGCTTCTCAGTCTTTCTGAATGTCATAGTGAAGTGGACACTGTCCTATGCTGAGAAACATCTTGGATGAGTGCCCGTCCCCCTAGGCCTTCAGCCCCCAGGCCCAGCCCCCCCGGGGAACTTCCACCATCTGTCCTCCAGGAACTCTGATCCAAATTTCCCCTGTCATGTGCCAACCATAAGTGTCAACATCCAAATTTAAATTTTATAGTTATTAGACTCCTATTACCTTCCAGCCATAGTATGAGCTGCTTCCACATATTTTATCTCTTGTCACTGAGTCAATTATGATTCAGTTTAGGAAGGCTGGTGAGATCTGTAGTTGCACTTAAAAAAAAAAAAATAAGAACCATGATATAATTCTAAAATAGCTTCCTTGATTCTAATAAAACATATATTAGCAAAGAAAACACAGATATGTTTAAAACTTTTTTGTCAGCATAGTTATGTTTGCTGGGTTCTTTCAGATTATAGTGACTGGTTTATCTTTCGTAATGAGGGCTGATGTAAGGATTCATGGGAAAATAAGAAAGACATATGGAAACTTCACATGTCCCCAAGGACAATTAGGAAGAGCCCAACAACCTAACTGTAAGCACTTTCAGAAACATCACCCCTGGGGCTGCCAGGTTCATCACATAACTGCCTCCGCAGCAGGAGTCATGGCTCTCTGCTCTAGTGATCCATCTTTATGATGACTTAGTTCCTCTGTCCCTGCCTCTATAGCTCCTGCAGGTACTGTAGAAAACTGACTGTTATGGATTGAATGTATCCCCCCAAAAGATATATGGAAGTCCTAACCCCTGTACCTGGGACTGCGATCCTGTTTGGGAATAGGGTTTTTCTTTTGTTATGTTAATAAAGTCATAGCAGAGTAGGGTGAGTCCTAATCCGAATCAATTCTTACATAAAGAGCAGATTAAAAAAAAAACAGAGTAGGCACAGAAAGAAACACAAGGGGCTAGAGAGATGCCAAGGAACTTCCAGGGCTCCTGACATGGAAGGACCCTCCCCTAGAGCTGATGTCCTGGTTTGGACTTCTAGTCTCCGTAACTGAGATAATAAATTCCTATTCTTTAACTCACTCACTTGGTAGTTTTTTTTTTTTTTATAGCATCCCTTGACACCAAGACATTGGCCTTTCCTCTGTATATTCTGACTTCAAACTCTCTGAGTAGATGTGTTGAGGTTGGCCTTATTTAGCAAATTTTTCATGCTAGGCCACCTCATAGGCCACTGACTAGCCTTGAAAGCAAAAACCTGGTCTACCCAGCTGCATTATGTGGGGATCACATACAGCTCTGAAGATTCGCAGAGAGGGGAGCGCAGTGGTTAAGAGCTCAGTTTGAATCCACCAGCAACTCCTTGGAAACCGAATTGGGCAGTTCTACTCTGTCCTATAGGGTGGCTATGAGTCGTAACCGACTTGACAGCAACGAGTTTGTTTTTTTTGGGTGGTGGTTCAGTGGTAGAATTCTCGCCTTCCATGCAGGAGACCAGGTTCAATTCCCAACCAATGCACCTCAAACACAGCCACTACCTGTCTGTCAGTGGAGGCTTGTGTGTAGCTTTAATGCTGAACAGGGTTCAGTGAACTGGGCAGTGTTTCATTCCGTTGTGCGTGGGGTCTCCGTGAGTTGGAGCTGACTCTACATCACCTAACAACAACAACAATGGTGTAATTGGCCAGAGTGGCAGAGGATTGTCAGTATAGGCGGTTCTGTTTATGAATGAGTTCCGTTTCTAAGTCTGTCTTTAAGTCGAATTTGTACGTAAGTTGAAACAGTTAAGTATGGTTCGTATCTAACATAAGTTAGTCAAATATTTGTCTTAGTGTATAGTATATAGTGTACTTTCTATGCAAAAAAAAGAAAGAAAGAAAGAAACACTTCCAGATACACTAACACATCTTGAACATAATAATACAATAATAATAATAACAATAGTGTTTTGATGCACCTCACAAAGTAGCACCTGTTTGTCATTACAAACCATTGTATGTACCTTGAATTTTTAATATAATAGGCTTTACGGGGTGTTGGTTCATAACTACGGTTGTATGTTAGTTGGATGTTTGTAACCAGGGAACTGACCATAGAGTACTCTGGTGGCCCTAAAAAGCTCATCAGCTCAATTCTGCCATGGGCTTTTTATGTGAAATGCTTTAGTTTCTTCATCTTCAAATAGAGGAGGGGGTGGAAATGTCTTACCTTGCCTTAAGGAGCTATGGAATAAGTAAGTAAAAAGACAAAAAAGCAGCAGGTGTTCTATAATTGAAGAATGGCATGGAGTATTAGAAACCCAGCCAACAGACCTAATCAATTCGACAGAAGACACCATTAGCACTTAGCTATAAGGCGACTGGCGAGAAAACAAGCTGGTGGTTTTTATTGTATTACATGTGAACTGCTGATGTTCTTCCTGCTGGTAGAAGCCTGTACTGGAGTTGTTCAGAATTACTTTGTCAAGCTTGGCTCTTGTGGGGATGGGAGGGAAAACAGAGCTTGAGGCACTCTCTGCTGCAAATAACCATAAAATTCACCTTGAAAAGCAGTGCAAAGTTGCAACAGAGATACAGTGGTTGGGAATTATCTCTGGCTTGCTCAGAAGAAAAATAAAGAAGAGAAGGAGGATTCCATCCTTGGGTGCTGAGCAGCTGAAACACCTTTTCAGGAAGGCAGCAGCTGTTCCCAGCAGACGCCACTCCAGGAGACTCAGTGGCTAGGCAAGTATGAGAAGAGTCAGGGCAACAGGCGGCACTGCTCAGGCTTCCTTGTGGCAGCCAGGGGGAGGGGTTCTGATGCAGAAATGCAGCCTGGGAACATGTCCTAAGCCTGGCTGCTCCAGCTCAGTCCAAGTCAAGGTCTTTGATGAGTCTGATTTTTTTCAAGGAGGCCAGAAGCATGGTCCCTGGGATGAGTACCAAGGAGAGGAAATTGACTAGAAGAACAGAAGGTATCAAGGCTTTAGGTATGCAGTCCTACAAGAGTAGAGACAGAGAAGAAATCAAGAGCCTACAGAGTGGTCCACCCCAGGACCTAGGGCACAAGTCACTCTGGGGGGCCCTGAGGGGCTGAGGCCTGCACTAGGGGAGTTAGGCTCTCTCAGCAGTGAACGGACCTGGGAGGACAGCAGCAGCAGTCATAGCTGGCTCCCCAGGAACTAAGGGTGAGCACAGCCTAATTCCAGGCCCCATTTGAATTCTGGTGACTTAGGAATAGTAATGAGCAGTTTCAGTGTTTGGTCTTTTTCCCTGGAATACAGGGTTAACAATAGAGAGCTCCTTTAGGGGAGGAGACGGGACCCTGGGTGGCACAAACCATAGTAAACATGCTTAGCTGCTTACTGAAAGGTTGGAAGTTCACATTCACCCAGAGGTGCCTTCAAAGAAAGCCTTGGTGATCTATTTCCCAAAAGTCAGCCATTGAAAACCCTATGGAGCAAAGTTCTATTCTGACAAACATGGGGTCGCCATGAATCAGAATGGATTCCAAGGCAACTGGTTTGGTTTGGGGGAGGAGATGGGCAGGGAGGGAAGGTGTGTTATCTGAGTGACTGGACATTTGTGAGCTGCGTGGAAATCTGCAGCCAAGCTATCCTGGACATACTAAGTGGAGCCAACAGTTAAGCGCTTGACTACTTACCAAAAGGTAGGTGGTTGGAGCCCATCCAGAGGCACCTTAAAAGACAGACCTGGCAATCCGAAAGGTCACAGCTTTGAAAACCCTATGAAGCAGTTCTACTCTGTACACATAGGGTCACAGTTCAGGAGGCTGCTACTGTTGTGCATGCCGGTGGATTGATTCCAACTCATAGCGACCCTATAGACAGAGTAGAACTGTCCCACAGGGTTTCCTTGGTTGTAATCTTTAATCTTTACGGGAGCGGATTCCCAGGTCTTTTCTCCTGTGGAGCCGTTGGACAGGTTCAAACCACCAACCTTTCAGTTAGCAGTGAGGCACTTAACCACTGTGCCACCAGGGCTCCTTTTATAGACACAGCTAAGACCTATAAGAAAGCTTCTGGTAGCCAGCAATCCTCAGAGTTCCTGCGCTTGTAGATTCATCTGACTCTTTCACCTTCAGGTAACATCTGTCTTCCCCGTGTCTGCTTCTGTTTAATCTGTTCTTTTTATAACTCAGAAGTGATTAGCTTTACGACACACCCTGCACTGATACGGCCTCACCAACATAACGGCGAAAACCTGCCTCCAAACAGGATCATATCCACAGGTACAGGGGTTAGGATTCCAACACGTATTTTGTGGGAACACAATTCAATCTGTAACAGGCCCTAAATTAAGAAACAGATCCAGACTGAGAAGCACAAGTTATATGAAAGAAGCAGAGCTCCGGGAAATGTTTTCCTTTCTGTCCTTTGTCACTCACTTTCCAAACATCTGTACCTTTATCAGTACAGAAATCTCCTGGGCATGTCCCATCTAGGAGCACAGCCAAGTGTGAAGCTAGGAGGGCGATGGGGGGCTGTCACTCAGGGCTTTCCAGGAAGATCCTATTCAGAAGCCTGGGCTCTTGCAGGCAGGAAGCAGTGTTAATAAAAGTTCTTTTTACTTGAAAGGGCCCCCAAAAAAACCAATAAAGCTGAGCCCAGCCCTTAAAAAAAAAAAAAAAATTGATAAAACCTACAAAAAATAAAGAAGTAGTTTATCGTGGTTCTAAAAGAAAGACGACTGTTTTTCTTTCATTCTTCGTTCTCTTTTCTAAAGGCAGAATTAATTAATCCAGCACTGGGTTGAACTCTAAATGGAATGTGAATTCTGACTCTGGGGGATGTGTAAGTCCCCTGGACTTGGGATAAGCTTGCATTAAAGCAACAGCATTTAAGTAGTGAATTTAAATTCATCCACCAGACAGAGTAAGGCACCAGAAATAGAAAAGAAAGCTAAACGAGGAGAGTGTGTTAGGGAGCAACTCTTGAGGGAAGAAATGCAATTCCCTAAACCTCCCTTAAGGAGCCTTGGTGGTGTAATGGTTCAGTGCTCAGCTGCTAACCAAAAGGTTGATGGTTCAAAGCCACCCAGTGGCTCTGCAGGAGAGAGACCTGGTGATCTGCTTCTGTAAAGAATATAGACTAGAAAACCTTATGGGGCATTTCTATTCTATCACATGGAGTCACTATGAGTCCAAAATCAACTAAACAGTATCCAACAACAAGAATAAGCCTCCCTTGAACCAAAAAGCCCCCAAACCTTGCCATTGAGATGATTACATCTCATAATGACCCCATATGTGCAGAGTAGAACTATACTCCATAGAATTTTCAAGATTGACCTTTTTGGAAGCAGATTGCCAGGTCTGTCTTCTCAGGTGTCTCTGGGTAGTTTCGAACAGCTCACATTTAAGTTAGTAGTTGAGTGCTTAACTGTTTGCACCACCCAAGGACTCTTAAGCCTCCCTTAAGGGCAAAGTAATAATAATACTTAAAGAAACCATAGGGTATCAACAACCCTGATGCATTCCCCTTCCTTTACTTTCCCCACCTCCTCACAGATAAATCCATGGGGTATCCATAGCCTCAGGCTCAGACCTATTTTACTTCCTGAGCAAGGATGACTGAAGGAGGCTGTCACTTCCCACTCTGCAGCCACTGAGGCCATGACACCAGTTGTGACCGCTGCTCCTGCGCCTCTCAGGTTCCTTCTCTACAGCCAGAAGGAAGCTCCCCCAGTGCAGGCCTGAGTCCCTTTGCTTCCCCACACTGACATGCCCACTAGGTCCGGGGATGGACCACTTTCTAGGCTCTTGATTTCCCCTCTGTCCTTTACTCTTCTAGGACTGCAGACCTAAGACCTTGTTACCTTCCATTGTTCTGGTCAATTTCCTCTCCCCAGGCTGTTGTTAGCTGCTGTGGAGTTGGCCCCCAATTCATGGCAACCCCATGCACAAAGGAATGAAATGCTGCCCCATCCTGTGCCATTCCCAGGATTGGTAGCAGATTGGATGATTGTCTTTTCACTGGCTGATTTTCAGAAGTATATTGCTAGACTTTTCTTCTTAGTCCATCTTAGCCTGGATGCTCTGCTGAAACCTATTCGGCATCATAGCAACATCATAGCCTCTACTGACAGACAGGTAGGTGGTGGCTGAGCGTGAGGTGCATCGGCCGGGAATTGAACCTGGGTCTTCCGCATGGAAGGAGAGAATCTATCTCTGAACCACCAATGTCCTGACCTGGCGATCTGCTCCTGTAAATATTACAGCTTAGGAAACCCTATAGGGCAGTTCTACTGTGTCATAGAGGGTCGTGATGAATCGGAATCAGTTCAACAGCACACAACAACAATTATGTATCAGGCACTGTTCTAGGTGCTAGAGACATAGCAGTAAACACAAAATTGTTGCCCTTTTTAAGGCTGTGATCTAGTAGAAAAGATAGGCAAAACAACATAAAGTGAGAAAAAAATATAAATGCAATAGAAAGCAGGAAAGAGGACAGGTAATAGGGAGTGTTGTGATTTTAGATAGAATGAGGGAAGGTCTCACTGAGAAGGTGACATTTGAGTAAAGATCTGAGAGACATTAAGGAGTGAGCCAGGCCATGTGGGTATCTGGAAGAGAGCATTCCAGGCAAAGGAGCGGCCAGTGCAAAGGCCCCGCGGTAAGAGTGGGCCTGGTGTGTGCTAGGTAGCTGTGAGATACAACAGAGAAATGAAGGGAGATTAAGGGAGAAGGTGATTCCAATGCTATAGGATGATGGAGGCCTCTGAAATGGGAAGGAAATGAAACAGGAGCTACTGCAGGGTTTTAACACTGAGAAAATCAATCCCAAAGGATTTTAATTTCCACTAAATCAATAATTTCCTGCCTCAGTTATACCAAATTCCATCTTGGACTCTTCCCACAGAAGCACTTTGGGGCATCAGAATGAGTCTTGCATAAGAAAACTTGGGACCCCACAGTTCATGCAAATCTTTGTTTTTCCCGTTCAGCAGAGAAAGGTGATTTTCAGATTATAAAATTTGACATCAGCTGGAAAGTTTTCCTTTGGTCTTACTTATGCGATTTTTAAAAAGTCCGCAGTGGTCCCCATGAACAGATGTTTGGTTATCCCTTTGACTACAGATTAGACTGAGAGGCTGAGGATTCAGACAATGTTCATCTGAACCTAGGCCTGGATTTATTAGGCTGCCAGGCATCTTAGATCGCAGATAAGCACATTTTCACTCTAGACTTTGCTGTATTAAACTTCACAGGGAAAATTTCTAAAGGTTCAGAAAAGAATGCTTCAAACTAAAACCTCATAAGCCTTTCTTTTCAGTCTTGTCTTCTTTTTTTTCCCTCACCTTTTTTTTTTTTTTTTAATGCAATAATGAAACCATCCTCAATGCCCAACTGATTCCTCTGGAAGCCTGATCGGTGAACTGAATTATCCTTGCTTTTTAAAAAGGAGTATAAACTATTTGTCCAGAATAGGATACTATACACTGTGATGACTTGGTGTGATGTGTGAGAGCCAGTGACCAGGGCTGGAGGCTGGAATTCTGGGGGTGTGGCCTGTCTGCGCTCTGTCCCAGGGCCCGTGGGTACATAGATTACATAGCAATGGGCACAGTTCTGTGGTCCCAGCTCCAGGATGTCATAGGCTCCTGGACATACCCAGTAGGTCCACTCATATCTGGACTTGCTCCAGTTGATCTCTGTGTGGTCTGGATTCAGGCCAAGCCCTGAGTTGACTGCAGAACTGTCCTGGCCCCAAGGTTGCTCTAGAATAAGGCTGATGTTCATTTGTTCAACAAATGTTTATTGAGCATCTGTGTGCCAGCATTGTTCTAGGCACAGGGGCTACCAACCCAGTTGCCGTCGAGTCAATTCTGATTCTTGATGACCCCATGTGTGTCAGAGTAGAACTGTGCTCCATAGGGCTTTCAGTAGCTGAGTTTTCAGAAGCAGATCACTAGGTCTTTCTTCCAAGGAGCCTCTGGGTGGGTTCAAACCACTGACTTTCAGTTAGCAGTGGGCATGTTAACTGTTTTCACCACCCAGGGACTCCAAACCAATAGCCCTCAAGTTGATTCTGACTACAGTGGGGTATAAAACAAACAAAAGTCCCTGCACTTATGTAGCATACATTCTAGTAGGGGTTACAGACAATAAACAAGTTTTGATCCTGGACTGGAGTTCCTGAGGTTGCTATGGATCAGAGAGGAGACTAGGATCTCTCTCCAGACCAGCCCGCTAAGAGCTGTGCTGGACCAGGCCCAGGGAACAGTGATGAGTTAGGCAGGCCTGGGCTGCCCAGAGCTCCTCATGTGGTCGCTAAATGGACTTTGCACTCATGATGTCCTCTGGCCAGGAATGGTTTAGTGCCAGGCCAGGCCCCTATAGGCTACTCTGAACTAGATGAGGCCAGAGTCCCTCCCAGGCCTCCATCCCACATGGCTGCAAATATTGTTCACTTGTGGAATTCAGGGTAAAAACAATCCAAATTCCTATGGTGGATGAAGAAAAAAGTCTGAGGTAGAGGGATGATCTGTCCCTGGGAAGGAAGCAAAAGAACAGGATGAAAGAGAGACCTAGAGATATAGGCTTTTGTCTTAGGCTGGGTTCTTTAGAGAAGCAAAACCAGTAAAGAGTATAAATATACATATATATAGAGAGATTTATATCAAGGCAACAGCTCACACAATTGTAGAGGCTAGAATGTCCCAAGTCTGTAGATCAGGATAGGGCTTCTCCTGATTCACGTAGCCACAGGGGCTGACAAACCCAAGATCTGCAGGTCAGAGAGCAGGACTCTTGCTCACAGGCTATGAAGATTGACGAATCCCAAGATCAGCAGGCAAGACTGCAAGGCTTCTCCTGATTCACATAGCTGTAGGGGCTGGTGAACCCAAAATTGACAGGTAAGCTGCTAACTCAAGTCCCAAGAACCAGAGGTCAGATGAACAAGAGGCAGTTGCAGGATCCAGAACAAGCAAAAACCCTTGGCAAGGCGAGCAGGAAAGTAGGTGGTGGAAAGCGGACAGATGAAGGCTGAGGGGGCGGTGAGCTGCCACAGGCCCTGCCCCTGCCGGTACCACTCAGCAGATTCCATCAAGGGGATGATCACATATCAGATTTCAACAGGGGAGTGATCACAACATTATACAACTGCCAAAACACTGAAAATCATGGCCTAGCCAAGCTGACACACAATCCTAACCATCGCAGCTTTTAAAAGATAAAATGACTCCTCGAGCATGTCCTTTCTTTGCTCCCCAGAGCTGTACACAGCACTTAGACACACATACCCCAGCTCCTACATCCCATATGCATTAAACAAAGTTCAAAATTCATGAGAAAATAAACTAGGCAATTTATCTGTGACACAGATTATATTATCTCCCTGTATAATGACTTATTAGCCTAAAGCTGTGAAAAGGATTGAAGCAACGAGGCTCGAAGCCCAACAACTGTTTCAAACTCATTAACTGGACTTGATTTTAGCCATGTAGATTCCTTCTGATTTGAGGCAGTTCATGTGTACATTTATGTCTGATGCTTCTGTGGTTATGAATGCTTCTGAAAAACATGGGGCTTGGAGGTTGGAAAAGCATGTCTACATCAGAACTGTGCCAGCAGGGAGAGTGAGGGGCATCTGTTATGGGTAAAGGGGAGAAGAACGGGATAGCAAAAAAGTCTAAACAAAATGCAGCAGGGTATGATGGGAGCTGAGTGAGACTTTCTGGTCATTCTAGAATTTCATCTAAAGTTTAAGACTGGTAATAAAATGTCCTAAGCTGCTGGCAATGTAAGTTTAGAAAACCCCAGTGACTATGACCAGCCACAGCCACCACCACTACTATCCACCTGTTATGGATTAAATTGTGTCTTCCCAAAAGATACGTTGAAGTCCTCACCATGTACTGGTGAACGTGATTTTGTTTGGAAATGAGGTCTTAGAGATGTTATCAGTTAACATGAGGTCATGCCTGAGTAGGGTGCAGTCTAATTCAATCTGGGTAGTGTCTTATAAAAGAAGAAAAGAGACAAAGGGAGACAGAAAGGAAAGACAGTCATGTGACAATGGAGTTATGTTGCAGCTGCAAGACAAGGAACACCTGGGCTACGAGAAGCTGAGAGAGACAAGGAAGCACCTTCTCCTAGGACCTTTGGAGAGAACTTTCAGAGAGAACACAGTCTGGACGACACCTTGAGTTTGGACTATTAGCCTCCAGAACTGTGAGACAACAAATTTCTGTTCTTACTGTTGCCATCAAGTCAATTCTGACTCATAGCAACCCTAAAGGACAGAGCAGAACTGCCCCATAGAGTTTCCAAGGCTGTAATCTGTACAGAAGCAGACTGCCACATCTTTATCCCATAAAGCGACTGGGTTCGAACCACTGTCCTTTTGGTTAGCAGCCGAGTGCTTAACCATTGTGAAACCGGGTCTTTTTTTTCTATAAGCCACTCTGTTTGTGGTATTTTCTTACAGCAGCACTAGAAACCTAATACACTATCCCCAGGTAACATACGAGGAGGATTTAGGAGGGAGGGAGGCTCCTTTACAGAGAAGTATAGTGTTCATGAGAAATAAGGAGTGACTCCTTAATGGATCCCTCATAAAGGCTGGGCTTGCCAATCCCCCTTCGTTAAGTTGTTTGGAAATAACTGAGCCTTCAGAAGGACAGAGCACCCAACCAATGCAACTGGGGTTTGGGGAAAGAGGCAGGAGAGACATGTCTAGACTAAGAGGATGGCCAGGCAGAGAGGGGAGCAAGGCATAGCTATGGTTTCTGGTCTCTGAGGTGTTCTGATGGTAGATGCTGCACATGTCAGTAGGTGGGGGCTGCAGAGGTGGATAAGCCTGAGCCTGAGCCACATGTAGAATTTGCAACAGGTACAGAGAGCAGAATGCTGCAAGGCCATAAGCTGTGGCTCACTGGGAAAATGTGGCCACATCTTGCAAGGAACCATGTGGCAGAGACTGTTGGTTGCCTACTTAACAGACATGCTTGCCTTCTTCCTTACTAAGGGAACCTCAGTTCTAGTAGAGGAAGCAATATGCTTGGCTAAAAACTACATTGCCACAAGCACATGAAAAGATGCGTAATGTCATTAGCCATTAAAACCAAAAAGCAAACCTGTTGCCGTCAAGTCAATTCCAACCCATAGCGACCGTATAGGACAGAGTAGAACTGCCCCACGGGGTTTCCAAGGAGCAGCTGGTGGATTCGAGCTCCCAACCTTTTGGTTAGCAGCCAAATGCTTAACCACTATGCCACCTGGGCCCAGCATTAGCCATTAGGGAGATTCAAATCAAAACCACAATAAGATACCACCTTACCTTCATCAGAATAGCAAATATGAAAAAATAGAAAAGAGATGTTGGTAAGGTTGTGGAGAAAGGGGAGCAATTATCCATTGCTGGTGGGACTGTACAGCCACTGTGGAAAACAGCTTGACAGTTTCTCCAAAAGTTGAACAAAAAACTACCATGTGATCCAGCAATTCCACTCCTAGAGGAAGTGGAAGCAGGAATGCAAACAGAAACCTGTACACCAAAATTCAGTGCAGCACTTTTCAAAATAGCCAAAAGGTGGAATAAACAAAAATGTCCATCAACAGATGAATAAACAAAATGAGGTACATACATACAATGGAATATTACTCAGACATAAAGAGGAATGAAATCCTTATGCATGCCACAACAAGAATGAACCTTGAAAACATTATGCTGAGCAAAATAAGTCACAAAAGGCAAATACTGTATGATCTCGCTTATATGAAACAAGCAAATCTATAGAGAGCAAAGATTGTTAGTGGTTACCAGGGGTGGGAGGAAGGAGGAAAGGGAAGTTTTTGCTTAAGAAGCATTGAGTTTATATATTAATGGTGGTGGAATAATTTGGAAAAGGCTATGAGAATGGTTGTACAACATGAAGAATGAAATCAATGTCACTAAAATATACATGTAGAAATTGTTTTAAAAACAACTACATTGCCTAGTTCCCCTTGCAGTTCAAATTGTTCCAGTAAAACAGGTCTGGCCAATGAGTGGAAGTCTTCTGGGGATTTCTGGGAAGGTTTTGCTTTCCAGTTATAGGCACCATCTCTTTCTCTTTTTGCTCCTTTCTTATTTCTTGGAATTTGGATAAGATGGCTGGATCTCCAGCAGTCATTTTGTTAGAATGAAGATGCTGGTCATACTCAAAGGATGGTGGAGCAACAAGCTAGAAAAAACCAAGGATCATTGTACTGGCCCCCAGTGGTCTACTTTCAGACTTCTCATTACCTCTTTTTAATCACTGTTATTTGGGTTTTCTGCTACCTGTAATAGCATTTGATGTAATTACTATGATGCTGAACATGTTTCAGCAGAGCTTCCAGACTAAGACAGACTAGAAAGAAACGCATCATGATCTACTTCTGAAAACCAGCCAGTGGAAACCATATGGATCACCATGGTACTATCCACAACCAATCGTGGGGATGGTACGTGGCTGGGCAGTGCTGTGCATGGAGTCACCACAAGTCTAGGGCTGATTTGATGGCAGCTAACAACAATAAGAACAACAACCACTGCCTAAGAAAGCTGCCGACCACCTGTCTACATAGAGCCCATGGGCAATGAGCCAGATGAGCAGCTAATGACTGAGCCCAGAGGAGGGCTACAGCTCTCCCTGGCAGCATCATAAGGAGAAATTGCTGCCCCCTTGTGCCTTGGCCTGTCCCAGCTCCAAAGAGAAAGGGGAAGAGTATGAGTTCAGACACCCCCACTACTGCCATGAGATGACTGCCCACTCCAAGCCTCCAGCTGGTTTGACAGTGTGTGCAGTGAGCTTTTCACCCAACCTGAAAAAACTGAAAGTGCCTGTTTTAGTAACCAGAGGTAATTGTGAAGTTTTGGAGCCAGGCTGGGATGTTGTTAAGGGGGCAGCTCTCCAGTGAGAAAGAGGAGTTTGACGTGGCACAGTTGCAAAAATTAGGGAAAAAATTAAGATAATTTCATTTCTGTACCCCCCCAGAGTGAAAACATTTCAATAAACAAACCCTTTACAAAATCAGTCTGTTGAATTTCAAGCCTCTTAAAGCCACGCCACATCTCTATGTACTAACATGGAAAGATTTCCAGGATACATTAAACAAGACTAAACAAAACAAAACTAAAAGCAAGTTATATGTTTTTTGTTGTGTTGTTAGGTGCCATCGAGTCAATTCCAACTCATAGCCTCCCCATGTGACAGAGTACAACTGCCCCATAGGGTTTCCTGGGCTGTAATCTTTATGAGAGCAGATCACCAGGTCTTTCTCCCACAGAGCCTCTGGGTGGGTTCGAACCACCAGCCTTTTGGTTAGCAGTCGAGTGCTTAACCATTGTGCCACCAGGGCCCCTTGCAAATTATATAGTGAGATCCATTTTCCAAATTCTGCTCTAAAATGTGTATATAATATGCTAAATTTTGCATAATAAAATGGAGCAGGTAATATATATTTAAGTTTGCATAAAGAAATACTGGAAGCAAACACAGAATTATCTATAGAGTGGATGGAAACAGTGTGAGCAAGGCTCCTTAGAATACATCTCTTTATGTTGGCTTGAATCTTGAATCATGTGAATGTATTCTCTATTAAAAAATTTAAATTGAGAATATTAGTGGAACAGAGTATTAGATTTTCTTATAGAAAAGACGTTTAAAAGGTCAGCAGATGGCTCAAATAGGAAGCTCCAAAACTCTTCCCTCGATACAGTGCAGATAACAAAATCAAAGTGTTCACTGCATTTTTTTTAGACAAGTAGGTCCTCCCTCCTACCCTATCCCCTTGTTTTACAAGACTGGGAAGTTTAGGTGAGCTGTGAGTTACTGGCAACACCAGGAACCAAGTAAGGGAGTTTTAGCTTTTTTTTGGAGAAAAGAAATCTAATATGTGATATTAATAGGAAGAAATAATAATTAATATATTACTGTATATAATTTTACATTAGTTTATTTTTCAAACTTCTTACAGACCAGATTTTCTATACTTGTAAGTAAGAGAAATTTTCTTACAGAAATATACCACTACTGAGAAATAAAACAATTCTATTCATTTAAGGCAAGGGTTGGCAAACTATGGCCCATGGGCCAAATCAGCCAGTTGCCTTTTATAAAAAAATTTTTTATGGCCCATCAGCTAAGAATAGTTCTTACATTTTTTTATATTTTTATTTTTTTATTTTATTGTACTTCAGGTGAAAGCTTACAGAGCAAATAGTTTCTCATGAAATAGTAGTACACATGTTGTTTTTTGACATTGGTTAACAACCCCACAACGTATTAAGCCTCTAAATTCTCAACCTTTTTTTTTGATGAAAATTACAGATGGCCAAAGATACACCGTTTCAAAAATTTCTACATTCACAGTTCAGTGACATTGACTACGCTCTTCCAACTGTGCTGTTATTCTCACTTAAGATGAAGGCTTACAGAACAAAATAGTTTTTCATTTAACAGTTACTACACATGTTGCCCTATGACAATGGTTAACAATCTCACAGCACATCAAGAATATCCTTACTCCACCTTGTGTTCCCTATCACCAGGGGGCTTCCTTGTCCCCTTCTGTCTTCTGGACCTTGTCAGTGGACTATTGTACCTCTTTAGTCTCATTTGTTTATTTATTTATTTATTTATTTTTATTTTATTTAAACACCATTTCAAAACTTTTTACTTACACATTTAAGTGATATTGACTATGCTCTTCCAATTGTGCTGCCATTCTCGCCCAAGATGAAGGCTTACAGGACAAAACAGCCTCCCATTTAATAGTTACTACAAATGTTGCCCTATAGCAGTGGTCAACAATCTCACAATACATCGACAGTGTCCTTATTCAATTTGTGTTCCTTATCATCAGTTTCCTACTCTCCCTCTGCCTTCTGGCCCTTGTCACCGGACTCCTGTACATCGTTAGTCCCATTTAGTTTTACTGGGGTGTCCATTCCCAGGCTTAACATCGAACCTTGAAGGTAACTTCACCTCTGAGCTGAAAGGGTGTCTGGGGGCCACACTCTCGAGGTTTCTCTAGTATTCTTTAGGCCAGTATATCTGGTCTTTTTTTTTTTTTTTTTTGGGAGTTAAAATTATGCTCTACATCCTACTCCAGCTCTGCCCAGAACCCTCTGTTGTGATCCTGGTCAGAGGAGTCATTGGTGGTAGCCGGGCACCATCCAGCTGTACTGGGCTCAGTCCCGTGGAGGCCTTGGTAGCTGTGGACCATTAGTCCTTTGGACTAATCTTTTCCTTGTATCCTGTTCTCTTCGTTCTCCCTTGTTCCCGAAGGGATGAGATCAGTGGAGTATCTTAGATGGCCGCTCATAGGCTTTTAAGACCCCAGACACTACTCACCAAGGTAGAATGTAGAGCATTATCTTTATAAGTAGTGTCATGCCAATTGAGCTAGTTGTTCCCCGAGATCATGGTCCCCAGAGCCCTCCGTCCAACAACTCAGTCCCTCGGGGGGTTTGGATGTGTCTATAGGGCCTCCATGACCTTTCCTTGTGCAGGTTGTGTTAGTTTCCCCTGTACTATGTACTGTCTCATCCAAGTTACCACTTACCTATTACCTATTTAGTATTCCCCCCCCCCCCCCATCCCTGGTAACCAACAAGGATTGTTACATTTTGCATGTGAATTTTTTCATGGGTTTTTACAATAGAGGTCTCATACAATATTTGTCCTTTTGTGATTGACTTATTTCACTCAGCTTGATGTCCTCCAGTTTCACCCATGTTATGAGATGGTTCACCGATTCATTGTTCTTTCTTGTTGCATAGTACTCCATTGTGTGTATGTACCATAGTTTGTGTATCCATTCGTCTGTTGATGGACATCGAGGTTGTTTCCATCGTTTTGCTATTGTGAATAATGCTGCCATGAACATAGGTGTGCATATGTCTATTCGAGTGATGACTCTTATTTCTCTAGGATATATTCCTAGGAGTGGGACTGCTGGATCGAATGGTACGTCTATTTCTAGCTTTCTGAGGAAACGCCATATCATTTTCCAAAATGGCTGTATCATTTTGCATTCCCACCAGCAGTGTATAAGAGTTCCCGTCTCCCCGCAGCCCCTCCAACGTTTGTTATTTCCAGTGTTTTTGATTCGTGCCAGTAATGCCGGGGTGAGATGGTATCTCATTGTGGTTTTAATTTGCATTTCTCTAATGGCTAGTGATCGCGAGCATTTCCTCATGTGTCTGTTGGCCATTTGAATGTCTTCCTTGGTGAAGTGTCTGTTCATTTCCTTTGCCCATTTTTTGATAGGATTGGTTGTCTTTTTGTTGTAGAGGTGTTGGATTTTCTTGTAGATTATGGAGATTAGACCTTTGTCTGACTTGTACTGTCCAAAAATTTTTTCCCAGTCTGTAGGTTCTCTTTTAACTCTTTTGGTGAAATCTTTTGAAGAGCATAGATGTTTGATTTTTAGAAGATCCCAATTATCTAGTTTATCTGTTGGGTTTTTTGTGTTGATGTTTATGGTTTGTATCCTGTTAATGCCATGTATTAAGGTCTGAAGTGTTGGTTCTATTTTTTCTTCTATGAATTTTATAGTTTGAGGCTTTATATTCAGGTCTTTGATCCATTTTGAAGTAGTTTTTGTATATGGTGTGAGGTATGGGTCCTGTTTCATTTTTCTACAAATGGATATCCAGTTTTGCCAGTACCATTTGTTAAAAAGACTGTCTTTTCCCCATTTGATGTATTTTGGGCCCTTGTCAAAAATCAGGTGACCGTAGGTGGATGGATTTACATCTGAGTTCTCAATTCTGTTCCATTGGTCAATGTCTCTGTTGTTGTACCAGTACCAGGCTGTTTTGAGTACTGTAGCTGTATAGTAGGTTCTCAAGTCAGGTAGTGTGAGTCCTCCAACTTTATTCTTCTTCTTCAGTAGTGCTTTACTTATTAGGGGTTTCTTCCCTTTCCATATAAAGTTAATAATTAGTTTTTCCATCTCTTTGAAGAATGTTGTTGGTATTTGGATCGGAATTGCATTGTATTTGTAGATTGCTTTAGGTAGAATTGCCATTTTCACAATGTTGAGTCTGCCTATCCATGAGCATGGTATGTTTTTCCATTTATGTAGATCCCTTTGGGTTTCATGCAGCAGTGTTTTGTAGTTTTCTTTGTATAGGTCTTTTATATTCCTGGTCAGATTTATTCCTAAGTATTTTATCTTTTTAGGGGCTATTGAAAATGGTATTGATTTCTTGATCTCCTTTTCATCGTTCTCTTTACCGGTGTATAGGAATCCAACTGATTTTTGAATGTTTATCTTGTATCCTGCTACTCTGCTGAATCTTTCTATTACTTCCAGTAAATTTCTCGTGGAGTCTTTAGGGTTTTCTATGTATAGTATCATATCATCTGCAAACAGGGAGAGTTTAACTTCTTCATTACCAATTTGGATGCCCTTTATTTCTTTCTCTTGCCTTACTGCTCTAGCTAGAACTTCCAGCACAATGTTAAATAGGAGTGGTGATAAAGGGCATCCTTGTCTTGTTCCTGTTTTCAGGGGGAATGTTTTCAGCCTTTCTCCATTAAGAATGATGTTGGCTGTTGGTTTTGCATAGATGCCCTTTATTATGTTGAGAAATTTCCCTTCTATACCTATTTTATTGAGAGCTTTTATCAGGAATGGGTGTTGGACTTTGTCAAATGCCTTTTCTGCATCAATTGAGATAATCATATGATTTTTTCTTTCCTTTTATTTATGTGGTGGATTACGTTGATGGATTTTCTAATGTTAAACCATCCTTGCATACCTGGTATGAATCCTACTTGGTCGTGGTGTATTATTTTTTTGATATGATACTGAATTCTATTGGCTAGAATTTTGTTCAGAATTTTTGCATCTATATTCATGAGAGATATTCATCTGTAATTTTCTTTTTTTGTGATGTCTTTGCCTGGTTTTGGTATCAGCGTTATGCTGGCTTCATAGAATGAATTTGGAAGTGTTGCTTCCTCTTCTATGCTCTGAAATAACTTGAGTAGAACTGGTACGAGCTCTTCTGTAAATGTTTTGTAGAATTCTCCAGTGAAGCCATCTGGGCCAGGGCTTTTTTTGGTTGGGAGGTTTTTTATTACCTTTTCAATCTCTTCTCTTGTTATGGGTCTGTTCAGATTTTCAATATCACTTTGTTGTAGTTTGGGTAGGCCGTATGTTTCTAGAAATTTATCCATTTCCTCTAGGTTTTCAAATTTGTTGGAATATAGTTTTTCATAATATTCTGTTATAATCCTTTTTATTTCAGTTGGGCCTGTTGTAATGTCCCCCATTTCATTTCTTATTTGGGTTATCTGTGCCTTCTGCTGTTTTTCTTTTGTCAGTCTGGCCAGTGGTTTGTCGATTTTGTTGATTCTTTCAAAGAACCAACTTTTGGTTTTGTTGATTCTTTCTATTGTTTTTCTGTTCTCTATTTCATTGATTTCTGGTCTGATCTTTACTATTTCCTTTCTTCCAGTGGTTGTAGGCTTTTTTTGTTGTTCTCTTTCTATTTGTTTGAGTTCTGTAGTTAATGTTTTGATTTTGTCCCTTTCTTCTTTTTTGATATGTGCATCTATTGCTATAAATTGTCCTCTGAGGACTGCCTTTGCTGTGTCCCAAAGATTTTGGTATGATGTGTTTTCATTTTCATTTGATTCTAGGAATTTTTTAATTCCATCTCTGATTTCTTCTATTACCCATTGATGTGTAAGCAGATTATTATTCAGTTTCCATGTGTTTGATTTTTTTTCCTTGCTCTTTCTAGTGTTAATTTCTACCTTGATGGCATTGTGGTCAGAGAAGATACTGTGAATTATCTCAGCATTTTGGATCTTGTTGAGGATTGCTCTGTGGCCTAAGATGTGGTCTATTCTGGAGAACGTTCCATGTGCATTGGAAAAGAATGTGTACTTTGCAGCGGTTGGATGGATTGTTCTATATATGTCTATGAGGTCCAGTTGGCTGATTGTGTCCTTTAGGTCTTCTGTATCTTTGCTGAGTTTCTTTTTAGTTGTTCTGTCCTTTACTGAGAGTGGTGTGTTGAAGTCTCCTACTATTATTGTGGAACTGTCAATTTCTCTTTTCAGTGCTGTTAGAGTTTTTTTTATGTATTTTGGAGCCCTGTCATTGGGTGCATAGATATTTATTATGGTTATGTCTTCATGATGGATCATCCCCTTAATCATTATATAGTGTCCTTCTTTGTCTTTTATGGTAGATTTTGTTTTAATGTCTATTTTATCTGAGATTAGAATTGCCACTCCTGCTCTTTTTTGATAGTTGTTAGCTTGATATATTTTTTTCCAACCTTTGATTTTTAATAAATTCACATCTTTGTTTCTAAGATGTGTCTCTTGTAGACAGCAAATAGATGGATCCTGTTTTCTTATCCATTCTGCCACTCTCCGTCGCTTTATGGGTGCATTGAGTCCATTTACGTTCAGTGTAATTATTGATAGATGTGAGTTTGTTGCTGTCATTTTGTAGTGCTTTTTTTTGTGATGCTGAAGTTTTCTTTGTTCTTCTTACTCTCTTGTGCTGAGTTCCTTTTGTTTGTGGATTTTGTGTTCATTTCTTTTGTTTTTGTAGGTTTTGTTTTTGTTGAGACTTTATGTTTTTCGTCTTTATTTTTATGAGTTGGTTTGTTAACTTTTTTTGTGGTTACCATGAATTTTACCCTTATCTTTATAATTTTGAAGCAGTCTACCGTTACTTGGTATCGCCTTGCCTTCTTCTCCTTTAGAAGGTTCTATACCTATGCCGTTTGTTCCCTCTTTCATTGTTTTGATGTTGTTGTCATCCTTTGATTGATTTCTCTGATTCCCTGTTGTATATCTTTTGTTTTTGGAAAGTCGTCTGTAGTTCAGTTCCTAGAATGGTATCTGGTTCATGTGAACCTGCATCCTAGGTCCTAGGTCCTGCCTGAGGGCTAAAGCTGTTTGTCCTCACATCGAAGAACTCCCTTTAATAATTCTTGTAAGTTTGGTTTGACTTTTGCATATTCCTTTAGTTTCTGTTTATCTGGAAATGACCTAATTTCACCATCAAATCTGAATGAGAGTTTTGCAGGATATATTATTCTTGGCTGACAATTTTTTTCTTTCAAGATTTTATATATGTCATCCCATTGCCTTCTTGCCTGCATGGTTTCTGCTGAATAATCTGAGCTTAGTCTTATTGTTTCTCCTCTGTATGTGACTTCTTGTTTTTCACGAGCTGCTCTCAGGATTCTTTGTTTGTCTTTAGTTTTAGCGAGTTGAATATGATATGTCTTGGTGATTTTCTTTTGGGGTCTCTTCTATATGGGGTTCGTTGAGCTTCTTCGATGACCAGCTTTTCATCTTTCATGATATTGGGAAAGTTTTCTGTCAGCAGTTCCTCAATGATCCTCTCTGTGTTTTCTGTTTTCTCCCCCTGTTCTGGTATGCCAATCACTCGTAAGTTTTTGCTTTTAATTGTGTCCCACATAACTCTCAGGGTCTCTTCATTTTTCTTTGTTCTTTTTTCTGAGTTTTCCTGAAACAGAGTTGTATCCAAGTGTTTGTCTTCAGTTCCACTGATCCTGTCTTCCATGGTTTCAAATCTACTTCTCAGCCCTTCTATGACACCGTCCATTTCTGAAATCTTGTTGTTTATCTTTTGGATTTCTAATTGTTGTTTTTGTATAATTTCGAGTTGTGAATTTATTTCGGCATTTTGTTCTTGCATCATCTTCCTGAATTCTTCCAATTTTTTGTCTGTGTTTTCCATAAATTTGTCTATTTTTTCCTCATGTTTGTCAGCTTTTTGCCTCAGTTCTTGGAAAATTCCGAGTATTAGTGATTTGAGTTCCGTATCAGGTACTTCTAGTGCATTTTCTTCCACAGGAGAGTTATCTGGTGTTTTAATTTGGACGCCTATTGGAGCCATCTTGTCTTGTTTTTGTAAATGTTTTGATATTGTTTGCTGTTTTCGGGGCATTCAGTAGATATTTCTCTCGTTTATTGATTATAGATTTTTTTTTTTTTTCGTTCTTGTGGTACAGCTGGGCAGATCTAGTTGAGGAGGAGCCACTGGGATGGGTTGCTTGTGGCACTCACCGCAGCCACCAGGATGGTCGGTAGTCAGTGCTGGGCAGGTTCCAATAGGGCGTGCCTGCACCGCTTGGTGATGTGATGTCTAGTGCACGGTGCAGGTAGGTAGGGTGCAGCGGGAAGATGGTTATGTGTGAAGCTAAGCTGGATATGCGAGAGAGGAGAGAGGAGGAGGAGCAAAAAGCGTACAAACATAAAAGAATGCTAGGGGAGCTTGTCGTTGGAATGTACAGATGAGAGACTATGGGATGGAGGAAACCAGAAGGGGGAAGAGAAAGAAAAGGAAAGAATGACCAAATAAAAATCAGAAAAGTTAAAGAACTGCAAAGTTCCCAGGGATCCCACCGATGTAGCTATGAGGTCTGGGGGAGTCGGTCTCAATTTTCACAGCTCAGCCTGGCCAGAAGGTACAGAGGCATACATTGCCTGGTATTCAGGGATCAGAAAGAGAAGGAAGAGATAGAGAGACAAGAAATTAAGCAATGAAGAAAGACAAAAGAGAAAAAGAGGTAAAAGATGACAAAACTAATCAAAAAAGGAAGAAAAATAAAATTGAGAAAAAAAAAAAGGGCAACACCAGCAGTCAGTGCCTACAAATGGGACCCAGAGAGCCCCCACTCAGGGGCACGAATTCCAAGAAGCCGGTAGTCTCGGGGTTAAGTGACCGTGGCCACGGGAAGCAGAGGGGCCAACGAACAAAGGCCCCGGGATCCCACCCACGCGGGAGCCCAGACCTAGAAACAGCCACACGCCCGCACGCAGCCCTACAGCCCCGCAGGAGAGAGCAGAGACAGCACTCGGAACCAGGCACCCAGGCAAAAGGAGGGGGAGGCGGCAGAAAAAGGTTCGCTAGGTGCCAGCAAACGGCTCCCAGAAAGCCTCCAGCCCGGGCGCGCGGAATCCAAGCACCGGCGCCCCCCAGCTCGGGGACTCCGGCCACGGAAAGCAGAGGGGCGAACGAACAAAGGCCCCGGGATCCCACCCACGCGGGAGCCCAGACCTAGAAACAGCCACACGCCCGCACGCAGCCCTACAGCCCCGCAGGAGAGAGCAGAGAGGGCACTCGGAACCAGGCACCCAGGCAAAAGGAGGGGGAGGCGGCAGAGAAAGGTTCGCTAGCTGCCGGCAAACGGCTCCCAGAAAGCCGCCAGCCCAGGTGCGCGGAATCCAAGCACCAGCACCCCCCAGCCCAGGGACCCTGGCCACAGAAAGCAGGGGATCCCCAGCTGAGGCGGAGAGGGGTGGGTGGTGGGAGAGCGCGCACCGCAGTTTACCGGTCGTTCTGTCTCTGACCAGATGCTCTGCAAGGCTGCTCTCCCGTTTGCTGGTCTCCGATAGGAATCCAAGATGGTGGATCCGCGCTGCGTTAGCTGGTAAGGAATCTCTGCCTGAGTCTCTCCTCGCTCTCTGTTCTCTTTTAGTATTCTCACTCCGTTTGGTGTTTGGCTGAGTTCTTTATCTCTTCATCTGGTGTTCTAGGGTTTCAGGATTGTTGATTCTCTGTTAGGCTTAGTTTTTCGGATCTTTGCTGTGGAGGGACGGCGTGGTGTTTCTGCCTAGAGCGCCATCTTGCCCAGATCTCTCTAGTTCTTACATTTTTGAATAGTTGTATTTTAAATGGTCATATAAATAAAAAACCATTGCACTAGAATTGACCCCGACTCATGGCGACCCATGTGTGTCAGAATAGAACTGTGCTCCAAAGGGTTTTCAATGGCTGAGTTTTTGGAAGTAGATCACAAGATATTTCTTCCGAGGTGCTTCTGGGTAGACTCCAACCTCCAACCTTTCAGTTAGTGGATGAGTGTGTTAACTGTCTGCACAACCCAGGGACACTGGTTAAATAAATACCTACATAATATCCTCACATTTTCCTCTTGGCTTGTAATGTCTAAAACATTTACTATCTGGACCTTTAAGAAAATGTTTGCCATCTCCAGATTTAAGTAAGGCCTTTTGAGACTCATTTTTCAAGTTCTGCTATAAAATGTGTAGCCCAGACTGAGGCTGCCTTATAGCCAAACACATTCCCCCAAAAACATAAAGGCCATTTAGTGACGAAGCAAGGCTAGTCATGACATCGAGTTTTTATTGGTGGGGCAGGGTTAGGCATCACAGACACACACGCACACACACACATTTCCCATGTTGAAAATGGGAAAACATTGCCTTGTGTTGAATTTTTCTTTTGTACCAAACTCCTCATTTGGTATCCAAATCCTTGAAACACGATATAGTTGGGTCTAGTTCCAGCTGCCGGACACAGAGAAGAAGGCCCAGCATGCATAACTCTGAATGTCACTGGCCCATGAATGTGGCCCTTAAATGAAGAAAAGGTGACACATGTCAGCCTGTTGCACTGGGTTCTGTGGCTTGAAAGAGACTTCTGCATTGTATGTGCATCTAACTAATTGGAACTTGGACTTGTCACATCTTTTTTAGCAATGGCATTGTAACAGCATGGACCCATCCATCATCTTGTCATCCTTATGAAAATGGTTTCCAGTGGTCAGCTTGTCATAGTTAATTAGTCTTCCAGTGTATGAAGAGTCAGAAGCAAAGCAACTTTGAGAGCCAGGAATTCAGACACCGTTAGCAGTGAACTCCAGGAATATCTGATCTTTCCTGCCTTTTAATCAGAACCCTTTCATCTGAGAGGGAGACTGTACTTGTTGTTAGAGGTACAGCTAGCCTAGTTCTGCCTTCTGTTCTCGGTTCTGGAGCTAACTTTAGCAACCACAAGGAAGCCAGTGAGTCTCTGAGGCCTCAAATATGTGAAATACAGGAAGTTCTAGAGTAGAAGGTGGCTGATGGCTATTCAAATGCAGATATTGTTGAGGTCTTAATCAGACAAAAGTAGGTCACAAGATAGATACTGCTATGTAACCCCAAAGCTTAGTTGTTTATAAAACAAACAAACAAAAAAAAAAACCCATTTATTTAGCTCATGATTCTGTAAGTCATCGTTTTAGTCTGGGCTCAGTTGGGCTTCCTCATGTATCCACAGTCAGTTGTGTGTCCAATAAGTGGCTTTGCTAATCTTGGCTGGGCTCTCTCACAAGTCTCAGGCTTTGGCTGGGACAATGGGGCTCCTTTTCTCTGCTCTACGTGGTTTCTTATCCACCAGCAGGCTAGCTCAGGCTTGTTCACATGGTTGAGACAGGAGCCTCAAAAGAGAGAGTGGACATGTGCAAGATCTCTTGAGGCCTAGGCATGGAGCTGGCACAATGTCACTTCCATCACGTTCTAGTAGCCAAAGTAGCCGTAAAACCAGCCCAGATTCAAGAAGGTGGGGAAGCAGACTCTACCTCTTGATGGAAGAAGCTCAAGGTCACATGCAGGGGCAGGGATAGAAGAAGGGGGAGAATTGTGACCATTTTTGCAATCTACCACTGGGAGCTAAGAGATTAAGGAACATGTGTTAAGGTGTGTAGTAGCACCCTACTGCCAGTACAGGTAAGGTGGGAAGTGATCATTGCCTCAAAGTCTGGGAGCTAGGATCATAAGAGAGGGACCAATCAGAGGAATCCAGTGACCTCAGCTAGAGGTCATGCCACTCTTGTTGTCCTTGGTCTCTTTCCAGACATAAAAGGGTGAGAGAACCTCCAACAGAGAAGCCACACCTGCAGTAGATGGATAAGTGTGCTAGTAGTGCCCATCCGGGTTTCAGGTCAATTTAGAAAAGAAAGAGGGTACTTCTTCCACGTACACTGGGAATACAGGCTCTGAGTTTGACAGCCTAGTGGAGAAGAATCTTCTGCACCCAGGGAAGTGACCTCTTTAACCAAGAGGCAGTGCATTTGATGCTACAAGCACAGTGTTAATGAGGCAGACAGACATGACTTCTAATTGTGGTTTAACACCTTCCTAACTGAGTGACTTCAGGGAAGTCACTTAACCTCTCTGAGACTCAGTTTCATCATCTGTAAAATGAGGATAACAATATCTACCTCATAGGGTTGTAAGGGTTATTAAAAGAGATAACACATGTAAAATGTCTAAGGCAACATCTGGAATACTAATTGTTCTCCGTTAGTGCTCATTGTTATTATCCTTCTAACCTTTATGCTATTGCTTCTTCATGAGTGACCCAAGAAGAAATCTATTTTGCAGCCCTGAGCTCTCCTCCTGACCTTTAAAACAAGCATTTCATGTGGATGTCTCACTGTCAACTCAAACTCAACATGCATGAAGCTAAACAAATCTGTCCCTTCAAACCACTTTCCTCACCCAACTTTTCATACCCATTCATTCGACACCACCATATAACCACCTCAGTTTGTCTCTGTGTAGTTGTCTTTGACTCCTTTCTTCCCCTCAGCGCTCATGTCCAGTTTTCAAACAATGTTCCATTTTCCCTACTAATTGTTGAAACTGAGCTGTTCTCGCTTTATGTTTTGAGTACCACTATAGAGTTCATACAAGTTTCCCTGTTTCCAGGCTCTCTACAACTTAATCCATTCTGCACATTGCTGTAAAATTCATCTTCCAAAAGGCAATTCCTTGCTTTACCTCCTACGAGATTGTATCCAGCCACTAAGTCTGTCTTTCAAAGCCCTCCTCAACCTGACTCCAGTCCCCATTACTGACCTTCTCTTCCAGGATTCCAGATAAAGTCATTTTGCATCATAAATTTTGTGTTCCCAGTAAAAGTGTAAGTCTGTAGAGCAGGGGTTAGCCCATGGACCAATTCTGTATGGCCCACAAAGCCTAAAATATTTGCTAACTGTCCCTTTACAGAAAAAGTTTCCTGACCCCTGCTCTAGAGGGTAGAAGCATATCTTGGACTACCTTTTTTCCCTTATAAATCTGTATACCTGTCAATAATTATTTACTGAATGAATGTCCTACTTACCCCCTAAGCAACCCCGTGATTTCCTGTTTCTACCTGGATAAACCCTTTCAATACTCTAAGCCCCCACATCATGTCCTCTAGGAAGCCCTTCTGATGACTCCTGCTGAATTCTGAGTTCCAGTAACACTAAACTATTCATCTGGCACTCATCTTCTGCTTCCTTTTAGTTCTCTGCATCAGAGTGGGTCAGAAACCTAACAGATGTCATTTCCTCACCCATCAACTTGTTATCTTCTACCCTCAGAATTCAGTAGCTGTTACCTGCTCTGGGAAATTTTCTCTTACTCCATCCTTCCTCTCCCCACCCAAGCTGAGTTGGTGTCCCTTCTTTGTGCTCTCATAGCCCTCTGGATTTCCCACCAGGACACTTATCTTTGTGTACTGTAGTTGTTGGTTTACTTCTCGGATTCTCCAACCGTACTGTGAGCTCCTTGAAGGTAAGGTCAGTATCTCATTCACTCATATATTCTCAGCACCTGGCATGGTGCCTTACTCATGGAGACACCCAATTAATATTTCTGAATGAATGGTTGTTTGATCAATATTTGTTGATTGATAAAATGACCGTAAAATATTTGGGACTATTCTTCATGACTTCTTATTTATATATTTCAGTTCTCTAGCTACTCTCTTATGTATAAATATTTCCCTTAGTTATGTATCTCTAAGGAGCCCTGGTGGCATAACGGTTAAGTGTTCAACTGCTAACTGAAAAGGTTGGCAGTTTGAACCAACCCAGTGGCTCTGTGGGAGAAAGACCTGGCATATCTACTTCCATAAAGCCTAGGAAACTGTATGGGGCAGTTCTACTCTGTCACATGGGGTCACTATGGGTTGAAAATTGACTCGAAGGAGCACAACAACAATGTGCATCTGTGGGTAATTTGGATCTCTGGATATCAGTAAATAAGCATCAAATTGTTGGTTACATTACTCAAGGTATCAGGTCAAAATTGGGGCAACGGGGAGAAACCAAGCTAGAAGATCCTCTGAAAACCTAGGTCTTGGGTAAGAATAACAAGTGCCTTTATCTTGACCTATACTTCTCTCTTGGACTATGGGCTAAACGAGCACGCACAGCAGCTCTCCTCTTTATGAATTAGGCATTCCAAGGACAGTCCTATTGCTGAATAAAAAAGTCCATAACCAAACGATAGGACACTCATGACCAGCTTTATGAATCAAGGCCGAGCCTGCTTACAGCTCTATGTTCACCTAGTGTAAAATAATACCAAATGTTTGGACTTGGAAACCATGTGCTAAACGTTGGGATAATAGACCATCACACACATATAATCAGATGTGGAAAATGGCATCCTGGAGACCATTTAAGCCCTGAAAAGGAGAAGCAAGAGCCTCATTCTGCAGAGAACTTCTTTCCCACTCCTGATCTTCTCTCCGGAGGCGCTAGCTGCTTGGATTACCCTCCCACCCCTTCGTCATCCTCACAGTTTTTCCTCAGAGCATGCCATACTGCAGTCACATTCAGTTTAGCTGCCAGTGATCAGTTTCATAAATGTAGATGAATTAGAGACACACTGTAAAGTGGTCAGCCACATCAGCCCAGACTTTCTTGCAGTAAAACGTATGCACAATAACCAGATATTCCATGTTCTGTGTGTGCTGGTAAGGGGCCCTGGTAGTGGAGTGGTTAAGCGCTTGGCTGCTAACTGAAAGGTCGGTGGTTTGAACCTACCATCTGCTCTGTGGGAGAGATATGTGGTAATCTGTTTCTGTAAATATTACAGCCTTAGAAACCCTATGTGGCCCTATAGGGTTGCTATGAGTCAGAAGCAACTCAGTGGCAATGGGTTTGGATTTTTTTTTTTTTTTTGGTGTGTGCTGGTGGTTTCCCTAGGAGCCTTCCCTCACTGAGTTAAAGTAGAAATGAAGCACAGAAGCTCACCAGATCACACAGAGAACAGACATTTGGGATTTTAAAAATGTCTGTTAAATGTCTAGATAGATGGTATATTACCCTGTAGCCTTTTTAAAATCTGTGAGACATGCCATGAATACTGTTGCCTAAAAAAAAAAAAAAAAAAAACACCTCTCTGGAAAACCCTTGGATGTATCAGAAAAGAAAGGCAGCAGCCCCAACATCTGAGGTGGGAAAAGTTCCTCATTCATTTCAGGAAATATCTATTTCCTCAAGAGTTACAGAACAGGGAAGAGCAAGCTGAATGTTTTGCTCAAAATGGTCATCTGATTGGCCATGTGTGAAATATAATGCAGTTTGGCCCTAAAATAATATACTGCCCCCAGTGCAGGCAAAGAGAGACTCAAGTTTCTTCAGAACCACACTGAAAGTGCGATGAGTGGTTGGGATAGCAAGCTCAGTCAAAAAACCAGTTGCCGTCAAGGTGATTCCAACTCATGATGACCCCATGTGTGTCAGTGCAGAACTGTGCTCCGTAGGCTTTTCAATGGGTGGTTTTTTTCAAGTAGATCGCCAGGGCTCTCTTACAAGGCTCTCTGGGTGGACTCAAAACTGCAAACTTTCAGTTAACCATTTGCCCCACCCAGGGACTCCTTCAGCTGAAATAGACACTTTTATATAGACCCAGATGGCCTGAAGACAGGTCCTCAGCACCTGAGCCTCTTCTCTACTGCCATGTGCACTTGTGACAACTCCATAGGACAAAGCTGAGCAAGAGGTCAGTCTGTTTTTTGTTGGGGCTTCGGTCAAACTGCAGAGGAGAATAATCATGAGGAATGTGATGGTTAGACCAAAACTGCTCTAAAACTTTGCTTTTGTTTTTTCCCTCCCAAAGTCTGTATGTGAGTCGCACTTTTTACCACTCTGTTGTGAGGAGAGGTCAATCTGAAGCCCACAAGCCACTGACAAGAGTCAGAGAAAAAAGAGAATGTGCTCAATAACCAGAGTAAAAATGGCAGACACCCAGGTCTCCTCAGCAGCTCTAGGCATGTCTCATCCCACCCAGTGGGGAGAGCAAGACAGCTACCAAAAGAGAGGGCAGCATGGTCCTTGTTTGAATTTGAGGGAAAAGAGTAGATAGAAGCATGGAGAGGTGTCTTGTTCTGCTGCTATAGGCCAGCAAGGGCCATTTGGTAAATAAGACAAAACAGAGCAAAGCAAGCAAACAACAATAGCAATAACAAAGCAGGGTAAAGGGTCCATTTCTGAGCAGTCCTGGGCAGGCTGAGATGCCGTCCTGCCCTGATAAAGGCACTTTATTAGTTGTTCTGCAAAAAAAGGGGAAGGCTTTTCCTGCCCCAAAATATGCAGTTGCAAAGCAATTCCACTTGGCCTGGCGCATAGCACAGCTATTCTCAAGCTTGGCAAGACCAGCCCAGGAGAGAACAAAAAAATTGCAAATGGGGGAAAAGTGAATCCTTCCTTCCTTCCTTTGCTTCTTTATCTCTCTCGGTGCTCACAGGCTTTCAGGAAGAAGCCCTGTCTCTGTTTTTCAGATAATTAAGTAGTTATTTTTAGATGGCCAACTTAAGGAAAAAAAAAGATGAAAGATGATGGTTCTTTATATTTATATAGGGTTTTACAGTTTTAAAAGCACATTTACCTACTCACCTAAACTGGGTGCACTTAAGGCATAGGATGGAAATTAGGCAGAAGGAGTCACAAAACTTTGTTATGCCTACTTCCAGCCACTAACATCAAGGTCCCTGGGTGGCACAATCAATTAAGCGCTCAACTACTAGCCAAAAGATTGGCAGTTCAAACACACTCAGAGACGAAACAAAGGCCTGGGGATCTGCTTCCTAAAAGTCACAGCCTTGAAAACCCTATGAAGCACAGTTCTACTCTGACACACATGGGCACCATGAGTAGGAATCAACTTGGCAACTAACAACATACAACAATTCTGACGCTGATCACCAACATCATGTTAGAATTTCTGTCTTGTCTTGGTCCAAGCTAATGGTGGCCTCTCCATGTTCTGTTAACATGTCTTGGATCTGATTCCAGTGCACCTTTTTGTCCATACAACTGAATTAGTTCTGTGCTGTTAGTCTGATGCAAACATCCCACTTGTTTACCACCTGCACCCTTACCCAGTTATGTGACTGCCATTACCCATCCCACAACTGGAATTCAGTGTAATCAGAAGTTAAGTTGATTTCACTTAATTCTGTACCCAAGCATGATACACACGACTTCTCCTTCCCCTCCTCTCCCCTCCCCTGCTCACTAGCTCACTTTCTCTCTCTCTCTTCCTCCCTCCCTCTCTGCTAGATATTGTTTGTTGTCAATCAGCGTTCATTCCCACTCCCATCCATACTCTCCTTTGTATCTCAGGGGCTAGAAGACTGGAAACTATATTTCTCAGACCCCTTTGCTTCCAGGTGAGAAGCATTCTAGCAAGATTTGGAATGTTAAAAAAGGGGAGGGGGTGCTAGTCTCTCTCTGGCAATGGTATGGCAGACATATGGGCTACAGCAAATGTGAGTTTTTGCAACAGACTTCATGTTCTACTGTCAATCATGACTCAAGCTCAAGGGACAGCTAGGAGGTCAGCAGTAGTTTCTCGATCCTGGGATATTAGCAGCAACTGTGTGATCTTTGGATCATGGCTATAGAAGGGTAATCTGAAATCTAGAGGCAGATCCTCCAAATTACCTTCTTTCAGCACATCCAACAGTTTTGTCCACAATTCTCTTAGTGCTTGAAATACTTAGTAGCGTGGTTCTCAAAGAGTGGTCCTGGACCAGCAGCATCACCATCACCTGAGAACTTGTTAGGAATGCAAATTCTTCAGCATCCCTCTCCCCTCGACCTTTGAAATAAAAATCTCTGGAGGTGGGACCCAGTAATCTGTGTTTTTACAGGCCCTCCAGGTGATTCTGGCACACTAAATCTGAGAACCACCGACTTACCGATATTTATTTTCCAATCATAAAACCACCACTGATATACACACACCTTCTCAATATGTGGAAACCCTGGTGGTGTAGTGGTTAAGAGCTATGGCTGCTAACCAGAAAAGGCAAGCAGTTCAAATCTACCAGGTGCTCCTTGGAAACCATATGGGGGCAGCTCTACTCTGTCCTATAGGGTTGCTGTGAGTCAGAATTGACTCGACCGCAATGGGTTTGGTTTGGTTTTCTCAATATGCATTGCTTTTTCATGATTATAAAACAATTGTGTTTATTGTAGAAAGTTTGGAAAGGTACATAAAGTGTGAACAGTAACAACAACACAAAACGCCCACAAATACCACTACTGAGAGTTAACTAGAATTAACGTATTGGTTTATTCCTTCTAGTCGTTTCTCTATACATACATATTTATGCATACATTTACAAAACTGGTTCATAGTTTTGTATCTGCTTTGTTTCACACATATTGTATCAGGAGAGTTTCTCTGCCCCACTAAATATGCCTTGGAAACACGGTATTTAAAGCCTATTTGGTGTTCCCTGTTATGGAAGCTTCATAATAATTAACCATTCTCCTACTGATGAATATTTATGATGTTTCTGGGTTTTGCTATTATACATGGATGCTACACTGGATATCCTCATCCTTGTTCCTGAATATTTTGTTGGGATGAAAGAACTGTCTCTTTCAGGTTAGGATGTTGTTCTTGTTGGATGTCAACGAGTCAATTCCAATTCATAGTGACCCCGTGTGACACAGTGACCCCGGGTGACAGAGTAGACCTGCCCCATAGGGCTTTCTTGGCTGTAATCTTTATGGAAGCAGATTGCCAGGGCTTTCTCCCACAGAGCCACTGTGTGGGTGGGAACTGCCACTCTTTCTGTTAGCAGCCAAGTGCTTAAGTGTTTGTTGTGCCACCAGGGCTCCTTTTAAGTTAGGATATAGATGAGAAAAGGGAGTTAGGCAGGGTAGTGCTGGGTGCATTTCACATCAATGGTTCCTTGTTTGGGGAGTGGTGGTAATGTAAAGATTCCCATGGAACTTAGAGCCATAAAATTTTACCAGTTAGGTAAGGGGTCAAGGTGGGAAAGAAGAGAGGAACATAAGGTTGCCTCCCATTCCTGTGCTCAAATTATAACTGTGAGAAGAGAGTGATTTCAGAAGGAAGTAGAAGCAAAATGAGAGACTGTTCTTTTGACACCCTAGGAAGCCACCCAAAAAGGTAGTATGTTTTGAGGCCAGTCCATGCTTGTGGTTTATGAGAACACAAGGACTTAGCCCAGACTTTTTTTTTAAAACCCCTGATTCACGGGGGCCTAGGGAGAGTAATGGGTGCCCAGGGGCGATCTCTGAATTCTGCCCACCCCCAATTTCAAGATGAATAGACATTGATATTGGCGAGGTGTCAGCAGAAATGACTTGCCCCCTCTTGTCCGTCTGCCTCAGTCAGGCATCTTTCATATTTGTGGAGCCTCGGAATGTCATTCCATGCCTCTTCTGGAGTCTTGCTTGGATTTGTGCATGGGGACAAGTGCCCCCATCTGCCCCCCACCCCCTCACTGCACCTCTGCTGATCCAGGACATCAGCTTGGGGAGGCGGTGTCCATTCTTTCACTGCCCTAAGGATTTCTAGCTCTGTGGGATGGGTCTGAGGTCTTCTGAGAAGTCCAGGCTGGTTTCAGCAATACTTTCTGACTGAATAAATGAAAAAGATAAGTAAATAGAATATTTCTGAAAGCCCAGAAGTCTGTAATATTATCTTAAACGTCCCAAGATTTAGGGCTTCCCTAAAAAAATCTCATGCTTAGAAATGGATCTGATTCCCAACATGCTTGGGAAAAATAGGCCTTTTTTCCTCTTATTTCTGCTCTTGTCAGTCTATCAACAAATATTTATTGAGGATCTACCACGTGCCTGGCACTATTCATGTGCAGGAAAGAGGACAAAGTTCTCCCCACGTTCAAGAAGCTCACATTCTACTTGTAGAAGACAGACAATGAGTATTTAAGCAAATCAAAGTGCTATGAGGAAATGAAGAGCATAGCCTGATACATCATGACAGGGTGGTGAGGGCTGTAAGTTCCCTTTGTCATTTTAAAGTTTTAGCTATAATAGTAGAGGCTCAGTGGGGGAAGATAGCTATTCTGTCTTAAATTCATTTGCAAAGCAGCAGTCTCACATAGCTTTCAACTTAGGCCCTACAGAGGGTATGGCAGGTGTGGACAGAGCCATAGGTTGTATGCCCTAAGAGGCTTGAGATGCTTGTGCCCTTGTTCCAGTGGTATGGGGTAGCGGCAGGACTCAGGAATGAAACAATATAGTCAATATATACGGTAATCAATACAATCAACAACACCTCAAGAACACTTAGCTGTGTTGGCAACTAGGTTCTTGTCACATGCTGACTCTGGTCAACTAGTAGGGGATGTTTCCAGCAAGTCTTAAGAAGAATTCTGAGGCCCAATGAAAAAAGGGCACAGTGATTGATTGGTGATGTCTGCTATGAGTCCAGTAATAAGGGTAGTGGTCCATCTGCCTACTCTAGTCCCATGCATGATGGTACTGAATATCAATCAGGAATAACTTTTCAGTAACCACCCAAGACTTAAAACCCATTGCCGTAGAGTGAATTTCGACTCACAGTGACCCTATAGGACAGAGTAGAACTGCCCCATAGGGTTTCCAAGGAGTGGTTGGTGGATTCGAACTGCTGACATTTTGGTTAGCAGACTGAGCTCTTAACCACTGTGCCACCAGGGCTCCAACCCAAGACTTAGGGAATTAAAAATTATTCCAAAATATACTACGACCCTGTAGAAGATGGTAAAGCCTTATTGGCTTATGGAGGCAGTTTGAAATACTAGAAAGCTCTCTGGACTACTTGATGTCATCATCCCTAGAGTCTGGTCTTTTGGGACCACTTAGAAATTGCATGAACCTGAGAAGGTCAACTTCTTTTGTTAAGCATCAGTTTCTTCATTTATGAAAAGAAAATTCAGCATAGCAATTCTTCTCCTTCCTACGTCACAGGGATTTTATGAAGATCAAATGAGATCATAGGTGGGAGGGCACTTTACTGAGTGCTAGACAAGAACAAATGGATCTTGGCTAAAAGCAGAAAATCCTGGAAAGATGTTTACCTGTATTTATTGACTATGCAAAGGCATTCAATTGTGTGGATTATAACAAATTATGGATAACATTGTGAAGAATGGGAATTCCAGCACACTTAATTGTGCTCATGTGGACCAAGAGACAGTCGTTCAAACAAATGAGGGGACACTGCACGGTTTAAAATCAGGAAAGGTATGGGCCAGGGGTGTATTCTTTCACCATACTTTTTCAATCTGTATGCTAAGTGTGTTAATTATCTAGTGTTTCTATAACAGAAATACGGCTTTAACAAACAGAAATTTATTCTCTCACAGTTTAGGAGGCTAGAAGTCCAAATTCAGGGTGCCAGCTCCAGGGGAAGGCTTTCTCTATCTGCTGCTCTGGGGGAAGGTCCTTGTTGTCAATCTTCCCTGGTCAAGGAGCTTCTCAGTGCAGGGACCCCGGGTCCAAAGAATGTACTATTCTCCTGGCTCTTGTTTCTTGGTGGTATGAGGTGCCCCTGTATCTCTGCTCCTTCTCTCTTTTATATCTAAAAAGAGACTGACTTAAAACACAACCTAATCTTGTAGATTGAGTCCTGCCTCATTAATGTAACTACCACTAATCCCACCTCATTAACATCATAGAGGTAGGATTTACAACATATAGGAAAATCAGATCAGGTGAAAAAAATGGTAGATAATCACACAGTACTGGAAATCATGGACTAGGTAAGTTGATACATATATATTTTGGGGACACAATTCAATCCATAACACTGAGCAAATAATCTGAGAAGCTGAACTATATGAAGAAGTGTCAGCAGGATTGGAGGAAGACTCATTAACAACCTTCAGTATGCAGATGACACAACCTTGCTTCCTGAAAGCAAAGCAGACTTGCAGCACTTACTGATGAAGATCAAAGACTACAGCCTTCAATATGGATTACACCTCAACACAAAGAAAACAAAAATCCTCACTCCTTGACCAATAAGCAACATAAACAGAGAAAATATTGAAGTTGTCAAGGAATTCATTTCACTTGGATCCATAATCAATGCCCATGGAAGCAGCAGTCAAGAGAAAAAACGATGTATTGCATTGAGTAAATCTGTTGCAAAAGACCTCTTTAAAGTGTTAAAAAGCAAAGATGTCACTTTGAGGACTAAGGTGGGCCTGACCTAAGCCATGGTGTTTTCAATCACTTCATATGCATGTGAAAACTGGACAATGAATAAGGAAGACCAAAGAAGAATTGATGTATTTGAATTACGGTGTTGGTGAAGAATATTGAATATACCATGGGCGGCCAGAAGAATGAGCAAATCTGTCTTGGAGGAAGTACAGCCAGAACGCTCCTTAGAAGAGAGGATGGCGAGACTTCGTCTCACTTACTTTGGACATGTTATCAGAAGGAACCAATCTCTGGAGAAGGACATCATGCTTCGTAGAGCGTCAGCGAAAAAGACGAAGACCCTCAATGAGATGGATTGACACAGTGGCTGCAACAATGGGCTCAAGCATAGCAAGAGTTGTGAGGATGGCGCAGGACTGGGTAGTGTTTTGTTCTGTTGTACATAGGGTTGCTATGAGTCAGAACCGATTCCATGGCACCTAACAGCAACAACAACAGACAAAACAAGCTATTAGCATTAGTTTGATGGTTACAATGGGTTGCTTCTTCTCTCCCCTACCTTCCTTTCTCTTTTCCAATGAGGTGGCCATTTATGTAGCAGAAAGAGCAGTTAAATTTCTAGGCCGCATGCTTCTCTTAGTGAAATGATTTAAAGCCACATGTAAATAGCATATGAATTTATTATGAGTTGGGTCCAGACTGGGGATGTGTCTCTACATACACACATGCAATTACCTCTCGGTGTCTAACTGTGAAAAATATTGCAGCCTTGTTAAAAACAAAGCCACCTTCTTCCCAACTCCTGACAGCTACAAATATCCTTAAGATAAATGGGAAAGGTTCACTCTACACACCTCTGCAATGGAGTTTTTATGAATCAGACAAATCTTGAGTCTCTCAGGTAACATCAGACTTGAGAGTAATGCTCACACTTCTGGTATTTTTAAGCCTGACTGCTTCCTGCTGATTTCCTGCCCTGGCTCTTCAGGCACAAGGGTTTGGAACTCTATTTAGTCACTCCAAAGAAACAAACAAACAAAAAAGTTGACGCTGAGACCAAGTTAATCAAAAAGTTTTTAATAGAGTGCTTGAAGGACCAGAGGCAAGCACTTGGGGCCATAAACAGGTGGCACAAATCATTCCTAGGCTTGTTAGAGAATGGAGTGTGTTGCTGCAGGGAGATTACTTCCTGCCTAATTAATCTGCATGTTACCACCCTGGCATTTATTCACTTAGGGGCATGGAATCCCATCTGTAAAGCCACTTGTTAGAATTGGTGAGAGAAGACTTCCTTCCTTTATTTATTGGAGAATAAAAACCAGTTACCACAGAGTTGATTTCAACTCATGGTGACTCCATGTGTGTCAGAGTAGAGCTGCTCCATCGGACTTCCAATGGTTGATTTTTCAGAGGCAGATCACCAGGCCTTTCCTCCAAGGCACTTTTGAGTGGACGCAAATCTCCAACCTTTTGGTTAGCAGCCGAATGCATTAATCATTTGTACCACCCAGGGACTCCCATTGGAGGGTAGCGGACAGGAGAGAGAGAGAGAGGATCTGTGATTATATTTTAGGATGAAGCAAATCAAACACGTCTCTAGGTCTTTGGTATTTGAAGGCAGTCAAAATGGCTGATGCAGGGGGGCCTATTACTTTCATATGTATGAAAGAAGGGCATTCTATAATTTTTTTCTTTTTTAGTGTCAACATCTAATAGGTCAGAACCTCTAGGTCTTGAAGTTACTCCTTAAGTGTGAACTGAGAAGCTTTGAAGCATCAATTCATTTAGCTAATCAGGTGGTGCTGCCACTCGTCCATATGGTGCCTTTGTGAGAATTAGAAAAAGGAATCCCTTCCTCAAGACATTTTTACTTCCATTTGCTGGAGAACTGTCATAGTACATGGAATATGTCAGAATGAGACACTTTACTGCCACCTGCCAGACAACTGTCATATAAACATGCATATTTACAGTATCTTCAATGTGAAGCCTACCTCTTTAGATGTGTTGCTCTTATGTACACATAACCCAGATAATCATACAAGCTGGCACTGCCTTCGATGCACCATTTAGCAAGTTACTGGGGAAAACTGGCTAGCTATTTGTAATAAATACCTGTTTAGAACCTCAGCTTACAGTATACACTAAAATAAATTCCAAATGTTTTAAATAGTCGATTTTTAAAATAATAATAAAAAACTGATTAAATATTTGTATAGAAAGGGATTTTTTTAAGCATAAAATGAATGGAAAAATTACAAGGAAAAATAGATAGGCTTGACTATATAAAAGTTTAAAACTTTAGTAAGTATGTAAAAGAGCATAACCACTATGAACTAATTTTAAAATAGACAATTGAGAAAAAAAACTTCCACAAATATTACAAAGGATTAACATCCTTAAAAAGTTCATACACTTTGATGAGGAAAAAACAAAACCTCAAAACAATAGGAAAAAAATTGTGAATTATTTACAGAAGAGGCAGTATAAATAGCTAATAAGATGCTTAGCTTTATGAAATAAAAATGAAACATACCCCGTGTTATGGAATAAATTGTGTCCCCCCAAAATGTGTATCAATTTGGTTAGGCCATGATTCTCAGTATTATGTGATTGTCCACCATTTTGTCATCTGATGTGATTTTTCCAGTCTGTTGTAAATCCTACCTCTATGATGTTAATGAGGCAGAATTAGAAGCAGTTTTCTTAATGAGGCAGGACAATCTATAGGATCAGGCTGTATTTTGAGTCAATCTCTTTTAAAATACAAAAGAGAGAAGCGAACAGAGAGACAGGAGGACTTCATACTACCAAGAAAGTAGTGCCAGGAACAGAGCATGTCCTTTGGACCCGGGGTCCCTGCGCTGAGAAGCTCCTAGACCAGGGAAAGATTGATGACAAGGACCTTCCTCCAGAGCCGACTGAGAGATAAAGTCTTTCCCTGGAGCTGGTGCCCTGAATTCAGACTTCTAGCCTCCTAAACTGTGAGAGAATAAATTTCTGTTTGTTAAAGCCATCCACTGATGGTAGTTCTGTTATAGCAGCACTAGATAACTAAGACACCCACTAAATATCTTTTTTTATTTATCGAGTCAGCAAATTAAAAAAAGAAAACAGATAGTCAATGCTAGTATAGGCATGTTATTAAAGTATAAATGTATACAACCTTTCTGCAACGCAATATGGCATCATGTATTAAGAATCTCTAAAATATTTGTAATCTTTGAACCAATAATTTAATCCCTAGAACTACATTTACAGGAGATATTCAGAAATATGGACAAAATAGGACAAAGGTTTAAAACATTATGAAAATTTCATGCAATTATGTATTTTATAGCCCTTAGGAGTGATATTTATGGAAAAATTTTATGTCACAGGAAATGCCCCTAAAAAAATATCAATAGAAAAAAAAATATGTACAACTGTATAATCTGGGGATTCTCAAACCTGGCACTCACAAATGGGCTTCAAGGGGTCTGGAAACTTCAGAAGTTGTTTGCAAAACTTTTGATGTATATGCATTTTTTTTTTTCCTGAGGCAAGGATCCATTGTTTTCACCAGGATCTCCAAGAGATCCATGATCCAAAGGAGGCATAGAACCTCTGCTACAGTGAAACCAAGCCATACTCACTAACTCCTAGCATGAACGCCCATCCATCCTCTCCTCCTGCTAGGGTCTGTGGTGTACCAAGCATTGTGGAAGCCAATACAGACACAATGACGAGCAAAATCTGATACTGTCCCTGCCTTCAGGCAGCTCAGTCTAGCTGGGAAGAGAAGCATTAATCAAAAGAACCATACAAATAAATGTATAGTGACAAAATGTCATAAGTTCTTTGAAGCAAAATTCCAGGGTGCTAGGAGGCTTCTTAAATGTCCTAATGAATGAACATGTAGTGCTTAACATAGTACCTGGCAACACAGTGAGTGCTCAACTGATGTCTAACAGGATGGGGATTTCACAAATTATTACCATCCATTCTGAGATGTGCAAAAATGGAGGTTTCTCTGCAGAACTGATTTTACTAAGTTCTGACTCTAAGACCAAATATTAACATCAGTGTTAAGGCTGACAATGTCAAACAGATTCCAGGTAAATCAGTTCAATCTAGTGACTTCTGGGTCAAGTTCAGTTGGACTTTTTCAGTCTCATCCCCTTCAAAGCTCTGCCCATGGCAAGGTGAGGCTATTGAGGTGCAGTCACTTCCCCTGACTGTGGGTGGGACACAGGCAGCCCTTTGATGCTCATTCTCTCACTCCTCCAGACTGCCTTTTGAAACTGGATTGCCAATGCAGTCTCCCTGCTAATATTTGGACATCTTTCTGGACCCTAAAGTGTTTATTTATAGCCCTTCATGCTGTTTTTAAAATGGGACTTGTCATGTCCAAATACAGCAGCTGCTGTCTCTCTGGCTGACCCCACACTTGGTGTACAATGTGCCTGCAGTGGTTCCCCTGGCCCTGTAGTTGTTCCCCTCCAAGCTGCAGCCAGAAGGTGGCACATCAGTGCGCCTTCTCCCCGATGCTCAGGGCCAATGTCATGGGCATGCGATCCATGCAGTCGCACAGGGCCTTGTACTTAGAAAGCTCCCACAGTTGGTGAATTCTCTGTTGTTACCATCTTGAAGCGCTTAGTAATCTCATCTTTGAACTTGCATTTTGTAAGTGAAGTCTGATGAGACAATGGGGCATCTGCGTGAGCAGAGGAGAGAAGAGCAATGTGTGTTTCTGCCATTTTTCCTGACCCATTCACCTATAGTGTTCATGATGCCCTATGAGTACAACGTTCCAGTGGACCCACAATGCATTCAGCAAGTACATGATGTAAAGTGAGTACAAGGTAAATGTGTTATGTCTACAACTAGTAATTGGGACACAGATATCCCCCAGGTGCCATGTTTTCTGTTCAAACCAGAACTTGCTTGGAACACAGAAAGAAGACAATGGTGTTCTAGAAACACAAATGACCAAATAATTGTATCATATCCTTTCTTATTGTAACAGCCAACCACTTAGCTGAAAATGTTGACATAGAAAGAAAGGGGAAAGATAGGGCAATCCATAGTTCCTTTCCCTTTTAGTCCTTCCTCACTCATCAGTAAGCAGGTAGGGATTGTTGGTAGAATGCATGTGTATCAAGACAGTTGAGTTAGTTTTGTGCAGCATTTCCACTGATGGTAAGAAAGAAATACATATTCATGTACGAGCTATGAAATACAAATTGTGTAATTTCAGTGATTCTGCATTTGAGTTAAGTTCTCTTAAATTTGCATTTAAAACTGGCATTGCACAATATAAAGCAGAATGGCAAAATTCAGGCTAATAGTTTAAAGCTGTAATTTTTCTTTACTTAGAACAACATTAAATACCAAATATAAATTTCCATGACAAGTCGAGAGAGAGAGACAGACTGTTGAAGAAAAGTGAAAGCTTTATAGTTCAGTACTCTTAATGGCACTTTCCCCGTTTTCTGAACAACAAGCCCTCTACCCCCACACACACATCTTCATTTTGCATAGCTGTCCCTGATGATGCTCCGAACTGGTGGGATGGAGGGTTCTGAAAATCCCTCCCCTACTTTTTCTACCTCTGGAAAAATTGTGAGGGGCCAGGGTGGGGACAAAAGTGTCAAACTACTTTGTGTACTTTATTTTCATTTTCCCTGAACTCAAATCCTCTACATCTTCCCAGCTCTTGTTTATAGCTCCTCCAAGGGAAAATTGCTATGGCCTCTAGCTGGAAGCAGTGTCTCCTGAACTTAGTAATTAAGAGTCTCGGTCTTAGCTTTCAGGGCTGACCTGTCTCCACAGCTATTCATTACATTTTCCACTTAACTGGGGCTTTGGGAGATGGGGATAGGCAAGAGGCAACACATATCCAGGGGAGAGGTTAGGAAGAATCCACGTGTATTGGCCTCCTACGGCTGCTGTAACAAAGTACCACAAATGGGTGGCTCATAAGACAGTAAGAAATTTACTGTCTCACAGTTCTGGAGGCTAGAAGTCCAAATTCAGGGTGTCGGCAGAGCCTTGTTCTCTCTGAAGTCTCTTGGGGAAGATCTTTTCTTGTCTCTCCTGGTTTCTGATGGTTCCAGGCATTCCTTGGCTTGCAGCTGCAGTGTAACTTTATTGTCACATGGCCCTCTTCCCTCTGTCTGTCTTTGTGTGTCTCTTCTGCTCTTTTATAAGGACACTCAGATTGGATTAGCACCCACCCTACTCCGTATAACTTCAGATTAACTTAATTAATAACATCTTCAAAACAAGGTCCTGTTTCCAAACAGGTCATGTTCACGGGTACCAGGGGCTAGGACTTCAATGTATCTTTTGGAGGGATAGAGTTCAGACCATAACACCATGTGAAAGTATCTCCCCTGATGTGGACAACAGAAGCTTCCTAAGCACTTGCCACAGGGCCTGGCTCCCTCCTCAGTGAACTGCCATATAAGGTAGGTGGAGAAGCAAAGCAGGCACCAGGAAGGTAGTGGAAAGGCCACTTGGGGGAGGAGTGCCTATGGGGCAGAAAGAGGAATCCCCACAGCCGGGGGCTTTTCAGGCTTCCACCCCACAAGGCATGGGCTTCAAAATCCTTCCTGGGAATTATTCATTACCACTGCAGTTTTTAATTTTAGGCAACAGGCATATCCTTTCATTCATTAAAAGATAAAATATCCTCTACAAGGGAAGCCCCAGGGCAGCGTTCAGGGTGGCTGATGAATTTCTTTATAATGCAGTTTAATAAGCAATGCAGTTTATGGTCAAAAAAAAATTTTTTTTTCTTTGATAGTCATGGGGGTCTGATAACTTGAGACTTGAAGTATTTCAGATCCACATCCAGACCCAGGTACGACATAGGTAGCCAGCCTTTGCCTGTGAGGTACAGCTCTCAAGCTCTACCTCTAGTGGGATCCATTTCCAAGAAGCTAGCGGCAGTGGGGTATGTACCACTCTCCACACTGTACCTCTCCGCCCTGGAACAGAGCCCTGCGAGTCACCAAAAAGGGCTGAATTGGCCTCCTCAAAAGACCAGTTGACCAGTTGCCATGGACTCAATTCTCACTCATAGTGACCCTGTGTGTGTCAGAGAAGAACTGTGCTCCATAGGGTTTCAGTAGCTGATTTTTCAGAGGTATATCATCACGCCTTTCTTCCGAGGTGCCTCTGGGTAGACTTGAACCTCCAACCTTTCAGCAGTACCCATTTTTAAATACCAGCCACTTCATGAAACCTTTTGCACTTGTACTTCTGAAGGACATTCCTTTTATACCTCGTGTGTCTGTTCTTTTCCATTTGTCTAATCCATGCCTTAGTTCCTTCTGAATTGTACACAGAATGTACTCATTAAATATTTACTGAATTTAACTGAAACATCCTCATAGGTCAGATGGTGCAGAGGGAGGGAAAACTATAAAAGCAGGGATGGCTAGCCTTCTGTAAGGAGGGCCACCTTTCATTTTCTAGACTCTGAGATTCCTGAGGGGACAGTGGAAGGGTAGCCCTCTCTTCTGAGGGTAGGAGGAGTAAGGAGCCTGCAAAGCTGAGGCACTTCTCACTGGGAACCCTGGCAAACCAGGAGAAGAACATTTGAGGTAACAGCTAAATCTGTGGCTGCCATAAAACATCCTGATCCCCTGGATTAGAGGGAAGAGAAAAGGTGGGATTACAGATATCCTGTGAAAAAGCAAAGTCCATCACTGGGGTAGAAATAATAGAAACCGAGGACAAAACATCCTTCCACAAGGGGCAGGCCAAGGATGGAGCTCTGGATGTCCCCAGTACATCTCATGTAATCCTCTCGATAGGGTCAAGGTTGTGGAGTACGGGAGAGGTTCCAGGGCTGGGAGAGGAGGGCTCCACCACTGACTCTTGCTTCCCCTCATCTTATTTTCTCCTTCTTCTCTCTGTTTTGATCTATTAAAATGTCTATGTTTCTGTTTCTCCTCCTAACCCTGCTTCTCTACCCTTGGAGAGGCACTCAGAAGAGGCTCACAGCAGGTGAGAAGGCAGGAGATAAGGAAGAGAGCCAGGCAGCAGGTAATTAAAGAAGTCTTGTTCTGGAGCCAGAGGTCAGAGTACTTGGAGGTCAGTGTATTTGGACTGAAGGATCATATCTCTGCTTGCCAGTAAGAAGGCACAGAATAATTTTTTAAAATCCTTTTTCTCCCAAGGCTTTTTTTATTAGGTTGAAAACAAACAAATGAACAAACTTCTGGGGAAGAAAATAATTTCATCTTCCATAGTTTTTCTGTGTTTACTTGCGCTTTGCATGGATTTCTGCTTTTTATTCTCTACCTGTCTTCTTCCCTCTTGGGGTGTAGACAGGAGATCAGGGCTAGAACAGTAAACTTGGGAGTAATCAAGGTAGTAGCCAAGTAACAAAGAAAATACATGAGGTAGCTGATGAAGAAAATCTATGGAGAGAATTAAAAAAAAAAAAAAAAAAACTTAGGGTGATAATAATTGTCACTGTTTATTCAAAATCTATCTCATGTAATCCTTTCAATAACCATATCACAACCTGCAAAGGCAATAGCCCCAAATATGGGTCAAGAAAAGGACTAAGTCAACAAGTGCCTAAACACTGAAAGAAAAAGAGAAGCCAAAGAGAAAACACAACAGCATGGCACAGGAAGGTGAATACATAGAATACATACTCCTCCTCCCTATTCTGTGCCTGTGGCAGGTATGTTAATCAATGACCGCATCCTAGAAGTAGCTTGTGTTTTCTTCTCAACACAATACTCCCGGCAGCCTTGACCAATTGGTAGATGTTGACACTCATTAAAATTTATTTGCTATCCTCATCATTGTAAGAAAATTCTATAGATTTTCACAAGGGCAACGGTCATAAGATGCCAAGTATTTCAGAGGGGCATTTTGAAAAACATTGAGGGAGGGCCATTGGATTTTCCTGAAGGACCCTGCGGTGCCTGTAATGAGAGTGGTTTCTGCTGAGTGGTGGTGGCAGAATCCATACTGCAAAGAGTTAAGAAGAGGATAGAAGGAGAAGAAGTAGAGGCTGAGAGTATAGATCACCTGTTCCTAGAGTTTGGCAACAAAAGGTTCAAAAGTTGCTCTGATGGGTAGCAGAGTCCAGTAGCAAGAGGAGGTGCTTCTACACAATGGAGCCCATAGGGAAGGAGAAGCTGAAAAGGCCAGAATCACAAATGTGAAAATGCTTTGAAAAGTATGAAGTACTTTACAAACATGAACAAAAGAATATAAAAACAGGAAAGCATTTGACTTACCTTTTTCTAATTAAAAGTAAAAGGCAAATTATCAATGGTCTCCAAATGTCATGCTGTTGTTAGCTGCTGTTAGCTGCCCAACTCATGGATACTCTATGCACAACGAAAAGAAATGCTGCCAGGTCCTGTGCCATCCCCATGATCAGTGGGGGATCAGACCGTTGTGATCCATAGGGTTTTCACTGGCTGACTTCTGGAAGTAGATCACCAGGCCTTTCTTTCTGGTCCTCTTAGTCTGGAAGCTTCACTGAAACCTGTTCAGCATCACAGCAACATGTGAGCCTCCACCCACAGATGGGTGGTGGCTGGGCATGAGATGCCTTGGTGGGGAATTGAACCCAGGTCCCTCCCATGGAAGGTGAAGATTCTACCACTGAACCACCATTGCTTTCTTTCAAATGTCATACACATCAGTAATTAGCTTCCATTAGACTGATAGGATCACTAGCACTAGGCAGCCAGGCTTCCTTCTGCTGATGTGGGATACGCGTTCTAAAGCATACTTCTCATCACCTCCACCATTGGTTTTGTATTTTAGGAACAGACTTTGCTGTGAGCAATTAGGGAATGGGCTTGCTTAATAACTACAGCTCCATCATTGCTCCTCTTGACCTGACCACGAAGTCCACATACACTGCTCCTCTTGACCTGACCATGAAGTCCACATACATTCCACCTTGGCTCCTACAGAGCTTAGCTTTGACGAGCATCCAAAAATTGCTGCAACCACCTCCTCACTCTGTACCATCCTGCTGGTGAATAACAAGTGACCTCCCACCCAAATCATTTTTTTCACGGAACACCATCCCTACAAAAGATTTCTACTAAATGCTCACAAAACTAAGAGATTCCATCTGATATTACCCAAAGAAAATCATACCACCCACCAGTGCGTCCTTTCTCTTACAGCACCACCTGCACCTGTAACCGAGTTTCTTTGTCCACAGCACTCTGCCACAGCGCCGCACTTCGTAGCTGGGTTTAGCCTCAGTGTCAGTCTGTCTCTGACAAAGGAGGGGAGAAACAGAACTTTAAGGTCCAATCAATGTGGAAGATGTTTTCCTTGAGTCCTATCTTTCAGGAGTTACCGTGATATTTTTCTTGCCCAGGTTCTGGGTTGAAAAACTCACTGCCACTGAGTCGATTCCAACTCATAGCGACCCTATAGGACAGAGTAGAACTTCCCTATAGGGTTTCCAAGGCAGTAAATCTTTATGGAAGCAGACTGCCACATCTTTCTCCCACAGAGCAGCCCATGGGTTCGAATCACCAACCTTTCAGTTAGCAGCTGCAAGTCACACTTTATTGAGCAACTACTCTGTGCCAGCACTTTACATAAGTTGTTTCTAATCCTGATAGCAGTTTGGCAGGTAGGTTCTTGTGGTAGATGCAGAGAGGTGCTGCTCAGGACTTGCTGCCCAGCTGTGGAGAGTGCAGCCAGCAGACAGCATCCAGCAACATAAGGGTCTGAGGGTCTCCCTCAGCTGCAAAGAGCTGTCCTGCTGGGGGTCATTTCCTTCCTGGGGTAGCCTGCTGATTGAGTGAGGTGGGGGTATAAACATCCAGCCGTTTCAGCCCAAAGTAGAACATTGTGTCAGGCAATAAGGAGTTCCAGAGCTCCCTGCTAGGTGGGCAGAGGCTTTCGATGTCTTCCTCTGCCTGAGCCTGCTTCCTCCCTTTCCTCTCACAGGCATTGGTGCCTCTATTCATCTCCAAGGGTTGCTATGACAAATACCACAAACTGGGTGGCGTGAAAGAACAATTCATTGTCTCAGAGTTCTGTAAGTTGTTGGTCTGAGTTTAGGATGTCGGCAGGGCTATCGGTCTCTTTGAAGACCCTAGGGGAAGATCCTTTCTTTTCTCTCTCAGCTTCTTCTAGTCCCAGGTGTTCCACGGTGTTTCTTGGCTAGTAGAGGCATCTTCACATGACCATCTTCCCCCTGTGTGTCTGTCTGTGTCTCTTCTCTTTAATAAGGACACCACTCAGCTTGGATTAGGAACCACCTTACTCCTATATGACCTCATGTTAACTGATAACATCTTCAAAGACCCTATTTCCAAACAAAGTCATGTTCACAGGTACTAGAATTTAGAACTTCAACATACATTTTTGGGGGACACAATTCAATCTATTTTGCACCCCAAGCTTCATATCAGTGTATGCTTCTAATCCTCAGTTTACTATTTTATAAAAAAGCAACACCACCTTCTGTGATTATTATAAGATTTAAACAGCAGAAATGGATACTGGTGATGGCTGAACAACAAGATAAACATAACTAATGTCACTGAGGTGTAATCCATACTGAAGGCTGTGGTCTTCGATCTTCATCAGTAGGTGCTTCAAGTCCTCTTCACTTTCAGCAAGCAAGCTTATGTCATCTGCACAAAGCAGGTTGTTAATGAATCTTCCTCCAATCCTGATGCCCCGTTCTTCTTCATATAGTCCAGCTTCTTGGATTATTTGCTCAGCATACAGGCTGAATAGGTATGGTGAAAGGATACAACCCTGACCCACACCTTTCCTGACTTTAAACCACCCCATATCCCCTTGTTCTGTTTGAACGACCGCCTTTTGATCTATGTACATGTTCCTCATGAGCACAATTAAGTGTTTCTGACCCAAGCTATGGTGCTTTCAATTACCTCATATGCATGCAAAGTCTGGACAATGAATAAGAAAGATAGAAGAAGAATTGACGCCTTTGAATTACGGTGTTGGCGAAGAATATTGAGTATACCAGGGACTTCCAGAAGAATTGGCAAATCTGTCTTGGAAGAAGTACAGCCAGAGTGCTCCTTAGAAGCAAGGATGGCAAGACTTCATCTCACATAGTTTAGACATGTTATCAGCAGGGACCAGTCCCTGGAGAAGGACATTATGCTTGGTAAAGTAGAGGGTCAGTGAAAAAGAGGAAGACCCTCAATGAGATTGATTGACACAGTAATTGCAACAATGGGCTTAAGCATAACAATAATTGTGAGGATGGTGCCGGACCTGGCAGTGTTTCATTCTCTTATATATAGGGTCGTTATGAGTCAGAACTGACTGGACAACACCTAACAACAACAACGTCATGGAATTATACACGTAAAGAACGTTAAAATGGCAAGTGCTTTGTTACGTATATATCTAACTCAATTTAAAAAAATTAAATGAGAATGCATGTTAGAGTGTTCCATACAATACCTGGTATATAGCACATGCTCAGTAAATATTGGCCATTATATGATTGCCCAGAGTCAGGCAGCTAGAAAGTGTTAGATCCATGATTCCAACCACCTACCTAACCCTAGTGCTTATCTGCAAATTTGGCTTGGAACTCAGAAACTTTTCTTATGTTGCTTTGTTTCATGGTAATTTGCATTTGTCATATCTCTCTTTTCTAGATGCTAAGTTCTTGGAACAAGGTTGGTGCTGCATCCACACCTCCAAGGCCTAGCACTGGGCCTTACATGTGGGGGGATGCTCCATTGTTGTTTACTGGGCAAATGACAGTGTGACTGAATCAATTTCCAACTATTTTTAACCTCAAGTGTGGCCTGAAAAGAAAATCGAGATTACTTAGAGATATCCAGGTTTTTCTCAGAGTTTCTGGGTTTCTAGTCTTTACTATGCCAATTATTATAGGAATCCTCAGCTACTAAACCCAAACACCAACCTGAGCAGGATAAGAAAGTGACCACGTTGGACTCATGCCCAGCAGGTGAAAGTGAGAGGCAAGAGCTGGAAACATGTCAAGGAGCCGCCCTGCTCATAGTCCAGACTCCCCCAGGGGTGTCGGTTGGGCAGAGGGAGCTTGGGCAGGCCCCGCCGCTGCCTTCATGGTGGGCCCTTGCTCTGGGGTGAGGGCTAGGCAGGGAAGCCTCACTACCCTAGCAACTTCCACTTATCAAAAGAAGCATCCTGATTGGTTTTCTCACTTACTTTCATGAGCCAGATAATTGGATGTAAGACTGGGAAGACTCGTTCAAATTCTGAAAAATTGGATCCTAAGAATTTCTACAGAAAAGACTCTGGCAGAATTATCTGAGAAAGTCTTTCTTAGTAGAAGGTAACACTAGCATATCATGGAACAAATAGGCATTTGTGAGCCAATCTGCTTTCTGATTTTTCCGAGATCCTTCCTAGCCACATCAAGTTATGGGAAGCCACTGTCAGGTGGTCTGAGTCCAAATTCTTAGTAACAGTATTTTTTCTTTTGTCTATCTCCTCCATTCTCTTCCACTTATAAGGAGATTTTAAACAGGAGAAGGGTTTAATATCTTACTCCCTTACAACAGAATTAGAATCTTTGAAAAGGAACCCAGGGAGGGCAGTGCTTAACCTGAAAGTTTAAATGGTAGGATTTTAGACATTGTGACACCTTCTCACTCCAGCAATTGCCTACTTAGTGTACTCAGTGTATTTCTCTGCCATGTTGTCCACCAAGGGCTGTGGAAGTGTGAAATACTGCACTTTAGGCGAAGGTATTATAATCCAGGTTCTCTAAGGCAAAAGCATATCACATGATTTGATGATGCACTCATACCAAACAGAGCAGGAGAAATTAAGGCACACACTACTATGGAATGGAAAAATTTTATTTTATTTTTTCAGATGAGGGCTAAACTAAGACAGAACTAATGAGGCAAAAAGCAATTTGGATTGGCAAGAGATCTCTGGCTAGTTAAATTTCTCCTCAGGGAAGTGATAGGGTAAGATACAGATGCTGCATGGGTCTGGCTGCAGGGCCTTTCTTTTTATCAAAAAATGAAAAAAGTATTTCCCTGTGATTATAAAATAGTATATACTTACTGCAGAAATTCTGTAAAATGCAGATAATTACAAAGATTAAAAATAAAAGCCATCCATAAAATCTCACTCCCTAGAGTCAGCCACTGCTGACATTTTGGAGTGTTCCCTACGGCCTTTAGAAATTATATACATGTATGTTAATTATTTTACGGAGAGGCTTTGGTTTCAGAGGCTGTCCATGTTCACATGTAAATATTCACTATCATATTCACTATCTTTTGATTTCTAGGCCTGCTCCAACAATGTGACAAGGATTTATCCCTCTAGACGTAGGCAATATTAATGATAATGCACTGATTTGCATTTATATGATGGTTGTATCCTTGTTGAAATCTCTACTATTCTAATCACTTATCTGAAAATTTTCTTCGATTTTTCTACATAGAAAAATCATGTTATTTACAAATAATGATGATGTTATTTCTTTACTTTGAATTCTTTTACCTCTGATTTTCTTTTCTTTTCTTTTTTTGGTCTTACTTTGTTAGATAACTCCTATGGAACAATGTTGAGTAGAGCTTGAGATAAAGAACAAACCTATCTTGAGAAGCCTTCTAATGTTTCAAAAGTATAACATTTAAGAATCATTCAGGATAAAAACCGTAAACTACAAAGGAAAATACTTTCCTTAACTTGATGAAGAACATCTACCAAAAACCTACTGAGAATATCATACTTTTGAAACATATTGGCAATTTCTAGAAGGATAAATCCATGTCACATTGGTGGAGGAGGCCTAGAAAGCAAAAGGTAGTCGGTAAACATTTACTATTACTCATATATTAGACATCCCCTTAAAGCAAAGCCTTTCTGGAAAAAATTAACATATGTGTATATAATTTTTAAGGCCCATTGGAAAACACCACAAAATATCAAGTGTGGTTGACTCAAGAGACTGGAGTTTATATTTGTCTCAGAGAAATTTTAAGGTAAAATAAATAAATAATTTCATAGGGATGAAGATGAACATTACTGTCTTAGGATTTTCCAAAGAACAGAACCAGTAAAAAATTACATCTGTATCAGTATGTATATCAAGAGAGCGATTATAAGGATTTGGCTTATACAATTGCAGGGGCTGGCAAGTCCAAAACCCACAGTCAGCTTGGAAATTCTGGCAGTCTTGTGTCCCAAATTAGTAGGGCAGGTGGTGAGCTAGAAATTCCAGGAGGATATTTATTTATAGTTTTGAGGCAGGATCCTTCTCCCTTAAGAAACCAGAGTTTTTGCTCTGAAGGCCTTCAACTAATTAGATGAGGTTCACCCACACTATGGTGAGTGATCGCCTTTATTTAAGGTCAACTGATGTAAATGTTAATCATATTTAAATACCTTCATAACAACATCTAGAACAGTGTTTAACCATAGACTCAATGGCAACGAGTTTGGTTTTTTATTTTTTTAATTTTTTAGATATAGACTTATCTTTACTTTTTCTACTCAGGTCTTCTATTGCTTTTACAATCTGAGGATATGTATTTATCACCATTTCAGAGAAAATTCTCAGTTATTTCCTTTTTGAATATTGTCTCTCTTTTCCCTCCTTCTGGAATTCCTGTTAGTTATATGCTGTACATTCTTATTCTGTGCTCCAAATTCTTAAAATTTCTCTATTATTTTTTATCTTTTCTTTTCTTGGGCTGTGTTTTAAGAAACTTCCTCACATTTGTTTTCCAGTTTACTGATTCTAGCTTTAGCTGATAATAATCTCGTGTTTTATTGGGTTCTTACTTTCAATGACTGTATTTTTAATTTATATTATCTCATTCTTTCATTATGCATCTATTTTTTATTTCATCTCTTTGATACTTTTAAACATGTATATTTTATAATCTCTTTCAGATTGTTCTTTTTTTTTCAAGTTGGAATGGTAATTCTTCTGTTCACTGCATCTGCTTTGATCGCTTAGATTGTACACACATCTTCACTGTTTTTTAATCGAAGTTTGTGAAAGTATCATTAAAGAGTAAATTTTACATTTGATTTTTCCAGTTTCCTAGAGGTTTCACCAACTTCTGACTAATTTTTTTATTAGTTTCTGGGTTTGGGATTATCAGTTCATGAATAAAATATATTGGACATCACATCTGTGTAAGAGGCTTTGGAGGCTTTTAGAGATTCCCCTATCCCCTCCATGGAAGGCAAAAAGTTTCCTTGATGCTGCTCTGGGTTGGTGAGTTCTATTCTCCCCAATTCAAGGAGGGCCAGGATTCTGGTTTTATGCAGAAATTTCAGTCCAACTTCCCACCTTGTCTAGTTCCAAGGTTTTGCCTTTGTCCCAACATGAATGCAAAAGCCTTATCTTTTAGCTGTTAGGGTATGTGTCTGGATATTATGTTTTCCTGGACTTCATGGTGTATGTTCAAACAATTACACCTCTGGCTTTGAACTCCTGTTTTATTTCTGTCACCTAGGCTTCCTTTCCCTCCTTTCTCGCCACTCCTCTCCTTCACTACCCTTTTCTTTTCTTTTTTAATTTCTCAGCTAAGTGTTTAAATTTATTTCAAAAAAAATTTTAATCTAACATTTCTGGTTTGGGTTGTTTTTTCAGGGGGATGGGGAAAAACAGTGTGCTAGCTCAGCTTATTGTGTTGTCAGAAATGGAAGACCCATACTCGGTTATGCTTGCTGTATTTTTTAGCTAATACTATAAGCAAAGAGCTTTCCCATTTTATTACAAACTCCTTGTGAATATAATTTTTAATTTCAATATATTTAATTTTATGAACAGACCATATCTTATTAGCTTATTCCCGTAACTGAACATTTAGATTGCTTCATTTTTTTAAAATTAACTATTAATAATACTGTGGTTGACATTATTGGGTATAAATCATTTTTGCCATATTTGGGACTTCTTTCTAAATAAAATTTTTGGCTTATGCCTAATGTATTACACAGAAATAATGAACATCCCTTATTAAACGGGGGAAGAGGAGGCAGGAGCCACGCAGAAATTCACAGTTGGTGCCTGAGGCACCACTACCGAACCCTGGGCCCAGAAAAGCCCATTTTGAAAATCAGTGGCCTGGGCCATGAGATCGTAAGAACTGGATGATGCCTGGCTACCATTACTGAACATTTTGATCAAAAATTCTATAAAAGAATTCTGATCAAAAGGGGGAGAAATGCAGAACATGAGAAATTAAAATTCTCATGGAATCCAGATTTTGTTAGGCCACTGAGGCTGGGTGAACCCTTAAAACTATTGCCATCAGATAATCTTTTAAACCTTACCCCAAAAATATCCCCTGAAGTCCCCTTTAAACCAAACCAAAGTTTAGCTTAATTACTAATGAATGTCTGCCTTGAGCATCATATTTTTTTAAAGAACTACCTATATGGGATCAAACTGATAATAGCAACTTGAAAGGTTAGATAGGAAGCTTAAGGAGCAGTCAGTTTATGTTAATGGTGGAAGAATAATTCAGAAAAGGAGGGTGAGAATTTGAGAATTGTTGCACAACTTGAAGAATTTCATATTTGGGACTATTTTAAAGTATTTACCTATTACTGTAAATAACACCTGTTTCTTCCATAAAGAAATTGTGTGGCTAAAAATTTACATACAATACAAAAAAACTACTTGAGTTAGGAGGAAGAAAAATTATTGGTAGGAAAAAATAAAACAAGGTATAGAATTAGCACAGAGAAATACATTCCACCTTTTCCTTGCGGTAAGCCATAAATGTAATGTTCCTAGAGGCCTAAGGGAAGAGGAAAATACGGTTAAACGTGTTTCACAGTGCCCATAAACTGAAATCAAATGAGTTGTTCAGAAGAAGCACAACTTTTTTTCCTAATACTGCTATTGGTGAAGAGACTCATAGCATAATGTGTTGTTGTTAGGTGCCATTGAGTCTGTTTCGACTCATAGCGATTCTATGTGACACGGTAGAACTGCTCCCTAGAGTTTTCTTGGCTGTGATCTTTATGGGAGCAGATGGCCAGGTCTTTCTCCTATGGAGCCACTGAGTGGGTTTGAACCACAAACCTTTTGATTAGCAGCAGACTGCTTAACCATTGCACCATCAGGGCTCCTTCATAGCATAATACTGATGTGCAATTCAGTAACCATAATTCTAAAAAGGGTACAAACAATGTGCTTCATGTATACAACTTTCTGGAAGCTTGGCTTTATCCATGGGTAACATTTAAAATGTCTACCACAGGGATCTTAATCTGGAGGCTGTGAAACTTCAGAAATTGTCTGCCAAGTTTTGTGCTGAACTTTGAAATTGTTGCTGTTAGTCTTCTCTTTCTAGGAGAACCCTGCTTTTGTATAAGCATCCCTCCCATCCTCAGCTCCAAATGGTGCTCTTGATGGATCTCCTCTGGCAACTTTTAGTGGTCCACCAGTGGGTGCGTGACCTGAATTGCCCCAATCATAAGGAAGAGGAATTTATTTACTCCTTCTGTCTTTCGAGATCTGAGCAGGAAACACAAAGCTCTCATTGCCACTGGAAGCCACTGTCCCTGCAAGCCAACCTTAGGATGTGGCTGATGCTGAGATGGCAGAAGGGAGTGATAGAAAGAAGTGGGTTGTTGATGACATCCTTAACTGCTGATTGCACTGTGCCCGGTATCTATACTACCTCTAGATTCAGATATTTTCAGATGTTCTCTCCCAGTTTAAGCCAGTTGAGTCATGTTTTTTGTTCTTTGAACCAGAAAGTACACTAATTGATATATAAATACATAACTGTTATTGGAATCTCAAGGAATCTATGATCAAAAATATGTAAGAGTCATTTGGCTATAGAAATGGATGATAATCATTTCTAAGCACTAAGAACATTCTTAGTACTGTATATGCATTGATTTATTTTATCTTCACAAGAACTCAATGACATTGGTATCATCATCATCATCATCATCATCATCATCATCATCCTTATTTTACAGAAGTAGAAACTGAAGCATGGAAATTAAGTAGCTTGGCTAAAGCCATTCAGCTACTAAACCCAAGCAGTCTGGTTCCAGAGCCTGGGTGCTTAATCACTACACCACACAGCCTCTCAGTAGAATTCATGTACCTTCTATGTAATAATATTTCTCTCTATCTAGGGTTTTGTGTAAAGACTGGACAACTTAGATATCATGATTTTAATCCTTGGCAAGAATCTAGAGGATAGCTATTCTGTGTAGCCAAGTGGTTGTCAGATGCACAACTTTGATAGTTAGTGGGGTTGGGGACAGTATAATGGTTAAGAGCAAGGATTGGTATTCAGATAACCTGAGTTGAATCCTGGCTTTGTCACTTACTAGCATTGTCAATAATCTACATGAGCCTCATTTTCCTCAACTATAAAATGAGAGTAGTAATATCTAGCTACCATAAGTGACATAAATGGCGACTATACACACGGACCTAACCAGATGGAAAACACAGGAATCAAATCAACTACATCTGTGGAAAGAGACAATGGGAAAGCTCAATATCATCAGTCAGAAAAAGGCCAGGGGCTGACTGGGGAACAGACCATCCACTGCTCACATGTAAGTTCAAGTTGAAGCCGAAGAAAATTAAAACAAGTCCACAAGAACCAAAATACAACCTTGAGCAAATCTCACCTGAATTTAGAGACCATCTCAAGAATAGATGCGACACACTGAACACTAATGACCAAAGGCTAGACGAGTTGTGGGATGACATCATACACGAAGATGTCATGAAAAAGACAGGAAAGAAAAAAGACCAAAATGGATGTCAGAAGAGACTCTGAAATTGGCTCTTGAACTGTAGAGTAGCTAAAGCAAATGGAAGAAGTGATGAAGTAAAAGAGCTGAACAGAAGATTTCTAGGGCGGCTGAGAAGACAAAGTATTATAATGAAATGCAAATACCTGGATTTAGAAAACCAAAGGGGGAAGAACATACTCAGCATTTCTCAAGCTGAAAGAACTGAAGAAAAAATTCAAGCCTCCAGTTGCAATACTGAAGGATTCTGCAGGAAAGTATAGAGAGACAGGAAGCATCAAAAGAAGATGGAAAAAATACACAGGGTCACTGTACCAAAAAGAACTGGTCAAAGTTCAACCATTTCAGGTGGTAACATATGATTAAGAACCAATGGTATTGAAGGAAGAAGTCCAAGCTGCACTAAAGGCATTGGCGAAAAACAAGGCTCCAGGAATTGACAGAATACCAATAGAGATGTTTCAACAAACAGATGCAGAGCTGGAGGTGCTCATTCATCTATGAAAAGAAATTTGGAAGACAGCTACCTGGCCAACCTACTGGAAGAGATCCATATTTGTGCTCATACTAAAGAAAGGTGATCCAACAGAATGAGGAAATTTATCAAACAATATCATATGAAAGTAAAATTTTGCTGAAGATAATTCAAGAACAGTTGTGGCAGTACATCAACAGGAAACTGCCAGAAATTCAAGCCATATTCAGAAGAGGATGTGAAAGGAGGGATAGCATTGTTGATATCAGGTAGATCTTGGCTGAAAGCAGAGAATACCAGAAAGATGTTTACCTGTGTTTTATTGACTATGTAAAGGCATTTGACTGTGTGGATCATAACAAATTATGATAACATTGTGAAGAAGGGGAATCCCAGAACATTCAATTGTGTTCATGAGGAACCTGTACATAGACCAAGAGGTAGTCGTTTGAACAGAACTACTGCATGGTTTAAAATCAGGAAAGATGTGTGTCAGGGCTGTATCCGTTCACCATACTTATTCAATCTGTCTGCTGAGCAAATAATCCAAAGATTTAAGAAGAATGTGGCATCAGGATTGGTGGAAGACTCATTAACAACCTGTGATACGCAGATGACACAACCTTGCTTGCTAAAAGTGCAGAGAACTTGAAGCACTTACTGATGAAATCAAAGACTAGCGCCTTCAGTATGGATTATACCGCAACTTCAACATAAAGAAAACAAACATTCTCACAACTGGACCGATAAGCAACATCATGATAAAAGGAGAGAATACTGAAGTTGTTAAGGATTTCATTTTGTTTGGATCCACAGTCAATACCCATGGAAGCAGCAGTAAAGAAATCAAACGATGTATTGCACTGAGCGAATCTGCTGCAAAAGACCCTTTTAAAGTGTTGAAAAGATGTCACTTCCGAAGACTAAGGTGTGTCTGACCCAAGCCATGATATTTTCAATCACTCCACATGCATGCAAAAGCTAGGCAATGAATAAGGAAGATGGAAGAAGAATTGCTGTGTTTAAATTATGGTGCTGGCAAAGAATACAGAATATACCATTTACTGGCAGAAGAAGGAATAAGTCTGTTTTGGAAGAAGTACAGCCAGAATGCTCCTTAGAAGCAAGGATGGCAAGACTTCGTCTCAAATACTTTGGACATGTTATCAGGAAGGACGAGTCCCTGGAGAAGGACATCATGATTGGTAGAGGGTCAGTGAAAAAGAGGGAGACCCTCAAGTAGATGGATTGACACAGTTCCTGCAACAATGGGCTCAAACATAGCAACAATTGTGAGGATGACGCAGAACTGGGCAATGTTTCTTTTTGGGGTCACTGTGAGTTGGAACCAACCTGACGGCACCTAACAACAACAATATCTAGCTGGAGTCCCTGGGTGTTGCAAACTGCTTAGATGCTTGTTTACTAACCAAAAAGTTGGAGATTTGAGTCCACCCAGAGGTATCTCAGGAGAAAAGATTTGGTGATCTACTTTAAAAAAATCAGCTATTAAAAACCCTATGAGGAACAGTTCTACTCTGACACACCTGGGGTTGCCAAGAGTCAGAACTGACTCAATGGCAACTGATTAATATCTAGCTTGCAAGCTTTTTTAATGGATCAAATGAGATATACGCACAGAGTAAGGTCTTTTTAACGTGCCCTGGTGCTCAGCTGCTAACCTAAAGGTCGGTGGTCTGAACCCACCAGCTACTCTGAGGGAGAAAGATGTGGCAGTCAGCTTCCTTAAAGATTACAGCCTTGGAAACCCTATTGGACAGTTCTACTCTGTCCTATAGGGTTGTTGTGAGTTGGAATCAACTGGACGGCAATAAGTTTGGTTTTTTTAGTTAAGGTCTTCTTATGAAAGACCACAATTGAGAATGGATAGCCTCTGTATGAAGTAGGGAGGCCTGGTGGTCAGGGTCCATAGTGGCAGGGAGGGAGGCCTGGTGCCTGACTTTCAGTTATTAACAAGCAGGGACTTGTGATAGTCATTGGTTAAGTAACAGTAGGGATGGTGATAACTGGTTATGAACACTATGAGCAGAAACTCTGGAATGAAAATTTAAGCCCCATAAAAATAATGGGATTGTATTTTTTAGAGCACTTTCTATACATGATATCTATTTGATCATAATCACTAGTCACCTAATAAAAAAGTCAAAGGAGACATGAGACAGAGATGGTATCAAAAGGTCACTTTTTCACTGCCTTGCCTTTCGGAAAAAGCATATGTAAGCCCCTGCCGTGGGCTTGTTCCATGGTGCAGAGGGTTGTGACTTGTGTGTATTACCAAGAGGCATGAAGCTCATAAGGTTGAGTCCCTCTGCACAGACAGAGGTAAAGCTCTCTGTGGAAGCCCCACTCACTCTCCATATTGCTTACTGAACATGTTGTAAGTCTCAGCTTAAAAAAAGAAGTGTCTTAATAAATAAAAAAGTACATGACCTCCTGCGACTAAAGAAAGAAAAAACCTAGCTCTAAACTTTTAAAAGAATGTGCATCTTTATAATAACAATAAAATCCTCCTATCAAGGCTTTAAGAGGCAAACTGCATCCCAGTCTTTGCCTGGGGCCCGTAACTATCCTTAGCTAATCTTTCTCTGACAGACAAAGAGCTGCTATATCCATTCTTATGGCTTCATTTTAAACTTTATTCAGAGAAGTGGGGAGAGGGAGCCCTGGATGGGAATAAAGAATGAGTGCTTGTGCCTGGGCAAGGGAAAGAGGAAGATGGGATCACTTAATTATAAAATAGATGCTTGTGGGGGGAAAAAACCCAAGATGCATAGCCCTGTGGTTTGTTCAGGACTAGTTTAGACGGATCTCTGAGCCTCGGTCACATCCAGGTCACGTGTGCAGTACTCCATGTCTGCTCCAGCTTCACTGGAGCTGAGCCCTCCTAGAGGGTTATTCTGATGAGTAGAACCCTAACCAGCTGGTCTCCTTCTTAATGAGAGAAAAAGAAGAGCTTTTCACATGCTGTGACAAGCACAAAGATGACAAACAAGAAGGACATGTCTGTGAGAAAGGTGAGTCCCTACCAATGGTCCCCAAGGAAAGCTATGAAGTCTTACATCTTTGAAAATAATTAAGGCATTCATCAGCTCAAGATATTTTCAATTTATCCCTGTATTAGAGGTTGTTGTTTTAGCTGCCATTGAGTCGGCCCCTGACTCATGGTGAACCCATGTACAACACAATAAAATGCTGCCCAATACTGTGTAGTCCCCATGACCAGTTGCGGATCACACTGTCGTGATCCGTAGGGTTTTAAAAACTTTGTTTATTGTGTTGCTGTTGTTGAGAATCTACACAGCAAAACATACACCAATTCAATGTACAATTCAGTGACATTGATTACATTCTTTGAGTTGTACAACCATTCTCACCCTCCTTTTCTGAGTTGTTCCTCCCTCATTAACATAAACTCATTGCCCCCTAAGGTTCCTATTTAATCTTTTGAGTTGTTGTTGCTTTGATTTCATATAAATAGTTCTTAAAAGAACATAATGCTCAAGGGAGACATTTTTTACTAGTTAGGTTAAACTATTGTTTGGTTTTAGGAAGGCTTCAGGGGATATTTTTGGTTTAAGGTTTAAAAATTATCTGAGAGCAATAGTTTCAGGGGTTCATCCACTTCCATGGCTCCAGAAAGTCTGAAGTCCATGAGAATTTTAAATTCTGTTCTACATTTTCCCCCTTTTGATCAGGATTCTTCTATAGAATCATTGATCAAAATGTTCAGTAATGGTAGCCAGGCACCATCCAGTTCTTCTGGTCTCATGGCAAAGGTGGCAGTTGCTCACGTAGGCAATTAGCCACACATTCCGTATCTTCCTTCTATTCCTGACTCTCCTCCTTCCTCTGTTGCTCCAGGCAAATAGAGACAATTGTTGAGCCTGGATGGCTGCTTGCAATCTTTTAAGATCCCAAGCACTATGCAATGAACTAGGAGGTAGAACAGAAACACTAAACACATTGTTAGGCCAATTAACTGGGGTGTTGCATGAAACTATAACCCTAAATCTCCAATCCAAGGAATCAAATCCCATGAGGTGTTTGGTTGTACAGGCAGCCTCAGCAGCTTTTTTTTTTTTTTTTTTTCTGTCGTTGTTGTAAATATGTTGTAAATACAGGTATGTGTTACTTTAGATCCACAATATGTTCTGTGAAATAGGACCTTACCTGATTTGGGTGTTGCTGGAACACCTAGTTTCCATCCGCCTCAGGTGAGGGCTTGGTATGTGTCTCTTGAGTGCACCCAGCAGCCCCGTGAAGGCCACGGAGGGGAGGCTTCCATCGTAGTCGGGGCAGCAGGGGTCCTGTCTCGGTGACCCAAGGCCTGGGCGGACCCTGAGATGCCTGCCGACCTTCGGTGCTGGGAAGCCGGATGAGGCACCCACAACTCTCAGGGCAGGGGCGTCGTTCCCGAGGGTGGGGGCTGCGGGGCCAGCTCGCTTTTTCGAAGTAGGGCTGTGGGAATCCCGGGAGAAAGAAAGGGAGAGATTTTGTTTTCTCTTTCTGGGAACGTCAGTCATTTATTGTGGGGGTGGGGGTGGAGTTAGGGAAATGTTCCTTTATAAGAAGAAGCGGAAGGCTCCACCTGGAGCCTGCGGGAGCCCCAGGGCAGCGTCTCTTGGCCGGACCCCATCCGAGGCGTTCCCATGGCCTTGCTGGGGCTCAGGCCCGGGCGCTCTCTTGGCCTGGCAGACGCCCAGGGCACCCCTCTGGGCCCCAGCTTGGCCGGGGCTCGCGGGACCTGCCCTTGGACTTTGGAGGCCTCCCGTCACGCCCTTGGACTTTGGAGGCCTCCCGTCACGCCCCTTCTTGCGTGGAGGCCCGGCGGGCTGTCTACGCTTGGTCAGCCCGGGGTACATGTCCTCATCAGGCTCCTCGTCCACGCCTGGTGGAAATACTCAGCTTCATCCTCCTTCTCCTCAGGCCAGCTGGTCCCCTCGGCCCCAGGCGGGGCCCCTGGTCCTCGGCATCACTGTCTCCATGGGCCTCTGCCCGTGCCTCTTCGTGCCCGCCAGCCTGTCCTTGTGGCCTCTCACTGCTCTGCTCGCCTTGCGCTGCACGTCGTGGGGCTGCTGGTCCTGCCTCTGGGACTTCAGCGCAGCCGCTCCTCCGTCCGAAACTGTGGAACAGCATGTTGCCTGCCCAGCACCGTCCTGGATCTTGATAAGCTGCAGTGTCGTCCAGGACTGATGTCAGTGAGCCCATGGCGCTCTCCTGGGCCCGCATGTTGCCATCCTGGAGCAGCTCCATAACGTTGTAATAAAGTGCTTGCCCTCCGGCTCCCCGTTGCTCTCTGACAGCTCGGCGCTCTTGGCCAGCAGCTGGCTGATGTCCTGCAGACGGCTCATGTTGGGGAACTTCTCCTGGAAAATCTTCTTTATCCCAAGACTTGGGCCCACAGGATGCTATAATGGTGGAAATCCAGCTCCTGGGAGTCGGATGATGAGGAGGCAGCGCTTGATGGTATTCAGGTTTACCTTGTGCACGTTGACGGAGGTGTACAGGTTCTGGAACATAGTGGCCATGAGTTTCCCGTGTATGCCATGGGAGCCGATGCTGTTGAGCACCGGGAGGGGCAGGTGGGCATCCCCTGGAGGGCTGGAGCCGGACCACCAATGTTGAACGTTATGCTATGCGTGACTGTATATCTATTACACAACTTTTGCCAATTTAACTTTTTACAGATGTGCAACTTATTGATAATTACAATAATTGGCTGTGCAACCCTACCTGTAATCAGTGCAATTTTTCCATCACCATTAACTCCCCTTCCCCCTCCTTCCCGCCCCCTGGTAACCACTAATAAACTTTGGTCTCTATACATTTGTCTTTTCTTGTCTTGTTATATAAATGAGATCATACAATATTTGTCCTTTTGTCATTGATTTATTTCACTCAGCATAATGTCTTCCAGCTCCATCCATATATACATATATGTATATACATAGCATGTATCAAGGCTTCATTTCTCCTACCGGCTGAGTAGTGTTTCATTGTATGTATGTACCACATTTTTTTTATCCATTCTTCTGTTAATGGGCATTTAGGTTGTTTCCACCTTTTGGCTATTGTGAATAGTGCTGCAATGAACATTGGTGTATAAGTCTTTGTTTGAGTCTCTGTTTTCAAGTCTTTTCGATAGGAGTGGAATTGCTGGATCATATGGTAGTTCTATTTTTAGTTTTTTGAGGAACCACCATACTGTTTTCCACAAAGGCTGTACCATTTTGCATTCCCACCACCAACGGACAAGGGTTCCAATTTCCCCACATCCTTGACAACATTTGTTATTTTGTTTTTTTATCTTAGCCATCCTAGTGGGAGTGAAATGGTATATCATTGTAGTTTTGATTTGCATCTCTCTGATGGATAATGACATTGAGCATCTTTTCGTGTGTTTGGCTGCCATTTGAATGTTGCCTTTGGTGAAATGTCTATTTAAGTTCTTTGCCCATTTTGTGATTTGGGTTATTTGTCTTTTTATTATTAAGTTGTTGAAGTTTTATATATATATATAGGTTACTAGATTCTTGTTGGATATATGGTTTCTGAAATATTCTCCCAGTTGGTAGCTTGCCTTTTCACTTTTTTTGCAAAGTTTTTTGATGAACAAACGTTTTTAATTTTTATAAGAGCTCTGTCATGGACTGAATTGTGTACCCCTAAAATATCTGTCAACTTGACTAGGTCATGATTCCTGGTATTGTATAATTGTCTACCTTTTGTCATCTGATGTGATTTCGCTATGTGTTGTATACTCTGTCACTATGATGTAATAAGATGGATTACTGGCAGTTATATTGATGAGGTCTACAAGATTAGATAGTGTCTTTAGCCAATCTCTTTCGAGATATAAAAGAGAGAAGCAAGCAGAGAGACATAGGGACCTCATACCACCAAGAAAGCAGTGCCGGGAGCAGAGCACATCCTTTGGACCTGAGGTTCCTGCACTGAGAAGCTCCCAGACCAAGAGAAGACTGATACATCACGAGGACCTTCCTCCAGAGCTGACAGAGACAGAAAGCCTTCCCCTGGAGCTGATGTCTTGAATTTGGACTTGTAGCCTACTAGACTGTGAGAGAATAAATTTCTCTTTGTTAAAAGCCATCCACTTGTGGTATTTCTGTTAGAGCAGTACTAGATGACTAAGACAGTCTCATTTATTTAATATTTAGTCTTTTGCTGTTTGTGCTTTTCTTATTATATTAGATAATCCATTGCTAAAAGCTAACCTCGACAGTGTTGTTCCTGCATTTTCTTCTAAGATCTATAGGGTTTTAATTGGCTGATTTTTTTAAGTAGATTGTCAGGCCTTTCTTCCATCTTAATGTGGAAGCTCTGCTGAAACCAGTTTAGCATCATAGCAATTCAAGCCCTCCACTGACAGATGGGTGGTGCCTGCGCATGTGGTGCATTGGCAGGGAATTAAATCTGAGTCTCTCATACGGAAGGAGGGAACTCTAACGCTGAACCATCCCTGCCCTGGTATTAGCGGCAGATACTTCTAAAGCCTTTTGAGCCTTGTGGGTCCTGTGTCTTCATGAAACTTGTATTTGTGTTCAATATGGGACTTGTTAGAAAAGTACTTTGTGGGGGATATCTGCCCAGCTCATACGGACCCCTTTCTGTGACCTGCCCTTGTCCACGTAGCTTGGCTGAGGCAGCCATGTTTATACTATTTGTCCTGTCCTCCTAACTATAGTTGATTGAGCCCCTGACCCATGCCGGGCTAATAAATTCTCACTCCAGGACTTGGAGTGTCTACATTAATTTACTCTGTTTTCTAGAAGTTAAATAAGCTCAGAAGAAATAGACACACTATCCTTCATCATATGAATGGAAAAGCAGAAAAAGTAGTCTACTGAGGGACAAGGAGGTGAGAGTATTGCCTGGTTCAGTCATCTTTCTATTTCCCAGTTCTAGTCCTTTTTAAAGATTGGCTACACTTGGGCTCTGTGACTTATCTCATAACCCTCCAATACATTATTTCTGTGTCTTATACTAGCCAAAGTTGTTTTCCATTATATGCAAATAAAAGAATCTTGAGTATTTCCAACTCTAATTTGGGATGAGATCTGTGTCTATATAGAATATTATTACACTGACAATTGTGGTGGGTCACCTCAGAGTGTGCTATCCCATGGGTAGCTCCCATGTCAAAGATGCCCAGGCAGAGATAACCCAATGTCCTTTCAGTTGAGTCTACCTTCTTATGTCTCAAGAACCCATGTAGATATCTGAGGAAATCACCAAAGAATCTCAAACTAGGCATCATCTTGATTATGCTTTCCTCAGCTGCCCTTCCATTTATCCAATCCATCCCCAAATCTTTTTGGTTCTATTCCAAAATCTATTCTAAATCTATTCACTTCTCTCTGGGTGCAGAGCACCTACCCTACTCTAAGCATTAGTATCCCTTGTTTGGATTACTGCAATGGCCTCCTAACGGACCTCTGGTCTCCTTGTGTCCACTCTTCTCTCCCCACCTCCCAATATTTATCCACATGGCAACTAGATTGATCTCTTTGGACTGTAAATCAGATCATGTCTCCTCTTTGCTTGGAACATTTTGTGTTAGCTAGGATGCAGGCTAAGCTGGTGTAACAAAGAAATCCAAAATACAGAGAATCAAACAAAGGAAGGCAGATGGCTCAGGGCAGGTAGATGGCCATGTTGTATACAGTCATGCAGGACCCAGATTCCTTCAACTGTGTTGCTCACCATACTATATGGTGTTGCCGTACAATCTCCATAGTCAAAGTGGACTCTTTAGTCATATCAGTGTTCCAGTCCCGGGACAGGGGAAGAAAGATGGGAGAGCACATGGCCAATCATTTTAAAGTAAGTCTCAGAAGTTGCACACATTACTTATACTCCCATCTCATTGGCAAGAGCTTAATCACGTGGCCACACATAGCTGCAAAAAAGGCTAGAAAATGTATTTTCTAACAGGGTGGCACGTAATAAAACTCAAAGGGTTCTAGGACTAAAAAGAAGAAGGGGAGAATGGATATGGGAGACTGGATTAATGGTGTCTTCCATACCTTCCAATGTTACCCATGCATGTACGATGAAACCCAAACTTTTTTTCCCATCCACTGCAGAATGTGTGAAAGTTGTTTGGTGATTATTGAGCATCTACTTGATTACTAAGAGCTGAGGATACAAAGGCAAACAAGTCAAAGGGCTTATGGTTGGAGCAGTTATACAGACACAACCAAGACCTGTCAGAAAGACACACCAGGTAGGGATGGGAGGGTAGGGAGATTAGAAAGGCGGGACATACATGTAGCAGGAAACAGCCAAAAAGGCTAGTTGCTGAGAACTGGCCCCTTCCCCCAATACGTGTGTCTTAGTCATCTAGTGCTGCTATAACAAATACCACAAGTGGATGGCTTTACCAAAAAGAAATTTATTTTCTCACAGTCTAGTAGTCTAGAAGTCCAAATTCAGGGCATCAGCTCCAGGGAAAGGCTTTCTCTGTCAGCTCTGGAGGAAGGTCGTTGTCACCAATCTTCCCCTGGACTAGGTGCTTCTCTGCACAGGAACCCCAGGTCCAAAGGATACACTCTCCTCCCAGCACTGCTTTCTTGGTGGTATGTGGCACCCCCCCTCTCCACTTGCTTCCCTTCCCTTTTATCTCTTGTAAGATAAAAGGTGGTGCAGGCTACACCCCAGGGAAGTTCCCTTTACGTTGGATCAGGGATGTGATCTTAGTAAGGGTGTTACAATCCCACCCTAATCCTCTTTAACATAAAATTGCAATCACAAAATGGAGGACAACCACATAATACTGGGAATCATGGCCCAGCCAAATTGATACACACATTTTTGGGGGGACATAATTCAACCCATGACATCCAGGTATCCTAAATCTGGGTTCCTCTGCTGTGACAGGCCAAGGCCAGCTGAGGAAGATCGTGTTGCTTGGCCACTCCTGCAAACATTATGCAACTCTGAGCCTCTCCTCCCTTTCCTTATTCCTCCTCCTTCAAGAAGTTCTTCTATGAGGAAACTTAGCAAGGGGAACTTCAACAACAAGGAAAGGTTTTGAAAGTAGGTAAAATACCTTCCTCGAGCTGAAAGATTTATTTCCTCATTCTCTGAAGTCTAGGGAGGCCTGGATACTCCTGTGGACTATGAAAGGCAGCCTTGATGAGGGGCCATGTACAGAGTGGCCTCTTTTGCCACCGCTTCCAGTAGAGGAAACCCAAAATATTACCATAGCCTCCAAGATTCTATGTGATCTAGTGCCTCTCTGCCTCTCCTGTTACTCTTCCCTATACTAGGGGCCCAAGTGCATGATCAGAATGCAATGGCAAGAGCAAATGGCAGTTTTAGTAAAACTAGTTGCCATCGAGTAGATTCCAACTCATGGTTACCTTGTGTGTGTCATAGTGGAAGTGTGATCCATAGGGTTTTCCATGGCTGATTTTTCAGAAGTAGATCTCCAGGCCTTTCTTCTGAGGCACCTCTGAGTGGACTCAAACCTCCAAACTTTTGGTTAGCATCCAAGCACGTTAACTGTCTGTACTACCCAGGGACTCCGGCTGCATAGGACCTCTCTTCTTTCTGATCCTGGAACATGCCAGTTGTATTCTTGCATTAAGGTATTTGCACTTCTCTTCCTTCTGCTTGGAAAACTCTGCAGCCAGCTCTTCACAGGTCTGGCTCCTTCTCATCCTTTAGGTTTCAGTTCAGATGTTACCTCCTTTGTAATGCCTTCCTGCTCACTCTATCAGAATTGCCTAGTCTACTTTTCCCCAGTTATTTTCCATCATGATTCTCCATTTTGTTGACTTGTATCATCGTTAACTTTCTGAGTTTATCATATCTTTTGTTTGCTTGTTTACTTATTTATTGTTTGTCTTCTCCCACCCACACCCTAGAATTTGAGCTTCCAGAGAGCAGGGATCTTGTCTGTCCTCCTTACCACCCTGGACTGGTACAGAGGACAGTGCCTGGCACAAGGTGAAGACTCAAATATTTACTGAGTGACTCCATGGGCAGCATAGGATCTGGTACCAGCATTTCTAAACAGAAGCTGTCCTCTAAAATTTTGGGAACAGTCCACCACCTCTACCCCTGCCTCCCAAAGGTGTCCCATCTGGTTAAAGATATGGCTTCCCTATGTGCTGTGTATTGAATTGTGTCCCCCGAAAGTGTGTGTCAACTTGGCTAGGCCATGATTCCCAGTATTATGTGATTGTCCACCATTTTGTCATCTGATGTGATTTTCCAATGTGTTATAAATCCTACCTCTATGATGTTAATGAGGTGGGTTTAGAGGCAGTTATGTTAATGACGCAGGACTCAATCTATAAGATTAGGTTTTGTCTTAAGTCAATCTCTTTTGACATATAAAAGAGAGAAGGAGCAAAGAGATAGGGGGACATCATAACACCAAGAAAGCAGTGCCAGGAGCAAAGCCTGTCCTTTGGACCTGGGGTTCCTGTGAGAATAAGCTTCTAGACCAGGGAAAGATTGATGACAAGGACCTTCCTCTAGAGCCAACAGAGGGAGAAAGCCTTCTCCTGGAGCTGGCACCCTAGAATTTGGATTTTAGCCTCCTGGACTGTGAAAGAATAAATTTCTGTGTGTTAAAGCCATCCACTTGTGGAATTTCTGTTATAGTAGCACTAGATGACTAAGACACTGTGTGAGGTCCCGGTTTCTTCCTCTGTGGCCAGGTCAGTGTCATTTGTTCTATAACCTCATTGATCACTGGGCCAATGCAATCCATGTTCATTCCTGAGATGAGTGGAAAACCTGCCTGCTGTTTACATCCCTGGGGATTTCGGGAATAACTGAATTACCTGAAATAAGAGAATAATTTGTTGTAACCTATTTAATCATGTGCACTGACTTCTATGACCGGATCTTCCAAATGTCGCCCTCTTTTAACCCCCACATGGCCCTGGACTACCTTGTCCTTGTACACTTAGAGGCAGGTGAAGGTCACAGTATTCATAACAAACACATCTAGGCATTAGAATTCCCCATGAGTTTCACAGGACGAGAATCTAGCACAATAATAATAATCCTAAATGTTATCTATATGTCCAGTTGCTGCCAAAGCCATCTAGGTAGCTCCCAAAAGGACCATGCAGGAAAAATTTCACTCTCAGCATGCACCAAAAATCTTAATAAGTAAGGTTCAGGGAGTTTTAATTTAAAAGGGCCCACTTGGTGGCCTTTTCCTAGTCAGAATAAATTCTATTCTGGAGATGTGTGCAGTTACAGTCAACTCTGGGTCAGCATCATTTCCCAAGGACATTCCACTAAGCCCATTAATGTGAGGAAGAGAGTCCTTGGGTGGTGCAAATGGTTAACACGTTCAGCTGCTAACCAAAAGGTTGGAGGTTTGAACCCATCCAGAGGTACCTTGGAAGAAAGGCCTGGAAATCTGCTTCTGAAAAATTAACCATTGAAAACCTCATGAAGCACAGTTCTACTCTGACACACATGGGGTCACCATGACTTGGAATTGACTAGATGGCAACTGGTTTTACGTTTACCTGAGGAAGGCAGACATTTATGCCCGTCCTGAGATGTTTCTCTGCCCCAAATTGAATTTCATCATCAAGAGTCGACTTCTATCAGGGGCGAGAAGGAGGGGGAGAGGGAGAGCCATTGTTTGGGAAGCAGTGAGTTTCTGTTTATAGTGAAGGGAAATTTGGCATCGATTAGGGCAGTGGTTGCACAACATGATTAATGTAATTGACATCACTAAGTTGTACACCTGGAAAAGACTGAACTGGCAAATGTTGTGTTATATATATTTTTACCAAAAAAAAAAAAAAGAGTGGACTTTTGCTGAAACACTGTCACTCCTGAGTAGGTGGGGTCGCAAAGACTCTGAACACTGTGGGGGAAAGCTATCCAAAGGATGTTACTTTTCCATCACACTTCTCTGGATCATGAGTAAGTGTGGCTGTCAATGTAACTGTCACTATTGAGTTAAATAAAAATTGAAGCATCAGAAAATGCATTTTAAAAACCTAGCAATCATTTGCACCCATTAAGTTACAAATAGGTTTCTACTTACTGATTCCTATGGGAATAAAAATACCATAAGAAGAAAAACAAGCTCTTCTTGCAAGCCATGTCATTGCTTGATAGTGAGCCTGCTGGAACGCCCAGGAGGCTCGTTCCATCTTAGATTTGCAATCTGATGTCTGATGGGGCCTGGGTCTCACGGCAAGACAAGACAGGTATTTTTCAGCTGGTCACTGATGGGCCACCAGACCACTGAGCTGGAAGAGGACGCTTATGTGTACGTCAGTTCTGGTGAATGGGACCACTGGCATTTGCAGATTCCGCATGTTTAGCTGTTGACCTGCCGACCTGCAAAGTTCCAGGGTGTCAGTTTCTGCTCAGAGAAAACAGCTCTGATTGGCAATAGCAGCTAATGAATTCTTACTTGGAGGCAAACATTGACTTCACCTTTGAATCCCCAAGGAGCCTTGGGAAAGCGTAGGTGACTCAGAGGTTTTTCAGGAATTTTTCCTTAGAACTGAGGATTTAGGCAAGATAGTGTCAGTGTGAGGCTGAGAGGTCAGCATCTGACAGACAGAGGACTTCACAGGTCCAGCAACCTGCCCCCAAGCAGGCCAATACCTAAACCAGCTGCTAATCTGATTTAAAGGGATTTCTAGCACTGAGGGGTCACGTGACCCTTCAGAGGCAGTTGATGTTAGAGTCAGAGTCCTTTCACAGAGGAGGAGGTTGAGGGTCAGGAAGATTAGCCACTTGTTCAAGGTCACGGGGCTCATTAACCACAAATCTCAAATGTTTCCTGGTCAGAAATTTTAAGGGCTAGCTTGGGTGATGTGACAGATAAATATAGCCTAACATTTTGAAGGGAAAATGATCAGGAGCTCTGAAAACCAGGAGCAGATGTGGCTTAACAAGAAGCATGGCAAGAATGTGCCCTCCACACCTGCTGCGGAATGCAAGGGGAGGGGAAAGGCTGGCGGAGCATTCCTTGGCTCCCACACGAAGTATCTGTACTGGGGACCCATGCCTTCCTGCCCACTGCATCTTGGCATGGACTTCCAAACGTTGAAGGGGAGGCCAATGACTCCACAAGGATTGAAAAGGAATACCAGTTATCAAATGCAGACTGATCAATGAGAGCAGAGCTGCTGCTATTGCACAGTGACCCCAGCCAGAAGTTATGAAATTAGAGAAGGGAAATAAAGAGGAACAGACAAAGAAATGAAAATTGCCTCTGTCACAGCGGTGGGGGCAACATCCGGAGAGGCTTTGCTCAGAACTCTAGCCTCTGTCACTTTGTAGGTTTATAGTCCTTTATTTCTGAGGGCTTATACTATGCTTCTGTGTATTATTGGTTGGGGGCAGTGATAGTTCGTGGTAGAATTCTTGCCTTCGGTACAGGAGACCCAGGTTTGCTTCCTGGCCAATCACCTCATGTACATTCACCCACCCATCTGTCAGTGGAGGCTTACATGTTGCTATGATGCGTAACAGGTTTCAGTGGAGCTTCTGGACAAAGTTGAACTAGGAAGGAAGGCCTGGTGATCTACTTCTGAAAAATCAGCTAGTGAAAACCCTATGAATCACAACGGTCTGATCCTGTTGTACATGGGGTCACCATGAATCAGGGGCTAACTTGACAGCAGCTAACAACAACAACATCATATTAGTGATTAATACATTAATTGAGCAAGTATTTCCTGGGTATCAATTTTTTCCAAGGCACTATATTAGAGCAATGTATAAGACACAGTTCCAACCTGGAGAATCTTAGTAACCAATGGAGAAGGCCAAAACAAACAAGTCAATGCTGTAGAAGTAGGTTTGAAGCACTGCGGTGTAATGAATTACTTAATATGGCCCTGCTAGCCAAAATCCTTGTAATCCCCACCAAATGACTACGTGGGACTATGCAGGTAAGGTGCTTGTGGCCCACCAAGGGGATTGGACAACTTGCTAATAATACAAATAAGGTACATGGCACCCTTGTGAGAGTAGAACCATGCAAATAAGGTGTATGGAACCCTAATGAGGGGATTGGTCAGTTTTGCCATGCCACTAGGCTTAAAATGAGCCATCCGAGAGGTGGAAAGTGGGGACCTGACTACCACCAAGAAGAGACGGGAACGGAGCGCATCCTTCAGACTCAGGATCCCTGCACTGACAACTTCCTAGACTTAGGAGACAGAAAGAGAGCAGTAACACTGGAGATGGTGAGCGATGACAAGAAATAGTGGTAGAGAAATGGCGGTAGCAGAGGCAGCAGAACCAGGAGACCAGCAGGAGAAGGCGTGGTGGGCTTCCTGGCCCAGGGAGCAAGGTGGTTACAGTGGGTGTGCCAACCCACAGAGCAAAAGAGCTGAGCACCTTCAGGCCAAGGCTTACCGGAGGAGTGGGGTGCCTCCAGGCACTTATCAGCAGAGCTAAAAGAGCTTTGTAACATTTGTCCAAGCAGGACAGAGGCCAGGCCAAGGAGCCGAGGGTCAGAGAGAAGCCTGCTTGTGGCATGGCTGAGGAGAGGCTATCCTGATCCAAGAACTGTATCTGAGTATTGCTAAACCTGAACTGTAACCTGTTACTTCCCTAATAAACCCTGAAATAGTGAGCATGGTCTGTGAATTCTGTGTGGTCATTGCAACAAATCATGGAGCTCAGCAGAAAAGTAGAGAGTACTGTGGAAGGGACAGCTGGTGTCAGAATTGGTAAAAAGGTTGGAGGGTGGAGGTATGTCTGACCTTCTCACAGGAATCAGCATTGGGCTGTTGACCTTGATTCTCCTTCCCTCTTGTGAAGTCAGAGGAGGCCAGATGCCTTACAAGTGCTATGGAATGACAGAGGGGAGGAGCATCAAAGTCTAACTGCAACAATTGAGGACTGCTTTAAAGAGAAGGTGACATATGTACTGAATATTTTACTTTTTAAGGATAATGAAGAAGCTCTTAGTTTCTAAGCCAGGGGTTGGCAAACTTTTAAAATAAAGGGAACAGATTGTAAATATTTCAGGTTTTGCAGGCCATAAGATCTTTGTTTCAACTACTCAGCTCTGTCCTTACAGTGCAAGAGCGGCTGTAAGCAAAAACAATCTGTGAGCAAATAGGTGTGGCTGGGTTCCAACAACTCTTTATTTACAAAAACAGAAGTCAGGTCCTACTGATCTCTGGGCCATTGCTTGCCAACCCCTGTCCTTGATAAACAGGACATAGGGAGCTGGTGCTATATAATTCAGAGGAGGGAAAAGAGGTTGCTATAGGCAGGGGAAACCCTGGTGGCATAGTGGTTAAAAGCTACGGCTGCTAACCAAAAGGTCAGAAGTTCAAATCCACCAGGTGCTCCTTGGAAACCTGTGAGGCAGTTCTACCCTGTCCTATAGGGTCAGTATGAGTTGGAATTGACTCAATGGCAATGGGTTTGGTTTTGGGTTTTGGTAGCCCTATGGGGAGGGGGAGGTGGGGAAAACCATAAGGAGACAGACCAGTCTTCAGGAATAGGTACAGTTTGGATTGGCTAGGCTTTTACACAGTTTGTTGTTGCTTGGAATCAGGGGCAGTGGTAGAATGCTCCCCTTCCATGTGGGAGACCTGGGTTCCATTCCTGCCCAAGGCACTTGACGAACAGCCACCGCCCCTGGTCAGTGGAGGCTTGCATGTTGCTATGATGCTGAACGAGTTTCAGTGTAGCTTCTGGACTAAGACAGACTGGGAAGAAAGGCCTGGTGATTTACTTACAAAAATCAGTCCATAAAAACACAATGGACCAGGACAGTCTGATCTAAGACTCCATGGCAGCTAACAATAACAACTTTGAATGGATTGCCCAGGCCTCTCTTCTGGGAAGAAGGAAGTCTGGCCCCAAAGCCTTGTATAAAACACAAAGACAATTTCAAATGTCCAAGGCACTCACTGAATCATAGAAACTTAGAAGGAAATGTAGACATAATTGAGACCAACTTTACAGCAGCCAATTCTAGACATGGGCTGCCTCAGTGTCATCTGGGGAGTTAAAAAAAAACACAGATGTCCTGTTGCCACCCCTGGATATTCTGATTCAGTAGTTCTGGGGCAGGGATGGAGGAGAGTATTATTAACAAGCTTCCTAGATGATTCGGTAGTCAGGTTGGTATGCAGAACAGGTGATCACCCGATAGTTATTTCAACACTCCCCGTGATGGGAGCACACCACCTCCCAAGACAGCCATTCCTGGCACTGCATTTGAATACCTCCATTAAGTTCCATCACTTGGACCTGACAGAAGTCCCTCTGAAAGGTCTGGGGGAATAGAGCAACAAGCTAGAAAAACCACTGAGCGCTACCAACTGTCAGGTTACCTAGTGATGCCTCTTTCAGTTCTAGACCTCACATCAAACCACTCCATTCACGTCTGCACCTTTCCTTCTTCATTCAGATTTGGTAACTGCAGTCTCACATTTGGAATTGACCCCTAATTTCCAATATGGAACTCTGGTGGCACAGTGTTTAAGCACTTGGCTGCTAATCAAAAGATTGGTGGTTCAAACCCACCAGCTGCTCCATGGGAGAAAGATATGGCAGTCTGCTCCCATAAAGATTACAGCCTTGGAAACCCTATGGGGCAGTTCTACTCTGTCCTATAGGGTTACTATGAGTTGGAATTGACTCCATGGCAACAGGTTTACAACGGTTTTGCAGTAGGTTTCCTAACTTCTTGTAGTCCCTGGGTGGTGCAAATGGTTAAAGGTTGGAGGTTTGAGTCCACCCAAAGGTGCCTTGAAAGAAAGGCCTGGTGATCTACTGCTGAAAAATCAGCGATTGAAAATCCTACAGGCACACATGGGGTCACCAGGAGTTAGAATTTACTTGATGGCAACTGGTTGCTAACTCCTAGCTCCTGACTCAGTACTAGCTACTTTGACATCTCTGATTTGGCTTAACTGTTTTCTCTCTTCCTTTCCTTTTCTCTCCTCTCCTCTCTAGCTTTATTAAAGTTGATGTACAGAAAGTGTACAGTTTGATGAATTTTGACATACATATACACTCATAAAACCATCACCAGATCAACATAATGAACATTTTCATTAGTCTGAAAAATTTTCTGGTGCAGTTGACTCTGACTTACGGCAAGCCGGTATGTGTCAGAGCAGAACTGTGCTCCGTAGGTTTTCAGTGGCTGGTTTTTCAGAAGTAGATTGTCAAGGCTTTCTTCCTAGGAGCCTCTGCGTAGACTCAATTCTCCAACCTTTTTGGTTAGCAGCTGAGAGGGTTAAGCATTTGAACCACTCAGGGACTCCAGCTGAGACATATTTATACTAAAAATTATTCATGGTTTATCTGAAATTCAAATTTAACTGGGCATCTGTTATGGATTGAATTGTGTCCCCCAAAAATGTGTGTCAGCTTGGCTAGGCCATGATTCCCAGTATTGTGTGTGGTTGTCCACCATTTTGTGAGCCAATGTGATTATCCTGTATTATAAATTCTAACCTCTATGATGTTAATGAGGCAGGATTAAAGGCAGTTATGTTAATGAGACAAGACTTAACCTACAGGATTAGGTTGTATTTTGAGTCAGTCTCTTGAGATATAAAAGAGAGAATGGAACAGAGGAGAGGGACCTGATTACCACCAAGAAAGGAGTACCAAGAGCAGAGCATGTTCTTTGGACCTGGGGTACCTGCACAGAGAAGCTCCTAGAATAGGGGAGGATTGATGATTAGGACCTTCCCCCAGAGCCAACAGAGAGAGAAAGCCTTCCGCTGGAGCTGGTGCCCTGAATTTGGACTTCTAACCTCCTAAACTGTGAGAGAATTCATTTCTGTTTGTTAAAGCCAAAAAAAAAGTTTTCTCGTGCCCCTTTGTAATTCCTCCCTCCCAACTCCCATGTCCAGGCAACCAGTGATCTGCCTTCTACTCAACTGTTTTCTGACCAGGAGGTTTCATCTGGTCTTGTCCCAGGCCAGCCATTCTCCTATTCCTGATTCCAACTACCAGTGTTTAAAGGTCCCAGCCTCAGACTTTCCCTCAATCCTACTTTCTGGTTTAGCTTCTTAGCTGGGATTTGATGAGCCCTAGTTCTGTCCTCAGGATGACTCTGAGTGCCTTTAATTCCTCTTGCACATGATAACTCTTTAGTTAACACCTCTGCTTTGGAGGCTAATATAAAGTTACTACTAATAACTACCATTTATAGAATGTCTATTCTGCATCAGGAATTGAATTATTGTGATATATATATATATATATATATATATACACACACACACACACATATCATGTATGTATATGTAAAACCAAACCCATTGCCTCTGAGTGGATTCCAACTCATGGTGACCCCGTGTGTGACAGAGTAGAACTGCTCCATAGGGTTTTCTTGCCAGTAATCTTTATGGAAGCAGATCACCAGCCTTTCTTCTGTGGTGCTGCTGGGTGGATTCTAACTGCCAACCTTTAGGTTAGTAGTCAAGCGCACAGTGGTTAAGTGGTTGACTGCTGACCAAGAGGTCAGCAGTTCAAATCCACCAGCCACTCCAAGGGAGAAAGATGTGGCGGTCTGCTTCTGTAAAGATTACAGCCTTGGAAACCCTATGGGACAGTTCTACTCTGACTTAGAAGGTTGCTATGAGTCGGAATTGACTCAACAGCAATGGTTTTGGTTCTTTTCATTATACATATATTATACACACATTCACACACATTTTTTTTTCCTCTAGTCCTCGCATTAGTCCCATGAGGAAGGTCCTCATTTCTCCTTGTGGTCCATAGGGGACACCATGACTGACTCAGTCAAATGCTTTACTGAAATCTAGATATACTATGTTTGTAGATCCTTCTGCTGTAACAATTTGAAATCCTATCCATAACAGAGTTTTTTTCTCCAGAAATGCACTATTTCTCTCATTAGAAACTTTTCTGCTGCAGTGTATTGTACCCAAGATAAAATAAAGGATTTTCTGGATTCAGAGTCACTCACCATGCACTATTATTCTATATTGATCTTGCTTCCAGTAGACAAGCAATTTTAGATATTTCATAGGCAGTCTGTATTTCAAATAAATATTACTTGACTTCTGTAAAAGCCTCTTGACATGGCTGATTTCCAAACTGATCAAAAAGATACCTCTGTTTACCTTGGCAGGGGTGTGAAATGCAGAATAACCCCTCCTAATCCCACAAAGATGATGTGTGAATTGAATTCTCCCGTTCAGAATTCATTTATATCAGCCTTGAATCTGTGGAACGTCTGATATAATTTTAGCATTTTCTTCTCAAGAAAGGTGATTTTTCTGGGTAAAACATAAGTAGAACACTATAACCCTGCTGGGAATTTTTTTTTTTTAGTAATAGCAAAGATACTGTCTAAAGTCATAGTACATTTTTACACCCAAACATGAAAGAATACAAGTTAGATCTACGTTAAAGATTTGGAAAGTGTCAACAACAATAAAACACATTTTTTCAAGGTACATGAAGCTAGTTTACTCAGTTTCACAGGCCATAAACCATAAGTGAATCTATTTTCACTTCATTACAGAGCCTTGGTGGTACAGTGGTTAAAGTACTTGCCTACTAACTGAGAGGTTGACAGTTCGAACCCACCAGCCACTTTGCAGTAGAAAGATGTGACAGTCTGAGTCTGTAAAGATTTGCAGCCTTGCAAACCTTATGAAGCAGTTCTACTCCGTCCTATAGGGTCACTATGAGTTGGAATCAACTTGATGGCAAAGGGTTTTTGGTTTTTGTAGAGCCCCCTACACCTGTCTTATCTACTGGGACACAAAATGACTAACACATGATTCAGTTCCAAGACTTCCCATTAGTCTCTCTGGATGGCACTCTCTCTGGTTCTGTTCCACTTTTAAAGAGTCACTTCCTCCCAGCCAATGACCTGCATATAAATTTAGTTTTCCATAATTTCTTCAAATTAAACTCGTTTTCCTTTTCCTTTTCACATTCATTCAACAAACATTTATTAAGTACTTCCTATATTTTAGATGCTAGGGATATAACAGCAAACAAGACAGAAAAAAATCCTAGAGATTATATTCTAGAAAGGAGACAGGCAGTAACACTGTAAGTCAGTAAGTACATAAATACATACATATATTATATGATGATAAATGCTGAGATGAAAAGTAAAGAAGGCAAGGGGATAGGAAGTGTGTGTTTTGGGGGAGGAATCCCTGGGTGGTGTGGATGGTTAATGTGCTCAGCTGCCAACAGACAGGTTGGCGATTGAGTCCACCCAGAGACATGTTGGAAGAAAGGCCTGGTGATCTACTTCTGAAAAATCAGCCATTGAAAACCCTGTGGAGCACAGTTCTACTCTGACACACATGGGGTTGACAAGAGTTGAAATAGACTTAAGAAAAATTGGTTTTGGGGTGTGTGTGTATATGTCCATGTTGGACATGGGCCTTACAATTTTAGAAAGTTTTACCAGAACACAGAAATTGAAACCAAATTTATGTGTTCTTACTTTATTGGTAAGAAAATCCTAGGGACGCATGAGTGAGGGAAAGAGTTGTGAGGCAGGAAAGGGGGAAGAACCAATACACGGTACCTTACATGATGGTCACTGCTTGGTGTTGAGTGCCACAGATTGTTGCATCTCACAGGACTGGCTTCTGAGAGGCCATAAGAACCATTATGTCTCAGGACAGTCTGTCCAAAGAAAAGAAGGGAGAAGAATTTAACCTTATGCTCCTATATCTCTATTTGGGTGTTAATGTCACCATAATTCTGGGTTACACATGGATGGTGTTATGGATTAAATTATATTCCCAAAAATGTGTGTTGACTTGACTAGGCCATGATTCCCAGTGTTGCGTGGTTGTCCTCCATTTTGTGATCTTATGTGATTATCCTGTGTATTATAAATCCTAACTTTTGTGATGTTAATGAAGCAGGATTAGAGGCAGTTATGTTAATGAGACAGGACTCAATCTGCAGGATTAGGTTGTATTTTGAGTCAATATTTTTTGAGATATAGAAGAAAAAATTGAGCAGAGATGAGAGACAGCTCGTACACCAAGAAAGAAGCACTTGGGGTCCCTGTGCTGAGAAGCTCCTAGACCGGGGGAAGATTGATGACAAGGTCCTTCTCCCAAGAGCCAACAGAGAGAGAAAGCTTTCTCCTGGAGCTAATGCCCTGAATTTGTACTTCTAGCCTACTAGACAGTGAAAGAATTAGCTTCTAATTGTTAAAGCCACCCACTTGTGGTATTTCTGTTTTAGCAGCACCAGATAACTAAGGCAAATGGGCACCAGGCAGGTCTTGTGGCATCTCCTGTCTTGAGAAGCCCTGACGTATGAGACGAGAGGCACAGGCTGTGGGCATATGTGAGATGGGCTGTACCCAGATGACATTGAGGGGAGCCCCCACAGAGTTGGTTGCTGCACTGGTAACTGGAGCAAAACAAGTGGCCAAGAGCCCTGGAGACTGGTGAAACCAAAAGGATCTAGATGCCACATGGGAGGCGTCTGATACAGAAAGAGTGGCCAGGGAAGGCCCAGGAAGAAGATGACATCTACGTAAAGACGTGAAGCCCTGTGATTATCTGAAGGAAGAGCGTTTCAGGCTGAGAGAATAACAAGTTCAAAGATGCCCAGGTGTGAGTGTACCTGGTGTATTCCAGAGACAGTGGGGAGGCCAGTGCAGCTGCAGTGGTATGAGGGGGAAGGAATGTGGTAAAAGAGGAGGTTAGAGAGGTAGCAAGTGGTCAGATCATTTAGGGTGTGGGTCATAGAAGGATCTTTGGTTTCACTCCAAGGGCAATGAGAAACCATTGTGGGGAAGGGGGCAGGTTCTGGTAGAGGTGTGGCATGATCTGATTAACATTTCAAAAGGATCCCTCTAGTGACTGAGTGCTTTAGGACTGACACAGAAGATGGTCTTCCTGCAGGACCAAAAAATATGGTTTACCACCGGAGTGAGGCATTTAAAGAGAGGTTTCTGCACGTCCCAATCAAACACCCTCTGTGAAGAGGCAAGGGTAGAAGCAGGGAGACTGGTTAGGAAGCCCCTGCAGTATCAGGTGAGAGGTGATGGTAGCTACACTAAGGTGTAGCAGTGGAGGTGGGGAGAAATGGTTGCAGTCTGAATATACTTTGAAGGTAGACAGCCAGCAGGATTTCCTGATGGATTGGATATATAGGCTATGAGAGAAAAAGGAGTCGAAGAGACTTTCAAGGTTTTTGTCCTAAGAAACTGGGAGAATGGACTTGCCATTTCCTGAAATGAGGGAGACTGTGAGAAGAGTAGGTTCAGGGCAGAATATCAGGAGCTCAGTCTTGGACATGTAACATTGGGGATGTCGAGTTGGCAGCTGGACTGGGGAGGAACCTGAACTGGACATGTAACTTTGGGAGGCACCAGCATACAGATCACATTTATAACCGCCAACCCAGATGAGATCTCAGAGAGCATCCTGCCCTGGGCTCAAGCCTGAGGGTCTTTAACCAGACCCAGTGAGTTGGAGACTAAGACACTTAGGGCTCTTGCTTTCTTTCTCTGAATAAATTTCCCAACCTAAGGCAGACCCAAGTTCAGGGAAAGAAGGAAATTTAAATAAATCAATTCAAAACAAAAAATAGAAATATGAGTAAGAGATTGCACTGGTCTGGACTGGAATTGTCAGTATCTGGGAGACCCTGGCAGATCTGTAAGATCTGCTGGGATGTTACTCAGGGTGGAGAGGACCAAGGTCACAGGAGGTTGAAAGGGGGTACTTGTAGGAAGGAATCAAGTTGCTTCCTGCTTGCTGCCAGTCATGTCCAATAAACCATTCAAGAAATGCAAGTTTAGAAACTGGATTTTCTAGCAATTGCTTCCAATTTTGTCCATAGGCCTTTGGAGAGAAGGAATGTCTTTGAATATTCTCATCAGGGACTGGGTAAACGATAGTATTATTTCTGAGAATAGTCACTTCCCTTCCCTCTCATTTAAATATTAATTAAATATTGGAGCTTCCGATTTCTCTAGGAGAAACCTGGATGTGTTTTGAGATGGAGAAGAGTGGGACATTTTGGCCTCAGAGATACAAATCATCCACGAGTAAGAGTATAACAACTTTTTTGGTAGTTTTAATTTTGACAAAATGTTTTGCTAAGTCATAGCAAATTTTGGGGGAAGGCTTTTCGAAGTGTCTGGGTAATTCCTTATTCTTTTGAGCAATTTTCTAATTTTATTTATTTTTGATTCAAATGTTTCCAGGAGATCCTACTGTGACTAATGTTTAGAACTGTCCCTGAGTCACGTGCCTTCCTTTCCTTATTGTTCAGTTATCTTCCATTTTGGCAAATAACAGTTACCAGCTGTGATTAAAATGTGGAGCCAATGCTTTAGGACTGGCACAGAAGATGGTCTTCCTGCAGGACAGATGGCACCTCCGGCATTTCTCAGACCAGCCATCTAAACCCAGGTTGCCTTGGATGTGTGCCTGAGGTCAAGGGTCCAACCAACGTGTAAGTGGGCTCAGGCCAGCATAACAGATGGGTGAGAATGGAGAAGGCCCACAGACTATGGCAGGGCCTGCAGAAAGGCTGTGCACAGGGAGAGATTATAGTGGTTTACTATCTTTCTGAAGAGGCTCTGGTACTTTAACACAAAAATTACGGTTTACCACAGGAGTGAGGCATTTAAAGAGAGGTTTCTGCACGTCCCAATCAAATGCCCTCAGGCATTGAATCTAGTGACAGAACTCTGAATCTCAGCCTTTATCTGAATTGACCAAAACAGCTCCTTTGGGGCAGAAAACTGGGACTTTCCACAGTCTGATGATGTTCTCCTTCCTGGCAAATCCTGAGGGTCGAGTGCGTGCTCTTGGTTTGTGAGGTCCTGGGCAATCTGGACACTTGAGTGATGGTCCCTGATGGCTCTGGGGACAGAACAGGGCTGGTGAGGCAGCCTGGGCCCCCAGAGCAAATGTGTTTTCAGAACTCTCCCTCCTCCTTTTTTATGGCATTTCTCTTCTGTCTCTTTCTTCTGCAAAATGTGTGTGGCATTAATACCCTGTCTGTTGTATGCTGACATTCTAGAGTTGTCACTATCTGTGCAGCCGGCTGACTCTGGGTCCTGCCAGCCCAGTGTCATGGCTGCCCTTGCAGGGAAACAGGGCTGGGACGAGAACGAACATCATGTGCTGATCTGCTGATCTACATTTATTTTACTCAGTACGCAACATGCTTACCTGGCCAGGAAGATTGGAAATGCATGGCTCCCACTGTGTGCATTCATAGACACTTGAGGAAATTTCTAGAGAAAGCTAGAGGCAGTCTACAGGGTTTGTGGATGAAGAAGGAAGGGAAATGGACCCGGTGCAGTCAGTGAGCTGGTGCAGGGACACTACTGATGGCACAGAAAACACACCCTGATAGGCCTGTGTTCTCCCTCATTCCAAGTGACAGAAAAGGAAAACAAGGGCGAGAGCTGAGTTAGCTGATAGCTAAGCTTTTTAGACTGGGTTCTACCTTCGGCTGTGTATCTAAGTTTGAAAGACACAGAGAAGGTATGTTACAATGGTTGGCAACATTAGGGAAGATAATCAAAGAAGCATTTTATAGAAAATTTGGAAAGTAGATGAGTCCCAGCATCATAGGTGTACCCTAGCTGGGCATCACCTTTATAAAAGTGTGTGTGTATGTGTGTGTGTGTGTGTGTGTTTGTGTTTTGAAAGATACTTATGGCATGTTCAATACTGTAATCATAGCCTTGGTTCTTTAATCTTTCTTTTGTTGTTAACCACCATCAAGTCGGGCCCTGGCTAACAGCAACTAAATGAAATGCTAACAGCACAAATGAATGAAATGATGTCAGTCCTGCGATTTGCACTGTTGTGATCCATTGGGTTTTCAATGGCTGATTTTTGGAAATAGATTACCGGGCCTTTCCTCCTAGTCCATCTTAGTTTGGAAGCCCTGCTGAAACCTGTTCAGCATCATAACAGCACTCAAGCCTCCACTGACAAGCAGTGGCTGCGCATGAGGTACATTGGCCAGGAATCGAACCCAGGTCTCCCGCATGGAAGGAGAGAATTCTACCACTGAACCACCAATGCCTCAACCTTGCTTTAGTACTTATCTATTTAAAAAACGTGTACAAGCCTTATAGTTGCTGGACCTTACTCTCAGCACTTGGCAATTGTTAACTTGTTTAGTTCTCATAGCAACCTTGGGGCATAGGTACTATTATTCTTGTTTTACAGATGAGAGATTAAAGTAACTTCCCCAAGGTCACGTTATCCCAGGTCACACAGCTAGTGTGATGCACACTGAGATTTGAAACCTGGCCTTGGAGTCCCTGCTCTTAAACATTAGGCTTTGTTTTATGCTCCATAATTACAACTAATTAGCAATCTGTATACCTTCAGTGGTGCAGTGGTTAAAAACTCAACTGCTAACCAAAAGGTCACCAGCTGCTCCTTGGAAACCCTATGGGGAAGTTCTACTCTGTCCTATAGGGTTGCTATGAGTCAGAATCGAAGACAACGGGTTTGGATTTTTGGTTTGGTATGCCTTTAGGCCTTTCTCGCCTGCTAGATGGTGAGCTGCCTTTGGGCAAGGATCAGGTCTGGTTTGCTTTTGTTTCCTCCCACAAGTAAGTAGCACAGTGCCTGGTACCTAGTTGGCATTCAATGAACACATTTTTTAACCACAACTCTTGGCTCCAATGGCCATGCCATTATCTCCTCTATGGCACAGATTGTGGAAAAAACAGCTTTTGTTTTTATTTCGCACGGGGTTGCCACTCAGACTGTTTGCCACACTCTTCCTGGGGCTCTGTGCACTGGACTCCTTCTGCCTGTTCATTATTGCAGGAGGCAGCCAGGGAGGGAGGCTCAGCCGCTGCCAACGAGGTGTGTCCAACCTCTTGGGTCCGTTTTTTCCAGCCACAGATAGCCACCCACGGCAAAAAGCAGTGCTTTCCAAAGCACCTCCTCCCTCAAGATTTCCCTTCCCTGCCCCTGGGAAGTTGCCAGCAACCTCCTTCTTCCCTCTCTCCCGGCGTTATGTGGAGCTCCATTCTTATTTCCATCACCCCATCGCCAAGCGCCAAAACTCTCTTCAGCGTTGTTAACGCGTTGCATCTCTCTGCTTCATTATACCATTATCAGACTTCACGTGGGCTCCATTTTCAAAACAAACTTAGTCCGACCCACAATGTAGCCTCCATTTTCCTGTCTTTCACAGTTTTGTAGACATCTTCATAACATATTTTTAATAGTAACCTCAAGATCTAACTACCAAAGAAAGAGGCAAATGCATATACTACTGACTGGGATTTCCTAAGAGGTTTATTCAAGTCTCAGATAACTTTCTTTTGCCTTAAAAAATCCTATCATATCACATTATCATATTATCACATGATATGATAGTGATGAGATGGGATGGGATATGATAATAGTATACATACGAAATGAACATGCAACATTTTCACTTATTGTGTACTGTAAGATGCTTTGCCTCTGTTGCCCCACTTCAGAACCTGGAAGAAAAGAAAGCTCCTCGAAGGCCACCCAGCAATGAGTGGCATGATGGTTGTTTGTACCTTTGCCACCATTTTGCCTGCTGTTTTGAGGCAGACAACAGGCGACCCATCTCCAACTTCCTGACACTACAGAGAAAGGCAGGTTCTCCAAAAACAACCGAGTGAGAATCATTCCTTTTTAATATTGAGCTAAGACATTTACTTGGCCACTATCCTGAATTTTCACAAGCACATGTGCATCTCCCAGCTCCTGACTTTAGACTGTGTTTCATCTACTAGACAGAAGGAAATACACGCGTCCACCATGGTCCTGCTACAGGAGGGGCAGACATGCAGAAGATGGTCTGGTTGGGGTCCAGGGCTTTAGTACAGCCAAGAACCACGCAGCCAGTGATCTCTGTCTTCTATAGCATGTAACCAACAACCTCCAAGGTGACAAGCTGCTTACAGGACTCAAAGAATCCAAACATTCTGACGGTCCCTGGGCCTACCCAATATGCAGAGCAAGCTTCAAACCCAGGAGGCCCTCTGAGTTTTCCAACCCTGTGTAACCTCAGGCTGTTGTCGTTGTTGGGTACCATCCAGTCAACTCTAACTCTTAGCGACCCCATGTGACAGAGTAGAACTGCCCCATAGGGTTTTCTTGGCTGTAACCTTTATGGAAGCAGATTGCCAGGTTTTCCTCCCACGGAGCCACAGGGTGGGTTCGAACCGCCAACCTTTTAGTTAGAAGCCGAGCACTTAACCGTTGCTCCCCCAAGGCTCCTTACCTGAACAAATAGCCACGTGTAAAACTACATTTGTGTCATATTGGACTTTAAAATAAATTTTAAAAATTCCAGTCTGTCTTCCTTATTTTTATTGAGAACTGGTTTCCCAGTAAAAAAGAGGCAAAGGAGGATTGGAAGCAGGGGTACAGATCACATCCAAGCCCAGCCTTGCCGTTCCCTGTCTGAACCCAAACTCCCCAGTTCTCACTTTCCCGTGGGTGCACAGCCCATGTTTAAATCTAGATCTGACAGCAGAAGTGTAGGAGTGGGGAGGTGGGAGGAGCTGGACGCCAGATCCAAAGAGACCCGCACAATTTAATAATAACAGTCTATATCTAAATTGCACCCCTCCATGAGTGTTTCACTGGAATAGTGATTTCTTCTTTATCTTTTAGGCTCAGAAGACTGGGTTCTGTTGAAATTTCTGCCACAGTCTACCCCAAGAGACCTGGAGGCCATCGAGGTGGCAGGCAGAGTGATTTTTGCACAAAATTTATGTCACACTTTACAGAATTAATTCCTCACTGCAGTTTGTCATCCCTGCATAATTTCTGTAAAGTTTTAAGTGCTGAACTTTGGTGGAAACTTTGCTAACAGGTGCAAGTCTGGGGGAGAAGTGTCTTGTCACCCTTGGGACGGGTAGGTATAATATTAGTTTCAGATTATTCTTATATTAATAACAATAACAGCTCTTTTCTAAGTGCTTGCTAAATGCCAGGCACTGAGCTAAATGCTTTACATTAATGATCTCACTTAGTTCTTACAATAACCTTGCAAAGTCAGGTTGTTATTTTCGCATTGCACAGATGAGGAAACTGAGGTTCAGAGATGAAATGAGCTCTGGTGGTGGTCATCCAGATGTCAAAGCCCAGATGCCTGCTTCTAAATGACCTAAAATCAACTCTAGTAATTAATTTCTTTCCTAATGCAGAAAAATCCACACCTAACAAGAGAAGAATGGAGAAACACTGTTAATGTCTAATACCGGCAGCAGCATCTGGGAACCATACCTTCTTGGACCTTTCAAGGTGGTGCAGCTTGCTCTCGACTACTAACCTAAAGTTTGGCAGTTTGAACTAACCCAGCAACACCACAGAAGAAAGGCCTGGCAATCTGTTTCTGTAAAGATTACAGCCAAGAAAGCCCTCTGGGCAGTTCTACTCTGTAACACATGGGGTTGCCACAAGTCAGAACCGGCTAGATGGCAACTAACAACAACAAAATCCAAAATGCCCTGCCGTCGAGTCGATTCTGACTCATAGCAACCCTATAGGACAGAGTAGAATGCCCCATAGGGTTTCCAAGGCTGTAAATCTTTACAGAAACAGACTGCCACATCTTTCTCCCGTGGTGCGGTGGTGGGTTTGAATTGCCAGCTTGGTTAGCAGACAAGCACTTTAACTGCTGTGCCACCAGGGCTCCTTTACAACAACAACGTTATTATGCTTTTTTTTTTTTAGTTTTTATTTTTAAATACAGCCTCTGCCCTCTCTTCTCAGGCTTAGCCTAATACACTATCTTGGAGTACATATACCTGCTTGATTCATCTTACAGGTGCTCCAGTGAATCCATGTTCCCTCTATTTCTCTTTCCAGTTTGTGAAATAAAGGAGAACCAATGTGATCTTAAGCAAATCCTCACAACTGGACCAATAAGCAACATCATGATAAATGGAGAAAATATTGAAGTTCAAGGATTTCATTTTACTTGGATCCTCAATCAACACCCATGGAAACAGCAGTCAAGAAATCAAATGATGTATTGCATTGGGCAAATCTGCTGCAAAAGACCTCTTTAAAGTGTTAAAAAGCAAATATATCACTTTGAGGACTAAGGTGCGCCTGACCCAAGCCATGGTATTTTCTATTGTCTCAAATGCATGTGAAAACTGGAAAATGAATAAGGAAGGCCAAAGAAGAATTGATGCCTTTGAATTATGGTGTTGGCAAAGAATATTGAATATACCACAGACTGCCAGAATAATGAACAAATCCGTCTTGGAAAACGTACAGCCAGAATGCTCCTTAGAAGCGAGGATGACAAGACTTTGTCTCATGTATTTTGGACATGTTATCAGGAGGGCATAGTTCCTGGAGAAGGACATCATGCTTGGTAAAGCAGAGGGTCAGCGATAAAGAGGAAAACTCTCAATGAGATGGATTGACACAGTGGCTGCAACAATGGGCTCAGGCATAACAACGATTGTGAGGATGGCACAGGACCGGGCAGCATTCTGTTCTGTTGTACATAGGGTCACTAGAAGTCGGAACCAACTCAATGACACCTAACAAAAACAACAACAATGTAATCTCGAGACTGAGAAGTAATTAAGGGGTGGTTTGGCTGCATTTACTGCTGCCTTCTACACTGTTGTAGGTTGAATTGCGCTACTCAGAAGGGTATGTTGAAGTCTTAACTCTTGTACCTGTGAATACGACCCTGTTTGGAAATAGGATCTTTGGAGATGTTATCAGTTAACATGAGGTCTTACTAGCGTAATGTGGGAACTAATCCAATATGACTGGTATTCTTATAAAAGAGGAGAAGAGATGCAGAGACAGAGACAAAAAGAGAAGAACACCATGTGACGACAGAGGTAGAGATTGGAGCTGCAAGGCAAGGAACGCCAAGGATCACTGGTCGTCAACAGAAGCTAGGAGATAGGCAGGGAACATATTCTCCCTCAGAGCCCTCAAGAGGGGCCAACACAGTCAACACCCTGATTTCAGACTTCTGGCCTCCATGACTGTGAGACAATACATTTCTGTTCTTATAAGCCACCCAGTTTGTGGTTCTTTGTTACAGCAGCCCTAGGAAACAAATACACTTTCCTGAGGTTTGTAACCTCAGAGTCACTGCATTTCTACATTTCTGAGCTATATGGTCTGGGTAAGTGGTCCTGAGGACCCAGAGTTTACAGTCAAAGAAATAAAAGCTGGGAGACACAGCAGGGGAGCTCTCTTCTTCTTGAGGAAACTGAGGTTGGCATCATCACTGGAGTATGTACTGGGGAGATAGGGACCCTAATCAGGCACATTTCCCAGAGGAGCAGCAAGGACACCAATTTGGTCTGAAGCTTCCCTACACCACCACCCCCAGAATTAAAAAGTAAGAAAACCTACTGTCAGATGATGTGAAAATAATAGGAGGATATTCTCTCTAGGTTTTTTTATGTCTATTTTGTGCATGGTAAAATTTACTACTATAGTCAAACTCCTGACACTAAAAACACAAAGCATGCTGTTGTTGTTAGGTGCCATCGAGTCAGTTCCGACTCATAGTGACCTTATGTACAACAGAATGAAACACTGCCAGGTCCTGTGCTATCCTCACAATTGTTGCTATGCTTCAGCCCATTGTTGCAGCCACTGTGTCAATCCATCTCATTGAGGGTCTTCTCCTTTCGCTGACCCTGTACCTTACCAAATATGATGTCCTTCTTCAGGGACTGGTCCCTCCTGATAACATGTCCCAAGTACATGAGACGAAGCCTCACCATCCTTGCTTCTAAGGAGCATTCTGGCTGTACTTCTTCCGAGACAGATTTGTTCTTTCTTCTGGTAGTCCGTGGTATATTCAATATTCTTCACCAACACCATAATTCAAAGGCATCAATTCTTCTTCGGTCTTCCTTATTCGTTGTCCAACTTTCACATGTATATGAGGTGATTGAAAATACCATGGCTTGGATCAGGCTCACCTTAGTCCTCAAAGTGACATCTTTGCTTTTGAACACTTTAAACAGGTCTTTCACAATAAATTTGCCCAATGCAATATGTCATTTGATTTCCTGACTGATGCTTCCATGAGCGTTGATTGTGGATTCAAATAAAATGAAATCCTTCACAACTTCAGCATTTTCTCTGTCTATCATGATGTTGCTAGATTTTTGTTTTCTTTATGTTGAGGATTTTTGTTTTCTTTATGTTTAGGTGCAATCCATACTGAAGACTGAAGTCTTTAATCTTCATCAGTAAGTGCTTCAAGTCCTCTTGGCTTTCAGCAAGCAAGGCTGTGACATCTGCATATAGCAGGTTGTTAATGAGTCTTCCTACAATCCTGATGCCCTTTTCTTCTTCATATAGTCCAGTTTCTCAGATTATTTGCCCAGCATACATGTTGAATAAGTATGGTGAAAGGATACACCCCGACACAGACATTTCCTGATTTTAAACCACGCAGTATCCCCTTGTTCTCTTTGAATGACTACCTCTTGGTCTATGTACAGGTTCCGCATGAGCATAATTAAGTGTTCTGGAATTCCCAGTCTTTGCAATGTTAGCCATAATTTCTTATGATCCACACAGTTGAATGCCTGTGTATAGTCAATAAAACACAGGAAAACATCTTTCTGGTGTTCTCTGCTTTTGGCCAGGATCCATCAGACATCAGCAGTGATATCCTTTGTCTGTCACTTTGTTGTACTGTGGTGGTTTTCATGTTGCTGTAATGTGGGAGGTTATGCCACCAGTATTTTAAATGCATAAACTATTACTACAGTTAAATAAGCAAGTTTCGATTAGAATAGGGAGACATAGAATCAGCAAACTCCTACCAAAAAAAAAAAAAAAAAAAAAAACAAGAATACCTTTGGTCCCAGACTCAGTATGGATCAATCTATATTGAAATTTGGATCAGAGCCTAAGTGACAATTTGCTGTTCCCTCTCAGGGCAGCCCCACACAGCTGTGTAGGTTGAACACTGCACTTCCCTAGAGGGTACCATGTTTATACCATAGGTATAGAAGATTTGTATATTTATTGCAACACATTTCTGGCAGATAAAATAAAAACATCTTGATGAAGGGTACGTCATTCTCATTCTCGAAAAGGTCTAGCAGTGACCCTATCACTCCTCCAGGTGAAGAAGGCGGGTGGCTCACTGGCAGGAGAACTCTGAAGTGGGACAGCTGTAGCTAGCAAGATTGTACAGAGAGGTGAACCAGCAGGCTTAAAACCTGCTTTGCTGCTTACCAATATTGACTTGACATAAGTTCCTTAATGTCTGAGTCTGAGTTCCTTATCTATATAACAGAAATAATGATTGTAGTACCAATCTTGCAAATTTGTTGTTCAGATTAAGAACAGATAGACAGATCAGGTAGGTAGATAGATGTATCTATCTGACCTATGTTAGGCACTTGAAAAATTACAACATTCATTGTTTGCTACCATGAAATTCTGCTGCATTGTAAGAAGAAAATAAACAGAAGATGGTAGGATTTCAGCGCAGATACAAATATTCACTTATTCATTCATTACTCTTTGGCAAGCAATTGGAGAAACAGTAGTGAATGTGTTAGTGTAGGTTAGGCTGAAGTTAACAAATAGCCCAAGCAGGAAGTGGCTCAACACATGTGTTTTTATCATGTAACTGTCCTGGGAGGGTGCTCAGGTTCAGGAAACAGCTGCCCTCCCAGATCCCTTCAGTTCGTGGCTCCTTTATTCCCAAAACCCTCATCATCAACTACAACTAGCCAAAGTCAGGAGAAGAGGCATGGAGGAGCAAGTATGGAGATCTTTCCAGATCAGGAAGTGGCACACGTCGCTTCTGTTCACATTCCGCTACAGAGACCCGAGTCATGTGATCACATCTAACTGCAAGGGAGACTGGAAAAATAGCTTAGTTTTGTGCCCAAAGAAGGTAAGAATAAATATCATTGAATAACTAGCGGTGACTTCCACAGAAGTACAATTCCAGATGATGGGACTATGCCATAGGATAACTGAGAATTGCTGGACATGGAAAAAGAGCCTCTGAATAAGCCATGATCGCAAATGGGAAGGTGCTGCATTCTAAACAGTCACTGGGAAGAGTATCAAGGGAAGAAGCAAATGGAGCTGGCAGCCATAAACAAAAGAACTGTCTTTATCTGTGCACAGGGTGAAAAAATGCTGTTAGCCGCCCAAGGAGTGTCACCATCAGCAATGCTGTTTTCTGGCACTCAGAATACCTTCTTGACCTACCTCACACTGGTCCCAGCCAAGAAGAAGTTGCTCAGTTCAGGTCTTTCTGAATATGCTTCAACTACGTCCTCTATCTACCACCTGTCTGTCAGTTTGACATACTGTGATGGCTTATGGGTTGCTGTGATGCTGGAAGCTATGCACTAATGTTTCAAATACCAGCAGGCTCACCCATGGTGGACAGGTTTCAGCAGAGTTTCCAGATAAGGAAGAAAGGCCTGGCTACTACCTCTGAAGACTAGCTAATGAAAACCTTATGGATCTTAAGAGAATATTGTCTGATACAGTGCTGGAAGATGAGTCTCCTGGGTTGGAAGGCACTCCATATGCACAGTGACTGCAACAATGAACTTGAGTATATCAACAATTGTGACAATGGTGCAGGACTGAGCAACATTTTACTCTGTGTGTACATGGGGTCACCATGAGTAGCACCTGATCTGAGGGCAACTAACAACAACACCAAACATCCTCTATGGGTAGGGAACAGGAGATCACTGACTATGAAGACAATCTATACAGGGGCAATGGATGGGATAAAAGTCAGGAATGTAGGTGCTCAAGGTCTCCGATGACTCATTCATCTCTGAAGCTCACAAGGAAAACTATTGGATCATCTAGATCTGACTTCTGATCCTTATAAGTTACTATCTGTAGATGTGTGGAGGACAGAATTCTAAGATGGCCCCTAAGATTCATGCCCCCTGGTGTACACATCCTGTATAATCCCCTCCCCTGAGTGTAGCTGGGACCTGTGAAAATGGTGGGATAGTTGCTTCCTTGATTAGTTTGTGTTAAATGACAAAGGTGCTAGGATAGCCACGCCCATTACATTACATTATATAAGACTCCATCATCTCAGACTGGAGAGAGATTCTCTGGGTGACTTTGAAAAAGTAAGCCGCCATGTTGTTAGAGGACCATGTAATTAAGACCCGAGGGCAGCCTCTAGGAGCTGAGAGTGACCTGGTTTACAGCCAACAAACAAACAGGAACTTCAGCCCTATTACTACAAGGAGCTGAATTCTGCCAACAACCTCATAAGCTTGGAAGAGACCTCCAAGCCTCAGAGGAGATCACAGCCCCAACCAACACCTTGATTTCAGCCTGAGGAGGCCCTGAGCAGTGAACCCAGTCAACGCATTTGGGACTCCTGACGCACGGAAATGTTGATATCATAAATGTGTGTTGTTTTAAGCTGCTAAATTTGTAGTAACTTATTACACAACAGTAGAAAACTAATACAGGGTCCTTGGACAAGTCACTTAACTTTTCGGAGCCTCCAGCTTTGTTGTTAATCTCTAAAATGGGTGCTCCTTCCAGAGTTATTGTTAGAATTGCATAAAATAACGTGTTTTCTAAATTATCAAGTTACCAACATTGTTAAAAAGGGGTTATTAATAATAGGCAGTTACAGCATAATTAACATTGAAGGGAAAAAAAAGCAAGGAACTAAGCATTTGTTTTTAAAAAGTGTACCTCACTAGTGCTTAGTTTTAGAAATCATTCTGGTCTTTCCTGCTATTTAATGATCTCTTTTTTCCTCCTTAGCAAGGCCTTCTGGCATGAGAGTCAGTGTGATTCTGGGGATGCAAACCAGAACGTCTCTGGGATGGATTGCATTGTGCAGGTTATTCCTATTTAAAAAGTAGCTGTAAGAATATTCTGAACATATTCTGCCCTCCAGTCAACTCAAGTTCCAAATCTTCTTGCTCGATTTTCCTTTGCAGGGAAAATAAGAACTTAAATTAACAATTAAAAAACAAAATTAACAGAAACTATCAATGTCATTGCAACATATTAGTCGAAAAAACAAAAAACCCATTGCCTTTGAGTTGATTTCCACTCATAGTGACACTATGGGAAACAGAATTGTCCCACAGGGTTTCCAAGGCTGTAATCGTTATGGAAGCAGACTGCCATATCTTTCTCCAGTTGAGCAGCTTGTGGGTTTGAACTGCCGACCTTTCAGTCAGCAGCCGAGCGCTTAACCACTGTGCCACCAAGTTCCTTATATTAATTGAATGACCTTTTAATTTGTAAAACCCTTCAGGGCTCTGTCTATTTGGCTGGATGTAGATATAGAGACAAAAAGGCTTGGAAAAATTAGGGAGTAGAGAGAATATTCTCATTGGTCAGTCAACAAGTTTTGTTTTTTTTTTTTTTCTGAAAGTCTAGAGAAATAAAAATCCCCATCATTGCTGTTGAGGAATTTGTAGTCTTAATTAAGAATTCAAAATGTTCCAGAAACTTTGGAAAATATTTATAAAACAACTGACCCATGATTGAAAAATCCACATGCAAATTAAATCCATGCCTGAGATTACACAGAGTAAAGATATATTGTTAATGACATCTCATATTTGCATGCTGATTTTTAGCATTCAAATCACTTTAACACATACTACATGCCTATTAGAATCACTAAAATTTAAAAGACTGACAATACCAAGTGTTGGGGAAGATGTGAAGGAACTGGAACTCTTAAATACTGATAGTGGGAATGCAAAAGAGTACAACCACTTTGGAAAACAGTTTGGCAGTTTCCTGAATGTTAAACACATGCCTATCATATGATCCAGCCATTCTACTCCTAGGTATTTACTCAAGTGAAATGAGAGCATATGTCCATACAAAAATTTATACACAAATATTCATAGCCGCTTTATTTGAAATGGCTCAAAAAATAGAAACAACCCAAATGTCCATCAGCAGGTGAATGGATAAACCATAGTATATCCACACAGTGGAATTCTACTTAGAAATAAAAAGGAATGAACGATTGGTACATGCTACTACATGGATGAATCTCAAAATAATTACACTGAGTGGAAGAAGCCAGAAAAAAAGAGTACATACTCTGTGAATTCATTTATATTAAATTCTAGAAAATGTAAACTAACCTTTGATGAGAGGAAGCATATCAATGGTGGCCTAAAGAGGGAGGGATTACAAAGGGGCATGAGGAAACTTTTGGGGTGATGGATATGTTCATTATCTTGATTGTGGTGATGGTTTCACAGACGTATATATATATGTCAAAACTTATTGTACACTTTAAATATGTACAGTTTATTTTATATCAATTATAATCCAATAAAGCTGTTAAGAAAAGAAAGGCATTGTTTTTCATACGGTTGTTGACATTTGATTCTCATAATAAACTTCTGAAGCTATTAGGGCAAATTATTATTTTTATTCTTCAGATAGGAGAACTAAGGTTCCAAAAGATTTAAGTTAGGACTAGAATCTTATCTATTCCAGGGATATATTTACTACCTGGAGCTGTCTGTGTGATTTCTAAAAATCAAAATGGCCCCATTCATACATAGCTGATGCCATACGTCTTGGGTATTGGTTTTCTTTATGACAGTGGTTCTCAAAATGTGCTCTGGGAACCCCTAGAATTTTCAGGGAGTCTGTTGAGGACAACACTATTTTCCTAATAATGCTGAGATGATATTGACCTTTTCCTTTGTGTTGACAATTGCCTGGATGGTGCAAAAACAATGGTGGGTAAAACTATTGGCAATAGGGCACAAATCAAAACAGTGGCACCAAACCGTTCAAGTAGTCATTGTATTCTTTTTTCATATTTTTTTTTCCTTTTTTTTTTTTGTACTTAGGTGAAGGTTTACAGAACAAATAGTTTCTCATTAAACAGTAGTAAACATCTTGTTTTATGATGTTGGTTAACAGCCCCACGACATGTCAACCCTCTCCCTTCTCCATCTTTTTTTTTTTTTTGTGAAAATATACATAGCCAAAGATATACGATTTCAAAAATTCTACATGCACAGTTCAGTGACATCAGCGATGCTCTTCCAGTTGTGCCACTATTCTCACTTTAGATGAAGGTTTACAGAACAAAATAGTTTCTCATTAAACAGTTAGTACACATGTTGCCCTATGACAATGGTTAACAACCTCACAACACATCAACACTGTCCTTACTCAACCTTGGGTTCCCTATCACCAGCTTTCCCATCCCCTTCTGCCTTCTAGCCCTTGTCCCTGGACTGCTGTGCCTTATTAGTCCTGTTTTGTTTTATGGGGCTACCCAATCCCCGGCTGAACGGTGAACCTCGGAAGTGACTTCACCACTGAGCTAAAAGGGTGTCTGGGGGTCATACTCTTGGAGTTTCTCCAATCTCTGTCAGGCCTGTAAATCTGGTCTTTTTTCTGTGTGTTAGAATTTTGTTCTACATCCTTCTCCAGCTCTGTCCAGAACCCTCTGTTGTGAGCCCGGTCAGAGCAGTCAGTGGTGGTAGCCAGGCACCATCTAGCTGTACTGGACTCAGTCAGGTGGAGGCCTTGGTAGCTGTGGTCCGTTATTCCTTTAGACTAATCTTTTCCCTGTATCCTGTTCTCTTCATTCCCCCTTTCTCCCGAAGGGATGAGACCAGTGGAGTATCTTAGATGGCTGCTCACAGGCTTTAAAGACCCCAGATGCGACTCACCAAGGTAGAATGTAGAATATTGTCTTAATAAACTGTGTTATACCAATTGAGCTAGATGTTCGCCGAGACCATGGTCCCCACAGCCCTCTGCCCAGCAATTTAGTCCCTCTGGAAGTTTGGATGTGTCTATGGAGCTTCCATGACCTTTCCTTGTACAAGTTGTGCTGGTTTCCCCAGTATTGTGTCCTGTCTCACCCTTCACCCAAGATACCACTTATCTATTGCCTATTTACTATTTCCCCCCCCCCCACCCCTCCCATCCCTGCTAACCAACAAAGATTGCTACTTTTTGTGTGTAAACTTTTTCATGGGTTTTTACAATAGAGGTCTCATACAATATTTGTCCTTTTGTGATTGACTTATTTCACTTGGCATAATGTCCTCCAGTTTCATCCATGTTATGAGATGCTCATTTCCTAGATTGGTATCTGGCTGGTATGATCCTGCATCCTAGATTCAGCCTATGAGCTGAAAATGTTTGCTTTCAGATCGAAGAGCTCCCTTTAATAATTCTTGTAAGTTTGGTTTAGTTTTTACATATTCCCTTAATTTCTGTTTATCTCAAAAGTCCTAATTTCACCATCATATTTGAACGAGAGTTTTGCAGAATATATTATTCTTGGCTGGCAATTGTTTTCTTTCAAGGTTTTATATATGTCGTCCCATTGCCTTCCTTCCTGCATGGTTTCTGCCCAATAATCTGATCTTAGTCTTATTGTTTCTCCTCTGTATGTGACTTCTTGTTTTTTATGAGCTGCTCTCAGGATTCTTTGTTTGTCTTTGGTTTTCCGAGTGTGATTATGATATGCCTTGGTGATTTTCTTTTAGGGTTTATCCTATACGGGGTTCGTTGAGATTCTTGGATGGCCAGCTTTTCATCTTTCATGATATTGGGGAAGTTTTCTGTCAGCAATTCTTCAATGATCTTCTCTGTGTTTTCTCTTTTCTCCCCCTGTTCTGGAATTCCAACCACTTGAAAATTTTTGCTTTTGATTGTATCCCACATAACTCTCAGGGTCTCTTCATTTTTCTTTGTTCTTTTTTCTGAGTTGTCCTCAAACAGAGTTGTATCCAAGTGTTTGTCTTCAATTCCACTGATCATGTCTTTCACCACTTCAAATCTGTTCCTCAGCCCTTCTATGACACTGTCCATTTCTGAAATCTTGTGGTTTATCTTTTGGATTTCTAATTGTTGTTTTTGTATAATTTCTAGTTGTAAGTTTGTTTTGGCATCTTGTTCCTGCACTATTTTCCTGAATTCTTCCATTTTTTTAATCTGTATTTTCCATGAATTTGTCTGCCTTTTCCATGAGTTTGTCTATTTTTTCCTCATTTTTGTCTGCTTTTTACTTCAACTTTTGGATAATTCTGAGTATTAGAGATTTGAATTCCCTATCAGTTAGGTCTAGTGCCTTTTCTTCCACTGGAAAGTCATCTGGTGTTTTATTTTGGATGCCTACTGGAACCATCCTGTCCTGTTTTTGTAAATGTTTTGATATTGTCTGCTGTCTTTGGGGCATTCAGTAGTTATTTTTCTTGTTTATTGATTGTAGATTTGTTTGTTTCATCCTTTTTTTTTTTTTTTAATTTGGCTATGTCTGAGCAGGGGGGCTGTGTGTTCTTTGTTGTTTGTTTGTCTATGGAGATTATACTTTTTGCCTCCTTCTCCAATTGGCAGGGTCAGTCACTCAGATATGGTACAGCATGGCAGGTCTAGCTGAAGATGAGTTACTGGGATGGGTTGTTTGTGGCACTTACAACAGCCACCAGGGCGGGTCAGTAATCAGTGCAGGGCAGGTTCCCGTAGGCTGTGCCTATGCTGTTTGGTGGTGTGATGTTAAGCGCACAGTGCAGGTAGGCAGGATGGAGGGGGGAGACTGTTATGTGTGGAGCTAAGATGGATATGGGAGAGAGGAGAGAGGAACAGGAGCCAAAGCACACAACCAAACAACAAAGTGTGTGAGGGGAGCTTGCCGTTGGAGTGGAGAGATAAGAGACTATGAAATGGAGAAAAACAAAAAGGGGAAGAAGAAGAAAAAAAAGAAAGAAAAGACTGAATAAATAAAAATCAGAAAGCAAAAAGAGCAGCAAAGCTCCCAGGGATCCCACCGGTGCAGCTATGAGGTCTGGGGAAGTTGTTCTCAGGTGTTGCAGTACAGCCTGGCTAGAAGGCATAGAGGTGTCACTCAGTTTCAGGTATTCAGGGAACAGGAAGAGAAGGAAGGTATAGAGAGATGAGAAACTGAGTAATGAAGAAAGACAAAAAGGGAAAAAGACGGAAAAGAAAACAAAACAAATTAAAAAAAAGAAGAAGAAAAGTCCCCAAAAATACAGAAAAAAAAAAAAAAGCACAAAAAAAGAAATGTTCTCAGGGATCCCTCTGCGCATCTGCGCAAGCCAAGGGGGTAGGTCCCAAGCCACGCAACACCGCCCAGCCAGAATGGGCTCCCAACTCGAAAAAAGGAAAAGAAAACAAACAATTCAAAACAAACATACAAACAAAAGCCCCGGGATCCCACCAGCATGGCAGCCCAGACCGGGAAGCAGTTCCACACTCGAACAGAGCTCCGCAGCCCCTCAGGAAGAAGCAAAGATGGCACACGGAGCCAAGTATTTGAGCGAAAGGAGGTGGTGAGAGGTAAAGAAGAAACCAAAAGAAGTGGAAAGACGCAATAACAGCAGCCAACAAATGGCCCTCAGGGAGCTGGCCAGTGTGGGCAGGTGGATTCCAAGCACCTAGTGCTTCCCAGACAAGAGACTGTGGCTGCAGGAAGCAGAGGAAGCCAAGTGGGTGTTAAGAAGGGTGGGGGGTGGGAAAGCATATATCGCAGATTACTGGTTGTTTTGTCTCCTGCTGGAAGCTCCGTGAAGCTGCTTTCTTGTACCCCCTATTTGCTGGTCTCCGACAGGAGTCCAAGATGGTGGATCCGCACTGCGTTAGCTGATAGGGTACCTCTGCATGAATCTCTCCTCGCTCTCCATTCTCTGTCAGTTTCCTCACTCCATTTGGTGCTTGGCTGAGTTCTTTATCTCTTCATTTGATGTTTTAGGGTTTCAGGATTTCTGTTTCCTCTGTTTGGCTTAGTTTTTCAGATCTTTGCTGTGGAGGGACAGCATGGTGCTTCTGCCTAGAGTGCTGTTTTGCTGGAAGTCCAGTAATTGTATTCTTAACAGACAAGAACTCAGAGTAAAATAAATAAAAATTAAAAACACAACCAAACATCATTTTCACTTAAGAATATCCTTGATGAAGCCATAAAAATCATTAACTTTATTAATTCTCTATCGTTGAATATAAATCTTTTGATATTCTGTGAGACTAAATGAGAAACACAAAAAAGCCCATATGCTGTATGCTAAATTACAATAATTGTCCCAAGGAACAGTTGTTGTGGTATTGTTTGAGCTATAGCTGAGCTAGTCACTCTTTCTTCGTGGATCATCATTTCTACTTGAAAGAAGAGTTGACCAAATATGGTTATCCAGACTTGGTTAGACATTTTCTCAAAAAAGCACAAAGTGAGTCTGTCATTTCAAAGAAGCAGTATTTATTGTCAATGAGTCTTCAAGTAAGAATTAAAATTCTGAAAACTTGTTGACAGCTTCCCAATACTTAAAGACTTTCCTGATAAATCCAGTGATGATATAAACAAATGTAATTTTTATGTATTGTATAATGAAATATGTCAATATTTGGAAGATCTGCGTAACTTAGTGAACCAATATTTTCCAAATGACCAATGATGTCATATATTGTAACATGATGTTATAAAATAATTCATGGATAAGAGGTCCATTTCAAGTGGATTCAAAGCAGACCAAAAAATTTTAATGTAACAGAGTACAAAAAGTTAATGGATATGGTTTCAGATTCTACATTGCACTTAACCTTTAAGAAACTACCACTTGTAGAGTTTTGGTATAGTATCAAAGAACAATATCTACAATTATCTAAAAAGACTATTAAATATTCCTCCATTTTCCAACTATATATCTGTGTGAGGTTGGATTTTGTTCATATACCTCAACCAAAAAAAACATTGCAAATGATATGAGACTCCAGCTATCTTATATTCATCTAAATATTAAAGAGATTTGCAAAATGTGAAACAATGCCACTCTTCTCACTACATTTTTTGTTTGCTTTGGAAAATATAACTCTTTTTCATTAAAGATATGTAATTTATGTTAACATGTTGTGACCCTTAAGGTTGTGTGTTAAGTTGGCTGGGCTATGATTCTCAGTGGTTTGGCAGTTATAATGTAGTTTGGCAGTCATATAATGATGTAATCACCTCCATGATGAGATCTGCTATGAGTAGTCAATCAGTTGAAAGGGAGTTTCCTTGGGGGTGTGGCCTGTATCCAATATATGTGGACTTTCTGGCAAAGCTTTTGCTCTGCTCTGGATCCTGCACTCAGCTCAACAGCATCTGACCTCCAGTTCTTGGGATTTGGGCCAGGAGTCTGCTGCCTGACCTGTGGATTTTGGGTTTGTCAGCCCCTGCAGCTACGTGAGTCAAGAGAAGCCTCTAGCCTGATGCCTGACACCTTACGCTTGACGCACGGGGCTTGGGGCTTGCCAGCCTCTACAACCGCATGAGCCATTTCCTTGAGATAAATGGCTCTCTGTCTCTCTCTCTTTCTATATATATATGCTTCACTGGTTTTGTTTCTCTAGAGAACTCAGACTAAGACATATGTGATGGGTTTGTTATTGTTTTATTTTAATTCTCTCAGTTTTTGTTTCTAACACAGTACACATTGATAGCTATAACCCATATAAACAAAAGCTCTTTGGGGGCGCTTCACTAATTTTTAAGAGTTTAAAGGGGCTCTGAGACCAAAAATTCTGAAAACCATTACTCTGTAGTAACAAGAGAACAGCTTTGATTGGCCCAGACTCCAGGCAGAGTAGAATGACCCAAATACCTCCCATGGTGCAGCCGGGTCATTGCGCAACACTGATTCAGTCTCTTCCAGAACCCCAGATAACCTTGGATCCCCTTCAGTCCTGGTACATAGAAAGTGTTCCATAAATATTTATTAAATAAAGGAATGAATAAATAAATGGGCCTCCTTCTTTTACTACTTAAACAAGCCACTCAAGACAATATTATTTATGGAGCTCCTACTCTATGCCAGACACTGTTTAACAGTTTAACTCTATTACCTCTCTTCCACACAACAGCCTTGTAAGGTAGGTCCAGAGTGGACGAGGGACTTGCCTGAGTCACACAGCTAGTAAGTGATAGTGCCAGGTGTTGAATCTATTCCCTCAACCCATATTCTTTCCTCCATAGCGTCCATGGATTTGGATACATTTACCAAATGTTGAATACACAGCAAGCTATAGGTATTGTTTAGGTATTACACATTAATTTTAACTGACCAGAAAATAATGATGAACTTAATCATGAAGACAGGCCTGGCGTCTTAGTCATCTAGTCCTGCTCTAACAGAAATACCACAATTGGATGGTTTTAATGAAGAGAAGTTTATTTCCTCACAGTCAAAGTAGGCTAAAAGTCCAAATTCAGGGTGTCAGCTGCAGGGGAAGGCTTTCTCTCTGTCAGCCTTCTTCTCTTCGGTGTTCCCCAGGACCAGGAGCTTCTCTGTGCAGGCACCCCCGTCCAAAGGACGCGCTCTGCTCCCAGCACTGCTTTCTTGATGGTATGAGGTCCCCCTGTCTCACTGCTCACTTCTGTCTTTTATATCTCAAGAGATTGCCTCAGGACACAATCCAGTCTTGTAAATTGAGTCCTGCCTATTACTAACACAACTGCCGCCCATCCTCCCTCATTAACATTATAGAGGCAGGATTTACCACACATGGGAAAAATCACACACTATGGGTGACTGATACACTCATTTTTGGGGGGCGGGGGGGACATAGTTCAATCCATGACACCTGGGTAGACAGGTAGATGGTCAATAGGAAGGGAGAGCGGTTATTAACATTTCCTGAAAACCTATCATGATCACCCACTACTTTAATTTCACCAGGCAGCACATCTTCTGCATTGGCAAAAACTCTTAGGCAATTTATCCAAAAAGCAGCTTGTTTTCATACGGATGAGTTTGAACCCGTCAGGTTTTAAATGAAAGGAACAGATAAATTCATAGTAAGGGAACGACTCGGTTGCTTGTATCTCTGCAGCAAGCATTATCTAGTGCAATTTACCAGAAATCGTCATTATCGCTGTCTTCTGGCCACAGCGAGGCACTCAGAATGAAGTGTTACCATGGTGCCTCTGATCTTCTTCAATTTTTCCTTTTGTTCTGTTTTCTTGGTACATATTTTCTTGCTATGCTCTAACCTAAAATAAAGCAGCAGAGGACTGAATCCCCTAAGTGACCTTTAGCAGTCTTTCCACTGTTGGATGGCCAATAAGTTAATTAAGCTTCCTGTTAATTAACTTTAATAATTAGCTTTGATATGGTCCTACCAAAAGGTTATTACCTTGTTTACAGACTGTTAACTCAGTCTGTCAATCAGAACGTGTGCCCAGGTTGCCAAGGGGCAATGCTACCCTGTTCAGCATGAAATACAGGACTTCACCAGATGCCTTTATCTTTGGGAGAGCAGCTGTCCAGAAATGGAAGGACCATTTGTACCCAACCTCAAGAAGTCCAAACTTCTGGTCTTCATAAGCTATCTCTGTTTTAATGAGGCATTGGCAGAGTGAGTCATCCTGTCTTAATTTAATCCCAAAAGACAGATCTGGTTTAAAAAAAAAAAAGTTGACAGATTTCTGAGGGCTTTTTTTTCTTTTAAGTCTTTCTTTTAGAAAGACTGACTCACACACAAGTCATCAATGGTAAATCAGTGCCTACTTTCCAATAAACTATTTCCCAGCCTCACACTTGTTTGGCTTGTCCATGCCTAGAGACTCTAACGTCCTGCAAGGACGCAGGCAGAACAAGCCAATAAATAACGAACATGGCCTTCAAAGCAGCACGCAGCTCTCCCTGGCCACAGCACCCTGCTAATAACTTTTAGAACTTCTTGATATCAGGGTGCACATGGAGTAGAGATGATACTTGTCAGCTAATTTGGCTTTTAATATCCCGAACATCCTGACTGCTCTGAAGTTTTTCTGTAGCCAAATTATCTCGCCTGTTAAATTTGTAATGTATTTAGGGAACTTCGTTTTGCATGTTTAGAAAAATGGCTTTGGAGAACCATGGTGGTTTGTCGGAAGATCTGTGGGCCTCTTAGAACTGGGGGACGCTAGCAAGGCAGGGTGTCAGCGTTGCGATAGGTGACCCAGACGCGGCTCCCTCGGAGGACTTGCTGTGTTTCTGTTCTTGGTTTTAGGTTTTAAAAAAATCCAAAATGCTGATATTTTTAGTTCTTACTCACTCCTTGACTATGAATAGGAAGGAATATGGTTGAAATTTCCACCAGAGGTCTTTTAAAGCAAACGCCAAGTGTTTCAAAAATCACTCTAAGATGGAATAACATTGCATGAATAAAGAGGGCCTTAAAAAAAAAGAACCAAAGAAAACAAAAGCCCCAGGGCTTTCAACAGAGTTGGGTTAAAGCCCTACCCCTCACTGTCCTGACCTCTCAGTGGTTAAGGACAGGAGTGATTTCCAACCTGAAACTGAATACACTGTGTAACGGTAGAGATGAGCCAGCCTAGAGTCCCTCCTGTCCAGTTCCTCAGGGTCCCGTCCAGCGCATTTCAGGGTAATCCGAGCACTGGCAAAACCAGTGTGTATTCAAGGAAATGATCTGAAGGACGTCCTGGGGCAGACTACCATATTTTCTTGTCACCTTACAGCACCAGGGTCTGGAGTGAGGCAGGGATAGTGAAGAAGGGGGGAAGGGAGGGGAGAGAAGCGGAAAACAAAAAATAAAAATAAAACAGGGCTGAGGAGCAAACGTGCTAATGGAGTTGTGAGTAGGGGAAAAGGCTGCTTAAAGCCCTTTTGGCTTTAATACATCTGTCTGTCATTCCCAGGAAGGCTGAATGCCAACAGTAAGAACCAAACCAGGACATGCCTTGTAAATTTTCATTGCCTTGGCCCCTTCTGAGGAAATCACCCGGAAGCCCTTTTTAGCTGTCTATGAAGCCTGCTATGAACTTTTGGCTAATTCCATTAAAAACTTTTTATTTTTGCCATAAATACTCATTGATGCCAACACTGGATACATTAATTTTCTTCCTCAGGTCACAGACAGGAGAAATCACTATATTACATGTATTAATTTAAGACTATGGAACATATGAAAATATTCTTAAAATTACCTAGAGCCCATAATAAAATGTAACATAAGCACTAAAGCTTTTCGGGTTCTTAGCTCTGTCTTCAATTCCCTTACTCCCTTGTCCTTCCAGACCCACCCAAGAAAATCCCAAGTTTGAATTAGATCTATTGTCAGCATTATTTGTTCCTACACCCAGTCTGCAGAAAATTTCACAATCATGTGTTTTGGGGGCCACTATAAATCACAGCCTCTGATTACAGCTGGACCCTCACTGGTGCTGTTCAGCCCCTTTTCCTAAGCCTTGGTCACCAGCCACTTGTGATCTCCTCCATAACTATAGCAACTCCGCACCAGGCATCTCAATTCTCATCTGCTTCCTCTGTTCCCTGTTTCACCGCCTGCCCAGGCAGCCTGGCCAGAACTCAGGGAGGCATTTGTAACTACTCCCTTTATCTTTCCTCATCAACATCCAGTCCTGAAGATCTACCAATGCTCTCGACTATATGGCTCTCCATCTGGCTCCCTTTCCTCTGTTTCCACAGCTACCGTAGGTTCAGGCCCCTACCACCTTTTGCTAGGTTACTGCAATGGCCTCTGAATTGTGATCCTTCCTCTTGTTTGGTCACTGTGCTGGTCCCCTCTTGTGCCTGGCCTCACATCCTCTTGGTCCTGCTTTTAAATGAGCCATTGCGGTGGCAATCAGCTTCCCAAGAGCACCTCACACAGTGGTGCTTCTCTCACAAAGTGGTGCTCGGTGCCTGCTGAAAAGCCCTGCATCCATGCCCATGGGACCTGGAATGGTGGGGGATTTATTTTGCCCTGGGGCAACTCTTGACCAGTGAGAGATGGGAGTCTTCAATGTATAGATGCATGCTTCCTTCCCCTTACACAGCAAGTAGGGACAAACTCAAGGACACACCTTTGTATTGGTTTCCCCTCCTTCCCTATTCTACCCTCCCTAGACTCCATTTGGGGTCCCTGGCTGGTGCAAACAGTTAAGTGCTTGGCTGCTAACTGAAAGGTTAGAAGTTCAAGTCCACCCAGAGGCTCTTCAGAAGAAAAGGCCTGGCTATCTACTTCTGAAAAATTGGTCATTGAAAACCCTATGGAGCACAGTTCTACACTGGCACACATGGGGTCGCCATGAGTTGAAGTTAACACCACCTGTTTTTTTTTTTAGGACTCCATTCTTGTTCCTGGAATCCCCTCCCAAAGTATCTACACACCACTACGGGTGTGAGGCTTTGCTTTCTGTCTCGGTACAAACGTAAATAAGACTAAAACCCATCCATCCTCCTAGGGCTCACTCCCTGAAGCAGAAATGGACAAGTAGGCAGATAAACATAAGACAACATGGCCTGTGCAGGCATTTCACATGCACAGAGTTCCTCCGGAAGCTGGGGAGGACTCAGAACTCGGCCTCAGAGGGTCAGAAGTGTCCTCTGCTGGGCCCTAAGGTTGCCTGGTGGTGGTGGTGGAATTGTGGTCCCACAGGCAGGGAGGCTGTGCAGTTAAACGTCATTTGAATGAGTGAATTTCATGTCCTTAGGCACCTGGATTTCTTAATAAAGAAGAAAAAAAAAAAGCTCTAAACAGCTCGCTTTATTTCATAATATACTCTAAGGCTCGCCCATATTTTAGGCTAGTTAATCCCCACATGACAAGAATGTTACACACCTCACAGAGCTGGTTACTTAGCTGCTGTGTATTGGAGTATTTTATAGAGATTTTGCAAGAACAAAGATAACTTGAAGAAGAAAAATGTAGCCATTTTGTGACTTAAACCCTTAGCACTAAGATGTTCACTATCAAAAGGAAGCAAAGTAGCGGTATATAAAGAGGATCAGAAAGCTTCCCTATAATCCTGTTGCCTCTTTCACTATGAGGGGGTAATCTCTAGAACAGTGAGAAACTAAATAATCCTGCCACGTGGGTCCACAACAGCAGGGGGTACACCAGGAATACATCAGCATATGGTCAAATGGAGTTCCTAGACTTGTCCTGGCAACACTGATCTACAACAATCCCAGCTGCAATAAACATCCCCTCCCCCGACACATACACAAACACGCTCAACAGCTCCCATCACCACCTCCACAGACTAACTCAGTTCTCACCTCCAACCTTGCTTTCTGAGCCACCGCTCATTTTTTCTCACCTGGGGTTTGACAAAATATGAGAGTAATTTTTGGACACATTAGCTGTTGCCACCTTGGTCTTAGTCTTCTATTCTAGTCTAAAGTGGGGTTGACCTTTAAGATTTACTAGAACATAGTTTCATTTCTTTTCTTTAAAAATTTTTGTCCTTCTTTCTCTTATCCCAACGCCATTTCGGGTCATGTTCTCTCTCTCACATATGCCTGTGTTTGGAAATTCATGGAGCTGTACATTTTCAGGATGCTTACAAAATAGGAAAAAACATTTTTTTAAATACTTTTCTATCCTAGTTTGTATCTAAGCAAAGGCAAGTTGAATACCAAACTATGTCTTAGCTCTATGTGCCTTTTTTAAAAAAATAAAAGTAGCTTTACCCACTGTGGCAGTTTAAAGATATGTCCACATATTACTTGATAGACTTCTCTTCCTCTTGAGTGTGCTCTGTACTTAATGACTCACTTGGTGTGTCTCTGGGTGATGCAAAACGTTAACATGGTCAGCTGCTAACAGAAAAATTGGAGGTTCGAGTCTACCCAGGGGCACCTTGGAAGAAAGGTCTGAAAAATCAGCCATTGAAAATCCTATGGCACACAGCTCTAGTCTGAAACAAATGAGTCGGAGTTGACTCAGGGGCAAATGGTTTGGTTCTTTTTGGTTTTCTAAGGAATGGAGCCCTGGTGGCGCAGTGGTTAAGCACTACAGCTATTAACCAAAAGGTTGGGAGTTCAAATTCAGTAGCCACTCCTTGGAAACCCTATGGGGCAGTTCTACTCTGTCCTATAGAGTTGCGATGAATCGACTGGACGGCAATGGGTTTGGTTCCTCTTCTTCTTTTTTTAATGAGTGGAGTATGGCAGAAGTGGTGATGTCTGATTACCAAGATAAAGTCATAAAAGGCATTGCAGCTTAGTCCTTGCTCTTTCTTGTATCGTTTGTTCTGGTGGAAGCCAGCTGCCATGCTGTGGGACACTCGGGCAGCCTTATGGAGAGACCCATGTGGTGAGGAACTGTTGGCCTTTTGCCAACCATCAGCATTAACTTGCCAGGCAGGCAGGTGAGTAAAGCACCCTAGAAAAGGACCCTCCAGCCCTAGTCAGGCCTTCAAATGACTTCAAATGTCTTGACTACATAATCTCAGGAGAAACTAAAAGCCAGAACCACCCAGCTAAGTTGCTCCCTGATTTCTGACTCGAAAAACTGTGTGAGAAAACAACTATTTGTTGTTTTAAGCTGCTAAGCTTTGGAGTAATTTGTTATGCAGTAATAGATAAACAATACACTCTGATACTAAAATTATTTTTTATGGGGGATAGAGGTACTAGGCAATGTCAGTCTGTCATGTCAGAGTGGCCAAGGCTATTAAAGCAATGACCAAGGACAAGGACTGTTTAGGAATTCCTAGTCTGAGAAGCTTGGTTCCGGACAGATAATAGAGCTTGTTTGCTTTTTGTTCATACTCTCTTTTCCCAAAGAATGAGAAGTAAATTACTGGAAAAACATATGCAAGGAAGTCATACTACAAATAAGAAGTAAAAAATGAGGACCAACCATAAGGGCCAATGTAGTTGAAATAGTTGAATCTTAAGCATGTCTCTGAGCTTCCTACTAGCCATAGTAAAGGAAGAAACTTAGTAAGTTCTATAGTTCTTATTATGAGGTATTGGTGGTTCAGTGGTAGAATTCTCACCTTCTATGTGGGAGACCCAGGCTCAATTCCCGGTCAATGAACCTCATGCACAGCCACCACCTGTTTGCCAGTGGAGGTTTGCATGTTGCTATGATGCTGAGCAGGTTTCAGCAGAACGTCTAGTCTAAGGTGGACTAGGAAGAAAGGTCTGGTGATCTACTTCCAAAATTTAGCCAATGAAAACCCTATGCATCACAAAAGTAGATCAGCAACCTATCATGGATGGAGCAGGTCCAGGCAGCGTTTGGTTCCATTGCGCATGGGGTAGCCATGAGTTGGGGGCCAACTCAACAGCAACTAACAACAATAGTAACAACATCCTTCTTGCTGCTAGAAAGGAAATGAAGCTTTTCCTAACACTGAATTTTAAAACAAAGTGCTCTTGTAGACTTTAATATAGCTGCTGATCCAGGTCAAAGATAAAGCTCTCAATCATACTTTCAGAGGTATTGTACTACCAAAATTTATTTGACTTTTACTTTTGTGCCTTAAGTAAAGAAAGTAGGAGAGTAATAGGGGTGGGCACAATAATGAATTACAGAAAATACAAGGAATTTCTTTGACCCAAGTGCTGCTAGGCCTTTTGAAAGTAGCAGGCAAATGTATGTTAAAAAAATATTTTTGAACTGAACTGAGGCCCTTGCTTTTCTTTCTCTTTCTGTTGGTGTATGCATAGCACTAAAATACTTCTTGGGCAGCAATTGAAAATAACCCTGTTTATCTCCCTGCTTATATGCCAGGTCTTGGCTTTGGTCTATACATTCTTTCTGCTGTCTTCTACTTTGCCTGAGAATCTGAATCCTTCAGCACATCCCGTCACATTCCACCAATTCTTGGCCTCTTGTTATCCCCACTAGCCTCCCTGGGCTTTGTTCAGTCAGGCAGGGAGCCGCACAGCGGACAGAATGCACAGGCTTGGGTAGCTTGGCTGCAGCAGTGACTGTCCAGGGGCCTAATTGGTTTTGTCAAATTTTCAGAGAGCGTTGCCCTGGTGCTGTGCTTCAGAGAGCTTGTCTCAATCCCGGGGGGTTAGGGATGGGGGGTGGGGGTAGTCGCACTGGCCTGGCCACCAGTTGTCATCTAGTGGACTCCGACTCATGGTGACCTCATGTGTGTCAGAGTAGAACTGTGCTCCATAGGGTTGTTAATGGCTGATTTTTTGGAAGTAGCTCCCCAGGCCTTTCTTCCAAGGCTCCTCTGGATGGATTTGAACCACCAGTCTTTCATTTAGCAGCCAAGAGTGTTAACTAGTTGCACCACTCAGGAACTCCTTGGCCACAATGATATGGAAAATACGTACCAGCATCTCTACAGGGCCTGGGCTAGGGTAGGGCAAAATATAAGGAGGCGCTCAGTCTCAGGGTCAGGCAAGAGTGCTCTTCTTGCCTCACCCTAGTCCTGGTGCTGTGTAGCTGCATTTATTATGGATGAAAAATAATGAGCTGAATTTTGTGAAGTTGCAGGGCCCATTGCCAGGCAAATAGTAGACCTCAATGCATGTTGGTATTCTCCTTCCCCTACTCTCCTCTACCTTTTTCTCCTTTCCTTCCTTTCTTGCTTCCCTTCTTCTCTCCTTTCCTTCTTCCTTCACTCTGCAAGCATCTGAGAAGCTGGGCTCGTGAGTGTTGAGTCCATTGCTTTAGGTCATTGCCCTTCCTGTTTCCCTACCTGGAATGCTAGTCCTTCTCTTTGCTCAGATCAATCCAGTACAACCTGTATATCTTGGCTCAAGCCTTCACTGACCTCCCTTATTAAGTCAATGTCCCCTGTGACCTATTCCCAATGCGCTGCATAACTCTCCTTTATAATTCTTAGCACGTTGGTTCTTTTATATGTATTTGTATGATTCCTTGATTAAAATAAAATTTGCATTCATTGGTATGAATACTTCCCTGAGACTGTAACATGTTTCTGGTGACCTTTATATTCCCAAGACTCAGGATGGTGCCTGAGGCATAGCAAGCCATTAATAATCAATCATTTGTTGAATGAATCAGTGAATGAAAATGTCTAGTTCTGTGAATTGTGACAGCTGTAGGCCAGTGGATAACAGTTTCTGTGTGATGGGGATGAAGTTTTCTATCTGGTAGAGCATGCTCAGTACTGAGGAGACCATGGGCATCTCAGGCTGCTGGATGCTTTATACCAGGGACCAGAGACATCACCTCCTCTCTCTCTCATTGAACACAGGAAAGATTGCAGGGGCCAGATGGTGTGGCCTCATAAATGAAGCATGGACTCTCCTGGTCTTTCTTAAGCACTCACTGTTGTTTTGTTAGCTGCTGTTGAGTTGGAATGAACTGCTGCCCGGTCCTGCATCATCCCCCATGATCAGTTATGGATCAGATTGTTGTGATCCACAGGGTTTTCATTGGCTGATATTCGGAAGTAGATGTCAGGCCTTTCTTCCTAGTCAGTCTTAGTCTGGAAGCTCTGCTGAAACCTGTTCAGCATTGCAGCAACATGAAAGCCTCTACAGACCGGTGATAGCTATGCGTGAGGTACATCAGCTAGCCAAGAATCGAACCTGGCTCTCCTGCATGGAAGGCACAAGTCTACCACTAGACAACAACGCCTCACACACTCACTAGGTACCTTTAAAGCCAAACTGCCTGGATTTAAATTGCAGCTCTGTGACTTACTAGCTGAGAGAACTCAGGCAATTATTTAATCTCTTTGTGACTCCATTTCTTATTCATACGTGGGAGATCATAAAAGTACCGCTTCATAGAGTGATGTAAGGATTAAATGAGTTAATACCCATGAAGCTTTTGGGGCAATGGCAGATGGTGAGGACTATTATTACTTAACCCTAAGAAAATTATTGTAGGTAATTCAAGTATAAGAATTGATCCCTGCCTTCAAGATGTTTACAGACTTCTTAGACTGAAGACAAAATGAATAAAAAGAAATAGTGTGAGGTATTTTTTCTAACAGATGCTTCTGGGCCACCACTAGGGAAGGGAAAGCGAAGAGGAGGAAGGAACCATAGCAACCAGATTTGGAATCTCTGGCGGAGCCTTTCCAACCCCTCAGTGTTGCAGGGGTCCCAGCAGCATCCAGGCTCTTGGGCTCCCCAGCAGGGAGCTGGGTGAGAGGGGCCAAATCCTCCTCGCGGCAGTCCTCAGCACTCAGTCTTTACAGTCACCACCTAAGGCTTTCCATGTTTCCTGGAGGCCCGGAGAGGTGCCTCTCTCCTGGTGTCAGTGCCATCTTGCATGGCTGCCCTTACTGCGATAGAGCTTCTCTGCAGAAGCCCCAAGGCAGCCACCATCTACCCTGCCCTGCTGTGGTGCTGCTGCATGGGCCTCTCCAGGATCCTTGGTTGATCCACCACTAGGAACAGGACAGGAGGGAGGCCGCATCCGTCTGTGCATCAGGCCCACGGAAGCCACTTCTCTTTGCACTGGGGCTGACAGGAGTGGAGGCATCTTCTCCCCCAGTCCTGATTGTGTGTGCTGGGCATGGGGAAGCAACTCCTAGCACCCCTACTTACTGCTATTGGTGTAGAAAGAGAGGCGCTCTTGTGGGGAAAGGGAATGTGGAGAGTTTAGGGAAGGAACGGAATGGATGCCAGAGCTCCCCAGATACTCACACTGACGACTCCCTCACTTCCTTCCAGTCTTCCCTCAGATATCACCTTCTCAGCAGGGCCTTCTAGCCCTTCGTATATACAACTAATTATCCCCAGCCCTCCAATCCCTCTAGAATATCATGTATTTCACTTATAGATCTGCTTTCTCTATTAAACCTGAAAACCAAACCCATTGCTTTGAGTGGATTCCAACTGATAGCAACCCTACGGGACAGAGCAGAACTAGGGTTTCCCTATAGGGTTTCCAAGGAGCAGCTGGTGGATTCAAACTGCTGACCTTTTGGTTATCAGTTGACCTCTTAACAACTGTACCACTGGGGCTCCTTTATTAGAATGTAATATTTCCTCATTAGAACGTAATATTCACAAGGGCAGGGATTTTTGTCAGCTTTGTTCATCAATCTATATCCTCCTCTTAGATTAGTGTCCACCACATAGTAGGCACTCACTAAATATTTGTTGAGTGAATACATGAATGAACTCTGGCACTGTGAACTCGTGGCCCTTATGTACAAACTGAGGGTCAGCAACAGTGAGTCTTCCTCCCCGTTAACTGGCTTTTGCTGGTAGCAATAGCCAGACATGAGTGGACCACCCAGTGCATTTTCAGTCTGGTTCCATCAGCTATGAAGTTAATGCCCCAGGATCATGGCAATAGGTGATCTGTCCAAGCTGCAGGAGTAGTAGTTGTAGTAACTAACATTTATGCTATTTGCATTAGACTGTTTACGATTATCATCTTCTCTCAAAAACCCTATTTAAAAAAAACAAAACAAAAACCAAACCCGTTGCCGTTGAGTTGATTTCAACTCATAGCGACCCTATAGGGCAGAGTAGAATTGCCCCCTAGGGTTTCCAAAGAGCAGCTGGTAGACTCGAACTGCCGATCTTTTGGTTAGCTGACAAGCTCTTAGGTACCATGATTATTCCCAGAAGTAAAGCAATAAGAGGTTAAATAACCATCCCCAAAACTACACAGCTAGTAAGTAGCAAAGGAGCCCTGGTGGTGCAAACAGTTAAATGCTCGGCTGCTAACTGAAAGGTTGGTGGTTCGAACCCAACCAGCCACTCTGTGGGAGAAAGACCTGGAGATCTGCTTCCATAAAGATTACAGCTAAGAAAACTCTGTGGGGGCAGTTCTACTCTGTCACATGGGGTCGCTGTAAGTCTGAATCGACTCAACGGCACTCAACAATAGGAAGAAGCAAGTCTAGGAACTGAACTCAGTTCTCTGTGATTCCCTAGGCCCTGCTTTTACTGTGCATGCTCATCTCTTTGTTTCTGTAGGTATTTTAAGCTGTGTTAGGGTGCTCACCAGATGGATTTTTAATCTTTTTCCTACTGCTACATCATTAATCTCTAAATTGTTTTGTCTCGAGAATAACCGCTACAGAAAGGAGGCATCTATATAGAAAAGGCTTTGTGGAGGAGCTGCTGATATTTCACGTGGGACCTGGCCGGGGTGGGGGTTAGGTTTGGGTAGAGGAAGGAGAGACAGAAGCACACTATAGCTGGGGGGAAAACAGTAGAATTCATCAATATGGGAGCTGCTACGATGGGTATCAGACAGACACACCCCGTGTTACTAGCAACATAAAGCTGTGAACCTGATTTAGTCAAATATTTAGCTGGTAGTCACTTCCTGCTTTGGTCTGCTCAGAAACAAGTAAACACCCCCTGCAATCTTCCATTTTCTGAACATCTACATTGCGCTGGGCATTGTTGGGTACTCTTTCTGGAAAATGGTTGATGCTTCAGGCAGGGTTCTGCAAGTAGCAACGTTCCACAGGCTGGAAGCTTTCCCTGGGCATGCTCACTTCTTAGAATGCGTCATGCTAAGCCTGGGGATGGACAGCTGCCACATGCCCTTTGAACTGGCTGTGTGTAGGAGGCTGATAGAGTTTGATGTGGTTCCTGTGGAAGCTGAGAACCAAGAATCTCTCTGGTCCTTGCACCTCCATGGGATGGAGTAGAAGGTGCCCTCGGATGGGTAAACTAGATGGCGGCTGGCAATCTGCAAAGCTAATTTATTCTGCCAAATATAAAGCATTTTGAACTTGCTCCACCCTTCCAATTTTCCATCTGTCTCATTATTCATCACATTATTTGGGCACTTTGAAAAGAGTGACATTTTAACGTGAAGCTATTCCAAGGAGGAGGGAAAATATCTTCATTTGGCGTAAACCCACCATGCAAATTAGCTTAAATAAAAATAAGACTAAAGGCAACTTAGAATATTATTGTACTTTTCCAGGCTCCTGCCCGTCACTGCTGTCAGCTGTAGCATCTCGCCATCTTGGGTGGCAGTGTTGAAAAGTGGGGCTTATGGTTTTGGAGAGGTTGATGCTAAAGAACTCTCTCAAAAAGAATGGACACCAAAGATCCTGCTCTCAGGCTGGGTTAGAGCCAAGCCCTCGAAGGCTGCACAATGCACATGATTGGACTTTCTAGAAGTGCTTCTCCATGAGTTATATGTTTTGCTCACCACAGACTAGCCTACCAAGGACTCTGAGATTCACACTGTGTGTTCCCAGGGAGACTGATAAAGGACTGTGTGCTTGTTGTTGTTAGTTGCCGTGGAGTTGATTCTGGTTCACTGTAGAATCAATTATATGCAAGCTGTAAATAACCTATACTTTTCTTTTGGAGGAAAAGAGAATACGATATTTCAAGACCTCTGGCACAGGAAGTCTTTTGAGCAAACTTAACCTTCCAGTTGACTCTGACTCATGGTGACCCCACATGTGTCACAGTACAACTGTGCTCACTAGGGTTTTCAAGAATTAATTTTTTGGAAGTAGATCACCAGGCGTTTCTTCCAAGGTGCCTCTGGGGGGATTTGAACCGCCAATCTTTTGTTAGCAGCTGAGTGCATTAGCTGTTTGCACCACCCAAGGACTCCCAGAGCAGGGTTAACAAATCATTATTCTTACGCCACTGAGGGACAGTGACGCAATTTCTCAACTTTCTCTCCATTCACACCTCTTTCTTTTCTCCCTTTCTCTTCTCCTTAATCTACTTTTTGTCTTCACTCCTTTCTTTTCCAGGTGTGACATATATTTTCTCTGGACTCCTGCGTCAGGTCATCCTGGCTTGAAGCAATATGCAAGTCCAGAATTAAGGACATACTCCACAGCCACCCAAGAGTACACATGATAATTTTAACTTCCTCAAGTCCTGGTTGAAATGGCATCTTTGGAAACATTTTCAAGATCCTTCCCTAAGCCTAGTTGTATTTGTGAACCATTCTGAAAGGAGAATCTCAGCCTGTTATATTTATTCCAAGGTTCTATTTCCATCAGACATGAAGACGACTGGGACAACACCCTTACTGGACTTGTCGCAAAGGAAACAAGCATGTCACTCCAGCCCTCTCACGGCTCTAATTCCAAAGGTCATAAGGTTGTTATATGCCCTGCTGCAACTTTGATTTGTTGGGGGGATTGGCAATGCTGTATGAAATCAACAATGCTGACTTTCAAACTTCCTTTTTTTTTTTTTTAATCATAGAGATCATGGTCTTGCATTTTTGAGGTGGATATAAGAAATATTTCACTGAGGAAACACCCCAAGAGATATATGAAGTGCTGAGGTATCCTATCTGTGAAGTTAGTTTCCTGGTTATGTCAGGGAGAAGACTAACAAGATTTGTGAAGTACCATATGGGCCCCATTCCTGTAGATGCTTTTGTTTGCAAACTAAGCTTCCAATCTCTTATTTCTTTACCTGAGTGTTTTGAGGTCTCCTTCTCTGATGATGGCCTTCTCATTCCTCCCAAACAGCTTCATTCTCTCCTTACCCTTCCTCTTATCTCAAACTCTCAGTCTTTCCAGCGGATCAGATTCCAAACCTCAGCCATATTGTTGATTTGTTTCAAAATCCTCTATATTTTGCGTGCTCTTTGATCTCATAGTTTCATGTAGATTCATTTCTTTACATTGGTATGTGCAAATATTTAGGCATAAAGATGGCCATCAGAGCAAGAGTAATGAGATGAAAATTGGAAATAAGAGGACACGTGTTGAATAAATTATGAACATTCATAAAATGGAATATTATGCAGTCATTTCAAAGGATGTAAAAGATTAATGACATGGAACAATATCCCTAATGTATTATTTAACAGATATAGAAAGACAGTTATAAATAGTGTTGTCCTATTTTATTAAAACTATGTATATATGGTTTTTAAAAAAGACTGGAAGTATATACCTAAAAATATAAACAGTGGCTGTCTCGGAGTGATAGGATTATAGGTGATTTTTATCTTTTAAAATCTTTTACTCATTTATATTATAATTTTTAAATTTTGTTTTGCTTACCATAAATATAAATACTATATTTATATTTATATCCATTTATATTTACTATAAATAGATACATCACATACATTTAAATTTTATTTTAAAAATAAACTTCATCTTCTTATTAAAATATAATTTTCCATGTCTTCAAGAACTCACTGTCAGGACTAAACTCAGGAGGAAATTAGAAAGCTTGTAGGGAGTCCAAAGGTAAACCATAAAAATGGTTTGAGAGTGATGGCGGAATAGGAGAAGCCAGGTTGGGGAGAGGGAAGGGAAGGATGAAAGAAGTGGGTTTAAAGAGTCATGTTATCCAAAGCAATCTATAGATTCAATGCAATCTGCATCAAAATTCCAACAGCCTTCTTTGCAGAAACTGAAGAGCCAATCCTCAAATTTATATGGAACAGCAAGAGGCCCTGAATCACCAAAGCAATCTTGAAGAATAAAACAGAAGATTCATACTTCCTGATTTCAAAACATACTATAAAGCTACAGTAATCAAAACAACCCAGTACTGGTGTAATGATAAACACATAGACCAGTGGAATAGAATTGAGACTCCAGAAATAACCCTACACATCTATGGTCAACTGATTTTCAACAAGGGTGCTAAGTCCACTCAATAGAAAAAGAACAATCTCCTTAATAAGTGGTGCTGGGACAAGGGGATTTCCACATGCAAAAGAATGAAGCTGGATCTGTACCTCACACCATAAAAAAGGTTTATGTTATTCGGTTGCACCAAGATGGCTTAGAAGAGGTTTGGTTGAGTCTGGGGTCTATGAAGACTCTTTCACACAGAACAGGGACTAGTCTTTCTACAACGACCAAAAAAGAAGTGACTTCAAGGTTTAGTATAAGGAATATAGGGAGAACTGGGAGAGGATACTAAAAGAGACTATAGATGCTGGGAGATTTCCCTGTGTCTGCAATGGTTTGTTACACTGAAAATAGAACAGAACCAGATTTCTGAAGGGACAAGTGGTCTGGATCATAGGAAATTATCAGAAACCATTGCCAAAAAATTACCGAAGGTGTAAACAAAATTATCCTGGAAAAATCCACTAAAGCTCTGTTATAATGCTCTTTGTAAGTTATGGAAGTCTGTATTCTCTGATCAATCTGTACCTGTGACAGAACCCTGGATCACACTGTCCCCAGAACACCAAAGATGGGCAGATCAATGGTCCTCATTTTTTTCAAGATTATGAGAGGTTTGGAGGAGTTCCAAGAAGAGCAATCAAACCGGTAATATTGTTAGAGAACTTGGATTATGGAGAAAGTCTATGACAGAATTGCAGTTATTTCATCTAAAGAAATGATATTTGAAAGAAGAAATAAGATTACACTTTCTAACACCTACCAGGCTGCTGTAGGGGGTAAAAAGATCTTTTGAAGAGGGCAATATAAAAAAAAAAAAAAAATACAGTCCAGACACTTAGTTTAATAAAGATAGTTAAATCATTTTGGGAAATTGGAAGAGCATCAGAAGAGAAGTAAAAATATGACAGTGGCAGTGGAAAAAAAATGCTTTTCAATGGAGAAGTAAAATCTTTCCTCACTGGAATTTAACTAACCCAAATCCTAAATTAATCAGAGAGTTTATACTTAAGGAAAAACGTAGAAAATTTAGCCCTGTTAGAGAATTCTTCGCAGGATGAACCACCAGTCTGATCTGGTACCGCAACATCCACGTGCTTTATTTATTTGTGTTTAAAAACTTCCCGAATCTTAAGAGGCAGCCCTTGCCCACATTTACAGTTTAGAGTGACAGCCCTGAGTGTTACAAGATTGTCAGTCATCAAAGAAATATTCCTTCACGCTTAGTATAATCCTCTTAGGATGGTAGGAACAACCAATGTCATACTTCAGGAAGAATTTTCAACCATGAGGTAGATAATCAAAGAGGTTTTCTGTGTTTGTTTTTCTTTTTTGATAAGGTGCCTTCGACAACAAAATTAAATAAACCAGAATACACATCATTTGTTAATTTACTCATGTATTCAACCAACTAAATAAACAAATGTTTACTGAACACTTATTAATGTGCCAGGCACTGTGGTAGTTGTTAAGGATAAAAAATAAAGCCCAGCTCCCACCCTCAAGAAGTTCACATTCTAACCAAAGATACCCACTCTGGTTGCGTGCTTTTATAAAATGCACCACCGGTATTAAAGTTACTGAAAAGTTAAATGGTGTTGACCTCATCAATTCCCCCAAACGAATATTTTTTATCTACTGTTTTGTAACATTTATGAGGTATCATTTTCTTAATATGAGTTAGTTTCCCAGGAAGGAGGTCTGTCTTCTGCTTGACCCTCCAGGTCTACTGGGGCCCCAGAGGCTGGCCTGTGCACCCTCTGGCTTCCTGTTGGGTTCAGTCAGTGAGAGGTGGTGGCAAGACATGAAGAGGTAAAGGGAGAGTCCCACTGGGGTGTTTATTTCCCCATCTCCCTCCCTGCCATGTCCCTCTACAAAGACCACAGCTCTAGCAGAGAAGCCTCTCCATACACTTACTTCATGCCTAAGGGTGGTGACCACTCCTTGGCCTTGCTGGTTAGGGCACCAAACTATCCCTCTTGGCTTCCTAAATCCTGCTCACCCTTGGCAAGCTGTTCCTTTATTAACCTCTCCTCAAATTACCTAGTTTGAGGATGCAATCTCTTTCACGCCTTCCTGTTACAGAAGGGAAAAAGTCTTCATTAAAGGAAGAAAACCAAGATGTCTATTCTAGATTATTTCTGGGATCAGATATTAATGGAATGCTTAGAGAAAGTTTTAATGCAAATAATCTTTGCTAATAATTATTCCTTTCCTGATATGTAAATCACTTGCACTTTATGAAATGTTGGTGGGTCATAGATTATAAAGCCTTTATTTCTTGTTTTTTTTTTACCAGCTAGGTAACTGTATACGTGTTAATTCCATAGCTTTGCCAAGTTCTCAGCTTAATGCACTTCCTTGACCACCGCTAGGTTCAACCTGACTTGCGTTCCCACGGCAGATCCTGACATCAGACTTCAACGACTCAGCATCAAGGCTCCCTTGTTTCTAGTCCAGCTATGACCTTGTGCTCCTTTCCTTACTCCAGTACCTCTCTCTGGGGCTTAAAATCCTACCCTACATTAGCCAACACCCCTCCTAGGAGATGGGCAGCCCATGGGTGGTTTGCCTTCAGCTGAGGCACAGTGGCTGGGACCTGGCTTCCTGCTAATCAACCGATAACTAACTGTGCTAACCAACTGTCCATGCTAACTGCCAGTACAATTAGATCTCTGACTAGGGCTGTTTTACCCTCCAATCCTGCCTTTGTACTGGAAAACACCCATCCCATAAATGCCAACTGACTCATTTATTTAATGTCTACTCTGTTCTAGTTAGTGATTAGTAGTTGGAACCCACTCAGAAGCACCTCAGAAGAAAGGCCTGACAATCTACTTCTGAAAGATCACAGCCATTGAAAACCAAAACTGGTTTAGTTTTTGGTTATTCTGTTCTAGGCACTGTTCTAAGCTCTGGGGAGACTGGTTTCATAGTGCATTTAGAAAGTAGCAATACTTGAATGAATTCTACTTTTGGAAGCAAAAGGAAGAGAGATAACCTTTATATTTAAGTCTTAGCCACTATCAGCCTATGCTTTAATTGATCATGTTAGTTTGTTTTCTTCCTTTTTCTGTGAATACACATCTAGCACATTCCTTTTGTTTTCTCTTATAGTGTTGCTTTCCTGTAATAGATAAGTAATTATATTTTTTAAATGATTATGTCCAAGAATCTGATTCGACTACAATTCTAGAACTATAGTGTTTATTTTGATAGTCTATAGGTCTAAATTAATCAAAACTCTACTTTCACACTCTGACAATTTAGACTATGACATATATTCAGTATTTTCCCCACTTCTATATAATGAGGATATTTCTGGGCTTTTTTTACTAACTACACAAACTGGCACTGATTTGCTGGTATGGACTTCAGAAATTCTTCTGAATTAAATAGCCTGTACAATAGCTTTAGTAGCAGGTTGTTGACCACTTAACACATCTTAAAGTTTTACTTAATAAAGCTGTTTAGAGAAGTTTTTAATGTACAGTTTGGGTAATATATTTTCTGTTTTTAATATCATAACTGATGACTTGGTACTTAGAACCACTTATTTCACTTTTAGAGGTAAAAGAAGTGATGGGTAAAAAGGGGTTTCTGGATCTCCGTTCCAGGCCAACAAGGCCTTTGATCAAGCAACAGGGTCAAATCTTGTGTTTGGAGAGGTCACAAGTCTATTAAAAAAATATTAACAAGGTTTTACTGCGTCCCCTAGGAGAGTAATAATTGCTTTATAAGTGGGAAACTGGCCTGAGAGTGAACACATCAAGAATATTCTCAAGCTAGAAGAGAAAGAACCAGAAAACAGGACTCCTGATTCACGTTCATTCCATTACTTTAATCACTAAACGCCACTCAGTTTAAGCTAAAGAGATATAATGGTGCATTTGACAGATGCCTTCAAATTAAGATTAGATAGGAGCTGAAAGTCTAACGTTGAACCTTTCTTACCTTCTACTGAGGATGTCACTCAGAGTCTCTTCTGTCAGTTCCTCTTCTCTGACTAATTAAGCAACTCAGAACCCTGCCTATTGCAACCCAAACTCTCCCTGGGTGAACCTTGCTTTACACGAAACACCTGTGTGTAAATAACATTGCAATAAGTCAGGTTGTATTTTCAATGCACCATAGGGATCTCACTATTTAAAGGAACACTGAAATAAAATGTTTTTGTAAAAAAGAATACCCCTTTTGAAACGTAAACAATGTAAGTGTAGATAAAGCATCCAATTCACCTAAATTTAGGTTTTTGCATATTGGGTTTCATTAAAGCAGACCCTATTTGTAAATGAAAAAAATTTAAGCCTCAGCCCTTTGCCCATCATTATGGTTTTTAAAAATCTCATTATAATAAAAACCCATTAGTTTGAATAATTAAATTAAAAAATTTGAAATTTCTGATTTTAATAGGGGGGAAAAACAACTGAATGCCTTATTTTTAAGCCTGTATTTCAATCTCGTTTTAATATAACAAACAGCGTAATAATTAACATCTTACAAGAAGGACACTGCAGAGTGGTGGAGTGATTGAAGAAAGATGGCCAGAGTCTACTTTTCTGACAATACAGGCAGATAAAAAGGAATGGGGTCTGAATTCACCAGACCTTGGAAAACTGACTGGCTACATGTTCAATGTGCATTACCTTATTTAAATCTTTACAACTGTCCAGGTGTTATCATTGCCAGTTCTACAAACAAATGGAAGCTTAGAAATGTTAAGTAACTTGTCCAATGCCACACACGATCTAAGCAGTGAGGTCAGATTTCGAACTTACATCTCTGCCTATGAAATAAGTGCTCTTATTTCAGGTCCCTGGGTGGCCCAAATGGGTTTATGCTTGACTACCGGCCTAAAGGTTGGTGATTGAGGCCCACCAAGTGGCACTGTGGAAGAAAGGCATGGTGATGTGCATACATAAAGATTATAGCCAAGAAAACCCTATGGAGCAGTTTTACTCTGTAACACATGTGATCCTCATGAGTGGGAATCAACTCAATGACAGTGTTGTTGTTAGGTGCCGTCGAGTTGGTTCCTACTCATAGCGACCCTATGTACAACAGAACGAAACACTGCCTAGTCTGCGCCATCCTCACAATCGTTATGCTTGAGCCCATTGTTGCAGCCACTGTGTCAATCCATTGCATTGAAGGTCTTCCTCTTATACGCTGACCCTCTACTCTACCAAGCATGATGTCCTTCTCTAGGGACTGGTCCCTCCTGACAACATGCCCGAAGTATGTAAGATGAAGTCTTCCATTCTTGCTTCTAATAAGCATTCTGTCTGTACTTCATCCAAGACAGATTTGTTGCTTCTTCTGGCAGTCCATGATATAGTAAATATTCTTCACTAACACCATAATTCAAAGGCATCAATTCTTTTTTGGTCTTCCTTATTCATTGCCCAGCTTTCACATGCTTATGAGGTGATTGAAAACACCATGGTTTGGGTCAGGTGCACCTTAATCCTCAAAGTGACATCTTTGCTTTTTAACACTTTAAAGAGGTCTTTTGCAGCAGATGCAGCACTAAAAGTGCTCGCTCATCTATGGCAAGAAATTTGGAAGTTAGCTTCCTGGCCAACCGACTGGAAGAGGTCCATATTTGTACTCATTCCAAAGAAAGGTGATCCAACAGAATGCAGAAACTGTCAAACAATATCATTAATATCACATACAAGTAAAATTTTGCTGAAGATCGTTCAAAAGTGGTCACAGCAGCACATTGACAGGGAGCTGCCAGAAACTCAAGCTGGATTCAGAAGAGGGTGTGGAACAAAGGATATCTTTGCTGATGTCAGATGGATCCTGGCTAAAAGCAGAAAATACCAGAAAGGTATTTACCTGGGTTTTATTGACTATCCAAAGGCATTTGACTGTGTGGATCATAACAAATTATGGATAACATTACAAACATTGGGAATTCCAGAACAACGACAATGGGTTTGGTTTTTTGATTAACCCCTCTGCCTACGATTAGGTTGAAACTTCAATTCAGGTATTTGAAATTTTTTTACTGCTAAAGATGAAATTTCATATGTTTCAGCTAAAACCTCACTGCCATACAGAAATCAAGGTGGAAAAGGCAGCGATGATCCAATGGGACTTGAATCTGTTTTACAGAACTAGAAAGAGTCCCAGATCACTGCTGTTCCTCACCCCCAGTCCTGCTTGTTTACATGTATCTTCTACCCACATTTGGATTTATGCTTCATATTCCCCTTTTTATGCAGAAATCTTTATAGGGCACCGTTATAGGTTAATTGTGTCACCCCCAAAAGAAGCCCTAATATGTGACCTTGTTTGGAAAAAGGGTTTTTGCAGATGCAATCAAGTAAGATGAGGTCATTAGGGTGGGTCCTAATCCCATGACAGGTATCCTTCTAAGAAGAGGAGAGGAGACAAGACATAAACACACAGAGTGAGCGCCATGTGATGAAGGAGATAGAAATTGGAGTGATGCGTCTACAAGGCAAAGAACACCAAAGATTGCTGGCTACACTAGAAACTAAGAGAAAGACGGGACAGATTCTCTTCAAAAGCCTTCAGAGGGAGCATGGACCTGACAACACCCAGATTTTGAACTTCTAGCCTCCAGAATTGTGAGAGAATAAATCTCCATTGTATTAAACCTCCGAGTTTGTGGTGTTTTGTGACGGAAGCCCTAGGAGACTATTATAGTTAGTTCTGCACACCAGGCCCTGTGCTGAGTGCTGGAGACACCTGCAAATACAGGCACCTTCTGCACACCAGGCCCTGTGCTCAGTGCTACAGATACCTACATGCAAACCACCTAGCTGTAAGAAGTCTGCAGATAGAGTGTATAAATTGCATGAGCAGAAAATAATTTCAGGATAGGTCCCACTGCCCTTGTACCTGTGGGAATGGCCAAAATGACCTAGCCCACCCCTCAGAACATAGGCGAGGAGGGGGAAAGCAGGGCCGCTGGGGCACATGGCCTGTCTTCTCAACCCCGCATCCTCGCTAGGACCTCCTCACTTCCAGAGTCTCTTCACACTGGCAGGGAAAGAAAGTAGAAAGTGACATGTGGAGGAAGGAAACCAAAAGTATAGAACCCAAATCTGAATGTTGGTCATTCTTCATATCTCATTTGTCAGTCTTAAAAACCCGTCATTTCACTGCTCAATGAAACTATATTTCACTGCGGTTTATTTCCTTGGTGGCTGAAGTTCCCACAGTCTGGCTTCCATCCTATACCCTGCTTTTCATTGTAGCAAAATCCCAGTAAATGAAATAAGTTGGGAAAATCCTGGATGTTCATAGTAAGATGCACTGTTCACGTCCATATACTCATGTGTGCACTATGAAGAGCTTACTGAGTGAGCCGACGTTTCATGTCATGGGTATTTCACAAACAAACAGCTAACCAACAAACTCAGCCATTTCTCCAGTAGATTATTGCCTCACAGAGCAGTGGACAGCATATCCTGCCCGGTGCCCGTGATCCGCACAGCCTTGAAGTATTTTCTTTCAGAACACGGTCTTTTCTAATGTTTTAGGTCAGACATTAAATTCAGTCAGTTTTGGTTCAGAGCAGAAAACAAACTCACCCTGAATGTTCTGGAGGAATTTGTAGTTTAGTGGAGATAAATTCTTCATTTATGGCTGGCACTTGGCACTGAAAAAAACAAACTCATTTTTCCTGAACACTGGGGTGGATGTCATGAAGTTGATAATTATTAATGACAGCTAATGGTTGGTAGTTATTAATGACATTTGTGAGAGCCAGGTAAAAATAATAATTATAATAATGTGAGGTGTCCTGAACAAACAGTAATTGCAATAATGATTGCTATTATAGTAATGAGTGAGAAAATGATTTCAGGTTATTAAATCACGAAGGATAACAAAAACCTGCGCATGTATGTATGATGGTGGAAGGTGGCCAGATAAAAACTAATAGTCACTCTTGATTGAGGACTTACTATGTACCAGGCATGATGCCATAGGTGTAACATACGTTATTTAATCCACAAAGTCTCTGTAAATAGACATTATTATTCTTGTTTTACCAATGAGAAAACAAAGGTTCAGAACAATTAACTAATTTGACAAAGGTAACTTAACAGTTGGTAAATGGCAAAAAAGGGGACGTATAGCCAGTCTAGGAAGCACCAGAATCCATGCACTTAACCAATATTATATAATGCTAACTGAAAATCAGCAGAAATAAGATTCTATTACCTAAGTCACCCTGCTCAACTGCCAGGTATTTTGAGGGTGCCAGTCTGACTGACAAATTACCTTAGGCCCAAAGGGTTCCAGCTGGCATTAAAATCTTCCCACAAGACCAGTGTGGTGAGGATCTCACAGGGACATGCCTGCAGAACTGTCTAGTAGAGAAACACAGAAATTTCTGTAAATAGGAGGGACTTGAGTTACTCCCCTGGGTTGGGTATGAAACCATATGTTGTGGATGGAATTGTGTCTCCAAAGAGATAAGTTGAAGTCCTAACCCCTGTACCTGTGAATGTGACCTTGTTTGGGGAAATAGGGTTTTTCTTTGCAGATATTATCAGTTAAGTTAATGAGGTCATACCGGAGTAGGTGGGTCCTAATTCCTCCTGGGTGACATCTTATGAAAGGGGAGAGCAGACACAGAAACAGAGCCGTGCATGGGGGAAGATGCCATGTGAAGCTCCACCTATAAGCAGCAAAGGAAAGCCAAGGATTGCTGGCAGCCACCAGAATAGGAGAGAGGCACGGAGCAGTTGACTTCTCAGAGCTCTCAGAGGGAACCGACATGGCCGATACTCTGATTTGGACTTCTAGCCTCTGGAACTGCAAGAAAATAGGTTTCTGTTATTTAAAGCCATTCACTTTGTAGTATTTTTGTCATGGCATCCTTAGGAAACTAAAACACCATGAAAATGAACCTCCTTTGGGCTTTTTGATCAGAGCTGTGACCTGAGCCCCCTTTTGTTTCTCTCCCTTTAGGTAAGTGGCACATTCCCTGCCCTCCGATGACCATGACTTTTATTCTCAGAATAGGCTCCGTCTGTGTTGCCGCCAAGAACACGAGTAGGGCTGCAACTTCATTGGGAATAAATTGACTAAAAATCACAACTCTGAGTCTTTTGGTGATTTGTTTGAAAAGTTGCTCTCCTAAGTTCTATTTCCAAAAGATATCAGTTATTTTTGTTTCATTTGACATTGGAATAATATGATTTTAGTTAATATTTTATCTAACCTGGAGTTACCTCCATATCAACAAGGTTTATCAGTTTTGCAGTGAATTATGACAAAATCACATACACTTAACCCTAAGCCTGGGGTGAGCATTATTTAATCCTTGATGATCCTATAGGCTTCAGGATCCTGTTGTCCCTTGGAGTCATCATTAAGAGCATCACTTGTCATCACTATGCAGGAAAAATACAGCCATCAGAGCCTTGTACATGGGCTTTTGGATAAATGGCCACGCACTATTGACTTTGAAAAATGATACAGGGGAACTAATAAGAACCCAAAATGGTTGAAAATTCACTTTAATGCAGATGAAATATAAACCTTTTTACCGGAACAATAGGGCACCTGTTACCTCATGAAAATATGATATGCAGTAGAAGTGGCATATCCTTCAGGGTCTTAGTTACCTAGTGCTGCTCTAACAGAAATACCACAAGTGGGTGGCTTTAACAAACAGAAATTTATTTTCTTACTGTTAGGAGGCTAGAAATTTGATATCAGGGTGCCAGCTCTAGGCGAAGCCTTTCTCTCTTTGTCAGCTCTGGAGGAAGGTCCTTGTCTCTTCTGAGCTTCTGCTCCTGAGCGATCTTCAGGTGGCTTGGCATTTCTCTTCCCCCATCTCTGCTTCTCTCACTTGCTTGTTTAATCTCTTTTATATCTCAAAAGAGATTCATTTAAGACATGCCCTACACTAATCCTGTCTCATTAACATAACTAAGACAACCTATTCCCAAATGGGTTTATAACCACAGATATAGGAGTTAGGATTTACAACACATATTTTGGGGGGACAAAATTCAGTTTTCTCTGGCTTGGTGGCATCACACATTTCCTGGATAGAGTGGGAGTTCTTTTTTCAGTTCATTTCCAAACCAAAACAAGGAGAATCATCAGAATGACTTTTGACTGGAAGCCATAGTGAGCCATAAGAAAAAGACTTTCTTTGGAATGTTACTGCACCTGTTGGTGGAGTGCATTAACTCAGAGAGAGAGCCAAATGTGACAATGTCCCATACCTCCCACCTCCCAGGAATAAAGACTGCTGCTCTAGTAAGGCCCAAGTACAAATTCTGAGAAGTCGTGCAAGGCAGAAGTTAGTATTGTGAATTTTAGGCCAACGAACTCCAGTTGGAAATATACAACTTACATAAAAAATTAAACAGTAATGAGAGACACAGAATGATCAACATTATGAAATGTGCAATTTCCCCACTTCTTTGCATCCTGGGTTAAACTTTGCAAGTGAATATTTCATGAATGTTATTTCAGTCAGGTCTGCGTACCTGTTTAAATAAAGGAGTGCTCATGTAGAACCATGTCAAGACGCTAGTACTCAGGAACGTGGAGACATCTTGTGCCACGGGCTTTCTGTTTTGAGATGAGAAAGTGTTGCTGGTAAGACCTCTTTGCAGGTATGTAGTGTTTTCTGGCAAAGTATACTTTCTCATTTGATCTTTTCTGCAACCCTGGGGCAGGTGTTATATTTATGGTAAGGGTGATATAATAGAAATAATGGGAATAAAGAGCTTCATAAAACCAGTAAAGCTCAATTATAACCAGGGTGTCCCAGTACACAGGGAGAGATGCATTTCGGTGCTCAATAGATAAAATGATGGGCCGCATTTGGATAAAATTCTCATTAACAATTCTTCTGCTGCCAACAACCTCACAGATTGTGTTGTTACTTCTTTTATTCATCTCCACCAGGAGCATTTCCATCCAAACTTGGTATTTGGTGCTTGACAGTTCTCCTGACACTGCTTCTTACTCACCAAATGGAGTCATAATCCTTAGTATGTACCTTCAAAATCCTTTACACAATAACCAGTTGCTTCCCCAAAGAGGCTTGTGACTTCAGATGGAGAATAAGCTGCTGAAGGAACTTAACTCTTAAGAAAGTCCTGTTTCTGTGCACTTGGAGGCAAGAAAAGAAAAATCTAGAGGATATCACACAGAAGCCAAAACATTCTTTATTCTTCCTGTAGCATTTCAGGAACAGACAGGTTACTCACAAGGTTACTCTGCCCTCTTATTCAAAGCTCCAGCTGGGAGAGGGTGGGTGAGACGCATTGCCTAAAACCATTCAGCCTCCTTCAGCAAACCGGCCTAAGAGACCATGGCTCTTTAAGACCTCCTTAATTCCTTAACTGAGATGATACCCAAACCATTTCATTTACTTTCCCCTTTAGATTTTTATGCACTAGTTAAATCCTAAAAGATTTTCTGCTTTTTGCACTTGAAGAAGGGAGGGGGAAAAATCTCAAAGGTAAAAAGGAAACCAGCACGTTTCATTTAGTTTGGAAAAAAGAAAACACAGATACGCATTTCGAAAAGTGTTGGGCGCATTCACAGGATTAACATGTTTGCCCCGCAGGTCGAATTAGCAAAAATGAAAGCAAACCCACAAGAGCCTAAGAAATGCCACATTAAGTCAGGCAAATCCTCCATCTTGTTCTATATTCGTCTTTACGGGCACAGCCATCAACAGCGGGCGGGCAGGCTGTGCAGAGGCAAAGAGCTTGGTGACCCGTACCAGAGCTCTGAGTGCTAGCAATGCTACTGCATGACCTTCAGCAAATCACCTCATGTCTTCCACTCTGACTTCCCTCATCTGGACCATGAAGCTTGGGATAATGCCTGCTCCTTTCTACTTCAAAGGATTGTTCTGAGATCCAAAATGGCCAATGGATGTGAATGTACTTTGTAAATAGTAATGGTCACATCCTTTGCGCAAAATGAGGTACCAGAGAGCTGGGGGGCGGGGGTGGGCAGGTCATGCTCACCTGTGCTGGGATGCTGGCACCATGAAGTCTGAGTTTCCTGGGGCTGCCCTGACAAAATGCCACAAGGTGGTAGCTTTAAAGAACAGACATTTATCTTCTCACAGTTTAGGAGGCTAGAAGTCTGAATTCAGGGCATCAGCAGGGGCATGCTCTCTCTGTTGGTTCTGGAGGAAGATCCTTCTTTGTCTCTTTCAACTTCTGTAGCCCTGGGCATTTCTTGGTGTTCCTTGGCTTTAGATGGGTCCTCACATGCTATCTTCCCCTGTGTGTGACTCTATTTCCCTATCTGTCCTTTCTTTTTATAAAATGCTACTCAGAAGGGATTAGGATCAGGACCCACCCTACTCTGGTATGACTTTGTTAACTGATACCCTCTGCAAAGAAAAATCCTATTTCCCCAAACAAGGTTACGTTCACCATACAGGGGTTAGGACTTCAACATATCTTTTTTTGAGGACAAGTTCAATCCATAACAGACTCCCAGTCCAATGTTCCTCCTCCGTAAGGTTATCAATGTGTATGGTTCAAGTCCTTTAAATCCATTTTCTAATTTAAGGTAACTGTCCTAGGTTGCATTCTCCAAAGCAGAGCCTGAGATGGGGGTTTTATGCAAGTGATTTTTGAGGAAGTGATCTCAGGAGGAAAAGCTGTGAGGAAGTGAGGGCCACGAAATACAGCAGAAGAAGTCAAGTAAAGATTTGGTGTCAGATGAAGGTTGGCCTCAGCCTGATCCCACACATGCTCCATAGCGTGAACGACACCACAGCAGGAGAGAAGGGGCTGTGTCATGGATTGAATTACGTCCCCCAAAATATGTGGTTGAATCCTAACACATCCTGTGGATGTAATCCTATTTGGGAATAGAGTTTTCTTTGTTATTTTAATGAGGCTATATCAGGGTTGGTTGTGTCCTAAACCTAATCACTTCTGAGTTATAAAAGAGCAGATTAGACACAGATGCAGGTACAAACCGGGGATGCCATGTGAGCATCCCGAGGAACCAAGGAACACCCAGGGCTACCAACAAGGAAGGAATCAACATGGCTGACACCCTAATTTGAACTTGTAGCCTCCGAAACTGTGAGAAAATAAATTTCTGTTCTGTAAAGCTACCCACTTGTGGTATTTATGTACGGCAGGACAAGGAAACAGACACTTTGTATCAACCAGTCAGTCCTTGTCTGTGAGCTGCACTCACCCCTCCCCACCCTGCCTAGAGTGTGAGTAAGCTGGGGTTACCATAACCTCCCAGGCATTTCCAGGGGACATGGCTCTGTTAGTGGAGGACAAAATCTCCAGAAAAGGGGGTAGCTGTGAGCTGTTAGCAGCCAACCCTCACAGCTGCTGGGGGATGCCTGGTAAAGGGGATCTGCACACACACATATATAAAACAAACAAAGATATTGTTATATATATATTTAGAGAGAGAGAGAGAGAGACAGAGCAATATTTTGGTTTTTTTCCCTCACTTGTCCTATTACTTGTTATAAAATACAAGATGTAACAGGGATTAGTGCATTTTTGGTTGTATGCATGTTAGTTGTATCATGTTAGTTGCAAGTATGACTTTATAATTGTCTTTATTTGGAGATTAGGTATGGTTCAAGGAGATGTGTATAGGTGCCAAGTTGACAAGGGGTGGAGTGTGATGGTTAATGTTATATGTCATCTTGGCTAGGCTATGATTTTCAGTGGTTTGGCAGATGCTGGACTGGTTCCTCTTCCATAATGTAATATAATATAAATACCTTCCATGACATGATCTAATGTGATCAGTCAGTCAGTTGAAAGGGGCGTTTCCTTGGGGGTGTGGCCTGCCTCCAGAATATAAATGAATTTCCTGGCAAAGCTTGCTCTCTTTCTAGATCCTGCACTCCTCTCATCACCTGACCTCCAGTTCCTGGGACATAAGCCTGCAGAGGTGACCAGCCTGCTGCCTGATCAGCAGATTTTGGATTTGTCAGGCCCTGGAGTCCCGTGAGCCAGCCTGCCACTTGATCTACAAATTCGGGATTTACCAGCATTTACTCTAGATTGGGAAACTAAGGCTCAGAGAGGGTAAGGAACATGTTAGCCTCAGGGCATTTACCTCTGCCTTTTTCTTCATCAGGGATGCTTCTCAACTCCTTCTTCACCTGTCAATTCTTACTGATGTTGTAAATTTCAGTTTAAATGTCACTCTTTGAAGGAAATCTTCCTTTGCCCGGCCCAGATTAGGCTAGTTCCTCTGGGTGCTCTCACAGCACCATGCACTTGCCCTTGGTAGCACTTGTCAAAGTTGCAATTTACATGATTATTTATGTAATCATGTATTTGATATCTGACTTTTCCACTAGTTTATAAACTCCATAAGAGCAGGGACCACGCCTATCTTGTTTGTTACTTGTTGTCATTCGTTGCTGTCAAGTTGACTCTGGCCCATGTTGACCTTACTTATAACAGAACAAAAAGCTACCCAATCCTGTGGCATCTTCAGATCATTGGTATGTTTGAGTCCACTGTTTTGGCTATTGTGTCAATTCATCTCATTGAGGATTTCACTTTTTCCTGACCCTCTACTTACCAAACAGGATGTCCTTTTCTAGAAATTGGTCTTTCCTGATGATGTGTCCAAAGTAAGTGAGCTGAAGTCTCGCCATCTTTGCTTCTAAGGAGGATTCTGGTTGTATTTTTCCTAAGACTGATTTGTTCATTCATTAGGCAATCCAGGGTATGTTCAATATTCTTTGCCGATGCAACTAGCACCCTATTATGTAGCTCAGTGCCTGGCATATAGTAAGTGTTCACTCAATATTTGTTGAATGAATGAGGAGCACAGCTAGTATGGGGAGTTCAAAACAAAACCAGGTCTCTCTGTCTTTAAACCACATTCTTTTTCCACTCTGCCTCATGCAAACTCCTTGTTTAATCTGTTTATACTTAACATCTGCATAACTTTTTAGGAATCCAATCTCAGAAGACAGTTTTCCGCTAGACTCATATTTACATTTATGCCATACCTTATGCCCATAATGAACCTGCTGTAGAAAGCAGTATTTTGGTTATTTTTCTTAAAACCACCTCTTTCAAGCCTCAGGGTGTGCTTCTTCATGTAATTTTGCAAGCTGTGGTGAAGCCGACTGCCTCTTCCTCTCCCTCTGTCCCCTTCATAATATATACTCTTTGATCACATCTCACTCTGCCTTTGTGCTTCCAGGCTGAAGAATTCCAATCATTTTACCTTCTCCTCACACAAAAATCACATTTCCTTGATCATTTTACTTCCTCTCCTCTGGACATTTTCTAGCTCTTTATAGCTTTCTTGAGGAGAAATCCAACTTCAGCTGGACTCTGTGTAAGCAAGCCCTTTAATAATCCCTCACTGATTACCTAGTTAGCACACGACTAATGGCAATTGTTTCAGGCCTCCCAGTCTTGCCTCCAACCCTAATCCCACTCTCCACCCAACATGCTCAGGGTTTACCATCTCACCTTCCTCTTGCTGAGAAGATAGAGCCATCCCACGTGAGCTGCCTCAGTCTTTACCCTGTCCTCTCAGCCTTTTCGAAACCCTGGTGATGTAGTGGTTAAGAAAAACGGCTGCTAACCATAAAGGTCAGCAGTTCAAATCCACCAGGTGCTCCTTGGAAACCTTATGGGGCAGTTCTACTCTGTCCTATAGGGTTGCTATGAGTCAGAATTGACTGGACCGCAACAGGTTTGGTTTTTTTTTTCTCAGACTTTCTCTCACTTTCAGGGGAAGAATTGCTCTTTGTAATTCTCATTCTTCTCTGAATCTTGATAAACATTGCTCCCAGACTTAGCACTTCCCTGTCTTGATCTCACCCTGTCTCATCCTCTCCTAAGTTTTAGACAATACCCAAATTTCCAGTGGCTAACACAACCAAGAGTTATTTCTCACTTTCACAAAGTCCAGTAAGGGTTGGGCAGCCTTCCTACATTTTGAAGCTATGTTATATGGAACATGTAGCTTCCAGAGTCACCAAGTCATGGAAAGAAGGTGGTGGAGCAGAGGCACATGGGTTCTTAATAGCCTCCTCTGGAAGTTACGGATGACATTTCTGCTCAGAGTCCACTAGCCTGAAATAATCATATGCCCCAATCTATTTGCAAAGAGGGCTGGGAAATGTGGGAGAGCGTAAGGGATATTTGGTGAACACCCACTGTCACTGCTGCATCCTTCAAAGATGCACATATTACCTCTAACTTGAGAAAACTTTGCCTGGTCCTCCTGGACTTCAATTTCCTTTCAGTGAGATACTTCCCAAATGAGTGTGTGTTTTTCTATTTCTTCGTCAGCCACTCTTTCTTTAATCCCTGTAGTATGGTCTTTATCCCCATTGTTTAACTACACATACACTCTCAGAGATCTCCAGTCACTCTTTCTCAGTCCTCATTTCTTTGCCCTGATGCAGAACTTGAACACATCTGTCTTCCTTTCTTAACCCAAGAGAACACTCTTCTCCTTTGGAAGATGTCATCACCAGCACTTTACCTGGTAAGATTTCTGTGTTTTCCCCAACACCAACTCTAAGTGTCTTTGACACCAGCTGCAAATGCAGTTCTTTTTCTTCTGATCCTAACCACCCAGAGCCAGGGTATGTCTCACTAATTTAAGGACACAGTTCTCCAAACTTGAAGTCTGCCCAGACTTCAGACACCAACCACAAGTTCAGGGGCTCCCAGGGCACCCTTACTTCTGATATTCTAGCTACAAATTTGGGGATTCTTAATACCTACCCACTTAGATTCAATAATTCACTAGAATGACTCATAGAACTCAGGAATGGACTATAGTTGTGATTACAGTTTTATTATGAAGGATATAAATGAGGACCAGCATAAAGAAGAAATGCATAGGGCAAGGTTTGGAAGGGTCTCTGGTGTGGAGTTTTTGTGTCCCAAAGACACATTACTCTCCTGTGCATCAATGGTTTTCACCAACCAGGAAGCTCACCTGAGCTTCAGTGTCCAGAGTTTTTATTGGGTTTCTTTACATAGGCATGATTGACAGAATCATTGCCCACAAAGTTGAACTCAGTTTCCAGCCCCCCTCTCCTTCCTGGAGGTTGGGCTGATATCACTTGGTGGATATTTCTACCATGGTCAGCCCCCATCTAACATGTGTCTCCTCATTAGCATAAACTCTCAGGTGTGATATGGAGCTCTTATGAATAAAAAAGACTCTCCAATCTTTTGGGAAGTTGTGAGGGTTTAGAGGTTACCTTCCAGGAACCATGGACAAATTCTTTCAGTAAAGTAATTCTTTATCCCACATGGTTTTCCTCACACCTCTCCCTTCACACTTTCTCTTTCTGGTCTTTGCTGTTGTGTGCTGTGGAGTTGACTCCAACTCATAGCAACCCTATGTGACAGAGTAGAACTGCCCCACAGGGTTTCCTAGGCTGTAATCTTTACAGAAGCAGACTGCCAGGTCTTTTCTCCTGCGGAGCCTCTGGTTTGAACCACCTATCTTTTGGTTAGCAGCCAAGCACTAACCATTGTACCACCAGGGCTCCTCCTTCTGGTCCCCAAACCCAAATGTTAACACTCTTCTTCTTTGGCTTTACATTCTCTTCATTAAAGAACACATTCATTTTCATATCTTTGAATATTACCTCTGTGCTACCAACTCCGAGAAAGAATACGAGTTTGAAGTCAGGAAACCTAGCCTTGCCACTTACCTTGGACAAATTATGTAATTTCTCTGAACTTCAGTTTCATCTGTAAAAATGGGATAATAAAATGTACATCACAGGATTATGGGCAAGATTAAATGAAAGCACTAGTAAAAATGTTAAGCTCAATGAAGGTACTTAATAACTGCTAGTTTCTCTTCTGCATTGCTTCCAGTTCTGTGTTTCACCTGAATTTCATTCATTCAATTACATCATTCATTATTTATTCCTTGAAACTCCTATATGCTAAACACAGTGCTAAGCTTTGCAGACAGGGACAGGAATAAGGCAGACCCTTCACGAGGCTAGACTGGGTGAGTATCCTCAGTGGGTTCACTAGGCAAACATGGGAGTGAATGGTTGCATGAACATCTAATTGTTTTTCATGCAAAAACTAAGACAGAAATTAAACTTTATTACATATTTGTGTTGATAGTGATCTGTCATTCAGTCTAAAAGTCAGACAGTCATGAGTCATGTGTGGTACATGGTGGTCCTTGAGGGCTGAATGTAAGTCCACATGAGGAAGGGGTGACAGTGGGGTCCTCACTCATTGATTTAGTTGTAGCCTGTTGCAGTACATCATGTTTATATGTGCCCATTAAGTGAATTTATGGATTGTATCATCTATTTTTAACCAAACACACACGCAAGATAGACAAGTGGCTCAAAAGTTTTCCTACAATAAAACTATGAATTAAAGATAATACTGATAATTAGGGTGATCTTATAATTTACCATCCAAACATCTTTTTGAGAGTGAGAGCGGTGCTATTAATTGTTATGCCAGGAAACAGGTGTGTGGACTGGGAATGTCCAAAACAAACTGGGATATAGTTCACCCTACTAATAATGCAAGCACAAGCAAACATAAGAAGACAGCAGAACTGACACTTCTAATCCAGGTACAAGCTTTTCATCAGCCACATCCAAAAAAAAAAAAAAAACCACACACACAATATAATAACATCTGTCAAGAAGCTAGCCAAAATATTTTGAAATTATTAAAAAGTATATTGAGCCTTTGCTGTAAAAGAAACAAAATTATAAATAAACAAATTTTAATTTTCAAAAAATATACTGAAAAATGAATTTATACTTGCTATCATTTATGAGGAACTTCATCCTTAGATTTTCCTATTTTTTTGGATATTAGCATTAGCTAATCAAATGAAGACATCACATTAGCAAAATATTTTGAAATACTGTCTTTTTCATCTTTATCCTCCCTTTTTTTAATTTCAGTTTTTAGGTATGGTTTGTAATATATATGTTAGCACAGTAGTATATGTACATTATTTAATAATAAAAAATCACACAGAATAGGTGTATGCTCAAAAGTTTTTTGCTGACAGATAAGTATGACTGAAATGTTTGAAGACCATCTGTATAAAGGGTGATGGAAATATTTGGAAATACATAATGGTGATGGTTGAACAACATGATAAACATAATTAATATCACTGAATTGTACATGTAAAAAAAATGTGGAAATGGCAAATGATTTGTTGCACATATATTTGCTACAATTAAAAAAAAAAAAGCACCACTAGAACCAACCTAGTTGCCAGTGCATGACCCAACATTTTGGTCTCAATGTCCTAAGGTCAGTTCAAACCCATTAAGTTAAAAATGGAATAAATTCTTTTTTCCTTCAAGAGAATCCACATTTTGACTGTCCAGTTTCCCTCACTGACACCTCCAGATTTCCAAATTCAAGGCTTTTAAGAGAGCTTTGACTCTGCTTTCTTTAAGACCACACCCCCCACCCGACCCACCCACTCCTACCCCACTCCCCAATAACCAATTATTCTTCAGGTTTCTTCTACCTTCATCACTCTCCGTTCCTTTCAGGATCCCCTGCCACTACTTTCCTCTGGACTCTCATCACATCCTCTCCTCGATTATTATAATAATATCTTAACAGCTCTCCCTCCCTCCATGCTCCCCCTGCTCCAGTTCTTCATGTGTTCTGCCATCCTTCCTAGACCACTAGTGTCATTCTGACCCTCCCCCAAGCCCAACTCAAAAAGCACAACATGGAGTCGCTCATTATCTTTCAATCTGAAACTCCTCATACTAACTTGCAAGACCTTTCATAATCTGACCTCACCCTTTAGTTGATTTATTCAGTCGAAAAATTTTTATTGAATATCTCCTTTTTTGCAGGCACTATGTGAGTTACAAGACACATGTCAGTGAAGAAAAGAACGACAACAATTTATTAAGTGCCAACAGACACTGAGTTGGTGAACAAGATAACACAGTCCCTTCTTCAAGGACTTTTCTGGCTACACCAAGAGGACTCATAACTAAGCAATCAACCAAGCGTTGTTGAGTCGATTCCTACTCATGGCGCTCCCATGTGTGTCAAAGTAGAACTGTGCTCCATAGGATTTTCAATGGCTGGTTTTTCAGAAGTAGATCTCCAGGGATTTCTTCCGAGGCACCTCTGAGTGGACTCAAACCTCCAACCCTTTTGTAATCAGCCTAGCACATTAACCGTTTGCACCACCAAGGACTCCAGAGGGCTCATACTTCTTCTCAAATCTTGTATCTGACTTTCTCCCATTTAAATCCTTCAGCCAAAATAGTTTCTTTATTCCTTATAAGCATGTTAGATTCACTTTCTAGTTCTGTTCCCACCACCTCCCCTCCCCACCATATTCTCTCCATCCTTTCCATTCTTTAAGGTGTTACTCATTTCCCATGACCTTTGTGGAGTTCTTCCGACTACTAAGGCTTATTTATTTCTTCCCTCTAAAATCCAGGTGGTGCAGTGGTTAAGAGCTTGGCTGCTAACTAAAAGTCACAGTTCAAATCCACCAGTTGCTCCTCGGAAACTCTGTGGGGGCAGTTCTATTGTCCTATAGGGTCGCTATCAGTCAGAACTGACTCGATGGCAACGGGTGTTCTTTTTTTTTTTTTTAAATCCTGTATCAGTCATGCACAGTCCCATTCTGTTATCTGGTTATACACACATGTAAGCCTTTCCCACCTAGACTACAAACCTCTTGCTTTATACTCTTGTGGATGCTGTAGTTATTGTTTGTTCCACCACCCTGCATCTCCCATTGTAGCTGCTCCTTAAATATTATTCAGTTACACCAAGACTGATGCAGTGGTCTTGTTAGCACAAGGGATTATGGGAGTCTTTTTCCCATGTATTTTTCATATTTTCTATAATGTGGCTATATTACTTTTATAATAAAAAAATTACAAATAAAACAATTTTAAAATTCAATTTAATTGAAATCCAGAAACAATTATTCTCATTAGGTCACTAGACCTTGGAAATACTGGAGCTAATTTAGACCAGATTGGAAAAAAATTCAAACGGGGTTATCAGCATACACAAGTTCCTCCAGATATAAATTGTTCTTTCTTGATGACAGACCAGATTTTCTGGGGCACATCTAATTTTGCCCCAGTTATGGATTTCCTGGAACACTCTCCCGGGTCAGGCCAGAAGAGACTGTCAGAAATGCCTCATATCAAGACTTGCTTATAGCATGTTAAGCCCATAAAAACATATGCTCATGTAAGTTTCTAGCAGTAGCCAAATGGATCTTGAAGGATTTTTGCTTTCATTGTGGCCTAAAATGGTATCATGAGAAAATTAAAGAAACTCAAATGACCAACAATAGTTGGAGTTGGTGCAATGTTATTTGCTCCTGCAGCTGCCAAAACAGATGCGTGATTTGCATAGGATGATGGATATCCTTCGTGTAACTGGCTAATGTTTTAAACTACTGGCAAAGGAGTAGGGGTGAGGTAGGTGGACCTCCTATAAAATTAACAACCAGCCTGAATTCTGCAACAGAGCCAAGCAGGTGACAGCGTGAAGTGAATAGGATCCCTGCAGAGCAAATATTCACTTTTCCTCAATTACTGCTTCCCTCCACCTCCTGCCTCTCCGAGTGACTAATCGAGCAGTGAGTTTTATTGCTTTGATCATTTATGTCATATCTTTTTATCTCTCTCCCACTTAACTCTCCCTGTCTGTGAAGGGCAGTTTTGGTATCTGGCCCTGTTGAGATTTGCTAGACTGGCTCAACAGACCGTGGATCTAGAGTATTAACTGCTGGTGACAACTCTCCCCATCTTGAATCTGTTGAAAAGAAAGAAGAAAAAAAAAACACCCATTTTCACCCCATTTTTCAGATAAAGAAAGCCCAGAGCATTCAGCTGCCTTTGGCTACAGATAATAAACAGGTGAGACAGAGAAGCTTAGAGGACTGAAGAACAGGCTGTTTCTGTTCAGATGTTCTTTGCTGTAAGATCATATTATGGGGGTGATAAGGGTTAGCAATCGAAAACCTCTGGCTCATACAAGACACCAAAAATGCTTTTTTCCTCTGAAGAAGTATGACGATCACGTTTGGGAGGGAAAGTGTCCCAGATGACAAATGTTCATTCCCTTCCAGCGCCCACCTCTTCTTACTCCTACGGAAGAGAAAATGTTAGCAGGGCTACAATGTGCAACCCTGTAAACAGCTCTCCTCAGTCAGCTCCAGTTGCAAAATAAACTATGGCTGGAACAAGATAACATGAGGAAATCGGGTGTCCAAGGACTGCAGATTTCAGCTTTTTCCCTGGTGCCATCTGAGCAAAAGGACTTCCAGGGAGCTGAGAGGCCTCCAAACGTGAATCCGATTCAGGGTAAACAAGGCAAGCTGCTAGTGGCCTTCCCTTTCCTCAGCAGGGTTACATAAGCACTTTCCCACTTTTTCAAAAATTAGCAGCTCTATTTAGTGCTCACCATGCCTCTGTGTGATTTATGACCCAGAAGATGTCTGACGGCATTCAGGCTGCTTGGTGGGGTTCTGGGCCAAAAACCCGACGAAGAAATGCAGAAGGAACTTTTCTCACTTTCAGGTGAACCCCTGAAGATCTCATCCCCTTCTTTAAATCCACTGCTGCTTTGCTTAAGGTCCTGCTTAAGATAAATCATGGAGGAAAATTAAACTGACAATTTGACTATTTTCTCTGAAAATGCTTCTCTCTCTGGAACTGAAACACCATGACAGCTGCCTTGTTCTGTTTTCTGATGGTATCCTCAACTCTTACCATCCTCCTGTTTGACATATTTAAGTCTTATATGTACGACTGCTTATTTCAACAAGCATTTATTGAGCACCTGTTTTATGTAAGCACCACGATAAAGCTGTGAAGCTAATAAAGATAAGCCAAAACCCATTGCCATCGAGTCGATTCCGACTCATAGAATGCATTAAAATTTATAGTCCTTCCTTCAAAAAGCTGGTAGTGTTGTAGGAGTGTAGCAGAATTGTGTAGCAGTACAACAAAATCCATGCAACCCTCCCACAGTGCAGGATATCACTGGGAGGTAGCTGCCCGTGAGGGACAACATTTCCTAACATCCTGCATCTAGGCAGAGCCATGTGACTATTTCTAGCTCTAACTGTGAAAGGAAGTGATGGACGCCTTCCAGCCCTGGCCCCATAACTCCCTCTCCACATCCCACATGCACAAGCATACTTCTCTATGCTCCCTTCCTCTTTGGTCTGGATGAAATGGAGATGCCTCCCAGGGCAGTCTTGGAAACCTGTCAGCCTGGGTACCTAAATGACTGTGAATGAGGGCCACCTGCTGACTTCCTCACCTGCCCTGTACCATCATTACATCAACAAGAAATAAATGCCTATCGTTTTTGAGCCAGTAAACATTTTTATGTCTATTAATTGCAGCTGTTAGCTTACCCTACTAATATAAGGGAACAAATAAATGTATCTAAATAAATAATACAACAATGTGAATAAAGAGAAGGAACGGGGAGAAGCATGGAAGTGGCCAACGTTCAAAACTGAAACAATTTTGCAGTGAAAGCCGTGTTCCATGAATAGCATCTTTAGTGTTAAACGAGCATGATGGGCAAGGATATCAAAAGAAGGCAGCTCTTTCTGCCGTGGTTTGGTGCCGCCATAGTGGTACACATGAATGTCCTAGCCAATGCTCTTAAGAGCATCAGTAATGCCAAGAAGAGAGGCACACACTGGGCTCTTGTTAAGCCATGCTCCAAAGTCATTGTCCAGTTTCTAGCCGTGATGATGGAGCAGGGTTAGGTTACACTGGTGAATTTGAAATCATTCATGATCACAGAGCTGGGCAAGTTGTTATGAACCTCACAGCAGATTAAACAAGTGTGGAGTGAGTAGCCACAGATTTGATGGTGTCTTAGTCATCTAGTGCTGCTATAACAGCAATACCACAAGCAGATGGCTTTAACAAAGAGAAGTTTATTTCCTCACAGTAAAGTAGGCTGAAAGTCCAAATTCAGGGTGTCAGCTCCAGGTGAAGGCTTTTTCTCTGGTGGCATTCTCATCAATCTTCCCCAGAATAGGAGCTTCTCTGTGCAGGGATCCCAGGTCCAAAGGAAGCACTCTGCTCCCAGCACTGCTTTCTTGATAGTACGAGGTCCCCCACTCTCTGCTTGCTTCCCTTTCCTTTTATCTCTTATAAGATAAAAGGTGACAGTCCACACCCCGGGGAAACTCCCTTTACACTGCACCAGGGATGTGATCTTAGTAAGGGTGTTACAATCCCACCCTAATCCTCTTTAACATAAAATTACAATCACAAAATGGAGGACAACCACACAATACTGGGAATCATGGCCCAGCCAAATTGATACACACATTTTTTGGGGGATGTAATTCAATCCATAACAGATGGCAAAACAAAGATCTAGAAAAGTGGCAGAATAATCCATCCCTGTCCTTTCTGATTGGTTTCATTGTATTAACAACCCCAGCTGGCATCATGGATCATGAGGAAACAAAACAAAAATACACAGGGGGGAAAATCCTGAGACTCTTTATCTAGGAATATAATACATACAAATAAATAAAATGCATCAATGGGCCAAAAAAAAAAAAAAGAAAAGAAAGAAAAAGAAAAAAAGGCAAAAGAATCCTTCCGTTAAATTCAAAATTATGTTTCTTGCTCTGGATCCTGTATCTGGCCTCTGGTTCTTGGGACTTGAGCTAGCAGCTTACCTGCTGATAGTGGGATTCATCAGCCTCTGAAGCCTGTGAGACAGCACCCTGCTGTCCTACCTGCTGATCGTGGATTCATCAGCTCCTGTAGCTACGTGAGTCAGGAGGAGCCCCCAGCCTGACTCACAGACATCGGACGTTCCAGTCTCTACAACTGCATGATCCCTTTCCTTGATATAAATCTCCCTCTCTGTCTTTCTCTCTCTCTCTCTATATATATATGTACATATACATGCTTCATTAGTTTTGCTTCTCTAGAGAACCCAGCCTAAGACATTTGGTACTGAGAGTGGTTCTAGAAAAACAGAATTGTAAGGATAAGTTTTCTAAACTGGTTCTCAAGTCTGGCTGGTTAGTCTTAAAGATGTTCATGACTCTGCTTCCAGTAGTAAAGAGGGCACTGCTAATCAATGGTGTGAGATGGCAATAGAAATATGAAAAATATCACCACCAATAGATCAGCTATTGGCGAGAGGCGAGGCTCTGGGTAATCTCATGCTTGATACCTTTATACAGTTTTGTCAAAACGAGAAGTATAAGGAAGCTGGATAGTTGGTCCAACTTTCCCTAGACAAAGTGGTGAAAGAAAAAGATGAACTAAGGGCTTCAGAGTTAGAGCTCAAGTGCCTCATAAATGACTCCAAAGTTTCCACTTGTGCCTTGAAAGAAAGCCTTGTTTCTTGTGGTAAAAGAGCTGGTATTGCTGAAAAACAAACCCAGTCTTATTGTGAAAGGGGCTGAATTACAACACTAGCTCAATTGCCAACCTCAAGAGGTGTCTGAAGTTCAAGTAAGGGCATTGATTGGGAAGAAATGGGATCCTGAAACTTGGGATGGGGACATATGGGCAGATAACTAGGAAGCTGGGGACACTAAGCCCCTAAATTCCATTGAATCACTCCTGCCAACAGAACCAGCCCTCTCACTCCCGCCTGAAGAGATTACTCCATCTTTGTCTGCCAAGCCGCCCTCACCAGTAAAAACAGCCCCTCCACCTCCATCTGATGAAATTAACCCAGCTGTGTCTGAAGACCCTTCGTCTGAGTCATCCCCTGGGGAGGTATCTGAGTCATTGCCTGGGGCATCACCTGAGGCAGATGCCTTACAAAATGTTGCCGAATGGTCTCAGAACACATCCCCACCACCCATTTTTGCTTCTATACCTGTAACTAGACTTAAGCCCCAGCGAGCCCCAAAAGGCGAGGTACAAAGTGTGACCTCAGGAGGAGGTACGCTACACTCTAAAAGAACTGCTTGCCTTTTCTAATAGGTACAAACAGAAACCTGGGGAATATGTGTGGGAATGGCTATTAAGGATGTGGGACAATGGTGCAAGAAACATAAAGTTGGATCAGTCTAAGTTTATTGATATTAGCCCACTAAGCACAAATTCTTCATTCAATGTTTCAGCCCAAGAGGTTAGGAAAGAATCCAATAGTTTATTTGGTTGGTTCGCAAAAGCATAGATTACACAGTGGCCTACACTAAATTAAGTTGAAGTAGCAGACCTGCCTTGGTATACTGTAGAAGAAGGTAACCAAATGCTTAGGGAAACTGACATATTAGAGAGGATTTATCAGGTCAGACCCAAAGACTCACACATGGAGTACCCAGAGCACACACCTTTTACAACAACAGTGAGGAATAAATTTGTGAAGGGAGCCCCAGCATCCTTGAAGACTGCTGTGATTGCTATTTTATGTAAGTCAGATTTGACAGTGGGAACTGCCTTAACTGAATTATGACACCTAACTATAATGAGACTGATTGGACCCCGTGGTGGTAGGGGCCAAGTGGCAGCACTGAATCAACAAAGACAAGTTGGATGTGGTTACCATAATGGACAGTGGAGTCAAAGCAGTAATCAGAAGAGTCTGACTTGTACGGATTTATGGCATTGGCTACTTAGTCATGGTGTCCCTAGGAGTGAAATAGAAACGAAATCTACTAAATAATTACTTGATGTATACAAGCAGAATTCTAGGTCAAGTGAATGGCAGTCTAACTTGAATTGCCAGAATAGAAAGTCATAGCCCCTCAATCAATTCCCACACTTGAGCCAGTTTACAGACCCACAACTCCTTGAAGGAAGGGGAGGCAGAGTCCCCTTGAGAAAGGAACCCACTACACTGCCAAAAATTTATACCACTAATCTTTCTCCCAGCCTTCCCCAAGGGATCTACAACCTTTTACGAAAGGGACTATCCATTGGGTAAAAAGAAATAATCAGACTTTTTGCAGATTACTGGATACTGGCTCTGAACTGACACTAATTTCAGGAGACCCAAAACATCACTGTGGCCCACCAGTCAGAGTAAGGGCATATGGAGGTCAGGTTATTAATGGAGTCTTAGCTCAGGTTTGGCTCACAGTGGTCCAGTGGGTCCCCGAACACATCCTGTAGTAATTACCCCAGTTCCAGGATACATAATTGGAATAGATACATTCGGCAACTGGAAGAACCCCCACACTGGATCCCTGACAAGTGGAGTAATGGCTATTATGGAAGGAAAAGCCAAGTGGAAGCCATTAGAACTGCCCCTACCTAGGAAAATAATAAACCAAAAGCAATATCACATTCCTAGAGGGACTGCAGAGATTACCGCCACCATCAAGGACTTGAAGGATGCAGGGGTGGTGATTCTCACCACATCCCCATCCAACTTACCTGTTTCGCCTATGCAAAAAACAGCTGGATCTTGGTGAATGACAGTGGATTATCGAACTTAACCAGGTGGTGACTCCAATTGCAGCCGTTGTTCCAGATGTAGTTTCATTGCTTGAGCACATTAATACATCTCCTGGTGCCTGGTATGCAGCTATTGATCTAGCTAATTCCTTTTTCTCCAAACCTGTTTTGAAGGACCACCAGAAGCAGTTTGCCTTCAGTTGGCAAAGTCAGCAATACACCTTCAGTGTCCTACCTCAAGGGTATATAAATTCTCCAGCCCTATGTCATAATTTAGTCCGTAGGGACTTTGATTGCCTTTCCCTTCCACAAGACATCACACTGGTCCATTACATTGATGACGTTATGCTGATTGGACCTAGTAAGGAAGAAGTGTCAATACTCTGGACTTATTGGTAAAACATTTGCCTGCTAGAGGCTGGGAGATTAATCCCACAAAAATTCAGGCACCTTCCCCCTCAGTGAAATTTCTAGGTGACCAGTGGTGTAGGGCTTGTCAAGATATTCCTTCTAAAGTGAAGGATAAGTTACTGCATCTGACCCTCCCACAACTACAAAGGAGGTACAATGCCTGGCAGGCCTCTTTGGATTTTGGAGGCAACATATTTCTCATCTGGGCATCGTACTCTGGCCTATTTATCAAGTGACTCGAAAACCTACTAGTTTTGAGTGGGGTCCAGAACAAGAAAAGACTCTGCGACAGGTTCAGGTGGCTGTGCAAGCCACTCTGCCACTTGGGGCATATGATCCAGCTGATCCAATGGTGCTTGAAGTGTCAGTGGCAGATAGAGATGCTGTTTGGGGTCTTAGGCAGGCCCCTACTGGTGAATCACAGCATAGACCCTTATGATTTTGGAGCAAATCTCTGCCATCCTCTGCAGATAACCACTCTCCTTTTGCGAAACAGCTTTTGGCTCATTACTGTAATTAGTAGAGACTGAATACTTAACCATGCCACCAAGTCACGATGTGGCCTGAGCTGCCCATCATAAACTGGGTGTTGTCTGACCCACAGAGCCATAAAGTTGGGCATGCAAAGCAGCATGCCATCATTAAATGGAAGTGGTATATATGAGATTGAGCCTGAGCAGGACCTGAAGGCACAAGTTGTATGAAGAAGTGGCCCAAATGCCCATGGTCTCCACTCCTGTTGTATTATCTGCCCTCTCCCAGTCTGCATCTATGACCTCATGGAGGTTCCTTATGATCAGTTGAGTGAGGAAGAAAAAACTTGCGCCTGGTTTCCAGATGGTTCAGTGCTACATGCAGGCACCTCTCGAAAGTAGACAGCAGCAGCACTGCAGCACCTTTCTGAAACATACCTGGAGGATGGTGGTGAAGGGAAATCCTGCTAATGGGCAGAACTTTGAGCAGTGTACCTGGTTGTTCACTTTGCTTAGAAGGAGAAATGGCCAGATGTGCAATTATATACTGATTCATAGATTGTGGCCAATGTTTTGGCTGGATGGTCAGGGACTTGGAAGGAGCATGATTGGAAAACTGGAAACAAGAAGGTATGGGGAAGAGGTATGTGGATAGATCTCTCTGAATGGACCAAAGAAGTGAAGATATCTGTGTCTCATATGAATGCTCGCCAATAGGTGACGTCGGCAGAGGAGAATTTTAACAATCAAGTGGATAGGATGACACTCTCTCGAAACCAGTCATCCTCTTTCCCCAGCCACTCTCGTCATTGCCCAGTGGGCTCACGAACAAAGCAGCCTTGGTGGCAGGCATGGAGGTTATGCACAGGCTCAGCAACATGGACTTCTACTCACTAAGGCCGACTTAGTTACAGCCACTGCTGAGTGCCCATTTTGCCAGCAGCAGAGACCAACACTGAGTCCCCCATATGGCACCACTCCTCAAGGTGATCAGCCAGCAAGCTGGTGGCAGGTTGATTACACTGGATTATTTTCATCATGGAAAGGGCAGCATTTTGTTCCTACCAGAATAGACACTTACTCAGGTTATGGCTTTGCCTTCTCTACACACAATGCCAAGGCTACCATCCATGGACTTGCAGAATGCCTTATCCACCATCATAGTATCCTACACAGCATCGCCTCAGATCAAGGGACTCACATCACAGCAAATGAAGTGTGGCAATGGGTCCATGCTCATGGAATTCACTGGTCTTACCATGTTCTCCATCATCCTGAAGCAGCTGGCATGACAGAATGATGGAATGGCCTTCTAAAGACATAATTGTGATGCCAGCTAGGTGGCAACACCTTGCAAGTTTGGGGTAATGTTCTCCAGGAGGCTGTATATGCTCTAACCAGCATCCAATATATGATGTTGCTTCTCCTATAGCCAGGATTCATGGATCCAGGAATCAAGGGGTGGAAATGAGAGTGGCACCACTCATTATTACCCTCAGTACCCACTTGCAAAATTTTTGCTTCCTGTCCCCATGACCTGATGCTCTGCAAGTCTAGAGGTCTTAGTCCCAAAGGAAGGAATGCTCCCTCCAGGTGACCCAATACTGATTCCGTTGAACTGGAAGTTAAGAATGCCACCTGGCCACTTTGGGCTCCTCATGCCCCTGGATCAACAGGCAGAGAAGGGAATTACTGTACTGTCTGGTGTGATTGACCCTGACTACCAAGAGGAAATCAGATTGATATTACATAATGGAGGTAAAGAAGAGTATGTCTGGAATGCACGAGATCCCTTAGGGCATCTCTTAGTGCTGCCATGCCCTGTGATTAAAGTAGATGGAAAACTACAGCAACCCAATTGTGACATGACGACTAATGTCCCAGACCCTTCAGGAATGAAGGTTTGGGTCATCTCATCAGGCAAAGAACCACAACCAGCTGAGGTGCTTGCTGAGGGTAAAGGGAATACGGAATGGGTTGTAGGAGAAGGTAGTTCTAAATACTAGCTACAACCATGTGACCCATTGCAGAAATGAGGACTGTAATTGTTAAGAGTATTTCTTCCTTGCATGTGTGCATCAAATATTTTTGTTTTCTTCACTTATAAAATATAAGATGTAAACCCAGCTGACACATTTTTGGTTGTAGGCATGTTAGTTGTATCATGTTAGGCACAAATATGACTTTATAGTTTTCTTTATTTAGAGATTGTGTATGGGTTAAAGAGATGTGTATGGGTGCCAAGGCGACAAGGGTCAGCTTGGCTGGGCCATGATTATCAGTGGTTTAACAGCTATGGTGTAGTTTGGCAACTAAGTAATGATGTAATCACCTCCATAATGAGATCTGATATAATGTAATCACCTCCATGATGAGATCTGCTATGAGTGGCCAATCAGTATGAAAGGGAGTTTCCTTGGGGTGTGGCCTGCATCCAATATATGCGGACTTTCTGGGAAAGCTCCCTGGCTTTTGCTCTTCTAGATCCTGCACCTGACTTCTGGTTCTTGGGACTTGAGCTAGCAGCTTATCTGCCAATCTTGGGATTCATCAGCCTCTGCAGCCTGTGAGCCAGTGGCCTGCTGTCTTACCTATGATCTTGGATTCGTCAGCCCCTATAGCTACGTGAGTCAGGAGAAGCCTCCAGCCTGACCCATGGACTTGGGACTTTTTAGCCTCTACAACCATGTGGGCCATTTCCTTGATATAAATCTCTCTCTCTCTCTCTCTCTCTATATATATATATATATTTGTATACACTTCATTAGTTTTGCTTGTCTAGCAAACCCAGTGGTAAGACAATAGGTATTAGAAGTCTAGTAAATTGGGCTAACATTGGGTTAAATAAAGCTTTACAGATTTTTTCCTCTCAGGAGTTCCCAAAGACTTTACTTTTCTACTACTCACTGGATAAGGTCTACTTAAAACCTTCCAATGATTGCCTATTCTAATCAGAATAACAGCCAAAGTCCCTATCATGGTCTACAAGTCCTTACCTGATCTATTCTCTGCCTATTCTCCAACCTAATCTTATGCCATGATCCAGAAGGATTCAGAAACTGAACGCCTTCTTCATCACGGTATGCCTAACACTCAGTAATTTTTTTTTTATTGTTGTTAAAAATATACACTGCAAAACATATACCAATTGAACAATTTCTACATGTACAATTCAGTGATATTGATTACATTCTTCAAATTATGCAACCATTCTCACCCTCCTGTTCCACACTGTTCCTCTTTCATTAACATAAATTCTCAGTAAATAATTCTCGAAAGCATTTCCCAAACTTATTTGATCAGGGAATGCGAATTTAAAGAGTGTCTTGGGGAACTAGTATTATGTGGAACACATTTTGGGAAATGCTGATTTAGAGAAAGCCCTACGTCTTTCCCTGTAACTTCATGTGGATTCAGAGATATGTGCAAATACAGGGGAGAATTGTAGTTCATGTTATCAGGCACCAGGGATAAAGGAGTATACTTTGCTGCTAAGGGGAAGACTGAGAGCAGCCTGGCAAACAGATTCATAAAGTAAATGGAAAATGGTGGGCTGTACTCTCCATGACTTCATTCCTTGTCTCTTCAACTGCAGAGATACTGATGATGAGTATCTTGCGAGGTCAAAGAATCCCCATTGGGCTTAATGGCCAAGTGTCAACAGCACTTAACTGATTTAATCTCTAGGAATTCATCGAAGATCCTACCTGCCGTTTGGTTTTCAACCAATTTAGTTATTATCAATGGCTCTGCCAGGTAAAATGTTAAAGTAGAGTATGTTTAGCTTTGGTGGACCCCCACTTATCTTTTCCATTTTACACAGCTTCCTCCAGCACTTCAGTCTAGAGAGGGCTCACCTTCCCACGTGTGTTATCCTGCAGGGAGTTTGGCATTTCCTGAGGAGTCAAGTGAGTTTCATCATCAGCATCATCATGGAGCATTTGCTGATCATTTTCTCTGTGGCTCTGAGTGCCACACATCTGCATAGCACCCCCTTCGTGAGGCAGTCATCTTAAGGTCAAAGAAATAAGGGAACAGAGCAGTTAATCATGTGTAACTCCCATCTGTTAATGAAGAGCATAAATGGGACAGAATTCATCATTTGCTTTTGGAGACACAAAGGTTAAATGCTTTGTCCCACCGTACAAATCAAGACACTGACAGAGCCCAGAATGGGGTAGGGAGAACTGACAGGGCCTTTTCAATCCACCAAAGCCTTCTCTCTCCACAGAAGAAGGGTAGTTGGCTAAAATACTCTGTGGTGGAAGTCACCAAATGACAGTGAAAGGAAAACTTAAAGCAACCAGAGCAGCAGACTGATGCTCCAAGTAAAACTACAAGAGAGAGAGAGTCCAAGTAGAAGTGATCAGTCAACAGACTCCAATCTTCTTCACATTTGAAAGGCAAAGGCAACTATGATTTACTAAATTTCTTCCCATCCAGACTATAAAACAAATGTGTGCCATTTAAAGAAAAGGTTTCAAAATTCTCCAATCATATCAACTCATTCACTCCTCATTTCCAGGCTTGTTAAATAAGGCAGAATGCCGTCTCATCGTATCAGAAAGTAGTTTGGGCAAGATCTAAAGAAAAGTATATCCTGTATTATTCTTTATATGACTTTTTTCTTAAAGAGCCAAGGGGCAGAAACAAAATAAAAAGTAGAATGTATTAGTTGGATGCTAGCCCCCTTACCTACCCCTAGCTTTAGTCTTGCAAGTTCCATGCTATATGATTTAGGGACTTTCCTAAGAGATTCAGTCTGGGTTAACAGGCCTCAGAGGGAGGAATGTCAGATATGATGTCAGAAAGGTACTGATCTACCCTTCCCAGACTTGAAATTTCAAGCTTCTAACTCAGGACAAATTTCTCATTAGACTCCTTATACCTGATAAGGCCCCTTCTTTCCAAGATTACTGCACTATTTTTCTAAGTCAAAGCAGATGCTTAAGACCTGGATCCATGAAGCTGAGGTCAAGACTTGATCCTCAGATGGATCCATTGGCTGCCCTCTGTTTCATGGATAGCGTGTACCATCTTGGAATCCTGTTATTTCAAGAGGATGGAGTGAGCAAGTCTGGATGACTCAATAGAAAGTAACCTTCCTTCAAAGGCTGCCTGTTATCATTAAGATCAAGTACAAATCCCCTAGTAGGTTTGAAAACAAAACAAAACAAAACAAACAAAAACCAGTTGCCATCAAGTTGATTACAACTCATGGCGACCCCATGTGTGTCAGAGTAGAACTGTGCTCCACAGGGTTTTCAGTGGCTAATTTTTCAGAAGTAAATCGCTAGGCCTTTCTTCCAAGGTGCCTCTGGGTAGACTCAAATCTCCAACCTTTCAGTTAGCAGCCAAGCATGTTAAGTGTTTGCACTACCCAGGGATCCAGGGTGTATCTAGTTGACAAGACACACCATAATCTGGCCTAGGTCAATATTTCCAGTCTCATCTTTCAACACTTGCTCATACGAACCCTGAGCTCCAGGCTTGCCAATATGCCTTACAGTTGCCAGAATGTTCCATGCTCTTTCTTGTCCCTGTTACTTCTTCTCATGCTGTTTGAAGTTGCTGGGAACTCCTTAAGGAAGCACAAAAGTCCCTTCCTGTGGGAAGCAGATGCCAGGCAGCTAAGGTCTTCCTCCTTTGCACAGCCATGGTACCTTGAAACATACTTCTTTACAGCACATCATATTTTTCGGAATTTCTGTGTTAACATGTTTCTCCTTGGCTAAATTGGGAGCTCTGGAGAGGAACTAGGCTTGGCACGTTATAGATGCTTAACAAATGTTTGTTAAATAGAGGGTTTCATTATTAAAAATATAACCTTTAGTGCATTTTCTGATGATAAAAACAAACAAAAAACAAAACCCATTGCCATTGAGTCAATTCCAACTCATAGCGACCCTATAGGACAGAGTAGAGCTGCCCCATAGGGTTTCCAAGGAGCAGCTAATGGATTCAAATTGCTGACCTTTTGGTTAGCAGCTGAGAGCTTAACCACTGGGCCACCAGGGCTCCTTTCTAATGATAGTGGGCAGGAAATCAAATGTGTCATGCATAACTTTAACCTATGGACCTTAGGTGTTTACAGACCCCTCAATGGTGGGTCTTGTAGTCCTTGGAATTACATGGAGTTAGATTTAATAAAGAAAAAAAACTGTTAAAAATTCCTATGGAAAAATATTCCAAATTACTTTATGTTTGTATACAGTGTATCATATTAGTAAAATTGTGTACTGTATTAGTGAAATTCCATTTTGCTGATGTCCGTCAGTGAATCCACCAAGAAAAGAATGGTAAAGTAAGCTTATGCTACTACATATGATTTTTTAAAGGCCACCAATATGGAGGAAAGAATGTTTTTGAATGTGCTATTATACGATCTCAGTCCTAAGGAGCAAACTAAAGCGTAGCAGATGGTTTTCTGAAGCACCATATGCCCTTTGTCTGTATCTATAGTTACATGTTTCAAAAGTCAGAAAAATTTTAGTGAATTATAATTGAATTGTGGAGCTTCTGCATGATACAGAAAGGCTTCTCCACTCAGAAGCTTCGGCTAGAAAAGAATGTGTGACTCGGAGGCAGCCAATCCCTCTAGCTCATTTCCTGACAAGTATTTTTCCAGCTGCCTGAGGCTGGATGCAGGCCAACTCTTGGACCTAAGCAGCTTGTATCTCAAGGAACAAACCACCTAAGTAACCTGGTCCTATCTGAGGAATGAGTCTAGATGTGGAATAACTGACCCCACTAGAATTTAAGTTCCATGAAGAGAAAGGTTTTTGTTTGTACCGTTCACTGATGTGTCAAGGCTCTGAAAGAGTGTTGACACCCAATAGGCATGCCATAACTATTGATGATGAATGACCCTGATAGTCTGACCTCGTAGAGGCCCTTCTGCCTTAGTTTTTTAGTGATGCTATAACAGAAATACCACAAGTGGCTGGCTTTAAGGAACAGAAATTTATACTGCCACAGTTTAGGAGACAAGAAGCCTGAATTCAGGGCTCCCGCTCTAGGGGAAGGCTCTCACTGTCTGCTCTGTGGGAAAGTCCTTGCCTCTTTCATCTTCTTTTCCTCTGCTCCTTGGTGATGTCCACACAGCATCTTATCTTTCCCCACTTGTGCTTGCTTCTCTGTGCCTAAGCTGCTCATTTTACATCTCAAAAGTGATTGGCTTAAGACACACCTTACACTGATACAGCCTCATTAACATAACACAGAAAACACTGTTCCCATATGGGATTATATCCACACGTATACCCGCTGTCATCAAGTCAATTCTGACACACAGAGACCCTATAGGACGGAGTAGAACTGTCCCATAGGGTTTTCAAGGCTGCAATCTTTAGGGAGGCTGACTGCTGCATCTTTCTGCAGAGCGGCTGCTGGGTTCAAACCGCTGAGTTTTTGGTTAGCAGTTGAGTGCTTAACCACTGCACCACCAGGGCTCCTTTTCCACATGTATAGTGGATAGGATTTACAACACATATTTTGGGAGGACACAATTCAATCCATAACACGCTCTGTGTGAGCATCGCGCTCCTGTGTGTTCCTCAGGCACTGAGTACTTCCTGTCAAGAGTGACGGGATCGTTGGGTCCCTGAACCTGAGTTCTAAAGAGTACAGGTCTGCTCCTCTCTCCCTACTCAGTTGCCAGGCCTGGTTCTTGCCCAGATTCCCATTCAAGCTTCAGTCACTTGACAGACATCCACTCTCCTTAGTCCCCAAAGAAACTGTTTGCTCCTCTGAGACTGCTGTTTGATTTGCCTGCTCACTGGCCTTCCATAGTTACACAAACCAGGCCCTGTTGCTCCTGCCTCCCCTATGGGGTGTTACAACAGGTCCTGGCTCTTCCTCAAAGCCCTGCTTCCCAGTGAGTAAACAGTCATCCCTGTCCATTGAGCCCTGAGATATGATAAATTTTGGGAGAAATTATGAGCCCACTGATGCCCTGACAATGAAGCAAATAAGGCCATCTGAGAGAATTATGGATGTATCTATAATTGGACACTTGAGCTATATCTTTACATTAGTTGACATATTTTTCTGATTCAGTCCTCCTTGCTTGAGACATAAATCCCAGGCCCCAGAAAACTCAACTTCTCCCTTTAATGGTGCCTTTCAGACAAGACCCTTTAGAGATTACTGAAGGTCATTTTAATCAAAATGAAAGACATCTCTTATTAGGATGGTTTTGCTGACAAATAATTAAGATGAATTACTAGCATATACTTGTCCCAGCTGCCTCATCGGTGTCCATTTGGAGTAAGCATATGAAGCTCATAGTCCATGCCTTGGCTCTTTAAAAGCAATTTATAACCTAACTCACCATCCTAACTACCTGAGATTTTAATCCTAAACCTGTCACTACCCATTATTTTCACAGGGTCCTGACAGTTCTACATTAAAACAGTTTATAAGTAAAAGTCAACAAGGCCTAGAGAGAGTGATTTATGTTTCAGCTTGTGAGATAGTCAACATTCTTTCCCCAGCCAAAGATAGCCCAGAGCTCTCTTTGGGCTGAAAGAAGAAAATTATCGCAGAAAGATGAATGGCTCATGCCTTTGGGCAAGTGGCTGATGTGTGGTCCTGGGCCTGAAGCTGGTGCAGCAAGCAAAGACTATGGATGCCAGGAACAAAATCCAGGCTCCACCTTCTTCCACCCTCTCCCAATTCCTTTTTGACATTACTGCCCTCCCTGGTCCACCTCACTTCTCAAGTATTTGGCTGTGTTAGCTTTTCTCTTTATAAGAGATTGGTGAATCAGAAATGATCCTTGATTCATCAAAACTAACCTGGGAGAGATCACAGAACTCTCCTGTTTGCCACTCACAAATGTGGAGGGGTGAGTCAGAGGAGGCAGGGAAGGTATTTACAATGTAGACAGTCTCCCCACTACCTGCCCCCGCAAAAAACCCACCCCACACCAGGGGAAGAATGCTTCTTCAGAGAAGATAAACTAAACTTAGTTGCCCTAGAGTTGACTCCAATTCATGGTGACTCCATGTGTGTCAGAGTACAACTATGCTGCATAGGGTTTTTAAATGACTGTTGTCTTTCAGAAGTAGACTGCCAGGCCTTTCTTTCCAGGCACCTCTGGGTGAACTCGAACCTCCAACCTTCTGGTTAGCAGCCAAATGTGTTAACCATTTGTAGCAGCCAAATGTGTTAACCATTTGTACCACCCAGCAGGCAGACTTTCTTCAGCCCTGGTCCCTCTCCCCAAAGTATAGATTAGAACACCTCCTGAGAAGCTAACCACCCCCACCCCACCCCCACCCCAGTCAGTTATAAAAGCATGCCAGCTGAAAATAACTACAAAGGAAGCTCTCTGGAAGGGGTTTCTCCAATTCTTCTCACGCCTTCCTGTCTGATTCTGTGGTACACCAAACTAGTTCAGGTATGGCCAAGATAAACCCATACTGAAGACTAAAGAATAGCCCCCTTGCAAAGGGCTTGAAACAGAAATGCCATCTCAGAAAGAAAGCTATCAAAGAACTTACAACATGAATTCCCCCCGAAGACATAAATTTTGTTTCCTTCCTTTGATGCATCATTGATCAAACTTCTCTCTTTTCTTTTTAAAGGACAAGAGGGCCTGTCCTTTCTCACTTTATTCAAGTATGCTATTAGAGGTGACATCCTTTCTTTGCTACAACTGCATTCCCTTTTCAGTACTGAACTTTCTAAATGTGAACAGAAACTAATTTCGGGTGCTTAGTCTGAAGCCGGTATGGTAGGTATTTCTCCATCCATTATTTTAAGTTATAATAAGTGGGTGCGATTGGAGCTGCTCCCAAGATAAGCAGGCCATAATATTTTCACTGTCACCATGATCACAGACTAAGATAAGAGGCCAACAGGCTATTTTTACTCCCTGCTCCCCCCCCCCTTTTTTTTTTTTACTCCTGGTGTTAACACAAGGAGAACAAGTGAAAAACAAAGTACTTCAGCCCCTGCAGCACAATACAAAATGTCCAACCTTTTTCTTTTTCCAGGCTGGCGAGATGTACGTCAAGGATGACAGGGACACTACTGAGGTGATTCGGCGCAGAGGAGATGCCTCTTAATTGTGTTTGCAGCCCAGAGCAGAAAGCATGCCCATTCGAGGTACTTGTTGTATCATTTTTAAATCAAGGCCATCTTTTTCTCAGTGGTAAACGTGAAATGTTTTTAAAGGCCAGACTTAGCATAAAAATCTATTGGTTGCCATGGATACCACTTACCACACAGGACTGCGCTCTGTATTCAACTGTGTGATTTTCTCTATTCAAAGGTTCAGCATTGTCAAAAAACAAATTACTTTTTCTGTTGTTTATCTCAAAGTTCATTATGGGAAAGGCAATAAATAAGGAGATATTCATGTATGGGGGGCAACGTGGGAGTCAACTTGGGTGCTGTGCCTCCAAATTCAGTATTTTATAATGATTAGAGCAAAATTGGCTATTGTTAGGAAATAAAATGGGTTTTGATCTTTTTTGTGTATGTGAATATAAAGTAAAGCAGGTACTTGGAAGTCTGCTCCCAACAAAATTACATGGTAATAAGGCTTTTCACACCTACACAGCACTTAATAGCAAAACTCCGCACGAGCGAGATTAAACCCTGATAGGCTTGAAAACTTTGTACCTCAGGCACGTGGCTTTCCTCCTCGCGAGCGAAAACGTGGGTTCAGGACCTCGTGCTCACTGAATTATTCATGCCAGCTTTCCATCACGTATCTTCAGGGTTGAAACCTGTTAGGCTGCTATTATTAAGTACGCAAGTCCACCCCGTTCCGACACAGCCAGGAATCCTACACCGCTGTCCTGGCCCCAGCACTCCACTAAAGAGGTTGAATATTTGCAGCCGGCAACTCCTTCCAATCCCCACCTCTTCTTCCCTCCCACCTCCGCTCCTCAAGGAAAAGTGGGGGCGGGGGGGTGGCGGGGGCGGGGAGAAAAACCCACAAAGAATTTACAGAAGTAGCAAGAGGAAGTTTCTCACATCACTGGAGGGTATTGAAAGATAATTTGGTGTCAGCAAATTGCCACTGGCTGGAGCCTGGTGCATTTTGCTATAACTCCCAGTTAATCAAGGAATGCCCTGAACAGTGACTTGTTACTTATTTAAGATGCTCTCCAGTCACCTCTCCAGCACTTTTTAGACTCCTTGATTTAGGCGATTTGCATGACAATGAGGTAAAGGGGAGACCTTAATGAAAACATCTGTTTTAGAATGTGCTTGTTGGTATTGGATGCCTGTAATAATAGCCTGGGGTGGAGGGGTGGGGTGGAATTCTCATTTGGGTTCACCAGAGAGCTGCCTGCTGATATGCAAATTCCAACTTGTCACAAAAATCATGCCTGTAGCTGGTGGAGTTGTCGAGGCTGCAATGGAACAGTCAAATCGTTGCCCTGGCATAACCCCCTTGCACTGATAATCATTTACATACTGCAAACATAAAAGTGAGGCGAAATCAGAGAATGCCCAAGGACAGCTCACGCGGTGTTGGTAGTCTCTTCACTGTACACTTGCCCTTGCAGGAAACTTGCGGAACAGTCCTTGAGTCTCAGCCCCCACCAAAGAAACTGAGAGGAGAGAGCCGCCCCGAGAGGGAGGAATCTGGCTGGCTGGAAATCAGAAGAGGCTGGAAGGAGAGCTCCTTGAGGGCAGGGCCCCAATCTGTTTTGTTCACCCATGCGTTCCGAATGCTTAGAACATTGTCTGGCACACAGAAAACACACAAGAAGTAATTGTTATTCAGTTAATCTATGGACAGTTACAAAGAGGTGGTTGTATCAGTTCAACACATCTTTGTTGCAAGCAACAAACACCAACTCTGGCTGTTGTCATTGTTGTCAGCTCCCATCTAGATCGGCTCCAACTCATGGCAACCTTATGTTCAACAGAAGAAATGTAGCCGAGTCCTGCTTTATCCTCATAGTCACTGGCATGTTTGAGTCCATTGTTGCAGCTATTGTGCCAATCCATCTCACTGAGAATCTCTCACACTTTCATTGGTCCTCTGCTTCACCAAACATGGTGCAACGATTGGTGCTTCCTGATGACATGTCCAAAGCAAGTGAGTGGGACAATGTTCTGTCGTGATCCACAGGTTTTCACTGGCTAATTTTCAGAAGTAGATGGCCAGGCTTTTCTTCCTATTCTTAGTTTGGAAGCTCTGCTGAAACCTGTCCACCATGGGTGATCCTGCTGGCATTTGCAATAATGGTGACATAGCTTCCAGCATCACAGCAACCCATAAGCCACCACAGTGTAACAAACTGACAGACAAGTGGTAGAACTCTGGCTAGCTGAAGCAGAAAAGGTACTTACAGAAACACCTTTGGGAAAAGTAAAAAACCAGACAGGAATCAGGGCAGCTCTGGGAGTCCAGGTGGCAGAAATCAATAGAGAATTTATTCAGGATACTCTGCTGGGACAGATGAACTCCAACCATCTTCAGTCTTTTTATCGTACTGCTCAAGATTCAAATCTCAAGAGAGCATGTCGTTTAACCTTAGTTTAGATTATGTGCCTCTTGGCTAGAGTTAACAGCTAGAACATATGAGGACTGGCTAGAAGCTACATGTCCCAGCCTCCCTTGCAGTCAAGTGTGGCCATGAGACTAAGTTCTCACCAATAGAATATGAGTCAAAGTGATGTGTGGCCACTTACAGGCCTGGGCCTAAAGACACAGGGTGGGCCTCCTCCATGCTTCCTTTCCTTCCTTCTGGATGGAAATGACTGGGGCAACCTGAAGTCATGTGTTGAGGCTGGTAGAGCTGTCTCATTAGCTCAGTTTCCTGGATGTCTGTGTGGAGCAAAGCAAGTCTACCTGCTCTGGATTATTATAAAATAGACATAAACTTCTATCTTGTTTGAGCCATTACATTTTGGAGTTTCTTTGTTACAATTGGAGTTCCTGGTTGGTACAAACAGTTAATGCACTCGGATACTAACCAAAAGGTTGGAGGTTCGAATCCACCCTGAGGTACCTCAGAAGAAAGGCCTGGCAGTCTACTTCCAAAAAATCAGTATTGGCAACCCTATAGAGCACAGTTCTACTCTGACCCACATGGGGTTGCCCTGAGTCGGATTTGACTTGATGGCAACTGGGTTGATTTGTTATGGCTGCTCAGCCTTCATCTAAACTAATACTGGGCGTGGGAAGAGAAACATCATCCCTTCCAAAGCACACTGCCATCAGAATGAAAAATGGATACGTGGAAGCAAAAACAACAAATACCACTACAATAGTTGTTATTATTGGCAACATGATTATCCTGCACAAGCTACATTCTGTACAAGTATGTGCAGCTCCTGCTTACAAACTAGACTGGTTTGAAATTCCTAACTAGCAAGTACCTCTTCCTTTGCACTCTATACATGACTTGTCCCACCTTAGCATCCTAAGTGCTAAGTGTAGTGCAGCAATTCTTCACTTACTGAAATGCCAATCACAGACTTCCTCATTTAAGGAACTAATGCAGTAAGTCATAACCCACTATAAAATGAAAAGAATTGAAGTTTTGTGATTGCCATCTTGTCTCTGTAGCTATCACCATGGGAGGGAGACACAGACTAATCTCTAACACCAATTAGCACATGCCCAGCCTCAACAAGCACCACTTTATACTAACAACTCCTAGGGAGAAGCCATCCCCAGTGAAATAAACAACTCATTAGCCGGGGGAGAGATGGGGCTGCAGAGGCACGTACTTCTAATTTGTATTTGTATTTTGTAATTTATTTTCAATCAATCAGCAAGTGCTTATTGATTGCTTACTATGTGCCCATCACTGCTTTCATTTTGAGTAGAACAATGTATTGTTTTCAACATGAGTATTGTTGATAATGTTTAATAATAATAAAAAAAAAAAACCTAGTGGATCCATTTCCTAGTTAAAATACACACACACACATTTTAATTCTTGCTGCTTTGTTAAGGACAACTTTCCAATTTCATGCTGGAAGTCAACAGGAAAATAGAATTTATTTAAAATAATTTCATGCTTGAGTAACCTTTTTCTGGAATGTGTCTATTTCATTGGTGAGCCTTTATTTTTTCCTCTTTCTTCAATCTGTTTGTACACCATTCCTGGGCCAATCTCTTTGGCTATGTTCCTTACTACCCATATTTGAGACCTTTCATCATTAATAGTACAGGTTGCTTAGTCACTTCTGTGTTTTCCTCTTCAAACGAGAGAGCTGGATTCACTGACCTCCCAGTTCCCTTCCATCTCTGAAGTCTGCAAATCTTTAGATATAGTCCTTCAAGCTTCGTGCAAGTACCTGGTTCTGATCAGGCCAGCTCTGATCATCAGTGTCTGTACACTGCGCCCTTCTGTGCTATTCGTCCAAGTCCAACCCTTAGACTCCTCCTTGGCCTGCTGGCACCCATGGGGGCTAGCCTACTGCCTGCTTCTGAAAAAGAGAAATCACTCCAGTGCTTCAGCATTCTACTCATTGCCATTCAGTCCATTGTGACTCAGAGGGGCGAATCTAACCAGGGTAGAAAGCTGGTACTTTTTTTTACGTGTGGAATTCTGTGACATTGATTATGTTTATCATGTTGTCCAACCATCACCACTGTTTTCAAATTATTCCATCACCATTAACAGAAACTTAGTGCTGCCTAAGCAATGACTTCCCCTTTCCCACTCTGGTAACCACTGATAAACTTTCATCTCTATACATTTGCCTAATCTAGGTATTTCATGCAAGTGAAATCATATAGTATTTGTCCTATTGTGACTGACTTATTTCACTTAGCAAAATATTTTCATGGTTCATTCCATGTTGTGCCACACATCAGGACTTCATTTCTTTGCTGTTGTGTGCCGTCAAGTGGATTCTGACTCATAGCACCCCTAGGAGAGAGTAGGGTTTCCTAGGCTGAAATCTTTACAGGAGCAGATCACCGGGTCTTCTCTCCTGTGGAGCGGCTGGTAGGTGTGAACCTACCTTTTGGTTAGCAGCAAATGCTTAACTATTGCACCACATTCTCTGTAGAGCTGAGTAATATTCCATTGTACCGCATTTTGTTTATCTCTTGAAGGGCATTTAGGTTGTTTTCACCTTTTGGCTATCGTGAATGGTGAAAGTCAGTACTTTTGTGTGGAGAAAACCTTTTAATGGGCATTCTTTATGCGGTGATGGGTGGAGTCTTCTCTAGGGAGATTTAGACAAAAAGAAATGACTTTTTTTTAGAAAAAAGTTTTTATTGTACTGTAGATGAAGGTTTACAGAACAAATAGTTTCTCATTAAACAGTCAGTACACATATTGTTTTACGACATTGGTTAACAACCCCACGACATGTCAACACTCTCCCTTCTCAACCTTAGAGGACCTTTTTTCTTTTTTGGTGAAAATATACATAGCCAAAGTTCCACCATTTCAAAAGTTTCTACATGTACAATTCAGTGACATCGATTACATTCTTCCAGTTGTGCTGCTATTCTCACTATCCTTTTTCAAATTATTCCATCACCATTATCTTCAACTCACTGCCCCCTAGGCTTCCCATCAAACCTTTTGAGTTGCTGTTGTCAGTTTGATCTCACATAGATAATTCTTTTTTTTGTACCTTAGATGAAGGTTTACAGAACAAACAGTTTCTCCTTAAACAGTTAGTACACATATTGCCCTATGACAAGAAATGACTTTGTTTGTGCATTATGATGGGATGAGAATTGAGGGAAGGAGTTTGGAGCCAGAAGAGGAGTCATAGTAGAAAGCCTAGATCAGAACTTCCTGTGAAGATGGGACGGTTTCATGTCTCCACTGTCCAGTATAGTAGCCGCTAGCCACAAATGGCTATTGAGCACTTTTCATTTTATTTAATTCTAATTAATTTAAATTTAAATAGCCACATGTAACTAATGGCTACTGTATGGGACAGCACCGGTCTAGATGGAGGGGCCTCAGCAAACACAAGTTGAGAACTTCAAAGCAGCTAGCCAGTGAGAAATTGCCTGTGGTGAGGATGATGAGGGACCAGTAGATACTGCTGGAGGTTGATGAGTCAAGAAATAGAAAAATAAGCCTATTATTTAGAATTATGATGTCAACCATCACAAGAATTAAAATCAGTTCAAAGTAGTTATCTTTGCTTAATGGGCCTAGGAGTGGGATGGGAGGGTGCAGGAGAGAGAACTCCTTTTCATGGTATACCTCTTGAACCTCTTTGTATAATTTGATTTTTAATAATCTTTTCAAGAGGATTGAGCAGGAGTCTGGCCATGGTTATATGAATGTTGATATTGAGGATAGGCAGTAGGATGGAGATAGTTGGTTCCTGAAGGCTTTTTGGGTAAGAATAAATAACTGCCAGCTTAAGATGGCATTTCTTGGGGGTAAATGTCTAATAACGAAAAGAAATGTACCATGGTTTTAGTGAAAGTGTGGACCACAATGTTTGAGGAGGAGCTGGATAAGGGAGGGCAGAGTCTGGCTCTGAGCTCAGTGCCAAGAATGCTGGGGCCTTGTGTAGGAACATTCTGTGAACAAAATCCCACAAAACCATCAAGTAAAGTATCAGAAAAAGGTGTGAGAAGAGGATCTGAGGCCTTGACAGAAAGGTCCTTTTTTAACCTTAGCATCCAAAATGATTGTGATTTGCACTAAGCCAAACCCTCCAGGGGACAGGTGACATGGGCCCAGTAAGGACACTGAAAGTCTGCTATGTGGCTAAGCTGGGCAAGTCATGAGGCTGGGCTTGTGTTGTACTGTTAACATCAGTTGTAGGACCAAATCCCCACACGGTACAGTTCTATGGCTTAACTCTGGAGGAAGTGGAGGGGAGAGGATTGCTAGAGACACAAAGGGAAAACCCCACTTCCTGGAGCCTAGCTTTTAAAGTAGAAACATTCGTTAATCCCGTGAGTGGTAGAAGCTGGAAGTCACCCAAGCAGAGCCTGGGAGGCCTTCCCTTGAGAAGTTGCCAAGCTTTGCCACCATCCCGGACGCTCCTCTCCTCCAGTACTCTGTTAGTTGTCGTTGAGTGGGCTCCGACTGATGGTGACTTTATATATAACAGAATGAAACACTGCCCAGTCCTGCACCATCCTCACAACTGTTGCTGTGCTTGAGTCCATTGTCATGGCCACTGTGTATTTTGAGCGCCTTCCAACCTAGGGGCTTAAGATAAAAACTGGCAAGAGATAAAAGGAGTAAAATCAGCACTACATTGGACAATATTCTGTTGTGATTCACTGGGTTTTCATTGACTAATTTTCAGAAGTAGATCACCAGGCCTTTCTTCCTAGTCTGTTTTGGTCTGGAAGCTTTGCCGAAACCTGTCCACCATGGATCACCCTGGTATTTGAAATAGCAGAGGCATAGCTTCCAGCACTCTCCAGTTGCCTTTGAGTCGATTCATGGCCACCCCATGTGTGCAGAGTAGAACTGCTCCATAGGGTTTCCAAGCCAGGCCTTTCTTCTGAGGCACCAGCACTGCAGTCACCCTTGTTTATCCTCTTATTCTTCCTTTTTTTTTTGCTCCTTTTCCTCCCTATTATACCCTGCATACTTTCAGAAAGAAAATGGGCAGAATCAGTAACACCCACAGGATGAACTTGCAACTACAGTGGTTGCCTGATAAATTAGGAGGCAAATCAGTCTGGCATCCACCTATGAGGTACCTGAGGCCTGAAGGTAGCATGCAGCAATAAAAGTCTCCAGGTGCCTCCCCAAATGGCTGGACAATCAAGACGTATTTGTCCCTTAGCACGGCACCCAGGGGTATCTCCAAGACAAAGATGTTTGCTCCTCCTCCTGCCCCTGGGGAACTATCTCCTCTGGCTCTTGGTTCACAAAAGCTAGTCTTCAAGTGCTTACACAGCTTCAGTCCCTCCTGGACCTAGTGCTGATGAACAGAGTGTTTGGTTCTCCCATGCTGCCAATTCCAGCCCTCTGTTGTTATTGTTCTTGGGTGCCATCGAGTCAGTTCCGATTCATAGCGACCCTATGAGCAATAGAATGAAACACTACCCAACTCTACCCCATCCCCACGATCGTTGCTACGTTTGAATTCATTGTTGCAGCCACTGTGTAATCTATCTCCTTGAGGCCTTCTGCCTTTTTGCCGATCCTCTACGCACTACATTGGTTTAATTATTTTAATTGAAAAAACAAGCAACTAATGATTGCAGGTCCCTTAGCCGACACATAAAGGAGCCACGAAGCCAAAGGAGCAGAGGTCCACTGTGAGCTTTCAAGGCTTGCTGCCCCCAAATGGCTCTCATACTTAGTTCGGAGCAGGGAGCTCCCCATTCCATTTGGGAGGGATAGTTAACCTACTCAATGTCAATTCATTCCTTCTGTCTTTTGTGGAAAACCCACCCCACAGCTCTGCCTGTGTCAAAAGGGTTCAGGAGTGCCTATGATTTCGTGCTCAAGAAAAAAGAATAGTTTTTTGCATAATTCTGAGAGCAGCAACATGACTCTCACTCACATTCTGGAAAATTCAGAGATACACAATGCATAAAATGAATAGAGAGGTCCCAGCAAGCAAGCCATGATAAGGAGGTGTGTGGCATTCCACATCCAGTCTCCTGCCTGCAAAGCCACAGAAAAGCCCAGTTAGTGTAGCATAACAGCTATATTTTTCTTGTCTACAAATTCCAGTTGTATGAAAGTGGCACGCAACAAGGAAACACCATGTCTGCCAATGATGGAAATTGTTTGAGATTTCTGAGAAATTGGTGAACAAGACGGGGTTGCTAGGAGGTAGCTTTGGCTCGAAATATTGGACACAGATAAATGTTGCTCTTAACTTAGTAGCCCCAAACAGGGATTAGAGGACAGTCTGTACATTTGTCGGGTAGGGAGAAAATTAAGCAGGGTCAAGTGGAATTTGAGGGTCTGTGGAGGTTAGAATTGCAACATGGGGAGAGATGAAAGGAGTAAAATCAGGCCCAACCAGGTTCTATCCATCTCTGGCCAAATGCCACCAGATCCTGAGTTCTACTGAAAGGGTCTTGGAAGAGTCAAAAGAGAGACATAAGTAAGAAGCATCTGCCTCTGTATCAAGGTGCCTTCCACAAGGAGCCTCTCAGCTGTTCTCCTACCTGCTGCCCTTGTACTTTCTAGATCTCGGATTTGTGTGTGGGAAAGACACTGGGCATGGAGTATTATGACAGATTATAAGATGGGCACACACACATGAATCACACACACACACACACACACACACACAAACCCATTGCCATTGAGTAGAACTGCCCCACAGAGTTTCCAAGGAGTGGCTAGTGGATTTGAACTGCCAATTTTTTGGTTAGCAGCCATATCACTTAACCACTGTGTCACCAGGGCTCCATAAGATGGGCAGAGTGGATATTATTGTGTCCAGCTTTACAGAAGAAGAAATTGAGGCTTAAAATTGAGGTTTTAAGTGCCCAAGCCTGTGCAGCTAGCAGTGAGCAGAACCAGGATTTAAACCGTGGCCTTCAGACATCATGCTCATTCCTCCTTGTTACCTGCATGCAGTCTTGGTTTCTGAACACTGACCCATCCTTTTGGCCCTTACTGTTCTGTGCCCTTCAATGTGTCCATTTGGCTCCTAATAGCCTGTCTACCCACTTCAGCCTGCAGTGTCCACACATGCTCCTGGTTCTGATTACAGGATTGACTTCAGGAGAGCTTGCCTGGTGATTTCTGGTTTTCTGTTTCCAAACTCCTGACAGTCTGCCTGGTTTCTGACCCCAGGTTCAGCCCACACTGGGTATACTAGTCTTGGACTTTCGTTCTGCTCCTGTGTTTCACTGGTCACTTTTGCTAAAGAGCTGTCGATGAAGCTGGGCCATGCATGGTGGAAGCTGAGCCAAACAGCAGGTCGTTAGCTAATGACCACACCACTAAAATGCTGCACCAGATGGGAGAGGTGAATTGGAAGCCAGGAAATGGAGCCAAAGGTACATCAGGAGCAGGCACTGAGGGGAGAAGGGACTGGAACTGTGCAAAGGTCAGCCATGTGGAAGCCAGGGAAACAAGCCAAACAAAGACAGGCAAGATGGGTTAGTCCTGCGGTTAACTCCATGGGCATCGGCCATCTACACATGGGGTACTCCTTGGAAGCGAGGCTAAGCATGTTTTACTGGGTTGGGTGGGCTCCTAAAGAGAAACTCCTTTGTAATTACAAATGTAATACATAGGGCTGAAAATTCAGCAATACAGTGAAAACTGTTTAGAAGAGACTCCCCAACATCACAGGGAAAACTATTATGAATAGATCAATATGAATTTTTCCAGAACTTTGGCTATGCCCATAGGAAATGTGTCCACGAACATAACATATATACTCACACATGCGTATATTATTTTGTAGTTTAAAATAAAGATAAAAATAGGATTATACTATGCATATATTTATTTTTTATTTCAATAATATATCATGGACCATCTTATTTATCAATATGTATAGATCAACATCATTCTTCTTTAGTGGCTGCATAGTATTCCACAGTATTGGTCAACCATAATGTATTGTTAATCATTCTATCATTAATTAACATTTAAGTTGCCTTCAGTGTTTTACTATTGCAATGATTCAGTAAACATTGTACATACTTTTATGACTTTTATGGGGAATAAATTCCTATAAGTACAATTTCTAGATGAAAAATATGTGCATTTTGAATTTAATTAGGAACTATCGAATTTCTCCCTAAAATGATTGCACCAGTTTATATTCCTACCAATAATTTATGACTAGACATCAGAATTATCTGTCACCTTCATTTTTCCAATCTAATTGGTGAAAAATGTGTCTCTTTGTTTTCTTGTGTATACAACTGATCACTAGGGAGGTTTGTGTGTCTTCTCAGATGTTTATTAGCGTTTGAAAATCCTCATCTACAAACTAATTCTTCAGTCTTTTTCTAGTTAAAATTTCTTTCTTTGCATTTTAAAAAAAAATTATGGAGGCTTTTCAATGTATTAATAATGTTAACTTTTTATTATGTAGATTATAAATATTTTTATTAGCCTATAATTTGCTTTTAATTTTATTTATAGCAGGTTTTCTTTTCCTGCATAAAGATTTCTCAGTTTTATATAATAAAATCTGTCAATTTTTTTTTTATGGTTTCAGAGTTTCCTGTGTTTCTCAGGAAGGGGCCTAGGCTGGGTTGACAGATACAATAGCCACAACAATGGACGCAGACACACCAACATGAAAATGGTACAGGACCCAGCAACGTGCTGTTCTATTATAAATAAGGTCACCATGAACAGGAGCCTACTCCATGTTAACTGACCACAGCAACAATAACACGCTGTGCTAGGCAATATTCCTAGCCCTGATAGTGTTCTGATGAGGGGCTGCTTCTGGTTTCCCTGATGTCTGTAGTTGCTAGGGGCTGGTAGCGGTGCCGTCAATGCAAGTGACTGATTAAGTGGTTTTTTGCATTTTGAGTGTCATATACCTCTTTGAGATTTTGATAAGCACTATGGACTCCACACCCAATTTTGATATGATTTCAGATGTTTTACAGACCACTGGAAGTCTATCCTCTCTCCTAGTACCAGTATTCTAAGGCTGAGGTCTAAGTTCATGAGCTTCTTTCTGCAACCCCCTTGCCCACCCTAGAAATTCATGACCTCCTCATGGCCCTTAATGTAAGGGTGAACATCACACTGCCTCACAACCAGCATCCCTGTCCCTTCCTAGGAGAGCAGCTTCTTCCGCTGCACCTGCACATCCACTCAGATCACTGACTTCCCAGCACCTGAGTTCAGACCCACAGAGATGATGGAGGGTAGGGGGGAGGCCAAGGGCTGCAAGAGAGCCATCACGGAGCTTAGAATTTGCCAACCTTCTGAAAGCCCATAATTAAGGACAATCAAGATGGCAGCAAGACCTTACAAGGGCTCTGGAGGGGAGAAGTGAGAGATGTAGAGGTTCAAGGCCTTTTTTGGGAAAACCAATAGACTGTCATAGAGGGAAAAGGTTCAAGGACCTCTCCAGAGTGTTGGGTCTCCCTGAGAGCCAGGGTGGAAGGGAGATCCATTATGGGAACCTCAAGTCCTTGCACATCCAGGAACTTCAAAATAAATGCAAACGTCCTCCGCAGTTACATCTCTTTCTGATAGAAAACTTCCTGGGCAAATCTAATCAATACTCTAACAGGAGCACAAAGGGGCTAGTCTCAGCTTGAGAAATGTCCATTTTAAATGGTTCTGATCACCTTCCATGGGGCTTTGGTCACAGAAGTGTCAGTTCACAGCATAAATGTAAATTCAGTACCTGCATTTAAGAGTAGCATATAAACCCACCAATGGGAATTCAAATCCTACCCCACTATGGATCTGTTTCTCCTGGGATTTCTTTGGGAGTATTTATATGTCACTAATAAAACCCCATTTGTTTGGTTATTTGTGCCTCTAGATATGACTAATCTTGATCATAATTCTCTCAGAGAAATAATTAACCGAATTTCAACTTCTTGAGAAATATGGAAAATGAAAACACCCAGTCCAAAGGAATGCAGGTCAATCCAATTGTAGCCATAGGCTATATCTGTCCCAATGGGATGCTATTTGTTTAATCTCTCATTTCTCATTAAACATTTTAGGTTCCTGATGGTAGCCATGCTATGTCTGAGCCCATTGTTGCAACCACTGTGTCAATCCATCTCATTGAGAGTCTTCCTCTTTTTGGCTGACCTTCTACTTTACCAAGCATGATATCCATCTACAGGGACTGGTCCCTACAGATAACATGTTCTAAGTACATGAGATGAAGTCTCGCCATCCCCTCTTCTAAGGAGCATTTTGGCTGTACTTCTTCGAAGACTGATTTGTTCGTTCTTCTGGCAGTCCATGGTATATTCAATATTCTTCATCAACACCATAATTCAAAGGCATCCACTCTTCGATCTTTCTTATTCATTGTCCAGCTTTCGCGTGCGTGAGGCAATTGAAAACACTATGGCTTGGGTCAGGCACCCCTTAGTCCTCAAAGTGACATCTTTGCTTTTCAACACTTTAAACAGGTCTTTTGCAGCAGATTTATTTTTAGATTTATTTCAGATTTGTTCATAGATACCAGTAAAACCTGTTGCTGTTGAGTCAATTCCGACTCATAGCCACCCTATAGGATGGAGTAGAACTGTCCCATAGGATTTCCAAGGAGCGGCTGGTGGATTCAAGCTAACGTTTTTGTTAGCAGCCAAGCTCTTAAGCACTGTGCCACCACAGCTCCAACAGCTATCTATATGTAGAGTATCTTGGGAATCTAATATCAATTTCCAGTTTTCTCCTCACCAGGAAACACATGAGGACTTGTAGTCAATGGGTCAAAGAGAATAATCTCTGTTCTTGTCTGATCTCGAGCCCTCTTTAATGAGATTTCACCAAGTCCCCTTTCATATGTCTCCCATTGCTATCAAGTCAATTCTGACTCATAGTGACCCTACGGGACAGAATAGAAGATGATGTAAGAAATTCTTAGTTTTAGCTTTCATTCTCTGTTAACTAATTTCTTCAAAGGTTAGTCTTTCTAAAACCCCTACAAAATGCTGTTTGTCCACAGCTCACTTGCTCTGTGCTCTCTCTCTGTCTTGTCTCTCTCTGCTTCCATCCTTCTCTTTCTCCATTTCCTGTCTTTCCTTTGCTCTGTATCTGTATTCTCTGCTGCAATCAGTATTCTCCACACTGTGAAGATGGAAGGGGAACTTTAAATTTTTTTTGGTAGAAAAAGTTGCTTTCTACTTGGGGTATAAAATGAGAATTAATTTTATCCTCCCCCTCCCACCTCACACCAGGGATGAATATGCTTCCCTGGTGATTCCTGTATATCACAATTAAACGGCTCTTCCCCCTCACCATGTGCATGCACACACACACACACACACACACACACACACACACACACACACACACAACATATACATATGAGAGACTGAGTCAACAAACAGACAATGGCTAGATTACATATAAAAATAGAACTCTGACCTGCTATCTGCAGCATCCAGCCCAGGAAGTCTGAACTGTGTGCACAAACACACACAGGTTCTACCTCTACATCCAGAGCAATCATGAGGCTGCTAGGATGAGGACTCTACTATCCTATCCAACTGGGTTGTACACACAAGACACATACACAGTGCTGGCAACTGAAAGCCATTAATATTATTTAAACAGTAAACAACAAGAGCAGATTACTTACAGAAAGCAAATAGTAAACAACAGGAACAGATTCGAGGTGAACTGGTCCCCTCCACCGCTATGAGTACCCCACTTAGCATCACAGGGGAGGAACCACTTGTGTCTAAAAGGGGACACACTCACCCTTCCCAAGTTACCCATGCCCATTTCTATGTCACGGGCAAGCCCGCTGTGGAACAGGTGTCGGTAAGCATGTTTCTCTCTCAGTAGGTGGATTGTCAGGCAGGTTGGCTGCAGCGTGGCTGTGTTCATTCTCTCTCTTTCTGTTTATCTCCGTGGCTTTTCTTGGTTGGTTCTTCCCCCTGTGCTTGCTGGTCTAGCTCTCAACCAGAAGCTTAGGGAAAACCTGGGCCAATGCCAGGGTCAGACTGGCATTAGACATCTCTGGAGGCAAAACCTATTTACAGGCAACCCCTGCATGGTGTATGTCCAAGCCTCTGCTCCGCTGGTGACCTCCCGCCTGGAGGTGCCCAGCTCTGCTCTGTGGACTGACTAACCCACCACCACCATCTTCTCTATGGCCCCACCCTGACCACAACTGCTGTCTGCTGGTCTCCTGGTTCCCACTGCTGGCACCACTGCTGTTTCTGTGTCGCTTTGCTCTGCTGTGCTTGCCACCATTTCTCTGGGTCTTCAGTGTTACCAACTCAGTGAGTGTTACCAGCTCAGTGTTACAGCCCTTGACTTGTATTCTAGCTCTTCCAGGAGGTTCTCAATGCAAGGTGTGCTCTTCTCTGGCTCTTGTTGATCAGAAAGCCCCCCCAAAACCTCAGAGACTGCATGATTGAATTTTGCAAGACCAATGACTTCTTCATTGCAAATACCTTTTTTCAACAACATAAAAGGTAACTATACACATGGACCTCACCAGATGGTATACACAGGAATCAAATCGACAACATCTGTGGAAAGAGACAATGGAAAAGCTCAATATTGTCAGTCAGAACAAGGCCAGGGGCCAACTGAGGATCAGACCATCAGTTACTCATATGCAAGTTCAAGATGAAACAGAAGAAAATTAGAACAAGTCCATGAGAGCCAAGGTATGACCTTGAGTATATTCCACCTGAATTTAGACACCATCTCAAGAAGAGATTTGACGTGTTGAATACTGATGACCAAAGACCAGATGAGTTTTGGAATGACATCAAGGATATCATACATGAAGAAAGCCAGAGGTCATTAAAAAGACAAGAGAGAAAGAAAAGACCTAAACTTATGTCAGAAGAGACTCTGAAGCTTGCTCTTGAACATTGACTAAGTAAAGCAAAAGGAAAAAATCATGAAGCAAAAGAGCTGAACACAATATTTCAAAGGGTGGCTCACACACCCTCAGCTTTTCTCAAGCTGAAAGAACTGAAGAAAAATTTCAAGCCTTGAGTTGCAATACTGAAGGATTCTACGGGGGAAAATATTAAATGATGCAGGAAGCATCAAAAGAAGATGGAAAGAATACACAGAGTCACTATACCAAAAAGAATTGGATGACGTTCAACCATTTCAGGAGGTAACATATGATCAGGAACTGATCGTACTGAAGGAAGAAGTTCAAGCTGCCCTGAAGACGTTGGCAAAAAACAAGGCTCCAGGAATTGACTGAATACCAATTGAGATGTTTCAACAAATGAATGCATTGCTGAAGTGCTCACTCGTCTATGACAAGAAATTTGGAAGGCAGCTACCTGGCCAACTGACTGGAAGAGATCCATATTTATGCCTATTCCCAAGAAAGGTGATCCAACTGAATGCAGAAATTATTGAACAATATCATTAATATCACATGCAAGCAAATTTTGCTGAAGATCATTCAAAAGCAGCTGCAGAAGTATATCAACAGGGAAGTGCCAGAAATTCAAGCCAGATTTAGAAGAGGACATGGTACCAGGGATATCATTGCTGATGTCAGATGGGTCCTGGCTGAAAGCAGAGAATACCAGAAAGATATTTACCTGTGTTTTATTGACTATGCTAAGGCATTCGACTGTGTAGATCATAACAAATTATGGATAACATCGTGGAGAATGGGAATTCTGGAACACTTAATTGTGCTCATGAAGAATCTGTATATGGATCAAGAGGCAGTCCTTTGAACAGAGCAAGGGGATACTGCATGGTTTAATGTCAGGAAAGGTGTGCATCAGGGTTGTATCCTTTCACCATACTTATTCAATCTGTATGCTGAGCAAATAATCCAAGAAGCTGGACTATATGAAGAAGAGCAGGGTATCAGGACTGGAGGAAGACTCATTGTGATGGTTAAGATTGTGTGTCAACTTGGCTGGGCCATGATACTCAGTGTTCACTCCCATGATTGAATACACTGTGAGTGGCCAATCAGATGAAAGGGAGTCTCGTTGGAGGTGTGGCCCACATCTGTATATAAGCAGACGTTCTGGCTTTTTGGTCTCTCTGGATCCTGCGGCTGCTTCCTGTTGTCCCATCTCCCGTTCTTGGGACTTGAGCTGTCAGCTTATCTGCCAAACCTGGGATTCGTCGATCTGTACAGCCTGTGAGCAGGAGCCCTGCTCTCCGACCTGCCGATCTTGGGCTTGCCAGCTTCTGCAGCTTTGTGACTTGAGAGAGGCCTCTACCTGATCCACGGACTTGGGATGTTCTAGCCTCTACAATCGCGTGAGCTGTTTCCTTGATATAATCTCTCTCTATATATATATATTTATACACTTTACTGGTTTTGCTTCTCTAGAGAACCCAGCCTAAGACACTCGTTAACAACCTGCGTTATGCAGATGCCACAACCTTGCTTGTTAAAAGTGAAGAGGACTTGAAGCATTTACTGATGAAGATCAACGACCACAGTCTTCAGTATGGATTACACCTCAACATAAAGAAAACAAAAATCCTCACAACTGGACCAATAAGCAGCATCATGACAAACAGAGAAAAGATTGAGGTTGTCATGGATTTCATTTTGCTTGGATCCACAATCAACAACCATGGAAACAGCAGTCAAGAAGTCAAAGGCCGCATTGTGTTGGGCAAGTCGGCTGCAAGAAATCTCTTTAAAGTCTTAAAAAGCAAAGACATCACCTTGAGGAATAAGGTGTGCCTGACCCAAGCCATGGTGTTTTCAACTGCCTCACATGCATACCAAAGCTGGACAATGAGTAAGGAAGACCGAAGAATAATTGACACCTTTGAATTGTGGTGTTGGCAAAGAATATTGAATATACCATGGACTGCCAAATGAATGAACAAATCTGTCTTTGAAGAAGTACAACCAGAATGCTCCTTAGAAGCAAGGATGGCAAGGCTACGTCTTACATACTTTGGACTTGTTATCAATAGGGATCAGTCCCTGGAGGACATCATGCTTGGTAAAGTACAGGGTCAGCAAAAAAGAGGAAGACCCTCAATGAGATGGATTGACACAGTGGCTGCAACAATGGGCTGAAGCATAGTAAAGATTGTGAGTATGGCACAGGACCGGGCAATGTTTTGTTCTGTTGTGCATAGGGTCGCTATGTGTCGGAACCTACTCCACGGCACCTAACAACAAAAATAACATTCTAAAGGGTGTTACAAGATGGCAGGAGTCTTCAGTGATTCCCATGGGGCAATCTCCCTCTCCTCATCTCTGGTGTCGGGTTCTCTTTAGAAGCCTTTGGTGTTATTCCCTGTGGCATTTCCCTCCCATCTTTTCCCTTCATATCCTGTTTCGCTTCAGTTCCTCTGGGCCCAGATCTCTGCTAAGTGAAAAAAACTGCTAATTGCTTAATCGGATAAGCTAATTGCTGTTAACACTACCTGGCTAAAGTGTTCCCCATGCAAAGAAAATACCACCTTGAGCCAGTTAGAATGAGTTCCCTGAGGAGCCAGAGCCTATAATGGAAATGTCAGGCAGGGTAAGTAGTGCACAATAGGGCTTTTCACTCCCTCTATCATACCACAGGAAACCCTGGTGGCATAGTGGTTAAGAGCTATGGCTGCTAACCAAAAGGTTGACAGTTTGAAGCCACCAGGCACTCCTTGGAAACCCTATGGGGCAATTCTACTCTGTCCTATAGGATCACTATGAGTCGGAATCGACTCAACGGCAATGGCTTTTGATTTATCATACCACAGAACAAAACAAAACCGATTGCCATCTTGGTGATTCCAACTCATGGCCAACCCCATGTGCGTCAGAGTAGAACTGTGCTCCATAGGGTTTTCAGTGGCTGATTTGTTGGAAGTAAATCGACAGGACTTTCTTTCGAGGTGCTTCTGTGTAAGTTCAAACAGCCAACCTTTTCATTAGTAGTCGAGTGCTTAACCATTTGTGCCACCCAGATTTTCAGTCATACTATTGGGTGGCCATATTTTTGGAGAGAGAAAGTGTGGGAGATATTAAAAAACAATAGCAAACAAAACAAAAATACAGAGCTTACTACTTGGTCTCTGTGATTCAGTAACCTTCACTGAATATAAGAACAGCAACATTTACCTTCCAGAGTCATTGTAAGGGCCCTTCTGAGACTATGGGATGTTGTAGGTGTTGTATATATATCAGCTTCCATCTTATTTCTGTCAAAGTACAGAACCCATTAAATCTTTTGATAGCCACATCTCACTTTTAACACATAGAAATTAAATCTGCTGCAACTAAGCCTCTCTCTCATCTTGCACTTGTACAGTTAATATTTGGACTTAAATATTGAATTTTATATTTTTTTCTTGTTAAATTTTCTCTGGTTATTTTCAGTACTGCCTTTTAGCCTTTTCAGAGCTTCTGGACCTGATTCTATTATCTTGAATGGTAGCTAACCTTCTCATGTTTGTACCATCGGGAGAGATAGACAGTGGGGCATCAACATCCTCACCAGGATCATGGATAACATTGTGGAACAGAACGGTGCAAATGACAAAGCCCTTTTACATCCCAAGATCTCATCATGATGCTGATAAATTAAATAAATCTCTTGGTTTTTGTCTTGTCAATGTTCTCCAAAGAAACAGAATCAACAAACAACAACTCATTGCCATCGAGTTTCTTCCGACTCATAACGACCCTATGTGCACAGAACAAAACACTGCCCAGTCCTGCCCCATCCTCACAATCATTGTTATGCTTGAGCCCATTGTTACAGCTGCAGAGTCATTCCATCTTGTTGAGGGTCTTCCTCTTTTTCGCTGACCCTCTAGTTAACCAAGCATGATGTCCTTCTCCAGGGACTGGTTGCTCCTGATAACACGTCCTAAGTACGTGAAACAAAATCTCACCATCCTCCCTTCTAAGGAGCATTCTGGTTGTACTTCTTCCAAGACAGATTTGTTCATTCTTCTGGCAGTCCATGATATATTCAATATTTTTCACCAACACCATAATTAAAAGGCATCAGTTCTTCCCTGGGATTCCTTATTCATTGTCCAGCTTTCGCATGCACATGAGGCAATTGAAAATACCATACCCTGAGTCAAGCGCACCTTAGTCCTCAAGGTGACATCTTTGCTTTTCAACACTTTAAAGAGGTCTTGTGCAGCAGATTTGCCCAACGCAATTCATCCTTTGATTTCTTGACTGCTGCTTCCACGGGCATTGATTGCGGATCCAAATAAAAAGAAATCCTTGACAACTTCAGTATTTTCTCCATTTATTGTGATGTTGCTTATTGGTCCATTTGTGAGAATTTTTGTTTTCTTTATGTTGAAGTGTAATCCATACTGAAGACTGTGATCTTTGATCTTCATCAGTAAGTGCTTCAAGTACTTTTCACTTTCAGCAAGCAAGGTTGTGTCATCTGCATAATGCAGATTGTTAATGAGTCTTCCTCCAATCCTGATGCCATGCTCTTCCTCATATAGTCCAGCTTCTTGGATTATTTGCTCAGTATACAAATTTTTGAGTGAGTATGGTGAAAGGATACACCCCTGATGCACACTTTTCCTGATTTTAAACCATGCAGTATCCCCTTATTCTGTTTGAATGACTGCCTCTTGGTCTATGTACAGTTTCCTCAATGAGCACAATTAAGAGTTCTGGAATTCCCGTTCTTCTAAGTGTCGTCCATAATTTGTTATGATCCACACAGTTGAATACCTTTGCATAGTCAATAAAACACGGGTAAACATCTTTCTAGTCTTCTCTGCTTTCAGCAAAGATCCATCCGACATCAGTAATGATATCCCTCATTCCATGTCTTCTTCTTAACCTGGTTTGAGTTTCTGGCAGTTCCCTGTTGATGTACTGCTGCAACTGTTTTTGAATTATGTTCAGCAAAATTTTAATTGCATGTGATATTAATGATATTGTTCGATAATTTCCACATTCTGTTCAATCACCTTTCTTTGGAATGGGCACAAATATGGATCTCTTCCAGTTGGTTGGCCAAGTAGCTGTTTTCCAAATTTCTTGTCAGAGACAAGTGAGTACCTCCAGTGCTGCATCAGTTTGTTGAAACATCTCAATTAGTTTTCTGTCAATTCCTGGAGCCTTTCTTTTTTTTTTTTTGCCAATGACTTCAGTGTAGCTTAGACTTCTTCCTTCAATACCACTGGTTCTTGACCAGTTCTTTTTGGTATAGTGATTCTGTGTATTCCTTCCATCTTCTTTTGATGCTTTCTGCAGTGTTCAATATTTTCCCCATAGAATCCTTCAATATTGCAACTCGAGGCATGAATTTTTTCTTCAGTTCTTTCAACTTGAGAAATGCTAAATGTGTTCTTCCTTTTTGATTTTCTAACTCCAGATCTTTGCATATTTCACTATTATACTTTACTTTGTCTTCTCAAGCCACCCTTTGAAATCTTCTGTTCCTCTTTGACTTCATCATGTCTTTCATTCACTTCAGCTACTCTACGTTCAAAAGCAAGTTTCAGAGTCTCTTCTGACATCCATCTTGGTCTTTTCTTTCTTTCCTGTCTTTTTAATGACCTTTTGCTTTCTTTGTGTATGATGTCCTTTGATGTCATGCCACAACTCCTCTGGTCTTTGGTCGTTAGTGTTCAATGCATCAAATCTATTCTTGAGATTCGTCTCTAAATTCAAGTGAGATATACTCAAGGTTGTACTTTGGCTCTCATGGATTTGTTCTAATTTTCTCCGGCTTCAACTTGAACTTGTATATGAGCAATCGATGGTCTGTTCCACAGTTGGCCCCTGGCCTTGTTCTAACAGATGATATTGAGCTTGTCGACCGATTCTTTCCTCAGATGTAGTTGATTTGATTTCTGTATTTTTTATCTGCTGAGGACCAGATGTATAGTTGTTGTTTATGTTGTTGAAAAAAGGTATTTGCCATGAATAAGTCTTTGGTTTTGCAAAATTCTATCATGTGATCTCTGGCATCATTTCTCTCACCAAGGCCACGTTTCCAGCTACAGATTCTTCTTGGTTATCAGCTTTTGCATTCCAGTCACGAGTAATGATCAATACATCTTGCTTGCATGTTTAATCGATTTCAGACGGTAGAAGTTGGTAAAAATCTTTAATTTCTTCATCTTTGGTGCATAAATTTGAATAATAGTCGTATTAACTGGTCTTCCTTGTAGGTATATGGATATTATCCTAGTGCTGACAGCATTTGTACTTCAGGATAGATCTTTTAATGTTCTTTTTGACAATGAATGCAATGCTATTCCTCTTCAGTTTGTCATTCCTGTCATAGTAGACCATATGATTGTCTGATTCAAAATGGCCAATACCGGTCCATTTCAGCTCACTAATGCCTAAGATATCAATATTTATGTGTTCCATTTTATTTTTTATGACTTCCAATTTTCCTAGATTCATACTTTGTACATTCCTCTTTCTGATTAAACTGACATATATAGATAGAGAGAGAGAGAGAGAAGGAGAGAAGAGTTGGTGATCTGAACTCATCCAAAGTGCCTCAGGAGAAAGGCCTGGAAATCTACTTCTGAAAGGTCACAGCCATGAAAACCCTATGGAGTGCAGTTCTACTGTGAAACACATGGGGTCACCATGAGTCAAAATCAGCTTGATGGCAACTGGTTAATGTTAACTGGTAAGAGAGAAAGGGAGAGACAAAGAAAGATAGATTAGTTAAGGAATTGACTCATGTGATTGTGTGGGTCAGGCAATTTCAAAATCCATAGGTAAGGTGGCTGACTAGAAACTGGCAAGATATCTATGTTACACTTTTGAGGTAGACTTCTTCTCCCCTTGGTAAACCTCAGTTTTTATTTTTAAGGCCTTCAACTGATTGGATGAGGTCCACCCACATGATGGAGGATAATATGCTTTACTTAAAGTCAACGATTTTAAATGTTAATACATCTAAATACCTTCATAGCAACATCTAGACTAGTGTTTGACTAAACAACTGTACACCATAGTCTGGCCAAGCTGACACATAAATTAACCCCCCACAGTTTTAATGTTAGTTTCAAACCAACCTCATTGTACCCTCATTTGCTCCACATGCCCACATTTCTCCACTGTTACTTTCTGTGGTAGAATCTAGTTTCCTGCCTCAACATCCATTCTTTCTTCCTCCTTAGTAACAGAGCCCTGACTTTTAAATGTCCTGATCTCAGCCTCTCTTGCAGCTAGACATAAAGTTCAGGCCAATGAGTTGTAGGTAGAACTGTTTTGTGGAACTTCAGGGAAATCTCTCTAAACTAGCCAGTTCAGCTGACTGAGTAGTTGGTGCGTGAATGTGGATGTAATGGCCGGAGCACCAGCAGTTATCTTGGATCATGAGGTGACTTTGAGGATGAAGGATAGAAGGAGCCTGGTTCTTGCTGACCATGGGACAGAGAGATAAATACATATATATATATATATATATATATATATATATATATATATATATATATATATAGTTTAAACATCTGACTCTAATCCTAATGAACATACTTTGCCAAAACCCAGATACTCTGTTTCTCAGATAGAAGAAAGATAGGGAGACAGAAAGAAAGAGGAGAAAGACAATTTTTCTAAAGAGATCCTGAGTTTTCTGATGGTAATCTTGGATTTCTCCCCATCTGGAAGAGCTCTGTATACTTACAACTTTTCCAGCTTTTGAAAAATAGCTTGAGAGGTCATTATGAAAAGGAGAAAAACAAAAAGGAAAATGTGGCAGCATGCATTTGACTAGATTGCCTTATGTTAGGAGCTAGAAAAGTCTTTCTGTGGCGACCTAGCCCATTTCCAACAGTTTCCTTTGAAATTACTAATTACGCTCCAAAAAAGGAGCATCATTGGAGCCAGAACCAGCAGCCAATTACCCACGAGGAATCATTCACTGTGTGGGCTGCCTTCTTTCCCTGTTCGCATAAATTTCAAAATGCAATTTCTAGAATTATGCTAAATACTTGTAAACAGAGATTGGTTTAATTGCAAGGAGAAACAATTTCAGAGGATAAAAATGAGAGTTGTTTCTCCTTGCTTTGTTGATAACAGAGCAATTCTGTTTGGGTCAGTCTTATAATTCCCATCAGTCTTCCAGCAGAAGGTATTGATTGCTATGGGGTAGTGGAAAGATCATAGTACTTGGAGCCAGATCATAGTACTTCAGTCTCAGCCCTGGCACTTATTAGGTTGTTCACTTTAGCAAGTCGCTAAGCCTTCCTGAGCCTTAGTGTCCTCAATTTGAAAAAGGGACTACCACACAGGGTTAGGAGGATTAAGTGGTAACGTATGTGGGTAAACTGTAAAGTGCTTACTGGAATGTAAGCTCCATGAGGGTTGTTGCTGTTGTTGTTAGTTGCCATTGAATTGATTCTGACTCATGGCAACCTTATGCTTCCCAGTCCTGTGCTGTCTTCATGATCACTGGTATGAGAGTAGTGGCTCTGTTTCATTCACTGCTGCCTTCCTCAGTGTTTCTTAGTGGTGCCTGGAAGATAGTAGAGATGTGTATCAGCTACTATTACTGCAAGATTGTGGCATAACAAAAACTATAAAATGCTAGTAGCTTACCACCATCAAGACTTATTATTTTTTTACTGTGCTTTAAGTGAAAGTTTACAGTTCAAGTTAGTTTCTCATACAAAAATTTATACACACATTGTTACATGATGCTAGTTGCTCTCCCTATAATGTGACAACACACTCCTTTCCACCCCGGATTTCCCATGCCCATTCAACCAGCTCCTGTCCCTTTCTGCCTTCTCATCTCACTTCCAGACAGGAGCTGCCCATTTAGACTTATGTATTCACTTGAGCTAAGAAGCACACTCTTCACGAGTATCATTTTATGACGTATAGCCCAGTCTAATCTTTGTCTGAAGAGTTGGCTTAGGGAATGGTTTTAGTTTTAAGCTAACAGAGAGTCCAGGTGCCATGTCTTCTGGGGTCCCTCCAGTCTCAGTCAGACCTTTAAGTCTGGACTTTTTCACTAGAACTTAAGTTCTGCACCCTACTTTTCTCTTGCTCCATCAGGGACTCTGTCGTGTCCCCTGTCAGGGTGGTCATAGGTGGTAGTCAGGCACCACCTAGTTCTTCTGGTCTCAGGCTGATGGAGTCTCTGGTTTATGTGGCCCTTTTGTCTCTTGAGATAATATTTTCCTTGTGTTTTTGGTGTTCTTCGTTCTCCTTTGCTCCAGGTGGTTGGAACCAATTGATGCATCTTAGATGGCTGCTCACTAGCTTTTAAGACCCCAGATGCAACTCACCAAAGTGGGATGCAAAACATTTTCTTAATAAACTTTGTTATGCCAATTACCTACATATCCCCCAAAACCATGGTCTCCAGACCCCTGCCCCTGCTACTCTGTCCCTCGAAGTGTTTGGTTGTATTCGGGACACTTCATAGCTTTTAGTTTAGTCCAGTTGTGCGGACTTCCCCTGAGGTATATGTTCCCTTCACCTAAGATAATTCTTGTCTACTATCTAGTTAGTGAATACCCCTCTTCCTCCCTCTCCATCTTTTGTAACCATCAAAGAATGTTTTCTTCTGTGTTTAAACCTTTTCTTGAGTTCTTATAATAGTGGTCTTATACAGTATTTGCCCTTTTGTGGCTGATTAATTTCATTCAGCATAATGCCTTCCAGAATCATCCATATTGTGAGATGTTTCATGGATTCATTGATATTCTTTATCGTTGAGTAGTATTCCATTGTGTGAATATACTATAATTTGTTTATCCATTCATCCGTTGATGGACACCTAGGTTGTTTCCATCTTTTTGCTATTGTGAACAGTGCTCCAATGAACATGGGTGTGCCTATATCTATTCATGTGATGGCTCTTATTTCTCTAGGATATATTCCAAGGAGTGGGATTGCTGGATCGTATGGTACTTCTAATTCAAGCTTCTTAAGGAAGCGACAAATCAATTTCCAAAGTGGTTGTACCATTTTACATTTCCACCAGCAGTGTATAAGTGTTCCCGTCTCTCCACAACCTCTAAACATTTATTATTTTGTGTTTTTTGGATTAATGCTAGACTTGATGGGGTGACATGGTATCTTATTGTAGTTTTGATTTGCACTTCTCTAATGGCTAATGATTGTGAGCATTTCCTCATGTATCTGTTAGCCACCTGAGTATCTTCTTTGGTGAAGTGCCTGTTCATATCCTTTGCCCATTTTTTAATTGGGTTATTTGTCTTTTTGTTGTTGAGGTTTTGCAGTGTCTTGTAGATTTTAGAGATTTTTCTCCCAGTCTGTAGGTTGTCGTTTTACTCTTTCAGTGAAGTCTTTTGATGAGCATAAGTGTTTGATTTTTAGGAGCTCCCAGTTATTTAGTTTCTCTTCTGGTGTCTGTGCATTGTTAGTAATGTTTTGTATTCTGTTTATGCCATGTATTAGGGCTTCTAGCATTGTCCCTATTTTTTCTCCCATGATCTTTGTTGTTTAGATTTTATATTTGGGTCTTTGATCCATTTTGAGTCAGTTTTTGAGTGTGGTGTGAGGTATGGGTCTTGTTTCAATGTTTTGCAGATGGGTATCCAGTTATGCCAGCACTATTTGTTAAAGAGACTGTCTTTTCCCCCATTTAATGGACTTCGGTCCTTTGTCAAATATCAGCTGCTCATAGGTGGATGAATTTACATCTGGATTCTCAATTCTGTTCCATTGGTCTATGTTTCTGTTGTTGTACCAGTACCAGGTTGTTTTGACTACCTTGGTGGTCTACTAGATTCTAAAATCAGGTAGTGTGAGGCCTACCACTTTGTTCTTCTTCTTCAGTAATGCTTTACTTATCAGGGGTCTCTTCCCTTCCTATATGACATTGGTGATTTATTTCTCCATCTCCTTAAAAAATGCTGGTGGAATTTGGATAGGGACTCCATTGTATCTGTAGATTGCTTTGGGTAGAATTAACATTTTCATAATTCTTCCTATCCATGAGCGAAGTATGTTTTTCCACTTATGTAGGTCTCTTTTGGTTTCTTGCAGTAGTGTCTTGCAGTTTTCTTTATACGGGTTTTTTATGTCTCTGGTTAGATTTATTCCTAAGTATTTTATCTTCTCGGGGGCTATCGTAAATGGTACTGATTTGGTGATTTCCTCTTCGAAGTTCTCTCTGTTGAGGTAGAGGAATCCAACTGATTTTTGTATGTTTATCTTGTATCCTGATACTTTGCTGAAATCTTCTATTAGTTTCAGTAGTCTTCTTGTGGATTCTTTCGGGTTTTCTGTGTATAAGATCATATTATCTGCAAATAGAGATACTTTGACTTCATCCCTACCAATCTGGATGCCCTTTATTTCTTTTTCTAGCCTAATTGCTCTGGCTAGGACCTCCAGCACAATGTTGTATAAGAGTAATGATAAAGGGTATCCTTGTCTGGTTCTGCTTCTGAAGGGGAATGCTTTCAGACTCTCTCAGTTTAGGATGATGCTGGCCTTTGGCTTTGTATAAATGTCCTTTACTATGTTGAGGAATTTGCCTTCTATTCCTATTTTGTTGAGAGTTTTTATCATGAACGTGTCTTGGACTTTGTCAAATGCCTTTTCTGTATCAATTGATAAGATCATGTGGTTCTTGTCTTTTTTTTTTTAATTTATGTGATGGATTACACTGATGGCTTTTCTAATGTTGAACCATCCCTGCATTCCTGGTATGAATCCCATCTGGTCATGGTGAATTATTTTTTTGACATGTTGTTGAATTCTATTGGCTAGACTTTTTTGAGGACTTTTGTGTCAATGTTCATGAGGGATATTGGTCTGTAGCTTTCATTTTTGTGGTGTCTTTACCTGGTTTTGGTATCAGGGTTATGCTGGCTCCATAGAATGAGTTTGGAAGTATCCCATCCTTTTCTATGCTCTGAAATACCTTTAGTAGTAGTGGTGTTAACTCTTCTTGGAAAGTTTGGTAGAATTCTCAAGTGAAGTCATCCAGGCCAGGGCTTTTTTTTGTTGGGAGTTTTTAAGTTACCTTTTCAATCTCTTCTTATATTATAGGTTTATTTAGTAGTTCTACCTCTGTTTGTGTTAGTTTAGGTAGGTCGCATGTTTCTAGAAATTTGTCCATTTCCTCTAGGTTTTCAAATTTGTTACAGTACAATTTTTCATAGAATTCTGTTGTGATTCATTTAATTTCATTTGGGTCTGTTGTGATATCACCTCTCTTATTTCTTGTTTTGGTTATTTGCTTCCTCTCCTGTTTTTCTTTTGTCAGTTTGGCCAATGGTTTATTGATTTTGTTGATCTTTTCAAAAAACCAGCTTTTGGTCTTGTTAACACTTTCAACTGTTTTTCTAGTCTCTATTTCATTTAATTCTGCTCTAATTCTTATTATTTCCTTTCTTCTGGCTCCCAATGGCTTCTTTTGCTGCTCTCTTTGTATTTGTTAGAGTTATAGGGTTAATGTTTTGATTATGGCCCTTTCTTCTTTTTGGATGTGTGCATTTATTTCTATAAACTGACCTTGGAGCACTGCTTTTGCTGTGTCCCAAAGTTTCTGGTAGGATGTGTTTTCATTCTTGTTTGATTCTGTGAATTTCTTTATTCTGTCCTTAATTTCTTCTATAACCCAGTAGTTTTTGAGCAAGGTGTTGTTCAGTTTCCATGTGTTTGATTTTTTCCTTGCTTTTTCTGTTATTGATTTCTACTGTTATGGCTTTATGCTCAGTAAAGATGCTTTGTAATATTTCTATGCTTTGGATTTTGTTAAGGCTTGCTTTATGGCCTAGTATGTGGTCTGTTCTGGAGAATGTTCCATGTGCATTGGAAAAGAAAATATACTTGGCTGCTGTTGTGTGGAGTGTTCAGTATATGCCTATGAGATCAAGTTGGTTGATTGTGGCATTTAGCTCTTCCATGTCTTTATTGAGCTTCTTTCTGGATGTTCTGTCCTTCACTGAAAGTGGTGTGTTGAAGTCTCCTACTATTATTGTGGAGCTGTCTATCTCTCTTTTCAGTGCTGTTAGAGTTTGTTTTATGTATTTTGGAGCCGTGTCATTGGGGGCATAAATATTTATTATAGTTATGTCCTCCTGGTGTACTGACCATTTAATCATTATATAGTGTCCTTCCTTATTGTTTGTGATAGATTTTATTTTAAAGTCTATTTTGTCAGAGATTAATATTGCTATTCTTGCTCTTTTTTGATTGTCGTTAGCTTGACGTATTTTTTTCCATCCTTTGAGTTTTAGTTTGTTTCTGTCTTTAAGTCTGTCTTATTCATCTAGTGCTGCTCCAACAGAAGTACCATGAGTGGATGGCTTTTAACAAGATAAATTTATTCACCCACAGTCCAGTAGGCTACAAGTCCAAATTTAGGGCATCAGCTCCCGGAAAAATCCTTCTGTCTCTGTCATCTCTGGAGGAAGGTCCTTGTGACGCATCAGTCTTCCTTTGGTCTGGGAGCATCTCAGGGCAGGAACCTCAGGTCCAAAGGACATGCTGTGCTCCTGGCACTGCTTTCTTGGTGGTATGAGTTTCCCACTGTCAAATCTGACTTACATAAAATAGCAATCACAGCAGTCTTCAAGGATCCTGGCACTCCCTTCACAAATTTGTCCCTCACAGTTGTGGTAAAAGGTGTGTCCTCTGGACACTCCATGTGTGGGTCTGTGGGTCTAACTTGATAAATCCACTCTAGCATGCCAATTTCCCTAAGCCTTTGGATACCTTCTTCTACAGTATACCAAGGCAGGTCTGGTACTTCACCTTGATTTAGTGTCAGCCACCTCGTAATCCATGCTTCAGCAACCCAACCAAATAAACTATTAGATCCTTTCCTAACTTCTCTAGCTGATACATTGAATGAACAATCTGTGCTTAGTGGACCCATATCAATAAAATCAGACTGATCCATCTTTACGTTCCTTGCACCATTATCCCACACCCTTAATAGCCATTCCCACACCTATTCCCCAGGTTTCTGTTTGTACATATTAGAAAACTCAAGTAGTTCTTTTGGAGTGTAGTGTACCTCCTCCTGAGTCACACTTTGTACTTCACCTTTTGGGGTTCACTGGGACTTAAGCCTAGTTACAGGTCTAGAAGCCAGAATCTATAGTGTGGAATTATTTTGAGAACATTCAGCAATATCTTGTAAAGCATCTGCCTCAGGCGATGCTCCAGGCAATGACTCAGGCAAGGGCCCTTTAGAGGCAGCTGGGCTAGGGCTAAGGCTAATCTCATTAGATGGGAGTGGAGGGGCTAATGGTTTTTCTTGGCAGGGTGGTTTAGCAGACAAACATGAAGTAATCTCTTCAGATGGGACTGGTTCTGCTGGCAGGAGTGATTCAACGGAATTTACTAGCTCAGTGTCCCCAGCTTCCTGATTATCTGTCCATATGTCCCCATCCCAAGTCTCAGGATCCCATCTCTTCCCAATCAATGCCCTTACCTTAACTTCAGACACCTCTTGAGGTTTGCAATTGAGCTGGCGTTGTAATTCAGCCACTCTTACAATAAGACTCTGGGTTTGGTTTTCAGCAATTTCAGCTCTGTTGCTGCAAGAAATAAGGCTTTCTTTCAAAGCACAAGTGGAAGTCTTGAGGTCATGTATGCAGCACTTGAGCCTTGACTCTGAAGTCCTGAGTGTATCTCTTTCCTTCACCAGTTTGTCTAGCGAAAGTAGGACAAACCAACCAACTTCCTTATACTCCTCATTCTGACAAAGCTGTAGAAAGATATCACACATGTGTTCACCCTGAGCCTCACCTTTCACTAATACCTGATCTACTGGTGGTGATATTTTGTGTATTTGTATCACCACCTAACTCTATGGACCAGCAGTGACCTCTTTACTGCTAGAAGCAGAGTCATCAACGTCTTTATGACTGACCAGACTTGAGAACCAATTCAGAAAACTCATCCTTACAATTTTGTTTCTCTAGAACCACTCTCGGTACCAAAATATCTTAGGCTGGGTTCTCTAGAGAAGCAAAACCAGTGAAGTGTATAAATAAATAGATATATATAGAGAGATTTATATTAAGGAAACAGCTCACGTGATTGCAGAGGCCAGAACATCCCAAGTCTGTGGATCAGGGTAGAGGCCTCTCCCAAGTTACACAGCCACAGAAGCTGGCAAGCCCAAGAATCAGCAGTTCGGAGAGCAGGGCTCCCATTCACAGGCTATGCAGATCGACCAATACCAAGTTCGGCAGATAAGCTGACAGCTCAAGTCACAGGAACTGGAGATGAGGTGACAGGAGGCAGCCGCAGGAGCCAGTGAGAGCAAAAAGCTAGAAAGTCTGCTTATATTCAGATGCGGGCCACACCCCCAAGGAGACTCCCTTTCATCTGATTGTCTATTCACAGAATATTCAATCATGGGAGTGATTACATTAAAACACTGAGAATCATGGCCCAGCCAAGTTGACACACAGTCTTAACCATCACAAAGTCTAAGGTGTGTCTTTTGTAGGCAGCATATGGACGGATCATTTTTTTTTTAATCCATTCTGCCACTGTCTGTCTCTTTATTGGTGCATTTAGTCCATTTACATTCAGCATAATTATTGATAGGTATGAGTTTAGTGCTGTCATTTTGATGTTCTTTTGTGTGTGTGTGTGTTGTTGACAGTTTCTTTGTTCCACTTAATTTTCTGTGCTGAGTCCTTTTTCTTTATGTATTTTCTTTTCATCATTGTTGATTTTGTATTTGCTGAGTCTTTGTTTTTCTTGTTTTTTATTTTGATAAGTAGGCTTGTTAGTTTCCTTTGTTGTTACCTTAATACCTACCCCTATTTTTCTATGTTTAAACCAGTCTTTTATTTCTTTATATCACCTTGACTTCCTCTCCATATGAAAGATCTATGACTACATTTTTTAGTCCCTCTTTTTTGTTTCAATATTGCCATCTTTTACATAATGATGTCTCTGTTTCCCTATTTTCAGTGTTTTAGCTTTGATTTATTTTGTGTCTTCCCTATCTGGGTTGATATATGGTTGCTCTGCCCTGTGTTCTAGTCTTGGGTTGTTATCTGCTGTTATTGATTTTCTAACCAGAGGACTCCCTTTAGTATTTCTTGTAATTTTGGTTTGGTTTTTGCAAATTCCTTAAACTTCTGTTTGTATGGAAATACCCTAATTTCACCATCATATTTGAGAGACAATTTTGCTGGATTTATAATTTTGGGCTGGCAGTTTTTTTCCTTCAAGCCTTTAGATATGTCATCCCATTGCTTTCTTGCCTGCACGGTTTCTGCCAAGTAGTCTGAGCTTAGTCTTATTGACTCTCCTTTGTAGATGACTTTTCATTTATCCCTAGCTGCTCTTAAAATTATCTCTTTATCTTTGGTTTTGACAAGTTTGATTATAATATGTCTTGGTGACTTTCTTTTGGGATCTGCTTTGTGTGGGGTTCAATGAGCTTCTTGGATAGATATCTTCTCATTTTTTGATGATATCAGGGAAGTTTTCTGCCAACAAATCTTCAACAATTCTCTCTGTATTTTCTGTTGTCCCCCCCATTCTGGTACTCCCATCACTTGTAGGTTATTCCTCTTGATAAAGTACCACATAATTCTTAGGGTTTCTTCATTTTTTTAAATTCTTTTATCTGATTTTTCCTCAAATAAGTTGGTGTCAAGTGCTTTATCTTCAGTATCACTAATTATGACTTCCATTTCCTCAGTTCTGCTCCTATGACTTTCTATTGAGTTGTCTAATTCTGAAATTTTATTGTCAATCTTCTGGATTTCTGTTTGCTGTCTCTCTATGGATTCTTGCAACCTGTTAAATTTGTCATTATGCTCTTCTATAATCTTAAGTTCCTCTATTGTTTTATGTGTGTGTTCCTTGGCTTGTTCTGTGTTTTGTCTGCTCTCCTTCCTGATATCTTGCAGAGTTCTCTATATTAATCTTTTGTATTCTACCTCTGGTAATTCCAAGAACTTCTCTTCTTCCAGAAAATTTCTTGATTCTTTGGGGAGCTTGCTGACACTGTCATGTTCTGCCTCTTTTTGTGATTTGATATTGACTGTTGTCTTTGAGCCATCAATAAATTATTATATTTATTTATTTTATGTTTGCTTACTGTGTCCTAGCTTCTTGTTTTGATATGCCCAAATAGGCTGCTTATGTGAGCTAGTTTGATTATTGGTGCCTTTGAAGCTCTAAAGTCCTGTCACCAGGTGGTTAGATCTGTTAGTATGTGTGTGAGCCCATTTACTTTTCTCGTATAGATTCAGCTCTGGTGTCCAGGTAGTCAGTCACTGAGTGTGTGGTACAGGCTCTCACCTACAGTCCTAGATGGGCATGGGTGATTGGTGTAGGCACAGGTATCTGGCTGCAATAGGAGGTCGTGTGCTAAGCAAGGCAGAGGTCTGACAGCTGCCCCTGAGTGTCTGGGAGGTGTGTCCCTGTTCCCTAGACCATATAAGTGGGTGGGTTTAACACTCATTTTTGACATGTCTTCATTGGGCTTGCTCAGATGTTTGCACTTGGGCTGGGCCACCTTAGCTGGGACAGGTCTTCTCTTCAATTTTCTCTATTCCTCCTGCGACTAAGCACTAATCTGAACCCATCTTTCTCATGGTGATGGTAGGAGCAAAAGAGGAAGTAAGACCAACCTGCTTGTGCTATGTCTACTAATATCCTATTGGTCAGAAGAAGATACATAACCAAGCCCAGAGGTGGTAATTTCACCCTGCCTACACTACACAGCAGGAGGACACTGCAAAGCTATGTGGCAAAGGACATGGATAGAGGGATGGGGAAGAATTGGGCCATTAATGCAATCTACCACAAGGTGCAATTAACTATATATTGCAGGCATGAATATACATTTTTTTTTTTAATGAATCAATGAAGGCAAATGTGAAATGTTTGAGGTCCTTAAAGCAAGTCTTCCCTGGTACCATCAGGGTTCTCCTTCCAATGCCTGTAGTCCCAAAAATAACAGGAAAAAGCTAACACTATGACCTAGCAGGAAACTCTGGTTGCATAGTGGTTAAGAGTTTGGCTGCTAACCAAAAGGTAGGCAGTTCAAATTCACCAGGTGCTCTTTGAAAACCCTGTGGGGCAGTTCTACTCTGTTTTATAGGGTCGCTATGAGTTGGAATCTACTTGACGGCAAGGGTTTTTTTTGTTTTTTTTTTTATGAACTGACAAAGGAGCCCCAGAGTGGTGCAAATGGTTAAGGCTCTTGGCTGCTAACCCAAAGTTTGGAGATTTGAATCCACCCAGAGGCACCTTGGAAGAAAGGCTGGCACTCTACTTCCAAAAAAATCATTCATCAAAAACCCTATGGAGCATAGGTCTACAATCACACGCATGGGGTCACCATGAGTCAGAGTCTACTGGATGGCATGTGTTTTTTTCTATGGTCTGACAAAACCATGCAGTAAAAGAAATTGGTCTCCAGCTCCTTCCCCTTCCCCATCAATTTTGGTTCCTCTCTTTTGGAGTTCCTCCCCTTCTTCTCTAGCCTTTCCCTGCTAGCCCCTCCAAGCACCTATCCTAGGAGTTTTAGGTCACTCTTAACTAATTATTGCTAAGACTGCAGTTGATGTCTAAGGTGCTACCTACATATTGAGCCAATTAAAGACGTGGAGAGACAAACAAAGTGTGAAGTACTGGGAGTCCTGTTTCTTTCTCCTTTCATCACAGTGAATCATTAGATAGTGTTGTGAATTGAAATAAAGAAAATATAGTGTATAACTACCAAAGAACTAAAAACTGAAACTGTTAATGTTGGCTCTTTTTGAGCAGTTAAACTACTAAGCTACCAGGACGAGTTGCTGTTGAGTTGATTCCAACTCATGGTGACCCCATGTGTGTCAGAGTAGAATTGTGCTCTGTAGGGTTTTCCATGGCTGATTTTTCAGAAGTAGATTGCCAGACCTTTCTTCCGAGGCACCTCTGAGTGGACTCAAACCTCCAAACTTTCAGTCAGTCATGAGCTTGTTAACCATTTGCACCACCCAGGTACTCCAGTGGTAAGGTAGAAGGAGAGTTTTCCTGAGCTGTTGGAAAAAAAAAAAAATGTAACCATATGTCAGTTATTTTTATAATTTTTTTTAAAGGGTTTGGAAATTGCAGCCTGTGAAACTCTCTTCTTGTGTTTGTGCTTTTAAGTCCTAAAGGGGTGAAGTAATAATGGTGGGATGGCAGCTGTGGGTTGTAGGAGGCAGGCCAGGGCCTTGCCCAGCATCATCTCAAATCCAACCCCATGGATGGCTGCTTGCCTACCCTGCTCACAAGGCCTCCAGTTAAAAAAAAAAAAAATGCCATTCACCTTTCCTCATAATACTACATAGGGGAGAGAGTGAATGAAATTAACATTCTTGTCTGCTCACCTAGAATAAAATGTCACTGGGCGAGTAAGAAAGCGATTACTTCCAAGGCTGAAATGAGCACACTATTCAGACAGATTGGGAAGTCTTGTTGTACTACTGATTTTGGGGTTATTTCCCTGGTCTTTCCATTTCTTCCTGCATCTTGCAGGCTTCCAGTGGGCCTAGGTTTGCACAGAGTGTGTTTTGGGAACACATGCTGGGAAGGCACCGGTCTCTTTTCAGAATTTGCAATTTGGTTTTTAAATGTTGCTGTATAGCAGGAAGGCACAGTAGACAAAAACATATGAGTCATGATATATTTTTTTTTGGAAATGGTGTTTACAGCTCTCATCTGGGTAAGACTCGGACAGCTCTGTTCCCACTATTTCTGCTGCAGAATAATACAGGTGGAAAACCACATGCTTATAAGTTTTACTTTTCATAATGGCTAGGTAGGGTTCTTTTAGTTACTGAATTGATATCACAGCCACTCAGGAATCTGCTGGTTTTCTTCTGGAGAGAGACTCATCCCAGACGCCTCAGAAACCATGAGAGAGGAGAGACGCTTTGGCATTCCAGAGTTCCTGATTTATTGCAGAAAGCAAAAATTCAGTGTGTCTGCATAAGTTTGTGGGTGGGTGCATGTGACAGCGTGTGCGTGCACATGACTTTGTGTGTGTGCTGGGGTGGGTGGGGACACGTTAGGGAAGGAGAACATCTTGGAGCAAAAATGACTTTTCCAAAGAAGAACATCGTCTGCCTTGTGCTCCTGTCACCCAGGCCACAGAAAGCAGAGCAAACCATAAAAATGAAAGCTCCGTCCCCCGATAAACTAAGACAAATGACCACATGCCCCAAAGTCGCTCCAACCTTGAGGCCAGTAAGAGCGGGCCTGGAGGACCAGGTGGCCTTGAAATCCTCAGTTTGGCAAGAATCTTTGTATAACAGGGAGGGACAAGTCAGCCAGTCCTGGGTTGGTTACAGGACGCTGAGGCCTTGCCCTCACAGGCTTGGTGCCTGGGGTAAGTAGAGGGTTTTGCTTCAGCCCTGATGGCAGCACCCTGCCCTCTGCTCCTTCCTTCCTTTTTGCTTGCTTTGCAGAGATTTCCAGTCTAGTGCAGCAGTTCCCCATTAAAATAAATAGTGCTTTCCCGAGAACACATCTTCAATATTTCTGCAGTTGTGCCATAGCCAGCTAATGTGTAATGCTGTAGTTTAATAGTCTATTAAAACACAGCACCGCACATTAAAATCTCTGCTGTATCACTGCAGATCTACTTAACAAAGGCGAGGTACCCAGAAAGCACTATTCACTTGCTGAGAGTTGCTGCAACAGAACAGGGGAATTGTTTATGGCAGAAAAATTTAAAGGAGAAATAGGATGATGAGGGGGATGATAAACACCTCCTCTAACCACCCCCCTCCACCCCCAGTAGAGCGTTCCTTTGCCTCTCTGGAATGAACAGAAGCAGCTGGTGCAGTGGATTGCATCTGGAAATTCTTGGAGTTTAGTAACAAATCCCTTCAGATCAAATCTCATCACTCAGATCTTTATTTGTAAGCCCTTGTTTCCCCTCGCTCCTTCTCAGAGAGAGACAGGGTTCAGGAAAGCAGCCCCCAGCCAGGAAAATGCACCACCGCCTCCTCCCTCCAGAATGATCACCAGGGCAAGGGATTCGTCAAACAGCTGTAAATCCCCCCACTAACATCTCCCTCCTTTAGAAATTACAGCATATCCCACATCAAAGCATACCCGTTAGCTGCTGAGAGAATCAATAACAGAAATGAAGCAACACGAATGCTGGGTGTTTGGTGTAAACATCTGTATTGCAAATAACCCAAATATCACCTGAGAAATCCGGGAAATAAAACTCTTGGTATTGCAGCTTCTGTTGGGCCCCAGAGCGGCATTCTTGCAAGTAAACAGTCGAAATACTAGTAGCAGCTTTCCTGCAGAGTCAGACCACTGAAGGGAAAGAAGAAGAGACAAGGATGGGAAGCTTGAAGGGAGGGATGAGCAGAACAAATGACAGGAAAAAGGAAAGTGAGTAAGGAAATAAGGTAGAGAGCTGTAGAGGACACACGCACACGTTGGAATGGGCATCAGGAGATGTGGTGCTAGTCTCCAATCTGCCACTCAGTCACATGATGGATTGAGTCAGTAACCTTGGGATCATCATCCATACAATGATGAGGAGGACACGTACTCTCAAAATTTCCCTCCAGCTCTGTGATTCCATAGGCTCCATTTAAACTACACGATGGATGAGTATGTGCGTGGAGTATAGATAATTCTGTAAGTTTTGCTGTTGTTGTTAGTTGCCATGGAGTCGGCTCTCGCTCATGGAGACCCATATACAGCAAAACATTACCTGGTTCTGTGCCATCTTGAAGATTATTGGCAGGTTTGAGGCCATTGTTTCAGCCATTGTGTAGAGCCTTCCAAGCTAAAGGACTCCTCTTCCAGCCCTCTATCAGACAGTACTGTTATGATCCACAGGGTTTTCATTGGCTACTTTTTGAAAGTAGATGCCCAGGCCTTTCTTCCCGGTCTGTCTTAGCCTGGAAGCTCCACTGAAACCTGCCCACCATGGGTGACCCTACCAGTATTTGAAATACCAGTGACATAGCTTCCAGTGGCATAGCAACACATAGGCCATGACAGTACAACAGACTGACAGATGGGTGATGGTGATAAATTTTATTCATGTCTAGTCATCTTATTGGTTTTTGAACTCACAGTGTCACTAGATAATTGTTCGTTCTTTAATGTATCGAGCTACTACGAGGTATACAGCAGTTCCATGTGATACAGTTAGAGCTTGCTTGAATTTGCTGTGGAATTGCATTTTCCAAGCAAAGCTCCAAGTTGTCTCAATTTGGTCATTTAAACTAGGGGAATCTGCTCCCTGGATGCCAATCACTTGACACACCTTCTGCACGAGTTTATCCAGATAACAGCAATGCTTCAGCAACTCTCACATGGAGACTTGAGTGGCCCATGCTTTTCTACCCATGGAAGAAACAAAGAGGGCATTGCAAGGTTGTCATTTTCAGCGGCTTCCTCCCCCAGAGCTCTTCAAATCCTGTCCCATAAGTGCCAGCTGGGGCAGGGAGTGGCAACAGGGTTGGACTTATATCAACATCCAGCCCTTCTTAGATCTGCTCACATAGTTCACATGCATTTTGTGTGCTAACCTCACTCCTGGTCTCCCCTCCTCTCCAGCACTCATCTTTCCCACTATCCCAATAGCCTCACCTCCTTGCCTTTAATTTAATCTAATGGTCCGTTCTGAGTTGCCTGAAACCCTATTTGGACAGACCAACAAACAAACAAACCTGTTGCCTTTGAGTCGATTCCAATTCATAGCGATCCTATAGGACAAAGTAGAACTGCCCCATAGGGTTTCCAAGGAGCGACTGGTGGATTTGAACTGCCAACCTTTTGGTTTACAGGCATAGCTCTTAACCACTAAGCCACCAGGGCTCCATTTGGACAGACCAGTTGCAGTCAAATACTATGGGTGACCCTAAAGGTATTTGAAATTCCTGTGGCATAGCTTCCAGCCTCATGGCAGTTTGTAAGCCATCACAGTAGGACAAACTGACAGATGGATCTGCTCTAGGCAGCCCTTGTGTTAGGGAAGGGCCCTAAACTTTAAAGTCCTCAATGGTGCTATTGAGTCCTCACACTAACCCTTCCAGACAGGAATTGTCCACATTTTATAGATGGAAGAACAGAGGCAAAAAGGGGTTAAGTAATGGGCCCTATGACATACCAAGCAATGGGCAAAAATTAATATTTCAATTCAGTTCCTTCTGATCACCCAGTCACCATGGGGCTCTTTAGCCTATTAAGAACTCTGGGCCATAAAAAGATAAATAAGCTAGTGTCGTCTTCCTCAATGCATGTAAAACATTGGAGATGTAGGAAGGAAGTCCAGAAACGGCTATAGTATACAGGAAGAACAAGAGAGGACAAAACAAGTGTCTTTAGGAAGGTGGCAACAGCTTCGATTATTAGGTCTAAACGGCCTTTGAGAGTGGAGCAGGCAGGTCAGGAAGCATCTGTGGGCCCACTTCACAGCTCCTGGGTCCCACCACCGTAAGTGTAGAAATCACCTGATTCTCAAACAGGGTTTTCCTGTTCCCCAGGAATTTCCCAGAGTTCCCCAGGGGCCAGGTCCTTACCTTCAGCTCTACCAGGCAGGCAGGGGACAAGGAAGCCTGGGACAAGGAGGGGGAGCTCTGTGGAGGAGGAGCATTGAGGTGAAGGGGGAGGGGACCCTTGTGGTTGGGAGATAAACAGCGGGGCTGGGAGCCAGAGCTGATTTCTCCTCCCTTCTTCCCAGCTAGGGGCTGATAATTGTATGTGCGTGTCTTTGCGTGAAGGGCTCCCAAACTGAAGTGAGAATTACACCTACAAAACCTGGGAAGAGCTTTAAAGGAGGAACTATCCCACCCTTATCTCTGCCCCCCAGCTGTGAAGCTGATTGATGCTAATAACATTCCTGGGGAGCCTCTGTTAGCAACACTTGTTGGAGAGGCTGGGGGGAGAGAGAGAGAGAGAGAGAGAGAGAGAGAGAGAGAGAGAGAGAGAGAGAAGCTTGGGAAATGCTTGTTGATTTTCTTCTCAAAATAGTCCAGGTGGGAGGGGTGATACTGAGGAACGAAAATGTACAATACGGAGAATTTCACGGCTGTTGCCCAAGATAGTGCAGGGTAGCTGCCATCTAAAGACTAACGCCTAAAAGACTCTTGGTTGCTACCTTAGATGCAAGAATTTAGAAACCTGTCTCTAAATTAGAATAATCAAATTAATGCAGTGTCTCGTCCCTTAGGCTCCTCTTTACGTTTCCAATATAGAATTGGAGGAGAAATGAGGATTAAAAGATCTGGGCTCTAGTCTTTATCAGCTGTGTGACCTTGAGAACTCCTTGTAATAACCTCGTGAGTCTAGATTGCTCATCAGTAACTCCACAGTGTTGTTACTAAAAAACAAAAGAGATCATGAAGGTGAAAGCACTTAGCACACTGTAGAATGCTATACCAACAACATATATTTATTGCATCCTAGGTTAAACCTTGAGAGGTCCAAAATCCTGTATCAATTGCCAAAGAGTCGATTTGGACTCATGGAGACCCCATGCATGACAGAGTAGAACTGAACTCCCTAAGGTTTTCAATGGCCGATTTTCTGGAAGTAGATTGCCAGGCCTTTATTCCAAGGTGCCTCTGGCTGGAATCTAACTGCCAACCTTTCACTAAGCAGCCTAGCACCTTAACCTTTTGCACCCCCCAGGGAGTCTCAGAATCCCATAGGCCAGTTTAATGGGTATCAAGACCTTGTCTAAGTCCTCTGGCTTCCTCGTTACCGACTTCACAGAGGTCAGACACATGTATCAGAAGTTCTTTGATGCCCTTAGCAGCTTTCAAGATGCTCTGCCAGGGGAAACCAGTGAACTCACTCCAAGAGGCTAACTTTCACCTAACAGAGGGATGCTGAAAACCCTGCCCCTAAGTGAGTGCTTTGCCAAAAAGCCCTACACAGGCATGAGGCAGGAAAAGAAATTGGGAGGGTGGAGTGTTGTTCCTCTGGCCAGGCAAGGCAGAGTGGACCATGGACATCTTTAAAGGGGACCCTGGTTCACCTCCTGCCAAGGGGTTGCTGGGTTTTACATCTTCCAGGCCTCTCACCAAGGACGCAGTCTATCCTTGGGTCTGGCTGGAGAAACAGCATGCCTCGTTCTTCTCTAGACCTCCCAGGACCTTGGCAGGTAGGTTTGGTGCAGACCAGAACTCGCCACAATCAATCAAGGTGCTTGGTTTTATAAGTGCTTTTCTCTGTGTCTAAGCACCTGTGTATCTCCCAAGTGCCCAACCCCAATAAGGAGGGTCAGGCCCCCTGAGTTTCCTCCCTCAACTCCTCACTGCTGTCTGCCCCTAGGGTCCTGAGATGCAAAATGCATGTGCAGAACCACCCTAGCCCTTCAGTCCTCTCATTTACTCGGGATGCGCTTTACACCTCTTTGTTATCCCCTTGCCCAGGCTCACCTTTGATTGTTTTTCCTCCTTCCTCTACGAAAATCTATTCTACAGAAAGAAAATTTTATCACCTGTCATATTGAGACTTAGACCTTATGCTCCTTCTCAGACTCCCTTAACTTCCTCCTCTTCCCCCCATCCCCCCTCACTTTCTCTGTGTTAGTCCCCTACCCAAGCCACGTTATCCCTTGTCATGGATTGAGTTGTGTCCCCCCAAAATATCTGTCAGCTTGGCTGGGTCATGATTCTCAGTGTTGTATGATTGTGTAATCTGATGCAGTTTCCTATGTGTTGTAAATTCCATCACTATGATGAGATTATATGTGATCTCCTTATGTGTTGTAAATTCTATCACTGTGTTGAGGTTATACTGATGAGGTTGACAAGATTAATGTCTTAATGCAATCTCTTTTGAGATATAAAAGAGAGAAGCGAGCAGAGACACATGGGAACTTCGTACCACCAAGAAAGCAGTGCTGGGAGCAGAGCACGTCCTTTGGACCTGAGGTTCCCGCGCTGAGATGCTTCCAGACCAAGGGAAGACGGATGCATCACAAGGACCTTCCAGACCAAGGGAAGATTGATGACAAGACCTTTCTCCAGAGCCAACAGAGAGACAAAGCCTTCTTCTGGAGCTGATGTCCTGAATTTGGACTTGCAGACTACTGGATTGTGAGAGAATAAATTTTTCTTGTTAAAAGCCATCCACTCGTGGTATTCCTATTAGAGCAGCACTAGATGACTAAGACACGTGTGTTTTTTTTTAGAGCAGTTTTGGGTTTACAGGAAAAATGTGCAGGAAGTACAGAGAGTTCCCATTCACCCCCTTCTCCCTGCACATAATTTCTCCTATTAGCATCTTGTCTTCCCGTGGGACAGTTGTTACTGTTGATGCACCAATATTGACGTGTTATTATTAACTAAAGTCCATGGTTTACATTAGGGGTCACTGTCTGTTATGCAGTCCTATGAGTTTTGACAGATGTGTGATTACAGCCTCGTAAAGAATGGTTTCACTGCCCTTAAAATGCCTGTGCTTCACGTATTCATACCTCTCCCTGATCCCTGACAACCACTTATCTTTTTACTCTCTCTGTAGTTTTGCCTTTTCCAGAATGTCATATAGTTTGGAATCACACAGGCTGTAGCTTTTTTGGGGACTTCCACTTTGAGATTTGAATGCAACACCACTGTACAAGGTGTGGTATCTGGCTTCCTGGATTATATAATCTAACCGCCCTCTGGGGTGAAACTTGACCAACATGAGATGGGAGATGGGAGAGAGCTGGCAATAAATCCCTCTCCTTTGTCCTGCCTGTGTATACTATTCTGGGGTGTAAGGTGTTTTCTTGCTTGCAGCCCTTCCAGAGAAGTCCCTGTGTCAATAAACTCTCTGCTAAGTCCTGAGTGGGCTCTCTTCTTGGCTAGCTTCCTCCAGAGGGGAAGCGCCTCCTATGGAATCACCTCACATCTTGATTTACCTCACCTCCCTTTTAGCTTCTCCACCGCAGGCTTCCACCCAAACCAGTTGCCGGAGAGTCAACTCCAACTCATGGCGCGATCCCATGTGTGTCAGAGTAGAGCTGTGTTCCACAGAGTTTCCACTGGCTGATTTTTCGGAAACAGGTCTTCAGGACTTTTGAGGTGCTTCTAGGTGGACTCAAACCACCAGCCTTTCTGTTGGCAGCTGAGCATGTTCACTATTTGTACCACCCGGGGATTCCTGGGCTTGTACCTCTCACTTTAATCCTTGCCCTAGTCTCTGCTTTTCTGGAGAACCAGAGCCGAGACACCTATTTTATTTTACTGTGGGATCAAGACACACTTCTTTCCTTCTCCTTATAGGTATTTTCATCTTAAGATATCTCTAATTTTAGCCTCTGTTTGTATTTTTTTTTAATCCTTAAAGAAAGGGTGTGAAGGAGGAAGAGAAGGAATGAGGTGGGGGGAGGAGAGATGGAGGGTTCCTTGTTCCAAAGAGCACACTCCATAGGCCCTTTTGGGAGCCCTGGCAAGTGCAGTGGTTAAGCATTCGGCTGCTAACCAAACGGTTGACAATTTCAAGCCGCCAGCTGTTCCTTGGAAGCCCTATGGGGCAGTTCTACTCTGTCCTGTAGGGTCGATATGAGTTGGAATTGACTCAACAGCAATTTTTTTTGTGTGTGTGTGCATTTATTCTTTTATTTTTTTAATTGTACTTTAGGTGGAGGTTTACAGAACAAATAGTTTCTCATTAAACAGTTAGTACACATATTGTTTTATGACAATGGCTAACACTGTCCCTTCTCAACCTATTACCAGCTTTCCTGTCCCCTCCTGCCTTGTAGTCCTTGTCCCTGGGCTGTTGTGCCCTATTAGTCTCGTTTTGTTTTATGGGCTGTCTAATCTTTGGCTAGATGGTGAACCTCAGGAGTGACTTCATTACTGAGCTAAAACGGTGTCCGGGGGCCATACTCTTGGAGTTTCTCCAGTCTCTGTTGGCCAGTAAGTCTGGTCTTTGTTGGTGAGTTAGAATTTTGTTCTACATTTTTCTCCAGCTCTGTATGGGACCCTTTGTTGTGATCCCTGTCAGAGCAGTCCCTGGTGGTAGCCGGGCACCATCTAGTTATACTGGACTAAGTCTAGTGGAGGCCATAGTAGTTGTGGTCCATTAGTTCTTTGGACTAATCTTTCCATTGTATCTTGTTTTCTTCATTCTCCCTTGCTCCCGAAGAGGTGGGATCAGTGAAGTATCTTAGATGGCTGCTCACAGTCTTTTAAGACCCCAGACGCTACTCATCAAGGTAGAATGTAGAACATTTTCTTTATAAACTGTTATGCCAATAGAGCTAGATGTTCCCCGAGATCATGGTCCCCACAGCCCTCAGCCCAGCAATTCAGTCCCTCAGGGAGTTTGGTTGTGTCTATGGAGCTTCCATGACCTTTCCTTGTACAAGTTGTGCTGGCTTCCCCAGTACTGTCTACTGTCTTACCCTTCACCAAAGTTACCACTTATATATATTGTCTATTTAGTATTTCCTGCCCCCACAGTTCCCATCCCTTGTAACCAACAAAGATTGTTTCTTTTTGTGTGTAAACTTTTTCATGAGTTTTCACAGTGGTGGTCTCATACAGTATTTATCCTTTTGACTTATTTCACTCAGCATAATGTCTTCCAGTTTCATCCGTGTTATGAGATGCTTCACAGATTCATCATTTTTCTTTATTATTGCATAATACTCCATTGTGTGTATGGACCATAGTTTGTTTATCCATTCATCTGTTGATGGGCATCTAGGTTGTTTCCATCTTTTTACTATTGTGAAAGGTGCTACAATGAACATGGGTGTGCATATGTCTATTCATGTGATGGCTCTTATTTCTCTGGGATATATTCCTAGGAGTGGGATTGCTGGATTGCATGGTATTTCTATTTCTAGTCTTCTAAGGAAGCACCATATCTTTTTGCAAAATGGTTGTATCATTTTGCATTCCCACCAGCAGTGCATAAGAGCTCTGATCTCCCCACAGCCTCTCCAACATTTGTTATTTCCAGTTTTTTTGATTCTTGCCAGTAATGCAAGGGTGAGATGGTTTCTCATTGTGGTTTTGATTTGCATTTCTCTAATGGCTACTTATCACGAGCATTTCCTCTTGTGTTTGTTGGCCGCTTGAATATCTTCTGTGGTGAAGTGCCTGTTCGTTTCCTTTGCCCGTTTTTTAATTGGATTATTTGTCATTTTGTTGTAAAGGTGTTGGATTTTCTTACAGATTTTAGAGATTAGACCTTTGATTTGTAATGTCTAAAAATTTTTTTCCCAGTCTGTAGGCTCTCTTTTTACTCTTTTGGTGAAGTCTTTTGATGAGCATAAGTGTTTAATTTTTAGAAGATCCCAGTTATCTAGCTTATCTTCTGGAGTTTGTATGTTGTTGGTTATGGTTTGTATCCCGTTAATGCTGTGTATTAGGGCCTCTAACATTGATCCTATCTTTTCTTCTATGAACTTTATAGTTTTTGGCTTTATATTTAGGTCTTTGAATTAGTTTTTGTATATGGTGTGAGGTATGGGTCCTGTTTCATTTTTTTTGTAGATGGACATCCAGTTTTGCCAGCACCATTTGTTAAAAAGACTACTCCCCATTTGGTGGACTTTGGGCCCTTGTGGAAGATCAGGTGACCGTAGGTGGATGGATTTACATCTGGGTTCTCAATTCTATTCCATTGGTTAATGTATCTGTCGTTGTACCAGTAGCAGGCTGTTTTGACTACCGTAACTGTATAGTATGTTCTGAGGTCAGGTAGTGCGAGTCCTCCTACTTTAGTCTTCTTCAGTACAGCTTTACTTATCCGGGGCTTCATCCCTTTCCATATAATGTTAATGATTAGTTTTTCCATCTCTTTAAAGAATGTTGTTGGTATTTGGATAGGGATTGCACAGTATTTGTAAATTACTTTGGGTAGAATTGTCATTTTCACAGTGTTGAGTCTACCTATCCATGAGCATGGTATGTTTTTCCATTTATGTAGCTCTCTTTTGGTTTTTTGCAGTAGTGTTTTGTAGTTTTCTTTGTATAGGTCTCTTACATCCCTGGTTGGATTTATTCCTAAGTATTTTATTTTTTTAGGGGCTATTATAAATGCTATTGTTTTCCTGATTTCCTTTTCATTGTTCTCTTTATTGGTGTATAGGAATCCAACTGATTTTTGTATGCTTATCTCATATCCTGCTACTCTGCTGAATCTTTCTATTAATTCCAGTAGTTTTCTCATGAAGTCTTTAGGGTTTTCTATGTATAGTATATCATCTGCAAACAGGGACAGTTTAACTTCTTCATTACCAATTGGGATGCCCTTTATTTCTTTTTCTTGCCTTGTTGCTCTAGCTAGGACTTCCAGCACAGTGTTAAATAGGAGTGGTGATAAAGGGCATCCTTGTCTTGTTCCTGTTCTCAAGGGGAATGTTTTCAGCTTCTCTCCATTAAGAATGATGTTGGCCATCGGTTTTGCATAGATACCCTTTATTATGTCGAGGAACTTCCCTTCTATACCTATTTTATTGAGAGTTTTAATCAGGAATGGGTGTTGGACTTTGTCAAATGCCTTTTCTGTGTCAATTATAAGATGATCATGTAATTCTTTTCTTTCCTTTTATTTATGTGGTGGATTACGTTGATTAATTTTCTAATGTTGAACCATCCTTGCATACCTGGTATGAATCCTACTTGGTCATGGTGTATTCTTTTTTTGATATGATGCTGAATTCTATTGGCTAGAATTTTGTTGAGAATTTTTGCATCTATATTCATGAGAGATATTGGTCTGTAATTTTCTTTTTTTATGACGTGTTTGCCTGGTTTTGGTATCAGGGTTATGCTGGCTTCATAGAATGAATTTGGAAGTGTCGCTTCCTTTTCTATGTTCTGAAATAGTTTGAGTAGTACTGGTATAAGCTCTTTCATGAAGGTTTGGCAGAATTCCCCAGTGAAGCCATCTGGGCCAGGGCTTTTTTTTTGTTGTGGTTTTTTAAATTAGCTTTTTAATTTCTTCTCTTGTTATGGGTTTGTTGAGATTTTCAACATCACTTTGTGTTAGTTTGGGTAGGTAGTGTGTTTGTAGAAATTTATCCATTTCCTCTAGGTTTTCAAATTTGTTGGAGTATAGTTTTTCATAATACTGTTATGATCCTTTTTAATTCAGTTGGGTCTATTGAAGTGTCCTTCATTTCATTTCTTATTTGGGTTATTTGCATCCTCTCCTGTTTATTTTTTTTCTGTCAGTCTGGCCAGTGGTTTGTTGATTTTGTTGATCCTTTCAAAGAACCAACTTCTGGTTTTCTTGCTTCTTTTTCTTGTTTTTCTGTTCTCTTATTCATTTATTTCTGCTCTGATCTTTATTATTTCCTTTCTTATGGTGGCTGTGGGCTTTTTTTGCTGTTCTCTTTCTGTTGGTTCAAGTTGTGTATTTAATGTTTTGATTTTGTCCCTTTCTTCTTTTTTGATGTATGTATCTGTTGCTATAAATTGTCCTCTGAAGACTGCCTTTGCTGTGTCCCGGAGGTTTTGGTATGATGTGCTTTCATTCTTATTTGATTCTAGGAATTTTTTTATTCCATCTCTGATTTCTCCTATTACCCAGTGATTTGTAAGCAAGGTGTTATTCAGTTTCCATGTAATTGATTTTTTTCCCTTGCTCTTCCTGTTGTTAATTTCTACCTTGTTGGCATTGTGGTCAGAGAAGACACTGTGTATTATTTCAGTGTTTTGGATTTTGTTGAGGGTTGCTCTGTGGCCTAGGATGTGGTATATTCTGGAGAAAGTTCCACATGTGTTGGAAAAGAAAGTGTACTTTGCAGTTGTTGAGTGGAATGTTCTATATATGTCTGTGAGGTCAAGTTGGCTAATTGTCCCCTTTATGTTTTCTGTATCTTTGTTGAGTTTCTTGCTAGATGTTCTGTTCTTTACCAAGACTGGTGTGTTGAAGTCTCATACTATTATAGTGGAACTGTCAGTTTCTCTTTTCAGTGCTTTTAGACTTTGTTTTATGTATTTTGGAGTCCTGTCATTGGGTGCGCAGATGTTTATTATGGTTATGTCTTCATGATGGATTGTGCCTGTAATCACTATATAGTGTCCTTTTTGTCTTTTATGGTGGATTTTGTTTTAAAGTCTATTTTATCTGAGATTAGTATTGCCACTCCTACTCTTTTGATATATTTTTTCCATCCTTTGATTTTTAATAAATTTACATCTTTGTTTCTTAGGTGTGTCTCTTCTAGACAGCGTATTGATAGGTCCTGTTTTCTTAACCATTCTGTCACTCAGTGTCTCTTTATGGGTGCATTTAGGGCACTTAAATTCAGTGTAATTATTGACAGATGCGAGTTTATTGCCGTCGTTTTGTAGTGCTGTTTTTTGTGGTGCTGTTGTTTTCTTTGTTCCTTTTACTCTCCTGTGCTGAATTCCTTGTTTGTGGATTTTTTTTTCATTTCTTTTGTTTTTGTAGATTTTGTTTTTACTGAGACTTTATGTTTTTCTTCTTTATTTTGATGAGTAAGTTCGTTAACTTTCTTTGTGGTTACCTTGAACTTACCCTTATCTTCCTAGGTTTGAACCAGTCTATTATTACATGGTATCACCTTGCCTTTCTCTCCATTAGAAACATTTATTCCCTCTTTTATTGTTCTGATGTTGTTTTCATTTACAGATTAATATCTCTGGTTCCCTGCTGTAATTCTTTTGGTTTTGGATAGTCCTTGAGAGTTCATTTCTTAGGTTGGTATCTGGCTGGTAAGATCCTCCTTCCTAGATTCAGACTATGGTCTGATGTTGTTTGTTCTCAGACCAAAGGACTCCCTTTAATAATTCTTGTAAGTTTGGTTTGGTTTTTACATAGTCCCTTAATTTCTGTTTATCTGGAAATGTCCTAATTTCACCATCATATTTGAATGAGAGTTTTGCAGGATAGATTATTTTTGGTTGGCAATTTTTTTCTCTCAATGTTTTGTATATGTCATCCCATTGCCTTCTTGCCTGCATGGTTTCTGCTGAATAATCCGAGCTTAGTGTTATTGTTTCTCCTCTATATGTGACTTTTTGTTTTTCTTGAACTGCTCTCAGGAGTCTTTCTTTCTCTTTGGTTGTAGTGAGTGTGATTATGATATGCCTTCATGATTTTCTTTTGAGGTCTATATGGGGTTCGTTGAGCTTTTTGGAGGGTCAGCTTTTCATCTTTCTTGATATTGGGTAAGTTTTCTGTCAGCAATTCTTCAATGATCCTCTCTATGTTTTTTCCCTCTCTTCTGGAACTCTGATCACTCACAGATTTTGCTTTTGATTGTATCCCACAGAATTCTCAGGGTTTCTTCATTTTTCTTCTTTCTTTTTTCTGATTTTTCCTCAAACACTTTTGTATCCAAGTGTTTGTCTTCAGTTTTGCTAATCCTGTCTTCCATTGTTTCAGACCTGCTCCTCAGCCCTTAATGACACTGTCCATTTCTGAAATCTCATTGTTTATCTTTTGGATTTCTAATAGTTGTTTAATATGTTTTCTAGTTGTGAATTTATTTTAGCATTTTGTTCCTGTATTATTTTCCTGAATTATTCCATTTTTTGTCTGTATTTTCCATGAATTTGTATGCCTTTTCCATGAATTTCTCTACTTTTTCCTCATTTTTGTCTGCTTTTTGCTTCAACTCTTGATAGATCTGAATATTAGAGATTTGAATTCCCTATCAGGCAATTCTAGTGCCTTTTCTTCTACTGGAAAGTCATCTGGTGTTTTATTTTGGATACGTACTGGAACCATCTTGTCCTTTTTTTATATGTTTTGAATTGCCTGCTGTCTTTGGTGCATTCAGTAGTTATTTTACTCATTTATTGATTGTAGATTTGTTTGTTTTGTCCTACTTTTTTGTTTTGTTTGGTTATGTCAGAGCAGGTGGGCTGTGCATTCTTTGCTCATCTGTGGGCGCAATACTTTTTGCCTCATTCTCCAATGTGCAGGATCATTGGCTCAGGTATAGTACAGCAAGGCAAGTCTAGCTGAAAGGGATTTGCTGGGATGGGTTGTGGCACATACTGTGGCCAACAGGGTGGTCTGGGAATCAGTGCAGTGCAGGTTTGGGTAGGCTGTGCCTCTGCTGCTTGGGGGTGTAATGTTCAGCACATGGTGCAGGTAAGCAGGAAGGAGGGGAGAGACTGTGATGTGTGGATCTAAGATGGGTATGGGGAAGAGGAGAGAAAGGAGAGAGGAACATGAGCCAAAAACATACAAACAAACAAAAAACAAAAAAAAGTGCTAAGGGAGTTTGCCATTGGAGTGGAGAGATGAGAGGCTGAGAAATAGAGAAAAACATAAAGAGTAAAAAAGAAAACGGGTAAAAGGAAAAAATGAATAAATAAAAATTTGAATGAAAGAAAGAAAAGAAAAGCTCCAAGGGATCCCACTGGAGCAGCTGCAAGGACTGGGGAATTTGCTCTCAGGCTGTGAATTACAGCCCGGCCGGAAGGGGTAGAGGTGTCAGACAGTACCAGGTATTCAGGAGACAGGAAGGGAAAGTAAGAATAGGGAGATGAGAAACTGAGAAATGAAGAAAGACAAAAAGGGAAAAAGAAAACAAGACAAAACAAACAAAACCTCAAAATACAAAAACAAAAAAACACAAAACCAAAAAAAAAAAAAAAAAAGAAAAGCAAGAAACAAGAAATGCTCCCAGGGATCTCTCTGCGTGGCTGCGAAGACTGAGGGAATAGCTCCCAAGCCACACATTACTACCTGGCTAGAAGGCGCTCCTAAAATGAGAAAAGAAAAAGAAAACAAACAAACAAACAAATCAAAACAAACAAACAAAAGCCCCGTGGATCCCACCAGTGTAGCGGCATGGGCCAGGAAGCAGTTCCACAGTCGAGTGGCATTTCACAGCCTTTCAGGAAGAAGCAAGGATGGCACAAGGAGCCAGGTATTTGAGAGAAAGGAGTGGAAGGTGGTGATAGGTATGGAAGAAACTAAAAGAAGCAGAAAAAAGCACACCAGCAACCAACAAATTGCACTTAGGGAGCCGGCCAGTGCAGGCCGGTGTAATCCAGCAGCACAGGGATGAACCGGTGTTTCCCTGCCAAGAGACTGTGGCCGCAGGAAGCAGAGGAGGCTAAGTAGGGGTGAAGAAGGGTTGGGGGTGGGAAAGCATGTATCGCTGGTTACAGGTTATTCTGTCTCCTGCTGGGAGCTCCGTGAAGCAGAACTCCCTGTTCACTGATCTCTGACAGGAGTCCAAGATGGTGGATCCAGGCTGATAGGGGACCTCTGCATGCATCTCTCCTTGCTCTCTGTTCTCTGTCAGTTTCTTATTGCATTCGGTGCTTGGCTGAGTTCTTTATCTCTTCATTTGATGCTTAGGGTTTCAAGACTGATGTTTGTCTCTGACTTCGTTTTCAGGATCTTTGCTGTGGAGGGATGGCGTGGTGCTTCTGGCTATAGCACCATGTTGCCCAGAAGTCCTTAATGGGTTTTTTTTTTTTTTAAATAGGCGCTCTTATACTACCTTGGAGCCCTGGTGGTGCAGTGCTTAAGAGCTATGACTGCTAACCAAAAGGCTGGCAGTTCAAATCCACCAGCCGCTCCTTGGAAACCCTATGGGGCAGTTCTACTCTGTCCTATAGGGTCGCTATGAGTCAGAATCAACTTGATGGCAATGGGTATGGTATAGTATGTACTACCTTAGGGGGAAGATCTGCTATTTTATATATAAAGTTTCAAGGGTTTTAGACAAAGGGAGCCCTGGCACTCAGAAATCTAGGTGAGGTGGGATTTAGGATGAACAACTTGGCAAGCCTTTTCCAAGCTTGGCTGGGAGGGGCTTAGAAAAGGCTCATTTCTGTCCATTGACTAAAAACTTGGCCAGAATGGAGAAATCATAACACGGACAATTCAATCACTGCTCAGGACTGGCTTCAGTTCTTTTTCTTTTTTTTCTTTTTAAATCCAATATAATCAATGAAAGGGTTTTTGAAAAATGGACCGTAGAACTCTAAGAAGTCTTGAAACGGACTTTTAATCTGCATTGCTTCTCTCACAGCTTTTTAATTCAGCCAATCATCCCATTAGCCAGGCCGACAGGCAGAGCCAGCAGTAGTGGAAGGTTCGTGGAGCTGGGCTGTTCTTCTCTAGGTGCTCCAATCCCACAGGCAGCCTCTGTAACTGCGACAGGCTCCTGGGAAGCGGTGCTCAGCTCTGTGGCCGCATCCTAAATAAGAACATCTCTGATGTGCAAATTGCAGAAACTGGCTTCTCCCTCTACTTTTCTGCCAGGAAACGAAGAATGCACTGAAGAGGAACATTTAGTGTATGAGAACCGTTTGTTTCCATTTCACTGTATCTGTGTGTCTTGTTTTATGGATTCAGGGGAGACAGCAGGAGGGACCAGAGTGGAAAAGCACTGGATGTTGAATTGGCACAGCCACATGGCCAGGAAAGGCAATTCCAGCTACTAAAAGGCAAAAGTGCCACTTACTCTCTGTTCATCTCCCATGCTCATGCAAATGTACAAGAGGCCACAGGTTTCAGCTATCATAAAAAGCCTTGTGCTGTATGGTGGGAAGAACATCGAACACTCCATAAGCTGGGTTTAAATCATAGTTACAACACTTACTGTATACATGACCGATGGTTAAGATTTTGTGTCATCTTGGGTGGGCCATGATTCGCAGTGTTTTAATGTAATCACTCCCATGACTGAATATACTGTGAGTAGCCAGTCAGATGAAAGGGAGTCTTCTTGGGGGTGTGGCCCGTATCTGTATATAAGCAGACGTTCTGGCTTTTTACTCTCTCTGGGTCCTGCAGCTGTTTCCTGTCATCTCATCTCCCGTTCTTGGGACTTGAAATGTCAGCTTATCTGTTGAACCTAGGATTCGTCCATCTGCACAGCCTGTGAGCGGGAGCCTTGCTCTCTGAACTGCCGATCTTAGGCTTGCTAGCTTCTGCGGTCATGTGACATGGGAGAGGCCTCTACCCTGATCCAAGGACTTGGGACGTTCTAGCCTCTACAATCCTGTGAGTTGTTTCCTTGATATAATCTCTCTCTATATATATTTATACACTTCACTAGTTTTGCTTCTCTAGAGAACCCAGCCTAAGACAGTGACCTTGCAGAAGTCAGATCTTCCCTCAACTTCTCATTATCTGTGAAATGGAGATAATCCTTCCTTTTCCTGTACGTTCAGCCCCTCCCTTTCTACGGCCTATTCTCTAAGTGCATTTAAGCATGATTTAAAAAGGTGATTAAGAGCTTGGATTCTAACCAAAAGATTGGCAGTTTGAATCCACCAGGTTCTCCTTGAAAACCCTATGGGGCAGTTCTGCTCTGTCCTATAGAGAGAGTCACTATGAGTTGGAATTGATTAGACGGCAACCAGTCCAATCCCTGTCTGAAGAGTTGGCCTCGGAAATTGTTTTACTTCTGGGCTGATAGAGAATCCAGGGGCCATGCTTTCCGGGGTTCCTCCAGTCTCAGTCAGACCATCAAGTCTGGTCTTCTTACTAGAATTTGAGTTCTGCATCCCACATTTCTCCCGCTCTATGCAGGACTCCCTGTTGTGTTCCCTGTTGGAGCAGTCGGTGGTAGCCGGGCACCATCTAGTTCTTCTGGTCTCAGGCTGATGAAGTCTCTGGTTTACGTGGCCATTTCTGTCTCTTGGGCTACTGCTTTCCTTGTGTCTTTGTTGTTCTTCATTCTCCTTTACTCCATGTGGTTGGGACCAATTGATGCATCTTAGAAGGCCGCTTGCAAGCTTTTAAGACCCCAGATGCCACGCACCAAAGTAGGATGCAGAACATTTTCTTAGTAAGCTTTGTTATGCCAATTGACCTAGGTGTCCCCTGAAAGCATGGTCCCCAGATCTCTAGCCCTGCTACTCTGTCCCTCAAAGTATTTGATTGTATTCAGGAAACTTCTTAGCTTTGTTTTAGTCCCATTGTGCTGACTTCCACTGTAGTGTGTGCTGTCTTTCCCTTCACCTAAGACAATTCTTATCTACTATCTAGTTAGTAAATAACCCTCACCCTCCCTCCCCACCCTTGTAACCATCAAAGAATGTTTTCTATGTTTAAACCTTTGCTTCAGTTCTTATAATAATGGTCTTATACAATATTTTTCCTTCTGTGACTGACTAAATTCACTCAGCATGATGACCTCCAGCTTCCTCCATGTTGTGTTTCACGGCTTCATCCTTGTTCTTTAACAGTGTGTAGTATTCCATTGTATGGATATACCATAATTTGTTTATCTATTTTTCCGTTGATGGGCACCTAGGTTGTTTCCATCTTTTTGCTATTGTGAAAGGTGCTGCAATGAACATAGGTGTGCATATATCTATTTGTGTGATGGCTCTTATTTCTCTAGGATATATTCCAAGGAGCAGGACAGCTGGATCATATGGTACTTCTATTTCAAGCTTTTTAAGGAAGTGCCAAATCGATTTCCAAACTGGTTGTACCATTTTACATTCCCACCAAGAGTGTATAAGTGTTCCAGTCTCTCCACAACCTCTCCAGCATTTATTATTTTGTGTTTTTGGATTAATGCTAGCCTTGTTGGGGTGAGATGATATCTCATTATGGTTTTGATCTGCATTTCCCGAATGGCTAATGATTGTGAGCATTTCTTCATGTGTTTGTTAGCCGCCTGAATATCTTCTTTGGTGAAGAACCTGTTCATATCCTTTGCCCATTTTTTAATTCAGTTATTTGTCTTTTTGTTGTTGAAGTTTTGCAGTATCTTATAGATTTTAGAGATTAGACAATGACTGGATTTGTTGTAGCCAAAAATTTTTTCCCAGTCTGTAGGTTGTCTTTTGACTCTTTTGGTGAAGTCTTTTGATGAGCATAAGTGTTTGATTTTTAGGAGCTCCCATTATCTAGTCTCTCTTCTGGTGCTTGTGGTTCATATTGTGTTTATGCCATGTATGAGGACTCCTAGCATTGTCCCTATTTTTTCTTCCATGATCTTTACCGTTTTTGCTTTTATATTTAAGTCTTTGATCCATTTTGAGTTAGTTTTTGTGCATGGTGTGAGGTATGGGTCTTGTTTCAGTTTTTTGCAGATGGATATTCAGTTATGCCAGCACCATTTGTTAAAGAGACTGTGTTTTCCCCATTTAACGGACTTTGGGCCTTTGTCAAATATCAGTTGCTCATAGGTGGATGAATTTTTGTCTGGATTCTTATTTCTGTTTCATTGGTCTATGTATCTGTTGTTGTACCACTACCAGGATGTTTTGACTACAGTGGTGGTATAATATTTTCTAAAATCAGGTAGTGTGAGGCCTCCCACTTTGTTCTTCTTCTGGAGTAATGCTTTACTTATTCAGGGACTCTTCCCTTTCCATATGAAGTTGGTGATTTGTTTCTCCATCTCATTAAAAAATGTTGGTGGAATTTGGATAGGGATTTCATTGTATCTGTAGATTGCTTTGGGTAGAATTGATGTTTTCACTATGTTGAGTCTACCTATCCATGAGCAAGGTATGTTTTTCCACTTATGCAGGTCTCTTTTGGTTTCTTGCAGTAGTGTCTTGTAGTTTTCCTTGTATAGATCTTTTACATCCCTGGTTAGATTTATTCCTAAGTATTTTATCTTCTTGGGGGCTATTATAAATGGTATTGATTTGTGATTTCCTCTTCGAGGTTCTCTTTGTTGGTGTAAAGGAATCCAACTGATTTTTATATGTTTATCTTGTATCCTGAAACTTTGCTGAAAGTCTTCTATTAGTTCCAGTAGTTTTCTTGTGGATTCTTTGGGGTTTTCTGTGTATAAGATCATATCACCTGCAAATAGAGATACTTTGACTTCTTCTCTACCAATTTGGATGTCCTTTATTTCTTTTTCTAGCCTAATTGCTGTGGCTAGGACCTCTAGCACAACGTTGAATAAGAGTGGTGATAGAGGGCATCCTTGTCTGGTTCCTGTTCTCAAGTGGAATACTTTCAAAGTCTCTCCATTTAGGATGATGTTGGCTGTTGACTTTGTATAAATGCCCTTAATTATATTGAGGAATTTCCCTTCTATTGCTATTTTTTTTGAGAGTTTTTGTCATAAATGGGTGTTGGACTTTGTCACATGCCATTTCTGCATTGATTGATAAGATCTTGTGGCTCTTGTCTTTTGTTTTATTTATGTGATGGATTATACTGATTGTTTTTCTAATGTTGAACCATCCTTGCATACCTGGTATAAATCCCACTTGATCATGATGAATTACTTTTTGATATGTTGCTGAATTCTACTGGCTAGAATTTTGTTGAGGATTTTTGTGTCAAAATTCATGAGGGATATCAGTCTGTAATTTACTTTTTTTGTGGTATCTTTACCTGGTTTTGGTATCAGGATTATGCCGGCTTCATAGAATGAGTTTGGGAGTATTCCATCTTTTTCTATGCTCTGAAATACCTTTAGTAGTAGTGGTGTTAACTCTTCTCTGAAAGTTTGGTAGAATTCTCAAGTGAAGCCATCTGGGCCAGGGCTTTTTTTTGTTGGGAGTTTTTTAAATTATCTTTTTAATCAATTCTTTTGTTATGGGTTTATTTAGTTGTTCTACCTCTGTTTGTGTTAGTTTAGATAGGTAGTGAGTTTCTAGAAATTTGTCCATTTCCTCTAGGATTTCAAATTTGTTAGAGTACAATTTTTATGGTATTCTGTTATGATTCTTTTAATTTCATTTGGGTTGGTTGTGATATTAGCCTTCTCCTTTCTTATATGGGTTATCTGCTTCCTCTTCTGTTTTTCTTTTGTCAGTTTGGCCAATGGTTTATCAATTTTGTTGATCTTTTCAAAGAGCCAGCTTTTGGTCTTGTTAGCTCTTTCAGTTGTTTTTCTATTTTCTATTTCATTTAATTCTTCTCTAATTCTTATTATTTCCTTCTTCTGGCACCTGAGGGCTTCTTTTGCTGCTCTCTTTCTACTTGTTCCAGTTGTAGGGTTAATGTTTTGATTATGGCCCTTTATTCTTTTTGGATGTGTGCATTTATTGCTATAAACTGACCTCTGATCACTGCTTTTGCTGTATCCCAAAGGTTCTGGTAGGATGTGTTTTTGTGTTTTCGTTCTTGTTTGATTCTATGAATTTCTTTATTCCGTCCTGAATTTCATCTATAACCCAGTAGTTTTTGAGCAAGGTGTTGTTCAGTTTCCATGTGTTTGATTTTTTTTCTGTGCTTTTTGTGTTGTTGATTTCTACTTTTATGGCTTTATGGTCAGAAAAGATGCTTTGTAATATTTCAATGCTTTGAATTTTGTTAAGGCTTGCTTTATGGCTTAATATGTGGTCTATTCTGGAGAATGTTCCATGTGCGTTGGAAAAGAAAGTATACTTGGCTGCTGTTGGGTGCAGGGTTTGGTATATGTCCATGAGAACAAGTTGGTTGATTGTAGTATTCAGTTCTTCTGTGTCTTTGCTGAGTTCCTTTCTGGATGTTCTGTCCTTCACCAAAAGTGGTGTGTTGAAGTCTCCTATTACTACTGTGGAGCTGTCTATCTCTCTTTTCAGTATTGTTAGAGTTTGTTGTGTTTTGGAGCCATGTCATTGGGTGCGTAAATATTTATTATCGTTATGTCCTCCTGGGGTATTGACCCTTTAATCATTATATAGTGTCCTTCCTTATCCTTTTTTGGTGGATTTTACTTTAAAGTCTATTTTGTCAGAGATTAATATTGCCACTCCTGCTCTTTTTTGAGTGTTGTTTGCTTGATATATTTTTTTCCATCCTTTGAGTTTTAGTTTGTTTGTGTCTTTAAGTCTAAGGTGTGTCTCTTGTAGGCAGCATATAGCCAGATCCTGTTTTTTCACCCAATCTGCCACCCTCTGTCTCTTTATTGGTGCATTTAGTCCATTTACATTCAGCATAATTATTGATAGGTATGAGTTTAGTGCTGTCATTTTGCTGTCTTTTTTTATGTGTTGTTCACAGTTTCTTTGTTCCACTTAATTTTCTGTGCTGAGTCCTTTTTCTTTATGTATTTTCTTTTCATTGTTGTTAATTTTGTGTTTGCTGAGTCTTTTTTTTTTTAGTTTTTTTATTTTGACTTGTAGGATTGTTAGTTTCCTTTGTGGTTACCTTAATATTTACCCTTATTTTTCTAAGTGTATACCAGTCTTTTAGTTCTTCATATTTCCTTGACTTCCTCACCATATGAAAAATCCATCTACATTTTTTAAGTCCCTCTTTTTGTTTTAATGTTGTCATCTTTTACATATTGACATCTGTTTCCCTATTTTCAGTGTTTTGGCTTTGATTTACTTTTGTGACTTCCCTATCTGGGTTGATATCTGGTTGCTCTGTCCTGTGTTCTAGTCTTGGGTTGTTATCTGATGTTACTGATTTTCTAACCAGAGGATTCCCTTTAGTATTTCTTGTAATTTTGTTTGGTTTTTAAAAATTCCCTGAAGTCCTGTTTATCTGGAAATGCCCCAATTTTGCCATCATATCTGAGAGACAGTTTTGCTGGCAATTTTTTTCCTTCAAGGCTTTATATATGTCATCCCATTGCCTTCTTGCCTGGCTGGTTTCTGCTGAGTACTTTGAGCTTTTTCTTATTGACTCTCCTTTGTAGATGACTTTTTGTTTAACCTTAGCTGCTCTTAAAATTCTCTCTTTATCTTTGGTTTTGGCAAGTTTGATTATAATATGTCTTGGTGACTTTCTTTTGGGATCTACCTTATGTGGGGTTCAATGAGCATCTTGGATAGATATCTTGTCATCTTTCACGATATCAGGGAAGTTTTCTGCCCGCAAATCTTCAACAATTCTCTCTGTATTTTCTGTCATCACCCCCTGTTCTGGTACTCCAATCACTTGTACATTTTTCCTCTTGATAGAGTCCCACATAATTCTTAGGGTTTCTTCATTTTTTAAAATCCTTTTATCTGATTTTTCCTCAAATAAGTTGGTGTCAAGTGCTTTATCTTCAATCTCACTAATTCTGACTTCCATTGCCTCAATTCTGCTCTGATGACTTTCTATTGAGTTGTCTAATTCTGAAATTTTATTGTTAATCTTCTGGATTTCTGTTTGCTGTCTCTCTATGGATTCTTACAACCTGTTAAATTTGTCATTATGCTATTCTCTAATCTTTTTAATTTCCTCTATTGCATGTTAATTTCCTTCCTAATTTCTTGAAGAGTTCCGTATATTAATCTTTGGTATTTTGCCTCTGGTAATTTGGAGCTTGCTGAAGTCATTATGGCTTATCTCTTTATGTGGTTTGATATTGACTGTTGTCTCTGAGCCATCAATCAGTTATTATATTTATTTATTTTATGTTTGCTTACTGTATCCTAGGCTCTTGTTTTGTTTTGATATGCCCAAATAGGCTGCTTGTTTGAGCTAGTTTGATTATTGGCACCTTTGAAGCTCTAATGTCCTGTCACCAAGTGGTTAGATCTGTTGCTAGGTATGTGAGCTCAGGAGTCAGCCCACTCCTCCTGTATGGATTCAGCTCAGGTGCCCAGGCAGATAGCCACCAAGTGTGTGGTGTAGGCTCTCACTTACAGTCCTAGACAGGCATGGGTGATTGGTGTAGGTACAGGCATCTGGCTGCAGCAGGGGGACACAGGGAGTGGGAGAGAGGTTTTTCCCAAAGGGGGGTGTTTTTGATCCGCATCTTAAGCCATATGCAAGTACTTATCTTTCGTCAATGAGGGCTGCTTCTCACTGGTTCTGGGTGGCCAGGTAGACTGTCTGGTGCTGGGTTTCTCCTGGTGTGGAAAACGCACCTCCCAAACACCACCACTTGCCTGCCTCAGCGCCCACTCCCAAGCTGCTCAGGCCAGAAGGGCTCAGGCTCTCACCAGGTCAAGTCTGGCAACTCCTCGCTGCTTCCGAACCTTCTCTCCCTCCCCCTGCCTCTCAGTCCAGTTTCTCAACTCTGCCTTTGATGTTCATGGCTTGCAGATTGCCATATATAACCAAATCACCTTTTTTTTGGGGGGGGGGGTCTTTGTTGTAAGAGGTTCCACTGGAAGCGTCTACTCTGCCATCTTGGCCCCACCTCTGTTCAGCATTCTTGATGACTGGCTTCATCAAGGTCACTAATAATCTCCATGTCCAATGGATCATTTTCAGCCTTTCCTTGGTTGATCTCTCATGACAGATCCCCAGGCCCTGTTTCTGCTAGAAACTTTCTCCTCATTTTACCTTTGTTATACTCTGCTCCCCTGGTTCTTCTTCCCAAGCTGCTCTTGATCTTTTTTGACTCCTTCACCAGACTGTTAAGTGAGTTCCCCAGGGCTCAGTTCTGGGTAATCTCATCCACCCCTTACCTTTCATAACCATCTATTTAATAGCCTCTCTCAAATCTATGTCTCCGGCCCAGAATTACTTTCTAAGCACCAGACTCATATATAAACACTTAAAACCCAACATGTCTCAAACTGAATTAATCATATCCCCAGCATCTCTGATGGTCCTTCTCTCCACCTGTGACACCATCATCTACCCAGTTGCTCGCCTGGGAGCCAGGAGTCATCCTTGACTCCCTCTTCCTTACCCACACATTCCGTCACTGAATCCTAGCAATTTCATAAGATTATAATATCTGTTGAATTATCTATCCTCCCATCTCCACTTTTTCATCTCAGTCCAAGTGCTCATCAACTCTTAACTGGATGACTGCCATGGCCTCACTCTTGCTCTCCTCCTATCCATGACTTACCTGCAGCAAAGTACATTTAAAAAAAAAATTACAGATCATATTTTTATCCCTTTCTGCTGCAAAGCTCTTAGATGTCTTACCATTGCCCTCAAGTTCAAGTCTCCAAGTCTTTACACAAGGTTTACTAGGTCTTTCCTCAGTTCAGTCCCTGGCCTCCTCACCCACCTCTACTCTCTCCAGTCTTTACCTCCCCAGGATTTTTTTCGGGCTTTTTACTTGCTACACTCATGCCTCAGAGCCTTTGAATATGTTGTTCCCTCAGCCTGGGAAGACCCTACTTCACTCTATTTTCTCTTCCTTAGCATTTAATTATTTAATCTGTGCATTTCTTACTTGATTTTCAGCTCCATGGAGGAAGGGATTGTATCTGTTTTGGTTACCACAATATCCCTATTTTATGGAATGAATCATGTCCCCTCAAAATTTATGACGTGATAATCCCTGGTACCCATGAATGTGACCTTGTTTGCAAACAGGGTCTTTGAAGATGTTATCAGTTCAGTCAACAAGGAGTTACACCAGAGTAGAGGGCATCCTAATCCAATCTGAGTGGTGTCTTATAAAAGAGAAGAGACACAGAAAGACTCACAGAGGGAAGATGGCCAAGTGACGAAGGAGTTAAGCTGCAGTGGCGAGTCAAGGAACACCTGAGGCCACTAGAAGCTGAAAGAGACAAGAAAGTATCTTTCTCTAGAGACTTAGGAGGGAACATGGCGCTGCTGACACCAAGAATGGGGACGACTAGCCGCCAGAACTGTAAGACAACACATTTTTGTTGTTTAAAGCCACCCCAGTTGTGATATTTTGTTATGGCATCCCTAGGAAACCAATACATCCTTAACACTCAACACAGTGCCTACCTGTATTTGAGTAGATGCTCAAAATACGTATGTATATGTATATATGGACAAAAAAATTGAACGATTCAGGAAGCACCAAAAGAAGATGGAAGGAATACACAGTTCCTGTACCAAAAAGAATTGGTCAACTTTCAGTCATTTCTGAGGTAGCATATGATCAAGAACCGATGGTACTGAAGGAAGAATTCCAAGCTGCACTGAAGGCGTTGGTGAAAAATAAGGCTCCGGGAATTGACGGAATACCAATCGAGATATTTCAACAAATGGGTGCAGTGCTGGTGGTGCTCACTCGTCCATGCCAAGAAATGTGGAAGACAGTTACCTGGCCAACCGACTAGAAGAGATCCATATTTATGCCTATTCCAAAGAAAGATGATCCAACCAAAAGCGGAAATTATCAAACAATATTATTAATATCACACACATGTAGAATTTTGCTGAAGATCTTTCAAAAGTGGTTGCAGCAGTACATTGAAAGGGAACTGCCAGAAATTCAAGCCAGATTCAGAAGAGAACATGGAATGAGGGATAGCATTGCTGATGTTAGATGGATCCTGGCTGAAAGCAGAGAAAACCAGAAAGATGTTTACTTGTATTTTTTTGACTATGCAAAAGCATTCGACTGTGTCGATCATAAATTATGGATAACATTTTGAAGAATGGGAATTCCAGAACACTTACTTGTGCTTGTGAGGAACTGTACATAGATCAAGAGGCAGTCATTCGAACAGAACAAGGGGATACTGCATGGTTTAAAGTCAGGAAAAGTGTGCGTCAGTGTTGAATCCTTTCACCATACTTATTCAGTCTGTATGCTAAGCATATAATCTGAGAAGCTGGATTATATGAAGAAGAAAGGGACATCAGGATTGGAGGAAGACTCATTAACAACCTGTGATATGCAGAGGACACTACCTTGCTTGCTGAAGACATGAAAAGGACTTGAAGCAATTACTAATAAAGATCAAAGACCACAGCGTTCAGTATGGATTGCACCTCAACATGAAGAAAACAAAAGTCTTCGCAACTGGACCAATAAGCAACATCATGATAAACGGAGAAAAGATTGAAGTTGTCAAGGATTTCATTTTACTCGGATTTGCAATCAGTGCCCATGGAAGCAGCAGTCAAGAAATCAACACTTTGCATTAGGCAAATCTACTGCAAAAGATCTCTTTAAAGTGTTAAGAAGCAGAGATGTCACCTTGAAGACTAAGGGCGAATGGCCCAAGTCATGGTGTTTTCAATTGCCTCATATGCGTGCAAAAGCTGGACGATGAATAAGGAGGACTTAAGAAGAACTGATGTCTTTGAATTATGGTGTTGGTGAAGAATATTGAACATACCATGGACTGCCAGAAGAACGAACAGATCTGTCTTGGAAGAACTACAGACAGAATGCTCCTTAGAAGCAAAGATGGGGAGTCTTCATCTCATGTACTTTGGACATGTTATCAGGAGGGATCAGTCCCTGGAGAGGGACATCATGCTTGGTAAAGTAGAGGGTCAGCGAAGAAGAGGGAGACCTTCAATGAGATGGACTGACACAGTGGCTGCAACAATAGGCGCAAACATAGCAACAATTGTGAGGATGGTGCAGGACCGGGCAGTGTTTTGCTCTGTTGTACATGGGGTTGTAACTGACTTGACGGTACCTAACAACAACAACAGCATATATATATATAAGGAAGAGGTTTTGGTAAAACTATTTCGGAACTGTAAAGGCTATATAATGTGGCTGCTGTTATGCCGGCTTCCTAGCTCAGAACAAGCAGAATAGAATTATTTTATTATCATTTGGACTTGAGTGGAATTTATTTATATCTCTGTGTTAAGACTCCCAGGCATTTGTATCTTAAGCTCTTTATTTATACCTGCAGAATGAAGGGATTTGTGCCTCTTTAGAGGAATTTCAGAAGGTAACCAGCAGGTGGGTTCATTAAGGAAGCAACAGAAAACTCTCATCCCTATTTTCACTTTTTTTTTTCATGGTTTGGGAACTGAAAAACAAAGAGAAGCAGAGCTCTTGCCTCACACTCTTGAAAAGTTTTAACTGCATATTCTTCCACCTGAGAGAGTCCCCGGGTGGTGCAAACAGTTGACACGCTTAGCTGCTAATGGAAAGATTAGAGGTTTGAGTTCTCCCAGAGGCACCTCGGAAGAAAGGCCTGGTAGTTTATTTCCCAAAAACTCAGCCATTGAATGCCCTATGAAGCACAGTTCTACTCTGACACACATGGGGTTGACATGATTTGGGATAGACTTGAATGTCACTGTTTTTTCCCCCATCTGAAGGGGGGAGGGGGCTGCTGGCCTACTGGGAAGGCAGTTTTGTTGAGTAGGAAGAGTTCAAAGCCAGTATTAACCCTGAGACTTCAGTCACATAAATTGTGCCTCAGTGTCTTTATTTATAAAATGAAGTTCAAATCCCTGATCTCACAGGACTATTGTGAGGATTAAAGGAGATAATGTATCAGCAAATGCTTTGTAAACTGCAAATATAAATTAAAGGTAGTATGATTGTACCACTAAGCCAAATTTTCCAAATACAAAATTGAGGTCTGACGTTTCTTCACACACTACCCTCACCATGAGCTGCCCCCACCAGCGTAACCCCGCGTACATGATTATGTCTCAGCAGAGCTTCAAGACCCAGGTTGAGTCTTTGCGTTCTCCTCTACTCCAGTCTATCACCCGTCTATCAGTTGGTCATACTCTGGTGGCTTGCATGTTGCTATGATGCTAGAAACTATGCCACGTGTAGCAGGTGACCCATGGTGGACAGGTTTCACTGGGGCTTCCAGACTAAGACAGACTAGGGAGAAAGGCCTGGTGATTTACTTCTAATAATTAACCTATAAAAACTCTGCAGATCACAACAGGACATCGTCTGATTACCAACTATCATGAAGTTGGCACAGGACCAAGCAACATTTTATTTTGTTACATGTAGGATAGCCATGAGTCAGAGCCAACTCCACTGCAACTCCCAACTACCCCAGTGGTCTGTAAGTACTTTAAATGATAGAGGTGGGCCTTTATCGTCTTACATCCCCAGTACCTGGCAGATTGTCAGATACTCAATACCTTTTGCATAAAGGTTTGTTGAATGAATGTGTGGTGGGAAGCAAGAAGGAAGTTTGAAGGAAAAGATCAGCAGGGGTAGGGCGGGCTAAATCCTGAGAAAAGCTTACACTTTCTTAGAAGTCAGGGAGAAAAACTGGAGATACCAATTTTTTTTTTTTTTTTAGGAGATACCAGTTTAACTGCCGCGCACTCTCCTAACTCCCTTGGCTCAACCCCCAGACCCTGGAACTCTCCTGGAATGGGCCCAGCTTCAGAGATGGGGCTAGAGAGGGAATCAGGTGTTCTTTGTCTATGCTTTCATTCAGTGGTGGCCTTTCCTTGCAAGGGGCGGTGGGGGCGGGGGGAGGTGGGCCTGCTGAGCGGCTGAGAGCAGCAGTGAAATAAGAACGCCTAGATTTGGGTGTCTTTTAAGAGATGTGTGCCTGGGTCTCACCCCCAAGCAAAGCTGATAGAACTGAAATACAAAGAAACGTTTCTTCCCAGTCTCCTGAAACAAATTAAACATCTATCCATCCGTCACAAATCTGTTAAGTCCCTGCTGAGTGCTGTCTAGGTGCTAGGGTGATAGAAAATGCAGCCTGTGCTGATCGCAAGCGAGAGGGAGCACAAATTCTCCTCCAGGGGAGACTTGTGCTAAGGGCCTTATCTTAGTCATCTGGTGCTGCTATAACAGAAATACCACAAGTGGATGGCTTCAACAAACAGACATTTATTCTCTCACAGTCTAGTAGGCTAGAAGTCCAAATTCAGGGTGTCAGCTCCAGGGGAAGGCTTTCTCTCTTGCAGCTCTGGTGGTAGGTCCTTGTCATCAATCTTCCCTTGGTCCAGGAGCTTCTTGGTGTAGCAACCCCGGGTCCAAAGGACATGCTGTGCTCCTGGTGCTGCTTTCTTGGTGGCATGAGGTCCCCACATCTCTCTGCTCACTTCTCTCTTTTATATCTCAAAAGAGATTGGCTCAAGACAGAATACAATCTCGTAGATTGAGTCCTGTCTCATTAATATAATTGCCACTAATCCCATCTCGTCAACATCACAGAGATAGGATTTACAACACAAAGGAAAATCACATCAGATGACAAAATGGTGGACAATCACACAATACTGGGATCATGGCCTAGCCAAATTGATACACGTTTTCTGGGGGACACAATTCAATCCACGGCAGACCCCTTAAAAGCAGAGTTTATGGGGAAAACAGGGATGGAACAGAGCCCCTGGGTGGTTCAAATGGTTAATGTACTCAGCTGCTAACCGGAAGATAGGAGGTTCAAGTCCACACAGAGTGCCTTGGAAGAAAGGCCTGGCAATCTGCTTCTGAAAAATCAGCCATTGAAAATCATATGGAGCACACTTCTACTCTGACACACATGGGGTCAACATGAGTTGGAATGGACTTGATGGCAACTGGTTTTAGGGATAGCACAGGTCCTGGCTGGGGAGAAGGGTATAGCCCTTGTGCCTGGCAAGCCTAGTGCCGCTGCCTCTCTCTCACTGCTCCAGCCTCACCCATGGCTAGTGGAGTGGGACCAATGGCCCATAGTGCCAGAAATCAAAAAACCAAGCCAAACCTGTTGCTGTTGAATCGATTCTGACTAATGGCAACCCCATGTTACAGAGTCGAATTTTCCCATGGGTTTTTCTTGGCTGTAATCTTTACTGAAGCAGATCACCAGACCTTTCTTCCAAGGTGCCACTGGGTGGGTTCAAACTGCCAACCTTTAGGTTATTAGACAAGCTCATACTATTTGTGCCACGCAGGGACCTGCCAGGAATCCACAGAGGTGCTTCTCACCCTCCAACTAACTGGGGAATTGCAAATCACCAAACAAGATGTTGGCCACGGTAGCAAACTTTTGGAACTAAACAGACTTCTGTAGCAATCCTCTCTGGAACCTGCAGATGAGGAAACCATGCCTTTAGGATCAAAAAGATTCTCTTTTAAAGGCACTGGCTCTGTCGTGAACTGAGACTAGTTCTGTTTTCACCAGGATGGAGCCCGTTTGTCGGCACCACTTGTGGGCTGGGAGGCGATGATCTAGCTATCTTCCCGGGGTGCAGCAGAATGGTCTGAGGACCAATCTTTCCTACTGGCTGCCTCCTACTAGGGTGGCACCCAAGTTTTTGGATTGAGAGCAGAGACAGAACGCCCCTGAATTAGATGACCAAGTGTCCTCTGGCTGATAGAAGATCATGACAGGGCAGATGGAGTGGCCACAGAAGAAGACAATGCTAATTACTCAACAGGTCCTGTGCCTCCTGTTGAATCTATTCTGCCTTTGAGCTTTTTCCACACACATAGCAAGAGGCTCCTTGTCATTTGAAAAGATTGCACCAGCGAGGCTGTGTTGACAAGGGCCTTCTCTCTGGGATCCACTCGCTCAATGCATTTCACAAGCAGGGGCTGTCAACGGCCCAGGCCAGCCTCCTACAGGCCTGGATGACACCTAGTGAGGCTTTGCCACAATTCCAGCCGAGCCCCTCAAGCTCTATTTGGACCAGCTGCAGCCAGCTAGCTTTCAGCAAGAAGCCGTCCCTTCCCCCCTACATTGGTTAGCTGGGCCGCTTGACTGCAGGCCTTTCTTCCCAAAGGAAGCTGCTTCCTCTGATGTCTGCAGTATTTCTGAACAAAGAGGCCTGTGTGTGCTGGGACAAACAGTGTCTCTGGACCCAGAGCACAGGCCTTGCTCGGAGAGCCTGGCTGGAGGGCCAGCAACATGGCTGAGGGCGTGCGCTAGAATACAGATTGCTGCCGAGTCTTTGGGGCAGTGCCCGTCACGTGGCTGGCCCTGGCTCAGAAGCCTGACACTTGGCTGCCAAGAGTGTGCAGGCCTGTTTGCTGCATGGCCAGCATCCTGTGAGTTGACAAGAGGCCCAGACTCTCTTCACATATCAGAACTCGGGTCTCCCTGCGCCAGGCGTGGGATGACTGCATCTGGACGACTGAGATGTCCCTTGCCATTGGTCAGCCACTCTGTGAGCTCAAGAGATGCAACTGCAAACAACTTTAGAAGCCTCCGCTTGATGCACTTCATCCACAGTGCCCCCAGCCAAGTGGAGGTTCACGATTCACAGGGAGCTGCAGCTATCTGTTACATGGGACTGTCTTTAAAAAAGAGCTGAAATACCACACCAGATTCTGCTAAAGATAAGAAAAATTGGATAGCCTCCCCCTATATTTTCTAGACAACTCTCAAACTCCCTCTCTCTCAAAAATAATTAAAACTATTATTATCAGTTACATTATTGTGAGACCCAGTCCAGACAAAAGGCATTGTCCAAGTTAGCGGAGATGCATCTTCTACGTTTTTCTCCTTTAACCCAGCTTCAATTCTTTTTTGTAAGCAATTTGCAAAAGCCCCTTGGAGTCCTTGACTAGAAGGTGAGTCCTCGGTGTTGAGGTTCACTGGGTTTCTCACAGCAGCAGGAGCATAGCCCTTCTTTGATCGCATGTGTGTATCCTTCCACTCTCCCATGTTCTCACTTATGGTGATGCTTCCATTTCCCCCAGATCACCAGGCTCTGCCTGCCCTCTCTTCCTTCACTCTCCTGCCTGAACCTAGTGGCTCACCAGGTTTCACCAGATCCATTAGTGCTCTTCAACACTCCCTAAGCAAAATCCCCACCCTGGATGCATGAAAGCCCTGACTATCTTTGCCTTTGCTACACCTTTGAGACTGAGCACTCCTGGGAAATTGACATTACTGTATCAATTTTCACTACTGGACCACTACTGGACCACCTCAAGTTCATGGCCCTCGACCTCCACCAGGCCTTTAGGGATGCCTACCTTGCTTTTTCTTGTTGCTCAGAGATCCCTTTCCTATGCCCCTATGTGACCATTCCAAGTGTTCTGACACTCTCCTCAAGGCTCCTGTTCAACCCCTCGTCCTTCATGCTCAGCAGACAAACTTGTCTCCCACTTCAAGGCCATCAGGCCCAATTTCTCTCAACTTCCAACCCCCTTCCTATAAACACCTCCACATGCACATCCATCTTTGCCTTTAGTGTCAGAAGTGTGGCCCTCTCTCTTGACTCTGTCCCCTAATGCTTACTGATAGGCTCTGAGAGTTACCCTCCCTGTTTCAACTTTTTAAGCCTCTTCCACGTCCCCCTTCAGGCTCTAAATACACTCAAATTTCATGTCCCATGTCTCCCTCTAATTACTACTGCTCAACTTGCCTTCTGCCATTCTCTTCCAAACTTCTTGCTGCCTTTACATCCATTCATTCTCCAGCTCTCTGCAATCTGCCTGTGTCCCATCACTACACTAGTAAAACTGCTGGCCCTGAGGTGACCAACAACCTCCCTGTAACCAGCAGCTCTGGTCACAAAGGGCCTTGTACCATCCACGGAGAGCCCTAGACCAGAGGGAAATGACGGAGGGACTTTAAGCAGGAAGTTAACAACTCCCTTTTTTGACTACAACTTTCTGCAGCATTTGAAGATATTGGTTGCCTTTCTTTGAAGCTTCCTGATACCTTGCTTCCTTGTGCTACATCCTCCATTATCCCTCTGAAAGGTCGTTCTCTGTACTCCTGTGCACTTCTCTTCCTTGTCTTGTCTTATGCATGTTGGTGTCCCCACATGATGCAATGTGTTTGGTTCTGACTCACTCTCTTCTTGCTCTGCCACACATACACCCTAGTTAAATGCATCCTGTCTTGTGGGATATGCAAATAACTCCCAAATTCTCCTCTCTAACCAAGATCTTTGCCCCTGGCTTCTCCCACAGACACTACTAACTCAGCTTTTCCAAAATGGAAATCATCATTTCCTCCCTTAAGCCACTCCTTCCCAACCCTTCTTATCTTGCTGAATGGCACCGTGATACTCCCTGTTCGCCAGGCTAGATATGGGAGGAAGGTGTACTCAACTCCTTTCCCCTCTCTACATTCATAAAATCAATCACCAGTTCCGCCCAGGTATCTCTCAAACTTACCGGCTTCTCTCTGCACTATCCCTACTGCCACACTGTTGATGGCCAAACACAACAGCCTCCCCAGATGGCTGTTTATTTATAAACCTTACCATCCTCTCCCTAACAGCCAGAACTGGAAGGCAAAACTGGACTTCTCAATTACCTGCTTAAAGCCATTCCATCATTTTTCTCTGATCTAGGACTCTCTGTGGCTGGTACAAGGCCCTCTGTGACGAGAGCTGCCTGTCCTTCCCTGTATCTTGCATTTTCTGTTCCAGTAACACCAAATCACCAGTGCTGTCTCTTGTTTTCCCCTCTGCCTGGAATGACCTGTCCTCCTCCTCTCTGCCCACTCGTCTCTTCACTTGGCTAACTAGCACTCATCCTTTAAGATCAGATACGTTGTCCTCTCTTCATTTCTCCTCCATAATCATCTTCTATGTGCTTCTGTAATACCCTGAGACTATCCCCACTTACTATGTTGGATTATAATTTCTTGTCTATGCCAATCCTTCCCCTCCCAACTGTGAACTCCCTAGGGGCAGAAAATGTCTTATTCATCCTGGTTTTCCCCAGTGCCAAACATAGCGTCTAGAACATAAAGGGATTCAGTAAGTGTTTGATGAATGAATAAACAAAATGCACAACATTCCAAAAAAGTCAGACAAGTCACAGGCTAAGAAGCTTTCCTGATTTGCTGAACCTTAGCTCCCTAAATTACTTTTGTCCTGTGGATTATTTTTGGATCTCTCCATGTCTTCTTGTTCCTTATGGGTAAGTATGCTGGCTATTCTCTGATTGTCCTTCCAAAAGCAATTTCTGCCCTTTTCTGTCCATTTTAGGCTGATGGCCACAGGTCCTGCTGGGCAGCCCCTCTCCAAAGGTTCCAGCCCTCATCAGGTTTTGGTGGCTCTGCTTTCCCCTCACCCCTTCAGGCCTGAAGTTGGTCAGGACATCTCGCTGTTGCTAGTCCTACAGACCTCATTTCAGATTGTCCCCTTAACCCTGCCCACTCCTTTGTGAACAGTCTCTTCATCAAACTCTGTAGAGCCATCTGTTTCCTGCTGGGACCCTGACAGACACAGTCAGGAGGTAGGTGTGTGGGGACAGAGATGATAACCATGGCTCAAAAATAATCGTTTGCTTTTTAAATAATCTTAATTCCCTATGGTTCTGTTTCCAATGCACCACATACCTACTGTTTGACCTTAGTTATGCATTTCTGACTAAACGTAGAAAACGCATCCCACACACTTCACTTGGTTAAACTTGACAGTTAATTGAACACCTGCACAGTGATGGTGCTGGGGAGCCAAAGCGGAAAAGCCCATTTCTGCTCAGAAGACTCAGAGCCTACAGAGGAGACAGACACATCGACAGGGCACAGGAGCAGCCAGGGAGCTTGGCACTGTTTCGGCCTTGAGCTGGGCCCCAAACCTGCATAAACACTACTGAAACGTGGATCATCTCCTCCCCAATCCCAGCTTCTTAGAGCAACCCTGGTACTTTGCATTTAGTTGTGTTTCAGAGAAAGAGCTTCAGATTTTTTCACCAGGGATGTCTTCTGATGACCAAATACACACAAGACTATCACTTAAGATGTCTTGGGGTCAAACTTCCACTTTATAAGTTCTGTTTTCCTAACATTACAAGTCTCTTGTACTGGAGAGGACTTTAAATGCTCACCTGGACCAGCAATTCCCACATCTGGATGATCACCAGGGTAACTTTTTAGAAACAGGGGTTCCTGAGCCCCATCACTGTTCCACTGAATCAAAGCTCAGGTGGGAGTGGGGTGGGGTGGCAAAGAGCGAGACCTGGGGACTAGAATTTTTGTTTTTTAAACTCCTGCGATGATTCTGATGTTCAGCCTGGTTGGGAGCCATTGCTCTGGATTAGCTCCAATTTACAATAGCTGTAACTTAGACCAAAGTTTTTCCAAGTGTGGTTTCTCAGCCACCTGCCTCAAAATCACCTGGGCAAGACTTAATATTGTAAAGATGGCAATACTATCCAAAGTGATCTACAGATTCAACACAACCTCTGTCAAAATTTTAAAATTCATATGAATGTTCAAGAGACAGAATAGCCAAAACCACCTTGAAAAAGGAGAACAAAGATGAAGAACTCATACTTCCCTATTTCAAAACTTGTTACAAAGCTAAAGTAATCAAAACAGTATGGTACTGGCATCAGGACAGACATAAAGATCAATGAAATAGAATTTAGAGTCTAGAAATAAACCCTTACATTTGTGGTCAGCTGACTTTTGACAAGGGTGCCAAGATCATATAATGGGTAAAAAATAACCTTTTCAACAAATAATGCTGGGCAAATTGCATATCCACACATAAAAGAATGAATTTGGACTTGTACACTACACCACTCATAAAAATTAACTCAAAATGAATCAAAGACTAAATTTAAGAGCTAAAACTATAAAATTCTTAAAATAAATCTTGGTGTAAATCTTTATGATCTTAGATTAGGCAAAGGATTTGTTAGATATGACACCAAAAGCAAAATCGACAAAAGAAAAAAAATAGATAAATTTGACTTCATTAAAATTAAAATATTCGTGCCCAAAGGACACTATCAAGACAGTGAAAAGACAATCCACAGAATGGGAGAACATAGCTTCAAGCTATATATTTGCAAATAATGATAAACGGCTAGTATCCAGCATATATAAAGAACTACTACAACTCAACAATAAAAAGACAAACAACCCAATTAAAAAATGGGCAAAGGATTCAAATTGACGTTTTCCTCAAAGAAGACATACAAATGGCCAATAAGTACATAAAAAGATGTTCAGTATCATTAGTTATGAGGGAAATGAAAAGTAAAACCACTACCACCCACTAGAATGTCTATAATCAAAAAGACAGACAATTAGAAGTGTTGGTGAGGGTGCAGAGAAATTGGAACGTCATACACTGCTGGTGAGAATGTAAAATGGTGCAGTCACTGTGGAAAATAGTTCGACATTTCCTCAAAAAGTTAAACATTGAGTCACCACATGACCCAGCAATTCCACTCCTAGGTATATACCCAAGAAAACTGAAAACATAGGACCATACAAAAACTTGTACATTATTGTTCATAGCAGCATTATTCACAATAATCAAAAAGTAGCGATAACCTAAATGTCCATCAGCTTATGAATGGATAAACAAAATGCAGTGTATCTATACAAGGAAATATTATTCAGCCATAAAGAGGACTAAAGTACTGATTCATGCTAGAGCATGGATGAACCTTGAAAATATTACATTAAGTGAAAGACGCCAGACACAAAAGGTCACGTATTGCATGATTCAATTTATATGAAATGTCTAGAGTAGGCAAATCCTAGAGACAGAAATTAGATGAGTGGGAGCAGGGTGAAATGGGGAGTGACTGCTAATGAAGATGGGTTTCTTTTTGGGCTGATGATGATGCTCTGGAATTAGGTAGTGATAATGGTTGCACAACCTTGTGAATATACTAAAAACCATTGAATTGTGCACTTTAAAAGGGTGAATTTCATGGTATGTGTATTAAATCTCAAAAAAAAAATTTTTTTAAATCACCTGGGTATTTCAAACCTGGAAATTTGCATTTGAAACAAGTCCCCAAAGTGATTCTCAGACACTCTGAGATTTGAAAACCACCACCATGACTGCCTCATTTGTATAACTTTATCCCCTGAAGATTTGAATAATGTAAAATCTGTTAAAAAAAAAAAAAAACTCAAACCAAACAAAAAGACAACCCAGAAAGTGATCATTAATTGAACAAATATTTAGCTGTTGCCTGCTATGTAGCAGGCAGCATGCTGGGCCCAATGAGCTAGTCACAAACCCTGCCATATAGGAGTTTAGAGTCCAGGAGGGATGCAAACATGCAAACAAATAGTTACAGTGGAAAAGACAATGGCAACATCTGTTCTAATGCAGGTTTGTGCAGAGCAGAGCAAGGGCAAGAAGGAGCCTTAAAGTCAGACCACAGGAGTCAAAGGATGAGCCAGAATTTGAGATGAGGTTCAAGTTCTGAGCATCTAGGAAAGAAGTCTTCAGACCTTGTCAAAATCCCCTGGGGGACAAAATTGGACCCAGTTGAGATCACTGGTCTAGGTTAACAGAATCTTGCTAGAATATTATCACATCTCCTTCGAGATCAGTCTTTCATGTAAGATGTTTTCGAGTGCATAAGAAGATAGAGACCTGGGACTCCATTGAGCTTACAGATCTGGTCATGTGTCTATTTTTGTGCTTGCTTGCTAATAAATGTCTGTATATGACATTACAAATATCTAGTCTGAGATTTGCTGTGATTGTGAGTTTGTAGAGGGAGAGCTGTAGCCCTCACCTTTTTCTAACAATTGGGAAATACTGTTAGCTACCAAATAGATAATAATTGAGAACACCCAACCTGATGTTGGTCAGTTTGCAACAGAGTTGTCAAAGGTGATTGGTCATTTTCTGTCTGGGTCAGCTGGATGGATGCATGATGCCGTTCCCTGGAATGGAGGATCTCCAGAGAGTGTTCATGGCCAAGGGCAAGGGGAAGGGAGGATGCACTGGAACTAACTCCGAGACTGGGAACTTTTAGGATGCACGGGATGGATTTCTTAAGTGATCAGTTTATAAGAATTCTCACCCCAAACTCGTGATTACTTTTCTGGTGGTGGTGCCATGGCCCCATGGAGGTCAGGCAGGACAGGACAGGACAGGTCACGGAAGGGTTCAAGCATAGTTCTGTCTGGCTTTGAGAGCAAGCAGGTCTCCTCAACAGAGAACATTCCCTTGATAGGCATGCCACATGGGTAGCAGTCACAGAATGTCTAAGTGGGAAAGAACCTTTGAGAGATCTCACTGTCATCATTCACAATAGGCCCGTGCCCCACATCAGCCCTGGGTCTAGACTCTGTCCACTCCTCTCTGCTCACAATGCCACCACCCTGGACCAAGCCACCCTCGTTTGCCGCCTGGACTGCTGCAACAGCCATGTAACTGGTGTCTCTAGTTTCTTTCTTCTTCCCCATGCCCTGTTCTCTACACCCAAAATCACTGCCGTTGAGTTGATTTTGACTCATAGTGAACCCCTTGGGTTTCCAAGGCTGTAAATCTTTATGGAAACAGACTGCCACATCTTTCTCCTGAGGAGCTGCTGGTGGGTTCGAACTGCCGGCCTTTTGGTTAGCAGCAGAGTGCTTTAAATTCTGTACACAGTATCTGCAATAATTATTTGTAATTAAGTCTGTCTTTTCATCTCCTAATTAAGTTCCTTCAATGGCCTCCCATTGTACCTAGAATAATTCCACAGTCCCTACTGGTTTTACAAAGCCCTTCAAGGTCTGCCTCTGCCAGCTAATCCAAACTCATCCAAACCTTGACTTTCCATTGAACTCCAGCCACACTTGTCTCTTTTGGTCCTTTTTCCAGAAAAGCCTTTCTCCAGGTCTTTGGTGGCTGCTCTTCTCATCATCAGGCTCAGTCCAGTTGTTTTACATTTTCAGAGAGGCCTCACCTGTCTTCCTACCTGCAGGAGCTCCTGGTGTCCCCACCCTCACTCTCACATCTCCCTCTTACTCCTTTCATCCCACTTCACTATAGAAAATCATCTTGTTCGTTTATTAATTACTTGTTAGCTTCTCCCCTCTAGAATGCATGCTCCTTGGGAAGAAGGGATTGCCCAGTCCTCCCTCAGTCAGCATCTCAGGTTCCTATCACAAGCCCTGGTGTGTGCCAGGTTCTAAACTGGCATTTGGTGAAGACATGAATGAACTTTAGAGTTGTGCCAGAATAAATCCGTTCAACTTGTTAGGTGTAGAATGGTGTCCAAAACAAGATCTTTCTGTATCATTGTTTCCCTCATAAATTAAGCAGTTTGTCTTCACTGACTACCATGAAGTCCAACTTGCGGGTCTCTAATCATGTTGGAGTTCCTCCTGCAAAGCAGAGATGTCTTGTATAAAAGCAGATCTTGGGTCATCTAGCTAGATGTCTCATTTAGCTAGACTGCTTCCGTTACTGTGGCTTCTCTCTCTCATTTCTTCTTGAAAAGTTATGTGTTAATTGGATAGTGCAACATCAAATCCTTCTTCTTGTCAACTTGCAGAGTAGCTGCAGAAGCCTTGCGACTCTGTTCTAGTAGCTCTGACTGGCTGCACTGTAGCTTTTGGTCGTTTTGTGAAATGATTAACAATCTATAAACAAACACTTACATAGAATGGTTAAAGCGCCTGCTATTTAGAGGCCCCTTGTGGCGAATCCTTTTTGTAAATAGGAGAACTGTCCAGTTTATCTCCTCTATAAATACGGATTTTCCAGTTTTGGAAGCTGTGTTGACTACACCTGCTCATTTATATGTATCCAAAGTGTGCTACTACCATCTCTCTCTCTTTTCACCTGATCATCCATCCAGTCACTCAACATGCCTTTATTGGATACCTACTGTGTGCTGCAGAGATGAGCAAGACAGCCCCTGTCCTCAGTGATGCACCGTCTGGCAGGGGAAGATTGACAAGATGGTGATAGCAATGCAGTCTGATCTGAGCAGAGGCCTCTCACTAAGGCCCTGAAGACCAGGGGGTAATTTCATGGTGATCGTTGAGCTGTTAAGGGAAAGATGAGTGGCAGGTAGTCAAGTGGATGGGAGATCAGGGCCAGGAAGGGCAAAGGGCCACCATGTTCAAAGGCATGAAGGTCTGGGAGGGTGACCTTTCAGAAGACTCCAGCAGAGTGTAGATGTGGGCACTGAAGGGCCAAGGCTGGAGGAATAAGTAGCTCTACACAACCACCCCAAGGATGTGGGAGTTTATTCTTAAGGTGATGGAGAGCCACTGAAAAGTGTTGAACAAAGACACACAGAAGACCAGGAGCAAACCTGCACTGTTCAGAGATTACTTAGGCAGCTCCTGTGGGGAGGGGATGGAAGGAGGAGTAAGACTGGTGCCCAGGAGACCTGTAAAGGACATCAGAGTTACCCAGGTAAGAAATAAGGAGCTCAGAACCACAGATTTTTATTCTGGCAGAAAGTGGCCCCTGGAGAGGAGTTCCTCATGGGTTTTGGAGAGCCTGGAAAACTTTTGTGGAAAATGTGATGTTCTTGTGTGCATTTTCTGAGAAGAGGACCCATATGCTTTCATCAGATTTGTAAAGGGATCCATGACCCTGAACCAAGGCCATGGCAGTGAGGATGGAGAGACCAAATGTAAGTGGAGAGTGATTTAGAAAGATTCATTGGGTGCTGTGGCAGATTAGATGTGGTGCTAAAGGAGTGGGAGGAGATCAGGCCAAGGGCCACGCCTCTGGCTTGGGCTCTGATTGGGAAAACTATGCATCTTTTACCTAGAATCCTAGAAAAAGCGCACTTTGGGGTAGGGGTTAAGAGAGGGGGAAGGGAGAAATTATTGATTCATTCATCAATTATTTACAAGCCCCTACTCTGTCTCAAGCACTGTTCTGAGTGCTTGGGATTCAGCTAAATAAACATAATTTGAATGATGGTAAACATAATAAGGCTGCCCCCAGGTGGGGCAAACAGTTAAGCACTTGGCTGATAACCGAAAAGTTGGAGATTCAATTCTACCCAGAGGGGCCTCAAAAGAAAGGCCTGGCAAACTATTTCTGAAAGATCACAGCCGTTGAAAACCCTATTGAGCAGTTCTACTCTGAAACACATGGGAGGTCTCCATGAATTGGAGATGACTTGACAGCAACTGGTTATTGGTGACTGGTTAAACAGACAATAAACATACACATGTAAGAATGTATTTGAGGAAAAAATAAAGCAGAGTAAGGGAATAGAAAGTGACAAGAGAACTATTTTAGATAGACTGGTCAGAGAAGCTTCTGTTAGCAGCTGCTATTTCATCAGAATCCTGAGTAACATGAGAGAGAGAGCTTTGTGGCTTTTGAGGCAATGACATTTTGGCAGAGGGAATAATCAGGACAAAGGCTCTGTAATAAGAGCATCCTTGGCTTGTTGGAGGAACAGTAAGGAGACCAGCTTGGCTTGAGCAGAGCCATAAGCATAATTTAGAAGATGAGGTGGAAGAAGAAACTAGAGGCAAGATCATCTAGGCCTGACGACCTTGAAGACCATAGTAATAAACATGGATTTCTTTTCTAAGTGTAAAGGGAAACTACTGGAGAGCTCTGAGTAGGGAAAAAGATCTAACTTCAGTTTGGGACATGTGGAGTTTGAAAGGCATATGACATCCAGGTGGAGGGGTGCAGCAGGCACTGGATATTAACTCCACAAAGAGCTGAGGACTTAGGGCATCATTATATAGGTGGTAGTGGAAATCATGGGTGTGGATGGGTTTGCCTTGGAGTGTTATAGAGTGTGATGAGAAGAGGAGCAAGGAAGGGAGGTAGCCTTAGGACACCAGCAGTTAAGGGGTAAAGAGAAGAGAATCTTTTTTGGGAATGAAAGAACTCACCAGTTTATCTCCTCTGTAAATACAAATTTTCCAATTTTGGAAACTGTGTTGGCTATACCTGCCCTACTTGTATGGATCCAAGGCATATGCTGCTACCACCTCTCTCTCCTTTCACCTCATCATTCCATCCAGTCACTCAACATACCTTTATTGAGCACCTACTGTGCATCACAGAGATTAATAAAACAGCACCTATGAAGAAGCCAAGGAAGGATTGGCAGGAGAAGGAACAGTGAGCTAGGAAAGAAAGAGTTATCACAGTAATGGTGGAGAGGTTTGAAAGAAGCCAATGGTCTCAGATGCTGTAGAGAGATTAGGGTCCTAAGAGTGTCCTTTGTAATTCATAGTCTATAAGATAGTGCAGAGGTATTGGAGGTAGGCAGATTAATAAATAAATTAGTGGTGGGAGTCAGTGTAAACATCATCCGAAATTAATAGGCCTAGCCCAGACCCTTTAATGTCTACAGTTTCTGGGATGTGCCATTGGGTTGATGGCCAAGCTGCAGACTTGGCTATCAAGGGGGCAGAACCAAAATATCTCATGCCAAGTTGGGGACCGGTGGACAGGTAAGGAGGGTGTAGTCATGGGATCTGTGTAGACTGGAGAGGAAGCAAATCCTGGAAGATTCTGATCAAAGGGGAGCCAATGGCAGAGTTGGATCTAAAGTTCCTAATAATCCTGAAGTAAACGTGAAGTGTGGGCAAACTGCAAGAATAGGAGGGTGAAGTTCACGGGCAATGTTGGAGTTATGAATTTCCAAGGTGAAGTAGAAAAAAGCTCAGGGTGTGGTTTTAATAGAATATGGGTATAGTGGAACAGAGGTGAAGTTCACTGACCTCAAGGAGAGGGAAAGTAATTCTGTTAATGTAGGCTAGTGACTGGGGAGGCCAGTAGATTATAACCTTAAGAACTGATTAAAGACGGTTTGTCTAAAAAATTCAATGGACCTCAAGCAGCATTTGTTTGTTTTTTAACAGAATGCAACAGAATAAAATAGAAGATAACAGTGTACATAATTCTTAATTGAAAAAAAAAAGTTGAGTCAAGAAACTTCAAAAAAATTTTTTATATGTATTTGTGTGTGTATGTGTGCATGTATGTTGGGTCAAAATGCAAAATGTATTTGTTACTATGGATCATGATAAAGGAAAAAAAAAAGCCTAGAAAACATGATCCTCAAAGGAGGGTTTTTTCAGGAAGATGGAAGTGTCTGGAAGGTGGGGCAAGGAGCTCCAGAAATGGCAGGCCTCTGCTGGCCTGAGCCACATGGAGGGGTGCTGGGCATGAACAAGATGATGAAGGGCGTCATGTCTCCAAGGGCTTAAAGCTCTAAGAACTGACTTTCCCAGAACAAGATATTATCATTACTAATGGTATTATTTTGGGATATAGGCTCAAGTCACAACATCCAGGAATCATAACACCAAAATAATCAATCAAACCCTCTTGTTTTGAGAAAGAAGCTGGGTCTGACTTATATTTAGCTCTGTCAAAATATAGCAAAATCTGCCAGTGCAGCTCCACGGGAGCTGCTTTGATTTTTTAAACAGAGGCTTCATCTTCAGGGTTCTTTCTGAGCAGATAGGCTAAATGTCTATTTTTCCCTTTTAGTGTTAATTTTATTTGGCTCTTCCCTTTTGGAGTCCTTATTGTCTTTTTTCCCTGTATCTTTTATTCCTCTGTGTATTTCATTTCTGTGCTACATGAAATTTGCCTGTAGTGTCATGAACCTGGGGGCTAAATATTTTAGTTGTAAGAATGAAGAAAAGAAGACCAGGTCTTAGGTTTCCCAAACACAGTAGGGAACTCCTACCTGGAGTGTCAAGATACCCTGTATGATAGAGACGGATTGCTGTTCACAAAATCCACTTCCATTTCCTCAGGAGCAAACAGAAACACTGTTTTCCCAGCTTTCTTTGTGTTAGGTCTGATCACGTGACTAAATCTTAGCCAATGGAATGTGGAACAGAAATGATAGTATCCCTTCCAGGCCTGGTCCATAAAACTGATCACATTCGGTCCTCTCTCTCTCCCCCAACTGCAGGCTGATGTTGACACCAGGGCAATGTTGGAAGCCACATGTTGACAACAGTAATAGTCAGCCTGCCTCTCAATAACCAAATGGAACAGAGACTCTCTTCCCCCACCCCACCCCCACCCCCAGCCAATTGAACTTTATGTGAATGAGAAAGAAACATCTGTTAAGCCTCTGAGCTTTCAGGGTTTACCTGTTACTCCAGCTTCTAGTACCTTAACTACCACCACACCTTGCTCTGCGTATACTGAGATGATCAACTCTAGGTGACAAATGGACATTATATTGTTTACACTTTGCCTTTGGAGAGGAAACAAGCTGGTGATTTCACTTTCTCTCTCCACAGTGGCCTAGCCTAGCGTTTTGAATATAAGCTTTCTTAGTTCTGTTTTCATTTTCATATGTGTTTTTATTTTCTCACAATTGTTGAATAAACAAGTTTATTCACTCCACTGACGTCCAGAACAGTGATATCTACCCAGCAGATACTCAGAAAATATTATTGAGCTGATTCTTGATTTCACTTTAAGAAATTATTTTCCCTCACATTTGGAGGTCCCCAACTTAATTGACAACTGAGGGAAGCTAAGCATTAGAGGAGATCCGTAGTGATTTTAAATAATGACAGTTACCACGCATCAGACATTGCAGGATACCAGGCACTGTGCTAGATATTTTGCATACATTACACTAATCTAATAACCCTGCAAGATAGGTGTTAGTATAGCAATTCAATAATTTCAAAACTGAACCTGAGAATAGCTACAGGACTTAAAGCGGAGCTAAGATTCCACCCCAGATCTGATTGGCCCCAAAGCCCATTCTCTCCAAAAACCTGTTGCCATCGAGTCAATTCTGACTCATAGTGACCCTATAGGGCAGAGTAGAACTGCCCCATAGGGTTTCCAAGGAGCAGCTGGTGAATTCGAACTGCCTACATTTTGCTTAGCAGCCGAACTTTTTTTAAAATTTTTAAAATTTTTTCCCATACAAAAATGTATACATACTTTGTTATGTGACTCTAACTGCTCTCCCCATACTGTGACAGCACACTCCTCCTTTCCACCCCTGATTCCCCATGTCCATTCAACCAGCTCCTAACCCTCTCTGCCTTTCCATCTCACCTCCAGACAGAAGCTGCCCGTTTAGTCTCTTGCATCTACTTGAGCTAAGAGGTACACTCCTCACGCGTATCACTTTATGTCCCACAGTCCTGCCCATTCCCTGTCCGAAGAGTTGGCCTGGGAAATTGTTTTAGTTCTGGGCTGATAGAGAATCCAGGGGCCATGCTTTCTGGGGTTCCTCCAGTCTCAGTCAGACCACTGAGTCTGGTCTTCTTCTTTGTTATGCCAATTGACCTAGATGTCCCCTGAAAGCACGGTCCCCAGGCCCCTACCCCTGCTACTCTGTCCCTCAAGCAGCAGCCGAACTCTTAACCACTGTGCCACCAGGGCTCTGTTTTCTCCAAAGCCCATTCTTTTTTTTTTTTTTCTTAGTTTCAATTCTTTATAGTTTGTTTTTATTGTGGTAAATACATAGGTAATAAAACATTTGCCATTTCAACGATCTTGACATACACAGTTCAGTGAATTTAAATATTTTCTTCATGTTGTTCAGCCATCACCACTCCTGAATCCAAAGTCCATTCTTGATCCATTTGCTTCTCAAGTGAGTGCTTTTCATTTACTTACCTTACACATGCTCTTTCTTTTCTTTTCTTTTCCTTTGCTACCCATTTTCCTGGCTTTGTACATTGACTGATTAACACAGTGGACCCCGAATTCAGCCAGGGCCACTTAATTTTAACAGAGGAAATAGAACTTGAGCCTTTCAGTGCCCCTCGATGGTCATTAGGATCTACAGATATTTGCATAATTGCTCTGGCAAACATATGCGTATACAATGCTAACTATTAAAGTGCAATAGCAAAAGGCATCACCAGACAGACTCCTTTGAATCAGCCTGTTTCAAAGCAAAAGACTGCTTGCTGGTAGGCTTTAAAATTCTGGAAGTTGGACACTGCCTTGGAAAAGACCTTTACACCCCAACCTCACCTCATGCCCTGCACAGGCCTGAAACTGAAATGTGCTGGTTGAATGAATGTTGAATGAGTTGGCAAATTAACATTTAAACAAGGGGAGCCCATACTAAGTAAGTAAGGGTGAGGTGACCTGGAGGCTGATATATTATTTTACACCTAGAAAGCTTGGGTGTGGAGAAGAGGAGAAAAGGGACCGATTGATTGTTTTTATGAGGTGGCCGTTTTTTTTTTAAATAATATTTTGTTGTGTTTTTGATGAAGGTTTACACAGCAGTTTAGGTTCCCATTCAACAATTTCTACAGACTGTTCAGTGACATCGGTTACGTTCTTCACAATGCGTGAACATTCTCATTACTTTCCTTCTGGTTGTTCCGTTGAGGTGGTCATTTTAAGGCTTACTCAACTGCTACAATGTGATCTTGGCCATGTTTTAGGACTGTGGACATTTGGCACTCAGTCTACTTGTCCTTCTTACCTCAGGAAAGTTTCTAAGCTCTCCAGGAATAAAGGCTGCCTAAGAACGTGAGATGGCCCAGTGAGTCCCTTCCAAAGCTAAGCTATGTGGATAAGAGGACTGGCTCTGAAGTTGGGCAACCACCAGGTAGCAATGAAACATTGGGAAAGTGGCTCAGCCTTGCTGAGTTTCATTTTCTTTATCATAGAAATAAGGCTGATAATATTACCTCCCCCACAGAATCATTTTAGGGCCTCAATAACCCCTGAAAAGCATTTAGAATAGTGCTTGGCACATAGAAAGTGCTCAGTGTATGTAAATTATTAGTATTACCCGTGGTTTTTTTTTTTTTTTGCATACGTATATATATACTCGTTAACCCATCACCCCCATAAAACATGGAGGCGCTGATGGTTCAGTGGTAGAATTCTCATGTCCCACGCAGGAGACCTGGGTTCAATTCCTGGCCAGTGTACTTCATGTGCAGCCACCACCGGTCTATCAGTGGAGGTTGGTGTGTTCCTATGATGCTGAACAAGTTTCGGTGGAGCTTCCAGATTAAGACACACCAGGAAGAAAGACCCAGTGATCTACTCCCAAAAACCCACCAATGAAAACCCTATGGATCACAATGGTCCAGTCTGCAACCAATCATGGGGGTGATACAGGACCAGGCAGCATTTTGTTTCTCTGTGCATGGGGTTGTTATGAGTTGGGGGCTGACTCAATGGCAGCTAACCATAAAACAAATATATATGACAGAGCATTTGCCATTTTAATAGTTTTTACATGCATAATTCAGTGACATTAATTAAGTGTATCATTTTGAAAAACTATTACCACTATCTGTTTCCTAATTTTTCCATCACCCTTAACAGAAGCTCAATGTTATTGAACTGGGCTTTTTATCTTGTTACCCCACTGAGGTGTAAACTGGTCTAGAAAGGGATGGAATCTGTGCTGAGCACTACAATCGGCACAAAAAAGACAGGATATTGCCCCAAGTAGCTTAGAGTTAATATTCAGGATTTAAATATAAAGTCTTACAAGATCTTGAACAAGTGGCTTCACCTATCTGTGCCACAGCTTCGGCATATCTGTAACACAGGTAGACCTGAAGGAACCTTTCAACCCAACGTGTCCACAAACCTTAATGTTGGCTTGAATTTAATTACAGAAAGAAGAATGATTAGTCACCGTCTAATAAGCATAGGAGGCTATCTCCTTTTATTAATAGAGTAGGCTACTCAAGCCATAAAAATAGTGTGGCTTCAAAATTTAAATTATTTGAATTTTAGTTTTTGTTGCATGTGATGAAATGTGAAAAGAGGGTTATGTTACGTACGGACTTTTATAATAGCCTTCTGTCTCGTGCCGCAAATTAATTACTTATTAGCTTTTATTGCCAAGGAAAGGAAAATATACTACTACTCATTTTAGCCTTTTCCTTATTGAGTCTAAGAGTATAGTGCTAGTTCTTTAAGAAAAATGATTATACTCATTCTTTCATTACAAAAGACCCATACCATATTATAGAACGTTAAAATGGGGGGAGGGGAACAGAAAAAAGTAAGCTGACCATACTACTCAGCCACAGTTAGTGTTTGTCTTAGGCTGCATTCTCTAGAAAAGCAAAACCAGTGAAATGTATATATATAACCAAGAAACCAAACCCTTGGCCATCAAGTCGATTCCGACTCATAATGACCCTATAGGACAGTGTAGAACTGCACCACAGGGTTTCCAAGGAGTGGCTGGTGGAGTCAAACTGCTGATCTTTTGGTTAGCAGCAAAACTCTTAACCACTGTGCCACCAGGGCTCCTATATATATATATATATATATGTGTGTGTGTATATAGATAGATAGATAGATATAGATATATATATAGATATATATGGAGAAAGATGTGGTAGTTTGCTTCCATAAAAATTTACAGCCTTGGAAAACCCTATGGCACAGTTCTACTCTGTCCCCTAGGGTCGCTATGAGTCGAAATCGACTCATTGACAGTGGTTTTGGGGTATGTATATTAAAAAGAGGTATATATCTGTGTGTGTGTGTGTGTGTGTGTGTGTGTGTGTGTGTGTGTGTGTATACACAGACATACATACATACTGGACCATTAAGCAACATCATGATAAACAGAGAAGAGATGGATGTTGTCAAGGATTTCATTTTACTTGGATCCACAATCAACGTTCATGGAAGTAGCAGTCAAGAAATCAAACAACACATTGCATTGGGCAAATCTGCTGCAAAAGACCTCTTTAAAGTGTTAAAAGAACAAAGATGTCACCTCGAAGACTAAGGTGCGCCTGACCCAAGCCATGGTGTTTTCAATCGCCTCGTATGGATGCCAAAGCTGGACAATGAATAAGGAAGACCAAAGAATTGACGACTTTGAATTGTGAAGTTGGCAAAGAATATTGAATATACCAGGGACTGCCAAAAGAATGAACAAATCTGTCTTGGAAGAAATACAGCCATAATGCTCCTTAGAAGCAAGGATGGCAAGATTATGTCTCACATACTTTGGACATATTATCAGGATGGATCAGTCCCTGGAGAAGGACATCATGCTTGTAAAGTAGAAGGTCAGTGAAAAAGAGGAAGACCCTCAAGGAGATGGACTGACACAGTGGCTGCAACAATGGGCTCAAGCATAACAATGATTGTGAGGATGGCGCAGGACTGGGCGGTCTTTCGTACTGTTGTACATAGGGTCGCTGTGAGTCAGAACTGACTCGATGGCACCTAACAACAGATATATTTACATATATATAAAAATATGTGTGTATATATACATATATAAATATATGTATATATGCCTATATATAAATATAAATATAGATATATATATACATATACAAAAAGATATGTGTGTATATATATACACACACGTATCTATATAAAAAGAGATTAATCTCAAGGAAATGGCTCACGCAGTTGTGGAGGCTGGCAAGTCCCAAATTCCTGGGTCAGGCATCAGGCTAGAAGCTTCTCCTGACTCACATGGTTGAACAAACCCAAACTGGCATGCCAGATGACAGATTGCTGGCCCACAGGGCTGAGGAAGCTGGCAAACCAGGTCAGATAGGTTGCTGGGTCACAGGGCTGCAGAAGCTGGCAAATCCCTGAATTGGCAGGTCAGGTGGCAGGCTGCTACCTCAAGTCCCAAGAACTGGAGGCCATATGATGACAAGCCACATGCAGGACCCAGAGCAAGAGCAAACTTTGCCAAAGTGTCCATATATATTGGATGTAGGTCATACCCTCAAGGACACTCCCCTTACATCAGATACTTGAATAAGGCGGTGACTTGAGTAAGAGTGTGACTTTCGTAAGACGATGACTTGAGTCACACCCTTTAGTAACCTTTAGTCACTCCCTTTAGTGACCCCACACTAATCCTGTCTCATTAACATATAGAGGTTTAGTATTTACAACACATACAATGGAGGACAATTATATCAGATCACAAAATGGACGACAATTCCATAATACTGGGAATCGTGGCCTAGCCAAGTTGACACATAACATTAACCATCACACAGCTTAAGTGTTCTACTTCCAGCTTTTATGCATATTTTTTACACCAAGTACTGCATTTTCACTAAACAATATGTAACAAACATTTACCATGTTATTATATAAAGTTCATAAACTTTTTTTCATTGTAAAGTATTCTTCTGTAAGGTATAATACCAGTTGCCATTGATGTGACACCAACTCACAGTGACCCCATGTGAGCAAAGGATTTTCATGGCTGTGACCTTTCGGAAGCAGATCACCAGGCCTTTCTTCTGAGGCACCTCTGGGGGCATTTGAACCACCAACCGTTTGGTTAGTAGCCAAGCACTTAACCATTTGCTCCACCCAGAGACTCCCTCCATGAAGTACAGTCTGGTTTATTTTACCATTTCCCTATCCTTGTCTTGTTAGGTGGCAGTAGAGCAGAGTAAACATAGGGTTTGGTTTCAGGGCTGAGTTGAGATGTGTCCCCATCATTTCCTAGCAGCGTGACCTTGGATAAGCACTTAGTCCCTCCAAGCCTCAATGTTCCCATCTACAAAATATGGACTGTTTTAGCTCCTACTTTGCTGGGTCATCGTGAAGATTAAATGAGGTCATGTACGTAGAAGGCTCAGCCAGGGTGTGGACCACAGTAGGGCTCCCTGATGCTAGCGGCTGCTGTCACTACATAGCCTACATTTCCAATGTGCTGGTTGATTTGCTTTGTATATACACTCCACAAGAAAATGCACATAAAGTATCAGCCCAGGCCACTTCATCTCTCCAGACCTTGTTCCTCATTTGCAAAGTGAGGTGGTCAGTGTGACCTCAGAGGCCTTTCCACCTCCAGTGCCCCACGATGCTCGCCCCACGCAGCTGCGACCACGGCAGGGAAATGATCCATGGAAGCTCTCAGCCTTCCTCATGAAGAAAGAAATCTGTACAAGTCTGAGGGCTCGTGGGCGTCCGTTTCTCTTTTCGTGCAGATAAACATTTGATATTTGTTGCGTTGGTTTCCTTCCAAAGGCATCTCATAGTTCAGTTTGGGTGCTCCTCAAATCTCCATTTTTCAAATGGGTTTGGCAGCCTGTGCGCTCACCCCAGGTTTCATTTATCCGTTTCACATTTCTAATGTGGCTTCGCTGCTCTGATCATTTTCCTACGTGGTCATTTAAGGAAGATAAATTGGACTGCAAATCTCAGTAGAACAAGTATTGCTCTTAGCCCCCAAGGGACAAGGACTTCCCACTCTTATCACCACCTGCCTGCACTCTCCCTGCAGCCTCCCGAGATTTGTTAATTTAAAAAAAAATTCTTCTGACACCAGAGTAGGAGGGTGAGCCCCTTCTTTGAGACAGGCACTGCTACCCCTAATGCCCAGACTTCTCAGATCCCAAAACAGGTGCCAAAAAGAACGGAAAGAAACTCACGTTGGGATGACAGCAGCCACTGCAAGGAAATGGATGCTGTCATTAGCATCCCAGGAAAACCCCCCACCTTCCACTTCTGGCATCCTGTTCCCAGGGAATTTCCCAGGAGTAGCCTTCTGGTCCACTCACCCTCAGTTCCTCCCCAGTGCCCACACTGTCTCATTAGAAAGGAAACATGGGCTGGAGAGAGGGCCGGCAACGTGGGGGCACTCTCTTAGTCTCCTAGGACTGCAGTAACACAATACCACAATCTGGGTGGCTTATAAGAACAGAAACGTATTGTCTCAGAGTTCTGGAGGATGGGAGTCCAAATCAACCTGTTGGCTGTGCCATGCTACCTCTGAAGTCTCTCGGGCAAGATCCTTTCTTGTCTTTTCCAGCTTCGGGCAGCCTCAGGCCTTCTTTGGCATGTACATACATCTCCACGTGGCCGCCCTTCCTCTGTCCGTCTCTCTGTCTCTGTTATAAGGACACCTTTCAGACTGGATTATGATACACCATATGCTAGTATGACCTCACATTAACTGAGAACATCATCAAAGACCCTATCTCCAAACAAGGTCACCTTCTCAGATACCAGGGGCTAGGACTTCAACATAGCTTTTGGGGAGACACAATTCAGTCCAGAAGGGTCACCCACTGGGAGCAGAGGACAGCACAAGGTTAGGCATGCAGGCTCTAAACCCAGACTTCCTGAGTTTGAATCCTTGCACAGACCTTACTGTGTGACGTTAGGTAGATTGTTTAACCTCTCTGTGCCTCAGTTTCCAAAATGGGAATAATAGGAGAACTCCCCATAAAGTATGTGAGGATTAAATGAGTTAATCCATGTAAAACCATAGAAGGTGTCTGGCACATTCCAAATGCTCAGTAAATAACAGCTGGTATCATGGCGACCAATGATTGTGTGTTGAATGAATGAATCTGATGGTCACTTTAAGGGATAGTCAGTAGTAATGAAAAGAGCATTGGTTTTGGAGTCAGACCTGAATTTGAATCCCACCTTCAGTTTGTGCTTAACCTTCAATAATTTGCTGGACTTCTTATACCCTCAGTGTCCTCATTTGTTAAACGGGAGCAACTTATGTACCTTGGAAGCTTCCTCCGAGGCTTAAACGGGCGAATGTATGTTAAGTGCTTAACCAGAGCCTGGCATTCAATAATCTGAGCTCCTGACTAGGCCCAGCCCGATGGCAGCCAGACTCTCACCAGGGTTTTTAGGGGCAAGCACTGTTTCAGTTGTTCCTGGCATTTGCTTCATGGCTGCCAGCCTAGTCTTGGCAGTGCCTGGGTCTTGGGTCACTGCAGCCATTTCAAAAGTCTCTATTTCCCTCTAGCATCTCCCTCCTGGTAAAGAGATGCCTGCCACCTGTGTGGGCAGCCTGTGTGTTTGGAGGCTGCACTGCAGGTTTCTAGCGACTTGGCTGCTTTGTTCTTTTACAAACCAACTGCCAAGGGCCTTTCCACCCTCCATTCCTCCCTCTCAGCTGCAGCCTGGCTTCCCTCCACTACCCAGAGATAAACACGGTTCTCTCAAAGCCAGCAAGGTCCCTGTGCTCACCTCTGTGGAGGATTGGGCCCAGCAGAACAATCTTCCCTTTCTGGAACTGTTTCCTCGGTAGCTTCTCCTCCTACCTGTACTTTGTTGTCCCCTCTTTTTCCTGTGCCAGGCCACCCCCCACCCCAGCAATGCCCTCCCCACGTATCCCAGCCCACTCCTACCTACCCAGGCCAGGCTTCAGGGCCCAGCTAAAGTCCTGTCTTTTCTCAGGAAGACCCTCTGACCCCTCAAGGCTCCAGAGAACTCTCTCCTCTGAATTCCCAAAAGATTTACTCTCCTTATTACTCATTAGACCCTCAGAAGAAAGGCTGCTCCATGAGATTTTTTTGTGTATAAGTCTGCTATGTTCCGCTGGTTTGCAAACTCCTTGAGGGCAGACACAGTACATTTTAAATGAGAGAGGTCTGTCCATATTGATCAATTAATGAATATACTATGAATTTGTTGTTAGCTGCCATCAAGTTGGCCCAGAACTCATGGCAACCCTATGCACAAATGGAATCAGACCATTGTGATCCGTAGGATTTTCATTGGCTGATTTTCAGAAGTAGATTGCCAGGCCTTTCTTCCTAGCCCATTTTAGTCTGGAAGCTCTGCTGAAACCTGTTCAGTATCATAACAGTGCTCAAGCCTCTCCTGACAGACAGGTAGTGACTGTGCTTGAGGTGCATTGGCTGGGAATTGAACCCAGGTCTCCCACATTGAAGGTGAGAATTTTACCACTGAACCAGGGTGGGGTTTAAAGCATGTGAGTGTCCTAAACACTGATAATCTGTGGTGCCCTCTGCTCTGCTTACGTATGCATTCGAATGGGATATATGAGTTACATATATACGTTTATATATATGTGTGTGTCTTAGCTATTCATGATATAACTTCTTTTTAAATACGACTATAATATTAGTGATTCAGTGTGAAAGTAGCATATGCCATTTTAGTGGAATGAGATGAACTGGATTATAAAATTTTTAGTGGATGTGAGGTACTAAGTTTTTTACTATATGCCATATTTTCTACAAAAAGAATATTCCACAACAAAGAAAATGAGTCAGTGAACTTAGTTGTTTCAACAATCATTGTAAAATTCTGCTGATCTCCCACAATGAAAAATAAATTCACTTTTACCAATTTTGCTTTAAATGGCTCATACTTCAATTTTGATGTTTGCTTCGTAATAAATGCTATAATTATAAATGAACAAATGAAAAGGTGTCATACAAGAAACACACTCATTGGTGCAAAACAGGAACATATTTTGCACGATGAATAAATATTGAATTTTTTGTCCTCTTAATGTGCCTAATACCTTGTTTATTAGCATATATAGAGTAATATCAAGCACTATGTCCCATGTAATAGACAATAAAAAATGAAACTCACTTGATACACAAATTAAAACTTCTCATGGTAGATAAAGATTAATATTTCCAGTATTTTTTTGACATTTGTTATGTTAGTATTTGTCATGGATTGAATTGTGTCCCCCAAAAATATCTGTGAACTTGGCTAGGCCATGATTCCAATTATTGTGTGATTGTCCACCATTTTGTTATCTGATGTGATTTTCCTATGTGTTGTAAATCCTACCTCTATGTTGTTAATGAGGCAGGATTAGAGGCAGTTATGTTAAGGAGGCAGGACTCAATCTGTAAGATTAGGTTGTATCTTGAGTCAGTCTCTTTTGAGATATAAAAGAGTAAAGCAAGCAGAGAGACAAGAAGACCTCATACCACCAAGACACAAGAGCCAGGAGAATAGCATGTCCTTTGGACCTGGGGTCCCTGTGCTGAGAAACTCCTCACCTGGGGAAGATTGATGACAAGGACCTTCTGCCGGAGCTGACAGAGAAAGAAAGTCTTGCCCTGGCGCCGGCACCCTGAATTTGGACTTGTTATCCTCCTAGACTGTGAGAGAATAAATTTCGCTCTGTTAAAGCCATCCACTTGTGGTGTTTCTGTTATAGCAGCACTAGGTAACTAAGATGGTGTTACGTTAAATTATTATCCATGTTAGTATTATATTAAATGTATGCTAGATTGCGTCCACATGTATGCCAAACATATTTTAAAGTAAAAGTTGTAAATATTATTGTTTATAAAACTTAGGATGTAACTTTGTACATACATACTATACGGTTAAAAAGTAACTTGACTGAATTCATTGCAATGGCCGACTTATTCGAGTTCCCTCGCTTTTGCACATCTTCTGGGACTGGAGCTCCCATTGGTTGTTTACCAGGACATGTGCAAGAGCATACCCTTGTGTTTGTATCATGGCAAAGAGCATTGCTGGCCCTCCTGGCTGGAGTTCTGGATCAGCAGATGTGGATGTACAAGACGGTTCTCTCAAAATGGATCAGAGACCTGCTATCTATTAATACAATCTGTCCTTGCCCAGTAACTGCTCATGTTGGATTAAGTTGCATACTGGGTGAATGTAGCAAGAGTTAGACTTGACAGCCCACCTCCACCTCTTGTTTTGTTTATTGGAAAGAAATAGTATATTCCCAAGAGACCCTCCAAGACACGGAGTTTCAATTACATGTTAGAGGACTGTAGGAGACAGGTATCAATGAAGGTGTTGAAGTGGTAGGGGCCTCATAGCTTAAACAACCTTGCACGTGGGCATCCCTATGATCCGGATGAACTTTATTTTCAGCTGGCACATTCTCATGCACTGCAGCTGGTATCAATTTCATTTAGTGCCCTAAGAGTTCCCTTCCACTGAGGTGCTTACTTTTCTTTTTTCTTTTTTTTAAATTGTGCTTTAGATGAAGGTTTACAGAGCAAACTAATTTCTCATTAAACAATCAATACACATATTGTTTTATAACATTCGCTGCCAACCCTGTGACAAGTCAACACTCTCCCTTTCTTGATCTTGGTTTCCCCATTTTCATTCATTCAGCTTTCCTGTCCCTTCCTGCAGGGGGGGGCTCGATTTTCCTTGTGTCCTGCCTGCTTGACATTTATGGGTCTTTGCTTTGGACAACTAGTGCCTCTGTTTTGTTGATGCCCTAAGCACGTGCTTACCTTGCTTATTAGGTAATCTGTCCCTGCACTGAACCACCACTGCCTTCATACTATAAATAGCTCTTATTTATTGAGTGAGGCCAGGCTATTATCTATCTATCAATCATCTATCTATATCTTATTCTGTAATCACAACATTCTTAATAAATGGCTATTACTGTGTACATTTTATACTTGAAGAAATTGAGGCTCAGAAAAAAAAGGAGTTTGGCCAAGGCCAGACAGCTAGAAATGAAGAGGACCCAGGATCACAATTCAAGCACATTTCCCAGGTCTATGCACCAAATAAGCAGTCACTAAACTTTCTGTTTTGGGCTTCCCTATCAGGAAATATTTATATTTTTACTCGCCCATTTGTCATTTATAAATTATATACATCTACTATAGTATTAATATATTATGTTTGTTACAAAACATACAAAAATAGAAATTAAAGGATAATGTATGTCCAGATTATAGTCTCCTTGGAGAAGTACCTGGTTCTCAGTCTGGAGTAGGGAAAATACAAGATGAGCCTGGAACAGCTTGTTATACCAGAAAGCAAAGAAGCTATCAATTATTACTGGGGCCATTTCAAAAGGACTCAGAAGCCAACTTGAATTGGCTCCCATTGACTAAAAATGGGACATTTTAAGCATTAATCATGATATTAACTGCAATGAGTTGAACAATTTATATATTAAAATTCATATGATTGTAATAATATTTTAAAAAAGCCCTTTGTAATCACTTTTGAAGAATATTAGATAATCAACTCATTATTTTGAAAACTGGTAAAGAAAAAGAAGCACAATGCCTATAAAACTGTACCTAGTTGGTGAGGAGATTCTCTTTACGGAAGTATTTGAGCTAATAAATAAAGAGGGAAAGATAGAATTAGAACATCACACTTTGTAACCACTCTCATTAAAACCTCTTGCTGTCGAGTCAATTCTGACTCATAGTGAAGCTATAGGACAGAGTAGAGCTGCCCCATAGGGTTTCCAAGGCTGTAATCTTTAGAGAAACAGACTGCCACATTTTTCTCCTGTGGAGCAGCTGATGGTTTTGAACCAACAACCTTTCGGTTAGCAGCTGAGTGCTTAACCTGCACCACCAGGGCTCCTTTTGTAACCACTAGTGAGTGAAAAGATTTGGCAATAGGCATCCAAGATTGCTGCTATCACAAAAAGAGAGAGAACCAGACATTCTGTCTTCCCAAAAGATTCCCATAACACCATCAACAAAGTGTTCTTGCAAAAAAATATTTACCTTGAACCTACCTGATCTAGCCTCCTAATTTCCCATTTGCCGTAAATACAGAATGTGATGGTTGATTTTCTATGCCAGCTTGGGCTATGGCGCCCAGTTGTTTGGTCAAACACTAGTCTAGATGCAGTTATGAAGTTGTTACACGTGATTAGAAGAGTTGGCCTTAAGTAAAGCTCATTACCCTCCATAATGGGGTGGGGGGTGGGGGGTTCATCCAATCAGTTGAAAGCCTTAAGAGCACAAAGGGGAAGTTTTCCCACGGGAGTATTCTGTCTTTAGACTATAAATAGACATCTTGCCAGAACTCCTCCACTCTTCTCATCACAGGACCTATGGATTTTGGGACACAAGACTGCAGCAGTCTCCAGCCTGTTACCTGACCTGTGGATTTTGGACTTGTCAGCCCCAACAATGTTGGGTGCCACTGAGTCAATTCCTACTCATAGTGACCCCATGTGACAGAATATAACTGCCCTATAGGGTTTCCTAGGCTGAAATCTTTACAGAAGCAGATCACCAGGTCTTTCTCCTGTGGAGTCGCTGGGTGGGTTCCAACTGCGAACCTTTTCGTTAGCAGCCAAGTGCTTAACCATTGTGCTACCAGGGCTCCCGTACAAAAGCATAAGCCAATTCCTTAAAATAAAACCCTTTATATATCTCTATCTCGATCTCTATCTCTATGTTACTGATTTTGTTTCTCTAGAGAACCCTGACTAAGACACAGGGGATGTAGGTACATAATAAATAATATTATGGGAACATAATCAGCTAAATCTAGACTGTGGCAAAATAGCTGGGAAAAGCAATCTAGCTTCTTCAACAACAACAACAAAAATTGTAAGAAAAGAGAAAGAAAAAGGGAGAGGGAGAGAGATGGAGAGATGGGTGAGAATGAATAGATTAAAACAGATTAAAAGAAACTTGAGAGAAATATACATCCATCCCAATGTATAGACTTTATTTGGATCCTAATTCAAACTGTAAAAAGAAGTACTTATAGGACAAATGGAGAAATTTAAACACTGATTTGATATTCAATTATATTTAGGAATCACTGTTTATGTGTTTTGGGTAGAATGATAATATTGCAGTTATGTTTTTAAAAAAGGTAGGCCTTGTTTCCTAGGTCTATATTTTAAAATATTTCTAGCTGAAATGATACAGTATCTGTGATTTGCTTAAAATAATGTGGGAGGTGTGGGGGGTCAAGTGGGTTGTGAATAGAGGAATACAGGCTGGCCATGGGTTGATAATTTTTGAAGTTAGACAATAAAGTTAGATGAAGATTCATTATATTATTCTCTCTACTTATATACATATTTTATTTTTTTAAATTAGAAGAGTTTTTCAAATGATGACATAAAAATAAATACGTTGTTGTTGTTATGTGCCATTGAGTCTTATGTACAATAGTACACTGCCTGGTCCTGCACCATCCTCACAATTGTTATGCTTGAGCCCATTGTTGCAGCCACTGTGTCAATCCACCTTGTTGAAGGTCTTCCTTTTTTTCGCTGACCCTCTACTTTACCAAGCATGATGTCCTACTGCAGGGACCGGCCCCTCCTAATAACATGTCCAAAGTACATGAGATGAAGCCTCATCATCCTTGCTTCTAAGGAGCATTCTGGCTGTATTTCTTCCAAGACAGATTTGCTCATTCTTATGGCAGTCCATGGTATAGTCAATATTCTTCCCGACACAGTAATTCAAAGGCATCAATTCTTCTTTGGTCCTCCTTATTCATTGTCCAGCTTTCGCATGCATGTGAGGTGAAAGAAAATACCATGGCTTGAGTCAGGTGCACCTTTGTCCTTCACTTTTTAACACTTTAAAGAGGTCTTTTGAGGCAGATTTGCCCAATGCAATACGTCCTTTGATTTCTTGACTGCTGCTTCCATGGGCATTAATTGTTGATCCAAGTAAAATGAAATTCTTAACAATTTCAATGTTTTCTCAATTTATCATGATGTTGCTTATTGGTCCAGTTGTGAAGATTTTGTTTTCTTTATATTGAGGTGCAGTCCATACTGAAGGCTATAGTCTTTGATCTTCGTCAGTAAGTGCTTCAAGTCCTCTTCACTTTCAGCAAGCAAGGTTGTGTCATCTGCATAGCGCAGGTTGTTAATGAGTCTTCCACCAATCCTGATGCCCCGTTCTTCTTCATATAGTCCAGCTTCTTGGATTATTTGCTCAGCATACAGATTGAATATGTATGGTGAAAGGATACAACACTGACACACACCTTTCCTGATTTTAAACCACGCAGTATTCCCTTGTTCTTTTCCAATAACTGCCTCTTGATGTATATACAGGTTCCTCATGAGCATAATTAAGTGTTCTGGAATTCCCATTCTTTGCAATGTTATCCATACTTTGTTATGATCCACATGGTTGAATGCCTTTGCATAGTCAATAAAATGAAGGTAAACATTTTTCTGGTATTCTCTGCTTTCAGCCATAATCCATCTGACATCAGCAGTGGTATCCCTTGTTGCACATCCTCTTCTGAATCTGACTTAAACTTCTGGCAGTTCCCTGTTGATGTACTGCTGCAACCACTTTTGAATGATCTTCAGCAAAATTTTACTTGTGTGTTCAAAAATTTCCACGTTTGGTTGGATCACCTTTCTTAGGGATGGGTATAAATATGAATCTCTTCCAGTCAGTTGGCCAGGTAGCTGTCTCCCAAATTTTTTGGCATAGACAAGTGAGTGCCTCCAGCACTGCATCCATTTGTTGAAACATCTCAATTGGTATTCCATCAATTCCTGGAGCCTTGTTTTTCAGCAATGCGTTCAGTGTAGCTTGAACTTCTTCCTTCAGTACCATCAGTTCTTGATCATACTCTTCCTCCTAAAATTGTTGAATGTCAACCAGTTCTTCTTGGTACAGTGACTCTGTGTATTCCTTCCATCTTCTTTTGATGCTTCCCGTGTTGTTCAGTATTTTCCAGTAAAATCCTTCCATATGCAACTGGAGGCTTGAATTTTTTCTTCAGTTCTTTCAGCTTGAGAAATGCTGAGCATGTTCTTCCCTTTTGATTTTCTAACTCCAGGCCTTTGTACATTTCATTATAATACTTTACTTTGTCATCCCCAGCTGCCCTTTAAAATCTTCTGTTCAGCTCTATTACTTCAACATTTCTTCCATTCCCTTTAGCTACTCTACATTCAAGAACAAGGTTCAGAGTCTCTTCTGACATCCAATATGGTCTTTTCTTTCTTTCCTGTTTTTTTATTAACCTCTTGCTTTCTTCATGTATGATGTCTTTGGCGTCTTATCACAACTCCTCTGGTCTTCAGTAATTAGTGTTCAACGTGTCAAATCTATTCTTGAGATGGTCTCTAAATTCAGGTGGGATATACTCAAGGTTGTACTTTGGCTCTCGTGGACTGGTTCTAATTTTCTTCTGTTTCGACTTGATCTTGCATATGAGCAATTGATGATCTGTTCTGCAGTCAGCCCCCCGGCCTTGTTCTGACTCATGATATTGAGCTTTTTCATTGTCTCTTTCCACAGATGTAGTTGATTTGATTCCAGTGTATTACATTTGATGAGGTCTGTGTGTATAGTCGCCATTTTTGTTGTTGGAAAATGGTATTTGCAATAACCAGTTCATTGGTCTTGCAAAATTCTGTCACGCGGTCTCTGGCGTCATTTCTTTCAATAAGGCCGTATTTTCCAACTACTGATCCTTCTTCTTAGTTTCCAACTTTCACATTCCAATCATCAGTAATTATCAATGCATTTTGATTGCATGTTTGAGCAATTTCAGACTACAGAAGTTGGTAAAAATCTTCAGTTTCTTCATCTTTTTTTTCTCTTTTTTTATTGTTGTAGTTTAGATGAAGTTTAAATTTCAAGTTAGTCTCTCATACAAAAAGTTATACATACATTAAGTGACCCTAATTGCTCTCCCTATACTGTGACAGCACACTCCTCCTTTCCACCCCTGATTTCCTGTCTCCATTCAACCAGCTGCTAACCCTCTCTGCCTTCCCATCTCACCTCTGGACAACAGCTGCCCATTTAGTCTCTTGTATCTACTTGAGCTAAGAGGTACACTCCTCACGAATATTACTTTATGTCCCACAGTCCAGTCCAATCCCTGTCTGAAGAGTTGGCCCGGGAAATTGTTTTAGTTCTGGGCTGATAGAGAATCCAGGGGCCATGCTCTCTGGAGTTCCTCCGGTCTCAGTCAGACCATCAAGTCTGGTCTTCTTACTAGAATTTGAGTTCTGCACCCCACCTTTCTCCTGCTCTGTCAGGGACTCTCTGTTGTGTTCCCTGTCAAGGCAGCCATTGGTAGTAGCCGGGCACCATCTAGTTCTTCTGGTCTCAGGCTGATGAAGTCTCTGGTTTATGTGGCCCTTTCTGTCTCTTGGGCTAATACTTTTCTTGTGGCTTTGGTGTTCTTCATTCTCCTTTAATCCAGGTGGTTGGGACCAATTTATGCATCTTAGATGGCCGCTTGCAAACTTTTAAGACCCCAGACACCACTCACTGAAGTAGGATGCAGGACATTTTCTTAATAAGCTTTGTTATGCCAATTGACCTAGGTGTCCCTGAAAGCATGGTCCCCAGATCTGTAGCCCTGCTACTCTGTCCCTCAAAGTGTTTGATTGTATTCAGGAAACTTCTTAGCTTTCATTTAGTCCAGTTGTGCTGACTTCCCCTGTAGTGTGTGCTAAGATAATACTTGTCTACTATCTAGTTAGTGAATAACCCTCACCCTTCCTACCCACCCTCGTAACCATCAAAGAATGTTTTCTTCTGTGTTTAAACCTTTTCTTGAGTTCTTATAATAGTAGTCTTATACAATATTCGTCCTTCTGTGACTGACTAAATTCACTCAGCATAATGCCGTCCTGATTCCTCCATGTTATAAGATGTTTCACAGCTTCATCATTGTTCTTTATCGTTGGTAGTATTCCATTGTGTGGATGTACCATAATTTGTTTATCCATTCGTCCATTCATGGGCACCTAGGTTGTTTCCATCTTTTTGCTATTGTGAACATTGCTGCAATGAACATGGGTGTGCGTATATCTATGTGTGTGATGGCTCTTACTTCTCTAGGATATATTCCAAGGAGTGGGATAGCTGGATCATATGGTACTTCTATTTCAAACTTTTTAAGGAAGTGCCAAATCGATTTCCAAAGTGGTTGTACCAACTTACAGTCCCACCAACAGTGTATAAGTATTCCAGTCTCCCCACAACCTCTCCAGCATTTATTATTTTGTGTTTTTTGGATTAATGCTAGCCTTGTTGGGGTGAGATGGTATCTCATTGTAGTTTTGATCTGCATTTCTCTAATGGCTAATGATCATGAGCATTTCTTCATGTGTCTGTTAGCCGCCTGAATATCTTCTTTGGTGAAGTGCCTGTTCATATCCTTTGCCCATTTTGTAACTGGGTTATTTGTCTTTTTGTTGTTGAAGCTTTTGCAGTATCTTATAGATTTTAGAGATTAGATGCTGATCAGATTTGTCATAGCCAAAATTTTTTTCCCAGTCTGTAGGTTGTCTTTTGACTCTTTTGGTGAAGTCTTTTGATGAGCATAAGTGTTTGATTTTTAGAAGCTCCCAGTTATCTAGTCTCTCTTCTGGTGCTTGTGCATTGTTACTTATGGTTCATATTGTGTTTATGCCATGTATGAGGGCTCCTAGCATTGTCCCTATTTTTTCTTTCATGATCTTTATCATTTTTGATTTTATATTTAAGTCTTTGATCCATTCTGAGTCAGTTTTTGTGCATGGTGTGAGGTATGGGTATTGTTTCAGTTTTTTGCAGATGGATACCCAGTTATGCCAGCACCATTTGTTAAAGAGACTGTCTTTTCCCAGTTAATGGACTTTGGGCCTTTGTCAAATATCAGCTGCTTGTAGGTGGATGAATTTATGTCCAGATTCTCAATTCTGTTTCATTGGTCTATGTATCTGTTGTTGTACCACTACCAGGCTATTTTGACTACCATGGCGGTATAATAGTTTCTAAAATCAGGTAGTGTGAGGCCTCCCACTTTGTTCCTCTTCTTGAGTAATGCTTTACTTATTCAGGGCCTCTTCCCTTTCCATATGAAGTTGGTGATTTGTTTCTCCATCTCATTAAAAAATGCCGTTGGAATTTGGATCAGGATTGCATTGCATCTGTAGATCGCTTTGGGTAGAATTGACATTTTCACAATATTGAGTCTTCCTATCCATGAGCAAGGTATGTTTTTCCACTTATGCAGGTCTCTTTTGTTTTCTTGCAGTAGTGTCTTATAGTTTTCATTGTCTAGGTCTTTTATATCTCTGGTTAGATTTATTCCTAAGTATTTTATCCTCTTGGGGCCTATTGTAAATGGTACTGATCTGGTGATTTCCTCTTCAAGGTTCTCTTTGTTGGTGTAAAGGAATCCAACTGATTTTTGTATGTTTATCTTGTAGCCTGAAACTTTGCTGAAATCATCTATTAGTTCCAGTAGTTTTCTTGTGGATTCTTTGGGGTTTTCTGTGTATAATATCGTATCATCTGCAATTGAGATATTTTGACTTCTTCCCTACCAATTTGGATGCCCTTTATTTCTTTTTCTAGCCTAATTGCTGTGGCTAGGACCTCTAGCACAATGTTGAATAAGAGTGTTGATAAAGGGCATCCTTTTCTGGTTCCCGTTCTCAAGGTGAATGCTTTAAAAATCTCTCCATTTAGGATGACGTTGGCTGTTGGCTTTATATAAACGCCCTTAATTATATTGAGGAATTTTCCTTCTATTCCTATTTTGTTGAGTGTTTTTATCATGAATCGGTGTTGGACTTTGTCACATGCCTTTTCTGCATCGATTGATAAGATCATGTGGTTCTTGTCTTTTGTTTTATTTATGTGATGGATTACATTGATTGTTTTTCTAATGTTGAACCATTCCTGCATACCTGGTATAGATCCCACTTGATCATGGAGAATTATTTTTTTGATATGTTGCTGAATTCTATTAGTTTCTTCATCTTTGGCCTTAGTGGTTGGTGCCTAAATTCGAACAATAGTCATATTAACTGGTCTTCCTTTCAGGCATATGGATATTATCCTATCACTGACAGTGGTGTACTTCAGAATAGATCTTGAAATGTTCTTTTTGACTAAGATGTGATGCTATTCCTCTTCAATTTGTCATTCCTAGCATAGTAGACCATATGATTGTCTGATTCAAAATGACCAATACCAGTCTATTTTAGCTCACTAGTGTCTATATGGTTGTTTATATGTTCCATTTCATTTTTGATGATTTCTAATTTTCCTAGATTCACAGTTTGTACATTCCATGTTCCAATTATTAATGCATGTTTGCAGCTGTTTCTTCTCATTTTAAGCCTTGCCACATCAGCAAATGAGGGTCCCAAAAGCTTTACTCCTTCCATTTCCTTACGGTTGACTGTACTTTGAGGAGGCAGCTCTTTTTGAGTGCCTTCCAACCTGAGGGGCTCATCTTTGGACACTATACCAGAAAATTTTCCCCTGCTGTTCATAAGGTCTTAAGTGGACAATTTTTCAGAAGTATACCACCAAGTCCTTCTTCCTAGTCTGTCTTAGCCTGGAATCTCCGCTGAAACCTGTCCACCATGGGTGACCCTGCTGGTATTTAAAATACCAGTGGCATGGCTTCCAGCATCACAGCAACATGCAAACTACCACAGTATGACAAACTGAGAGACTTATAAAAAGTTTAAATACTTTCTTTCTTTACCTCAATAGATTGTTTGGGAGTTGCACTCTGTGGGTGTGATACCCCACTTTGGAGAGCACCTTTCTAGTGCATTCTGTAACATCACCTCTCAAACTGGGGCCATTGGGAGACATGACTGTCAGAGGGACCTAAAGGCTTAAACAAAGAGATGTGGCTGGCTGCCTGCCAAATCAGCAGTGCTTAGGGCCTTGCCATCTGGAATTCCTTCATTCTGTGCAACTTACCTCCCTTTTATAACAATGGAAGGGATCTGCTTTTCAAGATCACTTCAGAAGGGAAGGTTTGCATTGTTTAAAGAAGAAAAATCATTGGGTGTTTAAGAAAAACACAAAAGACAAAGTCCTCCTTTAAGAAGCAGTAACCCTGACAGCTTACTTAGGTTGTGAAATAATGTCCTTGGCAATGAGAGTGGGGTGTTCTATCACCGTCTCAGTAAACTTTCTCCCCCTTGGGCAGTATTTCTTAATTACTGCTTCTATGCCCCATTGGCACAGACATAATTTATTATTTGTTTACATGTTGCACTTACTCTGCTAAGGTGGAAGCCCAGTGATACATTATTACTGAGAACACCTGCGTGTGTGTGTGTGTGTGTGTGTGTGTGTGTGTGTGTGTGTGTGTGAGAGAGAGAGAGAGAGAGACAGAGGGAGACAGAGAGAGAGACGCACTGAAAGACTCAAGATCTGACAAGTTCTGAAACTTCAACCTTTCATAGCACAAGTGGCCTCCCCAGGCTACAATAGCCTCCTGGGCTGTAAGCTTAAATAAGCCCTGCTGGTGCAGTGGTTAAGCACTTGGCTCCTAACTGTAAAGGTTGGAGGTTCAAACCCATCCAGTGGGAAAAAGACATGGCGATGTGCTTCTGTAAAGACTACAGTTTAGAAAACCCTATGGGACCGTTCTACTAAGTCACATGGGGTTGCTATGCGTCTAAAATCGACTTGAAGGCACCTAACAACAACGTACTATGCACGAGGCACTGTTTGAAGTTCTTTATGTGTACTAATTTATTCATCACAACAAACCTGTGTGGTAGGTTCTATTATAATGCACATTTTACAGATGAGGAACACAGAGAGTAGCTGTTGAAAACCAGCTATGTTTAAATAGCTGATAATTTCCTTGCCTTTAACAAAGAATTAGCCCACACCTGAAGCATCCACATCACTCTGGCATCTTTTAAGCAGGATGGCACTGCGACAACTATCAGGTTCTCAAAACTTGCTTTTGCACTTGCTGAGAGCTCCCTACCTCTGTAGCTCTCCCCACCCCTCAACGTACCCCTTCAGCAGTGATGTTCATGGTTTTATGTACCAGGTGTTCTTTTGGTGAGGAGATCAAGGCCCAGGGAGATTAACCACTTGCCCAAATCCATGGGGCGAGCTGGGATTTAATGCCGGCCTGCAGTTCAAGCCTAAGCTCTTGCTCACTACCCTTTGTGTCCCTAAAATGCTGTCTGATGCCCTGTCTTCTAAGCCACCTGCAGCCCAAAAGCTTCCTTAGTCCCAGACTCCTGCTGAGCCATTGTGCTTGGGGCAGAGGGACAAAAACATTCAGTAGGGGGCTCCTGAGAGCCTAGACGGCCGCTGAACTGAGGAGAAAGCTCCTGGCTCCAATCCATGCGGGCCTAGCCCGCAGGGAAGAGCCTGGAATTCAATCCTTTGCATTCCAGCCGGGGCTCCTGTGACATAATAAAGCCCAATGAGGAATCTAGAATGACTGGTCAGCAGAACCCCTGGAGGATTTTCTATAGATAGCCAGGGCGTGTCTCTGGCTCTGCCCTCTCTGTGAGAGGAAAGTTCTTTTATGCTAGGGCTGGGCAATGCCGTGTGCAGCAGGTGTGTGGGTGGGGGACTGGCCAGGCCCTGTGCCCAGAGGACTTTGTAAGAGGGGAGGGGGTGCAAGGGATCTCAGGCCAGGAGAGGGAATTCCAACTATGGCGTTTTGGAGAAAACTATTTAGCTATTTGCCCTTAATGACCTTGGGACTGCAGCTACAATGAGATGTCCCAAATACTGAGCTTCACACAGACTTTGATGCTGGCTCTGAGGAAATTCCGCTGCTGAGACAGGCTCTCTCTGGGGAGAGATATGTGTTTGGAATGCTGGTGTGCTGGGGGCTGTGATTGGAGGTCTGGTGCTTTCAAAGTTTCTTAATTTGCATGACCATGCGCACGGCTATTACTTTCCACAGTAGAGGGTTGGAATATGAAACTCAGTCTGTTTACCTTCCAGATTCCAAACAGGCGGCATTCATACCAATAATGTTGCATAAATACCGGCATGATAGCATAGAACCCTATCATTACTAATATATATATTTTTTCTTCCTGTCTGCTGGTGGATAGGAATTCTTAGAAGCCGTGCATATATTTTACATAAAACAATAGCTAAGCTGCCAAGGGCTTTAACGATATAATTTCATTATGGGATTCTGGGCTCTTTGCTTTATGCTGCCACCAGAACCCCAAGACAGGATTAATTCATGTAACTGGGGCAAGCCCAGTGCTGTTTTTCTATTCCCCTTGTAAGTGAACTCAACTATTTTAATTGGCAAAACATTTGATGGGTAGGGTATGAGGTGAAGGAAAGTCTGTCTGATGAATTCATTAGCTTCAGAATAAATTCATTAGAGGCAGTATATTGTCAGAGTTAAAAACATAAACATTCCAATCAAACAGCCTGAGTTTGAAACCTGACTTGGCCTTAGAAGCTGTGAAAGTTTGGGCAAGTTATTTATTATCTCAGCTTCCTTTTACTCATCTGTAGTATGTAGCTGCTAATACCTACCTCTCAAGGTTGTCGACAGGACTAAATACAGTCAGAACTGATTGAATGGGTGAATACAATACCTGTAAAAGGTCTTTAGCACAGTGCCTGGGCCACGGTAACTGTCAATAAAAGGCTGCTTTATTATTAGCTCAACCACCCCAAAAAAAAACCCGTTGCCATCGAGTCGGTTCCAACTCATAGTGACGTTATTAGCTAAACAGCAACAGTAAAACATCCCTAAAACTGTTCCCTCACACACCATGTAAGTTCAGGAATCTCAGCCACGTCCAGCCAGGAACTTCTCTTTTTAGCCCAGAAATTCCCCAGATGCTCCACATTTGTGAATTTTATGATTCCATAGCCAGAAAGAACAGGGTGGCAGCCCCCACCCTGTCTGGAATCCCAGAAGCACCTCTGAGATCTTGACCTAGCACAGCTGCCTGTTGCAAGTAATTTAGGAAACATGAAATAGAACATACTACAGTTTCACAGGAAGGTCTGAAGAGTGGACTTTAAGGGTTTAGCGTGGATCTGTTTTCTCCTGCAGAGGAATGAAAGCAGGGTTCTGCCAAGAAAAGTACTCCACGACCCCAGGCAAGGAGCTTGAGCTCCTCAAGTGGCCAAAGATGAGACCTGAGGGACCCATTTCCTACCTAAAGTCTCTTCCAATGCTACCTTGTCCATGGTGCATAGAAGGGCTTCTCTGTAGATGTAAACACGGTTCCTGCCTGCATATAGACCCTAGCTTTGTAATAAAACATTATGGCTTCAATCTTAGCTCCTCTGTGTGCTAGCTGTTTGACCATGGGCAAGGAACTCAACGTTTCTGAGCCTGTTTATTCATCTACAAGATGAAGAGAAGGGTAAGCCCTTCACTGGGTGGTTGGGTGGATTAAATGAGACACAACATGTAAAAGGCTGAGCACTTCTGGCACATGGTAGACATTCAGTGAGCCTCGTTTCTCTTCCAAATACCCAAGAAGACCAAACAAAACAGAGAAGCCATGCTCACTCAGTTCCCTCTTATCCTGTTCTAAGAGACAAAGAAAGAAGACCGTAGAGCTGGGGGAGGCAGGGCTGAGGGCCATTTCAGAGAGTAGTGGTGATGACATGATATCCCCTGTGGGGGCTTCAGGCGGCCGGGATGGGAAGGGTCGCTGTATTGCTGTAATGCACTGTCTTGCAGGATACTTACCTTTGCGAGCAGACCAGTCATTGACACCGCTCCCTTTTCTGAAGCCTTCTCTGAGGATGCTAACCTAAATGATCTGAGAAATAGCATTTTAGGGATCCAGATAATGGTGTTAACAGTCAAAGTGAAAGAAAATTTTATCTCAGAAATAATTTTTTTTTTTTTTTGCTTGAAATCTGGTCACCCTGTTCCCCAGCTGGAACCTCTAGAAATATAAGTCCCAAATCAAGAGAAGTAGAGTTTAGTCTTTAAATATTCCCACCCCTTTTCCTTGTCCAGCAAGCCAGCAGATAGTCTTCGAATGGGAAAGAGGAGGCATCCCCCACGGACTGCTGGCAGTGTCCCGTGTTAGACACATTGAGATTTTTCTTCATAACTAGAGTGACTGTAGCTCCCCAATAGCCAAGATTTTGTGTTAGATTTATGTCATCTTAAGCCTTTTCTACTTATTTTATGCAACTATTTCTTATGTACTTCTGCTCTCTCTGAAAGAATTTTCTTCTCACCCATGTGAGTGAACTGGTCACAGTCATTTTTAGAAACTGTGAATGTAGTTGAATTTATTTGCAGGTCAACTCTGCAGCTGCCAAATGCCCAGCACAGATCTTTGGAGAAAAAGAACCCTAGTTATAGAAGGAAATAAATGTAGACTTGCTTGTTTTTACCTCCAGATCAGGTACCATGCCTGTTACGTTCTGTATGTTTCCCTATAGCACCTATAATAGTTCTGTCTAGTGGTTAGCATTCCACAAATAGCACAGTCTAATTTCAGGTGCAGGGAGGGACTCAGAGGCAAACAGAGTGGGGTGGCAGAAAATTGATCCCCCTCCTTTTAGTGGCCTGTTTTTTGCCACTGACACCACTATACATCCCAAAGGGCTAAGTCTATAGTTTAGTGTGGAGCTTGGTAAATCATTTGGAGAAAGTGTCAGTATAAAAGACGCTACATAAAATAGTCACTGGATACTCTTTTAGATTATAATCTCCAAAGAGGCTGAGCCTCTCTATGATCTGCCTTGTATTATGCCCGGCACCATGTTGCATATATATTGTTGTTGTTAGCTGCCTTCAAGTTGGCCCCCAACTCTTGGGAACCTCATGCACAAAGGAACAAAATGTTGCCTAATCCTCACTCATGCTGCCTTCCCCATGATTGGTTGGGTATTGGACATTGCGATCCATAGGGTTTTCACTGGCTTATTTTCAGAAGTAGATTTCTGGGCCTTTCTTCTCAATCTGTCTTAGTCTGGGAGCTCTGCTGAAGCCTGCTTAGCATTGTAGCAACCTGCAAGCCTCCACTGACAGACGAGTGGTGACTGTACTTGAGATGCATGGGCCAGGAATTGAACTGGGGTTTCCGCATGGAAGGAGAGAATTCTACCACTGAAACACCTATACAAATATAGGCTCAAAAATAAATACTATTGATAATTGTGCTGGAAAGACCACTGGGCTGAGAGTTGGGAGTGCTGAGGTTGCCTCTATGTTTGTAATGAACTAACTCGTCTCTTTGTAAGTCTCTTGGCTCTTCGAGGTCTCCGTTTTATTTGTAAAATGAGCAGATCATTGATCCCCAAACTTTTAAACCATCACACGTAATTATTGGGCAACCCTACCTCACCCCACTTCATTCATTCACTTAAAAATATTTACTGAACATTTACTATGTACTAGGTACTCCACTAGGAGTTGGAAATACAATTTGTGAGAAAAAAGATGCAATTTTTCCTCTCGTGAAGCTTATAGTCTAGTGGGAGAGACAGATACATAGTTGTGCAAGTAGAAATACAATCACACACTGTGTTAAGTGATTTGAAGGAAAACACAGGGATCTCTGAGTAAATGTAACATGGAATCTTAATTAGGGGAAGAAGAGTACAGAAGGCATGTAGTTTTATATGTATACATATATATAAAGATAATTTATTTTATTTTTCTTGCTGGTATTGAAAATATACACAGCAGAACACACACCAGTTCAACATGTGGTTATATTTTTAACATCTTTTGAGAAACCACATAACTATAAAAAGTTACTTTGAATTGAATAATACTTTTAAATCATTTATATTTTATGCATCACAACAGCATCTATATACAGTGGAAAATGGTGGTTTATATATGTGGGATACAGCTTATTTACTCAGTCCAGAGTCCATGAAGGAGCCCTGGTGGCACAGTGGTTAAGGACTTGGCTGCTAATTGAAAGGTTGGTGGTTCAAATCCACCAGCCACCCCATGGGAGAAAGATGTAGACGGTCTGCTTACATAAAGATTAAAGCCTTGGAAACCCTATAGGGAAGTTCCACTCTGTCCTATAGGGTTGCTATGAGACAGAATTGACTTGATGGCAATGGGTTTAAGAGTCTTTGAATGCTCCGCACGTAAGAGTATGCACGTGGGGACATGGGCACCCTGCAAACTCTGTGCCTCCTAAAGGACCAAGGATATTCACCAGAATACCCCCCTTCCCTCCAGGGCTCTTGCAACTTTCAGGGCTCCTCAGGAGAGATCTTAAAGAAAAACAGTTGGTTTCCCAATCAGGATTCACACTAGCACCAAATGAAAGCCGGCCAGCTCCCTCCTGCATGGAGGTCAACATAGCCATTAGCCAATGATCACAGATGGGTCCCCTGACCAGAAGCGCAGGCCATCTCCCAGGCACCCGGCATCTCCTTCCCTCCAGACTCCACTGATGGAGATCCAACCCAAGATGCAAAAGCCACACGAAGCTGTTTGAACAGTCTGGAAATAGGAGGCAGTCAGGGACTCCTAATTCCAATCCCATCACCCCTGAATGCAACTGTTGTCAGTGTATATTTTGTTCCTCAGTACTCAACTAGGTGATTGTATGTTACATCCCAGAAGAAAACATGTATTTCTTCCATAATGGCCTCCTAGCTATGTAAATGGTATACACATTTGATTTATGTCTCCAGATTATAGTCTTTAAGACTTTCTGTCAAGCACCCCATTGGAAGTGAAGTTTTGCATTTTCTAATATTTCTTGCTTAACCAGGGAGCAGTGAATTCAGATAAGAAGTGAGTTCAGGATGGGAATGATCTGCTTTAATAGGCAAAACCATTTAACAGTGGATGAGTAACTTCAAATTCTGCTTATGAATCACCATCCTGTCCAGGAGGAGGAAGGAGAGAGGTTGGGTGTGAGCGAGGCCCAGGACTGAGGTTGGGGCAATTCAGTCTCTTACCTGGAGTGCATGTGTAGAAAAGGAGGGTCCTTGCTGAGCTGGAAAAAGAGCCCTGGTAGTGCAGTGGTTAAGGGTTCCCACCAGCTACTCAATGAGAGAAAGATGTGGCAATCTGCTTCTGTAAAGATTATAGTCTTGGGAACCCTGTGGGACAGTGCTACAGGGTCACTGTGAGTCAGAATTGACTCGATGGCAATGGGTTTGGTTTTTGGTTTGCAGAGCTAGGAATACCTCACTCAGATCCTAAATCTTTTGAGGATAGTGTCTTTGTCATATATCCCCAGTGGTGGCTAGTCCAGTGGGTATACAATCACCAGGTGTTGAAAGAGTGAATGGTTTTAGAAAAGTGTGAAGTTGAGGTCACTAAGCCAGGCAAACGGACTGAAACAAACCTCAAAAATCGGGAGTCAGAGTCTGAAGGTAAGGAAGTAAGTAAGGCAAGCCTGGGAGGTTGACGCAGGAGGGAGGCTTGGATCAGCACTGCTCAAAGTCTGCTGCTGCACCTGCTCCATTTAATTAGTCCGTGTTAGGATGAACAAGATCCCCTCTCAGAAAACACAGTGCAAGGCCATGTGAATCTAGATAAACTAGAGCTGAGAGCTCATATTGCAAAAGGACTATCGGTAAAAGGTTTGACTTTACCATTCCTTTAGATAGGAAATGCTACACATTCATTTGAAATATAATTGCATTTACAATTTATGTTTTAGAGACTACACCTTGTTGCTGCTGTTAGGTGCTATTGAGTCAGTTCCTACTCACAGAGACCTTATATACAACAGAATGAGATACTGCCCGGTCCTGCATTCCAAATATATATAATGCACATTTATCTGTCTCGTGGGTTTGTATTTTTTATAATTGTTACTTAGATCCCACCAAAGTCCAAAAAAGGGCTTGAAGTGACTAAGTTGTAGATAACTGGTGAGCATTTGTTGTTGTTAGTTGTCTTCAAGTCAATGTCAGAGTAGAACTGCTCCACATGGTTTTCAAGGCTGTGACATTTTGGAAGCAGATTGCCAGGCTTGTCTTCTGAACTACCTCTGTGTGGGTTGGAACTGCCAGCCTTCCGGCAAGTAGTTGAGTGCTTAACCATTTGCACCACACAGGGATTCCTGTATGGACAAATATATGCTTTAGTATTGAAAGAAGCTCCATAGCTTACAAGGCACGTTCACACTCCTGTGTACTTGATCCTCACCACAGCCTGTGAGTTAGACATTGCACTTGGAGTTATAAGAACTGGGTTCAAATTCCCTGCGCTGCTCGTATCAGCCACGTATCACTGTGAGTTGGGATAACTCACCCAACTCCTCTGAGCCTCTACTTTCTCTCACTTTATTGTGAGTGCTTCAATTATTTTGTTACCAATTTTGGTATTTTTTATAATGTGGCAGTGAAACAAGCTTCCAGGATTTAAATTCAAATTTTATCATAGTGGTTCATGTGCATGATTTAAAAAAGGAATTAGTCCAAAAGGTTTTCTAATGCAAAGAAACAGTCTCCTGACCCACCCCTCCCTACCAACACTGTGCCTCTGCTTTCTGTTTTTAATTCTTCTTGTGGTTTCTTCTTTATCTCAAAATAGTATGTTCATACTGCTTTTTCTTGATCTAGTAACCTTAGTAAACATTATCTATCCACTTCTTTCTAGGGTAGATAAGTTTTAATTCATGGTCCCCACTCCCTCCCATGTTTTGAAAACTTTAGCTTCTCTGTTAAACAGTTGTAACTGTAGACAAACCTCTAATTCTTGTTCTATCAACAGTAATTAATACCCTTGACTCCTCATTCTGTATGATGAAGATAGGAGTGTAATGTCTCTTTCCTCTACCTCTTTACCCCCTTCTAGCTCCCAAATTCTATCTGTTCTGTAACCACAATTAAGTTTTCTCTGCTGTGTTTATAAGTTGTTTCTAAAAATTGAAAACCAGAAAGCAGTGCTTACATTATGCTTGTGTAAATATCATTAATTACAGAACTAAGCAGTGTGCCATGATTACATTTCTTCTCTATGGTTTCAGTGTCATGACCCCTGTGTCACTCAAAGCAAAATATTCCTAGCATCAAGAGCAAAATAAAGTCTTTCTCACACTCATCCAATTGCTCAAAATAATACCACATTTTAATTTATTTCCTGTTTGGACTATGATTTATACATACAAGTTTTTGTTTTTCCTGGAGCTTCTAATTGCCTTTCTTTTCTTGTTGGTAGAAGGTCTTTTTTTTTTTTTCTTCTTCCCACATTTAGCTTTTGCTTATCCTATTTATTGCTTGAAATCCACTCCATTCTTCTTTAAAACTTTTTTCTTAGAGTCACTGATACTCTGTTCTAATTTGGACTAATGGCTTGCTAGGTCAGCTGACAATTAGCATCTAGGAATTTCCTGGGTGAATTCTATTATTTCTTGTATTCCAAACTTTCTTTTTTCTGGGGTCTTGCTTAGTTCTGCTAGAGATGACATACTTAAGAAACTTCCTCAGAAAGTATATGTAGGAACAAACTTCTTTCATCTAATTTTTACAGTGGTAATTTCTTGCTGTCATGCTTTCTGTGTACAGGAGAGAGCTGCTGCAAAGGGGCACTTATTTTATATACAGACCTTTTATAAGGCTCCCTTTTCCAGTTCTAGTTCTCAGTCCTCCCCTCTGCCTGAGCTGCCAACCCAAGCCCAGAACCTCTCCAAGTTTCCACTAGGCAGATTGACTCCATCCTCTTCTATAACCTCTATCAAAATTTCTTTCACCCACTTTTTGTCTGCCAGAAATTCACTAAAACCCACTCACCTACTGATAGCGCCCCTCTCTGTGCTCTTCACTGTTATGGGTGTATGCTTTTTTTGCTTTGCTATTCTTTTTGTGAGGTCAGGAGGGAAAAAATGTGCTCAGTTGGACTGGGAAATACTTGTAACTCTTTTTTTTTCTCCCATTTTATAATGACGATAATGATAATTTTCTTGTTAATTTTTCTGGCAGAAACTTCTGGTTGAACTACATTGTTCATTCTCCTTCATTTGTAATAGAACCCTGCATTTTTAGCTAGGCACATGAAAACCTGGAATAATCCACATGACTAAATTCTAGCTATTGGAATGTACATGGAAATATCTTGCAGCAGCTTCCTAGAATGTACGTTAAGAGATAGTAAGTGCAGTCTTCCAGGCAACATGGCACTATACTCAGAAGCACCACGCCATCCTTCCGCAGCAAAGATCAGAAAAACTAACTCAAACAGAGTCACACGTCAATCCTGAAACCCTAAGCATCAAGTGAAGAGATAAAGAACTCAGATAAGTACTGAATGGAATGAGAAACTGAGAACAGAGAGCAAGGAGAGACACATGCAGAGGTTCCCTATCAGCTACCGCAGCATGGATCCACCATCTTGGGCTCTTATCGGAGATCAGCAAACAGGGGGTTTGAGAAAGCAGCTTCACGGAGCTTCCAGAAGGAGACAGAACAACTGGTAACCAGAGATACAGGCTTTCCCACCCCCCACCCTTCTTCACCCCCACTTAGCCTCCTCTGCTTCCTTCAGCCACAGTCTCTTGGCTGGGAAGCACTAGCTTCACCCCAGTGTCACTGGGATTCCATCTGACTGCACTGGCCAGCTCCCTGAGTGCCTTTTGTTGGCTGCTGGTGTTGCTTGTTTCTGCTTCTTTAGATTTCCTCCATACCTCTCATCACCTCCCTATCCTTTCTCTCAAATACCTGGCTCTATGCACCATCTTTGCTTCTTCCTGAAAGGCTGCAAAACACCACTTGACTGTGAAACTGCTTCCCAACCCATGCCGCCATGCTGGTGGGACCCCTGGAGCTTTTTTCTTTGTTTGTTTGTTTGCTCTGATTTGTTCTGTTTTGATATGTTTGGTTTCTTTTTCTTTTCTCAGCTTGGGAGCCCCTTCTAGCTGGGCAGTACCATGTGGCTTGGAAGCTACTCCCTTACTCTGTGCAGATGCACAGGGACATCCCTGGGAGCATTTCTTTTTCCTAGTTTTTTTTTCTTTTTTTTTTTTGTTTTGTTTTCTTCTCTCTCTTATTCCCTTTTTGTCTTTCTTCATTTCCAGTTTCTCGATTTATTCATTTTTTTTATTTTTGTTTTTCCCCATTTTTCTGTCTCTCATCTCTCCACTCCAATAGCAAGCTCCCTTAGCACTCTTTTTTGTTTGTGTGTATGTTTTTGGCTCCTGTTCCTCTCTATTCTCTCTCCTCTTTCCCATATACCCATCTTAGCTCCACACATCACAATCTACCCTTCCTTCCTGCCTACCTGCGCCATGTGCTGAACATCACACTCCCAAGCAGCACAGGCATGGCCTACTGAAACCTGTCCTGCACTGATTCCTGGTCCACACTGTCAGCCCTGGTGCATGCCACAAACAACCCATCCCAGCAACTCCTCTTCAGCTAGACCTGCCCTGCTATACCACACCTGGGTAACTGACCCTGCCCATTGGAGAAGGAGGTGAAAAGTATCATGCCCACAGACGAGCAAACAACAAAGAATGCATAGCCAACCTGTTCAGACATAATCAAATAAAACAAAAAATCAGGAAGAAACAAACAAATCTACAAACCACTGAATGCCCTGAAGACAGCAGACAATATCAAAACATTTACAAAAACAGGACAGGAAGGTTCCAGTAGGCGTCCAAAATAAAACACCAGATGACCTTCCAGTAAACGAAAAGGAACTAGACCTAACTGATAGGGAATTCAAATCCCTAATATTCAGAATTATCCCAGAGTTGAAGCAAAAAGCAGACAAAAATGAGGAAAAAAATAGACAAATTCATGGAAAATATGGACAAAAAAATGGAAGAATTCAGGAAAATAATACCGGAACAAAATGCTAAAATAAATTCATAACTAGAAATCATACAAAAACAACATTTAGAAATCCAAAAGATAAACAACAAGATTTCAGAAATGGACAGTGTCATAGAAGGGCTGAGGAGCAGGTTTGAAATGATGGAAGATAAGATGTGAAATTGAAGACAAACACTTGGATACAACTCTGTTTGAGGAAAAATCAGAAAAAAAGAACAAAGAAAAATGAAGAAAACCTGAGAATTATGTGGGATACAATCAAAAGCAAAAATCTGTGAGTGATCAGAGTTCCAGAACAGGGGGAGAAAACAGAAAACACAGAGAGGATCATTGAAGAATTGCTGACAGAAAACTTCCCCAATATCATGAAAGATGAAAAGCTAACCTTCCAAGAAGCTCAATGAACCCCATACAGGATAGACCCGAAAAGAAAATCACTAAGGCGTATCATAATCACACTCGCTAAAACCAAAGACAAACAAAGAATCCTGAGAGCAGCTTGAGAAAAACAAAAAGTCACATACAGAGGAGAAACAATAAGACTAAGGTAGGATTATTTGGCAGAAACCCCCATGCAGGCAAGAAGGCGATGGAATGATGTATTTAAAACCTTGAAAGAAAAACATTGCCAGCCAAGAATAGTCTATCCTGCAAAACTCTTGTTCAAATATGATGGTGAAATTAGGTAATTTCCAGATAGACAGATATTAAGGGGCTATGTAGAAACCAAACCAAACTTACAAGACTTATTAAAGGGAGTCCTTCGATCTGAGAACAAATAACATCAGACCACAAGCTGAATACAGGACACAGGATTGTACTAGCCAGATACAAACCTAGGAAATGAACTCTTAAGGACGCTGAAAAACCAAAAGAATTACAACAGGGAACCAGAGAGGTTAATCTGTAATGACAACAGCATCAGGACAATAAAAAAAGGAATAAATGATGTAGGTATAGAACCTTCTAATGGAGACTAAGGCAAGGTGATACCAAAGTAATAGTAGACTGGTTCAAATCTAGGAAGATAAGGGCAAATGTCAACATAACCACAAAGAAAGTTAACAAACCTACTCATCAAAATAAAGAAAAACCTAAAGTCTCAGTAAAAACAAAATCTACAAAAACAAAAGAAATGAAAAAAAAAAAAACCCACAAACAAAAGGAACTCAGCACAGGAGAGTAAGAGGAACAAAGAAAGCGTCAGCACCACAAAAAAAAGCACTATAAAATGCAATCCAACTCCTAGGAACATATCCTAGAGAAATAAGAGCCTTCACACAAATAGACATATGCACACCCATATTCATTGTAGCACTGTTCACAATAGCCAAAAGATGGAAACAACCTACATGCTTATCAGCAGATGAATGGATAAACAAACTATGGTACATACACACAATGGAGTATTATGCAAAGATAAAGAACAATGATGAATCTGTGAAGCATCTCATAACATGGATGAAACTGGAGAACATTATGCTGAGTGAAATAAGTCAATCACAAAAGGACAAATAGTGTATGAGACCTCTACTGTAAAAACTCATGTAAAAGTTTACACACAAAAAGCAACAATCTTTGTTGGTTACGAGGGATGGGAGGGGTGGGGGGAACTAAACAGACAATAGATAAGCAGTAACTTTGGTGAAGGGTAAAACAGTACACAATACTAGGGAAGCCAGCACAACTTGTACAAGGAAATGTCATGGAAGCTCAATAGACACTTTCAAACTCCCTGAGGGACTGAATTGCTGGGTGGAGGGCTGTGGGGACCATGGTCTCAGGGAACATCTAGCTCAATTGGCATAACACAGTTTATAAAGAAAATGTTCTGCACTCTACCTTGGTGAGTAGCGTCTGGGGTCTTCAAAGCCTGTGAGCAGCCATCTAAGATACTCCACTGGTCTCATCCCTTCGGGTGCAAGGGAGAATGAAGAGAACAAGATACAAGCAAAAGGTTAGTCCAAAGGACTAATGGACCACAGCTACCACAGCCTCCACCAGACTGAGTCCAGTACAGCTAGATGGTGCCCGGCTACCACCACTGACTGCTCTGACCAGGATCACAACAGAGGGTTCTGGATAGAGCTGGAGAAGGATGTAGAGCATAATTCTAACCCATGAAAAAAGGACCAGATTTACTGGCCTAAAGGAGACTGGAGAAACCCCAAGAGTATGGCCCCCAGACACCCTTTTAGCTCAGTGGTGAAGTCACTTCCGAGGTTTACCTTTCAGCTGGGGAGTGGACCGCCTCATAAAACAAAACAGGACTAATGAGACACAGCAGTCCGGGGACAAGGACTAGAAGGCAGGAGGGGAGAGGAAAGCTGGTGACAGGGAACCCAAGATTGAGAAGGGACAGTGTTGACATTCGTGGGGTTGTTAAACATTGTCATAGATCAATATGTGTACTAACTGTTTAATGAGGAACTATTTGTTCTGTAAACCTTTATCTATGGTACCAAAAAAAAAAAAAAAAAGAACTATCTATATGAGATCAAATTGACAACAGCAACTCAAAAGGTTTGATGGGAAGCCTAGGGGGCAATGAGTTGAAGATAATGGTGATGGAATAATTTGGAAAAGGATAGTGAGAATAGCAGCACAACTGGAAGAATGTAATCAATGTCACTGAATTGTACATGTAAAAATTTTTGAAATGGTGTAACTTTGGCTATGTATATTTTCACAAAAAAAAAAAAAAGGTTGAGAAGGAAGAGTGTTGACATTTTGTGGGGTTGTTAACCAATGTCATAAAACAATATGTGTACTGACTATTTAATGAGAAACTATTTGTTCTGTAAACCTTCATCTAAAGTACAATTTAAAAAAATTTAAAAAAAAAAGAGTAAGTGTGTATCTTTATCCTCCTATTCTTCATTGCTTCAGCATCCTGCTGTCTGAATTACAGATGCCACCATTTTGGGCCATGAGGTTGAGACTATATAGAAAGCCTGGGTTTCTGGCACTATGGAGCCCAATACTAGCTTTGGACCACTCATCTAGACTTTCCTGGTACAGAGAACATTTATTTTGCTTAAGGCATTGCTATTTTCAGTTTTCTTTCACTATAGCCCAACCAAAACCTAAGTAACATAATCTTAAAAAATTTGTGTGAAGAAAGAAAAAGATGATAAATATGAAACTGATTTGTCTATTCAAATGTCAGCTATTATAATTTTATCTTACACCAGACTAGTTTTAAGCTCCTCCTCTGGACTGGTCATTCCCAAGGGAAGCCACTTTATCTTACTCACTTTTATCATCAACAGTTAGCATAGAGTAGAATCCAATAAATTTACTTATTAAAGAAATGATTTCAACAATTATTAGTTCATGTAAATAATTTCAATACCATAAATAGACAAAAAGTGTTAACATATTTTCAGCTCATTAACCTCCCTAGTGAATAAGGAGCTTCGAAAAATAAAGAAGAAAAAACCTAAAATTCAAAAGAAAAAAAATGAGCTAAGGATGTGACACTTAAGACAAAATGCAAATGGTTCTTAAATATGTGAAAAGGTGCTCAGCCTACGTTACAAGAAGATAAATGCAAATGAAAAACCATACTAAAATACAATGAAGCGATGTCTGTATGCCAGTATTGGAAGATTCCCAAGACATAGTCTAAGTGAGAAAAGTAAAAAACAGTATATATAGAATGCTACCTTTTATGTAAGAAGAGGAGGGAATTAAAACGATTGGTATTGGCACAAAGAAAAACTGTAAGGCTAAATGAGACAGTAACAAAAGTAATTATCTAACAGAATGGAGAGAAAGAAGGGTAGGATGAGGCTTCTTGGTTTCATTTTTCTATCATGTAACTAAGTTGTGTATTTGAAAAACATAAAATGTAACTAAAAAATTAACAAGCATGAAGATTAAAAAAATCACAACTTCCTATCACATAGCTAGTATTTAAAGGGCTGTAAGCCCCACTGAATTCCTAGACATACCCACAAACACACTTATTGTGCTAGCTTAATTATGGCAGTATTTCACACTTACAGAATCAAAGCCAAAACCAAACCAAACCCATTGCCGTTGAGTCAATTCTGACTCATAGTGACCCTATAGGACAGAGTAGAACTGCCCCATAGGGTTTCCAAGGAGTGGCTGGTGGGTTCAAACTGCCGACGTTTTGGTTAGCAGCTGAGCTCTTAACTGCTGTGCCACCAGGGCTCCTTAAAGAATCAAGGACTGTTAAAATTGGAAAGGATCTCAGAGTCTGATTGTTTCAATTCCTTCATTTTTCAGATGAATAAACTGAGGCTCAGAGGGGTATAGTGACTTGTCCAGGGTCACACAATCATTAATAGCAGAGCCAGATTTTACTCCAGTTGGTTGACTCCCAGCTAGAAGTTCTTTCCACTGTTTTATGCTGCCCAGAGTAGCTTAGTGATGAATTGAGCAACATTTATACCATATAGCGTAAGTCTGGACTTAATGCAGTGAATCGATTTATTGTCCAAATATTTATTGTGCCCCTCTTATGTGCTTGTGCCCCTCTTATATGCTTTGGAACCCTGGTAGCACAGTGGTTAAGAGCTTGGCTGCTAACCAAAAGGTCGGCAGTTCGAATCCACCAGCTGCTCCTTGGAAACCCTGTGGGGTAGTTCTACTCTGTCCTATAGGGTCGCTAGGAGTCAGAATCAACTGGATGGCAATGGTTTGTTGTTTTATGCTTTACCTTATGCTAGGAGCTGGAACTGCAACAAAGACAAAGAAGTCTTGCGTCCTTTGTTTTATGTATGCTATACCTCATAGAACCCTATTCCAAAATGAGATTAGACTACTCAGGAGCAGATTAACCAGCAGATACAGTATGCACACGGTTTACAGTAAGCAAAGATATGCAGGGGCTTAATCGTGTTTATTTACTAATCTGTAGTGCACAATTTCCCATGGGTTGCACTGCTGAAAACCAGGTGAAATAGTGGGCCACAAATTAGTAAGTAACCACAATTAAGCCAATGCGTACCTTTCTTATTGGGTAATCCGTCCCTGGGGCTATTTAGTTGTGGCGTGTTCTTGTCTGTTCTCCCTATTCCACCTCCCAGGGGATGTCAGTCAAAAGCCTGCCTGGCGTCCAGCTCCCTTAGCTCTTTGCTTGGCCATGGTCAACCAACCAGAGGGTAGACTGGCAGTCAGACTCTGTGGGTCAGCCAGGATAGCAAGACCAAATTATCTGGTTAGTCTAAGTTTTGGACTGTAAGATGAAGAAAAACTAAAATGGGAATCCAAAGTGAGAGGCAATCAAAGAAACAGGAAAAGCAAGATAAAGGAAAATGCCACTGGATAGGGCGTGGTTTAGAGCTATTGTGGAAATAGAGTCAGGAGAGAAGGGGCTGCTGGGTGGTACAAACGATTAACATGCTTGGCTGCTAAAGGCTAAAGGTTTGCGTCCACCCAGAAGTGCCTGAAAAGAAAGCCCTGGTGATTTACTTCTTAAAAATCAGCTATTGAAAACTCATGGATCACAATTGGTGACACATATGGGGTCACCAAGAGCTGGACTCGACAGTAACTGATTTTTTTTAATCAGTCAGGATAGGCTGTGGTAATAAATAACCCTCCAAATCTCTGTTGCTTTTAAGAGTAAAAGTTTATTTCTTGCTCATGCAAAATCTTTCTCCAAGCTCAAGCGAGTGCCCAGTGTCCTTCTTCCCCCGGCGGTGGCTCAGGCAGGGATCTAGGCTTTTTCATTTCCTGCCCCTGTGATTTCAGCTTAAGGTCACATGGTTTAAGAGCTAGGGAAGAGAGCAGATGGGAGGAGGAGGTGAGTAGCGTGGTGGTGTTGACATTGACATTACTTGGCCCAGAGTAACAAATGTTACTTCTGCTCATAGCCCATTGGCCAGAAAGCATCACAAAATCCCAGCCTAACAAGGGAGGCTGAAAATGTGGGAGGCTGCGTGGAATATTTGGTGAAAAATACCGTTTGCCACGAGAGTTACTACTGTGTCGATGTTTTATATTATCCCCAGTGTCCATGAGTCAGGCTATTTAAAAGTGCAGGAATGAGATAAAATGGGGCTAAAAGTGACCTCAACTTTCTTTTCTGAATGCTCACACATTAGATGCTGAACATCCATTTTTTTAAACATTACTTAGTTTTATTTATAGTTGGGCCACTCCAAATTTTGATTCTTTTAAAATAAGCAAAGAGGTAGAAATTTCAGGACAGTAAGAGATTTAAATCAACGAAGTTTTTCTACTGTTCTTCCAGTCTCTAAACAAAAACAATATTACACAACATTCAGAGGCTGGAGTCTCAACTGGTGAGATTTTTTTCTTTCCTTTTTTTTTTTTTTTTTTCCTCAAAAGTCTGAGTATCTCAGGATTCTCTGCTTTTTGAGGGAGGCATACACAAAGGGATTCACCCACAGACAGGAAGATGTATGGACCACTTTTATTAAAACTTCTCTGGGGAAGAAATGGAGCCCTGGTGGCACAGTGGTTAAGAGCTCAGCTGCTAACCAAAACGTCAACAGTTCATATCCACTAGCTGCTCTTTGGAAACACTGTGGGGAGTTCTACTGTGTCCTATAGAGTAGCTGTGAGTTGGAATCAACTTGATAGCAATGGGTTTTGTTTTCAACAGGGCAGAAATGATGGGCTGAGGTAAAAAGTCAATTCCGTACTCTTTGCCAACAAAAGTACATAGTCACTTAACATAATTTCTGACACAGAGTGTCTCATTGCCATAATGCCTTGTAAGTCCCTGAAAGACATAAATATATGTGTGTGTATGTGTGCTTGTATATGTGTATGCATGTGTGTGTGTATGTGTGTGTGTGTGTATGTGTTTGTGTGTGTGTGTGTATATATGAGTGTGTGTATACATATATCTCCCTCGTGGTGCCTGGCCCACAATGTGTACTCAGTTAATGAGTGTCCGAGAATGAAGACCTCCCAGGAGCTCCAGGGTACAGGATGCATTTGCAGCCCTGTGGACTGGAGGCCAACCTGACATAGCCCAGTCTCCATCTGGTCTCCAGGTCTCTTCTTTTTTTTTTCCCCCTTTTTATTTATTTGTTTATTTATTTATTTATTTTTTATTGTACTTCAGGTGAAGGTTTACAGAACAAATAGTTTCTCATGAAACAGTAGTACACATATTGTTTTATGACATGGGTTAACAACCCCATGACACGTCAACCCTCTCCCTTCTCAACCTTTTTTTTTTTTTGGTGAAAATATACATAGCCAAAGATACACCATTTCAAAAATTTCTACATGCACAGTTCGGTAACACTGACTACGCTCTTCCAATTGTGCTGCTATTCTCACTTTAGATGAAGGTTTACAGAACAAAATAGTTTCTCATTAAACAGTTAGTACACATGTTGCCCTATGATAATGGTTAACAACCTCACAACACATCAACACTATCCTTACTCAACCTTGGGTTCCCTGTCACCAGCTTTCCTGTCCCCTTCTGCCTTCTAGTCCTTATCCCTGGACTGCTGTGCCTCATTAGTCCCATTTGGTTTTATGGGGCTGTCCACTCCCCGGCTGAACGGTAAACCTCGGAAGTGACTTCACCACTGAGCTAAAAGAGTGTCTGGGGGCCATACTCCCGGGGTTTCTCCAGTCTCCTTTAGGCCAGTAAATCTGGTCTTTTTTTTTGTGAGTTAGAATTTTGTTCTACATCCTTCTCCAGCTCTGTCCAGAACCCTCTATTGTGATCCCGGTCAGAGCAGTCAGTGGTGGTAGCCAGGCACCATCTAGCTGTACTGGACTCAGTCTGGTGGAGGCCTTGGTAGCTGTGGTCCATTAGTCCTTTGGACTAATCTTTCCTTTGTATCCTGTTCTCTTCACACTCACTTGCTCCCAAAGGGATGAGACCAGTAGAGTATCTTAGATGGCTCCTCACAGGCTTTTAAGACTCCAGACTCTACTCACCGAGGTAGAATGTAGAACATTGTCTTTATAAACCGTGTTATGCCAATTGAGCAAGATGTTCCCCAAGACCATGGTCCCCACAGCCCTCCACCCAGCAATTCAGTCCCTCAGGGAGTTTGGATGTGTCTAGGGAGCTTCCATGACCTTTCCTTGTACAAGTTGTGCTGGTTTCCCCGGTATTATGTACTGTCCAGGTCTCTTCTGATGACTCTCCTTCCCAAGGTCTGGGTGGTCTGGGATGATTCCTCCATATTGTTTCACCAATCTAGATCATCCATCGGGAGTTGTTCTAAGACCTCCTCCCCTGTGTGCTTTTTCCAGCTCATTGGGACCCACTTCTCCTCTGAATTGCTACTGCATCCATTTGGCAATCAATATCAAATGGCTTCATGACACCTCTTTCATTGTTGCATTGATCTGTTTTTTGGAAGAATGAGACTTTTTTTTTACTGAAAATGTGTACATTTAACTATATATTAACTATTTCAACATAAACAATATTTACTACACATGCAAGACACTATTCTAAGCATTGTACAAATACTAACTCACTGAATTCTCATAGCAATCCTATGAAGTGGCACTATTACTATCTCTAAAGCTCAGAGATGTTAAGTAACTTGTCTAAGGTCACACAACTAGTGAGTGGCAGAGCTGGGATTTGAACCAAGGCAGTTACTCTCTAACCCCTAGTGAAGTACCTGATGCAAAGTGTTTTGATAAGTGATTGCTGTTTATTTTATGACCTTCTTACTTGGATATTAGACTGAACTATGATCCTAGGAAGGAGCTCTGCTGGTCCAACGTTTTAAGCGTTAGGCTGCTAACTTAAAGGTCAGTGGTTTAAACCCACCAGCTGCTCTGTGGAGAAAAGGCCTGGCAATCTGCTCCAGTAAAGATTACAGCCTAGGAAACCCTATGGGACAATTCTACTCTGTCATGTAGAGCTGCTATGAGTCGGAATCAACTCGACGGCACACAGCAACAGCAACATGATCTCAGGCACAAACTCTGAGTACCCCAAATTGATGAAGGCAGCTGAACTTCCACTGTTATTTGTTTGTGAGTTTAATCAAAGGTGCACCCTGTGCCAAATGTGTGCTGAGCAAATTGCCACGATGCTAAGCCTTGAGCCAGGCTACAGGATTCACAACCACTGCAGTTTCCTGATGTTTTCCTAGTCCTTCCCTCTTCCACCTCCCCTCAGCTCCATATGCTTTTTAAGCAGGTGGGTCTCTCACTGGAGTGGTCTGACAGAGGAGCTCATGCAGGAATACAGTGGTTCTCAGTGGGGTTGGCACTGCTCCCTCGGGGCGTTTGGAAATTTGTGAGAGTAGTTTTTTTGGTGGCCACAACGACTAGGAGGCTCTACCGGCATTTTGGGGGTCACTGCCCAGGACAGTCCCCACAGTGAAGAATTGTCCACATCTCACACAACTTTGTCCCACTGGACAATCATGTAGTTAAAAAACCTTTCTTTAATCGTTTCAGCCTAAACACAAAAAGTTTTGGGTTTTTTGTTTGTTTATTTTATATTTTGTTTTGTAGTTTTTTTGCTTTTTTTTTTTTTTTTATAGTTTAATGTACACTGATTTCCAAAGGATGCAACCACTGTGTATGTCAAGGGAAGACTGTTCTTTGTTTTGTCTGGAGCTTTACCAAAGGACTGTCTGATATTTTGGTAGACACATCACTGACAGCGATGCCATTTGTAGGTTTTGAGTCATCGATATAACCTACCCTTATCAGTCTGGATTTGTAGCTGTCATACTCATGGGAATTTCACATAGGTGCAAGCATCTGACTACTTCCTCATGTCTTCTGTTGTTGTTCTTAGCTGCCATGGAGTTGGCCCCTAACTCATGGCGACCTCTTACACAATGGAGTGAAGCACTGCCCAGTCCTGCGCCATCCCCACAATCGATTGCAGATGAAACCGTTATGATCCATGGGGTTTTCGTTGGCTGAGTTTTGGAAGTACATCACCAGGCCTTTCTTCCTAGTCTGTCTTAGTTTGGAAGCTCTGCTGAAACTTGTTTAGCATCATAGCAACACTCAAGCCTCCACTGACAGATGAATGATGGCCGCAATGAGGAGAATTGACTGGGAATGAAATCCAGGCCTCCTGTGTGGAAGAGGAGAATTCTAGCACTGAACCACCGTTGTCCCCATTCCTTATGTCTAGTAGTGTAGTAATTTGCATGTTAAGATACGTTATTTTACTATAAATTACCTTCCTTGTGTTTATCCTGAACATCACAGTTAGGCTATATATTGATTTATTTAAAATCATGTATGCATATAATTATGGATACGTATTATGTTATCTGTGAATTTTTCTTCAGAATGGTAAAAGGGGAGGCATAATAGATAGCTGTTTTAAAAAGAGGCATTGGGTCTGATAGGTTAGAAAACCTCTGCTCTAACACACAGGTAGAAGGATGCAGCGTATGCCAACCACAGTACTGTAGTGAATGAGCAGAACAGGCAGGGACAAAAGCCTCCCCCAATCACAGCTCGGCCTAATTGCCACGTTGCAGATAATGATCAGGTTGCTGCTGTACCTTGTGAGCAGCTGCAGGAAATCAGTCTGGCTGAGGGCTTGCTTTAGTTTGAGTTTCTGGAGTCAACTCTGGCTTTGATTTACAAGAGCTGGCAATTGCACTAAGTGTATGGCAGATCAACAGAAGTCTTTCCATTTGCAAAACACCTGGGAAAACCTCCTAACAGGCCTACTACTCTATTGGCACTTAATGAATATATACTAGAAGTACAGTTTGATGAAAGTAGGAGACTCTGGCCTGTTTTTCTGGGTTTTAGAGAAACGTTGATGAAATTCTACACCTCTGGCTTGATTTTTCAACTGTAGAGCTGTTCCTGGTCAAACATATCATCATCATCAAATGATTTTGCTGAGTGTCTAATTGTTTGTCATAGCAGGAGTACATGAGACAGCTCATCTTGATAGTGTTGGGTATGATCATTGCAATTTTTATTATCCAGCTTTCTTATTCAACATTCAACAAATGTCTGATGAGCACCTACTCTGTGCCAGAGACTGCTCAGTATGAACAGGAAAGGCTGTCTTTCCTACTCTCATGGAGTTCACAGATATGGGGGAGAAATTGATATTGATAAATCATACTGAAATTATGTGTGCATTCATAGCTGATTTATTTATGAAAAAGGAGAAAAAGTACTTGGATATCCCATAGGCACACAAATGCATCATTTTTGACTCATTTCCTCAAGCTTGCTTCTCACCAGGAATATCCATCTTAGTTATCTGCACTCCTCTCCAACCAGTTCCCCAAGCCAGAAAACTGAGTCATCCTAGCAATTACTTCTTTCTTAGTTCCCACTGTTGACACACAATTAATCATCAAGTACTGCTAATTTTACCTCCTAAATGTTTTTCTGGCACCCTGGTGGCGTAGTGGTTAACAGCTTGGCTGCTAACCCAAAGGTCAGCAGTTCATAATCCACCAGCTGCTCCTTAGAAACCTATGGGGCAATTCTGCTCTGTCCTATAGGGTTGTTATGAGTCAGAATCGACTCAGTGGCAACAGGGGTTAAATGTTTTTCTAATGTTTCCTTTTCTGTCTGTCCCACCACCCTCTTTATCATTCACCTGGACAATCGTAACAGCCTTAGAACAGATCTCACTGACTTTAGCCTTGCTTCCTGTATTGTTAGGATTCACTGCAGAGAACAGAATCCACTCTACCCAGTTTAAGCAGAAGGTGCTTTGTTAAGAGATATTAAATGGCTTACAGAATTGTTGGAAACACTGAAGAAACAGGTTGAGCTTTTGAGAAGGGCTTTAAGAGCCACATTGCAGAGCCTGGATACCAAGGAAACTACTTCCTCTTTTGCAGTCAGGAAGCTGCTTGACAAATAGGAAAGCTTATGCTTCAGCTGCCCACTCCAGAACCTGCCATAGTCAGGATGCCCTTAGGAAACCACACGGTCATGAAACCACCGCATACAAACCCAACACCTCCATGAATGAGAGAGCAGGCCAGCAGAGCTGGCAGGGACATGGCCTCTCCTTCACGTCCACCTTCCAAATCTTGGGCAAACACTTCTGATTAATAGAATCTAAATCACACTTAGGACCCTAGCTGCAATGGAATCTTAGAAATGTAGTGTTTAGATTCCTAGCTGCTGCAAAGCTGCAGTGTATATAGGTACCTGTCTTAGTCATGCTTCTCTAGAGAAACAGAACTACTGAGATGCATGTGTATGTTTACATGTGTATATGTATATATATAGTGTCTTAGTCATCTAGTGCTGCTATAACAGAAATACCACAAGTAGATGGCTTTAACAAAGAGGAATTTATTCTCTCACGGTCTAGTAGGCTACAAGTCCAAATTCAGGGTGTCGGCTCCAGGGGGAGGCTTTCTTTCTCTGCTGGCTGTGGAAGAAGGTTCTTGTCATCAATCTTCCCCTGGTCGAGGAGCTTCTCAGTACAGGGACACTGGGTCCAAAGGACATGCTGTTTTCCTGACTCTTGTTTCCTGATACTATAAAGTCCCCACGTCTCTGCTTGCTTCTCTCTTTTATATCTCAAAAGAGGTTGGCTTAAAACACAATCTAATCTTGTAGATTGAGTCCTGCCTCATTAACATAACTGCCTCTAATCCCACCTAATCAACATCATAGAGGTAGCATTTACAACACACAGAAAAATCACATCAGATGACAAAATGGTGGACAATCACACAATACTGGGAATCATGGCCTAGCCAAGTTTACACACATTTTAGGGGGACACAATTCAATCCATGACATACATATGTGAGAAAGAGAGAGGGATTTACTTCAAGAGATTGTCTCACAAAATTGTGGGAGCTGCAAAGTCCAAAATCTGTAGGTCAGATAACAGAGTGGAGGCTCCTACAGGCTTGTGTCCCAAGATCTATAAATCAGGTGACAGGAAAAGTACAGAGTGGAGAAAGAGTGAGTTTTGCCAAAGTATCTATTTGTGGTTTGGAGGCTGACCACACACTAAGAAACTTCTCTTTCAACTAATTCATCGATTACATTACATTAGATTACATGATGGAACGTGATTACATTACATTGCATTAGATTACATTATGGAACAGCAACTAGTCTAGTGTTTGGCCAGTCCACTGGGAACCACAGCCTAGTCATGTTGACAGGTAAAATTAACTACCACAGTACCACAGAAGGAGGTTGGAGTAGGTGTTGAGGGCAGACCTATCACATCCACCACACTCACCTTAAAGCCACCAGAGTGATGCGTCCAAAACATAAATCTGACCATGTTTCTCACACCATCTTTACGTATTATAACAGATACAACACATATTATAACCCTGTTATAACCCATGTCTGAGAACAAGAATTCTAGCCTCTGTTTCGCATCTCTGGCCTCAATAGTAGGCAGCAAAGTAAAGGACTGGAGGCTTTTAAAACTCTGCTTGTTTCTTTGGCTCCTTCAGCACAGCACACCCCTGCTTCTGTGAGGTGTGGATTTAGGTACCAGGATCAGGACTTAGTGAGATCAGAGGCAAGCGTAGGGGAATAAACCTGTCTGCCATTTTCAGAACAGAATTTGTTCTTGAGAAACAGGTATTAGAAAGAAATTGTGGGAAAGGGAAAAATCAAACAACAACTATATATGCAAAAATGATAGGAAAACTTCTATTTTCATTACTAACAATTGTGAAGAAGACATGTTAAGAGTTGTTCTTTGCTTTTAGTAACGGATAAATATGATTGGAATTTTTAAATCCATCTATTAGCTTAGATGATAATTTCAGAAACCTTGATTTCTGATTTATTATCCTAATATTTTAACAATGCACTAATAGTGCATTCCTCTCGCACTACCTTCCAATTAATTTTCTATAAGCAAACACTTAAATGAATTATAAGAGCATGCAATGGTAAAAAATCTCTTTGTAAGGCAAATGCTCGCTTTGTAGTGTAAACAACCCCCTCAGTTTATCTAATATTAATATTACTTGCTGCCATTACAGAAGTTTAAGTTTTTCAAAGCATGACCGCACTTGAAAGTATTTGATTACCCAAATAACTGCCAGGTAAGTGTAGTCACTGTTACTCCCACTCTCGTGAAGGGGAAACAGGGTCAAACCACCACTGAACTTTGGGTTACAGTCTTCTTCCTCTTCCTAGCTCTCCATGTGGCTACATGGGGCCATCTCTTGAACAGAAGGACACACTTTTGCTGTCTTATTCTCACTCTCTTCCCCACCCCTGTTCAGCATTTAGGAATCAGGGCTTCTCTCCTCTCCTCCCCAATCCCTGAGACCTATACTAGTTTTCTCGTCTGCAGTTGCATTTTGTCTGGCAAATGTTGACTGCAGATAACCATCAAGGCAAGGCCTATTTGTTGTCCACCTCTCTCTGACATCCAAGTTCAGTATGTAATCAGGAGGGAAGAAAGGGGGGACAAATTCCTCCAATAAGAGTTTACGAGATCTGGTTGCCAAGGCACCTGAAGGTAGAAGTCAGATGGAAATCTGCCTGCTGAAGGTGACCTGTTTGGGAATAGCCTCCACAGGGTCGCCTGCCATTCTCAGAACCCATCTTGAGCTCCCGGGTGGCCGTCGGGGAAGACTCCAGGGGCTGAATATCTCCTGCCAACTCACGGCTAAAATAACACTTGGGAAGGCTGTTTTTCGCGTTTACCACCCCCAAACATTGCCTTCTCTAGAGCTCTTGGGTGTGCTGTGGCATCAGGCATCAGGGTGGAAGGGAATGTGCTTGGTGGGCAGAGATGGCAGGGAGAAACGCTTCAGGCTCCATCTCTTATGAGCTGTGTGACCTTGAGTGAGTTAATTAACCTTTCTGGGCCTTAGTGGCTTCATCTGTAAAATAGGAATGGTGATAGTACTTACCTCATAGGTTTGTTGTGAGGATTAAATGAAATAATGTATGGAGAGTGGTTAGAGTCTGGCACCTAGTAAGGTTAATAAATGTTAGCTATTGTGATGGCATCACATTATATATTAATTAGTTTCTTAACAGAGACAACAGTTGCCAAGTTGATTCTCACGACACCATGTGTGTCAGAGTACAACTGTGCTCCACAGGGTTTTCAGTGGCTGGTTTTTCAGATTGCCAGGCTTGCTTTTCTTGAGCTGTCGTTGTAAAGCATCACAAACCAGGTGGCTTAAAACAACAGAAATGTATTCTCTCACAGTTCTGGAGACTGGAAGTCAGAATTCAGAGTGTCGGCATGGCCATGGTCTCTTCAAAGTCTCTAGGGTAAGATCCTTCCTTATCTCTTTTAGTTTCTGGCAGCTCCAAGCATTCCTTGGCTTGTGGAAGCATGACTCTATCTCTCCCTCCTTTATCACATGGCCTTCCCTGTGTGTCTTTCTTTTCTCTTCTTATAAGGGTACCAGTCATCAAAAGATTAGGGTCCACCCTAATGACCTCAACTTAATTACATCTACAAGAACCCTATTTCCAAATAAGGTCACATTCGCTATTTGGTACCAGGGGTTAGGACTGGAGGATTTGAGCATATCTTTTTGGTGAACACAAATCAGTATATGTGTGTGTGTGTGTGTGTGTATGTGGATACATGTATGTATGTATATATATTAAACATATGTATAGTATGTATCTATATACATATTGTAAACATATATTATAACTGGCCTTAAGTTTTCAGTGACTGTCTAACTGTTCTAAGAGAAGACCCTAACCTGAAGCACGCTGAACTATAGCTTTCTATATTTTTAGGGCTAGAATGGACCTTTAGAAACCAAAAAGTCTGTAGTTCAAATCCCCCGGCTGCTCCTTGGAAACCCTGTGGGGCAGTTCTACTCTGTCCTACAGGGTTGCTATGAGTTGGAACCAACTCGATGGCACCCAACAACAACAACAAAGTGGACCTTTGCAGAACCCCTCATTTTACAGATGAGGAAGCTGTGACCCAGAAAGGTGAAGGGGTGTGCTAAGGTCTCACAGTGGTTCAGTGGCAGTCAGCACTAGAACCAAGACTTCTACCCCAGTATTTTTCCTATCATCCCATACCTCCACAGAGCTTTTCCTCAGGCTCTCAAACTAGGCTTCCTGGATTCAAATGCTGACTCTGCCAATTGTTAGTTGTATGGTCACAGCAATGATCCTTAACCTCAGTGTTCCCCAATATGTCCTTGTCTGCAAAATGGGGAGAATAATAGTTTGTACCTCATACAGTTGTGAAGAGGATTGAATGAAACAGCGCCCAGTTCACAGAAAGCCCTCAGTAAGTAAACTGTGATTAGAAATTGTTACGGATTGAAATAGTGTCTTCCAAAAATATGTGCTGTAAATCCTAACCTCTATGCCTGTGGTTATAATCCCATTTGGGAATGGGTTGTCTTGGTTATGTTAATGAGACAGTATCAGTTTACAGTGTATCTTAAATCAACCTCTTTTGAGATATAAAAGAGATTAAACAAGCAAGGAAGCAGAGATAGGGGAAGATAGATGCCAAGCCACCTGGAGATCTCCAAGGAACCAGGCAACAGGAGTAGAAGAGACAAAGACCTTCCCCCAGAGTAAACAGAAAGAGAACCTTTCCCTAGAGCCAGGCCCTGAACTCCAACTTCTAGCCTCCCAAACTGTGAGAAAACCAGTTTCTGTTTGTTAAAGCCATCCACTTGTGGTATTTCTGTTATAGCAGCACTAGATGACTAAGTCAGCAATCTAAGCCCAAGGGCATTAAGAATATTAGGACACCCTAGAGCACAGCTCTGCCAACATGTCATGCTCCATGGGCAAAGATGACGTATAATCCTAATAGTCTTTCACATTTCTAGCAAGTTTTCCCTAGCAGCTCTGCTGTGTAGCATGGCCTAATCCTGCCTGCCAGCTTTACCATATCAACCTAAAATGACTTCATGAGGGTGACACACTGGGATTAGCAGTCATTTCTGATGGATGAGAAAATGGAGACCCAGAGAGAGTGAACCCTGTGTCTTCTTGTGTTGCTGACTCAGCGACAAAAATAGAGTCAGGGATTAGCCCTTGTTATGGATTGAATCGTGTCCCCCCAAAATATGTGCTGGAGTCCTAACCCCTATACCTGTGGATGCAATCCTATTGGAAATAGGACTTTTGTTATGTTAACGAGGCCCTATCACTGTATGGCATGTCCTAAGCCTAATCACTTCTGAGTGATAGAAAGAGCAGCCTAGAACACCTGGGTTACACAAGCTGAGACAAGGACCTTCCCCCAGAGCCAACAGAGAGAGAAACTTACCCTATAGCCTGTGCCCTGAATTCAGACTTATAGCCTCTTAAACTGTGACAAAATAAATTTCTGTTCTTCAAAGCCACCCACTGTGGTATTTATGTTTCAGCTCCACTAGGTAACTAAGACAGCCCTCCTGGGCCCTGCTTGGGAGCCAGAGGCTGTTCCTATGAGTGCACTGCCCACATACATCACTACCCTCACACTTCAACCCTGGACATCCCTGATGAGCTAGAGCCCCAGAGTTCCAAGCTGGAATTCCCAGGACCTCAAACTTGCTTTGACTTGTCACAGACAAAATGTGCTGCAGTCAAAAAACTACAGTGGAGTACACAGAACTTCCTGCAAAGAGCAAGGTGGAAGTGAGGTAAATGGAGAAGAGAGGGGAAAAAATCCTTCTACAAACACACTAACCCTATTTGATAAAGAAGAGAAAAAGCACAAGCAGTAAGACACATCAGGTGTTCTCACTTCTTTCCCCAGGACCTCAAACACCTGAATTTGCCCCTTGGGAAAGGCCGAGTGTGTGGTCTTAGCCAACTTGCCCAAATCATAAAAACAATCAAACCGGCCACCGAGCTAGATTTTTCTAAAGAGGAAACCATAGACCTCATTTCTCATTGCTTTTGCCTCGGCCCTATTATACAGGCTCCTTCTCTCCCAAGAGTCAGCTGCTAATCAAGTTTCAACTCCAACAACTTGTGTGGCCCCTTCCAGAGAAGGCACACAGGGCCCTAACCAGATGTGCAGAATTTTAAGCAGTTCTAATGTTCAAGGCTTCCGTCTCTCTCTTTCTTATTTTGCAATGGGGTTTGTCGCCTCTTTCATTGGCTAAATGAGAAAAGCCCTTGCCTAAGCCCCGTTCCTACCGGATGGACCCCAAGTCAGCCACTGAAAACCAAGCTGAGGAAATGAGAGTTATTGTGCAGAGGGCCTCTCAGACAGTGTCTCCACAGAGTGATTTGTGACCGTGAGGTTGGTGCAGGATTGTCAAGTATGTTGATGACAACAGCCCACTGGTACACGTCTGGGCCTCTCAGCACTGAGACAAGACTGTCGGGCTGAATCAACGAAACATAAACCTTGCTGCTTTCAACCTCGTTAGTTTACATTCCTCATATAAAATTTCAGCCTTACTGAGACAGCCCCAAACTCCCCACTGAAAGTAATGCTTTTCCTAGGCTGAGATTATAAGCATTATTTTTATGACCTCATATATGTCAGAGTAGAACTGTGTTCCATAGTTGAGGAGTAACTCTTTATATGCCAGTGTTCATTGCAGCATTTTTTACAACAGCCAGAAGGTGGAAACAGCCCAAGTGTGGAGCCCTGGTGGCTCAGTGGTTAAGAGCTGGGCTGGTAACCAAAAGGTCAGCAGTTTGAATCCACCAGCTGCTCCCTGGAAACCCTATGGGGCAGTTCTACACTCTGTTCTATACGGTCACTATGAGTTGGAATCCACTTGATGGCAACAGGTTTGGTTTTTGGTTCGGTCCATCAACAGATGAATGGATAAACAGAATGGACTATGTATTATTCAGCCAAAATGAGTAATAAAGTCCTGATACATGCTACCATACCACTTGGATAACCCTTGAAAACATTATGCTGAGTGAAGTAAGTTAGACACAAAAGGGCAAATACTGTATAACCACTTATATGAAATACCTAGAATAGGCATAGCATAGGGACAGAAAATAGATGAGAAGTGACCAGGGGCTGGGAGAGGAGGAAATGGGGACTACTTGTTTAATGGATACAGAGTTTCTGTTTAGGGTGATGAAAAAGCTTTGGAAATAAATAGTGGTGATAGCTGATATCTAGATCTATATCTATCTATCTATATAGACAGACAGATATGTATAGCACAGTGGTTAAGAGCTCAGGCTGCTAACCAAAAGGTCGGCAGTTTGAATCCACCAGCCGCTCTTTGGAAACCCTATCCGGCAGTTCTACTCTGTCCTATCGGACCGCTATGAGTCAGAATTGACTCCAGGGCAACAGGTTTCGTTTTTGGCAAATAAAAAATAAAAAGCAGTCTCGGAGGAGGCCACAAGGCCCGGCATGTGATCTGCAGTACAAGCTTGGCTCCGGCATCTCTTAACGGCCCTTATTGTGGGTGATTTGTAAAAGCGAAGGGGAAAAAAGCTCACAATTCCAGAATCGTCTCGGTTTTGTTAGCAAAGACGAGATAAGCAAAACAGTTTCTATAAAATTCAATTAATTTTCCCCCCTTGCTAATTCGTTTAGCCTCGTTTATTGCACAGGCTGAGACGCCGAATCTCAGCTGACGGCGTTCCCCTCACCGTGATGCTGTTGCACAGTAAGGAAACAAGGCGTCTTGACCAAGGTCACCGTCGGTCACGTGGCACCGCTGAGAGGCGCTTCGCCCGGGGAGCTCTGAGTCACTCCTCGCCCGCTGCCCCAGCTGAGTGCCCGCCATCAGCGTCTCAGCGTCGCTGCAAGCTTCCCTTCGCCCAGGGTCTGGCTTCCTGTTCCCTGATACCCATCTTTCTCCCCGCCTGGCTGCAGATGAGAACGCCTTTCCTCCTCTTTAATAAAGGAATTTCGCACTCGAAAAGCCAGAGTCTCTGTCCAAAGAATTTTCTGACAATATTGTAGCACAGAACCTTTCGCTCAAGGCAGCCAGAATGTTAAAGACGTTAGTTAATTTTCAGAACACTCTCGTCGCTATTTCCTCTCCCCGGCCTGGAGACTAAGAATACAGCGCCTGCTGCCAAGGCCAAAGGAAAAGACAGTGGGGAACTCCAATCCTATGGTTCGCGCCTTAAGTCCCCTCTCAGAAAACGCTGGGTTCCAGAATTACCTAGCTGGGAGAAAGGCTGCCTTATTGGAATGAACTAGGCTGTATCCTGGACTCAGTGCAGAAGACCAGCCTGCGCTCCTTAGCATCTGTGTGGCCTTGAATATCCTTACCTCTCTGAACCTCAGTTTCTGCATCTGAAGAATGGAGCTCTTAATGCCTAATGCATAAACCAGTTGCCATGGAGTCGAGTCCAACTCATGGTAACCCCATAGTGACCCCATGTGTGTCAGAGTAGAATTGTGCTCCATAGGGTTTTCAATGGCTGATTATTTTGGAAGTAGGTCACCAGGCCTTTCTTCGGAGGTACCTCTGGGCGCACTCAAACCAACAACCTTTTGGTTAGCAGCCAGCACGTTAATGTTTTCGCCACCCAGGGACTCACCAGCTGCAATGGGTTGCTGAAAGAACTACCTGTAGGAATATATGTGAAAGTGCCCTTGATATGTTTGTACCCACTCACTGAGTCAGATGGGGTCTCAAAAGGGCAGGTCACTAGCTGAGGCTTCCTTCTGAATCCCTGGCGACAGATAAAAGGCAGCAACAGATGTCACTGAAAACTCCAGAGTGATCCAGAGCTAAAGGTCTCATCCTGTAACAAAGCATGCAGCAGACTTTCATCCCTTCCTTTAGGGAACCACAGAAACTCTTTTTATGCATCTTACAAAATAATAATTTTCTAAGATAGACTTGGAGCCCTGGTGGCCCAAAGATAGACTTGAGTAAGTTTCTAAATTTGTTCCTCAAAATTAGTTTTGTTGCTTTTTTTTGTTCTTTAAATAAACTTTATTTTTTAGATAAGTTTTAGGTTTAGAGAAAAATTGCACAGAAAGTATGGAGAGTTTCCATAGTCAGACTCTCCCCAACCTTCACAGTTCCCCCTGTTATTAGCATCTTGCATCCCTGTGGTACATTTGTTACAAGGGATGAATGAATATTAATACCTTATTATTAACTAATAATAGGGTTCACAATTTGTGTTGTACAGTCCTGTTATGGATTGAATTGTGTACCCACAAAATGTGTGTTGGAATCTTAACTCTACCTGTGGATGTAATCTCATTGGGAATAGGGTTTTCTTTGTCATGTTAATGAGGCCATATGAGTATAAGGAATGTCTTAAACCTAGCCATTTTTGAGGTATAAGAAGACTAGATTAGGCACAGAAGCAAGCTAGCACAAGTGGAGGAAAGAAACATGCCTCTCGGAGATCTCCGAGGAAGGCTGAGAAGAACACAGAAGATGCTGAGACACGGATTTTCCCCCAGAGGAGGTAGAAGGAGCCTTCCCCTAGAGCTGGTACTCTGGAATCGGACTTCTAGCCACCTAGACTGGGAGAAAATAAATTTCTGTCCGTTAAAGCCACTCACTTGTGGTATTTCTGTTATAGCAGCACTAACAAACTAAGTCCTATGGGTTTTGACAAATGCATAATGTCATGTTTCCACCATTACTGGATCATACAGAATAGTTTCATTGCCGGAAAAATGGCCTGTGCTCCACCTGCTCATCCCTCCTCCTCCCCCAATATTAGATTTTCAAAAGCTTAATTCCTGAAGCTGGTTTCTCTCCCTGAAGTAAGATGAGCATACTTGAATGTCTCCCTTTCGCCCCTTTGATGTGACTCTGTGAGCTACTTGCCACCACCCCCGGCTCACACGCACACTCAGCTCTGAGATTGTGTGTAGGTGACAGCTCAGGCTTTCAAGGTGCGCTTGATGAGAATTGTGCATTTTAGGCAAAGCATTCATATATTTGAATGAAGGACTGGAACTGTTGAAGCTGCTGCTGTTGACAAGAAACTGATGTCCCTGTTGCTATTTACTTAGCAGAAATTAGTTCTTGAAGATCAGCCTTAGCAAAAGGGATGGAGGATCAGGTGGTTAGAGAAAGAAAGTGAATCCTCTTGAGAAGAAATTTCCCCTTTGTCATTTTCACTCCGCTGGTGCATCCCTTCTGGTAGTTTGCTTCATGGGTCTTTGCTGGTCACGCTTCGTCAGTCCAATCTGACCTCCACCGTGCAGCACAAAGGAGCAGAGGATTAACAAAGGAAAGCAAAGGACACACGACAGAAACAGGACTCTCTCACTGAGGAACTGAGATTTGAGAACAGCATGGAATTTTCCTGGAGCAGAAGGATCTAGTGGGGGAGAGGCAGCCTGTGACTATTGGCAGGGGAAACACTTTTTGCTTGGATTAGTCCCAGTGAGGGTTGGCAGAGAGGGAAGTGGAGGCACTGGGGTTGGAGGAAGACCCTTGGAACCACCCAGCAATTCCCTACTTCTCACATCCTTCCAGGGACACAACCGAGATTTCTGGGGTCCTGCTCGGAGATGACAGGCTGAGTCCAAATGCATTTAGGATAATGCAGGCCTTGGGAGCTCCTAGTTGAGACCCCTCAGTGCCTCCTCAAGGAAGCACTGAAGCAGACACGCTTTGCTGTGATTAAAAAAAAAATCAAAAAAGTTACCATCAAGTGAACTCCGACTCATGGCAACCCCATGTGTGTCAGAGTAGAAATGTGCTCCATGGGGTTTCCAATGGCTGATTATTTTGGAAGTAGATCAGCAGATCGCCAGGCCTTTCTTTTGAGGTGCCTCTGGGTGGACACAAGCCTCCAACCTTTGAGTTAACAGCTGAGCACATTAATTGTTTGCATCACCCAGGGATTTCTTGCTGTGATTACCAAGCTTAAAAGGCTGTAACTCTCCCCTCTCTGTGTCAACAGCAAAAGAGATCTTCAGTCATCAGCTCTGGCCTCATGCTTTCACCAGGCTCTCGACCTCTTTGTTCTGGCCTTTTTGGATGATGACTGTTTTCACATCTGCCCCTCGCATGCCTGGTAAGCAGCCCAGCACAAGCAGGCCTGTATGAAAAAAAAAAGACCTCAATAAATGTCATGTTCTCATTCAGTCACAGAGATCCTGAGGGGTGTGTATTCATTCTGAGTAGTTCTTGGCTTATGGTGGTGGTGTGGTCACAGGGACAATCGCAGACCCCTCCGGAACCTGAAGAAAGATACGGACAGCAGCTGCAGCAAAACGCACGCATGGACATGTGTACCACAATCTGTGCACAATTTCAGGGCATTCACACATTCCTTGCTCACCTGGTTAAGAACTCCTACTCAGTTGTTTCTAAAGCTAGGGAGGTGCCCAGACCTCTGTCACCTGTCCATAGATCAGCAGGACATTTGTACAGAATTTTGGTAAAGTCACTGGTTATCCACACACACAATTCTTCTTCACCTGGGCAGAATGAATTACCTCTTTGATGCTTGTCTTTTTGCTACTTAGGGAAACGGTGCTTTTACCCAGTAACCTATTAAAAAAACCCATTGCCATCAAGTCGATTCCAACTCTTAGCGACCCTATAGGATAGAGTAGAACTGCCCCATAGGGTTTCCAAGGAGTGGCTCTTAACCACTGCACCACCAGGGCTCCTTACCTGGTAACAGGAACAACCTTTATAAGTGAATGGATCCAGATCATAGGATGTGTTTGTGTATGTGTTTGTGTGAAGGGAGGCATCAAGACCAAAAAAAAAAAAAAAAAAAAATCAGTCCTCTCACCCATGAGATAACAAAACTGATGGAAATTGGTTTTCTTTTGATTTAAGGGTTTGAAAACAAACAAACAAACTAGATTTTCATGAACTACTTAAAAGCTCTCCAAATGGTTTTATGTGACTATACAGCGTCATCCACACCCACACCGCTGTTGAATAGCTACCATAGGCTGATGCCCTTTTCTTGAAGGTTAGTTCCCAAGTGAGCTGCAGAAAAAACATGAAACACCGAAAGGAATTGAGATTTCAGGTCTAGAGAAGAGGACTGCTTAGTGACTTCTTACCTGTCCCTGCCCTACTTTTAGAGGAATACGGACTCAGTAATCCAGCTAGTTGGCTATAGATTCAGAACTCAAAAAGTAAGGAGACACCAGGGCCGATGGAAACTTTCTAGGGCAGCTGTGGTTGAGCTGTGTGCTCAGAGGAAAAGAGAAAGCTGAGAAAGAATGAACAGACCCATGGAGAGAGCAGGGCAAAGAACCATGTGGGCAGAGAGGAAGAGAGAGCGGCTTCAGTTCCCGTGCAGACTAGGAAGATTATCTGCAAAGATGATCACCAACAATTGCTCCCTTCCTGATATGTGCATGCTGCTCCCTCCCTCAGGAGGTGGAGCCTGTTTACCCTCCCTGTGAATTCTGCTGGCCTTATGACTTGTTTTGACCAATGAAATGTATTGAAAGTGATGCTTGTGTGATTTCTAGGCCCAGGCCTTAAGAGGCCTTGCAGTTTCTGTTTTTACCCTCTTGGAAGCCAGTCACCATGTAAAGATGTTTGAGCTAGTGGTTGTTGTTGTTAGTTGCTGTTCAGTCGGCTCCAACTCATGGTGACCCCAGGGACAACAGAACAAAACGTTGCTCGGTCCTGCCATCTTCACACTCACTGGTAGGCTCAAGTCCTCTGTTGTGGCCACTGTGCATTCTGAGTGCCTGCCAACCTAGGGAACTCATCTTCCAGCACTATAATGGACCATATTTGTTGTGATCCATAGGCTTTTCATTGGCTAATTTTTGGGAAGTGGATCACCAGGCTTTTCTTCCAAGTCTGCCTTAGTGTGGAAGCTCTGCTGAAACCTGTCCACCATGGGTGACTCTGCTAATATTTGAAATACCAGTGGCATAACTTCCAGCATCATAGCAACATGCAAGCCACAACAGTACGATGAACTGACAGACAGGTGGTGGTTGAGCTGGGTTACTGAAAGTTAAAAGACCATGTAATGAGAGAGAGATTATTTGGAGAACTGAGGAGCCCCAGACTACAGCCAACACCAAGGCCCAGGCATGTGGTACTGTATGACACCATAAGAAGAGAGAGGTCCAACTATACCAGCCTGCCCCAGGTGTTTGAGCCATTCATAATTTTGCTTTTTCTTCTTCAGCTAGCTTGAGTGCATTTCTGTTGCCAGCAATCAAGCAATCCCTTACCAAGACAAGAATTCCTAATTAAGGCTACGGGGAGATGTTTGCAAAGATAGTGCTCTTTTCCTCTGAAGACAAAGCCATAGACACTTTCTCAGCAGCAGAAGGTGTAGAGTTATGACCTGCTCAGGTTGTGAGCCACTGGGAAGATTGCTATGGGTCTTTGAACAAGCTCCTTTATTGGGAATCGTTTGAATGGGTTTGGTTGCTACATTTAGGAGCCTGGTTAGTTAGGTTTGAAACTCCCTGTAGGCAAGGGCATCAAAGAGGTAACCTTGGATGTGTGAGATATGGTGCCTTGGTATAATCAAACAGGAAAGTCAGGCAAAGAGTTAAAGACACACTCTGGCCCTCTGTCTGCATTCTGATGAGGCTTCGAAAGAGAAACCACCAAGCTAAAGGGAGCACTGGGCATGATCGTGACACTGGTATTCTGTGTCCGTGGACTTCAGTGCTGTATTTAACAGCATAGAATGGAATTGGCCATTGACATTCGTTAGTTCTGGTTTCTTTGAAGCATCTTCTCCATTAAATCCTTCAACGGCAGGTTTCCTCTTTCCTGGCTTATTGAAGCAGTGATATCAGATTTTTATATCTGATCACTCTAGTCATCTGCAAGGGAGGTTTACCCTGGGTAAGGTTGTGTCAACCCTGCTATACAACATGCAGAGAGTATCCGAGGGCTCTGGTTCTATTTTAATGTGGTTTCTGGTAACACCAGTTCTGCTCTCCTGGAGTGGTTCTCAAACCAACCGATTGCTGCCAAGTCTGACTCATGGCAACCCCATGTGCATCAGAGTAGAACTATACTCCACAGGATTTTCAATGGATGATTTTTCAGAAGTAGATCACCAGGCCTTTCTTCCGAGGTGCTTCTGGAAGGACTAGAACTGAGTCCTAGCAGCTGAGTGAGTTAACCATTTGCACCACCCAGAGACTACCCTGAGGTGCTTCGGTGCAGCCTTTCTGAAAACCAGACTAACCCACATCCTGAGACAGTGGTGGGTCTCGAGTCACTGCTGCTCACTGTGAGGACAAAACACTGTTCTCTGCTTGCCTTCTTGCAGGAACTTTCCAGTTTAGAAAAGGCCTCCAGGAAAAGCAAATGTCCATTTTCTTCACAGAACAGCTGAACATCCACAAACTTCCTTCCAATAGTACTATCAATATTTAAATGTCATCTCAATAGTAGTAAAAGTTTGCAACTTTTTAGATATTTGAGTGGTGAGGAAAAGTGGGGGAGCAGAAAATTTTATAAGTCTTTTTAAAAATTCCTTATGTAAAACCATTTTCTAAAAGATGTTGGTTTGTTACTGTCCAGCATTTGACCTCAAAAAGAAAATTGCTTTCTGATGGAAAAGTAGAAATTCATTTCTGAGCCCTAAATTGTGGACATTTATCTGGAAAGATACTCAGCATGTATTTTTAAATGAAAAAATGTGCATGACAAAACTGTGCATAGCATGATTTTAATTTTCCCTAAATAAAGATGAGAGAAAGAGAAAGAAAGAGAGAGGAAGGAGGAAGGAAGGAAGAAAGAAAAAATCGTATGTGTTTTTATGAAAGACTGCAAACTTTAAATGTTAAAATCATTACAGTATTTATTTGGGGTGGAAATATTCATGATTTCTGATTTCTTCTATTTACTTTTTCTACTTTTCAGATTTTCAATAATGAACAAGTATTAATAGAATATTATTAAAATATTATTTTTTTTGTTGTTGTTGTTAGGTGCCATTGAGTCAGTTCTGACTCATAGCGACCCTACATACAACAGAACTAAACACTGCCTGGTCCTGCGCCATGGTCACAATCATTGTTATGCTTGAGCCCATTGTTGCAGCCACTATGTCAATCCATCTCCTTGAGGGTCTTCCTCTTTTTCACTGACCCTATACTTTACCAAGCATGATGTCCTTTTCTAGGGACTGATCTCTCCTGACAACGTGTCCAAAGTATGTAAGACACAGTCTCGCCATCTTTGCTTCTAAGGAGCATTCTGGTTGTACTTCTTCCAAGACAGACCTGTTCGTTCTTTTGGCAGTCCATGGTACAGTCAATATTCTTCACCAACACCACAATTCAAAGGCGTCAATTCTTCGTCAGTCTTCCTTATTCACTGTCCACCTTTCACTTGTATATGAGGTAGTTAAAAGCACCATGGCTTGGGTCAGGCGCACTTTAGCCCTCAAGGTGACATCTTTGCTTTTCAACACTTTACGAGGTCTTTTCCAGCAGATTTGCCTAGTGCAATGCATCTTTTGATTTCTTGACTGCTGCTTTCATGGGTGTTGATTGTGGATCCAAGTAAAATGAAATCCTCGATAACTTTAATCTTTTCTCCATTTATCATGATGTCGCTTATTGGTCCAGTTGTGAGGATTTTTGTTTTCTTTATGTTGAGGTGTAATCCATACTGAAGGCTGTAGTCTTTGATCTTCAGGCTGTGGTCTTTGATCTTCAATATTATTTTTAGCTAACATTAACTAACCTTTATACCATCTCTAAAAACCTAATTTTGGTGGCTCCTTAGAATATCAACATGTACATGGGTTCATGGTTTGTTTTCCAGCTGTAGCTAACTATCTGTTTCTTTTGCCAATGAATGGGGCAAAGAATGGGATGGATAAAATATATCAAGAATTCAGAAATATTATCTTAGACTCTTGTCTTCCCACCTCCAAGATTTACCACATTTCTATTACTAGTCATTCAACAGATATTTTTTGAGCATCTGGTAAGTGTGGTGACCTAAACCAGGACAACCACGCTCCCTCTGCGGTTTGCTCACAGTAACTGATGAGCTCTGTCCTAAAAACCAACTTCTGCTGATGGTCAGTGGTTGCTGGAGCACATGTGGAGAAACGCTCTGAGACCACGTCTAGGCTCAGGGGGCAAGGGTTCCGTGATAAACTAGCAGGATTGGGCATGGCTGTAAGAAGGAAAAATGGGGACAGTGTGCTGCAGATGAGTCATTCCTGGTAGATATTCATGATCAGGTGTTATGGATTGAATTCTGTCCCCTCTCAAAACATGTGTTGGAATCCTAACCCCTATACATGTGCGAAGGAATCCCTAGGTGACACAAACAGTTAAGCACTCAGTTACTAGCCAAAACGTTGACAGTTCAAACCACCAAGAGACACATCAGAAGACAGGCCTGGTGATCTGCTTCTGAAAGGTCACAGCCTTGAAAACCCGATGGAGCAGTTCTACTCTGCACACATCAGGTCACCGTGTGTTGGAATCCACTCGACAGCAGCTAATAACAACAATACCTGTGGGTGTGATCTTGTTTGGAATTAGGGTTTTTCTTTTTTTATGTTAATGAGGTCATACCAGTGCAGGGTGGCTCCTAAACGTAATCACTTCTCAGTTATAAAAATAACATAATAGAGCCAGAGACACACACAAGGGGAACACAGACACCATGTGAGGATCGTCTAAAAACCCAGGAACGCCAAGGAACCAAGGAATGCTGGGGGAGACAGATGAAGAAGGAACTGACATGGCCGAGACCCTGATTTGGACTTCTAGCCTCCAAAACAGTGATAAAATAAATTTCTGTTCTTTAAAGCCACCCACTTGTAATATTTTGTTACAGCAACACTAGTAACTAAGACATCAGGGAAAGAAAGAAGAGCAGGAAAGAAGGGAAAGAAGAATCTGATTAGCCTATGGAGGAAACAGTCAGTGTTTGCATAAGAGAGCCAGTCTTTTCACTCTCCCCACTCCAACCTGCAATGCATCTGGTTTTACAGTTCGCTTTTCTTATTTACATTGGCTTTCTTCACAGGAAGCTGAGAGCCTGGCCTGACTAAAGCACTTGCCTGTCCCTCTCTCTTCCTCCCCTACCCCCACTCAGAGTGAGTGCCTTCCAAAGCAAATTTCTTCCCAGGCACTGGATCCATTACATTTCCATTAGCATTGTATCTCCACCTAGGATGGTATGGAAGCTCTTTGGATTCTTGCTGCTTTTCCATTCCGGAAAGCAAAGATCAAGGTCAAGTAGTCCATTTTGACAAAAATATGAAATAAATTTGAAAATGCTGGGGAAATGTGGTTTGCTGGTTCCAACCTCTATGGCCAAAATCATTTACAAATCTTTCTAATGTTTTGTCAGATTCTGGATCCAATGCTTTGCCGTCATGCAGAGGTGCTCATGATGGTTATTTACGTTCTTGGCGAGTTTATTTCCCCTTTCTGCTAGGAGGGTGATATATACAGTACTGGTTTCCAGGAGGAGCTGCACTGACATTTTTACACTGCAGGAGCAATGGGAGCTCAGGGAGGCCGACCAAGTTAGGGTACCCAGCTTAGGAATGGATCAAAGCTGAAGAGGCTGAACTTTCCTTTAATTCCTTCATTCACGTCTTCTCTTTAAGGTGTTTGTTCGCAAATTCTAAAGACTAGCTGTTTGTTTTTTCATCATTTGTGCTTCCCAGAGTGGGGGTCCCAGGATTGCCCAGTTCAGGGGAGAACTTCCTTGCCTCTGTTCTTAGCTCATCTCAGCCCTCAAATACTGGAGTCTGAGGTGAGGAAAATTAAGATCACAGCAGGAAAGGAAGATCCCTGAGTGAACCCACTTGGTGACCCAAAGGATTCCTTGGGAAAAGTGCAAAAGCCACTAAGCTCTCACGAATCTAGAGGCAAAACCTCTCTCCAGTTTGGGACACACCAAATAGGACCAATTCTGTCCCAGTCAGCTTCTTTAAAAACTGAGGTGCCTGAGGAAAAGGGAGGTTTTTCTTTCACAGAGCAAATAAATAGTGTAGGTTAATGTTTGATGAGTTGTGTGAAATCCCCAGAAGTCTCAGGGCATTAAACAGCACAGTAGATTAAATGACACCATTTACCATTATATTACCATGAGAGAATGATTAAAGTGTAAACCATCACAACGAATTTGAGTGATCTGCATGACTCAATCAGCAAAGCAATCGATTACCCCAGGAGAAGCTTTTGAAGCTAATGGGGAAGCCCCTTGCATGTCAAGTAGGAAAACGCCTGCTTTGGGAACTCAGGTACTCTTAAGCCACTCGATATAAGTATACATCAATTCCTAAAAATTAATGCTATGGTATCTTAATAACTTACATTGGAATAGCTCTTTGCAGACGCTCAATATACTGGTTTTCATTAAAAAGTTGACACATATTATTGTGGAGCATTTCTCCTCCAATGACAATTCATCATAAGGATGTAAAACTCAGAACAGTGAAATAGCATTATTATTAATGAGTGCTCATTATGTCTCCATAGCATGCTACTTGCTGAAGAGGATACAGGCATAGAGGGGAACGCTAAGTCAACTAAAATAAAATCTACGTAAAGGAATATTAACACAAATTAGATGTGAGGCTGGTTGTGTGGGTACATGGAGCAGGTCCTTACGATGAATGTCAAGTTCAGCAGGGCTTTTAGCAGGTGAAGGGAGAATGAGCCTGACCGAGCACCTTCACTTGATTAGAACAGTGAAGGAGATTATTTTCTTCCCATCTGTTATGGATTGAATTGTGACCCCCCAAAAATATGTGTTGGAATCCTAACCCCTATACCTTTGAATATAATCCCTTTTGGAGATAGAGTTTTCTCTGTTATGTTAATGAGACCGTAACAGTGTGGGTGTGTCCTAAACCTAAACACTTTTGAGTTATAAATAGAGCAGATTAGACACAGAAGTAAGAAGAGCATAGATGCCTCAAGAAGATCACCAAGAAACCAAGGAATAGAAGCTGAAAGACTCATGATCTTCCCCCAGAGCTGACACAGAGAGAGAGACCCTTCCCCTATAGCCCAGTGCCCTGATTCCAGACTTCTAGCCTTCTAAAAAGCAAAGATGTCACTTTGAGGACTAAGATGCACCTGACCTAAGCCATGGTATTTTCAATCACCTCATATGCACGCAAAACCTGGACAATGAAAAAGGAAGACAGAAGAAGAATTGATGCCTTTGAACTATGGTGTTGGCAAAGAATATTGAACACACGTAGCATGGACTGCCAGAAGAATGAACAGATCTGTTTTGGAAAAAGTACAGCCAGAATGCTCCCTAGAAACAATGATGGTGAGACTTTCTCTGGCTTACTTTGGACATGTTATCAGGAGGGACCAGTCCCTGGAGAAGGACATCATGCTTGGTAAAGTAGAGGGTCAGTGAAAAAGAAGACCCTCAAGGAGATGGATTGACACAGTGGCTGCAACAATAGGCTCAAGCATGACAAATGATTGTGAGGATGGCACAGGACTGGGTAACATGCTGTTCTGTTGTACATAGGATTGCTATGAGTTGAAACCCATAGCACCTAACAGCCTCCTAAATGATGAATAAACAAATCCCTCTTCTTTAAAGCCACCCACTTGTGGTATTTCTGTTAGAGCAGCACTAGGTAACTAAGACACCATCCTCACCCTGCCGGAATAGAGTTAGAAATGCAACTGCATGTAGAATTTTTTTCATGTAGGCAGTTATTTTTAAGATGGTCTCTGTCAGCCAACCTGTCCTGGTGACATTTCATATACCAATGGTAAATGCCCCGCCGCAACCAAGAGTCCTGATATCACTCAGGTGACCAGAAACACAATGGCTTCACTGTGTTCTTTCTGTCTTGCATTAATTTCCTCAGTCAAACACAACTCCCGGGAAAGAACCATCTGTCACCCTGCCCATCTCCTCTGACCTGCTTTGACTGAATGAAATAATATCCGTATTTGAAGTGGCTTTCTCCCCTGACCAGGCACATCCCCTTCAGAAGAGATGCTACTCTGCAGTGCAGTATTTGCATGATTTTTAATGCTCTAACCTGTGGTCAGTCTTATAAACAAAGAATGATTTGGTCAAGGTGGAGGTACCCTCAGGGACATTTCCCCTATCCTGTCGGAATCATGGTGGAGAAAAAATTTCCTCCACTATTCCTGTGCTCCTCAGCTGTCTCAGATAGCTCCTTGCAGAGGCAGAATGGCTTAGTGTAGAGAACGTGGATTATGAAGGTCAGTCATCTTGGGGTATATGCTAAGCTCGGCTACTTAACAGCTGTGTTTTGTTGTTGTTGTTATTAGGTGCTGCCGAGTCGGTTCTGACTCATAGCGACCCTAAGTACAGCAGAATGAAACACTGCCCGATCCTGTGCCATCCTCACAATCGTTATGTTTGAGCCCATTGTTGCAGCCGCTGTGTCAATCCATCTTGTCGAGGGTCGTCCTCTTTTTCACTGACTGTCTGCTTTACCAAGCATGATGTCCTTCTCCAGGGACTTGTCCCTCCTGTTAACATGTCCAAAGTATGTGAGACAAAGTCTTGCCATCCTTGCTTCTAAGGAGCATTCTGGCTGTACTTCTACCAGCTATGTAGCCTTGGGCACGTTACTTTACTTTTCTGAGCTTATATCTCCTACACGTAAAATGTTGCTGTTGTTAGGTGCTGTCAAGTGAATTTCAACTCATAGCAACACCATGTGACAGAGTAGAACTGCCCCATAGGGTTTTCTAGGCTGTAATCTTTATAGAAGCAGATCAACAGAACTTTCTCCTGTGGAGCCATTAGGTGGGTTTGAACCCATGAGTTCGAACTCCCAGCCTTTCAGTTAGCAGCAGAGTGCTTAACAGTTGCACCACCAGGGCTCCTTACATGTAAAATCCAATTCCGTAAAAAACCCTTTGCTGTTGAGTAGAATTCCTACTCATAGCGACCTTAGATGAGACGTATAAAATAGGGACAATAATTTCTCCTTCAAAGGGCTGTTATGGGGATCACATGAGATAATGCATGTCAAGTTTTAGACACACAATTGATCATCAATATCGGTTATCGTTTCCCTCCTTCCATCATTACCTTGGGACCTGGGGCCTGTTTGCCTCATGTTCACTTGGCTTCATCAAGAGCAGTTAATGGTTTTTGTTGTTGTTTGTTTTAATTTTAATTTTTTAAATAAGATTTTATTGTGTTTTTAATGAAAGTTTACATAGCAAATTAGATTTCCATTTAAAAATTTCTGTGACATTGGTTACATTTTCCACAATGTGTCAACATTCTCATTATTTCTGTTCTGGTTGTTCCCTTTCTGTTAATCTAGCTTCCCTGGCCCCTCCCCGTTACCTTCCCATCTTTGCTGTAGAGTAAATGTTGACCATTTGGTCTCGTATAGACGATTTTTTAAAGGAGCACGGTGCTCATGGGTGGTATTGTTTATTTTATGAGCCAATCTGTTATTTAGCTGAAAGGTGAATGACCTCGGGGAGTGGTTTGAGTTCTAAGTTTAAAGGGTATCTCAGGGTGATATTCTCGGGGTTCCTCTAGTCTCTACAGTCCAGTAAGTCTGGACTTCTATAAGAATTGGAGTTTTGTTCTGCATTTTCTTCCATTCTATCCAGGACCATCTACTCTGTCCCTGGTCTGTTAGTAGAGGTAACCAGGCACCACCTAGTTCTTCTGGTCTCAGCGTGGATGAGGCCATGGCTCATGTATGTGGGTTATTAGTCCTGTAGACTAGTTTCTTCTTTGAGCCTTTGGTTGCCTTCTTTCTCTTCTGCTCCAGACAAGTAGAGACCAATAGTTGTATTGTAGATGGCCGCTCTCAAGCTTTTAAGACCCCAGACGCTACTCACCAAACTAGGCTGTAAAATATAAACTTTATGGAAGATGTTATGCCAATTGACCAAGTTGCCCCACAAGACTACGATCCTAAGTTTTTTTTTTTGTTTTTTTTAAGTGTATGTTTTTTGGTCTGCAAATTAAGAATGCACTAGTTTAAAGGATAGAAAGTATAAGTACACAAAAATGTGAACATATCACTTTATTTCTTCACTTCCAAATATTGATATACTCTGTTTAAATATATATTAGAAAAAGTGAGTTCTAAAGTAAGCTGAGAATTTAATGACTACAACTTTTTTTTTTTTAAACAGGAAGTCATCTGGATACGGAGGCTAGGCTGAAAAATGATGTCACCTATGAAAAATTTTATTATTACGAAAAGAAAGAATATTTTTGATCCTATATACATGGCTGAAGGGGGGAGAGTTAGAATGATTTATAGCAGTGTTTGTCAAACTTCAGTGTATGTGGGAATCATCCAGATATTCCCAGTGGTGCTGCGTAGCAACCTGCATTTTTAAATAGCCCATCCCCATGATTCTGATGTAGGAAGACCACACTTTGATATACACTAACTTAGAAGCCCATAATTAGAAAGAGAGCAGCAACATAACCCAGTTGCCAGAATAAAAATAATTCTTGTCTCCTTCTTCTGCTTTTCTTGCCCCCCACCCCCACCACCATGTCCCCAGACAAGAGGCTAGAAAAGAAATGGAAATGTAATTGTTTCCTTCAGTGTAGTCAAGGTGGGAATAGAGAGTTTGAAAACAGGATTATTGAGCAACACTTGCAGAATGAGAAAACCTGTAGTAATCAAATTAGGCCTTTCCTGGAAAAAGTTAGAATCTGCAGCAGCAGAAAAGCTACAGAAGTTAATGATTTGATAAAGTTCCCAAAATTCCTAGAGTCCCAATCAGGCATGAGGAATGAGCATCTAAGAGGAAGGAAAAGAAGATAAATTAAGGCTACAGAACATGGGACTGTATTAAGCAGTGTTTAAAACCAGTTGCTGTTAAGTGGACTCCGACTCATGGTGACCCCATGTATGTCAGAATAGAACTATGCTCCATAGGGTTTTCAAGGCTGATTTTTCTGAAGTAGATTGCAGGCCTTTCTTCTGAGGTGCCTCTGGGTGAACTTGAACCTCCAACCTTCTGGTTAGCAGCCAAGCACATTAACCATTTACACCACCCAAAGAGTTAAAGATTAGAGAAGAGGTACCCACATTTACTGAAGCATTTATATATTTGTAAGATGGTGATTTACACTCTCTATAATGTATGTATGTATCAGTGAGGACCAACCCCCAAATCCCAGCAGCTTAAAACAACAAAGGATTATTTCTAGCTCATTTGGAATATCTGTCTAGGGTTGGCTGATCACTCTGCCCTGTGTCATCCTTGTCATCCTCACTCTGGGAACCAGGCTGATAGACTAGCCACTGCCTGAAACATCAACAATGACAATGGCAAAGGGAAAAAGTGGGGGGGGGGGCCTCTGAAGGGTCTTGCATTGTGAATTAAATGTTCCAGACCAGGATGACACACTCATTGGCCAGAATTAGTCACATGGTTCCACCCAACCATTAGAGAGTCAGGAAATACAGTCCTACTATGTGCCTGGGGCGGGGGCTGGGGAACCAGAATATTTGGTGGATTGCATTAAAGACTACCAGAGTGTGAAACCATTTTTATTCAAATAAAATATTAGGCAGGGCCAGATAATATGAGATACAGAACTGGAGCTGCTCTGATTAAATCTGGGCATTGGAGTTGAAGTTCAACCCTCTCCGTCCCCTCCTTGGCCCTCCTTCATGGTCCCTGATGCATCTGAGGACCCAAAAATTCCTAGGGACAGTTTGACAACTACTGCTCTGAATCATGCACAGCGTGGTGCATCACACTTCAATGCTGTTCTCTAATTGTTGATGATTAATTGTTTTAATAACAAATTTAATTTTAATGGAAATGATATATTAATTAAATAGAAAAGTACTACTTTGTGGCAAGCCTCACTGTTTAAACAAGGTGCTTATAAACAAAGCATTATTTTTTACATTATATTAATGCAGATAAAATACTTATGAAAAATAAACATTTCCAAAAATAGCTTCTAGACTTCATACCCGTCCCAATCAAATGAAAGATACACAAAAGTCAGTTTTAAAAAGTGCACAAATAGTTCCAAAAAAAAGTTTGTTTTTCCTTATATCTGTTCATTAAGTAATATTTCAAGCACTCTTCTTTCTCTTCTACATCTGTACTCAGAATTAGATTAAAACTTAACCTCTTACCCGTATCATAGAGAAATCTGCTGAAAGTCCAGACTTTATTGGCTGGAATCTTGACTTTGCATTCTAGGTCAAAATAAAAGGTTCAGCTTGTTATTCCCAGCCTTGTCTGGTAAAGAGGCGTCTGACCTACTATCGGTCTACCGAAGAGTGCGGCAGGTTTGCACCAGGGAACCTGGACTTCTTGTGTTTTCTGGCCCAGATAGGAAAGAGACGCTGCCATTCCTAGAAGTTCTGCCTGTTGATAAGCTGGCATATTAACTGGCATTTGTGGAGGCTGACACACTCTGGAAGTCTCCATCTGAAGACACGAGCAGGTTGTGGAGCAGGTGTGGTGTGGAGGGTGCTAAGCAGACTGTTAGTCACTGTCACACGTGGGAACATGTGTCAGGGTGAAGCACGTGTGCTCTGGGGGCAGAGCCACCAGCTGCATGACCTCAGACACGTTACTTACCTGTGAGCCTCAGTCTTTCCACCTGTAAAATAGGTATTAACTAGAATATAAAAATATATGAAAATTCATTCACTTATTGAAAACAAACAAAAAAACAAACAAACTTATTGTGCCAGGCACTGTATTAGGTGCTGGGAATATATCAGTAAACAAAACATTCAAAAATCCCTATCTTTAGGATTTAATAGGATATAAGCCTCATAAAGCTTATATTCTAGTTAGAGGAGACCGACAATAAAAAAGCAAAGTAGTTGTCATGTTAATGGTGATAAGTGCTATGGAGATAAATAAAGTGTGTGCATGTGCGTGTGTGTATGTATGCAGTGCAATTTTGTATAAGGGCAGCCAGGGTAGTCCTCACTGAGAAAGCAATATCTGAGTAAAGAAAACCTAGAAGAGGTGAGGGATCAAGCCACGTGGATATGATGCAGAGAACATCAAGTGCAACGGCCCTCAGGCAGGAGCAAGGAGGCCAGCACGGCTGGAGCAAAGCAAACAAGGCTGAAAGTCTTTGGAGATGCAGTTGGGGTGGAGCCAGCAGGACGCCGAGGCAGAACAGGGTATTATCCTGCCAGTTGCCTGTAAGTGGACTCCTACTCATGGTGACCCCATGTATGTCAGAGCAGAACTGCACTCTATAGGGTTTTCAGTGGTTGATTTTTCAGAAGTAGATCACCAGTTCTTTCTTCCAAGATGCCTCTGGGTGGACTGGAACCTCCAACCTTTTGGTTAGCAGCTGAGTGCATTATTGATAGAATTTCTGTAGGATGTTATAGACCCATGTGAAGACTCTGACTTTTACTCTGAGTCAGCAGAAAGCACACTGTGGGGAGTAACATGATTTGACTCACATTTTAACAAAATCCTTCTGGCTGCTGTGTTGAGAACAGGCACAAAAGGGGCAAAGACAGAAGGAAGAAAACCCGTTAGGAAGCTTTTGCAATGGTCCAGGTAAGAGATGGCAGTGTGGAAGAGGTGAGATTAAATTTAGACAACACCTGTAAACCATTCACCACTGTTTCTGATATAGTAAGAACTCAGTGGGTGGTAGTAATGGTGGTTATTATTGTTAACAAAGTACTCGCGGGAAAACTGTGAAGTTAGGGGCAAAAGGAAGACACAATGTTCCGGTGTGCCAGACATTATCTGGGTAAGGAGAAGGCAAAGCCAGAAACCTGGAATAATGACAGTCAGCGCATCAGGGGTAATCACAAAGGCACTATTTTGGGACCAGGAGAAAAGATTTTTCTAAGCTTCAAAGGCACCATGTGGGTGCCGCAGTGAGGGATTCGTTCCTATGCCAAAGCCTCCAGAGAAGCAGAGAATTAAGAAAAGTCAAGGTCAGCTAGGAGACTATCTGGATTCAGGGATGCAGGAGAAAGAATAGTGAGTACATTTAGTTTGCATATTTTTATGTACCCAGATATATAAAATACAAACCTCCCTGGGAAGTTAGAAACCACATAAGCAACTAATATCAGTTGGATACTAAAATTTCTCTAAACCGATATGAAAAAGAGGCAGATTTAAAGCAAGTTTGGCCTTTCAGAAGCCTAATGATACCCTTGCCCTTTCTGTTTTAGGTAGATACTGGGACTTTGTACCATGGGCCATGCTAGAAGGGGAACTCAATTTGAGGAAGTAAATAAGGGCAACATTTCTTTGAGATATTTAAGATTGCATCTCCATGACTGACTGAGTCACACCCCTAAACACACACATATTTGGAGTAAAGGATGGTTGCCAATTGCTCACAGAGCTCATTGCTGCCTGTGGTAACTAGCTCACTGTAATTGCGTGAAAGGCTTTGAGTGCAAAAAGTGCAGACAGGAGAAAAGGCAGGCCCAATCCTGGGCCACTCCCCAGAGCCCTCCTCTGAAAAGGAGGATTTTAAAGCTGTAAGAAATGGTCGATGTGTACCAATGCCTCTATTTTGTTTCAATCCTCATGTAAGTAGAAAATGGCTCTAGAACAGCCCTGTCCAATAGAACTTTCTGCAGTGATGGACAGGTTGTAGATTTGCACTGTCCAATATGGTTGCCTCTAGCCACATGTGGGGGAGGGCAGGGGCAGTAGTGGTTCAGTGGTAGAACACTCACCTTCCATGTGAGAGATCCAGGTATGATTTCCAGCCAAACCACCTCATGTGCAGCCTCCCCCAGTCTGTCAGTAGCGGCTTGCATGCTGCTATGATGCTAAATGGGTTTTAGCAGAGTTTCCAGACTAACATGCACTAGGAAGAAAGGCCTGGTAATCTACTTCTGAAAACCAGCCAATGAAAACCCTATGGATCACAATGGTCCAATACACAACTGACCATGGGGGTGATAGCATTTCATTCTGCTCTGCATGGGTGTCTCCATAAGTCTAGGGCCAACTCAATGGCAGCCAATAACAACAAGGTACCTGTGGCTATTGAGCACTTGATATATGGCTAGTGCAACTGGGGAGTTAAATTATTAATTTTATTTCATTTTAATTAATTAAATTTTCGATTTAAATAGCTACATATGATGAGTGGCTACCCTTGGCCAGTAGCGTTCTAGAAGGTTAAAAAATTTAAAAAACCCATTGCCGTTGAGTCAATTCCGATTCACAGAGACCCACTAGGACAGAGTAGAACTGCTCCAGAGGGTTTCCAAGGCTGTAATCTTTACAGAAGCAGACTGCCACATCTTTCTCTCAGGGTTCAGCTGGTAGGAGCAAATCGCTTACCTTTTGGTTATCAGCCAAGTGCTTTAGCCACTCCACCACCAGGAGTCCTTTCTAGACAATTACTAACTTCAATCACAATTCCCCTCCTCTAAACACAATAAACATTTTATGCATCTCTGGGTTTGGAGCATGGTTTTAGTAGTTCAGGGAGCATGAGACTGCAGTGCCAGTCAGAGGGCAGGGTCCCATGAGGATTGAAAATAGCCCTGAAGAACCAGGTGCAGTACTAGCAGCTGTAGGACTTGGGGCATGAGCTAATGTCTCTCTGAGCCTCCATTTTCTGTGCTGTGAGCTGTGCTGGTGCAGTGGTTAAGAGCTTGACTGCTGACCAAAAGGCTGAGAGTTTGAATCCACCAGCTGCTCTGTGGAAACTCTACACGGCAGCTCTACTCTGTCCTATAGGGTCGCTATAAGTCAGAATCAACTCAACTGCAGTGGGTTTTTTTTTTTTTTTTTTTTTGTTTCCTTACAGGGGCGTTGAGAGAATGAAAGTACTCTAAAAATTTAAGATTTTTTCAAATGCAGTTGTTCTGTTACTTTAACTTTTTCCAGAGCCTCTGGGCTTCTAAACAAATGGGAAACCATTTAATGATAAAGACATGGAGAATATTCAGTATTCATTTCTTTGTAAATGCATCCCATCCTAAGGCAAGAAGAAAAACCGGTAACCTTTTTTGGTCATGTTCTCTATATTTACAATGTAAAACCTCAAGGCCAACCATAAGCCTAAGTGGCAGAAGCACAAACAGTGCCAGGTTCTGAAAATAGCAACCGCAACAGCAAATTAAAGGACTGTGATTACATTTCCACGAAGCGGAGTGTTGTGCTGATGTTTACATATCTTCTCTTTACAATTAAAATCATGGCAACAGAGAGTAACAACGTTCTACCAGTTACGTTATCTTTAAATGGGAAGGTAAACCATAAGAAGTGGTTACTATTATTCAAAAGTGGCTGGCGCAGATATTAGCCAGAATAAATATGAAACCCTGGACTTCATGAACACAACTGGAAATTGAAATGGGAAATATATGTATTAAGTGCCTGTTATGTGGCAGAAACAGAAAAGTGCTTTTGTTGATGTATCATTTCTTATTTCGTCCTTTCAACAACCCTATGAGGTAGCTATTACTGTTCCAAGAGAGGTTAGGTAACATGCCCAAGGTTACACAGATGATAAGTAATAGAGCTGGAATTCCAATCCAGGCTGCCTCCACCCCAGAGCCCAAGCACCTCATGCTTAATCACAAAAGATGGCTTGGAATAACATTAAGAAGTTTTTTTTTTTCCCCCCTTAAGTTAAGATTTGTATCCTACCTACTTCCAAAAGACTTGAGGCAGCTTAAGGATTAAAACACAGCTCATGAGAAAGCATTTAAGGATAACACTCCTGCTGAAGAGAGCAAAAGAAATTGATGGTTTTAGACACCTGAGTTGAGCAGATTATAACACTTGGGCATTTAATTTGGTTTTAACTTTTCTGACAGCTAAGCCAAAAGGAGTAGCATATTGGACTGCATAGATTTTTGTTTTTCTGGCAATAAAAAGCATACATATTCATCTATGGAGACAAAACGTTTTCCTGGAATTAACTTAGGTAGGAATTCATCCTGTAGGTCCTTGGATCAAGGACACTGAGTGACACAGGGAGTCTTAGTCTCCTCATTTGTAAAGCAAGGGGGTTGCATAAGGTCACCTTCCAGGGTGGCAAGCATATGAAATATTGGTAACTAAAGTTCCACAAAAGAGCAGAAACACTGTTCAACACAGTGCTGTTTTACTGACCCTCTGTAAAGACAGAAGACATAATATAGTAAAGCATAGCTTAGTGGAGGAATTTCTATAAGGAGCTGAGAGCATATGAGCTGGGACTTTGCTTTATGGGGTCTAACAATGCAGGGAGAGACACTTTGGGAATATCTATGATGAAGTTACACTGGCCGTCGGGCCTCACAGATGTTACACGTGGTGGCCAGTGTGACTATCACGGGATAACGTGGATGAGCGCTCACTCTTCGGGCAGTGGGCATGCATGTACAGGCTCAAAACATAATGTGTGAAAGTATATTAAATATTTATAATTGCTCATTAAAAATAATTAAACAAGATTATATATACAAAGCTATATTGTTGGGGGAGTTGTCTGCCTCTATGCCTCCCATCCAGGCTGCCTAAGTAAAGGCCTTGGGCTCAGAACATTCTCTGATAAGGAGGCTGGGATTTGGGTCACTCTCTTTCTCCCAGTTTCTTCTCCTTGTTGGAGAAAGCTTCCCCCTGTTCTCAGTGCATGGTAACTGTCTCTGTCTCTTGCATATACACGGGCACCATATGGCACTCAATCAACCCCACCTCTATATCTGTTTGTGGCACTAGAAGGGTGAAAGTAGAACATCAGCTCTGCTCCGGCCGTGTGTGGGGATGGTCCTGCTGACCACGGAAGTCCAGTGCTCACTAGTGAAACTGATCTCTCTCTGTCTCTTCTCTATGTAAGTAAAGCCCTCCCCGTGCACTAATAGAGGGGTGTGTGGTCTGTGTCTGTTGTTGGCACACTCGAACCCTGGTATGATATAAATACTATTGGGGAACAAAAAGGAGAACAGGAGATATGGTTTCTGCTTCCAAGAAATTTATAGTCTTTACAGGGTTTCTTAATCTCGGTACTATGGACATTTTGGGCCAGACAATTCTTTGTCGTAGGAGCTGTCCTAGGCATTGGAGGCCCTTTAGAAGTACCCCTGGCTTCTACCCACTAGCACTCCCATGGTTGTGACATTGCCAAATATGCCCTGGGGGGCAAAATCACCTCCCATCCCTATTTGAGAACACTGATTGAGTATAAAAAAGCAAAGACAATAAGCACACAAGAAGTGGAAAATTCCACGCTTCTAGTGCAATGAGTATAAACTGTTATTGAGTCAAAGGCTGGGAAGCTTGCTCCAAGTTAGGGAGTAGAGAAAACAGAGGTTGGAGGAAATTGAAGAGGTATTTTAGCTGAGCCTTGCTGGATTTGGTTAGATCTTTGGAGAAGAGGAACGGCATCCCTGGAAGAGGGAGCAGCATAAGAAAAGGCAGAGAGAAGAGAGATCGTGGGGCAAGTCTAGAGAAGAGTGATCGTTTCTTTTCAGCACACAGTGTACATGTAAGGGAGAGAGAAAAAGAAGGCTCAAAACTTGAGGGCAGAGAGGGGAAAGGTTTAAATATTAGGCAACAGATTTGGGACCTGATTTAGTAGTCCATGGGGGAGCTTCAAAGGTTTTGAGTAGGGAAAACAAAGGTCCAACCTGCCTGTAGAAGGTAACTGACAGCTGTGTAAAGGTTGGGTGAGTAAGAAGAGAAGGGATGAAAAATGGCGACATGACAGTGAATGCAGCAATCCAGATGAGAGACGTTATGAATGACAAATCAACAGAGCATGTTGTTGTTATCTGCCGTTGAGACGGCCCCTAACTCGTGGCAACCCCATGCACAAGGGAACAAAACACTGCCCGGTCCTGCACCATTGCCATGATCAGTTGCGGACTGGATCATTGTGATTCATAGGATTTTCATTGGCTGATTTTTGTAAGTAGACTGCCAGGCCTTTCTTCCTGGTCACTGTTAGTCTGGAAGCTTCGCTGAAACCTGTTCAGCATCATAGCAAAAAACGAGCCTTCACTGGCAGATGGGTGGTGAATGTGCATGAGGTGCATTGGCCAGGAATTGAACAGGGATCTCCTGCATGGAAGGCAAAAATTCTACTACTAGACCACCAATGCGTCCAACAGAATACTGGCAATGACTACATGTCACAGAAAGCAAAGCTAATGGAAGACCCACGATTCCCAGGGGCTTGTGCCTTCAATCAACTACACACACAAACATCCCTTAAAAGGACTTCATAAAGATCCCATAATTGCTGCCCTTAAAAGGGTCTTTCCCACACGATCCTTTAAGTGAAGAGTGGCCCCTGGAGACACAGCGCCATCCCTTTGTACAAATTATTTGCATTTCCTCCCCTGGTACAGATTGTTTGCCTTTGAGATAACCCGCCCAAGACCACGTCCGCAGCCCTGGCTTTATCTCTGTTCTCATTTGCAGAATGCCTAGCCCCTCTTCTTCCAAAGGGCTCCAAGGCTTGCTCTCAGCTTTGCTCAGGACTGTTTTGCAGTGAGAGCACGAAGAAGCCCGGTTCCCTCAGCACGATTTCAGGCTTTAGTACAGAAGACATTTTATAGTCTCTCTGTTCCTTCCAGTCCACTGCTCTGTTGGGGCTGAACAAATATTGACTAGCTTATAAAACATAAGGCCTTTTATTTATATGCCCTCTTGCTCTGAGGGCTGTGCTGGAGCCCAGCCTCAGACAACACAGTGCGTTTGTGGAGTACTGGGAGCCACCACAGTTGAGCATACCAGAGGCCACAACTGTCAGAGTGGGGGCTGCCTTTCCTGGGGCCCAGCCTGCAGAGGCAGGTGGGAGAGCTGAGACAGGCACTGATCACAGTGAGCATGGTGACATGTTGGTTAGGAATGCCTAGTTTGTATCAGGTAGATGCTTTTGGTTACAACTAGCAGAAAATCTGACTATGTGGCTGAAGCAGTGAAAGTACTTAGTTATTTCCACACAAGAAGCATGGGGACAGGCAGTCCAGGATGATGGAGTGCTGTGAAGAATCCTGGCTCTTTCTAATTATCTGCTTTAATGCCCTTGTTGTCGCTAGCTACCACTGAGTCGTCCGCCGATTCACGGTAACCCCCAGCACAACGGAACAAAACACTGCTGGGTCCTGCACCATCTCCACCATCAGTTGCAGATCAGCCCACTATGATGCATAAGGTATTCATTGGCTGAGTTTTTGAAGTAAATCACCAGGATTTTCTTCCTAGTCCATCTTACTTTGGAAACTCTGCTGAAACCTGCTCCGCATCATAGCAACACACAAGCCTCCAATGACAGGTGGTGGCTGTGCATGAGTTGCATTGGCGGGGAATCAAAGGGGAGGCAAGAATCCTACCACTGAACCACCACTGCCTTCCTTAATGCCCTTATCTGTTGGCTTTTTGTCCTCAATATTGTTGTTTTGTGGTCCCAAGATGGCTGCAGGAGCTCCAAGCTAGAAGGAAGGGGTAGAGGTAATAACTTTCTCTTTTCTGTAGGGAAGCCCCAGTAGATTTCTCTTTCTGTCTCATTGGCCATAACAGAGTCACATGCCTACCCCTTGCCTAATCATTGGCTAAAGAGAGGGAGCCTACCATGGCTGGTTTAGACCAATCATGATTCATCTCCTAGGCTTGGGGGAAGGGTTTGCTCTACCCAAAAGCAAGACGCCTCTGTTTGATCCAAATCCAAATCCTGTCTGCAGGAAAGAAGTGGGGAGATAGCTGTTCCAGCATGTCCGGAGCAAAGAGAATGAAGAAAACAACAACTAAACCCGTTGCCGTCGAGTCAATTCTGACTCATAGCAACCCTACAAAGGAAAATGTTAGTCCAAAGGACTAATGGACCACATGAACCACAGCCTCCACCAGCCTGAGCCCAGAAGAAGTAGATGGTGCCTGGCTGCCACCACCAATGGCTCTGACAAGGATCACGATAAAAGGTCCCAGATAGAGTGGGAGAAAAATGTACAACAAAATTCAAATTCACACACACACACACACAAAAAAAAAAACAGACTTACTGGTCTGATAGAGACTGGAGGAACCTCCAAGACTATGGCTCCTGGACACCCTGCTAATTCAGAAATGAAGCCACTCCCAAAGTCCACCTTTCAGCCAAAGATTAGACAGGCCTATAAAACAAAAAATCACACACGTGAGGAACGGGCTTCTTAGTTCAATCAAGTATATGAAACCAAATGGGCAACTCCTGCCCAAAAGCAAAGAAGAGAAGGCAGGCAGGTCAAGAAACCTAGACAAATGGACACGTGAACCCAGGGTGCAAAGGGGGAGAATGCTGACACATTGCAGGGATTGCAACCAATGTTAGGAAACAATTTGTGCATAAATTTTTGAATGAGAAACTACTTTGTACATTGTAAACTTTCACCTAAAGTATAACAAAACTTAAAAACATTGAAAAAGAGAGAAGCTGTTAGAATGATTAAAACGTAAACGCTCCAAGGAGGGGCCGGGGAGAGCTGTGCCTCAGACTTCTGAGGCAGGGGTGCTGCTTCACTGTGCTGGAGACTCTGAAGAGGCAAGAAGAGGCTGATTCTGTAAGAGCTGACAAAACTGAAAACTGGATCCAGGTGCTGCTGCAAGGACAAACTGGTTGTTGCCAGGCAGAAGAAGGGAGGGTAGGGGGATGCTCACAGAGACCACAGGCAGAGAGAAAGCCACAAAAACCCAAATCCATTGCCGTTGAGTCAATTCCGACTCATAGCAACCCTACACAAGGAAAATGTTGGTCTCATAGTGACCATATAAGATAAAGTAGAACTGGCCCATAGGGTTTCCAAGGAGAGCCTGGTGAATTCAAACTGCAGACCTTTTGGTTAGCAGGGAATCTCTTAACCACTGTGCCACCAGGGCTCCTAGAAAGCACACAGGAGGGAGCAAATTCCTGAAGGGAGCAAGTTTCTTCTCTTCTCCAACCTTCTAGACTCCTTCTAGTGCCCCCTAATGGTAGAATCTAACAGGGAGCAGCTGGCAAAGGATAAAAAAATGAGTCTAACCCCAACCTCAGAAAGCAAGAGTACCAAATGGTAGGTTTAGAGCTAAGAAGCAATGACTTAATAATAGATACGTTAGTATTTTACAGGCCATTCTTTAAATTCTCTGAGCCTTAGTTGACTTATTTGTAAGATGGGGATAATATCACCTTCCTAAAGATTATTAGATCTAAACTCCTTAAAGAGTGTACATTTTGTCTGCTTGTTAACCACTATTTTCCTAGCTCCTAGGTCAGTGCCTGACATATATTATGTGTCTTAGTTAGCTAGTGCTGCTGTAACAGAAGTTAACACAAGTGGATGGCTTTAAGGAACAGAATTTTTTTTTTTTCCTCACAGTTCAGAAAGCTAGAAGTCCAAATTCAGTGTACATGCTATAGGGGAAGCCTCTGTCTGTAGGCTCTGGGGGAAGATCCTTGTTTCTTTCAGCTCCCATTCCTCAGTTCCTTGGTGATCTTCACATGGCGTCTATCTTCCCTTGTTTGAGCTCTCTTATCTCTGTCTCTATGCTGGTCCTTCTAACTCAGAAGTGATTAGGTTTAGGACTCACCCTACACTGATGTGGCCTTATTAACATAACAAAGAAAATCCTATTTCCAAGTAGGATTACATCCACAGGTATAGGGGTTGGGATTGCAACACATATTTTGGGGGGACACAATTCAATTCATACCAGTAGGCATTCAAGAATTACAGTAGCAATTGGTCATTATTATATTTTCATTAAGGAATTGAGATTCCAAAGTCTAAAAAAAAACTAAAAGAAGAGGTCATTTCCCGATTACTGAGTCATCCAACTAAGCAAGTAGCAGGGCCAAGAACAAGCCCTGGGGCCTGTCCTGTACCCTGATGAGGACATTATGAGCTAGTAATGGTTTTATTCTTTAGAATAGTGATGAGAATGTTATAAAAGCAATTTAGCCATGGCAGAGATGAGGCATTATCTGCTTTGCTATTAGGATGTTTGCTCATCAGTCTCTATTACTGGTATTCCAGGACCTCTCACACTTAGGCCAATGATATGTAGACCTCAGGGTCCTCAGAGCCATCCCTCCCTGACTCCCCTCACGCTAGTTGCATGGCCTCAGTGTACTGAGGACGGGATTTCTCTTCTCTGCTGGCTACAGGGCACGGATGCGCTCCATCCTGCTCAGCCCCCACCCCCTCGCTCTATGCCCTTCATGGTCTCTCTTGCCTCCCAGGTCACTGCCAACATAAACCTGCTTCGGAAGCTGAGACCAGTCTCCTCGGAGAGTGTGTAATGAGCCATTCACAGACTGCTGTGGATATGTCCAAGCATCTCAAAGGCTATTGGGCGTGTGCTGGGTTGACTATGTGACTATGGGAAATCTTCCCATTATGCTTTTGACAAGGCTAGAGAGGAGTAAAAATGGCTGGATAATCCTGGAACCTCTTCCCGGGGCCTAAGCGGTAGAATTTACTCAGGTTGCCTTCTGGTGGAAGTGAAATCCAAGTTGCTTCTACTCTAATGGCTAGTTCTGGCTCAGGGCATGGTGTCTTGAAACTGCCTCTCCTCATGGCCAGGTGAGAGAAGAACTCCTCCGACCCTCTTTGGGGTGGAGGTGAGGGTCTGCACCTGGCAGGAGTCAGCAGGCTCACCCAGCCACATTTCCCCAGGTTCACTGGGAAGCTTTCCCAGCTTTATCTCAATGCCAACTCAGCATGTTTCTGCCCAAGCGAGAAGTCTGGAGACCTAAAGCTCACAAACAGCCTGTTCCCCTATCTCTGTGAAAAGTACATATTAGAAAGGAGAAAATCAGTCAGATGTGGAAGCAATGGGGAAGAGACTAGGAGAGAACAGATAGGCAGTGAAGATGTGCATTTAACCATCTCTGTCACCCTCTTTGACCCAGAAATTGTTCTTTATGTCCTTGTAATGATGGAATATCGAACATTCCAGGGAATTCCAATACTGGAATAGGAAAGGAGACTTACTATAGAGCTTCAGAAGAAAATGAATTATTACCAGGACACTTGGCTCCCTAAAGTTCAGCAGGGCTACCGCCAGGGCAGATCGCAAGCAGTGTCCCTTTCAGGCACTGTAGCAAAGAGGGACCTCCCCTGACTTATAGGTCCCAGAGTCTCAGGTCATCTCCCCACCCCAAATCTGGGTGGCTCACTGCGGGTACTAGTTCCCCTGGAGGCTTCCCCAGATCTCCCAAATTTATCACTGGCTCTGTCAGGAAGATGAGCCAATTCTATTGCCTTCCCCATTCCTCCAGCTTCTTTTTCCACATGACAGTGTAGAACTTATTGTCCCATTGTCTTAGTCATCTAGTGCTGCCGTAACAGAAATACCACAGGTGGATGGATTTAACAAAGAGAAATTTATTTTCTCATAGCCTAGTAGGCTACAAGTCCAAATAGAAGGTGTCAGCTCCAAGGGAAGGCTTTCTCTCTCTGTTGGCTCTGAAGGAAGGTCCTCGTTGTCATCAATCTTCCCCTGGACTAGGAGCTTCTCTGTGCAGGAAACTTGGGTCCAAAGGACATGCTTTGCTCCCTGCACTGCTTTCTTGGTGGTATGAGGTCCCCAATTTTCTGCCTGCTTCCCTTTCCTTTTATCTCTTGTAAGATAAAAGGTGGTGCAGGCCACACCCTAGGAAAACTCCCTTTACATTGGCTCAGGGATGTGACCTCAGTAAGGGTGTTATACGATCCCACCCTAATCCTCTTTAACATAAAATTACAGTCACAGAACAGAAGACAACCACACAATACTGGGAATCATGGCCCCACCAAACTGATACACACATTTTTTAGGGGACATAATTCAATCCATGACACCCATTAAATGTACAAAAGAACCTGCAAGGCTAAGTCTTGACTTAAGATACTATGAAGGGCTTATTAGTGATGGAGCCTGTCTATAAATCTGGTTTTCCTGATTTCAAAATCTGCTCTGCCCTAAGGGACTGCAGAGGTGCCTCAGAGACTTTTCAAGTGATGGAACTGGTAGAGAGAAGAGACTCCTCCCCCTCAACACACACACTGGCCCCATTTCAAGGTCGTTCCACATTTATTTATATATGCTGGTATTATATTTCTGCAGCCTGAAATTGATCAAACATGCAATCAAGATGCATTGATAATTACTGGTGATTGGAATGCGAAAGTTGGAAACGAAGAAGGATCAGTAGTTGGAAAATGCCACCTTGGTGATAGAAATGACACTGGAGATCCCATGACAGAATTTTGCAAGACCAACGACTTTTTTGTTGCAAATGTCTTTTTTCAACAACATAATGGTGACTGGACACGTGGACCTCACCGGATGGAAAACATAGGAATCAAATTGTCTACATCTGTGGAAAAAGACAATGGAAAAGCTCAATATTATCACTCAGAACAAGGCCAAGGACTGCCTGCAGAACAGACCATCAATTGCTCATATGCAAGTTAAAGTTGAAACTGAAGAAATTAAAACAAGTCCACAAGAACCCAAATATGACCTGGAGTATATCCCACCTGAATTTTGAGACCACCTCAAGAATAGATTTGACGCATTGAACACTAATGACCAAACACCAGTGGAGTTGTGGGAAGACATCAAGGACATCATACATGAAGAAAGCAAAAGATCATTAAAAAGACAGGAAAGAAAGAAAAGGCCAAAATGGATGTCACAAGTGACTCTGAAACTTGCTGTTGAATGTAGAGCTGAACAGAAGATTTCTAAGGGCAGCTGAATAAGACAAAGTAAAATATTATAATGAAAATGTGCAAAGACCTGGAGTTAGAAAACCAAAAGGGAAGAACACACACAACATTTCTCAACCTAAAAGAACTGAAGAAAAAATTCAAGCCTCAAGTTTCAATTTTGGAGGATTCTGTGGGCAAAATATTCAAATAATGCACGAAGTATCAAAAGAAGATGGAAGGAATACACAGTCACTGTGCCAAAAAGAATTGGTTGATGTTCAACCATTTCACGAGGTAGTATATGATCAAGAACCGATGGTATTGACAGAAGAAGTTCCAAGCTGCACTGAAGGCATTGGTGAAAAACAAGGCTCCAGGAATTGACGGAATACCAATTGAGATGTTTCAACAAACGGCTGCAGCACTGGAAGTGCTCATCTGTCTATGCCAAGAAGACAGCTACCTGGCCAACTGACAGGAAGAGACCCACTTTTGTGCCTATTTAAAGAAAAGTGATCCAACAGAATTCAGAAATTATCAAATAATATCATTAGTTTCACACACAAGTAAAATTATGCTAAAGATCATTCAAAAACGGTTGCAGCAGTGTATCTACAGGAAACTGCCAGGAATTCAAGCCTGATTCAGAAGAGGATGTGGAACAAGGGTTATCATTGCTGCTGTCAGATGGATCTTGGCTGAAAGCAGAAAATACCAGAAAGACATTTACCTGTGTTTTATTGATTATGCAATGGCATTCAACTGTGTGGATCACAGAAAATTATGGATAACATTGCGATGAAGGGGAATTCCAGAACACTTAATTGTGCACATGAGGAACCTGTATGTAGATCAAGAGGCAGTCATTTGAACAGAGCAAAAGGATACTGCATGGTTTAAAATCAAGAAAGATGTGTGTCAGGGTTGCATCCTTTCACCATACTTATTCAATCTGTATGCTGAGCAAATAATCTGAAAAGCTGAACTATATGAAGAAAATGTGGCATCAGTATTGGTGGAAGACTCATTAACACTCTGCGTTATGCAGATGACACAACCTTGCTTGCTGAAAGCAAAAGAGGACTTGAAGCACTTACTGATGAAGATCAAAGACTACAGTCTTCAGTATGGATTACACCTCAACAGAAAGAAAACAAAAATCCTCGCAATTAGACCAATAAGCAACACCATGATAAACTGAGAAAAGATTGACATTGTCAAGGATTTCATTTTCCTTGGCTCCACAGTCAACGCCCAAGGAAGCAGTAGTCAGGAAATTAAACTACATGTTGCATTGGGCAAATCTGCTGCAAAAGACCTCTTTAAAGTGTTAAAAAGCAAAGATGTCACTTTGAGGACTACGGTGCACCTGATTCAAGCCACAATATTTTCAGTCGCCTCATATGCATGTGAAAGCTGGACAATGAATAAGAAAGACAGAAGAATTGATGTCTTTGAATTATGGTGGTGAAGAATACTGAATATACCATGGACCACAAGAGAAATGAACAAGTCCATCTTGGAAGAAATACAACCCGAGTGCTCCTTGGAAGCAAGGATGGTAAGACTTCGTCTCACATACTTTGGACATGTTATCAGGAGAGACCAGTCCCTGGAGAAGGACATCATGCTTGATAAAGGTCAGCGAAAAAGAGGAAAACTCTCAACAAGATGGATTGATGCAGTGGCTGCAACAATGGGCTCAAACATAACAACAATTGTGAGGAGGCCCAGGACCGGGCAGTGTTTTGTTCAGTTGTACATAGGGTCGCTATTGGTAGGAACCAACTCGATGGCACCTAACAACAGCAACAACACTGATATTATATTAATTCATTCAGTAAAGATTTATTTAACTCCTACTGTATGTCAGGCAGAGACCTGGCGCCACAGTGGTTAAGAGCTCGGCTGCTAACCAAAAAGGTTAGCAGTTTGAATGTACCACCTGCTCCTTGGAAACCCTATGGGGCAGTTCTACTCTATCCTATAAGGTCACTATGAGTCGCAATTGACTCGACAGCAACGAGTTTGGTTTTGATATGTCAGGCACTGTGCTAGAAGGTTGGGGTGGGATACAGAGGTTAATAAGACAGGCAATACCACTGACCTCATGGAACTTAATGTTTTAGTTGGGGAGACAGGAAATAAATAAGTAAATAAATAAACATATGATTTTAGGTAATTCATTGGTCAGGTTCTAGAGGAAGCAGACTCTGAGACAGATTTGCAGGAGGTTTGGTGGGAGTTCTCTCAGGAACATCACATGTGAGGGGTAAGGAGCACAGGATAGACAAAGGGAAAAGTTGGACCGCAATGCAGTTGCAATAGAAGACTCAACCGATCCTACTGGAAAGCACTGGGGCTGAGATGATTCCTTAGAGTTGACCCAATTGAGACCAGAGGGTTGGACATTTGTACCCCATTTGACCACCACTGGATGCAGGCTGCCTCCAGGGAGTGAGCACAAACTTGGCAAGACAGCTTCCTCTGGCAACGGTCAATGCCAGGAGAGCATCTCAGGTGTGAGCTGTTGGTGGCCAAGCCAATGAGTGCTTCTCAGTCCTGAAGGGGGATCTGGGTGGTCCACCACAGCATCCACTACAAAAGGCTGTGGGGCTGGTGGGGGTCGGGGGGAATAAAGCTAACCAAAAACTAGAGAGTAGGAGCAAGGCAAGCTATTTTGAGAAGGTGGTTACGGAGGGCCTTTCTGAGGCATCATTTGAGCAAAGACTTGATTTGAGTGAGAAAGCATGCCACACGAAGGCAAGGGTACTGGTGGTTCTAAGCAGAGAGAAGAACAAATGCAAATCTATGTCTCAGGAACAGTAATAAGTCCAGTGTGTTTGCAGTCAAGAGAGTGAGGGGGATAGCAGCTGGTGAGTCAGTCAGTGAGGTAACCAGATGGTGGAGGGCATGGCAGACCACAGTAAGGAGTCTGAATTTGACTCTAAATGCAATGGGAAACTGGAGCATTTTGAACAGGGGAGAATCATGATCCAATCCACATTTTAAACATATTACTTTACTGCATAAAGAATAAATATACAGGGGCAGGAGTAGAAGCAGGAAGGCATATTATAAGGCTATTGCAGTAATCCAAGTAAGAGGTTGTGTTGGATAATTTTATGTGTCAACTTTGCTAGATTATGGTTCCCAGTGGTTTGGCTAAACAGTAGTCTAGTGGTTGTTCCATAATGTAATCTAATATAGAGCGATCAATCAGTTGAAAAGTGAGTTTCCTTAGGTATGTTCTGCCTCCAGATAATAAATAGATATTTTGGCAGAATTCTCTTCACTCTGCATTCTTTCCATCACCTCACCTACAGATACACACACACACACACACACACACACATATATAACTCCTGATGGTGCAGTGGTTAAGAGCTCAGCTGCTAACAGAAAAATCGGTGGTTCAAACCCACCGGCCACTCTGGGAGAAAGATGCAGCAGTCTGCTTCCATAAACATTTACAGCCTTGGAAACCCTATGGGCAGTTCTACTCTGTCCTAAAGGCTCACTATGAGTTGGAATGGACTTGACAGCAATGGGTTTATATCTATCTATCTGTCTGTCTGTTTGTCTATCATCTATCTACTTACTTATCTACCTATCTATCTAGATATATCTATATATCTATAGCTCTAGCAATCTATATTACTGATTCTGTTTCTCTAGAGACTCCTGACTAAGACAGAGATGATGGTGGGCCTGGGAACAAGGTTGTAGGTATGAGGGCCCTAGCTTCAAAGTGATGGGATTCTAGATCTGTTTTGCAGGTGGAAACAGGATGTGATGACAGGGAGTTTGAAGAGAAGAGAGGAGCTGAGGTGATTTTTGGTGTTTGGCCTGGGAGACTGTCTGAGATGAGGGGACATCTGGGGAGGAGCAGGTGGAAGAGGAGGGTAGAGCACCAAGAGTTCTATTTGGACATCATGTGTTTGAGGGGCCTGTCAGACACCCAAGGAGAGATGCCCAGTAAATGGACATGCAGATCTGGAGCTTGGCGTCCTTTATAAGATTTTGTCCTAAAATAAGAGTTGTGCTTCTAAAATAAAGAAAGAAAACCTCTGCATCATGCTGACCTATCTACAATTGAATTTTCACACAACTCTGAAGATTCAGCTGGAGTCCTGTGGAAAAATACAGAAGGGATCCTTAGACCACAGATTCTAAGTCTGTAAGGAAAAGCTGGCTGCTGCTTGCAAGGAATATTTTCCATGGGGCAAATTTGGGCCTTTTTTTAAAAATTTTTTATTTAAGCAGTTGCTTTGTCAGTAAGCCAAGAGTGGATCTCTCTCGTAGGGGCTGATTCACATTGATCAATGTGATCAGCTCCCAAGAGACCAATAAAACAGGAAGTCTATTGGTTTACCTTGAGAAATACATTCATCTTACAATTGTATAAACTGGCCATGCCCATCCTCTCCCTATACCACAAAAACCAAACCCCTTGTTGTTGCATTGATTCTGAGTCGAACTCCTCCACAGGGTTTTCTTGGTTGTAATTTTTATGGAATCAGAACACCAAGCCTTTCTTCTGCAGTACTGCTGGGTGAGTTCAAACCACCAACCTTTAGGTTAGTAGTCAAACACAAACCATTTGTGCCACCTAGGGACCTCTTTATTTCCCTGTAGGTAGATCCATATGGAAAACCATTTTCAAATCAAGGAATGCTTGGTGAGTTGGAATGAGAAGAAGATAAATGAAATGTATGATTCAAATATAAGTATCATGGATTGAATTGTGTCTCCCAAAAATGTGTGTCAGCTTGGCTAGGCCATGATTCCCAGCATTATGTGGTTGTCCAACGTTTTGTCATCTGATGTGATTTTCCTAAGTGATGTAAATCCTATCTCTATGATGTTAATGAGGTGGGATTAGAGGCAGTTATGTTAATGAGGCAGCACTCAATCTACACGATTGGATTGTGTCTTAAGCCAATCTCTTTTGAGATATAAAAGAGAGAAGCGAGCAGAGAGACAGGGGAACCTCATACCACCAAGAAAGTAGTGCCAGGAGAAGCGTGCGTCCTTTGGACCTAGGGTCCCTGCTCTGAGATGCTTCTAGACCAGGAGAAGATTGCAGACAAGGACCTTCTCCCAATGCCAGCAGACAGAGAATACCTTCCCCTGGAGCTAGCACCCTGAATTCGAACTTCTAGCCTCCTAAACTGTGAAACAATAAATTCCTGTTTGTTAAAGCCATCCACTTGTGATATTTCTGTTATAGCAGCACTAGATATCTAAGACAATAAGTTATCAAAATACTTCTGAACAGAGCATATAGAAGCTCTGTCCTGAGCCCCTATATGTTCCTACTCACAGTCCTCATACCAGGGACTCCACAGACATCCCAGCCCCTGGACAGTAAGTGCCAGGAGAGTGGAGGCCCTAGGCCCCTGCTCCAGCTGTGGCTGGGCACGTTCCTGTTTGGTCGGTGCTATATGGGTTGTTAAATATATTAACTATCATCCCTGCTTCGGGTATCCAGTCATGATAGCCTGATGCCTCTCCCATCTCCATAACATAGATGCATCCAAAAGACCACCCAGAACCTTCTAATGTGTGGGCACCCGCCACCCCACCCTCAGCCTTCCTTTGGCCAGAGCTTGAACAGATCCTTGAATAGGAGCTCACCTTCTCACTCTCCTTTTCCAACATGTCCTCGACGCTCCATCCTGTCCTGACAGGCTATCCTGCCCCTAGGGATTTCATGCTGTCAATCCAGACTGCTGTAGTCTGGAACCATCCTGTCCATTTAAGGAGACTTTGAATATATCTTCTCTGATCTAGTGCCAGCTGGTTTTATAATTTTTGTCTCAGAAGGAAATTACATTTCCCATTTCCAAGTTCTTGGAGGACGCCTCACAGTCCACCCCCATGGATTGCCTACCCTGAGGAGTTTAATTTTCATGGAATCCAGCAGAGTTAGAGCTGAGACTTTAATAATCATTTAATTCAATCCCCTTGTTTTATAGACAGGGTAACTGAGAACCAGAGAAAGAATGACAGGTTGAATTATTGTTTATAATGAATAATAATATTTACTACCAGTACAAATCATTAAGAAGACATTAATAAGCTGATATATACCAGAAACCTGTTGGCTCTGATTCTTTATAGCTGTATAAGCCTGCTGACCTTCCTGAACAAACAGAGGCCAATGCCGTCACAGAGGGAAACACTGGAGAACAATCAAAGGGAGAGGAGGAACCACAGGCAATAAAAAATCCATGAGTGGAAATTTCAGTATCCACCTAACAAAGAAAGGGAAAGAGCTCAAGAAAGACATGGTGGGGAATATTAGTAAATGTTTAATAAAAACAGAGCACAGAGGTCATCTTATCCAACCCCTTCTTTTTTAAGCAAGGAAATAAGTTACTGTGGTGGATATTTGTCACTTTTTTCGCCTCTCAACATTCATTCCCTCTTTCTGACAGCTGCCAATTTTCTTCTGTGGAATCATTCCCTCCACCCCAACCTGCCATGACTCTGGGTGGTCTTGGAAGGATGGGAACCCTAGTCCCTGAGTCCCATTACTGAGAACAAGGGGCTGGATCCCTCCTCCTCTTGCCCTAGCATAGCTGTGAATCCAGCAGTGGGCACTGTCCTCTGGGACTCTTGAGTTCAATCATCTCAGCCACCATACCCTGACCAGAATGTCCCCACCACAGGGTGGTTTCTGGAATTCCTGCTTCCTGCTCTCTAAGTGACAGGACTACTGCCTGGTTCTCCAGCCTTCATATCACCTCAGTATCATCCAACTCAATGCCTTTGTTGCTCAAGTGAGCCTGAGTTGTTCTCTGTTGCTGGCAACCAAAAGCCCTAGCTGATACACTTTCCCAAGGCCACCCACACAGAAGCAGAGCCGAACCTGAGACTCAAGTCTCTGCTGAATCTCACTGTCTTAGTTTCCTAGTGCTACTATAACACAAATACCACAAGTGGGTGGCTTTAAAGAAAAGAAATTTATGTTCTCATAGTTTTGAAGGCTAAGAGTCCAAATTGGGGTCTCAGTCATGTCACTTCCTTCCTCTTAGGTAGTCCTAGACATTCCTTGGTTCTTTGGCTTGTAGATGACCCTCTCAAGGCATCTGTCTTGCTCTGTGTGTGTGTATATTCCTGTGTCTAATTTTCCCTTTTTAATAACTCAGAAGTGAAATACCTTTTTTCAACATAAATGGCACCTATACACATGGACCTCACTGGATGGAATACACAGGAATCAAATCAACTACATCTGTGGAAAGAGACGATGGAGAAGCTCAATATCATCAGTCAGAAAAAGGCCAAAGGCCAACTATGGAACAAACCATCAATTGCTCCTATGCAAATCCAAGCTAAAGCTGAAGAAAATTAAAACAAGTCCATGAGAGCCAAAATACAACCTTGAGTATATCCCTCCTGAGTTTGGAGACCATCTCAAGAATAGATTTTGACACATTGAACACTAATGACTGAACACTAGAATTGTGGGATGACATCAAGGACATCATATATGAAGAAAGCAAAAGGTCATTAAAAAGACAGGAAAGAAGGAAAAGACCAAATTGGATGTCAGAAGAGACTCTGAAACTTGCTCCTGAACATAGAGTAGCTAAAGTGAATGGAAGAAATGATGAGGTAAAAAAGCTGAACAGAAGATTTCAAAGGGTGACTTGAGAAGATAAAGTAAATTATTATAATGAAATGTGCAAAGACCTGGAGTTAGAAAACCAAAAGAAAATCAAAACAGAAGAACATATTAAGCATTCCTCAAGCTGAAAGGACTGAAGAAAAATTTAAACCCTCGAATTGTAATATGGGCAAAAAATTCAGTGATGCACGAAGCATTAAAAGAAGTTGGAAGGAATACACAGAGCCACTGTACCAGAAAGAATTGGTCAACATTCAGTCATTTCAGGAGGTAACATATGATCAAGATCCAATGGTATTGACAGAAGAAGTCCAAGCTGCACTGAAGGCATTGGTGAAAAACAAGGCTCCAGGAATTGATGGAATACCAATTGAGATGTTTCAACAAACAGATACAACACAAGTGCTCACTTGTCTATGCCAAGAAATTTGGAAGACAGCTACCTGGCCAACCTCTTGGAAGAGATCTATATTGGTGCCCATTCCAAAGAGAAGTGATCCAACAGAATGTGGGAATTAGCAAACAATATCGTTAATATCACGTGCAAATAAAATTCGGCTGAAGATAATTCAAAAACAGTTGCAGCAGTACATCAACAAGGAATGCCAGAAATTCAAGCCAGATTCAGAAGAGGATGTGGAACAAGGGATATCATTGCTGCTGTCAGATGGATCTTGGCTGAAAGCAGAGACTACCAGAAATATCTTTACCTGTGTTTTATTGACTATGCGAAGGCATTCGACTATGTGGGTCATAACAAATTATGGGTAACATTGTGAAGAAAGGGAATTCCAGAACACTTAATTGTGCTCATGAGGAACCTGTACATAAATCAAGAGGCAGTTGTTCAAACAAAACAAGGGGATGCTGCATGATTTAAAAGCAAGAAAGGTGTGCGTCAGGGTTGTATCCAGGGGTGGATTACCCAATAAGCAAGGTAAGCATGGGCTTACTTGTGCTTACTTACTAATCTGTAGCAAACAATTTCCCATGTTTTTCAGATATGGTTACTTGGTGTGATTGTTACGGTTGTGTATCAATTCAGCTGGGCCATGATTCTCAGTAGTTTGACAGTTATGATATCGTTTGACAGTTGTATGATAACGTGATCATCTCCATGATAAGATTTAATATAATATGATCACCTCCATGATGAGATCTGCTGTGAGTAGCTATTCAATTGAAAGGGAGTTTCCTTGGGTGTGTGGCCTGCAGCCAGTATACGTGGACTTTCTGGCAAGGCACGTGGGCTTTTGCTTGCTCTGGATCCTGCTGCTGGCTCCTGTTTGTCTGACCTCTGGTTCTTGGGAATTGAGCTAGCAGCTTACCTGTTGTCTTGCCTGCCAGTCTTGGGATTCACTGATCTTCGCAGGCTGTGAGCAAGAGCCTTGCTCTCTAACCTGCCTATCTTGGGTTTGCTAGCTCCTGCAGCAACGTGAATCAGGAGAAACCTCCAGCCTGACCCATGGCCTTCGGACTTTCCAACCTCTACAACCACATAAGCCATTTCCTTGATATAAATCTCTATATATATTTGTATGCTTTACTGGTTTTACTTCTCTATAGAACTCAGCCTAAAACACTTGGATTCACCACATGTGGTGAAAAACATGTGAAACTGTTCACTATATATTAGTAAGTAAGCACAAGCAAGCCTGTGCTTACCTTGCTTACTGGGTAATCCATCTGTCCTAGTCATCTAGTGGTGCTATAACAGAAATACCACAAGTAGATGGTTTTAACAAAGAGAAATTTATTCTGTCATGGTTTAGGAGGCTTGAAGTCAGAATTCAGGGAGCCAGATACAAGGGAAGGGTCTCTCTCTCTCTGTCAGCTCTGGGGAAAGGTCCTTGTCATCAATCTTCCCCTGCTTTAGGAGCATCTTAGATGCAGGGACCTCAGGTCCAAAGGACATGCTCTGCTCCCAGCACTGCTTTCTTGGTGGTATGAGGTTCCCCTGTCTCTCTGCTCGCTTCTCTCTTTTATATCTCAAAAGAGATTGGCTTAAGACACAATCCAATCTTGTAGCTTGAGTCCTGCCACATTAACATAACTGTCACTAATCCCATCTCTTTAACATCATAGAAGTAGGATTTACAACACAGAAAAATCACATCAGATGACAAAATGGTGGACAGACAACCACACAATGCTGGGAATCATGGCATAGCCAAGTTGACAGATATTTGGGGGGGATATAATTTAATCCATGACACCATCCTTGTCAGGGTTTGTAAATTTGAGAGGAGACTTTGATTTTATAGGAAAGTGCTGTAGGGTTGGGAGAGAGATAGATGCTTGCCATGCCTAGAAGGAGATGTGGTGAAAAACTGTGAAATTGTTCACTACAGATGATCTAGTGCCTATTAGATAATCTGTCCCTGGTTGTATCCTTTCACTAAATTTATTTTCAATTTGTATGATGAGCAAATAATCCGAGACGCTGGACTATATGAAGAAGAATGTAGGATCAGGATTGGAAGAAGACTCATTTAACAACCTGCAATATGAAGATGACACAACCTTCCTTGCTGAAAATGAAGAGGACTAGAAGCACATGAAGATCAAAGACTACAGCCTTCAAAATGGATTACACCTCGACATAAAAAAAAAAAAAATTCTTATAATTGGACCAATAAGCAACATCATGATAAATAAAGAAAATATTGAAATTGTCAAGGATTTCATTTTACTTAGATCCACAATTAACACTCATGGAAGCACCAGTCAAGAAATCAAATGATGTACTGAACTGGGCAAATTTGGTGCAAAAGTCCTCTTTAAAGTGTTAAAAAACAAAGATGCCACTTGAAGGACTAAGGTGTGCCTAATCCAAGCCATGGTATTTTCAATTGCCTCATATGCACATGAAAGCTGGACAATAAATAAGGAAGACCAAAGAAAAACTGACGTCTTTGAATTATGGTGTTGGCGAAGAATACTGAATATACCATGGACTGCCAGAAGAACGAACAAATCTGTCTTTGAACAAGTACAGCCAGAATGCTTCTTATACGGGAGGATTACAAGACTTTGACTCACAAACTTTGGACATGTTATCAAGAGGGACCAGTCCCTAGAGAAGGACATCATGCTTGGTAAAGTAGAGAGTAGCAAAAAAGAGGAAAACTTTCAATGAGATGGACTGACACAGTGGCTGCAACAATGGGCTCAAACTTAGCAACAACTGTGAGGATGGCACAGGACCAGGCAGTGTTTCATTCTGTTGTACATAGGGTTGCTATGAGTTGGAACAACTCGACAGCACCTAATAACAACAGCAACAGAAGTGATTAGATTTAGAACCCACCCTGCTAAGGTATGCTCTATTAACATAACAAAGAAAACCCTATTTCCAAACAGAATTACATCCATAGGTATATGGGTGAGAATTCCAGCACATATTTTGGGGCACACAATTTAATGCAAATACCCACACAGAGGTACTTTCCACTGCCATGTGCCTCTCTTTGGAAGTCACACTAGCTTCACTGTACCAGTAAGCACTGAAGAAGCTCAAAGTAGCACACTGTTCTTAGAAGCAAATTTCCTGGGCAGGCTTCAGAAAACTTTCCTCCTGGTGATACAGACACTGAGATGCATCAAAAACAAAACAAAATGAAAAAACAAAAATCCCATAGCCAAAAAGTGGATCTTTGCCTCTCTTCATTTCTTTGGAAATGGACAGTGCCCACGAAAGCAGGATAGATGGCTCCTTGGAGAAAACTGCTTCATTTCTGAATAAATCATGAGAATTTAGGGGACAAGGAATTTTATCTTGTTCTCCCAGCATCTGCACGAAGAAGAGAAACAAGCAGAGGTAGAAGATTTTTCTCTTATTTTTTTTAATATTGGGTTGGAAGGGGGAGAGTGAAGACCTGCAAAGCATCCCCCTTTCCCCCTCCTGCCATCCCCTCCTTGCATGCACTCTAAGCAAAGCATCACGGGTTCTCCTTACTGCAGACAAGTAACTGCAGAAGTCTCTTGGGGGAAATAGTCTGATGTTACCTCTAGGAGATTCAGAGGGAAGTGCTTAGGGCTGAGGAGATGGGAGAGGGTGGAGGCCAAAGGCTGAATATTAATAGCGGCTATCATCACCAGCTCTTAACATAATGGAAAAGCCCTTTGCAGGGCAGTGCTGGGGCCAACCTCACACAGAAATGCAATCTCCTGGAACACAGAGTGGGCAGTGACAGGCAGTTTATCTTCCATTATTTCAAGGCTTTAAATCACTATCAACCCGAAGCCCGCAAAGGAAACCACGCCGCTGACTCTGATTCTACATCGACCCTCTCACGATGTTCTCTTACCTTCTCAGCAAATGCAAATATGCACAACATGGAGGCACAGGAAAACCCCAGCTCAACAAGGGAAGAAAAAGTGGTCCCATCCAATCATCAAACAACCCTTTTTTCTGAGGCCACAGGAAAGAGTGGAGAGGAGGGAATCTGAGTCATTTCTTCTGTCACGGTTTGCCTGCATAACATTTGCCCAAACACTTGAAAGTCCCAAATGAAAATAATGTTCAAAGGAACATTTCCAGACAGCACAGGGCAGCCACTCTCAACAGCGGAATCAAGGTTACGAGTGGTGGCAGGAAGTAAGAAGGGTTCTTTCTAAAGTGGCCAGGGGTTTCCTGGTAAGGTTACCAGATTTAGCAAATAAAAATACAAGGTGCCAGTTAAATTTGAATTTCAATAAACAAATTTAAGATAAATACTTATACTAAATAATTTTTTCACAGATGTCCTAAATATTGCACAGTATCTTAGTTTCCAAGGGCTACCAAGTAAAATACCTCAAAGTGGGTGGCTTTAAAGAACAGAAAAGTATTGTCTCACAGTTCTGGAGACTAGAATTCCAAATCAGGATATCAGCCATGTTGATTCCTTCTGGGAGCTTTGAGAGAAGAACTGTTTCATGCCTCTCTCCTACCTTCTAGTGACTGCCAGCAACCCTTGGCGGTCTTTAGCTGCTTACAGATGCGTCTACCTCCATCATCCCATGGCATCTATCTTCCCCTTGTGTGTCACCCACTCTCTGTGCCTGTTCTCCCCTTTTGTGAAACACCACTCAGAAGGGACTAGGACTAGGAATCACCCTACTCCATTATGAGTTAACCGGTAACTTCTTCAAAGAAAGACCCTATTTCCCCAAACAAGGTCACATTCATAGGTACAAGAATTAGGACTTCAACATATCTTTTTTTTTTGGGGGGGGCACAATTCAATATATGACACATGGGATAAAACAGCCCTATATTTTGTCTGGCTGCCCTGCCCTGGTCCCCTGTATTCATCCTCCACATCCTTTCTCTCCCTCATCCCTAGTGGAGGAGGGTGGTCTTTTGACACATCAAGACTATGCCAGTGAGGTGAAATATCAGCATGTCTCATCCATGCTCCCCTCTGGAGGCAAAACAGGTTCTCTCCCTCCTACTATAGAGAATTTTGAAGCTCTGTCCCTGTGAGGATCCACCAGACAGGCCAGCAAGAGCAGCCTCCATGGCTGTGGCCATATGGGGCTCCAGAGGAAAGAAAAAAGAGGACAAAACTAGAGGGAAGGGGAGCCCCTGCACACTCATCTCAGTCTGACTCTGTGGCATTCTTAAAAGACTTTTTTTCTTCTTTTTTTATTGTGATTTAGGTGAAAGTTTACAGAGCAAATTAGTTTCTCATTAAACAATTAATACACAGATTGTTTTGTGACACTGGTTGCTAATCCTGCTATGTGTCAACACTCTCCCGTTCTCCACCCCAGGTTCCCTGTTTCCATTTGTCCAGTTTTCCTGTGCCTTCCTGCCTTCTCTCCTTTGCTTTTGGGCTGGTGTACCCATTGATCTCGTATACAAGATTGAACCATGAAGCAAGTCCCTCACATGTGTTACTGTTGGTTCTATAGACTGGTCTAATCTTTGGCTGAAAGGTGAACCTCAGAAGTGACTTCAGGACTGAGTTAAAAGGGTATCCGGGGGCTATACTCTCAGGGTTTCTCCAGTCTCTGTCAAAATGAAAATATTTCCACACAGAAAGAAACTATCATTGATGGTTACAAGGGAGGGGAGTGGTGGGGAGGAAAAAACACTAACTAGATAGTAGATAAGTGGTAACTTTGGTGAAGGCTAAGACAGTCTACAATATTGGAGAAGTCAGCACTAGTTGACACGGGCAAAGTCACAGAAGCTTCACAGACACATCCAAATGCCCTGAGAGATCAAGCTACTGGGCCGACGGCTGGGGACCATGGTCTCGGGGGACATCTAGCTCAAATGACATAACATAGTCTAAAAAGAAAATGTTCTACATCTGACTGTGGTGAGTAGCTTAAAAGCCTTCGAGTGGCCATCTAAGATGCATCCACTGGTCCCATCCTGGCTGGACCAAAGGAGAATGAAGAAGAACAAAGACAGAAGGGAAAGATTAGTCTAAAGGACTAAAAGACATTTTTTGAATCATCCTCTAGGCTCCAATGTTTTTCTGATTATGTATTCTTAAGTTTGTGGTCTTTCTGGCAAGAAGTGGATCTACACGTTGCACGTGATCCCCACATTGCTTGGACTCTGCTTGCTCCTGGGCACGAGGCTGAAGCCACCTGCCAGGAGGATCTGCCCTTGCCTGGCACATAAATGGTGGAGTTCAGTGAACATCTGTCAGGCAACGAAAGAATGAATGGTCTCCGCAGAAGACATTCAGCCCATCTCTCCTCCTTCAGATAGAAAGCCAGAAGGTCAAAAGCCGGAAGGTCAGAATTGTCAGTCTGCTGAGTGCTAAGGGTCTGACTCTGAGGAGTTTAGTACACACACCCTAGTTGGGACATGGAGTGTAAGTGTGAGTGAGGCTCAGAGGAGGTGAAGGGCGAGCCAGCCTTGTTTGTGACCACATAAACTTTGCATGGACATGTCAGAATTAGTGTACGCCTTAGTCATGCAGTGCTGTTATAACAGAAATACTACAAGCAGATGCTTTTAACAAACAGAAGTTTATTCTCTCACCATTTAGTAGGCTATAAGTCTGAATTCCGGACGCCAGCTCCAGGGGAAGTCTTTCTCTCTCTCTCTGCTCTGGAGGAAGGTCCTCATCATCAATCTTCCCCTCATCTAGGAGCTTCTATGCACAAGAACCTCAGGTCCAAAGGACTTGCTCTGCTTCCAGTGCTGCTTTCTTGGTGGTATGAGGTCCCCATGTCTCTCTGATCACTTCTCTCTTTTGCATCTCAAAAGAGATTAGCTGAAGACACGATCTAATCTTGTAGATCTCATCAATATAACTGCTGCTAATCCATCTCATTAACATCATAGTGATAGGATTTACAACACATAGGAAAATCACATCAATGACAAAATAGTGGACAATCACACACTACTGGGCATCATGGTCCAGCCAGATTGATACACATATTTTTGGGGGATGCAATTCAATCCATGACAGTGTGGCTGATTTGCTTCCCCAAATGTCTGAGGCTTTTCACATAGGCTGGAGAGAATATGGAAGGTCTTCAATGGAAAGTAGTGCTGGGCTAGCCAAAACCCAGGAGGTTTGAAATCTAAACAAACTGCCTAGGTGATGATTTTCCTTTTTAATTTTTTAAAAGTTCATTTTGGAGCAATTGACCTGTTGACTGAGACTCACAACAGAGAATGTCACCCTATTTGAGATGCAGTGCATACGTGGAGGGCTATAATTTGGATGAAAGGCAGGGAGGAAGGAACGAAAGAAAGGAGGGATGGAAGTAGAGAATAAAGAAAGAAAGGAAGAGGGAAGGGAGGAGAAAGGAAGGAAAAAAAAAGATAATTTGGATGGAAATTTAATCTGGCCAATATCCAAATCTGGTTTCTTCCTCTCGGTGTGAAGTGACCTGATTGAGTAAGGAATTCGCTGCAAGCCCTTTCAAACTGGCTAGTTCCCTTTTAGAGAACAAGGCTACATTTGATTACCCACTGCCATGGAGTCAATTCTGACTCCTAGCGACCCTATAGGACAGAATAGAACTGCCCCATAGGGTTTCCAAGGCTGTAAATCTTTACAGAAGCAGACTGCCACATCTTTCTCCCCCAGACCTGCTGGTGGGTTCGAACTGCCAACCTTCTGGTTAACAACCAAGCACTTAATCACTGCGCCACCCAGGGTTCCTTTGCATTTGATTAGTTGCCTATTAAATCATGAGGGAAGGGCAAGGGTGGGTAAAGGAAAAGGACAACCAGAAGCTGGTAAAGTGAGAATAGCTTCCCTTCTGAGGCCCCAATGCTCTTTGACCTCTCTATTCTCCTGTTAAAAAATTCCAGGGCAGTAACAACAGCTTTAATTGCTGAAATCCACATTGATGAATGGATGGATGGATGTGACAAGTATTTACAGAGTGCCTATTAGGTGTGAGCAGGCCCCATGCTAGGTAGGCCCTGGAAACACAAAGGCAAATGCAGCCAGAAACCTTGCACCCACGCCCTCCTCCCCCACCAGCCCAGAGGGGTACATTGGCACTTTTAATAACTTGTTCAGCTGTGCACAGCAACAACTCTATGCGCACATGAAGGGGCACCTGGCCCAGCTTGAGGCTGGATAGGGAAGGCTTTGACACAATCCGAAGGCTTTTAAATACCTACATAATCCATATATCTCACCTTTGTAGGGGCTGGTGGCATAGATCCACCACCTATCTATCAGTTTGTTGTATTGTAGTGGGGTGTGTGTTGCTATGATGCTGGAAACTATGTCACCGGTATTTCAAATACTAGCAGGGTCACCCATGATGGACAGGTGTCAGTGGAGCTTCCAGACTAAGATAGATTAGGAAGAAAGGCCTAGAAATCTACTACCAAAAAATTAGCCAATGAAAAAACCCTATGGATCACAGAATATTGTCCAAGACTTTGACTTTCTTACTTTGGATATGTCATCAGGAGTGACTGATGGCTGGAGAAGGACATATGTTTGGTAAAGTGGAGGGCCAGCAAGGGTGTTGTAAACCCTCAACAAGATGTATTACCATAATGGCTGACTGCAATGGACTCAAACATACCAACAATCATGAAGATGTTGTAGAATCGGACAACCTTAAATTCTGTTACACATAAGGTCATCATGAGTTGGAACTGACTCTATGATGGCATCGATGTCGACACCATTGGTGAAATTCTGCCCTTTCCCAGCTAAGCCTGCCATTTGTCTTTTTCTTCTGATGATCCCAGAGGTAATGGGACAATAATGAATATTTAATGGGTATGAGGTTTCTCTTCATGGCGTATGTGGGTACTCACATGACATATATACAGCACAGAATCTCTGTCCACTGGCAGATATTTGAATATGTTAACAAAAATAAGGTTCTGGACACCTCTTCACATTCCATTCTCTTTTGCCTGTCATCAATGAGCAAGGTGGGATTGCTCTTCCCTTTGTCTTCTATAAAAATCCCTAACATCTCTCATGAAATTTCATTCATTCATTCAATAAATATCCATCTGGTATTTCATGTCCCAGGCAGTGAGTCGGTGCTAGGGATACAGTAACAGGAAAGGTAGCTATGACGTACATGGCTTCCAGTGACTCTCAAACTATGCGGTACATCAGAATTACCTAGGGAACTTGTTTAAAAAGGCAGATGCTCAGGCTTGGTCTTGAGGAAAATTTGATAAAATGTCCCAAGCAAGGAGATGAACCAGCATGTGGTGTGGGGCTGTTAGGGCGATGAGTCCCCTGCCATCTATCAGGGGTTGATTCCAGAGAGCCTGGGTCTTCAGGAATGTTGGGGTGGATGAGGGAGCCCATCAGTGCATATCCTCCCAGCATCAAGGACGAGGAGTGGAAGGGACCGTGAGAAAGGACTGCCTCCCCGCTACTCGTCACAAGAAAACTCCATAGTCTTTTTGCCTGATTCTTGTTCCATTTTGTCTAATTGCATTTTAAAATGCTCAGTAGAGTAAAAAATGCCAAGCCTTTTAATAAATTAAAGGCAGGCCTGCTTTTTAACCTGCAGCAGGTTTTTTAAAAACGTGCTGCGGACACGCTGCTCAGAGAGACCGTCTTTGCAGATGAAGGTAATTAGTGAGCACCTTCACCTCTGCAGCTGAGAAGGAGGGAGGAGGGAGTGTGGTGCCGGAATAAGCTCTTTCTGATCAGAAGCTGGTCCTTACAAAGGATGCCTGAAAATTCATACGTTATTTTCTTTTCTCGTTAGGCGAATCAGGAGGAGGAGTGTGGGCAGTAACTGGATTCGTGGGCAGTGGAAACCGGCTTTATTTGGCTCGGACACTGAGAGATCGTGTCTGATGTATCCTCTGACAGGTGGTGATCGGAGAGGCTTGGATGCCCAGCAGAGCCGGATTTAGGAGCAGAACTGGGCAGGTGTCCCAGTTACCAATCTATGCGGGTGCGGAAAAGATCTCAGGAATAAATCAGGAATAGGGTGCCAGTTAACTCAGGCCCCACACAACTCCTAATATAACTAGTGAAATTTAAACTGCAGCCAAAGCATACTCCACCCTTGATGAAAACGTAAAATACACTCCTGGGGGTACAGAATGCTTTGGTGGTTTTAGTACCTGGACTCTGAAGCCAACCTGCCCAGGGGTTCAAACCCGGTACCATAACTTACTGGGTGTGTGACCTTAGGCAAGTTACTTCCCCCTCTTTATGCTTCTGTTTCCTCATCTATAAATGAGAATTCTAATAGTACCAGTTTTGGGGATTAAATGGGTCCACAGAAAGCACGTAGAACCTGCCTGGGGCACAGTCGTAGCTATATATATATACAAAAACAAAAAACCTGTTTCTGAAGTCAATTCTGACATGGCTACCCCATGTGCTTCAGAGTAGAACTGCTCCAGAGGGTTTTCTTGGCTGTAATCCTTACTGGAGCAGATCTCCAGGCCTTTCTTCTGCAAAGCAGCTGAGTGGGTTTACATCACCAATCTTTAGGTTGCTAGCAGCCGATTACAAACCACTTGCACCACCCAGGCTTCTAGGTATACAAGGGTTAGCTGTTCATGATCATTTTTGTGACTAGCTCAAGCAAGGTGCCTGGTGCTATTCAGGGCTGCACCTCTGCTGCTCAGACCAGCCAGCTCAATGATTCCAAAGACACGGGCTTTGTGAGCTGAAACTCTGACAGCAAATCCTGCACACTGGTTATTTATTACTAGTAATTAATTTTACTCTCTAAAAATGAAACCCCTTAGTATGCCTCTAAAAGAAACCATCTGATTTACAAAATGCAGAAGAAATCTGAACAAAATCAAGGATTACAGGAAAGTTTTACCTTAAAATTTAAAACAAACCAACCAAAAAAAAAAGAAAACAACTTTTGAACAAATCCTATCTATATGTTCATTACTTTTATCCTAAGTGGATAAGTAGCTAACTCCCTCGAGTTATGAGTGCTGGAATAACTGTGAAAGAGACATCATTTTAAATAAGTTGACATATTATGTAGTGTTTGGTGTTTATAATAAATTTTTTACTCTGAACACAGAGACGTATGATCTTTACTAGCAGAAAATCAGATTTCACTATTCCCGCTAAATGCACACGGGACAGTATTTGAGGATATACTTTGGAGGGTGCCAAAGTACTGGCTTACTCAGGCTAGTCTGTCAGCTCTGATCCTAGCTCCCCTTTCCACCTCTGTGCTCCCCACCCTGCGGGCAGGGCCAAAGCCAGAGACAGAGCAAGCATAGCTTGTGAAAGACTCCAACCCCAGCAAGGAGGTATATTAAGGCCACTGAGGTTTAGGAAGGTCTCTCAGCATTAGGTAAAATATGACTGATAACAGTCAAGGCCTACTTACAGATTCCAAGGCCTTTAGATCTCCTTTTCAAATACAGTATTTAAAAATGTTATTTGCAGTGTTTTTTATGGATGACTGATATGCCATTGTACTCTTATTAAGTAGTTAATTCTTGTTTTATTTTCAAATGCAGATTAATTTTAATATTTTTCACTTTAAAGGTGATACACAATATTTTCAAGAATATGCAAAATACAGAATTGTATAAAGAAGATACTAAAAATCACCTGTAATTTCACAACCCAGAGGCAACAATAGTTAATCATTTGATATATTTCTTCCAATCTTTTTTCCCTCTATGTGTACGTATGTTTTCCTACCTAAATAAATTTATTTCTGTAGAGAGTTGGATTGTAACTGTTTTCTAGCCTAATTTTCCTGCTTAACTGTATAGGGTAAGCATTTTTTTCTCTGCATTGTATCAGTTAGAGTCCTAGAAGCAGCAAGTTTCCCTTTACTCTCCTGAGGGCAGATTAAGGGAACTAACGAGGGGCCCAGAAGTACATATGGACTAACCACATGAGATGTTCTTCCCACAGCTAAGCCTGCAGGGTCAAGGGTCAAGGGAAGTTACTGGAACATAAGGATACGGGTCATAAAGGTGGGGCGGAATGGTGGTGTTAACTGGGGTGGGAGGACTTCCTGACAGAAGCTGTGGCCTTAAATAGGGAAAAAGCCTGGTAATAAATCCCTGCCCTCTCCCCTACTTGCTATGTCTCCCACTGAATAGCCCAGGGGAAGGTCAGAGGGCAGGAAGCCTAGATAATCCAGATAGAAGTCAGGGGCAGGGAGCCTGGGTGATGCGGAGTGGATCTGGAGGTCAAAGGAAGAGCATCCATCATAAAAAAAAAAAAACCAAAACCAAACCTGTCGCCATCAAGTCCATTCTGATTCATTGTGATCCTACAGGACAGTGTAGAACTGCCCCATAGAGTTTCCAAGGAGTGGCTAGTGGATTCAAACTGCCAACCTTTTCGTTAGCAGCTGAGCGCTTAACCACTGCACCACCAGGGCTCCATCCATCACAAATATCATCAAATATTCTTTAAGTTCATGGTATTATCTTTGTAGGAAAGTACCATAAATTATTTAACCAAGCCCCTGTGGATTGTCCCTGGTTTTTTTTTTTTTTTTAAACCATTGTTACAAACACTTCAATATACAGTCTTATACATACATTTTTAGCTGTCTCTCTAATTATTCTTTCAGGATAAATTCCCAGGAGTGGAACTACTGGGTCAAGGGAATCTGTTTTCAAGGCCTGTGATATATATTGCCAAATAGCCCTCCAGCTTCAATGCCCGCAGGCAGTGCACACAGAGTTAGCCCATCTGGGGAGTGACTGCTGGTCAATTTGTGGGGCCCTAACTAAAAGCACTGCCTTCTCCGGAGCACTGGGGATTATTGCCTGAGCAGTACGAGAAGATCCTGGAAGGAACAGCAGCCTCTCCAGGCCTGCCCTGTGAAATGTCACACCTCCCAAGCCATGAAAACTGACCTGTTTTCAAGACAGAAGAAGGCTTCAGAGTTGGTTCACCTGAGGGTCAACGGGAGCCTCTGCAAAGAGAAACGAGGCACTGGCCCCTGGCTTAGAGCTCCATTTCATTTGACCTCAGTTACCTAAGGACAAATGTATCATCAACAACGTGGATGGTCATCTAGGGTTCTTCATGGGGTTATTTCTTTGGGGAATAATTCCACACAGCCAAGAGAGGTTCAGTGCAAGACTAGGCACAAATTAGAAGCTAGAATGAGTTAGGGCACCAGGGTGAAAGGAGGAGGAGGAAGAGCAGAATGAGGAGAGACAGGAGGAGGGAGGAAATCAGAAGGGGAGAAAGAGGAGGAAGAGGAGAGCGAGAAAGGAGGAGAGTGGAAGAGTAAGGAGGAAGAGGAGGGTGAAGAGGAGAAGGGGAGGGGGAGGGGAGGGGGAGGGGAGGGGGAGGGGAGGGGGAGGGAGAGGAGAAGGAGAAATGGAAAGAGGAGGAAGGGGAGGAAGAGGAAGAAGAGAAGGGGGAGGAGGAGGAAGAGGAGGGGGAGAAAGAGGAGGGGGAGGGTGCAGAGGAGGGAAAGGAGAGAAGCTTCTTTCCCGTGATTGCAGCCCCATCAGAGCCCCTGACTGTAATTGCCTAGGGCAAGGAGAAGGGACCTCTGTGAGGGAGCAGGGATTCCCCCTGAGGAAGCTCCAGGCTGGGTCCTATTTCTCTCCTTCAGGGGAACAAACAAGTGCCCCAGGGCGGGGGTGTGGGCAGAGACCACCCACTCCAGTGTCTGTGCATCAAGAAAAGGGATTTGAGGCTTTAGTGTTTCATCACATAAACTAAAGGATGACAGTATTGTGAATGAGGCTGCCTTTATTTGTTCCTTGGAAAATAAAGAATGTGAATATTTGATCGATGATTTATAAATTCAATACAAAGAAATAATAGGCCGAGTCCAAGTCCAAGGGGGCATGGATATATAGATTTAAGGTTTATTACTGATTGATAAAAGTAGTATTAATAATAGTCAACTTTCTAGAGCATACTCCTTGGTGCTAAAAACTTTACAGACATTTAATCATTTACTCCTGATATTGCCTGAAGATTATCCTGAGTGTCTGGAGGTGGGTGAGGTGACCTGCTCTGATTCGTTCCATCTGATCCACCCACCAGCACTCCATGTGATGTTGTGAGTGACTGTGCCCTGATCGCCAGTCAAAGTTTCATTCATTCTTTTATTCATTCAACAAATATTTATGTGCCAGAAAGTGTTCTAGGTGTGGTGGATACAGCAGTGAACAAAACAGAGTCCCTGCTCTCAGAAAGCTTATACCAGTGGGAGAGACATTTTTGCCTCAGGGACTCTGTCCTTGGTAGTCCCCCTGTCTGGAAGGGTCTTCTCCCAGGTTATCTGGCATGGCTGCTCCCTCACTCCACTTCAGCCTCTGCTCAATGCTGCCTCCTCCAAGCAGCCTTCCGTGATCACCCTATCACTCTCTACTCCCTCATTGCACTTTATTTTTCCCTGCTTATTACCATCTGATATGTGTGTGTATGTGTGTATACATCTGCTTATTTGTTTATTCTGTCTCTCCACTGGAAGAGTGACATTGTGAATTACTTGAAGGTTGGTGACTTTGATACAGTGTTTGCCTGTCAGGTCCAGTTGCATTTCCCAGGCTCTGGTAGCATATTCTATATCATGTCAAGGTTCTCAGTTGCAAGCAACAGAAACTTCCACAGGAAGAGACTGATTAGGATACTGCAGCAAAGTATCACTCAAGGCTGCCGACTCCGGACTTTCAATGACTGGCAACAATTTATAAACCATACCTGCTTATTTCTAGCTCTCCTGCGAGATTCAGAGCCCCATGCTATTTTTTGAGCCTGGATCATAGGCCCTCTGTTCTGTCTTCCTCACCCCAGCTTTGGCTTCCATAGTAGGAGGCAGTACAATAAGCTCCTCCGAGCTTATACATGCTGGCAAATTTCTCCCAATTGAAAGGATTGGATACCGAAAGGCAAAAACTCTCCATACATAGGTGGTGAATGGCCTCATTCCCAAAATAGTGATGGAGACTCAGAAATCTCCCTTGGGAACAGGTGACTTATCTACATGCCCAAAAACTAGACTCTGGAAGTTTCTCCTTCTGGCAGGATGTGGTCAAAGCCGGGGAGTAGGTTTTTAAACCAAACACAGGCAGAACCAGCTAGCATTTGAGAGGCTCTGCTGTTACGGGCGATTGAAGAGAGTGAGGGGGCGGTCTGTGAGAAGCCAGGAGAGGCATGGCCGTGAGGGGCAGTCAAGTCCCTTTTCTCCTAAACCAGGTTAATAGGCTGTCTCCCTAGGGCACTGTCCCATCGCCAATGTGATTTTTGTCTTCTTCTTGACAGTCTCTTCTGAGGACAGATCAACTAACCTCCAGTCTGTGTTTAAAAGGACACATTCTTTTTTCTTCTTAGGAACAGAAAAAGAGACCCTGGAAGCAGATACGTCCCTTTGTTTATCCTTCATGCACCTTTATCTGGTGTCCTCAAAAAACAGTGCTTACTTTATAGTCACCCAAACCAGACTCTAAAATAGTCTAGAAGCCACCAAGTCAGTTTGCTCAGCAACTTGAGGCAAACTGTCCTAGGCCTCGTTGTAGCAGGTGACTGGTTTCTGGCATTTACAAGGGCCTCTGACACACAAACACAACCGCAGACACCAAGACAGCAAGCCCATGTCTTGGGGGCCATTCTTCACCTTTTACAATGATGAAACATGCCGATTTCTGGTTCTGGAGGGAAGTATGCAAACACGTACAGGAGCTCTCAGCTCTTGGCTCCTTGCAATCTCCGTAGCCCCTCCCTGGATACCAGACAGGAGGCCTTAACCCATCCCCAAATGAAGGGCCTCTGTCCTATTTTTAAAAGCTCTCCAGGAAATACACTTGCTGCCTACACTTCCTTGCCACCCACTCTCTTCGTTCTTCGCTGGCTCTGACTTGGCTTCCGCCCCACCTCTCTCCTGACAGAGCCTCAGGAAGGTCTCCAAGGACCTCCTCCTCAGCCACAAATCCAGCAGGCGTGTCCCAGACCTATCCTCAGCAGTCGCCAGTTCAACCTTTGACAGGAAATCTCTCTTCTCTTGGTTATTGTGACAGGAAACTCTTCTTCTTTTCTGTCTTCTTAATGTGCTGGTCTCCCCAACCATCGGAGCTTAGCTCTTCTCCCTCTGTATCCTGCCTCCTTTCCTGTCTCAACTGCTGTGTCGCCTCACCTGCCTCCTCCATACAGATGGTCCTCACAGCCAATCTCTCATGTCAATGCCATCTCTGAGCTTCAATCTCTTGTGAGACATCTTGTCCCAGGTTCCTCTTCTGGACCTCTAAATACCTCAGATTGAACTAAATATCCTAAACATTTTCTGCTCTCAATCTGTTCTTCCCTTCGTATTATCCTGGAGGCAGAAAGATTTCTTTTTTTATTCTTAATGCAACTTTATTAGAGTCCTTGGAAAGCAAATTCTTCCTTTACAGTCACCCGAGGGCGGTCCCCCCAAACCAGACACTATTGTTGTTGTTAGGTGCCGTTGAGTTGATTTTGACTCATAGCAACCCCATGTGACAGAGTAGAACTGCTCCAGAGGGTTTTCTTGGACTCTACAACACTCTGAAAGTCACCAGGTCTTAATGACACCACCATCTTCCAGTATCCATTCTCAAAATCTTAGCATCATCTCTTGCATCTCTTGACCTCACCTCTCAAATCCAACCAGCTGCCAAATTCTCTCTTTTAAATATCTCTTTTCCATCCCCATCTTTTTATTCCCATCAAGTTCTTATGTTCTACGTGTTCCTAGACCATTGCAATAACCTCCCAACTGATCCATCTCTACCCTTTCCTCCTCCCACACCTCTTTCTCCACATCTATGTTCTATGCTTCTTCAAGGATACTCTTTTTGATATTCAATCAAGAAGGCATTATCTTGTCACTCCCCTGCTCTAACACCTCCAATGGCTCCTATTGCTGATAATATACATTCCAAAGCCTAAGCCTGGCATTGAATTCTTCATAATTCAAGGCTCTAGAGCTACTTCCCATCACTTCCCCTTTAAGTACATGTCTCTGCCGTTTACCTCAAATTCCCACTCATCTCTTAATACTCTGTATTTTCCCATCCCCAGGCTTTTGCTCAAGCAAGGTCTTTCTCATGTCATGCCATTTCTTTTTATTTACATCTATCAAAATCCTACCTTTCTCTGAGACTCATCTCAAATGCCACTTCTGCCCTGAAGCCTTCCTGGGTTTTCCCAGGCAGGAGTGCTTTCCCTTCCTTGTGCCCCCTGAGTTCACTGTGTTTCTCTCACCACACATGGACACAGCATTTTGAGGATGTGTCTCATTGCCCTAACTCAGGCCCCTTGTGCAGGGATTTTGTCTTAGTAGAGGAGTAGTTTACTCACAGCTGATATTTGTTTATGTCTCACTGTTTGAAACTACATGTCCAAAGTACATAATCACAGGAATTACATCAAAGTAAAGAATACAGAAACATGTTCTGTCCGCATCCACGAGTGCAAATCAAAAAGCAGATTAAAACCCAGTTCTTGAGTGACTCGCACCATCGCTGGATAGACTTTAATTAATCTTACGGAAAATATTCAAGGGACTTAATGAGACTGGGAAACGAGGTGGGGGTACTGAGAGGGAGCCAGAGCGGCTGCTGTTAAGAAACACTTTCTTCCTGTAACCATATCCCCCAGGACCGGGCCAGTACCTTCGCTTAATCTCCAGTTCTGTGGCCACTCAGGATATGATTGCTGGCATCAGATGCAAGCACATGCTTCTGTTCCATTAATCTGAGTGAGGCTGAGGAACTGAAAAGGGAGCCACAAGGGCATTGCTGTGTTGGTCTAGTTACCACCTCAAAGAGGAGCAAGAGGGGGGGGGGGGAGAGGAAAGATGTGGCAAATGGGCCAGGAGAGAGGCCTTACGGAAGCAAAGGGAGATGAGAAAACCACACAAAGAACGAGTTCCTATTGAGGAGGCTGATTCCTTTCAGCTGTTACAAGATGGGGTCTGGAGGAGGGATGTGCTCTATTGCACGCACACACACACACACACACACACACATGCACGTGTGCGCGTGCACACATGCACAAACACACATGCACCCACAAAGCCACGGATAGACTCACTGTTTCTCCACAATAGGGTTTGGCAATTAGCCTGACAACCCTTGGTGAGAGCTTTGTTGCTAGGGGTGTACAGTACCCGCGTCACGTAAATCTGTCTCGTGCACAGTAACTAGCCTGGATGGGAGGCTGCAGCACAATAATGAAGACGCCAGCAGCTGAAACACAATGTCAGATGGCAGTGGTGACATCAGAAAGCCATAATTTGCAGCTCAGCATATTTTTGTTCCAGGTACGAGAGCCTGCACAAATGCTCACTGGCTTGCTCTCCAAAGTAGCATCTCCGCTTGGCTTGGCTGGGGGCCAGGTGGTCTTTGCCTTGCCAACAGGTTTCTGCTAGGAAGAGCTCAGGAAGTCTTGTCATCCAATGCGGGTAGAAATGGAAGAACAGAGTAGTTTTAAACACACATCTTATTCCAGGAGTGTGGGTCTCATTTTTACCAGATGGGAAATTACCCATTTCCCTTCAGTCCTATCAGGGTATCCTGGGTAAACATCTCAAAAGGGCCACAGTCATTTTAGCCAAACCAGGGTTGGGTGCTGCTGGAAAGGACAGATGGTACACTATAGGGCACCAAAGTCCTTAACCCTGATTCAGTTCTTCAGTGTGACTCAGCCTTCTTCTAACTGTGACTGCTCCATCCTTCTTTTTCTTTCTTCTCCTTCTCCTCACTGCTGTATTCCAGAATCTCAGCAATGCAGATAAGCAATTTCTTCCAGTATAGGCCTTCAAATGGAAGGTTACATTTTCAGGTCTAGCTAGTTATCTGGGAGTTAAATCAGAGGATGCATGAGTAAAGGTTTATAAATGCAATGCAAAGAAGGGCTCCACCGAGCAAGGAGGCAGGGAAATTCCAAGTTTTGGGGATAGTGGTCTTTCCCACCACCTCTATCTTCCCCCCTGGGCCTCCACGCGGCAGCTCATGTACATCTGTTGACCTGCTGCTCTGGACAACCTTCCTGCCAGGCTCCATGGAGTGGGCGGAGAGGATAAAGTGACTGTTAACAACAGAAGTCTTAACTCCTCGCCTGCATCCCTGAAAGCACAGGCTGCAAACACTTTCAGCTACCACCAAACACTCCCGTGGTGGCTCCGGGACACTTTCACCTGCACAGAGAGTTTGCCTCAGGGAACTGTGAGGAGTCCACTGGAGCTTCACTCTGCGGGTAGAGGCTGGCAGGAAGTGTGCCACCCACCACCAGCACCTCACTTGTGCGCTGGAGACTGTGGGAAGCCCCATTTACAGAGTTTCAGCCCCGGGATGCCAGTGACATATCTGGGAGTGGTGTGGAGGGAGCATTGGTTGAGGGCAATCTCAAGGCATTAGTGAGGAAAGCAGGGTCTGACAGCAGAAACCTGCCCCTGCTCCCGGAAAGCCTGTCCTTTGCCTGCTTTGCGAAGAGGTTGTCTGACTCTGAGCTCACTGGGTTCCAGGTGATTTCTACTTGAAAAACAGCATATACTCTTCATAAACTGTAGACATCAGATCACTTGGGAGACTGGGGGACTAATTTGGTTTTTTAATTTTTATTAATACAAACATTTTAGATTTTTTTTCAGATTTATATTTTATTACCCTTTCTCTCAGATTCACATTTTATTGGGATATAATTTCTGTATGGTGAAATTCACTCTTGTTAGCATACAGTTTTATCAGTTTTGATGAATGCATATGGTTGTGTCACTATGACCACAGTCAAGATATAAAGTATTTTCATCATCCAAAATCGTTCCCTCATGCCCCTGGGTAGGCAGTCCTGACCCCCAGACCCAGCCCTTGGCAACCACTGACCTGTTTTCTGATCCTATATTTTGTTTTTGTTGTTCTTTTAAAGGAGGCTTAAACAATAAAGCCTTTATTACTGGACAAACAAGTGTAACAAGACAGGCAGTTCAGGGCTGGGTGGCTTGGAGGCTGGATACACCCATAATGAGTATCACATGAAACCAGAAATGTCCATGCAGAAGGTAAACCTCTGAAAGTCACCTGCAGTACGCTTCTCAAGTCTATAACAAACCTGATTATTTCCATGCCTAAACCAGTCAGAAGGGAGGAAATGATGCCCTCATAATGGGCCATTAGGTCACTCATGCTTCTTTGCAAGGATGAGGGAGAAAGCACAGAGGTCAGCCTGCCCTAAGCACCCTGGGTGGCTGACATGCACTATGGGCCTCTGTCACTGACCCTAGAGCTTTGCCCGAGAGGCAGAATGCCATATAAATAGAATCATATGGCCTGTGACCTTCCAAATCTGGCTTCTTTCACCTTGCATTGTACATTTCAGATATATCCAGTCGCTCCTGTTTATTGCTGAGTAATATTCCAATGTACAAATATACCACAGTTTATTCATTAATCAGTCAGAAGACATTTCGGTTGTTTCCATTTTTTGGTGATTATTAATAAAGTTGCTATAAACATTCAAATACAAGTTTTTGTGTGATCATGAGTTTTCATTTCTCTCTGGTAAATATCTAAGAGTGAGACTGTTGGGTTATATAGTGAGTGTATGTTTAACATTGTGAGAAACTGCCAAACTGTTTTCCAAAGTGGCCATAACATTTTATTCCCACCAGCAGTAAATGAGAATTCCAGTTGTTCCATCTCCACTTATTGTGTGTACTTATTATTGTCAAGTTTTCTTTTAGCCATTCCAATAGGTGTGTAATTGTATCTCATTGTCATCTTAAATTGCATTTCCCTGATGACTACTGATATTGAGCATACTTTCATATGCTTATTTGCCATGAGTGTTAAAATTGTTTGCCCATTTTTTTATGGGGTGGCCTGTTTTCTTATTATTGAGCAGAGCTGTGAGAGTTCTTTATATTTTCTTCATATAAGCCATTTATCAGATATGTACTTTGCATTTTCTCCCAGTTTGTGGTTTATCTTCTATTTTCTTAACACTGTCTCTCAAAAAGCAAAACAATTCAGTTTGATAAAGTTTAATTTATCAATTGGATTGTGTTTTCGGTTTTGTATCTAAGAACTCATTGCTTAACTCAAGGTCACAAAGACGTTTCTCCTATGTTTTCTTTTGGAAGTTTTTTTAAAAGTATGGGTCAATGTTCATTTTTTAAAAATATGGGTGTCCAATTCTTCCGGCACCATTCATTAAAGACTATCCTTTCTCCAGTGATTTGCCTTTGCACCTTTGTCAAAAATCAACTGACCATATATGAGTGGGTCTATTTTGGGACTCTCTATTCTGTACAATTGATCTATAGGTCTATCCTTCACCAGTGTTAGACTGTCTTGATTATTGTAGTTTTACATAGCCTTCATATAAGGTAGTGTGACTTCTAAAACAGTTTTTCTTTTTCAAAATTGTTTTGGCTATCCTATTTCCTTTACAATCCTCTATACATTTTAGAGTTAGTTTATTAACTTCTACCAAAAAAAAAAAAAAAAAAATCCTGCTGGGATTTTTCTTGGGATTAAATTAAATTTATAGGTCAGTTTGGGGAGAATTGACATCTTAACAATATTGAGACTTCCAATCCGTAAACACAATTTATCCCTCCATTTCGGTCTTCCTTGATTCTTTTTTTCATCAATGTTTTTCTCATTATGCAACATCAGAATACAGATCATGCATATATTTTGTTAGATTTTAATGTAAGTGTTATGGATTAATATCCATATATTAATATATGGATTAATATCCAAATATTCATATCTTTGCCTTGTTTTAGTATTAGAAAAATGCCGGTATCATAAAATGAGTTGGGAAATGGTGGCTCCTCTTCTATTTTGTGAAAAAGTCTGTGAATTAGTATTATTGGTTTCTGGATTGTTTGGTAGAATTTCCCAGTGAAGCCATTTTGACCTCAAATTTTCTTTATAGGATGGTTAATTATAAATTAAATTTCTTTAATAAAATATAGTACTATTCAGTTTATCTATTGCTTCTTAAATGAGGTTTGGTAGTTGTCTTAATTACCTATTGCTGCTAAAACACAAATACCACAAGTGGGTGCCTTTGAAGAACAGAAATTTATGTTATCACAGTTCTGGAAGCTAGAAGTCCATATCAGGTCCCCACTGTGTTGATTCCTTCCTTGTTGATAGCCCTGGGCATTCCTTGGTTTCTCGGTGTTGCCTTGGCTTTTGGCAATCATCACATGGTATCTATCTCCCCATCGCGTGTGTCTCTGCATGTATTCTGTTCTTTTTATGAATCAGAATTTATTAGATTTAGGACCCACACTATAATGGCATGGCTTTATCAGCATAACAAAAGAAATTTTCCTATTTCCAAACAGAATCACATCCACAGATATAGGGGTTAGGATTTCAACAAATATTTTTGGGGGATACAATTTAATCCATAATAGTAGTTTATAACTTTTAAGAAATTTGTTTTTTTAATCTAAGCTGTTGAATTTATGAGCATAAAGTTGCTCATAATAGTCCCTTATTAATATTTTAGTGTCTGTATGATTTGTAGTGATGATGCCACTTTCATTCCTAATATTGATATTTCAGTCTTTTTCTTTTTTAATCAGTCTGGGTAGAGGCTTATCAATTTTATTGATCTCAGAGAATCAATTTTTGGTTTCATTGCTTATCTGCATTGTTTTACTGTTTTCAGTGTTGTTGATTTCTGCTCCTATCTTTACTGCGTGCTGATTTTTGCTTGTTTTGGATGTAGTTTGTTCTTTTTTAACCCACTACTCACTTATTGACATGGTTAATGGTTACGTACCAAAGACCAGGTCATTATGCCAAAATCGGCATTACGCAAAAATGGAGGATGACCACATTGGATCACAAAATGTAGTATCAGATCAAAACATCATTACATAATTGCCAAATTACATCATTATATAACTGCCAAATCACTGAGAATCATGGCCCAGCCAAGTCAACACATAAACTTAACCATCACAGCCAGTGTTACTCTCTCCTCCCACACTGACATTTGTTACTACCAGAAGTACGCTGTTAATGCGCGTAATAGTCGGATAGTAGGTTTTTTACTATTGTTGTAAATGTGAAATGTTGGAAAGTAAGATGTTGATCAGTGAGGAGTAGGTGTATTTTCTTAGGGTGGAAGCTTAGATTATTGATTTAGATCTTCTTTTCTAATTAGGTATTTATAGCTATACATTTTCCTCTAAGTGCTATTTTAGCTGCACTCAATGAATTTTAATATGTTATGTTTTCATTCAATTCAAAATACTTTACAATTCCTCTTCTGACTTTCTTTTTGGCCCACAATTATGTAGGGATACATTATTTAATTTTAAATACTTGCAGCTTTTCCAGATATCTTTCTCTTTTTTATTTCTAGTTTAATTCTACTGAAAACATATTTTGTTTTATTTTTATTCATTTAAATTTGTTGAGATTTGTTTTATGGACCCGAGTGTGGTCTATCTTGTGAATGTGTCATGTGCACTTGAAAAGAATGTATATTCTGTTATTGCTGGGTGGACTGTTCTATGAATGTCAATCAGGTCAAGTTGGTTGAGAGTGTTGTTCCCGTCTTCTATCTTCTTATTGATTTTCTGCCTGCTTGTTCTATCTATTACTGAGAGAGGCATGTTGAAATCTCCAGTTATAATTTTGGATTTATCTATTTCTCTTTTCAGTTCTATCAACTTTTGCGTCATGTATTTTGAAGTATTCTTTTTAGGTACGTATCAGTTTGGGATTGTTTTGTCATTTTGGTGAATTGGCCCCTTTATTATTATGTTATGTCTCCTTGTAACCCTGGTAATGTTCCTTTTTCTAAAGTTTACTTTATCTGATATTAATATCAGCTCTTTGTTTTGATTGCTTACTTTGCGTATTTTTTTTCTGTTCTTTTACTTTTAACCTCTCTATATTTTCATATTTATAATGGGTTTCTTGTAGAGAGTACTTATTTGGATCTGGTTTTTATATCCAATCCAACAATTTCAGTCTTTTAATTGATGTGTCTAGTCACTTACATTTAATGTAATTATTGATATGGTTGGACTTAAATCTGGTATCTTGCTAGGAGTTTTTTATTTGTTCCTTCTTTTCTTTATTCCTCTTTTTCTGTCTGCTTTGGATTGAATACTTTTTAATTACATTTTTTCTGTAATATAGGCTTATTATTTATACCTCTTTAAAAAATGTAATGAATATCATAGGGCTTACAATACACCCTATCTTCAAATAATGTTACAGAGCATCACATATAGTATAAAGACATTACAATAGCAAACTTTCAATTCCTCATATAATTTACTTTTACATATGTGATTAAACCCGTAATATACTCTTACTGTTTTTGCGTTAGATAGTGAATTGCCTTTTAGAGTGAATAAAAATAAGAACGAAGTATTTTTAACCTTTATTTTAACCATTTCCAGAGAGCTTTATGTGTGTGTGCGTGTGTGTGTGTGTGTGTGTGTGTGGATCTTCTAAGTTTCTGTTGGGTGTCATATTCCTTCTGCCAGAAGAACATCCTTTAACATCTCTTAAGGTGTAGATCTGCTGGTAATAAATTCTCTCAGCTTTTGTCTGTCTAAAAAAGTCTTTATTTCATCTTCATTTTTCATTCTTACTGTGTATAGTATTCTGGCTTGATGGGTTTTTTTTTTTTCCAGTAGTTTAAAGTTTTCATTTTACTGTCTCCTAAAGCCTATAATATATATGTTTCTGATCATAAAAGCAATATATGCTCATTATTGAAAATTTGGAAACTATAGAAAATCACACAGAAAAAATTTAAGTAACCAATAATTACTTATCTAGAGATAGTTTTAAAATACCTTGCCAGTCCTTTTTCAACTCACAGACTTTTTTTTTTTAAAGCATAGTTGGAATTAAGATGCTACATTTTTCAGAACTGAAAACTATAAGCCATTTATAAAATACAATTTGTTCACTGATGAGGGAGAGAATACACTTAGAGAAACTTCATATATACACCAAAAAAAGCAACCCTCCCACCCTGAGAAAGTAACCCTTTACAGCAGAGAACGAGCACATTCATACTTTAATCAAACTGAGGCTAAAACAGATGGAATGTAGTTCATGATGATTTTTAAGCACCCCTCAGTTCCTCAAATCTGAAGACCTTGAAATTTTGAACTTTTAAACTTTAAAAGGCATTTTTCTGAATCACAGGTATAAAAATTTATGATCCATGCAGAATCAATTAAGTGATTTTTTGACATGTATACTATGGGAAGGAGCCCTGGCCGCACTCAGCTGCTAACAGAAAGGTTAGCGGTTGGAACCTACTCTCGAGGGGCTCCACAGGGGAAGATCTGGTGATCTACTTCCATAAAGATTACATCCAAGAAAACCCTATCGTTTTCTCTGTCGCATGGGGTCTCTCAGAGTTGAAATCTACTCGATGGCATCTAACAATCACAACAACATACTGCGGAAAGCAATCCATACTCCAGCCTCATAGCACAGCTTCGATACTGCAATTGTGTAATTTTGTGTGTTAACAGTGACCATTTCACTGCATCTGCTGGAGGCATGATCTTTCACAGTGTTCTCTATTCTCCAGCCTTGCACTCAGGAATTCTGCAAATGACCAGAAAGAAATGACCTGGGCAAAAAACATCCGGAGTAATTCAACAGGAACATAATACATGCATTTTGTTGATATAATAGCACTGCTTACCCACTGCAGATAAGTCTTTGAAAATATATATATATACACATTTTTTTGCCCAGAGGAAAAGTTCCACTCCCTTCCCCTCCCCCCTCACCGCATTCAACTAGAGAAGACTCACAAAACTGAAGCAAACATTGGAAATTCTCTGACCTCCAGATAAAGGTTAATGATAGCCTCATTTCTTGATAGGAAATAACCTTCAGTCAATATGCTCACACAGACACACACACGTGCACACACAGTTATTACTAGGAAAAGAAAAGCTGTCATTGAGCTTAAAGACCAATGAACTAAACAACCACTAACACAGAGGTCTACAGGCAAGTGGTGTGGTATGTAAGTACATACAGCCACTAGACTTCAAGGATCTGTTTTTTGCTGCCTTTCTTTAATTTACTAGAACTAATTTGCAATACTGACTGTCAGTGGGCCCCTGGAAAGGGTGCTTCTAAATTTAAAATTCAATTTTAATTCATCTCAACAAATGCTCACTGAGCCCTTTCTAAGTGCCAGGTATTATGCTAGGGCCTAGGGATAGAGATGTGAACAAGAAACATGGGCTTCCTGCCCACAGTCTAGCAAAATGTCAGAATTAAGACTATCCACTGATTTCCCTCATAATACATCTACTCCAGAACTCTGTCTGGGATTCCAACCCATGGCCTCTGCTTGGCCCATCAGTTGGACTGTCCTCATAGGCCCATGGACCTCCAGGTACTCCCTCTGGTACTGGCAGAGACTGCAGAAAGATGGGGCTCCTGAGCCAGCAGTGTCACATTGGCACTAGTGTTGTGGGTGGGGCCAGCTCCTCATCCAGGGCCCAGCTGCAGTATCTGCCCTCACCAGACAAGGTCTGCAGATGGTTTTGGACATTGTTCCAAATGTGCAACCCCTACAGAGCCTCAAAAATGCAGTGAGCTAAACATCATCCCTTCAATATGTTCCTTTTCAGCTTAAATCAGCCATAATCTGTTTCTGTTGCTTGCATCTCAGAATCCTGACTGATACACATGGTTAGCCTATCTGCCTACTTATCAGCATTCTGTTCCATTTCAAATTACTAGTAAAAAAAAAACACCTGGAGGAAAATTAGGTTATGTTCTAGATGGCTCTGACATATTTTATCAAATTAAAAAAGTCCTTTTAAAAAAAAAAAAAAAAAAAGTCCCTTTAACCAGTGATTGTTGGCTGCAGGACATAAGAGGTGCCTCTATAAATTTGCTACAGATAAAGAACTGAACTTTGGAATTTTATTTTCTCTATACAATTAGATCAGATTTAATAGCACCACTGTAACTCACTTGCATTTGTATATGTTTTCTGGAGCAGGAGAAAAAGAGCTAAAGGTAGATCTAGGGTGCTGAAAACTTTTCAACATTTACAGTTTATTTTATGTGGGCTGCAACTCGGGAAGTGTCTTAGGGGTGGGTGAGATCTACATTAAACTCCTTAGTGTCTTTCCCTTGTGTGGTGGAAAATCCCTGGCTTAGTTATCTATGCTCCTATAGCAGAAATACCACAAACGGGTGGCTTTAACAAACAAATTTATTTTCTCACAGTTTAGGAGGCTAGAAGTCTGAATTCAGGGTGCCAGCTCTAAGGGAAGTCTTCCTCTCTCTGTTGGCTCTGGAGGAAGGTCCTTGTCTCTTCTGAGCTTCTGCTCCTGGGTGATCTTCATGTGGCCTGGCATCTCTCTTCCCCCATCTCTGCTTCTTCACTTGCTAATGTAATCTCTTTTATATCTCAAAAGAGACTGACTCAAGACACAGTCTACACTAATCCTGCCTCATTAACATAACAAAAACAAGCCATTCCCAAAAGGGATCATAACCACAGGCACAGAGGTTAGGATTTATAACACATGCTCTGGGGACACGGTTCAATCCCTAACAGTCCTCTCACAGGCACTGCTGGAAGAAGCTATGTTAGGGGGGCTGTCTTTGCAGAGCTCTGTCCACCCCAGGCACACGTGTTCCTTGCAGGTGCCCACCGCCGGCCTTGGTGGCCATGGTATCCACCCATCTATCAGCAGCCTTTCATATTAAGTTACAGCCCACATCTCATGGGGCCCGATTTAACTCCAGGACAAGGAAATGTTTTAAATTCTAGAGCTGCCCCGAGCCATCTGAGCCCAGTCACATTGTGTAAACTTTCTTTACCGTTTCTACACCTGCTCCGTGCACAGCTGTTGCAAGGTACAATCTATACTTTGCCCAGACTCCGGCACCTGTTTTAGGCAATTTGAAATAAAAACAAGTTGGTGAGGAACATGATAAGATATCCAAGAACACATTTCATTCACTTGGAATACCCCGGCAGACTATTCCATTTCAGCAGACTCTGCAACCATTCTTCTTTGTCATGATTTGCCAAGACGGGAATATAACTTAACTCTTTTTATAGAAAATAAATCGCTGGTCTGCTGGTCCAGAGGCTACAGACACAGACCACTTCAGCTTACTCTCCCCCAGACTTTTCTCTCCTCTCTTGCTGGTGCTAGCATCTCCTCTACCCTCTCAATCCCTCACAGTTGCCTTTCCTCAAGGAGCTTTCACTTCCTCTCGTTCTTCTCTTCCACGCGCGCTCCCTGCCTGGCTTTTTATGAGAGGACAGCAAGGCCCTTGCAGACCCGGGAGAGGAAACAAATAAATGCCCCAGGCCCCAGGGGATGGCATGATAGAGGGGAGATGTGACATCTCTACTTTTGTGACCTTTGGGGTGTTCATGCGCCTCCCACCTCAAAATTCTCTCCTTGACCCTGAGATTACATAGGATTGCTTTGCGCAATGAGTTGGAGGTCACTCGGGTCAGCGATATCTACCAAGATCAGAAAGGGAGACAGGGAAAGGGTGAGGGCCTGCACCTGCACTCTGTGCTGCCGACCACACCAGAGTCCTCCAGAGGCATGTGCTGATGCCCAGACTGCTTTTTCAAGGAACCCTGGTGGGGCAGTGGTTAAAGCAATCGACTGCTAACTGAAAGGTCAGCAGTCTGAAACCACCAGCTGCTCTGCAGAAGAAAGATGTGGCAGTCTGCTTCTGCAGAGATTTACAGCCTTGGAAACCCTGTGAGGTTGCTATGAGTTGGAATCGACTCAACAGCAGTGGGTTTTGGTTTGGGGTTGTGTAATGGCTACTAACCAAAAGGCTGGTGGTTCAAACCCACCCAGTGGCTCCACAGGAGAAAGACCTGGTGATCTGCTCCCATAAAGATTACAGCCAATAAAACCCTATGGAGCAGTTCTACTCTAGCACATGAGATCACTCTGAATCAAAATCGACTCGATGGCACCTAACAACAACAACCTGCTTTTTGGCCTTTTAGTCTCTGCTGTGGCTAGGGGAGTGCTATACATAAATTCTTTATCAGCTAACACAGTTTTCTGACAACAAGTTATGAGGTTAGAGATGTAGGGGCTTGGCCTGGAGCGTATAACAACTAACAAAAAGATGCAAGACAGGCAGACTGTGTCTAACACAGCATTGCCCAGGGACTGGGTGGGTGGTCTGGTGTGCCAGAAAGAGAAAACAATGAGTTTAGAGCTAGATACCCCTGGGTTCTAATCCCAGCAGTTATACTTACTAATTATATGGCCTTGGGGAAGCCACTCTAGTTTCTTTGCACCTCAGTTTTCTCATCTGTTGAATGTGAATCACAGTAAATTCCTTGCAGGAGTACTGTGTGGATTTGAATAGATAATGTATACAGACTGCCTAGTGCAGTGCCTGACTATTAAAAGGCACTCAATAAATCACTGTAGATATATTTTCAATACATGTAACACTGTTAGAGTCACAGCCAAGGGGAGGAGTGATTCTAGCTGTAATCTTTGGTCTCCTTAAGGCACAGAATGTCCTTCTACTGTTCTGTTAAGGTATCAACTGATAAGCCTGCCCCTAACCCCACACTCTAAAGAGGTCAGTCCTAGGGTCAGCGTTGAGTAGGATTGCTCCTGGGGATATCAGGCATCATTACCACCAATGCTGCAGCCACTCCTGTCAAGGAAAACTCAGAGAAGGAAGGAAGAGGGCCTCCAGGACCTCACCCCCACAAACCATCCTCCTCAGGAGCCCCCAGCAGGCAGCGACAGACCCTTCTCTCTATAGGCTACCCTCAGTTATGCCCCCTTCCCACTCAGATTTATACTCAGCCTGATGTCACTTTCATGCTTCTCTTCCGCTAAGGGATTAGGTTCCGTGTGTGCCGTGCTCTCTCCGAGGGAGTCAGTTCTCCTCCCCGCCACCTTAACTCTTGCTCAGTGTCTCCACCCGCACAGCTGCCACTCAGCCAGATGGAGCTTCAAAAGCACGGGCATGAGGAGAAAGGGCAGTGGAGAGGGGAACAGTGCAGACACCGGGAAGCTCGCTGCCTCAAAGCTGGCTCCCAAGTTCCCCGGGAATCCATGAAACAGCCAGGAGCTGCAAGTGTGATAAGCAAAACAGAAAAGGTGAATTTTACATCTTCGCCAGCCTGTGCCTCTAGAAGCTTCATTATGCCCTAGTGTCTGGTAAACAGAAAAGACCTCCTGACATGACTTACAGGGTTAGCGTGGAAACACAATCCTGCAAAAATAGCTGTAAAGTTATTTTAAAAAAAAAATTATGCTAGAGAAAGATGATGAGTATTCCCGTGTTGAAGATGTTCAATGGAAAAGGTTCAGGTCTCGCCTTCCTTCCTGTTTCTTTTAAACCTATTCCTACCCACTTTTCAGTGGGTGGAATGGTGGTCTTTGGGTTATGAGAGTTCTTTACTCTGTTTTGGTGGCAAAGAAGTGGGCTTGCTTTATTTACCCAGGGCTTGTCGGCAACTGGACGTTTTAGTTGACAATGCCACAGCCAGGTTTCCAGGGTGCAGAGAAGGGAGTGTGGACATATAGGGACTTTGGTATGTAAAGAAGAGTTGTGTTGCCTTGAGATCTTGGAAAGAATAGAAGTGGCTAGGTGGAGATAGTGCTAGTAAAATGGTTCCTGAAAAATGCTTGGCACAGTTTCTCAAGAGTGATTTTTCTAAAATGGTTTTTAAACCTGTTGCCATCGAGTTGATTCGGACTCATAGCGACCCTATAAGACAGAGTAGAACTGCCCTATAGGGTTTCCAAGGAGTGGCTGGTGGATTCGAACTCCTGATCTTTTGGTAAGCAGCTGAACGCTTAACCAGTATCCAACTTAGACTCCTAACATTCATGAAATTCAAGAATTTTCATTTTGCCCTTCCACTGTTCACTCATAGCTTCCATTAGTATTTCAGCAAAGCGATAGAATTCATTTTACTTGGAATGCAATACAATAGAACAAATTACAGTTAGGCAAGAACACAATTTGAGAGTTCAAATACTTCTGGTCTAGTCCAGGCTCCTTACCACAGATTCTTCACTTTTTCCTTCACTTGAACATTACTATTTTACTGAAATTAAAATTAGCCCAGGAGTCCCTGGGTAGTACAAACCGTTAAAACAGATGGCTGCTAACCAAAACGTTAGAAGTTCAAGTGGTGCCTCAGAAGAAAGGCCTAGTGATCTACTTCTGAAAAATCAGCCACTGAAAACCCTATGAAGCACAGTCAGAACTGGCTATAAGGCAACTGGTTTTTACTGGTTGCTTAATATTTATGAAATTCAAAAATTTTCATTTTACCCTTTCACTGTTCACTCATATCTTCCACTAGGATTTCAGTAAAACATTAGAATTCATTTCACTTAAAATGCAATGCAGCAGAATGAATTACAGGTAGGCAAGAACACAGTTTAAGAGTTCACATACTTCTGGTCTAGTCCAAGCTTCTTAAAGCATTCAACTATTAGCTGAAAGGTTGGGGGGGTTGAACCCACCCAGAGGCACCTCAGAAGACAGGCCTGGCAATCTGCTTCCAAAAGGTCACAGACTTGAAAACTCTATGGAGCAGATCTGCTCTGCACACGTGGGGTCCCCATGAGTTGGAACTGATAAACAGCAACTAGCAACAACAGTCCAAGATTTTTAAACTTTTTCTTTACTTAAATATTAATATTTTAAACAAATTAAAATTAGCCTCATATTGTCCCTCTCTTCGAGGAGCTCCGGTGGCACAGTGGTTAAGCACTCAGCTGCTAACCAAAAGGTCAGTGGTTCAAACCCACCAGCTAATCCATGAGAGAAAGATGTGGCAGCGTGCTTCTGTAAAGATTTACGTCCTTTGGAAACCCTATGGGGAGGTTCTATTCTGTCCTATAGGGTCACTATGAGTCCAAATTTACTTGACAGCAATGGATTTGGTTTAGTCCCTCTCCTCACTTAGGGTTGCATATGAATATTTCACCCCCAGTGTACATGTGCTTTGTTTATCCCTTTATTATCAGGCAAAAACTACCATGTATACGTTCAATGGAAGGCTGAATGTTTGTGACTGCTCTTTTGTGATGAAACAGAGTCAAAGGCCAGGTTGAGCTGTGTGAGAGGAAGGGAGGGCAGAAACCACAGGAGCAGTCAATGATGGGAAGTTCAGGGTTGGGAGGGAGAAACAAGTAGGGAGTGGAATAACAGGGAGGTTAGGAAAAGATGCAGGTGAAAGAGTTGAGGGTCTCTCAGTCTAGAGAAGTGCCTTCCTCAGTCAGAAAACCAATGACAGAGAAAAGCTACCCACTGAGAGAGAATTATCCAAGCTAGACACATGAGAGTCATTTCAGTCCTTTCTCTCTAGTTAAAGACCAAATTCTGCCGATTTTATCTCCTTAGCCTCTCTCCTGCCCCTTCTTCTCTGTCTAACCCAACTGTCTTGGCTTCACGCCCATTGCCTCACAGCCATGTCCCACCAGAGGGCTATTGCAAAGGGGCTCATCTGTTCATGCCTCACAAGACAAAGCCTGAGTCCCAAACCTGGCTTACAAGTCACTGTGTAAACTAACCCCTGCCCTCCTTTGTAGCCTCATCTCCAGCTACACCAACTCTCCAGTCCCATCAAAACTCTCAGTTTCTCTTAATAGCAAAAATACCTGGAGTGGTTTTAGAAAAAAAAAAAAAAATTCCTGGGTCCAACCTGAGGAGATTCTGGTTCAATCGGTCCAGGGTGAAACCTAAGAATCTCTTTTCTCAAAATGCTCCCCATCTGTATGGTCAGTAGCAAAATTGTTTCATGAAATGATTCATATAAGGAACTCAAATACTAGCAGACCCTGTTAGTAGAGAGCCAACAGTCCTTCTGCCCCGCTTTCATGCTGACTGAGCCCAGCTTTTGTTCCAGCACTCATGTCTCCCCCACACAACTCACAAAAAGCCTTACTTCTGTGAGCCACTTACTGTGAGGAGTGCCTAATTGGTTTAGAGAGGCACAGGACCCAGTTCTGGCCAACAAAATGCCGGGGGTGTCTGTCAGGGGCTTCTGGGAAAAATTACTTCGCTTCTAAGAAGAGACTCTTTGTCTTTTTCTCTCATTGCATTTATTTCCATGTCTGCATGGGCTGGGTGGAACTATGATGACTATATTGCTGTCTTGAGGAGAGTTAGCCCAAAGACAACAACACCCTGAGGAAGGCAGAGCAAAGGTTGGGAGGAACCCAGGTCCTTGGTGATGTTGCTGAGTCACTGGATTAACCTACCCTGGAACTTCTTTTAATGCGAGAAATAAATCCTCTTATTGCTCAGGCCATTTTGCATTGGGTTTTCTGTAATTTGCAACAGCAAACTTTGTAACTGATATTCCAATGTATTAAACTCATTAAAATTAACAAATTATTATTAATAGGCTTTAATTCATAATTTTTACTTATTATAAGTCAATCAATGAAATAACAGGGAATCGTTGAGACACACACAATTTAAAATACGAAGTTAGGGATGTAAATTGAAGTCATATAAGTCTAAGCATCTAATTTATTTTAGCATTTTTGTTTTGATTGCATAATAATGAGGAAAGGCTGATTCCCACAGATGAGTAGCTGCAAACGGTAACAGTTTTTAAAAAAACAATTTGCTTTGCAAACCCAAGACATCTTTCAGTTAATAGTGATAGCAGGAACAGCTTTATTCCAAGATCTGCACTCCCACAAAGTACACAGAATTAGGTTGGCAGGCACAATTTAATACACTGATTGCTAAAATTTACTATATAACATATTGTTTGTTTACATTTAAAATATGTAATATGTAATATTACATATTTTAAATGTTTAAATCAAACGTTTGCAAAATACTCAAAAGATCTCTACAGAATCTTAGGCTCCTCAGAACACAATTTGAAAACCCCCATCCTAAGAGTAATTAGCCTATTGTAATTATGTATAATTAATTTAAAATTTGAGTTTCAAATATGGTAGACTAGATCCTTCCCTCCTGGTATAACTCCAATTTCTGAGAGATCAGAGCTAGACTTTTTATAATCTCTCTCAAGTCTGGCAACAAGACAAACATTCCTTCAACATAATAAGAAACATGCTCTCAGGAGATTAAGATTCACAGAGAAAAGGGCCAATTGTGGCACCAGACCACAGAAGGCCTCTTTCCCTCCCCTCCCTCAGCTACCTTCCTCTGGGTCCATGGTACCCTCCACCCCCACCCTCAGCTGCAGAACCACACTGAGCAAAACTGAGGCCAAACACAAGAGAAAGCAGGAACTGGACAGGTAGCTGTGAGGTGAGTGGGGCAAAGGAGAGAAAGATCAGAAGGAACGAGAGAGAAAGAGGAAGAAAGGGAACTGGCCCTTGGCTGCTGTATGTTTGGCTTCATGATGTACCCTCTGGAATCCAGGACTGAGGCCTCTACCTGGGAAAAAGATAAATGAGAGAAACCACTAATCCCTGATACCCACTGCTGTGGTTTTAAGATATGTTCATAAATTCTTCGATATCCCTCCCTTCAAAAGGTAGAACCTAATTCCTCTCTCCTGAATTAGGGGCTATGTTTAGTGACTCCATTTCTAACAAACAGAATGTGGTAGAAGTGACAGTGTACGACATTTGAAATTAGGACATAAAGGTATTGCAGATTCCTTTTTGCTCTCTCTTACATCACCCGCTCCAGGGAAAGACAGCTGCAACAGTATTAGGATGCTCAAGAAGCCTATAAGAGGTCCACGTGGTAAGGAACTGAGGCCTCCTGCCAACAGCCATGTAAGTGATCCATCTCAAAAGCACATCCTCCAACCCCAGACAAGCCTTTAGCTGATTGCATCCCTGGTGAACATCTTTACTGCAACCTCATGAGAGACTCTGAACCAGCATTGCCAACTAAGCTGCTCCCAAAGTCCTGTCCCACAGAAACCATAATAATAAGGTATGTTGTTTTAAGTCACTAGCTGTGGGGTAATTTGTTATGCAGTAATGGATAACACCATGAATATCATATATCATAAGGTACTTTCTCTGGGTTGGGATTGTGTAAGTCTTTTGTGCGAAAACCATGGCGTGTAGTCAAAAGCTGGACACGGAATCATGTGGGGACCTTCAAAATGCATACTGTCTCAGTCCCTCTCCCAGAGATTCTACTTTACCTGCTCTGGGAGTTGGCCTGGGTGTTGGGAGGTTACTATCTCCCCAGATGTGCATTGTGCTGTCAAGGATGAGAACCTCAGTGTGGCCTGGACTGTTCACGCCAGTGTTCCCCGACTCTGATTCCCAGTCCCATCATTTAAGCTCAGGCATTCTTCTGTCATGTCATCGTGTTCTAGCTGACAGGGCTTGGACAAAGTTTGACAAGTTCTTCTTTGAAAGTTGCCTGGGAGATTAAAAGAACTAAACATTAATATTATTTTTTAAATGGACTATTTTTCCTCAATAAAGTAAGAGCAGAGGCAATTAAAAAAGAATAGGGAAGGAGGTAGCAGATTGAAAGATCCATTGCTGTTTTTAGTACTGGGATTTTTTCAGGCCATCAGATAAATCAATAATCAGCAGCTACTCGGTTTGCAAAAAGAGAAGCAAACACTTGGGGGACAGACCACTGGGGTTCTGAGACAAGGAGAGGAAGAATCATGCTTCTCAGTAGCAGAAGTGTAACTCCTAAAGGCTTGTATGCAGGTTTTCCCATCCCCAGCACTACCCCCAGGCAGTGACCTCACTTTCCTCCCTTCTTGGAAAATAAGGGCACAGATTCCCATATCTGAGAACCAGTGAAGAGACCCAGGGATCCAGACGGAGGAATTACTGCTCTCAGCTATCCTTGATCAAACTCTTAAATTAACTCTAATCAAATGGGTGTATTTGAAAATGGCGAGGCAGGCTAGTATTATAAGTAAGGACTGAGGCTCTGGAGTCAGACCCTTGGGTTCAAATTCTAGTTCTGTGTCTTAGGACCGGTGTGACCTTGACTCAGTTTCCTCACCTGTAAAATGGGGATAAATCTGGTATTTAACCCATGGAGTGGTTATGAGGATTAAAGGGGATCGTTTTTCCCACTGGTGGCACCTGAGGACAATGTGGGGCACAGATGTAACAGGGCAGAGCCTGGCCATGTCCTTATTAGAGAACGAGGACAATGCACTTATGGAGAGGACCCAGCGGATGAATAAACTAGACTCAAGCTTGCTCAACTTATGATCGCTGTAGGGCAAATCAGCTGTATATGCTCAATCTGGTTAGAGTTTTGTTGTGTTACTGAGGACAGCAAGTGCACAGAGCACGCTGCAGGTGTGACTTCTCACCTGTGTCACATGTGTCAGTACACTCGCAGACACCTGTCCCTTCCTTGAGCTCCTGTTATTACTGAGCCTTTTTCACCAACCCTTGCCACCATGAACACGCACAGGCCCCACTCTCTGTTCTCATTCTTTCAGGAAAAAAAACTTTTTTAGTCATCGACACTCTGCCTGGTAAGATGGGCTTTTTAATCTATCTGGCTTTGGGTGGAACCCCTAGGAAAGCAATTTACCCCAAGGGAGAAAACCCAACTCTCTGAGAAATCTTCTCCCTTCACTGCCAAAGGGCCCCTTGGCTCCAACAAAGCAGCCACACCCCACAGGCTCCGAACTCCCAGAGCAGACCATCAGCGCCACACAGGAGAACCAGGGCTGGGCTGCTGCTCCTTCTGAGCACCTTCTTCAAAATGGGCACCTTGTCAACAGTCTTCCCTAAAGATGGCTCATGGCTACCCCATGTGTGTAGGGTAGAACTGCTCCACAGGGTTTGCATGGCTGTGATCTATTGGAAGCAGATCTCCAGGCCTATCTTCTGAGGCGCCTCTGAGTGGTTTTGAACCACCGACCTTTCAGCTAGTAGTCGAATGCTTAACCATTTGCGCCCCCCAGGGACTCCCCATGCATAGGAATTGACTCGATGGCAACTAACAACAACCTTAAAGGGGATTAAAAGTTAAGGTGACGTGTTGATATGATAGTCATTAAGAATGGGATAAACCAATCTTAGAAGGAAGCAGTGCAAATTATGTGATGATCACATTAGTGGTCAGACATGAGACATGTGACAAAGATCTTTGAAGGGCGGGACCATTTTTCTGTGCTATCTCCTTCACCAGCCAATGGCACAGACTCTGCCCTCTAAGCCCAACTGCCCCCACCCCCAGCCTCCCTCCCTTTGTGACCTGGCTATTCCTCTCATTCCCCTGTGCCCACTGGGAAAGTATCAAAGAGGTTTTTTGGTCTTTAACCTATTCTCTCTGCAACCTTTCCCACTTCCACCCCATTTCCACCCTCAGTGCCACCAGGCACTATGACTGCCTATTCTCTAAACCAAAACCAAACCAGTTGCTGTTGAGTTGATTTTCCTACTCATGGCAACCCCATGTGTGCAGAGTAGAACTGCTGCATAGGGTTTTCAAGGCTGTGACATTTTGGAAGCCAATTGCCAGGTCTTTTTTCCAAGGCACCTTTGGGTGGGTTTGAACCGTCAACCTTTCAGTTAGTATTGAGTGCTTAAACATTTGTGCTACCCACAAACTCTGCCTACTCTCTAGTCCCTTCAAATTATCATAACCAGAAAGTATCTGGTCTCATGTTATTATTTAATTAAAACACCCTAAAACATTCCAAGTTATTTACCATATTTTTACCCAAATAATGTACGCCCTCGGTGGTTGTTTGCCAACCATGCCCTCCTCATGTGAGATATTTTCCTAAGTGTGCTATTCTAATTTTTTTACAGCAGCATGTTAGAAAAAAATTGGGATAGCGGGGCTTATGAAAATACCTCACGAGGGAAGGACATGGTTGGCAGACAAACGTAGAAGGCATGTGTTATTTGCGTAAAAATACGGTAAGTATTTAAGGAATGAAAGAGCAAGATGTCTATTAGGGGGAACTGAGACACTAGTTAGCAGATGGGGAGAATTGAAGGAAAATAGGGAAGTTGTCTGGTCCTGGAAAGCATATTATGCTTAAGAACTTAGATCACATTTTAGAGCCTCAGGGACCAGGTTGAAAGAGAGGGTGGACTCCTAGGCCCTAAGGTCCCCATCTCTCTGCCCAGATGCCAGGGATCTAAAGATCAGAGCCACTGCATACAGACGTGCAGTGCACAATTTATACAACTATATGGGGAACTTCTCCAGGAACATTTTCATTGTGTCTTCTCCCATGCTCCGTGACATCATTCTCATTCATAAAACCCTTTTTAAATGCCTACTATGTATGTGCCAGGCACTGTGCTAGGCATAGGAGAAATCAAGATCAATAAAATTCACCCTTCACAGTACACAGTCTAATGAAGAAGATAGATACCTGTAGATAAACATCGAGGACTAATAAAGTTATACACAAAATACAATAGAGACAGAAGAAGATTTAATGTAATCATAAAAGATCAGAAAGCTCCAAAGAGGGGTGACATTTCAGGCAGAGTCTCAAAGGAAGAAGGGTAATAATTCAGTAGACAGACAAGAATATTCTAGGCATAAAGCATAGACTGGGCCAAGGCACGGAGGCATGCAGGGCATTCCCAGCAATTTTGCTTGACTTCTACCCTTGATCTCCCCACCACATGTGGAATTCCCTTAGTTCCTTCTCCCTCACAACCACTTTGGCAATTCTGCCTCCCAAACTTTCCTTTGTCTCGAACTCTTTTCTCTCCAGGACTGGAAAGTCTAGAAAGAGATTCCTCAAATGTATGCAAAGCTAGGGGGTCCCAGAAGAGGAAGGATGTTCACTTGCCTGAACACATCCACTGGTGTACATGAGCCGTAAACCCTTTTGGAATAGATTTCCTCTCCTGCATGATATTCCCATTCACTCATTCAATTAGCAAACATTGGGTATCTCTTATGTCCCAGGTGTTGTGTGAGGAGATACATGGACAAACATGCAGTCTGCCCCCATGAAGCTTATTGGCATGTTCCGTGGTACATTTCTCCACGTGTTCATCTCCCTGGACCCAGAACAGTGATTGGCTCTGCTGAATCTAAAAGGTGGACAGAACATTCCCTTCCAGCCCAAGGACAAACTCAGCCCTCTTAACCAGCTTTAAAACATCAAGACCACCTCCCAAAACTTTTGAATGTGGTTTAGAGACCCCTGTGTGTTTGGGAGGAGTCCCTGAGTGGTACAAATGGTTAACATGCTCAGCTGCTAACTGAAAAGTTGGAGGTTTGAGTCTACCCAGAGGTGCCTCAGAAGAAATGTGTAGCAATTCACTTCCAAATATCAGAGATTGAAAAACAGTTCTACTCTGACACACATGGGGTCTCCATGAGTCAGAGTCAACTTTAGGTTTATGTGTTTGGGAGGGAGCATAGTGGTTCAGTAGCAGAACCCTTGCTTTCAAGTGGGAGACCCAGGTTCAATTCCCGGCCAGTGCACCTGATGCACAATTACCAGTCCAGGGATGGATGACTCAATAAGCAAGGTACACACGGGCTTACTTGTACTTACTAGCCTGTAGTGCACAATTTCACCTGTTTTTCACCACATCAAAGCTCAAGTAAGCCTGTGCATACCTTGCTTACTGTTTAATCCACCCCTGCCTACCATCCATCTGTCAGTGAAGATTTGTGTGTTGCTATGATGCTGAACAGGTTTCAATGGAGCTTCCAGACTAAGACTGGAAAGAAAGGTCTGGTGATCTACGTCCAAAAATCAGCCAGTGAAATCCCTATGGAGCACAAAGGTACAATCCCGTTGTGCATGGAGTCTCCGTGAGTTGGGGGCCTAGTGGACAACAGCTAACAACAATGTGTTTGGGAGAATATGGATGAGATACCAAAGATAAAATGAGGGAGGGAAAGACAGAAGAGGAAAGGAAAAACAGTTACTATCTTACATAACTTTGTCTAGTACCCACTAAGAAAATGGAGGAAAATTACTGTATTGTAGCCATAGGCCTCTACCTTCAACCGTACACAGATCAATGTTTATTGGCCTTGACCATTCTTTTTGTCTATTTCTTCATTTTTCCTCATTATGCTTTTTTTTTTTCCTTCCTTCGACTTTAAAATAATATCTGTCTTAGACTGGGTTCTCTAGAGAAGCAAAACCAGTAAAGCGTATAAATATATATACAGAGAGAGATTTATATCAAAGAAATGGCTCACATGGTTGTAGAGGCTGGAACATCCCAAGTCCGTGGGTCAGGATAGAGGCTTCTCCTGTTAATGTAGCCAAAGGGGCTGGCGAACCCAAGATTGACAGGTCAGACAGCAGGGCTCTTGCTCACAGGATGCAAAGATCAATCAATCCCAAGACTGGCAGGCAAGATTGCAGGTAAGCTGCTAGCTCAAGTCCCAAGTACCAGAGGTCAGACGAACAGGCGCCAGCTGCAGGATCCAGAGGGAGAAAAGCCCAGGAGCCTTGCCAGAATGTCCACTTAGCAGGCCACACACCCAAGGAAACTACCTTTCAGTTGATTGGCTGCTCACTGCAGACCCTGTCATGGAGGTGATCACATTATATCAAATCTCATCATGGAAGTGATCACAACATTATACGACTGCCAAACCACTGAGAATCATGGCCCAGCCAAGTTGATGCACAACCTTAACCATCACAATATCTTAGGATAGAAAAGTATGTCCTATATCTTATTCTTCTGGATCCTATTTAATATGTAGTTATCCAAAGTTTATACTTTATTCAAATATGAAATATCAGTAAGCTCTACGTCAATAAAAAAGGAAGACGTTATTTATTAATATCAAATGTTTTTAGTGTATAAAAGAATGTCTGTAGAAGGCAGCATGGGTGGAAAGCCCATAAATCTATGGCAATTTAACTAAGGGTTCAAGCCAGTCCCAAATGAAACAGTATTTAAAAACCTTCAGTATTATCTTAAAAAAAAAAAGAAGGAGCAATTGCCAAGAGACAGTTGTTTAATCCAATAAAGTAATGATCTGTGCGAACTCTAATTATTGTATTTGTAAAACAATAGTGTATAATTTGTGGGCATTTCTCCCCTCTTTCTAACACAATAAATGATTCATTTCATGAAAACCTTTTGTGTTTTCTTGAGAAGATTTGGACCAAAATAATACGAATAAGGGATCCTTGGAAGATTTATCTGAAATCAAATGCAGTTGTCATTCTATATTGATAATCTTTGCTATTCATTATCGTATTCAGCGCATCATTTATATGCAGATGACGCTATCGTTTATGGTAGTAGATTATGCTGGATAAAGCTTATTATTATCTTCAAGCTGATTTAAATGAGCTTTAAGATCATCTGGCACGATCTAAATGACTCTTCAATATTAATGAAACAAAGATCATGTTATTTGGCTCAAAATAAAAAGTTGGAGGAACTGAAAAACTGGCAAGCTGCATGACCTTAGAGAAGGTAGAAAAATGTCAAACATCTATGATTTAGGCATGTGTCATTCCTTCACCTGTAACTGATAATACAACCAATCAGCACTGAAGGGTAGAAAAATCCCAACTCCCAGTCAAGTCCATATAGCTATTTTTTTTTTTTTTTTTAAGAAAAGATAGTTTTCCATGTCTGCATCGATGCAATTATGTGCTTTGGGTTTTGTTGGTGTTATTTATCTGAAAGCAGCTCACCATTCGTCAGCCAAGTTAAAGATGCTTTATCCTCTCTATCTGGACAGATTTGCCTTGAATTATATATCTCATAAACATTACCGTCTGTCATCTTTTAAACAATTGGCTAAAAATTAGAAGACTCTCAACATTTTGCTGGCATAATAGCTTCCCTCCCACTCTATTCCCCAATATCAGACCACATAACTCTTCTTTTTCAGTCATCGACTTTTCCTGAGTAAAACTGGGTGACTGGGGAGAAGAAGCGAGAGCTGAAGAGAAGCCGTGCTTTGACGGCCCCTAGTATTCAAGCTCTGCGTGTAAGTGCATGTGCTTGGGTGCATGTGGGCTTGCATTCATGCGCATGTGCATGCGTGTGTGTGCATGTGTGTGCACGAGTATGTGCATGTGTGTACGCCAGCGTGTGTGTGCCTGTGTGGGTGCATGTGAGTGTGTGCCCACACACGAGGGCACTCGTGGGCACGTGCTTCCTTAAGTTGGAATATGTCTTAAATTATGTAGATGATCTTTCTGGACCCCTCTTGCCCTCAGACGGCTCACTGAATGGATGGAAAATCCCGTAGTTGTCAGCCAGGTGTATAATGGGATGCCTAGGGTGCCATGGCTGAGGCAATAGCAAGCCATTTCCCTAGCTGGCTTCCCCAGACAGGAAGTGGCTCCTCACTTCCTCTATTTTTCATTAGCCTTGCATTTCTTTTTAATTTTGTGAGCGTGTTTTTTATTATGGTAAAATACATATTAAATAACATTTGCCATCGTAACCATTTCAAGTGTACAATTCAGTGGCATTAATTGTGTTCACCGTGTTGTACGACCATCACCACTATCCACTTCCTAAATCCAGTTGCTCACAGAGCTGGACCCCTCTGCCTCCACACAGGCTGAGCACCAGGCCTGGCCTGCAAAGATCGCCCTGCCCCTGGCCAGTGATTACAAAACCATCTTAAGAACAAGGGGTACACAAGAAAATGATGAGAGTGTTCTCAGGTGGAGAGCCACTTTGTTATTATTGCTGTTAATGGTTTTCCTTTACCACAAACTGCCTAACTCTTGAAAGGTTCATTCAGTTATCAGTTTAACTGAGACATCTCTATGGTCTAATCATCTCTAGGGCCTAATCCCTGGGGGGTGCAAACAGTTAAGCACTCAGCTACTAACCAAAAAGTTGGCAGTTTGAACCCACCCAGAGGTGCCTCAGAAGAAAGACCTGGTGACCTGCTTCCAAAAGGCCACAGCCATTGAAAACCTATGGGGCAGTTCTACTCTGACACATGTGGGTTGCTGTGAGTCAGAACTGACGCAATGGCAACTTTGTGGTGGTGGTGATGACCTATTTACACCCACTAGCAGCAATTGCTGCTTTTGGGGTGCAGAGATTTCATTTACAGGGGACTCCTGAGGGCATCCCTTGGACGGTTTATGTACATGTGCCTAAAATCTTATGCATGTTCGTAACATTGCCTCTCACTTGGAGATTTTCCTCCATCTGCCCCTTTAGCTGCAATATCCCTGAGCATTAATATTCCCACACAATCATATCTATGTCAGATGGTTCTTCACTTGTCTCTCTTGCTAAGAGAAGCAAGGTCCCTCCCCCGTCTCAGCATATTTTCCCTCCCGTGTCACTGACAAGACTTGTATCACATGCTCATTCTAAACTGGACACAATGACTGAGTTACCACAGCCTGACAGAGGAATCAAGACTCACCTTCAGGGCTGGGGAGGGCTTAGCCTCTCCTGAAGCACATGGCTGCTGGTACTCAGCCAAGTGGGTTGTGCATCGAGGAAGAAGGGGGTAGTAGAGGGCAATAATGACTGTTGGGTAGACAGTCACTGGACTTTGTCCCGGTGGAGTTCAGATGTGTACACAGTTCTAACATAACAATAAGGGTTCTAGATGAGGTATGAATAAAGTGCTACAGGAGTACAGAGAGGGAGTGATGGAGTCTTCCCGGGAGAGTTAGAGAAAGTGTTACAGAAAAGATAACTTTTGAACTGGGCCTTGAAGGACAGTTTCAAAATTAGTCACCTGAGACAGCATGGTCTAGCTAAGCTTTGCTGGTAGGTGACTGGGTTCTGTACACTTCTGCATAGATGAGAAGCTCTTCAGGCGGCTGCATCTTTAGAGACAGAACTATATCCTCTCCATGGCTCTTCCCAGCTATGCTTTCTCACTCTCAGTCCCTTACCACCCTCCTACAAGGGTACGGAGAGGATGTCTATTTGAGCCAGCAACCAAACACATCTTTAATTTCTTGCTGTGTGTAGCCACTACCTATCCATCCGTTCATGCACCTACCCATGCTCAACCCTTCTCCAATTCGACAACCCACTTGGCTGAGTACAAGCAGCCACGCGCTTCAGGAGAGGCTGGGCCCTTCCCAGCCGCAAAAGTGAGCCTTGATTCCCCTATCAGGCTGTGTCCAGTTTAGAATGAGCATGTGATGCAAGTCTTGTCAGTGACACAGGAGGGAAAATATGCTGAGATGGGGGAGGGGCCTTGCTTCTCTCAGCAAGAGAGACAAGGGAAGAACATTCTGACACAGATGTGATTGTGTGGGAATATTAATGCTCAGGGATACTGCAACTATCTTGTGGCCATGAGGGGACAAATTGGAGACAAAAGCAAACATGCTGAGGAAGGAAGAACTGAAAGATGGAAAGAACTTGAATCCTTGATGATGCCACTGAACCAGCCCACGGACCACCCCATTTCTGGACCCTTTGTCCATTCTGAATTGTGTCTTCTGTGACTCACGGACAAAAGCATCCTAATCGATATGTTTTCTAAACCTTCGCTGTCTAATACAGTAGCCATTCACCACATGTAGATGCTTAAATTTAAACTTCAATTAATTAAAACTAAATAAAATTTACTTATTTGCACCAGCCACATGCCAAATGCTCAATAGCCACATGTGGCTAATGGCTATGATATTCGATAGTGCAGAATTTTAGAGCACTTCCCATGCATCAGAAAGTTGTATTGAATAGCACCACTCTAAAGTGCAAACTCGTTGAAGGCAGAAACCAGACTATATTCATTTTCATATTGGAGCCCTGGTGGCGCAGTGGTTAAGAGCTTGGCTGCTAACCAATAGGTGGGCAGTTCGAATCCACCAACCTCTCCTTGGAAACCCTATGGGGCAGTTCTACTCTGTCCTATAGGGTCACTATGAGTCAGAATTGACTCAAAAGCAACGGGTTTTTTTAGTTCCTAGTAGATCATCATGTAAAAAAGAAAAATTGATAAATAAAAGAATGAATGGTCTAGTATCATCTGTTTGGCAGGAGCTGGTCCTACAGGGTTGTTACAAATTTTTACAAGTGGACACATACCTCCCCATCCCACTGACTCTTGAGTTCACCCAGGTGGCAAAGCTCTGTGGTTACGGACACCGAATCACTCACTGTCTTAGTTTCTTAGTGCTGCTGTAACAGAAATATCACAAGTGGATGGCCTTAATGAATAGAAACTAATTTTTCACAGTCTAGGAAGCTACAAAGTCTGAACTCAGGGCACTGACTCCAGGGGAAGGCTTTTTCTCTCTGTCCACTCTGGAGGAAGGTTTTATCTCAGCGTCCATAACCCCAGCGTTTCTCAGTTCCATGGCAATCTTCATGTGGCATCTATCTTACCCCGATTGTGCTTATTATCTCTGCATCTACTAAAAAAAATCCCAAAAAACAAAAACCTGTTGCTGTCAAGTTGATTCCAACTCATAGTGACCCTATAGAACAGAGTAGAACTACCTCATAGGGTTTCCAAGGAGTGGCTGGTGAATTTGAACTGCCAACCTTTTGATTAGCAGCCAAATGCTTAACCATTGCACCACCAAGGCCCTGTCTCTGCATCTAGGCTGCTCTTTTTATCACTGAAAAGTGATTAGGTTTAGGATACACCCTACACTGATATGACCACATTAACACAACAAAGGAAACTCTATTTCTAAATTGGATTACCTGCGTAGGTATAGGGGTCAGGACTCCAACATATATTTTGGGAGACACAATTCAATCCATAACACTCACTGTGTCCACCCCACTCATCTCCTGCTCTCCTCAAGCTGCTCCCTTTGCTGTCTCTTAGCCATCTCTAGGGGTCTGACTTTTCTCACTAAAAAGCCCCCTGGCTTTCTTGCCTCTGAAAGACACAGAGACAGATAAAATAGCCATTTGGTCCCGTGTTTGCTCCACTGTCCGGGGCAGTGCAGCCATAAGAATGGTGTCCACGCAGACAGAAGCTGCCCACACACCAGCCAGACATGACAACATTCCAGCCTCACCTGTCGAGAACTAGAGGACCCACAAGGACAGTGCTCCTCAACTCCAACCTGGTATTTGTCCTGCTGCCAAGCATGCTTCATCACCGAGGCCCAGCATTATTCCAGCTCTCAGGGTAAGAGAGTGCACTTGGAATAAAGCCCTGGATGAAAGTAAAGGTCGCACATTGGATAGAAACTTCTGCCGAGGCATCCTACTGCTTCTGTAGAGTTCAAATGCAGGGTTGACTGTGGTGTCCTGGATGAATGGCTCCCGAACAAGCCAAGCTGAGTCTCTCCTCCAGCCTCCTGTACCCGGAAGGAACCCTGACTTCTCCCTCAGAGATGTCTACCTTCCCTTGTTGACTGGCTTAGGAAAATATCTCACAGATGCCTGATATGGTATAAATTAGGGTTGCTCCTGCCCTCTCCCAATTCTCATGACTTCCCATGCCCAATGAGATGCATAAGCACTTCAAATAGTAACTGAGTTTTGGAGTTTTTGCTCTCATAGCAACTTAAAAGTCTTTCGTTATAGGGTCACTCACCAAAGGAGGCTGAAAACTCAGCCCTTTGGATTTATCCCAGTTCTTTTAAGACAGCTCTCAATGCATCTCCCCCAGAAGAACTGCTATATCTGTATCCTCGCCCTTTCCATCCACTCTCTTACCCCTTAGTGTATCTGTTTCCTAGGCTGCTGTAACAAAGTACCACAAACTGTTGTTGTTTTTGTTAGGTGCCATCGAGTCAGTTCCAACCCATAGCAACCCTATGTACAACAGAACGAAATACTGCCCGGTCCTGTGCCATGTTCACAATCATTGTTATGCTTGCGTCCATTGTTGCAGCCACTGTATCAATCCATCTTGCTAAGGGTCCTCCTCTTTTTCACCAACCCTCTACTTTACCAAACATGATGTCCTTCTCCAGGGACTGATTCTTCTTGATAACATGTCCAAAGTGTATGAGATGTAGTCTCGCCATCCTTTCTTCTAAAGAGCATTCTGATTGTACTTCTTCCAAGATGGATTTGTTTCTTCTTTTGGCAGTCCATGGTTGTCATGGATTGAACTGTGTCCCCCAAAAAAATGTGTGTAGCAACTTGGCTAGGTCATGATTCCCAGTATTGTATGATTGTGTTATCTGATGTGATTTCCTTATGTGTTGTAAATTTCCAGATTATATGTGACCTCCTCATGTGTTGTAAATTCTATCACTGTGATGAGGTTATACTGATGAGGTTGACAAGATCATTGTCTTAATGCAATCTCTTTTGAGATATAAAAGAGAGAAGTGAGCAGAGACACATGGGAACCTCATACCACCAAGAAAGCAGTGCTGGGAGCAGAGCGTGTCCTTTGGACCTGAGGTTCTTGTGCAGAGAAGCTCCCAGACCAAAGGAAGACTGATGACATGGACTTTCCTCCAGAGCCAATGGAGAAAGCGTTCCCCTGGAGCTGATGCCCTGAATTTGGACTTGTAGCATACTGGACTGTGAGAGAATAAATTTCTCTTGTTAAAACCATCCACTTGTGGTATTTCTGTTGGAGCAGCACTAGATGACTGAGACAATGGTATATTCAATATTCTTTGCCAACACCACAATTCAAAGGCATCAGTTCTTCTTTGGTCTTCCTTATTCATTGTCCAGCTTTGGCACGCATATGAGGCAATTAAAACCACCATGGCTTGGGTCAGGCTCACTTGTCCCCTCATCATTTTTAATACTTTAAAGAGATCTTTTGCAGCAGATTTGCCCAAAGTAATGCATCATTGATTTCTTGATTGCTGCTTCAATGGGTGTTGATTGTGGATCCAAGTAAAATGAAATCCTTGACAACTTCAATCTTTTCCCCATTTATCATGATGTTGCTTATTGGTCCAGTTGTGAGGATTTTTGTCTTCTTTATGCTGAGTTGTAATCCATAACTGATAACATCCTCAAAGATCCTATTTCCAAACAAGGTCACATTCACAGGTACTGTGGGTTAGGACTTCAACATATCTGTTTGTGGGACACAATACAATCTGTAACACCCACTTATATACTCACCTCACAAGCACACACACGGTTTTATCTAGGCCAAGCATTGCCAAAGCAGACTATTTTAGATTCTGATCTGTTTAGGCCACTTGGATATGGATGCGGGGATGCTATCTGAATCCCAGAGATATATGATCCTGTGTTTTTTTCTGGGATGCCCAAGAAGGGTCCCTACCAAGACGCCAAAGATACAGGCCTCACATCTTTCAGATAGGGACTGGTGGTGGGTGTATGTCTACCACAGAGGCCTAGCTCTGTTGACCCTTAGGTTTGAAGAGGGATTTTATTAAGCAATGCTTGACTTTAATTAGTACCTTTATAGTGCATTGCTTTCATGGGGTTGAGCTTATGCATATTAACTTTGAACTGCAGTGTGCCATGTGTGAAGGAGAAGGATTTTAATTCAGCCAAGCCAAGGGTGAAATGTCCAAGAGGGAAGAGAGCTAAAAGGGGACTGAGGTTGGGCTCCATTTTCACCTTAGGCCTTGTCTATCTAGAATATGACCTGTGAAGTAGCTGGGCAGCAAAAGCCTTCTGGGTTCAACTAGAAGCTGTCCAATCTATGTTCCACCTTGAGGTCTGTCCAAAGTTCCAGCTTTGCAGTCAGAAAGACTCAGGTTCAAAATGAGCTCCTTCAATTTATTAGGTGTCTTAGGGCACATCTCTTAGTTTCTCTGAGCCTCAGTTTCCTCGCTTCTTAAAATAAAGATTATAACAATGGAATCTTTCTTAAAGAGTTGCTGTAAAGATATAGAGATAGTGCACGTATGTGTGTTTAGCACAATTCCTGGCACCATCTTAAATGCTCAATAAATTAAAAGGTCATTACTCTCAAAATATAAGTCAAACAATGTCATTTGTCTGTTTAAAACCCCACAATGACTCCCCATCTCACTCAGAGTAAAAGGTAAAGTTCTTACAATGCCTACAACACCCTCATGATCTGGGGCCCCCACCCATTCTTCTCTGGCTATTCACCCTTTATACATGCTGCTCCCCACTGGCTTCCGTGTTGTTCCTTGAACAGGGCCTTTGCACTGGCTGGTCTGTCTGCCTAGACCACTGCCCCACTGATATCTGCACAGACCACTCTCTCACCTGTTTTAAGTCTTTGCTCAAACATCACCTTCTGAGTGAGGCCTTCGCTGACCACCCTCTTTAGGAGTCTAGCCTGCCCTTCTCCCTCTGTATGTTCTATCTCCCTTACCTGGTGTTATGGATTGAATTGTGTTCTCCAAAACTTTATATTGAAGTCCTAATCCCTGTGATGGGCTCAAGCATAGCAACAATTGTGCGGATGGTGCAGGAATGGGCAGTGTTTCATTCTGTCGTACATAGGGTCGCTATGAGTTGGAACCAACAGCACCTAACAACAATGGGATCCCTGGTACCTATGAATGTGACCTTGTTTGCAAATAGGATCTTTGAAGATATTAGCAGTTAACATGAGGTCATACTGGAGTAGGATGGGTCCTAAAATCCTATTGGAGTTGTGTTTTATAAAAGAGAAGAGACACAGGGGCGGACAAAGGGATGTTGGCTACAAGCCAAGGCAGCTACAAGCCAAGGAATGCCTGGGGTCACCAGAAACTGACAGAGACAATAAACAATCTTCCTCAAGAGCCCTTGGAGAAAACATGGCCCTGCCGACACCCTGAATTTGGACTACTAGCCTCCAGAACTCCTAGATAATAAATTTCCATTCCTATAAGCCAGGTAACTCATGGCCAGCACCAGCACTGTTGTGCCCTCAGTGGTATGAGCAGCAGCAAGGCAGAGTCCCAGCTCCCCAACTGCTCCCTCCTCCAAACTCCCGAGGAACCAGCAGCCTCTGATCAGCAGCCCCTTCTCAGGGGTCTGGTCCCACTCTGTGGGTTATTCTTCCAAGCTTCTAGATTCGATCATCGCAACTTCTCTCTTGTCCCCAGCCTGGAGGTTGCACCCATGTCCCTGGGTGGCACGAACTGTTTGCGCTTGATTACTAACCTAAAGTCTGGTGGTTCAAACTTACCCAGTAGTGCTTCTGTAAAGATTGCAGCCAATAATACCCTATGGAGCAGTTGTACTCTGTAACACATGGGGCCACCATGAGTCAGCATCAACTCAATGGCAACAGGTTTTTTGGTTTTTGGAAGTGACAGTAGCAATTCCTCTGTGTGAGTTACCTCTGTGCTCTTTACCTTTTCAGTTCCAATGCCCGATTAACCAATTCTTTGTATTCATCTCTCCCTCTCTTCCCCTATCTAGAGTAGGTTTCTGATTTCCTGAACTGGACTGTGACTGATACACCTGGTTATCCCAGTGTGCTGTACAAATGTCACTTGCCATGTGTGTCAGGACAGTGACAGGGGCCCAGGGCAAGCAGCCAGTAGGCAAGACAGTCAGAATTCATTCACCAAAATAGACACCCAAGAAAATAATGCCAAAATTGGAGTCGAAAGGGGTGCTGGAGAGCACTTAGTTGTTGGAGGCAAATGCCCGAGTCTTCCTAGGACCAGACATGCAGGCCAGCAATGACTTTCATTGCCTCTGAATCCACAAAGCATTTCAGAATGGCAGGAAGAATCTTCTTGTTCCTGCTCCAAAGTCAGGTTATTATGACACAGGAAGGTTTAAGTTCAGTCTTCTTTAAATATTAAAAGTAAAAAGTCTGAAACTGCAGTCCCATATTCAGCTTATCTTTTTCTATTAATCAATTACCCACTATTTATTGAGCACCAGTAGGTGCCCTGCCCAGAAAGATACGCATTTGCAAATGAGGGTGGAAGGTAGCCCCTAGATATGCATTCATTTCCCTTTACAACCCTACTGGGCTTTCAGTGGCTGCTCAATAGGCACTTTCCATAATTTCCCATTGTTGTTGGGCTATTTTTATCCTTCCCGTATGAATCAAAGTGTGATGTATGATCCCACAGTTAAAATCTTTATTCCGGCAAAGCCATTATTGTTTATTTATTTGATATCTTCCAAAAAACCTTCACGGTTTGTTCCCCCATCTTGAAATAAAATTGAAATGATCTCATCACTAAATAACTCATGCTGAATGCACAGAAGTAAATGGCATCTGTCCGTGGAGAATTTACAAAACCAGCAACTTGGAAAATCAGATCAGCCTTACTCCTCGCAATTCAGACCCCTTGAGAAGGAGAGACGCTGAGGTGTTCTTAACACTAGGCTTTGACCAGAATTGGTTGGTTCAGGGCAGGAAGCGAGAACAGCATTCCAGATGGCCTGATGCAATATTAATCATTTACGGCAAATATGTCCTGAGTAATGTCAACATAAAGGACATCATGTCTGGTAAAGTGGAAGATCAGTGAAAACAAGGGAAACCCTCCACGGGATGGATTGATATGGTGACTACGACAACGAGCAGCTACTGATGATTGTGAGGGTGGCACAGGACTGAGCAATGTTTCCTTTTGTTATACATAGTCGCCATGAGTCAGAGGCCACTGGACTGCAACTAAAAACAATAGTAATAATACTTTGTAGTTCTTCAGTAGAGCTCAAAATTCTCTGCTCATATTAACCCATGAGTTTTCAAAAGTTTCCCTAACGTGAAGGAGGCTTTACTTGGCTACTACTCTTTTCCCTATTTTTCAGCTGGATAAAAGTGAGACAGGAAAAGACAAACTTTTCCGTATCTCTCAACTCACTCGTGCAAGGTTGAGCTTTAACCCAACCCTCTCTCTTGTCTGCTGGCCACAGCTCCGTTCTCCAGCCTGAGCAATATAATATTACTGTTAAGAAGACATTTTTCAAAGAACAATTAACTTTTGATTGTCCAGTATTAATGTAGAACAGATTCTACACAGAAAATTTAAACCCACATATATTCCAATATCCAATAGTAGTCATTAATGTCAACCTGTTCAAACACTTCAGACTCCCCATCAGCCTCTGCTGTTTTTCTTTGAGGAAAATTCTAGCTGTGTTATGAATTCATTTTTTATCTTTAACTATTCATAAAATATCTTGGGGTTGGGAAAGCCCATGCTTCTTTTTGATAAAATCATGATAAAGTGTGTAAGTATTCCTACAGAAAAAATGGAGCTTCTATATCCTTGACTTATTTGTAAATTGCAAATATTAAATTGGTATTTTATAACATGGATCTGACATGCAGAATGGTTGACGTAGTTTTTGATAATCATCTGTTTTAAAAAGAAGTAGATATATTTTCCTAGGAGTAAATCAACTGGAACCCACTAAAAAATTAACTTAAAAGCATAGCACTAGGTCTTATAGCCCATTTAATCTAATAGTTTCTAATAGTTTCTTTTCTGTCTTTCTTTCCTTTTTTTGTTAGCAGCAGAACTCTCTTTTCAAAAACAAACTAGTATGAAAGTTTGTCATATAATAAATAAAAGGTGAGCTTCTCTGATTGAAGGAGGGGCAGATTTTGAACCCTGTCCTCTAAGCCTCCCTCTTGCCCCTTGAATTTCCAAGGAAAACAGTATGAAAACCAAGTCCTATTCCAATCTTTTCATTTTACCAACTTGGAAACTGAGGCCCAGATGGAAAATATTGCCATGGCCGAGGTTGAGCATTTGATGACACAGCCAGGACTGGAGCCCAAGTCCCCTGATTCCTGGTCCACAGACTTTACCTTCAGCACGCTGTGTTGGTCATACTCACCTTCTTTTCCCATGTAACAAGTTGGGCCCCAGATCAGCTTCAATGCTTCATTCAGCTCTGAAGCTTTCACCACCAAGAACACACCCATGTGGCAAGATACGTATGTCAGCATCATTTACGTTGAGCAGATCTCTTAACTGCCCAAAATTTTTTGACAGATTTCCACACATCAGCTCAAAATCCTAGGGTTATTTGCTGAGTCCTGAGTGGCACAAATGGTTAAGCGCTCCACTACTAGCTGAAAGATTGGTGGTTTGAACTCACCCAGAGGTGCCTCTGAAGACAGGCTTGGCAATTTACTTCTGAAAGGTCACAGAACAATTTATTCCTGAAACCCCTACAGAGCGGTTCTGCACACATGGGGTTGCCGTGAGTCAGAATCCACTCAGCAGCAACTAACAACAACAACAATAATGTTATTTGCCATGGTAAAATATCCTTATACTCTAATTCAGTGGACTTCTGTGTGCCTTTATAATTACTTGAGGGATTTGTTAAAAATACAGATGCTATGGTTTGAATTGTGTCCCCAAAACTTTACGTTGAAGTCCTGACTCCTGGAATCTGTGGATGTCACCTTGTTTGCAAGTAGAGTCTTTGAAGATATTATCAGTTAACATGAGATCATACTGGAGTAGGTGGGCCCTAATCTAATACGAGTGGTGTCCTGTAAAAGAAGGGAAGAGACACAGAGACAGACAATAGCCATGTGAAGATACACCCACAAGCCAAGGAACACCTGGGGCCACCAGAAGCTGAGAGGGACAAGGAGGGGTCTTCCCCCAGAGATTTAGGAGAGAACGTAGCCCAGCTGACACCCTGAATCTGGACATCTAGCCTCTGGAACTGTGAGATGATAAATTTTCATTCTTATAAACTACCCAGTTTGTGCTGTTTTGTTACAGCAGCCCTAAGAAACTCATACAGTAAAACTTGTGAAAGCTGGAAACTGTGTAAGGCAGAGACTGTCAGAGAAGGAAAACGCAAACATTTTCCATTAAAATGAGAGGTAGAAAAGTGGTAAGACTACACCCTGTCAAAGGCAGGTGTCTTTAAACCCTTTCCCAAATGAACTAAAGTTGGTTCAAACTTCAGGAATCACGAACTTTTCAACAGCTTTCAATCTGACAAGAGCATTATCCCCTGATCCCCAGATTCAGAGCATCATACCCCAGAAAGTGTCTTGCTCTCACAGTGGCATTCTGGTATGATCATCTCAGGTGGCCACAACAGGGAAAAGCAACAAGAACCAATGTAAGCAGCAAAACTCTGTTCTTATGCAAATGGCTTCCACAGAAAATTAGGCAAGCAATAAGGGCATACAAAAAGGTTTTGTGTGCAGCAAAAAAAAAGAAAGTCTCTTGGAGCTAGATCATCTAAATTTGAAAGTTGCACTAGCTTTCAAACTTTATGTGTTCAACTAGTATAGAGGTCAACCTAAGCTGCTGGGAAGCCAGAAGGATGTTAAGAATTCAAGGTGAAGATCAGATCTTGTACTGAGAAGTCCCTGTGCCACACTGTACCAAAACTAGGTTTTTGTTGTTGTTGTTTGGTTGGTTTTTTACTGGTAATTATTATTATGATAATTCATCTAACTAGGAATAAAATAGGGCATGATTGTTTACTGATGCCGGTTTCCCCAGACATGCAGAGAAATGAGGAGAAGAATCTCAGAAGTTTTACTCTTGGCTAAATGTAATAATTTCCTCAATTAACCAGCAATAAACATAGCAACAAAATAATTTGCCTTTACATTATACAATAGCTGTAAATAGACTTCTTACACCTCCTTGTGTGGAAAAATCAAGGTGGAGACAGGCTGCCAAGGAACTGAAAACATCTTGAGTTTGGTTCCTATCTGAAAAGATACAGTCCTTAGGAACCTACTCACATTGTCAGCTGTGGCGTGAGACTTCCAAATGCTATTCTTGGTTTCTCTCCTCCGTACTGAACCCTTTCCAAGGCCAAGAGATTGTGGGTTGAGTTGTGGTGAGATAAAAGATGCTTCTGAGAGCTTAGAGGGAAAGCTTACAGGAACACAGGGGAGAGCAGAGTGAGTTGAGTCAGAGGAGGTAGCAGTGCAGCTGGGTTTTCAGGTGAAGCCTTAATATACGCTAGGAATTGACAATGGCCGGTGAATACTCTGTGATCAGCGCAGAGCACTCCCTTAGAAAGGGAGCTGCTAGGCTGCTCCTGTGTCAGGTGCAGGGAGCCCAGGAGCACTGTGTGAGGGGGTACAGGGGCACGTGACATCTTCACATACATCCTAGAAGAAAAGCTATTTGTAACTGCCAAATTTATATGAAATTAGCCAAATGTATAACATAAACCACATTGTAAAGCATAAGCTACAACCCTGTTTCTTCTACAGCAGGGCAGAGACTGCAATTTTTTTCCCTCAAAGATGAGTTTGAAAAGAGAAACTATGAGCAACTTTGTCCAAACAAAATCTTTTTTTTATTGTTATAAAGACAAACAGGTTTTTTCCTCTTAGTGGCCATATCTCTTTGATACCCTCTTTCATTCTCGTTTACCTCTGCCTCATCCCTTACCTCACTAGGAATTTCTGGAAGAGGCTGGACAGGAGATAGTAATGTCTCCCTATTACGAGATGTGACCTTGTCCCAACAGGCGACAACGTTTGTGTTCAGGACCAAGGACAGTAGCCCACATATGGAAATTGCCGCTGCTCCCTACCACCCTCCCTACTTCTCAACATTTTTGTCACATTATGACTGTGAGCAGAGGGTGGTAGACCAGATGGTTCAGATTAGAAACTAAAACGGGGTTGAATCATCATATAAGAAAAGGTCCAACCAAAGTCTAATTTTTACCAGTAATAAAACACATCCAAATTCAAGGTGGAACCTGTAAATGTTAGTGTTTATTCACTGTTTCCTTTGGTAAGTTTCTAAAGCTGACTGAGTTCTGAGGATGGCAATTACAGATTTGGGAAGGGTGGCTGAGTACCGTGGTAAGGGCCCCATGGCCACAATGGTAGCCACGTGCTCCCCCTTGGTCCTTGTCCCACCACCAAGCTGGCTCTGCCCCACTTTAGTGTGTTCTCAAGTTCGTCAGAAGGTTCAAGATCAGTCTGAGACAAGGCATAAGGACCCAACAAACAATCCCACTGGCCAAATCTGGACCCACTAGTGTCTTGGAGTTAAAGATTCAATTCTCAAGAAGCCTTACATATAAGAAACTTGCTTCTTTTTCCACCTTCTGGAGTAAGGTCAGAGCACGTGCATCTCCTGGAATAATGTGGTTTTGCAAGATAGAACAGAAGGTTCAGAGGATGTAGATACCCTACAATGCTGTTAAATACTTTTATTTACAGAAATGAATGCTAGGAACCAGGATTAATTGCTGCAAAATGGAGAAAGTAGAAACTTATTAAAAGTGAAAATTTTAGCATGCTATCAAAGGGCTGGTGCTCCCTTTGTTGGCGCCCTTCACAAACAGAAAGAGGTTATATCATGGAGGGATTGTTCTTCTCCTGATTTAGTCACTCTCTCTCTTGCTCTCTCTCTCTCTCACACACACACACACACACACACACACACCATACACCACATCTCAATACACCTAGAACACCAAGGTTAGAGGAGAAAGATAAACAGATGGAAGATGCTAGCTAACCCCAGCTTACCGTGTCCATTTTCTCCATTTTAAAGGAAGAAATAAAAGCTGGGGGAGTTCAGGTGGATAAAGAACTTACATCAAAACAAACAAACCCTCTGCCATCGAGTCCATTCCAACTTACAGCTACCCCATCAGGTTTCCAAGACTGTAAGTCTTTTCGGAAGCAGACTGCCACATCTTTCTCCTGTGGAGCCGCTGGTGTTTTTGAACCATGGACCTTTCGGTCAGTAGTCAATTGATTTAACCACTGCGCCACCAAGGCTCCTTCTAGAACCTATATCAAACCTAACAAAAGAACCAGGTGCCAAGGGTCATGCTCCAGGTATTGCCAGGGTCAGACAAAACCAAACAGCAAATGGTCACTGCCCAGTAGAATGTTTGGGGAAGGAGAAGCTGGAGCAGCAGCCCAGTGACATGGCCTAGCTGGCTGGCTGCAGGCTTCCACCGGAACCTGCTTGGGTTCACAATTCGCTCCCTGGATAGCCTCACGGTAAAGAACGCTGGAGTCTCGGCTTGGTGTTCTTTCAAACAACACTCACAGAGCCCTTATTATATCCTGGGCCATAGCACCCAAGTTACGGCAATAAATAAGAATGGAGATAAATGGAAAGAAGCTAGACAAGAATGACTGCTTGCCATGATCCCCCATGATTATTTTTTAATAAATAAACATTAATTTTAATAACAAAACTAAAAACATTTTTACAAACAAAACCCACATTTTATGGCCATTTTAATCATGGAAAATAAAAATTGACTCATTACTTTTTGCCACAGCAAAGTTCTCCTCTGTGACACTGAATTGCTATTAAGCTTCCTTCTGTATTCTCGACACCTCTCAAGTCTGTTCTGTTGGATAAGATAGTTTGGTCTCTCTGGTTGAGAAACTTTGACTTTCATTATCCTCCCTAACAGAAAACTTCCCTCACATTTTTCTAACCCCTTTTCCCCCAAATAAAATCTCTCTCTTCCACCTTGGTTTTCTTCCTTGAAAGGATTACGCTCCAGGGGAACAAGACCCTGCACAGCCTGTTTAGGGGAAGTTGTCAGTTCTCTGCTTTTTCCAAGTTTTATTAATGTGGGCAGGACCTTTAGGAAAGGGGTGGTGGGGGCTGGAATTAATATGCTCTGATCTGTCATGGATTTAAAATAGGGATGTGGCACTTGGTTTGTTTAACCCCTGCTGTTTTTATCCCTCAGAAGTTCTGTGTACTCTTACCAAATCAGCCATTCTAAACAGTTGGGTTTTTAGCAATGCAATATGTTGGCATCATCTTTCTGCATAATAAGCAATCTTGCTATCGATTCCCCCAGGCAACTGGTGTGTAATTTAGTTGGATTTCAATATTGTCACGAAAAACTGTGGTCTTATGGAAATGCTTATGTAGGATGGGTTTCCCCCGCTTCCCTACTTCATGGGTTCTGGTAACCCCCATGGAGGTGGCACACTGGTTAAGTGCTCGGCTAGGAAATGTTCATGGTTCGACTCACCCAGTAGTTCCTCTGGATAAAGATCTGGTGATCTGCTCCTATAAAGATTACCCGTTGCCATCCAGTCAATTCCAACTTACAGCAACTCTATAGGACAAAGTAGAACTGCCCCATAGGGTTTCCAAGGAGCAGCTGGTAGATTTGAACTGCTGACCTTTTGGTTAACAGCCAAGCTCTTAACCTATAAAGATTACAGCCTGGAAAATCCTATGGGGCAATTCTACTCTGTCACATAGGGTCACTATGACTCAAAATCAACTCAATCGCACCTAACAACAACAAGGGTTTGCCCTGAAAAATTCTTCTCAAGCTATTTCTTTAGGAACCCGTCTCCTAGGAATGGATTGATCTAATCATACTTATTTTCCCTTCAAAAGAAAGATCTTCCCCTGGGGTCACTGAGGCAGGACTCTTGTGCTTACTTTACAGGGGGAAGACTTAGCCTCAGATGGCCAGTCATTTTCCCTCAGAGACTCAAAGCTAGTTTCAGCCTCCAGAGATGTGTTATAAATGAGGAGCACTTTAGGAGGGGGCCTCTAACACCTTCCAACATGACCCAATGATGCTGCTGAGGGGAGAATCACAAAGAAGCAAAAGTAACCTTCCCTTCAGACAAAGCCCCATTGCAATCACTCGAATCCATCAGGTGCTCCTTGGAAACTCTATGGAGTAGTCCTACTCTGTCCTATAGGGTCACTGTGAGTCGGAATCGACTTGACGGCAACGAGTTTTTTTGTTTAATCACTCACAAAGATTGTTTCCCTAAAGTCCCAGAATTCCCTAGTGTGCCTTCACCTTTGTTCTCTGACCTTTAAGGTCCCCTCTCCACGACCAGCAAGCTCCCTTCGCAGCCTGACTCACTGAGACTGTGAGATAAATCTCCATCTTGGGAGAAACAGTTTCCAGCCATGCCAGCTAAGCCCCACTGAGGCTCTCAGTTGTATGGAAACTTCTCCAAATCCGAGAGGGAGTTAAACATGGGCCTGTGAAAAAATTAAAATCCTGGGTGGCAGTTGTGGGGGGCTGAAATGAACCAATGCTTCCCTGACTCTCTGATGGCAGAGAGTTAATTTATCACACAGAATCCTATCACTTCATATAAAACCAGTGCAGGTTTCATTCAGTTTGATGAGGTATACTGCAAGATTTCAGAAAATCAATTTTACCAAGAGCCATATTAAGCCCCAGGGAAAATAACACTACATGTATCTCACATAAGTTTTTGTTATTACTCAGAGGATCACTGGGGAAATTAGGTACTTAGAGTGAGGAAAGGTAATGGCTACTGTCGTTGTCTTGGGCAACTCCCACCCTGCTTATCTCTGTGAAATAACAAATAAAAATGGTAAGACTCCGAACTGGGACTTACTTGAGCTCTGCAGAGCCAGGGGCTAGATTAGAGTGAGCAAAAGTGACTTGGTTTTCCAAAGATACAAACCATTTACAATATAGGATATTACTAACCCATGCCAAAAAAAAAAAACAGCAGGCATTATGGTTACTGCCTATTTTCACCAAAGTCCTATTTTTGACCAAGCCCTCTAATTGGAGTTCTCAGAGTAGTATCTGCGAAGGAAGCCACAATGAGCTCAAAATTACTTTCAACTGATATGCCAGCTTAATATTTCTGGAGAGGTGTATTTCCAAGTAAGAAACTTTTCCACTGTGGCTAAGGAACATTCCTATCTATGCTTATCTGGTCTCTTGGAGACTTTTGTATGAAAAGCAGTAAGCCAAGCTAGCTTTTTATGGGGCCCCCAACTTGAAGCTAGTGGGAGGGAGTGAGTACCCCAGCCAACTTTTACAATCTTTTTTCTCTCCAAAGTCCATTTCCAATGATAGCAGAGGGTATGGAGTATGTGATGGGGGGAGGGAGAGAGAAAGGGAATGGTGCTATGTTTTGATCCAACTGGATCCCAAAAAACCCAGGGCTGCTCTTATTTTTCTTGGCCTAGGACTGCACTGACCAATATGGCAGCAAGTATCCGTCATGTGGCTAGTGGCTACTGTACTGAACAGCACAGATATAGAACATTTCTACCTTCACAGAAAGTTCTACTGGCCATTGCTGGGTAGCCACTCAGGTGACCATTCAGTTCTGGGAACTTGGTAGCTGTCATAAGAGTCCAAGAGTTTAAATCAGGCTGAAGTCATTTCCCATCCACCCCTAGTGTCCTCATTTTCCAGATCCTCTTTCCCCAGCATGAAGTGGGGCCATACATGACCTCTCTGTGGTCCTTAGGTTAGAGAAATTCTCCCATCAGACCAGAACCAGCCTCAGGAAAAACTCAGACTGGTTTTGAAATTAAGAAATGGGCATGGGAAATGTTAAGTTGTAGGCCACAGCTGGTATTTAGGAATCTAGAAAAAGGATTCCATCAGCTGAGTTGATGCCCTGTACCAGGAATAAGTTCCTCCACATGCAGATTCTTCCGTAGAGCAAACCAGAGGCCCACGCAACGCAAACTGTCAAGTTTCCTTCAAATCAGGTTGTAGGGTTTTTTAAGCTACATTGCCCATCCTCACGATTTTTACCTCAAGCGTAGCAAAGCAGCTGTTTGCACAGAGAGTTATTGTTCTGTGCCTTCGCCTGTAGGGAAATGCAGGCTTTGACGCCGCTCAAAGAATCAGTGGGACAACTGTAACTCAGGAAGTGACAGTCAAATTACCCATGTGAAAGGGCAGAACTTTTCGGAAGAGTGTTTAAAAAATCATTTTGTCTCCACTGATATTTTGCTGTGACATTAACTACCAATTTTTGTATGTCAACTCTAAATTAGATCCGTTTGTTTGTTTGTTTACACAAACAGGCTAGAGTTGTACACATACACAATCTATAGACTCAGCGACTGTTTGTGTAGATGCGCCTCTTTAAGGTGTCCAACAAAAATTAATTAATGCTACATGCAGCCTACCATATGTTCTGTGTAACATGCAACAACCCACAGAGAATGTGAGGCAAATTCTAAAACAAAGTGACATTCTAATGCTGATGCTCCCTCTTTGGTAGGATTCTTGGGGGAATGGTTCAGCCGTCAACTGCTGACCAGAGACTGAATAGCTAGTTAAGAGAGGGTCTTAACATTATCCAGTTAATTCTCTGTATATCCTAGCTTTTATCTGTAATGAAAATTTTAACCCTAATCTCTTTCTGTGTTTGCTGGCAGCATGTGCAATATTACATTTTTCAAAAAACTTCTGCCGTATTGATCAAAAGCAACATCATTAAAGTAACAATTTAAAAAACATTGGTATGCCACTTGAAAATTACAAACTTTTTTTTTTTTTTTTAATATATATTTTATTGTACTTCAGGTGAAAGCTTACAGAGCAAATAGTTTCTCATGAAATAGTAGTACACATGTTGTTTTTTGACATTGGTTAACAACCCCACAACGTATTAAGCCTCTAAATTCTCAACCTTTTTTTTTGATGAAAATTACAGATGGCCAAAGATACACCGTTTCAAAAATTTCTACATTCACAGTTCAGTGACAGTGACTACGCTCTTCCAACTGTGCTGTTATTCTCACTTAAGATGAAGGCTTACAGAACAAAATAGTTTTTCATTTAACAGTTACTACACATGTTGCCCTATGACCATGGTTAACAATCTCACAGCACATCAAGAATATCCTTACTCCACCTTGTGTTCCCTATCACCAGGGGGCTTCCTTGTCCCCTTCTGTCTTCTGGACCTTGTCAGTGGACTATTGTACCTCTTTACTCTCATTTGTTTATTTATTTATTTATTTATTTTTATTTTATTTAAACACCATTTCAAAACTTTTTACTTACACATTTAAGTGATATTGACTATGCTCTTCCAATTGTGCTGCCATTCTCACCCAAGATGAAGGCTTACAGGACAAAACAGCCTCCCATTTAATAGTTACTACAAATGTTGCCCTATAGCAGTGGTCAACAATCTCACAATACATTGACAGTGTCCTTATTCAATTTGTGTTCCTTATCATCAGTATCCTACTCTCCCTCTGCCTTCTGGCCCTTGTCACCGGACTCCTGTACATCGTTAGTCCCATTTAGTTTTACTGGGGTGTCCATTCCCAGGCTTAACATCGAACCTTGAAGGTAACTTCACCTCTGAGCTGAAAGGGTGTCTGGGGGCCACACTTTCGAGGTTTCTCTAGTATTCTTTAGGCCAGTATATCTGGTCTTCTTTTTTTTTTTTGGGGGGGAGTTAAAATTATGCTCTACATCCTACTCCAGCTCTGCCCGGAACCCTCTGTTGTGATCCTGGTCAGAGGAGTCATTGGTGGTAGCCGGGCACCATCCAGCTGTACTGGGCTCAGTCCCGTGGAGGCCTTGGTAGCTGTGGACCATTAGTCCTTCGGACTAATCTTTTCCTTGTATCCTGTTCTCTTCGTTCTCCCTTGTTCCCGAAGGGATGAGATCAGTGGAGTATCTTAGATGGCCGCTCATAGGCTTTTAAGACCCCAGACACTACTCACCAAGGTAGAATGTAGAGCATTATCTTTATAAGTAGTGTCATGCCAATTGAGCTAGATGTTCCCCGAGATCATGGTCCCCAGAGCCCTCCGTCCAACAACTCAGTCCCTCGGGGGGTTTGGATGTGTCTATAGGGCCTCCATGACCTTTCCTTGTGCAGGTTGTGTTAGTTTCCCCTGTACTATGTACTATCTCATCTCTCACCCAAGTTACTACTTACCTATTACCTATTTAGTATTCCCCCCCCCCTCCCATCCCTGGTAACCAACAAGGATTGTTACATTTTGCATGTGAATTTTTTCATGGGTTTTTACAATAGAGGTCTCATACAATATTTGTCCTTTTGTGATTGACTTATTTCACTCAGCATGATGTCCTCCAGTTTCATCCATGTTATGAGATGGTTCACCGATTCATTGTTCTTTCTCGTTGCATAGTACTCCATTGTGTGTATGTACCATAGTTTGTGTATCCATTCGTCTGTTGATGGACATCGAGGTTGTTTCCATCGTTTTGCTATTGTGAATAATGCTGCCATGAACATAGGTGTGCATATGTCTATTCGAGTGATGACTCTTATTTCTCTAGGATATATTCCTAGGAGTGGGATTGCTGGATCGAATGGTACGTCTATTTCTAGCTTTCTGAGGAAACGCCATATCATTTTCCAAAATGGCTGTATCATTTTGCATTCCCACCAGCAGTGTATAAGAGTTCCCGTCTCCCCGCAGCCCCTCCAACATTTGTTATTTCCAGTGTTTTTGATTCGTGCCAGTAATGCCGGGGTGAGATGGTATCTCATTGTGGTTTTAATTTGCATTTCTCTAATGGCTAGTGATCGCGAGCATTTCCTCATGTGTCTGTTGGCCATTTGAATGTCTTCCTTGGTGAAGTGTCTGTTCATTTCCTTTGCCCATTTTTTGATAGGATTGGTTGTCTTTTTGTTGTAGAGGTGTTGGATTTTCTTGTAGATTATGGAGATTAGACCTTTGTCTGACTTGTACTGTCCAAAAATTTTTTCCCAGTCTGTAGGTTCTCTTTTAACTCTTTTGGTGAAATCTTTTGAAGAGCATAGATGTTTGATTTTTAGAAGATCCCAATTATCTAGTTTATCTGTTGGGTTTTTTGTGTTGATGTTTATGGTTTGTATCCTGTTAATGCCATGTATTAAGGTCTGAAGTGTTGGTCCTATTTTTTCTTCTATGAATTTTATAGTTTGAGGCTTTATATTCAGGTCTTTGATCCATTTTGAAGTAGTTTTTGTATATGGTGTGAGGTATGGGTCCTGTTTCATTTTTCTACAAATGGATATCCAGTTTTGCCAGCACCATTTGTTAAAAAGACTGTCTTTTCCCCATTTGATGGATTTTGGGCCCTTGTCAAAAATCAGGTGACCGTAGGTGGATGGATTTACATCTGAGTTCTCAATTCTGTTCCATTGGTCAATGTCTCTGTTGTGGTACCAGTACCAGGCTGTTTTGAGTACTGTAGCTGTATAGTAGGTTCTCAAGTCAGGTAGTGTGAGTCCTCCAACTTTATTCTTCTTCTTCAGTAGTGCTTTACTTATTCGGGGTTTCTTCCCTTTCCATATAAAGTTAATAATTAGTTTTTCCATCTCTTTGAAGAATGTTGTTGGTATTTGTATCGGAATTGCATTGTATTTGTAGATTGCTTTAGGTAGAACTGCCATTTTCACAATGTTGAGTCTGCCTATCCATGAGCATGGTATGTTTTTCCATTTATGTAGATCCCTTTGGGTTTCATGCAGCAGTGTTTTGTAGTTTTCTTTGTATAGGTCTTTTATATTCCTGGTCAGATTTATTCCTAAGTATTTTATCTTTTTAGGGGCTATTAAAAATGGTATTGATTTCCTGATCTCCTTTTCATCGTTCTCTTTACTGGTGTATAGGAATCCAACTGATTTTTGAATGTTTATCTTGTATCCTGCTACTCTGCTGAATCTTTCTATTACTTCCAGTAAATTTCTCGTGGAGTCTTTAGGGTTTTCTATGTATAGTATCATATCATCTGCAAACAGGGAGAGTTTAACTTCTTCATTACCAATTTGGATGCCCTTTATTTCTTTCTCTTGCCTTACTGCTCTAGCTAGAACTTCCAGCACAATGTTAAATAGGAGTGGTGATAAAGGGCATCCTTGTCTTGTTCCTGTTTTCAGGGGGAATGTTTTCAGCCTTTCTCCATTAAGAATGATGTTGGCTGTTGGTTTTGCATAGATGCCCTTTATTATGTTGAGAAATTTCCCTTCTATACCTATTTTATTGAGAGCTTTTATCAGGAATGGGTGTTGGACTTTGTCAAATGCCTTTTCTGCATCAATTGAGATAATCATGTGATTTTTTTCTTTCCTTTTATTTATGTGGTGGATTACGTTGATGGATTTTCTAATGTTAAACCATCCTTGCATACCAGGTATGAATCCTACTTGGTCGTGGTGTATTATTTTTTTGATATGATACTGAATTCTATTGGCTAGAATTTTGTTCAGAATTTTTGCATCTATATTCATGAGAGATATTGGTCTGTAATTTTCTTTTTTTGTGATGTCTTTGCCTGGTTTTGGTATCAGCGTTATGCTGGCTTCATAGAATGAATTTGGAAGTGTTGCTTCCTCTTCTATCCTCTGAAATAACTTGAGTAGAACTGGTACGAGCTCTTCTGTAAATGTTTTGTAGAATTCTCCAGTGAAGCCATCTGGGCCAGGGCTTTTTTTGGTTGGGAGTTTTTTTATTACCTTTTCAATCTCTTCTCTTGTTATGGGTCTGTTCAGATTTTCAATATCACTTTGTTGTAGTTTGGGTAGGCCGTATGTTTCTAGAAATTTATCCATTTCCTCTAGGTTTTCAAATTTGTTGGAATATAGTTTTTCATAATATTCTGTTATAATCCTTTTTATTTCAGTTGGGTCTGTTGTAATGTCCCCCATTTCATTTCTTATTTGGGTTATCTGTGCCTTCTGCTGTTTTTCTTTTGTCAGTCTGGCCAGTGGTTTGTCGATTTTGTTGATTCTTTCAAAAAACCAACTTTTGGTTTTGTTGATTCTTTCTATTGTTTTTCTGTTCTCTATTTCATTGATTTCTGCTCTGATCTTTACTATTTCCTTTCTTCCGGTGGTTGTAGGCTTTTTTTGGTGTTCTCTTTCTATTTGTTTGAGTTCTGTAGTTAATGTTTTGATTTTGTCCCTTTCTTCTTTTTTGATATGTGCATCTATTGCTATAAATTGTCCTCTGAGGACTGCCTTTGCTGTGTCCCAAAGGTTTTGGTATGATGTGTTTTCATTTTCATTTGATTCTAGGAATTTTTTAATTCCATCTCTGATTTCTTCTATTACCCATTGATGTGTAAGCAGATTATTATTCAGTTTCCATGTGTTTGATTTTTTTTCCTTGCTCTTTCTAGTGTTAATTTCTACCTTGATGGCATTGTGGTCAGAGAAGATACTGTGAATTATCTCAGCATTTTGGATCTTGTTGAGGATTGCTCTGTGGCCTAAGATGTGGTCTATTCTGGAGAACGTTCCATGTGCATTGGAAAAGAATGTGTACTTTGCAGCGGTTGGATGGATTGTTCTATATATGTCTATGAGGTCCAGTTGGCTGATTGTGTCCTTTAGGTCTTCTGTATCTTTGCTGAGTTTCTTTTTAGTTGTTCTGTCCTTTACTGAGAGTGGTGTGTTGAAGTCTCCTACTATTATTGTGGAACTGTCAATTTCTCTTTTCAGTGCTGTTAGAGTTCTTTTTATGTATTTTGGAGCCCTGTCATTGGGTGCATAGATATTTATTATGGTTATGTCTTCATGATGGATCATCCCCTTAATCATTATATAGTGTCCTTCTTTGTCTTTTATGGTAGATTTTGTTTTAAAGTCTATTTTATCTGAGATTAGAATTGCCACTCCTGCTCTTTTTTGATAGTTGTTAGCTTGATATATTTTTTTCCAACCTTTGATTTTTAATAAATTCACATCTTTGTTTCTAAGATGTGTCTCTTGTAGACAGCAAATAGATGGATCCTGTTTTCTTATCCATTCTGCCACTCTCCGTCGCTTTATGGGTGCATTGAGTCCATTTACGTTCAGTGTAATTATTGATAGATGTGAGTTTGTTGCTGTCATTTTGTAGTGCTTTTTTTTTTGTGATGCTGAAGTTTTCTTTGTTCTTCTTACTCTCTTGTGCTGAGTTCCTTTTGTTTGTGGATTTTGTGTTCATTTCTTTTGTTTTTGTAGGTTTTGTTTTTGTTGAGACTTTATGTTTTTCGTCTTTATTTTTATGAGTTGGTTTGTTAACTTTTTTTGTGGTTACCATGAATTTTACCCTTATCTTTATAATTTTGAAGCAGTCTACCGTTACTTGGTATCGCCTTGCCTTCTTCTCCTTTAGAAGGTTCTATACCTATGCCGTTTGTTCCCTCTTTCATTGTTTTGATGTTGTTGTCATCCTTTGATTGATTTCTCTGATTCCCTGTTGTATGTCTTTTGTTTTTGGAAAGTCGTCTGTAGTTCAGTTCCTAGAATGGTATCTGGTTCATGTTAACCTGCGTCCTAGGTCCTAGGTCCTGCCTGAGGGCTTAAGCTGTTTGTCCTCAGATCGAAGAACTCCCTTTAATAATTCTTGTAAGTTTGGTTTGACTTTTGCATATTCCTTTAGTTTCTGTTTATCTGGAAATGACCTAATTTCACCATCAAATCTGAATGAGAGTTTTGCAGGATATATTATTCTTGGCTGACAATTTTTTTCTTTCAAGATTTTATATATGTCATCCCATTGCCTTCTTGCCTGCATGGTTTCTGCTGAATAATCTGAGCTTAGTCTTATTGTTTCTCCTCTGTATGTGACTTCTTGTTTTTCACGAGCTGCTCTCAGGATTCTTTGTTTGTCTTTAGTTTTAGCAAGTGTGAATATGATATGTCTTGGTGATTTTCTTTTGGGGTCTCTTCTATATGGGGTTCATTGAGCTTCTTCGATGACCAGCTTTTCATCTTTCATGATATTGGGAAAGTTTTCTGTCAGCAGTTCCTCAATGATCCTCTCTGTGTTTTCTGTTTTCTCCCCCTGTTCTGGTATGCCAATCACTCGTAAGTTTTTGCTTTTAATTGTGTCCCACATAACTCTCAGGGTCTCTTCATTTTTCTTTGTTCTTTTTTCTGAGTTTTCCTGAAACAGAGTTGTATCCAAGTGTTTGTCTTCAGTTCCACTGATCCTGTCTTCCATGGTTTCAAATCTACTTCTCAGCCCTTCTATGACACCGTCCATTTCTGAAATCTTGTTGTTTATCTTTTGGATTTCTAATTGTTGTTTTTGTATAATTTCGAGTTGTGAATTTATTTTAGCATTTTGTTCTTGCATCATCTTCCTGAATTCTTCCAATTTCTTGTCTGTATTTTCCATAAATTTGTCTATTTTTTCCTCATGTTTGTCAGCTTTTTGCCTCAGTTCTTGGAAAATTCTGAGTATTAGTGATTTGAGTTCCGTATCAGGTACTTCTAGCGCATTTTCTTCCACAGGAGAGTTATCTGGTGTTTTAATTTGGACGCCTATTGGAGCCATCTTGTCTTGTTTTTGTAAATGTTTTGATATTGTTTGTTGTTTTCGGGGCATTCAGTAGATATTTCTCTCGTTTATTGATTGTAGATTTTTTTTTTTTTTTCGTTCTTGTGGTACAGCTGGGCAGATCTAGTTGAGGAGGAGCCACTGGGATGGGTTGCTTGTGGCACTCACCGCAGCCACCAGGACGGTCGGTAGTCAGTGCTGGGCAGGTTCCAATAGGGCGTGCCTGCACCGCTTGGTGATGTGATGTCTAGTGCACGGTGCAGGTAGGTAGGGTGCAGCGGGAAGATGGTTATGTGTGAAGCTAAGCTGGATATGGGAGAGAGAGAGAGGAGGAGGAGCAAAAAGCGTACAAACATAAAAGAATGCTAGGGGAGCTTGTCATTGGAATGTACGGATGAGAGACTATGGGATGGAGGAAACCAGAAGGGGGAAGAGAAAGAAAAGGAAAGAATGACCAGATAAAAATCAGAAAAGTTAAAGAACTGCAAAGTTCCCAGGGATCCCACCGATGCAGCTATGAGGTCTGGGGGAGTCGGTCTCAATTTTCACAGCTCAGCCTGGCCAGAAGGTACAGAGGCATACATCGCCTGGTATTCAGGGATCAGAAAGAGAAGGAAGAGATAGAGAGACAAGAAATTAAGCAATGAAGAAAGACAAAAGGGAAAAAGAGGTAAAAGATGACAAAACTAATCAAAAAAGGAAGAAAAATAAAATTGAGAAAAAAAAAAAAAAAAGGGCAACACCAGCAGTCAGTGCCTACAAATGGGACCCAGAGAGCCCCCACTCAGGGGCGCGAATTCCAAGAAGCCGGTAGTCTTGGGGTTAAGTGACCGTGGCCACGGGGAGCAGAGGGGCCAACGAACAAAGGCCCCAGGATCCCACCCGCGCGGGAGCCCAGACCTGGAAACAGCCACACGCCCGAACGCAGCCCTACAGCCCCGCAAGAGAGAGCAGAGACGGCACTCGGAACCAGGCACTCAGGCAAAAGGAGGGGGAGGCGGCAGAAAAGGGCTCACTAGCGGCCAGCAAACGGCTCCCAGAAAGCCCCCAGCCCGGGCGCACGGACTCCAAGCACCAGCGCCCCCCAGCTCAGGGACTCCGGCCACGGAAAGCAGAGGGGCGAACGAACAAAGGCCCCGGGATCCCACCCACGTGGGAGCCCAGACCTAGAAACAGCCACACGCCCGCACGCAGCCCTACAGCCCCGCAGGAGAGAGCAGAGACAGCACTCGGAACCAGGTACCCAGGCAAAAGGAGGGGGAGGCGGCAGAAAAAGTTTCGCTAGGTGCCAGCAAACGGCTCCCAGAAAGCCTCCAGCCCGGGCGCGCGGAATCCAAGCACCGGCGCCCCCCAGCTCAGGGACTCCGGCCACGGAAAGCAGAGGGGCGAACAAACAAAGGCCCCGGGATCCCACCCACGCGGGAGCCCAGACCTAGAAACAGCCACATGCCCGCACGCAGCCCTACAGCCCCGCAGGAGAGAGCAGAGACGGCACTCGGAACCAGGCACCCAGGCAAAAGGAGGGGGAGGCGGCAGGAAAAGCTTCGCTAGGTGCCAGCAAACGGCTCCCAGAAAGCCTCCAGCCCGGGCGCGCGGAATCCAAGCACCGGCGCCCCCCTGCTCAGGGACTCCGGCCACGGAAAGCAGAGGGGCGAACGAACAAAGGCCCTGGGATCCCACCCACGCGGGAGCCCAGACCTAGAAACAGCCACACGCCCGCACGCAGCCCTACAGCCCCGCAGGAGAGAGTAGAGACAGCACTCGGAACCAGGCACCCAGGCAAAAGGAGGGGGAGGCGGCAGAAAAAGGTTCGCTAGGTGCCAGCAAACGGCTCCCAGAAAGCCTCCAGCCCGGGCGCGCGGAATCCAAGCACCGGCGCCCCCCAGCTCAGGGACCCTGGCCACGGAGAGCAGGGGATCCCCAGCTGAGGCGGAGAGGGGTGGGTGGTGGGAGAGCGCGCACCACAGTTTACCGGTCGTTCTGTCTCCGACCAGATGCTCTGCAAGGCTGCTCTCCCGTTTGCTGGTCTCCTATAGGAATCCAAGATGGTGGATCCGCGCTGCGTTAGCTGGTAAGGAATCTCTGCCTGAGTCTCTCCTCGTTCTCCGTTCTCTTTTAGTATTCTCACTCCGTTTGGTGTTTGGCTGAGTTCTTTATCTCTTCATTTGGTGTTCTAGGGTTTCAGGATTGTTGATTCTCTGTTAGGCTTAGTTTTTCGGATCTTTGCTATGGAGGGACGGCGTGGTGTTTCTGCCTAGAGCGCCATCTTGCCCCTCCCCCACAAACTGTTTTTATAGTCACATTTTTGTTTGATATCCACCATGCTTCCTAAGGTAGGATTATTATTGCCAATTTACAGATGGAAAAACTGAGGATCAGAAAGTATAAGTGACCTACCTGAACTCAAACAGTTAGTCAACAGGAAACCAAGCCAAAATTTAAAACTGGGACTTCAACCAATCTCTCCCAAAGTCTCCAAATGCCCTGTTCTTTCCACCACAACACCTCACTCACCACAAGTGACAGCCAGTCCTTCATAGAAGAACATTAAAATGGTTCTTCTCTATAAAGGCACCCTCTGTCCTTCACTGGTGCTGTAAATAGTGGTGCTTCTCCTGCCTTAGAAGATGGCTACAAAGACAGATGGGTAATCGCTGTAAGGCAAACAGGTAGAGACCCAACAACAACTCTACAGAGAGTCCACAGCCTGCCTGTTGTGAAAACTGGCCCCTCAGCTGCTCCTGCCTCAGCCCCCAGACCTTCTCCTTAGGCATGAGGTGGCTCCAGGGATAATGGATCTAGAGTGGGGGGTGGGCTTCCAGAATCCAAGTTGCTCTGACTCATGGTAACCCCATGTGTGTCACAGTAGAACTGTGCTCCATAGGGTTTTCAGTGGCTGATTTTTCAGAAGTAGATTGCCAGGACTTTCTTCTGAGGTGCTGCTGGGTAGACTCCAACTTCCAACCTTTTGATTAGCATCCAAGCATGTTAACTATTTGCACCACCCAGGAAGTCCAATGGAATCCAGGTAGTTGTTGTTGATGTTAGGTGCCATCGAGTTGGTTCCGACTCATAGCAACACTATGTACAATAGAGTGAAACACTGCCCAGTCCTGTGCCTTCCTCACAAGCATTGCTATGTTTGAGCCTATTGTTGTAGCACTGCGTCAATTCATCTAGTTGAGGGCCTTCTTCTTTTCTGCTGACCCTCTACTTTACCAAGCATGATGCCCATCCATAGACATGGAATCCATGCCTCTGTGAATGAAATCCATGGAATCCTCAGGCAGGAACAAAGAGGGAAAACTTGAGAGAAGCTTAGTTGACGTCCTTCCCCTACAGCACCTAAAGTCTTCCCACCTGCCTAGTCCATCTAGTGTTAGCAATCATACGGCTTCACAATGTTCTCCCTCACTACACTTGGGAAAATCACAGAGGTGTTCTGGAACTGAGTCCATGAGGTGTCACACCCTTAGCCCTTTTCTGAGAAACCTCAAGTTGTCCTTTCTAAAGCACATCATTGCTATGTCTCCAGCTTTATACTCTACAGAAACGGGCCAATCATGCTACCTGGGCCACAACTGACTACACTCAGGACTGGTGTTCAACTAATTGGTCATGAGGATGGCCAACCATCTCTGAGGTAGCTTTGCATAAACTCAGCCCAATAGGAGTGCTCCATACTGGGTGGTTCCCTGTTGATATAATGCTTCAGCTGCTTTTGAATGACCCAATCAAATGTCTTTCCTGGCGATTGAATGCTGGGTGTGTGGGCTCAGGTCGTATCCCAATGACTCAGATTCTCCACTTGCCAGTCCTGACTGTGATGAGACCCAGAGTGTCAGTGGCTAAGAAGGAAAAGATATCCTACCACCTCCTTCCTTCATGTCCTGGCAGTAAGCCCCTAGCACCAGACGAGGTCTCGGAGAGTATTTTCTTGGCAACCTTAACTATCTCACCTGATGGAGAATTAATCCAGTTTCTTAGGAATAAATCCCAGGGGTCCAAAAAGAAATGTGAAATACAAAAAAATAACAATTCCAGCTCACAAGAGGGGCATGGGCCCCAGACACTGATTGTTGAGCTATTCTTTCCCACATTTTATTTTCTGCTTCCTGCGTCATTGGGCTAAGAGGGAAAAAAAAAAAAGGTACTGAATATTCTCTCAAAAAGACTCCAGTAAAAAGTAGTTGAAAACTGTCAGAACAGATAAAGCAGAGATTATTGCTTTCTGTAAGGTCTGTTGCCTGATTTCCCTCAGGCCCCTGCTGTGGACAGTGGGGATCTGCCTAGAAGTCAGGCGTGTGTTAATTTGCATCATTGTGTTAACTGACCATCAGCCACTCCAACCCAGCCCCAGTATAACCTAAATTAATTCAACAGGAGCAAGTGGTTTAATTTGTACATTATTCACATTTGCTAATAAACAAGCAATTTGGGTTTTAGTTAGAATTTTCTCTTGGGGATAGAGCTAAAGATCTTTGCTTAGGATTTGGCTTTGGGAAATTCACACTGTGTGCTCCCCTTATCCCAGACAATGACTCTGACCCACTCTTCAAGCTTTACATGCTGAGAAAATCTCGTTGGAATTCACCCCAAGCTCCTCTGCACTCCCATTCCCTAGGCTCAGCCCTGAGCTGAGAAGCTAAACAGCCCTGTCCCAGGTTACTGGGCTTAGGTTCATCCTTGCTACCAGTGCAGCCTGGCTGCAACTTCGTGTAATAACTGGGCTTCTGCTGTGTTGAAATCCAAAGCCCTCGAGTCCCAGTTCTTAGAAGGGGTTTCTGCCTGTGTCTAATTCTTCCTGGATTCTTTCAGGTTAACTGCCTGGTTTATTGATTTATTTTTCTTCCCAAAACAAGGTCTGTCTGCTCAGATCTTGCTAGCCTCCTTTTCTGAGACTGAAATCTCACCTGAGCATTAGTCCAGGAGCTGAGATCTAGATACCAGACATGTTTCCCTAGAGAGGACTATCTGCCTGCCCACCTGTTTGTCAGTTTGTTGTACTGTGATGGCTTGCATGTTGCCCTGATGCTGGAAATTATGCCATCATTATTTCCAATTCCAGCAGGGTCAGCCATGATGGACAGGTTTCAACAGAACTTCCAGACTAAGACTAGGAAGAAAGGCCTAGTGATCTACATCCAAAAGTTAGCCGAAGCCATCTGAGATACTCCACTGTCTCACCCCTTCAGGAGCAACGGAGAATGAAGAAAACAAGATACAAGGGAAAGATTAGTCCGAAGGACTTATGGACAACAACTACCATAGCCTCTAGCAGACTGAGTCCAGTACAACTAGGTGGTGCCTAGCTACCACCACTGACTGCTCTGACAGGGATCACAACAGAGGGTCCCAGACAGAGCTGGAGAAAAATGTAGAACAAAACTCTAACTCACAAAAAAAGACCAGACTTACTAGCCTGACAGAGACTGGAGAAACTCCGAGAGTATAGCCCCCAGACACCCTTTTAGCTCAGTAAGGAAGTCACTCCCAAGGTTCACTGTTAAGCCAAAGATTATACAGCCCCATAAAACAAAACGAGACTAATGGGGCACAACAGTCCAGGGACAAGGACTAGAAGGCAGGAGGGGACAGGAAAGCTGGTAATAGGGAACCCAAGGTTGAGAAGGGACAGTGTTGACACGTCGTGGGGTTGTTAACCATTGTCATAAAAAAAAAAAAGTGTACTAACTGTTTAATGAGAAACTATTTGTTCTGTAAACCTTTATCTAAAGTGCAATAAAAAAGAAATAAATTTTTAAAAAAAGTTAGATGATGAAAACCTGCAGGATCGAAGATTATTGTCAAAGATTTTGACTTGTTTACTTTAGATATGTCTTCAGGAAGGACCAATCACTGGAGAAGGACATCAGATTTGGTCAGCAAAAGTGAGGGAACACCACAATGAGATGGACTGACACAATGGCCGCAACGATGGGCTCAACGATACCAACGATCATGAAGATGGCACAGAACCAGGTAACATTTCATTCAGTTATGTATAAGGTCACCGTAAATCAGTGCTGACTCAATGGCAACTGACAACACCAAGCCTGCTCAGCCATGGAGTCCCCACAACTACATGTTGCTCACCTACTGAGTACAAGAGCAACAATAACAACAGCAGCAGCAACAGTAATACTAGCCAGTGTTTATTGTGTTGTTTCTTTGTGTCAAAAATTTTGCAAAAATTATTGTTAATCTTCATACAATGTAGATATTAATGTAGACTTAGCCCCTGGGTGGTGCAAATGGTTAAATTCTGGACTACTAACTGAAAGGTTGGCAGTTCAGACCCACCCAGAGATGCCTCAGAAATAAGGCCTGGTGATCTGCTTCCAAAAGTTTGCAGGCTTGAAAACCCTGTGGAGAAGTTCTACTCTGCACACACAAGGTGGCCATGAGTTAGAATCAACTCAATGGCAACTAACAACAATTAGTCAAATTAGATAATTGAGGAAACAGGCTCAGAGAAGTTAAATATCTTGCCCATTGTCACACAATTAGTAGAGTGCACCGGAATTTGAGCCCAAGTCTGTGGGTCAAGGAGCCCCGGTGGTGCAGTGGTTAAGTGTTCAGCTGCTAAACGAAAGGTCAGCAGTTCAAACCCACCAGCTGCTGGAGAAAGATGTGGCACTGCTTCTGTAAAGATTTATAGCCTTGGAGACCCTATGGGGCGGTTCTACTCTGTCCTGTAGGGTCACTATGAGTCGGAATTGACTCGACAGCAATGGGTTTCTTTTTGGTTTCTATGTGGATTTAAGGCCCACATTCACAGCCATGTTCATGTTACTCTGCCTCCTACACCTATTGGACTGTTGTCCAATGCCACCCCTCAGAGCAGAAAGAGCTGGGCAGTTGGCTAGGCTAGTTTGGGTGTTAAGGGACAGGGTTGGGCAGCAAAACTTCCAAATGCAGCTGCAGATGTGTGAAGCTCAAGGGCAACTGCAGATCTGGTCATGGAGAGAGGCCTGACTGCCAAAGCCAAAGAAGCATGATGATCAGCTAAAATACTTTGGAGACATTCTCCTTTCGTGGAAAGGGTATAAGAATCCTGTGAGATATGTAGCTGTACTCCTAGGGATGGCACCCAAGGCATGATCTCTAAAGGGCCCGTGACTACTGTTGAGTTGGAGGATTCTGATTGTCAGATGCTAACTAGAAAAACAATAGCATCCTGCTCCCAGGTTATTGTCATTTCCACCTAAAAGGAACTATCATCAAAGATGACAGTTGGAGCATTTAAGGGGACAGACTTCTAGGATGCTATTTAGCTTTCAGAAAAGGTTGTGTGAACTTTTTTTACGCCTAGTGGCTAATAAATGTAATGAGGTTGTGAGGTGTTGAGAACTTCGTCCACCTCAAACAACTTATCAAAAAAGAACCTAAGAGTTGTTCATGGCCAAATTGGGTTGGGTCACTTCTCAATACATCTCCTTTGTAGCTCCATAGGTTTGGTTCCTGGGCTACAACATTTCCACTTCAGGCATGTTCATAAGAGTAATAGGACCACCTCTGAGTGCAGCCACATGAACTGACCTTCTTTCCCAATACATCTTCTCTAAAAGGAAGTACAGCTTCCATTTTGCACCACCCCTTACTACCCTCTCCCCAGTCCTGCTCTTTGCCACCACCCCAGGTCTCAGCAATGGGCCCTTGATCCTGAGTAAAAGCCAATAGTAAGAGAAGAAGGAAGGGGACAGTAGAAGGGGAGAAAATCCATGTCTTGGATAAAATTGTGTCTCTCTAAAATGTGTTGGAATCCTAACTGCTAACCTGTGGTTGTAATCTAATGTAATTACTTTACATGGAATGTAACATAATGTAATTACCTTCAATATCATAATCTAATGCAATGCACACCTGCTTGTCCCTCAGTTTGTCATACTGTGGGGGCTTGCGTGTTGCTCTGATGCTGGCAGCTATGCTACCAGTATTCGGATACCAGCAGGGTCACCTATGGTGGATAGGTTTCAGCTGAGCTTCCAGACTAAGACAGACTAGGAAGAAGGACCCAGCAAGTCTACTCTGAAAAGAATTAGCCAGTGAAAACTTTATGAATAGCAGGAGAACATTGTCTGATATAATGCCAGAAGATGAGCCGCTCAGGCTGGAAGGCACTCAAAAGAAGACTGGGGAAGAGCTTCCTCCTAAAAGTAGAGTCGACCTTAATGACATGGATGGAGTCAAGCTTTTGGGACCTTCATTTGCTGATGTGGCATGACCCAAAATGAGAAGAAACAGCTGCAAACATCCATTAATAATCGGAACCTGAAATGTAGAAATATGAATCTAGCAAAATTGGAAATGGTCAAAAATGAAATGGAACGCATAAACATCGATATCCTAGGCATTAATTAGTGAGCTGAAATGGACTGGTATTGGCCATTTTGAATCAGACAATCATATGGTCTACTATCCCTGGAATGACAACTTAAAGAGGAATGGTATTGCATTCATCATCAAAAAGAACGTTTGAAGATCGATCCTGAAATACAACACTGTCAGTGATAGGATAATATCCACATGCCACAAGAAAGACCATTTATTATGGCTATTACTCAAATTTACACACCAACCACTAAGGCCAAAGATGAAGAAATTGAAGATTTTTACCAACTTCTGCCGTCTGAAATTGATTGAACATGCAATCAGGATGCACTGATAATTACTGATGATTGGAATGCGAAAGTTGGAGACAAAGAAGAAAGATAGGTAGCTTAAAAATGTGGCATTGGTGATATAATCAATGCCAGAAATTGCATGACAGAATTTTGCAAGACCAACGACCTCTTCATTGTAAATATCTTTTTTCACCAAGATAAACAGCGACTGTACATATGGAACTCTCCAGATGGAATACACAGGAATCAGATTGACTACATCTGTGGAAAGAGGTGATGGAAAAGCTCAATATCATCAGTCAGAACAAGGCCAGGGACCAACTGTGGAACAGGCCATCAATTGCTCATATGCAAGTTCAAGCTGAAACTGAAGAAAATTAGAACAAGTCCATGAGAGCCAAAGTACAACCTTGAGCATATTCCATCTGAATTTAAAGACCATCTCAAGAATAGATTTGATGTGTTGAACACATATGACCGAAGACCAGACAAGTTGTGGAATGACATCAAGGACCTCATACATGAAGAAAGAAAGAGGTCAGTAAAAAGACAGGAAAGAAAGAAAAGACAAAAATGGAAGTCAGAAGAGACTCTGAAACATGCTCTTGAGTGCCAAGTAGCTAAAGTGAAAGGAAGAAATGATGAATGAAGTAAAAGAGCTGAACAGAAAATTTCAAAGAGCAGCTTGAGAAGACAAGTAAAGTATTATAATGACATGTGCAAAGATCTGGAGGTAGAAAACCAAAAGGAAAGAATGCACATGGCATTTCTCAAGCTGAAAGAACTGAAGAAAAAATTGAAGCCTCAAGTTGCAGTATTGAAGGATTCTATGGAGAAAATATGAAACGACACAGGAAGCATCAAAAGAAGATGGAAGGAGTACACAGAGTCACTATACCAAAAAGAACTGGTCGACGTTCAACCATTTCAGGAGGTAGCATATGATCAGCAACCAATGGTACTGAAGGAAGAAGTTCAAGCTGCATTGAGGCAATGGAACTGATGGAATACCAATTGAGATGTTTCAACAAATGGATGCAGCACTGGAAGCGCTCACTCGTCTATGACAAAAAATTTGGACGAGAGCTACCTGGCCAACCGACTGGAAGAGATCCATATTTACGCCTATTTCCAAGTAAGGTGATTGTCTTAGGCTGGGTTCTCTAGAGAAGCAAAACCAGTAAAGTGTATAAATATATATAGAGAGAGATTTATATCAAGGAAATGGCTCATGTGATTGTAGAGGCTGGAACATCCCAAGTCCATGGATCAAGATAGAGGCTTCTCTCAGTTCACATAGCTGCAGGGGCTGGCAAACCCAAGATCAGCAGGTCAGAGAGAAGGGCTCCCACTCACAGGATGTGAAGATCAATGAATGCCAAGATCAGCAGATAAGCTGATAGCTCAAGTCCCAAGAACCAGAGGTGAGACTGACAGGAGGCAGCTGCAGGTTCCAGAGTAAGCAAAAAGCCAGAATGTCTGCTTATATTTGAATGCAGGCCACACCCCCAAGGAAATGCCCTTTCAACTGATTGGCTACTCTCGGTAGATTCCATCATGGGAGTGATCACATATAAACACTGAGAATCCTGGCTCAGCCAAGTTGACACAAATCTTAATCATCACAGTCCACCCCTTGTCAACTTAGTACATGTACACATCCCATTAAACCATACATAATCTCTGAATAAAGACAATTATAAAGTCATACTTGTGCCTAACCCGATACAACTAACACGTGTATAACCGAAAACGCACTAGCCCCGTTTACATCTTACATTTTATAAGTGAAGAAAACAAAAATATTTGAAGCACACATACAAAGCAGAAATACTCATAACAATTACAGTCCTCATTTCCTCAACTGGTCATGTGGCCATAACTGGTATTTAGAACTATCTTCTTCCACCACCCATTCCATATTCCCTTTGCCCCCAGCAAGCACCTCAGCTGGTCGTGGCTCTTTGCCTGGTGGAGTGACCCAAACCTTCATTTCTGAAGGGTCTGGATTGTTAGTAGTCATGTTGGAATTGGGTTGCTGTAGTTTTCCATTGGCTTTAATCACAGGGCATGGTAATATTAAGAGACACCCTACAGAATCTCCTGAATTCCAGACATACTCTTCTTTACCTTCATTGTGTAATATCAATCCGATTTCCACTTGGTAATCAGGACTCATCACACCAGCCAGTATGGTAACTCTCTTCTTTGCCTGTTGATCCAGAGGCATAAGCAGCCCAAAGTGGCCAGGTGGCATTCTTAGCTTCCAGTTCAATGGAATCAGTGATGTGTCTCCAGGTGGGAGCATCCCTCCCTTTGGAACTAAGACCTCTAGACCTGCAGAGCATAAGGTCGCGGGGACAGGAAGCAAAAATCTTGCAAGTGGGTCACTAGGGTTAATAGTGAGTGGTGCCACTCCCATTTCCACCTCTTGATTCCTGGGCCTGTGAATCCTAGCTATGGGAGAAACAGCACCATATATTGGACACTGATTAAGAGCATTTACAGCCTCCTGGAGAACATTGCTTCAACCCTGCAAGGTATTGCCACCTAGTTGGTGCCGTAATTGTGTCTTCAGAAGGCCATTCCATCGTTCTATCAAGGCAGCTGCTTCAGGATGATGGGAAACATGGTAAGATCAGTGAATTCCATGAGCATGGGCCCACTGCCGCACTTCATTTGCTGTGAAGTGAGTCCCTTGATCTGAGGCAATGCTGTGTGGGATACCATGATGGTGGATAAGGCATTCTGTAAGTCCACAGATGGTAGTTTTGGCAGAAGCATTGCATGCAGGGAAGGCAAATCCATATCCAGAGTAAGTGTCTATTCCAGTAAGGACAAAATGCTGCCTTTTCCATGATGGAAGTGGTCCAACATAATCAACTTGCCACCAGGGTGCTGGCTGATCACCTCGAGTGATGGTGCCATATCCGGGACTCAGTGTTGGTCTCTGGTGCTGGCAGATTAGGCACTCAGCAGAGGCTGTGGCCATGTCAGCCTTGGTCAGTGGAAGTCCATGCTGCTGCTGGGCCCATGCATAACCTCCATCCCTGCCACCATGGCCACTTTGTTCATGAGCCCATTGAGCAATGGCAGGAGTAGTTGGGGAAAGAGGATGTGTGGTTTCTATAGAACGTGTCATCCTATCCACTTGATTGTGAAAATCATCCTCTGCTGAGGTCACCCTTTGGTGAGCATTCACATGAGACACAAATATCTTCACTTCTTTAGCCCATGCAGAGAGGTCTATCCACATACCTCTTCCCCATAAATCCTTGTCTTCAATTTTCCAGTCATGTTCCTTCCAAGTCCCTGAGCATCCTGCCGAACCATTGGCCACAGCCCATGAATCAGTATATAATCACACATCTGGCCATTTCTCCTTCTAAGAAAAGTGAACAACCAGGTACACTGCTTGAAGTTCTGCCCATTGAGAGGATTTCCCTTCACCACTGTCCTTCAGGGAGGTCCCAGAAAGGGGCTATAGTGCTGCTGCAGTCCACTTTCGAGTGGCGCCTGCATATTGCGCAGAACCATCTGTAAACCAGGCATGAGTTTTCTCTTCATCAGTCAACTGATCATAAGGAACTCCCCATGAGGCCATAAGTGCAGACTGGGAGATGAAAGGTAATGTGACAGGAGTGGAGACCATGGGCATTTGGGCCACTTCCTTGTGCAACTTACTTGTGCCTTCGGGTCCTGCTCGGGCCCAATCTTGAATATACCACTTCCATTTAATGATGGAGTGCTGCTGTGCACATCCAACTTTATGACTCTGTGGGTCAGACAACACCCAGTTCATGATGGGCAGTTCAGGTCGCATGGTGACTTGATGTCCCATGTTTAAGAGTTCAGTCTCTACTAAGGCCCAGTAATAAGCCAAAAGCTGTTTCTCAAGAGGAGAGTAGTTATCTGCAGAGGACAGCAGGGCTTTGCTCCAAAATCTTAAGGGTCTGCGCTGTGATTCACCAATAGAGGCCTGCCAAAGACTCCAAACAGCATCTCTGTTACTGACACTTCAAGCACTATTGGATCAGCTGGATCATATGGCCCATGTGGCAGAGTGGCTTGCACAGCAGCCTGAACCTGTTGCAGAGCCTTCTTTTGTTCTGGGCCCCACTCAAAACTAGCACCTTTTCAAGTCACTTGATAAATAAGCCAGAGTAGCACACCCATCTGAAGAATATGTTGCCTCCAAAATCCAAAGAGGCCCACTAGGCATTGTGCCTCCTTTTTAGTTGTGGGAGCAGCCAGATGCAACAACTTATCCTTCACTTTAGAAAGAATATCTCGACATGCCCCACACCACTGGACCCCTAGAAATTTCAGTGAGGTTGAAGGTGTCTAAATTTTTGCGGGATAAATTTCCCACCCTCTAGCAGGCAAATGTTTTACCAATAAGTCCAGAGTCATTGACACTTCTTCCTTACTAGGTCCAATCAGCATGATGTCATCACTGTAATGTACCAGTGTGATGTCTCATGGAAGGAAAAGATGATTAAGTTTCCTGCAGACTAAATTATGATATAGGGCTGGAGAGTTGAGGTAGCTCTGAGGTAGGCAAGTGAAGGTGTATTGCTGGCCTTGCCAGCTGAAGGCAAACTGCTTCTGATGGTCTTTCAAAACAGATATGAAGAAAAAGGCATTCACCAGATCAATGGCTGCATACCAGGTACCAGGAGATATATTAATTTGTTCAAGTAATGAAACTACACCTGGAAGAGCAGCTGCAATTGGAGCAACCACCTGGTTTTTGATAATCTACTGTCATTCTCCAAGATCCATCTGTTTTTTGCACAGGCCAAACAGGCGAATTGAATGGGCATGTGGTAGGAATCACCACTCCTTCATCCTTCAAGTCCTTGATGGTAGCAGTAATCTCTGCAATCCCTCCAGGAATGCAGTATTGCTTTTGGTTTAGTATTTTCTTAGGTAGGGGAAGTTCTAATGGCTTCCATTTGGCTTTTCCTACCATAATAGCCCTTTACTCTATTTGTCAGGGATCCAATGTGGGGGTTCTGCCAGTTGCTGAGTATACCTATTCCAATTATGCATTCTGGAACTGGGGAAATCACTACAGGATGGGTTTGGGGACCCAATGGACCTACTGTGAGATGGACATGAGCCAAGACTCCATTAATAACCTGACCTCCATATGCCCCTACTCTGACTGGTGGGCCACCAGGACATTTTGGGTCTCCTGGAATTAGTGTCAGTTCAGAGCCAGTATCCAGTAATCCCCCCAAAATGTGATTATTTCCTTTTCCCCATTGAACAGTCACTCTTGTAAAAGGCCATATATCCCTTTGGGGAAGCCTGGGGGAAAGATTAACAATAAAAATTTTTGGCAGTGTATTAGAATCCTTCCTCAAGGGGACCTGGCCTCCCCTTCATTCAAGGGATTGTGAGTCTTTAAAATGGCTCAAATCTGGGAATTTACTGACAGACCGTGACTCTCTATTCTGGCAATTCGAGTTAGGCTGCTGTTTACCTGACCTAGAATTCATCCATTTGTACAGATCAAGTAAATATTTAGTAGATTTCCTATCTATTTCACTCCTAGGGACACAATGACTAAGTAGCCAAAGCTATAAGTCCATACGAGTCAGATTATTCTGATTACTGCTTTGACTCCACTGTCCATTACTGTAACCACAACCACCTTGTCTTTGTCAATTGAGTGCAGCCATTTGGCCCCTACTACCACGGGGTCCAATCAGCCTCACTGTAGTTAGGTGTCTTAATTCAGTTAGGGCAGTTCCCACTGCCAAATCTGATTTGTATAATAAAATAGCAGTCACAGCAGTCTTCAAGGATGTTGGAGCTCCCTTCATAAATTTGTTCCTCACGGTTGTGGTTAAAGGTGTGTCCTCTGGGCACTCCATGTGTGGGTCTGTGGGTCTAACCTGATAAATGCACTCTAGCATGTCAATTTCCCTAAGCCTTTGGACACCTTCTTCTACAGTATACCAAGGCAGGTCTTGTACTTCAACTTGATTTAGTGTAGGCCACCTCATAATCCATGCCTCAGCAACCCAACTATTAGATCCTTTCCTAACTTCTTGAGCTGAAACACTGAATGAACTATCTGAACTTAGTGGACCCATATAAATAAACTCAGACTGATCCATCTTTATGTTCCTTGCACCATTATTCCACACCCTTAATAGCCATCCCCACACATATTCCCCAGATTTCTGTTTGTACATATTAGAAAAGTCAAGCAGTTCTTTTGGAGTGTAGTGTACCTCCTCCTGGGTCACACTTTGTACTTCACCTTTTGGGGCTCCTTGGGACTTAAGTCTAGTTATAAGTCTAGAAGCCAGAATTGGTAGTGTGGAATTATTTTGAGAGCATTCAGCATTGTCTTGTAAAGCATCTGCCTCAGGCAATGCCCCAGGCAGTGACACAGGCAAAGGCTCTTCAGAGGCAACTGGGCCAGGGCTAATCTCATTATATGGGAGTGGAGGGGCTAATGGTTTCTCTGGGCTGGGTGGTTTAGCCAACAAACATGAAATAATTTCTTCAGATGGGAGTGGTTCTTCTGGCAGTAGTGATTCAACAGAATTTAGGGGCTTAGTGTCCCCAGCTTCCTGATTATCTGCCTTATCTTATTATGTACCCATCCCAAGTTTCAGGATCCCATTTCTTCCCAATCAGTGCCCTTACTTTAACTTCAGATGTCTCCTGAGGTTGGCAACTGAGCTGGCGTTGTAATTCAGCTACTCTTACAATAAGACTCTGGGTTTGGTTTTTGGTAATTTCAGCTCTGTTGCTACGAAAAATAAGGCTTTCTTTCAAAGCACAAGCGGAAGCCTTGAGGTCATTTAAGCAGCACTTGAGCTTTTACTCTGAAGTCCTAAGTGCACTAGTTTGTCTAGAAAAAGTAGGACCAACCAGCCAGCTTTCTTATACTTCTCATTCTGACAAAAATGTAAAAAGATGTATTCACCCTGAGCCTCGCCTTTCACCAATACCTGATCTACTGGTGGTGATATTTTGCATATTTGTATTACCACCTCAAGTCATGGATTAGCAGTGCCCGCTTTACTGCTGGAAGCAGAATCATCAACATCTTCAAGACTAACCAGACTTGAGAACCAATTTAGAAAATTCATCCTTACAATTTTGTTTTTCTAGAACCACTCTCAGTACCAAATGGTTTCTTAGGCTGGGTTCTCTAGAGAAGGAAAACCAGTAAAACGTGTAAATATATATAGAGATTTATATCAAGGAAACGGCTCACACGATTGTAGAGACTGGAATGTCACAAGTCCATGGATCGGGATAGAGGCTTCTCTCAATTCACGTAGCTTCAGGGGCTGGTGAACTGAAGATCGGCAGGTCAGAGAGCAGAGCTCTTGCTCACAGGCTGTGAAGATTGATGAATCTCAAGATAGGCTAGACTACAAGGCTTCTCCTGATTCACATCACTGCAGGGGCTGGCAAACCTAAGATAGGTAGGTCAGAGAGCAGGGCTCCCACTTACAGGATGTGAAGATTGATGAATCCTAAGATGAGCAAATAAGCTGATAGCTCAAGTCCCAGGAACCAGAGGTGAGACAAACAGTAGGCAGCCACAGGATCCAGAAAAGGAAAAAGCCAGAATGTCTGCTTATATTTGAATGCAGGCCACACCCCCAAGGAAACTCCCTTTCAACTGATTGGCTACTCACAGCAGATTCCGTCATGGGAGTAATCACATATAAACACTGAGAATCATGGCCCAGCCAAGTTGACACACAATCTTAACCATCACGTGATCCAAATGAATGCAGAAATTATCAAACAGTATCATTAATATCATACACAAGTAAAATTTTGCTGAAGAGCATTCAAAAAACAAAGAAGCACAAAAAAAAAAAAAAAAAAACAAGAAAAAAGAAATGCCCTCAGGGATGTCTCTGTGTGTCTGCACAGAGAAAGGAAGTAGCTTCCAAGCAGCTGGTACTGCCCGGCTAGAAGGGGCTCCCAACTCAAGAAAAGAAAAAGAAAACAAGCAAACAAATCAAAACACAACAAATGAGAGCAAACAAACAAAAAAGCCCCAGTGGTCCCACCAGAGTGGCAGCACAGGCCAGCAAGCAGTTTCACATTCAAGTGGTGTTTCACAGCCTTTCAGGAAAAAGCAAAGATGGCCCATGGAGGCAAGTATTTGAGAGAAAGGAGGCGGAGGTGGTGAGAGGTAAAGAACAAATCTAAAGAAGCAGAAAAAATCAACACTAGATGCCAACAAAAGGCACTCGGGAAGCCAGCCAGTGCGGGTGGGTGGAATCCAAGTGACACCAGGGTGAAGCTGATGTTTCCCGGCCAAGAGACTGTGGCTGCAGGAAGTAGAGGAGGCTAAGTGGGGGTGAAGAAGGGGGGGGTGGGTGGGAAAGCCTATATCGCTGGTTACCGGTTGTTCTGTCTCCTGCTGGAAGCTCCATGAAGCTGCTTTCTCATACCGCCTGTTCACTGATCTCCGATAGGAGTCCGAGATGGCAGATTCGTGCTGTGGTAGCTGATAGGGGACATCTGCATGTATCTCTCCTTGCTTTCTGTTCTCAGTCAGTTTCTTACTCCATTCGGTGCTTGGCTGAGTTCTTTATCTCTTCATTTGATGCTTAGGGTTTCAGGACTGACATGTGACTCTGTTTGACTTAGTTTTTCTGATCTTTGCTGCAGAGGGACGGCATGGTGCTTCTGACTATAGTGCCATGTTGCCTGTGAGAAAATAAATTTTTGTTCTTTAAAGGCACCCACTTGTGGTATTTCTGTTACTGAAGCACTAGGGAGCTAAGACAACCCAGAAGTAGTTCACATTCATCAAAATGTCCAGCCTACTCAAGAGAAGGCAAAGTTCTGCTTGTTCCCCCCTTTCCATGAAAGCCTTCTGTAGGCAAGACCCACCATATTTATAGGCAGAGAAGCAGCTGCCTTTACTGGGTGACTTGAAGGGCTCTGAGTGTTCCTGCCACATACCTCTCAGCCACAGTGCCAGGGCTACCTCCCCCTAGCGTGGCTGGGAGTTCTCCCCACTGAACTTGCTAATAGGTTTGGAGAAAGGAAGATCCCTGGGATGGGTGACCCTCTTACTTGTTATGGATATTCTTCCTGTGCTCTTCAGCTACAAGGACTTTTCTTTGATGTAATTCAAATGAGGTCAGAGCTGGCTGGCTGAAATCTTGACAAGATCGCCAAAGTCTTTAGATTTCAGGGTTCAGGAGCTCAATTTTGTGAGTTCATTGAAGTTCTGGATGATAGATTCAGGCTAATCAAGCTCATGAGACTGGTTGGCAGCTGCTGAGAACATTTTGTTTTCCAAGTTGGAAAGTATTTTTGAAAAACCAAATTACTAATTCAAGGCAAGGCATTGGAAGATTTTTAATTGCTGGTGTCATCAAGCTATAACAATCCTCGCCCTAATGAGTGACAAATGGGCCAGAGGACTCCTTGAGCCCATCAGACACGCACCCCTCTGCACAGGACCAGAGACAAATGGTAACTCTTCAGCTCATTTTTTATTTTTATTTTTTTTTAACATTCCAAGCAGAACAACTGCTCATTTCTAGCATTAATGTGGTACAGTTTCCAAGATTACTATTTATCTTATATACATTGCATTTAGACTGTGTCTTCATGATGAGTTTGGGGAAGCTTTCTAAGCTTAGCTGCAGTAGCCTTCCTGTCATCCCTTCAGCAGATGGCTAATCTCATCCATGGGATGTTAGATCTTTGGGGCTTCAGTTGCAGATGGTGGCATTTCCCAAGGCTGTCCCCATTCCACCTTCTTTAGGTCACAATATTGAAACAATGCTAAGTTTAATGAGTGAGAGATTGATGGGAAAGAAAACAAAGAACAGAGAGATTCTGGTTGGACTTGAGGTGGGTCCATCCGACTTCCTCTCATTCCAGTTTGGAACTGGGATAAAAAAATCTCATAGGTCAGGGTCGGGTCTTGCTGCTGACAGGTCCTACAAAGCGAGGATTGAGATGGCCATTTTCCACCTTGGCAGAGAGAAGAGAGTGGAGCAGACATGCAGAGATGAAGAAACAAGAAACCCTGCACACTCCGTACAGACAAGGAGGCTGAGGGAATGAGAGTGTAACTTCTTTTGTGATGTTACTGTTCTGGTTCCAAGACCATGTGAGGCCCAGCAGTGCTATCTGCTCTGAGAGACTGTGAGATTCCCTATCTCTGTCCGTTAAATTTTCCCCTTTTCTCAAACTAGTTTTGGTGGATTTCTTTTTCCTGTAGTCAAGGGTATTGACCAGAACACCTTGGAAGCTCTCTAGACCTTCCCTGTTAGCAGATCAGAAAGGTATCAAATTGGTTAGTTGACATATTAAATGAGTGACGATAACGTGTAGGGTGATTTACAAGAAAGTACAACAGTTTAAAGGGAGGCAGTGGCAGTTCAGTGGTAAAATTCTTGCCATCCTGGAGACCCTGGTTCAATTCCCGGCCAATGTACCTCATGTGCAGCCACCACCCATCTATCAGTGGAGGCTTGCATGTTGCTGTGATGCTGAACAGGTTTCACTGGAGCTTTCAGACTAAGACACACTAGGAGGAAAGGTCTGGAGTTCTGAAAATCAGCCAGTAAAAACCCTATGGATCATCAGGGTCAGACCCTGCTGTGCATGAGGTCACCATGAGTCAGGGGCCAGCTCAACGGCAGCAACTAACAACAATAAAATAGTTTAAAAACCAGGCATGAATTGAGAGCCAGCGAGAACAGATCTAGGGTCAAGGGATCTGTATTAGTTTCCTAGAGCTGCTATAACAAAGTACAACAAATGTATTGTCTCACAGTTCTGGAGGTTAGTAATCCAAACTCAGGGTGTCAGCAGGGCCATACTCTCTGAAGGCTCTGAGGGAAAATATTTTCTTGTCTCTCCCAGCTTTTGGTAAACCCTGGCATTCCTTGGCTTGCAGCTGCAGGCTAACCCAATCTTTGCCTCCATTGTCACATGGCCGTCTTTGCTCTGTGTCCATCTGTGTCTCTTCTCCTATTTTAAAACGGCACCACTCAGATTGGATTAGGACACACCCTTCTCTGATATGGAGCCCTGGTGACACAGTGGTTAAGTGTTCTGCTGCTAACCTACAGGTCAGCAGTTCAAATCCACCAGCTGCTCCTTGGAAACCCTATGGGGCAGTTCCACTCTGTCTTATAGGGTTGCTGTGAGTCGGAATTGACTTGACAGCAAAGGGTTTTTTTTTTTTTTTTTTTTTTTAGTGGCACAATGGTTAAGAGCTTGGCTGCTAACCAAAAGGTCAGCAGTTCAAATCCACCAACCACTCCTTGGAAACCCTATGGGGCAGTTCTACTCTGTCCTATAGGGTTGCTATGGGTTGGAGTCAACTCGACGGCAATGGGTTTGGTTTTTTGGTTTTACTCTGGTATGACCTCATGTTAACTGATAACATTTTCAAAGACCTCATTTCCAAACAAGGTCATGTTCACAGGTACTGGGGGTTAAGACATCAACATAGGTTTTGGGGGAACACAATCAATCATAACAAGGTCCCTTGGAGGAGACCCAAGTTAGGTTCCAACACAGCCCTCAAGTTAAACTTCATGTAATTCATAACACATCTGGATACCAGTCAGGTCTCCAGGAAATGGCCCTCATTAAGGGGACTGAAAGCGCTAACTATTTTCACCCCAAAGAATTATCCAGATGGGCCTTCAAAGCTGGTCACATTCACTCAGTAATTGCTCAGCTCCCCACTTTCCTGTGCCTGTGTGGATTGCTTAAAGAGCTGTTTAAATCCCCATCATCTTGTCACTCCCACGTTGAATGAGAGCCAGAACGATTTCTTTTTCACTCCAGTCATCCTTTCTTGTAAATGCCTATCTATTCTCTGAAAGTGTAAGTGGATTGAGGGATTTTTGCCCTACCATGGCGCCAAGAAAAACTCAGTATTTGTTATTCTCAGATCTTAATGCACGCTCATGGTGGTTTTAATGCTGCTTTTTAAAACTGCTGTGGTATTTTAATAATACAACGCTCTTTCTGGTATTGTTGAAACATTACATTATTCAGTGTATCCAATTGCAGTACATTTTTCTCTACCCTTGTGGTGCATTATTACTGTGTACTCTTCACAGAAGTATAATTTGGGGAGCAATTTTCTCACAAACTATTGAAGGTGTTGCATTACAAATGCGAGGTGATGTGCCCCTCTGCACATGAAGCCACATTATAAGGCCGAGAGCCTTTTTTCAGGGTAAACACTGTTTTAGCGCCGTGATCCTAGTGGGAGACACACCTCTGCTTGACTCATCTCAGCCATCCCCTCTCCACCTCAGGGGCTGACTTACATATTCACCTTCCGGTGCCCAACATGCGCTGCTGTATGCAGGCCCCTGCCTGACTTCACGCGACTGTAACATCCCTCCTAGACTCATGTTGTCTTTAGAGTTGAATTTCTCCTTAGCTAGGTCAAGCCTGTTTCTTCCCTCAGCTGGATTTGGGTGGCACAAATGGTAAAGGGTTTGACAGCCTTGAAAACTTTATGGAGCAGTTCTACTCTGCACACATGGGGTCGCCAAGAGTCAGAATCGACTCCCCGGGCAACCGTTTAATATAGAACTCACACACGGGGGGTCAACAGCTCACTTCTGACCCACAACTGTGGCATTTTACATTTTTGTAGTGGTTGTCCAAATTATAAATCAGAAATTTCGCATGTAAATCAGGACTTCTAGATTGTCTTGGAAAATTTGAAACCCTGGTCACATTATGCAATAAGCTGAAGTTGTCCTTTTTAAGGAAGTCGTGCCATCTCCCGGTCACTATAAAACCCATCACTCCCTATTGTCTTAAACTCTGAGCTTCAGTGGATTATTGTGCCTGGCTGTCCTTGTAGGTAGCTGAGACTGCAATCCTTGTTTTCATGGCTGTGGAGGACAGAATTCTAAGACTGCTTCCAAAATTCCTACCCCTGGTGTAGCTGTCATGTATAATCCCTTCTCCTTGAGTGTGGGCAGACCCTGTGTATATAATGGGACTTCACTCTCATAATTTTACGGCAAAGGGATTTTGCAGATGTAATTAAGGTCCCTAATCAGTTGACTCTGAGTTAGTCAAAAGGCAGATTATTCTGGGTGGGCCTGGCCTACTCAGGTGAGGCCTTAAAAGAGACAAGAAGCAGCAGCAGATACTCTCCTGCTGGCCTTAAAGAAGTAAGCTGCCATGTTATGAAAGGGCCACATGACTAGGACCTGAGGGCAGCCTTTAGGAGTTGAGAGTGACCCTGCCAACAGCCAGCAAGAAAACAGGGACCACAATCCGACAACCACAAGGGACTAAATTCCACTAACAACCTGAATGAGCTTAGAAGAAGACTCCAAACCTCAGCTGAGATTGCAGCCCTCGCCAAAGCCTTCCTTTCAGCCTGGTAAGACCCTGAGCAGAGGACCCAGCCCACACTCCTGAGGCACGAAAACTCTGAGGTAATAAATTTGCGTTGTTGTAAGTCACTAAATTTGTGGTAATTTGTTACATAGCAATAGAAACAATGCAATAGCTTATCTATTTGAGGATTTACTTTTTTACCTGTATTCATATGCCTAACCAAACCACAATCACGTGACCTGCTTTCACCTAAGACCGGGAAACACATTATATAGAGAATGCTTTATCACCTCAAAAGGAAGATGGAAGAGAGAGGTTGCAAACTCACATGTCTTAAAAAATACCTGGAGGACAAGCACCTTGATCTAAGAGAGATACATGGGATGCCAGTGCCATAAAATAGCCTTAGATATCACCTCATCCAGTCCCCAGTCCCATTTTCAGATGAGGAAACAGATCCAGAGAAGTTAAAAGATCTCTCCAAGGTCCCATGCCTTGAGGATTCATACTCATGTTTCATCTAGCCGGCATAAACCTTATCAATTCTCAGCTTATAGGAAGAACTTCTGCCTCTTGTGGTGGATAAATATAGGAAGGTTTGAGGAGGTTGGTTAATAAAGAAGGTCACCCTTCGCTTGAGGAACCAACATGCAGCCCTTGACACTGCATTAAGTCCGAATGGTTATTAATTTAACAAATACCTATTTCTCAGGCATTGTCAGGAGTAGCTGAGAAAGCAAAGAAGTAGAGTTCGTGGTCCCTGCCTTTAAGGAGTTTCTCATTTTCTCAATAAGAAAACTCACTGCTCTCAATTTAAATAAGGTAAGAGTTGAACGGCAACACAAGACAAGCAACTCAAATTTGACCCAAGCTGTCAAATGTTTTCCTCTGATGACTTTGCTAAGGACTGGGACCCTTCAGCTCTCCCCGCTACCCCTGCTCTACCAACTCTCACTGCAGTGTCTAAGAGTCAAGCACATATTCCTGATAGTTTGTGCTGCATACCATAACCACACCAGTCGCTGTCGAGTTGATTCCAGCTCATGGTGACCCCATGTGTGTCAGAGTAGAATTGTGCTCCACAGCGCTTTCAATGGCCCAATTTTTGGAGGTAGATCACCAGGCCTTTCTTCTGAGGCACCTCTGGGTGGACTCAAGCCTCTAACCTTTCAGTTAGCAGCTGAGCATGTTAGCCATTTGCACCACCCAGAGACTCCAAGTTCCGCCTAGAACTATTTTTGTTTTTTTACTGAGGTGAAATTCACATAACATAAAAGTAACCATTTTAAAGTATGCAAAACCAAAAACCAAACCCTTTGCCATCAAGTCGATTCCAACTCATAGTGACCCTATCAGACAGAGTAGAACTGCCCCACAGGGTTTCCAAGGAGCGCTCGGTAGATCTGAACTGCTGACTTTTTGGTTAACAGTCATAGCTCTTAACCACTACATCACCAGGGTTTCCTTAAAGTATACGATTCATTGGCATTTAGTACATTCATAATGGTGTGCAACCATCAGTTCTGCCTAGTTTCAAACATTTTCACCACCCCAAAAGGAGACCCCATTAATCAGTCACTCCCCCGTCCCCACTCCTGGCAACTACTAACCTGCTTGCTGTCTCTATAGATTTACCTATTCTGGACATAGAACCATGTTTTCAAATGTAGGATACAGCTCAGTGTTGGTCACAAAGTGGGCTGCAGCCAGCTGTTTGAGAAGCACAAATCCAGAGGGGAAGATGCAGGCTGTGCTAAAGAGGAGAGCGCTAAGCCCTCAGTAGCCGGCAGGGAAGCCTAAGGTGTGAGCATCTTGCTGGATCGCCGATGGTGAGGAAGAGTCCAGCCACTGTCTCCCCCAGCAGCTCCTACTTTGGTCTACCTTCAAAACACTCAAGCTTCTTCTTAAGAAAATCTTTTTCACTTAGCTCCCTGATTCCAGGCAGAGTAACGCCCTAAACAAAAGTGACAGCTGCCTCCTCTATTATTAAACATCTCTAAGGATAGAGACTGTAAATCTTCCTTAGCCATCTCCTCCCTCTGCCCAACCCCAGCAAACCAGCTGTCCCTCCTGTTTTTTTACTTCCATCATGGCTCCACTATTTCCGACTCACCATGCTCCAACCTTAGAATTCTCTCTCTCTCTCACACACACACACCTAGTTGTGTCAATTCTGTCCCTTTCTTGGAGTCTGCCCTTCTGTTGCATGCAGTCATGGATTGTGGGTTGGACCCAGGTAGGGCCTTCTCAACTCCTTCCCAGCATTAATTCCTCCTTTCTGTAACAGACCCCCACCTTCTGGCCCATGCCAGAACGTGTTCAGCTGGAGTTATTATTTCTCAATGTTCTATGTAGCTTTGTGACTCAGGCTGGGCCTGTGGGGTGAGAGTAGAAGGGATATGTCAAATTCCAAGTCGGCTTCAACCTAAAGACAAGACACTTGCCCTGAGTATCCTTTCCCTGACCCCTATTGTTTGACAGGAAACAGAATTACTCATTGAGAATGGCAGCGCCAACTGCTCAAACAGAACCACTACCTACCCACCTTTGCACTGTTAGGTGAGACAGAAATACATGTGTTGTTGTTTTAATTGAGATATGATTAACACAAAAAAATGCACAGATCTTGGGTGCTCCCTTCACTGAATTTTGACAGTTGTATGTCTTACTACAGAAAGAACCAAGTATTAGCCCTAATGAAGGTAAAGGAGTCTACCCATTTTTCCAGGTGTCTAATCCAGTAGGACAGCAGAGAACCCAGAAGGGTGAATGCATCCTGCCTCTCTTGTCCTGCTGATATCTGGCGCCTGACTCGAGACTTTGCCCACACCTCCCTCTGCTCTCCAAAAAGCAAACACCACGACTGTACTTGGCCAGAGTTGGTAACAGACACTTGGTCCCTGGGCCCCATGAAGGGGAGACTGTAGGTTTATCCCAGCCTCGCTTCTCTGAACTCCACTCTCTGCCAGGCTCTAGCACTCAGTGGTGTGAGGAAAGCTTGCCCCTGTCCAAGAAAGAAGGGGGTTCTCTGCTACTGTCTGCCTAGCATGGGTCTGCTCTGCACTACTCTAGAGCAGAACTAGGGCCCCTAGGTGGGTGTTCCCACAAAGCACATTTCAGTTTAATATGGAAGAATGTCCTATCATTCTGAGACTCTGAATGATGAGATAATGATTGGGACCCTGTCAACAGACATGTGCCAGTGGATGTTGCATGACTTTCTGCCAGGAGATTCATAGAAGGGATTCTTGCCTGCATGGAAAATGGATTGTAATTTCTAAAACCTCTCCTTGCCAAGAACTGCCTGCCTCCTCCCCTCAATCCTGCACTCACATGATGCTCACCTGAGGCCCCATCCCAGGCTCATTACTGGCCCGGGACAAATTGTGACCTCAGCCAAGTGGGACTTTAAGAGTTTGAACCCAACTTTGGGACTTGAAGTCAAGTAGCAGAGTTGCTAGGTTAGATTAGAATTTACAGCCCAATTCTGACACCTGCAATTCTCCCTCATTTCTGAAATCAAGCCACCACCATGAACCCTGGTTCTGGGACTGGAATCTTGGTCTCATTTCTGTCAGACTTCTGGCGGGGACAGGCAGGAATCCTGTGCAGGGAGAGGGGAAAGCAGGGTACCTCTGATCCACACCTGTGCTCTAGGCCAGGAGTCCCTGGGTGATGTAAAATGTTAACACGCTCAGCTGCTAACCAAAAGTTGGTGGTTCAAGTCTACCCAGAGTCACCTTGGAATCTGCTTCTAAAAGAACACAGCCATGAAAACCCTATGGAACACAGTTCTACTCTGACACACATGGGGTTGCCATGAGTCAGAATCAACTCAGCAGCAACTGGTTTGGGTTTTGTTTGTTTGTTTTTATGCTATATGCCAGGGATAGTGAGGGATCAAAACCAAGTCCACATGTGCACTTGTACATGCTCACACACACACACACACACACACACACACACAACAAGTTAGCTGCCTAGTGATTCAGTCCAGGTCGTGAGTAGCCAAATTCTTGATGAGGGTCTACCAACCCACTAAGATCATACTTGTATTGAGTTCAAAAGTTGAACAGTTAATCCCAGTGGCTAGAAGGCCAAAGCTGAGAGAGGCAACCAAAGCAAGCTGAGTCCAAACTGGCCAGATGGTAGATGTGATGTCATCCCAGATATCAACAACAAGGAGCCAGCCAACACTGCCTAGAAATAGTTCTGAGGCTGACAGTGACCAGGGGCCTCTGGCTTATAGTCAGCCTGATATAGTCCCAGCAGGGAGGTGACCTTTTCAGCCATTAAAAGCACAACAGTAAGTGGACAATTCCTTTTCTCTTACCCCAGTTTATTCCCAGGCCCTCAGGCAACAAAACTAAATGCAGGACCAGGGGCTTTGTCTCTGATGATCCCTGACAATGGGGGGATAAATGTACATAATGTTATGTTCAATAATGTACATGCACACGGGCAAAAAAGCTAGAAGCATAATTACATCAATGTGGTTATTTCTGGTGGTGAGACTATAGGTGATTTTTATTTTTTGTCTGCTTTTCTGCATATTTCAAATTTTCTGCAATGAATATGTATTACTGTTATAATCTGGAAAAGGTTAGTTTTAAAATTCATATGAAATTACAGTTTTATGGTAGTCAATTTGCAATCAAATCTATTTTGCTTACATGTACAGTCCTTGTTTTTACTGTCCTTCCTGTATGGTTTGCCCCATCTCTATTGTCACTGCCCAACTTTTGATGCTCTAATAGCCCAGCTTTACCATCTAGCCAGGCAGTCTGTGTGTGTGTGGGGGGGGGGGGTTTAAGTGGTCTGTGTGCACAGAAAATAATTCAAACTGTGCAAGAGGTGTTCCCTCACAGGGCAGGTGCGCTTCCCCTGACCCCACCCACACTGTGCCCCTTGGACCCTTCCTGCTGTTCTTCAGGCAGGACAGGCTTCCCCACTTACCTATAACAAACCCAACCCTAAACTTCTTTCCATTCTCTGTCAAAAATTCTGTTCATTTATTCATTCACAAAATAATTTTTAGCATTGTCCTCACACCAGGCCCAGTGCTCTGTGCTGGAGACATAGCCACAAACATGGCCCAGTGCCTGCCCTTCCTCAGTTTTACAGCGGTCTCCCAACTGGCATGCTGTGGCAGGGTTAGAAATAAGCCTGGAAACTGATCACTCAGCCCTTGGGATTGACTGCAGTGCATCTTCAAATCTTGTCATTTTCTATGGGTGCCATAACTTGAAAAAGGTTGGGGAGCAGGGTTTTTACAGTGTTGAGGGGATACCAACCAGTAATTATTGCAATGACAGTAGCTAACATTGTTACTTTCCACATATCATTATAGTTTATATTTAAATCACCATGTCATCGTAATTATTTTAACAGGCAATCATTATAACAGTAGCTAACACTGCACCAGGCCCTAGTCTAAGTCCTTTCACATATATAACCTCATCCATTTCTCACAACAACCCTGTGCCACAGGTACCATCAATATCCCCATTTTACAGATAAGAAAACTGACCTATGAAGATAAGTAATCTACCTCATGCTCATAAAACTAGTAAATAGCAGGTCTTTTTTTTTGCATATTTTATTGTTGTTTAAGTAGAAGTTTACAGAGCAAATTAGTTTCCCATTCAACAATTTATACACAGCTTGTTTCATGACATTGGTTACAAACCCCTGAATGTGTCAGCATTCTCCTCCCTTCCTCCCTTGGTTCCCCATGTCCATTCACCTGCTTTCCTGCCTCTACTGTCCTTCTGAACTTTGCTTTTGGGCAAATGCTGCCCTTCAGGTCTCATATAGTTGATTGTTCTGAGGTGTACATTCCTCACTGGTGTTATTGTTCATTTTATAGTCCTGTCTATTGCATGGCTATAATGTGATCTTCAGGAGTGATTTCAGTTCCAAGTTTGAAGGTTGTCTAAGGGCCACAGTCTTAGGGATTCCACCAGTCTCCATCAGACCAGTAAGTCTGGTCTTAGTTTATGAGTTTCAATTTTGTTCTACGTTTCTCTCCTACTCTGTCCATGACCTACTATTGTAGTCCTGGTCAGAGCAGTCGGTAGTGGTAGCCTGGCACCATCTAGTTCTTCTGGTCAAATAGCAGGTCTTGATTTCAAATCCAGGGGTCTGACTTTAGAGCTGTATTAACTACATTGATCCCAAATATTGTCAGTTAGAATGCTCTCTAGTGAGTGTAAGCTACAGAAGTTCGGGTGCAGTGGAGAACACATTAGAATCACTAGCTCAATCTTGGGGAGAGACTTCCTAGAAGGAAGTCTAAGCTGAAACAGAAGAAGAACGGAGGGAAGCACGGCAAGGGGGTGAGAACATGCCAAGTGGAGAGTAGCTCAACTGTGAGGGCAAGAGAAGCAAAGCCGGCTTCTTGAGGAAATAAGTGGTTTTGCCTGAGGGGTGAGGATGGACTCTGTATACCAAGCTGAAGGGTCTGGGCTCTTTCTTAAGGTCATTGGGAAGCCATTGAAGGATTTTAAGAAGGGAAACACCATAGTCAGAATTGCATTTAGAGAAATCCCTACTGTTTCGTATGGAGAATGGACTGGAAAGGGCATGACTTCAGACAAGGAGATCGTTTATCCACTGTCCCAGTGATCTGGACAGAGGACAGGAGGAGCATGACCCCTCTTGGAGCAATCAGGGTGGAGAGAAAATACTTCTTCCCTTATTTGCTTTTCTCTGCATCTGGGTTTGAGAGCTTTACATGCTAGCTTGCCCTTGCTTAAAAAATGCCTTAGAGCTAGTTGTTCTCTAGCTATTTCTGTTTATATGTCTTGTCTCAACTAGATTGTAAACTTCCCTGGGGATAGGAACCACTTTTGACAAGTATACCCATCAGGGCTCAGCACAGTCCTGGACACAGAGGAGGTATTTCTATGTTTTGGATAAATGAATTACCATGTTTGTTATCTCATCAACCTTACAATCAAGGAGTTTTATTGCCTAAGTCTTTCTGAAATAAAAGACTAGTTCTCTTGCTCTTCCCTTTGGGTTTATATGCAGTCACCTGCAGAGCAATGCTAGGTAACTCATATACGTAAACTGCCCCTGTAAAACCACTCTAAAAATCAGCAGGAATAATAATTAGATGCAGGTGGAATATATGCATGTGTATATTTATCATCATTGTGTGTGTTTATTGAGTGCACAGGACACTATCTTCATCTTATCTATGCTTGTATCCAAGCTGGATTTAGCTTCTGAACTTCCATTTTTCTCTTCTTTAGGCCTTCTGAAGGTTTCATGCACCAAATAACTAAATTATGTCTTGGTAGCTAAACATATTATGCAAAATTATATGCCATGAATATTTTATAATTCTAAACCCTGAAGCCAGACTCCAGACAGTTTTATGTCTGCAGCAACCCGTATCATACCCAGATGAATTTGGCTTAAGACAAATGACTTCTTTCTGAAACTTAATTTTTTTTTTGTATTTCTTTTTAAGGATGTCTCACAGATTTTATTGTGCGTAGGTAACGATAGCCAATGAACTCCACCACCACTAACTAGGCACAAGGAGAGGTTGTCCCTAGCATAACTTAAATCTCTAGATACGCACAAAATTGCTTAAGGTAAGCAGTGGCCCAACTCAGGCATGTATTGAACAGATATAATAGGAATAAACAGCTCTATAGTTGTCCATGGTTCAACTGGTTTCACACATTTCCTTTTGTCTTAGATGTTAAAATTGCCGACAAATTACATTTTTCTAAATGTTGAGATTTTAGTTACCCAGAAATAAGAACTGAGAGTAAGAGTTGCCACTGTGCGTGATCTCAGCATTACGGAAGATCAGAACCGCTTATCCATTGCAGTTGGTTTCTTTCTGCTTTTTCTTTCTCGATTATCTTTGCTGGTTTTGATCCTCCCCTTCTGGTTTTAAAAGAAAGATCTGCCGTATGAAGGTTCATGCCTGTGACGGTTAAGGTTATGTGTTAACTTGGCTAGTCCATGATTTTCAGTGGTTTGGCAGATATTATGTAATCAACTTCCATTTTGTGATCTGATGTGAGCAGCCAATCAGTTGAAAGGCCAATCAGTTAAAAAGCCAATCAGTTTCCTTGTGTGTGTGGCCTACACCCAATATATATATATGGATGTTCTGGCAAAGCTCTCTCTGGATTCTGCATCTGACTTGTCATCCTTTCACCTCTGGTTCTTGGGACGTGAGCCAGCAGCCTTCCCCCTGATGATTTCGGGTTCATCAGCCTCTGCAACCTCGTGAGTCAGGAGAAGCCTCCAGCCTGATGCCTGACTTATGAATTTGGGACTTGCCAGCCTTCACAGCAGCTTGAGCCATTTTCTTGAGATAAACCTCTCTCTCTATATTTATATATATATACATGCTTCATTGGTTTTACTCCTCTAGAGAACTCAGCCTAAGACAATAGCTACATTCTCAAAGACGCCAGCAGAAGAAAATGATGGAATTGTAAGTTAATACGGCCCCACTGGCCCCTCTCCGTGGCTCTGGGGATACCGAGTCTTGCAGGTTAATGCTTCCAGTTGAGCAACTTCAAAATGGCTGTGAGTCAGAGGAGGGCAGAGAGGGATCTGCTTCTCTCCTTGCTTCCATATACTGTTTTGTAGACTCAGGAACAGAATAGAACTGAAAAAGTGACATATGTCTCCACCCAGGAAATGGAAACAGTGGATTTTGTCAGGGCAGTGCAACTCTGAGAGACTGTTTGCTTTTTTTGTTTGTTTGTTTTTACAAATTTCTGTCAGCCTTATAGTTTCATTTGCACAGCATATAAATAAAATTTCTTTCTTAAAATATTGCTGACTTATGGTAGCACAATAGAAGCCAAAAGCATCTTTTCTAATCAGCAGGTTGAGTCTCCAGAGACAGCTTTCCTGACTTCTTTCTCAGAAAAGGGCAATGAAAAAAAAGGAAACAAAAAGCCTTGTTACTCAGAGGCCACTGGGAAAATCCCTGACTGCCCTCTGAGATGGTCTGACTCTGGGCACAAGCCCCAGAATGAGTCCAGGAACAGGCGACAGTGGAGGCTGAAAACCACCCAACTTGAGGAATCATCTCTCATCTCCCCTGTCAGGCAAGCCCAAAGCTGAAAGTAAAGAGAGGAAAAAAGTGTGTCTTAAGGAGGCAGCTATGAGGTGAGTGGAAAGAGTCCAGGAGCCAGAACTGTGGGGAGGAATCCTGGCACTACTACTTAGTAGCTATATGACCTTAAGCAGTTACTTAAGACTGGCTGAGCCTCAGTGTTTTTATCTACTTTTTTTAAAATTTATTTTGCCGTTGCTGTTGAGAATATACATAGCAGAACATACACCAATTCAGCAATTTCTACACATACAATTCAGTGACACTGATGACATCCTTTGAGTTCCCCAACCATTCTCACCCTCCTTTTCCAAGTTGTTCCTCCCCCATTAACATGAACTCACTGCCCCTAACATTCCTATTGAATCTTTTGAGTTGCTGTTGTCCCTTTGATCCCATATAGATAGTTCTTAAAAGTGTAATGCTCAAGGAAGACTTTTTTTTACTAGTTTAGCTTAACTATTATTTGGTTTTAATAAGAGTTCAGGGGATATTTTTGGTTTAAGTTTTAAAGATTATGTCAGGGCAATAGTTTCAGGGATTCATCCAGCCCACATAGCTCCAGAAAGTCTAGAGTTCATTAGAATTTAAAATTCTGTCCTTCATTTTCCCCCTTTTGATCACAATTCTTCTATAAAATTGTTGATCAAAATTTCCAGTAATGGTAGCCGGGCACCATCTAGTTCTTCTGGTCTCATGGCAAAGGAGGCAGTTGTTCACAGAGGCAATTAACCAGGCAATTAACCACACATTCCATATCCTCCTCCTATTCCTGAGTCTCTTTTTCCTTCTGTTGCTCCAGGTGAATAGACACCAATTATTGTGCCTTGGATGGCCGCTTAGAAGCTTTTAAGACCCCAGGAACTACACAAAAAACTAGGGGGTAGAACAGAAGCACTAAACACATTATTAGGCCAATTAACTGTGATGTCCTATGAAACCATGACTCTAAACCTCCAAACCAAGGAACTAAATCCTGTGAGGTTTTTGGATGTACATAAGCAGTGTCAGAAGCTACTCTTTTTTTTTTTTTTGTCTTTGTGAATATATCCATCACACAACTTTTGCCAATTTAACTTTTCATAGGTGTACAACTTATTGACAAAAATTACAATAATCGGCTGTGCAACCCTACCCTTAATCAATGAGATTTTTCCATTATGTTAACCCTCCTTTTCCCCCTCCCTCCCACCACTGGTAACCACTAATAAAATTTGGTCTCTATACATTTTCCTGTTCTTGTCTTTTTATTTAAATGAGGTCATACAATATTTGTCCTTTTGTGATTGACTTATTTCACTCAGTATAATGCTTTCAAGCTTCGTCCACATTGTAGCATGCATCAAGATTTCATTTTGCAACTTCTGGGCTACCTGGCACTAAATACAGAGGCACCAAGCCGTCCCTCCACAGCAAAGATCTGAAAAACTAAGTCAGACAGAGACACACACTAATCCTGAAACCCTAAGCATCAAATGAAGAGATAAAGAACTCAGCCAAGCACCGAATGGAATAAGAAACTGACCAAGAACAGAGAGCGAGGAGAAATACATGCAGAGGTCCCTATCAGCTACCACAGCACAGATCTGCCATCTTGGACACTTACAGGAGATTGGAGAACAGGGGGTACAAGAAAGCAGCTTCAAGGAGTTTCCAGCAGGAGACAGAACAACTGGTAACCAGCTATATATGCTTTCCCACTCCCACCCTTCTTCACCCCCACTTGGCCTCCTCTGCTTCCTGCAGCCAAAGTCTCTTGGCTGGGAAGCACCAGCTTCACCCTGGTGTCACTTGGATTCTACCCGCCCGCACTGGCCAGCTCCCTGAGTACCATTTGTTTGCTGCTGGTGTTGCTTTTTTCTGCCTCTTTAGATTTCTTCCTTACCTCTCACCACCTCCCACTGCTTTCTCTCAAATACCTGGCTCCATGTGCCATCTTTGCTTCTTTTGGAAAGGCAGCAAAACACCACTTGACTGTGAAACTAATTTCTGGACTGTGCTGCCACACTGGTCAGACCCCCGGTGCTTTTTTGTTTGTTTTTTTCTGCTTTGTTTCTCTGTATTATTTTTATTTTCTCAGCTTTGGAGCCCCTTCTAACCAGGCAGTATCACACAGCTTGGGAGCTACTCCTTTACTCTGTGCAAATGCACAGTGACATCCCGGGGGCATTTATTTTTTCTTGTTTTTTGGTTTTGCTTTTTTTGTTTTTTTGTTTTTGGTTTATTTTGTTTCTTTGTTTTGTTTTCTTTTCTCTTTTCTTCCTTTTTTGTCTTTCTTCATTTCCAGTTTCTCATTTCTCTATACTTACCTTCACTTCCTGTGTCCTGAATACCTGGTGTTGTGTGACACCTCTACCCCTTCTAGCAAGGCAGTACTTCATGATGTAGGAGCAACATTCCCAGTCCTAGCTGCCGCACCAGTGGGATCACTAGGGGCTTTTCTTTTTTTCTCTAATTTTTTTAATTCATTTTTTTTATTTTACTGTTTTTCTTTTTTCATTTTGTTTTTCTCCATTTCTCAGTCTCTCATCTCTCCACTCCAACAGCAAGCTCCCTTAGCACTCTTTTTTGTTTGTTTATTTGTTTGTGTGTATGTTTTCGGCTCCTGTTCCTCTCTCCTCTATTCCATACCATCTTAGCCCCACACATAACAATCTCCCCTCTCCATCCTGCCTACCTGTGCCATCCACTGAACATAACACCCCCAAGAAGCACAGACACATTCTCCTGGAACCTGCCTTGCGCTGATTCCCAGCCTGACCTGTCGGCCCTAGTATGTGCCACAAAAAACCTATCCCAGCAACTCCCCATTCAGCTGGACCTACCCTGCTGTACCATACTTGAGTGACTGACCCTGCCCATTGGAGAAGGAGGTGAAAAGTATCGTGCCCACAGATGAGCAAACAACAAAGAACACACAGCCTACCTGCTCAGTCATAACCAAATAAAACAAAAAAGCAGGACAAAATAAACAAATATACAATCAATAAATGAGGAAAATAACTACTGAATGCCCTGAAGACAGCAGACAATATCAAAACATATACAAAAACAGGACAGGATTGTTCCAGTAGGTGTCCAAAATAAAACACCAGATGACTTTCCAGTAGAAGAAAAGGCATTAGAACTACCTGAAAGGGAATTCAAATCTCTAATATTCAGAGCTATCCAAGAGTTGAAGCAAAAAGCAGACAAAAATCAGGAAAAAATAGACAAATTCATGGAAAATACAGACAAAAAATGGAAGAATTCAAGAAAATAACACAGGAACAAAATGCTAAAATAAATTCACAACTAGAAATCATACAAAAACAACAATTAGAAATTCAAAAGATAAACAACAAGATTCCATAAATGGACAGTGTGATGGAACGGCTGAGGAGCAGATTTGAAACAACAGAAGACAGGATCAGTGAAATTGAAGACAAACACTTGGATACAACTCTTTTTGAGGAAAAATCAGAAAAAAAGAATGAAGAAACCCTGAGAATTCTGTGGGATACAATCAAAAGCAAAAATCTGCAAGTGATCAGAGTTCCAGAACAGTGAGAGAAAACAGAAAACACAGAGAGGATCATTGAAGAATTGCTGACAGAAAACTTCTCCGATATCATGAAAGACGAAAAGCTGACCATTAAAGAAGCTCAACGAATCCCATATAGGATAGACCCCAAAGGAAAATCACCAAGGCATATCATAATCACACTCACTAAAACCAAAGACAAACAAAGAATCCTGAGAGCAGCTCGAGAAAAACAAAAAGTCACATACAGAGGAGAAACAATAAGACTAAGGTAGGATTATTTGGCAGAAACCATGTAGGCAAGAAGGCAATGGGATGACATATATAAAACCTTGAAAGAAAAAAATTGCCAGCCAAGAATAATCTATCCTGCAAAACCGTCATTCAAATATGATGGTGAAATTAGGTCATTTCCAGATAAACAGAAATTAAGGAACTATGTAAAAACCAAACCAAATTTACAATAATTATTGAAAGGAGTCCTTCAATCTGAGGATAAACAACATCAGACCACAGGCTGAATCCAGGACACAGGATTATACCAGCCAGATACCAACCTAGGAAAAGAACTCTCAAGAACTATCCAAAACCAAAAGAATAACAATAAGGAACCAGAGAGGTTAATCTATAAATGACAACAGCAACAGAACAATAAAAGAGGGAATAAATGGTATAGGTATGGAACCTTCTAATGGAGAGGAAGGCAAGAGGATACTGAGTCATAATAGACGGGTTCAAACCTAAGAAGATAAGGTAAACGTCAAGGTAACCACAAAGAAAGTTAACAAACCTACTCATCAAAATAAAGAAGAAAAACATAACGTCTCAGTAAAAACAAAACCTACAAAAACAAAAGAAATGAAAAAAATACACAAACAAAAGGAATTCAGCACATGAAAGTAAGAAGAACAAAGAAAATGTCAGCACTACAAAAAGAAAGCATTACAAAATGACAGCAATAAACTCATACTTATCAATAATTACACTGAATGTAAATGTCCTAAATGCACCCATAAAGAGATGGAGAGTGAAAGAATGTCAAGAGACACACCTTAGAAACAAAGACATAAATTTATTAAAAATCAAAGGATGGAAAAAAATGTATCAAGCAAACAGCTACTGAAAAACAGCATGGGTGGCAATACTAATCTCAGATAAAATAGACTTTAAAACAAAATTCACCATAATAGACAAAGAAGTACACTATATAATGAGTAAAGGGAAAATCCATCATGAAACTATGACCATAATAAACATCTACGCACCCAATGACAGGGCTCCCAAATACATAAAACAAACTCTAACAGCACTGAAAGGAGAAATTGACAGTTCCACAATAATAGTAGGAGACTTCAATACACCACTCTCAATAAAGGACAGAACATCTAGAAAGAAACTCAACAAAGATACAGAAGACCTAAGGGCACGGTCAGCCAACTTGACCTCATAGACATACATAGAACACTCCACCCAACAGCTGCAAAGTACACATTCTTTTCCAATGCACATGGAATGTTCTCCAGAATAGACCACATCTCAGGCCACAGAGTAATCCTCAACAAGATCCAAAACGTTGAGATAATACAAAGTATCTTCTCTGACAACAATGCCATCAAGGTAGAAATAATAACAGGAAGAGCAAGGAAGAAAAATCAATTACATGGAAACTGAATAATACACTCCTTATACATCACTGGGTAATAGAAGAAATCAGAGATGGGATCAAAAAATTCCTAGAATCAAATGAGAATGAAAACACATCATACCAATACCTTTGGGACACAGCAAAGGCAGTCCTCAGAGGACAATTTATAGTAATAGATGCACACATCAAAAAAGAAGTGACAAAATCAAAACTTTAACTACACAACTCAAACAAATACAAACAGAACAGCAAAAAAGCCCACAACCACTAGAAGAAAGGAAATAATAAAGATCAGAGCAGAAATAAACGAAATAGAGAACAGAAAAACAATAGAAAGAATCAACAAAACCAAGAGTTGGTTCTTTGAAAGAATTGACAAAATCGACAAACCACTGGCCAGACTGAAAAAAGAAAAACAGGAGAGGACGCAAATAATCCAAATAAGAAATGAAATGGAGGACATTACAACAGACCCAACTGAAATAAAAAGGATTATAACAGAGTATTATGAAAAACTATACTCCAACAAATTTAAAAACCTAGAGGAAATGGATAAATTTCTAGAAACACACTACCTACCCAAACTACCAGAAAGTGATGTTGAAAATCTGAACAGACCCATAACAAGAGAAGAGATTAAAAAGGTAATAAAAAAAGACTCCCAACAAAAAAAATCCCTGGCCCAGATGGCTTCACTGGAGAATTCTACCAAAAATTCAGAGAAGAGCTTATACCAGTACTACTCAAACTATTTCAGAACATAGAAGAGGAAGCGACACTTCTGAATTCATTCTATGAAGCCAGCATAACCCTGATACCACATCCAGGCAAAAACGCCACAAAAAAAGAAAATTACAGACCAATATCTCTCATGAATATAGATGCAAAAGTTCTCAACAAAATTCTAGCCAATAGAATTCAGCACATCATATCAAAAAAATAATACACCATGACCAAGTAGGATTCATACCAGATATGCAAGGCTCGTTCAACATTAGAAAATCAATCAATATAATCCACCATATAAATAAAGGGAAAGAAAAGAATCACATGATCATCTCAACAGACACAGAAAAGGCATTTGACAAAGTCCACACCCAATCCTGATAAAAACTCTCAATTAAATAGGTATAGAAGGGAAATTTCTCCACACAATAAAGGGCATTCATCCAAAACCAACAGCCAACATCATTCTTAATGGAGAGAGGCTGAAAACATTCCCCTTGGGAACAGGAACAAAACAAGGATGCCTTTTATCTCCACTCCTATTTAGCATTGTGCTGGAAGTCCTGGCTAGAGCAATAAGGCTAGAAAAAGAAATAAAGGCATCCAAATTGGTAATGAAGAAGTTAAACTGTCCCTGTTTGTGGATGATATGATACTATACATAGAAAACCCTAAAGATTCCACGAGAAAACTACTGGAACTAATAGAATGATTCAGCAGAGTAGCAGGATACAAGATGAACATACCAAAATCTGTTGGATTCCTATACACCAATAAACAGAACAATGAAAAGGAGATCAGGAAAAAAATACCATTTATAATAGCCCCTAAACAAATAAAATAATTAGGAATAAATCTAACCAGGGATGTAAGAGACCTATACAAAGAAAACTACAAAACACTACTGCAAGAAACCCAAAGGGATCTACATAAATGGAAAAACATACCATGCTCATGGATAGGTAGACTCAACATTGTGAAAATGAAAATTCTACCCAAAGCAATTTACAAACACAATGCAATCCGAATCCAAATACCAACAACATTCTTTAAAGAGATGGAAAAACTAATCATTAACTTTATATAGAAAGGGAAGAAGCCCTAGATAAGTAAAGCTCTATTGGAGAAGAAGAATAAAGTAGGAGGACTCACACTACCTGACCTCAGAACCTACTATACAGCTATGGTAGTCAAAATAGCCTGGTACAATGACAGATACATTGACCAATGGAACAGAATTGAGAACCCAGATGTAAATCCATCCACCTATGGTCACTGGATCTTCGACAAGGGCCCAGAGTCCATCAAATGGGGAAAAGACAGTCTTTTTAACAAATGGTACTGGCAAAACTGGATGTCCATGTGCAAAAAAATGAAACAGGACCCATACCGCACACTATACACAAAGACTAATTCAAAATGGATCAATGACCTAAACATAAACCAAAAACGATAAAGTTCAAAGAAGAAAAAGTAGGATCAACACTAGAGGCCCTAATGCACGGCATTAAGAGGATACAAACAATAACCAACAACACGCAAACCCCAGAAGATAAGCTAAACAATTGGGATCTTCCAAAAATTAAACCCTTATGCTCATCAAAACACTTCACCAAAAGAGTAAAAAGAGAACCTACAGACTGGGAAAAAATTTTTGGGCATTACAAGTCAGACAAAGGTCTAATCTCTAAAATCTACAAGAAAATCCAACACCTCTACAACAAAAAGACAAATAATCCCTTTAAAAAATGGGCAAAGGAAATGAACAGACACTTCACCAAAAAAGTCATTCAAGCAACCAACAGACACATGGGAAATGCTCGCGATCGCTAGCTGTTAGAGAAACGCAAATTAAAACCACAATGAGATACCATCTCACACTGGCATTACTGGCAGGAATCAAAAACACTGGTAAAAACAAATGTTGGAGAGGCTGCGGGGAGATCAGAACTCTTATGCACTACTGGTGGGAATGCATAATGATACAACCATTTTGGAAAATTATATGGCGCTTCCTTAGAAAGCCAGAAATAGAAATACCATACAATCCAGAAATCCCACTCCTAGGAATATATCCTAGAGAAATAAGAGCCTTCACATGAATAGACATATGCACACCCATGTTAATTGCAGCATTGTTCACAATAGCAAAAAATGGAAACCACCTAGATGCCCATCAACAGATTAATGGATAAACAAACTATGGTACATACACAGGATGGAGTATTATGCAATAATAAAGAACAATGATGAATCTGTGAAGCATCTCATAACACAGATGAAACTGGAGGACATTATACTGAGTGAAATAAGTCCATCACAAAAGGATGAATATTATATGAGACCTCTATGGTAAAAACTCATGAAAAAGTTTACACACAAAAAGAAACAATCTTTGTTGGTTATGAGGGATGGGAGAGGTGGGATGGGGGAATTAAATAGACAGTAGATAAGTGGTAAATTTGATGAAGGGTAAGACAGTACACAATACTGGGGAAGCCAGCACAGCTTGTACAAGGAAAGGTCATGAAAGCTCCATAGACACGTCCAAACTCCCTGAGGGATTGAATTGCTGGGCAGAGGGCTGTGGGGACCATGCTCTCGGGAAACATCTAGCTCAATTGGCATAACACAGTGTATAAAGACAATGTTCTACATTTTATCCTGGTGAGTAGTGTCTGGGGTCTTCAAAGCCTGTGAGCAGCCATCTAAGATACTCCACTGGTCTCACCCCTTCAGGAGTGAGGGAGAATGAAGAGAACAGGATACAAGGAAAAGATTAGTCCACAGGACTAATGGACCACAGCTACCATGGCCTCTGACAGACTGATGGTGCCCAGCTACCACCACTGACTGCTCTGACCAGGATCTCAACAGAGGGTACCGGACAGAGCTGGAGAAGGATATAGAACAAAATTCTAACTCACAAAAAAAGACCAGATTCACTGGCCTGACAGAGACTGGTGAAACGCCGAGAGTATGGCCCCAGACACCCTTTTAGCTCAGTGGTGAAGCCACTCCCCACATTCACCATTCAGCTGGGGACCGGACAGCCCCATAAAACAAAACAGGACTATTGAGGTACAGCAGTCCAGGGACGAGGACTAGTAGGCAGGAGGGGAGAGGAAAGGTGGTGATAGGGAACCCAAGATTGAGAAGTGACAGTGTTGACATGTTGTGGGGTTGTTAACCATTATCATAGGGCAATATGCGTACTATTTAATGGGAAACTATTTGTTCTGTAAACCTTCATCTGAAGTACAAAAAAAAAAAAAAAAAAAGAAAGAAGACTTACCTATCTGAGATCAGATTGACAACAGCAACTCAGAAGGTTTGATGGGAAGCCTAGGGGGCAATGAGTTGAAGATAATGGTGATGGAATAATTTGGAAAAGGATGGGGAGAATAGCAGCACAACTGGAAGAATGTAATCGATGTCACTGAATTGTATATGTAGAAATTTTTGAAATGGTGTGTCTTTGGCTATGTATATTTTCACCAAAAAAAAAAAAAAGTTCCTCCAAGTTCAAGAAGGGAGAGTGTTGACATGTTGTGGGGTTGTTAACCAATGTCCTAAAACAATATGTTTACTGACTGTTTAATGAGAAACTATTTGTTCTATAAACCTTCATCTAAAGTACAATTAAAAAAAATTTTTTTTTAAAAAAAGATTTCATTTCTCCTACTGGCTGAGGGGAAACCCTGGTGCTATAGTGGTCGGCAGTTCAAATCCACTAGGCACTCCTTGGAAACCATATAGGGCCGTCCTACTCTGTCCTATAGGGTCGCTAGGAGTTGGAATCGACTCAATGTCAACAGGTATGTACTGGCTGAATACTATTCCATTGTATGCATATACCACATTTTGTTTATCCATTCATCTGTTGATGGGCATTTAGGTTGTTTCCATCTTTTCGCTATTGTGAGTAGTGCTGCAGTGAACATTGGTGTACAAGTCTGAGTCTCTGCTTTCAAGTGTTTTGGGTATATACCTAGGAGTGAAATTGCTTGGTCATGTGGTAGTTCTATTCTTAGTTTTTTCAGGAACCACCACACTGTTTTCCACAAGAGTTGTACCATTTTGCATTCTCGCCAGCAATGGGTAAGGGTTCCAATTTCTCCACATCCTTGCTAACATTTGTGATTTTCTGGGTTTTTTTGTTTGTTTGTTTGCTTGCTTGCTTGCTTTGTTTTTTATCTTAGCCATCCTGGTGGGAGTGAAATGCTATCTCATTGTGGTTTTGATTTGCAACTTTCTAATGGCTAATGATGTTGAGCATCTTTTTGTGTGTGTGGTAGCCATTTGAATGTCCTCTTTGTTGAAATGTATACTCAAGTCCTTTCCTCGTTTTATGATTGGGTTATTTGTCTTTTTGCTGTTAACCTGTCACAGTTTTGTATATATTTTGTTTATTAGAGTTCTTATCAGATACATGGTTTCCAAAGATGCTCTCCCAGTCAGTACCTTGTCTTTTCACTTTTTTTGTAAAGTCCTTTGATGACCAGATTTTTTATTTTTATGATGTCCCATTTATTTATCTTGTCTTTTGCTGTGCGCTTTTGCTATTATATTAGATAATCCATTGTTAAAAGCTAAGCCTGACAGCATTGCCCCTGCATTTTCTTCTAAGAATTTTATGGTTTTAGTTTGCACATTTAGGTCCTTAATCCATTTTGATTTTTTGTTTATGTTGTGAGGCATTGTTCCTGTTTCATTTTTCTGCATGTGGAAACCCAGTTTTCCCAATACCATTTATTGAAGAGATTCTTCTTTCCATATCGAATGTACTTAGCACCTTTGTCAAAAATCAATTGACCATAGATGTGTGGGTTTAGTGTTTTTATCTTTAACATAGCTCTAATTAGACTCACCTTCCAGGGTTGTTATAAGCTATACTAAAAAGCAGAACTAAGACTCTGCTTAATATATATTGAGACAATTGTTTGCAAGCAGTGAAAACAGTGTTCACAGCACAGTAAATGCTCTGTAGCTGATGGGGCTTTTAGGATGAGCCCATTTTAACCAATTCTGTCCCTATTTCCAGTTGCCATCGAGTCGATTGCAACTCATGGCGAGCCCATATGTGTCATATAGATGTGCTCTACAGGGTTTTCAATGGCTGATTTTTTTGGAAGTAAATCATCAGTCCTCTTTTCCAAGGCACCTCCGTGTGGAATCAAATCTCCAACCTTTCGGTTAGCAGCCAAGCATGTTAAACATTTGCACCACCTAGGGACTTCGTCTTTCCCATTAGCCACTCCATTGTTCCTTCTCTGTGAAACATGTACCCACTGCCCAGGTGCTCTAATCACCTCCCCCGCAACCCCAACATTCCTCTTCTCCACCCACATTCAGAACTGGCTCAGGAAAGGATTTCATAAAAGCATTTGTGCTCAAGAACTGATATCTAATAAAACTTTCTTTTGGGGGGAGTGTTTGTGTTTCAATTGGGGATTAAAACAAAATTATTAATTTCTAGCAGTGCAATTTTAGGCAGTAGCAAGCTAGTAGAAAAAATACGTTGTTATTCATTTGTTTTGTTAGTTTGTTTGCAGGGAGGGGAAATAAGGAATCCTTCAATGCAAGTGCAAAGCATCTCTTCTTAAATGGCTGGCTGAGCGTCTGCGTTTAACTACCAGTTTACAGACAACACAGAGGACAGAGGAACTGGATGACTGACACTAAGGGAATGCAAACAGCAAATTCCAGACCATGAAAGCTTCTACCAGACAACTAATATTTTAAAAAATTGCAAGGAAGAGAGAAAAAGAGATGTTAGGGAACCTACAGATAGATAGTACAGCACATATTTGACCAATCACAAAATGTGGACCTCAGCTGGATCCTAACTAAAATTAACAAATTACAAAAATGAAAATTCTGACGTTTTTGAGACAATTGGAAAGTTAAACAATATCTGATGATATTAAGGATAACTGGTAATTTTATTAAGTGTGTTAATAATTTTATGGTTATGTTTTTTTAAAAAAAAGAGCCCTTGTCTTTTAGATATTCATACTGAAATATTTACTAACAAAATGGTCTTTTGTCTGCTTCAGAATGGTAACGGAGGTGGTGGGGAGTGGATCGGCAGAGAGATGGGGGGAAGATTAGCCACAGACTAATGGTTGTTGGGCAGGACGATGGGTATAGGAGGGTTCATTAGTGTTATTCTGTTTAGATTTCTTCTTTGTTTTTTACTTTTTTTTAAAAAGAGGTAATTTGTCTAATTTTATGTGTCTTCGAAATTCTCCATAGTAAAAGCTTTTGCAAAATCTATCTTGATCCATGTAATCATTCCCCAAGGTCATTTGCAAGGTGCCAAGGGTTATATAAGCAGATTTGTAGCCCTGTTCTGTCCAATAACCCCTCGACCCACTGCCCTTTGAGTAGTAGGGCTGACTGCTTCACCAGCTCTCAGCATCATGGCAGTGCTGCCAACACCACGGGCCAGTTCCCCCACAAAGCTGCCTCACAGGGCCTCCTGGATGACATTCAGAACCAAAGGCAGCTAGACTTTGGAAAGACCAGGGAGGATCTCCCATTACAGAGGAGGAACTTGAGACCCAGAAAAGGTAAGGGCTTGCTACAGGCCACTCAGCTCCCAAGAGACACAGAACTGGTTCTAGAATCTTGTTCTCTGCACTTCCACCCTGTGCTGTCCTACTTTCTTGTTTCACTGGAAGTGTCACTTGATCCAGATGGGGAAGATGAAAAGCCTCAGGGCACCCCTCTTCTGAGGCTTTTCCTATCTGCCCCACCCCATCCCCAAATAATAAGTAGCCTCAGCCCTCCTTCTAGCCACTCTTCAGTTTTCAATGGACATTTCACCCATACTAAAGAGCATAGCAATGAAGGTGCTTCTGACCCAGGCCATGGCCTTTTCAGTTGCCTCATAGGCATGCAAAAGCTGGACAAAGAAAAAGGAAGACAAAAAGAGAGTCGATACATTCAAACTGTGGTGTTGGCGAAGAATATTGAATATACCTTGGACTGCCAGAAGAACAAACAAATCAGCCTTAGGAGAAATACAACCAGAATGCTCCTTAGAAGTGAGGATGGAGAGACTTCGGCTTGCTTACTTTGGATATGTCATCGGGAAAGACCAATCACTAGAAACGGACATCATGTTCGGTAAACTAGAGGTTCAGCAAAAACAAGACAAGCCCTCAATGAGAAGAATTGACACAATAGCTGAAACAATGGACTCAAACATACCAAAGATCATGAAGATGGTGCAGGACTGGGCAAAGTTTCATTCTGTTATACATAAAACTGCTATGAGTCGTAGTAGACTCAATTAACAACAGCAAAACCAGCAAAGAGCATAGCTAACAATATCATGGGTAGTTCCCCATGAATTTAGCACCCAGCATAAAGAAATTAAACATTACAGACTCAGCTGAAGACTTTCACTCCTCCCCAGACTCACTCCCTTGCCCTCCTCTCCTGGGGTAACTACTCTTCTGAACATAGCGCGTGGCATTATCATGCATTTTCTCTTTCTTTTTCTTTTTTTTTTGAATGAATTGATCTGTAGCTTTTTTTTTTTTTTTTACTACTATGAATTTTTAAAATGCTTACACTACATATATGCTACCCATAAATGATACACAGTGTTATCACTCCTGTTTCAGATTCTTACAAATGTTTTCATATTGTATGCATCCTGTGTGGCTTGCTTTTTTGTTCAACGTTATGTTTTTGTGATTTATCTACATCAATATGCACAACACCGGTTCATTCTTTCTCACACTACTGAATTGTATTCCATTGTATAAATGCACCACTATTTATTGAGTCATTTGTCCTGTGATAGACATTTAGGTTATTTTCAATTTTTCTCTCTTACAAACAAGGTTGGAATGAACATTCTTACAGCTTCCTTGTGCGCAGTTGAGAGCGTATCTCCAGGCCTCTCTTCAGTCCATTTTTTCATCTCCATCCTCTACCCTACCAAGCTCATGAGTAAAGTCCTCACAAGCTGGCCCATATCCTTCCCTGGGTTAAGTATTTGCTCTCTGCCTCCTGGGCAAACAGAAGGATAGCTGTGAGCGGCTATTGAAAGAATTCTGGCAGGCATCACTCGCTAACTGAAGATTCCCTCACAGTCTTACTTTACGAATAAGGTTTGGGGAACTTAATTATCTGAATAATTGCCCTGTCTAGACCCAGCTGCCATCTCCCTGAAGCTCTTGGCAGGATCCAAAAGGGGTCAGCACTAACAGAGCACAGTTAAATATAGACATCTAGGAATAAAAGGCCTGATTAAGAACCAGGAAGTTGCTCTTGGGAAATGTAAAAAGTTTGCCAAGGCACTCTTGGGCCTGCCAAAACCTAATTTGGCAGAGAAATGCTGATGAGAGCCCCAAGTTGAGTATTAAAAAAAACAGATTTATCCCCCAAATTACTAGGGCTTGCTGGCTGGCTGCTTCTTGTGTTTTCCCCCAAGTCACACTTTCTTGGACAGGGAGGAAGGAAACCACCACAAGGCAATTGGATTCTGTTTCCTCCTACGTCAGAGTCCCTCTCTTGGAGGATTTATTTAAACTACTAACTTAGCAAAATGCAGTATTTTAGACCCTGGGGGGAGAAAAAAAAGACCCTGAAAAATCTTACTAATTCAAAATGCATTTCTGATCCTTAAGACTAGGGAAGGAGTGACACTACCTTTATACCATCTACAGAGCGGGAAGAAAGTTTTCAGCCTCGGGATAAAGTAGAAACACATTTTTAATCCTGATGTGAGGGCACATGGTGAAAACGATGGTGGCTCAGTGGTTAAGAGCTCAGTCACTGCTAAAGGTTGGCAGTTTGAATATACCAGCCACTCCTTGGAAACGCCATGGGACAGGTCTACTCTGTCCTATAGGGTCACTGTGAGTTGGAATCAAAATTTTTTTTTCTGAGTCATCTCAGACTGCAAGCCTTCTGACTTCATCTGTAAAATGGGGCTGTCCATCCCCTAGGGCTCCTGTATGGATCAATGGAGATAATGTACTGGAAAGCACTTTGAAAAATACAAAGTGCAATTCAGGTGGATTATTGACAGCCCTTTGTTAAGTGTTCGTTTGATTGCTAAATGTCCTTGAAAGCAATGAAGCATCTTTTCTTATAAACTGCTTAATAACTCAGACCTTTTTTCTAAGTCAGAATGACCTTCCTTCCAATCAGTTCAGCTTCTGTGGTTTTACTCTAAAGCCCAGGAAGCTGCTGTGTGAGATCTTAGAGTGGAAAAGAGGGGTTTAGAAGTCATCTCGTCTCCTACCCCTTCCCTCACCCCCCAGCAGGCATCCCCTCTACATTGCCACAGATAATGTGACGCCCCTGCTTAGAAATTGTTGCTGAGTGTAGCTTCCCAGAGTGCTCAGCAGCCCTTCCTACTGACAGGCATCTGTAGCTGATGTGAACTTCTATGGAGTCATAAGTCTTTTCCACCCACCGGCTCCAGGTCTGGAGCGGTTGGCCAACTATGGCCCACAGGCCAAATCCAGCCAATGCCTTAGTCTGTGACCTAAGAATAGGCTTTACATTTTTAAATAGTTGAAAGCAATTTTAAAAAAAAGTATTTCATACATGAAAATTATACAGAATTCAAATTTCAGTGCTCATAAAAAATCCAGCCATGCCTTTTTTTTTTTTTCATATTGTCTATGGCTGTTTTCACATTACAATAGCAGAGTTGAGTAGTTGTCACCGAGACAGAGGCTGTATGGCCTGCAAAGCCTGAAATACTTACTTATTGGCCCTTTACCAACCACACATCTGTCAGTTTGCCATACTGTGGTGGCTTGCATGTTGCTGTGACATGGAAAGCTTTGCCACTGGTATTTCAAATACCAGCAGTGTCACCCTTAGTGAACAGGTTTCAGTGGAGCTTCCAGACTAAGATAGACTAGGAAGAAAGACCTGACAGTCTACTTCTGAAAAAATTGGCCAGTGAAAATCTTATGAATAGCAGCAGAACACTGTCTGATATACTGCCAGAAGATGAACCCTTCAGGTTGGAAGGCACTCAAAAGACGACTGAGGAAGAGCTGCCTCCTCAAAATAAAGTCGACCTTAACGATATGGATGGAGCAAAGCTTTCTGGACCTTCATTTGCTGATGTGGCACGACTCAAAATAAGAAGAAATAGCTGCAAACGTCCATTAATAATAGGAATGTGGAATGTGCAAAGTACGAATCTAGGAAAATTGGAAGTCGTCAAAAATGAAATGGAATACATAAAGATTGATATCCTAGGTATCGGTGGGCTGAAAGGGACTCGTATTGGTCACTTTTAATCAGACAATCACGTGGCCTACTATGCCAGGAATGACTAATTGAAGAGGAATAGAGTCAAAAAGGATATTTCAAGATCTATCTTACAGTACAGTGTTGTCAGTGATAGGACAATATCCATATGCCTACAGGTAGACTAGTTAATATGACTATTATTCAAATTTACCCACCAACCACTAAGGCCAAAAATGAAGAAATTGAAAATTTTTACCAGCTTCTGCAGTCTGGAATTGATCAAACATGCAATCAAGATGCACTGATAACTACTGGTGATTGGAATGCCAAAGTTGGAAACAAAGAAGAAGGATCAGTAGTTGGAAAACATGGCCTTGGTGATAGAAACGACACCTGAGATCACATGATAGAACTTTGCAAGACCAACGACTTCTTCATTGCAAATATTTTTCTTCAACAACATAAATCAAACCAAAACCAAACTTACTGCCGTCGAGTCGATTCCAACTCATAGCAACTCTATAGGATAGAATAGAACCCCCCATAGGGTTTCCAAGGAGCACCTGGTGGATTCGAACTGCTGACCTTTTGGTTAGCGGCCATAGCTCTTAACCACTATGCCACCAAGGTTTTCAACAACATAAATGGTGACTATATATGTGGACCTCACCAGATGGAATACACAGAAATCAAACCGAATACATCTGTGGAAAGAGACGATGGAAAAGCTCAATAACATCAGCCAGATCAAGGCGAGTGGCTGACTGTGGAACAGAGCATCACTTGCTCATATGCAAGTTCAAGTTGAAGTTAAAGAAAATTAGAACAAGTCCACGACAGCCAAAGTACAACCTTAAGTATACCCCACCTGAATTTAGAGACAATCTCAAGAACAGATTTGATTCCTTAAACACTAATGACTGAAGATCAGAGGAGTTGTGGAATGACATCAAGGACATCATACATGAAGAAAGCAAGAGGTCATGAAAAAGACAGGAAAGAAAGAAAAGCCCAAAATGGATGTCAGAAGAGGCTCTGAAACTTGCTGTTGAACATAGAACAGCTAAAGTGAATGGAAGTAATAACGAAGTAAAAGAGCTGAAGAGAAGATTTCAAAGGGCAGCTCAAGAAGACAAAATAAAATATTATAATGAAATGTACAAAGACCTGCAGGTAGAAATTCAAAAGGGAAGAACATGCTTGGCATTTATCAAGCTGAAAGAACTGAAGAAAAAAATTCAAGCCTCGAGTTGCGGTATTGAAGGATTCTACAGGGAAAATATTGAACGATACAGGAAGCGTCAAAAGCAGATGGAAGGAATACACAGTCACTGTATCGAAAAGAATTGGTCTGAGGTTCAACCATTTCAGGTGGTAGCATATGATCAAGAACAAGTGGTACTAAAGGAAGAAGTCCAAGCTGCACAGAAGACATTGGTAAAAAACAAGGCTCTAGGAATTGATGGAATACCAATTGAGATGTTTCAACAAACGGATGCAGAGTTGGAGATGCTCACTCATCTATGCCAAGAAATTTGGAAGACATCTACCTGGCCAACAGACTGGAAGAGATCCATGTTTTTGCCTATTCCAAAGAAAAGTGATCCAATAGAATGCAGAAATTATTGAATGATCTCATTAATATCACACACAAGTAAAATTTTGCTGAAGATCATTCAAATGCAGTTGCAGCAGAACATAGACAAGGAACCACCAGAAATTCAAGCTGGATTCAGAAGAGGTTGTGGAACAAGGTATGTCACTGCTGATGTCAGATATATCATGGCTGAAAGCAGAAAATACCAGAAAGATGTTTACCTGTGTTTTATTGACTATGCAAAGGCATTTGACTGTGTGGATCATAACAAATTATGGATAACATTGCAGAGAATGGGAATTCTGGAACACTTAATTGTGCTCACGAGAAACCTTGTTTGAACAGAACAAGGGGATACTGAGTGGTTTCAAGTTAAGAAATGCATGCATCTGGGTTGTATCATTTCACCAGACTCATTAACAACCTGTGATATGCAGATGACACAACCTTGCTTGCTGAAAGTGAAGAGGACTTGAAGCACTTACTAATGAAGATCAAAGACCTCAGCTTTCAGTATGGATTACACCTCAACATAAAGAAAACAAAAATCCTCACAACTGGACCAATAAGCAACATCATGGTAAATGGGGAAAATATTGACATTGTTGAGGATTTCATTTTACTTGGATCCACAATCAATGCCCATGGAAGCAGCAGTCAAGAAATCAAATGACGCATTGCATTGGGCAAATCTGCTGCAAAAGACCTCTTTAAAGTGTTAAAAAGCAAAGATGTCACTTTGAGGACTGAAGTGCGCTTGACACAAACCGTGGTGTTTTCAACTGCCTCATATGCATGTGAAAGCTGGACAACGAATAAGGAAGACAGAAGAAGAATCATTGCCTTTGAATTTTGGTGTTGGTGAAGAATATAGAATATACCATGGACTCTCAGAAGAACAAACAAATCTGTCTTGGAAGAAATACAAGAATACTCATTAGAAGCAAGGATAGCAAGACTTCGTCTCACATACTTTGGACGTGTTATACTTTACCAAGCATGATGTCCTTCTCCAATCAGTCCCTAGAGAAGGACTTCATGCTGGGTAAAGTAGAAGGTCATTGAAAAAGAGGAAAACCCTCAGCGAGATGGATTGACACAGTGGCTGCAACAACGGACTCAAGCATAACGACTGTGAAGATGGCACAGGACTGGACAGTGTTTTGTTCTTTTGTACCTAAGGTCACTGAGTTGGAACCAACTCAATGGCAGCTAACAGCAACAACACTGGCCTTTTACAGAAAAAGTTTGTCAAGTCTTGGTCTAGAGTTATATAGGTGATCCTAAGCCCTTGTTGTGGATTGAATTTTGTCTTCCAAAAATGTATGTTGTAAATCCTAGCCTATATGCCTGTGATTATAATCTCATTTGGGCATGAGTTGTCTTTGTTATGTTAATGAGACAGGATTTGTGTAGGGCATGTCTTAAATCAATCTCTTTGAATTATGGTGTTGGTGAAGAATATTGAATATACCATGGACTGTCAGAAGAACAGACAAATCTGTCTTGGAAGAAGTACAGCCAGAATGCTCATTAGAAGCAAGGATGGTGAGACTTCATCTCACATACTTTGGACATGTTATCAGGAGGGATCAGTCCCTGGAGAAGGACATCATGCTTGATAAAGTAGAGGGTCAGGGAAAAGAGGAAGACCTTCAACAAGATGGAATGACACAGTGGCTGCAACAATGGGCTCAAACATAACAACGATTGTGAGGATGGCATAGGACCCGCCAGTGTTTCATTCCGTTGTACATATGGTCACTATGGGTTGGAACTGACTGGACGACACCTAACAACAACAATATATATCCCCGACACATAGTAAGCATGTAATAAATGATATATATTATAGTAACATTGATTATTATTATATCTTAATTCTAGTCATAGACCAAAAAAAATTTTTAAAAAGTTTGAACTGAACAAGGAGAGGCAGACCTTTATGTTTTACCACTAGAAACTCCCCTCTGGGCTGAGATTTCCCATTATTACCACCATTTAAGTACGGTCATTCAAACAGTTTCCAGATTTCTTAATTATTTGTGAATCCAGCCCATTTTTCTTTTTCTTATCCTCAACAATGTCATAAAACCCAAATGCAGAGTTTAGTTAACTTCTCAGGGCTTTTGGTCCAAGAATACTGAAGAAGAAAGGAGAAGGAGGAGGAAGAGGAGAGGTGAAATGAACCTGATATGGATTGTTCTTTGTAAACCTGGGTGTATTTTAGTGATCACCACATTCTCTTCAAGGTGTTCACAGATTAATCCTCCCATACCCATTTCTTGTCCAAGATGCACAATGTGCTTACCTGCCTATAGTCCATAAGATCAACATCCTCACCATTTCTTAAAATAAAAGAGGTGCACACAGCATTTGTTCCAACACCTCTTCATTTCTCTAAGACTCTTTGAATTCCAACGGTAACGCCTACAAAATCTCATTTGCAAGTTGCATCAGTACCTTGCAACGTAACCCATTTATTCCAGAGATCTGAACTCGTCAAGTGATTATAAGAAACAATCTCTTGGGCTTTCTTTGTTACTTACTAGTGTTCATTCCTTCTTTTCATTTCTGTTCCACCACTCTCCTTGTCAGAGAAAACAGATAAAAATAGATACCGCAGAGTTCAGCCTTCTCCAGGCCATCTAGCCACCATCAAGTTTCACCATCAACTCCAAGTTCTGGATCTGTCTGTTCCTTCCCTGATCTTGCCTGGAACATCAGTTAGTCCTTTTTGTTGTCCTTAGAAGTTTTTTGCATGCCTCAGCTCATTTTAGACATTAACCTTCCCGATGCTCTTCCTGTAGTCATTCTTGGTTGCATGCCTTTTTCTCAAAAGTCTTTTTAAAACTTGAGCTCATTAAGTCCATCACAGCTACCTTGGCTTCTTTATATACTTCCCCAGTTCCTCCATCATTGGAACCAGTTGTAATTGTAGAGACTGAGTGTAGTCTGGAGAGCTTCTAACTCTCATGACAGGTTCTCCCTTGTAGGGTCACCTATCACAGAAGGACAGCAGTGAGCCTGTTTTCTCGCTGGTCTTCTTGATATGTGTCTTCTTCATTGTTTGAGAATAAGTCCAGCTACATCCATACTTTCTCTTCTTGGATGTTAAGAACCCTAGGATGACACAGCCACTTTCTTCTTTTGGACAGAACTTCCTATTCCTTTGGGAGACCAGTATACAATCCAGTAAGTTTATCAGAGAACTGCTGACTGCTGCTGAGCAAGCTGTAAATTAAAAATACTGGATCTTTCTTTTTGGCTTTTCTAAAATAACTCTTGGTGAATAGTAATAATAGTTGTTAACTCTTACTGAATACAGATTTTTTGCCAGGCCCTGTTCTAGCACTTGGAAAGTATCATCTTAGTTAATCCTCCCAACAAGCCTTTCAAGCAGGACCTATTATTACTTCCATTTTACAGACAAGGAGACTGAAGCACAGAGAGGTGAAGTAGTTTTTCCACTGAGGAAGTCATAGAGGAAGTAAACAGTAGAGCTACGATTGGAACCCAAGTGCACCCAACTCCACAGCTCATGACCTTACCCACAATGTCATACTGACACATATTTATGATCTTGTCATTATCCCATTGATCATTTAAACTAGTGCTGGGCCATATAGTCCTCTTTATCAAATATTATCCCTGCTAGTTTCACCCAGCATTTGGGGCCTATAAATGTCTTCTAGAATATGGATTACCTGTAAATTCATTGAACACTTCTACTTTTATGTCAAAAATTCCTACCTTGTATATCTACCTCTGTTATGCTTATTACTGTCCTGCATTGTAGTAATTTGTTTCCATGTCTTTGAGCTCCCTGATATAAGGAGCTATTACTTATTCCTTTTTGTGTTTGTTGAATGAATGAACCAAAAATGCTTCATTCACATTATCAACTTTAAAAATGTTGAATAGGCTGACTCTAAGGAGAAACAATAACACCTGTGTTTTTTCAAGAATGATGCTATCTTTCTCTGGTGGGGTTAACCTTCCAAGTAGGATGCCTGGGGGAGTGCCATAAAACTCCCTCTTCCCAGAGGTTAGCCAACATGCCTGCAATTCCACAATTAAAAATGTATTCCTTTGACCTATGTCGTACCGGTCATTGGTGACCAGTCATTATATGTTAGTCCCCCTCCGCCAAAGAGAAAAGATTTAGTAGGGACTGAAGGAGAGAACCGAAGGCCATGAAACCTGAGCCAAGGTACTCAGGGACCTCCGAGAAGGGCCTCGCCAGCCTGGCGGACTGGTGGTGGAGACCATGAGTCCCAGAATCTGAAGCCCTTAAACAATGAAAGGAAGGGCCCAGAAGTTTTCTGTTAGGTGACTCTCAAAACACTTTTCAATATGATGTAGATTCATAATTTTAAAGCTGGGAAGAAACTTAAACCAAAGCAACTTCTTTAAAAAGGAGAGCCTTTATCGCAGCAGTTATTTAAGAAAGTAGCCTCAAAGACCTTGGCAAAAACCTGAGGAATTAGACCAAATGAGGTCAATTTGATATGTGTTGTGTGTGTCTATAAAGACGTGAACCAAATTGAATTGTACTTATCAGACAAGTACTGAGTCGGCAGAAGAGCCCAGCTGCATCCCAAAGTGGCCACTTCTGAAAGCCTGTCTATGGCTTTGTCTTGGCCCAGTGCCCACCCCTCTTCTCAGCACACGTTTGACTTCCCAGCTATCCACACTCTGTGACGGTTTGGAAAAGAAGGTTTCTGCTATCTAAGTGAGCGATTTAGCCCTTATTTAGGCATTTTTTAAAAAAACCTATTCCATCAGCTTGCTAGGTAGCAGCATCCTGTCCCCAGTGGTCCTTCTGCTGGTGACTCTGGGGATCTCAGGTGGGCAATTTCAGCTCCCTCTGCCTCAGTTTCTGCATCTGGGGTTAGGGACTGAGGGCAGGAGAGGAGGAAGCAATTGTTACATTAGCAAAGTGCTTGATACCATTTAATTAATCCATTAGCATCTTCCTTTCTTCTTCACTGGGATGAGAACTAATGAGATAATGGTCTGCAAGTGGTGGGAAGCCCCTCTGGGAGAGTCACTAGTACCGAGGGCACTCAGTCTCACTTCCTCCTGAAGTAATTCTGGTATTGACATGCTCACACGTTCAGATCCAAGGAGTGACTCTCATGCAGACGCTCGGGGGCAAGCCCCACACATTACCTTTTGATCACTGATCACAAGAAACACCCACATTTAGCTACCAGCTTCATTCTAATCCTCACAACTGTAAATACACAGCAATTCTAGATGAGCCCAAGAATTGCGTATTTTTAAGTGACAAATAGTAACTAGATGAACGATGGAAAATCACTCTATTCTGACCTGGAAGCAAAAGGTTACAACCGTATTTGCAGTTAAATGTAGTAAAAAAAAAAAAAAAAAAAATCCAAATTCACATTTAAAAAATCAATTTGTCTGCAGGATAAGATATTAGTAAGGAATGCTTGTCTTCCTAAGATGTGTGCATCCGGCAGGGACGCACAGTAAGGGGAATTTACCTGGAACTGCATAACGTGAAAGGAAAAAGACCTGGTTCTTTAACAATCTCATGGAGATCACCTTGAATAACTGATCAATTTGGAGTTGGGGCAGGTTCAGAAATCCAGTCAAGTGGCTCTTTGATGAAATCGACAAGTGAATTTGGTGCAAACAGACAGAGAGAATAAGAGAGAGAGAGAAACGAATCTCAAGCAAGCAGTTCTCCTAGGTCTCTGGTTGGTAGATTTTGAGGACAGTCTCCTCTCCAGTTTCAGAGCTTTGCAGAATTTAACTGTTTCTCTGTGTTCCACAGAAGTACTTCATTGTAGAATCCAGCAAAATGATTTTGTCCTCTGTTCATTTGTATTCAGAATTTAGAGACAGCCTGAGCAGTGCAGGCTGTGAGAATTAGGGAAATGATGTTACAGCCATTTAGATTTCTGCTTTTCATTCTACAAATATAAGGGGAAGGCTTTAAATATTAGATGGAGGAAATAAACTATGGATAAAGTGGTATTCAGACTAGGTCTTTATGGAATAATAATTGAAAACCTTTTCCAGATCTTTCTCCTAATTGTGTCCTGAATATTGAGGCTGCCTCTCTTTAGTTTTTATGGGTATGTTCACCTCTGAAGGCTTACATTAAGCAAAGAATTGTGAACACAAATGGTTCCCGCTGTGCCTCTCAGCCCTGGAGTTCTGACAGTTGGAGAGTGTGCCACCGGTAATCTATTACAAATCATGAAGAATTGAAGCTCATCAATGATTTATTATGCAGCATATAAACATTAGGGTATGTCAAGGCTCTCCTATAAGGGTATCTCTTCACTCATCCAAATTCCAATTTGATTTTACTTCCTTTTCTTCTTCCCTTTTGGACCACAGATCCACAGAGTTGAAGTAATTCTTCTCTTCGGTTCATAGTGCACTCACAAATCCATGAGACAGAAAAAAAACAAAACAAAACAAAACAAAACCACTACTGTCCAAGGGAGAAAGATGTGGCTCTGCTTCCGTAAAATTTACAGCCTTGGAAACCCTATGGGATCCTTATGAGTCGAAATCTATTCGATGGCAGGGGGTTTGGTTTGGTTTGAATAATAGATAGTATTACTTTCTGTGTTTGTATGTTACAAAAGGTAAAACCAGTTGTCATTGAGTAGATTCTGACTCAAGGTTAGTTCATTTGTATCAGACTACAAGTATGCTCCATAAGATTTTCAATGGCTTAACTTTTGGAAGCAGATCACCAGGTGTTTCTTCCAGGTGCCTCTGGGTGGACTCAAACTGCAAACCTTTAGGTTAGCAGCTGAGTATGTTAACCATTTGCACCACCCAAGAACTCTGCAGTGTGCTATAAACCTCATTCTCCTTTCATTTTTCACCTAACCCTGTGTTTTGAGATCTATCCATGTTGTTATCTTTAAATCTAATTACTACCTGTGCCACAGTGTCCTTGTCTACTGCCCTAGCAATGAACAGCAAGGGTGACTCCAGTTCCTTGCTACTACTTCTTCTTGCTACACAGTGCCACAAAAAGCACTGCAGTTATGTCCCCTCACGTGTCCCTGCAAGCCTGTCTCTGGGTCCGCACCAACACCAGGAGTGAGATGGCTGGAGCGCAGGCTAGAACAGCACTTCGTGTTATTGGGTACTTTGAAATTACTCTTGTGCCAGTTAACACTCCCACCAGCAGTGCTGGAGGGTTCCCATTTCCCCATATACCTTTCTGCATTTCATATTAATAAGATTTCCAATTTTTGACAATCTGATGATTTTAAAGTGGATTGCATTATCGTTTAAATTTGCATTTCTTCATGTGCTTAATAGCCCAGTTTTGGTTTCCCTTCTTTGACCTGCTTATATCCTTTGCCCAGATTTTTCCTGTGTGGGTTTCCTATCCTTTTCTTGCCAATTTTCAGGGTTTCCTAGGGGCATTAATCCCTTGTTGTTTTTAGACACGACAAGCATCCTCTCCCAATACTATCTATCAGATAGGTTAAATGTTTTGAACTGAACTTTTTAATTTGGATGTAGTCATACCTATCAGCTTTCCCCTTATGATTTGTATTGTTTGGGTCTTGGTTAAGATATCTACTCCTAATCCCAGAATCACAAAGATATTTTCCTGCATACTCTTCCATAAGATTTGTATTTTTTTTCATTTCATACTTAGGTCTTTAATCCATTTGGAGTTTATTTTTTCATATGTTGTGAGATAGGAATCCAACCTCATTTTTTTCCATAGTGAGTCAGTTTTCCCAAAACTGTCCACTAAATGATCCATCTTCTTCCACCTTGTTTGGGAAGAAGCTCTATTATATACCAGTTTCCCATGGGTATGTGGTTCTGTGTCTGGACTCTATTCTACTTCTTTGGTCAGTTTGCCTTTTCCTACACCACCACCCCACAGTATCGTGACAGTAGTTCTGAAATAACGTGTCAGCCAATGTGGTTTCCTAAATTAGGGGAGAGCCTGAGTGGCACAAGCGGTTTGCAATCAGCTGCTAACCAAGTGGGTGGTGGTTCGAACCCATGGAAGAAAAGGCCTGGTAATCTACTTCCATAAAGATAACAGCCAAGAAAACCCTACGGAGCAGTTCTATTCTGTAACACATGACGTTGCCATGAGTCAGGTGCCAACTTGACAACAGCTAAGAACAACAACAACAAGTGGGAGAAAAGGGCTAAAGTTAGTGGACTAGGAATAGTCCCACAGTCTGTCTTTCTACGTTCTAGCCTGTAATTCCTATACTGGGTCACCCATGGGAGGGTGTCCTAAGTGTAAATGTCATCTTTGATGTCTGTTAAAATACGGAAAAGGGGCTAAAACACCTAAGAGATCACACATTTGCCCCATACAGTTAAAATTACATATCTTTAAAAACAAGGGTTGATGCCTTTGAGTTATGGTGTTGGTGAAGAATATTGACTATACCATCGAATGCCAGAAGAACGAACAAATCTGTCTTGGAAGAAGTACAGCCTGAATGCTCCTTAGAAGTGAGGATGGTGAGACTTCATCTCACGTACTTTGGACATGTTAGCATGAGGAATCAGTCCCTGGAGAAGGACATCATGCTTAGTAAAGCAGAGGGTCAGCGAAAAAGAGGAAGACGAGATGGATTGACACAGTGGCTGCAGCAATGGGCTTAAGCATAACAACAATTGTGGGAATGATGCAGGACCAGACAGTGTTTTTTTTCTGTTGTGCATAGGGTTGCTATGAGTTGGAACCAACTTGACAGCACCTAATAATAACAACAACAAAAATAAGAGAGTCAATATGTTTTACTCTTACTTGGAAGTTAATACCTTGAGAACCTATAAAATGATTTTCCAAGGAAATTAAAGAACTGCAGGAAAGATTTCATTGGGTTTCTAAAAGTTACCTAGGGGGGTGATATGTCTGAGGAAGCTGAGGTACAAAGTGGTTAATGATTTGCCCCACTCCATAGCTAATCTGTAGTAGGACTGAAACTAGAACCCAGATTTCCCGAGACTTCTTCTTCAACCTGACAAATAGATATCAAATGACTCCTGTATGCTAAGCATAGTTAAATGGAGTAAAAAAATGAATAAACAAACATGGTCTCTGCCCACATATTACTCTGTCAGTGACTTGCCTGAAACTGGGTTGTGCCTTCACTCATGGAAGAATGGGCCTACTGTAAAGTTGGACAGTTATAGTTATTTAGTCCATCCTATCAGCCCGAGGTCAATTCAAATAGCTTTTACACAGACCAGCTGGCAATCAGCTAAAAATCCTAGATAGACCCTGCCATGGTGGATTTACTGGCCAAATATAGACCTAGCCTATAACTCAGATGAGACAAAATGGCATGCCAAAAATTTCCTCCCAGGGAGTTCCAGCAAAATGGCGCTCTAGGAAGAAGCACCATGCCGTCCCTCCACAGCAAAGATCTGAAAAACTAAGCTGAACAGAGAATACAACAATCCTGAAACCCTAAAACATCAAATGAAGAGATAAAGAACCAGCCAATCACCAAATGGAGTGAGAAAACTTACAGAGAACGGAGAGTGAGGAGAGATTCATGCAGGGGTCCCCTACCAGCTAACACAGCTTGGATCCACCATCTTGGACTCCTATAGGAGACCAGCAAACAGGGGGTATGAGAAAGCAGCCTCACGGAGCTTCCAGCAAGAGACAAAACAACCGGTAATTGGCGATATACACTTTCCCACCCCCCACCCTTCTTCACCCCGACTCGGCCTCCTCTGCTTCTTGCGGCCACAGTCTCTTGCCCGGGAAACAGTGGCTGCTTGGATTCCACACACCGGAATGGGTGGCTCTCTGAGTGCCATTTGTTGGCTGCTGGTGGTGCTTTTTTTCTGCTTCTTTTTATTTCTTGCTTGCCTCTTCCCACCTCCCCCACCTTTCGCTAGAGTACCTCGCTCCATGCGCCATCTTTGCTTCTTCCTGAGGGGCTGCATAGCTCTGGTAATTTGTGATATATGCTTTCCCACTCTACCCTTCTTCACCCACACTCGGCCCCCTCTGCTTCCCAAAGACACAGTCTCTTGTCCAGAAACACCAGCCCACACTAGCTGGCTCTCTGAGTGCCATTTGTTGGCTGCTGGTGCTGTTTTTTTTTTTTTTTCCTGATTCTTTTGATTTCTTACTTGCCTCTCGCCACATCCTCCTCCCTTTGCTCAATTACCTGGCTCCATGCACCATCTTTGCTTCTTCCAGAGGAGCTGCGGAGCTCCGTTCAGGTGTGGAGCAGCTTCCCAGTTTGGGCTGACATGTTGGTGGGATCCTGAGGCTTTTGTTTGTTTGTTTGTTTTGAATTGTTTGTTGTCTTTTCCTTTTCTTGAGTTGGGAGCCCTTTCTGGCCAGGCTGAGCTACTTGGCAGGAAGACTCCCCTTCCGCTTCCACAGACATGCACAGGGATCCCTGAGAGCATTTCTTTTTATGTTTTTTTTTTCTGTTTCTTTGAGGGCCTTTATTGTTTTTGGTTTTTTTTTAATTTGTTTTGTTTTCTTTTTCCTCTTTTTCCCTTTTTGTCTTTCTTCATTACTCAGTTTCTTGTCTCTTTATATCTTCCTTCTCTTTCTGTTCCCTGAATACCTGGCACTGTATACCTCTACACCTTCTAGCCAGGCTGTACTGCAACACCCGAGAGCGACATCCCCAGACCTCATAGCTGCACCAGTGGGATCCCTGGGAACTTTGCGGTTCTTTAACCTTCCTGATTCTTATTTATTCATTATTTTCTTTTTTTCCTCCTCCCCTTTCTGTTTTTCTCCATTTCATAGTCTCTCATCTCTCCACTCCAACAGCAAGCTCCCCTAGCATTCTTTTTTGTTTGTTTGTATGTTTTTGGCTCCTGTTCTTCTCTCCTCTCTCCCATATCCATCTTAACCCCACAAATAACAATCTCCCCCCTCCATCCTGCCTACCTGCACCACGCACTTGACATCACACCACCAAGCAGCACAGGCACAGCCTACTGGAACCTGCCCTGCAATGATTACCGACCCGCTCTGGTGGCTGTAGTAAGCGCCACAAACAACCAGTCCCAGTAACTCCTCTTCAGCTAGACCTGCCCTGCCATACCATATCTGAGTGACTGACCCTGCCAATTGAAGAAGGAGGTGAAAAGTATTGTGCCCACAGATGAGCAAACAACAAAGAACACACAGTCTGCCTGCTCATAGTCAATTTTTTTTTAAAAAAAGGGATTAAACAAACAAATCTACAATCAATAAACAAGAAAAATAACTACTGAATGCCCCAAAGACAGCAGAAAATAACAAAACATTTCCAAAAATAGGACAGGATGGTTCCAGTAGGCATCCAAAATAAAACACCAGATGACTCTCCTCTAGAAGAAAATGCACTAGAACTACCTGATAGGGAATTCAAATCTATAATACTCAAAATTCTCCAAGAACTGAGGCAAACAGCTGACAAACATGAGAAAAAAATAGACAAATTCATGGAACATATGGACAACAAATTGGAAGAATTCAGGAAAATAATGCAGGAACAAAATGTCAAAATAAATTCACAACTAGAAATTATACAAAGACAACAATTAGAAACCCAAAAGATAAACAACAGGATTTCAGAAATGGATGATGTCATAGAAGGGCTGAGAAGCAGATTTGAAATGGTGGAAGACAGGATCAGTGGAATTGAAGACAAACACTTGGATACAACTCTGTTTGAGGAAAACTCAGAAAAAAGAACAAAGAAAAATGAAGAGACCCTGAGAGTTATGTGGGACACAATCAAAAGCAAAAATCTGTGAGTGATTGGAATTCCAGAACAGGGGGAGAAAAGAGAAAACACAGAGAGGATCATTGAAGAACTGCTGACAGAAACTTCCCCAATATCACGGAAGATGAAAAGCTGGCCATCCAAGAAGCTCAACAAACCCCATGTAGAAGAGACCCCAAAAGAAAATCACCGAGGCATATCATATTCACACTCACCAAAACCAAAGACAAACAAAGAATCCTGAGAGCAGCTCGTGAAAAACAAGAAGTCACATACAGAGGAGAAACAATAAGATTAAGCTCAGGTTATTCAGCAGAAACCATGCAGGCAAGAAGGCAATGGGATGACATATATAAAATCTTTAAAGAAAAAAATTGCCAGCCAAGAATAATATATCCTGCAAAACTCTTGTTCAAATTTGATGGTGAAATTAGGCCATTTTCAGATAAACAGAAATTAAGGGAATATGTAAAAGTCAAACCAAACTTACAAGAATTATTAAAGTGGGTTCTTCAATCTGAGGACAAACAGCTTCAGCTCACAGGCAGAACCTAGGATGAAGGATCGTACCAGCCAGACACCAGTCTAGGAAATGAACTCTTGAGGACTATCCAAAACCAAAAGAAATACAACAGGGAATCAGAGACGTTAATCAGTAAATGACAACAACATCAAAACAATAAAGGAGGGAATAAACAGCATAGGTATAGAATATTCTAATGGAGAAGAAGGCAAGGTGATACCAAGTAATGGTAGACTGCTTCAAACTTAGAAAGATAAGGGTAAAATTTATGGTAAGCACAAAGAAAGTTAACAAACATACTCATAAAAAGAAAAGAGGAGAAACATAAAGTCTAAGCAAAAACAAAACCCACAAAAACAAAAGAAATGAAAAAAAAAAATCCACAAACTAAAGTAACTCAGCACAAGAGAGTAAGAAGAACAAAGAAAACGTCAGCACCATAAAAAAAAAGCACTACAAAATGACAGCAACAAACCCACATCTATCAATAATTACACTGAATGTAAATGGACTCAATGCACCCATAAAGAGATGGAGAGTGACAGAATTGATAAGAAAACAGGATCCATCAATATGCTGTCTAAACGAGACACACCTTAGAAACAAAGATGTGAATTCATTAAAAGTCAAAGGTGGGAAAAAAATATATCAAGCTAACAAATACCAAAAAAGAGCAGGGGTGGCAATTCTAATCTTAGACAAAATAGACTTTGAAAGGAAATCTACCATAAAAGACAAAGAAGGAAACTATATAATGATTAAGGGGACAATCCATCATGAAGACATAACCATAATAAACGTCTACACATCCAATGGCAGGGCTCCAAAATGCATAAAACAAACTCTAACAACACTGAAAAGAGAAATTGACAGTTCCACAATAATAGTAGGAGACTTCAACACACCACTCTCAGTAAAGGACAGAACAGCTAAGAAGAAACTCAGCAAAGATACAGAAGACCTAAAGGGCACAATCAGCCAACGTGACCTCATAGACTTATATAGAACACTCCATCCAACCGCTGCAAAGTACACATTTTCTTCCAATGCACATGGAACATTCTCCAGAATAGACCACATCTTAGGCCACAGAGCAATCCTCAACAAGATCCAAAACATTGAGATAATTCAAAGTATCTTCTCTGACCACTATGCCATCAAGGTAGAAATTAACAATAGAAAGAGCAAGGAAAAAGAAATCAACTACATGGAAACTGAATAATACCCTGCTTACACATCAATGGGTAATAGAAGAAATCAGAGATGGAATAAAAAAATTCCTAGAATCAAATGAGAATGAAAACACATCATACCAAAACCTTTGGGACACAGCAAAGGCAGTCCTCAGAGGACAATTTATAGTAACAGATGCACATATCAAAAAAGAAGAAAGGGACAAAATCAAAATATTAACTACAGAACTCAAACAAATAGAACGAGAACAGCAAAAAAAGCCCACAACCACCAGAAGAAAGGAAACAGTAAAGATCAGAGCAGAAATAAATGAAAGAGAGAACAGAAAAACAATAGAAAGAATCAACAAAACCAAAAGTCGGTTCTTTGGAAGAATCAACAAAATCGACAAACCACTGGCCAGACTGACAAAAGAAAAATAGGAGAGGACACAAATAACCCAAATAAGAAATGAAATGGGGGACATTACAACAGACCCAACTGAAATAGAAAGGATTATAACAGAATATTATGAAAAACTATACTCCAACAAATTTGAAAACCTAGAGGAAATGGATAAATTTCTAGAAACACACAGCCTACCCAGACTACAACTAAGTGATGTTGAAAATCTGAACAGACCCATAACAAGAGAAGAGAGTGAAAAGGTAATAAAAAAAACTCCCAACCAAAAAATCCCTGGCCCAGATGGCTTCACTGGAGAATTCTACAAAACATTTACAGAAGAGCTTGTACCAGTACTACTCAAGCTATTTCAGAGCATAGAAGAGGAAGCAACGCTTCTCAATTCATTCTATGAAGCCAGCATAATGCTGATACCAAAACCAGGCAAAGACATCACAAAAAAAGAAAATTACAGACCAATACCTCTCATGAATATAGATGCAAAAATTCTGAACAAAATTCTAGCCAATACAATTCAGCATCATATCAAAAAAATAATACACCACGACCAAGTAGGATTCATACCAGGTGTGCAAGGATGGTTCAGCGTTAGAAAATCAATCAACGTAATCCACCACATAAATAAAAGGAAAGGAAAGAATCACATGATCATCTCAATTGACGCAGAAAAGGCATTTGACAAAGTCCAACACCCATTCCTGATTAAAACTCTCAATAAAATAGGTATAGGAGGGAAGTTCCTCAACATAATAAAGGGTATCTATGCAAAACCAACAGCCAACATCATTCTTAATGGAGAGAGGCTGAAAACATTCCCCTTGAAAACAGGAACAAGACAAGGATGCCCTTTATCACCACTCCTATTTAACATTGTGCTGGAAGTTCTAGCTAGAGCAATAAGGCAAGAAAAAGAAAAAAGGGCATCCAAATTGTTAATGAAGAAGTTAAACTGTCCCTGTTTGCAGATGGTATGATACTATACACATAAAACCCTAAAGACTCCACGAGAAATCTACTGGAACTAATAGAAAGATTCAGCAGAGTAGCAGGATACGAGATAAGCATACAAAAATCGGTTGGATTCCTTTACACCAGTAAAGAGAACGATGAAAAGGAAATCAGGAAAACAATACCATTTATAATAGCCCCTAAAAAAATAAAACACTTAGGAATAAATCTAACCAGGGATGTAAAAGACCTATACAAAAAAACTACAAAACACTACTGCATGAAACCCAAAGGGATCTACAGAAATGGAAAAACACACCATGCTCATGGATAGGCAGACTCAACATTGTGAAAATGACAATGCTACCCAAAGCAATTTACAAATACAATGCAATCCTGATCCAAATACCAACAACAGTCTTCAAAGAGATGGAAAAACTAATCATTAACTTTATATGGAAAGGGAAGAAGCCCCGAATAAGTAAAGCACTACTGAAGAAGAAGAATAAAGTTGGAGGACTCACACTACCTGACTTCAGAACCTACTATACAGCTACAGTAGTCAAAACAGCCTGGTACTGTACAATGACAGATACATTGACCAATGGAACAGAATTGAGAACCCAGATGTAAAGCCATCCACCTACGGTCACCTGATCTTCGACAAGGGCCCAAAGTCCATCAAATGGGGAAAAGACAGTCTTTTTAACAAATGGTGCTGGCAAAACTGGATATCCATCTGCAAAAAAATGAAACAGGGCCATACCTCACACCGTATACAAAAACTACTTCAAAATGGATCAAAGATTAAAGCCTAAAACTATAAATTTAATAGGAGAAAAAAGAGGACCAACAATTCAGGTCTTAATACACGGCATTAACAGGATACAAACCATAACCATCAACCCACAAAACCCAATAGGTAAGCTGGATAACTGGGATCTTCTAAAAATCAAACACCTATGCTCTTCAAAAGACTTCACCAAAAGAGCAAAAAGAGAACCTACAGACTGGGAAAAAATTTTTGGACAGTACAAGTCAGACAAAGGTCTAATCTCCATAATCTACAAGAAAATCCAACACCTCTACAACAAAAAGACAAATAATCCTATTAAAAAATGGGCAAAGGAAATGAACAGACACTTCACCAAAGAAGACATTCAAATGGCCAACAGACACATGAGGAAATGCTCACAATCACTAGCCATTAGAGAAATGCAAATTAAAACCACAATGAGATACCATCTCACCCCAGCATTACTGGCACAAATCAAAAACACTGGAAATAACAAATGTTGGAGGGGCTGCGGGGAGATCGGAACACTTATGCACTGCTGGTGGGAATGCAAAATGATACAACCATTTTGGAAAATGATATGGCTCTTCCTCAGAAAGCTAGAAATAGACATACCATTCAATCCAGCAATCCCACTCCTAGGAATATATCCTAGAGAAATATGAGTTGTCACTCGAATAGACGTATGCCCACCTGTGTTCCTAGCAGCATTGTTCACAATAGCAAAACGATGGAAACAACCTAGATGCCCATCAACAGATGAATGGATAAACAAACTATGGTACATACACACAATGGAGTACTACACAATGACAAGAAAGAACAACAATGAATCTGTGAAGCATCTCATAACATGGATGAAACTGGAGGACATTATGCTGAGTGAAATAAGTCAATCACAAAAGGACAAATATTGTATGAGACCTCTATTGTAAAAACCCATGAAAATGTTCACACACAAAATGTAACAATCTTTGTTGGTTACCACAGATGGGAGGGGTGCAGGGGGAAATACTAAATAGATAATAGATAAGTGGTATCTTGGGTGAAGGGTGAGACAGTACACAATACAGGAGAAACTAGCACAACTTGTACAAGGAAAGGTCATGGAAGACCCATAGACACATCCAAACTGCCTGAGGGACTGAAATGCTGGGCAGAGGGCTCTGGGGACCATGGTCTCAGGGAACATCTAGCTCAATTGGCATGACACAGCTTATAAAGACAATGCTCTACATTCTACCTTGGTGAGTAGTGTCTGGGGTCTTAAAGGCCTGTGAGCAGCCATCTAAGATACTCCACTGGTCTCATCCCTTCGGGAGCAAGGGAGAATGAAGAGAACAGGATACAAGGAAAAGATTAGTCCGAAGGACTAATTGTCCACAGCTACCAAGGCCTCCACCGGACTGAGTCCAGTATAGCTAGATGGTGCCTGGCTACCACCACTGACTGCTCTGACTAGGATCACAACAGAGGGTTCTGGACAGAGCTGGAGAAGGATGTAGAGCATAATTCTAACCCACAAAAGACCAGATTTACTGGCCTAAAGAGACAGGAGAAACCCTGAGAGCATGGACCCCAGACACCCTTTTAGCTCAGTGGGGAAGTTACCTCCAAGGTTCACTGTTCAGCCTGGGAGTGGACAGCCCAGTAAAACCAAATGAGACTAACGAGGTACAGGAGTCCAGTGACAAGGGCCAGAAAGCAGAAGGGGACAAGGAAGCTGGTGATAGGGAACCCAAGGCTGAGTAAGGATATTGTTGATGTGTTGTGAGATTGTTAACCATTGTCATAGGGCAACATTAAATGAGAAACTATTTTGTTCTGTAAGCCTTCATCTTAAGTGAGAATAACAGCACAATTGGAAGAGCATAGTCAATGTCACTGAACTGTGCATGTAGAAATTTTTGAAATGGTGTATCTTTGGCTATGTGTATTTTCACCAAAAAAAAAAAAAAAAAGGTCGCAAAGTTAGAGGGTTGATATGTTGTGGGGTTGTAAACCAATGTCATAAAATAATATGTGTACTTCCGTTTCATGAGAAACTATTTGTTCTGTAAGGCTTCACCTGAAGTACAATAAAAAAAAAAGTAAAAAAGAATAAAAAGAAAAAAAATATTTCCTCCCAGAAAAAGAATTAGATTGAAGTTACATTAAAGTTTCTGGATACTGAGCAGTTGAAGAATTTCCAGCTGAGGAAAAGGTCAGGATTTCTGAAGAATTTCCTGCTCAGTTGAGAAAAAGAAAAACTGAAGCTCACTTGGAAATAGCTAGAAAAAACGGGGGTGTATAATAGGAAGAGACACTCAAAAAAAGGTCTTCTCTTTTTATCCTCTCTAATTTCACCAGAATCTCATTTTGAGCCTGAATTACTTGTGAATAAATATCAGCCCTTAACCAGCACAAATAAGGTGTGGCTGACACACAGAAAACCGCTCAATAAAGGATTTTGTTGTTGTTGTTGTTTTAATTTAAGTAGATGATTAGCTCTTGGAAACAATGAATGGAACCGAGGAGAGCACCACGCTGTCATTTGTGAGCGTGAAATGAACACTGTTCATGTCATTCATTTATTTTTTGTTTTCCCTAAGGCTATATTCCTGAAGGAATCATCTCATTTAAAAATAACCCATGTGTCCATCAAAGTGTTGTTTATCATAGTGAAAAAAAAAGTAAAAATAGAAAGTGGAAAACAACTTCAATGATTACTTAATTTCAGTATATCCATATTTTGGAATTCTATTGAGTCAGTTACTATGAATCAGAATTGTCTCAATGGCAACAGGTTTATTTATTTATTTTTCCAACTCAGTCTTTGGAATTATTCAAAATCATGTTGTGGATTAATAGTAATGTGGAAAGATATTCAAGGTTTATTAAATTTTAAAAGAAGATAGATAGTAGTATAATGTATTAAGAGTTTAGATCCTAGAGCCAAACTGCTTGGGTTCAGATTCCACATCATTCACTTAATAGATGAGAGGCTTTGGACAATATTTTTAATCTCTTCATTCTTCTGTTGCCTCATTTGCAAAATGAGAATAGAATTAAGCCTATTTCACAAGGTTTTTGAGAAGATTCAGTGAGTTAATACATGAAAAAGCAATCTGAACAGTGCCTGTTACATAGCAAGAACTCACTGAATGTTAGTTAATATTATTATAACAGTATTATCTCATTATCTTTCCGTCTGTATAGAAAAACATCTGTAAAGATAGGCCATACAACATTTACAATGTTTATCTCTGGAAGGTGGGATTATGGATTTTTCTTCTTCTTTTTGCTTATCTGCATTTTTCTAATTTTTCCAACCATGAAAATATATTGATTTTCTGATAAGGAGCAGCATGTTATTTTTAATTTTTGAAAACAGATCCATGTGATGGGAAGGGGTGGGGGAGAATGGCACATCTATATATTCAAGAGATTCCTGAAAATAAACAATCTAGCAAAGAGGCAAAATGATGAGTTACATCTCTAAATAAACGGGAATCAGGGGGCTTATGGGGGAGTAAAGGAAAATGGGGGAGAGTGACAGTCTTCTCTGAATTTTTTTATTTTGTGCTCAAGGTTAAGTTTCAATATAGCAGCAAAATGAACAAAGAAATAAAGTGCTGTGAGAGGTCACGGGGACAAACATCGACTGGCTCTGGAGTTTTGAAAGGCATTGGATAATTTCATGACCATTAATAACATCTGCAGTCCTGCCAGGCAGGCTAATGGCAGGAGTAATTAGAGCCTGTGCTCTAAGACAGATGACTGCCCGTCAGAGCTGGAGAGCAGGCCCACCCCAGGTGCCATGGTGCCCGTACATAGGCAGGGCCTTACCTGATGACAGTGAAGGGATGACCTGTACTGGCCTCTGAAGGCAGAGTCCTAGCTCACAAAGGAAATAGTGGGCATAGGGGCAGCTCAAGGCTTGGAACTCATTGTAAAACTGGCCCACACAATACTCTGTAGTGAAATACTTTCACATTTCACATATCGAGGGTTTAGGCTTACAAAAGATATTAAGTTCAACAAAGTTGTGAAATCAGTAAGTTGTAACATTAACCAGTAGTTACCCAGCAATAATTATGTACTGGTGGAGTGATTTTTCTAGCCATTCAAATTAAGAAGTGACCATGTCAAAACCTGATCTTTCTTCATGGGCAAGGAGAGGTTTAACATGAACATTTTGGTCTTTTCTTGTCTCTAAACCAGCTTAAATTGTTCATTTCTTTAATCAAGATGACTGCCATGGATTGAATTGTGTCCCCCAAAAAATGTGCTTAGCAATTTGTCTAGGTCATGTTTCCCAGTATTGTATGATTGTGTAATCTGATGTGATTTCCTTATGTGTTGTAAACTCTATCAGTATAATGAGGTTATATGTGATCTCCTTATGTGTTGCAAATTCTATCACTGTGATGAGGTTATGCTGATGAGGTTTACAAGATTAGATAGTGTCTTAATCCAATCTCTTTTGAGATATAAAAGAGAGAAGCGAGCAGAGACACATGGGAACCTCATACCACCAAGAAAGCGGTGCCGGGAGCAGAGAGTGTCCTTTGGACTTGAGGTTCCTGCGCAGAGAAGCTCCCAGACCAAAGGAAGGTTGATGACACAGACCTTCCTCCAGAGCTAATGGAGAAAGCCTTCCTCTGGCTCTGACGCCCTGAATTTGGACTTGTAGCCTACTGGACTGTGAGAGAATAAACTTCTCTTTGTAAAAGCCATCCACTTGTGGTATTTCTGTTAGAGCAGCACTAGATGACTAAGGCAATGACTAATATACCTTTTCTAAAAGTTCTTTTATGAAATGCAAATATGTATTTTCAAAGTGAAGATTTCCAACTATATAAGTCTCAAAATGAACCCTTCCATCCATGGGATGATCCACTACAGAGGATAAAAGGATGTAAAGGACACTTGGAGTGACACATAGGAATTTGTCCCGATAATTTCACCTAGGCTAAAACTATACCAAATGACCACTTCAAGAAACTCCTGTATGAGCTTCCTTTCTTGGAGATATTAGACTTCCTGATGTAATGCTATACACCTCTACAAAGAAGTATAACCAACTTCCATTTAAACATTTTGGAATGAACAAAACTGTTTATCTCAAATTTGTCCTGAAACCTCACTAAAATAACAGTAAAGGAATTGAAAATGTTTAAAATCACCAATGCAAAAGAACAGAAAAGGAGATGACAGCAGACTAATGATGTCAATAAAACTTTACAAGATAGAAAGCATGTGGATAGGATTTGGGACTTCCTTTTCTAACAATATGGCAAATAGATGTTCTGACAACCTCTATTACCAAAATATACTGAGATCTTAGGTAAATTGCATGCAACAAGCATAAAGGATAAGGACATAGAAAATCTGGGGGAGAGGTTAAGATAACTGGAAGATAATGTGAAAGAGCATGATAGAGTCTTATAAAGTGAGGATGCAGAGAATGGAGGAGATGCAAATATTATAGAACTAATGAAAAGCATAAATCTACTAATCCAGGAAATAATTCATCTTAGAAGAAATTCACTGGCATTAGTTAAGTGTTATGAATTGAGTTGTGACTCACAAAAAAATATGCTGAAGTTCTAACTGCCAATACTTATTAATATGACCTTGTTTGGAAATAGGGTCTTTGAAGATGTTATCAGTTAAATTAACATGAGGTCATACCAGACTAAGGTGGATCCTATTCCAATCTGAGTGGTGTTCTTATAAAAGAGGGAAGATGGCCATGTGATGATAGAGTTATGCTGCAACTGCATGCCAAGGAATACCTGGGGCTACCAGAAGCTGGAAGAAAGAAGAAAGGATCTTCCCCTAGGAAGAAGAATTCAGACTACTAGGCTCCTGAACTGTGAGAGAATAATTTCTGTTCTTCTAAGCCACCCAGTTTGTGGTATTTTATTAGGCAGCCCTAGGAAACCAATACAATGAGGTCCTATTGTTTTTAGTTTGGTGGTACATTCACGAGAGTTCATTTTAGTATGAGGCTTTTAGACATGTATGTTAGGTTTTGTTTTGTTTTTTTTTAATTTAACTTAATAAATTAAAGTATTTGGATAAGTGTGAGCCAACTTTGGCTTCAGATTTCTGAGCTTTCCTAACTTCCTCTAAAAGGGTGGGGAAAGGTTGGGAAGCCATCAAAAAGCAAGTCTATTCAAGTGAAGAACCCTGGAAAGTCTTAGAGGTTGAATGCACCGCATACACCTGAAGGCAGGAGTGAGAGGTGGGGCTAAAAACTAGAAGATTGGTTAATAAGGAATAATTAGGCACAACATTCTCAGCCAGATGGTTATTCCTTCTTTATCCCAGAAGACTGGAGGATTTCTCTTTGGCGAAACTGAGTCAAAAAGGGTCTAGCCTTGGGGACACCAGTCATAGCTGAAAACATTACTGAAAACCTACTGGATTAAACTTACAAAAATTATTAAAAAGAGTCCTTTGGTTAGAGAACCAACAACATCAGACAACAACTTGCATCTAGGACACAGGTCAATATCAGCCAAATACTGACCTAGGTAATGAATTCTAAAGGACAAAACAAAACTAAAATATTTAAAACAGGGAACTAGAGAGCTCAATCTATAAATGACAGCAATGTTAGAACAATAAAAGGGGAAATATACAGTGTAGGCATAAAACTTTCAAATGGAAAGGAAGTCAAGGCAATATCAAGTAATAAAAGACTTGTTCAAACCAAGGAAGATAAGGGTAAATTTCAAGGGAACCACAAAGAAAGTTAACAAACCTACCAATCAAAATAAAGAAGTAAAACAAAGTCTCAGTAAACCCAAAATCTATGATAATGAAAGAAATGAAAAGAAATTTCACAAGCAAAAAGACTCAGCACAGGAGAGTAAGAGGAAAAAAGAAAACATCAGCACCACAAAAAAAAAAAAAAAAAATGACTACAAAATGACAGCAACAAACCTATACCTATCAATAATCACACTGAATGTAAATGGCTTAAATGTACCCATAAAGAGACAGAGAGTGACATAATGGATAAAAAACATGACCCATCAATATGCTGTCTACAAGAGACACACCTTAGACACAAGATGTAAATACACTAAAAATCAAAAGATGGGGAAAAAAATATATCTAGCAAACAGCAACCAAAAAAGACCAGAAGTGGCAATACTAATTTCAGATAAAATAGAGTTCAAGACAAAATCCACCATAAAAGTCAAGGAAGGACATTATATAATGATTAAAGGGACAATCCACCTAGAGGACATAACCATAATAAATATCTATGTACCCAATGACAGGGCTCCAAAATACATAAAATAAACTAACAGCACTGAAAAGACAATTGACAGTTCCACAATAATAGTAGAAGACTTCAAAACACCACTCTTGGTAAAGGACAGAATATCTAGAAAGAAACTCAGCAAAGATACAGAAGATCTAAAGGCCACAATCAACCAACTTGACCTCAAAGACACTCCATCCAGCAGCAGCAAAGTGTACATTCTTTTCCATTGCACATAAAACATTTCTAGAATAGACTATATCTTAGGCCACAAAGCAACCCTCAGCAAAATCCAAAGCATTGAGATAATACAAAACATCTTCTCTGATCACAATGCCATAAATGTAGAAATTGATAACAGGAAGAACAAGGAAAAAAAATTAAATACATGGAAACTGAATAATGCCTTGCTTAAAAACCACTGGGTAATAGAAGAAATCAAAGATGTAATAAAAAAATTTATAGAATCAAATGAGAATGAAAACACATCATACCAAAACCTTTGGGATACAGCAAAGGCAGTGCTAAGAGGACAGTTTATAGCAATAAGCCACACATCAAAAAAGAAGAAAGGGACAAAATCGAAACATTACCCCTACATCTCAAACAAATAGAAAGAGAACAGCAAACAAAGCCCATAGCCACCAGGAAAAAGGAAATAATAAAGATTAGAACAGAAATAAATGAAATAGAGAATAGAAAAACAACTGAAAGAGTCAACAAAGCCAAAAGTTGGTTCTTTGAAAGGATCAGCAAAATTGACAAACCATTGGCCAAACTGACAAAAGATAAACAGGAGAGGAAGCAAATACCCAGAATAAGAAATGAAATGGGGGACATTACAGCAGACCCAAATGAAATAAAAAGGATCATAACAGAGTACGATGAAAAATGGTACTCCAACAAACTTGAAAACCTAGAGGAAATGAACAAATTTCTAGAAACATACTAGCTACCTAAACTAACACAAACTGAGGTAGAAAATCTGAACAGACCCATAACAAGAGAAGAGATTGAAAGGTAGTAACAAAACTCCAAAAAAAAAAAAAAACAGCCCTGGCCCAGATGGCTTCACTGGAGAATTCTACCAAACATTAAGAGAAGAGCTTGCACCAGCATTGCTCACACTTGCTCACACCATTTCAAAACATAGAAGAGGAGGGGATACTTCTGAATTCATTCTACAAAGTCAGCATAGTCCTAATACCAAACCAGGCAAAGAAACCACAAAAAAAAGAAAATTACAGACCATATCTCTCACGAATATAGATGCAAAAATTCTCAGCAAAATTCTAGCCAGTAGAATTCAGCACCATATAAAAAAAATAACACTCCACAACCAAGTGGGATTCACACCAAGTATGCAAGGATGGTTGAACATTATGAAATCAAGCAACGTAATCCACCACATTAAAAAAAAAAAAAAAAAAGAATCACATGATCGTCTCAGTCAATGCAGAAAAGGCATTTGATAAAGTCCAACATCTATTCCTGATAAAAACTCTCACTAAGATAGGAATAGAAGTGAAACTCCTCAATATAATAAAGGACATCTGGTGGTTGTTAAGTGTTTGGCTGCTAACCAAAAGGTCAACAGTTCAAATTCACAAGCCGATCCTTGGAAACCCTATGGGGCAGTTCTACTCTGTCCTATAGGGTTGCTATGAGTTGGAATTGGTTTCTTTTTTTTTCCAAACTTTTTTTAAGTGTACTTTAGATGCAGGTTTGCAGAACAAATAGTTTCTCATTAAACAGTACACATATTGTTTTATGACATTGGTTAACAACCTCACGACATGTCAACACTCTCCCTTCTAGACCTTGGGTGCCCTATTACCAGCTTTCCTGTCTCCTTCTGCCTTCTACTCCTTGTCCCTGGACTGTTGTGCCCCATTAGTCTGATTTTGTTCTATGGGGCTGTCTAATCTTTGGCTGAAGGGTGTACCTTGGGAGTGACTTCATTACTGACCTAAAAGGGTATCTGGGGGCCATACTCTCAGGGTTTCTCCAGTCTCTGTCAGGCCAGTAAGTCCGGTCTTTTTTTGTGAGTTAGAATTTTTTTCTACATTTTTATCCAGCTCTGTCCAGGACCCTCTGTTGTGATCCCTGTCAGAGCAGTCAGTGGTGGTAGCCAGGCACCATCTAGTTGTACTGGGCTCAGTCTGGTGGAAGCCGTGGTAGTTGTGTTCCATTAGTCCTTTGAACTAATCTTTCCCTTGTATCTTGTTTTCTTCATTGTCCCTTGCTCCCAAAGAGGTGAGACCAGTGGAGTATCTTAGATGACTGCTCACAGGCTCTGAAGACCCCAGACACTACTCACCATTTTCTTTATAAACTAGGTTATGCCAATTGAACTAGATGTTCCCCAAGACCATGGTCCCCACAGCCCTCTGCCCAGCAATTCTGTCTCTCAGGGAGTTTGGATATGTCTATGGAGCTTCCATAACCTTTCCTTGTACAAGTTGTACTGGCTTCCCTAGTATTGTGTACTGTTTTACCCTTCACCAAAGTTACTCCTTATCTATTGTCTACTTAGTATTTACTCTCCCACCCCTCCCATCCCTAGTAACCATCAAAGATTGTTTCTTTTTGTGTGTAAACCTTTTAATGAGTTTTTACAGTAGTGGTCTCATACAATATTTGTCCCTTTTGTGATTGACTTATTTCACTCAGCATAATGTCCTCCAGTTGCGACCATGTTATGAGATGCTTCACAGATTCATCATTGTTCTTTATCTTTGCATAGTACCCCATCGTGTGTATGTACCATAGTTTGTTTATCCATTCATCTGCTGATAAGCATCCGGGTTGTTTCCATCTTTTTGCTATTGTGAACAATGCTGCAATGAACATAGGTGTGCATATGTCTGTTTGTGTGATAGCTCTTATTTCTCTAGGACATATTCCTAGAAGTGGGATTGCTGGATCATATGGTATTTCTATTTCTAGCTTCCTAAAGAAGCGCCATATGGTTTTCCAGAATCGTTGCATCATTTTGTATTCTCACCAGCAGTGTATGAGAGTTCTGATCTCCCCGCAGCCTTTACATCATTTGTTATTTCCAGTTTTTTTGATTCATTCCAGTAATGACAGGGTGAGATGGTATCTCATTGTGGTTTTGATTTGCATTTCTCTAATGACTAGTGATCGTGAGCATTTCCTCATGTGTCTGTTGGCCACTTGAGTGTCTTCTTGTAGAAGTGTCTGTTCATTTCATTTGCACATTTTTTTAATGGATTATTTGTCTTTTTGTTGTAGAGGTGTTGGATTTTCTTGCAGATTTTAGAGATTAGACCTTTGTCTGACTTGTAATGTCCAAAATTTTTTTCCCAGTCTGTAAGTTCTCTTTTTACTCTTTTGGTGAAGTCTTTTAATGAGCATAAGTGTTTAATTTTCAGAAGATCCCAGTTATCTAGCTTATCTTCTGAAGTTTGTGTGTTGGTTATGGCTTGTTTCCTGTTAATGCTGTGTATTAGGGCCTCTAGCGTTGATCCTATTTTTTCTTCTGTGAACTTTATAGTTTTTGGCTTTATATTTATATTTTGGCTATGACATATCCGAGCAGGGTATAATCTCTAAAATCTACAAGATACTGCAAAACCTCAACAATAGACACATCTATTGGTCCCATCCGACTGGAGCAAAGGAGAATAAAACCAAAGACAAAAGGGAAAGATTAGTCCAAAGGACTAATGAACCAAAAGTACCACAACTTCCACCAGATTGAGCCCAGAACAACTAGATGGTGCCTGGTCACCACCACCGACTGCTCAGGCAAAGATCACAATACAGGGTCCCAGAAAAAGGGAGAAAAATGTAGAATAGAACACAAATTCACACAAAAAAATTAATAAATGAGACCAGGCTTGCTAGTGTGACAGAGACTGGAGAAACCCTGAGAGTATGGCCCCCAGACAATCTAACTCAGTGCTGAAGTCATTCCTGAAGTTCACCCCTCAGTGAAAGATTAGACAGGTCTATAGGACTACATTTGTGGAAAGAGACAATGGAAAAGCTCAATATCATCAGTCAGAACAAGGCCAGGGGCCAACTGCAGATCAGACCATCAATTACTCATATGCAAGTTCAAGTTGAAACTGAAGAAAATTAGAACAAGTACAAGAGAGCCAAAGTACGACCTTGAGTATATCCCACCTGAATTTAGAGACCATCTCAAGAATAGGTTTGACATGTTGAGCACTAATAACTGAAGACCAGACGAGTTGCAGAATAACATGAAGGCCATCATACATGAAGAAAGTCAGAGGTCATTAAAAAGACAGGAGAGAAAGAAAAGACTGAAATGGACATCAGGAGAGATTCTGAAACTTGCTCCTGAACATCGAGTAGCTAAAGCAAAAGGAAAAAATGATGATGTAAAAGAGCTGAAAAGAAGATTTCAAAGGGTAGTTCGAGAAGACAAAGTAAAATATTGATGACATGTGCAAAGACCTGGAGGTAGAAAACCAAAAGGAAAGAACGCACTCAGCATTCTCAAGCTGAAAGAACTGAAGAAAAAATTCAAGCCTCAAGTTGCAATACTGAAGGATTCTATAGGGAAAATATTAAACAACACAGGAAGTATCAAAAGAAAATGGAAGGAATACAGAGTTACCTCCATCTCAGGAGGTAACATATGATCAGGAACCAATGGTACTGAAGGAAGAAGTCCAAGCTCCACTGAAGGCATTGACTAAAATCAAGGCTCCAGGAACTGATGGAATACCAATTGAGATGTTTCAACAAATAGATGCAATGCTGGAAGTACTCACTCGTCTATGCCAAGAAATTTGGAAGACAGCTACCTGGCCAATCGACTGGAAGAGATCCATATTTATGCCTATTCCCAAGAAAGGTAATCCAACTGAATGCAGAAATTATCGAACAATATCATTAATACCACATGCAAGCAAAATTTTGCTGAAGAACATTCAACAGTGGCTGCATCAGTATATCGACAGGGAACTGCCAGAAATTCAAGCTGTATTTGGAAGAGGACGTGGAACCAGGGATATCATTGCTGATGTCACTTGGATCCTAGCTGAAAGCAGAGAATACCAGAAAGATGTTTGCCTGTGTTTTATTGACTATGCTTAAGCATTCGACTGTGTGGATCATAACAAATTATGGATAACATTGCAAAGAATGGGAATTCTGGAACACTTAATTGTGCTCATGAGGAATGTGTACATGGATCATGAGGCAGTCATTCAAACAGAGCAAGGGAATACTGCATGGTTTAAAGTCAGGAAAGGTGTGTGCCAGGGTTGTATCCTTTCACCATACCTAGTCAATCTGTATGCTGAGCAAATAATCCAAGAAGCTGAACTATGTGAAGAACAGAGTATGAGGATTGGAGGAAGACTCATTAACAACCTGTGTTATGTAGATGACACAACCTTCCTTGCTGAAAGTGAAAAGGACTTGTAGCACTTACAGACGAAGATCAAAGACCACAGCCTTCAGTATGGATTACACCTCAACATAAAGAAACCAAAAATCCTCACAACTGGACTAATAAGCAACATTATGATAAATGGAGAAAAAATTGAAATTGTCAAGGATTTCATTTTCCTTGGATCCACAACCAACACCCATGGAAGCAGCAGTCAAGAAATCAAAAGACACATTGCATTGGGCAAATCTGCTGCAAAAGACCTCTTTAAAATGTTAAAAAGCAAAGATGTCACTTTGAGACTAAGGTGCACCTGACCCAAGCCATGTGTTTCCATCACCTCATATGCATGTGAAAGGTGGACAATGAAAAAGGAAGACTGAAGAAGAACTGACGCCTTTGAATTGTGGTGTTGGCGAAGAATATCGAATATACCATGGACTGTCAAAAGAATGAACAAATCTGTCTTGGAAGAAGTACAACCAGAATTCTTCTTAGAAGCAAGCATGGTGAGACTACTTCTTACATACTTTCAACGTGTTATCAGGAGGGATCAGTCCCTGGAGAAGTACATCATGCTTGGTAAAGTAGAAGGTCAGCACAAAAGAGAAAGACCCTCGATGAGATGGACTGACACAGTGGCTGCAACAATAGGCTCAAGCATAGCAACAATTGTAGGATGGTGCAGGACCGGGCAGTGTTTTGTTCTGTTGTGCATGTGGTCACTATGAGTTGGAACCGACTCAACGGCACCTAACAACAACAACATAGGGCCAGCAATAACACTTATGAGAAACGTGCTTCATAATTCTATCGTGTATAGGAGACCAATGGGCACACCAGCCCAAAAGCAAAGAAAGGAAAGCAGGAAGGGACAGGAAAACTGGACATATGGAAACAGGGAACCCAAGGTAGAGAAGGGGAGAGCGTTGACACATTGCAGGGTTTGTAACCAATGTCACAAAACAATTTGGGTATTAACTGTTTATTGAGAAACTAATAATGCTCTGTAAATTCTCACCTAAAGCACAATTAAAAAAAAAGAAAAAGGAAAGAAAATCTACTGGATTAAATGAGACCCCTGCCTCCCCTCCACATACACACACACATACATACAACCCCTGACTTTGTTTAGCTACCATAATTCTGGCTTCCAGAAATATAACCACTCCCACTTTAACTTCCAGACAGGTTAGAGGATTGGTCTCTGGAGGAGCTGACTCACCCAAAATAAAACATCTACAGACCCTTATTTAGGGGGCTCCCCAATGACACCAATGAGTCCCCACCTACTCAACCTATTGCAAAGGAAATCCTCTTCATAAACCTTGTCCTCTCCCACCTAGACAGTCCAGTCATCTATTTAGTGTCTCAGTCTTAAAGCTCTCAATATGAAATATACACACCAAAACAGAAAAATAAAAAGGGGGTGGGGAGAGCTGAAAGAAATAGAAACAAGATAGAAGCAGAGAAAAACTATGACAAAAACAAATGATAGTTAATATTGAAAAGTGAAAGATAATATTGCATCTACGAACAACAGAATGTTATACAAAGGAACATCCAGAGAAGAAATACCTCTTTAAAATTAAAAGCATCTCAGCAACATTAAAAATTTAATAGAAGGGATTGGAGGCTAAAATGGAGGAACCCTTCCAGGAAGTAGGATAAAAACAATAAGAAATTGGAGAAGAAAAATTTTTTTAAATGTGAACATATAAATAATAAGAGTTCCAAAATGAGAAAAGAGAAAAACATGGAAGGAAGTAATTATTCACGAAATAACAACAACAACAAAAATTCCCCAAATTGAAGGACATAAATTTCCAATTTGAAAGGGGCCCTTGAGTTCCCAGTAAAATAAATAATAAAAAGGTCTACAAGTCACACTGAGTGAAATTTCAGAATAACAGGGATAAGGAGAAGATCGTGAAAAGCTTTGGTTCAGGGAGTAGGAGAAAGATCACATATGATATTGGGAATGAAAATATTATCAAAATTTTCAACAGCCACAATGAAACTTTGCAGACAGTGAAACAATGCTTTCAAAAAACTAAAGAAAAAATATTTCCTACCTAGCGTTTTATGCCCAGTAAATTATCAGTCAAGTGTGAGAGTAGAGTAAAGGCTTATTCAAACATGCAGGTTTATTTTGCATGCAATCACAAGCCATCGGAGGTAGTGGAGTCCCTGGGTGGTGCAAACAGTTAAGTGCTAGACTACTAACCAAAAGATTGGTGGTTCGAACTCACCCAGAGGCACCTCAGAAGACAGGCCTGGCAATCTACTTCTGAAAAGTCAGTTCTATTCTCACACATGGGGTTGCCATGAGTTGGAATCAATTTGAGGCAACTAACAACAACAACATCGGAGATTGTACCCCAATAAAACACGAAAGAAAAGCAATAAAGTAAACCAATATGGGAGCTAAGAAACTGGAATATATCACAGGAGAGAGATAAAGGGAATCCCCAGGATGATGGAAAAATCAAACAGGCTTTATTATTTAGAAATTTGGGAAACAATATTGGGGGAGAGGGAAACTACAGTCAAAAGATGTGAAAGTGGTTGGCTCAGGTGAATGGAAACTGGGACTGAGTGCTGTTGTTGAGTTCGTTCCAACTCATAGCGACCCTATACACAACAGAATGAAATACTGCCTGGTCCTGCGCCATCCTCACAATTGTTGCTATGCTTGACCCCATTGTTGCAGCCACTGTGTCAATTCATCTCATTGAGGATCTTCCTCTTTTTCTCTGACCCTCTGCTTTACAAAGCATGAAGTCTTTCTCCAGGGATTGGTCTCTTCTGATAACATGTCCAAAGTACATGAGATGAAGTCTCATCATCCTTGCTTCTAAGGCGCATTCTGGCTTTACTTCTTCCAAGACAGATTTGTTCATTCTTTTGGCAGTCGATGGTATAGTCAATACTCTTGTCAACACCATAATTCAAAGGCATCAATTCTTCTTAGGTCTTCCTTACTCATTTTTTAGCTTTCGCATATATATGAGGTGATTGAAAACGCTATGTCTTGGGTCAAGTGCACCTTAGTCCTCAAAGTGACATCTTCACTTTTTAACATTTTAATGAGGTCTTTTGCAGCAGATTTGTCCAATGCAATGTGTCTTTTGATTTCTTGACTGCTACTTCCAAGGGCATTGATTGTGGATCCAGGTGAAAGGAAATCATTGACAACTTCAATCTTTTCTCCATTTATCCTGATGTTGCTTATTGGTCCAGTTGTGAGGATTTTTGTTTTCTTTATGTTGAGGTGTAATCCATACTGAAAGCTATAGTCTTTGATCTTCATCAGTAAGTGCTTCAAGTCCTCTTAGCTTTCAGCAAGTAAGGTTGTGTCATCTGCATATCGCAGGTTGTTAATGAGTCTTGACTCTTCCTCCAGTCTGAGGCCGCATTCTTCTTCATATATCCAGCTTCTTGGATTATTTGCTCAGCATACAGACTGAATAAGTATTGTGAAAGGATACAACCCTGACGCACATCTTTCCTGATTTTAAACCGCACAGTATTCCCTTGTTCTGTTTGAACAACTGCCTCTTGTTGTATATTCAGGTTCCTCATGAGCACAATTAAGGGTTCTGGAATTACCATTCTTCACAATGAGTAGGAGTGGGCAAGAGATGGCTGCTTTTCATCATGTCTTATAGTATTATTTGATTTGAAATCCACATACATGTATTTCTTTGAAAATTTTAAAAACTTAAGTTAAAAAAATGTATTTAAGTTAAAAAAAATCTATCTCAAGACTAATCTAGAACACTCTGGAGCCTCATTCCTTTTTATTTATTTTACTTTTTTAAGCATCAGCTTTAATTTTTTTTAATTCAGTTTTTCAGTTTAAACAATGGAACATATTAGAAAAAAATTGGAAAAAATAAAGAAATGGAAATAAAATAAACCACATTACCTATAATCCCACAACTCATACAGCCATTCTAACCATTTCCCTTTCAGGCTTTTCACATATAAATTTTATACTTGTAGTCATCCTGCTTTTCCCCTGCAACATTGTACCATGATCAATTTCCAGCTTGCTGCATATCAGTGTAACCATTTTTCTTAATAGTTTGACAAGACTTTTTGATCTGACTGTCACACTCAACAAAAACAGATCACCTCCTCTCACTCGCTCCCCCAATGTTCTTTGTTATGTTCTGCAGAACACCAAGCCCGTGCTCCTCCAAGGGCCTCCTTGGCCTTAGGATAATCCTCAAGATGGCTGCCTCCCAGTCACTATTCAAGAGTCAGCTTAAATGCCACCCCATCCCCACAGAAGCATCACTGGCGTCGGTGTAACCCAGTGCAGTAATTCATGGTGTCACCGCCCCCCACTTCCATGGACCAGACCACACAGAATCCTTAGTAATATTTTTCGTACTAATGTTACTCGTAAGTCATAATTCCCATATATCACTCTTTCTTTTCCTTTAATTACTACTTCATTTTCAAAAAAGTTATTGATAAGGGTTCACAAATACTAATTACCACAATATTGTAGCTAAAACATCAGAAAATTTGACAAAATCAGAGACTATAAAAACAACATTGAGTGCTTGTAGCAGGTGCAGATGAAACCATGTGATTCAAAGTGTCATTGTAATTGAATCATGATGACAGCTTTGACTGGAGCACATTAGCAGGTTCAAAAAGTAAATTAGCATAGAGTTTTAGCCTTGTAAGCACATTGATACCTGTAAGCCGGGCTTACGAAAAGTGTTTTTGTTGTTATAACTAACTACAGGAGTATTTTTATAAAATTTAATAAATTTCTGTTGAAACACTGCACAAAAATTTTATACAGTCATTTTGGTGTCACCCCCTGTGACAATGTCACCTGGTGCAGTCTACACCCAGCACCTCCCGAGAGACCCAACTGCGTAGCCACAAGACCTTCCTTGACTCCTAAGCTAAAGTAAGCCCCTTTCTTTCACACAGCGCCTGTTTTCATTATGGCAGTTTTCACTCCCTGAAACCTTCTGTTTTTGTTTCTTAGTTTATTTGTTTACTTATGGTCTGTCTCCTTCAATAGATTGTAAACTCCATGAGCAAAATAGTAAAATGTTCACAATTTGTTAAATCTGAGTGCTAGGTACTATTGGGTTTGTTTAAATATTGCAAAATCAGCAAACAAAATTAGCAGAACGGATTTTTCACCAATAACTTAAGGAAATCAATTCCAATGCTTTCCTTTATACTCACAATGCAAACATAACCCTGCAGGCATCTGTGTTAGTAACAGCACGTTCTGGCCCTGTTGGAGGAGTAAGATGTCACCACATCCTCAGCATATTCACTTGCATTTGGGTCTCTGATGCTGCCAGATAGCATTGGGCTCTGCCCCCCATTTCTCTCACAAATTTACATGGAGCTGGGAGAAGAGATTCAAAGACATATGACTATGTCTGATGAACTGAAGCCCCCGAAGGAGGCCAAGTTGCATTAAAAAAAAAAAAAAAAAAATGCCATCCTGAGAGGAAATTTACCTTAGGAAGGAAAGAGTCAAGACTGATGACCCATACTTGGAAGTTGAAAGCATGCTAGACCAGGGGCTGCAGAGGTAAATTGGCAGAGATCAGCAGGAACAGGGAGGGGGCAATGTGGATATGAACATGACTCTGGGTCCACCAGCGCTTCTTCTGACCCACAACTGGGCCACAGAGCTGGCAGTCCACTAGGCTAGGGCAAGGGCAAAGCAGGCCGGACCTCCCACCTCCAGGGACCTGTACTGGTTCCATTTCTGGGCAGGTGGCAGCAGGCATGCGAAGGAGGGGCTGATTAACGGACGTGTCTGCTGTACCCCGGTGATTCTCAGGAATATTTTGGGAGGGAAACCCAAGAAGAGTCTGAGCTTCCTGCTGACAGGTGGGGCCTGTGCCTTCGTCATTTAGATATTTGAGAGAAATGAGTGTCTTATTTTTAAGATACTGACTGTTGAAGGCAGGGTATTTGAGCTACTGACTTTATTTCCATCATCTGTACATTTGGGGAAGGGAAAGCAGAAGGTAAAAATATTTCACAACAGCAGCTAATCCCCAAACCATAGAAGCCTAAACATAATTCTATTCATGTATTGTACCCCTCCAGCCTAGTCCTCCCAATCACTCTCCCTGCTTTATTTTCCTTGATAGTACTACCCCCTTCATTTGTAAGTATTACTTGGCATTTTTTTCCATCTCTCCAGCTAGAATGCAAACTCCATAAAGTCAGAGACTTTTGGAGACCTGTTTTGTTCGCTGCTGGTCCTTCATGATTAGGGCAGTGCCTGCACGAAGTAGGAACTCAGGAAACATTGGCTGAATGGACAACTGCAGTCAGACATACCACATATTTCACGAATGCCCAGACACCACATACTTCTGCCCTGTGGCTCAGTCTTCTGGAAAATCATGGATAATGAAAATTTGACAGTATATGGAAACTTGACCATATTATGTCAGGCTGTTGTAGAGATGACATTGTAGGTGAGAGACTGGATGGAGTGGTATCCCAAATGCCCACCCCTCCTCACAAGCTGCAAGGCCTCATATTGCTGAAATTAGTGGAATCTGGAAAGCAGGAGGAGCCCTGGTGGCGTAGTGGTTAAGAGCTTGGCTACTAACCAAAAGATCAGCAGTTCAAATCCACCAGCTGCTCCTTGGAAACCCTATGGAGCAGTTCTACTCTGTCTTATAGGGTCACTATGAGTTAGAACCAACTCAACAGCACCTAACAACAGAAAGCAGGAGTGGCCAGGAGTGAGAACTGATCACTGTGTTTTTGGTTTCCATAACAAGCTGAAACCCTGACGTAACCTGGGGAGAAGCAGATCCTACTAATGCTCTAAGCCTCAGAAATGAGCTGGAGTGATCAGGAGTAGATCTCTCCCTCCACTACCCTGGGTTTGCACCAAGCCTGAGGATCCCTCAGTAACACCACAAGAGCCTGGATAGGTGACCAGAATGGGGGTTTGGGACAACTCCCAGCTCTCCACTTCTGCTCCCTGACGTCTCTGGAAGAGTGGTCTCACCTCCTGTCCAAACCCCAAGCTTCCAGCCGCTTTTCCAGCTCCTTCTACTGGGTCAGGAAAGAAAAAGAAAGGAGTTCCAGGAGGACACCGGGAGGGGGAATGGAAGGGGACCTGGAGAGGGATGAACTGAGATGGTGGAGCAGGAGGGGGCCTCTGGGCTGGAGAAGCTAGTGATGGGAAAAAGGGGTGGGACTTGAGCTAGAGCTGTGCGGGGTGGGGGGTGTGGGTGGAGTTAATACACCCAAAGTGTCTTTTCCAAAGGGCGGGGAGGCAGGATGGGGCAGGGGTGGGGATTCCCAAAACAATGTCCATTGTGGAATTCCGAAGCCTGGCCCGCCAGATACTGAAAGGGCTCTGAGTCCAAACAGCAACAACTTGGCTGCTTTTCTCAGTGTTCCTTGGCCACCTTATCAATGGCCTGACCTTCAGGATGCCAAACAAGGCAAATTGTTCTCCTTATCTCGCCTTGCTCCACAAGACGGAGTTATCAGGAGGAGGATCTGCGGGGGGCAGGTTTCTTCTCTCCCTTTTGGTATTTCCTACTGTACATGCTGCCGGAGGCGATTACAATGGTGGAAAACTAATAAACCGTATGTATAAGCTTTTCTTTCTGGTACAACAAATATAGGATATGAGTTTTTCTTCCTATTTTAAATCTTGCTTAAAGTCTTTTCTCTTGCTCGCAATGGAATTCAGCACTTGACTCACAAAACGCCTTTTGCCTCTTGTTCATGCCTAAAACACAAACTTCAGTGACGACACTCCTTACTTAGCGCATTGTTTCTCTTATTCTTTCACGTTCTCTCCATCTGCTTCTCTTCTCCTTCCCTTCTCGCCACACTGCCCCCTTCCAAAACACATTTTATTTGTTTGAAATTACCAATACAGCACTCTCACACTGACAGTGGTGACCTGAGTTCTAGATTCAGAGTGTCTTGTCCGCTGCCCAAACAACTCGCATTGTTTACTCTGTGTGCCTCTTCCAGGCAGCACAGGTAGTAAGATCCTAAGCAAGATGTAAGCTTGCCAGAGTGAGTGCATAATTCTAATTTCTTCTGAACTGAAGAATTGTTGTTGTTGTTGTTGTTATTAGGTGCCGTGGAGTCGGTTCTGACTCATAGCGACCCTATGCACAACAGAACGAAACATTGCCCGGTCCTGTGCCATCCTCACAACTGTTATGCTTGGGCCCATTCTTCTAGCCACTGTGTCACTCCATCTTGTTGAGGGCCTTCCTGTTTTTCACTGACCCTCTACTTTACCAAGCATGATGTTCTTCTCCAGGGACTGGTCCCTCCTGATAACATGTCCAAAGTACATGAGACGAAGTCTCGTCATCCTTGCTTCTGATTTAGGAAATAATATTGGAGTTACTATTCCCTCTCCTTGAGCATACAGAATGTGACCCAGCTGGAGCTGAGCTCACAAGGACTCTCAAGGACACATCAACTGGGCCCTGAGGTATAAAGACAATAGCTAAGGTAATCTTGGAAAATATCTTTTAAGGAAACTTTCACATAAATCCCATCAAACAGAACACAAAAGACTTTCCACTCTTATCTTTTTCTGTTAGCATTTAGTGAATAGGAATTTGTTGGCCCAATGAAGACCCTCCTGATTCTCGTTACTGAAACCCATACCAATGATTGTTAAGAAAGATGATTCAAAATGTAAGATTACAATTTCTAGCCAATCAGTGAAAAAGTGTTATGATGTTGAAATATACTGATGATTCTGTAACCTTCCTTGGACTCGGGCAGACATGGCTGTGGCAGCATGCTTGTCCGTTTTCCCATTCTTGCCTATTCTGTAATATTCTTTGGATTCAGGCAGATATTCTAGATCTGGCAGCATGCTTGTCCGCTTCCCACTTTTGTCCTTTTGAATATATGCCAAATAAAACTTTCTTTTTACTTTACTGAACTTTGTGATGTTTTTCCCCTACAACACGTCTAAGGAGCATTCTGGCTGTATTTCTTCCAAGACAGATTTGTTCGTTCATCTGGCAGTTCATGGTATATTCAATATCCTTCGACAGCACCATAATTGAAAGGCATCATTTCTTAGGTTGACTAATTAGATCCACAAAATCAAGTCCATGAAGATCTTTCCTAACTGGAAGCATTGGCCTCTGGTTTTGGGGCAGGGATGGAGGTGGGGATGAGGCTGGCAGGCATCGCAGAAGGGAGGTGGGCTGCTAGGTGTCCACACCCCTCTCCTTGGCCTCCCTCTCCTTCTCAGGATCTTTGATACCTACCTCTCAGCTGGATGCCAGGCCTCCTAGCATCTTGAGGACCAGGAGGAGGAAAATGGGGAGCAGAAACAGCCCCAGTTGTCTAGTTCAGCATTCCTAGAAGCAAAATTACCTTAGCTCCATACTTAAAACAAAACAAAACACTATATGTAAGCAGCTCCTTTCTATCACTGGTAAATTATTTCCTGTTGTTGTTGTTAGCTGCTGTTGAGCCAGCCCAACTTGTGACAACCCAATGCACAGCTGAATGAAATGCTGCCCAGCCATGCATCCTCCCCATGATTGGTGGTCCGTCAGACCTTTGTGATCCACAGGGTTTTTGTTGGCTGATTTTCAGAAGTAGATCGCCACACTTTCTTCCTAGTCCATCTTAGTCCGGAAGCTCCACTGAAACCTGTTCAGCATCATAGCCTCCACTGACAGACAAGTGATGGCTGCACATGAGGTGCTTTGGTGGGAATCGAACCCAGGTCTCCAGCATGGAAGGAGAGATTTCTAACATCACTGCCCCCATTGGCAAACATATATCCAGCTTTAATTCAGGTGGTCGTCTGACTTAAGAAGTAAAAACCTGAAGAAGAAACTTTAGATTCCAATTCGTTTTGCCACAAATTGCTGTGAGGTGGTAGGTGACTTCAAGATTAATAATTCCTCAACTTGGTTCACCGTTCAGCCAGGGATTGGACAGCCCCATAAAACAAAACAGGACTAATGAGGCACAGCAGTCCAGGGATAAGGACAAGAAGGCAGAAGGGGACAGGAAAGCTGGTGATAGGGAACCCAAGGTTGAGTAAAGACAGTGCTGACATGTAGTGGGGTTGTTAACCTTTTTTGTCATAGGGCAATATGTGTACTAACTGTTTAATGAGAAACTATTTTGTTCTGTAAAAATAAAAATAAATAAATTTTGACAAACAATAAAAAATAAAAATAAACAATAAAAAAATAAAAAGTCGAGAAGGGAGAGGGTTGACATGTTGTGGGGTTGTTAATCAATGTCATAAAACAATATGTGTACTGACTGTTTAATGAGAAACTATTTGTTCTGTAAGCCTTCACCTAAAGTACAATAATATATATATATGTGTGTTTAATTAAGTTCAAGAAAAATTCCTCAGCTTCAGACTGAAATACCAGGGAATTACGTGAGTAAATATAATATTTGTCTCCAACAGCTTAGATGCCCTGGCTAGGTGGAGAGAGCTGGGCTCTCTGTGTGCTCTTGGGCTAGCCACTTTCTCTCTGGGCCTGCGTTTCCTCAGCTATATATTAGGAACTGAACTAAATTATTTCTATAGTTTCTTCCAAATTTAAAACTCTATAAATCTGAGATTCAATTTGACTACTAGTATTAGGTGCATAGAGTTGAGGTAATTGTAATGCTCATTTCAAGCCACACCATCATCATTCAACTATTCCAGTTCCCTCCCTTGTTTGGGGGAGGTATTTGTTGTTGTTTGTTTTTCTTCGTCTTGGCTCCCATTCACATTGCTTTCCCTCCTGTAAGGTGCCCATTCCAATGGATTTGATATATATGCACAGTTTCAAACACAGACAAAAGTAGGCACTAGTATGATGATTTCCCATGTACCCATTATAAGCTTCAAGAGCACCTGGCCGATCTTGTTTCATTTATGTCCCTACATAGTTGTTGCTGTTCTTAGGTGCCATCAAATCAGTTTTGACACATAGCAACCCTATATATGACAGAACAAAACACTGCCCAGTCCTGAACCATCCTCACAATTATTGCTATGTTTGAGCCCGTTGTTGCAGTCACTGTGTCAATCCATCTCATTGAGGGTCTTCCTATTTTTCACTGACCCTCTACTTTACCAAGCATGATGTCCTTCTCCCGGGACTGATCCCTCCTGATAACTTGTCCAAAGTACATGAGATGAAGTCTCGTCATTCTCGCATCTAAGGAGCATTCTGGCTGTACCTCTTCCAAGACAATTTGTTCGTTCTTCTGGCAGTCCATGGTATAGTCAATATTCTTCGCTAACACCATAATTCAAAGGCATCAGTTCTTCTTCGGTCTTCCTTATTCATTGTCCAGTTTTCCCATGCGTCATGAATTGAATTGTGTCCCCCAAAATATGTGTCAACTTGGCTAGGCCATGATTTCCAGCATTGTGATTGTCCACCAGTTTTGTCATCTGATGTGATTTTCCTATGTGTTGTAAATCCTACCTCCGTGATGTTAATGGGAGCCCTGGTGACACAGTGGTTAAGAGCTTGGCCACTAACCAAAAGATCGGCAGTTCAAATCCACCAGCCACAGTTCTACTCTGTCCTATAGGGTTACCATGAGTCGAAACTGACTCGATGACACCTAACAACAACAACATGTTAATAAGGCAGGATTAGAGGCAGTTACGTTAATGAGGCAGGACTCAATCTACAAGATTAGGTTGTGTCTTAAATCAATCTCTTTTCAGATATAAAAGGGAGAAGAGAGCAGAGAGACAGGCGGACCTCATGCCACCAAGAATGAAGAACCAGGAGGGGAGGGCATCTTTGGACCCTGGGTTCCTGCACTGAGAAGCTCCTAGACCAAGGGAAGATTGATGACAAGGACCTTTCCCCAGAGCCGACAGAGAGAGAAAGTTTTCCCTTGGAGCTGGCACCCTGAATTTGGACTTTTAGCCTCCAGGACTGTGAGAGAATAGATTCTCTTTGTTAAAGCCGTCCACTTGTGATATTTCTGTTATAACAGCACTAGATAACTAAGACACCTTGTGCAGGAGGTGATTGAAAATACTATGGCTTGGGTCAGGCAAAGCTTAGTCCTCAAAGTGACATCTTTGCTTTTTAACAATTCAAAGAGGTCTTTCGTAGCAAATTTGCTGCACATGTACCCGTGTTCTATATTACTTTTGAAGTAAATCTAAAACATTATATCATTTTATTAGTAAATATTTCAATACTTACTTCTAAAAGACAGGGGCTTTTTTTTCAGTCATAACTATGTTACCATTTTTGTCAAGTCAAGGTCTGAGGTCTCCAAGAAAGACATGACTTACACACAGGCACTGGATGGAACAACACTTTACTCAGAGAAGAGACAAAGGAAAGTCAGCTCCAATAGTGGGCACCTGTCCCCCTTGGCCAGTGGATCACTCCCCACAGCTGCACAGGGCTGGTGATCTGCACACACCCCTTTTGTGTTGCAGCTGGAGGACCCCATTCCCTCCCCACCGGCAACAGTTATAGTGGTGGGGTTGGCCAGGTACCATATGATACCGCATGCATAAGCAAAACAAAGAAGTACTTATTAGGCCTGTAATAGGGAAAGGGTTTCTCTGGCAGGAGAAGAAACCAGGACAGAGGGAGGCTCAGTTCCCAGCCTCCATTATCAGAGAATGTTCCAGGACCAAGGATCCTGATTAGGCAATCAGATGAGGGTCACAAGAGCATTCGACAGACTATGCTCCCAATAATTATCATACCTAAAAATTAACAAAAAATCCCTTAAAATCATAAAATACAAGAACAAATTTTCTATACTTCAAACAAATATTATTATTGTTTCCAGAGCTGGTCACTCCATCACCTAATGAGTATATAATAAATAAAAGACTGATAAGGAATTTCAGTAAATGCAGATAAAGGATTTGTCAACAAAAATATTATTTCAGTGAATTTATACTCCTGGAGTAAAGTCCTTAAGAAAACCTCACCACCAAGTTTTAAAACCTGGAAAATGTGTTAAAATTTTATCTGATTTAGGGATAACAATGGCTGTTTGATAAATTGTCAATTAAAGAAAATAATTCTCTCCAAACAAAATATAAAAATTTTCCCCTTAAGGTACCCATCTAATATATTTTCAAAAATTTCTTAAGAGGTGAAGACAGCAGCAACGAAGCATCACTCGCTTTCCCCTCCGTCTCTCCATCTTGGTTACCCCCAGAAATACTCGTGCACTGTGGCTGTTTCTGTCCTGAGACTAGTTCAGCTGATTGAAACGTTGTGGTTGGTGGTAATGCATATTTCTTGTATTTCTCCTAGTTCCAGGCATCTGTGTTTAAAGAGACTCTCATATCGTGGTTACATTACCGTTATCCCAGAGGCGTATTCATTTTAGGGAGGAGGAAATCTTTGCTTTCTTGTACCTTTTCAAAATGTAAAGCTGAAGAGCTACTTATCTTTATTTCCTTATTCCCAGTAAGCCTGCTTTATAAACTTGTGGAGTTCCACATTCTTTTCTATTAAAAAGGGTATTACTTTGCCTTGAAATAATTTTCTGAAAAATCATTTGGGATTTTTATATAGCATGATGTACTTTTCATTTCTTAATTTCCTTCTCTAACACGTACCTGTTTTGATCTTTGATTTTCTTTAAACTTACATTGAAGTAAACGTGTTCTGTAGCTACCACCTCTGATGCATCCCAAATTATACCCCTTGGAATTGCTTCAGTATTACTCATTTCAAAATGGTTTCTCAACATTTCTTGAATTTCATTTCTACAGGTAAAGGCTTTAAGCAAAAGGTTATTTTGGGGCCAGAGCTCACAGAATTCTGAGGTTCCTCAGCCTCTTGAGATGATTTCCTTTGGAACCAGCCCGGGAAAGAATTCAGGTTGAGAGCTACAAAGCACAGCAAAATGGGCAGAGAATTAAATATACATCTGCATGCAGTTGCACTTAACAAAAGCTGGAGTGGAACGCCCGATGTTTTCAAAGACGTATTAGATTGATATGTTTATTTATTTTGTAATTTAATCTCTCAATTGCAGATTTTATATCCAGTTGAATTCCCTTTTTAAAACACTGCTCTCTTCTGAGAATAATTACCATGTTAAGAAAAGAAGCTTTCCAATTATTGGGAGTCTGTATAGAGCTCAAGCAACTGCAGTCAACTTCACTAAAAAGATGATTTTCCAGTAGCCAAGTAGACGATTGGTGAAATTATGTTATTTAAGGCATTTCTCCAGTGCTGAAAGATAAATCGTATTTGCATAGGTGAATACAAACCCTCAAATGGGAGAAAATAAGCCAAAGTTATTTTGCAGAAACAAAGAAAGATAGTGCTTCAGTGGTTTTTCTCTCGGAAACGTTCTCCCATGAATGCCAGCAGCATCGTTGCATCTCGTGTAAAGGTGCGCTCAGTGGCGTAGAAGGTCAAGTTTAAAAAGACAATAAAAACTAAGATTTCAGCAGATGGACATGTCTCTAAGGTGTCATTTGAGAGGCACCACACACTTCAGGGCTTCCCAAAATATCTGTACTCCCCACTCATTCCCTTCAAGCTGTGGTGTTGACAGAAATTTCCACGACTGCAATCATTACTTGAGATCAGGGCAGGCGTCACAGCATGCAAGCAGTGCTATACGTCTGGAGTTTAATGCTCTGTGGTCACCATCTTGAAATCCTTTATAATTTGTCTTTGATTTTGTGTTTTGTCAGTGAATCCAATGGGACCCTGGAGCATGCATTAAGGGCTCACACTCAGTCCTGCCCCCTGCTGCCTCCCCAACTCCCCAGGACAGGTTCTTAGTACTCAATCCCCCACCCTTGCCCAAAGCTCCCCTGGCCTCCACCCATAGCGGGCTGGCAGCTCTACACTGCACTGGGTGGGAATCTCCATGGGATGAGCCTCTTGCCCAGCTCTAACGCAGGCAGTGCGCTATCTGGCAGAGGCTGCAGTACTCCTGGGGATCCCCTGTCCTCTGTGGGTTGGGTGGTGGGCCCATGGGAAGGGCAAATGCCCAGCTTGCCTTCCTTGGTCCTGGCCTGGAAATGGCATGTAGATCCAGTAGTTGGCAGGAAGGGGAACAGGAGAGCCATCAAGCCCAAGTGCATGTGCCCTGTGTCTTCTGTGAAGGTCTGCCCCGTACCCGAGGGAATACTCCCCAGGCCCGCTCTATGCCTGGAGGGCCTTCTCTTCCTTCTTCCATATTTTCTGAGTCTGGCTTTTGTCTGTTTCTTTTGGCCAGTTTGAGACACCCTCCAGCGACAAGCCATGCAGTGGCATCACTAAGCGGGTACAGGGGGTGCGGACTGCACCAGGTGACATTGTTAGACGGGGTGACACCAAAATGACTGTCTATAAAATTTCTGTGCAGTGTTTCAACAGAAATTGATTACTTTTTATAAAAATATCCCTGTAGTTAGTTATAAAAACTCCAAACCAAACCCATTGCTATTGAGTTGATTCCAACTCATAGCAACCCTATAGGGCGGAGTAGAACTGCCCCACATGATTTCCAAGGAGCGGTTGGTAGTTTCAAACTGCAGACCTTTTGGTTAGTAACCGAGCTTTTAACAACCGTGCCCAGCTTACAAGTATCACTATACCTAGAAAGCTGAAACTCTATGCTAATTTACTTTTTGAACCTTCTACTGTGCTGTGGTCAAAACTGTCATTATTACCCAATTACAATAATGTTTCAAACCATGTGGTTTTGTCTGCATGCGCTATAAGCACAAGCTGTTGTTTTTGTTGCTGTCGGTGTTTTCATATTGTGGTAATTAGTATGGGGCAGGGGTGTGACACCACGAGTTACCGCATTGGATGACACCAACCCTAGTGATGCCACTGAAGTTACAAAATACCAAACTAAACCAAAAGAGTTGCCATTGAGTCCATTCAAACCCATGGTGGCCCCATGTGTGTCAGAGTAGAACTGTGCTCCATAGGGTTTTTAATGGCTGACTTTTCAGAAGTAGATTACCAGGTCTTTCTTCCAAAGTGCCTCCGGGTGGATTCAAACCTTCAACCTTGTGGTTAGCAGCCGAGCTCATTAACCATTTGCACCACCCAGGGACTCCAGTCACAAAATATGGACTGTGCCGTTTCAGTGATTCTGCATACAAGTCAAATGCTCTTATATTTGCATTTAAAACTGGCATTGCACAATGCAAAGATGAATGGTAAAATTCATGCTATGATGAAATTTTTCATTTTTCTTGACTTAGAATGACATAGGGTCACAGAGTTGGAATCGACTCGATTGCATCGAGTTTGGCTTTTTGGTTTGGTTTAGAATGACATTAAATGGCAAATAAAAACAATGTAAGTCAATAAAGAAACCACAGAAAAAAACTTTATATTTTAGTACATTTAATGCCACTTTTTTCTTGTTTTTTTTTTTTTTTTTAATAAGGGGCCTGCATTTTCATTTTATGGGGCCCTACAAATTATGTAGCTGGTGCTGTTTGAGGTTTAGCATTATCTCTAGAATACCTGTTAGGACACCATGTGAGGTCAGCAAACTTTTTCTGTAAAGGGCCAGACAGCGTTTTAATATTTTATGCTTTGCAGGTTATCTGGTCTTTATTACAACTACTCGACTTCCCCATCATAGTATGAAAGCAGCCACAAATTACATAAATGAGTGAGCATAGCTATGTTTCAATAAAACTTTATTTACAAAATAAATGTGGCCTATGGGCTGCAGTTTGCTGACTCCTGTTTTAAGGGGGAAGAAAGACCCATTCATGTCTTTCCATAACTCCATTTACCAAATCTGGGAGGTGCCATCTTAGAAAGCAGGCATAGGATCTTGATAGGAGGAGATAAATATTTTAGCAAGAACAGCCTAGAAACCTCTATGATTTCTAAACCATATTATAAGGCTTCTCTGACTAAAACAGTACTATTGGCACACAAATAGAAAGATGAGTGATACCTAAATAGGCCCAATCATACATGGAAGTGTAATATATGATAAAGGTGCCCTCTCAAGTCAAGAGGGAAAAGATAAACCTTTTAATGAGTGATGTTGGGATAACTGAAAAGCCATATGGAAAAAAGATAAAATTGGATCTTTTCCTCATACAGATATAGTAAGATAAATTTCAAATGGATCAGAAATTTAAATATAAATAAAAATGTAGTAATACAAGACAAGAATAAAATATGAATTAATTCTCTTATAACATGTGAGTGGGGAACACTTTCCTACCTATGACTAAAAATTTGAGTACAATAATGAAAAGACTGATTAATTTAACTACTTAAAACTAAAATACAACGAAATACTTTTGCATGGCAAAAAAAGCACCATAAGCAGAGTAGAAAGGGAGGGAGGGAGGAAGGACAAACTAGAAAAAAAATTGCAATTCATTCACAGATCAAAATGTAAGATTGATTAAGTAAAAATCCCATAGCCCTGAATTTGAATTGGAAGTATCAGTATAAATACAAGATATATTTTATCTTTTAAAAATACGTATCTACCCTGGAAAGACCCAGAAACAAAACCAACCCTGTACTAATGAACATCCCTAGTGCCCAGATTATAATCTTTAAATACCATTTCTACTGGAAGGAACCAGGCCTCCTGGAGAAAAGCTGATTCCAGGTTTAAGGCAGGAAGTGTCTAAGATGAGCCTGGAACATCTGTTATATCAGACAACAAGGAAGACATCAAAGACCACTGGAGTCATGTCAAAGGAACTCAGAAGCCAACTTGAAAAATCTTCCTAGAGTCAAAGGGGGATCAATATAATCATTAATAAGAATAATAACTGCAATGGATTGAAACACATCAAATATGTTTATATCCATGAGTTCAGAGTAATATTTGACAGAGAAACTCATTGGTCACATATAGTGGATGCTAGGGAACCAACTCACAATTCTGAATCAAGCATTTATTTACCTTGCCTTTCTGATATGAACTGTAACTCAGGGTAACCAAATAGTTAATGAAAAATTAGAAGTTAATCAATGAAAAAGGAATGATAGAATTAGGACACCCTTACTGATATAATAAGGGGCTCTAGTGGTGCAACATTTAAGGTGATAAACTGCTAATCAAAAGGTCGGGTGTTCAAAACCACCAGCAGCTCGGCAGGAGACAGATGTGGCACTCTGCTTCTGTGGAGATTCGTTGTTGTTGTTGTTAGGTGCCATGAAGTCAGTTCTGACTCATAGCAACCCTATGTAGAACAGAACGAAACACTGTCCAGCCCTGTGCCATCCTCACAATCGTTGTTATACTTGAGCCCGTTGTTGCAGTCACTGTGTCAATCCATCTTGTTGAGGGTCTTTCTCTTTTTCGTCGACCCTCTACTTTACCAAGCATGATGACCTTCTCCAGGGACTGATCCTTCCTGATCAACATGTCCAAAGTATATGAGACATAGTCTCGCCATCCTTGCTTCCAAGGAGCATTCTGGTTGTACTTCTGCCAAGACAGAATTCACAGCCTTGGAAACCCTATGGGGTCACTATGAGTCGGAATCGACTCCATGGCAGCGGGGTTTTTTTGTTGTTGTTGTTAATGATATAATGAATCTAAGCAATGATCATCAATGACTACTGACATCACAAAATGGGAGACAGAAAAAAAAAAACACGTGCCCCTTGATGGAGGGACACAATATTGCCTTTAACATATTGCCAAAAAGCTGAACCTGAATTTGATCGTGACTCTAGTCTAGGTCTAAAAATCAGTTTAAGGGAAATACAATGGATAAAGAAAGATTTGAAATAATACCATAGGGAATGTGGTCAGCAAAATCCGGACTGTGGAAAACTACAGGACAATGACGCTGCTTCTTCAACAAATAATGCGCAAGGCAAAGAGAGAGGCAATTAAAGAGGAAGAGAAGGAGGAAAAGAAGGAAGCGTAAGAAGAAGAGGAGACACCGTTATAAATTAAAAGAGACTTAGAGACATCAAAAAGCATCAGGTGCTGGGCTTATTTGAAATATAATTCAAACAAAGAAACTGTTAAAAAAAATAGATAAGACAATTGGGGAAATTTGAACCCTGACTGGACATTTGATAATATTTAATATTTATCTTCAGTTGTGATGATAGTATTTTGCTTAGGTTTAAAAAGAGTTCTTCTCTTTTAGAAATATTTACAACAATATTTATGAATGAAATAATACAATATCTCCAATTTGCTTCAAAATTCGGCATGAGAGAAGAGGAGTTATCGGAAATACGTGAATATTGACCTTGAGTTGATCATTGTTGAATCTGCTTGATGGCTTTATGAGAGTTGATTATATTATTCTCTCTACTTCTGCATGTGTTTGAAATTTTTCCCTGATAAAACACTTTTTAAATAAAGGTTTTGTTTCCTTACAAGAGGAAAGGTCTTTAGGGAGTTCTGGTTATTTCTAGTACAGCGGGAGGTAGTGTTCAATCAGCACTTAATGAGCACCTACTATGTACATAGCTTAGTGAGACCAACTAGGAGGATACTGCAGTTCAGGTGAAAGATAATGTAGAATTATTGTGGTGGCCATAGGAATATGGGGGAATTGGTGATTCAGTGGTATAATTCTAGACCTCTATGTGGGAGACCTGGATTAGATTCCAGCCAATGCACTTTATGCACAACCACTACTCATCTGTCAGTGGAGGCTTGCATGTTGTTATGATGCCAAACAGGTTTCAACAGAGCTTCTAGACTAAGACAGACTAAAAAGAAAGGCCTGGAAATATACTTCCGAAAATCAGTGAAAAACCTATTACAATGGTCTGATTTGCAACCGATCATGGGGATGGCACAGGACCAGGCAGTGTTTCATTCCGTTGTGCATGGGTTGGGGCCCAAAATTCACCATGAGTTGGGGCCAACTCAGCAACAGCTAACAACAATAACATGTAGAAATATGGAAGGCTGTTTATTAGGAAAAATGTTAGCCACTGAGAAATCTGTGCAGACTCCAATAAAGAAGCATTCAGATGTGTTTTATTTTATGTCCTTGGAGGACCAATGAACAAGCCAATTGTCTAAAAAGACGGTAGACTTCTTCATCTGAATGGAAGTTTAAGTTCTTTCAATTCCACTATAATTAAATACCTTGGGAACTTACATCTTTTTATTCATTTTTGTTCAGAAACCAATCATGCTATTACAATTCACAAGGTCTGCACTATTATCTATAAAATAAATGGATTACAAAGTTCCTTGCCGAATAACTAACAATATTGTTGCTGCCAGTCCTGACCTTTACCTTACCTGTTTATTCCAACCTCTGCTTTCTGCTTACAGCAGCCCACTCTGGACTGTGGGGGTCTTTCATGATCGCATAGAAAAAGACCATGGTCAAGTTGCCTCCAGGAATAGAGGGTCTGTTGAAACAATATGTAAAGACTGGATCTGAGCTGGAAAACCATCTGGAATGAGAACAGCACCCAGGAGTAACTGGTCTGTCTGTCTCTCATACTGACTCTGCTTCATCTGTTCTTCTGTTCTCCACTCCCTACAGCCTCCTCTCCTTTCTCTCTCAGTTTATGTCTCTTCAAGTCCAGCACTATCTCATGCCTTTGCTTTTTCAGTTTCAATTACTTGCGCTAATTTTGATGAGGCTCAAACCCCAAATTCTAACATACCTCAAATGAAAGAGGTTTCATTTAGGGCTTGATAACCTACTCAGTACAACTTCAGGAAATGTACTCAGTACAATCAGGAAATGGCCTGGGATTCCAGGAGCAAAACCATCATCAACCCCTGCCACCCTCTCAGCTCCTTAGAACATGAAAATTGAACAGATCACCATCTTGTCCCCTAGGGAAAATGCTTGGGGGGAAAGAGAGTTTTGCTCCTGATGATATTTATCAATGTTTCAAGCTACCAATAATTATTTGATTAGTTACAGTTTGTTTAACACTTACTATGTGCCAGGCACCATGCCGAGAGCTTTTACATACGTAACCCCATTTAACCTTCCCAATAATAGGCACTATCCCTATTTGACAGAGGAGTAAACTGAGGCTTACAGATGCTAGGTAGTTTGTCTAAGGTCACATAGTTACTAAGTGGCGCATCTGGAATGTGAATCTAGAACTGTCTCCTTAGTCAATATGTTATGCTGTCTTCTGTGCTGGACTATGGCACGGCTGCCCTGTGACCTCTAATCACGTCATTATACTCCACTGGGCCTTATTATTTCTTTGATGAAGAGGAACCATATTTTGATCATCACAATTTTCTTTCCAACTTGTTTGTCTGGACATGTGAGGTGCCCAAGCTGCCATCTCAGAGAGTGACCTAGCTCACTCTGGGGACAAATGTCCTTGATCTAGCAAACGCATTCAATGGCCACAACGTTTTCTGATAAGGGGCTCTTGGCCTGCACAGCATGCAAATGTATTTCAAAATAAACTCATTTATGATTGAATTAAGAAAAACTCCAGCTTAATGAGTTTCTGTGGCCTCGTTTATGAAAAGGGAACTTTTATACTCTGCAATTACCCGACACAGTAAAGCAGCAAACAAAGCCAGCATGTTAAATAATAATTACAAATGTTATATAAATGACAGTGGTTTTATTGAATTTATTAGATATGAGTTGCTGGCATTTTAAGATATAAAGCATTTATCACAAAATGACGATTTCTTCACTTAAGCTCATTAGGAAATCACACATCAATTCATGCATAGTTATAGAGGAATTTCTGCTGCTCCCCACAAATCATTACTATGTTAGATAAAGCCGAATTGGTTTTCTCATGCTTTGGAAAGTGGGTTCTCAACAGGAAGGTATGGAGGGAGGAGGTAACCCTGATTGGCGGTCCTATCTTTTCAAATCAGTCAGACGAAGGCATGGCCAACGAGCTCTGAGACGAGGAAGCTGGGGCCAGCCAGGAAGCAAGACCTGAGGATTTCTCTTAACCAGTGATAGCCTCATTATGTGGACGATTATATATATAATACTCATATACACAGTACTTAATGAAGAGTGTAGAGTTTGGAGACAATTACTTGCACTAGACAAGTGATGATCACTATTTGAGAGTAAAATAGAACAAAGAGGTATTTAAGTGAAAAACAAAAACTAAGGGGGCATAAATATAAGTTTAAGAAGTTTATTGAATTGGGACATTAACTTATAGTTACTGAGCAAGATATGAGGCTACCAAGTGTCCATCAACCAACCAAGAGGAAGAACAGTCTTTTGATAGTACTGATATAAACCAAAACCAAACCCATTGCCACCGAGTCAATTCCAACTCATAGTGACCCTACAGGACAGAGTGTAACTGCCCCATAGGGTTTCCAAGGAGTGCCTGGTGGATTCGAACTGCCAACTTTTTGGTTAGCAGCCGAGCTCTTAACCACTCCACCACCAGGTCTCCTATAGATGCCAAGTAATGGGCCTTTCTAGCTTCAGATTTTCTTCATATACACGTTGTAAAATATATACTCGCTGGCCATTCAAAAGTAAGCTTCCTTGCATTAGGTCTGTAAGACTGATTCTCATCCTTCTTTCTTTCCATATAAACAAGATGAAGTAAACTACCTAAGGAAGTAATAGGAGAGACAGGATGTGAGAGAAAGTGAGGAAAGTAATATATAAGAGCAATGAGTGATTGCTAAAAGAAAAAGGGCGGGGGGCTTTAGAGGGTATGAATCATTGGCCCATTTTCTCAGTATATAAACAGCATATGAATCAATGAGGAAAAAACCCCAATTCAATAGAAAAATGGGCAAAGATCACACAAAGGTAGCCCACAGAGAAAGAAATACAAATGGCTTTCCAGGGAGGAGGCTCAATCTCATTTATAATTAAATACATTGTAAATTAAAACAAAAATGAGATACAGTTTTTAACCTATCAGGTTAATAAAGTTGAAAAAGTTTGATAATACACTGTGTTGGTAAGAATGCCAAGAAACAAACACTCTTACATAAGTGGTGAAATTTAATGTGATATAACTTCTTTGAGGAGTAAAATTTTTGTTTCTTTTTTTTTATTGTACTTTAGATGAAGGTTTACAGAGCAAACTAGTTTCTCATTAAACAATTAATACACATGTTGTTTTGTGACATTGGTTGCCAACCCCATAACACATCAACGCTCTCCCTTCTCGACCTTGGGTTCCCTATTACCAGCTTTCCTGTCCCCTCCTGTCTTCTAGTCCTTGCCCCTGGGCTGGTGTGCTCCTTTAGTCTCGTTTTGTTTTATGGGCCTGTCTAATCTTTGGCTGAAGGGTGAAACTCAAGACTGACTTCAGTACTGAAATAAAAGGGTGTCCAGGGGCCATGCTCTCGGGGTTACTCCAGTCTCTGTCAGACCAGTAAGTCCGGTCTTTCTTCTTTTTTGAGTTAGAATTTTGTTCTACATTTTTCTTGATGAGTAAAATTTGTCAGTGTATATCAAAATTTAAAATGCACATACACTTTGACCCAGAAATTACACTTCTAGAAATGTATTCCATAACTATACTTACACATCTTGACAACAAAATTTGTACAAGACTATTCACTGTAGTATTATAATAGCAAAAGACTGGAACAGCCTACATTGTCCAACAATTAGGAACTAGTTAAAGAATCCCCTATAATAGTTAAAAAAGATGAAATAGATTATTTTTATATATTGACAAATAAAAAACTGCAAGAATTATCATAAAGTTTTAAAACATGAAGCATGGTGCTAACATCTGTATAAAAACAAAAGTATATTGTCTTAGTCATCTAGTGCTGCTGTAACAGAAATACCACAAGTGGATGGCTTTAACAAACAGAAGTTTATTCTGTCACAGTCTAGGAGGTTAGAGGTCCAAATTCAGGGCATCATCTCCAGGTAAAGGCTTTTTCTCTTAGCTCTGGAGGAAGGTCCTTGTCATTAATCTTCCCCTGGACTAGGAGTTTCTCCAACAGGAACCCCGGGTCCAAAGGATGTGCTCTGCTCCCGCCAATGCTTTCTTGGTGGTATGAGGTTCCCCTGTCTCTCTGCTCCCTTCTCTCTTTTATATTGCAAAAGAGATTGGCTCAAGACACAGTCCAGTCTTGTAGATTGAGTCCTGCCTCATTAATATAAATGCCAGTTATTCCACCTCATTAGCATCATAGAAGTAGGATTTACAACACTTAGGAAAATCACATCAGATGAGAAAATGGTGGACAATCACATAATACTAGAAATCATGGCCTACCCAATTGATAAACATATTTTCGGGGGACACAATTAAATCCATGATTTACATAAAGGATAGAATAAACAAAAATAGGAATACTACTTTTCCTAATGGGAATGAATAATGGAGTTTATGTTATCATTGCCCATGCCAAATCTGCATTAAAAATTATAGAATTTATTCCATATAATTCTGAAGCCTTCTTCTTTTTCTCTGCTGGAAAATCAATCTTTGAAATTTAAACTGTGTGTGTGTATGCGTGTACACACTCTTGTAAATAGAATATTTCTGGAAGGACACTAAAGAAATTGTGGTGGCCTCTGGGAAAGGAGGGGTCTGGGGCACCTGGAGTGATAAGATTTTATGGTAAATTTATTCATAATAGTCACACTTTTTAAAAAACCAAGATCCTATATTACATTTTTAATTAAAAAACAAACTGATGGGGGAAGTTCTCTGTAATAAAAGTAGAAATGGGATCTGTGGGAATTATTTAAACCAAGGAAAACCACAAACTGGGTTCTTGGCAACTGAAGTTCCTCACTTTGAGAAGACAAACAAGGTCAAATGGAGGAGGAACTCCTGAAGCTGGACCCTGCCAGTCATCACAGGACATACCTGCATGTTAGGGACTGAATTGTGTCCCTGCTAGAATATGTGTTGTAAACTCTAATGCCTATATCTGTGGTTATAATACCATTTGGGAATAGGTTTTCTTTGTTACGGTAATGAGGCAGTATTAGTGTAGTGTGTGTCTTAAGTCAATCTCTTCTGAGATGTAAAAAGAGCAGACTGAGCAAACAACAAAGCAAACAAGCAAGCTGAGATGGGGGAAGACAGATGCCACACCACATGAGATCTCCAAGGAACCAAGAAACAAAAGCTGAAAAGAGACAAGGACCTTCCCCCAAAGCCGACAGAGGAAGAAAGCCTTCCTCTAGAGCTGGCCCCCTGAATTCAGACTTCTAGCCTCCTGAACTGTGAGAAAACCAATTTCTGATTGTCAAAGCCACCCACTTGTGGTATTTCTGTTACAGCAGCACTAGATAACTAAGACGCTGGGTTTCAATTTCTCTGCTTCTGAAATGGGGAAAGTAGTGGAGGAGGAATATACTCTCCAGCTCCTCCCAACCTCTCAGGAGACATTTAAAGGTGAATGAACTATTACATGAAGTGCTTCCTAATGACTTTTATGCAGCAAGTCTTCTCAGAAAAGACGTGGGAGATAAGTGACAGGCTCCAGTATGAAAGTTCCCCTTCAGACAGCAAACCATCCTCTGGAAGGAAGCTACTTTGGAAAGTGAATGAACTTCATCAGGGAAATAATGCAAGTCAGAAATTGTCAAACAATTGCTTAATTGAAACCTCAAGACCTTTTCCTCTGGGTGGTTTCAGGAGCTGGGATTTCTCTTCATCTTGCCTTTGTGTCCTGATCTCCACTGGCAGAGCAGAGCAGTGGTGCAGACAGCATCACCATTTGTCCTTGGTCCCAGAAGTCACGGAGAGAATACATTCCAGCCCCCCAAATCCTCAGTGCTCCCAAAGCATGCTCTGAATGGTGAGACCCTGCTTCCTACATCTTCCCTGATCCCCGGATGCCAGAACTTGTGTCTTTCTCAGCCCTTCTGGAAGTACTCAAGTTTTGAATGATTTTACCCTAATTCCAAATGGACCAGATGCTGACTAGATCATGCCATTTCAGAGCGGCAGGAGACCAGTTAAGAAAACAGAACCAGAGTGTTTTAAAAAAAAAAAAAAGTCTCTGTGCTGAGACCCAGGAAGTTCAAGGCATTTTCTCCTGTGAATGAGCTTTGCATAATGAGGTCAGCATGCTGCTAGCCTAGGATCTGAGCTACTCAAACACAAAATTTGCTTGCCTAACAGCCAATAAAAACAAATAGAAAGAGAGGGAGAAAAAAAAACTTGACCCAGAGTCTTCCAGAAAGATTAGTTGAAGAATTACACCATGCTTTTTTTAATGCTCAAATCACCAGACAAGTGAGAGTAGGAAAGAAATTCTCTTAAAATGAAAGGGAGGGAGGGGGCTCGCCTCTCTTTTCAGGTGTTGAAGCAGGAAAGCAATGAATAGAAAAGTGAAATGGTTTTTTCCCTTTGGGGAAGGAATAGTTTTAACCTTCAAGTAACTGCAGAGGTTACTGGAGCTTATACAAGGAAACTCTTCAGAAAGACAGGGGCATGAATCACGGGTCATTTTATCTCCACTGTAAAGCACTCCAACATTCAAATTCCCTAAAGAAAAGAGAGCTGGTGGTGCAAACGATCCTATCTAATGGATTTATTAATATCCCCAGCACCAGCACAGGCGGTTCCTTCGTTTCTGCTGGCGACACCAGCAGTGTTTTTTCCTGAGGTTGTCACCGTTTCCGCGGCTGTGGGGCTAAGGTCGCCGGAGAGGGGAAGTGAGCCACTCTGCGTGTGCTTTTTATTTTAATGACATAGTGAGGGGTCGGCAGCAGCCGTTTACAGGAAGTCACGTGCTGGAACAGAACTGCTGGATGCCGGGAGTTTGACGGATGTCTAAAGAACGTTCTGTTAATACGAAGGCTCAAGATGGCAAACTCCGAAGGAGCAATCCAACTAAGTGCATTTTACAAAGCTGTGTGCAGATTGTCTGCTTTGGTGCCAGGCTCCTCTGGGTCAGTGACGAAATAGGAATGGATGGGAAGAAGCTGGCTGGCCTTTTCCAGTGACAGATGAAGTCTTAGGATAGGGATTTATTTTCTCTGTGAAGGGGCTGATGCATTTCCTTTTCCAGCAACATACATCAGGACCTGACGCTCATGTGACATTCTCACATCAGATATTCATGGGCATGTATTGAGTGTTGAGGAGCATGGGTGGTGCAGTGGTTAAAGCGCTCGGCTGTGAACTGAAAGATGGTGGTTCGAACCCATCGGCCGCTCTGGGGAAGAAAAAGAGGGCAGTCTGCTTCGGTAAAGATTTACAGCCTTGGAAACCCAATGGGGCAATTCTACTCTGTCCTATAGGGTGCTTTAAAAAAAAAAAAAAAAAACGGTTGCCGTGGGTTGCTTCCGACTCATAGCGACCTATGAATTAGAATCCACTCGAAAGCAGTCGGTTTTTTGGTTTTGGTACTGTGTGTTGACCTTTGTAGGGGGATACCGCAGTGAACAGGGTAGATAAGGCCCCTTCCCTCAGGGAGCTTGCAGGGCCCTGGAAGGAACACACCGGGAGAGAACATACTATGTGGCAAGGATCACAAAGAGGGCAAACACTCCTGCCATAGGTGGCTCACTCGGCGGTCTGAGAAGGCGCCTTGGAAGAGGAAGCAGTCAGCTCCAGCAAAACGAAGCGGGAAGGAGCGCCGGTGGGTGGGAGGGCACGGCTGCAAGAAAGAGAACACACAAAGGCCCCTTCATTCCCTCACCTGCTCTTCCTTTCTCTCACCTCGCTCCTTCTGAATCTCAGCTTCTATGCCTAGCAGAACCAATCCGCCTGCTCATCTCTGTCCACATCTACTGTTGGCAGGACTCTTGGTCCAGCAGTTCCAGCTGCAGCCAGACCCAGAGACCAGATGAGGCTCCATCCCAGGTCTGACGCCAATGCCAGCCTCAATCCTGATTCCAGCTCTGGCTTTTTGATCTACTCATCTCTCTCTCTCTACATGAAGATGAAGAAGAAGGATATATGAGGAACAAGTAAAGAGAAAAAACTGGGTAAAATGGAATCTGTGAATGGTTTATACAGGCTCAAAAACAAAAACACTTATTCTCAATTCACTTATTCCCCTCTAGCACTCAGATCCTTCATCTGTAAAACAGAACAAAACGAGTCACTCACAGAGAAAGTGGAATGCAATTCCATCTTGCCTCACCCTAACCCAAGCCCTAATATTTTTGGGGGTGGGGGGGTGGGGTGGGGGTTGGCTCATGACAGAAAAAAGGGAAAATTCAGTCTTGACAACCACTTTTTCTATGTATAATCAAATGTCCCTTTTTAATGACTTTACATTGTCTAAATACTTTCGTTTTCCATTATAGATCCTTGGACACGTGTGATATTTTCAACAGAACCCTGGTGGACTTTAATAATGGCTTTCTATCTTTCTTTTTATTCCCATAGTGCCTAGCCCACTCAATAAATTAATTTTGAACGAATGAATGAATTAAATTGCCCTGGGTTAAGTCTGAACTTCCTCAAAGGCAAAACCCAAAAAGAAAATGTGTCTCAGCCAGGCAAGGTTAATTTAGTTTCTAGAATCACAAATGATTCCCATTACTCAGGAGGTGGAAGAAGCGTGAGTCTCAACTTTTCTAACTCGCGGCTAATGGATCAATACACAGCTGCTCCCTACGAGCAGAAAGCATCCAAATAATATAAATAAAGCCAACTCTGCTCAAGGGTATTTCATCTGTTAAAACTTTCCAAGGTCTTGTTTATATGTCAGAAACAGAACTGTGGGAGAGGGAGCGAGAAGTACTTTCTGGAAGAAATGTCTGAGCTAATAATGTAGAATCATCTCAATGCTCACTCCTGGGACTTCACCCTCTCCCTCTGCCTCCTGCCTAACATACCCATCACTTTGCACAAATTTGTGAATCGATCCACTGGATCCTCCCTACAGCCCAGTTCGCTCTAATGTGTACTTAATAGAATGTGGGTCTGGGACCCCATCCAAAATCATTACCAGAAGGAACAATCATTACCAGAAAAATCCCATGAAGATAACTTACCCATGGTACAAGCCCATGACAAATATCCCAAAGACTTCCAGTATTTCATATTTGAAACTTCAGAGTCTTTTTGGTTTTGATTGAGGGTGGAGGGATATGCTTGTTCAGTTGTTTGTTTTACTCTTCCATGCTGTCTGCAAAAGATGAGAGATAATACAGTAAACTTGGGTTTTATGAGACCCTTAGGAATCCCCAAGTTCATAATCTCCCTTCAGAAACCCAAGCTGGCTTGTGATGTGGAAACCAGGTAGCTGGGTAGGATGTCACCAACTAAAAGGCTCATTCAACACGCCAGTGCCTAAGTGGCATTCAGTTTTACACTTCAGTCAAATGGCAAATGTTACGTGCTTTGGGTTGAAAAACAAACAAAAAACTCTGAAAGTGAGAATGTTGAATCAGTGGGTACAAAAAGTCTGCCATACAATAACCTCATATATTTAGATGCTTCACAGCTTAAAGCAACTTCTCATCATTTTCCCTGATGATAATGGGATGGAGACTGAGAAAAACGTCCTGACAAGTTTGAAAGGAGCAAAGGTCTTTCTTTGCATGAACAGTTACAGAAATAGACCAAACCATTAGGGACAGACCCACCAGGCACACTCCTCTGTTTCTCTGTAAGATATTATTCAAATTATCTCTGAAAGAGGGCGTTCTAGTCCCTGTGTGATGCAAACAGTTAACACACTCGGCTAACCGAAAGGTGCCTCACAAGAAAGGCCTGGCAATCTATGTCTGTAAAATTAGCCATTGAAACCTCTATGGAGCACAGTTCTACTCTGACATACATGGGGTTGCCATGAGTCAGAGTTGACTAGACCGCAACTTTCTGGAGAAGGAAAAGGCGCACACCACAAGTGGATATGAAAAAGCCTCTCGCCCTTGCTTGAGCAGAGCCGGGCCGCTCACTGTCGCCCACTCCATGTTTGACAAATGTTCCCGTGACTGTGAGGAGTCCTCGGCTGAGCAGCTAGAGGCACTTCCTGGCCCTAGGGGACAGAATGTGAGGAGAGCAACGTTTGGGAACAACTCTGTCATTTCATCCTCATGGTTTCCTTTTCCCAGGAATGCTCACTGCTGACAATGCCGAGCATGGTCAGATCCTGGAGATTAGATGAGAATTAGGGCATGTGGAAGGGAAGAAGAAGTGTGGCTCCTTGTGAGAAATGTCAGCAGCACACTGTCCATCAAGAAGCTTGCTTCTTCCAGTTTGATGCATTCCCACAGGGCTGGTTCGGTGTCTCAGTCACAGCCTCTTGTTTCAACTGGATGGTACAGTGACTTGAGCCATGCCTGGGGCTGAGGAAGAGTCATGAAAGCCTCCAGTCCTCACCTACCTTGGTTTAGTTTCTTCCATATTGTTCAAATCCCACAGGCCCAGCACGACCAGAAATAAGCGTTTCCTGCAAACTAGGTCCTATACAAAGAGGGCAGCTTGCAGCGTGTTGTAAGGGAAGTTGAGATGTGTAAGATCCTATATAGATGAAAATGAAAGGAGTTCATACTTCAACATGATTTTCTGATGCAGTAAAGTACTTTTACAGGGCATTCTATGCTGTTCAACATAAAGAATATTAACTGATTTCACAGATATTTGAAAAGTAGGTGTAAAACCGCCATTAACCATCATTTTCTTTTACTGACAAAAATAAAAGAAAATAATAAGGTCTTATATGTGTACAGTGTATTACATTTAGCTTTCAGAGATGTACCTGCCTCTTCCAACTCCCACTTGCTACACTCTGAGACAAGCCTCAGAGGATCTCCCTGTTGGCTGGCTTGGGTCAAGAAGAGACTCTCTTAACAAGGAATAATGATGATGATGATGATGATGAAGACGATGGTGGTGATGATGGTGATGGTAGTGGTGGAGGAAATGGTGGTGATGATTATGATTGTGGTGGTATTGGTGGAGGTGGAGATGGTGGTGGTGATGACAATGGCGGTGGTGATGATAATGCAATAGAAGTACAGAAGTAAGTCAGGTAAATCTGTTACAATAATTGGATATTTTAATACTTTTTAAACAATACTCTAAAGATAGTTATAAGTATTCAGTAAAAGATTAAATTCCACCACATGGCCTCAGGTTCCATGTTTTTCTCTCTGTCTCACCCAGTGGATAACCAGTCTCTCAAAGGTCAAATCATAAAGGTAAATTATTTCATGTCTCCAGGTGCCAAGATCATTTCAGTATTTAAAGTAAGACTCACTCTACTCCCCGCAGAAGAGGTCAACCCCTCCTTCTTTGACACATCACTCAGGAAAGCAATTTCTGACTTATTTATAAACAACAACCATATACTTGTTGTTAAGGAGCCCTCGTGGGGCAAACAGTTAAGTGGTCAGCTGCTAACCAAAAGACTGGCATTTCGAACCCACCCAGGAGCTCCACAGAAGAAACACCTGTCCATCTGCTCCCATGAAGATTACAGTCAAGAAAACCCTGTGGGGAAGTTCTACTCTGTCACATGGGGTCGCTATGAGTCGAAATCAACTTTACAGCACCCAACAACAACGTATACTTGTTGTTAGAGACACCCTCCAAACTGTCTTGGCATTTCTCCCCTTTGTTCTAGCCCCCAGGATACTAAGTCACCAAAACTCCAATCAAAGCAACTGGATGCAAAAGGGAAAGAGGCAAATCAATCTAGAAAAAGAGTCTAAGAATCATGGGTTTGTGACTTTAGTCCTTTAGTAAGAAAGATTCTACAAAATTTATTCATTCATTCAACAAGTATTTACTCCTACTACTTTGTGCTAGGCCCTGAGAATAAATGGAAAACCAAAGATTCTCATCCTTCCCTCAAGGACCTTAGACTCCATTGTTGTTATCAGCTGCCCTTGAGTATGCCAGACTAATGATGACAACAGAATGAAACACTTCCCGGTCCTGCTCCATTCCCATGATGGGTTACAGATCTGACCTTTATGATCCATAGGGTTTTCATTAGCTAATTCTAGTCTATCTTAGTCTGGAAGGTCCACTGAAACCATTTAGCATCATAACAACATGCTAGCCTCCACTAACAGAGGGGCGGTGGCTGAGCATGAGGTACATTGGCTGGGAATTGACCCTGGGTCTCTTGCATGGAAGGTGAGAACTTTACCACTGAACCACCACTGTCCTCTCTTAGGCTGTAGAAGATACAATAAAGAGAATATTCTATTTGGGAAGAGCAGGAATGGAGTCAACACATCCAAGGACTACAGGAAGGAAAGATGAAGCAGTGTTTGAAATAAAGCTTTCCGAATGCCCTGTGGCGGTCTTTTAAAGGTCTCCCTTATAAAGACTAAAAGATTCTATAACAAAGAAGAAGCTAGAAGGAAGCTTCTTGCAGTGTGGCTTATGGACTAATGGCATTATAATCACTGAGCACTCATTAAGAATGCTGATTCTGAGGTCCCACCACAGGCCTACTGAATCAGAACTTCTAGGGCGTGACGTTAAGGGAATTACTGTATTAACATGCTCTCCTAGTGATTTTGATGCACACAGACTAACTAAGGAAAATATAAGGAAAGAGGTTAAAAAATTCAGATTAAGGTGGGCTTTTTATGACCAACGTATAAAAATTAAGATGCCAAGGAACAGCTAAATGGAAGTTGCTTTCAAACAGCACAACATTTGAGAGTACCCTGGACTGGGAGCCAAGAGACCTGGTCTCAGTAGTGACAAGCTAAATAGTCTGTGCTAATTCACTTATTTCCTTCTAGTACTCAGATCCTTCAACTGTAAACTGAGGAAGGTGGTCTAGACCCACACTGTCCAATATAGTAGCCATTAGCCACTGTGAATATTGAGCACTTGAAATATGACTATTCTGAATGTGCTGCAAGTGTAAAATTCACACCAGATGTGAAAGACTTGGTATGAAATGACGAATGTAAAATGTCCCAATAATTTATATTGACTATATGTTGAAATGATATTATTTTGGGTAATTTGGTTAAATAAAATCGGGTTAAATATTAAAATTAATGTTACCTGTTTATTTTACTTTTTTAATGTGACCACTAGAAAATGTAAATTACATATTTGACTTACATCTGTGGCTCCTGTTACGTTTGGACATGATATATGTTGGACGTTGTTGGTCTAAATGATCTCTGAGCTCCCTTCTGGCATTGATGTTCTGTGCTATTTTTAGACAGATTAAATGAAGAATCGACAGGAAGTAGCATTCCGCTGGGTCCTTGGTCAAGGCTTTAGTCTCTAGTCAGAAGCCAGCAACTTCCAGATGGAAGTCCCCCCACCCCCAGCAGAAGGAAGCTACAAAGAGAAGAGGCAAACTGAAGAGACAGACCTTGGCACAACCTCAAACACTTTCTGTAACAAATTTGGGCAGTGTTTAGCCATTTTTAAAATCTTCTCCAGGGTTGTCATTTACCATCCCTGGGGCTTTTATTAGAAGTTCTCTGATATGCTCTGGCCACCATATGTGACCTGATGGTTTTCTATGCAATTTGACATTCCTGAACTGATATATTTTTGAAGTGAGTTGTCTTTTTTCCATGCAGATTTTTAGTTTGGGATGTTATTTGAGGAAGGGTACCCTTCTTTTGACTTTCCGATATTAAAAATAAGTTTTATTTTCTTCTCTTTTGTAGAAGTGAAAATAAAATTTTCAGATGTATCTTTGATAATTGTACTAGGATAAGTATACCTAAAGAAAAATAGATCAGCTTCTAGAAAGTTGTCACAACACCATGATTTTGGCTCTTATTTACCATACTGATACTTGTCAAGGACCCCCTTATTCATGTTGTGTTTCTCCCTGTCCTTCCAGCCCCCGTTCTATGGCAACCTTGTTGTTCCTCCTTTTCACCTTTGCTGGCTCTTTCTCATTTCCCCCAATATCCTACTGTTGGAGTGCCCTAGGGCTCAGGACTTAGCCTTTTTCTTCTCTTCTGTGTCTACATCCATTCCCTGGGTGATCTCATGCAGTCTCCAGGCTTTACTTGTATGTAAATGACACCTAATGCATATGTCTAGCTTATGCCTCACCCTTGAATTCCATACTTGTATCTCCAGCTAGCTAATTAACATCATCACTTCCATGCCTAGGGAACACTTCAAATTGAATAGTCCAAGCTGAACTCCTGATCTGCTCCTCCCAGATTCTTCCTCCTCTCAGTAAATGGTAACTCCATTCTTCCAGCTGTTCAGACCAAAATCCTTGGAGTCATCTTCAACTCCTTTCTCTCACATACCCTATATCCTATCCATTAACAAAGCCTGTTGGCTGTCCCCCCAGTATCAAGAATCTCACCATGTTTCACTGCCTCTACTGCTACTATCCTGGTGCAAGATGCCATTATCTCATCTGGAGGCAGTAGCCTCCTGGCTGGTCTCCTGCTTCCACCCTTGCCCCTTAAATATTAGACTCAACACAGCCTGCAGAGTAAGCATTTTAAAGTGTCAAGGAGATCAGGCAACTCTTCTGTTCACTCAGTAAAACTTAATTAACTCCTTACAGTGACCTAAAATGCAGTACATGATCTGACCTCCAGCCTTACTACTTTTTCCCGTCTAAAACATGGCTGCTAGCCAAAAGGTCAGCAGTTGGAATCCACCAGCTCCTTGGAAACCCTATGGGGCAGTTCTACTCTGTCCTTTAGTGTAGCTATGAGTCGGAATCAACTCGATGGCAACAGGTTTGGTTTTGGTTTGTTTAAAACACATATCAAAATTTCATATGCTAAATATTTCCTTTATTGTCTGTTTCCTCCCACTAGAATATAAGGTCTTCGAAAGCAAGGACTTTGTCTGTCTTGTTCAGGCTGAATTCCCAGCCCCTAAAACTAGTTGCCATCAAGTTGATTCAAACTCATGGCGATCCCCTGTGTGTCAGAATATGACTGTGCTCCATAGGGTTTTCAATGGCTGATTTTTCGGAAGTAGATCGCCAGGCCTTTCTTCTGAGGTACATTTGAGTGGACTGAAACCTCCAACCTTTCCGTTAGCAGCCAAGTTTGTTAACTGTTTGCAACACCCAGGGACTCCTGCCAGCACCTAGAATAGTACAAACAGTTTTGAATAACTTAATGAATAAGTGGTAGATGTTCAATAAGCTGAGTGAGTAAATGAATGAATGATTAAATTAATTAATGCACGCATGCTTGTAGTTTTATTTACAACCTCAGGAACCCAGAACGTAACCTCTATGCTTGGGCAAATGTGTTTTCTGTGTTTGTGTGGGGGGTAGGACATTTATTGGAAGTATAGTGTGATCATTAATTTCCCCTTCCCTTTTCTCTCATCTACGCTTATATTCATTTAACTGGCATTCAATGATGTGAGCTTAGTCTTCCATGAGCTACTGTCTACCCTGAAGACATACAAACTTGTAACCTAGACATGTGGTGGGTGCTGCCTTGCGGGTGTTTCTCAGGAGGAGCACAGTGTACTTGAGGAAGCCAGTGAAGGCTTCTCCAAGGGGTTGCAATTGAGCTGAGTCTTAAAGAATGAGGAGAAATTCTTCATGTGGCTAAGGATAAAAGAACATTCCAGAAAAGAGTATTCCAGGAAACAGGAACAGCGCAAAGATAGGAGACAGCGTGGCACTTTGAGGAATTACAAGTCATTAGGTGTGCCCAGAGTCAGACCAAATATCAGAGTTAGGAGATATGGAGCGAGAGAGGTAGACAAGGGTTTATCATGAAGGGCTTGTTCACCGTGCTAACGCACTGGGGCTTAATTTTCCAAACAAAGTGAAGGGTTGTTAAGCAGCAGATAAACATGATGAGACAAGAAAACAGTTAACACAGTGTATGTAGTTCAATGGGTGCAAAAATGGAGCTATTCGGTGGGTTCTATGGGAATAACATGGGGGCGGGAGCAGTGCCTAAGTTAGGCGGGGGGTGGGAAGGAAGATGGAACCGGCCAGTCAGGCAGGAAGAACAAGGGCTTTCCTGGGAGAGTTAGAGGAGGCTTCAAAACCAGCGCATTAGAAAACTTGAGGCACAGCTGAACATCCACCAACTCTGTTTCCTCACCACCCACCTAATACCCTTTCCTGCTAAAACCTGAAAGGGTTGCCTAAATCCTTTTATAGTCCACACATTGCATAATCCTTGTCTCCTTGATCTTCATCATAAAATCAAAGAATCATAATACTCAAGAGCTGGAGGGTATCTCAGAGTGCGTCTAATCCAGTGCTTCTCAGTCTTCCCCACTAAAGTACTCTGAATGGAAAGGGAAAGAACATAAGCCTTTTTATTTTTTTAACATCTCTTATCGTATCTTTTTTTTTTTAAAGGATTAAATTTGGCCTTCTGAGCCAAACTGTCAGTATTTGTTTTAATATAAGAATATTTTTTCTTAAAAAAAAATTCTAATAAGGTCGATCCTCCACAGGAAGTTATGCCACCTTTATTCACAGCAACCTTCACCCCTGCCCAATGTCACAGGCCCACAGGCGTGTGGGCTGCCTCTTGAAAAATCCCTTATTTACAGATGAGGACATGGAGACCAGCAGAGAGGGTAAGCCATCTGTCCAAGGCAACACAGCTGGCTGGGTGCAGACTGAAGCCTAGGACTCGTTCTGAAGCTATCCTTGGACCATTTTTTTCTCATAGGCCCTATATTTGATGCTCTTAATGCCCTCTTGTTCCTGACTCTCCTTTCCTTTTCCTCCTATTTCACTGACTTCTCTTCCTTTGTCACATGTTGGACTTCCCTCCTAACCCCATTAGGGCTCCAGAGTGCTCAGGGGCAGAGGAGAGAGAGAAGAGGACACATGCCTGGAGGGAGAAGAAGGTTACAGAACACTGTGCCTCTGAGCAGTCCTGGCTAACCCTCCCCTGCTGCAGCTTCTCATTCCAAGGATGAGACTGGAGTGCCACTGGGATCAAAAGGTTTAAAAAAACCCATTGCCATTGAGTATGAGTGAGTCAGAAGGTTTATGAGAGGTTTTTTAACTGTTCTTAATTAATTATACCTTTGCTTCCTAGAGGCACTCAGAATGTATTTCTGAGAGTTTGGCTCCAAGCTTGGAGTAGGAAATCAGCAGTCAGTCCCAGGGCCTGCCATCCATTTTCACCGTAATTGAAGGATTTACAGGCATGTCCAGAAGGGCCCCTTGAGTGGACAGTGCCCAGACCTCCCTCCCACAAAGGTGGAAAATTGCTATTTGGAAAAAGGCAGAGTCACTTTGCAGTCCTGAGTCAGCCAAGTGCCGGAGGAAAAGCTCATAAGCTTGTATACGGTTTCTTTTCAAAACACAGATCCTGTCTGCTCATTCCCTCTGCCTAAAGCCTGCCAGCAGTAACCATTGTTATCAGGTTAAGGAAACGTCCCTGGGTGGTCTACTAGGGCTTGAGTCTGTCCCCTCCCTATCATTCCATACTCTATCTACACTCCTCTCTTTTTTTCTCTCTACTACAGCCACACTGACATCCTATGGTCCCCTCCACACCATTCTTCCCCCCACCCACCACAGGGCCTTTGCACCTGCCATTTTCTCATCCTGAAAGTCTCTTTCACCCACTTCTTGCCTAGTTCACACTCCTCATCCTTCAACTCTCAGCTCAAATTCCCCTTCAAGATCCCTCAAGGAAGTCTACCCTGATCTTCCTAACACAGTCAAAACTTCCATTAGAGGTCCCCAGACACCCAGTGCCTTTCTTCACAGCACTTACCACACTCGCAAATTTACATTTACCTGAGTGATTGATTACTTGATTATTTTCTCTCCCACAATACTGTATACACCACAGGGGCAAAGTCCATGTAAGAATTCGCTCATTTTCATATCCTCATCACCTAGCACCATGCCTAGCATATAGTAGATGCTTCAAAAATATGTTTAAATAACTAATTAAATAGTGAACAAATTAATGAACAGTAGATTTAGTGAGCTAAAAAATGACCTGTTGAGTGAATAAGCAATTGGAATTTTTTATAAAAGTCTTGGAGAGCCAGAATTTAATCCTTAGGCCCATATTTCTAGAGGGGAACATTTTTTGCAGATGAGCAGTAGTTAGCAACATTTTCCCATTTCTTCCCATTGACCATCTGTAAGTGTGTATTAAGTGCCAGTTATGAGTGAGCACCCCATTAGATACAAGGGAAGTACCTATTGTTGGCTCTCCTCTTTTCTTCAATATGCCCCTCTGTATTCTAGTCCATTAGCAAGTCCTGCCAGCTCTATTGCAAGATATACCAAATTCCTTCAGATATATAAAAGCTGAGAAACTTTATCACCAACAAACTACAATGAAAGAAATTTTAAAAGATACACTTCTGGAATAAAGAAAATTATCTCAGAGGGAAGACCTAAGATGCAAAAAGACACAGTGAGCCAAGAACAGGCAAACATGCAAATAACTTCTAAATGACTATTTACTTACAGAACTACAATAAAATGCATAATTTAGGGATTTTTAAAAATAGTTAAATTAAAACAACGATATACCAGTACACACGTATTAGAATGGCTAAATCCAAAACACTGACAACACCAAATGCTAGTGAGGGTAAGGAACAACAAACTCTCATTCATTGCTGGTGGTAGTACAAAAGGGTACAGCCACTTTGGAAAACAGTTTGGCCATTTCTTACAAAGCTAAACATAGTCTCATATGACCCAGCAATCTTACTTTCAGGTATTTACCCAAATGAGTTGAAAATTTATGTCTACGCAAAAACCTGACACAAATGTTTATAGCAGCTTTATTTGTAATTGTCAAAAATTGGAAGCAACCATGATATCCTAGAAAAGGTTAATGGATAAATAAACCATGGTACATTTATACAATGGAATATTATTGTTATAGATTGAATTGTGTCCCCTGAAAATCACAGTAGGCCATGATTCCAAGTATTGTGTGGTTGTCCAATATTTTGTGATTAATGTGATTATCCTATGTATTGTAAATCCTAACCTCTATGATGCTAATGAGGCAGGATTAGAGGCAGTTATGTGAATGAGGCAAGACTCAATATACAGGATTAGTTGTATCTTGGATCAATCTCTTTTGAGATACAAAAGAAAGAATCAAGCATAGAGGAGGGGGACCTCATTACCACCAAGTGAGAAGAGTCAGGAGTAGAGCATGTCCTTTGGACCCAGGGTCCCTGCACTGAGAAACTCCTAGACCCAGGGGAAGACTGATGACAAGGACCTTCCTCCATAGCTGACAAAGAAAGAAAACTTTCCCCTGGAGCTGGTGCCCTGAATTCGGACTTCTAGCCTCCAAGACTGTGAGAGAATAAATTTCTGTTTGTTAAAGCTAACTACTTGTGGTATTTCTGTTATAGCAGCACTAGAGAACTAGGACAGTTATTCACCAAAAGAAAGAAATGAGCTGTCAAGTCATGAAAATACATGGAGGAAACTTAAATTCATATTGTTAACTGAAAAAAGCCAGTCGGAAAAAGCTACACACTGTATGATTCCAAATGTATGATGTTCTGGAAAAGGTAAAACTAGAGAGACAGTAAAAATATCAGTAGTTTCCAAGGGGCTGGGAGTGGGGAGAGGGATGCATAGGTGGAGCACAGGGCATTTTTAGGGCAGTGAAATTATTCTGTATGATGCTGTAATGATGTACACATGACGTTATACATTTGCCAAAACCCGTAGAACTGAACAACACCAAAAGTGAACCTTAATGTAAACTATGAACTTTAGTTTATAATAATGTATCAATATTGGTTCATTTTAAAAAACAAAGTATAGGGGGAAAAAAGGAGTGTGTGAGATGGCAGAAGGTGGTTGAATTTAAATGTGCTAATGTTTTAAGAAAAGAGTAGAGACACTAATTTACTTTAGCCTTGTTAAGTACAATTTAATTTTTAAGAATAACTACTAAAAGAATAAAAACTGAATTTATAATTTCCTAAAAAGTAATAGGGAAAATATTTTATAATAAAATTGTCGATCACATCCAAAAAAAAGTACAAAAGAAGGTGGAAAAAAAGATATTCAAAAAGTTGACTCAATAGCACAAGATGGTAAAAATAAACCCAACTATATCAACAATCACAACAAATGTAAATGGGCTGAAGATGCCAATTAAAGACAGAGATTGTCAAATTATATTTTTACTATTCAGCTATATGCTGTATGGAGCACTGGTGGTGCACTGGTTAACAGCTTGGCTGTTAACCAAAAGTTTGGCGATTTGAATCCACCAGCTGCTCCCTGGAAAACCTATGGGGCAGTTCTAGTCTGCCCTATAGATTCACTATGAGTTGGAATCGACTCAACAGCAATGGGTTTTTGGTTTATATGCTGCATATAAGAGACATAACTAAAATATAAGGAATGGAAAGATTGAAAACATAGTACACATGGAATCGCCATGAATCAGAATCAACTCAACAGCAACTAACAGAAACTACAATAACAACAACATAAATGTTAACCAAAAGAAAGCATATATAGGTATATTAATATAGATAAAATCAACTTGGAACCTTTTAAATATGAGGAGGCCACTACATAATGACAAAATGTTAAAAGCAGCCAGAAAAAAATAACAATTTTAATCTTACATGAGCTAATAGCATAGTATCAAATATACAAAGTTAATGTGATAGAATTATAAGGAGAATTTGACAAATCCACAGTCGAGAATTTTAACATACTTCTCTCTGAAACTGATATATCAAGCACATAAAAAATAATAAATAAATAGAAGATTTGACAACACAAGTAACAGCTTGATTTAATGGACATATATAAAGCCCTGGGTTAAGAATCAGAAAAACATTAATATGAAATTTGTTTTAGGACATGTGTGAAATGGTACATGTGTAGAAACTGACCTCATAATAAAGATCAAAAACAATCTCAACATATTTCAAAGAATCTGTATATAGACTATATTCTACAACTAAATGCAATTAGCTTAAAAATAAATAATAGGATAAACTTTCTAAAACATTAATTTTAAAATTAAAAGTATACTTCTAAATCATTCATGTGTCAGAATGAAACAAAAACACCATAATGAAATCATAATAAACTATAATGAAAATGCTATATGTCAAAGCTTATAGGATGTGGATAGCTGCACTTAGAAGGAATTTTGTAGCCTCTGGGCTTATGGAAGCTTTCCTTGATTTCTCCAGTTATGCATTTCATTGGTTTATACATTCATTTAACAAATGCTTAATCTGGCATTGTGGAAGTCATGCCGATGGCAGATGTATAGCCCTCAGCCCTCACGAGCAGCTATAATAGCTAACAGCTCCAAAATGGAAATTCTGAACTAGCCTGGTACATTCTCCAATTGCTGACCTGCAAGAGCTCCCTAACACTGAAACTGTCTTGCCATCAGAACATCACAGGGTATAAATTTTCCATTGCTAATAGTCAGAAGCATTGATGATACTCGTATGCTCAGAGGCATGACCGATACAGGTATTCTTCAAACCAAAATGTGATACAGAGCCTACCTAAATATTTTCTTGTCTTAACTTTCTACCTCCAATCTTGCATTTCCCATTCTCTCTTTCTGAAAGCAAAAGTTTCACCACATTCTCTTCATTCTAAAGTGAAGTCTCCGAGGACTAAAATGATACATATTACTTATTGTCCAGGAGCTACTTCAAAGATCTTTCAGGAGAAACAAGAGGAAACCAAAAACATCTACTGGTTACCCAAGAGCAAATTTCAAGTGGAAAAATAGGGACAATAACCACCACAATTTCTTATATTTTCAGTGACAGAACAATATGATACGATTAGCAATGGTAATGCAGTTGCTTCTAAAGAGCTAAACAGAGTGCCCACTGTGGTAAGCGTCAGTGTGCGTTTGTTTTTTGTTGTTGCTGTATCATTATTTCTTAAACCATTATCAGACTCTATGGTAGAATCAGGAGAGGGTCAACCTTTTATCTTTCCGGGTTGTCCCAGGTTACCAGTTTCTTGTCGAGTAAATTTTGCTCTGTATTTCTCACCATCAGATGTCTAAGTCCCATGTCGGAAGGGTTCTCTGTAATCTTGTTTTTGTCTGCTACCAGTGGCTGTTACTCATTTCTCGATGGCCGCGACAAGTTTTCAGGATATATAGCAGTAGCTGGATTTTAAGGCGAACCTAAATCTTAGCATTTGTTCTGAAGCGTAATATTTGCTGCACTTTTTAAATTAGATTTCTTTATTATGTTTGACATTCTAATTACAGTGCTAGCATAGATTACATGAGATATGGCTCCTCTTCCTATGGTTAAAAACACCGTGCGTGATGCAGCTGACTTTATAAACGCCATATCTGGGCGGATAACCGTCTGTGTGTCATTCAAATGCAAATCAGAAGAGATAAATACTGCTGCTAATCATTGAAGCCCGCTGTGTAGCTACTGTAGTTTGACTGTTTAAGTTAAAACAGTGACTATGAGTCAGGTTTTAGAAAACTGGTGTATTTAACCAAGACGGGTTTACACGGGAGAGTACGTGGTGAGGTTGCTCCAAATGCCTCATTCGGGAAGAAGCGGATTTGATTTCCAGCCTCCAGTTCCAGGTAAGGGCATTGGAAAGCAGGAAGATAGAAGGAAAAGCAGAGCCCTAAAAAGTTCTGTTCTTCGAGAACCTCTTCTCCCCAAACCTCTTCTGGTGTTTAGTTAAAGCTGAGATTTGGCAGGTTGGTCTTCGTCCCTGTGCAAACTTGATAGATGAACGGTGCCAAAAAACTCATAATTTATAGATACGGAAAAACACATGTGCTGTCTACATGCGCTGGCCTTTATAGACGAGCTTTAGCGCAAGTGCAAGAGGCTTGGGTAGCGTACAAGCCGGTGTTAATAAATCTCTGCTGAGAAGCCACCGCCTATCTTTTCCTTTTGAGATTAAATTCAAAGCAACCTTTAAATGTCTCCTTTAAAGATCATGACTGGGCACTTCATGTTCTCCCTTTGGTAGTCGTTAATAGCAAATGCCCTGAGCTACTCTTTAATATAAACCTCAGATCCAGAACCTCGACCTAGAAGAAACCAAAGGGACTAGTTTTCAAAATAGTATTTATAACATTTTTTTCTAGATTACAAAAGAGATGTTGATTGTCAAAATACTGGTTAAAAACAGAAAAACAGGAAGAGAAAATAAGTCACCCAAAATCCTCCCAGGAAGGTGTTCCTCAGAGCCGTGGTAGCGCAGTGGTTAAGAGCTTAGCTGCTAACCAAAAGGTTGGCAGTTTGAATCCACCAGCAACTTCTTGGAAACCCTATGGGGCAGTTCTTCTCTGTCCGATAGGGTTGCTATGAGTCAACATCGACTCGACGGCAACGGGTTGGGTTTGGTGGGTGAAGGTATTACTCACTGAATTCTTTTAGTCTTTTTTCTAGGCATACTTATTTGTATATGATTAGATCATACACATGTCTATGTTTGTAATATAATCTCCAATTTTCACCTAATATGTCATAACCATTTTCTCATATTGTAAACATTATCCTGAAATATACTTTTTGATAGCTATCTAGTGTTAAATCATATGAATGTACTGTAATTTTCTAGACAAGCCCCCTATGGTTGAACATATAGATTGTTTTCAGTTATTCACTACTAAAAATCATAAAACAATGTACATCTTTGTATATAAGAACCATCTTTATATTCTTGGCTACGTATATTAATCATTTAGTATACTATTGAATTCAATTTGCCAGCACTAGATTTTACTTAGAAGTTTTGCTTCCATTAACAGCTGTTTTTAAAACCTGTGAGAAATGTACACCAACAAAATCTCTGTGTTCCTTGTTTCCCACAGAATTGTCTTGGGGGAGGGATCATAACTGGTGGCAACTGATGCTATATGGAAGCAATCTTGGTACCACAGCTATTTAGCACTATGTTCGCTACAGGTCCTCCAAGGAATGCAAAGTCAAAGTTATTCAACTGGCGTTGGAATTAGAGCAACTGTTCTATTATTGTGTGCAGACTCCTGCTATAAATAACCTGACAGTATCCATTTGCATGGGATGTGAAGAAAAACAAGAAACAAGCAAAGTGAAGACCAAAATAGATCTAAGGTCCATCTGGTGTGCACTCTCCATGGGGCCCCAACCAGATGGTACAAATTCCCAAGATACACCTGCCTATTGGTGTTGGGGTTGGAAGGTGGCGATTCCATCCAGCAAATAGCCCAGCCTAAAAGGAAACGGAAATGAGCCACTCAGATTCATCCTGTTGTCCAACAAATTATTCTTTGAACACCTAACATGTTCCGGGAACTGTTCTAGACCCCAGAAATATAACAATGAACAAGAGAGACAAGATCCCCGACTTCACAGTCTAGTGATGGTTACTATATTGCAACCTCCATTTTGCCAGCTTTCCTTCTCCTTCCCACATCGACTTATTCTGTTCTCCCAGTTGGATTTCCCAGACTGAGTGTCCTGTCTCCCACTGAGTTCTTTCTCGAGGCCGGTTTGCAGCAGCCAGTGAAAGCATGGTCGTTTTCAACATCTTCAGTTTGATTCCTCATCCACTAGGCTCATTGGTTGATCCCTGAGGTCAGAGGCTGTGACTTTTCCTCTTTGAACTCTTGCCTCCTAGCACTGTGCCTGGCACCTAGAAAGTGCTCCATAAATAATGAACTAAAGTAGATTTTAGCCTTTCGAAAGGAGAGACTCACCATCTCTAAAAAAATTGGCATTGTCCTTTCTGCCTGATATGTTCACTAGAAAATCTAATAAACTCTCCCTGGGAGGTCTGGAGGAGGGTATAATATATCATTCAGGCATACACTGAAGCATATTTACTGAACATTAAACTCAGAGGAGCTCTTTCTTATGGGTCTCACTAGCATTTGTCAACTATGAGCATAAAGATAGAGATATATATAGACAGGCAGGTAGATATATATATATATAGATAGATAGGCCGGTAGATAGAGATAGATGGATGATAGAGGAAATGGAAACTGGCGGGGAACACCATGTGTCACTGACAGAGAAGAGATGAAAGATGAAAAGTAAGACTGATTATAGCTGAAAGCACCAAAGCTCCGAGTGATCCACAAAGAAGTGAGAATCATTGGGAGACTCTGGAATTAGAACTTTTCAGGAGTCAGTGGCAGGGATTTAAAAGTTTTAAAAAAGCAAGTGCCCCTCACTTTTACTACTTTCAGGTAGAGGAGAAAGGGAAAGAGGATGGTCCATGAGGGCTTTCAGCTGAGGAAAGGATGGCGCGCATCCCCACACTCAGGGCTTTGAGTCACACGCACAAGAAAGTTACAGGATGGTTTCAGGTCATCCATTTCCAGTCAAACCCAAGGCTTGGATATGTCCCAGGATATGGTCCTCACAGCAATGTTGTCTCAATTCCTGCAGGGGAAGGAGAGAAGATGTGAGATCCTACTAGAGGCTGGGTCCTGGGGCTCTGCAAGGAAGATTTGCAGAATGATGCTGTCTTAGTTTCCTTGAGCTGCTATAACAAAATACCACCAGTTGAATGGCTTATGAGAACAGAAATTTATTGTCTCAGGTTCTGGAGGCTAGGAGTGTGAATAGGATATCTATTAGCTATGTTGGCTCTTTCTGAGGGCTCCGGGAGACAAACTGTTCCATGTCTCTCTGCTAGCTTCTGGTAGCCTCAGGCATTCCTTGGCTTGCAGCTGCAGCATCATATGGCATGCTTCTTCTGCCTCCTTGTCTCTGTGTATCTTCTCTCTCCTCTTTTATAAGGACACCAGTCATACAGTATTAGGACCCACTTTATTTTGTTATGACCTCATATTAACCTAACTGATAACATCTTCAAAGATCTTATTCCAAACAAGGTCACTTTCACAGGCACCAGGAATCAGGACTTCAGCATACTTTTGGGGGAAGGACACAATTCAGTCCATAACAGATGGCTTTCAAGACAGTGGGCTCTGCCCTTATTTTCCACTGCCTGAGTCCTGCCTGGTATTTTCACCTAAGGACCCTGCAGTGCAGGGGAACTATGGGTGGGACTGAAGCTACTAGCTGGCTCTACAGAAAGGTAAATAAAGATGATGGGGAAATGAGAAAAAGCCCTAGTGGCAAAGCGGTTAAGCACTCAGCTGCTAACCGAAAGGTCAGCAGTTCAAATTCATCAGCCACTCCGTGAGAGAAAGATGAGGCAGTCTGCTTCCACAAAGATTACAGCCTTGGAAATCCTATGGAGCAGTTCTGCTCTGTCCCACAGGGTCTCTATGAGTCAGAATTGACTCAACGGCAACAGATTTGGTTTGGTTTGGTTTGATTTGGGGAAATAAGGGCAGACTCAACAGCCCATGTGCTTGGAGCAGCATCTCTGAACAACCTGGGAAGCCATGACTCATGAGAAAACAAGCCAAGTAACTGAGAATAATAAGAACACAGATAAACATCTTTCTGGTATTCTCTAATTTCAGCCAAGATCTATCTGATATCAGCAATGATATCCACTGTTCCAGGTCCTCTTCTGAATTCAGCTTGAATTCTTGGCAGTTCCCTGTCTATGTACTGCTGTAACCATTTTTTAATTATCTTCAGGAAAATTTAACTTGTGTGTAATATTAAAGATAGTGTTCGATAATTTCCGCATTCTGTTGGATCACCTTTCTTTGGAATGGGCAAAAATATAGATCTCTTCTAGTTGGTTGGCCAGGTAGCTGTCTTCCAAATTTTTTGGCATAGACAGTGAGCACTTCCACTGCTGCATCTGTTGAAACATCTCAGTTGGTATTCCATCAATTCCTGAAGCCTTGTTTTTCACCAGTGCCTTCAGTGCAGCTTGAACTTCTTCCTTCAGTACCATCAGTTCTTGATCATGTGCTCCCTCCTGAAATGGTTGAATGCTCACCAGTTCTTTTTGGTACAGTGACTGTGTATTCCTTCCATCTTCCCCTGATGCTTCCTGCGTCATTCAATGTTTTGCTCATAGAATCCTTCAAAACTGCAATTTGAGGCTTGAATTTTTTCTTCAGTTCTTTCAGCTTAAGAAATGCCAAACCCTTTTGGTTTTCTAACTCTAGGTCTTTGCACACTTCATTATGATACTTTACTTTGTCTTCTCGAGCTGCCCTTTGAAAGCTTATGTTCAGTTCTTTCACTTCATTTCTTCCGTTCATTTTACCTACTCTACATTCAATAACAACTTTCAAAGTCTTTTCTTTCTTTCCTGTCTTTTTAATGACCTTTTGCTTTCTTCATGTATGATGTCCTTGACGTCATCCCACAACTCACCTGGTCTTTGGTCATTAGTTTCAATGAGTCAAATCTCTTCTTGAGATGGTCCCTAAATTCAGGTGGGATATACTCAAGGTCATACTTTGGCTCTCGTGAACTTGTTTTAATTTTTTTCAACTTCAACTTCATCTTGCATATAAGCAATTGATGTTCCGTTCCGTAGTGAGCCTTATTCCGAATGATGATATTGAGTTTCTCCATCATCTCTTTCCACAGGTGTAGTTAATTTGATTCCTGTGTATTCCATCCATGTATAGTCACCATTTGTGTTGTTGAAAAAGGTATTTGCAACGAAGATGTCATTGGTCCTGTAAAATTCTGTCATGTGATCTCTGGAGTCAGATTCCCATTGCAAAGAATGGGAATTCCAGAACACTTAATTTTGCTCATGCAGAACCTGTATATAGACCAACAGGTAGTTGTTTGAATAGAACAAGGGGATACTGTGTGGTTTAAAATCAGGGAAGTTGTGCATCAGTGCTGTGTCCTTTCACCACACTTATTCAATCTGTATGCTGAGCAAATATCCGAGAAGCTGAACTATTTGAAGAAGAACAGAGCATCAGGATTAGAAGAAGACTCATTAATAACCTGCAATATGCAGATGACACTACCTTGCTTGCTAAAAGTGAAGGGAACTTGAAGCACTTACTGATAAAGATCAAAGACTACAGCTTTCAATATGGATTACACCTCAATATAAAGAAAACAAAAATCCTCACAACTAGACCAATAAGTAACATCATGATAAACGGAGAAAAGATTGAAGTTGTCAAGGATTTCATTTTACTTGGATCCACAATCAATGCCCGCGGAAGCAGCAGTCAATAAATGAAATGATCTGTTGCATTTGGCAAGTGTGCTGCAAAAGACCTCTTCAAAGTGTTAAAAAGCAAAGATGTCACTTTGAGGACTAAGGTGTGTCTGACCCAAGCCATGGTATTTTCAATCTCCTCATATGCATGCAAAAGCTAGACAATGAAGAACAATAACAAGATGGGTTGACACAGTGGCTGCAACAATGGGCTCAAGCATAAGAACAATTGTGAGGATGGTGCAGGACCGGGCAGTGTTTCATTCTATTGTACATAAGGTCGCTATGAGTCCGAACTAACTAGACAGCACCTAACAATGATAACAACAATTGATAATAAACTCAGGCCGTTCTAAATGTGGTCCTCAATCTAACCCAACCATCAGTGCCAAGAAGGATAAAATCAAGTAGAAAAACTTCCCACCTACAAAAAACAAAAACAAAACCGTAGCATCAAATGTCCAACTAAAGCCTTGCCCTCTTGCAAAAATGCTTGGTGTGGGACATCAGGTAGGTGACTTGTGCTTCCCCATCTTCCTTTTATGAAACCCACATCTGAATACTCTGTGATGCACACAGTGGGAGTAAGAGACAGGGGGTTGGAAAAGAATGTATTCCAAACATCCATCAGTAATTTTTATTCCTAGGAAACTTACTGACCAATCACTGGGTCCATGGAAAGTTCATGCCAAGGTAGGAGCACCCCTTTGAAGATTGACCTCAGCCTAAACTCTCCCCCTCTCCCTGAGATTAATGGGAGTCATGTCCTCATATCAGGAGAAGAAGAAGCCATTGAACAAGCCTTGATAGACAAGCACAAAATGGTCATTAAAGGTGATCCGTCGTCACCATGCACAGGAGATGCCAGAACTCATTTCCACTCACCCCCTTCATGAGCACAAGTTCAATGGCCTTATTGTGGAGAATCACCGCAAGCATCAATCTTGCTATTTCACCTCCAAAATTAACAAGGCTTTCTGGAGGCTGCCTCCCCTCAACTGTCAAAACTCTGACTCTGCTGAGCACGAAGCCTGAAGGGACTGTGGAGGAGGAGCCCATCACAGGTGGGAGAGCCATGATTTCAGACCCAGGCCCCTTGAGCTGGCAGATACTGAGAGTTGCGGTCGGGTCTAAATATATCCTTTTAAAAAAATTGCTTAGTCTTTTCTTGGCAAGTAGATTTTGGCCTATATTTTTAATCCATGTGGGGGTGTGTATAGATCATATTTATGCACTCGTTTTCTCCCTCAAGGATGAATCTGCTGACAGCATGACTGTGTGCATACACGCAGAGTCTGATATATGGCCCTTGGTCTGTTCCAAACAGACGTTTAAGTAAACGTGCAAGGGGCATCAGCTGCTGGACTCTTATGGAGTGTGTGGCCCCAAAGTAGGCACTTTGAGATCAAGTTTGTGGGTTTCAGTCAATTCCTGCCAATAAGGAGGTCACCTACTCATGTGGAATGGATACAGTCATTACCCACAGGGTTAAACTGGACAGCATTTCTGTAGGGAAAGATAAATGATACCCTGTCCTACAAGATTCCTGTATGCAATTAAAGTTTTATTGATTGAGTGCTGGGTTTATTCATGTACCAAAAACCATCTGCCATCGAGTCAATCCCAATTCATAGTGACCCTATAGGACAGAGTAGAACTGCCCCATAGGGTTTCCAAGGCTGTAAATCTTTATGGAAACAGACGGCCACATCCTTTTCCTTTGGAACAGCTGGTGGGTTTGAACTGCTAACATTTTGGCTGGCAGCTGAGTGCTTTAACCACTTTGCTACCAGGGCTCCTGTTATTCATGTATAGTGTAGCATTTATTCCTCACAGGAAACCTCTGGGAGGTAGATATTACTAGTTTCACCTTTGTAAATAGGAGAACTCAAGCCCAGAGAGGCTAAATGCCTTGCTCAAAGTCACCCAGAAAGTAGATGGCATAGATAGGATATAAACCCAAGATTCTTGGTTTCCAAATCTTATTCTCACCATTACTGATCATTGACATTAGGAGCACAGCCCCAGCTACTCAGTGTTCCAAGAGCTTCAGCTTGTGAGATAGAAGCAAGCTGAGATCAAGAATCAGGCTAGCATGGAACAATGGCTGGAGGAAATCAACGAGGGCAGCTGGTAAATCCGTTTTCCTCATTTAAGAGACCAGCAGTCCCCTACCTTGAGTAAATTCAGGCACCCCAATGCCCAAGGTAATTGGCACAGAACCCGATATGAGGACTTCTGGACAGTGGTGGGTTTCCATGAATAATGGGATCCTGTGTTGTCTGCAAGGGGGTCCGTTCAAGCTAAACACAAAGGATACCAGAAGTCAGGGCGCGCTCTGGGGAAAGCAGTATGCAGGAGCAAGGCGAGATGATGGGCTTCTCAGTCCACTTGCTAGGATTCCCATTAGCTCCCCCGTGGAACTAAGTCCCAGGGTCTTGTTTGTTTTCTTCCCATGCTCACCCAAAGCCACCTGTGACTGGCACCCAGAGTAACAGCAGACAACAGTACTAGCTCCAGGCTCCTGACCACTCCCCAGGCACATCTCCTCCGTTTCTCACTGTGCTCTCCTCCTTAATTCCAGATTACTGGCTCCAGTAGCTGCCATGGACCGCTTTGCCTTAGAACCCACTGGAGCTCCCTCTTTCACTTCCTGGACCTTAGATCCCTACCTGGTTCTTGCTATATTGCAACTCCTAACCTCAGTCTCTTGTTGTAATCGACGATTTTGAGCTGGAGTCATTTGGAAGCACAAATAGGAAAGAACCTGGTCCAAAAATGTCACTAATATTACAACCAGTGGAAATATCTGTGGTTTCATGTCCAGTGTGAAATTCACTGAATTGTCTGATGGGACTTTATAATAATTATGGGAGTTCTTCTAAAGGATTTAAATGAGAGGAAGGAGTTAAATATTATAACTTATCATGTATGTTCCAACTTTAGGGACAAAGTAAAGTGACAAGGTGGGTATTTTTTTTATAAGTAGTTGATTGGATTTGATTTAATGAAGTTATTTCTGAGGGAGCATGGTATTAAACATTGCTTAATTGTTTAGTTCAAGAATGAGATATTTAAGTGCTTGATTGCCTAATAATTTACATGATTTTGTTCTTTTTTGATATCTTTGTATTAAGAACTGCAACTCAGTCAAGGGAGCCAGATATATCAAAACAAGATAGGGACGTCCCATTCAGAGCGATATGGCCTTGATTTACAGATACTACTGAGCCAGAAGTGTAGAATAGCTGTAGAAGCCAGCAAGACCTACAGAGATACCAGAGAACCAAGGCACATGTCACGGATGGAATTGTGTCCCCTAAAAACACGTGTATTGATTTGGCTAGGCCATGTTTTCCAGTATTGTGTGATTGTCCGCCATTTTGACATCTGATGTGATTTTCCTATATGTTGTAAATCCTATCTCTATGATGTGATGAGATAGGATTATCGGCAGTTATGTTAATGAGGCAGGATTCAATCTACAAGATTAGATTTTGTCTTAAGCCAATCTCTTTTGAGATATAAAAGAGAGAAGCGAGCAGAGAGACAGGGGACCTCATACCACCAAGAAAGCAGAGCCAGGAGCAGAGCACGTCCTTTGGACCCAAGGTTCCTGTGCAGATGAGAAGACTGATGACAAGGACCTTCCTTCAGAGCTGACAGAGAAAGAAAGTATTCCCCTGGAGCTGGTGCCCTGAATTTGGACTTCTAGCTTACTAGACTGTAAGAGAATAAATGTCTGTTGGAGCCATCCACTTGTGGTATTTCTGCTATAGCTTCACTAGATAATTAACACAGCACAGAACCACCCCCTCCCAGGAGATGCTGCTCCAGCGGGGTCCTGCAATGAGGCAATGATTAGGGAAACAATAAGCAGAGACAGGATATTGGGCTGCATCTCTGGTGGGAGCACTTCATCCTCTAATGGCAGTCTGGCTCTCTGGAGCAGGGCCCTGTTGGAACTGAATGAAAATCATACCATGCCTACCAATCAGCCACTTCTAGAGAAGTAGGCCAACCCCAGATCAGCTCTACTTAGAAATTAGGAACAGCAGAGACAGACAGAAGAGAAGTTGGAGAAGGGCCTCTTTAGGGGAGGGCCATGGGAGAGTTCATAAATGTTGCACAGAACTTGAGAGCTTGAGACACATCCTCTCCAGTTAAAAGACTGTGAATTTTCCATCAGGCAGCCTTGTGAGTGCCAACTCCAAAAGAGCATTCATGAACCACCATTTTTCCTGTCTACGTTGCTTTCTGGAAAAGAAGACCAAACACAGAGATTTGCTTACCATGGCACTCCCTTCTTGGGTTTTCTGCTGTCCTTGAGGGCCAGCCACCTGATAGAACCCGGCAGGCAGAGGATGGGGAGTCTGCATAGTGCTGTGTGAGAGAGACCACTTAGCGATAAAGGGGAAAGATACAGGCCCTACCCACAGGAAGCTTATAGTTTAGTTTTCCAGAATTTTCTTTTATGGTCTTTTCCTTTCAGAATCATTTTGTAACACTTCCCTCCATAATTCTGGGAGGACTTCAACCGACATTACATTAAGTCTGTACATTTTTCTGGCAGAACAGACAACTGTACAATACTTGGTTGTTTCTTCCAAGAGCAAGGTGCGTGGCCACTCCTCATGTTTTCTTTCATCTTTTATAAAGTTTGTAATTTTTCTTTATATAGGGCACACATATTTCTCTAAAGAGAGGTTATTCTAAGCAATGTTCTAGTGTGTTAATTCTTTAATTCATTCAGTAATATTGTGCAAGGCACTAGGATTCAACAGTGAGCAAGAGAGCTTCTCTCCTTACCTTACATTATCCTTACCTTCAGGAAGCTTACAGTCTAGTGGGGAAGACAAAAACTTAAGCAATGATCTATAATTCCAATGAACAATTCCCTGAAAATGCACAGCAGGGTGTACCTCACCAGTGTAAGGTATCTGGGAAGCCCTTTCTGAGGACATATGAAAAAGAAGACGGTACCAGGCCAAATATATTTTTTTTTTTATGTTTGTTCATTATATTTTTCTGAATGGATATTGTAAATATGTTGTTGTTAGTTACTGAATCGACTGCAATTCATGGTGACTTTATGTATAACAAACTCAAATGTTGCTCCGTCCTGCGCCATCTTCATGAGCCTTGGTATGTTTGAGCCCATTCGGTGGCTGTTGCATCAATCCGTCTTATTGAGGGTTTCCTTCATTTTCACCGACCTTCTACTTTACCAAACACGATGTCCTTTTTCTAGCAGTTGGTCTTTCCTGATAACGTGTCCAAAGTAAATGAGCCAAAATCTCTCTGTTCTTGCTTCTAAGGAGCATTCTGGTTGTATTTCTTTTAAGACTGATTTTTTTCATTCTTCTGGAAGTCCACAGTATGTTCAATATTCTTTACCAACACCACAATTCAAATGCGTAAATTCCAAGTATACTGGAATATTATTGATTTTTATGTACTTTTCTTTTACCTGCCTTTATACTAAATTATATTAATTCTAATAGAGTTTTAGTAATTCATTTTGGGTTTTACTAGCAGACAATCATACTATATGCAAATATAATCTTTCTAGGGCTGTTAATCATTTTAATTTTTTCCCTCTTGGGGCAAGAAGTTTTGAAAAGTTCATTTTCTGCTGGATAGTATGGTATTTCTTTCTATTTGTCCTAAACTTACCTCCATCAGACCTTAACTGTTGTCCACTAGTTCTGATATTTCACAATGTGGTTAAGAGGTATACACCCTACTTCCAATTTTCATGAAGTAAATAATTCATTCACAGACCAAAATCAAAAGTACATGTGGTGAAATAAACTGGAAACCCTCCCCCTTCTTTCATCAGGAGAATTTAAAAGAATATAATTTAAGTGGGTGCCATCACTCGTAGGTACCACAGAGAGAGCCATTTTACTGTTAACATGCAGCTCTTGTAGTGTAATACAACAGCAGTTTCAAGAAAAAGCCAGATGCTTCTTAGCACAAAAATGGCAGGGGCTAATGTTATGAAAAGGGCAAGAACAAAGCTTTCATGATTGGAGCAATGCTGTTTCCTTTATACAAGTTACGATTTGTAGTCCCTGAGAAAAACTAATCCTTGCCTATGTGAGGTATGCTTATCTCTTAGGTGAACTAGTGAGCAAGTAGCCACTGGAGACTGAGTTAGCAATGACCCACCACCCACCTTCACTCTCACTTGTGCTGCTAGAATCTATTCTCTGAACTTCTAGAGTCAGAAAGACACAAGAAGGGATGAGGCTGGAACTTCTTTCTCCTAACAGGAGGCATGGAAAGAAGATGAAGACGGGAAACTAGACTTGAAAGAGGAGCTTCATGGGTAAGAGGTATCATGGATTGAATTGTGTCCCCCAAAAAATGTGTGTATCGATTTGGCTTGGCCATGATTCCCAGTATTGTGTGATTGTTCTCTATTTTGTGATTGTAATTTTATGTTAAAGACGATTAGGGTGGGATTGTAACACCCTTACTAAGGTCACATCCCTGATCCAATGTAATGAGAACTTCCCTGGGGTGTGGCCTGCACCACTTTTTATCTTACAAGAGAGGGGGACCTCATACCACCAAGAAAGCAGTGCCAGGAGCGGAGCACGTCCTTTGGACCTGGAGTCCCTGTGTGGAGAAGCTCCTTGTCTGGGGAAGATTGATGAGAAGGCCTACAGAGAAAGTCTTCCCCTGCAGCTGACACCCTGAATTTGGACTTTTAGCCTACTTTACTGTGAGGAAATAAACTTCTCTTTGTTAAAGCCAACCACTTGTGGTATTTCTGTTAGAGCAGGACTAGATGACTAAGACAAGAGGGTATCAAAGAGAGTTTGGGTGGGAAGGAACATCTATGGTAGATACTCTTTTTCAAAAATTCATATCTGGAAGGGCTTCCGTTGTTGTAGACAAGGGAGTTGACCAAGTGTCAAATGACAGGAGTATTAGTAGCATCAGAACCTGTCTAACTTCAGTGGGGATAATGACTAGGATCTGCCCAAGGCTAATTCCTGTGAGGTGGAAGTCAGATATACTTCCACTCTCCAAACTTTTTATCAATTCTGAAACCAGCTGTCCTCCCTATGGCACTTTTTACTTCTCTGTTGGGTTTGGTAATTCATTGCAATGGCCACACAAAACTCACAGACTTCATTTACAGTTAAGTGGTTTATTAAGGAAGTAATGAGGTACAACTCAGGATCAGGATCAACAGGCCACAATTCAGGATCAGGATCAGGAAGCACACAGGCAAAAACTGGAAGGCTCCCCCAAAGTGAAGAGCACATCCTTCCCTTTTTCAGTGCAGGACAACTCTCTCAGCTCCTCTCAGCCGTACAAGCAAGCAGGCCCTTCTCTCTGCCCCGCAGGCCTCCTCACAGCCCCTCAGGACTGGCATCTTCCCAGCCTCCTCAGGATAGACCTCCTCTCTGCGCCCTGAGGACAGGCCTCTCTGTCGTTGGCCTCCCTGCTGTCAGCCTCTCCACAGCTAACTGACCCAGCTCATAGCCAGTGTGGTAGTTTTATTCACCTCTCTTAGCTGCATTATTGGCAGCAGGTTTCTGCTGACACCACCAACTCTGCCGCAGGGCTCTTCCAGGCCTCTGACTGTCTTCCTTGTTGCAGCTCCTGATCTGTATTACAGCTCTTTTAGGAGGTTCCTTGCCTCTTCTCTCTCTGCTTCTTCTGCCTTCATTCTTCCTTCTGCTTCTTTCTGCCCATCTCTGTGAGGCTGGCTGCATATATAAGCAAATTCCTCATCAATTTCAAGGCATGGCTCTCCCACCAGGACCATGAACTGACAATCCCCTCTTGGTAGGCCACAGACACTTCATCTGCATAAGTCTACTGACCTATCCCTGCAAAGTCCTTACCAATCACAGGGTAGGCTGCAGCCCAGAGCCAGACAAAAAGTATCAAACCAAAATGTTTACAGCTTACCCAGGAAATGTCAATCAACTTGGACAAAATTAACAAACCCTCTGAGGTAGAAAACTAGGGCAAAGGTAACTCCTCAGGGCTTGGGGGAAAATCTCTCAAGCTGTTTTTAAAAAAAAAAAACAAGGCAAAATACCACATAAGGGAACTCATTTCACCACACCAACTTAATAAAAGTTCCAACCTCTGGTCCCCCACTCTCTTTACTAATCTGAGAGGCTCCTGACACTTGAGGAGAGAACTTCTTATACTTCCTGCCATTCCTATCTGTCTGTCTGGGAAGATGATGAGGCAAGGTGGCTCCAAGATAACATGGGCTTCACCTGCACCCACTTTTCCTGGTACCAGAGGTGAGGCCAGACTGCACCGTTCAATAGCTGGAGATATCCTTGGAGATAGAAAATAAAGGTCCTTGCCATATCCCAGTTACATTAACATGTTGTTGTTGTTAGGTGCTGTTGGGTCAGTTCGAACTCATAGCAACTCTATGTACAACAGAACATATTAGAGAAAGTAAAAGGCAGACCACAGAAAGCGACTCTACAGGTCACCTGGAGGAGTGGCCAAGGCCAGCCACATCTCTGGTGAGAGCATTCCATCTCTAATGGCAGTCTGGCTCTCTGGAGCAGGGCCATCTAGGAACTAAATGGGAAGCATACTCACACCTATCAATCAGCCTCTTCTAGAGAAGTTGTTGTTGTTGTGTGTAGTTGAGTCAATTCCAACTCATAGTGACCCTATAGGACAGAGTAGAACTGTTCCATGGGGTTTTCTAAGCTGTAATCTTCACAAGAGCAGATCGTCAGGTCTTCGCTCCTGTAGAGCCACTGGTGGGGTCCTCTCTTTGAATCCTCACAACAGGATTACTAAGGCAGGTATTTATGATCTCAGTTTTACAGATGAGGAGACTCCGTCTCAAAGAGATTGTAACAGATACAATCAGTTGCCAACCCAGCAACCATTCACACCTTTTCCTCCTTTCCAATACAACTCTGATTTTACTCAGGTATCCTAACTTCTCTGCCTGTACCTCAGGAGTCCCATCATCAGCCCAGGAGGGAGGGGGAGGAAATCATGATTTATGTAAGCCAGTCTTGATGAGCCCATTCTCTTTTCCAGTTATTGGTGTACAGATAGGTATGTGACACACTTCTGGCCAAGCGGATATGATGCTATGTCTTCTAGAAGGCTTCTAAAAATGTTTTCTTGCTGATAAAAGAGACAGCCCCCATTCTTCTGTTGGACATTGTTGGGTCAGCATGAGAATCCTAAACCTGAGGCTGCCATCTTAAAATCATGGGGGCTGCAAGGCTAGGAGACCAGACCAATACACCACAGATGGCAAAGGAAAACGTTGCAAAAAATCTGGTTCTTTATTACATTGATGAGCTGCTGACATCCCTGGAGTTATCTTTAATCGCAACTTCTTATTATACGATATAAAAATGTGTTTTAATTATTCAGTCAGTCTGGGCTGGAATTTCTTTTACTTGCAACCCAAAGCATCCCGATAGATCCAGAAGGTGTTAGGACTTGCCTGAGGTCACACATCTAGTAAGCCATAGAGCTTAGATAAAAATCAAGGTCTATGAGTTTATCAATAACATATACTTTCTGCTCTACTGGGATATACAACAAAGCAGAAGAGTAATTTCACAGGATCCTTTGGAACCCGTCTGCACAGAAGGAGTTCTCTGTTCATCAGGCATCTGTCAACTATCTAGTATTCAAAAAAGACTCTGTGAAACTATTTTTTTTTAAATAATACATAACAACTCTTCTTCTCCCTCCTCACAGTGTTTTTCTTCTCTGAAGCATCACAACTGCTTCTCATTCTGCCCATAGTGTCAAGATAACAGGATTTAATTACCAAATTTATACACCACCAGCATGGCATAAATGCATGGGCCTGAAATAAAATGAATGCAATTATTAAAAAAAAGGAAAGGAATGTTGTATCAATACAGTGACAGTGGACACAGAGACAACAGTTTCATTTACTTTATCTCCTTGCAGGAAGCAGTTAAGCCATTTCAAAGAGATTATTGGGTTTTAATGATCCAGGACATTAAAAGACATTTCTCCCAGTAACATTGACATTGTATCTCAGGTAATGGAGGCAATAAATTCAAGACATAACGGCCTGTTTTTAGGAAGCCCTCCTCACTATTCCCAAAGGTGGACCTACCACGGCCTTTCTCCAGGTGGTGTGCGCCATTGCTGGGCACGTCATTGAAAAATGTTGTTTAGTGCTGTCAGTAGTCTAGAAGACCCTTCTAGATTAGGACTCAGCAGCTTTTAGGCCATGCAGTGAAGACTACCACTGGCTCTGCTCCCAAGTGCCAGAGGGAGAGGGCAAAGAAGGAGAATAAGAAAGTTGGAGAAAGGATGAGAATAAAGGAAGGAAAGATTACCAAGTCTGGTGCAGCAGAACTCTACCAACATTGCATCTCAACTGCCCTGCCCCTCCAGGGACACAAGTGGTTTTTCTCTGGACAAAGTCCAAGTTCCAAAAATCAGAGTCTCCTTTGGGTTCCCCTGGAGCTGATGGGTGGCTAGAGATCAGGTGAGAAGTAGTTCCCAAACTTACCTGTCATATTTCGTAGGGCTCTTGGGGAACCATCTCCCGCGGATGCAGTGCAGCGACCCAAGCAGCCTGCCTTTTCATCTGTTTTGTATTCTGGGCTTTCTCAAAAAATTTCTTTTGAAGAGAGGGCTCCACAGTTTTAAAAGTCTGGGCAATGGAAATTCCAGCCAATCTCTTTATTTTGTAGACACTAAGGACCAGAGAGGGGAAGTGAAGGTCTTGGGGCAGTTGAAGGTAGAGATGGTGCTAGAACCAGGTGTCCGTCATTCCCAGACTGGTGCTCCTTCTACTACTCCTGGATTCCTCCTGATGGGATGGACAACACTTGAAGGGTTGACTTTGAACTTCTACCATCCCCGGCAGCAACCATGCTAGCTAGTAGCTATGCTCTGTCCTGGTAACCAAGAAAATGACTAAGTGGCCTCCTCTTCCCAGGGGCTCTCACCTGAATTTACAAAGTAAAAATTCACTTCTTCATTTGGTATTCCCAATACAGTCAGAATTGACTGAGCCTCCTAACATTTCATATGCTCTGGAGTTTTATTTTAAAAAATCCTGGCCTAGAACTGTGTCTTAGTTATCTAGTGCTGCTATAACAGAAATACCAAGAGTGGATGGCTTTAACAAAGAGAAATTTATTCTCTCACAGTCTAGGATGCTAGAAGTCTGAATTCAGGGTGCCAGATCCAGGGGAAGGCTTTCTCTCTCTGTCAGTTCTGGGGGAAGGTCCTTATCATCAATCTTCCCCTGGTCTAGGGGCTTCTCAGCACTGGGACCCTGGGTCCAAAGGACGCACGCTCCTGGCTCTTCTTGCTTGGTGGTATGAGGTCCCCTTGTCTCTCTGCTTGCTTCTCTCTTTTAAGTCTCAGAAGAGATTGATTTAAGATACAACCTAATCTTGTAGATTGAGTCCTGCCTCATTAACATAACTGCCTCTAATCCTGCCTCATTAACATCATAGAGGTAGGATTTACAACACATATGATAATAACATCAGGTGACAAAATGGTGGATAATCACACACAAAATGAAGTTCCTTCAGTTTCCTCAGCTGTGAAACGGGGAATAGTAATAGCACTTGCATCTTAGAGTTGTTGTGAGGATTAAAAGAGAGCATGTACCCAAAGTGTGTGGCACGGTGCCTGGCACACTTAACAAATAAATGGCAGCTCCTGTCAGTGTCAGGATGTTCTTCTCACCTCCCAGGACTATATGGACCCAACAAAGTGACGCGGTGAGAAAATCCATTTGTTACCCATTTTCTCAATGATAATTCCCCTCCGTAAGCATATTGGTTCACAGATGAGTTTTGCAGAGAGATTTCTGGACTTTTCTGCTGAACTTAATAAAAATCCAAGATTTGAATGCAGTTTCAATAGGGTCACGGCCATTAAGAGGGGCCAGTAATTTGACCCACTTAAGTGGGGTCTTGGCTGTTTGTCCTGGGAGAAACTCATGGACCACGCAGTTCAGAGAGCCGATCTGGAAATTGCGTTTTTCTGGGAGGTCAAGGCCCAAGCATCTGAGCTGTTGCAAGTGCTCAACCCAGGGCAGGCCTGAGGTCCAGCAAGTGTGAGCAGATTTGAGGATGGTAATGTGGATGAAGGAGGAGAAATCTAGGTTAGAGTTTGTGGGCAGGAGGAAACCAGTGCCCTTCTCACAGAGCATCAGTTCTGGGGAGGGGACAGCATGGACCGAGGCCAGAGCAGGCATCACTATGCCTAAGGAAGCTACTGGGTAAATTCAAGGCCTTAGGTCTGCAAGGGAAACCAAAGGAAATAAAGAACCATTGCTTGTTACATTAGTATGCACACAATGCAGACACAGACAGGAAGATTCTAGAAGGATTCACGTGTTGAGCCCTCTCACCTCTTACAGAAGAAAAAGAAAAGAAATCCCAATTGTGAGAAAACTGCCTTGAAAGGTGATCCAGAAGCACTTAGTAGCCGTGGCTGGAGCCAGCTTGCCTGGGTGACATCTGGCCTCACCAGCATAAAGGCTGAGTGAGCATTTTGGGGCAAATTCCTTAGCCTCGGTCAGCCTCAGTTTTCCCAGCTGTGAAATGGGGATAATAGTAGCACTTATATCTTAGAGCCATGTGGGGATTAAAAGAGAACATCTAAAGCATTTGGCACGGTGCCTGGAATATCTAATAAACTGTAGCTGCTGTCAGTTCTAGGATGTTCTTCTCACCTCCCAGGAGGACTATACGGACCCTATGAGGTGCCATAGTAGGAAAACCCCAAAAGGGCTTTCCACCTCGTCAGTCATCAGGGTAGACCACTGTGTGTGGCTCCACCATGTTCTGGGGCAAACGGGAGGTGTTTTGTCCAAGGGGCTTAGGATGAGCAGACCCAGGAAGTGAGCATCACCCTGAAATCTTTGATGAGCCCTCAGAGGAAACAGGGAGTTAACAGCCTGCGCCACCCCAGAGGACAGGCCTTGAGTTCATTCCCAGCGGTGGTGCCAGGCAAGAGATTTCAACTCAGCCCAAGGAAGTTCTTTCTCCGAATGATAGCCATTCAAGAACAGAAGGCACTGCCTGGAAAAGCTCTCAGCTCCCTTTTCAAAGGTCCTTTAATGTGGTTATAATGTGTGTGTCGTAAACAACCCTCAGGAGAACAGAAATAGTGAGCCTTTGACTCAGGAACTGTTCAAGCCAGAGCTGGATGATCAAATGCTGGCTGGGGACGCGCTGCAGTGTGCAACGGCTGGGACCAGAGGACCCTCACACCTGGGACGTGACTGTCTAGAGCCCAATCGCACTGTGCACAGTCTGTGTGCCAGGCAAGATCTGGGGTAAGTGCTTCATCCCACAATGCCAGTATGAGTTAGGCACTATTAGGAATTCACTTTTACAGAAGAGGAAACTGAGGCACACAGACAGCAAGTCACTTGCCCAGAGTTGCACACTTAGTAAAAAACAGAGGAAGGCTCCAAATCCAGATACAGTGGACCCCGGAGCCTGTGAGCTAACCACTGCTCTGCACTGCTATACCCACAACAGGGTTCATCCTTCCCTGCTTTCATGTCACTGTGCATGGGTGCTCAGGGCCAGGCAGGCAGCTGGCCTGGAGTGGGGCCTCGGGACCATCATTTCCACATGTGAGAGATCGATCTTGATTGGGCAGGGGAGATCTTGCAAAGTTTCTCTAACAGCAGTGGCTGATGTGTTACTTCATATATCTGTTGCTTTTTTTTCTTTAATAGATTTTATTTTTTAGAGCAGCTTTAGGTTTACTAAGAATCGTACAGAAAGTACAGAGTTCTTATATACCCTCTCTCTCCCCAACCCACTGTTTCTTCTATTATTACATCTTGCATGCCTATAGTACATTTCTTATAGTTGATGAACCAATATTAAAACAGTATTACTAACTAAAGTCTACAATTTACATTAAGAGTCACAATTTTATAGGTTTTGACAAATGCATGAATGTCGTATGTCCACCATAATAGTGTCATGCAGAAGAGTTTCACTGCCCTAAAAATGCTCCCTACTCCACCTAGTCATCCCTCTCCCACTCTGAGCCCTTGGCCCTGTTGCTTTTCTGTACATAGGAGATGTCAGACCTCCCCAACAACTCAGCTCCCGTCAGCCCCCGCATCCCACCCCACCTGGCGTTGGCCAGCGTGGCCAGCACTGTGCTTCAGCGCCTCAGCCCACCCTCCCAGCCCTGCCCTGCCATCTCCCTCCCCCTCCCTCACCATACAGAGGTGTGAGTCACTGACAGCAAGTGGGTGAGAAGGAACAGAGAAAGCAGAATCAAGAAATAAAAACCCTAAGGGCAGCGTCAATTAACATTTAACTTGAAAATTGCCTAGGAACAGAAAGAGCAGGCTATTCATGTGCAAATCATATGCATATCATATGCAAACACTCTCCACACCTGGCCCATGTAATTATTCTCTAAACCTGCCTGGCCAGCTCCAAAGAGCAGCTTGAGGGGCCCGCATTCTGCCTCAGGCTGCACCCCACAAGCCAGGACTTCAGGAGGAAGAGCTGAGAATCTGGGGCGGGGTCCCCTCGGTGACATCGGCTCAGGCGACACCAGGTTGTCCTGGAAAGCCTCAGGCCAAGGTCCCTTTCAGTTCCTGAGATCATGCTCCTCCTGCCAGGGAGAGCCCCTGACCCCACATCCCAGCTCCCCACTCTACTCCCCAGAAGTGCCTTCCTGAAGATCACCAGTGACCTCCTGGTGACCAAATCCCTGCACCTCAGCTCCATCCTTCCCTTCCAGGCAAGACCAGCACACTGCTGCCCGCTGACGCTGGTCTCCTCTCCCCTCTGACTGCCCTTCCTCGGGCCCTGCCATCTTAGCTCCAGGGTCAGGGAGACCCTGAGTAGGCCCTTTGTCAGCCTCTCTCTGACATTGGCTGGATGGGGGATGGGTCTCCAGAGGATGTGGGGCAGGGCCTGCCTGGGCTGCCACTTGTCCTGCTTGGGGCGGGGAAACAGCCCGATCCCCAAGTCATCCTGGGCCAGCCCCAAACACAGGAAAACCGGAGACTTAAACGTCACACGAGGTTTGGGTGACCTGGCATTCCAGGCCTGAGACCACAGACCAGATTTTCTCACAGTTGGGAGCTCCCAGGCAGGAAGCAGCCCCATAGGCCTGCCCTCACACTGCATTTGGGCTTGAATCAGCATCTCCTCAAACTGTAGCCACAATGGGCAGGAATTGCTTTGCAGGAGGCAAAGCAACAGGAAGAGCAGCTCCCAGTGCAGGCCCAGGCCCCTCCCCTCCTGCAGTAGGTCCCTGTTCTTCCTTGGTTAGAGCCTTTACCACATTCACTTGTTTTCATTCTGCATCCCTAGCACCCAGCAGAGGAGAACCTACCTCATACAGTTGGAGAGAGGAGCATATGAAAAAATGCCTCTAACCAGCTCGGCATATCACCCGGTCCACATTCAGGACCTAATCCATGGTAACTGCTCATGATAACACGTGTTGACATGAACCAAGTGTCTAGGGTTTCAAAGGGATTAGAGTCTTGCTCTCCACTGGTTCCCAGAGCCCGTAACAGTTTGTTGGGAGGCAGAAGATGCTCTGGGCACCAGATCACCATCATCACCATGCCCAGGAAGGGAAAGGTTGACGGTAGAGAACATGCCTCATCCTGTACACCCTGCTGGGCTGCCAAGAAAAGTTCAGATGTTGTGCCCAAAAGGAGCTGATGATTCCAGTGGTGAGATACGCGATGACTGGCCTTTCCTGGAGGGTGGTACATGATGGCAGGGAGAGAGGACAGAGACGGTGGTGATGTCAATGCACTGGTGGGTGAGTTTCTCTGAGAAAGCTCTCAGAAGAGGGACACTGGTATGAAGATTTAAGAGTTGGAGTGGGGGTTTAAAGTAAAGGAAGAGAAAAGAGAGAATGTGCTCAGGGCTTTGGAAATAGCTTGGGCCAAAGTATGGTGTGGCCTTGGAAAGTGTGAGTTCATGACTGGGAGACAATTAGTGGGCACTTAGGGAGCTGTGTCCTGGGGCAGCTCCTCTGATTTGATGACACTCGTGACTGACTGGGCTCTTCATTCAACTGCTGGACAGTTACTGAGCATCTGCTGTGTGCCAGGCACTGTTCTGGGCCCTGGGTTAAGGTAGTGAATGGGACAAAGCCCTTCCCTTAAGAAGTATCCATTGAAATGCAAGAGGATGATGGGGAGATAAAGCCCTGATTTACTAACTTTTGAGAGGAAAAAATAATACCTTGACACATTAACCATAAACATGAGATAAAAGGTACATCCCACTTTCAGAAATATTAAAATGTGAAAAAAAAATGTGATCTGAGATCTGGAGAACTATAATATAGTTTATAGTAAAATATAGTAATGTAATCATAAAAGGCACTTTATTTTAATTACAGCTCACTTGGTTGCAAGGAAGTAAAACCTGCTCAGGGTAGTTCAAGTAAAAAGAATACAGGGCAATTGCGTGAAATTCAACAGTAAGAAATACCTCTGGGCCCTACAGGAACTGTGCTAGGAACCGGGATGTCCCCGAGAATGGTAGCAGCCACCCTCTCCCTGGTCTCCTTTCTCTGCTTCCTCCTCACTACAAGTCTGCTTCACCTCCTCTCTCCACTAGCCAGCTTTTCCTGCCAACTCATGCTTTGGCTTGCCATGACCTGTGGACCCCCACACCTAACTCCCAGGGTCCCAATTCCAAATTCCTGGGAAAGAACTTTGGTTGACCCCCTTGCATTTGTTAAGGTATCAATTTGAATCCTGCAACAGGGAGATCCCAAATAACGGCTTAAACAAGATCAATGTTTGTTTCTCTCTAAGAAAGTCTAAGCTGCCGTGTGGCTCTCCTCTGCAAAGCTGGTGACAGGCTATGCTCCTTGTGGTTTGCTGTTCTGTCATTTCTAGGTGAATACTTGTACCTTGTGGTCCAAGATGGCAGACCACCACACCCACACAGCAGCCAGCAGGACGTAGCCCTGACATTGCACGCGTCACCTCCTCTCACGTACCATTGGACAGAACATAGTCACTTCACCAAGCTAGCTTCAAGGGAGCCCTGGAAATGTATTCTTTGACTAGGCAGTCACTGGGGACAATCAGCCATTTCTGACACACCCAGATCTGTTAGCTGTAGTGGTGGAGGGGGTAGAGTATTGACAGGGATCACATGGTGGAAACATGGCAGCCTGGACTCACCTCATCAGCCTGACTCACCTCTTCAACAGAGTCCAGAGAGGAGGACAGGGAGCAAGTGCTCAGCAGTACAGGTCAGCCCGGTGCTGAACCCATCCCCCATCCTGCACTATGCACCATGGTTTTGTTGTAGTTGTTGTTAGCTGCTGTCCAGTCGGCCTCTGACTCATGGGAACCCCATGCACAACGGAACCAAACTACTTCTCGGTTCTGGTTCATCCCCACGATCGGTTGCAGATCAGACCGTTGTGATCCACAGGGTTTTCATTGACTGATTTTTGGAAGTAGATTGCCAGGCTTTCTTCCAATGTCGTTCTTAGTCTGGAAACTCCACTGAAACCCATTCAGCATCATAGCAACAAGCAAGCCTCTACTGACAGATGGGTGGTGGCAGTGCATCAGGTGCACTGGCCAGAGTCGAACCTGGGTCTCCCACGTAGAAGGCGAGAATTCTACCACTGAACCACCACTGCCCTGCCCCCACTATGTATCATACAAGCAGTTATGCAGTCACAACCTCTGGCTTGTGAAACCACTGAGAGTAACCATTTAGTGAAGGGACCTAGCATAGGATGAGCAGTGTGGAGAGTCTTAGGAGTTTCATCTCAGATGAAACAATCTGTTTTGAGCTAAAGATAGCAAGTTAGGTTTAGGTTTGAGCAGGAAAGAGAAGAACCAGAGGAAAGAGGTAACAAGGAACAATTTACAGCGTTCAAGTTCAAATGAAAGAACTCTTATATGAGTTCTGGAGCTCTGGTGGCACAGTGGTTAAGAGCTTGAATTCACCAGCTGCTCTTTGGAAACCCTATGGGGCAGTTCTACTCTGTCCTATAGGGTTGCTATGAGTTGGAATCAACTAGACAGCAATGGGTCTGATCTGAGTATATGAGTTCCAGCAAACTCTCCTACTATTTCCTCATCTAGATAAAAAGTTTGTGGGAGTAGGGTTGAGAGGATTATCTGAGATAACATATGTGTCTAGCGCATAGTGCCGAACCAAAACACCAAACCCATTGCCGTCGAGTTGATTCCAACTCATAGCAACCCTATTGGACAGGATAGAACTGCCCCATAGAGTTTCCAAGGAGCACCTGGTGGATTCAAACTGCCCTCCTTTTGGTTAGCAGCTGTAGCACTTAGCCACTATGCCACCAGGGTTTCCAAAGTAGGCACTCGATAAATGGTAGGTTTTTTTAGATAGGAGTGCACAGAAATGGAATGCCCAGCTCAGGCAAGGCGTCTCTGCATGCTGCTTAGCCCCAGTGCTTGCGCATTTTCGCTTACCCTTTTTCAGTTCTTGGGGAAGTGGTTCTTCAATTCTAGAATACTTGGAATTATCTCCCACTCCCAGAAATTCTGATTTTGTTAGAACTTGGGTGAGACACAGACATCTGCATTTTCAGAAACTTTTGGGCATGTGATTGCAGGACTAAACTTTGAGAAACACTGCAGGAAGAGAGATGTCCACCTTTGAGTTGACTTTGGTCATCAACACAGTCATATTCTTACAAAATGGCCAGCACTGTGTTTGGAGGAATACAGCTTTTCTGATTATTTTTTTACATGGTGCTCCCTGGGAACTGAGAGATGGAGTTGTGGGGAGAGAGGGCCAGGTGATGATGGGGCTTCACTTGTCATAAAAGCATATGTGGAGCATCTACAAGCCTAAGTAACCATCTGTCCCTTCTGATGGGCTTTCCATTGGAAAACCAAACCAGCTTGTGTTTGGGCAGCATCTGCGGCCAAGCCAGGACCAGAGTATACAGACTGATTGGAGACACTCAAACACTACTAACAGTGAGCTGGGTGGGGCCAATCTCAGGGAGTGAGAAATGCTGCTTCTCCAGGGAGCTGACGAATCTTTCAGAGAGGCCAGCGCATCACAGACTTGAACTGAGTCATCCTGGCTCACACCTCACACTTGACCCCTGGTGCCCTGGGTGAGGAGGGAGCCTGGGCACTGATGACCCAAGTGCAGCCCTCCCTGGCCCTTCCCTTGCACGCACCAGACACAGAGTCAGCCCTCGGGTCTCCGTGGATGAGTTTCTGGGTTTTACTCCGATTACCAAAGAATTATACAATCATCATAGAAAATGGTTTTTGAAAATATAGAAAGGCATAAAGGAAAAACAAAAGCTAACTGTAATCCTACCACCCAGAAATAACCATTATTAACATTTTATAGTAACACACTACTAGATTTTCCCTATGCATGTATTTGCTTAAAATTGCACACGTACATCAAATTTTAATTTTACTGAATCGACTGCTCTGTAACCTGCTTGCTGCTTCACTTAACAATATTTGGTATTTTCCCTGCATCATCAACTGTTCTTTGACAGGCTCATTTTTAATAGCTCATCATATGTTATCATATAGATGCACAACAATTTAATTTGGACATTTAGGTTATTTCTTTTTTTGCTCTTTATGTGTGTGTGTTTTGTTCGTTTTTGTTACTATAGATTTTACTGCATGTCTGTAAGGGCTTTCTTAGGATTGATTCTGAGAAGCTAAATTTTTAAGTCAAAATTTTTAAAGTTTTAGGTACACATCACAGAATTGCAGACATTCAAGTAATATTCGAAGAAGACCAGAGATCCACTCAGGCTTCAGCTTGTAGGGAGGGCAGTCTTGAACTGGGGACTTCATCTATCCAAAGCTCAGTTTCTGACACCACAAGGGGACATTTGGTCAAGCCTGGAATGTTAGGAGGGAACCACCTCCCCATAAAATGAAGGCCCCTAAGAGTCTTTTCATAATCTACAGAAGATTCCTCTTCTGTGATTATACTCAAAACATTTTAGGGGTTTTATGCTGATTTTTATCTGGCTTATAGCAATTATTTCTAAAAACCAGACTTTTGACAGAAGCACTTTTTTTTAAAATAGCATTTTAGTGCATGCTATTATCACTGTTATGTATTCAAAAGTGTTGATGCTAGAGTAGGCGGAGGGTGATGTTTGCATTGGCATGGCAACCAGTAACTAATTGAATTCCCTTCACGGTTGATGATGGCATCTTCAACTTACACGGGGCCAGAAACGGATTTTCCTTCCCTGTGTGTCATTGGCTTATGGTAGAGAAAATGTTACCCAACTGTGACCTAACCTTTTTTTATTCTAATTGTATTTTCAGTTTGTGCCAACTTTTGGGCCAATAAGTTGAGTGAGTTTACTTCCCACCCTGTAAAGTAAGCTTTCTTTTGATCAGCATTTACCTCTTCAATGCTATAAAACATGCCCCGTAATTACTGCAACGGTACTAGGGTACCAGGCACTCTGCAAGGTGCTTTATATAGGTTTTTTCTTTTAATCTTTAAAGAAACCTTATGATATGGTACCATGATTATTATCCTTTGTCAAACAGATGAGGAAACTGAAGTGGAGGTTAAATGGCTTGCTGAGGGATGCAGAGTTCACAAGACAAGGATGTGAACCTGAGTGGTGGGCTCCAGGGGCTGAGGGCCTAACAACTGCCTAACCCTGGTACATTGGGTCTCTTCCATTCCAGGAACCTGGAATTCGATGAACCAGTTCATGGCCAAGCAGCAGCTTTTCTTCCATGTTATAGTTCTTGAACATATCCTTTCTTAGACTTTCTAGGCTAGAAAGTGTCAGTACTTCACTCTGTCCTCATATAAAAGTTCATTCTTTTATTTGCCTGATGTAAGAAACCCTGGAAATTAAACAAGATTTCTCTCTCCTTTCTTATAGTCACTCAAATAGCACCTTAACCTCATCTCCTCTCAGTTTCTTCATTTATAATAATGTAAAAACTAAAGGTTGGTTCCCATGGGATTGAGATGTGATGGGATGGTGTATGTAAAAGCCCTTCTCATGGGACCCAGCACACAGTAGGTGCTCAGTAAAGCCTACTTCCCTCCATCACCTGTTGGGCTTTCATTGGTAACCTGTCTCCATTGTTGAGCCTCTGGACAAGAGTCAGCTCTGATCTCTCCACTCTCCTCCTGATAATGGGGGCAGAACTGGTGCTCATTTTTCAAGGGCTTCCACGCAGACCCTGTCGGGTCAAGCGTGCATAGTGGAGAGAAGGGAGCTCAGCCCGGGAGAGCAGTGGAGGCAGGCGTGCCACCAGAATGAGAGGTCCATCAGTTGTTATTGTAAGGAACAACTCCATAATTCATGGGCAAGGGTCTGACAGTCACTTACTGGTCCTTTCAGCTCTGTAGAGCCAGCATCATAAACAAGCAAAATAAGAATCAACAGTGACACGTGCCTGGTGAAATCTTTTGAGAAGGAACTGCTGACTCTACAAACACAAGATAGAAAAGCATTGGTCAAAATCGGTTGTGAGTAAAGGGAACCAAGAGGTCAAAGTAAACCACAGGCTGGCCATGAGCCAGTAACGTACATAACTTTATCAAGACTACATCAACAAAGTTTACCACTCTTATAGTAGAACTGCCCCATAGGGTTTCCAACGAGTGTCTGGTGGATTTGAACTGCCAGTCTTTTGGTTAGCAGCTGAACTCTTAACCACTGCACCACCAGGGCTCCAGAGTGGCACTATGCCACCAGGAAAAAGGATCTGCCAGATGTTATTTAATGACATGAGGAAATATTCACAATATATTAGTAAAACAATTTACAAAGCAGTTTCCTCATCTGCTATGTACTGTTATTGTTGTTAGGTGTTGGTTGAGTTAGCTCTGACTCATGGTGACCTTAGATAAAACAGAACGGAACATTGCCCAGTCCTGCATTATCTACATGATCATTGGTATGTTTGAGTCCATTGTTGTGGCTATTGTATCAGTCCATCTCAGTGAGGGTTTCCCTTGTTTTCACTAACTTCTGCTTTACCAAACATGATGTCTATTTCTAGTAATTGGTCTTTCCTGATGATGTATCCAAAGTGAGCAATCCAAAGTCTCTCTACCTCCCTTCTTTTTTTTTTCCACAAAATATATTTATTGCAGTTGTCTCAAGAGTAGCTGTGCTAAGAAAGCAGAAGTGCAGAAATAAACACATGGCTCCTTTTAGTGACAGTTTGACTTTAATCACCTCTATGGCCAGTTATTTTATTGACCCTTTTCTGGCAGAAAGTAAATAACATTTATAATATTCTTACAAAAAACATTTTTTTTAGAGTTTTAAAATTTCTTCTTTTTTTAAATTTTATTGTTGTACTTTAAGTGAATGTTTACAATGCAAGTTATTCTCTCATACAAAAATTTATGTATACATTGTTATGTGACCTTAATTGCACCCCTTATTCTGTGACAGCACACTCCTCCTTTCCACCCCTAATTTCCCGTGTCCATTCAACCAGCTCCTGACCCTCTCTGCCTTCTCATCTCACCTCCGGACAGGAGCTGCCCATTTAGTCTCATTTATCTACTTGAGCTAAGAGGCACACTCTTCACGAGTATCATTTTATGTCCCATAGACCAGTCTAATCTTTGACTGAAGAATTGGCCTCAGGAATGGTTTTAGTGCTGGGTTGACAGAGTCCGGGGGCCATGCTTTCTGGGGTTCCTCCAGTCCCAGTCAGGCTATTATGTCTGGTCTTTTTATTAGAATTTGAGTTCTGCACCCCACTTTTCTTCTGCTCCAACAGGGACTCTCTGTTGTGTTCCCTGTCAGGGAGGTCATTGGTGGTAGCCGGGCACCATCTAGTTCTTCTGGTCTCAGGTTGTTGCAGTCTTTGGTTTGCGTGGCTGTTTCTGTCTCTTGGACTAATGCTTTCCTTGTAACTTTGGGGTTCTTCATTCTCCTTTACTCCAGGTGGGCTGGGACCAACTGATGCGTCTTAGATGGCTGCTCACTAGCTTTTAAGACCCCAGACGCCACTCACCAAAGTAGGATGCAGAACATTTTCTTAATAAACTTTGTTATGCCAATTGACCTAGATGTCCTCTGAAAGCATGGTCTCCAGACCCCTGCCCCTGCTACTCTGTCCCTCAAAGTGTTTGTTTATATTCAGGATACTTCTTAGCTTTGGTTTAGTCCAGTTGTGCTGACTTCCCCTGTAGTGTGTGTTGTCCTTTCCTTCACCTAAGCTAATTCTTGTCCACTATCTAGTTAGTGAATAACCTTCTCCCTACCTCCCGACCCTAGTAACCATCAAAGAATGTTTTCTTCTGTGTTTAAACCTTTTCTTGAGTTCTTATAATAGTGGTCTTATACAATATTTGTCCTTTTGTGACTGACTAAATTCACTCAGCATAAGGCCTTCCAGATTCCTCCATGTTATAAGATGTTTCACAGCTTCATCATTGTTCTTTATCATTGCGCAGTATTCCATTGTGTGGATACACCATAATTTGTTTACTCATTCATCTGTTGATGGGCACCTAGGTTGTTTCCATCTTTTTGCTATCGTGAACAGTGCTGCAATGAACATGGGTGTGCATATATCCATTCGCGTGATGGCTCTTATATCTCTAGGATATATTCCAAAGAGTGGAATTGCTGGATCATATGGTACTTCTATTGGTAGCTTTTTAAATCTATTTCCAAAGTGGTTGTACCATTTTACATTCCCACCAACAGTGTATAGGTGTTCCAGTCTCTCCACAACCTCTCCAACATTTATTATTTTGTGTTTTTTGGATTAATGCTAGCCTTGTTGGGGTGAGATGGTGTTTCATTGTAGTTCTGATTTGCATTTCTCTAATGGCTAATGATCGTGAGCATTTCTTCATGTGTCGGTTAGTTGCCTGAATGTCTTCTTTGGTGACGTGCTTATTCATATCCTTTGCCCATTTTTTAATTGGGTTATTTATCTTTTTGTTGTTGAGATTTTGCAGTATCTTGCAGATTTTAGAGATTAGATGCTGATCAGATTTGTTGTCGCCAAAATTTTTTCCCCAGTCTGTAGGTTGTCTCTTTACTCTTTTGGTGAAGTCTTTGGATGAGCATAAGTGTTTGATTTTTAGGAGCTCCCAGGCATCTAGTTTCTCTTCTGGTGTTTGTGCATTGTTACTTATGATTCATATTGTGTTTATGCCATATGTTAGGGCTCCTAGCGTTGTCCCTATTTTTTCTTCCATGATCTTTATCGTTTTTAATTTTATATTTAGGACTTTGATCCATTTTGAGTTAGTTTTTGTGCATAGTGTGAGGTATGGGTCTTGTTTCAGTTTTTTGCAAATGGATATCCAGTTATGCCAGCACCATTTGTTAAAGAGACTGTCTTTTCCCCAATTAATGGACTTTGGGCCTTTGTCAAATATCAGCCGTTCATAGGTGGATGGATTTATGTCTAGATTCTCAATTCTGTTCCATTGGTCTAGATATATGCACACCCATGTTCATTACAACACTGTTCATGACAGCAAAAAGAAGGAAACAACCTAGATGCCTCAACAGATGAATGGATAAACAAATTATGGTATATCCACACGATGGAATACTACAGAATGATAAAGAACAACGATGAATCCATGAAATATAACATGGAGGAATCTGGAAGGCATTACGCTGAGTGAATTTAGTCAGTCACAAAAGGACAAATATGGCATAAGACTACTATTATAAGAACTCAAGAAAAAGTTTAAACACAGAAGAAAACATTCTTTGTGTTGTTGTACTAGTACCAGGCTGTTTTGACTACCATGGTGGTATAATAGTTTCTAAAATCAGGGAGTGTGAGGCCTCCCGCTTTGTTCTTCTTCTTGAGTAATGCTTTACTTATCTGGGGCCTCTTCCCTTTCCAAATGAAGTTGGTGATTTGTTTCTCCATGTCATTAAAAAAATGCCATTGGAATTTGGATCAAGATTGCATCTGTAGATCACTTTGGGTAGAAATGACATTTTCACAACGTTGAGTCTTCCTATTCGTGAGCAAGGTATGTTTTTCCACTTTTGCAGGTCTCGTTTGGTTTCTTGCAGTACTGCCTTGTAGTTTTCATTGTATAGGTCTTTTATGTCTCTGGTTAGATTTATTCTTAAATATTTGATCTTCTTGGAGGCTATTGTAAATGATATTGATTTGGTGATTTCCTCTTCGAAGTTCTCTTTGTTGGTGTAGAGGAATCCAACTGATTTTTGTATGTTTATCTTGTATCCTGATACTCTGCTGAAATCTTCTACTAGTTCCACTAGTTTTCTTGTGGATTCTTTGGGGGTTTCTGTGTATAAGATCATATTAACTGCAAATAGAGATACTTTTACTTCTTCCCTACCAATTTGGATGCCCTTTATTTCTTTTTCTAGCCTAACTGCTCTGGCTAGGACCTCCAGCACAATGTTGAATAAGAGTGGTTATAAAGGGTATCATTGTCAGGTTCCCATTCTCAAGGGGAATGCTTTCAAACTCTCTCCATTTAGGATGATGTTGGCTTTTGGCTTTGTATAAATGCCCTTTATTATGTCGAGGAATTTCCCTTCTCGTCCTATTTTGTTGAGAGTTTTTTTATCATTAATGGTCTACCCTCACATCTAAGGATCATTCTGTTTGCATTCTTCTAAGACTGATTTGTTTGTTCTTCTGAAAGTACACAGTATATTTAATATTCTTCACCAACACCATAATTCAAATGCATCAATTCTTCTTCTGTCTTTATTATTCATGCATATGAGGAGATTGAAAAGACTATGGCTTAGGTCAGCTGCACCTCAGTCATCAAAGTGACATCTTTGCTTTTTAAAAGTTTAAAGAGGTCTTTTGCAGCAGATTTGTGCAATGCAATAAGTCATTTAATTTCTCGACCGCTGCTTCTATAAATACTGATTGTTGATCCAAGTAGAATGAAATCTTTGACAACTTCAATTTTTTCTTGAAAGGTATTGTATGATCCCAATATCACATAACTATATATACTCTGGTGGCACAATGGTTAAGAACTTGGCTGCTAACCAAAAGGTCAGCAGTTCAAATCCACCAGCCGCTCCTTGAAAACCATATCGGGCAGTTTCTACTCTGTCCTATAGGGTCACTATGAGTCGGAATCGACTCAACGGCAAAGGATTTGGTTTGGGTTTTTATATATACCAAAAACAGGAAGTTGTTGTCACATGCTGTCGAGTCGTTCCGACTCATAGCAACCCCATGTACAACAGAACGAAACACTGCCCAGTCCTGCGCCATCCTCACAATCATTGTTTATGCTTGAGCCCATTGTTGCAGCCACTGTGTCAATCCATCTCATTGAGGGTCTTGCTCATTTTCACTAACCCTCTACTTTACCAAGCATGATGTCCTTCTCCAAGGACTGAGCCCTCCTGATAATATGTCCAAACTATGTGAAACATAGTCTCACCATCCTTGCTTCTAAGGAGCATTCTGGCTGTAACTTCTTCCAAGATGGATTTGTTCATTCCTTTGGCAGTCCATGGTATAGTCAATATTCTTCGCCAACACCATAATTCAAAGGCCTCAATTCTTCTTCGGTCTTCCTTATTCGTTGTCCAACTTTCACATGCATATGAGACAATTAAAAACACCATATATTGGGTCAGATGCACCTTAGTACTCAAAGTGACATCTTTGCTTTTTAACACTTTAAAGACGTCTTTTGCAGCAAATTTGCCCAATGCAACGCCTCTTTTGATTTCTTCACTGCTGCTTCCATGGGTGTTGATTGTGGATCCAAGTAAAATGAAATCCTCAGCAACGTCAATATTTTCCCCATTTACCATGATGTTGCTTACTGGTCCAGTTGTGAGGAGTTTTGTTTGCTTTACGTTGAGTTTATCTGTACTGAGGGCTGTGGTCTTTAAACTTCGTCAGTAAGTGCTTCAAGCCCCTTCACTTTCAACAAGCAAGGTTGTGTCATCTGCATATTGTAGGTTGTTAACAGGAAGAATAAGTACCAAAGTTGTAATTGTAGCCTCCCCTGGATGGTTGGATTATAGTTTGATTTTTATTTTCATGTTCAATAATAAAACGTTCTACAATAAACATTTAATTATTTTGTAATCAGGAAAAAAAATATGCATACTTTTTAAAGATCACCAGCATTTATTTTACTGGGATAGTAAGGCTAAAAGGATGGTTTTTCCACTCAAGCTGATAGATAAGGCCCTGTCAAGAACACTGGGCCATTTATTTATTCAACAAATTCATTGTGTCAGGCACTGTTTTAGCCCAGTTCTGGGCTTTGCGATAGGAGGAACATGAACAGCTAGGGAATGTTCAAGGGAAGACTGGAGAAGCACTGGAGAATCAAAGAAGGTATATCAGTCAAGATAGGCTAGGACATGCTACTCAAAATGTAGTCCCCAGAGGAGCAGCACCAACATCACCCTAATATTTGTTTAGAAATGCAAATTCTCAGGCCAACCATGAAAGTGCTGAGTAGGAATCTCTGGGGCAGGGCTCAGGAATCTGTGTTCTAACAAGTGCCCCTGATGATTCTGAAGCAGCTAGGGAAGCAATGTTTTAGGTTATGCTGCAGTAACAAATGACCCTCAAATCTCAATGGTTCGTAGTAGCAAAGATTGCTTTCTGGTTTGCACTACATGTCCATTGCGGGCTGGTTGTGCTCCTCTCCAAGACTCAGTCTGACTGGCCCAGCCCCCTCTGTCTGCAACATTACCAGTCATCATGGCAGCAGGAAATGAGAATGTGGGGAGCCAGGTCCTTGCTCTAAAATCTCTGCTCGGAAGTGTTGTTGCTCCTATCTCATTGGCCAAAGCAAGTTATGTGACCAAGCCTGCCATCAATGGGGTTGGGAAATGTGAATTTCTCCAGGAAATGGCAACAACATTTTTTAAATGTTTTTATTTTGAGATAATTGTAGATTTACAGGCATTATAAGAAAAAATACAAAGAGATCCTGTATACCTTTCCCCAGTTTCTCCCCGTGGTAACATAGTACAATATCACAACCAGGAAACTGACATTGATACAATCCACCAACCTTCTTCAGATGTCACCAGTTTTGCATGCACTCATTTGTGTGTATGTGTGTATTTAGTTCTATGCAATTTTTTTAACTAAGCAAACATTTTTGAATAGTAATCTAGTCTACACACCAGGTAAAAGGGTAGGATTGTTTAAGTGGAGAGGTAAGCCTAATGATTTCTCCTTTTAATAAGATTTCTATTTTATTAAGACTAATATTATGGAGAATAGTGGGACTAAAGCAGAGAAAACAAAAATAATCTTCAAATCTGTCTTTATGGGTCTATAAATGCAATGGACATTTGTAAAGTTTGCCTACCCAGCATCCATTCTCCCTTCTGGTGGTAGAACTTGTATCTTGCCCTGGGAAACCATCCCTCTGCCATTCTCAGGTCACATGGTACAAACAGTATTGACCCCATTCCAATCTCTAAGGGTGGGCACCTGGCTCAGGCCTGGCCTCATGTCACGTTCCATCACCCTGGTCACAGTCATTGGTTCAGAGATGAACACATGGACCGAATTTGTCCAGTAAGAATCAATCCCAAGACTATTGAAATATTAATAAAGAGGCTCTCTTTTCACTGGGGCTGCTAAACTGGTAAATTATAAGCTTGGATCTGCTTGGGGCCACAGGTATAGAATGTCTGGCTGAGAATGAAATCAGCACTAATAGATGGAGCAGGAGAGACCAAGCACTGATGAAACAGTGTCTGTTCCCCTGGATCTAGCCATGCCTAAAGCTTTATCTTTGTTTGGACTTTGCAGCTAAATGAGATAAATAAATTCAACTTTCTCTTTTATTGTTGCTTAAACTAATTTGAATTGAATTTCCTATCACCTGTCCCTAATTGTCCTTGAGTCCTGACTTATGCAATAAAGGACTTCCAAAGCTAGACAAGGATATCAAAGGAGGGTGGTAGTTCTCTTCTTCCTAATAAATTAAGTGAAAATAATTATATAGAGTGACACATAGACACACACACACGCACGTGTGTGTGTGTACAGACATATATTTATCCTCATCTACCTAAGCCCTGTTCAGAAACTGCCTACCTAAAAAGGTCAGGCAATAAGCCCAAGAAAATGAATAAACTCTCTCCTGGCCTTTTCCTCTGGTTGGGTTTTCTAACGCTTGTGAGAGAATTTTCAGATCTGAAAAAAAAAAAAATTGTGTAGGGGGACTCTTCACTGCTGAATGACTATGATTGTAAGACTGATTTTACTGGGCAAATTTTGAATCTAGCGACTAAGAAGGCTGTAGAGAAAGCTATAAAATAAACAATATTCTCAGGGTCTCACAATGTTATTTCACCTCCCAAGGGTTTCTAAACCAGTCTAAGTGCTCACATGGCTATGCAGGTAAGTGCTGACAAAGTGATGCAGTTTCCTTCTTGAATAGAAAACCATGAGTGTGTGGGAATCAATAAAATATACAAATGAAGCCTCAAGATTCAGAGCGTGTAAATGTGGGTATTTTAATTTCCCTTGATATGGACAAATACAGCCATGAGAAGTTTCTCTGGGACGTTTGTCATCTGTCACAGCAAGTAGGAAGTTTGCAGCAATTAGCCAAGGAGGGGGAATTACCCAGCAGGCTCGCAGGCTCTCCGCGCAGCTCGGAGGCCATAAAGTGCCAGCACATGTTAGTACCAGCCACCCGCAAAATGCACAGACCCTCCCAGGAAGCTACTTGAGAAGTGTAGAAAGTGAAGTCTAAATTGTGAAATTACACTTTGTTCTTCTGCTTGCTTATAGAGCTGCCATTTGGCTGCTATTGTGTTTTTGAAACCCAGCGTAAGGAACGTTTATGCTGCTGGAAACTTAATTACGGCTTGTTTGGAAGATTTATCCCTTTGTGGGAAATTAGAGTTGAGCTTCATGAGCCCTGTTTTTGATGGTCTATCACTTCGGCTGGGCCATTTTCTGGGATGGAGCAGTGGGGATGGAGGCACTGGTGGCATCTGAGGAGCAGTGCAGGGCGGGGTCTGGGACAGCAGCTTGGAGCTGCCACTTACCATTGCGTCCTCACCAGCATGCTGCTTGGCCTTCCTGAGCCTTGTAACACAGGCTATTAATACCTATTTCATAGCTTTGTGGTAAAGATTAGAAATATATAAGAGATTCAAGATCCTTTCGTACACAGAAAGATCCTAGGCAGATGAGATGTTATTACTGCAGATACCAAAGGTCATATTCTACAAACCACACAGCAGGTATTCTCTCTCTCCCTCCCTTCACCTCCTCTCAATTTCTCTCTCTCTCTCTTCTTTCTCTAAATTTCTCTCTCCCTTTCTCCCTCTCTCGTTCTCTCTCTCTCTCTCTCAATTTCTCTCTCTCTCCTGCCTCTCTCTGTTAATTTCTTTCTCCTTCTCTCTCTTTCTCTCAATTTCTCTTTCTCTCTTCTCTGTCATACACCTCCCCACACACACACACAAAACCTGCCATATATGGGAGAATGTGATTTTCTATTATGCAATAATAACTTTAGAAAAGTGGAATTAGAGTAAAAACATAAAAGATAGATTTTTAACACAAGGGGAAGATTAATCCAAAGGACTAATAGACCACAACTACTACAGCCTCCACCAGACTGAGTTCAGCACAACTAGATGGTGCCTGGCTACCACCACTGACTGCTCTGACAGGGATCACAATAGAGGGTCGAGGACAAAGGAGGAGAAAATTCTAGAACAAAATTCAAACTCACAAAAAAAGACCAGACTTACTGGCCTGACAGAGACTGGAGAAACCCTGGGAGTATGGCCCCCGGACAACCTTTTAGCTCAGTAATGAAGTCATTCCTGAGGTTCACCCTTCAGCAAAAGATTAGACAGTCCCATAAAACAGAATGAGACTAAAGGGGCACACCAGCCCAGGGGCAAGGAGGGGACAGGAAACCTGGTAATAAGGTCGAGAAGAGTGTTGACATGTCATGGGGTTGGTATCCAATGTCATAGAACAATGTGTGTACTAACTGTTTGATAAGAGGTTGGTTTGTTCTGTAAACTTTCATCTAAAGTACAATAAAAATAAAAATAAAAAGATAGACTTTTATACTTTGGGGGTTAGACAATGAAAATAATCAGATTTTGAAGTAGAATAAGGATGCAAAAGATTTTGAGTCCTTCAAGATGCTGAAACGGACAATGGGAAGTTTCTGGAAATTCCACTTAAGTTCCTTGGTATTGGACAGTAATAAAATAGTAGTGAGAGAGACTTCTGCCAAAATGGCGCTCTAGGCAGAGGCACCACGCCGTCCCTCCACAGCAAAGATCCAAAAAACTAAGCCAAACAGAGAAAACAACAATCCTGAAACCCTAAAACATTAAATGAAGAGATAAAGAACTCTGCCAAGCACCAAATGGAGTGAGAAAACTGACAGAGAACGGAGAGCGACGAGAGATTCATGCAGAGGTCCACTACCAGCTAACGCAGCGAGGATCCGCCATCTTGGACTCCTGTCAGAGACCAGCAAACAGGGGGTATGAGAAAGCAGCTTCACGGAGCTTCCAGCGGGAGACAAAACAACAAGTAATTTGTGATATACGCTTTCCCACCCCCCAACCTTCTTCACCCCCACTTGGCCCCCTCTGCTTCCTGCGGCCACAATCTCTTGTCTGGGAAACACCGGATGCCTGGATTCCACACACCCGAACGGGCCGGCTCTCTGAGTGCCATTTGTTGGCTGCTGGTGTTGCTATTTTCCAATTCTTTTGATTTCTTCCTTACCTCTCACCACCTCCCCCTCCTTTCGCTCAAATACCTGGCTTCGTGCACCATCTCTGCTTTTTCCTGAGGGGCTGCAGAGCTCCAGTAATTTGTGATATACACTTTCCCGCCCCCTACACTTCTTCACCCCCACTCGGCCTCCTCTGCTTCCTGTGGACACAGTCTCTTGTCTGAGAAACACAGGCTGCTTGGATTCCACCAGCCTGAACTAGCTGGCTCTCTGAGTGCCATTTGTTGGCTGCTGGTGTTGCTTTTTTTTCTGCTTCTTTTGATTTCTTCCTTACCTCTCACTACCTCCCCCTCCTTTCGTTCAAATACCTGGCTCCATGCACCATCTTTGCTTCTTCCTGAGGGGCTGTGGAGCTCTGCTCGAGTGTGGAGCTGCTTCCCGGTCTGGGCTGCCACGCTAGTGGGATCCCGGGGCTTTTGTTCCTTTGTTTGTTTTGAATTGTTTGTTTGTTTTCTTTTCCTTTTCTTGAGTTGGGAGCCCTTTCTGGCCAGGCGGTGCTGCGTGGAAAGGAGACTACCCCCTCGGCTTGCACAGACATGCAGAGGGATCCCTGAGCGCATTTCTTTTCTCATTGGGTTTTTTTTTTTTTCTGTTTTTTTGGGGGCTTTTCTTGTTTTGTTTTGTTTTTTAATTTGTTTTGTTTTCTTTTCCCTCTTTTTCCCTTTTTGTCTTTCTTCATTACTCAGTTTCTCATCTCTATATCTTCCTTCTCTTTCTGTTACCTGAATACCTGGCGTTGTATACCTCTATGCCTTCTAGCCAGGCTGTACTGCAACACCTGAGAGCGACATCCCCAGACCTCATAGCTGCACCAGTGGGATCCCTGGGAACTTTGTGGTTCTTTAACCTTTCCAGTTTTTATTTGTTCATTCTTTTCTTTTCTTTTCTTTGTCTTCCCCTTTCTGTTTTTCTCCATTTCATAGTCTCTCATCTCTCCACTCCAATGGCAAGCTCCCCTAGCATTATTTTTTGTTTGTTTGTTGGTATGTTTTTGGCTCCTGTTCCTCTCTCCTCTCTCTCACATCCATCTTAGCTCCACACATAACAATCTCCCCGCTACATCCTGCCTACCTGCACCATGTGCTTAACATCACACCACCAGGTAGCATAGGCACGGTCTACTGGAACCTGCCCTGCACTAATTACCAACCTGCCCTGGTGGCTGCAGTAAGGGCCACAAACAACCCATCCTAGTAACTCCTCTTCATCTAGACCTGCCCTGCCGTACCATATCTGAGTGACCAACCCTGCCAAGTGGAGAAGGATATGAAAAGTATTGTGCCCACAGACAAGCAAACAACGAAGAACACAGACTCTGCCGCTCAGACATAGTCAAATTTTTTTTTTAAAAAAAGGGATGAAACAAACAAATCTACAATTAATAAATGAGAAAAATGACTACTGAATGCCCCGAAGACAGCAGACAATATCAAAACATTTACAAAAACAGGACAGATCAGTTTCAGTAGGCATCCAAAATAAAATACCAGCTGACTTTCAGGTGGAAGAAAATGCACTAGAACTACCTGACAGGGAATTCAAATCTTTAATACTCAGAATTCTCCAAGAGCTGAGGCAAAAAGCTGACAAACATGAGGAAAAAATAGACAAATTCATGCAAAATACAGACAAAAAAAATTCGAGGAATTCAGGAAAATAATGCAGGAACAAAATACAAAAATAAATTCACAGCTAGAAATTATACAAAGAAAACAATTATAAATCCAAAAGATAAACAACAAGATTTCAGAAATGGATGATGTCATAGAAGGGCTGAGAAGCAGATTTGAAATGGTGGAAGACAGGATCAGTGGAATAGAAGACAAACACTTGGATACAACTCTGTTTCAGGAAAACTCAGAAAAAAGAACAAAGAAAAATGAACAGACCCTGAGAGTTATGTGGGACACAATCAAAAGCAAAAATCTGTGAGTGATTGGAATTCCAGAACAGGGGGAGAAAACAGAAAACACAGAGAGGATCATTGAGGAACTGCTGACAGAAAACTTCCCCAATATCATGAAAGATGAAAATACTGGCCATCCAAGAAGCTCAACGAACCCCATATAGAAGAGACCCCAAAAGAAATCACTGAGGCATATCATATTCACACTCGCCAAAAACAAAGACAAACAAAGAATCCTGAGAGCAGCTCGTGAAAAACAAGAAGTCACATACAGAGGAGAAACAGTAAGACTAAGCTCAGATTATTCGGCAGAAACCATTCAGGCAAGAAGGCAATGCGATGACATGTATAAAATCTTGAAAGAAAAAAATTGCCAGCCAGGAATAAAATATCCTGCAAAACTCTTGTTCAAATTTGATGGTGAAATTAGGTCATTTCCAAATAAACAGAAATTAAGGGAATATGTAAAAGTCAAACCAAACTTACAAGAATTATTAAAGGGAGTTCTTCAATCTGAGGACGAACAACTTCAGCTCACAGGCAGAATCTAGGACGCAGGATCATACCAGCCAGATACCAATCTAGGAAATGAACTCTCGAGGACTATCCAAAACCAAAAGAGATACAACAGGGAATCAGAGAAGTTAATCAGTAAATGACAACAACATCAAAACAATAAAAGAGGGAATTAATGGCATAAGTACAGAACCTTCTAATGGTGATGAAGGCAAGGCAATACCAAGTAATGGTAGACTGCTTCAAACTTAGAAAGATAAGGGTAAAACTTACGGTAACCACAAAGAAAGTTAACAAACATACTCATAAAAAGAAAAGAGGAAAAACATTAGGACTCAGCAAAAACAAAACCTACAAAAACAGAAGAAATGAAAAAAAAAAATCCACAAACAAAAGTAACTCAGCAAAAGAGAGTAAGAAGAACAAAGAAAACGTCAGCACCACAAAAAAAAGCACTACAAAATGACAGAAACAAAACCACATCTATCAATAATTACACTGAACGTAAATGGACTCAATGCACCCATAAAGAGACGGAGAGTAACAGAATGGATAAGAAAACAGGATCCATCAATATGCTGTCTACAAGAGACACACCTTAGAAACAAAGATGTGAATTTATTAAAAGTCAAAGGTTGGAAAAAAATATATCAAGCTAACAACTACCAAAAAAGAGCAGGAGTGCCAATTCTAATCTCAGATAAAATAGACTTTAAAACAAAATCTACCATAAAAGACAAAGAAGGACACTATATAATGATTAAGGGGACAATCTATCATGAAGACATAACCATAATAAACATCTACGCACCCAATGATGGGGCTCCAAAGTACATAAAGAAAACTCTAACAACACTGAAAAGGAAATTGACAGTTCCACAATAATAGTAGGAGACTTCAACACACCACTCTCAGTAAAGGACAGAACAACTAAGAAGAAACTCAGCAAAGATACAGAAGACCTAAAGGGCACAATCAGCCAACTAGACCTCATAGACATATATAGAACACTCCATCCAACTGCTGCAAAGTACACAGTCTTTTCCAATGCACATGGAACGTTCTCCAGATTAGACCACATCTTAGGCCACAGAGCAATCCTCAACAAGATCCAAAACGCTGAGATAATTCAAACTATCTTCGCTGACCACAATGCCATCAAGGTAGAAATTAACAATAGAAAGAGCAAGGAAAAATAATCAATTACATGGACACTGAATAATACCCTGCTTACACACCACTGGGTAATAGAAGAAATCAGAGACAGAATCACAAAATTCCTAGAATCAAATGAGAAGGAAAACACATCATACCAAAACCTTTGGGACACAGCAAAGGCAGTCCTCGGAGGACAATTTATAGTAACAGATGCACATATCAAAAAAGAAGAAAGGGACAAAATCAAAACATTAACTACACAACTCAAACAAATAGAAAGAAAACAGCAAAAAAAGCCCACAACCACTGGAAGAAAGGAAATAGTAAAGATCAGAGCAGAAATAAATGAAAGAGAGAACAGAAAAACAATAGAAAGAATCAACAAAACCAAAAGTTGGTTCTTTGAAAAAAATCAACAAAATCGACAAACCACTGGCCAGACTGACAAAAGAAAAACAGGAGAGGACACAAATAACCCAAATAAGAAATGAAATGGGTCACATTACAACAGACCCAACTGAAATTAAAGGGATCATAACAGAATATTATGAAAAACTATACTCCAACAAATTTGAAAACCTAGAGGAAATGGATAAATTTCTAGAAACACACAGCCTACGAAAACTACAACAAAGTGATGTTGAAAATCTGAACAGACCCATAACAAGAGAAGAGATTAAAAAGGTAATTAAAAAAACTCCCAACCAAAAAAAGCCCTGGCCCAGATGGCTTCACTGGAGAATTCTACAAAACATTTACAGAAGAGTTTGTACCAGTACTACTCAAGCTATTTCAGAGCATAGAAGGGGAAGCAACACTTCCAAATTCATTCTATGAAGCCAGCATAATGCTGATACCAAAACCAGGCAAAGATGTCACAGAAAAAGAAAATTACAGACCAATATCTCTCATGAATATAGATGCAAAAATTCTCAACAAAATTCTAGCCGATAGAATTCAGCATCATATCAAAAAAATAATACACCACAACCAAGTAGGATTCATACCAGCTATGCAGTGATGGTTCAACATTAGAAAATCAATCAACGTAATCCACCACATAAATAAAAGGAAAGAAAAGAATCACAAGATCATCTCAATTGATGCAGAAAAGGCATTTAACAAAGTCCAACACACATTCTTGATAAAAACTCTCAATAAAATAGGTAGAGAAGAGAAATTTCTCAACATAATAAATGGCATCTATACAAAACCAATGGTCAACATCATTCTTAATGGAGAGAGGCTGAAAACATTCCCCTTGAGAACAGGAACAAGACAAGGATGCCCTTTATCACCACTCCTATTTAACATTGTGCTGGAAGTTCTAGCTAGAGCAATAAGACAAGAAAAAGAAATAAAGGGCATCCAAATTGGTAATGAAGAAGTTAAACTACCCCTCTTTACAGATGATATGAAACTATACATAGAAAACCCTAAAGACTCCATGAGAAATCTACTGGAACTAATAGAAAGATTCAGCAGAGTAGCAGGATACAAGACAAACATGCAAAAATCAGTTGGATTCTTATACACCAATAAAGAGAATGATGAAAAGGCAATCAGGAAAACAATACCATTTATAATAGCCCCTAAAAAAATAAAACACTTAGGAATAGATCTAACCAGGGATGTAAAAGACCTATACAAAGAAAACTACAAAACACTACTGCAAGAAACCCAAAGGGATCTACAGAAATGGAAAAACATACCATGCTCATGGATAGGCAGACTCAACATTGTGAAAATGACAATCCTACCCAAAGCAATTTACAAATACAATGCAATCCTGATCCAAATACCAACAACAGTCTTCAAAGAGATGGAAAAACTAATCATTAACTTTATATGGAAAGGGAAGAAGCCCCGGATAAGTAAAGCACTACTGAAGAAGAAGAATAAAGTTGGAGGACTCACACTACCTGACCTCAGAACTATACAGCTACAGTAGTCAAAAAGCCTGGTACTGGTACAACAACAGATACATTGACCAATGGAACAGAATTGAGAACCTAGATGTAAATCCATCCCCCTATGGTCACCTGATCTTCGACAAGGGCCCGAAGTCCATCAAATGGGGAAAAGACAGTCTTTTTAACAAATGGTGCTGGCAAAACTGGATATCCATCCACAAAAAAAATGAAACAGGACCCATACCTCATGTCGTATACAAAAACTACTTTAAAATGAATCAAAGACCTGAATATAAAGCCTAAAACTATAAAGTTCATAGAAGAAAAAATAGGACCAACGCTACAGGCCCTAATACACGGCATTAACAGGATACAAACCATAACCATCAACACACAAACCCCAAAAGATAAGCTAGATAACTGGGATCTTCTAAAAATCAAACACCTATGCTCTTCAAAAGACTTCACCAAAAGAGCAAAAAGAGAACCTACAGACTGCGAAAAAATTTTTAGACAGTACAAGTCAAAGGTCTAATCTCCATAGTCTACAAGAAAATCCAACACCTTTACAACAACAAGACAAATAATCCTATTAAAAAATGGGCAAAGGAAATGAACAGACATTTTACCAAAGAAGACATTCAAATGGCCAACAGACACATGAGGAAATGCTCACGATCACTAGCCATTAGAGAAATGCAAATTAAAAACACAATGAGATACCATCTAACCCCAGCATTACCGGCATGAATCAAAAACACTTTAAATAACAAATGTTGGAGAGGCTGCAGGGAGATTGGAACTCTTACGCACTGCTGGTGGGAATGCAAAATGATACAACCATTTTGGAAAATGATATGGCGCTTCCTCAGAAAGCTAGAAATAGACATACCATTCGGTCCAGCAATCCCACTCCTAGGAATATATCCTAGAGAAATAAGAGTCGTCACTCGAACAGACATATGCACACCCATGTTCATGGCAGCATTGTTCACAATAGCAAAACAATGGAAACAGCCTAGATGTCCATCAATAGATGAATGGATAAACAAACTATGGTACATACACACAATGGAGTACTATGCAACGAGAAAGAACAACGATGAATCTGTTAAGCATCTCATAACATGGTGGAAACCGGAGGACATTATGCTGAGTGAAATAAGTCAATCACAATAGGACAAATACTGTATGAGACCTCTATTGTAAAAACCCATGAAAAAGTTCACACACAAAATGTTACAATCTTTGTTGGTTACCAGGGATGGGAGGGGTGAGGGGGGGAAATAGTAAATAGGCAATAGATAAGTGGTATCTTGGGTGAAGGGTGAGACAGTACACAATACAGGGGAAACTAGCACAACTTGTACAAGGAAAGGTCATGGAAGCCCCATAGGCACATCCAAACTCCCTGAGGGACTGAATTGCTGGGCGGAGGGGTGTGGGGACAATGGTTTCGGGGAACATCTAGCTCAATTGGCATAACACAGTTTATAAAGACAATGTTCCACATTCTACCTTGGTGAGTAGTGTCTGGGGTCTTAAAGGCCTGTGAGTGGCCATCTAAGATACTCCCCTGGTCTCATCCCTTCAGGAGCAAGGGAGAATGAAGAGAACAGGATACAAGGAAAAGATTAGTCTGAAGGACTAATGATCCACAGCTAACAAGGCCTCCACCGGACTGAGTCCAGTACAACTAGATGGTGCCCGGCTACCACCACTGACTGCTCTGACCAGGATCACAACGGAGGGTTCTGGACAGAGCTGGAGAAGGGTGTAGAACATAATTCTAACTCACACCAGATTTACTGGCCTAAAGGAGACTGGAGAAACCCCGAGAGTGTGGCCCCAAGACACCTTTTTAGCTCAGTGGTGAAGTTATTTCCAAGGTTCACCATTCAGCCTGGGAGTGGACAGCCCCGTAAAACCAAATGAGACTAATGAGGTATAGTAGTCCAATGACAAGGGCCAGAAGGCAGAAGGGACAAGGAAGCTAGTGATAGGGAACCCAAGGTTAAGTAAGGATATTGTTGATGTGTTGTGAGATTGTTAACCATTGTCATAGGGCAACATTTGTAGTAACTGTTAAATGAGAAACTATTTTGTTCTGTGAGCCTTCATCTTAAGTGAAAATAGGAGCACAACTGGAAGAGGGTAGTCAGTGTCACTGAACTGTGCATGTAGAAATTTTTGAAATGGTGTATCTTTGGCTATGTGTATTTTCCCCAAAAATAAAAGGTTGAAAAGTTAGAGGGTTGACATTCTGGGGTTGTTAACCAATGCCATAAAAGAATATGTGTACTACTGTTTCATGAGAAACTATTTGTTCTGTAAGCCTTCACCTGACGTACAGTAAAAAAAATAATAATAACCGTAGTGAGAGCACAATACGTAGAGCCAGAACAGTCAGAGTTTTAATCCTTGCCTATATGGCTTCAGCACATTTCCTTCCTGCCTGCCTGGAGTTTTTCTCACCTGTAACACTAGAATTAGAATACATACCAGAGAGGGTTAGTGTGAGAATCAAATTAGATAACTCAGGAAAAGCTTTTATCCCAGTACCTGGCAAGAGGTGAATGCCAAAAATGGCTATTATTGGAAGAAACTTGGGACTCCCGCAGAGTTAAAGGATGGCATTTTTTACAAGGCAATGGAGGAAATAGAGACACATAAAAACTATCCAAGGTTTGTCAGCAGATTAGGCAATATCTTTTCTGCTTTCAAGTTGACTATTTTCTCTCTCCTTCATTGTCACCTCAACCACACATTGCTCTGATTTTATATAAACCAAGTGTCCCAACAGTGAAACCTGTGGAAATGAAACATTTAATGATATTTCCAACTTTAAGAAAGATTTCAGTCAGGCAGCTCAGCACTGGGCAATGCTTTGCATTGATGCAATGGATGCAGAGTTCCTTCCCAGCACTGAAGCTTTTAGAGGAAAAGTCTGAGCAGAGGAGAAGGCCAGGGAAGCTGGACAGCTTCCCAGACCTGGCCAAGTCAAGTCTTTCCAGTTCCACTGCATCATTTTGTTTGAAATAAATTCCTAGACTATAAGATTCTGCCACATACGGAAAAAAGTTCCAAAGCCTCATATAAATGTTATTTGGTTGATGAGCTTCTTTACCACAGCCAAAGCTGTCTTCCTCAACATCAGTATAAATGATCAAGAGTTGACTCTGGTTAAATAGAGGAATATTTTAGAAACATCATAAGCAATGTTCTTAAGATTCTATCATACCTCATCTTAGAATGGCTAAATACCATCTAACTTAAATACCACCTCACTTGTTTTCTTTCTCTATCCAAGCATGGGCTACAAATCACGTTTATATAGTAAAATGATGACTCGCCCCCATTAGTTTGTGGTTACCTTTAGAATGAGGGCTGTCTCTTATTAAACTTTATGTATACAGTGCCTGGCACAGTTGCTGGAACTTAGTAGGAACTCCAAAAAATGTGTTTAGGTATTGAGCTGATAATATTCTGCATGAGCAGGTAAATGTAAGATTTATCAGAAGAACAGTTTTGTATGCAACAAAAATACTAACTAGTTAGAGCTGTACAGAGGTAAGCAAATATAAACTACTAAAGCACTAATGCATACCTCCTCTAAACATTTATTGAGAACCTACTATGTGCCACATATTGTGCTAAATGCTAGAGATACAAAGATGAACACGGCATGCTTGTTGCCTTCATGAAGTCCAGCCTGGTAGGAAAGGAGCAGGTCTTGGTCAAGGTTCTTGCTTGCAGATAATAGAATCTAGCTAATTTAAACTGAAAGGCATTAATGAAAGTTTATAAATATCTCACAAAATTGCTGGGAAGGGACAGACTCTCGGCTGAGCTTCCAGGACTGCAACAAAGACAAGCTGCTTTTGCCACAAACAGGAACTTCTGAACAGGAAACCATCACCACTACTTTTGGCATAACCACACCACATCTGCCATTATCCTAGCCAGCAGAATGGATGATGGTCCATGGCCTCTTTTCTCATGAAACTTAGATCTGACTCCAAGTCCTGCATGGGTGTATCTGACTGGCACAATATAAATCAATACCTCCATCCTGTAGGTAGGCATTTTTTGATGGGAATGTGGAATTTATACTTGGGGGAACTATCTGAATGTGGAGAAGCTCTTCAGAAGATGCGAGGCTGCTGTGAATGATAACAGCCCACTATAATAAATAAATAAGCAGCTACAGTACAAGGTGAGAAGGATCTGACAGATATACACACAGAATGTTTTGGGATTACAGAAGAAGTTTTAATAATTTAGCATGATAGGGCAACATGGAAGTTAATGTCCTGAAGTGGGCCTTGGCTGACTAGGGTTTAACCAGGCAAACAAGGGGAAGGAGAAGATATCCCAGTGATATTCAACTTTCAAAAAAATATGCAAGTAATTTGGAGAACGAGTTGGCTTTGTGCTATGTACCAAAGATACAGCTGTGAGCAAAAAGACTCATGCCTTTCCTTCATGGATCTCACAGTCCAGGGCAACAGGAGGAAAGTTGTAAAGATTTTGCTAGGAGTCCCTGGGTGGTGCAAACAGCTAACGTGCTCACTGCTAACCAGGTTGGAAGTGCCTTGGAAGAAAGGCCTGGCAATTGACTTCTGAAAAATCAGCCATTGAAAACCCTATGGAACATAGTTTTAGTCTGACACACAAGGGGTTGCCATGAGTCAGAGATGACTCAAATGGCAACTGGTTTATTTTGCTAGAAGGCAGAATACACTTGGCACGACAATCATAGCATTGTGCTGAGGGAAGTGCCAGAGGCAGCCATATTGTCTTCTGCCCTCACCTTGGCTGTGTGGACCTTGAGGGTACAGTGACCTGAGGACAGTTAATCCATGTCAGCCAGTGACCTCTGAGCTGGCATGTGCAAAGCTTTTCCCAGAGACAATGGTGACCAGCTGGCAAAATTCCATTCTCTTTAAGGATAGAACTGGGGAGTGGGGGGAATGAGATAGTTCAGCAGTCAATTAATGGAACTAGAAGCAGAAAAGACTCATCTGCACATCAGATAACAGGAGCTAAGACAGGCTAAGAGAGAACCCAAGTTTTGGGTAAAGAGAAGATACACAATCCACAAGGCCTAGGACAGAGGCCCTGGCTAGAGGACAAGGGAGTTAAGTGGAATGGCAGGAACAATCGAAGCTGAGGCAGAGACTCCGTAATGGCAGAGGATCGATAAACTCCTGCTAAGGAGGGCAGTGAGAGAACTGGGCCCAAGAGCTGTGCGGGATCCTTCCATTTCCGGAGCTTTGTTCCAATCTCTGCAAAGCCTAGCTATGTGGCTGTGCCTTGCTCCTGGGAGGGCCTGCCTTTTTAATTCCCACCTGCCTCCTGAAAACCCCTACCATCCTGTGAGGTAGCATCCAGCAACTCTGTTCCACACATGAACGAAGACAGTGGAAAGTTGAAAGACCTGGAACTTGGCCCAACCGTCATGCAACGGGGAAAACTATCTTTTTTAAAATGAAAAAAGGAAACCAGAGTTAAACACTAATTGATAACAGTTGAAATTTAGATTCAGTCATATTGAATTTGTACCTATATGTTTATTTCTTACCAAAACGCTTTGTCATGTTTATTGACTTGAGTCTCTATGAAAATAAATGAGTAAAATAATGTGTGCTATTATCACACCCTCCCACTCCAACAGCCTCTGACCCTCTCTGGAGATGCAGTTTGAGAGCTGAAGGGAGCTGGGGTCACCAGTAACACAAATAACAGGAATGCAAGCTTCATTTTATATTTTTCAAGGAAACCTACTTTATATCCAGAACAATAGAGTCCTTCTTTCTTACCCTCAGCTTGTAGTAAAATGCTAAACACATACCCCTTGCTCTTAAATGCACATTGATTGATAACACTTAAAATCAAAGGATGTTTCAATAAGTTTTTGCTTCAGTGTCAAGTTAGGTTTGAAAAAAAAAGGCTCAGTGTTACTGTCCTAAATGGTGTAGTCACAGCCCATTAGAGTTTCCCCTTAGCAGGAGGAGTTTATTGATCCTCTGCTGTTCCTGAGACTCATCTTCTGCTCTTCCTGAGAAGGGGAGGGGCCTTCAGGGGCCTGGTGGAAGCTGAGATAATCAGAGATGGGAAGCCAGGAGAGAAGATGGTCCCTTTCCCAGGAGGAACCAGAAGACCAAAGGACCAGGTGAGGACCAGACCAAGTGTTGGGCAAGCAGGGAGTTAGAGAGATATGACTGGAGCTAGGGCAGGGGTAGTATATGCATTCGTTCGTTCATTCATTCATTCATCAAAGACTTACTGAGAGTGAAGATATAGGACTAAATGACAGTCCCCGTTCTTAAATTGTTACAAGCTAGGGAGTCATGCCAATAGAGTGTTCTTTACAAGGTGATATAGAAAGGAAGAGTCTAGCCTTATCAAATGAACTGGGAGGAATGTATGGATGACCCCTCAGTTGGCTAGCTGTATACATGTATGAGCTTTAGCTCTGCCTGACAGGACCAGGCTAGGGAGAGGTGACTGGCCAAAAAGAACCCAGACACTGGTACTCCACGCAGAACATCAGTTAAGCTGGCTGGTCAACGTGATAGAAGTCTGTTATTATCACTGTAATTATTAGTTAAGAGCTATTCAAGCTGGATTTCAGAAGAGGACATGGAACCACGGATATCATTGCTGATGTCAGATAGATACTGGCTGAAAGCAGAGAATACCAGAAAGATTTTTATCTATGTTTTATGACTATGCAAAGGCATTCGACTGTGTAGATCATAACAAATTATGGACAACATTTCAAAGAATGGGAATTCCAGAACACTTAATTGTGCTTAATTAGGAACCTGTACATAGATCACGAGGTAGTCATTCGAACAGAACAAGGGGATACTGAGTGGTTTAAAGTCAAGAAAGATGTGCATCAAGTTGTATCCTTTCCTCATACATATTCAATCTGTATGCTGAGCAAATACCAAGAAGCTGGACTCTATGAAGAAGAACGGGACATCAGGATTGAAGAAAGACTCATTAACAACCTGCATGATGCAGATGACACAACCTTGCTTGCTGAAAGTTGAAGAGGACTTGAAGCACTTACTGATAAAGATCAAAGACCAAAGCCTTCAGTATGGATTACACCTCAACATAAAGGAAACAGAAATCCTCTCAACTGGACAAGTAAGCAACATCATGATAAATGGAGAAAAGATTGAAGTTGTCAAGGACTTCATTTTACTTGGATCCACAATTAATGCCCATGGAAGCAGCAGTCAAGAAATCAAAAGACACATTGCATTGGGCAAATCTGCTGCAAAAGACCTCTTTAAAGTGTTGAAAAGCAAAGATGTCACCTTGAAGACTAAGGTGTGCCTGACCCAAGCCATAGTGTTTTCAACTGCCTCACATGCATGCAAAAGCTGGATAATGAATAAGGAAGACCGAAGAAGAATGGACTCCTTTGAATTGTGGTGTTGGTAAAGAGTATTGAATATACCATGGACTGCCAAAAGAATGAACAAATCTGTCTTGGAAGAAGTGCAACCAGAACGCTCCTTAGAAGCAAGGGTGGCAAGACAATGTCTCACATAGTTTGGACATGTTAGCAGGAGGGATCAGTCCCTGGAGAAGCACATCATGCTTGGTAGGTAGAGGGTCAGTGAAAAAGAGGAAGACCCTCGAAGAGATGGATTGACACAGTGGCTGCAACAATGGGCTCAAGCATAACAACGATTGTGAGGATGGCTCAGGACCGGGCAGTGTTTTGCTCTGTTGTACATAGGGTCACTATGAGTCGGAACTAACACAATGGCATCTAACAAAACAATATCTTTTATTGAATGCTTACTATATGTGCCAAGTTCTCTCTTTGATTACTTCGTTTAATCCTTAAACAAACCTATGAGGTAGGAGGTGTTGCCCCTATTTTATAGATGAGGGACACTGAGCCTTGGGGAGGTTAAGTTACAAGTCAATGTCACACAGCTAGCAAATGTGAGGCCAGGGATTCTAGCCCAGGTCGGTTTGGCTCCAGACCACTGCTCTCATTAACATGAAGGGCTCTGTTCACATCTAATGTGGGCTGGTTCTGAGCCCTACTGTGATGGAAAGAACACCTAAGATGTGAACGTACTGTGTTTTCACAGACGCTGGCATCAGTGGCTCTGCAGAGGGGTTTGAAAAGAGCAAGGGGTGGATGGCTCTCTGAGATCTTGCCTCCCACCAATATCTGTGTAAGATGTTTTGGCCCTGAACTAAGTTCAGAGGATGGACACAAAACAGAGGGTGAGGGAGAGGCTAGAACAATAAAGACTGTTCTAGATTCACAGGATTCAGAGTTTTCCTTTCAACAGAGAAGGCTGCGGAAATAGGGTCGAACCTTGCTGAATGGAGCATGGTCAAGTAGTAGGAAATTAAAAGACTCATTGTTAACCACACAGAGGAGCAACTGGTACTAGTGGCGAAACGAAAATAGAGAAGGATGTCTATGAGACCAGGGAAATAAGACTTAAAGAGAGAGATTTGTTATGGATGCAGTTGGTTTTACCTTCAGCAATTCCCATCTTCACTGAGGCTCTGTTCTTTACTCCTAATATCCTGTTCCATGGGGGCATTTTATTGAATGCTCACTATGAAAAAATAGGCTCGTTTAAATAAAATTTAACAGTAATGTGATAATCAATCTTGGAACTGGAAACTAGAGGGCCAATTTGTCTTGGTTGATCATGTCACCACTTAGATGCTGAGCAAAATCCTCCCCCACCATCTTTCCCTTGATTTCCTACTGAGACCACTGCTGCTCCTGCGCTCAGCAAGTGTGCATGGGGCACTGCCTCCATGGCAGGTACAGCGTGGGTGGCAAAGGCAACTCCAGGCTGGACCTTGCTTTCTGGTGCCACAAGGGCTCCGAACACGATTTGGACAGAATGCTGTAGGAGTCCAGAGAAGGCAGCAAGGCTTCCACTGGAGGCAATCAGGGCAGGCTTCATGGAGGGGGTCACATTCAAGCTGGACCCTGCAAGGACACCTTTTTTTTAATCATGAGAGGAATATCCAGGAGTAAGAGAGAGTTTGAAAATGGAAGGGAGGGAAGAAAGGGAAGGTGGTAGGGTGGAGCACAGGACAGGGAACTGGGAGAGGGGGAAATGGGAACAAGGACTAGGGGTTGTTGTTGCTGTTAGGTGCCCTCAGGTCAGTTCCGACTCACAGCGACCCCACATACAACAGGCGAAACACTGCCCAGTCCTGCGCCATCCTCACGATCGTTGTTATGCTTGAGCCCATTGTTGCAGCCACTGTGTCAGTTCACCTCGTTGAGGGTCTTCTCCTTTTTTGCTGACCCTCTACCAAGCATGATGTGCTTCTCCAGGGACTGGTCCCTCCTGATAGCACGTCCAAAGTGTGTGAGACAAAGTCTCACCATTCGTGTTTCTAAAGAGCATTCTGGCTGTGCTTTTTCCAAAACAGATTGTTCGTTCTTTTGGCCGTCCATGGCATATTCAATATTCTTCGCCAACAACACAATTCAAAGGCATCAATTCTTCTTCGGTCTTCCTTATTCATCATCCAGCTTTCACATGAAGAATGAGTTAATTTTACAAAGACTATTTGCAATGGCCTATTAAAACTGCCGGAAGTCCCCAGGTGGTGCAAAGGGTTAATGTGCTCAGCTGCTAACCAAAGGTTAAAGGTTTGAGTCCACCCAGATGCCCCTTGGAGGAAAGACCTGCTGATCTACTTCTGAAAAATCAGCCATTGAAAACTCTGTGGAGCACATTTCCACTCTGACATACATGGGGCTTCCATGAGTTAGAGTATACTCGACAACAACTGGTTTTATTAAAACTGCCATTTGTTCTTGCCATTGCATTCTGGTTGTGCATTTGGGCCCTGGCGTGGGAGGAGTTAGCAAAGTCTTTTTCCCACATCTTCCCCAAATAACCTCCATTAAAATATCTTTTGCTTTCAGAGTCACTCCCAGTAACTTCTACTAGTGTATAGATATAAATACAGATATATGTATATATAAGGAGCCTGGGTGGCACAGTGATTAAGCTCTGAGCTGCTAACCAGAAGGTCAGTGGTTCAAACCCACTAGCAGCTCCAAGGGAGAAAAGACCTAAGGAATCTGCTCCATAAATACTACAGCCTAGGAAACCCTATGGGGCAGTTCTACTCTGTTCTATAGGGTCGCAATGAGTCAAAATCAATGACACACAACAACACACATATACATATTTATACACACACACACATATATACACACTTATATATATACATACGTACATACACATATATACACATATACATACATATATACGTGTATGTACACCAGTGTATATATGTATATACCAAACAAACTTGCTGCCTTCGAGTCGATTTCGACTCATAGTGCCTCTATAGGACAGAGTAGAACTGCCCACAGGATTTCCAAGGAGCGGCTGGTAGATTTGAACTGCCTACCTTTTGGTTAGCAGCCAAGCTCTTAATGATTGTGCCACCAGGGCTCCATACATGTATGTATTTTTTTTTAACTCCCCTAAGCAATGATTCTTAAACTTTAGCATGCATCATCATCACAGATTGCTGAGCCCACCTCCAGATTTTCTGACTCAGTTGGTCTGAGGTGGGCCCCAGAAGTTGCATTTCTGACAAGTTGATTCTGCTAGTCTGAGACCATGCTTTGAGAACCACTGATCTAAGGTACAGTTAAAGAGGGCCTAAGGACAGGGCTTAAGGAGCCCTGGTGGCACAGTGGTTAAAGCATTCTGCTGCTATCCTAAAGGTTGGTAATATGAACCCACCAGCCACTCCAAACCTACTTTCTGCTCCAGGGGAGAAAGATGTGGCAGTCTGCTTCTGTAAGAATTTGCAACCTTGGAAACCCTATTGGGCAGTTCTACCCTGTCCTATAGGGTCAACGGCAGTGGTTCTGGTTTTGGTTTAAGGACAAGTAAAACAATCTGAGTAAATGGAAAACATGTTTGTCTTTGTCAGATTAACAACCGTATTATTCTTTTTTAAGAGAAATCACACCAAATTAGATGAGCCTGGCCACAGTCCTAGGCCTCTCCAAGCAATTCTACGGCTTCAACAATGAAGATAGACTGCAGAGCCTAGGAGCACGCTTTCTAAGGAGGCAGTGCCTGTTTGCAGGACTCTGAGCTGAAGGAGGCCAGAAAGTGGGGTGCCCTGGTCTCGGCAGCCGTTACACTTTATATGCTCAGCAGCCTTTTATTGATGCCCTCAGCCTTCATGCCACTTGTGGCCTGAGGGCATCATCAGTAAACTTGTACTTAAATACCTCCCTCACCCAGATGGTGGGGCAGGTGGCACCAAAGGAGTTACCATAACAAGTGCTGCACCTGCTCACCAGGGCCACCAGGTCCTAAGTGAAATCTGCTCTAGAGTCCAGCTGGTGGTGACCTCCTGGGCCTCTCTGGAAACCTGCTTGTTTCCTGCAGAGGAGAGTCTCCTCATCTAGACACCTTGCTGTCTGCTCCTATTTGCATTTTGTTATCCCCTCAGTTGTTCAGCCTCTGGGACTACCCAGCTGGGAATTTATTTTCTGTTTATGATTGCTTTAAAAAAAGAAAGAGTCTTTCACAATAACCTTCTAGAAGCTTAGGAAGCAGGCGCCATCTGACAGCTCATATTTGTACAAAAGAAAAACCTTTGAAATGTATGTTAAGGTGGTAATTTCCTTCATGTTTATCACAGAGAATTTCTAAAGCAGTAACATTGCTCTCTCTTTCTCCAATAAACTCATTAGTCTGCAGTGGGCATTTTATTTGGAGCAAATGGGTAAAGGATAGGGAGGGGCAAGGCTCAGGTAGAAGACTCCTTTAGAAACACATTTTTAAAAAAATACCTATTTAATCTTTGCCAAGAAAAACCACCAGATATGTAGAGTATCATGTTAACAGTAGTTATCTCAAGTGGTAGAACTATTTATTCTTTATTCTTGTGTGTATTTTATAGTCAGAAGAAAACGTCCTTTAAAAATTAATTTTAGAGATAAAGGTACACTAAAAGGAAGACCAGTTAACACAACTATTATTGAAATGAAGAAGGATCAGTAGCTGGAAAATATGGCTTTGGTGACAGAAATGACACCGGAGCTCACATGATAGAATTTTGCAACACCAGCGACCTATTCATTGGAAATACCTTTCTGTAACAACATAAACGGTGACTATACATGTGGGCTTTGCCAGCTGGAATACACAGAAATCAAATCAACTACATCTGTGGAAAGAGACGATGGAGAAGCTCAATATCATCAGTCAGAACAAGGCCAGGGGCCAAATGCAGAACAGACCATCAATTGCTCCTATGCAAGTTCAAGTTGAAGCTGAAGAAAATTAAAACAAGTCCACGAGAACCAACATACAACCTTGAGTATATCCCACCTAAAATTAAAGACTATCTCAAGAACAGATTTGACATATTGAACACTAACGACTGAAGACCAGACAAGTTGTGAGATGACATCAAGGATATCATACATGAAGAAAGCAAAAGATCATTTAAAAGACAGTAAAGAAAGAAAAGACTGAAATGGACTTCAGAAGAGACTCTGAAAGTTGCTCTTGAACACTGAGTAGCTGAAGTGAAGGGAAGAAATGATGGAGTAAAAGAGCTGAACAGAAGATTTCAAAGGGCAGTTCAAGAAGACAAAGTAAAGTATCATAATGAAGTGTGCGAAGACCTAGAGTTAGAAAACCAAAAGGGAAGAACACAGTCAGCATTTCTCAAGCTGAAAGAACTGACGAAAAAATTCAACCCTCAAGTTGCAATATTGAAAGATTCTATGGGCAAGCTATTGAATGACGCAGGAAGCATCAAAGAAAGATGGAAGGAATACACAGAGTCACTGTACCAAAAAGAATTGGTCAACGTTCAAACATTTTAGGAGGTAGTATATGATCAAGAACTGATGATACTGAAAGAAGTCCAAGCTGCGCTGAAGGCATTGGTGAAAAACAAGGCTCCAGGAACTGACGAAATGCCAACTGAGATGTTTCAACAAACAGATGCAGTGCTGGAAGTACTCCCTCCTCTATGCCAAGAGATTTGGAAGATAGTTACCTGGCCAACCGACTGAAAGAGATCCATATTTGGGCCCATGCCAAAGAAAGGCGATGCACCAGAATGCAGAAATTATCAAACAATATCATTAATATCACATGCAAGTAAAGTTTTTATGAAGATAATTAAAAACATGGTTGCAGGGAACTGCCAGAAATTCAAGTCAGATTCAGAAGAGGACATGGAATGAGGGATATCATTGCTAATGTCAGATAGATCTTGGCTGAAAGCAGAGAATACCAGAAAGATGTTTACTTGTGTTTTATTGACTATGCAAAGGCATTTGACTGTGTGGATCATAACAAATTATAGATAACATTGCAAAGAATGGGAAATCCAAATGCTTAATTGTGCTCATGAGGAACCTGCACATAGACCAAGAGGCAGTCATTCAAATAGAGAAAGGAGTTACTGCATGGTTTACAGTTAGGAAAGGTGTGCATCAGGGTTGTATCCTTTCACCATACTTATTCAGTGTGTATGCTAAGCAAATAATCTGAGAAGGTGGACTATATGAAGAAGATTGCAGCATCAGGATTGGAGGAAGAGTCATTAACAACCAGTGATATACAGTTAACACAACCTTACTTGCTGAAAGTGAAGAGGACTTGAAGCACTTACTGATGAAGATCAAAGGCCACGGCCTTCAGTATGGATTGCACCTCGACATAAAGAAAACAAAAATCCTCACAAGTGGATAAATAAGCAACATTATGATAAACAGAGTAGATATTGAAGTTGTAAACGATTTCATTTTACTTGGATCCACAATTAACACCCATGGAAGCAGCAGTCAAGAAATCAAACAAGGTATTTCATTGGGCAAATCTGCTGCAAAAGATCTTTTAAGTGTTAAAAAACAAATATGTCACTTTGAGGACTAAGGTGCACCTGATCCAAGCCATGGTGCTTTCAATCACTTCGTATGCATTCGAAACCTAGACAATGAATAAGGAAGACCAAAGAATTAGTGCCTTTGAATTATGATGTTGGCAAAGAAAATTGAATACGCCATGGACTGCCAGAAGAATGAACAAATCCCTCTTGGGAGAAGTACAGCCAGAATGGCCCCCTTAGAAGTAAGGATGGTAAGACTTCATCTCAAATACTTTGGACATATTAGGAGGGACCAGTCCCTGGAGAAGGACACCATGCTTGGTAAAGTAGACAGCGACAAAAAGGAAGACCCTGAACGAGATGGACTGACACAGTGGCTGCAACAATGGGCTCAAACATAGCAACAATTGAGGGAGTGGCACAAGACCTGGCAGTGTTTTGTTCTGTTGTATATATAGGGTTGCTATGAGTTGAAACCAACCTGACGGCACCTAACAACAACAGAATAGGCAAAATCATTGAAACAAAAGTTAATTAGTGGTTACAAGTGGTAGGAAAGGAGGGGGAGTAGGCATTATTGCTGAAGGGGCACTGGGTTTCTGTTTGGGGTGATGTAAAAGTGTTGCCAATGGACAGTGCTGATAGTAGCACAACATGGTGATTGTAATTAATGTCATTGAATTGTACATTTTAAAATGGTTAAAATGGCAAACTGTATTTTTACATGAATGACATGAGCATTCTGCATTTATTTGCTGGCTGCACCCTCCCCGCGAGGTACCCTCACAAGCTCCGCCATGCCATTCCTCTTCCACATGTTGCTGTAAAAGTAATTAGCATATCACAGTTACAAAAATACCTCAGAGGGAAGGGTGCGGCCAACAAACAAACACAGAAGGCATGTGTTATTTGTGTAAAAACACGATATTTTACCACCACAAAAGTTTTTTAAATCACTTTTAGGTCCCACTGCCTTTGGGGTGGGGTGAGCATGGAAATCGTGATGAACTCTTTTATGGATTGAACGTGTCCCCCCAAAATATGTGTTGGAATCCTAATCCCTGTCCCTGTGGGAGTAATCCTGTTTAGAAATAGGGTTTTATCTGTTGTGTTAATTAGACCATGCCCAAGTAGGGTGGGTTCTAAACCTAATCATTTCTGAGTTATAAAAAGAGCAGTTTAGACACAGAGATGTTCATACATGGGAGTGAACATAGATGGAAGGGAAGACAGACAGCATGTGAGGATTGTCTATAAACCAGTAGACTGAAGACTACCCAGGACTAACTACAAGGAAGGAATCAACATGGCCAAGACCTTGATTTGGACTGTTAGCCTCCAAAACTGTGAACAAATAAATTTCTGTTCTTTAAATCCATCAGCTTGTGGTATTTCTGCTATAGCAGCACTAGGAAACTAAGACAGGAGAGAAAGTGAAATAAAAGAGAGCCCATGGGCCAGAGCAAAGGAGTTCAGGAAAAATAAGTGTTGGCAGGTTCCTGAGGGATCTGTTCCTCCAACTAAAGACAAAAAAATTACAATTTTAGTTCTGAAATGAGGACTGGGCTTTAAATCAAAAGACAAAAAGAGGGAAACGTTGGAGGGAAGGCAGGGGTGCCTGGGTTTGGAGGCGCCCCCTCCGTGACTTTTCAGGTCCACCCTGGCCCTCCTCATTCCTGGGAAGGCAGGGGCATCTCCTCATTCCCAGTTCACAGGTCCTCATCTTCCTCTAGTCCATGCTTACCAGGAATGCCTTTTTAATGGAGCAAATATCCTCTATGGTTGGGTTTAATAATTTTGCTGAATAAAGCTCTGGCCTGGCATCTTCTCTGAAAGTGATCTGAGTTTCTTTTCCTTTCTGCCATGGGTTGAATGGTGCCCCCCAGAAAGATATTTTCAAGTCCTAATCTCTGGTACCTATGAATGTGACATTATTTGGAAGTAAAGCCTTTGAAGATGTCATCAGTTAACATGAGCTCATACTGGAATAGCGTGGATTCTAATCCAATGACTCATGCCCTGGTAAAAAGAGAAGAGACACTGGCCCACAGGAAGAGCGTCAGTGACGACAGAGGCAGAGATTGGAGTTACGCAACCACAAGCCAAGGAACTCCCAGAGCCTCCAGAAACTGGAAGAGAGACAAGGAAGGATCTTCCTCTAGAGCCTTAGAGAGAATGTGGCCCTGCTCACACCTTGTATTTGGACTTCTGGCCTCCAGAACTGTGGGAGAATAAACTGTTGTTTTAAATCACCCAGTTTGTGCTACCTTGTTACAGCAGCCCTTGGAAACTAATACACTTGGCTTTCTTCTTTTATTCTCTTTCTTTTCATTGACTCTTTGCAGGAGGTATTAGATCCCTTGCTGATGGAGCCATAAAGTCTTCGCTTTCTTGGTGTCCCTCTTTTCCTTCTCACCTGCTCAGCTCAGCTCTTACTTTCCACATCTCAGACCCGACTTCAGACATCTAGGTAGTTATGCTTTCACCCACCTTTGCATTCTCAGTCACCAGAGCGAGCCTCTCTGCACTGCAGGCTTTAGGGTTTGGTGCCCCTCTCTCCATACATTTGTTGTCAGTGTTCTCTAGGGATCTTTCCTACACTCTTGGATTAAAAATGCCCTATAAAAGTTGTTGTTGTTGTTGCTAGGTGCCAGCAAGTCAGTTCCGTCTCATAGCGACCCCATGTACAACCGAACAAAGTACTGCCCTGTCTTGTGTCATCCTCATGATCTTTGTTATGCTTGAGTCCATTGTTGCAGCTGCTGTGTCAATCCATCTTGTTGAGGGTCTTCCTTTTTTTCGCTTACCTTCTACTTTATCAAGCATGATGTCCTTCTCCAGAGACTTGTCCCTCCTAATAACATGTCCAAAGTATGTGAGACAAAGTCTCATCATCCTCGCTTCTAAGGCTTCTAAGGCTAGTGATGGTCAATTAATAATTAAAAAAAAGATACATTAACACAATGACATCTCATTTTCCACCTACCAATTAGCAAAGATTTAAGAACGATCAATTTAAGAATTTAAGTCTATGGAATAACAGGCTTAAATTCTCTCCTATGTGTGTAGATACAACATTCCTGGTGCAATTTGGCAGTGGGTATATATGGCTTGAAGACTGTGCCATACAACTTGTCCTAGTAATTTCACTTCTGGTAATTAATCATAAGGAGATAATCAGAGATGCTGACAAACAATTATGTACAAGATGTTCATGAAAACATCATTTATATTGTTTTTAAAAAGAACAAAAACAGGGGGCTGACTAAGCAAATGGATAATAAATGAATACAATGGAATACTATGTGATTATTAATCACACAGCAGAAGCATATTTAATAACAGAAAATTGTTCGTGCTATATTGTCAAATAAAGTAAAGCCCCTTTCTAAAGAGTGTAGCCAGCTTGCCATGCCCACAACCCTCTCTTGAGCAAGTAACTACCAGCATCTGCTTGTGTTGGTGACATGTGGCACCTTCCCCTGCTCCCATCACCCTAGACCTGAGGTCAGTGCACTAGACAACTAAGACAAAATCAGCTTTATCTCAAAAATTTTTTTTATTGCAAGTAAAAAAGAACCCAAACCAAACAGGCATAAGAATAAAAGGTATTTGATTGGCTAATAACCCAAAAGCAGGGTTGGATTCAGTATGGAAACCATCAAGTAAGAGCAGCCGATCTCTTAACCACTGCACCACTCAAAATGGATCATAGAGTTAAATGTTAGAACTAAAACGATAAAACTCTAGAGGAAAACAATGGTTTCTTAGATAGGATACCAAAAGCACAAGAGAAAAAAGAATAGATAAATTGGACTTCATCAAAATTAAAAACTTTTGTGTTTCAAATGACACCATCAAAAAAGTGAAAAGACAGCCCATGGAATGGGAGAAAATATTTATAAATCATATACTTGATAAAGGACTTATATCTAGAATATATAAAGAATTCTTACAACTCAACAATAAAAAGACAACTAATTTAAAAATAGGCAAAGGATTTGAGTATATATTTTACAAAGAAGATACACAAATAGCCAATAAGCACAAGAAAAGATGTTTAACATTATTAGTCATTAAGAAAATGAAAACCAAAATCACAAAATACCACTTAAAAACCACTAGGATGGCTAAGACAAACAAAGACAGAAAATAACAAATGTTGGTGAGTATGTAGAGAAGTTGCAACTCTCATATACTGCTGGTGGGATTGTAAAATGGTGCAGCCACTTTGGAAAAGAGTTGGCAGCTCCTCAGAAAGTTAAGCACAGAGTTACAATACGATGCAGCAATTTCACTCCTAGGTATTTGTTATCAGTTGAATTGTGTCCCTCCAAAAATGTGTGTTAACTTGGCTAGGGCCATGATTCCCAGTATTGGATAGTTGTCCTCCATTTTGTGATCTAATGTAATTACCTATGTGTTGTAAATCCTAACTTCTATGATGTTAATGAAATAGGATTAAAGGCAGTTATGTTAATGAGGCAGGGCACCATCTTCAGGATTAGGTTGTATCTTGAGTAAGTCTCTTTTGAGACATAAAAGATAGAAGTGACCAGAGAGGAGAGGGACCTCTTACCACCGAGAAAGAAGTGCCAGGAGCAGAGCATGCCCTTTGGACCTGGGGTCCCTGTGCTGAGAAGCTCCTAGACTAGGGGAATATTGATGATGAGGACTTTCTCCCAGAGATGACAGAGACAGAAAGCCTTCCCCTGGAGTTGGCAACCTGAATTCAGACTTCTAGCCTCCTACACTGTGAGAGAATAAGTTTCTGTTTATTAAAGCCATTCACTTGTGGTATTTTTGTTATAGCAGCATTAGATGACTAAGACAGAATTTATTCAGGAGAAATGAAAAAAACTACACAAAACTTGCATACAAATGTTTATATCAGCCTTACTCATAATAGCTAAAAAGTGGAAACAACCCAAATGCCTGTCAACTGATGAATGGATGAAGAAAATGTGGTATATTCATATATGTTGGTTTCCTAGGGCCACCATAACATATTACTGCAAACTGGGTGGCTTAAAACAGGAGAAACTTATTCTGTCACACTTCTGGAGGATAGAATTTTTAAATCAACGTGTTGGTAGGGCCATGCTCTCTCTGAAGGTTTGTCTTAGTTCTCTAGTGCTGCTATAACAGAAATACCACAAGTGGATGGCTTTAACAAACCAAAGTTTATTCTCTCACAGTCTAGGAGGCTAGAATTCTGAATTAGGGCACCAGCTCCAGGAGAAGCCTTTTTCTCTCTGTTGGCTCTGGAGGAAGGTCCTTGTCATCAATCTTCCCCTGGTCTAGGAGCTTTCAGCACAGGAACCCTGGTTCCAAAGGATACACTCTGCTCCCAGCACTTCTTTCTTGGTAGTAGGAGGTCCTTCTTCTCTCTGCTCACTCTTCTCTTTTATATCTCCAAGGAGATTGACTCAAGATGTAGATTGGTCCTGTCTCATTAACATCATAGAGGTAGGATTTACAACACAAAGAAAAATCACATCAGATCACAAAATGGTGGACAGCCACACAATACTGGGAATCATGGCCTAGCCAATTTGACACATATTTTTGGGGACACTATTCAACCCATGACAAGGCTCTAGGGGAAAAATCTGTTCCATACCTTTGTCTTACTTCTGGTGTTGCAGACAATACTTGGTGTTCATTGGCTTATAGATGCATGACTCCGGCCTCTGCCTCCATTTTCACCTGAGTTGTCTGTGTGCACCTGTCTCTGTGTCTCTTCTCTTCTTATAAGGATACCAGACATATTGGATTAGGGCCCACCCTAATCTAGTATAACTTCATCTTAACTTGATGACATCTACAAAGACTATTTCCAAATAAGGTCACAATTATAGGTGTAGGGGTTTAGGACTTCAACCCATCTTTTTGTGGGAGACACAATCCAACCCACAACACCATGCAATGGAATATTACTCAGCTCTAAAAAAGGAATGAAGTACTGATAAATGCTGCAACATGGTGAACCTTGAAAACTGTATGCTAAGTGAAAGAAAACAGGCACAAAATATCACATATTATGTAATTCTATGTATACAAAATGCCCAGAATAGGAAAATACTTAGAGACAGAAAGTAGATTAGTGGTTGCAAGGGGCTGGGGCCAGGAGGACTGGGGAGAGAATTTGTTGTTTCAGTTTGGGGTTATGAAAATGTTCTAAAATTAAGTTGTGGTGATAGTTGTGCAATTCTGTGACTATACTAGAAGTGACTGAAATGCATACTTTAAAATGGTGAATTTTATGGTATGTGAATTGTATCTCAATAAAGCTTTTATTAAAAAGACAAACCAACAAACAAGGAAGTCAGTGGCAAAAGAATGTGGGAGTAAACTGAGGGCATCACCAGAGGTGCTGAGCTTGGAAGTGTGGGGAGGGCTGGGGATGGATGGAAGTGGGTGGAGGGGGGACAGGGGTGTCAATGAGGATAGCACTCAGTGCAAGGATCCCATTCAGCCTCTCTGGCCATGGACTGCTCCACCACCTGAATTCCTTGAACTCTTGTGGTATTCTGGGATATTTTTTTAAAAAAACATAAGATAATTGGGGACCAATTATATCTTGTAAATCCATCTGATGCTTTTTTTTTTTTTTTTAAATAGGCTTTATTTTTTAGAAGAGTTTTAGATTCACAGAAAAATTGGGAGCTAGTACAGAGAGTTCTGTTTACCCCACACCCATTTTTCTCTATTATTAACATCTTACTTTAGGATGTGTGGTACATTTGTTACAATTAATGTACCATGATTGATAAATTATTAACTGAATCCATACATTATTCAAATTTCCTTAGTTTTGTCCTTTCTCTGTTCCAGAATCCCATCCAGAATATCCCATTACATTGATTTGTCATGTCTCCTTAGGCTCCCTTTGGCTGTGAGTTTCTTAAACTTTTCTTGTTTTTAATGAGCTTGACAGTTCAGTGGAGTAGTTGTCAGGTATTTGTAGAATGTCCCTCTATTGCAAATCTTCTGATGTTTTTACTCATAACTGGACTGGAGTTATGGTTTTTTGGGAGGAAGAACACACAGAGATAAAGCGTCATTTTTATCACATATCAAGGGTGCGTATTATCAACATGACTTACCACACAATTAACTGACTGAGGTAGTATTTCTCAGTTTTCTGCACTCTTTTTCCCCCTTCTCGCACTGCACTGTTTGGGAGGAAGTCAGTATGCACAGCCCACACCTGAGGAGTGGGAAGTTAGGCTCCACCTCCTTGAGGGCAGAAATCTACATACATCATTTGGCATTTTGCTGCAGGAGAGATTTGTCTCTTCTCTCCCTTTTGTTTATTCAGTTATTTATATCAGTATGAACTCAAGGATATTTATTTTATACTTTGGGTTATAAACCAATACTACATTTTTTATTTTGTTGCCCAGATTGTTCCAGCTTTGACTATCAGGAGCTCTTTCAGTTGACATATCCCAATCCCTGTGATTGCTTTGTTTAGTTTTTTCCTTTTCTTGAGCACTTTCTTGCTTTCCGGCAGTACAAGAAGAGAATCTATTTTTTTTTTTTATTACAAAAAATTTGAACTACACAGAAAAGTAGAAAGGATGGTACAAAGAATCCTCACATACTCATCCCTTAGATTAAACAACTGTTGACATTTTTTGGCATATTTACTTCATCTGTTTTTATTTTTGTCTCTAACAGATAAAATATTTTAAGATAACCATAATATCACTCTCCCACTCAACAAAATGAAAACTAATTCCTGAATATCAACTAATGCAATCCAGTGTTTAATTTTCCCTGATTGCTTAAAAATGTATTTTTAGAATTGGTTTCTTCAAAATCAGGTTTACAATATATGTGGCTGAAATGTCTCCTAAGTCTTTTAAAATCCATAGTAGTTTCCCCTCTTCTTTCTTCCTTTCCTTCCTTTCTTTCATTCTTTCTTCCTGATCCCGTTTATTTGTTGAAAAAAGTTGGATCATTTATCCTGTAAAGTCTTTAGCATTCTAGATTTGGCTGATTGATTCATGGTGTTAAGATATTCATCCACTTCAATATTTCTTATAAACTGGAGTTAGGTCTAGATGCTTGATCATATTTTCCCCAAAGTTAAAAAATTAATAAGGAAATCTACACCCTGACTCAATATTTTAATTTTGGCAACACTTGTCTCTATCAGAAGTGAATGTCCTCCTGGACCCAGGTCCTGAAGGAGGAAGGGCGCTGGGTTTTAAGGCCATGAAGAACTCATTGCCAGGGATGCTGAGTGCAAATGCCAGGGGAGATGTAACCGGGCTAGTATTTTATTAGGACTGTGATTGTTTTTGCTAGTGCTCTGCTTACCAAGTTCCATAGATTTTTATGGACTATCCCAACTCTATTTTTCCCATAAGCCCTGTTATTTTTAGCATGCCATTTTATAGAACGCAGGGTTTTTAGAAATGTATATATGATGTTATCGCACAAATGCCAGTACATCTTTATTGAAAAGAACAGTAGGGAATCAGGACCAAACCTAAAAAAAACAAAGCCATTGCCTCCAAGTCAATTCTATCTCATAGGACTGAGCAGCACTGCCCCATAGGGTTTCCAAGGAGCGGCTGGTAGATTCAAACTGCCAACCTTTTGGTTGACAACGGTAGCTCACGGTAGCTGGCAACCACTGCGCCGGAATCGGTGTAACGCTGGAAATCTCTGGACATTTGGGTGTGTACGTCCAAGGACTTCCTCTTCTGTTTGCGTCACCACAACTCATGGCAATCTTCTTGAAGGGACTTCTGGAGTCAGTGGCTGAGTCCCTACTCCCTTTCAGCATCTTCCCGGGTGGTCCTCAGGGAGGGGTCCTGGCTGGAGCGTTAGTTCTGGTCCTTGCCTGGCGGGGACATGCCTGTGTTCACGGCTAGCCAGCGTTAGAGTCTCCTGGCTCTGCGTTATTCACTCCCCCAGGTCCCGCCCCTCAACCAGGACGGTAAAACCAGTTTCCTTTACAGCATATTATGGATCAGCTGCCTGACTGATCCTCTGGACAGCTAATTGAGCACCTTCATCTGCCATGCAAGAAAACAGCTTTTGGAAATGTTAATTGATGATGCTGAGGCCGGGCACTGACAGACCACACCCAGGCAGCAGCTGGTACATTCTAGGCACTTCTGTTCCCAGGCAAAAAGGCAGATGTATTGCTGCTTTGGGAGTCTTTTTAATGATTCATTTCTTGTGCTGAGAGAAAGGCCTTTTCTTTTAGTTTCCTCTGTTTCTTTATTTTTCTCCCCCTCCCCTGATCAATTTTTCAACAAGTGACTCCAAAGTCTTGGTGCCACTGAGAAGATTCTATTTAAAATGTATATCTTATATCAAAATAGGCTTTACAGTACATTTAGGAAGATGAGCATTGGTGGAAGGCCATTGTGAAATCAAACGACAGTTAGCTAACAGAGCTCCAGAAAAAACTGCTTTGTATGATATGGACCTGTCATCACACTTTTCCATCTGGGCACCCCCACCTCCTGCCTGCGCCAAACACCAGTGTGGAGGCACCAGTGACCTCCTTTGGGCATCAGGACTGCCCTATGCAGCTTTAGGTGAGCATCCCCAGGTAGAGTCTCGAGCTATCCTCTGGGCAGGGGAAACTGTGTGTTGGTGGGGGCGTGTCGCAGACTCTAGCTGGGGCGGTGTCAGCAGTGGCCACCCCACTGCCGCATGTTCCACGATAGAGGAGTTTCCACATCTGCGGATGACTATGGCTTGGTTTGTGCCTTGTCCCTACAGACTCCATCTTGGCTACAGTTCCATACACGAAGCTCCAGGAGGGTTTCCGTAGTGCTTGACTCTAACAAGGGGAGGACTAGAAGCGGGGATCAGAACTTGGGATGAACATGGACTTAATTCCCCCTGCCCCTTCCCTTCTTGGGATTCCTCTTTCTTTTAATTCACTTCCTCTATTTTTCTGGATATGCCACTCCCTCCCTCAGAAATCAAGTCTCAAGTTCCTTCTTGTGCCTTACACATTTCTCAGCTTCCAGAAGATTCTGGAGCTGGGTAGAGAGGAGGGCCAGCTTTAGTTTCCTGGGTGGAGGCCAGACCACCAGATTGAGAGTGGGCTTCAGTCCAGTCTCCCCCACCAACTGACTGGGCACCTTAGGCAAATGACAGGCATAAACAACCTGGGTTTGCTCATTATAAAATAGAGATAAAATGAGCCCATTTCTCAGGCTTGCTGGAGTATTATGATTGGTTCACTGCGAGGTGGCTATTATTGCCGTTAGTTTCCAGAAGGGTATTCCCAGTTGGTTCAGCTGCAGCAGCCCCTTTCCTACAAAGTCAGACTCGAGGCTGTGGTAGTTGAAGGGTGGCTGGGGTGGTGAACCTACTCGGCCCTAACTTCCCAGCCAGCTTCCAGGGTCCCCCCTTAGCCCCTCCAGGAAGCCACCGTGTTGCTATTATCTTTCATGGGTCTGCTGGACTTGCTGTTATTTCCATAGCTTCCTCTTTCAGTAAAGACCCAGGGTCCCTCCCCAAGTCTGTAGACCAAGGGAATTGGGGTCCTGGTTGAACCCCAGGCCAAGCAGCCCATAGCTGCCATTCCCATCTTCCAGCTCTACCAGTGCCTTCCAGAGCCAAAGGAGGTCCTTTTCTAATCTTTTATAAGTTCACCCTGACTTTCAACTCACAGGGCCTGGGGAGGTATTAGTGGAGGTGTTAGGGATCAAATATATGTTGGGATCCTAACCCCTATACCTGTGCGTGTAATCTGATGTAATGTGATGACTTTATATCTAATGCAATGTGATGTGATCACCTTCCATAATGCAGTCTAATTTAATATAATCAACCAATTAGCTGAAATCATATCATTGTAGGGTGGATCCTAAACCTGATCACTTCTGAGTTATAAAAAGAGCAGAATACACACACACACACACACACACACACACACACACACACGGGAAGAGAGACACCATGTGAGGATCATCTACAAGCCAAGGAACCAGGAACATCTAGGACTACCTACAAGGATGGAATCAACACGGCTGAGACCCTGATTCAGACTTCTAGCCTCCAGAACTGTGAGAAAATTCTTTAAAGTCACCCACTTGTGGTATTTGTTTTACAGCAGTGCTAGGTGACTAAGATAGGAGGGATGGCTAGAGGGGGAGTGGGGCAGGACATCTGGCAGCTCTACAAACTCAAAACTGGCTCCTTCAGGATTTCCAGTTCAGCTGCATGAAAATAAAGTTTTATGGGGTGGAGGGTGGAAGAGAGGAGGATATTTCATTATCTACAAAATTCCTCTTGGGACTAGAGGGTCAATGCTACAATGCGTCTGATGAGATTTCTCTTCCTCTGGGGAGTTCAATTTATTTGTGTGTTCCCCAGAAATTTTGTCCGGAACCCAGGCCAGGTAATAAGGCAGCCACTAGAGTATGTCAGACGTCACTGAGACCCACATTACTTCAGAGAAGCTTGATTTGGGGGACAGGAAGCAATGCGTTTTATCCAAATCAACTTTGCTGAAGAATGGCGTGCCCTACCATCCCCTGAGGTCCCAGGAAGCTTCTGCAGCAATTCTGGGTCCACTTGGTATACATGGCTTTTTTATTTATCGACTAGCAAAATACTCCATTTTTCAAACCATTCTGGGTTCCTCCACAGATAAAATGGAGGCAAAACTCAAAAGGAAAATTAAAGCTTTAACACAGTCTTGCAGACTTCTGCTTCATTTCATTGTAAATTGAGTACAATAAAACACGATATCAGCAGCCTGCATAAAGCAGCTGTATAATTTTTTTTTTTTTTTTGCAAGGAACTAATTCTGAGGTATAAGACTTCTCACCTAAGAGAAGTCAAATGGCAGTGGATGGACCCATACACCAATTATGTCTTCCTTTATATCTTTGGCTTGAACTCTAATTTGCTTACCGTTTAATGAACATCAGTTCTTGCTGGGAAATACCTAAGTACCTGAGAGACCGAATGCTTAGGCAGTCAAATGCTCTCACTCCCAACACTGATCTTCAAACCCTCTGCATTCTAAACAGACTTCTAAAAGAGAGGGGCCCCCTAAAGGCTTGTGAATCACTTTTGAGCAGTAACTGCACACTTAAAAGCCATGATCTGGCAGGAGACTTGGGTTGTGCTAAAAGAAAGAAAAAAAAAAAAGGAAAGGTTTTCTTAGTTTAGGTGTTGTTACCTGCTGTCGAGTTGGTCCCAACTTATAGCAACCAATGGATTCCAAGAACGGAATCAGATGGCTGCGATCCATAGGATTTTCATTGGCTGATTTTCAGAAGTAGATCACCAAGCCTTTCTTCCTAGTCTGTCTTAATCTGGATGCTCCACTAAAACTTGTTCATTGTCATAGTAACACACAAGCCTCCAGTGACAGATGGGTGGTGGCTGCGCATGAAGTGCATTGGCTGAGAATAGAACCTGGGTCTCCCACGTGAAATGTGAGAATTCTTCCATTGAACCACCACTGCCCACCCCCACCCCAGCCCCCACACCACCAAGTTTACATACTAGGCGTGAACTGCCAGCTTCCATCATTGCCTGATGCAAAAGATGTAAATTTTACAGCCATAAGCTTCCCTGACTTTGGTTCTCCCAGTTTCCCCAGGAAGACTTGGTTACTTTCTTCAGGCGTTTTCTCTTCATCTCTGAAAATTCAGTAAATGAACAGCAATGGAGGCAGGGGAGGCGGTTTCTAACCTGACCTGGCAGTTCCCATCCCACAGTTCCTACCCGTGTTAACACTTTCCTTTTGACACGTTACCTCTCTAACTCCTTTTTAACCCTTTGAACACTTTATTCCAGGAATGGTGATGCTGAGATTACTTTAACAGCAGATGGTCTCAGTTTATATAATTATAATATGAACGTTGGTCATTTGTTTCACCTGCTGACTTCTTAAGCCTCAGTGTTTGAGATGAATGACCTGGAGGCCTTGCCAAAATGTAGATTATGATTCAGCAGGTCTGAAATTCTGCATTTCCAAGGAAGTCTCAGAGAAGGCTGATGCTTCAGCTGGCCCAGGGACCACACTTTGAGCAGCCAGAAACTGGCTGAATTTAGCTGATTCCATCCTCCTTACAACCTATCAGGTAGATATTCTTTTGCAGATGAGGTCATTGAGACACAGAGTTTAAGTGACTTACTGGATATGACCTACCTGTGAATGGCAAGACTTGAATTTGATTTAATTCAGTCTGACTCTTAAGTGCATAGCTGCTACTCACACTGCCTTCCTGGTTAGGAGCTACAGCTGCTAACCAAAAGGTTGGCAGTTTGAATCCACCAGCCACTCCTTGGAAACACTATGGGGCAATTCTACTCTGTCCTGTAGGGTTGCTATGAGTCAGAATCGACTCAATGGCAATGGGTTTGGTTTTTGGTTTACTCTTGTGAAAAGGTACATATGACATGAATTTCGTACATTGAGCTTAATCAAGAGAATTCTGTGGTGAGTCCTTATTAAAACGAATAAACCTGGGGGACTTCTGGCAACTGGCTAGGCAGAAGCAACACCCTGACCCTCCACAGCAAAGATCTGAAAAACTAAGCCAAACAGAGAAAACAGCAATCCTGAAACCCTAAACATCAAATGAAGAGGTAAAGAACTCAGCCAAGCACCAAATGGAATAAGAAACTGACACAGAACAGAGAGCAAGGAGACATACATGCAGAGGTCCCCTATCAGCTAATGCAGCACAGATCTGCCATCTTGGACTCCTATCGGAGACCAGCAATCAGGGGTATGAGAAAGCAGCTGCATGGAGCTTCCAGCAGAAGACAGAACAACTGGTAAACAGCAATATACGCTTTCCCACCTCCTCACCCTTCTTCACTCCCACTTGGCCTCCTCTGCTTCCTGCAGCCGCAGTCTCTTGGCCAGGAAGCACTGGCTGCTTGGATTCCACCTACCTGCACTGGCCAACTCCCTGAGTGCCATTTGTTGCCTGCTGGTGTTGCTTTTTTCCGCTTCTTTTGATTTCTTCCTTACCTCTCACCACATCTCCCTCCTTTCACTCAAATACCTGGCTCTGTGAGCCATCTTTGCTTCTTCCTGAGGGGCTGTGGAGCTCTGCTCCAGTGTGGAACTGCTTCACGGTCCGTGCTGCCACACTGGTGGGATCCCGGGGCTTTTGTTTGTTTGCTTGATTTGAATTGTTTGTTTGGTGTCCTTTTCTTTCTCAAGTTGGGAGCCCGTTCTGGCTAGGCAGTGCTGCATGGCTTGGGACCTTCCCCCTCAGCTTGCGCAGAAGTGCAGAGGGATCCCTGAGAGCATTTCGTTTTTTGTGTTTTATTTGGGGGAGGTTCTCGTTCTTTTTTTTAAATTTGTTTTGCTTTCTTCACCCTCCTTTTCCCTTTTTGTCTTTCTTCATTACTCAGTTTATCATCTCTCTATACCTTCCTTCTCTTCCTGTCCCCTGAATACCTGGTGCTGAGTGACACCTCTATGTCTTCTAGCCAGGCTGTACTTCAACACCTGGGAACAACTTCCCCAGACCTCGTAGCCACACCGGGGGGATCCCTGGGAGCTTTGCTTTTCTTTTTAATTTTTATTTATTCATTCTTTTCTTTTCTTTTTTTCTTTCTTCTTCCCCTTTTTGCTTTTCTCCATTTCATAGTCTCTCATCTCTCCACTCCAACAGCAAGCTCCTTTAGCGCTCTTTTTCATTTGTTTGTATGTTTTTGGCTCCTGTTCCTCTCTCCTCTCTCCCATACCCATCTTAGCTCCACACATCACAATCTCCCCCCCATCCTGCCTACCTGCACTGTGCACTTAACATCACACTGCCAAGCAGCACAGTCACGGCCTACCAGAACCTACCCTACACTGATTACTGACCTGCCCTGGTGGCTATAGTAAGTGCCACAAACAACCCAACCCAATAACTCCTCTTCAGCTAGACCTGCCCTGCTTTACCTTATCTGAGCAACTGACCATGCCAATTGGAGAAGGAGGTGAGAAGTATCATGCACACAGACGAGCAAACAACAAAGAACACACTGCCCGCCTGCTCAGACATAGCCAAATTAAAAAAAAAAAAAAAAGGATGAAACAAACAACTATACAATCAATAAACACGAAAAATAACTACTGAATGCCTGAAGACAGCAGACAATATCAAAACATTTACAAAAACAGGACAGGATGGTTCCAGGAGGCGTCCAAAATAAAACACCAGATGACTTTCCAGTAGAAGAAAAGGCACTAGAACTACCTGATAGTGAATTCAAATTTCTAATACTCAGAATTATCCAAGAGTTGAATCAAAAAGCAGACAAAAATGAGGGAAAAAATAGACAAATTCATGGAAAAAGCAGACAAATACATGGAAAATACGCACACAAAAAAATGGAAGAATCCAGGAAAATAATGCAGGAACAAAATACAAAAATAAATTCACAACTAGAAATTATACAAAAACAACAATTAGAAGTACAAAAGATAAAAAACGAGATTTCAGAAATGGACAGTGTCATAGGAGGGCTGAGGAGCAGATTTGAAACAGTGGAAGACAGGATCAGCAGAATTGAAGACAAACACTTGGATACAACTCTGTTTGAGGAAAACTCAGAAAAAAGAATGAAGAAAAATGAGGAAACCCTGAGAAGTACATGGAATACAACCAAAAGCAAAAATCTGCCAATGATCAGAGTTCCAGAACAGAGGGAGAAAACAGAAAACACAGAGAGAATCACTGAAGAACTGCTGACAGAAAACCTCCTTAATATCATGGAAGATGAAAAGTTGGCCACCCAAGAAGCCAATGAACCCCATATAGGATAGACCCCAAAAGAAAATCACCAAGGTATATCATAATCACACTCACCAAAACCAAAGACAAACAAAGAATCCTGAGAGCAGCTCGTTAAAAGCAAGAAGTCACATACAGAGGAGAAACAATAAGACTAAGCCTAGATTATTCAGCAGAAACCATGCAGGCAAGAAGGCAATATGGGATGACATATATAAAACCTTGAAAGAAAAGAATTGCCAGCCGAGAATAATATATCCTGCAAAACTCTCGTTCAAATATGATGGTGAAATTAGGACATTTCCAGATAAACAGAAATTAAGAGAATATGTAAAAACTAAATCAAACTTACAAGAATTATTAAAAGGAGTCCTTCAATCTGAGAACAGATAACTTCAGCTCACAGGCTGAATCTAGGATGCAGATCTGTACCAGCCAGATACCAATCTAGGAAATGAATTCTCAAGGACTCTCCAAAACCAAAAGAAATGCAACAGGGAATCAGAGCAGTTAATCTGTAAATGACAACGACATCAGAAAAATAAAAGAGGGAATAAACGGTGTAGGTCTAGAACCTTCTAATGGAGAGGAAGGCAAGGCAATACCAAGTAATAATAGACTGCTTCAACCTTAGAAAGATAAGGGTAAATTTCAAGGTAACCACAAAGAAAGTTAACAAACATACTCATAAAAATAAAAAGGAAAAACATAAAGTCACAGTAAAAACAAACCTACAAAAACAAAAGAAATGAAAAAAAAAATCCACAAACAAAAGGAATTCAGCACAGGAGAGTAAGAGGAACAAAGAAAACATCAGCACCACAAAAATAAGCACCACAAAATGACAGCAATAAACTCACACCTAACAATAATTACACTGAATGTAAATGGCCTCAATGCACAAATAAAGAGACAGAGAGTGACAGAATGGTTAAAAAAATCAGGATACATCTACACACTGTCTACAAGAGACAAACCTTAGAGACAAAGACATGAATTTATTAAAAATCAAACAACCAAAAAAGAGCAGGAGTGGCAATACTAATCTCAGATAAAATAGAGTTTAAAACAAAATCCATCATAAAAGACAAAGAAGGACACTATATAATGATTAAGGGGATGATCTGTCATGAAGAAATAACCATAATAAACATCTACGCACCCAATGACAGGGATCCAAAATACGTAAAACTCTAACAGTACCAAAAAGAGAAATTGACAGTTCCACAATAATAGTAGGAGACTTCAACACACCACTCTCAGTAAAGGACAGAACAACTAAGAAGAAACTCAGCAAAGATACAGAAGACCTAAAGGTCACAATCAGCCAACTTGACCTCATAGACATATATAGAACACTCCATCCAACCGCTGTAAAGTACACATTCTTTTCCAATGCACATGGAACGTTCTCCTGAATAGACCATATCTTAGGCCACAGAGCAATCCTCAACAAGATCCAAAACGTTGAGATAATTCAAAGTATCTTCTCTGACCACAATGCCATCAAGGTGGAAATTAACAACAGAAAGAGCAAGGAAAAAAAAAAAATTACATGGAAACTGAACAACACCCTGCTTACAAACCACTGGGTAATAGAAGAAATCAGAGATAGAATCAAAAAACTCCTAGAATCAAATGAGAATGAAAACACTTCATACCAAAACCTTTGGGACACAGCAAAGGCAGTCCTCAGAGGACAATTTATAGCAATAGATGCACACATCAAAAAAGAAGGGACAAAAATCAAAACTTTAACTACACAACTCAAACAAATAGAAAGAGAACAGCAAAAAAAGCCCACAGCTACCAGAAGAAAGGAAATAACAAAGATCAGAGCAAATATAAATGAAATAGGGAATAGAAAAAAACAATAGAAAGAATCAACAAAACCAAAAGTTGGTTGTTTGAAAGAATCAACGAAATCGACAAACCACTGGCCAGACTGAAAAAAGAAAAACAGGAGAGGATGCATATAACCCAAATAAGAAATGAAATGGGCCACATTACAACAGACCCAACTGAAATAAAAAGGATCATAAGAGAATATTATGAAAACCTAGAGGAAATGGATAAATTTCTAGAAACCCACTAACTACCCAAACTACAACAAAGTGATGTTGAAAATCTGAACAGACCCATAACAAGAGAAGAGATTTAAAACGTAATAATAAAAAAAAAAAAAAACCCTCCCAACAGAAAAAAAGCCCCAGCCCAGATGGCTTCACTGGAGAATTCTACAAAACATTCAGAGAAGAGCTTGTACCAGTACTACTCAAACTATTTCAGAACATAGGAAAGGAAGTGACACTTCTGAATTCATTCTATGAAGCCATCATAACCCTGATACCAAACCAGGCAAAGACGCCACAAAAAAAGAAAATTACAGACCACTATCTCTCATGAATATAGATGCAAAAATTCTGAACAAAATTCTAGCCAATAGAATTTAGCATCATATCAAACAAATAATACACCATGACCAAGCAGGATTCATACCAGGTATGCAATGATGGTTCAACATTAGAAAATTAATCAACATAATCCACCACATAAAAGGAAAGAAACGAATCACATGATCATCTCAACTGACACAGAAAAGGCATTTGACAAAGTCCAACACCCATTCCTCTCAATACAATAGGTATAGAAGGGAAATTTCTCAACATAATAAAGGGCATCTATGCAAAACCAACAGCCAACATCATTCTTAATGGAGAGAGGCTGAAAACATTCCCCTTGAGAACTCAAACAAGACAAGGATGCCCTTTATCACCACTCCTATTTAACATTGTGCTGGAAGGTCTAGCTAGAGCAATAAGGCAAGAAAAAGAAAAAAGGGCATCCAAATTGGCAATGAAGAAGTTAAACTGTCCCTGTTTGTGAATGATATGATACTATACTATAGAAAACCCTAAAGACTCCATGAGAAATCTACTGGAACTAACAGAAAGATTCAGCAGAGTAGCAAGATACAAGATAAACATACAAAAATCAGTTGGATTCCTATACACCAATAAAGAGAATGATGAAAAGGCAATCAGGAAAACAATACCACTTATAATAGCCCCTAAAAAAATGAAACACTTAGCAATAGATCTAACCGGGGATGTAAAAGACCTATACAAAGAAAACTACAAAACACTACTGCAAGAAACCCAAAGGGATCTACAGAAATGGAAAAACATACCATGCTCATGGATAGGCAGACTCAACATTGTGAAAATGACAATGCTACCCAAAGCAATTTACAATACCACGCAATCCCAATCCAAATACCAACAATATTCTTCAAAGAGGTAGAAAAACTGATCATTAACTTTATATGGAGAGGGAAGAAGCCCTGAATAAGTAAAGCACTATTGAAGAAGAAGAATAAAGTCAGAGGATTCTCACTACCTGACCTCAGAACCTACTATACAGCTATGGTAGTCAAAACGGCCCGGTACTGGTACCACAGATACATTGACCGATGGAACAGATTGAGAACCCAGATGTAAATCCTTCCACCTATGGTCACCTGATCTTCGACAATTGCCCAAAGTCCATCAAATGGGGGAAAAGACAGTCTTTTTAACAAATGGTGCTGGCAAAACTGGATATCCATCTGCAAAAAAAATGAAACAGGACCCATACCACACACCACATACAAAAACTAATTCAAAATGGATCAAAGACCTGAATATAAAGCCTAAAACTATAAAGTTCATAGAAGAAAAAATAGGACCAACGCTACAGGCCCTAATACACGGCATTAACAGGATACAAAGCATAACCATCAACACACAAACTCCAAAAGATAAGCTAGATAGCTGGGATCTTCTAAAAATCAAACACCTATGCTCTTCAAAAGACTTCACCAAAAGAGTCAAAAGAGAACCTATAGACTGGGAAAAAAATTTTTGGACAGTATAAGTCAGACAAAGGTCTAATCTCCATAATCTACAAGAAAATCCAACACCTCTACAACAAAAAGACAAATAATCCTGTTAAGAAATGGGCAAAGGAAATGAACAGACACTTCACCAAAGAAGACATTCAAGTGGCCAACAGACACATGAGGAAATGCTCACGTTCACTAGCCATTAGATAAATGCAAATTAAAACCACAGTGAGATACCATCTTACCCCAGCATTACCAGCATGAATCAAAAACACTTTAAATAACAAATGTTGGAGAGGCTGCAGGGAGATTAGAACTCTTATGCACTGCTGGTGGGAATGCAAAATGATACTACCATTTTGGAAAATGTTATGGCACTTCCTTAGAAAGCTAGAAATAGACACCATACGATCCAGCAATCCCACTCCTAGGAATATATCCTAGAGAAATAAGAGCCGTCACACAAATAGACATATGCACACCCGTGTTCATGGCAGCATTGTTCACAATAGCAAAAAGATGGAAACAACCTAGATGCCCATCAACAGATGAACAGATAAACTATGGTATATACACACAATGGAGTACTACACAACGATAAAGAACAATGGTGAGTCTGTGAAGCATCTCATAACATGGATGAAACTGGAGGACATTATGTTGAGTGAAATAAGTCAATCACAAAAGGACAAATATTGTATGAGACCTCTATTGTAAAAACTCATGAAAAAGTTTACACACGAAAAGTAAGAATTTTGTTGGTTACAAAGGATGGTGAGGTGGGGGGTGGAATACTAAATAGACAATAAATAATTGGTATCTTTGGTGAAGGGTGTGACAGTACACAATACTGGGGAAGCCAGTACAACTTGTACAAGAAAAGGTCATGGAAGCTCCATAGACACGTCCAAACTCCCTGAGGGACTGAATTGCTGGGCAGAGGGTTGTGGGGACCATGGTCTCAGGGCTAGCTTAACTGGCATAACACAGTTTATAAAGACATAGCGTCTGGGGTCTTAAAAACCTGTGAACAGCCATCTAAGATACTCTACTGGTATCACCCCTTCGGGAGCAAGGGAGAATGAAGAGAACAAGATACAATGAAAAGATTAGTCCAAAGGACTAATGGACCACAGCTACCAATGCCTCCACCAGACTGAGTCCAGTACAGCTAAATGGTGCCCGCCTACCACTACTGACTGCTCTGACCGGGATCACAACACAGGATTCTGGACAAAGCTGGAGAAGGATGTAGAATAAAATTCTAACACACACAAAAAAGACCCGATTTACTGGCCAGAAAGAGACTGGAGAAACTCCGAGAGTATGGCCCAGGGACACCCTTTTGTCTCAGTGGTGAAGTCACTTCAAAGGTTCACCGTTCAGGTGGGGATTGGACAGCCCCATAAAACAAAATGAGACTAATGCGGCACAGCAGTCCTGGGACAAGGACTGGAAGGCAGAAGGGGACAGGAAAGCTAGTGATAGATAAGCCTAGGTTGAGTAAGGACATGTAGTAGGGTTCTTAACCATTGTCATAGGGCAATGTGTGTACTAACTGCTTAATGAGAAACTATTTGATCTGTAAACCTTCACCTAAAGAACAATAAAAAAAATTTTAAAAAAACCAAACCAAAACAAAACAAAAGAAAAACGAATAAACCATTTCTACCATTTCTTAGTTTATCCACTTTGTCAATCAAGGTTTGCTTACAGCCGGGTGTGGCTGTGCTGCTGTGAGGAGCATCTAACCTCCACAAGCATTCATTGAGCCCCGAGTTGTAGGCCACACTGAGCTACTAATAGGACAAGGGAGGAGTCGGTGTGATAGAGCTATCTGGTCATGTCTCTGTAATGCTTTCGGCAGCCCCCAAAGAAGCAATTTTCTTTCTGATAACATTGGGTCAGATTACTCAGAACGGATTGTAGGTAGAAGAGGTGACTTTCATATTTCACTTGAAGATGACAAATGGTACTGTGTACCTTCTGGGTTTTGTATCTCCATTTTGTTGAAAAAACCCTGTTGTTATGGATTAAACTATGTCTCCCAAAAAAGCAATGAAGTCATAACCCCTGCATCTATGAATGAATGTAACATTGTTTGGAAGTAGGGTTTTTCTTTTGTTATCAGTTAAGTTAAATGAAAGGAGCCCTGGTTAAGCACAGTGGTTAAGCGCTTGACTGATAACCAAGAGGTTGGCAGTTTGAACCTGCCAGCGGCTCTGTGGGAGAAAGATACGGCAGTCTGCTTGTGTAAAGATTATAGCCTTGGAAATGACTTGACAGCAATGGGATGAAGTTAAATCAGGTCATACTGGAGTAGGGTGGTCCTATTCCTAGTCCTTTCTGAGTGGTTCTTATAAAAGGGAAGAACAGACATGGAAACAGAGTCACATACAAGGGAAAGACAAATACCATGTGATGACAGAGGCAGATGTATCTATAAGGCAGCAAAGGAACACATACCAAGGTTTTGGCAGCCACCAAAAACTAGAAGAGAGGCACAAAGCAGTTCCTCTCTCAAAGCCTGTCTTAGGCTGGGTTCTCTAGAGAAGCAAAACCAGTAAAGCATATACATATATATATATAGAGAGAGAGTCATCAAGGAAATGGCTCACATGGTTGGAGAGGCTGGAAAGTTCCAAGTCTGTGGGTCAGGCTGGAGGCTTCTCCTGACTCACGTAGCTCCAGGGGCTGGCAAACCCAAGGTTGGCAGGTTACACAGCAGGTCTCTGGTTCACAGGCTGCAGAGGCTGACAAATCCCAAGACTGGCAGGTGAGCTGCTAGCTCAAGTCCCAAGAACTGGAGGTCAGATGAACGGGAGCCAGCTGCAAGATCTAGAACAAGAAGCCCAAAGGCCTTTCCAGAAAATCCACTTCTATTAGATGCAGGCCACACCCCCAAGGAAACTCCCTTTCAACTGATTGGCTACCCATAGCAGATCCCATCATGGAGGTAATCACACTATATCAGATCTCATCATGGAGGTGATTACATCATTATATGACTGTCAAACTACATCATAACTACCAAACCACTGAGGATCATGGCCCAGCCAAGTTGATACACAACCTTAAAGATCACAAAAAGCCTTTGGAAGGAAATGACATGGCAATATCCTGGTTTGAACGTCTAGCCTCCGGACCTGTGAAACCATATTTTCCTGTTCTTTAAAACTGCCTTCTTTGTGGTGTCTTGTTATGGCAGCTCTGGGAAACGGAGACACTCTCTTCTCTAACACTGTGTGCTACAGTCCTGGTCCTAAAGGGAGAGGCAACAGTGCACCGAGGCTACATTTGTGGGTTCAGGAGCCAGACTGCCTTGGTTCAAATCCCGGCTTACCTAGTTGTTCTGGGTTTGGGCAAGTCATATACCCTCTCTAGGCCTTAGTTTCCTCACAGGCTCGTTGTGAAAGTTACACACCAATTAATTCAAGCAAGATGCCTGGCATGGGATCATCCCAACAAACATTAGCTGCCACTACCAATAGTGAGTTGAAACAACCTTGCCAAAAAATGTCCCCTGAAAATATGGGTGATGTTTCTTTTTTCCGTACACATCCGGAAGATCAAGTAGCTAATCATACTAATTCTTCCCAGCAGGGAACAAAGAGAAAAGCCCAGCGGCTAGGCACTCTCAAGTTCACAACATCTGGAAAGAATTACTATAAATAGTTTAAAACAGAAATGTATAGGTGGATGTTAGCACTTTTATGAGTTATGCTTTATGAGTTAAACAGTCTTGAGGCTGTTTAAATTAAGACCTCTGATTATAGTGTGCGCACAGGCAACGTTTGTGGAGCCCAGTTCCTGTGCTATAAATGCAGGGCTGAAATGCAAACATACTTGTAAAGTGGAAACACACTTTCATTTCCTAAAGGCCCTCTAATCAAGGCAAAAGCTATTAGTTGATTGCATAATTACTTAGGAATAGAAGTGTAAATAGTGCAATTCATGAATTTGTTAATTGGTCTTCCCTGCTACTGATATTAGCCCAAGCTGGTGTGTTGTTCTCCTTTGTTGATCATCTTAAATAGGCAGATTTCGAATTTGGATTACTCTGGAGTAAGCAAGGGAATAGAATGAAGTAGACAGATATTTTAACACTTTGAAAATATTCCACAGGTGATTTATTTTCCGTAGAAGCGGACACAACTTGAAGGAAGAGAAATATCTATGTTAGCAGATTCTGACTTCTTGCCAGATTTCTGTTCTGTGCACCAATTAGACAGATTGAGGGTTACTGATGTGGGAGTCCACCCCTCCCCCTACGCAGTGGAGACATAAAACAACCAGTAATGTGACAACAAGTAACGCTCGTCGGCAGTCATGCTTCCAGGACTCTGAGTCTCCGTCTAATTTAGTTCTAATTTATCTTACCCATAGCAATGACTCCTTAGCTGAGTGGAAATAAACAGAAACACTAGGATGCATGCAGGCTGAGGCCCAGAGGATGGAGGGTGTCTGTGCGTGTGTGTGTGTGTGAGGGAGGCAGAGGCTTTGGGAAGCACAGTACCAGAACCCCTTTCCAATGAGTTTTAAAGAAATGGCCTCGCCAAAGCAGGCAACTAGAACTCTGTGAGAAGAGGAAGTGTCACAGCTTTCTCCCTGGTGTTTCTTTTCCAACATGGTACCTATGTGGGCACTTGGGCCAACTGGTTGAGAAGCAGCAAACCAACGCTTGAGTGATTCTTCCATTAGAGCCTGGTTAGGAAGGATAGTTAACTAAATTAGATCCTAAGCCTCTAAGGTCTGCTTTAGTAAAAAAAAAAATTCACTGAGGGTAGTGAAATTAGGCCTGATCTGTTCAAACGTATGTTTAAAAATTCGAGGATAAGTCTTACTTATAAATAGTGAGTGATGATTTCAGAAAATTAAGAAGTTACCCACTTAAACAGCTCACTTTAGTCAACAAATAGTGCTTGAAAACAAAACAGCAACAAAAGAACTACCTTGCTAATGGTCTCTCTAGGTCCTTTGAAACCTTCAGGAAGCTTGCTAGGGAGGATTCCAGGTCACCAGCCAGAAAGCCACACAGAAACAAATACAGATGAATAGCCTGTGGCTGTGGGGCCCAAACACCACAAACTGCCAAGTGCAGAGACACGGAATGTCTGTGGTTTGGGGCTTTTGGAAATCTAGATGTGTTCAAAAAGATCAGGTGGCAGCAGTCTTGTCTGTCATTTAGACTTTGGGACAGACTGGAGAACTGAGCTGACGGCAGCCAGCACCCCCATCCAGGCCCCCAAACCAATGGGCCTCTGAGGCACACAGTGGTTCTAGAGCCTTTGGGGAGAGCAGCCAGGGCAGACGAATCCACTGCAATGCCTATGGCTGTTGCAGGCAGGCGTAAGGGTCAGGAGTAACTCACAGTGACAGCACAGCTTGTCGCTGCTAGGCTAGTGTCAGTATCTACACAGACCTATTCACCCTGAATGCTGCCATGTATGACATGGCCTTTGACATTGTGGAATCATGCACTCACACTAAGGATTCCAGATCACAGGACCTAATACACGCAGGAAAACCTTCCAGCTCTCACTTCTACACTTCTACTGGCCCTACCCTGTTGGCCTCTTTAAGATTGTGATCTAGAATTTCAAGGGAAAGACAGTTTTCAAAAAGAGACATCCTGAACTTGCTTTATGAAAAGCTCATTTTCATTTTGCTGAGCAGTATTCCCAAGTAGAGAAAACACTTAAAAAAAAAAAAAAAAAAAAAGACAGGCAAAACACCTGTGGGACAATTTGGAAATAAAATCCAATGCTAGTTAGAAGGAGCCAATGTAAAAACAGGTTGTGGGTGTGGTGGGGTAGGTATGGGGGTGGTGGCTGATATAAGAGGGCTACAACTTCAGTGCATCCATCCACACATGCTCAGACCTGAACCTGAAGCCAAAAGCTCTGGCTCCTGCTAATTTCAGATCTTAATGTAAGTAGGTTTTTGCCTTTAGACTGAGATATGGTGCAGTACTTATGAGCCAGAGATTGTGCTTAGCACATTGCATGCATCATCTATTCAGTCCTCCAACAGCATAATGAGACCTGGATTACTATTGATTATTATTGTGCCTACTGTACAGATGACAAAATGGAGACACAGAGAACCTAGGGGATTGCTTACACACAGCTCCCACTCCTGACCTCTGCTGCAGAACAATGGCAGAAGGAGCACCGCAAACTCTTTGCGACATAAGAACAGGTAACTCCGGTGACTAGTTAGATCAGAGCCCTGTTGATGGATGCTAAACTAGCATGGGTAAAGAAGTCATTATTTCTAAAACCTGCCATATTGTGTGCATGTGTGAGGCTTTAAAAAAATTTATTTTAAATAAAGAGGAAAAACATAAAGTCTCAGTAAAAACAAAACCTACAAAACCAAAAGAAATGAGAAAAAAATCCACAAACAAAAGGAATTGAGCACAGGAGAGTAAGAGGAACAAAGAAAAAGTCAGCACTACAAAATGACAGCAATAAACTCACATCTATCAGTTACACTGAATGTAAATGGCCTCAATCCACCCACAGACGGAGAGTGTCAGAATGGATTAAAAAACAGGATCCATCAATATACTGTCTACAAGAGACACACCTTAGAAACAAAGATGTGAATTTATTAAAAATCAAAGATTGGAAGAAAATATATCAAGCAAACAACTACCAAAAAAGAGCAGGAGTTGCAATACTAATCTCAGATAAAACAGACTTTAAAACAAAATCCTTAAAAGACATAAGGAGGACATGAAAGACAAAGAAGGACACTATATAATGATTAAGGGGACAATCCATCATGAAGACATAACCCTAATAAACATCTGCACACCCAATGACAGGGAACCAAAATACATAAAACAAACTCTAACAGCACTGAAAAGAGAAATTGGCAGTTCCACAGTAATAGTAGGAGAATTCAACACACCACTCTCAGTAAAGGACAGAACACCTAAAAAGAAACTCATCAAAGATACAGAAGATCTAAAGGGCACAATCAGCCAACTTGACCTCATAGACATATATATAGAACACCCCATCCAACAGCTGCAATGTACACATTCTTTTCCAATGCACATGGAACGTTCTCCAGAATAGGCCACATCTTAGTCCACAGAGCAATCCTCAACAAGATCCAAAACACCGAGATAGTACAAAGTATCTTCTCTGACCACAATGCCATGAAGGTAGAAATTAACAACAGAAAGAGCAAGGAAAAAAAAATAAAGTACATGGAAACTGAATAACACCCTGCTTACAAACAACTGGATAATAGAAGAAATCAGAGATAGAATCAAAAAACTCCTAGAATCAAATGAGAATGAAAACACTTCATACCAAAACCTTTGGGACACAGCAAAGGCAGTCCTCAGAGGACAATTTATAGCAATAGATGCACACATCAAAAAAGAAGGGACAAAAATCAAAACTTTAACTACACAACTCAAACAAATAGAAAGAGAACAGCAAAAAAAGCCCACAGCTACCAGAAGAAAGGAAATAACAAAGATCAGAGCAAATATAAATGAAATAGGGAATAGAAAAAAACAATAGAAAGAATCAACAAAACCAAAAGTTGGTTGTTTGAAAGAATCAACGAAATCGACAAACCACTGGCCAGACTGAAAAAAGAAAAACAGGAGAGGATGCATATAACCCAAATAAGAAATGAAATGGGCCACATTACAACAGACCCAACTGAAATAAAAAGGATCATAAGAGAATATTATGAAAACCTAGAGGAAATGGATAAATTTCTAGAAACCCACTAACTACCCAAACTACAACAAAGTGATGTTGAAAATCTGAACAGACCCATAACAAGAGAAGAGATTTAAAACGTAATAATAAAAAAAAAAAAAACCCTCCCAACAGAAAAAAAGCCCCAGCCCAGATGGCTTCACTGGAGAATTCTACAAAACATTCAGAGAAGAGCTTGTACCAGTACTACTCAAACTATTTCAGAACATAGGAAAGGAAGTGACACTTCTGAATTCATTCTACGAAGCCATCATAACCCTGATACCAAACCAGGCAAAGACGCCACAAAAAAAGAAAATTACAGACCACTATCTCTCATGAATATAGATGCAAAAATTCTGAACAAAATTCTAGCCAATAGAATTTAGCATCATATCAAACAAATAATACACCATGACCAAGCAGGATTCATACCAGGTATGCAATGATGGTTCAACATTAGAAAATTAATCAACATAATCCACCACATAAAAGGAAAGAAACGAATCACATGATCATCTCAACTGACACAGAAAAGGCATTTGACAAAGTCCAACACCCATTCCTCTCAATACAATAGGTATAGAAGGGAAATTTCTCAACATAATAAAGGGCATCTATGCAAAACCAACAGCCAACATCATTCTTAATGGAGAGAGGCTGAAAACATTCCCCTTGAGAACTCAAACAAGACAAGGATGCCCTTTATCACCACTCCTATTTAACATTGTGCTGGAAGGTCTAGCTAGAGCAATAAGGCAAGAAAAAGAAAAAAGGGCATCCAAATTGGCAATGAAGAAGTTAAACTGTCCCTGTTTGTGAATGATATGATACTATACTATAGAAAACCCTAAAGACTCCATGAGAAATCTACTGGAACTAACAGAAAGATTCAGCAGAGTAGCAAGATACAAGATAAACATACAAAAATCAGTTGGATTCCTATACACCAATAAAGAGAATGATGAAAAGGCAATCAGGAAAACAATACCATTTATAATAGCCCCTAAAAAAATAAAACACTTAGGAATAGATCTAACCAGGGATGTAAAAGACCTATACAAAGAAAACTACAAAACACTACTGCAAGAAACCCAAAGGGATCTACAGAAATGGAAAAACATACCATGCTCATGGATAGGCAGACTCAACATTGTGAAAATGACAATGCTACCCAAAGCAATTTACAAATACAACGCAATCCCAATCCAAATACCAACAATATTCTTCAAAGAGGTAGAAAAACTGATCATTAACTTTATATGGAGAGGGAAGAAGCCCTGAATAAGTAAAGCACTATTGAAGAAGAAGAATAAAGTCAGAGGATTCACACTACCTGACCTCAGAACCTACTATACAGCTATGGTAGTCAAAACGGCCCGGTACTGGTACCACAGATACATTGACCGATGGAACAGATTGAGAACCCAGATGTAAATCCTTCCACCTATGGTCACCTGATCTTCGACAATTGCCCAAAGTCCATCAAATGGGGGAAAAGACAGTCTTTTTAACAAATGGTGCTGGCAAAACTGGATATCCATCTGTAAAAAAATGAAACAGGATCCATACCACACACCATATACAAAAACTAATTCAAAATGGATCAAAGACCTGAATATAAAGCCTAAAACTATAAAGTTCATAGAAGAAAAAATAGGACCAACGCTACAGGCCCTAATACACGGCATTAACAGGATACAAAGCATAACCATCAACACACAAACTCCAAAAGATAAGCTAGATAACTGGGATCTTCTAAAAATCGAACACCTATGCTCTTCAAAAGACTTCACCTAAAGAGTCAAAAGAGAACCTACAGACTGGGAAAAAATTTTTGGACAGTACAAGTCAGACAAAGGTCTAATCTCCATAATCTACAAGAAAATCCAACACCTCTACAGCAAGAAGACAAATAATCCTAATAAGGAAATGAACTGACACTACACCAAAGAAGACATTCAAGTGGCCAACAGACACATGAGGAAATGCTCGCATTCACTAGCCATTAGAGAAATGCAAATTAAAACCACAATGAGATGCCATCTCACCCTGGCATTACTGGCACGAATCAAAAACACTTTAAATAACAAATGTTGGAGAGGCTTCGGGGAGATCAGAACTCACGCATGCTGGTGGGAATGCAAATCGATACTACCATTTTGGAAAATGTTATGGCACTTCCTTAGAAAGCTAGAAATAGACATACCATACGATCCAGCAATCCCACTCCTAGGAATATATCCTAGAGAAATAAGAGCCATCACACAAATAGACATATGCACACCTGTGTTCATGGCACCATTGTTCACAACAGCAAAAAAATGGAAACAACCTAGATGCCCATCAACAGATGAACAGATAAACTATGGTATATACACACAATGGAGTACTACACAGCAATAAAGAACAAGGGTGAGTCTGTGAAGCGTCTCATAACATGGATGAAACTGGAGGACATTATGTTGAGTGAAATAAGTCAATCACAAAAGGACAAATATTGTATGAGACCTCTATTGTAAAAACTCATGAAAAAGTTTACACGCAAAAAGTAACAATCTTTGTTGGTTACAAAGGATGGGTGGGGGGGGGGGGGAAACACTAAACAGACAACAGATAAGTGGTAACTTTGGTGAAGGGTACAACAGTACACAATACTGGGGAAGCCAGCACAAGTTGTACAAGGAAAGGTCATGGAAGCTCTATAGACACATCCAAACTCCCTGAGGGACTGAATTGCTGGGCAGAGGGCTATGGGGACCATGGTCTCAGGGAACTAGCTCAATTGGTATAACACAGTTTATAAAGACATTGTTCTACATTCTACCTTGGTGAGTAGCGTCTGGGGATCTTAAAAGCCTGTGAGCAGCCATCTAAGATACTCCACTGGTCTCACCCCTTCGGGAGCAAGGGAGAGTGAAGAGAACAGGATACAAAGAAAAGATTAGTCCAAAGGACTAATGGACCACAGCTACCAATGCCTCCACCAGACTGAGTCCAGTACAGCCAGATGGTGCCTGACTACCACCACTGACTGCTCTGACGGGGATCACAACAGAGCATTCTGGACAGAGTTGGAAAAGGATGTAGAACAAAATTCTTACACACAAAAGAAGACCAGATTTACTGGCCTGACAGAGACTGGAGAAACCCCGAGAGTATGGCCCCCAGACACCCTTTTATCTCAGTGGTGAAGTCACTTCCAAAGTTGACCATTCAGCCCGGGATAGGACAGCCCCATAAAACAAAACGGGACTAATGAGGCACAGCAGTCCAGGGACAAGGACTAGTAGGCAGAAAGGGACAGGAAAGCTGGTGATAGGGAACCCAAGGCTGAGTAAGGACAGTGTTGACATGTAGTGGGGTTCTTAACCATTGTCATACGGCAATATGTGTACTGTTTAATGAGAAACTATTTTGTTCTGTAAACCTTCATCTAAAGTGAGAATAGCAGCACAACTGGAAGAATGTAATTGACATAACTGAATCGTACATGTAGAAATTTTTGAAATGGTGTATCTTTGGCTATGTATATTTTCACACACACACACAAAAAAAGGTCCTCCAAGTCCAAGAAGGGAGCATGTTGACATGTCGTGGGTTGTTAACAAATGTCATTAAACAATATGTGTACTGACTGTTTAATGAGAAAATATTTGTTCTGTAAACCTTCACCTAAAGTACAGTAAAAAAAAAAAGAAAGAAATAAAAATTTTTTTAGCAAGGTAATGCAAAAAATCAAAACATCAAAATGCTGCTCTCCTCCTCTTTCCTAATCCCCCCTTCCCACAGAAACAACCACTTTTAACTTACTTAGTTCATTCTTCTGGTATATATCTATTTCTAAATAATGTGATTATCCTCTTGTTTCTCGGTGCTTTTCATTTAACACGTTAATAACTTGCAATTATAGAAGATGACAATTTAACTCTCTTCCCCTTCACCTCAGTTTCTTCCTCTCACCCCAAAACATTTTAGCTAAATCATCAATCAGAATTTACATTTTTATAGCTAAATAAATAATATTTACTACAGGACTAAATAGTGCACAATGATTCTATTTTTTCATGGTACTTTTTAAAATAATTTCCTAATTTATATCTATTGCACAATTTTTTAAATAATATATTAAACATTTTTATGCTCTAAATGCCATCATCAGATGTTCTAAACACTATTTTTTTTTCTCTCTAAATGCTCTATTACGATAGTCAGCTGATTTATCATTTCCTTATGTGTTCTTGGGACCTTTCTCTCATGGCCCTTCCTGCTCACATCTGGGCTGGTAGTCCTTGAGATCAAATGCCCATCTATCACTCTAGAACTCCTTTCTCCCTTCTTTTGTATTGAAATTTCTAATTTCTGTATACCATGTTTTCCTCTTCCTTGGTTTACTTCCTGGTTTTATTGGACCACATCTTTCACAAGGTTAAGAAAGGGTTTGTGAGACCAGAAAAAAACCAGTTGCCGTCAAGTCGATTCTGACTCATAGCGACCCTATAGGACAGAGTAGAACTGCCCCATAGGGTTTCCAAGGAGTGGCTGGTGGATTCGAACTGCCAACCTTTCAGTTAGCAGCCAAATGCTTAACAACTGTGCCACCAGGGCTCCAAGGACATATAGTTCTTATGTCTGCAAATGTCTTTATTCTCCCTTTCACTTGACTGATAGTTTGGTTAGGTGTAGAATCTTAAACTGAAAATAATTTGCCTGTAGAATTTTTAAGACCTGTCTTCTAGCATCTGATTTTATTTTTTGGTTGTCGTTATTTGCTGTTGATTCCCACTCATAGCAACCCCATGTGTGTAGAGTAGAACTGCTCCATAGGATTTTCAAGGCTGTGACCTTTTGGAAGCAGATCACCAGGCCTGTCTTTCAAGAAGTACCTGGGTGAGTTCAAATAGCTATTCTTTTGGCTAGTAGTCGAGTGCTTAACTGTTTGTGCCACCCAGGGATTCCAATGTTGCCATTTTGAAATCCTAAATTCAGATTCTCAAAAAAAAAAAAAAAATTTTTTTTTCTTTACTGATTTTTCTCTCCAGAAGTTCTTAGGAGCTTCTTTTTAACCCAGGTATTCCAAAAATTTCATGATGAATTGTAATATGGATGTCTTTTTCATTCATATATTCTAAAGGTACTCAGTGGGCCTTTTCAATCTGGAAGTTTTCTGTTCTATTCTGTTCATTTTTTTGTTCTTGGATAATTTATTCCCTCCTGTGTTCTCTTTTTTTTTTTTGGCAGGGTGGGAGGGCTCCTGTTATTTGAATATCAGACCTCCTGGTTTGATCATCAAAGCCTTTTATATTTTCTCTATGTCTACGTCAAGTACTTAGCGTAGTGTCTGACGTAGAAAGAATTCATTAAAGGGTTATATAATTACCCATGTAAAGCGTAATAGCTAGTGGCTGCTGAATACTTGTTATGTACCAAGCACAGTTCTAGGCATTTTAAAATCATTTATTAGTAATTTAATATTCTCAACTGTCCTATCATGTAGGCACTGTTATTAGTCCCATTTTACAGATGAGGAAACTGAGGCACAGAGCTGTCAAGTAACTTGCTCAAGGACATATAAGAAAAAAAAACTTACTTAGAGAAGTTGGAATTCAAATCTGGACAGTGTGGTTCCAGAGATCAAGCTCTTAAACACTATATAATATACAGATTCACCACAGTCTTGCAAATATAGAAACATGTAGTGTTTCATAGGGTGTACCAGAAAATGGCCTGGTCCTCAGTCCCTGCCAAACTGGGAGCTGACATAATGCCATAGAAGCAGTCAGGAGGCTGTATTTCAGCTGAGGAGACCTGAAGACTAAGTGTGTAGCCACCAGGGCTCCTTAAACCAATGACTAGGCTCTCCCAATACAAGGGAGCTGGGTGCAGCCATTTTGAATCTAACTTAAATTCCATTTCCTGAGCAATGGAAAATGCCAAAATAAAAAAAATTGTGCATCCACATTTCAAATTATCGTATGGTTGCTTAATGCAGGACTCCAGAAACATTGTTTGAACACACGCACATCTTCCTCAGAAAGAGGCCATTGATACATCATGGCCACCAACACCTTCACTTTTCTTTTTTTGATGGCTGAGGAAGAGAAAGGCTTAAGAGATATTATTGTGACTCACTGAGAATATGAGGCTTATATCCAAGTTCCAATATATTCTCATATACTATGTGGATATATACATACGTATGCCCACATGCCTATCTAAACAAAAATCTAGTTGCAAATTGCAGTAAGGCAGGCGGGCATTTAAAAGAAACAACCTGTGTCAGAAACATTTATTCAAATTTACCGATCAACTACAATAAACTTTTACTATGAGAAGAATTATAAATGGCTCTGGAAAACAGGAGGTTCTCCTAGAATTGCTGTAGAGGACAACAAAGTAGGCTCCTCTATTGGTTGATGAATCTGATGGAGTATAGATTCCCATCCTTTTATTGGGGGCGGAGGATGGCGACTAGAAGAAAAATGAATAAAGCTGTGTCTGAGGGGAGCTGTTGACAGAGGGGAAAAGATTTCAAATAAAACTTTCGTACTACCTGAGGGAAAGAATAATAATAAAAAATTAAAGTGAATTTACTCATGTATGCAAAAAATGCAAAGCTGCTTGTTTTTGGTTTCAATATGGAAGGTAAGGAGTTGCAGGAAGGGGATGGCCTCTCTCCAGAAGCTTGTTTCACAGTGTGTAACGGGTGTCAGGGAAAAGTGTACATAAAGCCTAGGTCTGGGGCTTACTCTTGATTCCGCCATTTTACTTCAGGGAAGAGAAAAGCACAGAGGTCTTTCTTCACTGTAGCCTCTGATCAATTCAGAGAAAGAAAAAGACTGAGACTAGCTCAAATGGGGTAGAGAAATGGCTTAAAAGCAGTTAATACAAATAATTAAATGTCAATTACTTTTTAAAATTAAACAAATGTAGGTTGAAATGTTTAGTAATCCACTTGGTAGATGCTGTTTCAAATTAAGGAAACAGCTACAGTAATTTAATCTCAGTAAGTGAGTTTCAAAGTGTCAAAATTATAAACAATTTCAAAATAAAATGATAGTCAACTCCCTTTCCTCAATTCAACAGGTATTTACGAAGTACCTGCTACAAGCTTATATGGGTTACTTTCGTGTCCTAATTTTAGCTTTAGATTCAGGCCACGTTTGATCTTTTCTAAGTTTTAACATCTGAACGTGGGGACTGCCTATACTCTGGTATGAAGATGTAAAAACTAAAGTTCAATAAGGTGGTGAGTTTCTTCACTAAGGAGGCTGCAAAGCAGGGTTTCTTTAGTGATTGTTCTTACTACAACCACAATACTTTAATTCCTTTAGAATGAGGTTAGTCTCCCTTTTGGGATCAGATTCACTATAATAGATTCATTCATTGATTCCTAAAATAACATTTAATGACCTCCTATGTATATACAAAATCATTGTTAGGTGCTCAAGACTAGTCTATCTCATGAGGTTTCTGTACAACTCAAAGGAAAGTCTATATAACCACAGTTAAAAAAATGGATATTGGCATATATATAGAAATGCTATTTTTATTCTGTACCTGAATGAGTTACACATCTGTTCTCTAAGCATAGAAAGTTACAATTGTTGTTGTTAGTTGCTGTGGAGTCAATTCCGACTCACGGTGACACCAATTACCTGAGTCTATTTTCTTAAAATTTTAACAGTAGCTACCCTTTACTAAGCTCGAAGTTCCAGGCATTGTGCTATGTGCTTCGTAACATTTCATTTAATCCTATCCTTACAATAACCTTAGGAGGAGGTAGGTATTATCTTCATCTTAGAAGATGAGATAACTTGAGGGTTTGAAAGGTCAAGTAACCTGAGGTCAAACTCCCGTAACTATTCAGTATCAGAAGAACTAGGATGTAAATTCAGGCTTACCTGTCTATAAAGCTTGTGAACTTACTCTATAATGCAAGTTTATCTTAAAAGGTGACGTTAATCTTTCAGTTTTCGAGCCTGCATTTTTCAATTATAGTTCAGCCTCATTTATCTGGTGTTATAAAAATAATCAAGCAGTTTCAAGACTACTGAAAATAGAATCTCTTTTTCTGGATAATCAGAGCTGTGGGTGTGGGCAGTAGCAACGGCTCTGGGCTGTGCCTGGTTTGCTCTAAAGCAGGCAGGGCCGCTCACCTCTGTACTTCATGGCATAGTAAGATTTTTGCCTTGTGTTCATTTAACCATGTAGCTGTTCTATCTCTGCTTTTACCCTGTCACCTCCCCCTGCTTTTCTTCTGTCAGTAATTTGCTGTGGTCAAATAATCCAAATGACCAAACTTACTGGAACGGTATTCAGGCAGTGCTTCTCAAACTTGAGTGTTCATAACTTACCTGGTGAACTAGTTTAAAATACAGATTCTTGGGTTCTACCCTAAGATGTTCTGATTTAGCAGATTTGTGGGGTGAGGCCCCAAACTGCTGTCCATGAGTAATGAACACATACTTTATGGTTGTGAGGACTGTATCTCTAAGTAGACTCCATTCTTGTTAACTTTTAGATTTTCATCTATGGCCTGGATAGTTGAGATCATGGGATACATATGGCCTGCTACTTGTGGTATTAAATATATTTAGGAAAAGTTCAATAATTGAACTTTGTTTCTTCACTTACAAAATATTAGATTTATTGAACAAAATGGCTACAGACGAGTCTCAAAGTGCCATAAAAGTATCTTTTTTCCCAAAACCTGTTGTCCTTGCTCTGAAAGGGTAGCATGTGTTTAATCTTTGGAAAAAACACAAAAACCAAACCCATTGTCACCGAGTCGATTCTGACTCGTAGCGACCCTACAGGACAGGGTAGAACTATCTCATAGGGTTTCCAAGGGGTTTGAATCCTAATTCTCTGCTAGTTACCTGGCTTGTGAGAGCTTTCCTAACCAGTCTGAGCCTCGCCTTTCTCCTCATCTTTAAAATGGAGATAGCAGTACCTACTTCTCAGGGGTGGTGGGAGCTTCAGAGATAGTACACAGAAAGTGCCAGGTAAACACTCAATATGTGGTCCAAATTTTAAAATAAACTTTACAGGAATTCTAGTTCTAACTATGATAAAAGTTTTGTGACTCTCTGAGGGTACCAGATTTCATATTTATGCACCCAGTGTTATGTATGCACAGAGATAAACTCAATGGAATGTCTTCCTTCCTAGTGTATTCTTTCTTCAGCTGCAGGAAACAAGCCTGCAAGTATTGCCTTCTGTGTCACACTACAGGGAATGACAAGAAATCAGGACTTTACTATTTTGAATATTAGAGAGAAACACTGAATGTTCATAATGAAGTGTCATTATTACCTCAGTGGAAGAAACAGGCATACTAACATGAAAAAACACATTTTATTGCACTTAAGTTATAAGAAAATAAAATTTCTAAGTGAATCAAACCATAGACACAATCCCTTTAAAGGTTGTTTTCCTCCATCATGTCAGGTTGTTACATAACTAAAATTAATCAACTTGAATCTGATTGTTTTAAATCAGACTATAAATAAAACAAACAAAAAAAAAAATAAACAGGAGGAGGAAAAAAAAAAAGATCGCCTAGGATACAGTGTTAAACCACTTTCACAGTTCAGCTTGAGTTGTGGCTCTTGGAGAATGAGGCAAACCATTTGACTTTTTCATTCATTTCGTTTGTTTGCTTGTGACGCCTTTACTACAAAAACTGAATAGTTTCTGCTTTGTCAGTTACTCACAGCAATAAAACTGTAACAGTTGTTTTCCCAAATACTGTAGAACACTAAGACTGATCAGCAACTTTATTTAAATTTTGTTTTATATTTTTAAAAAATATTTTGTCAGTTTAATTATGTATGTTCATTCCATTCACCACAGCCCTCAAAAAGAAAAGTTTCTCCAGAGAACAGGCAGTAAAAGCTCTGTTCCAAGGAATGTGTTTTAATTTTTGCCCAGATAAAAGAAAATAAGCTTTGCACACACTCTCAATTCTTTACTTGCAGGCAAACTTCACTCTTTATTATCTGAAACTCTCCCATTCTCAGCCTCTTAGAGGCACAGATGGTTCAAGTTTCAGTGGCAAAAAGTCTTTTTTCCGTAACCAAACTAGAGCAAATTTGGAATTCAGTCTGGGACTAAAACGTCACAGCAGAAAAAAAATAAAAAATAATAATTTGCTTTTTTCTTTCTTTCATTTAGCAGCATAAATAAGTTTGGCCACTGGGAGTACAGTACAGGGGTGGGACAACAATCCCATATGTGAAGACCTACTTCTAGCACCAGCATCAAGAGTTAAATCCACCTCAGGACTCACAGAACCCAGGACAACTTGCCACCTTTGAGCAACATATGCATTGCAGAGTGTATGTGGAAGCAACAGTATATAGATTAACAGAGGCTAATACTGTGATTGATTGACATTGGCAATGGTTGGCAAAGAAAAAAAAGGTTTTCATGATAACTGTACAAAAACAATTCACAGTAATTTTTTTTTTTTTTTAGCTTTTCCACTTCAGAAAAATGACTTTTTGTTGTGTTGCAGATGCTCTCGAATTAGAAAGTCAGCCAGTACTTGTTTTGATGTTATTGCAGCTCCTTTCTAGATCTCAGTGGTAAGAGAACAGGCTAGCAGAATCTGTCACGATGTCTCAGCACTAACACTGCCCAATGACCACTGGAGAAGAAAATAAAGAAATAATTGCACCTGGTTTGATTTAGAAAGTTGCATTTTGCAAAGCTGCCCTCAGTCAAAAGTGAAGCCTTTTATGTGATGAGGCAGCAGTGCCTCTCTTGTCAGTTACGGTTTGTCATCTCTTCCTCTTTTCCTTCTTAGTCTGTAGGTCTTTTCAATCTGTTGCCCCAAGCCAACATCCTGCACCACTGAGAACAAGGGATTTTTTCTTTTTTCATTTTTTTCTTCTTTTTTAGGCAGGGGGAAGGGCAGGGAGTATATCATCTACACATTTGGACAAATTCATCTTTTCTGCTCTTCACTTCATGTCCACATCAAAGTCCAGCACCAGCAGCTTGGTTTCCTCAGTCCCGTTCCGACTCCCAACTGCACACACCAGCTTTGTGTTCGAGGCTCTGATCCGCCACACAACTCCCCCGCTCCCCCCGCTCTCCAATGTGACTAGGTTTCGAATAAATTCACCCGTTTTCAAGTCCCATAGTTTTACAGTCCCATCATCTGAACTGGTAATTACAAAATTCTTGTTGAACTGTAAACAAGTCACAGCACTCTGATGCTTGTTGGGACCTAGGCAAAACCAAAGGAATTTAATTACTGGTTAGAAATCATGGCTATGCATTACTGACATTGTAATTTGTAGACTTCTACATTAGGGCATACAAAAATGCAATATTTAAAATGCTGTGTATTTAGAGACCTTATTCCAAATATTTTAGGATCAGCATGGATGTAAGAAAATCTGGTAGCTATCTGTAACTGAAACATTAACTTTCTACAGCTCTCTCTTCCAGGAAGCTTGGCTAGCTACCAGTCCCATGTTTTATCTTCTAGTTGTGTAAATGAGAGCTTTTCTTTGTGATGATGTGGACAGTATCGCTTCATGTATTTGGCTGATGGACAAATGGGCATAAGAGGTCTATTCTCCTACCACTATGAACTGACCAGCCAAAGGTGAAGGTCGAATGGACATTATTCCAAAAAACTGAGGAAGGGACAAAACTAATGAGTACAAAGTTGCAATGCTACCCACCAGATGGCCTTACTGAAATACACCTTCCAAGGGCTATTACCATCAAAAAGAAGTGAATCATGAAATAAGAAGTTAGTTAACACGGTTGTGCCTCATCTAATACTAGTGATTTTCATGTGAGTTTCTTTCTCTATTTTAATGGGCACCTTCCCATCCCAGTTAAGCAGTTGGTTAAGGATCTAAATTGAGTTCAAAGCAATTTTCTATGAGATTAGAGATGCTTTTCTTTTTCCACAATAGCCTTTTAATTTAAAACTGGAGTAAAAATTCAAAATAAAATGATTACTCAAAAAATAAGTTGCTTCTGTGGTAGAGTCAACATCTTTCTTGAGAGTGTTCTTTACAGGTAGGTAGTTAACTGTACATGCAGAAAGTGATTAAACTATTTTATATTAAAAACAAATTTAATACACTTTCTCTAAGTTAGCCTAGTTCTATAAATCAGAGTGGAAATACTCATAAGCTTATCTGAAATAAGTATTTTATGTGAGATTAACTTTTTTGGTGATGTTAAAGGTCCATGTTTCTCTTCTGAGCTGCAGTTTCATGTTTTAATGAGCGTAACTAAAGGTGGGCAGTCAACACTTACCTTGCAATGTTTGTAAACACTGTCCTGTTTTGATATCCCAGATTTTAACTGTAGAATCTGCATTCCCAGAGACAAGGATATTGTCTTTGAGTTCCATTCCACTTGTTAACGACTGGTGCCCTGTTAACGTGTGAATGCAATTCCCTGTCTCCACATCCCAAACTCGGATTGATGTATCAAGAGAGCCACTCACCACATGGATGCCATCAAACTACAATAGACACAGTTTATTAGACAAGAAGTATGGATATTCTTGATATCAATTATTGACCTTAATCCTAATGGGGTACGGGGAGTGCATAGGAAACAGGTAATGCCAGCAACAAAATGGCAACAATATAATCAAGTAACTCTACAGTGCATGCTCTCAGAAACTTCTAACAGAAATGCTAATTTCTCCTACCCAGTGGCTTCAAACTAACTGCAAAAACAACTTAAAATGAACAACATTTTCAAGTCATCTGGCCATACTTGGTAGCTACAAGCCATGGATGATTCAGTGAGGACTGCCATTTGAGTTTGACTTCCAAGCAGGAAGTTGAATTTATTGACACAGTTTGTGATAAAGGGTGTGCTTATCAGCACCTGAAGCATGAAAAGGGCTAGATACCTTTCATGATGTTCAAAGGTAAGTTCCATTAAAAACTGTTACGTAAAGTAAAAAGTTTCATTTACAGAATCCTATTGCTAATTAGGAAATATGCCAACCAATAATTAATATATGTAGAATTAGAAGAGGTGGCATTTTGATAACAAAAGCATGCTATACAGCATCTATTCTCCAGGTTCCCAGCTATACCAAAGGTCAATAAATATCTATCAATTCCCAGAAGATATATAATAATGTTTCTATCGCTTTTTTCAACCTAATGGTTTCTTTAAATTAGAACATTATATTCATTAAGGTTCTGAGCACATCACAAAACAAAAAAACAGTGTGGGCAATTCCCTCTCCCAAACCATCACCTTTTCTAATTTAATAAGCCCCTTAATTATATGTCAGTAGTTTCATGACGTGACAGTATTCCATCAATTAGGTAATAAATACGCTAAGAACAGAGTTGTCAGCACTGGGTTTATGTACTGATTTGCTGACCACTAATGTGCAGTATGGAGCCCTGGTGGTGCAAGTAGTTAAGAGCTTGGCTGCCAACAAAAAGGTCAGCAGTTTGAATCCACCAGTCACTCCTTGGAAACCTTCCGGGGCAGTTCTACTCTGTCCTGTAGGGTCGCTATGAATTGGAATCCATTTGATGGCAATGGGTTTGGTTTGGTTAATGGGCAGTAACTGTTAAGTAAAACTATGTAAGTAATAGAAAACATTTTTAAATTGAAAAAGGTGTTTTTCCAAAAATAAAACAAGGCCTAATTTCTAAACTTGTTATTAATCTAGTTATTTATCTCAAAATTTGGCAACCTATCCAAGGATGTCAGGTTCAAATGTAAACAAAAAAAAAATCAGTTCCATCAAATTTACTTTTATAAGTACAGACCAATGCCCCTGGGATGGTAGAGCAGCTTTACACAAAAAGACTCCAATTCCAGTCTGAATGGAAACGGAATCACAATTACATGGTCCATCAACCTTTAGCTATCAAGGCAAATGGGCAGCTTTGGCCAAATTAATCCTCTGCTAAAGACTATTAAAATCCAGGTTATTCTCCTATAAGAATATCTAACCATTAATTAATGGTTAGGGCCCCTAAGTTTGAGGTTCCAAGACAAATATTTACATTTGAGAAGGAAAACGGATCAGAAAAAACGGAAAACATTAAACTACTTAAATAATTTCAAAATTTATGCTTTCTTCATATAAACTTTGAAGTATATATAAACAGTAGGATAATCTGATTCATCTTTTTGAGGCTGTATTGGGTCAGCAATTTGACAGTAAAACAATCTTATGATTCATCAGTAGGGCACCTAAGAGATGAGAGAGATATAATCTCTTACCTGTAATGAGTAGACTCGATTAGTATGCCCCTGCAACGTGTGTAGACAGGTCTCAGTCTCTGGATCCCACACCTTCACCATAAAATCATATGCTCCACTAACAACCCTCCTGCCATCATATTGAACACAGCGGACCGCTGCTACATGACCCATTAAAACATGTAAACACTGGCCTGTCTCAATATCCCAAACCCTAAGAGTGGCATCTCTGGAACCACTAACGACTCTGTTGGGGGGAAAACAGAAAACAATGTATTAGAATTTTTAATAACATGAGAAAACATGATGCATAAAACCAGTAACTTTCAAACTTTTTTTTCCTTAAGCGGGAAAACGTTGTTTACAAAAGAAATCCTATGTAAAATTTTGTGATATAGACATACACCAGTGAAGTTACTCTGGTTGGGGTGGAAAGTTGGTTCCCCTGACAATGAAGGATCCAGCAGCACTTTGGAGTCCTTTGGAACTGAGTTTGAAAACCACTGTATTGAGAGCAGTCCCTAAATATAACAGTAAGATCTTGATCTTAGATATAAAATGCTAATGTGGGTATATACATAAAATGTTAATAGAACAGCTCTGGGTGGCAGCAGTTTGAATAATTTAAATTTTCTTTTTTTTGCTTTCTGTCATTTTTGACAATTTCAATTATGAACACATACTTCCTTTGTGATTAGGTAAAAAAAATTCAGTAAAGGTTATCCAAAAAAACAAATCAGAATTTGGAATTTAAATGGCTAAAGACATGTGTTTTACATATATTCTGGAAAAACTGACCAGTTTCAGAAGTGTCTTCAAACAAAACAAAGACTGCTTATGCTTCTAATGCTTACATTTATAAATATTCAATAGGCTACGGGGACATTAAGATATCCAGATTTTAAAAAATAAACATACAGGGGCAACACAAATCTCTTAAAAATTTGACTGAATATTATTAAAGTTATACTTTTTGGAAGACCAGAGTGATTCAAACAACGCAATCATCTTTGGATTACAAAGCAGAACTGAAAACTCAGGTGTCTTTCTGTCATTCCTAAAAGATGAAAAAAGGCCATAGTTCCCACATTTGAAAGAATAGAAAATTGAAGCATTCAGAGATCTAAGTCAGAACATAATGGAAAGTGAAATGCAAGGTCTCCTGATACCTAGCCCCAAAATTTTAACAGTGTAACACAGTGTTCAAAGTAGATTCAAATTACAAACGAAAAAGGTACTTTTCTTCACATACTACCAATCTATTGTGAAATCTACTTAATGGTTCTTAATAAAGAAGATGCTATGGACAGCATTAAAGGTAAAGACTGCAGTGGGTTCATTGTAAGGACCCCACAGAGATCTTTTCTGGAAGCATGCTGGGTTCAAATCATCACAGCAGGTATCGTGAGGGATTAAAACATGGACAACACACACCCTATCCTTAAGGGCTGCGTGAGCATGGATGAATGGTGGGTGGCGGTGGGGAGGTTTAAAATGAAGCAGAAATCACATTTGCGTAGAGCTATCATGACGATGTTTCAACAGAAAGATAGAAGGGATTTTAATAGGAGGGCTTTACAGATGGAGATAAAAGCACCATCAAAGGCACTGAGAGGAGAAAGGCAAGCACTCCAGTTTGGCTGAAACCATTTTGAAAACTGGACTGGGGATTTTGTACTTAATTTGGTAGCAACAGAAGGCTCCCAAAGACTGCAGTACAGGAAAGTGATACAACTGTAATTATAGGAGGGTTCTCTGTCAGCTGTGTAAAAAGTGAGCAAGGTTGAAGGTTCATCAATAGTTCAGGTGACAAGTAATGAGAAAATAAATTAAAACCCATAAGCTTTTGTGCTGGACTAGGGCTAGGGTGGTTGGGTAATTAAAAAGTCAGAGGCTTGAAGACAATGACTAAATTTGTCTCTATTAACAGGAATTTGACTATATAAAAAGGGAAATTTTTGTTCAAAGATGATGGGTCATCAAAGATGCAGAACAATAAAGAAAGTGTCAGTTAAGACTAAGACGTAGAAAGCTGCAAGAAAATGCCAACACTATCAAATGGGAAGGAAATTTAATGAAAACCCCCAACTTTAAGCCAATACTCTACGCTTTCCTAGTATAGAAACATCTGAAATTTAAGTCTAATCAAAGAGCACATTATCACTATCTATTAGCCACAGTAAAAATTATACAATCTGAATTCTAAACCGAGAGGCCCCAAATTCAAGAGCAACAGGGGAAGAATCTTCCCTCACCTTTTTTCATGGAGATGCATACAGCGTACAGTAGAAGTATGCCCATATAAGGTGTGTATACATTCTCCAGTCTCTGCATTCCACACTTTGAGGGTCCTATCTGTAGATCCACTAATGATGATGTTGTCTCTCATCTGTGATGACCATACTCCACCTGTGTGTCCCACTAATGTCCTCAGACACTGGAAAAACACTTAAGGTGATTACTTTTGGGTAGAAGGGAAAGCAATTTAAATAGCATTTTAATAGGTCATTAAAATGTGGAGTAAAGTTATTTACTCAATTTGATTGCTTGGCACATCAGAAAATAATTTGCACATCAATATAACATCATCCCATCACTGCTTATTGCTTTGTTTATTCAACAGCATTACATACACACACACACACACACACCCCACACACACACATCCCTACCCACACCCAGAGGCACTAAGTATGCAGAGATTAAAGTATGACAGCTCGACAGCTTGTTAAAGTATGATAGCTCCAGCCTGGTCTCTTTGATGAAAGAATAGTAAAATTGCAACTTGGTTTCTTCCATGGGAATAGATTCAGTGAAAGAATGCCAACAGTGCTGGGTGTGGCTACATACCACATTTCATCTGAATCTGCTCCAAGGCAGTAGTTAGGAGGCAGCAGCCAAGCTACTTCTAGACAAGTAAAGACAGACATTAAAACCCTGAAATAAATCCAAAACTAATATATTAAACCATAGAAATATGAGGCTGCTTTAAAAATTCTAACATCTGACTTGGAAGATTTGGAAGACTCTTGCCCAAGAAGCTACATGCTAAAAGACTTTAAAAATACATATATATATTTTTTCCAAGTTTGCTTCTATTATTTTTTAGGTGGTCAATTACTTAATTCAGGAAAATATTCTGCATTGGACAGATGAAAACAAGTATTCACTAGAGAATTAACTAAAATATAATATTGTATGCAGTCAAGCTGATTGCTTGGATTGCCTTTTTCCTTCAAACTCCTATTTAATATCTAATCTGCTTAACTTTCAACTTATAGGGCTTGAGGTAAATCTAAATTATCACGATATATGTTAACTTCTTAGCTGTAGACAGTTTAACAACAAAGCAGTTTACCAGGAAAAACAAGTATCTCTCAATGTATTTTTGAAAAAGATTTAAAAGTAATGAGGTATATCCTGGATGGTTAATAAAGGTTGGGGAAAATTAAGCTAAGGAAAAGATAAAGCACATCAATAAATCTTAAGGTAGATAAGTCACAAAGACAGAGCAACTAACCAAATAAAAAAGAAATTAATGACATCTCAATCATGAGAAACATCATTACCTTCATGCCAAGGTGACTTTTATAACTATGGGAAAAGGCTAAATTTAGAAGGCCAAATATTTGCAAAGCTAGAGTAAAAAATGAATCCTTGTTTTCCTCTCACTGGTTAATCCTTGCAAAAATATATACAAAATGATGAAATGAACTTACTTTGCCTGTGACCGCTGACCAGACTTTTAAAGTGTTGTCATCAGAACCACTAACTATTCGGTTACCACAAAACTGTAAGCATGTGATCACATGATCATCGTGCCCTTTCAGCACCTACAAGACAGACGTATAGATCAGAAATATGTTGTTATGTTACGTTCTTTAAAACACTAGTGAAAAGAAAAGTGAAGCCATAAACAGGAATAGTAATTTGTGGTCTATTTCTAGAATTAAAATTTATATAAAACAAGAAGCATCATCCTTTCTGCCTGATGAATCCAGTATTAAACATTTTGTTGTTTCCATATTCTATTATTTATACTTGAAACATCAACTGTTAAAATTATACTGAGTCCAGATCTAACAAAGATGATTCAAACACAAATGTTTTCAATAATATTTTATCCATTCAAACCAAAAGAATATGCATCTAATTTCTGCCACAGAAAAACACCTAGTAACTAGAGACAAGAGTAACAATTACTGGTTTTTCAACTAAAAAAAAAAAAAAACCTGTTATAATATATATATGTGTATATGACATTGTTTCCCCAAATTGTTTAATTGTAAAAATATATCTAAGAATTCAAGCATTTTTACCACTTTCTAAATACTTGAAACGTTCTAAGACAGAAAGAGAAAATAAGAACTGTGTTTAAATTTATAAAAAATGAAACAACAAAAAATTTAACCAAAATCCAAAACATGGACACTCTTTAAAAAATCATGTTGACACTATGTCATCAGACAAGCCAGTAAATTCTTAGATAGAACGTATATGATGCAATACAATTCAACAGCATGTTTAGAGATTTTCATTCACTTGGATGGAAAGACATGTAATTTAACAAGTCTTTTATTTAAGTACAATTAGTTTTCTGATTAGATGAATTAACAATAGAGGAATATTGTCATTTACACTTTCAGCTATTTTAAAATACATTGTTTTCTTTTTATAGGAGCTAGATGGCAAGTTATACTGCTTGCCAAGAAGTGAAATAGCAGGCTAGGTACTAACACTGATTAATGGTTTCTGTCACATTGCACAAGAGTTCAGTTACCTTAGGAGATTTGAGTTCTCCTCGCCTCCAGTTGGTATCAATTCTGTGCTGTCTGATGTACGCACTTTTCCATGGACTGTGTATGAAACCTGGTTTTATTACTTTCCTTCTCTTGATGTGCAATGGTTCATCAATCCCTAAAAAGTTTGAACACATTTTGTAAAGTATTTCATTTTCCTCTATGCTCAAAATCACAAAAATGTAAGACACTGTCCAGTTTCTAATACTATTTCTAAAAAACAGTAAAGTTTGCATTCTGTATTGCACTTTAAAGTTCCCTCCATATTTTTGTATTCATGATTTCCTTTCTCCCTCAAAATGATCCTACTTTACGCATGCCAAAATTTAAGAAGTTTCACTGATTGGCCCAAAGGCAGAGGCAAGAGCAGGATTAGAAATCAAGCACCCTGGATCTTCGCCTAGAAGCTTTTCTGACCTGGACTGACCATCAATGCTCTCCCACTCAACTGTAAGCTCCATGAAAGCAGGGACCACCTGTAAAGTACCTGTCTCATGCTCTCTGATTTCCTCTCAAAATTTTTGCTTCTCAGAGGCAAATAATATTTTTAAAAATAATACTTTTTTTCCAGACGCCTGCTGGAAAAGAGTTCTCCCTTACATATGATATCTACTTCTCTAGTGAGAAAGGGGGTATCTTTTCCTTTTTTAAAAATAAATGTCAAGAACATGAGCTCTATGACAACAGGGAAATGGCAGTTCACCACTATACCCCCAGCATTTAAGAGTGTCTAGCTTTTAAAGAAGGAGCCCTTGTGGCACAATGGTTAAGCACTTGCCTGCTAACTGAAAGGTCACTAGTTCAAACTCACCAGCTGCTCTGCAGGAGAAAGATGCGGCAGTCTGCTTCCGTAAAGATTATTATAAGCTTGGAAACTCTATGGGGAAGTTCTACTCTGTCCTACAGGGTCGCTATGAGTTGGAATCCACTAGACATCAACAGGTTTGGTTTTCTGGTTTGGTTAGATCTCAAAAGAGGTGCTCCAAAAAAAGACTAGACTTACTGGCCTGACAGAGATTGGAGAAACCCCGAGACTATGGCCCCCGGATACCCTTTAAGCTCAGTAATGAAGTCATTCCTGAGGTTCACCCTTCAGCCAATGATTAGACAGGCCCAGAGAACAAGACAAGACGAAAGGGGCATACCAGCTCAGGGACAAGGACTAGAAGGTAGGAGGGGACAGGAATGCTGGTAACAGGGAAGCCAAGGTTGAGAAGGGAGAGTGCTGACATGTTGTGGGGGTTGTTAACCAATGTCACAAACCAATATGTGTACTGTTTAATGAGAACCTAGTTTATTTTGTAAACCTTCATCTAAAGTACAGTAAAACAAAAAACAGTTGAAGCTACCCATTAAACTATATGCATCATTAATGTTTTTTTATCAATAAATGTTAAAATAAAAGGTAAAAAAAAAAAGAGGTGCTCAGTAAATATTTGTGGAATGAATGAATAAAATATTGAATATTTGCGTATTTAGACAGTAATATCGTTTTTGGATTTTCTTTAAATTGTCTGTCTTGACTTCACATTTTTATGAATTTTACTTCAGACTGGGAAGCAAATTAGATACATTTGTTGTTAGTTACAGTGCTGGTTGAAGGGGTTAGCTGCAAGATTCAGCTCATGTGAACATGTGGAATAACCTGTGGGTTTTATGTAAGTGGGTGACTATAAATGAAAACACATTCTTCATTCTCTGATAGGCTGTCAAAGCTCCCTTTTCTCATCAGCCACTTTATTCTACTTGTACATAAAACAATAAAAAAGAAAATCCAGTTATTACTGTTATTTTAATTCTTTCTATTTGTTTTCAGGGTCACTTGGCTTTTTCAAAGTACAATATTTCGTCTGTATGATTTTGAACCGTACCTTCTTCTTTGCATTTCTCTCTCCAGAGAAGGTTGTCTTCAGCCAAAATTCTCCAGTAGCGACACGTCTGAGCTGCTTGTAGCAGGTCTTTGGGTTCCAGGAATGAAAGCACATACAGTGCCAGCTATGGAAAAGAAAAAAAAAATCATAAAAATAATAATTATTCTCCAGTGGATGAAGTACTTATAGAGAAATATAATAGAATTCTACATTCTAATTTCTAAATTATGAAAGACAGTACCTTCTAACAGTCAATCTAACAAATTTATGCTGGTTTTAAAAAACAAACACCCTACTGGTTTTTAAGAAAGCTGTTCTACTAACTCCTTACTTCTTCAAGGAATAATTAATAAACCTATTTCTGCTCTTGCCTTTGATTTGTGAGCCTCAAACTAAAAAAGAAAAAAGAAATTTTTTTTTTTACTTAAGGATATGTTATTAGGTTGTTTAAATTTTGTCAGTTTTCTCTCCCTCATTACAATGTAAATTTATTGAAGACACGACTTAAATGATTGCTGGACAGCCTGACTGATGAGAAATGAGATTCCTATATAATTTGTGTCGAATGATTTTAGATAATTTCTTACAGTTAAATACCATAATTAAAATTCTTTATCAAATCAAAGTGTTTATTATCACAATGATGAACTTTTCAAACATCTACAACCTTGACTATGAAAGACAAACAGGAACAATTACTAAACCATTCCATAGACATATAAAATAATTGGGTTCTAATAACTTTAGATTGCTGATGGGCTAGACAGAGTTGTTTACTTGAGTCAGCTGTTTGGTATACCACTTATCTGAATATTTTGTTTCCAATAACTGCAAATCGTAATTATTTTTCAGTGTATAAAGTCAATTCAAATAAATAAAGGAAGAAGAAAAAGAGGGATAACTTCTGAGTATGCTTATTCAATTAGCCTAAAAAATCACATAAAAAGTTATTAGCAGAAAAATTTATCTAAAGAAAGTAACAAAATTTAGTTTTCATATAAACTAAATTACAAGGATTAAAGTAAACTATTATTTAAAGGGTCAAGAGTCACATACAGACTAAAAGCACAATTTGAATTTTTTATGATAGCCATTACATGATATAAAATTAAGTGTTCCTAATGATTTTGTATAGCTTCATCATTCATCACATATTTATTTAGTACATTTTATCTATACACAAAGCACTCCAATCAGCCAATATTCAATTTAATATTTTTAATTGTGACATATAGGTATGTAACAAAACATTTACCATTTCAATTTAATATGACTATCGACGAGTGACAATGAAAAATTTTTTGTGGAGTAATAATTTTTGGTCTATTAGAGAAGACCCTTTAATATTATGTATAGAAACCAAGTCATTCAAATAATAACGCACAATTGTATTCAACAATGTATGTATATGTACACACACACAACATTATATTTTTTAATGACTAAGCCACTTAATTTTGAAATTACCAACTCAAAGCCTTAATTTGCTTTGTGTCAGTATACCAATAATGTGATGTCATCTTATTATTAATTTCTATGTGAAATTACAATTTGACATAGAAATGATCAGAGATAAAATTAATAACTGTGGAAAAGAGATGCTATTTAATACCCAAGATATTTATATCGATATACGAAAAGGTCTGTTCTTTAGTTATCTGGCTGTAACTCACAGAAACATTTAATGGATCTTAAAAGTCAGGAAATAACAAATGGAGAACAACTTCGATATCAAAGGTGCATTCCAAAATCAACAGGCAAAGTTCCATCAGTAACAATGATTAACAGATCATTCTAGTGCAGTGTCTGTATGCATCAAAGAAGAATGTAAAGAAAAATTCAGGTGTTAACTGGGACACTTTCCTTTAAATTAGCAAAGGCCCTAACCAAACCTTGAACTTGAACCTATCAACTGTTTGCTATTTAAGTATAGCCAGTTCTACCAAAATGTTAGGTAATACACAAAATATACACAACAAGAAGAAAAATATGAATAAAATAATGAGAGTCAGGAAAAATATATATCAGAAAAGAAGGTCTGAACCAGGAAAAAGTAGAATATAATGCGGGCAACAATGTCCTATGTGGTTTTTTAACTTAACTGCTAAGTAAAAAGGGAACAGTAACTAGTTACATGATTCTTACTATATAGGGAAGCATGCCGGTTCCTCAAAGGAAGCAAAGTTTTTTATGTGGGGCTCCTTACAGGGGACATAGAGTGGGCACTGTCCTGTACATCTCAACAACCATTGTAGGGGGGTTACAGGTTTCTTGTAGCCAAGTAAAATGGTCTAGCCAGGCAATTTTCTATTCATTTGGCTTAAAGATAAATCTAGATTAGTAATTCTTCTTAAGGACCACTTTCAGCAGACAGAACTCTGAAACTGAACATCTACTTCGGATAATTACCCTTCTTGCCTAAACTTGTTATTTTAGTGGGAGTTGCTATTCTTTGTTTTACTTTTCTAAAACTTATATATAAGACCACTACATTGTACTTAAAAGGTAGCCAGTACCTTCCCAGAATTACTATATTTCAGTGGATTAAACTAGTAAGCAAAAACAAAACAGAAAGAAGAAAGAGAATAAAGAAACATTTGCCTGATTCTATTTTAAGAATTTCAGGTTTTGTTCCAGATCATCTTAGTATTTACTTACAAAATAAGGATAATGTGGTTTATCACAAGCCTCCCATGTGAGACTAGTGAGATTTTTATCAAGGTTTCTGAGATTAATAAGTAAATGTTGGTAAAGAGCTTTGAGATCTGTTGAAAGGAATTATAAGAAAAATATTGTAAGTCCATTTCCTGACATTAAGGTAACAACGTATTAAATAATGATAATACTTAGTCTCCAATAAGATCATGTTAATTTCCTTAAGCACGTAGATCCATACCATTATTTCTCCACATATAAAAGAAAACATTTTTCAAAACAGGAAACATTTTTTTCTAGTAGTTGAAAATAAGGAAAACAGATGATATGCTAAACCAGGGAACATCTCTCATTCTTCTACCTATCTTTACTTCTTCTTCCTCAGGTAATCCTTAAAAGAACACTAAGCCAAGAAAAATCTTCATTGCCTTTAACCTGTTTAGTTCTTAGAATCTTAAAATTTTTCTCCATGTTCTTCTGATTCTAAATTGCATCTTTGTTTGTTAGGAAATCACCATGGATATCCAAGTAAAGCAAAAATGAAGTAAACGCCCCAGCATTTTTAAAGAGAGGAGGACAAACTAGATTGTCCTTTATTTTAACAAAAAAAAGCCTTTATTTTAACAAAACTACTCCCCTCTAAAATAAAGATATCAAGGGAAAGTATGAAGAATAAATCAAAGTGAATAAATTCACTTTCAGTCAAACACCTATAAAAGTGCTTCCTATTCTTAATGTTCTTCTGGAAGCAAGAGAGCTCATGACACCTTCAGAAGCCAAAACTATTCAAAGGGTTTAGTTTTAGAATGAGGCAGCAAGAATAAAAATTCTCTTCTGGGACAATGTCATTTAAAAAGAGGAAACATTTCAGGAGAAAGATGTTTTCTCCACTTTTGCTTTTTCCTACATTAAATTTGATAAATTACATATCTGATGTGAAAGTATAACTGGGACTATCTTTAGCACTCTTAGAATATTTAGAATGGTTATCTGAAAACACTGACTTCTTTTTTGGTTGTTTAAATTTGAAGTTTTAGGATCGTGATCAATGGTATATTAGTATTTCTTTTATACTGTCGTCTTAGCTGACATAATAATTAGTGGTAGGCACATAATAATTTGTAAAAATATAAATCATGATACATTGATTATTTAATGTTATCATATTATTTCTGCTTGCTGACAAAAATGAAACAATAAAGTCTATGTCAATAAAAGAACTGCATCTAAACTATACCTTATTTATACAGTCAAGAATGCCCATATGATCAAAATCAATCTATCATAAAAAAGTGTCAGTTTATATAAAAATATAAAAAGAAGTGGGCATAAACATAAATAATTTTAAAAGAAGTGCCATAAGAATGTAATCGGCACAAATCAAAAACACTGGAAATAACAAATGTTGGAGGGGCTGTGGGGAGATCGGAACTCTTATGCACTGCAGGTGGGAATGCAAAATAATACAACCATTTTGGAAAATGATATGGCGCTTCCTTAGAAAGCTAGAAATAGAAAAACCATACGATCCAGCAATCCCATTCCCAGGAATATATCCTAGAGAAATAAGAGCCATCACTCAAATAGACGTATGCACACCTATGTTCATGGCAGCATTGTTCACAATAGCAAAAAGATGGAAACAACCTAGATGCCCATCAACAGATGAACAGATAAACTATGGTATATACACACAATGGAGTACTACACAGCGATAAAGAACAAGGGTGAGTCTGTGAAGCATCTCATAACATGGATGAAACTGGAGGACATTATGCTGAGTGAAATAAGTCAATCACAAAAGGACAAATATTGTATGAGACCTGTATTGTAAAAACTCATGAAAAAGTTTACACACAAAAAGTAACAATCATTTTTGTCAGCAAGCAGAAATAATATGATAACATTAAATAATCAATGTATCATGATTTATATTTTTACAAATTATGTGCATACCACTAATTATTATGTCAGCTAAGAAGACAGTATAAAAGAAAATACTAAATAGGCAATAGATAAGTGGTGTATCTTTCATGAAGAGTGAGACAGTGCACAATCCTGGGGAAACCAGCACAACTTTTACAAGGAAAGGTCATGGAAGCTCCACAGACACATCCAAACTCCCTGAGGGACTGAATTGCTGGGCAGAGGGATGTGGGGACCATGGTCTCAGGGAACTTCTAGCTCAATTGGTATAACACAGTTTATAAAGACAATGTTCTACATTCTACCTTGGTGAGTAGCGTCTGGGGTCTTAAAAGCCTGTGAGCAGCCATCTAAGATACTCCACTGGTCTCACCCCTTTGGGAGCAAGGGAGAGTGAAGAGAATAGGCTACAAGGAAAAGATTAGTCCAAAGGACTAATAGATTACAGTTACCAAGGCCTTCACCAGACTGAGTCCAGTACAGCCATATGGTGCCCAGCTACCACCACTGACTGCTCTGACCAGGATCACAACAGAGGGTTCTGGACAGAGCTGGAGAAGGATATAGAACAAAATTCTAACACACAGAAAAAAGACCAGATTTACTGGCCTAAAGGAGACTGGAAAAACCCTGAGAGTATGGCCCCCAGACACGCTTTTAGCTCAGTGGTGAAGTCACTTCCAAGGTTCACCATTCAGCCGGGGACTGGACAGCCCCATAAAACAAAACGGGACTAATGAGGCACAGCAGCCCAGGGACAAGGGCTAGAAGGCAGAAGGGGACAGGAAAGCTGGTGACAGGGAACCCAAGGTTGAGTAAGGATAGTGTTGATGTGTAGTGAGGTTGTTAACCATTGTCATAGTGCAACAGGTGTACTAACTGTTTAATGAGAAACTATTTTGTTCTGTAAACCTTCATCTAAAGTGAGAATAGCAGCACAACTGGAAGAGCGTAGTTGATGTCACTGAACTGTGCATGTAGAAATTTTTGAAATGGTGTTATCTTTGGCTACGTATATTTTCACCAAAAAAAAAAAAAAAAAAAAAAAAAAGGTCGAGAATGGAGAGAGTTGACATGTCGTGGGGTTGTTAACCAATGTCATAAAACAATATGTGTACTGACTGTTTAATGAGAAAATATTTGTCCGTAAACCTTCACCTGAAGTACAATTAAAAAAAAAAAAAAAGAATGTAATTGGCATGGGAAATCGGTGTTTGTGTGTGTGTGTATCATGAGGGTGGGCAGGAATATCACAGTAGAGAAACATACATGTGAAATTCCAAGTATTTTAAAATGATTACACAATGTAAGTGGTAGAAAACTACAATTCCATAGAACCACAAAACTTTTCGTCTGAACAGACTTGGGATAAACAACAAAATAAGAGGGAGAGTATCGTTGTTTTTAAAAAATCAGAATTAAAAACAAACAAACAAACAAACTATGATGACCATACCAAGACAACCAACTGTTGGGCTTCAAATAACTTGGGAAACAATCTTAGGGAAGAAGTAATCAAAATAATGAAACTTGATAGCTTATGCTGATATGTATGATTTATTCCAGTGGTGGAAACAAGTCACTTAGTCCATAAGCAGATGTATTTTAATTTGAAAATTACATTATTAACTCATGGCAGTTTGTCAATTTATAGCCCTCTTTAACACTAATTAAGAGTATTAAACTAACAATACTGAGTACCATAATTAGCATTAAAATGTTTAAAGGTGGTAGCTGATGAGTTATATATTCATAGCACCCAATGAAGAATAAAACTCACCTCTTTAGGGAGCAAGGAAATGAAGTCTCGTTGAAACTGGGGTTCTATCACTTGCATCATATGCTTTACTTGTGTTGGTTCACAACTATCAATAAGTTCATCTAAGGCAAGCAATTTCTCTGGTCCACTCCAGCTCTATCAAAGAGAAATTAGAAATTTTCATTATTTTTACAGATGTCCCAAATCATAAATTCATGAAGGAAAACCCACATCCATATACAACCATATTTGAACAAGGTAGACTGGTATAAAAAAGTGGCTGCTTACAACATTTCCCCCAGAAGGCATTGACGTGGTAGTCATTTAGTCTCATCAAATTTACTAACCACTTTTATTTTGTAAAGCTTAAAACAGTCATGGTTTTGACAGGAAAATATTTTGCATTAAGTTATTACAATGGTTATACGTTCATCTACCACCAAGATCCCAGCTGAGAAACCAAGAAAATTTTATTTCAGAAACACCAATTTGGGTTACTGAGTAAATAGGGAACTTGGAGAGATGATTTTCCTTTCTTTACAGTCTTTCTAATGGGCACTATAAAATTTGATGGTTTTAATAAAAGGTATTCATCTGAGAGTTAGATTAGCAGCATCATTTAGAGAAAAATTAATAAGTGGATATACTGCACATCTGACAAGAGTCTTCCGCAAATTAAAAGGGCTTTGATTTATTATGTGAAAATAACTTCGGACAAAAAATAGCCAACAACAGAAAATAGTAGCTGATTTAGTAGTAAAATTAGAACATGAACAAAGAACAAAAGAGGGTAAGAAATAAAGTACTATGCTACTGAAAAACCAAACTACATAATTATAGCTCAAAAATATGAGCTCCTTTAAAGGACACTAGGGGATTATCGAGGAGCCCTGATGGCGCAGTAGTTAAAGTGCACGGCTGTTAACCAAAAGGTCATCAGTTTGAACCTACCAGCCGCTCTGTGGAAGACAGATGTGGCAATCTACTTCCGTAAAGATTTACAGCCTTGGAAATCCTATGGGGCAGTTCTACTCTGTCCTAGAGGGTCACTATGAGTTGGAATAGACTCGACTCGATGGCAATGTCTTTTTTTTCGGGGATTATTTAAAAAAAAAAAAAAAAAATTTTTTTTTTCCAAACAGTGAAGTACACCTGAAAAGCCATGATTCTTAAAAGGAAAAATCCATAAAGCCATGTGCATAATTCACAATTCGTTAGTGAAAGAATATCCTTGATTAGGCCTCTGTTTTTGTAAATCTATGCTGATTCAAGTATCTTTGTGAAATATTATATCCATTTTGGAAGCTCCAAACAAGTGAGGTTTGGAGCTAGAAAGACCTGGATTTTGACATTCCATTTCTTGCTCAAATAAGGAACTTGGATTTTGTAACATGTGAAATAGATAATAATTGAAAACTGAGATATATTGAGGATACAGGGAGCATTATTCAGAATACTTTTAAAAGTATTTTTTATTTAACCCTTTAGGGCCTACAGCTAACTTCATCTCTTCTCTCATATCATAAAACAAAAACAAAAACAAAAACAAAAACAAAAAACCCCAAACCTGTTGCCACTGAGTTGATTCCAACTCATAGCGACTTTATAGGACAGAGAACTGCCCCATAGGGTTTCCAAGGAGCGCCTGGTGGATTCAAATGCCAACCTTTTGGTCAGTAGCCGTAGCTCTTAACCTCTACACCACCAGAATAAAGTGCAGATTATAGTAATATTATCAAACATTTCAACAGTGCTTAACTATTCCCATAGTATTTGTCATTAACGTTATCTCATTTAATCATCGTAAAACCCCTGGGATTTCCTCCATTTTACCAATGAACACAAGAAAACACAAGCTCCAGTAAGTTGCACCTTTTCCTTTTACTTCTGTATATATACATATACCTGTAACATTTACCTTGAGCACTCAGCTTGCACCCTTTTTGGTCAGGGTGAGAATTTAGACATCAAAATTTAAAATGCACGTATACATGTATATGCACACATAGGACCAAATTAAAAGCAGTTAACTTGAAGTTTGATTATTTTGTTGGGCTTCTCTCACATAACTTCAAATCTTGGTTCAAAATTAACCTGACAAAATTTACATTGATCAATCTTCACTCTTCTCTGACCATTTAGTATCAATGGCATGAACTCACTGATTTACATTTCCAGAAGATGTGAGGTGGATATTATAACACGTTATTCCTCTCTATCTACATGATAAGGTTATTTATGGACACTTGTACAAGGACGTGCACATTTTGGGTGAGGGCTAACTATGCTGACTTGATTATTTTAGTGTAAACTTCTCAATCTCCTTTGCATGTATAAATGTCTGTTTTAAAATATATTTTTGGAAGCGTTTATGGTTAAATTTTGATTATACAGATACTCTGTAATCTTCTACAGTAAAAAGATATTGAAAAAAGATTTTAATAAATTACTATGCTATATATTCTATTTTTATTAATTATTTACTTTAATAGTTATTATTTATATTTCTAATTTAAGGTAATAGGCTATACATATGTTTAATGTTCTCTTTTTTAATTTAATGCGTTGTTAAACTGTTTTTAAAAGAGAAAATAGAAAAACAATATGAAGATATGGTATTGTAACCACCAATAGATGAAAAAAAAAAAATCTTTCATCAAGGCTTTTGGGGAATGGGGTGCAGAACAAAAAAAGAAGCCAGAGTAAAATATATGTAATTTGGATTTTAGGTAACTGTTTGGAACTGTGTCAGAATTTAAGACAAATTCCAGACAAAAACCATGTCTGAATAGCAAAATATTTCTGAACTTTAAATAATATTTTAAACAATATTTGATTTAAGAAGAGTCAAAATAAAATATCTTGATTTAAGTTACATATACATTCAGTAGGAATGGCCAACATACTTTGTGATACATTACTGGAAGTTATATCATTGACAAAGATTAGTAACATATGGCTATAACTACATAGTAGATGAGATTCCTTCCATTAACCACATATATTTAACAGCTTAATCACTTAAAATCACATTTCTTATGTGGTTTCAAAAAAGGTCTGGACCATATAGGCAGCTTTCCTATCTCCAGCATAGATTTCTTCCCTGAATGCCAGACCTATATACAAAATTGCTTACTCAACATCTATCCTTGGATATGTAATAGAAACTTAACATGTCCAAAACTGATCTCCTGATCTTTCCTTTCAATCTGCACCTCCGGTCATTCCCATCTCAGTAAATGCAACTCTATTCTACTAACTGCTCAAGCCCCAAACTCTATAGAGTCATCCCTGACTCCTCCTCTCTATCAGATGGATCTGATCCATCAAAAATCCTACGGGCTCAAACTTTAAAATACAGCCAGAATCTCCCCATTGCTATGCTGGTCTAAGCTAGCATTATCTCTCAGCTGGATTTTTCCTATAACGTCCTAGTCAGTCTCTCAGCTTCCTGCCTTTATTCCCCTAATTCTATTTTCAACACAGCAGTCAGTAATACTGCTAAAAGTAAGTCATTGTTCTGCTCAAAACCCTCAATGGCTTCCCATTTCATTCAAAATAAAAATACATACATGGCTTAGCAAGGGAAATACACATTAACATGAAAACCTTGTGGATGATTACATTAAAACAAGAGTAACAACAACCCACACCAACCTGTAATGAGGAATAGTGGAAAGAGTACTGAACTGGGGATCAGGAGACCCAAGGTTTAGAGAAAACACTGCCACTAAATAGGTTATACAACTTAGCCTCTTCAGGCCTTAAGTTTCTTTATGGATAAAAGGAAAGTGTTGGGTAATTCTGATAATTATTATTTTACTTCTGTTTAGAAAAGTGATTGTCCTGGAAAAGAAAACAAAACAAACAAAGCACTTTCCTTTGGTGGTTTTCACTGTAAAGTAGGAACATATTTAGGGGATAGAAAAAACATTCCAAGTTTCAAACGGATCAAGAGAAGAAAATTTAATTTGTGAACAAAATTGCAAATGCAAAGTTGAAAATTCCTCATGGAATTGATAATTTATTTCAGGTAATTAGAGAAAACAAGCAGTGGAGAAGAGGAGTAGGCACATTGAACTGTGCCTGGGTTTCACCAGTAAACTTACTGTGGAAGTACATGGGAGTCCCTTAATTAGTTTAGTCTCAGAGACCCACCTGTATAATAAGGATGTGGTCTAGATCAGTGGCTTCCAAAAGCTGGTCAAGCAATGCAAGGATCACAGAGTCCTACAACCCACCATCAGAGTCTGATTCAGTAAGGCTAAGAACTTTTTTTTAAAGCAGCAAGTCATCCAGCGTTGAAGCTGGTGATTCACAAACCAGCCTTTGGAAACCACTGGTCTGGATGGCTCTCTTCATAGCCCATTCAGGTAAACTATTTTATGACCTTAGGTAGTACTGCCCCTGAACTGTATTAATACTGAAGTCCTCCTCTTTTGACTCTATCCTACAAGGTTTAATATTTTGTTGACTAACAAATAAAGACGACAATCTAAGTAAAACAGGTCAGCGAACACGTACAATTTTCTAAGTGTTACTATGAAATTTGATAAAATTCTTCAATGGAGTAGCTTTTTCTCTACTTTCAATTTCAAAACACAAAAGTATTTTCTATATTATTGTTTTTTTAAAATATTTTATTAAAACATCTTTCCAAAGGACATTCAAAGCTGTAAGGCAAATAAATATGCTTTGATTAAAATAATGTTCAGCTAAGAACATTTGTATAATGCTAATGCTCTTCCACATGCTCATCTTTGATCTTCGCAGCAATTGCTATGAAGCTAGTATTAATAGTTCCTCTTTAGATTTGAGAAAACTAAGGCTCACAAAGGTGGTTTCTTGACCAAGGGAGGAAATGCATTTATCGAGTATCCACTACATTTCCAAGTATAGTTTTAAGCACATTTACGTGTTTCCTCACTTCTGACAACTTTTCAGTGTTAAATCCATTTTAAAGAGGATGAAAATAAAGAGTGTCTATATAATATCAATAGAATTCCCCAGTTATTAAGAAGCAAAGCCAGAATTTGAACTAAGAGATTTTTCTTCTAAATCATATGTGCTTCTCATTATATCAGGATGTCCCTAAATATAAATTTCAACATAAAAGAATGTTAATGTCATTAAAATCTTTACCTACTCTGAAAATCTGAAGTGAAAAAACCATATATTAACACTCAAATGACATAAATGAACAAAAAGTAATGACCAACTTCCTACCCCAAAATTAACAATCTGAAGCATCAATATGAATGCCAAAAAAGGGTAGACAGAATTTATGGCTACTGAAAATTTAAATACTACCAAATTTCTGCTTTTTGTTTTTGTCTTTAATTTGCATTGGTATTTTGCAGTGACACTCTGTTTCAATTGCTTTTTATCCAAAATGGTGTATCATTTGTTGTCATTCAATTTATAAATTCAGTAGAGAGTACTTTGTCAGTATAGATGGAGCTGGACGAAAACAATGCTATATCGCTGCCTGAGGAGCAACAGCAGAACAGTAAGGGTACAAGCTCTCCCATTTTGCTTGTTATGACAACAGAAAACTCATCATTAAATACCCCCACAGCATATTTGTAAAAATTATGCCAGTTTAATTATCCCTCAACTACACTACATAGGTCAACCCACAACTCCCTCTACTTCACTGTGAAATTGTATCTTTCTACAAGTTAGGCATTAAAAGCATTGTCAGACTTTAGGCAAGTGATTCATTTCTAGTTACTCTGGCACCAGCCCTGGAAATAAAAGGCAGTGCACATTAGGACCCTGGACATGCCAGAGACAGACACAGCACTCAAAGGATTAAGGCCCTGATCTACCTGTCCAGTTGATCTTTTTTTGCTAGTAGATTCCTTCACTACAAAATTTCTTACATGTTATTCGTGTTAACTAAGAATAAGCTTTCTTTACTACAACTACTTCTTTTCGTATGAAAAAAAAAATCAAATAGATCTTTTTAGAGACCAAAAGTTAGCCTAACATTTTTTAGTTTACTGAATTTTGATGATGATAAGAAACATTATTTTTAACAATTAACATTTCTGAAATTGGGATGCATCTAACAATTTATGGTGTCTTAGATTTGATGAAATACAGTATGCGGTAATATTGGAGATTTCATTAAGTAAAGCACAAGCTAACTAAACAGTATCTAAAACACTGGGGAAAAATGAGACCATACTATATACAAAATAAATCTTACCCTAGATTACCTTCTGATAAGAAATACATTGTTTCATATAAAACACGTATTCTGAAGGCTGTCTTCAATGATGATAATTCAAAATTTACCAACAGTGTAACTCTTAATCATGGTGGTCTTTTCTTATAAAAATGATAGGAGATCAGTTTCTGTTCTACTCTTGAGTACTGTAGCACCCACACTACATGAGTGTGCAAGCATGACAATACACATCAACATCCCCATCTTCTTGGTGTAATCTGATAGAATCCAAAAAATCCAAAGTATTTTTTAAATGCTGTATAAACATCTGAGTTTTACAGGGATGTGACAACATGAAAAATTTACAACTCTAATGGCATGCATAGGAAAAAATAAAAATTAATTAAATTTGTTTTTTTTTTTTAGAATTATGAATCTGAGGTAAAAGAACTGGTGGTGGGAGGTGGAAAATGGATTAGGAATAATCCTTGGGAAAAGGTAAGTTTAAGCAACAAACGACTATGAAAACTAAAAAGGAAAAAAAAAATCTTTGTATGTGTAGTGGTTTATAATGTTTTAATAAGAGTACAAAAAACCTGTCATTCCTCTGACCCAGAGGTTCTCAACCTCAGCACTACTGACATTCAGGGCTGGATACTTCTTTGTTGTGGGAAGCTGTGCTTAACACCGCTCTCCCCTAGATGCCAACAGTGGCCTTCACCCCCCTCCTCTCCACCCTGTCCCCAGTTGTTAACAACCAAAAACATCTGCAGACAGACATTTTTCTCCAAACCAGGTGGGGGGAAAATCACAACCAATTGAGAACCACTGCTCTAACTTTTCAGTTATCAACTTAAAAAAAAAAAAAAAAAAAAAAAAAAAAAGGTTAACCTAGCTTTTCTGAAATCACCTCAAAAGTAGAAAGCAATTTTTAAAATCAATTGCTTCAAGTGAGTTTTCCAGCTATAGAAGAAAAAAATTGGGGCCATTTATTTAGTTTTTGCCCAGGTAGTTTAAAATATTAGGATTTACATAAATGGACATGTTAAAAATCTGAAATATCAAATAAAGTATCTTCTTTTCCAACCATATTTCTCTTATACATTAATAAACTATCTAAGCCTTCAAGCAGCCAGAGGTAACGAAACATATTCATTTTAGATTATATGGTGGCATCAGAGATACCTATACTTTACATAATATATATTATTTATTATTTGCAAAGAATAATTAATCAAGGGCTTAATCCATGCCAGATATTTTTCTAAACATTTGATTTATAGGCATTATCTTACTGAAAGAAGAGATACATTAATTTAATATCACTATCATAAGTTATGCAGAGCCCTAATGACACAGCAGTTAAGCATTCCACTGCTAACCAAAAGGTCAGCAGTTCAAATCCATCAGATGCTCCTTGGAAACCCTATGGGGCAGCAGTTCCACTCTGTCCTGTAGGATCATTATGAGTTGGAATCGACTCAACAGCAATGGGTTTGGTTTGGATCCTCAGTTATAAAATTCATAATATGAAAATTTTTGTTGTAGCCAAACTTCTCAGTAAAATCTCCAAGATTTTAAAGTGTTAGTACCAACATAATAATCAGAATTTGACAACAATAAGCCATACCTAAGTATGGCACCAATGATAAGAAGCTGCTCTACTCTAGCACAGTGATAGCTGAGTTACTGCCAGTGACTACTTAGTAGAGTTCTTACATATTATTCTTAATTGCCTAACTTCCAAGCAATGAAGTTTAGAAAACAAAAGTACATTCAGCAAACCCCCAAACCAAATGTGCTGGAGAAAAGGAAAAAAGGTCTTACTTAAAAAAACAATCACAAAAATTCAAATGCAAAGTTACACAAACTAAGCATTTGACTACCTTAATTACACTTAACAATTAAAATAAGCACCCCCTTTTTTTAATAAAAATTTTTAAATTGAGATATACTTCACATTAACAAAAAAAACCCACCATTTTAAAGTGTACACATCAGTGGTCCCCAGAACATCCACTATTCTGTACAATCATCACCACTATCCAATCCCAGAACACTTCCATTATCTCCAAAACAAACTCCGTATCTATTTGACTCCACGGCAATGGATTTTTTTGTTTTTAAGCAGTTAGTCCCAATCCTCCCTGCTTCCCCCGCCACCCCCACAACCCGACAACCACTAATCTATTTGTTGTCTCTACAGATCTGGCTATTCTGGACATTTCATGCAAATGTAACCATATAATATGTGGCCTTTCGTGTCTGGCTTCTTTCACTTAGCATAATGTTTTCAAGATACATCCATGATGTAGCATGTAACAGTACTTTGTTCTTTTTTTATGGCTGAATAACCCTTTATTTTTTGTAGCAATTAAGTAAAGCATTTCAAGTGCTGTGTTTAGACATGTCACCTGAAACATTTTCAGCCATTCCTGGAGGCCTGTAGGTGGTTGGACAGATGTAATTCGGCGTCGCTGTTGCCCTTGGCCATTGGCTGCTCTCAGGTCCCCAAAAGTTGTTGGTGTTGCTGAACATGGTACAAGCCCACTGGTACTACAAAAAATGTAAGAGTGGAAGCAAAGATAGATATTAAGAATAAGAGGTTCTAATTTAATAAAGAGAATAATGACCTGGCATGTTTCAAACACCAATCCAATTACTTTTAATTTGCTTACTCCCAAAGAGCAGAGGTACACAACACCTATTCTGCTATTCTTACAGTTAGCTCCCTCACTCCCACATAACCACCTGTTATTATCCTAGCAATGCTAACTGCAACCAAATGACAGAATCTCCATGGCAAAATTGCAAGTCATTGGTACATGAAAATAATTTTAAAATATTTCCTTAGAACATACAGGTCCTACTTCTCTTATGACTGGTGTTCAATAACATAAATAAAAGTTTAAATTTTTTTTTATAAAAAGGACTAAAAAACTTAATTAATACTTTAATAAACTCAGATGTAGAAGTAGTATGTTCAAATGTTTTGGACTTCACTAGTCACATTATTACTTAAGTTTGCCCCAGATGCCTTCTAAATTGTTTATAATATTTATCTAGCTCTCTCCAATTTTCTAATGTTATTGATAAAGTTTAGTCTAGATATTTGATAAGAAAAAGCCTTGACTAAAAATGTTACATTTATTCAAAACAGGTTTGTCTTGAGAACTTACATGCGAAATTAAATAAAATGAAATCTTTTAAATACTTTTATCCAATAATTTAAGTTTTGAGATAGTTAAAACAAACAAACCAAAAAAACTCTGACAACTCAATTTTGCCATTAGTAAAATGTAGGAGTAAGACTAGATGATCCATCTCTATGATATCTAAATCTCCTAAAAATGACCAATTAATAGCAGAAAGAGTATAATTATGTTACTAATATATTGATCTTTCACTTTTTAATTTCAGTGTCTAATTAAATTATTTAAACTCAGGGTAAGTAGTTAACATCTCTGTTATACAGACAGCCAAACAAACAGAGCAGGGAGATTTGGTAAAGAAAATTACATTTGTAAAATAATCCTTGTCACTGAGCTATGAATAAAGTGTTTTAAGTCCTAAGACTATATATAAAAATTGTAGCATAATAGTTGAATATTAAGCTTTGATAAATTACTAATGAAAGAACTTCCCTGATATTTCTCTATCTAGCCTATTTCATTATTTTGCTAAAAATATGTATCTCCAACATCAGATTAAAAAATTCATATTCGCCCCTTACAAATCTTTTTAACATTATACTTAGATAATTTCTAACATTAAACAATTAAATCTATTTTTTTCTTGTCTCAAATTTCAAAGGTAAGTTCTACTTTTTTTCCTCTGAAGTGAAATAAGATATATTTTCTAAGGAAAAAAAGGATTGAAAATCTCACTTTTATCTCATTATTAGAAAATCTGTCAGAAATATTATAAAACATTAAATACATATCTTAGTAACTGACAAAGTCGCCAAAAATACATGGAAATAAATATGCTGTTTGGTCTAATTTTGCTTTAGCGAGACTATGTTTTAAAAAACTAAAAATTAAACTTTTGCCTTTTCAGTTGCTTTCCTGATAAAAAAAGTGAGCAAATGAAGAATAATTATACTAAAATGTGTTCTAAAATAAAAATAAAAAAAAATCAGTTCTCCTTTATAAGCTGCCTTAAAAACAACAGAATAATTTTATACTTTTGTCCCGATATCAACCATTGTTAATAGGAGAAGACCAAAATTACACGGCTGACAGGAATCTATACACTAAACAAATAGCATATTTTTAACATTAAACTTAAACTTCTCACCTAAGAAACACTTTATCAAGGTTAGAAGGAAAAATCAAGAAGAAGTGAACAGAGTTTTACTTGTCTCTCTATCAGCCCACACCCTCTGGTGAAGTCCCCAAATACAATGAAATTGTCAAAAGGCAAGGAGTAAGAGGGAGGAGAACAGTTAACATGGGCAAGTCACACAGAAAAAAAAACATTTCCTGAATAACTAAGAGATACTTTTATTTTCTATTCTGTATCATCTCTGTGTATTTTGTATGCAAAACTATTTTAATCATGATTTCTAAATTTCATAAAAGAGCATCTGAAAGAAATATTTTCGACAACTGAATGAAAAAAAAAAAAAAGAAACAAACAAACAACGACAACAAAAAACTATGTCCCTGAAAGGAAGAGATGCTATCAGTAACAATGTTCAATCAAAAAATGATATCTGAGAAATTCATTTTACTGCATCATATGGAATAAAAATAACCTAATCAAAGTATTTTGGGAGAAAAAAAGGAATGTCACAATCATGAAATTCTTATGGTTTCTATTGCTAACTTCCAATCAGTTATTTGAAGACGTGAAAATTGTGCCAAAAAAAAAAAAAAAGCCCTCAAGATACTTTTGTCATTTAAATTTTAAAATGCCGAATTCCAAATGACATCCAAAGCATCTTTAATTGGCTGAGTAACAGATATTGTGCTTAAGTTAGCTTAATTAGTGTGAGAGTGGGAAAAGTTTTTTACCGATACAAAATCCAAAAATGATGGAATGAAGCAGGAAACAATACCACAATTGTATTTAGTTGTTATGGAAACTATCCTACTTGGGTAGAAATGTATGTGTTAAAAACATAAGACGTACCAAGCAAATAAAAGGGGATTTCTAACACAGTAATTTCATAAGATTTGGTTAGTAATTGTGAGGTTTACTTCACTTCTAGTAAATATATCTTCATTTTGTATATATAAATATCCACCCTAGAATAGCTGTTGCTATAGTAACAACACACATTTGCTGACAGTCATGTTTTAGGGTATACTTTTTAGAATTCCTTAAAAATTGTGATTTTAAAATTTTGTTCATAGCAGAACTTCAGTTTCTTACTTCAGTGTATTAGTAACAAAATATAAGGCCATAGTGGTAGTCCTTCTTCCTTCCTCTAATTTAAAATTATGTATTTCCTCATTTGCAACGATCTTAAATGTGTTAAACAGTCAAGAGTACTAGTAACATTATTATTCTATGAGGATAAACTGAAAGAAAAGCTTTCAGAATCATCAACTCTTTAAAGAAACATAAGAATAATGAGAGAATGAATTATTACATTTAAAATTACCTTGTATATTCTGAGACTTTGCATGGTTTCTTTCCCAAAGAAAAAGAGCGGACCTCAGAACCATGGTCCAACTTTCTTTTCATCTATAAAGTAAAACAAATAAGATATGTTTAAGATAAAATCACCTGTCCAACTATCAAATTTTAAGTTAGCATTGGTAATAATGGGAAAAAAAAACCTTAAATTTTGATATGCCTATGATGTTAATTAGGCATAGTTAATTAATATACAGAAAATAAATGTCTCAGAGTTTCTTCTATTAGTTCTACTTTGCTTTACTCTTAACAACCCTGGAAAGGTGAATTTCTCCCCTAATATTTTCTCCAGAAAAACAACGTATAGTCATTAAAAAAATTGATATCCATCATATCTTCCTTGAGAATAATATACCTTCCATGTTTTTTAGTTTAATTATCAACACAGGAAAATCTCATGTTAATCCACACAGTAAAGGACCATGTTTAATATGCCTTCCTCACTGATCTTCATTTTCCTTTAAAAACATATTTTAAGAAAGATAAAAAACAAAATTCAAAATTTCAAAATCAGAAATAAGAACTGAAGTGGCAGTACCTGAACTTTAAACACATTATTATAAAAGGATAAAGAACATAAATAAATCTGGAGAGGGTATAACAAAGCTGGGAAAAAAAGCCATCAATTGATATATACATAGAATATAGTTCTACTGGACAGATACTCAGGACAAAATATTCTAACTTGAAAAGCAACAACAACAAAAGATTTAAAAAGAACAAGCTATGCCTTTTTATAAAGTATATCCAACACCTACAGTTTTAAAGTGTTTCATTATGCTGTGCTATACTATAAATATATTCAGAATTGCATTTTGTCAATATCAATATTGAAATTTTTATGTTTTGCTATCCATTAACTAAGGTCATCTGAATAGATATATACACATGTATATACATATATATGTATATATAATTTATACATATATATAAATTAGAATATATATAAGGTATACATATACATATAAATTAGAAAATGAGATCTTATTTAAGATTCAACTTTTTCTATTTTCGGATTTACGTCCGGTAATTAATTACTATAGCACAGTAAGTTACGGGAAAAAACCCCAGAGTGACAGCTAGCTATTCTCATTTTTATAAGGTGAAAACCCTTGCTTTGCAACAGCCTTATTTTCCTTCCTATTGCCTCACATGGAAAACATAACACAGCACGCTACAATATAAATACTAAAGAGAACCAAAGAGACTCTAAAACTGTTTTTGATCCACAGTGAGGATAATAACAACTATGTTTTTATCTTCCTGCATAAAGTTTTCCAAAATATAAAGATGATCTTATACCAGGGACTACAGGTGAATGTACGACAAGCTCATCCACATCTTTTTTACATCTTTAGCTCATGAACTATCTATTGGAAAGAAACAGCATAATTCTTATTTCATCCCTTCAGAAGTTTCTATACTCATCAAATTGTTTTAAAGTGACTCCCCTCAAAAATCACTGTTTTCCTTGTCCTTAAATAATTTAATTAAAAAACAAAAATAAATAAAAAGCTGCAATACACAGGTACCCACGTGCTTGCATGTATATGCCACGCACACACACACACACACACACACACACACACACACAGAAAAATAAATCCCTTAGGAAGGTCAGTCAGTATCACTTACTTTAAAAATCTAATTTTTTGATAACTCCCACAGATTTGTATTTTTGTTAATTATTATGAGAAACTTTGATATTCATTCTAATTAAGTTTGCAACACTGGCTTTCAGAACTTCCCAGGATATCCTGTAAACACATTGGTGCAAATGCCATTTGCCACTAAAGGCAAACTTTATTTCCATCTTAGAAATCCTTCAATAAATAAAAATGTCCAAAATACATATGTTCAAAAAAAATTGAGGATTATTATTTTTAAAATACTTTTATTAAAATAAAGCACCTTCTGTATGACTATAGAAGCCTTTTAAATGTTATACTGTTTATTGAAAATACTGATTTTAGAACCAAAAATTAATTCTGCAATATTTTAAGAGGCACAGAAAGTAAATATCTCTTTAAATATAAATCCCAAATATTACAGCAATTCTACACTTTAATATAAGTCAACTAAAGAAAAAATAATATATATATTTATATACATATACACACACACACAAGGTACAGAAAAATTGAAGGCAAAAACGTTCACTAAAAACCAACTAAGGATAGAGTATTTCCAGGTCAGCATTTAACAGAGCCACATTTCTAGAGTCTGAATATATTTCTGGTGAAAATTCTCACATTAAAATCTACAATTATTTTAAATTTAAAGCATTTTACAGCTCACATTGTCTTTCCATTATTTGCTTACATTCACAATATAAAACAGAATACCAGACATCCAGCCACCCACCAAAATTAGAGGATACTGCAGCCATCTCTGATGATACAGATTTTCCTTCTCTCAGGCAGGCACCCACAATCACACAACACAGGAAGAAAACAGATTACTTACTTTGTAAAAAATCATTTTTAATGTGCCGTAGAAACCCATGTTTTCTGTATTTTTCCCCTTCAGTGATTCTGTGCCCCCGTGTGTCCGGCTGCTTGGCAGTCTCTGACAATATAAACCTTTTTCAGGTAGGTATGTCACAGATTCTAATGTGGACATGCTCAGGCACGTCAGAAAAGGAAGATTAGGAAGGAGAACCGGCAACAAAACTCCACAGTAAAGGCAAATGCAGCTCAGTATCAAACCGCTTCCCGGGACACACATACATACATGCAGCTTGACTGAGAAGAACTCGAGGGAAAAATGAGACAGAACCGAGAAGATAATTGGAGGAGACTATGCCCTGTCAAAGCCTTGACTGAACAGATTCCTCCCTCAGCAGCAGAGGGATCAGATTACATCTTCCCTTGAACACAGAATGGTGCAGTCCAGGATTCAGCAATGCAGACTGCACATCAATTACATGGTGATCTGCTCCAGGGAATCCGTAAGCATACAACGCATTGAACAGAGGGAGGATGTGGGCAGCAAATGAGACTGCCCCTGCACGACAGCCCCCCTTTCCTTTCAAACTTTTACGGAGATTATTTTTGCATTTTGTAAAACCTGCATTTCTGAAGCAACATTTCCACAGATAAGTCCTTTCAGAAACATTTAAAAAATGTTATATATTTTTATACGCCCACCCCCCACAACAGAGGCAACGCAGGTTATTTTCACTAATTGTCATCCTATTGTAGTCCTGGCACAGACTGATCAGATTTTTCAAGTAGCCAGGATGCTACAAAATGGGCAATCCCAAAAGAAAAAATTAAATATTCTTTGTGGGGATTGACAATAAAGTAATCTGGTTTGGAGGATATAGCATTTGCAGAAATTATGTAATATATTTCAACCTGCATATTTCTTATATTAAGATTTAATGCAAATATTCCCTATTCTGTTCCATTTTATTCTTTTTAAACATAGTTTTCAAGAAAGTTTACCACACACTTCATTAATCCTTAGTAATCACAAGAATGTCTTTTTAAGACAAATAAGCTGGCACTACCTAAGTATATACAGTTTCACTGAAAGGTACCATTTTCTCCAAAGGGAGCAAAAACTGTGCTCACTGGAGAGTATCATCCTTATTTGTTAATCTAATCTTGAGTAAATCAGGAGGCATTGGACTTCTAGCTCCAAAATTATTCTACTGATTTGTATTGCTTATCATTAAAAAGTCATTTTACATAATAATAAAGGCACCAAAATTTGCCTGAAGGTAACACTTCCTTACTACACAAATCTAGGTATTTCATCTTGCAACTTGCTATACAACTAGCTTCGGAGGCAATTATAAGATTCTTTGGACTAGAAAGACATATTATTAAGGGTCTAGTTAATTAACTCCTACCCTGCCCATTAACGTCCTTCATTATAAGTGAACTGTGTGCCTATAATTATTTAAAGCATTTAGTAAGCTTTTCATAAAAAAAAAAAGAAATACTATTTGGACTTACACATTTTAATACTCTCTACCGTGGTGGTAACTGACTTTCTTTAGGAAAATGATTCTTAATACCGCATAAACAAATAATTAAAAAAATAAAAATATTACCTTTGTAACTGAGTCTTTGTAATGTCTTTTGCTTTAAAACATAAATCAAAATAAGATAAGCAAAAATTTTATGAAGATGTACATCTTAGGTCTTCTCTTGGAAATATACACACACATACAGTCTATTATACTCTATATATATTCTACTGTCTTATCCACCACTCATCTGTCAGTTTGTTGTACTGTGGTGGCTTCTGTGTTGCTGTGATGCTGGAAGCTCTGCCATCTGTATTTCAAATACCAGCAGGATCACCCATGGTGGACAGGTTTCAGCAGAGCTTACAAACTAAGACAGACTAGGAAGAAGGACCTGGAGATCTAGTTCTAAAAAAAATTGGCCAATGAAAACCTTACGAATAGCAGCAGAACACTGTCTGATATAGTGCTGGAAGATGAGCCCCTCAGGTTGGAAGGCATTCAAAGTACAACTGGGTAAGAGCTATCTCCTCAAAGCAGTCGACCTTAATGATGTGGATGGAGTAAAGCTTTCAGGACCTTCATCTGCTGATGTACCACAACTCAAAATGTGAAGAAACAATTGCAAAACATCCACTAATAATCAGAGCGTGGAATATACAAAGTATAAATGTAGGAGAACTGGAAATTATCAAAAATGAAATGGAATGTTTGAAGATAGACATTCTAGGCATTACTCGTTGCCGTCAAGTCAGTACTGGCTTGCAGTAACCCTACAGTGACCTATTCCGACTCACAGTGACCCCATAGCGACCCTATTCTGACTTATAGTGACCCTAGGCATTACTGAGCTGAAATGGATTGGTACTGGCCACTTTCAATCAGACAATCATATGGTCTACTATGCCAGGAATGACAAATTGAAAAGGAATGGCATCACATTCATCGTCAAAAAGAACACTTCAAGACCTACCTCAAGTACAACTCAGTCAGTGATACCATAATATCCATATTCCTACAAGGAAGACCAGTTAATATGGCTATTATTCAACTTTTACACACCAACCACTAATGCAAAAGATAAAGAAACTGAAGACTTTACAAAATTCTGGAGTCTGGAATTGATTAAACATACAATCAACAGGCACTGGTAATTACTGGTGACTGGAATGTAAAAGCTGGAAACGAAGATCAGTAGATGGAAAATAAGGCCTTGAAGATAGAAACAACATCTAAGATTGCATGACAGTATTTTGCAAGGCCAGCAACTTATTCATTGCAAATACCTTTTTTCAACAACATAAATGGCAGCTATACATGTGGACCTTGCTAAATGGAAAACATAGGAATCAAATTGACTACATCTGTGGAAAGAGACAATGGAGAAGCTCAATATCATCAGTCACAACAAGGCCAGGTGCAGAACACATCATAAATTACTCACATGCAAGTTCAAGTTGAAGCTGAAGAAAATTAAAACAAGTCAACAAGAGCCAAAGTATGACTTGAATATATACCACCTGAATTTAGAGACCATCTCAAGAATAGATTTGATGCACCGAACACTAATGATCGAAGACCAGATTAGTTGTGGGATGACATCAAGGACATCATATGAAGAAAGCAAAAGGTCATTAAAAAGACAGGAAAGAAAGAAAAGACCAAAATGGATGTCAGAAGAAACTCTGAAACTTGTTCTTGAATGTACAGTAGCTAAAGCAAATGGAAAAAATGACGAAGTAAAGAGCTGAACAGAAGATTTCAAAGGGTGGCTCGAGAAGACAAAGTAAAATACTATAATGAAGTCTGCAAAGACCTAGAAATAGAAAACCAAAAGAGAAGAACATACTCAGAATTTCTCAAGTTAAAAGAACTGAAGAAAAAATTTAAGCCTTGAGTTGTAACACTGAAGGATTCTATGGGCAAAATAGTGAATGACAGAGGAAACATCAAAAGAAGATGGAAAGAATACACAGATAACTATACCAAAAAGAGATGGTCGACATTTAAACATTTCAGGAGGCAGCATATGATCAGGAACCGATGGTATTGAAGGAAGAAGTCCAAGCTGCACTTAAGGCACAGGCAAAAAACAAGTTGCCAGGAATTGACAGAATACAACTGAGGTGTTTCACCAAACGGATGCAGCGCTGGAAGTGCTCACTCATCTACACCAGGAGATTTGGATGACAGCTGTCATCCAAACAGAATGTGAAAATTATTGAACAATGTCATTAATATTACACGCAAGTAAAATTTTGCTGAAGATAATTCAAAAACAGTTGCAGCAGTACATCAACAGGGAACTGCCAGAAATTCAAGCCGGATTCAGAAGAGGACGTGGAGTGAGGAATATCATTGTTGATATCAGACGGATCTTGGTTGAAACCAGAGACTATCAGAAAGATGTTTATCTGTGTTTTATTGACTATGCAAAGGCATTTGACTGTGTGGATCATAACAGATTACGGATAACATTGCAAAGAACTGGAAATCCAGAACATTTAATTGTGCTCACGAGGAATCTGTACATAGATCAAGAAGCAGTCATTCCAAGAGGACAAGGGGATACTGCATGGTTTAAAATCACGAAAGGCTGCATCAGGGTTGTATCCTTCAACCATACTTATTCAATCTGCATGCTGAGCAAATAATCCGAGAAGCTGGATTATATAAAGAATGTGGCATGAAGATTGAAGGACGACTCATTAACAACCTGTGATAAACAGATGACACAATGTTGCTTGCTGAAAGTGAAAGAGGACTTCAAGCACTTACTGATGAAGATCAGTGTGGATTACATCTCAACAAAAACAAAACAAAAATCCTCACAACTGGACCAATAAGCAACATCGTGATAAATGAAGACTGAAGTTGTCAAGGATTTCCTTTTACTTGGATCCAAAATCAACACTTACGGAAGCAGCAGTGAAAAAACCAAATGACCTGTTGCATTGGACAAATCCACTGCAAAAGATTTCTTTAAAGCGTTAAATAGAAAAGATGTCACTTTGAGAACTGAGGTGTGCCTGACCCAAATCATGGTATTTTCAATTGCCTCATGTGCATGCAAAAGCTGGACAATGAATAAGGAAGACCAAAAAAGAACTGTTGTCTTTAAATTATGGTGTGGGCAAAGAATACTGAATATCCTATGGACTGCCAGAAGAATGAACAAATCTGTTTTGGAAGAAGTACAGCCAGAATGCTCCTTAGAAGCAAGGACGGCGAGACTTCATCTTACATACTTTTGACACATTATCAGGAGAGACCAGTCCCTGGAAAAGGACATCATGCTTGGTAAAGTAGAGGGTCCGTGAAAAGAGGAAGACCCTCAATGAGATGAACTGACACAATGTTAAGCATAGCAATGACTGTGAGGATGGCAAAGGACCAGGCAGTGTTTTGTTCTGGTGTACATAGGGTTGCTATGAGTTGGAACCGAACTGATGGCACATAAGGACAACTGTCTATTACCTGTAAGAATTCTCTTATCTATCCCTTAAATTAATTCTTACCCTCAGAAACAATATGTACCTGCACCCAGCACAAGTTTTCTAAATAAATAATTAGCTCACTTCAAAGGAAAATTCCTTTTAAATAGAAATCTCTTACTTCAACAACAACAACAAAAAAATTCCAACTTTTAGGAATGGACCCATGAATAATTTCTGGAGGTGACAGAACATTCATGATTTAAAAAGAAAAAACAGTTTTCCCCCTGCTCTGGACTATCTGAAGAAAATAATTATAAAATAAACATCTGAAATTTCCTCTAGAACTTGTCAACTGTAACTAGCTTGTCATAGGACAAGTGGAATAGCAGTGGTCTAACACTATATGCTTTGACACCAACTGAAATCACGTAGTATCTCTAGATGGACTAGCCTTTTCAAATTAAATCTACTCAATTGAGAACAGAGACCAACTTTAATAAACCAGGGAACATTGTCTCAAAACCTAGGATGGTTAAAGAAAATATCTTAGTTTCGTGTATTTGAAGGAAATAATGAAGTTTACATGTTTACATGAAGTTACAAGAAAATCTGTTCCCCGTACCTTTATGTTTACATGTAGGTAAGTATATTCATGGAGCCCTGGTTGCTCAGTGGTTAAGAGCCTGGCTGCTAACCAAAAGGTCGACAATTCAAATCCACCACCCACTCCTCGGAAACACTAACAGGCAGTTTTACTCTGTCGTATAGGGTCGCCATGAGTTGGAATCGACTAGAAGGCAACAGGTTTGGTTTTTATGCATATTCTTATGTTATTTCTGAATTGATAAAACATTTGCACAGTTCAAAAAGCAAAATGATATACAGAAAAGTATATATTTACAAGTTACTCCCCCATCCCAGGCCCCACATATACCAGGGTTCTCACCTGGTAATGATTTTTATTAGTGTGCTTATTATTTGAGAATGTATACACTTATAAAAACTAATGAAGATTTTATTTTCCCAAGTATTCAAACAATTCTCCCTAAAATCTTGTTTACAATGTTAAGCTGAAATGTGAAAAAAGAATTTGCCAAGCAAACCAGTCAACTAAGTCTCTAACTGGATTTCAAGTTAGTATCATAAAAATAAAAGATTTCCAACATTCTTTGAAGAATTCCTGATGAAAATTTTGATCTATTATATTACTGTCATCATACTCTATATATGAAGAAAGCAAATAAAATCATTCTCAAATTCCTATTTCTCAGAGTCCTTGCTAATATACAGATGTTTAAAAGTTTACTCAGAGATTTAAGTTTTTTAGTAGGATGATATGAGAAAGCCCTTTTTCTTGTGTGTGTATCTATATCTATCTATCACATCTCTGGTAGACATAAACATTTTAAACCTGGGATCAGTCCACAACCTATGTTGAATGAATTTACAAACAAAAAAAAAGAAATGAATTTTTTTTGCACTATGCTAGAATGTAACTGGTAAATTCATGAAAAGAGGTGGCTATTATTCAGCCATAAAGCTTTAAGAAAATACTTATGCTTTTCATGCAAATTTTTAGATTAAAAATCAATGTATTTAATATATTTTCATTACAATAAACTAAATTTGCATGTTATTTTCAGCTAAGCAATAATTTTTCCCATTCTACAAAAAATATTTGTTGTGCTGACTGACAAATGATGAGCCTTACTGAAAACCTATATAGTAAAGGGGAACAACTAACAATGAGGTCCTGGAAGACAGTCTATCTGCTAATGCAGATCCAATGCTTCCCTCATCACAACTCCACTGACCTAAGAACGAAAAAAAAAAAAAAAAAGAAAAAGAAAACAGCCAAAAGCTACAATGATGTACTGCCCCAGAGTGTAAACAATGGGGAATAATGACGACAGGATGGTTAATAACTTGTGAGCAAATACAAGAAAAGGCTCTTTCTGAACAAACAGTTGGGCTGACTAAATTTGTTAGAAGGGCAAGTTTTGGTTATGAGTACAAACAAAAAACAATCTACATAAGTAGTGAGAAAAATATAAACAATGAAACAGTCTTCAGAGAATCACTTATCTTCAGAGAAGTATGTATACATGGTGTCAGCATAGTGAAAGGAGTATTTGCTATAGTACTTTCTCCTCATTTGACTCTCAGAGTTTATTTCCATCATATATAGTTCTTCTATTATTGCACTTATCACACTTCATTGTCATTATTTTTATAAACTTTTCTCTTCTACTATCTACTTCCTAAATGTATCTTATTCAACTTCATTTCTGGGGCTGAGCAAAAAAAGATACTAACAGGTAATTAGTATTATTTTTAAAATAATTGATCACACAAGCAAATAGTAACAACCATGACATCACTTCGCTAAAGCATAAACATATCATACTTATTACTGAAAGTCTATCTATTTTGTTATAATTAGTTGATAATACGTATGAATACTATTGTTTTTTTTTTAAATTACCTTGCAAAGATGTAAAAATATTTATGCGTCCATTTATGATAGTGGGATAATGTGTTTCTATTCTTCTGTAAGTAATTTTCTTTATTATTATCATGAAAACATTCTTTACTCTGATACTACATTAGGAAAACCACCCACCACAGTTAGCTGCCTTGCCCTGAGCAGAGAATTGAGATTAGAGACACTTCAAAATTTCAACATCAAAGAAAGAATGCCAAGAGTGCTGAGGCTGAAGCAAACTTTTTGCAACCTCTTTAACCCACTGTCATTAACTTTCTGAGATGCATGTTCTTATTAAAAGGTCCTGAACTGAAAACGGCACATTAACAAATCTGCTCTATTACAGGTACTGTCAGTTAAAATAGTATGTATGCCCAGCATTTACATTTTCACTAATGAAAGTAGGCGGAAGTATTGTTCAATAAGCTATTTCCCACATTTATTCATCCATCAAGCATTTTATTTAGCACTTACTACGTTAGGGACAGGACAGTGTATCATTAAGGAAACTTTCCTCTTCCTCCCACTGAACTTAGTCAATTAAGACAGAGAACATGGTAACACTCAAACATATCTGACTCTTAGATCTCACACTGAAATTAGTTTAAAAAATTTTTGGAAGTATGTAAAATGAAACAAGGTGATCCAGACTTAGTTTGAAATTACCATCCAAGTCAACAAATATTGAAGTACAACTGCATTTTTTTAAGGAAAACAATGCCAAATACTAAATATTATAATGTACAATTTAACTTTGTTTACAATAAGAAAAACTATAAATCATAATATCGTAGCTCAGACTTTAAAAAATTTTTTTAGATAACTGTAATTGTAGAAGTGGTACTTTCATAAATTTTTTTTTCTTGGCTTTTAAGGTATTTATAACTCTCTTCACAAAAATGCGGAGCCCTGGTGGCACAGTGGTTAAGAGCTCAGCTGCTAACCAAAAGGTCTGCAGTTCGAATCCACCAGCCACTCCTTGGAAACCCTATGCAGCAGTTCTACTCTGTCCTATAGGGTTGCTATTTATGAGTCGGAATCAACTCAACGGCTGTGAGTTTTTAAAAGATGCAGCCCCTGAGGATTTGACACAAGTCAATCATAATGTTAATTCAAACAGTAAAAGCATTCTTCATACCTTCAGATTGGGCCATATTAGTGATCTGATAAACATATACACAAAAGTATGTATATACAAATATATAAATACACATACATACATACAGTTTGCACACTATAATGCAAGTTTAGAGTTCTATTACAGCCACAGAAAACAATGAATATAGTTTTGTTTTGTTCGTCTAAAATTTATATTGCTACAGAGCCGTCAGCGACTTAATACTATGTATCAATACATTCCTTTCATTATTTCTTTAAAGTCACCCAACCAATGCAGCAATGTGACAACAAAGTTAGCAAGTCATTATGAAATTTACCTTGATTTATCCAGAAAACAATCTCATCTTTACATTTCATGCTTCAATTCAAATATAAATTATCAGTAAGTATCCTGAATTCATATCCAAAAGTCTTCTCTTAAAATTTTATTATAAATTCCTTATAGCAGTCCCTTCAGTTAAGTAAGGAAAATACCGTAGGAAAATATAAAAAATAAAGTTGATTTCAAGAAAAATAAAAATACAACAGCAATATGACCCAGGAAAAGAATTTAATTAACAAGGAGAAGGAATGAAATAAATTTTCACTCGCTGTTGAGGCCTATAACCCTATTCACTCTTGTATTTTCTTAACCCAATTCCATATTTACTGCTGCTGTTTGTGATGTTTAGATATATTTACTTGAGAAAAATTTTCCATATGTGTGATACATAAATTTTGTATTTTAATATTAAAATAACCTGTGAGGACATTTCAAAGACTGTTTAAAATTTTGGGATTAATTTCCTAAATTAGCCATTAGTCATGCCAAAAAAGTTCTAAGGAAAGAATTAAACGGTAAAAAGTAAGTAAAAAGTAACAACCTCCTAAGAGCATCCACTGAATCAACAACAACAACAACAAAAAACATTAACAGCAGGAAGCTACAGAGTTTTAGTATTGAAAGGGATCTTGAAGGTCATCTAATTCCTTTGTGTGTGTGTGTGGCATGAACAGGAGCTTTGGAATCAGAGAAACCGGGCTTTAAACACCAACTATGCCATTGCTAGAATAACAACCTGAGTTGAGTTTTTTTCTTATTGTAAAATGCTAATGGTAATACCATCTACCTTACCCACCCAATTTACAAAGTCATTGTTGAAGACATAGCAGATGTCCAGAGCATAACACATACCCTGTAAATGGTAACTGTTATTAACAGATGAGAAAGGTGAGGTGGAGAATTAAGTGTCTTGCTCAGGATTATACAGCTAACTATATGAGAACTTTGGTCTCTAATGCTCACGTTTAATACTTCATGATTTCCATTAGCTATGTGGTGGCTCAAGGTGAGCTAAAAATAAGATAATGCTAAAGAAGGGAAAGAAGTGTTATGTTTTGCAAATGCTAGTGATATATGCAACCTACAACTAAGTCTTGATTATTTAGTTCACGAAATGCTTATTTAGGTCTATATAACTATGCAGAACCAAAAGGTTGGTGGTTCCAACCCACCAGCCACTCCATGGGAGAGAGATGTGGTGGTCTGTTTCCATAAAGATTTACAGCCTTAGAAAGCCTATACAGGGCAGTTCTACTCTGTCCTATAGGGTTGTTATGGGTCGGAATCGACTCAATGGCAGTGGGTTCAGTTTTGGGTTATGTAACTATGCTTCTGCTACATGTGTGAAATCTGAGGCAAAGGTGCAGTGATAGGGAAAAGGTGACACAAAGGGAGAAAAAATACCTTTAGGTTAAAAAAAAATCAATTAAGAAATATCCACCTACTATATCCTAATATCTGCAAAGTGCTACTGAGGACAAATAAGAAGACCATAACAGTGCCCCTCTTCCCCTGAAATACTTACAATCCAGCTGGCAGAACAAGAAACTAACAGAGAACAATATCTGACTACATTCAAGTGCTAAATTAGGTGTCATTGGAGGTCAAATGCTTGGCAAAGTAGAGAGTCAGCGAAACAGAGTAAGACCCTCAACAAGATGGAATGACACAGTAGCTGCAACAGTGGTCTCAAACATAGCAATGATTGTGAGAATGGGGCAGGACCAGGCAGTGTTTCCTTCTGTTGTGCATGGGGTTGCTATGAGTCGGAACCAACTTAATGGCAAACAGGTCAAAAAATGGAGAAATCACCAAAATAGTCTGAGAAAATTTTATAATGGACATCGTCTTGATTCTAAGTTTAAAAGAAAGAAGTTTGCTATTGCTGAGGGGGAAGAAGCAAATGATCATCTATGGACCTAAGATATATGTGCAAACACCACTAATATTAATGTGAAGGATTACTAACATCTACAATAAGATTTCTAGTAGTCACTGATCTCAAAAGGTTCATTAGGGGATAACTCATTTAGTGCTGTATCTTCTAATTCTAACAGCTAATACTTGAGTTAAAATGTTCTTTAACTTACTAGTAATGATTTCCTCAAAAGTATTTCCTGGATGACTCATTCTTCCATTTTAGGACTATATGTCACTTTCCTTACAAGGAGAACTTTTTACCATGTGGGTGTGAAAACTGCTAACTTTTAGTTACAGAACACTGACTAACGGGGGTCTTTCTGTTTCAACAGGCACTCCTACGAGAAATCATACATACAAGCAGGCTACACTCTTGAATATAGGGGACAATGGTGCAGAAAAAGAGATTTCTAAATAAACATTCTTTAAAATCTCCCATTCCTAAGAAAGCCAGTTGAAAAGATGATCAAAAATGTAACTCAGAGCAATAGGTATACATGACTCATTGACTCTAACAAACATGTGGCTAAAAAACCTGTTATTCAAAAACATACGGCTTTTTTGGAAAATTAACCTACTACTTGCCCATGCTCCACCTCCTAGCCCTCTATTCTCTCCATCCCTACTCAAGCCCCCAGATTCAAAGCCTTCTTTATAAGGAATATACTTAGTATAGAGCACTCTGAAATCATTGAAACTGTTCATCATGCACAGAACTAGCGGAAGGGCTACTGTAAACTAGAAGGTATGAGAGTTTAGTTTGGAGAAAACAAATATTAAAAGGTGCCTTTTTTTTCTTTTTTTCCATAAAAACCTCTACAATCTCCTGTCCAGCATAAGAAACAAAACAAAACTGTGCCTGTATTTTCCCAAAGTACCCATATTTTAAATTTAAATCTTATTTAAAATTAGTAATGCTCATACTATTACCGTCCAACACAACTGTGTAAATGACTTTAAATATCCTCCCTGATAACATGCCTAGAAACCACATACAATGATTTCTTAGTCTCAAGGTAAAATGTCACTCTACAGCACCATTTCCTAAAGTAGGCTCTTAGTCTTGAAAGATGCTCCGAGATCAAAGGTTCTGAAATCAAATAAGTCTGTGAAAAGATTGCACATGGCCTCTACCCCTAAGAATTTTAATATACAGAAACACATTAAAAGTTATACAGTAAAGAAACTTTAACTTCACCTTTCCCAAACTTTTTTGGCCACAGAACCCTTTATCCTCATAACAACATCCTTCAGAACTAGTGTTTCTCTGAACACACTTTGGGAAATGTTGCTTTATATAAGATATCTTAATGTTTCATTTTCTAACAAATAAAGCCATCAAACAATAAAAACACTGTATTAATATCCAAGTATTTAAACAACTTAGTATGTCTAGAGTTCAATGGAAAATAATGAATGTGGAAAAATAAATATATAAAATTTTTCATCACCTTATTGCTTGTAATTAAACTGGAAACAACCTAAATGCCCAATCACAGGGAGTTAAATTGTGGAACATTTATACACTATAGCCGTTCAATATTTATAATACAGTATATGAAAAAAAGATGCAAAAACATGACATACAGTATGATCTTTTAAATATATATACATATACTTAGTGTGTGTGTACATGCATGTGTGCAGACATGTGAATGCACACACACAGAAAGTCTAGATAAGTATATAAAAATGTTAACAGTGGTCATTTGAGTGGCTTAATCAGTGATTTCCCCCCTTTTTTCTTACTTGTCAATAAACAAGTATTACTTGCATAAGCTTTTGAGCAACAGCTATTCTAGGCACTAGGTATGAGGTGGTGAGCAATACAGACAAGCTCCCTACTCTCATACAGTTTACATTCTTGGGAAGGAGGGGCAGACACATAAGTAAACTAATAAATGAACAAGATAATTTCATATAATGCTAAGTTCTAAGAGAGAAACAAAACAGTGATATGAAAGGAGTAGTTAGGGTGGGAGAGAAGTATGGCTAATTTTGAATAGTATCACCTAGGAGACAACTTTTAAGTCAAAATTATAGGGAAGAGCCTGGGATCAGCAAGAATAAGGCCAGTATGACTAGGGTGAAGTGATTGGTACAAGACAAAGTGGGAGAGGTAGACAACAGCCAGATCATATAGGGTCTTGTAGGCCATGGTCAAGAGTTTGGGTTGAATTCTAAGTGCAATGTGAAATCAGCAGAGGATTTCGAGAGTGGGAATAATTTAAATGCACAACTTCTCTATATAATGTTGTCTATATCATTTTTTATATTTTCAATAAAGTATATAAAATTGAAGATGGCTCACAAAGTGATTCTCACTAGTTATACACAGAAAAGCATACTTAATAGTATTTGAACTCTTTTCAACTGTTTGATATACCAATTACTCTTCCACTTTCCTCATCACCTGCCATCCCAGACTACTCTTAAACTCAGTACCTATCCCAAAAGTTTCCTGAACTTGAAGAAGGAAGAGAATTGGAACAGCATGTAAATAGTTAATCAGTGTATAAGTATGTACCATGTGCTAAGCACCATTCTAAGCTCTTTATATGCAGTAACTTAATTCTATGAAAATGAAGAAGTGTTTACCATATTATATCTCCTTACTCTTCTACTTTTTGTGTCCTGATTTTGATATTTTGATAATTTGCTATCTTTTTTTGAGAGAGAGAGAGATTGGGCTCAATGCATCTGCCAGCCTCATTTTAGCAAATGTCTACTATGATGAAAGACAGTTACCCTTAGTTATTAGATGGGAAACGGTTTTCCCCCATGGTACACTTTTTAAATGGCTTCTCTGTGATCATAAAGGAACCTAGAACACAACCACAGAATCTCAAAAGTTTAAAAAAAGTCTTCAATCAAAGTTTAGTTCTACCCCTTATATACAACCTTAACAGCAAGTAATCATTCAGGAAGGTCTTGCTTAATCTAAACGACATTTGTAATTCTCAACTCTGTGATCTTCTATTAGTTGGCTTCCTGATTTTGATAATTATGCCCAAGTATAAACATTTGGCTGGTAGATAAAGTCCAGATTCAAACTTATTGTACTTTTTAAAACATACCCATCTTTTCTCACCTCAAACATCTTACTCATCTTCCAGAAGAATTCAAACTGAAAGGAAAAACTTTAGCCAATCTTTTAAAACTCTAGTTCTGGATCAAGATCTGTGGGTTTAAACTTATTTTATCTATCCAATAAACATTTATTAAGTACCTATTCTTTACTGGTACTAGGCCAGTAAGAAACAAAAATAACACCAAGTTCTAGCTCTAGAAAGTGTACATCATAGTGATATTCAACCAATTCTTCACTTATTTCAGTGCAGCTCACCTACTCTTTAAAGTATTCAGGTGTTTGATGTAGCTGTCAACTGAGGAGGGGAGAACCTACTAATCATGCCTCTACTACATTTAAAAAGAAGGCTTCTAAACATTCATTTCAGAAACATCAATTTACATTTTAAAGCAATTACTGTATATATAATTTAACAAACTGCATTCTTTGCTTTGAAAGAATCAAGGATCATATGATTAGCATAATGCTTACATGATCCTGTACCTTTTCAGAAGATTCCAAAAGACTCTGAAGATGCAGAAAATAAAATTTGAATACAAAGAAAGATTGCTGGAAATAGGTGGGTCATGAGTAGGGTTTGACATAATTTTACCTTTCATGGAAATATTTTCAAAGTAACTATTAATTTGGAAAGATATCTGATTTATCTTAGTCTTTTATTTGCAGTGAAGTATTAGACTAATGTTTTAGAAGCACTCTGAATATCCTGGCAAAACTATTATAATAGAAATATTTTATTTACGGTTCATTTTATTAAAATTACTTTAATATTTTAGCATATAATTTTTAAATCTTTATCTACAAATACTCAAGGCCCCAAAATGCTTAAAAATTAACTTTAAAAGTTTGCCGCATTTGATATATGACTCTAAAAAGTTCTTTATTTTAGGCTGATTATCATCAGTTTCCACCAGTAACATGATGGCATGGTATGTAAGGATGAAGAATGATGACTACTAAACAAGTACACATCCAGATCAAGAACTGCTCTGGATCTGAACAAGTATATATAACTGGTCTGTTGAGAACTGCCAAATGGTGATCTGAAAACACTTTTTAAAACTAAATCTTAATTTTAGATTTTTAGTAAGTCAATGCATGTTCAAAATTCTCCAATATGAAAAAACATCCTATTAGAAATAGTTTAAATCCACCAAAGAATATAAAGTCAAAGCTAGTAGAAAGCAGTTCAACTTTAATATAGTCTTAAAATTCCACCATTTCCTTAAAAAAAAAAAAACCAAAAAAAAAAAAAAAACCCATTGCCGTTGATTCCGACTCATAGTGACCCTATAGGACAGAGCAGAGCTGCCCCCCTAGTTTCCAAGGAACACCTGGTAGATTCTAATTGCCAACCTTTTGGTTAGAGGGTTTCCACTATTTCCTTAGTCCTTGGGATAAAGACACACACACACTTATTCTCTCTCCTCTCTTCATTTTAATCTTTTCCTTTAAAGTTTTTCTAGCAAGAGACAAAAAAAGCATTCTTGCCACATGAAGAACTTAGATTCTTTTAAGCGATGTTAAATGAAGACTGTTAACTATCATGATCACAACATAAACAGCAAAGATTAGAATTAAATGGTATCTTCTAACAGATTTTCACCCAGCTGGCCTTTATTAAACAATTGCAATAAACAGCTTTTGTTAGACCAAGATCCAATTTACCCCCAAAGAATCCATTTATTTCAAAGACTTTAATTTTGTGAAATTCACTATATTTGTTTATATATAGGTTGCTAGGAAAACGAAATTACTGTGAGAATAATTTATGGTGAGCCTCTAACCCCAAATTCCATTACAACTTTATCAGTCTCATCCATATGAATCCTCTGAGTCATATAATGGTTATTTTCTAAACAATGAAACAAGGGGGGGGGGCACAAAAATTAAATAGTGATTCAAACATTTTACTTTTATTGGATCTAGATCTACCACATTTAAGAAATATTTAGCAACAGTTACTGAAAGCAAGACACTAAGCAAAAAGGTAAGGATCCAAAATTGAACAAGACATCTCTATCCTATAGGAACTCCCAATTCAGGGGGAAGGACAGATAGGTCAACAAATGTCAAATCAATGTGATTGATAAATGAAACTGCTCAATCCATATATAATACAGAGAGCCAGAAAGAGGAAGAGATACATACTTTCAGGAAACCCACATGACAATATTCCAAAGAAGAGAATAAAGGAAAAATAAGACACTACATTGAGTGCTCACACCATCAAAGATGCTGTAAACTTTATTCAAGTATGAATAAGCAATTCTTTCTTTAAAAGATGTTCTCTTAAGAAAATGAAGTATATAGGGAAGGTCACTATTCTAAATATGGTCCTTAAGTACAAGGTACTTCACCTCTTCATCATCTTCGTATCCTTAATGCAATCTGTGCCTGGCACATAGTGGGTACAACATGCTAAATAGCTGACAGTCATCACTTTACAGTAAGGTAATTTCATTCCCTAAGAGAGTCAATTAAGAGAGCTGCATGATGCTAATGACAAGCTAAACCTTACCGGGAACTTACTGTATGCCAGGCACTCTTCTGAGTGTTTTACTAATACTGACTCATTGAAACTGCATAACAACCCCAGGAAGTAGGTACTATACTATTATCATCCCGATTTTACTGATGAGGAAATAGGCACAGTTTACACAACTTCTCCAAGGTCGCACACCTATTATGGGTGCTGGGATTTAAACACAGGTAGATCTTGGTCTCCAGTTTATAAAAAAAAAAAAAAAGAAAGAACGAACGAACAAGCCCGTTGCCACTGAGTTGAGTCTGATTTACGGCGACACTATAGGAAAGAGTAGAACTGCCCCATAGGGTTTCCAAGGAGCGGCCACAGCTCTTTTGGTTAAGAGCCGAAGCTCTTAACCACTGTGCCACTAGAGCTCCCCTCTACATACAAGGCAAGAGATATTGGTAGTTCTTAGGAAATCTATATTTGCTGAGCTATTTCAGTATGTAAACTGTGATGTGTGGATGAAATCCATATTAGAGTCACAGCAGACACGGAGAAAGAAGAGACAAACTAGGCAGCTAATCGTGTACTCTGATACACTTTACTACTACCAAATTACCCAAAGCAGCTTAACAAAACTACACTACTACTGCCAATGCCTGCTTGGTTAAAGAACTGCTCGCATCATCTTTGACATTATCCTGAGGCTAGGCTCCCATCAGAAGGCACAGGTAGACGACAGCCGGAAGGACTTGGTGACAGACTGGCCATGGAGAGTGAAGAAAGGATAGGTATCTAGGATTTTCACTAGTGCAACTAGATGCAAGATGACAGAACACAGGACAAGGAACTTCTTTTGTTTGTTTTTGATTTGTTGGGGGATGGGGAGGAGATCAAGATCACAAGGTCTCTTTTGGTTGTATTTCGTTTGAGGTATCTTTCAGACACCTAGGTGAGTGCATCACGCTCCATCTGCCTCTGGAGCTCAGAAAAAAGTTCCGGATTGGAGACAAAAATATGTGAATCATGTGTGTGTACAGGACATCTCCAATTTCCTTCACAGAGCTACCTCCTCTCTATTCTAAAGCTTGAACTCAACACCCTGTCATAGTGTGGGCATATTGGGGCTATCTCCCCAATTCTAAGCTCCAAGAGATCAGTGACCACATTTATTCTAATTCTCATTGTACTCTAGCTACTCAGAGTCTCTGCAGATACTAGCTGTTAATAAATCATATTTAAATGAGATAATTAACAACGTTAGACATAGTGTAATCAACAATGATAGAACAGAGAAATAATCATTGAAAAATGTTAATTTTCAGCATAAATGGAAAAACTCAATTTTCAGATTGCTACTGGAATTAGGGAAGGTGACTTAGGTGAACAATACTACATATATACATATAATATACATATATATAAAATACTATATATAATTGTATGTTATATATATAATTATATATGTATTTTCCCCCTAGTTAGGGAAAAGTAATGAAGTATTTCCATGTATTTATCGATTACACAATTCAAGAATAAATTAAATTGGAAAGAAACATAGTTTGGTATGCAATGAAAATGCAATTATCTTTTTTCATTAAAAGCCAAGGAATATACAATTTAACGATGCTTGTTAATGTACACCATTTCCTACAGGTATTTATTCATAGGTACTAACCTAACAGCATTTTTATACCTCTATTTTACTGGCAAGAAATCTGCAGCGTGAACATTTTTGAGCGTTACCAAAAACACTATAACTAACACTAGCTAAAAACTTTGGCAACAAATATTTTAATCTCTATGAACATAATAACAGGCCAAGTTCCACTTACTTTAAAATTAAATTGAATACTACATATTTTACATAAAATTTAACTGTTTTTTATCACCTCCAGTTAAGATGGGATGTATTAAGAAATACTACACTTAATGAAAAGGGTCAAAAGGACTAAGATTCCACTGAAATATCTTTTTAAAAAAATATATGATTATTGATAGCTATTTCAAATACTACTTCATTCACTTTGATTTTGTGAATACGAAAGATATGCAAAGAGTAATTTTAACAACAGATATTTCTGGGCATACTGTTTACTTTTAACTTTGAATGCAGATAGAACATATCTCATCTTAATCTTCAATTAGTCAAGACAATTAATATGGTTTTCCAAATCTTCTTCAGCTTCCATCTTCTAACAAATATTTTAATATTACATTATCAAAACTGAAGAATGTTACTACATTTTCTCAAAGCATACACATTTTTGCATATAGATACATTCCAGGAATTTTAAGTATATATATTTAAGACTATAAAATACAAAAGATAATGAGATACTAGTAATAGTATTAACGCCTTTTAAATTATACTGAAGAGAATTAAAATATACTGAAATAAAGAAAAAAAAAAAGAGGAGGTTCTGGCTGGCCATTTATTAGTTGTTTTAAATTTTTTATTAGAGTTCATTAATATTCTAAAAAGGGCTTCGAAAACTTGAACTACTTCTCAAGCTTTGAATTAATGGCACTGACCTTAGACTTTCTCAGAATGATTTTAAATGCACTCTGTTATTAGTAAAACCTGTTCAAACACATGCCCCATCTGCCAGCACCCCATCTGCAAGAGAGCTTCTTATTCTTGTAGACAGTACAACTTCTGCCTGCTTCCTTCTCTTCTCTACATACCAGCTGTATGGTAATGAGTACGAGCAGCTGAAAAATACTGCATGATAACAAAGCTAATATGAAAATGGCAGAACAACACTTTCCTTCAATGAAGCAGTTGCAGCATGAACATAGCAGATAAGCTATCAAACAGAGGTGGAGGAGTGAGAATTTTATTTTTGTGTATTTGTGTTTGGGCACTTGTGTATGCATAAACCTATGTGTGTGTTTTAAACATAGGGTCTCCATGTAACTAAAAAACAGAAAGAACTATGAGCAGCACAGGGTACCAGAGAAAGATCTAAATTTTGACATACTCTTGTTAAAATGTGGGAACCAATTCTTTAAATGTTTTAAGTCCCAATTATTATATAGCAAAGATATACCAGGTGACATTTTGATAAGCTAGTTTTCAAAGGTGTTAATGAGTATGCTCAATTTCCTGATTACCAAATTTTGGGGGCCTTAGAAAGAGAAACAGTGTCAGAACTTAAAATCATAATGGGAACTATTTATGAGACATTTTAGCAGTTCATATAGTATGTGAATCAATAAACTCTGCTTTCTTTTTAAATTATGTATAGCAATTTTAAAAATTCTAATTTAATGGCATGTGAAACCAACATTTATTTCGAACATTTGAGAATCTCCAAACAAAATATCAAGATGGCAAATGTCACTTTCTTCATTTAGGAAGACAAGACATAATGGGGTTAATTTTTACGTATATGATAGTCACACTAAACGAATCTACATAATGTAAGTAAAACCAAATCACATTAATTTTTTATGTGCAGTATCCTTCCATTTAGAAAAAGATTAGCAGTCACTCGGGAAACTGTTTAAGAAGACTGACTATTCAAAACTGGTACTGTACTTTTTTTTTCACAACTGGAAGAAACTAAAAATGAAAAAAAAAATACAAAAACACTTCAAACGCTACTCGTAAGTAAAAAAATAAATACTATTATATCAGAAGAACTAATTAAAATTTTTACTAACACATCTAAAAAAACTTATGTGGGCTTCATAACAGTTATTGAGTTCTTATCACCATACTTTATATAGATTATTTCATTTTACTCTTACAACAATCCTGTGAAGTAGGTACTATCCTTGATAATTGATCATTGACTCTATCATTCATGCTCTTAAACACTTGCTATTCTGATATAAACTACACAAGGGCAAAGACGTGGATCTGTTTTGCTTACTGCTTTACTCCAAATGCCTACAGCAGTCCTTCGCTCATAGGAGAATTAAATACAATGAATGAATGAATTGGTGGAAGACATAGATGGAATAGATGGAAGTTGTTGTTTTCTTTTAAGAGTAAATCACTGACAAAGGGTCAAAGTCCATTCAATAGGGAAGAAACAGTCTTTTTAACAAATGGTGCTGGCAAAACTGGATATCTATATGCAGAAAAATGAAGGAGGATCCATACTTCGCACCATGCACAAAAACTAACTCAAAATGGATCAGAGACCTAAATGTTAAAGCTAAAACTATAAAGTTCCTGGAAGAAAACATAGGGTAAAACTAGGGGATCTAATTTTCAGCATCAATAGTCTATCAAACACAACCAAAAATGCACGAATGACAGAAGACAAATTAGATAACTGGAACCTCCTAAAAATTAAATACTTAGCTCATTGAAAGACTTTACCAAGAAAGTAAAAAGGGAACCTACACACTGGGAAAAAATCTTTGTCAACAACACATCTAATAAGGGTCTAATCTCTAAAATACATAGAAAACTTCAACAACTAAACAACAAAAAGACAAACAATCCATTCAAAAAATGGGCAAAAGACATGAACAGACACTTCACCAAAGAGCACATTCAGGTGACCAATAAATACATAAAACGATGCTCACGATCACTAGCCATTAAACCAAAAACACGCTGGCCTTGAGTCGATTCCGACTAATAGCAACTCTATATAGGACAGAGCAGAACTGCCCCATAGGGTTTCAAAGGAGCAGCTGGTGGATTTGAAATGCAGACCTTTTGGTTAGCAGCTGAGCTCTTACCCACTGTGCCACCAGGGCTCCCATTAGGCATTAAAGAGATGCAAATCAAAACTACAATGACATACCATCTCATCCCTGCAAAAATGGCAATGATAAAAAACAGAAAAAAACAAATGCTAGGTTGTGGCAGGATTGAAAATCTTATACATTGCCGGTGGGCTTATAAAATGGTACAACCACTACAGAAAACAGTATGGTGTTTCCTCAAAAAGCTAGAAACAGAAATACCATACAATCTCGCAATCCCACGCCTAGGTATATACCCTAGAGATATAACAGCAGTGACATGAATAGATATATGCACACCTGTGTTCCTTGCAGCATTATTCACAACAGTAAAAAGATGGAAACAACCTAAGTGCCCATCAACAGATGAATGGATAAACAAATTGTGGTACATACATACAATTGAATACTATGCAACTATAAAGAATGGAGTCTGCGAAACATTAACATGGATGAATTTGGGGGACATTATGCTGAGTGATAAGTCAGTCACAAAAAGACAAATATTGTATGGTCCCACTATTATAAAAAAATCTGGAATAGATATATACACAGAAAGCAAAGTTCTTTGATAGTTACCAGGGATTGGAGGAGGGAATCACTTTCTAGATAATAGACACTCGTCACTTTTGTTGATGGGAAAGGCAATTCCAAATATGGGTGAAGTCAGCACAACCTGACCAAGGCACTAAGAAGTCCATGAACAAAAGGGACAATTTTGGCAAATGCTATTAACATGTACAATTTTGCAGCAACAGAAAAAACAACCAAAAAATATGTGTGTGGTTATGCTGGTAGAGGGTGAAAATATGTGTATAGGAAGGTATATGTGAGCAAGGGCACGTGCACGTGTAGGTTTATCGGTAGGCACATGTATATACACGTTTGTATGTGCTGTATATGTAACAAATCACAAAGCGGCACAATTACAGAAGTTTTCTAGACATAGCCAAACAACTCACAGGATTAGTTTACTGGGTTAAAAGGATTGGGATCATAGTCTTAGGGAACAATTCAGTCAAATGGCATAATGTTCTACACTCTAGTCTGGTGAGTAGTGTCTGGGCTCTTAAAAGCTTGCAAGCAGCCATGTAAGATACAACTATTAGTCTCTACTCGTCTTAAGTAAAAAAAAAAAAGAAAGAAAGAAAGAAACCAAAGACTCAAAGAAGTCTTTGAACCACATGAACCACAGCCTCTTCTAGCCTGAGACCAGAAGTAGATGGTGCCTGACTACCACTACCTACCGTTCTGAGAAGGGACACAATAGAAGGTGCCGGATAGAATGGGAGAAACCTGTAGAACAAAACTCAAATTCTTTAAAAAGGCCAGACTTACTGGACTGACAGAGACTAGAAGACCCCTCAAGACTATCGCCCTAAGATACTCTTTGAACTTGGAATTGAAGCCATTTCGGCAGGTCACGTTTCACCAAATAACAGACTGGCTTATAAAATAAACAATATCACTCGTGAGTAACATGCTTCCTTAAACCATTAACTGTACAAGATCAAACGGTCTACATTTACCTAAAAACAAAGATGAGAAGGCAAAGAGGGAAAAGGAAGCTAGATCAATGGAAACAGAACAAACAAAATGGAAATAATGAGAATGCTGACACACTGTAAAAATTGTAACCAATGGCACAGAACAACCTGTGTAAAAATTGTTAAAGGGGAATCTAATTCACTGTGTAAACTCTACCTAAAACACATAAAATATTATTTAAAAAAAAGAATAAAGTAGAAATAAAAGCTACTGTAAATTTTTAATATAAAGTTTGTATTAACCTTAATTGTCTTGATACTGAAAAAATTTACTGAAGAATCATAAAATAAGACCATTTAGTAATCTAAGTTTTGTTCACTTGTCATGTTAAAAACATTAAGACTTCACAAAAAACTTCTCATAATTAAACATCATTTTGAATGGTTAGTACAGAATGAATAAGAGCACAATTTTTCTGATCTTAAAATTCTGCATATTTTATCAATCCATTTTTTCCTCATTTTATTGTCCAACTATAAAAATATATTTTTACTTTTAACTAAATATATTCATTGATTTCAAATATAATTCAAGGCACGAGCTTCCAGAATATAAAAGCTTTTGTATAATATATATAAAATAATTGAATCGAAAGAATACTTTCAACTTAATGAAATAGTTATCAACCCTCCTTTAAAAAGATACACAGTTACATTTTCTTAGAAAAGGGCAAACTTTCAGCAAAAACACAGATTTAAAAAAAAAAACAACACATAAATTCAAGATTTACAAAAACAGTACTATACTGCCCCTCCATGTTCATGCTAGTAGTAACAATGACATTTTAAAATCCAAAATGATAATGCAGGGATTTCTGTAGATTATTGAAAAGCTATTTAAGCTTAAATTATTCCCAAGCGAACTATATGAAATTATCCACACATAAAAATGTAATCAAATATATGAATAATTTTCAATTTTCATGTTCACGAACAGCAAAGGAGAAGAAATTTAAGGTAACAGAATTTCATCCAATGTTACCATACAGCTTTTTCCCTCAAACACTGATTTCTTTATCATTACATGAGGATATCATAAAATAACCACAAACAAATGGCTAACTAGCTATGTGCTTTGGGGGCAAATATTTAACCTTTTCTGCTTTGGCTTCTTTATGCCTACATTTATTTGAGGAAGGAAGTTTGACTCAAAGTCTTGACGTAGTTATGAGTAAATTTCTAAAGAATCTAGATGTGAAATTCAACAATCAAATGATACTTCAAGTTAACTATTTACATCAAAATCTCACATGTACAGTGGACCAATGCAATGCTTTTAGGCATTATCTAAATTTAGAGTTGGACCACCAAATGGCCACTCTGAAGAACTATTCTTTCCCACGAAGAAAACCAAATATACAAATAATGCTAATATGATAGGATGTGTGCACTTCAGAAGTGATGGTTCTTCTGATGAGGAAAGCCTGCTATTTTGTAGTTCAGTAGCTCTGAAAAATATTCAAAATGTAAGAAAACAGAATTATAAAGAGCAGTATAAATGTTTGAGAAAGTGTTGATGAATGTTCTCCCTCTATACCTAAATAAATTTCAATTCAGTTATAAACATATAAATATTACATATATAACCCATTGCTATCAAGTCATAGCGACCCTATAGGACACAGTAGAACTGCCCCATAGTTTCCAAGGAACAGCTGGTGAATTCGAACTGCTGACCTTTTGGTTGGCAGCCGAGCTCTTAATCATTGCACCACCTGGGCTCCATTACACACCTACCAAACCCGTTGCCGTCGAGTCGATTTTGACTCATAGTGACCCTACTGGACAGAGCAGAACCGCCCCATAGAGTTTCCAAGGAGTGTCTGGTGGCTTTAAACTGTCGACCTTTTGGTTAGCAGCTGTAGCATTTAACCACTATGCCACCAGGGATTCCATTACATACACAGACACTACTAATGTCACAAGAAAAAACTCTATTAATCTAATATTAACTTAAAAAAAAAATCCTACTTTAATTATTTTACCTTTCACATTTCAGGAACAAAATATTATACATGCAAATAAATACATGTGCTATATCATTAGGTACTTGTGAAAGGAAAAAACTGAATTCTAACTTCTAATATTTAGAATGTTACTTAGATTTAACATAAATGGTAGTCCTTTTCTGTTACTAATTCTGTAGTAGAACTTGTATCTCATCAAAAAGTTATCTTAAATTATGTTGTTGTTGCTATTAGTTGCTGTCGAGTCTATTCTGACTCACGGTGACCCCATGTGTGCAGAGTATAACTGTTCCATAGGGTTTTCAAGGCTGTGCGTGACCTTTCGGAGGCAGATCACCAGGCCTGTCTTCTGAGGTGTCTCTGGGTGGACTCCAACCTCCGACCTTCTGGCTAGTAGTTGAGTGGTTAATCGTTTGCACCACCCAAGGACTCCTCTTAAATGATTTAAGAAACAATTGCCGTGGAGTCGCTTCCGACCATACAGCACAGAGGTGAACTGTATGTTGACCCTACAGCACAAAGGTGAACCGCCCCACAGGGTTTCCAAGGCTGTAATCTTTTCAAGTGTTGTTAATTCTCCATGGAAAGACTAGGAGAAGTAAAAAAGAAAAAGTGGCCAGGGTTCTCAGTATAAATTTGCCAGCATGAACTACATTTAATCACTGAAGAAAAATTATATATAAGCTCCAAATGATCATTATATTATATGGAACTGCCTATAACTAGGTTAATAAAATTTAGGTACTCATCTATATAATGTATGTTTTAAAGCATTTAAATGTGTACTGCATGTACTCAGAACTTAAGATAAAGCTTAAACTACTTTGATGTTCCAAAGTATATTCCATTTTTATATGTGATGACAGTTGTAAAAAACCCAAAGGTGTGTGGAGTTAGGTCCACAATTTTGGAGATAAATATGTTTCTAAATTCAGAATTTTTGTCTTTTAGAAAGGTAATACTGTATATTACAAAGTACTTCCAGCACATTACATATTAGTACTTCTGCAGCAAAATGTGAGTATTTAGATAAATAATGGGAGTCCCAAGAGTGCAGTGGTTACAGTGACAGAAACCACCAGTGGCTTGCAAGAAGAAAGATCTGGCAGTCTGCTTTCATAGAGATTTATAGTCTTGGAAACCCTACGGGGTCGCTATGAGTCAGAATTGACTCAATGGCCAAGGGTTTTTTTTTAGCTTTTGGTTTGAGGATATGAGTCTATTGATTTATTTCCTACTTGTTTACCTTGCCAGGAGCTTAGTTTCAAGTTTATTTTTAGCACTTTTCTCATCTCTCTTCTGTACTAAAAGTATGGAACTCAGGTAAGTTAGTTAACTTAGTTTCTATAAAACATAAGCCCACTAATTCAAATAGCCTTGCCCTGTGATGTTCACATTACTAAACTATTTGTACAAATTGTCATCTATTATCTACAGGGATAGCGATTCATGACAGTTATTTCCATGATGTAGCTGTAGGTTCACAAATCGTGATAATTTGCTTTGCATTCGTATCTGACGACTAAGGCACACCCAATTCTAAAACATCTAGAAAGCAATGTTAAAAGTACATAGATATTGAGGCCACATTTCCATATTTAAAACCCCAGGATTGCATGGCAAAAGTCATAAAAGTACATAGATATTGAGACCATATTTTCATATTTAAAACCCCAGAATTGCATGGCAAAAGTCATAAAAGTACATAGATATTGAGGCCATATTTCCATATTTAAAACCCCAGGATTGCATGGCAAAAGTCAACCCTTAAAACATTTGGAACCTGAGGATCCATTTACTGAACAAATCCTTACTCGTATCAGTCTTCTGCTGTGGTTATGATGCAGGAGCCAAACTGCCTGAGTTAGAATCCCAGCTCCACCACTTACAAGTTATGTGGTAATTATTTAACTTTGCCTTGGAATCCTCAACTATAAAATACTTGTTGCCATCGAGTCGATTCCAACTCATAGCGACCCTACAGGCCAAAGTAGAACTATCCCCACAGAGTTTCCAAGGAGCGGCTGGTGAATTTGAACTGCCAACATTTTTAGTTAGCAGCCAAGCTCTTATCCACTGTGCCACTAGGGCTCCATCTGTAAAATAGGGGTGATACAATACAAAGTACCTACTTCATAAGGTAATTTTAAAGATTTAATGAGTTCATATATAGAAGGTATTTAGAATAGTGCCTCCCCTTCATCCCTTCACCCTATTCTACTATTCTTACTGTCATCAAAAAAAAAAAAAAAAATTAGCGTTAACAATAATGTTTACCATTCTGTCTCTTCAAACTAGAATCTAAGCTCCATAGAGACACTATGGTTTCTTTTGACTATCTAGTTCACAGTTGTGTCCACCAAAACCAAACCAAACTGCTGGCAAGTTGATTCCAACTCATAGCAACCCTACAGGATAGAGCAGAACTGCCCCATAGGGCTTCCAACGAGCAGCTGGCGGATTCAAACTGCTGACCTTTTGGTTAGCAACCTATCTCTTAACCACTGTGCCACCAGGGCTCCAGACATGTCCACAGATTCTAGAAAAATTTCCCAACTCTGTTCTAGGAGCTCAATAAATACTTTTTGGCTGACTTTAGTAAGTTTTTGATGGGAAGATGTACATGAATAATTTGCAAGAGCGCAATTAATGTGGAGGAAAAAAAAAAATGTGAACCTGAGCAGTAACAGAAGTCCCCTGTATCATTCCTCTCACCATCTGTTTGGCAAACATCCTTCAGGTTTTAATTCAAAGTTACTATGAAGCTTTCCTGAACTATCTGCACTGACACTTGGGTATTCCTCTCAGGCTCCCACAGAACTTTGCACATGGACCCATTTAAGCAACTGTTCTTTTGTACTATAATGGTTTGTTTCAGTTTTACTAGACTGTAAAATCCTTAAAATTCTGTGACTTTCCTTTTTCTATACCCATGCACAGGGATCAAGAATTTTCATCTTTTTATTTATAGCCAGTCAGTGCCTTTCATACTAGAAAGATCAGTTAATGAGTTAAGCAATGAACCAAATGAAATGCTGAATTCTTCGTAAATAATGGGCACAAATTACTCAGTTTCCTATTTTTGAACTTTCTGGTTGTTTCTAATTAATTTTTGGTCAATTATTCTTATTATGTGACATATGCAATAGCACAAACTTGAAAATGTGAATTCATCTTTTGACCCTAGAATATAAGTACCATAATGACAGAGTCCATGACAGTGTTGTTCACCAGTGTATCCCAAAATAGCTAGAACAGTGCCTAGCACCCAATATATGATAAAGAAATATTTGTTGAATAAATAGATTCCACACCAAAAAAAAGAGACAATGTTCTTATTTTCTTAGCTACTTTTAAAAACAAATTATTTGTAATTACCGTATTTTAACACAAATAGTGTGCGCTTTCTATGTTTATTTACCAATTGCTCCCTCTCCCTGCAGGGTATTTTCATAAGTGTCACTATACTAATTTTTTTACATGTTCTGTAAAAAAAAAAAAAAAATAGCATTGCACGCTTACAAAAAATACATCGCAGGGGAAGGGAGTAGTTGGCAAACAAATGTAGAAGGTGTGTGTCATTTGCATAAAAACACAGTACTATACCTTTATTTTAAAATATACCTAAAACAAACCTATGGAGAATAAGAGGAGATATGCACACATACACTCACACATGTGTGTGTATATATAATTTTTATACCAGGAAAATCTTACATGCACTTACATTGTGTTTACATGTTTATTCATGATGCATGAAGCATTCTTAAGAAAATATTTTAATTAAAAAAAAATTAAACGGTTGATTCTTAAAGTTGTTGTAGCACATCTGCTCTTCTAAAATATCTTGATGCCTAAAACAGAACGGTCTGGTATGTGATGGTGGTGGTTATTAGCCGCCATTGAGTCAATTCCAACTCATGGTGACCCCGTGTGTGCAGAGTAGAAGTGATCCATAGAGTTTTCAATGGCTGTGACTTTTGGAAGCAGAATGCCACGGCTGTCTTTCGAAGCGCCTCTGGGTGGGTTTGAATCACTAACTTTTCGTCTAGTAGATGAGTACTTAACCCTTTGCATCACCCAGGGACTAACAGTAAATAATTCCTTTATAGATAAAATATGTAGTGACAATAACAGGACATCAGATGAGCTGGAAATGTCTACTTTTTCCAAGTTCTAATAGAAGATATGTACGGGAAAAAGGAGCACAGAAAGTTATGCTTCAAAGTTTCCGCACTTAAAAAATCAAGTACCGTCTTAAAATTCCTCTTCAAACATGCTCATACCACTACACTATCCCTTCTCTTTAAAGTACTGTACATTTTTTTTCTCTTTATTTTGGCATTTTCTGGCATTTTGGGCTACTCTCAAAAGTATTACTTAATGATTATACTGTACATTTGTTTTTCCTTTGTTTTTCAAAATGGTAAGCAGTAAATACTTTTAAAATTAAGTGTCAAACTGTGAGTTTAGTTAAATTTAGAAAATGAAGTATTCTAAATCACAGCAGCAGAGTAATTTAAAAACATTTAGTAAACAAAAACATGTCAAATTCTTATAGTCCAAAAAGTCCCTAAAGAATTTTCTAAGTTTAACAGATACTTCAGTGAAATCAGTCAAACTAATATTTATACTAACTTCCTTCTGCACATCATTGTAAACATAAATATATATTAAAGGTAATTTCTGAACTCTTAAGAGTTTATAGGATTTCCTGGGTGGCTGCTAATCAAAAGGCTGAAGGTTCAAGTCCACCCAGAGGCACCTTGGAAGATAGTCCTGGTGATCTAAAAATCAGCCACTGAAAACCCTCGAGTACAGTTCTACACTGTGACACACATGCACTACAGTGAGTCAGAACTGACTCGATGGTATAGTGAACGAGTTCCTTTATGTGGCCTTTTGCCTTAGTTCTTTGGAAAAACAGCTTCAGAGATTTTTCCCCTAAGCCCTGAGGAGTCACCTTTGCACTAGTTTTCTACTCCAGATGGTTTGTTACTTTTGTCCAGGTTGATGGACATTTCCTGGGTAAGCTGTAAACAACTTGAGGTTTGATACTTTTTGTCTGGCCCTGGGCTGCAGCCTGCCCTGTGATTGGTATGTACCTTGAAGGGACTGGTCAACAGACCATGCAAATGAAATGCCTGTAGCCTACTACATAAATGAAGTGTCATGGCCCTGGTGGGCGGGTCATGCCTTGAAATAGATGAGGAGTTTGTGTATATATACAGCCAACCCCACAAAAGTTTTTCAAACAGAAGCCACAGGAAAAGAAGCTGCAGGAAGAAGCAGAGAGAAGAGAGAAGCAGGTGTCAGGACTGGTAATAGGTTACAGAGTGAAAGCATGTCTGACCTTCGCCTCATGGGAATCAGTTTTGGGCTGATACTGGTTGTTATCCTCCCTGAAGTTAGGCAGGTTCTGGCACTACTACTACTCTCATTTTACAAATGGAAACTATTTTTTTTTTTTTATTTTGTAAAGAGTTTATAACCTAATTGAGGAGAAAAAATTGTTAAATAACACCATAAAGCTGATATATATGCCTAAGGGTCAAAGGAAATAGCAATAATTGCAATCTGGTTTACAAACATATGAGGACAATACGGGATGCAGTGCTAGGAGAAAAGTTTCACCAGAGAGGTAAGCTAGACAGTGAGGTTGTAGAAAGATTTGGATAGTCAGGGGCACAAATGTAACTGATGGATGCTGAATACACTAGTATGAGGGAGAGGGAGCAGGATGTTGGCTTTTGAAAGATTTTATATTTCTGTATGTTAAGGTGATATCCATCTATTTCTACATGGCTGTAAGTTTCATGAAAAGGATGTTGAGCTTCATGAAATGCCTTTTAGACATCAAGACATTTTAGAAGAGGCGACGTGCTATAACTTTTTTAAATGAAAATTAATCATTTAATTTTTTTTAAAAAAGGTTAACCTGGATTGGAACTAAATGACAAAGCTCTGACAAAAATGTAAGACTAAGTAGTGGTGCTGTAAGAAATATGCAAGTATTTCTGGCAGCTGCTCCTACCATGAGAAGTACTCTTATGGTAGAGATTATTAATAGCAATATACTTTGGGAGAGGCTGTCTGTACAAATATTGCACTAAATTTCGGGAATGTTAAAGTATCTAAGGTGACAAATAAAAATTGAGATAACCATTAAAAAAAAAGCAGTAAAAATAATGTGTTAATGATAAATTATAAAATCATATATATGGATCATTTGTTTAGATAAAAACACAGATTCTGGCTTTAAAAAGGATGTGGGAGGGGTAGAAGAAAATTATAGTTGAAAAGGATATAGGTGACAGGTCTATGGCAAATATTATTTTCTAGGAAGAATTTTAAAAAATCATCTTAAACAACAAGTAATTTATTGATTTACCTATTTTCTTCATAAAGCCGTAAGTATAAACATATATTGTTATTCCCCCCCCCCCAAAAAAAATCCCTCAATAGAAAACCTAGAATAATAAACATGGAAGTACAATGATAATAGTATCAAATAAGTATAGTCCAGAAATCTCTGTCATGGTATAAAATCAGGCTTTCTCTTACATGACTAGAAGTCCCTGGTGCTGGTTTTTTAATTGGAATAATCTTTCTGGAAAACAGTTTAGCAGTATTTACCAGGAACCTAATTAAAATTTGTACCCTGTGATCCAATAGTTCTGCTTCTAGAAATCTGTATATAGATGTTGTTAAGGATTTATGTATAAAAATGTTCGAACAGTTCATTGTCCAAATAACAGTAGGAAAACTATTGGTATATTCATATGGCAGATTATAAATTTTCAAATACTTAAAGCCATGAGCGGAAACTAACTATATATTTTAAATCAATTAAAGTATCAATTAAAAAAATTATATATACTCGTGTCGCTTAACATCCATGTTACGTTCTGTGAAATAGGTCGTTATGTGATTTGGATATTGTGTGAACACCTTATAATATACAGGCAGTCCACAGGTTACGAATGTCTGACTTACGTACAACCCATAGTTAACGAACCAACTCCCATAAAACCTATTATAGATTATGTATGTACCATACCATTATACAACTAGCAGCACAATCGCTTTGTATACAAGAGACATGAGATACACATGTTGCATTTGGGAAGCTACTGGGTTCGCTATATTCAGTTACGTCCATTATGTTCCATTCTCCGATTGGGATTTCTGAACTTACAGGACCACAGACATATATGCAGTTGGATATTGCCCGAACAGACATTATGTGGCACATGACTGTACTTAAAATTGTTACTGTTATTTTAGTTATCTCTGGCCAATGGAATTACTGTTAATTTAGCATACAGTGAAGACATATATATTTTAAATTTTCTGTATTAACATGTCTTATTTTTATACAGAGATATAAAATAGATATTAATTATTGAAGAAAACAAAAATTCCCTTTACTGCCATTCAACTAAAAGAATTTTGGTAATTATTAAACTACTACATTTGGCAGGGTATCAAGTCCCAAATTTGCTTTACTAACAGAGCTTCTTTTTGGGTACATACAAAATCTTCATACAGATAAAAATTTATTGTAAGGTAAATAATCAGAGATGTTATTTTCTGAAATAAAGGCACTACAACTGTTTTATAACTCTGGCAGACTTTTGCTTAAAAGGTTTCAATGGCCAACAAATCATTAAAGGATCAACTTGAACTAAAGACTATACATAACAAACAACAAATTAGATTATCTCTGAAAGAGAAAATTAAAATTTTGAACACATGTCTGCCTATGAATAACTCATTATATGAGCTAGAATCGACTCAATGGCAAACAGATATCAATAACTCAACAATGAAGAAAAAACTCTGAGAGGGAAGGAAGTTTGTATGAGGGGGTGAGGAGGGATGCCTTCAAAATTTTTCTGTAACTTCTTTTTAATTTTTGGTTATCTTTATCAAAAGAACTAATTGAACAGATTGGTAAGTATGGTACTGTACTGCAGTCTGATGCTGGTTAATTTGTCAGACTTTGTTCTCAGCTGTTCAAGAGTCAAACACAGGCACTGAGGCTTACAAAAAGACAAAGGACAAACGTATGCAGCCTAAATACTGTCAGTTTTTAATGACTAAAATCATTACATATTCTGTGGGATAACTCTGTTAAGTGAAACATCTTAAGAGAGATTAGATAAGAAATCCTAAATTTATAAATGGACTGTGCTACAAAAAAATTATTTGTAGGCCAACTGTTTAAAACTTTATTATTTTCTCATAGAAACAATATTAACAATGATAGGCTCCAGGCTTCCGCTCCAAAATACTAATATAATAGTAGTTGAAAAGCTTACTTCACAAGAAGAAAATGTTCATAGGTCACACAGTATAGCAGAAAGAGAATGACTACTTCCTACATACAGCATTAGAGAGTTCTGAGTTAAATAGCAGCTTTACTAGGAAAATTGGAGAGTTAACTTGTTTGTGCCTCGGTTTTCTTATCTACTGAATGGAGATAATACCTAACTCACTGTCCACCTATTTTATTTTATATAAAGTATTTTATATACTTTAACTCATTTAATTAAACACTCTCTCATGTTTAGTTAAATGAGTTAAAGTATATAAAATAGGTGAGACAGTACCTAGAATACAGGTTAGGTACTTTACTTTAGAAAGAAAATAATAAAAAGCAGTATGTTAAAATTCTAGTGATTAAACATAAAGATAAAATTTTCTCCAAATAACCACATAAGAATTAGAAGAGAGTATGAGGAATTTAAAGGAAACAAATGGTTTATGGCTCCAGTAATCCTATTATAAAAACATACCATAAGCTGAAACTTAATGTATATATCAGTAAAAACACTGTGTGCCCACAATTTTTTGCTTGTATACACACACACACACAGATTTACTATAGTATTATAATAGTAAAAACTTATTTTTTACTGTTTTATACATAAGGTTTTATTGAAACACAGCCACACCCATTCATTTGTTGTTGTTAGGTGCCGTTGACTCGATTCCGACTCACAGTGATCCTGTGTACAACAGAACGAAACACTGTCTGGTCCTGTGCTATCTTCATAATTGCTGTTATGCTTGAGCCCACTGTTGCAGCCACTGTGTCAACCTACCTCGTTGAGGGTCTTCCTTTTTTTCATTGACCGTCTACTTTACCAAGCATGATGTCCTTCTCCAGGGACTGATCCTTCTTGATAACATGTCCAAAGTATGTGAGATGTAGTCTTGCCATCTTTGCTTCTAACCCATCCATTTATGTATTGTTTATGGCTACTTTACACTACAATGGCAGAGTTGAGTAGCTGCAACAGAGACTATATGGGCTATAGAGCCTAAAATATTTACTGGCCTTTTACAGAAAAAAATTGCCAACTCTTAAACTATTCCTTAGTGATAACAGCACAAAGGTATAATGTTAACATTTTCTGAAATGACACAAAAATATCCTTTTATTTCTACCTTCATTTTTATTATAAATTATTTTAAATATGGTATTTAAAATAGAACTTGATATAATCACTACAAACTAGTTTCTACTATCAGAAATCCCAGCCATATATTTCATTACTGCCTGAGCTACTGGGTTTGATGCACCACAAGTCCTTGTCCTACCTACCCCGCCCTCCGCCAAATTCCGAAGTTCTACCCCATTCTCTTAGCCTGCTGTGCTGTTAATGTCTATGCTACACAATCAGTATATGACTCATCCCCAAGAATATATGAGGCATTCTAAAAAACAGTATTTATCTATAAACCAAGACAGCGGACCAGGTATCTTAAGAAGTCCTACATAAACCAACAATTGCATGTCACTTGGAAATTTTTACTCAAATAGTAACATTCAAAAATAACTTTAGGAGAAATTGTAAATACTTAAAAATGCTTTAAAAAAATAAGTTAAGCATTAAAAGTGCCTTTTCTTTCAACACACTACATTAATTGTAAGATGTATCATTATTTTTCTTATCACTAAAAAGAAAAACAAATGCTGCCAGACAAACCATGAAACTCCATTAAGAGGTTATCATTATTTTGCATATTTAAAATATGCAAAAAAAATGCGTTTTAGGACTTAAGAAATACAGTATTACCATAATTAGACATTTCAATTTCAAAGAAAAATAATTTTCCAGTAACTGTATAAGTTAGATAACTTTTCCCCCTAAAGGACAGTTATTTTACAATAAAAACTTATGTACTAAACTACTATTCCCAAATTTTCCTGACACTTATTAAAAAAAAAAAAAAAAGACCCCTGGACCTTAACCCAAATCTCTCACATAAGACTCTCCAAAAGTGTGGAATCCAGAATTCTGTGTTTTTAACAAGTGTTCCAGGTGGTATTTATGATCCAAAATGTCTGATCAAATATTTGTAAATAAATTATGAAGACCTTGATAACAGAAAACCTTTTCATTTAATGGTTCTGCTATTAATTCAGCAAGTTGCTGCTGCTAAATACTGTTAGTATCAAATCCAATGTATACATAGTATCTTAGACGAGAGACTAATCTACACAATAATAAATTACTACCAGTATTAATATATTTAATATTGAGATAAACAAATTTCCTAAAAACATTTCAAGATATAATAAGTTGAAGTTGTAGCTATGATTACTATTTTAAAGGACTTCTCACAATTTTCAAACTGTTATTTTATTTTGCAAACATTAACTGATTCAGTATCTACATAGGATGGTGGGACACCATCATGTTTTTTAAGTTTTCCTTGGAAGAAAAAAAACGACTTGCAAAATACAGATGGCAATCTGTTTGGTATACTTTGACTGCTTAAAAGAGCTAAATATACCTTATGTAAAAGATATGCAAGATGCTAAGCCCCAAATGTTATTAATTTCATACCACATCGAAAGTCTTTTCTAAATCTGATGAAGAAAAATAAATTTAAAAATGTTTACCATTAACTTTGCCAAGGGAAGGCAGTAAATTAAATAACAAAGAGAATGTAAATCAATTAAAAGCTACCTAAATTAACCAGTTGTGAAAAGGAGGGGAGGAGGCTATAACCGTGTTCTCCCCCTACTATTTCTAGTAGTCAGAGTCAATGAGTTATGCAACAGTAAACTAACCGCAGGCAGGCAGGCAGTCTAAAACTGCTGTGTGCATTTTGTTCTTAACTATCTCTCAAAAAAATTTCTAGTGTAAGTTTTATTTTTCAAATTTAGTTCTATTCTATATTACAAATGCAAGGCTGTAGTTTAATATAACACAGTAACCGAGAAAACTAAACTTGAATAGTGACCCTAGGAAGCCCTCAGGGAAAGTCTTTAAGTTCTCTATTAATTTTTAATTATCTCCCATGCCTTTTAAATTTAATGTCCATGTTAGAAGACAAAAAGTAGATAACATATACTATGACATAATAAAGTAATGCACCATAAATTATACTTGAAATTTATTGGAAATATTCAACAACAAAGAACCAAATTATCTTGGCCTTTAATACCTTAACCTTTAATTTACAAAAAAAACCTCACACTTGTTTTCCTCAATTTTTAAATATATTTGTATGGTATTTTTCTTTTAAAGAAGTGTTAAAATAATAAATGAGTTTATTAATGACTTTAAAAAGCTGTAAGTGGCCTCTGTGTAAATGCTTAAATCTGATCAGTGACCTCATTCAGCAGAAGTTATAAAACTGACAAGGTGAAAGAAGACAAAAATAAAAGAAACTCTTAATGAAAACATAGCTAAGAAGAAAAGAAACAGAGGAAGATGGAGATATTTGTATTCTATTTTCAATGTTTAAATTGTATTACATTTTAACCTGACTTAAATGTTTTCCAACATGGTTATTACTTGTTTGGAGTAGAAGTGGGAACTACTCAAAAGGAACTAATTAGAAAATGTATTTTTACAAAGCTTATTTAAGTACCAGCAAATTGAAAATTCCCTTTACTAAAGATAAAAAATATTTTTTCAGGTATTATGGGTTATTCTACTTTTTTAGTAGAATGTTTCCCTTTAGTTTTTTAATAGTACAAAAAGGGAACGAACACTCTAATATATACAAATACTCATTTAATCTTCAAATGGACAGGTTTTTTGGGGAGGGGTAGATTAATGTGTTCAGAATCATATACGTATTTGATACCTAAAAATATATCACTCTAGTCAAAAATTCAAAATGGCAATGCCAACTAACTCTGAAAATCCAACAACAAAATTGCTAATAGTGACACAGTCAAAACTTGGTAAAGAGAACTTCATCTTGAAAAATATCCAGTAGACCATAACTTGATTATACATCAGCACAAATCCAGTTCTACAGAAAAGTTAGTTCAGAATTGTCCATATATAAACCATATCATTACTGGCACACAATACATGCTATTTTTACTTTATATAGCAGCAAATAATAATGTCCCTATTATGTTTAGTTTGAATTTAAGAAATAAAACTTAAAGGGCCAGAGAAACCTAAAGATCTTAGAAAACTCTTTAACAGAGTTAAATGCTGCAATTTCCATGTATAAGGAGAATACCACCAGCTTTCATGTTTTTCATACAAAATAAAAACCGTACAAATTTTGGATTTTAGTATTTGTCAGCATATTTCAAAACATACCTATTTTATCAATTTTAAATAAGTTTACAGGATCCTAATTTCATGAAAAATAAGTGAGAAAGACAAAAAAGTACACTGGGTAGCCCTATACTCCAGGATCTATATCATGTTATAAAACTATCACTAGCTATGTAACGCACTTATAGTTTAGTTATAAATATCAATTGAAATTTGAAGCATTTCTTCACTAGAGGAGGCAGGAGTACTTCATTTCAATAAACATTCATATTTTTCAAATGTGCGAGACTTACCCGTCTTCTACAAAAAGGGAGGCCTTGGGCAATGATGCTAATGCTAAATATCTTCATCACAGTTTGATGTGGTAGAGGCTCTTTTGCACTTTTAAGATCAACAGGAACCAAGCCATGGTTTAAAGTAGCTTTTCCTGGCTTTGACATTTTAAAACTTCTCTTGGTTGATGAATACTCTCTACATGTAATACAGGCACATTACTAAAATCTCTAACCGTCAAATTAAAAAAAATTTTTTTTTTATTAAAATTTTTAAAAAGGCTGAGAACCCAAGGCCTGCTGCTTTTGTCTTTCAACCTTCTCCTACCAAATGTCCTGACCTGTCTGAGGCTTGGTGAAGTGCAAACTATCCTAGAATAGCCAGGAATTATAAACTACTGAAGTGAAAGCAGTCTGCTCCTGCCAGTCAAACAGCTGGTGAACCTCCCATACAAAGTCAGTAATGCGGATACACCCAAAGCAGGGCCATGCTTCAGGGCCCCTTCTGACACTCCTCTAACTACTAAACAAGGTGTTCTCTAGAAAGTGAAAGTCAATTTCTCTGTAAAAAAAGAAAAAACTCTCTTAAATAACTTATTAAGTCTTCCTTACCCAAATACCAATATTAATATTATAGGAATACTTTGAATTGTGTTTCAAACTTAAAGACAGTATTTGCTTGGCTGTTTGTGCATGCTCAAAAATACATATATAATACATGTACATATACGTGCATATATGTACACATAACATTTGTTCTAGCTTAGAAATATTCAGAAGAAGCACTATTTTCAAGTGTTTGTTTTAATTGTACTCTTTCTGTTCCCATTCTTTATCTCATAAGCACTAAGACATTAAATCTACTCTAGCTATTAACTGCACTTCAGATTATTATTCCTACTAGAGTTTTCAATTGTTTTTCAGTCTCAATGATTCTGAAAAACACATTATGTTTGAAAGGATAACAGTCACGATTGATTAAAGACATAAGAAATATACAGGTATTTATTTATAAATGTAAACTGTGATGGAAAGTAATAACAGTAAAATGGATAAAAACGTGCCAGTCCATTGCAAATCCTTAGTGCTGAATTTTTACCCAGACAACTCTTCCTAAAATAACAGAGAGGAAATGTGGGGCATGATCCACTCCTCAAGAACCTCTGACAGTTCCTCAATACCTAAGATAAAGTTTGGAGATGAAAACCTCCTCAAACTAATTTTTTCAGCATTGTCTCAAATGACTTTCCTAAATTAACCACTTATGTCAGTGTTAATTAATGTTTAGACTACATTCCATATTCAAGTCCATGAACTGGACTATTACGACGATAAGAGAAAAAGCTCAGCGTAAGAATGTTAGTAGAATCATCCACTCACAATGTTTAGTGAACTGGTTTGTTCTCTTTCCATTCTATTTTTTTCTACCAAAAGCCAAGTCATCTCCCTTATCTCTTCTTCCAACAGTTTCTATGGTTCTTTATAGTGGGAAGTTAGTTAGAATGTGATATGAGATACTTAGAAAGGAGAATGTCAGAAATGGGTGATTTGTTTTTTGACTTTGGAATGATGCTGTCTCACTAAATACAAGTCAGCTACTGGGAAGGCAATCCATACACAAGAAATAATCCCAGTCTTCCCCTGACACTACTCTCTTAAAAAGGACCGTTCTTTTACACCACCATTTAAAATGTAGTTAAGAATTCAAAATCATTGGCAGAGGTGACATTTTTAGTTACACAAATGTAAACAACAGAATAGAACCACCATCACCAAAAACCCCAACAGAGATCTAGCCCTAAAATGATAGGAGAGAAAAGAGATATTATAAAAGCACTGGGAAACTACAAATGTTGTGAGGTAGAAAAAAAGGTGATACTAAGATAACCGTGTCTACAGCCCCACTAGACTATCTACCACCTCACAGAATGAGTGTCACTAACTTTATTTTAAGAATCCCTGGTGGGAGCCCTGGTGATGCATGGTTAAGAGCTTGGCTGTTAACCAAAAGGTCGGCAGTTCAAATCTACTAGCCGCTACTCTGTCACACTGGGTCACTATAAGTTGGAATTGACTCAATGGCACCTAACAACAACAATAAGCCTCCGTTTGGTCTCTATCTCTTCTAATATCCAATTTATTTTCTAACATAAGATTGCTGCTTTAAAAATAAAAACACATTTTTTTCAAATAACATAGCTTTCAATCATATTGTGTCTGTTTCTCTTATAGATAATCCCTTTGTGTTGAAGTAGCTCCCAGGGGATGCTCTCTCTGTTACCAACAGTACCCACTTTGTTAGTATTACAATACAGTTTTATATAGACGGAGATTCTTTATTCTCAAAAAATTCTGTTTCGAATGTCGTTGATAATTAACCCTCCAAAACTCTTTTCTCTGAACCACATAGAAGATATAATTTAAACTGTTATACTCAAAATGGAAATTAGAAGAGTATACTATATTCTACAAATTTAATATATTAATTCTGCATAGAAAAATGAATCAAACAGATCAGCTCTAAATTTAACTTTCACTTAATCCACTGGTTAGTAAAAATATCATACTGAAAATTTTGATTTTTTTACCTTTATAACAAAAAGCCCTCAAAGAACTTTATAGTCACGTATGTTTACATATAGAGACTCTGATAATAAGGAAGATACAAAGGATCTCTGATCTCTTTAGAGTCTGATTCTATATTGTTATTTTAAAATAGAACCTTTAGGGAAAAAGAAGTTCTGAAACTGAAAATAACTTTTCAATGGGGAGACAAATTTCAATGGGAATGGGAAAAGAAAAACTAGAATCACCACTGTTTTCATTCTCCAATTTATAAGAGGACAAAAAATACTATGAAGTAAAACTAGATTTTTCATTTTCAATAAATTATTCACAATGATAATAGCAACAAAATAGGAGTGCAAATAAGGCTGCTTGTATGTCAACTGTTGTATTTTATACTAGATACCAAGTTTTGGTAAGCAAAAAGTAGTTAACTTCTGAAGTTAACTCATTTTTCTATCAGTAAACAGCTGCCCTCAGCTGGATACTATAGAGCACTGCAACTCCAGCAAACCAAAGACTAAATGGTATTGTGTATGTAACAATGTATTTTTGTAAAAAGGAAACATTATTACTGATTTAGCACAGAGAATAATGATTTCCAAATGTATGTACCAGCAAGGATGCAAGTAACTACTTCTAAAACAATGTCCCCAGTCCACATGGAAACATTAAAAATATCAATTCACCAAACCCAGAAAACCCTAGTCAGTGAAGGAAATCATAGACAATGCATAGGAGAACCCCAATTGTTGATACTTTAAAATGCAACTAGTTCCATGTGTTTAAGAAAAAAACAAGGTTTTAGGCTTAATTCTACATTTAAAAACATTTAGGATACTCAAGTTATAACCACCTCAAACAGATTCTTCAAAACAATCTCTTTTTAAGATGATACCACAAATACAAAGTACAATACAGTGGGTAAGAGCATGGACTTGAGCCAAATTGCCTTAGTCCAAACCCTGGCTCTATCAGTTAGTAGTGCGACATTAAATTAATCCTTCTGTGCCTCAATTTCATAATACAGTACCTACGTCGCAGGATTGTTATGAGAATTAAATGAACTAATACATGTGAAGCCCACAGAAAAATGCCTCACATATAGTAAGTGCTCAATACTCTTAGCTGCCATTATTATTACTACTAATATTATTAGGATCAAAAATCACACCATTTTGTAGATTACACTTCAATTTTAAAAGTTCCAGGGAAGCAAGTAGAGATTCTAAAATCCACAATGTAATACATAACTTTGGAGTTGATGTTATAAAATATAATCATCTACAAGTTGTAGAAAGACTTCCATAATTCTGTCAAAATTTTCACCTAAAAATGAAGCTGTAGTGTTTTAGCTGTAGTGTCCCGGCATTTTAAGATTTCAGATATCATAGACTATTCAGGAACACAACATTGGAGAACAACTGTGGTAAAGACAAAGTCTGTATATAAAGCAATTTATTCGGCTCACTTAGCATTTTCTGATTTTCTTTCTTCTAAAAGTTTGCACTGGCCAGAGATGATTATATATAAATGCTGCATGTGACAAAATACCACCAATACAGTATTTCTAAAATCCATTATACTCCCATGCACTCCAATTCTATTGTAACAATCAAAAAATAGCCCTACAGCAATTTATTCTGGACTTCCATTCTTTCATTCATTACACGGAAGGTTAAGATTTAACTGTTCTTGACCAAAGCCCACAGCATGTGATCTTCACAAAGATTTTCCATTTTTCATAAACTATTCCTGAATCAGCTAAAACAAGTCACTCGGAAGATACAAGTTTACCTAAAAGCACGAATGATTTTGTATTAAGAATTTTCAAATCTCACCTCAAAACCTCTAACAGGGACAATATTAGCATATGCCATTTAAATTCTAATGTTATTCACTGCTTCTGCAAATTCAAACAACAAATGACTTATTTTGTATAATCAGAAAAAATTCCAGATGCTAAAAATTATACCATTACTAAAGTGAAATAAATCAGAATCAATCAATATCCCTCTGAGAAGAGAATATGATATTATCACGCATACTCACCTATTCAGGGATACAAAATAAAACAGATTATTCTCTGTACCAAATTCATTGTTTTCAGTCTTTTCTCACATACCAGTGTTAAAGTATTTTCCTACTGAGCAACTCATATACTAAGATAGGGCAATTTAAGCACAGAGGAGAACAATCATAAATCAAGAAATTAAGTCCTATGCTTAATAATAAATAATCGAGTTCTATTAGTAATAACTAAAAAAAAACTAACAAATAATACATCATTACTTCAATTCTAGAAACAGAAATACAATTAGATTGTGTAAGAAAATTTAAATATATGGTGTTCACTTTAAAGTTCTAATATTCTTAAGAGGCATAAATCAAATGAATAAAAATGTTTTACAAAAATTAAAATCATGAAGGGTAAGACAGTACACAATACTGGGGAAGCCAGTACAGTGTGTACAAGGAAAGGTCATGGAAGCTCCACAGACACATCCAAACTCCCTGAGGGACTGAACTGCTGGGTGGAGGGCTGTGGGGACCATGCTCTCAGGGACCATCTAGCTCAATTGCCGTAACACAGTTTATAAAGCCAACGTTCTGCATTCTACCTTGGTGAGTAGCGTCTGGGGTCTTAAGAGCAACCATCTAAGATACTCCACTGGTCTCGCCCCTTTGGGAGCAAGGGAGAATGAAGAGAACAGGATACAAGGAAAAGATTAGTCCAAAGGACTAATGGACCACGGCTACCAAGGCCTCCACCAGACTGAATCCCGTACAGCCAGATGGTGCCCGACTACCACCACTGACTGCTCTGACTGGGATCACAACAGAGCATTCTGGACAGAGCTGGAGAAGGGTGTAGAACAGAATTCTCACACACAAAAGAAGACCAGATTTACTGGCCTGACAGAGACTGGAGAAACCCCAAGAGTATGGCCCCCAGACACCCTTTTAGCTCAGTGGTGAAGTCACTCCCAAGGTTGACTGTTCAGCCGGGGACTGGACAGCCCCATAAAACAAAGCAGGACTAATGAGGCACAGCAGTCCAGGGACAAGGACTACAAGGCAGGAGGGGACAGGAAAGCTGGTGATAGGGAACCCAAGATTAAGAAAGGACAGTGTTGACATGTTGTGGGATTGTCATAGGGCAATATGTGTAGTTAACTGTTTAATGAGAAACTATTCTGTTCTCTAAACCTTCATTTAAAGTACAAAAAAAAAAAAAAAATTACTATGTGAGATCACATTGACAACAGCAACTCAAAAGGCTTGATGGGAAGCCTAGGGGGCAGTAAGCTGAAGATAATGGTGATGGAATAATTTGGAAAACAACAGTGAGAATAGCAGCACAACTGGAAGAACATAATCGATGTCACTGAATTGTACATGTAAAAATTTTTGAAATGTTGTGTCTTTGGCTATGTATACTTTCAACAAAAAAGAAAAAAGGTCCTCCAAGGTTGAGAAGGGAGAGTTTTGACATGTTGTGGGTTTGTTAACCAGTCATAAAACAATATGCGTACTGACTGTGTAATGAGAAACTGTTTGTTCTGTAAACCTTCACCTAAAGTGCAGTTAAAAAAAAAAAATTAAAATCACATTTAAAACAATTCTTTAAAAAATTCTAAAAGACATTTAATTGCTCAAAGTGCTCAGATTACAAGTTTCAATTATACTGTATTTTACATATTATATTCATGTAAACATTTAATGAGTTACAACAAGTTATTGTTTTATTTCCCTGATAATTTCTTGTATTTGGGCACCAAGGCCAGCCCTTAACAACTGAAGAGAAATTAGTTTGAATTCTGAAATATGCAACTATTATAAAAATGTGAACTGGTAACTGAACATTTGCAAAATAAAAGCACTATATACATACATGTATATGTAGCATTTTCAAAATTAAAAAAAAAAACTAGAATACAAGGTCACATAAAGTTTTATAACCACTTTGATTTATATAATCAGGTTCTGATTGCTGGATATGTAGGTTACTTACAAATTTTTCTGGACATTTCCAATTAGTTGAAAATAAGTTACAAATTCAAAGTAAAAATACACAAAAATCAACAAGTTCTAAAAAATGAATAACAAGTTTAAAGGTGGCAAAACGAACCCATAGTTTATGAGAAACTCCAAGATTACAAAAACCCACCTATTTATTCATTTCTTTACAACCAAATTTCTTTAAAACTAAATTATCCTTTGACTAAACTGCTGTCTCAGCATCTTTCCTTCAACCAAGTTACTTGGAGCTGATACTCCAGGTAAACTCATCAGTATACAAAAATGAAATAATATTGGCTAACTGACGTTTCAGCTTCACCATTAACTGGTGACCTCAGGCAAGTCTTTAACTTGTCCCAGATTCTAGATTTATAGAATGAGGAGGCTGGATCACATTACTGAGAATGAAGTCTTTTGCAGCTTTGATAGTATGGTACAGCTTTAACAGTATGAAGTATAGAGCCTTCTTGTAATGTGCTGGATGGCCAATTTGGTGAGTCTTCCTGTATTATATAGCTTAGAGAATAGCACAGTTACAGGTTTATAAAATATAGCTAAATAAAACACTTGAAAAAAAAGTTACAGGTATAAGTGACTTTTAAAAATATGATTTCAAAAGGTGAAATTTAAGAATAATAACCTCAGGAATTTTCTGATTCCACACTGCACTATAATAACTTAAATGTTTTTGTTTTTCTCTCCCACTTACCATAGTGGCCTAAACAATGACATACAGAGTAAATTTTATAAATTTTTTTGAATGAGTCTAATTTGGATTTTCTTTCTTTGTATCTAAGAACTTCAGCTGTTAATTGTAAAATGACACTTGTCCTCATTCTTTCATTAGGCATATAAAGAAATACTTGGGATGAAACAAAAATCCAATTATTGGATTGAATTTTGTGAATGTTTCAGAAATGCCCAGTATGAAGTTCTCAATGACTATAACATAACTTGCTTCATGATTAAGTTTTACTCTTACCATCTGTGCTGGGTTACCCCAGCTGTTAAAATGGTCTTACACAGTTGCTCACCAAGAATTTAGTTTGGTGATTATTTATACATTGTTACACCTTTTAGTCAACTATGACAAAAATGACACAGTAATTTCAGTCATGCAAAAATCTCACGTGATGATGGAGTAAGTGATTTAAAGCAACCTGATTTTCTACAATTCTCGAAACAAAATTTAAATTTAAGGGAAAACAAAAACTGCTTTAATATCAAGATTTTAAGATATGGCATTTAAGTAACTTCTATAAATAAATTTAGACAAACAGATTACACACTTTTCAGTTAAAATAAATTACTTATTACTTATCAATAATTTATTTCTCCTATAAAAATTCTGTTGGAGGCTAGGAAGTCATAAATAAGGACATAATACTAATAATTCTTAAAGCATAAGTAATGTAGGTGCCTTTTCTATATAGATTAAAAAAATTAAACTAAAACTAAATTAAGCTGTAACGCAGGAAGCCCAACAAACTGACAATTTAACACATTATAGAATCTACCCTATGAAAAATAAAAAGCTAAGCCTATGAAAGTGTAAAATATCTGATGGAGAGTTGACATTAAGAAAGTAAAATGGGGGGGGAGTGATAATTATGTCTCCTACACTGTTGAGTTTCTGCTGCAATTATAGTTTAAAAATCAAAATCCATTATTTTGAGTAGGATGAACACAATTTGTATAATTCTCAGTAACATGCTATGAAAGCATGAGACTTATTAATATTTACTGAAAATGCTTTCGCATAGAAATCAAGTATAGCATTACTTCCTTTACGAATAGAAAATATTTTAAATACAGAATTAAGTTATAGAAAACACATCTTTAGAATTTCATTCTTGGATGGGCTGGTAGTGGATACCATCCGCTTTTTACATTGTCAAAATTACATGCTGAACAAAATACATTACCCATTAAACATGAACATTAATTTTATAGCTGAAGTTTAAATTTAATTGAGTTTTCATTCTTTCCAATAAGTAAAATACTAACTGGCTGTCAGGAAAGATTAAAAACAAACAAAACTCAATCCCTATACTTCCGGAGCATACCTGAAACAGAAAGATCTTGGGATAGAAGGCCAAGGTCTAGGAGATAGATATTACAGCTATAGGGCTCAGAAAGTATAAATGTATTATTTCAGATTGGGACAATGACGTGGGGGAAGGATTAAACAATTGACAGAGTTCCTAGTTGATTGGGCTTTATTTCACTTAATCATCACAACAGGACTGTGAGGTATCATTATTCTAGGTTTTATAGGTAAGTAATTTGAGGTTCAGAAAGGCTTAAAAATTTGCCTAAGGTAACTACAGCTGCCAATCAATCAGTGGAGTTGAGATTTTAACCCCGGTATAAAGAGCTTGGCTGCTACCCGAAAGGCTGGCAGTTCAAATCTACCAGTTGCTCCTTGGAAACCCTATGGGGCAGTTCTACTCTGTCATTTAGGGTCGCTCTAAGTCAGAATTGACTCGACAGCAATGGGTTTGGATTTGGAGCCCTGGTGGCGCAGTTGTTATAAGCGTTTGACTGCTAACAGAAAGGATGGCAGTCTGAATCCACCAGGCGCTTCTTGGAAACCCTATGGGGCAGTCCTGCTCTGTCCCATAGGGTCGCTATGAGTCGGAATAGACTTGATGGCAATGGGTTTGGTTTTTTTATTTGGTGGTGCAGCTGCTAACTGAAAGGTTTGCTAGTTCAAAACCACCCAGCTGCTTCAAAGGAAAAAGACTTGGCGATTTGCTTCCACAAAGATTACAAGCAAGAAATTCCTATGGAGAAGTTCTACTCTGTCAACTGGGGTCGCTCTGAGTTAGAATCAGCTCGATGGCACTTACAACATGTCTAATTCCTAAGCTTGTGCTTATTAGAACATATATTCTATTCTACAGAATGTTATTTCCTAACCTAGTTGTGTGATTTTCTAACCTAGTTGTCTAGAGACCTTTATTTTTTATTATCTGTGTTTTAGATAAACTGAGTTCTAGATAGCTGAAATAAAGTATTGCATAAAACATTTATATGTGTGGAATCTGTTTTAATGAACCTTAAGTCCAAATTAAAAAAACATATAAACAAAAACAGGAATAGGTATAACGATATCATGACTTCTTAGAGCAAATGCTACTTCCCAAAGATGATTGCGACAATATCCCCCATCTCACATGCTCTTATTACAATGTGACTATAATACACCTCCCATTGAGAGGTGGATCCATGTCCCCTTCCCTTAAAAACTGGGCAGACTTTGGTGAAAGTGACATTACGTGACTTTGAAAGCTAAGTCATAAAAAGAGATTCAGCTTCTACTATCACTCAAGTGGTAGCCCGGAACTGCTATTTAAGTAGTCCAGTTGTCCTAAGATTACCATGCTATGAAGAAGCCCAAACTATCCAGGGTGGAGAGACCACATAGAGAAGTCCTGAGACTATCTGAAGAGAAAAAGATTCCTAGCCAGTCCCCCGCCATTCTAGACACCTGCTGTTACACCTCCAGCCACCATCTGACTGCAACCCTGCATCAACAGTGCCCAGGTGAGTCCTTCTTGAATTCTTAACCTGCAGGAAATTGAGAAATAACAACTAATAAGCTAATTGTTTGTTATAAGCCATTAAGCTCTTGGGGGATTTGTTAGGTGGCAATAGATCACAGAAACATTTTACAAAATAAGGAGCTGGGAGAGCATTGCATTGGTTCACTGTTGTAATAAGACAGTCATCTTAGTGAAGTGTTTATTTCAAAATTAAGGGCAACAGATCATCCAAGATGAAAACTTTCATGAATGGGTATCTTTGAGGGGTTACAAAAGTTTTGGTGACAATTTCCTCCCTTGATATTGCTCATTGGAAAAGAAGCCTTTAGCAAGCTTCTGGCTATTTTCATAATAAAACTTCAGATAATGTTATATACTATGTTGGCTTGGAATTTACATTAAACTAGTTTGACAGACGATTTAAATAAAAAAAAAAAAAAAACCAACTCACTTTTGGGTTTCCTAAAATCATGCTTTTTTCTTTATTCCAAGCAAACTCAAATAGAGGAGCAGGCAGGTAAAATAAAGAAGAGAAGCAGGCCAGATTTAAGACCTGGAAAACTCATTTAAAAGGTGCAGCTGATTGCAGTCATGTAAGCACATGAGCCCAGTAAAGTCCAGATATTCCACATTTTCAAAAGAAAGTGAAAAATCAGTATTTTTATGTGAACTCCCCAAATTTTTAAATGTTGGCAGCAAATGTAAATGTGTTAAAAAAATACTATATAAAACACCAGTTTGCAATCTCTGCTCTGTTCCTTTATGGAATAGAAGCATAAAAATATAATAAAAGTTAAATATAAGATTACTGATATCTAACTGATAAAGAATAATGATTGTCTTAAAGTTTTAATCTTCTTTTCTGTACCAGTTAACACAGTGAAATAGTAATGAGAAATAAACTCCAAAACGGAAAATGTAAGCGATAAACACTACAGATGTACCTCAGTATATTCAAAATTTTCACTCCTTAAACCCTAAGACAGATGGCAACATACTGATAAAGTACAAACAATTCATTCTAGAATATTAAATTTATAAGGTAGACATATAAAACCAACATCTGCAGCTAAGCACATGAATAACTCTTGGCCTTACTTCCCAAATTCACCAGTACTTTCTTCATACTTCCATTCCTCATTTGCATCTGATTTCAGTAACCAGAAATTGTCATTTAAGACCACCAGAAAAATAGAAAATTAAAGCCTTTTCACTTCTGAAAATAATATCATCTTCTAAGAATAACTGGTATTTTTAAAGCAGGAAAGCCACGTTTAATAATCACTCAGCAAAGACTACCTGACAAAAGGATGTAAGACACATAGGAATGAAGTAGACCCTTTTCTGGGGAAAAAAAAAAAAAACAAAACACAAAACAATTTTACACTTTTTTTTAACCCTAGTGATCTGTGGAAACAATCATCATTCTTCTATTTATATTTCATATAAGCAGAGGTTAAAGCTTACATGCAAGATGCCACTCTGACAACATACTTACTACCGGAAGGAATCAAGTTAATATTCTGGGTCAGATATGGCTAGAAGCTGTATAAAATGTATTCTCTAAACTGCATTCTAAAGAGAGATCATTCCAACCTGATTGATACTATTCTTCCATTCTTAATTTTTGCTTTCATTTGCTTATAATTATCTCTTTACTGTTTAAAACAAACAAACAAACAAAAAACTCTCAGGTATTTCCTGTAGTATCGAGCAGTAATTCTAGAATTTCTATGGAAGTGCCAAAGAGAACCTACCCTTGCATTTATTCCAGCTCCACTTACTCAGTTCAAGAACACACATGTGTCATTATCTAATAGAACTGGCATTTCCATCTCTTCATGAGAGAACTCAAAGCCCCAAGACTACCAAGATTTACTTTTAGGCTTTCAAATTCCTTCTGGGTTCAGCATTAAAGACCAACTAAGGAAAAAATATCTGTCTAGGATCAAGAGTGCTTCAGAGTTAGCACTAACAAAATTTATAATGCCAAACAACTGGACTTTATTCTAAAAAGCCACAATAATTTAGGCCAAAACCAGTGGAATCATTTTAACTCACCTAAGAGAGAAGGTCTCTTTGAAACTAAAAATATTTCACATAGTAAGTATACTGTCTAGCCTGGATTAGTTAGTTAAGCTAATTTTAGCATAAGCTTGGAACATAATAATAAGCCTTATAAAATATAACAACCCCATTGCTGCTGAGCTGATTCCAACTCATAACGACCCTATGAGACAGAGAAGAACTGTCCTATAAGGCTGTAATCTTTACGGGAGCAGACTGCCGCATCTTTCTCCCACAGAGAGGCTGGTGGGTTCAAACAGCCAAGCTTTCGGTTAGCAGACGAGTGCTGTAACCACCAGGGATCCTTTTAAATATAATAGTTACTATTTATTAAGAACTTAACTGTTTTCTAGTCACTGTTCTAAGTATGTTACATCATTGTCTCATTTAATCTTCTCAATAGCACTATGTGGCAGATACACTTCCATGATTATGATAACTCTACAAGAGAGGTTAACAGTTTGCCCAAGTTCAAATTGGCATTAAGTAAGACATCTAATATTTGAAAACCCCACAGTTTGATTCCAGAGACCACACTTTTTAACTACCACTATTCATGAGCATTAATACAGTTGTTATAGATATACTATTAAGAACATGGTCTACTAAATCACTCATGAAGGCCCATGTGAGAGTCCCTTTCATATAATATTAATAAAAGGGATGCTTCCTTTGAACCTCTGGCATGCTTTCTCTTCCTCTGAGAGAATTCAGCACATCCTCCTTTTAATTTTATCACAAGGAGGAAAAACCCAAACCAAACCCGTTGCTGTCAAGTCGATTCCGACTCATAGCGACCCTACAAGACAGAGTACAACTGCCCTATAGGTTTCCAAGGAGAGCCTGGTGGATTCAAACTGCCAACCTTTTGGTTAGCAGCTGTAGCACTTTACCACTCCACACCACCAGGGTTTCCACAAGGAGGAAGGTGGAGACCAATCTACAGGCCATGCTTTGCAAACTTTTATCTACATTAGAATTACACCCTAAAGGTTTTATTAAGTAGTTCTGGAGTGTAAAACAGCAACCTTCATTTTTAATAGGCACTCCAGATATTTCTGATGCAGCTGGTCCACGGTCACACTTTGAAGAATATTGGTGTAGACCTTTATGAGTGGCCAACTTGTATTCTACTACCAGCTTACCCCAACTCATCAAAACTCATTCCCTATCTCTTCTCATGGCCTTGTCCTCATAGTCTATTCTAGTATTCTCCCTGGTTCTGATTTTCATGTACACTATCATTTTATTCTATATGTTTCTCCTACACATAGGCCAACTCAAATCCCTTGGGCAAGTTGGGACACACTTTTTTTTTTTTAAATGAGGCCAAATTATTTGGCAGTTCAATATCTAAAACCAGTATATTCAATTCATAATGAAAAAAAGTCCTTATGTCACTGACTAAGGCATTTAATGTGCTATGTATATGCTGTACTTCCACTCCAAACAACTTAGTGCCCTTAATGAATTTGCACTGGATGTAAACTATTTTAATTCTGCATTGAGTGAGGAACAACACACTCTTCTTCCATTTATGATGTCTAGTGAAAATGGGTGGTCCGTAGGTTAAGCATAACTCATAGAAACATTTGTGCAGAGTCTGTACGCTAACACATAAATGTTGAGAAGTATCTAAAATTCTGGAATCTCAGTCACTTTTGAAAAATTGAAGAACATATCAATATTAGGATCACAATTTTCACGGCCATCCTCTTTAGAGAAGCTTTGGTTCCTTGGGTCTTATACTTAGGACATTTCATTTACTTAAATTACCTTTTTGGTCCCTATAGTTCCTTGAGTTTGTTTGTGTCTCCTATAAACTGTGGAAAGGGGAAGGGGGGACAAGAAAGCTTTCTGCTTAAAAATCATTTCCATGTAATCACTGATAGAAATTAGTTACAACACAGGTGAACAGTGTTCTAGAAGCATTTCTAGTACTTATACTAACTTGATTTTCCCAAACCTCCTGACTACTGGGGGAATCCAACTGATCCCTTATCTTTCTAAAACGTTTCATACCCTTGATTCCACACTTGTCCTCATATAAATCTTCCTTAAACAAAATGCCTCTTAGAATGGATGCATGCATTTAACACGGTAATACCCTTCGCTTCAACACCTTCTCACCATCCCTCCTCCCCAAATGCTAGTATTAAATTGTGACACACCTTAGAAGAATAATGGCAATTCTTATGGTACTCAATAATATCTGTTAAACTGAACCAAATTTTAATTAGTAAGCAAATGTCTTCTCCAGATACATGTTAAAAGGATACTATTTTGATGTCTTAATTCATCAACAGCATCTAGTTTCTTTACCTGGACTCATAAAGTCTGGTGTTTATCACTACATCTAGATACTGATCTCCCTTTTTGCTTGTTTTATACTCTTGACCATCTAAGAGTTCAGTTGTCTGCGAATAGATTATGCTAACAGTAACTCTTTTCATTACTTGAGCAAAAATATCAAACTTCAAGCCCAGTTTTATTATATGAGCCAATGAATTGAACTAATCACCAAAGCTCATGTTAATCTGCCCAAATACAGTAATAAAAGTGGTTTTCAGGAAACGGTGGTAGAATAGAAAACCAGCAAACACCTAAAGCATATGAAATGTAACTTTATCAGTTAGTGAACAATGTTTATCACATCAATGGCTTTCAATTGAAAAGAAGTTAATCAATGTTCAAGAGGACTAACTCTAGTGCACTTTAGAACTAAAGATCAAAGTTTTGTCACTTCATTATAGTAAATGATATGAGGAAATAATTTTAACATATTAAAGTTGACAAATCTAAGAAGGAAAACTCAAAAGCTTAGGTTCTTCTAAGTCTTTAAATGTATTCTTGCTCCCTCTTTCTCTGTCACACGATCCTTTTATGCCTTCCTCTAGATGTAAACACTGTGTTTCCCCTGAATTCATCCTAATCTCCCTTCACAAAAATGTAAATGGCAGCTAATAAGAAAATGTCCCTATTTTCTCTCGGAGACATAATATAGAAATTAATAATGAGAAGTGCTTTCTAAAGTATATCTAAGGAGGAAATAAAAATTTAACGAAGGATCTACCTAGACCTTGAACTTCCTCTCAACTAGAAGCAATCAAAGGTTACAAACTGATAGTCCACTGGTCAAATGTGGTTCAAAGTCAGTTTTTTTGGAGCCAACAAAATGTGTTTCTTTTTTAAATGAATGTTAGTTAATGCCTGTTAGGGAAGGCATATGCCCTGCAGTTCATAAGAGCCTGTACTATCCTGCTGGCTCAAGTATGACCTTTGGGTCCTGTAGGCATTTGAATAATGACCCCTCAACGAGGTTATATTTCTTATTTTTCCATGTCGAGCAGCCAAAAGAAACTGAGGAAGAAGAATGGCTATTCAGGATGGCCCGGTGGTGACACCTTGCAATACTACCTTTTATGCTAACACAGAGGAAATCTGACAAACAGGATAGCCTCTTTGGAGAGATCATTCTTTTCTCACACATATGCTGGGAGAAACTAACAATGCAAAGACTTATTTTTATGCATTAAGGTGTAGATACCTGAGAAATTTTCAAAACATAGCCTCATACTCCCAAAGTAAGTTTGCACACCTGTGTACATTTATTCCAAGGGTCACTCGTTGATCACTTTTTGCAGTTATTTTTGTTTTTAAATAGGCAAATGAAGTTGCTAGTTAAAAAAAAAAAAAAAGACAACACTAGATATCTTGCATATTATATAATCATGCACATACTATTCCAAATTATTTATTCCAAATTCTGAGTAGGAAATGGTTAACTCAGAGCACAGAGGAAAAGGGAAAAACACTAAATATATTTAAATAAGTCAAAAGCAGCTGTATCAATGATAATAAGGTACTATATGGCCCTCTAGCGTTCAATGAAGGAGCCGTGGTGCTGAAGTGGGTTAAGCTCTTGGCTGCTAACCACAAGGTTGGCAGTTTGAACTCACCAGCTACTTCTTGGGAGAAAGATGTGGTAGTCTGCTCCTGTAAAGATTTACTGCCTTGGAAAACCTATGGGGTGGGCAGTTCTACTCTGGCCCACAGGGTCACTATCACTCGTAATTGATTCAAAGGAATTTTTTTTTTTTTTTTAAGTGTTCAATGAAGAAACAGATAAATTCTTAAGTAATTAACTGCTTATATATGACGCTTCAGAGTGAATAAATAATTATGTCGCTAATTTACTAAGTATACTAAGCATATTAATGTGTGATTTTTACAAAAACTTAAATAATGTGTATCTTCTGTGCCTTTACATCTTTGTGCTCTCTTTTGAATTACTATCCATATTAAGAGTATCCACTGAAGGAATTATGAAATATTTTTAAGTTTTGCCCATGAAAAATCCCAATATTTAACAGAAAGGAAACAGCATTTCTCAATTAAGACCTAAAGAGTACTGAATTCAAGGCAAATCTGAAAGAAACAAAAGAAAAAGAATATTGTCATATCTACGCATTAGGTATTTAAAGAACATCTAATCCAAATTCCCTACCATGTTTTCCTTTCTCTGTATTTACTTCTATAATCCACTAACTTGGTTCTTCTATTTATCATATTAGTATATAGACAGCAGTGATTAATTAGAGCAACCAAAGTGATTAAACACATGAAAACAGTCTCTCAGAAGAAAGGTCAAAGATAGGATTGAGATTTTAGGACAAGAGTTAAAGTAAAAAAGTAAACCCACAAGCATCTTGTTAATAATAAGAGCCTTAAAATTAAGATTGTAACCACTGACAAGGTTTACAAATTGATATTACTGTCTAAATTAAGGATGGTGAAAAAACTACACACTAATTTAAAAAGGGACCTAAGTTTGTTATCGTTGGGAAAAAAACAAAAAAACAAAAACCGGTATATGAGCAAACCACCAACCATCTGTCAGTTTGCCATACTGTGGTGGCTTATGTATTGCTATGATGCTGGAAGTTATGCCACTGGTATTTCAGATATCAGCAGGGTCACCTATGGCAGACAGGTTTCAGAGGAGTTTCCAGACTAAAACAGACTAGGGAGAAAGGCCTGGTGATCTACTTCTGAAAATTAGCCAATGAAAACTATACAATAAAACCTGAGAAATCTGGAACCTTGGTAAGGCAGAAACTTGTCAGAAAAGTAAAATGCAAGTATTTTCCACTAACAGAGAGCAACAGAAAAGTGGAAAGACTGCACCATGTCAGAGGCGGAAAACTTGCGAGACCCAGAAAAACAAGGCAGTCCCCTCTAGTTCCAACTCTCACAGGTTTTACTGTAGATCACAACAGAATATCGTCTGATACAGTGCTGGAAGATGAGCCCCGTAGGCTGGAAGACACTACACAACAGCCACAAAAATGGACTCAAACATATCAATGATCATGAAGATGGTGCAGGACCAGGCAACATTTCATTCTGTTATACATTAAGGTCGCCATGAGTCAGAGCTGACTGAATGGCAACTAACAACAACATATGAGCAAGAACTGAACTATATTGCCAGTTCTGTCTTTAACTTGCTGTCACGTTAAGCAACTAACACTTCCAAGTTAAACCTTTAGACACTATAGTAGGACTTTATGAAGATCCAGTACTCAGCACCAAGATCAATCCTTCCAATGTCAAGGAAACATTAATTGCCTATGGTATGGATACTCTGCAAATAACTCTGTCCAATTTACCACTTAGCCATCAGTAAACCATTAAGAAAAAGGATACAAAGAAATTTGTCCAATATAAATTCAAACAGATATCTGGACATACTCAAATTGTCACCTTGAGAGGCTCTATACTTATATGTTAAAATTCTGCCAATATTCAAAAATTCATTTGGAATTGCCTTCCATATTTTCATTTCTTGATAGCCTCCTAACACTACCTAATACCTACCTATTGAAGTCTCAGTCTAGCTTTCACTTCCTCACTGAAGATGTCATTGATTTAATGATTTTGATGTGGACACATACATTGAGAACTACAAAACTGGAAAGGGCAGGATACAAAATGACCTTAATAAGGAGGAACATGGTAAACAAGACATCGAAATGGTAACTGAATGGGGATGGAGCCACAACGACAAATAACAACAGAAAATTTAATAGGGACACATTTAAAGTCCTCTACTTAGGTTCAAAAACCTGTAGAAGTTCACATTAAGTGAAACAGGATTAAACCACAACATGTTTATAAAAATACATAAAGGTTTTGTTCTCTGAAAGTTCAATTTTTTAACCATTTTGTATGCAAAGTATTAGATCCTGTAAGAAACAGAAGGATCTTAGAATAGGAGAATCAGGTAGGCCCACAATCTAAATATACAAAAACAGAACAAGGCAGACCGCAACTAACTTCTACAACGTAAGTTAGAAACCAAGCGCTAATCGAGGTACAGAATTTTGCTCAGAGCTCTGTGAGATATTCTTAAAGCAGGTGAGATTTGAAACAGATCTGAAAAGATGGACAGAAATTTGCAAGAGGCTATACGGCGAGGAAAACATTGAAAAGATGAGAAAAAAGCTTAAGCAAAGGTATCAAGTATCAAGGTAGCTGGAATTCCTCTATGCTCGGAAATACCAAATAAACTCCTGTTACTGAAGTAGAGGGTACTGTAGACACACACTGAAGGAAACAGAGGGTTTGTATTTTGTATTTACTTGTATATATTATATATATAACAATTACATTAAAAAGAATAAACGATAGAAAAGGATGCTGTTGTTCTGACTCATAGCGACCCCACGTGACAGAGTAGAACCACCCCAGAGGGTTTTCTTGGCTGTAATTTTTACAGATTGCCAGGTCTTTCTCCTGTAGAGCTGCTGGGTGGGTTCGAACCGCCAACCTTTTGGTTAGCAGCCAAGTGCTTAACTGTTGTGCCACCAAGGCTTCTATAGAAAGAATGATAAAAGCAAAAAGGTCTCAAAAACTATTTTCAGGGAGGTGGGGCCAAGACGGCTGAGTAGTCAGGCAGCTTCCTATATCCCTCTTACAACAAAGACCTGGAAAAACAAGTGATTTGATTATATATGAATATCTATGAGCCCTGAACAAGGCAAAGTTGAGGAATTGGACTGAGTGGCGGGAGGAGAGAGAAACGGTTCAGAAGAAGCGAGGAGCACCAGACTGGATTTGGCGGGAGCCACAGCTCTTCAGCCCGGACCGGCTCGGGGTGCACAGGGAGGTAGGCATACAGTTCCGTGCGCTCGCTCGGGAGGCAGTTTCCACATCGAGAGAGACCCGGCAGCAGACATTGTGGTTGGACACTCCAAACCAGTGGAAAGCAGCACCCCCCCACCCCACCCCCACCAAGCGGCTAAAGATAAGTACATGTGTGTGGCCTTTCGTGGGGATTTAAAAAAAAAAAAAAATTCATTTGGGAAATACCTCTCTCCCATTTACCTCTTTCCTCCTGCTCTGCACTGCATCTGCCAACTCCAGCGGTCTCTGAGTCCTGTGGGCCGGAAGTAGATCCCATAAGGCGCCCTGACCCATTCTCCTGGCCTTGGAGAGAGAACAAATTAACAAACAGGGGAAAAATAAGCTACCGGCTCCCCTAAGCCAGGAACTCAGGGTTGGCACAGCTCCTTTGCCTAGGCACAGGCATAAGGGTCTTGCAGACTTTGCACACCTTCCACCCCTGTACAGGCTTATGTGGACCCATCTCAACAGAGGAAGTCCTCACTACCACAGTACAACAGGGTAAACACCTGTAGTCTAACTTCAACTGTTTCAGCTGTGAAGTGGCAGATTTGTGGTGCTTGACTCTGTTCTGCCCTTTAAGCAGGCACCTTATCAGTCTGCATCAGGGGCTTGAGGACTGGTGGCTCCACCCATGCCACCTAGCCATCTGCTACAGCGGTACAAGAATAAGCGGTGCCCCAAGTCTTTACAGCCAACAGAGTAGGGTACTCACAGTCCAGCTGCAAAACTCACCTACCTACTCACTCTAGGGAACAGGGACACACTTTCCTTTCACTCAGGGGCTGCTGTCCCTCCTGCCTTGCTCAGTGTGTGACCCCCTACTGCAACCAGATACCTGTGCCTACACCAATCACCCATGCCTCTCTAAGACTGTAGGTGAGAGTCTGCACCACACACTGGGTGACCGACTGCCTGGACACCTGAGTTGAATCTATATAGAAAAATTTAACGGACTCCTGGGTGCACATACTTAGTTACAGAACTGACTACCTGGTGACAGGACGTTAGAGCTTCAAAGACGCCAATAATCAAACTAGCACACAAGAGCAGCCTATTTAGGCATATCAAAACAAAACAAAACAAAACAAGAAGCTAGGACACACTAAGCAAATATAAAATAAAATTTTAATAACTTATTGATAGCTTGGAGACAACAGTCAGTATCAAATCACATAAAGAGGTTGTCCACGATGGCTTCAGCAAGCTCCCAAAATAATTAACAAATTCTCTGTAGGAAGAGAATTTCTTGGAATTACCAGAGGCAGAATACAAAAGATTAATATACAGAACTCTTCAAGAAATTAGAAAGGAAATTCATCAAAACATAGAGACAGCCAAAGAACACACAGACAAAGTAGTAGCAGAACTTAAAAAGTTATTGAAGAGCATAATGACAAATTTCATAGGCTGCAAGAATCCACAGAGAGACACCAATGAGAAATCCAGAAGATTAATAATAAAATTTCAGAATTAGACAACTCAATAGAAAGTCATAGGAGCAGAACTGAGGAAATGGAAGTCAGAATCAGTGACACAGAAGATAAAGCAATTGACACCAACTTATCTGAGGAATACTCAGATAAAAGAATTAAAAAAAAAAATGAAGAAACTCTGAGTTATGTGGGACTCTAAAGAGAAATAACCTACGAGTGACTGGAGTACCAGAACGGGGGTGGGGTGGGGGGTGGGTGCATAACAGAAAATACAGAGAGAATTGTTGAAGATTTGTTGACAGAAAACTTCCCTGATACCATGAAAGATGAGAAGATATCTATCCAAGATGCTCATCGAACCCCACATAAGGTAGATCCCAAATGAAAGTCACCAAGACATATTATAATCAAACTTGCCAAAACCAAAGATAAAAGAGAGAATTTCAAGAGCGGCTAGGGATCAAAAAATATTTTCACAGGCCACGAAGATCAATAACTCAACAGAAGGGTTTCCTTGTAAAGCAGAAGGGTGTTTCTTCCTACCAGACTGGAGGGAGGGGGGAATAACAATAACAACAACAACAAAATACAGATGAAGTATGAAGTGAAAGCGGGAAGAATTTCTGTTAATGGGTCTTGATCTCAGTAAAGTACAAAGGGCAGGAAAAATTCTTTTTGAGAGATCAAACAAGTTAATTGTTTGAAGAAGTTACCAAAATAAAAAAGCAAAACAAGGCTGTTAATATCATGGTAACTGAAAAAAGCAGGAATGCAAAGTAATACAAACAATGACTGTACCAACTGCTGCCGAGTCGATTCCGATTCATAGTGACCATATAGGAGAGAGTAGAGCTGCCTCATAGGATTTCCTAGGCTGTAATCTTTGGAAAAGCAGACTGCCACATCTTTCTCCCACAGAGGAACTGGTGGGTTTGAACTGCCAACCTTTCAGTTTGTAGCTGAGCAGCTTAACCACTGCGCTACCAGAGCTCCTTACAATGACCCTAGCTATGCAAAATATGTATCCATGTGGTCAAGGACTGGCAAGTAATATGTAAAAACTCATTCACCAATCCTTTACTGACTTATTATTCGGTATTGGGCTGACTAATTCATAATAAATATTAGACAAGATAAATAAGAAATCAAAGGACTTGCAAAGAACAGGGCAGAAAAACAATTTCATAATAAATTTATCATGGGAGCAGAAATATTTTTCTAATAAGAGTAATACATGCTTGTTGCAGCAAACTTGGGAAATTCTGAAGGGTATGTAAAAGAAAATTAAAATAATCTTTAATCCAACCACATTCAGATATAATTCATAACATTTGCTATAACTCCTTCTGATCTTTTTCCATGCATATATAAAGATTAATATATGTTTCATAATTATGATCACACTGTACACAGTTTTGATTTCTACATTTTCAGCAAGGATTATATTTGAAAGAATTTTCCTATTATTAAACAGTCTTTAAAAATATGTTATTAAATGACTATGTAAGTTGCTTTCAATTGTTTTTGGTACCTTTGCAACACAGTACCTAAACTGGGATTCTCCTCAGAGGAGTCTTACTCTATCCAGTACCGCTCACTGTATTATAGTATTTCTCAGTGTAAGTATCTGTATATTGAATATTAAGTCGTAACCTCAACTTAAATAACACACTTAACTTACAATTTAGCTTGGGTACATTTTAAGACATGAAATGAGAAATGTTCACATTACAATTTGTGAATCTTCAACTCCCAACCTGAACCAGCACTAAAAGCAAATATTATCAAATTTCTGTTTAAAAAAATAGAAGAATTAAATGTTTTGTCAAGACAAAACCTACAAGAAAGGTCACATGGTAATACCAAATGAACTGCACAGTCAAGAGAACCAATAATGCATTCAGAGAAACTAAGAATTGAAATCTAGAAAAGTGTAAAGATAAAGATGAGATTGGGCTGGGTTCTGAAGGACGTGGCTAGCTTGGTTTGCGGGGGGGCGGGGTTTAAAGCAAGCAGAGAGGCATGGAAATGAAATCAGGTAGAAAGAAGCTATGGTAAGATTGAGGAAAGCTTCAAACCAATGGAACACTATCAAAAAACTTCAAAAATTCTCCATTCTGTGGAAAACTATGCTTTAGCCTACAATGAAAACTCATAATTAAAATATTTTAATTACTTATAATAAATCAGATACAGATTTAAACATGACCAACATTTAGAGCTATTTTGCTTTTAAAATAACGTTAATAAATATTTTAAAAACTGCACTAACAGGAATTAATTAGAAATATATCATAAGCTAAAATTCATTTTGGCATTCAAATGTAACATTAACAAAACATTTAAATATACAGACGTTTTAGTTAAAAGTTAGAAGAAAGTTTAAAGAAAATGACTCATACTTACACTCTAATGAAAGGAAATGGCACCTACCGATCAACTAGGAAGATCTATGAACAGCATCCCCTGGGAAATGTCGTATTTTTTTTTTATTTTTATTGGGGATCGGTCCAGCTTATTATAGTATGCTCCCACTCTTCCTGTTGTTGTGTGCCATCAAGTCAACAGAACTGCCTCATAGGGATTCCTAGGCTGTAATCCTTACAGGAGCAGACTGCCAGGTCTTTTCTCTCGAAGAGCAGCTATGGGTTCGAACCACGGATCTTTCAGTTAGCAGTGAAGTGCCTTTACCCATTATACCACCAGGGCTCCTTTCACTCTTCTGTGTACACTTGTTAAAGTATTTATTTCTCTATTTACATCTTTTTTCCACTAGAAGCTGTTATGACGATTGATTAATATCTACCATAACACAACTGGAAACCCTGGTGGTATACTGGTTAAGAGGTACGTCTGTAAATCTAAAGGTTGGCAGTTCGAATCCACCAGGTGCTCCTTGGAAACCCTTTGGGGCAGTTCTACTCTGTCCTAACAGGGTTACTATGAGTCGGAATCAACCCGATGGCAACAGGTTTGGTTTGTTTTTTTTCTTTGTAATACAATCACGGAGCTCTGGTGGCATCAAAAAAAAAAAAACCCCAAACCCACTGCCATCGAGCCAATTCTGACTCATAGTGACCCTATTAGGACAGAGTAGAACTGCCCCATAGAGTTTCCAAGGAGTGCCTGGTGGATTCAAACTGTCAACATTTTAGTTAGCAGCTGTAGCTCTTAGCCACTATACCACCAGGGTTTCCTCTGGTGGCACAGTGGTTAAGAACTGGGCTGCTAACCAAAAAGGTCAGCAGTTCAAATCCACCAGCCACTCTTTGGGAAGTTCTACTCTGTTCTACAGAGTCGCTATGAGTCAGAATCAACTCAACGGCAATGGGTTTGTCTTTTTTATAATACAGTGGGAACATAGGAATAAAATATATTCTGTGATATGGTGGGTAATAGACAAACTGAAGTTGCAGGCCTACATTTGTAAGGTACCTAAGTGTAGCAGGCACTGTGGTAACATGCTTTACAGACATTGTTTCACTAATCCTTACAACAGAAGCAAGCACTGTAGTCTTCTTTTACAAATAAGGAAAAGGGTTAGATGAGATCACATACTTGTCATATAATGAGTGGCATAATCAGAATTCAAACTCAGACCTGGAAAGTTTTTATCACTCTACTCTGCTGGGGAAGAACCCATCTCCTCCAGTGCGCCTCTGTCCTCCATTTACACTATCCTCCCCACATGTTTAAAATTGTTAAACTTGGCTGAGTCAATATGTCTAGTTTTTCTTCTTTCCCAAAGGTATGAAGGATGGCTACACATTCATTGGGTCATGTGTATTAGTGGGTATTATTCAAGATCACTGCGTATATAGCATGTCCTTTTGCCCTCTGGACACATCTACACCTAACAGAGTTTGAATTTTGTCTTGCAAGAAGACTAGGCCAGGGCCTTCCTGAGGAGGCCATCATTCTCCAGAACTTACTTGTAACAAAGTGGAATAAAGAGCACTTTAGATTTCACGTTAGCCACATTCTCCTACAAAGTTTCCCAGTAGCTCTGGGTCTAGAGATGGTTGGAGAATGAAGAATGAGAAACAAAACTGTTATCTGGATCTCTGGCTAGTGATCCTTGTGCTTGGTTTTTCTATGTTTTTAGAAAGTAGAGACAAGAAAAGGCCTTAGGCCCCTAGACTCTAATATACTACACACCGTTTCTTTTAATAGATATTTCTAATAAACAACTGATTTCTTATTCAATGCAAAAAGGATAAAACTGTTTAGTTTACCAGAAGAAATCTAACAATTGAGAGGGAAAAAAAAAAACAGACTAATTTGAGGTAAGGAACAAAAGTTATGTAACAGATAAAAGGTACTGAGACAGAGAAAGAACAGAAATTAGTGTTCAAATATGTTCTCTTCATGAAAAAAAATCAGACCTGGCCTAATTATAATCTTATTACTCTGTATAAAACATACGAAAGGAATTCTTCAGTATGGGCCGTTTTTGTTTTGCTTTATACATGACAAGGTTGTTGACAGAGGGAGTTATAACTGAAGAGAAAGGGAACCAAGTTGACTCGTGAATTTGCAGGCAAACTAGTTGAATTTAGAGGAACAGCCAGCACACAATCCCTGGTTAAGATGTATACTTGATGGACTCTAGAGAGAGTGCCATCTGTTATCCAGTCTCAAATTTCTTTTTTGCTGTGTCATTTCTTCCTATTACAACTTTAGCCTTCAGCCCTCAGTCTTCAATAATGTTTTATTAAATACCACAAAGAAAAGCTGTTAACTGAGCTCTCTGTACTTGATCCTGAGTAGCTCTGATGATTCCAAATGTGACATGGTATTAGAAAGCCATCACACTCCAGGGTCCAGAACCTTAAACAGACTTGCAGTTCTCCTCAAAATATTCTTAGTAATGTTCACCAAATTCTACCATAGGGGGCAGCATAGCATATAGAAGGAGAGGATTTTTTTCAAATTAGGCAGCTGTCAGTTAAAATCTGAACTCTGACACTTATAGTGTGATCTTGGGTGAATCGTTTGCCTTGCTGTAACCTCTGTTTACCTATCTCCACGTTGTTGTTGTTCCTGGATGCCTACAAGTCAATTCTGATTCATAGTGACCCCATGTGATGGAGCAGAACTGCCCAATAGGGTTTTCTTGGCTGTAATCTTTATGGAAGCATATCACCAGGTCTTCCTCCATGGAGCCGCTGGGTGGGTTTGAACCACCAACTTTTCAGTCAGCAGCTAAGTGCTCAACCAATGAGCCACCAGGGCTCCTGGCAAATAGTACAGATATAATAAACAGCATTTCTTGACTACCGTTATCCTTGACCTTTAACAACTTTAGGGCAGTCTAGAATTTCTAACATATATTGTTGCCACAGACTCCAGTAAGAACAAACCTTTGGTGACTAGAAAAAAGTGATTGTCCTAAGAGTTCTGAGGGTTTTTAATATGCTTTCAAAGAATAAATAAATGCAAGAAATGACAATTTTTTTTCCTCATTAGTTATCACATTTGCAAATGCAGCATGCTCTGGAATGATGAATGAATCAATCTATCAAAAAACAAACTTTGAAAGGTATGCTGGGTAAAACTGTAGCAGGTTAATTCTCTATTAACATTAAACATTGGATTTCTTAAACGATTCTTATGGCTCTGAACTTTTTCAAAGGTCAGTTTAAGAAGACTTGAAGGAAACTATGGCCTAGTGTAATGTCTACAGAAGTGTCTTATATTTATAATGATTAAGAATTTAAAGTTCCTTTAAAGTAAAGTATTTGAAATATTGAGATTGTCTCCTTATTTATCATACAAAAAACATTCATATACTTGGGTGCATCAGCATTTTCTTTTTAAGCAACACAGAACTACATGACTTTTTTTTTTTTTATTTTTTTGAACGTTGCTGAAAAATAAAGTACTCCGAGAACGATCCTGAAGAACAGTTTCAGGTATGGACAAAAAAGATCAATTTCAGACTAAAATCCCAGGCAATCAAACAGTTTTATATTCTTTTTGGCATACTTATGAATGCAAATGACCTCAAAATAAACAATATTATCAAAAGTGTACATGTACACACACACATACTTATATACATAAATGCATACACACAACTCTCTTTGTTATTAAATGCAGTATACTTCATTTTTAGGGAAGTTAACTATATAAGACATTTCTAAAAGTTCTGTTTATGATTTCATCTTGAAGGGTAATGAAAGATAAAGTACTTCTCAACCTGTGTACTAGAATTTTCCTACAGAATATTATGATGACATCTCCTTTTGGAAAAAGATACGTTTTGTCTAGACGACATTTTTTATTAATCTTGCAGAAATCAGTGATACCTTTGTATTACTTGGCAAGACTTAGTTTTAATTGAGCTTCTTTCTTAAACAAGATAATACAATTAGACCTTGAGTATCAATCCTCCATTCCTCTGAGAGAACCCTCAGAAAACGTAGGAGATAAACTCCCTCTTTTGATATACTAACTTTGGGAAGAAAGATCAAGAGATCAGGTAACCGAAGCTGAGGGAATGGCACTATAAAAGGTCTGAGTCTCAGCAACAAATCAGGACTATAGCGGTTAGCATTAGAGCCACCTGACTGAGATTCAAGGCTACTGCTTCAACATCTTAGACGGGAGGTGAGATGGATGAACACCTCTACTTGATGTCATCTCCTTCTTAGATCACACTACCTAAATAAATAATTTTTAGATGCCTAGTATAAAGAAAACCCAATAAAATATAAACTTGCAGACAGGCTAGAAAAATTATGGATAAACACGTTTTGTAAAGAATTTAAGTTTTATAAGCTGAAACAAAAAGTATTTAGCAATTCAATAATTAATCCACAGGTCAAAGACGTTTTATTCCCAGTCAAAATAGGCTAACAGAGATAATATTAAACCTGTTTGTATATTGTTTACGGGCTAAATCAATAATTCAGTGTGAAATTTAAAAATAAGCAAATAGGATTAAGAGGATGAACTATTACAGACATTATTTATTTTCATGTCTGTAAAATAAGTAAGTTTTATTTGAGTTAAAGTGTTTCTTTCCAACGTATCATTTAACTCATGGGTCTACTTTACATGGATATTCGTGATTCCCATATAATTTTCAAATGATACATACAGAAACAAAAAGCACACAGACATAAAGACCCAGGGGCTGTGCTATACACCTCACTCATTCTGAGTATAATTATTTTCACTTTCTCTCTTCCTTGGAGAGACCATTATATAGCAACACTGCCTAAAATATCAGTTAACATAAATTTTAACTCCAATAAAGTATTTTATATATTACTGAATTTTCTGTAATTTTAATAGCATCAAAATATGGAGCAAATAAAATGCAATGTAAAGGAGTCAGTACTTAGGAGTTAGTCAAATCAGCCAGCTTTTCAACTTTGGTTATGAGGGGCGTGTATGTGTGTGTTTCACGTTGTTTACAACTTAAAAAATATTTATTATGGAAACTTTTAAATATACTTGAAAGTAGACAGAATAATACTCATGTACCTCTATGTCCCTGCCACCCACCTTCAACAATTAGCAACTCCTGGCCAATCTACATCCTTACCCCCTTTTCTCCCCTTCAGCATTACTTTGAAGCAAAGCCCTGACATGACATCATTTCATTTTGGCTATAATTTGATGGGGGAACAGGGAATACAATAGAAGGATCAGGTAGTTAAGAGAAATAATGCTTCCCCCTCCTCCCTTAGTCATGACCACAATTTTAAGTGATATAATATCAGGGGAGGTTTTGGAGGAAAAAAGCCCACATGCTACCGCAAAGAACAAGTGACGGCAATTCCAAATTTACCGCAGCTGCCCAGTCACCTCCTCTTTCTATCTCAGAACGACCATCCAGTAGCAAACATAATACTGGGACGCAGTAACAGTGTGACTAGCTGGTATATTCGAGTCCCTAATCTCTGGAACAGCCTAATAGGACTGTAGTCAAAGGAATTATTTTTCCCTAAATACTCTAAGTTGACAGGGTTCCTCCAGTTCAGACATGAGTATTAAATATCCACCTTTTAAACCATGTCTATGGCTACCTCTAAGGGCTGCCACTAGCTAAATGAGGTAAGCAGACAGTCACAACAAGGCTATCTCCGAGGAAAGGAAAACTGTAGGACAAGCAAAGTACGTCTTCACTCATCTCCTACCCCTCACAGTCGAATTTATCGACCAAAATGGTTTGGTTACCCTAGTGGTAAATGTTCAAATCCTTCTGAGAAATAAATGGAGTGGTCCAATGAAATGGAGTTCAGAAAGCTCCAATGAATGGAGTCTGGTATTCCTGACTGTACTAATTTCAATACAACTAGAGGAAAATATGAAGATAACATCATGCATTTTTGTTGTATACGATGTAGGAAAAATGTTCAATAGTCTTAAATATGTCTATTTTAACATTTAAAAACATCAACTCAGATTTTTTTCCTCCAACAACTAAGTACTGATACTCAGGCTGTAATTTCATCTTGTTTAGTTACATAAAGAAGATTGTTTACAAAGGATAAAGTTCTAATCACTGTAATAAGAAAACTAATTTAAGGTAACTTCCAGTAACTAAATTCATGTCTTGGAGTAACATCTGTGAATACACCATCCCACCAGCTGTATTTTGTAAATAAAAATAAGATTCTTCATTACAACCTACTAATCCCTGTCCTGGGGGATGAGTTGTGAAGAAAAGTTGACATTAATCATGGTAATAGGATCAACTACCTTCCCTCCATTTTTTTTCTTAGCATTAATCAGATTGTTCCATTATTAGTGCTTCTACATCTAATTATTTTCTAGTACCTTCTGTAAAACAAAAATTAGTTTATTTTATTATTGCCAATGTGAAGATTAATTTGCAGTAATACAGAGACTATGAGGAAAATTTTATTACAATTAAAACAGATAACGTAAAATTTCTCAGGTTAACAGATCAAGTCACAAAAAATATACTCACTTTTGTTGTCTTTGTATAAAACGAGGAGGAGAGCTGATGAATGGGCAGGTCCATATTACTACTGGAGTTTGTGACATTGTTACTATGTGTATGTTCATCCTCTCTGCTACTGTCATCAGATTGATCAAAATCATCACTCTCCTGGTCCATTTCCTCCTCCTCTTCATCCTCCTCATCTTGTTCACCACCATGTTCTTCATCTTCCTCTTGTTCTTCTTGGTTTCCTGAGGAGTCTTCATCTACTGAAATAAACTGATTGTTGTTTTCTTCCAACTGTCCTTGCTGGGAATCATTTTGGTCTCCAGTTCTAGGCTCTGCTCCCACAACTTCACCATTCCTTGCACTATGCTCCTCCTCTTGTTGTCTTAGTTGCTGCTGCTGCTGTTCCTCTTCTACCACACGATTCATCTGTTCCTCATCTGCCTGGCTTGAGGAAGGGTTACCTCTCAGAGAGCTTCCAGTTCGTCGTCTTTTGCTGCCCACAGAGAGCAGTTCCTGATTCATTTCCAAAAGCCAGCTTGCTACTTCTTGGACCTTGGCTAGACTATCAGAAGATGCAAAGGTTTTCACATTCTGCAGGGAAAATGGGGGGGAAAAAAAGTTTGTACATTCTATATTATCTTCTACTCTCATGTTGTATGTCTGTATTTTAAATACTATTAAAGATTATAAAAAGTACTTGATGCCATCAAGGCATTAAGATGATCTCTAATCAAAATATAAACTTTAAACGGTAAAAGTTATGAGACTTTTAAGACAAACACAAAAATCATATAGTAAACAGCTTTATTTTAATCTCCTTTTATTTTTTAGCATAAAGCTTTATAGCTCAATTTAGTTGTGTTGACCAATGAAACATAATTTAACCAATAGAAAAAATTTAGATCAGTAGTTCATGAACTATATCCTTTGTAAAACATATACAAAATGCCAGTAAGTGTATCACAAAAAAACTATCCAGTGCTCAGTTAAGCTCAGGAAATGCTGAGTTAAGCCAAGTGAAAAAGGCTTCTTTGCCCTAGGAATTTCCCAGGCATCACTGATCACAGAATCTTGTCTTCAGATAGTTTTCAGATAGGTACCAAATATAATAATTATGACTTTCACTTTTCACAATGAATATAAATCAACTGGGCAGCAAATAAATAAAACATTTAAAAAAAAAAAGGAAAAAAGTTCATACCCTCTGACCCAGTAACTCCACTTCTGGCAATCTATCCTAAGGAAGTAATCCTAAAAATAGAAAAAGAAAACATGCAGAAGATGATCACTGCAGCTTTATCCACAAAAGCAAAGGGGGAAAAAAAAAAAAAAGAAAAAATTTAAAACAGAGAAATAATCAAAACCCAAATGTTCAAGATAAAGGAATCAATGAGATGGTATGTTGCCAGACAGTATGATCCCTAAACATAACATTCATGAAAAGTTTGTAGTAACACGAGGAGATGTTTATATTATGCTATATTATGTTAAGGGCAACATGCAGAAAACAATGATTTTTGAATTGCATAAAAAGAATGGAAGACAATATTGTAAAATATAAACTGCAATTTAGTAAGTGGCACCTTAAATTTATTTATTTATTTTACTATTTTTCAAATGTTATACATCATGCATGTTTACTTTTATGTTTTTTTTAACATAGGATCTAAATTTTTATTTGATATAGCATTTTTTCGTAATATTCATCCTAAAATTTCATCCTTTGCTGATCTATCATGTTCAAGGATACAAAAACTAATGCCAACACATTACACAAGTTCATATAAATTTCCTTTTAAAAATATATTTAAGGTTTGCAAGATATAAAAAAACACAAAACCTATTTTCTTTAACACCCTAAGATAATTACATTATTTTGAAAAATAGCCACACCCAATTTTCCAACCCTCACCACCAGATGGTGAATGATCCACCAAAGGTTCACAGTTCTCATTGTAAGCTTTGAAATGAGCTCAAGATGGTATAAATATAGTAATATTTTGTTGTATAATCTAAAGCTTCTAATAAACTGTCATTTAGAAAAAAATTCCTGAATGTTAGTTACCTTACAAAGATTATTTTTAAAATCTCTGTCAAATGATCCAATCCAATTTGTTTAAAAATGTGAGACAACACAAGAGACATATCTGGAAGACTGTTCACCAAAAGATTAATAGTAATTATTAATTCATCAATCCACTTACAACCATTCAACACCTACTATGTAACCAACAGTGTGTCAGGTTGTGGGCAACTAGTTGGGGAGAAACTTTGCTTAGCTCTTTATACCCTTCTATATTGTCTAAATTTTCTGTTATGTAATGGAAACAGAATTTGTTTTTAATGCTAAAAATACCATAAATGTCAAGATAGTTATCTAAAACTATGGGAGTAATTAATAAAATAAAGACATATTTCTCCTATTTTAAATTGTTGAATCTGTTTGCCAATCTACTTAGTCACTTCTTAAACACCCTTGATACAACAGGAAAAAATGTATTACTGTAAAAATTTTTACTTTAAGCCAGTTGAAACTCACATACTGCCATGTCAGAATATGTATAAATACTTCCCTATACTTTTGAGTATTATTAAACCTTGAAATTTTTTCCAGTAATTTATTATTAAAATTTTCAAAATTAGAGCAAAACTGAAAGAATTTTAGTGACATTAACATCCTACCTAAAATTTACCAGTAGCATTTTATTACACTTACTTTATCCCATATATATTCATGAATCCCTCTATCCAGCTCTCAATTCATCTTATATTTTGACGCATTTCGAAGTACATTGCAAATATTAGTAGACTTCTCCCTAAACACATCAGCATGCATATCATTAGGCTAGAGTTTGTTCACAGTTTTTATGTAAAATTTACATACAGTGAAAAGCACAAATCTTAAATGTACACTCACTGAGTTTTAGCAAATTATAGCCCAAGCTTCTGTCCAGATAATGAACATTACCAGAAAGTTCTCTAATGTCCCTTTTCTGTCTTGCTCCTCCTCTCACCCACTCCCCAGACAACCAGTGTTTTGCTATTTTTCCACCATAGTATAATTCTGCCTATTCTAGAGCTTCATTTAAATGGAATCATACAATATATACTCTTTTGGGTAACGGTTTCATCATTCAGCATAATGCTTTTGAGATTCATCCATGTTGCTGGGTTTTCAGCAGTTTGCTGAGTATTCCACTGTGTGAATATACCATAGTTTGTTCTGAGCTGTTTACAGTTAGAGATTTGAAGAGAGAGGTATGAAATAGTCCTAGGAGAGAAGAAGGGAACTTCCCCTGATGGGCAGGATGATTCTGATGGTGAAATGTAATCAATAAACAAAGATGTAATTAAATGCAGCTTTTAAAAGACAAGTGACTCTAACTTACAACTCAGGCAAACAGAATATAAAATATCTGTTTGAGGTCAAATGAAATTACCAAACAAAAGTAACTATTTCAGTTTTGCACAAGGGTAGAAGGTAGGGTTCATCAGAAGAAGCACATTAAATATATCCATTGCTTTCAGAAGATAAACATCATCAAAAATCTCATTGGCTAGAATATGTTTAAGACAGAATATTGAAAACATCACAGGAAAGTAGGTTAAGAATAACAAACTAAAAATCACTGAACTAAATCACCAACAAATATATGTAGTCTCTCAATGGACATAAAGGCAAATCTGCAATACGTACGTTCTCTTCAAAGAAAGAATCAATATCTTCTTTAAGTAATCTTATGTAAAGTCAGCTGGCTCTCCTAATACTACCTAGGACATTTTTCACTTGGATGTTTGTGCATAGAACAGCATGAAATCAGCGACAATGACTGGGGAAATACAGGCTCCAAACTGCCCACTGTGGGCCCATACTAACAGGTACATTTTACCAAGACTGAAAACAGGTTAAATGGACTATTAGAAGTAATTTAGAAAGTGAAAAGATGAGACAACAAAGGTCACGAAACAAGCCACAAAGAATGTGTGTAAGGAAGGGAGAAAACTGCTGATAAGCAGCCAGTCTACGACAAACAGAAAATTTATGACTGGCATTTCTAAAATAGTTGATGAACTCTGATAAGTACACGTCAAAGAACACATCTGTTACCAATTACAAATATTAAAAATTCAATTCACTATCACTGTGTTACTTAAGTGTCATACTGTGGGGAACAGAGTAGGGAAGAAAGTATCTTCATCTAAGCCACTAAAGTTAGTTGGCTCCCATATTCACAGTGTATAAGTAGCCTTAAAAATAATACAGATTATCATGGGTGGACCTGGTCCAAATTGGTAAACAGAAAGTCAGACAAAGTGGAAGAATCAGACTTAAATCACAGCTAATACAAAACATACAATGATACCAGCACCAAAACCAAAAAACCAAACCCACTGCCATTGAGTCAGTTTCGTACAATCTCGTATTAGAGGAATCCCAGAATATTTGAGAAGGCTAAAAATATCTAACTGATAGACTTAAAGAAAAATTTTCCCAAATAGTATATACACTGGTCTGGATTTTCTCTTACCCATTTTGGGCATATAAAATGGGCATGAATATATGGAAACTAAGTGTAGGAAAATTCTGTTTGAAATCTAAAAATTTGACATTAAATAAAAAAGTTTTTTTAAGGAAATTATTTCTTATAGTAACTTACTAATTAAGACAATGGCCTAATTCAAATGATAAGCATTTATCCAATAAATTATAGACTGATTTAATACACAGCCTAATCTTGTAGATTGAGTCCTGCCTCATTAACATAACTGCAGTTAATCCCACCTCATTAACATCATAAAGATAGGATTTACAACACATAGGAAAATCACATCAGAGGACAAAATGGTGGACAATTACACAATACTGGGAATCATGGCCCATGCAAGTTGACACACATTTTTGGAGACCTCATACCACCAAGAAAGTAGTGCCAGGAGCAGAGGGTATCCTTTGTACCCAGGGGTCCTGCACTGAGAAGCTCCTAGACCAGGGGAAGACTGACGACAAGGACCTTCCTCCAGAGCCGACAGAGAAAGCCTTCCCCTGGAGCTGACTCCCTGAATTCGGACTTCCAGCCTACTCACTTCTGTTTGTTGAAGCCATCCACTTGTGGTATTTCTGTTTAGCAGCACTAGATAACTAAGACAGGTCCTAACCTAAATTCCTAAAGGAAGGGAAGCTAACAGTCAGCTCCATCCTAGGATGAAAGAGAAGTAGTATAGTAAGTGTGTTCTTCAAAAAAAATTCAAACTGAGCTACTCTGGGACCTCCCCAGGTTCTACAAAATACAGGGCAACTTTTTTATCCTTTGTTGATCTAGTGGCATCTCAGACTTGATTTCAGTGTATTTTTTAAACTAGTTTCTCATGAATTTTTAACTAGTTATTCATAAACCTTGCTTTTCAAAAGACCTTTGATAATTCAAAACCATTTCAACCGCTTACTTTAGGATACTTAAAGGAATTAAAGTGGGCATAGTACACATGTTAAACAAATGGCCCTCTGAAAGCCTGTCTCACATGGACCTAGAGTTGTGAGCCTCAAAGGAAGACTCTAAGGTAAAGACTAACCTTAAAATCATAGAAGACACTGAGGAACAGTGGTTACACTAATAAAACAAGGGTAATTTAAGCAGATTACCAGACCCTCCAAATGACTGCACAGTATTAACATTTTCAGAAGGTACATGGCAGGTGTGATTCTTTAGGCTTGGCTACAAAGTCCATTGAGAAGATTTAGGATACAGATGGCAACAAAACAAGCCAAGCTGTACTTTGTACTGATCATCAGGAAGGATAACTGAAAGCCTGAAATTGCTTCTGCAATCAGTTTAGGATTTTCACCAAATCCTAAAACAGCCTCCCTAATCCACAGGAGTCCTCTTCTAGTCATACCACTTACTAACAATCTTACTTCATATTATGAATGCCCTATGCCCCAAATTAATAATTTATTAATTATTATGATCAAGCTAATTAATAGTGAGTACCTGGAATATATGATAAAGGAATTTATACCTTTGCACTCTACTGCTCAAAACCCACCAAGAGCTTCCCAATTTCACCCAGAATAAAAGCCAATGTTAGGCCTTATGTAATCTACACACATTCCACCACTCTGAGTTCATATTCTACTAGTCTCTTACTGATTTTGCTCTACCCTTTCCTTCCTCGTTTTTTCCTTGAATAGCAAAGTATATTGTTACCTCAGAGCCTGAATGTTCTTCCCTCATGTATCTGCATGGTTCTTTCCATTACTTCCTTGAGGACTCTACTCAAATATCCCCCTAACAATGAAGTTTTCCCTATCGTATTTAAAATAACAACCCCTCTGTACCACTGCAAACTTGCCCTGTTTATGTGACTCTACCACAGGAGTAGTGATGTCACATAAGGTAAGAAAGGTGTCCACATGTGGGGATTGTGTCAAAGCCCAAATGGGATAAGGAGAGTGTGGTGACCACAGTGGTGTCCTGCTCAGGTATCTCTTCAACAGAGCTTGCTACGGGGAGGACAGCTGCTTGATTACCTCCAGCTACCTCACCTTGAAATCCAACGTAACACTCACACCTGGTCATGCTTCCACTGGCTTCTCCAAGCAAACAACAGAATATGGTAGGAGTAGGAGAGCCAGGATTGCTCTAATAGGTAACTCTGCCTGGGGGGCTCTTGGGAGTCTCCCCATCAGCCTAGCTGAAACTGTCAGAACTGCACTGCAGTCTGAGGCTGTTCCTGCCTACTCACGCTCCTTCCTCCTTTATCCTCCACAGGCTTTTCCTCCAAAAATCTCTTGCACATCAAATTTTGTCTTGACATGTGTTTCTCAGAGGACCCAAAATGACACAGAAAACATCCACACAGTGTCAAAATCTCTTGGAGATGAAATTTTAAAAGTTGTGGAAGATAAAATAGTTAACTTCATCAAACAAAGGTCAGTTCACTCACGAATGTTTAAAGAACATCTGTTGCTACACAAAGAAATCCAGTGGTTTAGCAGAAGGAGAATTCTCAACCGGATGTCTGAGCTGAAAGGATCCTTTTAAGAAAATAATAGCCCAGATTTTGTTAAGTGCTTTAAAGATGAAGAATGGGTACAGAAATTAGCCTACATAATACTTATTTTTCAGTCTCTGTAAGGTGTGGAGAAAATGTTTTTGACTTCAAAGGACAAGATTCTTGGACTTAAAAGGAAAATGAGTTTTTGAAAAACATCGTATTACAAAGGGAAATCTTGAAATGTTTCCACTGTTGCTTGGGCTTGAGAATGAAGAAGGATATTGGCAAGTCTCAAGTCTAACTGGAAACCACCTGGAGAGGGTGCATAACAAAACTGAACAGATTTTCCTTTCCTTTCAACACAAGTGTATGAGCAAGGGACCCCTTCTCTGAATCTTCTGATTGTAAGAATTTGATTTGTGAAAAGAATAAGAAGAGCTGTGGTGTCATCATTACGTTCAAGATGAGTTTTACTGATCTGGCCCAGACAAGTTCTGGATTTCTGTGACGAAAAGAATATCCTGATATTCATAGGAAAACAATAACATTATGCTACAGTTCTCAACTTCTTACACAGCTGAACAATCTTTTTCTTATTCAACAAACATCAAGAGTAAAGTCAGAAACGGTCTTATTTCAGTTGGAAATAAAATCTGCACACGCTCATTTATCTCGTTTGCCCTGGAATTGAGTATTTGTGCAGCAAAAAGCGAAAAACAAAACAAAACAAAACGCACAAGTTTCACATTAAGGAGGTGGATATATATATTCTTTTATTTTTAACTTTCAATAATAATACTGCAAATGTGTATATATAAGCGAATTAGGCTATGTTTTTATTCATATCGTATTGGCTCATAGTTTTAATAGCTTTACTATTCAACACTGTCAATAAATTTTCATGTTGTACATAACATTAATTAAAATGAATCTATAAGATTTATTTAAATTAAATCTGCTGAGCCTACACTAAGAAAAAGCAAGTCTCATTTTGGCTTAAGCTATTTACTTAAGCTAAATTATGTTTCTTATGAGTTTGCAAAATTTATGGGAGAGATTCATTTCAAGAAAAGTAAACTGAGCTTAATCACCACTGGTTTTTTTTTTTTTTTTTTTTCCCCTTCTCCCATTAAAGGTTGGCTAAAGAGTTATTTTTAGTTTTAAGTATGGGCGTTGGGGAAACCTATTACACATACACACCTCATTTGGATCTCATATAGTAAAAATCTGTCATATGGGGTAGTTGGATAGTTTTTTAAAAAAAAAAAAAGATGAAGTAGTACCGTTATGACGAAAGACTGGATGATCCTCTGCTACGTGAATTAGAGCTGATAACCTCACTCAAGAGAAGCACACACCAAAAAAAGGAGGTTAATAAGTTGGCCTATATAAAAAGATACACAGAAAAAGAACATTCTCGACTCAAAAGAACACTGACAATTATCAATGAATTATTATATCTACAACTTGCTGGTTGTCACGGATTGAATTGTGTCCCCCCAAGAATATCTGTCAACTTGGCTAGGTCATGATTCCCACCAGTATTATATGACCGTCTACCATTTTATCATCTGATGTGATTTTCCTATGTGTTGTAAATTCTATCACTATGATGTAATAAGATGGATTAGCGGCCACGATACTGATGAGATCTACAAGATTAGATAGTGTCTTAAATCAATCTCTTTGGGATATAAAAGACAGAAGCAAGCAGAGAGACATAGGGACCTCATACCACCAAGAAAGTAGTGCCAGGACCAGAATGCATCCTTTGGTCCTGAAGTTCCTGCGCTAAGATACTCCTAGACCAATGGAAGAGTGATGACAAGGACCTTCCTCCAGAGCCAACAGAGAGAGAAAGCCTTCCCCAGGAGCCGGCACCCTGAATCCAGACTTCTAGCCTACTGGACTGCGAGAGAATAAACTTCTCTTTGTTAAAGCCATCCACTTGTGGTATTTCTATTATAGCAGCACTAGATGACTAAGACACTGGTCAAGCTGATATACCATGAGCTGTGGATGTAATGATTTTTTTATGCAGGAGTTCCTGAGACCAGAAAATTATTTTAAGTGTTCATCCAATGTAAAAAGGCTGAGGAAGGCTAAAAGTGAACAACATTAGTAATGGGACAAATGAAATAACGCATTCATTACTTTGGTGATATTCCTGACAATGATGCATACTCTGAACCTAAGTAATGAAGAAACAGACCAATCCAAATTAAGGGTCACTGTACAAAATGACTGATCTGTTATCTTCAAAAGTGTTAAAATCATTGTCTCAGTCATCTAGTGCTGCTCCAACAGAAATGCCACAAATGGGTGGCTTAACAAAGAGAAATTTATTCTCTCACAGTCCAGTAGGCTCCAAGTCCAAATGCGGGGCATCAGCTCCAGGGGAACGATTTCTCCAGGAAACCTCAGGTCCAAAGGACGCGCTCTGCTCCCAGCACTGCTTTCTTGGTGGTATGAGGTTCCCATGTATCTCTGCTCACTTCTCTCTTTTATATCTAAAAAGAGATTGCATTAAGACACTAATCTTGTTAACCTCATCAGTATAACCTCATCACAGTGATAGAATTTATAACACATGAGGAGATCACATATAATCTCATCATCACATCAGATAACACAATCATACAATACTGGGAATCATGACCTAGCCAAGGTGCTACACACATTTTTTGGGGGACACAATTCAATCCATGACAATCATGAAAGTAAAAGGCCAAGGAACTACTCCAGATACATGATAGATAAATGCAACACATGGTTCTGAACGGAATCCTTTTGTTATCAGAGATACTATTTGGACAACTAATGGGGTCTGAGGAATAGTCTAATATTTTAACATCCTGATTTTAATGGTTGTATTATGCCTATACAGGAGAGTATCATTTATAAGAAATACATACTCAAGTGTTCAGGGGTAATGGTGCATCATGTTGGCAACTTATTATTAAATGGAACTGGGTCAAATAAATTCTTAGCACTGTACTTAGAACTTCTCTGAATGTTTTTAAAGGGGGAAGAATCTGGACATCCTGGTTTCCATCACTTGTTACAAACTACTTTTGTCACCACTCATATCACCACAAAGTCCTGCTAAATAAGTCTCCCTCTTAAGTATCTCTACGATCAATCCCACTACTCTAGTACTGTTTAATTCAGAAATACCATCTGTCTCCCACCTGCACTATCTGAATAGCATCCCTATCTATCTCCCTATTTTTTGTTTCCCACCCCTCTCATTAACCTTGTGTATGCATAGAACATGGCAATATCAACACCCCATAGGCAGTTTCCAAACTTTTTACATGCCAAATCCTTTGCTCAAATGAAGGCAAAATATTAAACAGGAAAAGGAAGAGCTTATAAGGGGAGGGGACAGGGTAGTATGCAACAAGAACTGGCAACCTATGAGTGACTGCGCAGAACTTTTGAAAACTACTATTCTATATGATAAAATCTAAACTCCTAAGCACAAACCATTCGTTATCTGGCCTCAGCCTCTTATCCAACTTCAATATATACCAGTTTGTCTTAAAGTGCACATTACCAAATAATACTGATCAACTTACATTCTTCCAATATGTTATATGCTCTCATATCACTGTACTTGCAAATGGTATTTCCTTCTCTTAATTTCTTTGACATTTCTTTACTCAACTTTTTCTAACACTATCTGGCAAAATAAGTCATGTTCCCTTCCTCTTCTATTCCTCCATGTTACAGAACTGCAGAAACTGTCAAGTACAGGTCTTGAATACAATAGCTTTCCACTCTCCCTTAAAAAACAAAAAAAAAAAGCAGAAAATAATGGTAGAACAGTCAGGAGAATTTTGGGGAATGTAGACAGTAAGAGAGAGCAACATGGTAACTATCAGGTTGACAAAGGTGTAAGCTGAAGCATTCAGGGCAGAATTTGACTAACATATTATGAATTATCTCTTTTATATTACAGGAAGTAGAAGGCCAGAAAAATGGACATGTTTGCTATTTCAAATGTCTTACCCTCAAATACCATGAAAACAACAGGAAGCACTTTTGTTTTTATCCTTTCTTTGATTTTATTTTAATTGACATCACATATTAAGTATACAGCACAATGCTGAGCTTTAAAACGCAGAGAGGGATACCCCCATACCTACACATAGACAATAAATAAGAGGCACTTTCCACATTCAGGAAGTGATGCTAAACTGTCCAGTATCACTCTACTACTGTCCACATATTCTATTACCTCCTATAATTTCTAAAGGCATTAGCTAACAAATATATAAAAATGGGGTAATTTTTCCATTTCCTAGAAAATATTCAATAACTTTTCCGGCAGACTATAAACAAAAAAGCATGTCCATCTTATTGTTACCTGGTACTTCTATTTCTTTTCCTTTCATGAAAAAGAGCTTTAAAAAAAAAAAAAAAAGCTTTGTGGTAATTTAAGACTGAAGACTACTTCTGAGAGAGCCCTATGACTGAGCAAATAAATCCTTCCTACAGGTCTCAGATAGAGCATTGCTGTCATCATAGTATCTAGGGAAGATATTATCAATGTCTGCATATAAAAGCTGAAATCTGTCTGACAAAGGACAGTCAGTTAAGTCATTCCTGTATTCATTCATCATTCAAACATTGCTGCTGTTATTTGGGGCAGTCAGTTCTGACTCCCTGGCTGGCGCAAATGGTTAAGTGCTGGACTACTAGCGGAGAACTTGGCAGTTCAAACCCACCCTGAGGTGCCTTGAAAGATAGGCTTGACAATCTAATTATCAAAGGTCAAAGCCTTGGAAACCCTATGGAGCAGTTCTACTCTATACACATTGGGTCGCCATGAGTCGTGATTCAAATATTAATCGAGTAAAAAAAAAAAAAAGGGTAAGATAGTTCACTATAAAAGATATAAAAAGGTTGATAAACACATGAAAAGATACTCAATAACATTAGCCATCAGGAAAATGTAGATTAAAACCAAAATGAGATAATACTTCTCATCAATAATAATTGCTAAAATTAAGAGGCCAAACAACACCGAACATTAGTGAAAATGGGAAGCAACAAAGACACTCATACATGGCCGATGGGGATGTAAAATAAAAATAGCACCACCACTTTATTTGGTTTTCTACTCGTAGGTATTTACCCAAGAGAAATGTCCACAAATAGGTTGGTACAAGAATGCTCATAGAATTATAGAAGCCTTATTTAGAACAGACACAAACTAAAAACAACTCAAATGTCCATCAACAGAAGAATGGATAAATTGAGTTATATTCATACAATGGAACAGTATACAGTTATAAAAAAGAATGAATTTCTGATACAGACAACAACATGGATGTCAAAAACATTATGCTGAATGAAATAAGTCAAACACAAGAGTCATCACTGTGTGATTCCATTTACGTGATGTTTAAGAATAGGCAAAACTAATCTAAAGAAATAGAAACACAACAGTAGCTGCCTAAGGGTAGTAGGGAATGAGTGGAATGAGGATGTGAAGGAACTTTCTGGAGTGAAAGAAATTCTCTATAATATCTTTATTGGTGTGTTGGTTACATGCTGTTGTTGCTACTGTTGAGCCAATTTCAATTCATGGTGACTCCATGAGTAGAACTGCTCCATAGGTTTTTCAAGGCTGTGTGTGACCTTTCAGAAGCAGATCACCATGCCTATCTTGAGGCGCCTATGGGTGGGTTCAAACTGCCAGCCTTTCAGCTACTAATCAAGTGCTTAACCCAAAACTCACCTGTGCATTTTACTTTATATATAAACCCACTGCTGTCGAGTAGATTCCGGTTCATAGTGACCCTACAGGACAGAGTGGAACTGCCCCATAGGGTTTCCAAGGAGCGCCTGGTGGATTTGAACTACTAACCAAAAGACATTTTGGTTAGCACCCGGAGCTCTTAATCACTACGCCACCAGGGTTTCCACTTTATATATAGTTTATCTCAATTAAAAATATATACATTAACTGAAGACAATGCAAAAGCTCTGTCTTCTTTGACTGTCCCGCCATGAGCCTGTTAACATGCTGAAGAAGACTTCAGTGAGCTCTGTTCCCATTAGTTGGGACTTCTCCTTCCCTAATACCAGATATAACCACCTCAGAAAGCAAGAATAAAAGCCCAGGGAATACTAATTTGTCCACTCCAATAGGCAAGGTGGCAGTTTTCCCAGATTCCCCAACTCCTGGCACTGAAGAGTTAGCACAGAGTTTACCATGAAACATTCTTCGGCAAGTTGAGAGAATTGATGAGTCCACAGTATATGACAGGGCCACAGAAGCAACTGTACTAGAAGGAAAAGCATTTAAAGCCCCCATCCCAAAGAGCTAATGACCACAGCACCAGAGAAAATCAGAATCTACTATATATCAAAATCACTCGGCATTTATGGAAAGCCTCAACGCCATCACAATGAGTCACGGATCCAATTCTTTTTAGCTGTGGCCTCTACCCTGCCTCACTTATCATTTAACAAGAAGGTTTTGAACTTCAGAAGAAGCCCACCTCTGTAATACAGAATAATTACTGCCTATAGAAAACTAGTGAGTCTGTTTTTAAATAGGGTTCCCATCTTAGTAGTCACATTTTTAGCCTGTCAACTAATGTGAAGGGCAAGGAGAAAATATTGTTCTCTTGTTATTGTTTTTCAAACTTTGGGAATCTTATTCTCATGTGCTTGGTGCCTCCTTTGTCCCCTCCCATTGGAAGGTTTCAGTGGGTGTGTATGCAATTAGAATGCAGGTATGTCCATGCTATTTTTATTCATTTCCTTCCCATTTAAAAAAAAAAAAAAAAAATCCTGCCTGGATTTCTTTTCTTGCCCTCTGAGACAAAACAACTACCTCATTTAGATGAATATGCAAGAGAATCACTATTTACAGATATACCGTCAGAAACAATCTTTTCCATTTTCCTCTTCAAATTCTTGGCAGTAAGACTGAGCAGACATATTGGAAGGAGATACTGGTGACCGCACCGTATTACACACAGTGTGGCTTCAGAAAACATGTATTTGAATTGAAAAAGAGAAATATCTACACTCTACCATGGGCCGGGCACTAGGGATACGATGCTGACCAAGGATACAAGCCCTGGGCCCAAACAAACTACAGTTTATTGGCTATAAAGATATTTAAAAAAAAAAAAAAAAAGATCATGAGAAAAACACCCACGAGAGTTAGTCCTTTGTAAGATATATACGGATGAGAAAAATTTCTAAAAGTTATCTAATTGTAATGGGTTGAATTATGTCCACTAAAAAGATATGCTCAAGTACTAATCCCTGCTGTGAATGTGACCTTATCTGAAAATTGGTCTGCAGTACGATGGATCGCTTTTCTGTGGCCTTGGCAGCACAGTGGTTAAGAGTATGGCTGCTAATCAAAAGGCCGGCAGTTTGAATCCATCAACCACTCCTTGGAAACCCTATGGGGCAGTCTACTCTGTTCTATAGGGTCGCTATGAGTCAGAATCGACTCATTGGCAATGAGTTTGATTTGGGTTTTTCTAGCCAAGTGACTGGGTGGGACCATGCAAATAAGGTAATTGTGGCCCACCAAGGGGACTGGTCAGTTTTGCCATCCTGCTGGGCTTAAAAAGACAGCCAATCCAGAGCAGAGAGAGGATCCCACCACCACCAACAAAGAACAGCCAGGACCGGAGAACATACCCTTTGGTCCCTGGATCCCTGTGCTGAGAGAAGCTCCTGGAACCAGGAGACCGAGAGAAAGAGTGAGCTGTAACCCTGAAGATGGTGAAAAGCAGCGGCAGAGACCCGGCAGCCGGAGACAGCGTGGTGGGCTTCCCAGACCACGGAGCAAGAAAGCTGAGTGCTTTGGGACAGAGGCTGAGGGCCAGGCAGAGGCCACCTGTGAGCACAGCTGGGAAGAAGCTGTCCTGATGGAAGAACTGTATCCTAAGCATTCCTGAACCTGAACTGTAACTGTTATTTCCCTAATAAACCACATGATCACGAGTATTGTCTGTGAATTCTGTGTGGCCACTGCAATGAATTATCGAACTTATCAGTGAAGTAGATAATGCCATCTGGTGATGGGTTGGTGTCAGAGTTGGTAAAGATAGCAGAGAGAGGAGGTATGTCTGACCTCCGCCTCATAGGAATCAGGCTTGGACTGTTGATCCTGCTTCTCTTTCCCCCTTGGGAAGTTAGATGAGGGGGTCAGACACTGCCCCACGCCATTTCTACAAGGTTCTTGCAGATATAACCAGTTAAGGATCTCAAGATTTAGGCGGGCCCTAAATCCAATGACTGGTGTGCTTGTAAGAAAAGGAGAGGACACAGAAACACACGAGGAAGAGGGCCACGTGAAAACAGGGACAGAGATTGGAGTGATGTTGCTACACACTAACGCCAAGGATTTTCCAGAGACACCAGAAGGAAGAGGGAAGGAAGAATTCTTCCCTACAGATTTCAGAAGGAGCATGGCCCTGCCAACATTTTGATTTTGGAATTCTAGCCTCCAGAACTGTGAGAGAATTAATTTCTTTTGTTTTAAGTCACTCAGTTTGTGGCAATTTGTTATGGTAGCCCTAGTAAACTAGTACATTAATTATAAGTAAAATCAGATAAAATAAATTTTATTCTAGCCTGACTCCATCCTCCGACCAATGTCTTTATATGTCAACACTATGGTGACTGAAAAAGCAAAAAAAAAAAAAAAAAAAAGGCAAAAAACCACCCCCATCAAGAATATTTTAAAAAAAAAAAAAATCTAAAACATTAATCCTAATACCAGGAAACATTATAATCCATTTAAAACTTTTTTTTTTAAAGTACCGACTAAGAGCTATTATTTTTTTGAAATGATAAGATATATCATGATTTTCTTACAAAGATCTTCTCTATTTATATAGAAATTAAGCAACACTGTCATGATCAAATCAGTAAACTAAATCCCTTATGAAGTGATCTATAATTTTTCAGACAAGAAATTTAAAAAATTTTTCAGGTTATAGAACAGTATTTCTGAACAAATCTAACAAGGCAAAAGTTGTAAAATACTCTCAAACTTCAAAACACCCTCAATTTCAGTACAAACAATGCTGTGTTGTACACTCAACCTAAAACTAAGAGGAAGCATTGTGGACTGGTCACAACTCAAATTCCTTATCACAATGAGGACTGCTTAAGCATTTTACCACTAAACTCAACCATTCAAATAACTAGGAAGACAATAACGGTGGTCACTGCTCTCCAAAATCACTGGTTTTCAGATTTATTGGAAAGAATATTTCTTAGCTCTTCAAGTTTCTGGATGGGATTCCTTCATTCTGAAGCCATTCCTTCTTGCCCAGACAAACTTCAGGCTCCAACTCAAAATAATATAAGAAACGAGAAAGCTATAAAAATATGACTAATTTCTTTCACTGTAGCAATTCAGCTAGTCAAGGTATAGATACCAAAATATTAACAGGAAAGCTTATAGGTTAAGGAGTCTGTTTTTATCTGCAGATTAATAAAAATGTTCCCACTGCATTCATTCAATCCCAATACACATTTAGAGTGCCCACTACAGACCAATGCTAGCTAGGTACTACTGAGCGTATCTATCTATTTATTTATTTAATACAGAACCCTAAGATTATCATTTCCATTTTACAAAAGAGAAAACAAACTAGAATTAAAGTCATTTTCCTAAAGGCTTATAGTAAGGTAGATTCAGTACCATGTTTGAAATTCAGATTTATCTGAACCAAGGTTTACGCTCATTCCACTAAACCAAGCTGCCTTCCAGCATGGCATAATGAAATATTGCAGCAGCAAGAGAAATAAAGCAAATAGCACAGACAACAATGATATGATACCACTGCAACTATCCCTTTTATATAAAAGTCCCTTCTTAAGATAGAGACTGCTCTATTTTTTCCAGACCCCTAAACACTGCCTTTTCTTCCAGGGTCACAGACGGTGGGTGCAGGCCCTGGCCAGCAACCCCTCCCCGCATGCCCCACACCCCAAAAAGCTTTTAGGCTCCCACCTGCAAAGTAAAATAAATCATATGAGATTTGTCCTAAGGTCTCTCCAGTACTACAGGGTTTCAGTAATTTGTACCACCTCCCTAATTCGTCCTCCACATCCAAAAACTCACGTACACACTCTTAATTGCTTTTGCTTATTAGTTAAAATGGAAACCCTGATGGTGTAGTGATTAAGTGCTGTGGCTGTTAACCAAAAGGCTGGCAGTTAAAACCCATCAGATGCTCCTTGGGAACTCTATGGAGCAGTTCTACTCTGTCCTACAGGGTTGCTGTGAGTCGGAATCGAGTCGATGGCAATGGGTTTTCATTAGTTACAAAATACCCTTAAAGCTATATTTGAATCTGTAAATGCAGCTGTATACCTACATTTGATTACAGTGCTCTGACAGTCTGAATTCATGAGATTTTAGGCAAAATAATGAAATCAAATTCTATGGACTCCAACCCCAAAAAAGCTATCCAACTTTGTCATCTTGCCTCCTCATCAATTCTCCACAACTGGGACATCTATTAGCTGTTAATTCAACCTTTTTGTGCCAGACCTTGCTAAATGTTTTACATATGAAACCTGATTTCATTGTCAAAATGAACCTCTGACATAGATTCTATTTCACAGATGAAGAAATGAGGCTCAGAAACTATGCCACACTTCCTCTCAAACTCTATCCGTCTGAAACAAAGTTGCCCTTGTGAACCTCTACATTTCTGGATCATTCCCAGGGCAGTGGAAATCACACAGTAACGTCATCAAAGATATGCCATTACCGGCCCCAGAAGAGCTAATGGTTTTGTATCTGAGGTAACAATAAAGAATATTAACATCAAAGAAAATTAAATTTAAAAAACAATTTCAGCACTGTGTTAAAGCCAAATCGACAGTGAAACAGATAACAGAGGCTGTAAAACATAGTGGTTAAGAGCCCAGGCTCAGTAGTTAGATGATGTAAGTTCAAATCCTAATGCCACCACCACCTAGCTATGTAACTTGGGGAAAATTACTCAGTGTCTTTAAATCTCAGTTGCCTCACCTGCAAAGGAGGATTTTAAACTGTATCTCTATCTCATTTAATTACTGTATTAAATGAGAGATGACGTATGCAAAATATTTAAAGATAGTGAGCATTTAATATGTTATTTTTATTAGATAGTATAGAACCTTTTGTTACCCACTTTAAGAAGGCTTTAAAATAGGTTACTTGGTCATGAGTAAGTATGATATCAGGAATGAGATCAGCAGTCGCTGTTGTTGTTGCTGTGTGCTGTCCAGTGGACTCTGACTCATAACGACCCTATAGAACAGATTAGAACTGCCCCATAGGGTTTCCTAGGCTATAAATCTTTACAGGAGCACATCGCCAGGTCTTTTCTTCCACAGAGCAGCTGGTGGGTTTGAACTGCCAACACTTTACAGATGAGCGCTTAACCAGTGTACCACCAGGGCTGTTTTCTTATTTTCTAATACAATAAATACCAACGGATACAACTCACATAACAAAATGCTTTTTGGGGTCCTCAATAATTTTTAAGACTATAAAGAGGTTCTGAGACCAAATGTCTGTGAACTGCTAGCCTGTCCAAGGTCCTACTAGCTAATGAATGTGGCAGAGCTGGATTTGAAGAGAGGTCTCAAGACTCCCATGTTGTCTTCACTAGGCCATGAGCATGGCATAAGAAATATGTTCCTGAGCTCTCTCTCTTCAAGGAGGCAGCCAAGCGGCAGACGCAGAAATGCAGATCTTTGTGAAGATCCTCACAGGCAAGACCATCACTCTTGAGTTCGAGCCCAGTGACATCATCAAGAACGTCAAAGCCAAAATCCAAGACAAGGAGGGCATCTCCTCCGACCAGCAGCGTCTGACTGTACAGGCAAAGAGCTGGAGGACAATCACACTCTCTAGACTACAACATTCAGAAAGAGTCCACCATGCACCTGGTGCCGTGTCTGCGTGGCAGCATCACTGAGCCTTCCCTACACCAGCTCGCCCAGAAGTACACCTGCAACAAGATGATCTGCCGCAAGTGTTACACTTGCCTGCACCCCTGTGCTGTCAACTGCCTCAAGAAGTGTGGCCACAACAACAACCTGCGCCCCCAAAAGAAGGTCAAATAAGAGCCCCTCTCCACCAGCTCCCCTGCGTCCTGGTGGTGGCCTCCTCCCGAGCCCCACAGCCCTCAATAAAGTCTCCCTTTCGTTGAACTGAAAGAAAGAAAAAAAAAGAAACATCCTTCTGAAAGGGTGTTGTAAATATTAACTGAGTTAACAAAGTCAAGTGCTTACATTTGCACTTGACACACAACAGGTCCTCAATACTAGTCGCTGTGATGAGAGAGAATTGAATGGTCTGCTTAATACTTTCAGAACATGCAGCCTCTACCACCTGAGGAATACGTTTCATTTTTCGACTGATTTTATATTTTACAAAGTACTTCCTTTACTGAAGCTGAAGTCTCCCTTCCTAAAACTTCTACCTGGCATGACCTCTAAATCCCCAGGTGGCACAAATGGTTAAAGGCTTGACTTCTAGATGAAGGCTGGCAGTTCAAGTCCATCCGGGGCGCCTCAGAAGACAGGCCTGGTGATCTGCTTCCGAAAGGTCACAGCCTTGAAAACCTTATGGAGCACAGTTCTACTCTGATACACATGGGTTTGCCATGAGTCTGAACTGACTAACAACAACATGGCCTCTTGGTTGCTACAAAAATGAAGATTAATCCTAAAACTGTCTAGCTTATTTTCCAAGCATAACTACCCCTATTTCATTAAATCACTCCTCACATGGTGTAACTTTAACCCCGTCAGCATCCTATTTGTCTTTTTCAAAGAGCTCCAATTGATTACTCGTCTGAAAGTATAGCACTCAAAACTAAAAATCCTCCAGGCTTGGTCTCGGCATCCATTGGGTCTTGCGCTCCCTTGTTCTGGATACCGTTGTTCTATTAACACAAACGGTTTTTCTAATTTTACAGAGCTCCCTATTCTATTATGTACACTGTTAGAAATAACCATGGGAACTTACTTTCTAAGATTTCTTGACTCTGTTCTCCCTTCCTCCCCACCACTCTTCCTTCTCTTTCCTCTGCCCCTATTCTGTGCAATTTTGATTCTGCTTCCACAGTTTCTCCTTAGTGTGAAGTCCTGTCCTGGAAAAGAGCCCTGGCAGGTCAGTTTTAAGAGTTCACAGGGGCTAGCCCCTATATTTCTTACTGAAATGCCAACTGAATTCCTCCATTATTGGAGTGGGCAAAACACCTACCAGTTTAATCTGCTAAGTGGCCAGCTGACCTTTCCACTGAATATCTCACAGCTATTTTGGGGGTACTCCTGTTGTCAGGTCTGATCTCTCTTGTTTTCTTATGCTTTCTCCTATTCAGACACCGATACCATGCAGCTCTTGTGGCTGTTGGGGGTTTGTCTTCACCCAGTTGTATTTTGGGGACTTAGGGATATGCTGTCATGGTTAATCACTGCTGATGGGTTTTTAGTTTTGCAACCTTGTTGCTCTGTTGCTCTCAATGGAGAGATTTAGACAGATCCAAGAAACTTTGTCAATGTATTCTTTCCAGACTCTTCTTTAATAGAAGTTTTTAGCTAACTTTTTAAAGTAGACGTCCTTAAAATAGAGAGTGAACAATATTTAGTAGTTTTGAGTAATTCAATACTTTGTTACTATTATACAGAGAAGGAGCCCTGGTTGCACAGTGGTTAAAGCATTTGGCTGCTAATCAAAAGGACGGTGGTTCAAGCCCACCAGCTGTTCCACAGGAAAAAGATGTGATCTGCTTCCATAAAAATTTACAGCCTTGAAAACCCTTTGGGGCAGTTCTACTCTGTCCTATAGGGTTGCTATGAGAATCAACTCAACAGCAGTGGGTTTTGTGGGTTATACAGAGATAATTTTTGATAAAAGAAACTATAGTTTTATAGACAAGTGATACTTTTTAGCTTATCTGAATGTTAATTGGTGAAAAGTAAATAGTAAACTTGTACAATATAACAGGAAGTCCTTTCTAAAGAGAAATTTCCTGTTAATTATGCAGGTGCCATCAGCATCTTCTTTCACACCTCTGGTATAGGAAGGAGCAGTTAGTAAAGGGGACTGCCAGCTGTTCAAAATGTTATGGTAAAAGCAAATACAGATCATCCTGACAACAATATCTAACTGCACAATTTTTTTTTCCCTGAAAAGGTTTCTATTTTGTCCTCGTTGTTAAAAGATAACTGCACTGAGTATAGAAACATGATAGACAGTTTTCTCTCAGCACACTGAAGATATTCCACTGTCTTCTGGCCTCCACTGTTGCTATGCGAAATTCAGACAAGTAACAATTTACTGTACCTTTCTACATGAACTGTCTTTTCTATCTAGTTGCTTTTAAAATATTTTTTGTTAGTCTGGCTGTTCTACAGTAACACTATGATATATCTAGGTATGAATTTATTTTTATTTATCCTGTTTAAGATTCACTGATATATCTGGATAACTAATGTCTTTCAATAGTTATGGAAAACTCACAGCCACAGTCTAACATTCAACTTTTAAATAATTTTTTGAACTCTAATTAGATGTATGTTAGACCTTTGCATTCTATTTTCTGCATTTCTTAACCTATTTTTGTTTTTTATTCATCTAGTTGTCTCTCAAGCTGTAGTCTTCCTTGGAACTTCATCTGTTGAAATTCGTTGAGTCTTGGGTTGCATTTACATTGCCCCAGAGAAAACTCCAGTTTGCTTCAGCTAGTTGCCCAGGAACACAATCACCTAGGTACAACTTTAACTTACTGCTCGAGGATTTCACAGCTACAGAGTCATGTGCTAAGGCCTGCTTGTGGTTATAAATTCTTAAAGGGTGGGGAGGATACTGCTTTTCCTTTACCCACAGCTAAAACCGAGACTGAAAGGTCTCTATTTGTGGGCAGTGGGTTTATTTTCTGTTCACCCATAGAGTAGAACCTTTTGGGCCCCGAGCATTTATGTCTCCTATCAAGATACCCACCTTAAATGGCCTTAAAAGTTATCTCCTTATCTCCAGCTCTCAGAGAAGCCCTTACATTAGAAACCCAAAGTCTCCAGGTTTTGAAAAATTCCCAGGGCAAAGCTGGCTGTGCCCATTCTTACCTCCCAGGATCTCCTGTTTTTGGTCACTGTGGATTTTCTTCTTTTCATGTTAGCACTGTAGTTGTGTGTGTGTGTGTGTGTGTGTGTGTGTGTGTGTGTGTGTGTGTGTGTGTGTGTGTGTGTGTGTGTGTGTGTGTGTGTGTGTGTGTGTGTGTGTGTGTGTGTGTGTGTGTGTGTTTGGTATTTTAGCTGTTTCATTTGAGAGTGTTTTTCATAGCATCTATTCGATATTTGCCATACTGCTAGGAACAAGAGTCCTAATTAACTCCTTATAGGATAGGTGCTGATGAGATCTTAGAAGATCTTAAAAAGAATATAATGCTAAAGAGAGTCTTAAAGTGGCAACCTGGGGAGGAGTAAAAAAGAACTGTTACAAAAATGGCTGATTAAAGAAAGAGAGTTGAGATATTTACTTTGCTGGGCTTAAGGTTGAGTGTGGAGTACAGAATTGCTGGAAACGAGACCGATGGACTGGGAGACAATACTCAAGACAGACAGGAGCCAAATCTTGAAAATCTCTGTGTGTCATAATAAGGAAGGCAAACTAGAGACTGAGAATCATGAAAAGGTTATAAGCAGGGAGCTTACACTGTAATATCTATGCATTAGAAACATTATTCTGGCAGTAATGAAGAAAAGCATTTAAGGGGAGAGACGGAAGAATAGTCTTGTGTCTTAATCATCTAGTGCTGCTATGACAAAAATAGCACAAGTGGATGTCTTCAACAAAGAAACATTTATTCTCCCACAGTTTAGGAGGCTAGAAGTCCAAATTCAGGGTGCCAGCTCCAGGGAAGGCTTTCTCTCTCTGTCAGCTCTGGGGGAAGGTCCTAGTCATCAATCTTCCTCTGGTCTAGGAGCTTCTCAGCACAGGGACCACAGGTCCAAAGGACATGCTATTCTCTTGGCTCTTGTTTCTCGGTGGTATGAGGTCCCCATGTCTTTCTACTCGTTTCTCTCTTTTATATCTCAGAAGAGACTGGCTTAGGAAACAATTTAATCTTGTAGATTGAGTTCTGCCTCATTAATATAACTGCTGCTAATCCCACCTCATTACATTAGAGAGGTAGGATTTACAAAACATAGGAAAATCACCTCAGATGACAAAATGGTGGACAATCACACAATACTGAGAATCATGGCCTAGCCAAGTTGACACACATTTTTGGGAGACACAATTCAATACATAACACCTTGCTATTCAAAACTTGGTCTTTGACCAGCAGCACTGGCATCACCTGGGAGCTTGTTATTCAGAATCTCAGCACACTCAGTGACATCTTCTAGAAATTAGCCTCCCATTCCTTCTCTCCCCCTCACAAGGGTAACAACCATCATGACATTTAATACCACAGATAAGTTTTGACTGCTCTTAAATGCTATATGAATGGAATAATAAAGTTTGTACTTCTAGGTATGGTTTTTTTTGCTCAGCATTGTATCGGTAAAATTCATCTATGCTGTTATCTAAATTTCGTTCATTTACATTCTCATTGTTGAATGATTTTCCATTGCAAAAAAATACTAGCTCTACCTCTGACCGGCATTTGTGCAGCACAATTAAGTTTGATAACCACTGTTGCCTATCATTTGGAAAAATCTGTGATCTTGACATGCTTAGCAAGATGATAATCTATCCTATTTTTCCAATCTAAAATTTTGAAAATTACTGTTGTTTAATTACTATTGACAATTTATAGGGTTTTGGCTTCCTACAGTCTGAATAGCTCAATTAGTGAATGCTGGAGCAATTAGTGCCTTTCCTATATGAATTATAGCACTAAGGAATCAAATAGTAAAAAGGGGGAAGCGTTTCTTCAAAAATTATTTCTGCTAGTACCTCCAAAAAATTCATAGATGAAGGCACTGAGTATCAACAGCCGCTAATACCATAAAAGAAGGGACAACAGACACTATGTGACTCTGAATGAAATAACACACCACCTCCTATCATCTTGCCAAAGGAATCAAACCAAGTCTGATAAAGCTTCTGGATCTGGCAGCTAGCCTGCAGGAAATAAGGAGGATATCACTGTGCAAAACTGCACTACGCTGGGCTGCATGATGAGTACATAATCAGCCAAATCCAGACTATGTAAAACTCTGCAGGTCAAACAGATAAATTTTAGGAAAGAGATGGAAGTTAAACCCATAGATTAAAAGAGACTTAAAAGAGACTTCCGGACAACATGGTGCTGTAGTCAGAAGCACCATGCCATCCCTCTGCAGCAAAGATCAGAAAAACTAAGTCAAACAAAGTCACACATCAAGCCTGAAACATTAAGCAAAAAATGAAGAAATAAAGAGCTCAGCCAAGCACCGAATGAAATAAAAAACTGACCGAGGACAGACAGTGAGGAGCGATATATGCAGAGGTCCCCTATCAGCTACCACAGCATGGACCCACCATCTTGGAGTTCAATCTGAAATCAGTGAACAGGGGGTACGAGAAAGCAGCTTCACGGAGCTTCCAGCAGAAGACAGAACCACCAGTAACCAGCGATACAGGCTTTCCCATTCCTCACCCTTCTTCACCCCCACTTAGCCTCCTCTGCTTCCTGCAGCCACAGTCTCTTGGACGAGAAGTACCCCGATGTTGCCTGGATTCCACCCACCCACACTGGCCAGCTCCCTGAGTGCCTTTTGTTGGCTGCTAGTGTTGCTTTTTTTCCACTTCTTTAGACTTCTTTCTTACCTCTCACCACCTCCCACTCCTTTCTCTCAAATACCTGGCTCCATGTGCCATCTTTGCTTCTTCCGGAAAGGCCGCAAAACACTGCTTGACTGTGAAACCGCTACCCAGCCAGTGCCACCATGCTGGTAGGTCCCCTGGGGATTTTTGTTTGTTTGCTCTGATTTGTTCTGTTTTAATATGTTTGTTATCTTTTTATTTTCTCAGCCTGGGAGCCCCTTCTAGTCAGGCAGTACCACGGGCTTTGAAGCTACTCCCTTACTCTGCACAGACGCACAGGGACATCCCTGGGGGCATTTCTTTTTTCTTGTATTTTTGGTTTTGGTTTTTTTTGTTCCTTTGTTTTGTTCTCTTCTCTCTCTTATTTCTTTTTTATCTTTCTTCATTTCCAGTTTCTCAATTTGTTCATTTTTTTCTTTTACCCTTTTTCCTTTCTTTTTTCGTTTTTGTTTTTCCTAATTTCTCAGTCTCTCACCTCTCCACTCAAATAGCAAGCTCCCTTAGCACTCTTTTTTGTTTGTGTGTATGTTTTTGGTTCCTGTTCGTCTCTCCTCTCTCTCCCCTTTCCCATACCCATCTTAGCTCCACACATCACAATCTACCCCCCCTTTCTGTCTACCTGCACCGCGTGCTGAACATCATACACCCAAGCAGCACAGGCATGGCCTACTGGAACCTGCCCTGCACTGATTCCCAGTCTGCAATGCCAGCCCTGGTATGTGCCGCGAACAACCCATCCCAGCAACTCCCTTTCAGCTGGACCTGCCCTGCTGTACCATACCTCAGTGACTGACCCTGCACACTGGAGAAGGAGGTTAAAAGTATCATGCCCACAGACGAGCAAACAACAAAGAACACACAGCCCGCCAGCCAGATATAACCAAATAAAACAAAAAAGTAGCATGAAACAAACAAATCTACAATCAATAAACGAGGAAAATAACCACTGAGTGCCCCAAAGACAGCAGACAATATCAAAACATTTATAAAAACAGGACAGGAAGGTTCCAGTAGGCATCCAAAATAAAACACAGATGACCTTCCAGTAGAAAAAAAGGCACTAGACCTAACTGATAGGGAATTCAAATCCCTAATATTCAGAATTATCCAAGAGTTGAAGCAAAAAGCAGACAAAACTGAGGAAAAAATAAACAAATTCATAGAAAATACAGCCAAAAAAATGGAAGAATTCAAGAAATTAATACAGGAACAAAATGCTAAAATAAATTCACAACTAGAAACCATACAAAAACAATTAGAAATCCAAAAGATAAACAAAATTTCAGAAATGGACAGTGTCATAGAAACGCTGAGAAGCAGGTTTGAAATGATGGAAGACAGGATCAGCGAAACTGAAGACAAACACTTGGATACAACTTTGTTTGAGGAAAAATCAGAAAAAAGAATGAAGAAACCCTGAGAATTATGTGGGATACAATCAAAAGCAAAAATCTGTGAGTGATCGGAGCTCCAGAATGGGGGAGAAAACAGAAAACACAGAAAGGATCACTGAAGAATTGCTGACAGAAAACTTCCCCAATATCATGAAAGATGAAAAGGTGACCATCTGAGAAGCTCAATGAATCCCATATAGGATAGACCCCAAAAGAAAATCACCAAGGCATATCACGGTCACGCTCATTAAATCCAAAGACAAACAAAGAATCCTGAGAGCAGCTCGAGAAAAACAAAAAGTCACATACAGAGGAGAAACATTAAGACTAAGCTCGGATTATTTGGCAGAAACCATGCACGCAAAAAGGTAATGGGATGACATATATAAAATCTTGAAAGAAAAAAACTGCCAGCCAAGAATAATATATCCTGCAAAACTCTCATTCAAATATGATGGTGAAATTAGGTCATTTCCAGATAAACAGAAATTAAGGGACTATGTAAAAACCAAACCACACTTACAAGACTTATTAAAGGGAGCCCTTCGATCTGAGAACAAACAATATCAGACCACAGGCTGAATCTAGGACACAGGATTGTATTAGCCAGATACCAACCTAGGAAATGAACTCCTAAGGACTATGCAAAACCAAAAGGATTACAACAGGGAACCAGAGAGATTAATCTGTAAATGACAACAGCATCAAAACAATAAAAGAGGGAATAAACAGTGTAGGCATAGAACCTTCTAATGGAGAGAAAGACAAGGTGATACCAAGTAATAATAGATGGGTTCAAATCTAGGAAGATAAGGGTAAATTCCAAGGTAACCACAAAAAAAAGTTAACAAACCTACTCATCAAAATAAAGAAGAAAAACATAAAGTCTCAGTAAAATCAAAACCTACAAAAACAGAAGAAATGAAAAAAACTCCACAAAACAAAAGGAACTCAGCACAGAGAAGTAAGAGCAACATAGAAAACATCAGCACCACAAAAAAAAAAGCACTACAAAGTGCAATCCCACTCCTAGGAATATATCCTAGAGAAACAGCAGCTGGCACATATGCATACCCATATTCAGTGTAGCGCTGTTCACAACAGCAAAAAGATGGAAACAACCTAGATGCCCATCAACAGATGAATGGATGACCAAACTGTGGTACGTACACACAGTGGAGTATTATGCAAGGATAGAGAAGAATGATAAATCTGTGAAGCAACTCATAACATGGATGAAACTGGAGGACATTATGCTGAGTGAAATACGACAATCATAAAAAAACAAATATTGTATGAGACCTCTACTGTAAAAACTCGTGAAAGTTAACACACAAAAAGGAAAATCTTTGTTGGTTACAAGGGATGGGAGGGGTGGGGGGGGGTACTAAATAGACAATAGGTAAATGGTAACTTTGGTGAAGGGTACAACAGTACACAATACTGGGGAAGCCAGCACAACTTGTACAAGGAAAGGTCATGGAAGTTCCGCAGACACTTCCAAACTCCCTGAGGGACTGAATTGCTGGGCAGAGGGCTGTAGGGACCATGGTCTCGGGGAACATCTAGCTCAGCTGGCATAACACAGTTTATAAACACAGTGTTCTACATTTGGCCTTGGTGAGTAGCGGCTGGGGTCTTGAAAGCCTGTGAGCAGCCATCTAAGATACTCCACTGGTCCCACCCCTTCGGGAGCAAGGGGGAATGAAGAGAACAGGATATAAGGAAAATATTAGTCCAAAGGACTAACAGACCGCAGCTACCACGGCCTCCACCAGACTGATTCCAGTACAGCTAGATGGTGCCTGGCTACCACCGACTGCTCTGACCGGGATCACAATAGAGGGTCCTGGACAGAGCTGGAAAAGGACGTGGAACAAAATTCTAACTCACAAAAAAAAGACCAGATTTACTGGCCTGACTGGAGAAACCCCAAGAGTATGGCCCCCAGATAACCTTTTAGCTCAGTGGTGAAGTCACTCCCTAAGTTCACAGTTCAGCCAGGGATTGGACAGCCTCGTAAAACTAAATGAAACTACATGAGGCACAGCAGTCCAGGGGCAAGGACTAAAAGGCAGGAGGGAACAGGAAAGCTGGTAATAGGGAACCCAAGGCTGAGAAGGGACAGTGTTGACATGTCGTAGGGTTATTAACCATTGTCATAAGGCAATATGTGTACTAACTATTTAATGAGAAACTATTTGTTCTGCAGACCTTCATCTAAGGGAAAAAAAAAAAAAGAATTATCTATGTGAGATCAAATTGACAACAGCAACTCAAAAGGATTGATGGAAGCCTAGGGGGCAGTGAGTTGAAGATAATAGTGATGGAATAATTTGGAAAAGGATAGTGAGAATTAGCAGCACAACGGGAAGAATGTGATCCATGTCACTGAATTGTACATGCAGAATTTTTTGAAATGGTGTAACTTTGGCTATGTATATTTTCACCAAAAAAAAGGTCCTTCAAGGTGGAGAAGGGAGAGTGTTGACATGTCGTGGGGTTGCTAACCAATGTCATAAAACAATATGTGTACTGACTGTTTAATGAGAAACTATTTGTTCTGTAAACCTTCATGTAAAGTACAATAAAAAAATATTAAAAGAAAGATTAAGTTTTTAAAATTTTTTCAAGATAAAACAATAGTATCTAGGAAGACATACTTAGCTGATAAAATCATAAACATAAGGTAGTAATTGCTGTAAGAGCAACCTGGAAGAGAGTTACTTAGAAGAAGGAAGGGGGCTATGATTAGGATGGAACACATGGAGGTACCTTTGGGACAACCAGTAAACTTCTATGTATGGTGGTTATAACAATGTATTATCTTCATATACACTCTAATATACACATTTGCTTTGTACAGTTTTCTGTTATCTGTATTTTTATTTAAAAAAAATAGTTTGCTTTTTTAACGATTTTACATAAGATTTGCTAATCTATTAAAAGAACTCAAATGCATTCAATGGCAATTGGGTTTTTTTAACAGCTTCATCAGCATAGGGCCAGTATCATCTAGATTATTTTCAACAATTATCTCCAAGTTATCACAGTATCATCTCAAAATATAGCAGAAGATACACAATTTGACAGAGTATCTTAAAAAGCCTCATGCCTGTTTCAATCAGTACAATATTCAGACTCACCGCTTCTGCATAATATAATAGCTAACAAATGTGGCAAATTCAACAAATTTGGGAATACAATACATAGTTTGAGGCTACTTAATTTACCTTAGACACCTCTTCACTCCATCAGTACACTACATGTATTCTACACAGTAATTCTCTTGTGCATTGAGAACAAGCTACAGATGTCGAACTACTGGGCTTTTCTCGATTTCTTCTGATGCCAAAGAGGCTAAAAAAATTCAAACTATAAGGTGCCAGACTACCATCTTTACCATATAAAATGTAAGCCTTTTGTATCCCATTGAAATCTAAGATAAATATATATGTGGATATAAATATAATGCCATAATCATGTCATTTCTTGAAAAGTCACTTAAATTAACTGGATAAAATTTTTGATATTTCATTTTTAGGTTACAAAGTTCAATCAACGTTTTTTTCTTTTGAAAATTCAGAATTCCATGATTACTTTAAAGCACAGTCATATAGATACTCTTTCAAGGTGTAGACTCTACTTCATTTTTCCTATCATTCTTAACCCTTAACTCACTGCCACTGAGTCAACTTCAACTCACAGCGATCCTGTAGGTCAGAGTAGAACTGCTCCATAGGGTTTCCAAAAAGCAGTTAGTGGATTTGAACTGCTGACCATAGCAAGCCATAGCTCCTAACCACTGCACCACCAGGGGCCTCAAACAAAATTAAAATAATCAAGAATTATAACTAAGCCCTAGTGATGCAAACCGTTACCTGCTCAGTTGCTAACCAAAAGGTTGGTAGTTTGAACCCACCCAGCTGCTCCACAGGAGAAAGACCTGGTGGTCTTCTTCCATAAAGATTACAGCCATAAAAACCCTATGAGGCAGTTCTATTCTGTCACATGGGGTCACTATGAGTTGGAATCAACTCCACGGCACCCACTGGCACCCATCAACAACGTGTTATGCAATAAAGCAGATACATGACATGTAAAAAACAACAATCTTGCCTTTAAGACAGCTTCAAATCTAATTGGAGATATAATTTATAAGTACTTTGTACCATAAAAAAATTAATTACTCAGCTTTTGCTATGGTCTAGATATGTAATACCCGTTGCCATCGAGTTGATGACGACTCATAGCGACACTACAGGGCAGAGCAGAACTACTCCATAGAGTTTCCAAGGCTGTAATGTTTATGGAAGCAGACTGCCACATCTTTCTCTCACAGAGTGGCTGGTGGGTTCAAACTGCTGACCTGTGAAGTTAGCAGCTAAGCACTTAACCACTGCACTACCAAGGCTCCTTAGATATGTAATAGCAGTTCAAAAAAGGGAGAAATTTCATGTGACCATAAACAGGACACAGTTTTGAACATCAAAGACACTCAAAAAATATTAATGGATGAACGAAGGCACCAACAAAAAGAACTGTCACAGTTATGCATACAGAACTTGAGCTGGGTCCTCAACAACTGGCAGGATTTAGTTTGATAGAAGGAAGAACAATAAACCTTTCGGTAAAAGGCAAATAGCTTGAATGAAGCCAGAGATAGAAGGCTTGAGTGGAAAAGACAGAATATGAGAAAACTAGCCTGAAAAATGTGATGTACACACCAAACAATAATATACAAATGATATGTTGGGTTTAGCTCAGCCTTAAAAGTTACGTAAAATTGTAAGTGTGCTTTAATGGATTGTTAAATTCTCTTAAAAGAAGAAACGGTATTCAAAGCAGAAGCATCAGATATGTAATGTAAGGAAAAGAATCAACCAAATCCTATGGTTACACTTAGTGACTTAAGAACAAACCTGCTGTAGCAATAGTAAATTCGTGACTCTCTTTTACACTAGGATAATATGCTAACAAGTGGCCAAAACGTAGACTAGATGGGATAAGACTACCACAACATATAATCTTTCCAAATAATTTGAAAAAAATGATTCAAGGAACTTTATGTTTAACGCTAAGGTTTTAATACATGCAAAACAAGATTTACCTTCAATATCCAGAACAGAGATAAGCAACTGAATCAAGAAACCAGACTCGTTGCCACTGAGTGGATTCTGACTCATAGTGACCCTACAGGACACAGCAACTAAACAAGGTCTTCTTTTAAGCCATGAGAAAAATTAAGCAGTAACACAGGAAAGCAGAGACTATAACCATCAAAGAGATACAGCCTTCAGTATGGATCACACCTGAATATAAAGAAAACAAAAATCCTTACAACTAAACCAGTAAACAACCACATGATAATGAAGCAGAAATTCAAGTTGTCAATGATTTCATTCTACTTGGATCAACCATCAATGTCCCTGGAAACAGCAGTCAAGAAACCAAATGATGTAACTGCATTGTGCAATTTTAATACAAAAGACCTCTTTAAAGTTCTGAAATGCAAAGATGTCACTTTGATTACTAAGGTGCTGTGACAACTGGGTATCTGTATGTTAAAGAATAAAGTTGGAGTCCTACCTCACACCATATATAAAACTTAACTCAAAATGGATAAACTATCTAAATATAAGAGTTAAAACCATAAAACCCTTAGCAAGAAACACTGATGTAAATCTTCACATCCTTGAAGTTCCCTAAACAAGGCACCAAAAGCATGAGCAACAAAAGACTGGATAAATCAGACTTTGTCAAAATTAAAAACTTGTGTGCTTCAAATGACAATATTAAAAAGTAAAAAGATAATCTACAGAATAGGAGAAAACATTTTCACATCATGTATGTGACCTGCATCCAGAATATATAAAGAACTCTTACAACTCAACAACAAAAAGACAAGCAACCCAATTTAAAAAATGGGCAAAGGACTTGAATAAACATTTTCCCAAAGATATACAAAAGGCTAACAAGCACATGAAAAGATGCTTAACATCATTAGTCATTAGAGAAATGCAAATCAAAACCACAATGAGGTACCACTTCATACCCACTAAGATGGTTACAATCAAAAAAATGGAAAATAACAATTGTTGGCAAGAATGTGAAGAAATAGGAATTTTTAATGTTGCTGATAGATATGTAAAATGGTACAGCCACTGTGGAAAACAGTTTGGCAGTTCCTCTAAAAGTTATACACAGAATATGACTTCACAGTTCCACTCTTAAGTATATCACAAAAAAATAAAAATAGGTACTATAAACATATATATGCCATGTTTATAGCAATAGTCTTCACAATACCCAAAAAGTAGAAACATCCCACATGCACATAAACAGATGAATAAACAAAATATGTTATGTACATACAATGGAATATTATCCAGCCATAAAAAGGAATGAAGTACTGGTAACATGCTACAACTTGGGTAAACCTCAAAAACATTATGCTAAGTGAAAGAAGCTAGACATTAGGCCCAATATTGTATAATTCCATTTATGTGAAACATTCAAAACAAGTTAAAACCATAGAGACACAATGCAGACTAGTGGCTGGCCAGGGCTTGGGCAAGTGGGGAAATGGGGAACAACTGCTCTGCTTAACAGGTACAGGGTTTCCTTCTGGGGTGAGGAAAATGTTTTAGACCTAGACAGAGGTGTTGGTTGCAAAAAATTGTAAATGCATTAAATGTCACTGAATTATTCACTTTAAAAGCTTAATTTTATGTTATGTGAATTTCACCTTATTTTTTTTTAAAAAAGAGACTATGGGGAAGCGGGGTACAACTACTTGAAAGCTATAGTATTCAATTCTACATGTTTCTCACATCAATGCCAATTCAAAAGCCATATACCCATAGGTGATTTTACTATTTGTGAAAGCTAACCAACCAATCTGAAACAGATCTGTCTCTAGTGTGCCTTTCCAATTTTCTAATGTAAGTTTTTAGAATTTTCATTGTTAAAAGAGTTTCATCTTCTCTCTGCAGAAAAGTAAAAAGTAAGGAATAAAGAGACGGGAGCTCTTGCAAATACTGAGTATTTTACATATAAAATTGAGAAGTCCTTAGTGGTATTATTGAACAGTTATCCAAAATTTTATTTTTGTAACATTTGGTTACAGCTAAAAAACAATTTTGGGCATGTTGATAAAGCAGTAGTAGCAACAGTAGTCAACAGCAGTAGTCCTTCATAGTAACAGTCTAAGGGGTGTGTGTATTTAGACCAGTGCCTATAATATAGCACATAATATATAAATTGGTTAAACAAATAAGAAATAAAAAGTCTCTGGAGCATTACTCCTCATATGTTTTTTACCAAGCTGAGTCGGGGAAGGGACACAGTGCCTCGTTTCCCTATCTTTTTCTTCAATGAACTATTATGTCTTTATTTTTAGTTCCAGATTTCTAACTATTTTGAGAAGCTTACTCCTATCAACATTTTTTTCACCTGTTAATCTCTACAGAGGATAACGACTTTTTTTTTTACCTGAAAGTTATAGACTAGACTTTAGAAAAATAATACCCGTAAGAACGTTGTTGTTGTTAGGTGTCATGGAGTCGGTTCTGACTCAGTGACCCTATGAACAACAGAACAAAACACTGCCGGGTCCTACGCCATCCTCACAATCATTATGCTTGAGCCCATTGTTGCAGCCACTGTGTCAATCCATCTCACTGAGGGTCTTCCTCTTTTTCGCTGACCCTCTACTTTACTAAGAAAATTAGTCTTCCCAAAATTACATTGAATTTGCTTATCAACAAACAAGAGCCCTAAAATTTGAATACACCTTCCATATTTCAGAGTCTAAGCAGCACACTTTTTTTCATACTTCAACTTCTCAGAAGTTGTTGGCATGGCATCTTTTAAACAGTAGAATTCTTCTTTTCTAGTAGTTATAAAAATAAGGCTTCTTAAATTTTATAAAATATATTAATTGATTCTGAAGAAAAATATGTTAAACTAAGAATGATAGGTAGCATCTATTTCAAAATTCATCACTTACTACATGAAAATTTGGATATGCATTCTCAATTTTTATAAGTCATAGTTCAAAACCTTAAATGAAAGCCAGACACTTTGCAATGTCAAGTCCTACGAGTTCTAGTTCTTACAATTTCAATATAATTAACAACCACTACAAACTTAAATAACACACCTTCCATAAAATTCACAGCATGCATATTCTCTAACATATTTGTAAGTGGTAGTCTGAGGTAAATAACTACAGAACTATTGATGGTATTCCTTCTTTGTTTTACTAAAAGGTAGCAAGCTGGGGGAAGGGAAATAAAGAAAATAATCTCCCTTGCTGTATTTTCATCTAAAAATAGAATGATAAACTAACGACCATTTGAAAGAGTAGAAATTTTACTGAAGAATAAATAGAAAAGGTTTAATTTTATATTAACCAAATTAATTTCATATTCATTTATAAATTACCCTAAAAGAAAATTCTTGATCAACATAACTCAGTAGTATAAAACAAGTAACCTGGTATATTTGAATTTGGACTAGGGTAGATGCCATGTTTTTAAAAAGTAAACAAGTAATCTGCCAATGCCTAAGTATTATAGTTTAGCTAGGGAAACAGTTTCATAGTCTATTGGGAAAGTGCAAACGGGCATGAATTAAAATGATTACCCATCTTTAAGTACGGCATCTTTTACACTAAAGCAGCACTACTCTAATTACAGCAAGAATTTACTTCAAGTAAAAAGCTTCCCCACTAATTTTTTATCATCACCATCAACACTACCTTAGTAAAAAGAATATGAATAAACAAGACTCCAAGAGGGTCACCCATGGTGAACGTGTTTCAGCAGAGCTTCCAGACTAAGACAGACTAGGAAGAAGGACATGGCGATCTACTAAAAAAAACTGGTCAGTGAAAACCTTATGAATAGCAGTGGAACAATGTCTGGTACAGTGCTGGGAGATAAGCCCGGCAGGTTGGAAGGTGCTCAAAATACAACTGGGGAAGAGCTGCCTCCTCGAAGTAGAGTCGACCTTAATGATGTCGATGGAGTAAAGCTTTCAGGACCTTCATCTGCTGATATGGCATGACTCAAAATGAGATGAAAAAGCTGTAAACATCAACAATCAGAATGTGGAATGTACAAAGTACCAAAAAAAAAAAAAAAAACCATCACTGTCGAGTCGATTTCAACTCACAGAGACCCTACAGGACAGAGCAGAACCAGCCTGCAGGGTTTCCAGAGACTGGCTGGTAGATTCAAGCTACCGACCTTTTGGTTAGCAGCTGAGGTCTTAACCACAGCATCACCAGGGCTCTGTACGAAGTACGAATCTAGGAAAATTGGAAGTTGTCAAAAATGAAATGGAACGCATAAAGATCAAAATCCTAGGCATTAGTGAGATGAAATGGACTGATACTGGCCATTCTGAATCAGGCAATCATATGGTCTATTATGCCAAGACTGACAAATTGAAGAGGAATGGCGTGGTATTCATCATCAAAAAGAACACTTCAAGGTCTATTCTGAAGTACAATGCTGTCAGTCATAGGATAATATCCATATGCCTACAAGGAAGACCAGTTAATACGAATAATATTCAAATTCACGCACCAACCACTAATGCGAAAGAGGAAGAAATTGAAAATTTTTACCTACTTCTGCAGTCTGAAATTGATCAAACACACAATCAAGAAGTACTGATAAGAACTGGTGATTGGAATGCTGAAGTTGGAAACAAAGAAGAAGGATCAGTCGTTGGAAAATATGGCTTTGGTGACAGAAATGACAACAGATCGCATGATGAAACTCTGCAAGACCAAGGACTTATTAATTGAAAATACCTTTTTTCAACAGCATAAACAGCAACTATACACATGGACCTCGGCAGACGGAATACACAGGAATCATACTGACAATATCTGTGGAAAGAGATGATGGAGAGGCTCGATATCATCAGTCAGAATAAGGCCGGGGCCAACTACAGAACAGACCATCAATTGCTCATATACAAATTCAAGTTGAGGCTGAAGAAAACTAAAACAAGTCCACAAAAGCCAAAGTACAACCTTGAGTATACCGCACCTCAATTTGGAGACCATCTCAAGAACAGATTTGACACACTGAACACTGACGACTGAAGACCAGATGAGTTGTGGAATGACATCAAACATGAAGAAAGCAAAAGGTCATTAAAAAGACAAGAAACAAAGAAAAGATCAAAAGGGATGTCAGAAGAAACTCTGAAACTTGCTCTTGAACGCAAAGTAGCTAAAGGGAAAGAAAGAAATGATAAAGTAAAAGAGCTGAACAGATTTCAAATGGCAGCTCCAGAACACAAAGTATTAAGATGAAATGTACGAAGACCTGGAGTTAAAAAACCAAAAGGGAAGTACACACTTGGCATTTCTCGAGCTGAAAGAAGTAAACAAAAAATTCAAGCCTCCAGTTGTAATTTTGAAGGATTCTATGCGCAAAATACTGAATGACACAGGAAGCAAGAAAAGAAGATGGAAGGAAAACAGTCACTTTACCAAAAAGAACTGGTTAATATTCAACCATTTCAGGAGGTAGCGTATTTTCAAGAACCTATGGTACTGAATGAAGAAATCCAACCTGCACTGAAGGCACTGGCAAATAACAAGGCTCCAGGAATTGACAGAATACCAGTTGAGATGCTTCAACAAATGAAGAGCTCACTCGTCTATGCAAAGAAATGTGGAAGACAGCTATCTGGCCAACTGACTGGAAGAGATCCATATATGTGCCTATTCCAAAGAAAGGTGATCTAACAGAATGCAGAAATTATTGAACAATATCATTAACATCACATGCAAGTAAAATTATGCTGAAGATAATTCAAAAAGGGTTGAAGCAATACATAGACAGGGACCTGTTAGAAGTTCAAGCTGGATTCAGAAGAGGACATGGACTAAGGGATATCACTGCTGATGTCAGATGTATCTTGACTGAAAGCCAAAAATACCAGAAAGATGTTTACCTGTGTTTTATTGACTATGTAAAGGCATTTGACTGTGAGGATCATAACAAATTATGGATAACATTACAAAGAATGGGAATTCCAGAACACTTAATTGTACTCATGTGGAGCCTGTATGCAGGTCAAGAGGCAGTCGTTCAAACAGAGCAAGGAGATACTGCTTGGTTTAAAGTCAGGAAAGGTGTGCATCAGAGTTTTAGCCTTTCACCATACTTATTCAACTTGTATGCTGATCAAATAATCTGAGAAACTGGACTATATGAAGAAGAAAGTGGCATGAGGATTGACGGAAGACTCATTAGCAACCTGCTATATGCAGACGACACAACCTTGCTTGCTGAAAGCAAAAAACACTTGGAGCACTTAATGATGAAGATCAAAGACTACAGCCTTCAGTATGGATTACACCTCAACATAAAGAAAAATCCTCACAATTGGACTAATAAGCAGCATCATGATAAACAGAGAAAACACTGAAGTTGTCAAGGATTTCATTTTACTTGGATCCACAATCAACACCCATGGAAGCATCAGTGAAGAAATCAAACAACATATTGCATTGGGCAAATCTGCTGCAAAAGACCTTTTTAAAGAGTTAAAAAGCAAAGACGTCACCTTGAAGACTGAGGTGTGCCTGACCCAAGCCATGATGTTTTCAATCATGTGAAAGCTGGACAATAAATAACAAAGACTTAAGAATTAATGCCTTTGAATTATGGTGTTGGTGAAGAATACTGAATATACCACAGACTGTCAAAAGAATAAACAAATCTGTCTTGGAAGAAGTACAGCCAGAATGCTCATTAGAAGCTAGAATAGTGAGACTTTGTCTCATGTATTTCAACATGTTATCAGGAGGGACCAACCCCTGGAAAAGGACATCATGCTGTGAAAAAGAAGACCCTCAACGAGATGGACTGACACAGTGGCTGCCACAATTGACTCGAACAGCAAAGACTGTGTGAGAATGGCCCAGGACCGGGCAGTGTTTCATTCGATTGTACACAGGGTCGCTATAATTTGGAACCAATTCTACAGCACCTAACAAAACAACATCACTCTAATGTAATCTAAAAGCATCCTGATTCAATGACAAAGTTATATAGTAGACAGTTTTCCATACACCCCTGTAGGGGCCAAGCTGCAATTACATCAGTTTAGACATGATATACATGTAGTTCTGACTTAAAGGGAGAGAAGAAAATTTACTCGGAAGCCCAGAGTAATGATCTTAATTGGCAGAGGACACACAGATAATATCTGGTAAATCCAAGAATAAAATCTATGGCCTCTTTACCCAACCCACTATTACACCGGTCTCCTTGGATGCACTCCCTTTCTAACTCCTATTTTTCTCTCCTACGATCTGCCATTACCTAATTAATGTATGCAATTTAGGAATTATGAAAGTCTCTCTTTCTCTTAGGCCCTTTCCTGTTCATCACTACAGTATTACTGCTTTTAGGTTTTTTACTTATCTCTCACTTTACATGCTCTCCTGGAGCTACTATATCCACTCACATAGCTTCAACTATCATCTACAGTGGTGGTTCTCAAACTTCACTGGGATTAAAGATCATCTGAGGATGGGTGTTTAGATGGGATGCTTGCTAAAATGAAGATTCCTAGGACCTGTGCCAAGAATAAATCTATGGCACCTTCTAATTTTACCTCTTCAAGGTGTCTTTCCAAGTATCTCTCATCTACTCTGGAATAGAATTAGTTAACTTTATGCTGCAATATTTTCTATACCATACCTATTTTCTGAAATACCTCGTAACTTTTTTGCTGCCTGTCTCTCTCATTAGGACTGTTAACCCCAAAATGCAATTTTTGGCTTTTCCATTTTAGTATTTTCAGTGACTTGCACAAGTGGAATCCCTGGATGGTGCAAACAGTTAACATACTCAGCTGCTAACCAAAAGGTTGGAGGTTCGAATCTACCCAGAGGCACCTCAAAAGAAAGGCCTGGTGATCTACTTCTGAAAAATCAACCACTGAAAACCCTATGGAGCACAGTTCGACTCTGACACACACGGGGTCGCCATGAATCAGAATCAACAGTAATTGGTTTTACACAAGAAGTTACCTAATAGCAGTCTATCAACAACTGCCAGAAATCACAAATATATTAAAGGATAACTAACATGTAGTTGAATAAAAATGAGAAGTAATTACACATTATCTACTTTGCTCCATTCTTTGATAGTCTGAATTAGGAAGTTTATGCTAACAGTTTTTCTTGCTTCCTACCTTATGAACACTCATATATTAATTTAGGACAGATCAGGATACTATCAAGAATAAGAACATGAGTCTTGAAGTTGGACATTACTAAGGTAGAAACCAAAGTCTACCACTTAATATGATCTCTGGCAAGCCTGAAGTGGTCTCAGTCCTCAACTCTAAATGAAGCTCATACCTAACTAATAGGTTTTGAGTGAAGATTAAAAGAGGTAGTATATATTAAGCACCTAGTATCTGACATTTGGTAGATGATCAGAATATGGTAAATATTACTCTTAATAAGCCATAATTTTAAAAGAAAATCATTAAAGCATATGAGACAGGAGGGAATATCTTCCTTACAGGTAAATATAGTAGTTTTTTAAAACTGCAGATAATATGTAGATTACCAATTTAAAAATCTACATGATTTTATATACTAAAGCATAATTAAAACTTAATATGACCTAAAACAGAGCTACTAATCATGTTTGTTTAAAGTAGCTACCAATCTGACTCTTCCATATAGTTGGTGGTCTTTAAGGCCTATTTTCCACTACAGATTTAAGTTCATTCAAAATTTTAGTAGATAGGTACACGTATATATATGCCTATTTGCAGAAACATATTCAGTAGTAAGTAAAAAAGTAAGTAAGAAAATCGGTATAGATGGGGTCCTTACGCTTGTTTAAAAGACTTACAGAAATTTTACTGGGTCCTTTCCATAGAAGTTTTGCTATTGTTCCCAATTATTGGTTTTGTTAGCAACTTATCTCGCCCTCTTACAAAGACCAAATGTAAGGTTTTAGTAGAAAATTTGAAAAATATACACATGGAAAGAAGAGGTATTTTAAATTACCTATAACTCATCATCTAGAGATAATAACTGTCTTAGGCTGGGTTCTCTAGAGAAGCAAAACCAGTAAAGTGTATAAATATATACAGAGAGAGGTTATATCAAGGAAACAGCTCACGTGATTATAGAGGCTAGAACGTCCCAAGTCCGTGGATCAGGGTAGAGGCCTCTCCCAAGTCACACAGCTGCAGAAGCTGGCAAGCTCAAGATCGGAAGGTCGGAGAGCAGGGCTTCCACTCACAGGCTGTGCAGATCGACAAATCCCAGGTTCAGCAGATAAGCTGACAGCTCAAGTCCCAAGAATGGGAGATGAGACAACAGGACGCAGCCACAGAATCCAGAAAGAGCAAAAAGCCAGAACGTCTGCTTATATACAGATGCGGGCCACACCCCCAAGGAGACTCCCTCTCATCTGACTGGCTACTCACAGTATATTCAATCATGGGAGTGATTACATTACAACACAGAGAATCATGGCCCAACCAAGCAGACACACAATCTTAACCATCACAGTAACTATAAATTTGCTGTATTTCCTTCCAGTCTCCCTCCACACAATGTGCAACAAATACCTAGTTTCAAAACTCGTGTCATATGAGGGTAAACTACATGAAACTGCTGAAACTCAACGATTCTTGACCTATAAAAATGGCAATTTCATGTGGTTCAAATGCACTGTGTATACATATGCATTGTGTGCGCATATATATGTACAATTTTATATTTTTTGAGACTTTAGATTAAATCATGGGCATTTTCCAATGTCTTCAAATATTCCTCCCAATATAACATTTTAAGGCTGAATGGTGGTCCAAAAAAAAAGACAGAATAACTGATTTAACCATTTCCCTGATGTCTGAAATTGAATTGTTTACAATGTTTCATCATTATAAATCATGCTGGTATGAACATCCTCGTGTATTTATAAATCTTTCTGTGATTCCCTGATTATTTCTTTGGATAAATTCCTAGAAGTGTTTTTACTGAGTCAAAGTTTATGAACATTTTTAATCTTCCTTGAACATGTTCCTAACATGCCTACCACAAAGAATCCATTTACATTTCACTGTTAATATACGAGGCTGCCCATTCTATTCCAAAATTGCTTGTTTTTAACAGTTTGAGAGGTACAAATCATCTGTGGTTTGTAAACCAATTCATAAGAGGAGGAAAAGCTGACCAGCAACATATAAAAAAATGGTAAAACAGAAGCACATTCACAACATCGGTGGTCTCAAAATTTGGTATGCGTAAGAATCATCTGAGAGGCTTATTTAAAAATGAAGATCCCTGGTTCCCGTTCTAATAATTCTGTCAATGGGTCCTGATGTAGATTTGTACTTTTAACCTCCACCCTGAGTGATACCAATGCAAGTGATCCATGAATCACACTTTAAAAAACACTACTCCAGTGTCTGGGGTCTTAAAAGCCTGTGAGTGGCCATCTAAGATACTCCACTGGTCTCATCCCTTCAGGAGCAAGGGAGAATGAAGAGAACAGTATATAAGGAAAAGATTAGTCCAAAGGACTAACTGTCCACAGCTACCAAGGCCTCCACCGGACTGAGACCAGTACAGCTAGATGGTGCCTGGCTACCACCACTGACTGCTGTGACCAGGATCACAACAGAGAGTTCTGGACAGAGCTGGAGAAGGATGTAGAACATAATTCTAACTCACACAAAAAAGACCAGACTTACTGGCCTAAAGGAGACTGGAGAAACCCCGAGAGTATGGCCCCCAGATACCCTTTTAGCTCAGTGGTGAAGTTATCTCCGAGGTTCACCGTTCAGCCTGGGAGTGGACAGCCCCATAAAACCAGATGAGACTAATGAGGTACAGTAGTCCAGTGACAAGGGCCAGAAGGCAGAAGGGGGTAGGAAGCTGGTGATAGGGAACACAAGGTTGAGTAAGGCTATTGTTGATGTGTTGTGAGATTGTTAACTATTGTCATAGGGCAACATTTGTAGTAACTGTTAAATGGGAGGCTATTTTGTTCTGTAAGCCTTCATCTTAAGTGAGAATAACAGCACAACTGGAAGAGCGTAGTCAATGTCACTGAACTGTGTAGGCAGAAATTTTTGAAATGGTGTATCTTTGGCTATGTGTATTTTCACCAAAAAAAAGATTGAGAAGTTAGACGGTTGACATGTTGTGGGTTGTTAACCAATGTCATAAAACAACATGTGTACTACTGTTTCATGAGAAACTATTTGTTCTGTAAGCCTTCACCTAAAGTACAATAAAAAAAAAAAAAAACCACTACTACTCCAGAGTACCAATATGCTCTATAAGAATAATTATTACAATGATGAAAAGTATAATCCAAGTAGCTGAGTACTAGAGGTAAACATAGCAGTTACTAAATTTTCTTATTCAAAATAGAAAAATTAAATAATCATACAAGCACTTGACTGCTAACCAAAGGTCGGTAGTTCCGATCCACCAGCCGCTTGGCTGGAGGAAGATGCAGCAGTCTGCTTCTGTAAAGCTTACAACCTTGGAAACCCTACAGGGCAGTTCTACTCTGTCCTATAAGGTGTTTCTCTGAGTTGCAACTGACTTTATGGCACATAACAACAACATAGTATCCTTAGACCAAAACCTGGCTTTATCTCTGCAGTCACTATTTAATTAACAGTGCAAACATTTTTTAAAAGCAAAGTACAAGTTTTAACACTGGTTCTGCTATTTCCTAGGTGTATAATTTACGTAAGTTACATAAATTTGTCTGAGCCTCAGTTTCCTCTTCTGTAAACTGCCCATAATAAGGGTACTTTCTCATAAATGACACAATTAAGGTATAAATGTTCAATATAGCGTTTGGTCCAAAAAAGGATTCAACAAATGTCTGTTGTAATTATTACATTACCATCATGCTGAAGCAACCCACAAATCACTTTGCCTAGGCAACAAAGAGGTCTATATACAGCTCATCTAATAGGTCATACAGAGAAAGAGCACTAGTAACATAATGGGTGCCTTTAAAAAAAAAAAAATTACTAAAAAAAAATATGCTAGATACTGAAATAAACTCTTTAGCAACATTATCTTTGTTAGAGAACATAGGAAAAATCCGTAGTGCCAGAAATTAATTCCAGGTCCGTTCTTTTAACCACTAGGATAATTATTCACCCTATTTACAGAATACTGAATACCAAAAAGATAAAGTGTTCTTAGCAAAAACATGCAACTCCCTCTCCCCAAAAAAACCACAAGAAAAGTGAAAGTAGACATTTTAACACCGTTTACAACCTGATTCTTTAAGAAATTTCACCATTCCTCCTAACTATAACTTCTATAGCTTCCAGGTCAAATACTACAACCACCTCACACTGGTAAACTGGTTTCTTTTTAATGGACACTTTAGGAGTATGTTTAAAAAGCCTTAAAAACATATAATTTGATCAAGGTCACCAAGTAGGTTAGCAGAAAAACCAGAATTAAATCCAGGTCTTTTAATGCTTGATCTTGGGGCACTTATGGAAAGAAAATACAGCTCCACTGTGGCCAAAACTTCACAAAAAATAGTGCGCAATTATTTTATCTGAAATACTATCTACTAACAGAACAATTGTAGTATCTACCTTAAAAAAAAAAAAATTAGTCAACCACTCTGGCATTCACTTCCTCTTCTATTTGCTCAACCCACTCTAAACAAGCTTTAATGTACGTCACTCCAGTGAAAATTATATTGATTATTTGTTGGTAATCCCCTCATTTAACATTTTCAACATACATGAAATTTAGACACACTGTTGACCAAATCTCAAATTATATTAGCATCTCTATGTTCATGTTATTAGTATTCACACAGGGTTGGTGGTTAGTTGTTTGTTTTAGGCAGGGTGTCCCTATAAACTTGTTAACCACTGAATAATTAAAGATTACGAACACCAATGTTTAAATTACATCACCATCTTCCATAATTAATCTTTTAAGTATATAACTTCAGGATAAAGAGCAAAATGATAATGGTAATACATACATCTTTTAAGAAACTCTAAGACCTCACTTAAAAGCTTGCAAGCAGCCATTTAAGATGCATCAATTGGTCCCAACCACCTGGGGTAAAGGAGAATGAAGAACACCAAAGACACAAGGAAAGCAGTAGCCCAAGAGACAGAAAGGGCCACATAAACCAGAGACTTCATCAGCCTCAGACCAGAAGAACTAGACAGTGCCCAGCTACCACTAATGACCACCCTGACAGGGAACACAACCGAGAGTCCTGGATGGAGAAAGAGAAAGGCGGAGTGCAGAACTCAAATTCTAGTAAGAAGACCAGACTTAATGGTCTGAGACTGGAGGAACCCCAGAAAGCATGGCCCCTGGATTCTCTATCAGCCCAGAACTAAAACAATTTCCAAGGCCAACTCTTCAGACAGGGACTGGAATGGACTGTGGGACACAAAATGATATTTTTGAAGAGTGCGCCTCTTAGCTCAAGTAGATACAAGAGACTAAATGGGCAGCTTCTGTCCGGAAGTGAGATGGGAAGGCAGAGAGGGTTAGGAGCTGGTTGAATGGACATGGGAATCAGGAGTGGAAAGGAGTGTGCTATCACAGTATGGGGAGAGCGATTACAGTGACATAACAGTGTATGTATAAACTTTTGTATGGGGGAAAAAGAAAAAAAGAAGAAACTTTAACATCTCAAAACACTGAGGGTGATTATTTGAGTACATCACAAAAGCTCTCTTCATGTGGTGGTTTGAAGGTCATATATAATGGCAATTTTATGTTTGATTTCTTCTATTATAAATTATTATTATTATTTATTTATTATAAATGTTTTTATATAAAGTTGGGAGAAATTCTGCCTTTATTATGGCAACTTTAAAAAAATAAATTGGGTAAGGATAGAAAACTCAGTATATCTGTGTCAAGTACTTCACAAAACACTTTACATACTAGATAGGGAGGTAGAGTAATTGGTGAGGGAGGAGGGGGTACATTATTTTCTTTCCTAATGCAATGCCATAAGCAAAACTTTAAAGCAGGCGAAGTGTTGGGCACCTACCTAAGTCTCACTGTTCTTTCTGCACCTTTCCCTGGCACTATTTTACTATAAGCATTAGTCTATATACATCTATATTTGTAATCAATTCTTTGTTTAAAAGGTGTAGAAGATGAAAGCAATGATTATTAAAACATAATCAATTTGAAACTTCATAATCTTAGATATTATATAATCTTGGATAATAAGTTTTTTAATTGCTATATCCTTAAGCATGACTTTAAAATAAATTATATGTTTTCACCAACACTCCTTAGAAATGTTCCAACTCTGGTTTCATAAATGTTGTTATATCTGTGAAAACACATAAGAAAGCAAAGGCTAGAAGATGATACAACACAACTCACTGTATCAAGAACTTAACCATAATTCCAATATTATAATTACAGCTACAGCTTGAAACTGATAAAATTTACAACTGTTAAGAATATTCTGATTCATTTAGATAATACATGCTAATTGAGATAAACTCGTATTTTAGAGATAAATTCTCATGGTCAATAACCAGAGTATGGTGATACACATGTTGATGCTAAGCTAGGAGTAGGGAGCAGAGGCTGTATTTCATTATACTTAAGGCCAGTGGTACCTATGCACTTTTTATGAACTGATGACTGAAATAATAATCTCTAAAATTTCATGGGGCCCTCACATTAACTATAAAATTGCAAAAGCTACTCAAAACTTTAATGCAAAGAAGACAAAAGAGAAAAACTTACTATTCTATTTAAAAAATAAGTGCTGCTGCTTTAAGTGGCCAGCAGCCTCACATCAACTCTAGGCTACAATCACAACATCCATTAGAGTGCTCCACAGCTCGGAGCAAGCAAGCAAGTGGTTGTCAGTGCAGCTAGTAAATCACCTGATCCTATTACAAAATCAATTACTGCAGTGCATTTCCATTGCTACACAATCTGATGATGACAAAATGATATTGGATAGCTTCTGCAAGGTCAGGAAAACTACTAAGAACATCTTTAACTGATCTTTTTTAAATTATTTGATCCTAGTTTTAATGCATCCATTTTAATTGTATATTTTCATTTGAAATAAATCTGTGTAGTTACCTTTGGTTGCCTGGGACATTCGATGGATAATCTCTGCAACTGGTCTGATGTATAGCTACAAGAGAACAAATCGGAGCAGCAGGTCGAACGGCTCAACCTCTTCATTAAAGAAGAAATAATGCTGCAGCCACAGCCACACATTGACTTGCTCATTAGATAAGATTTTGACTTAAAAAATCAGAACTGGTAATGTCCCATATATACTCAAAATTGGCTAACTGCCTCATTCTGCAGCTCCCTGGCCGAAAGAAATGCTACTAAAAAAGAATAAAACATGAGCTTCCCTACAGAAGATAGCAGCCACAAACTCATCACCAAGAAAAACTCAATATTAAAAACAGAAGTCTCCCCGGCTTCTCTTTAGAAGGAAGGTAAGGTGCTTTACAAAAGAACAAACTCAACGTAAGATACCCCCACATTATACTAACCACTCTTTCTATCCTCCATCAGTTTAGATCTGTTTGCCTACTCCTTCAGGTCAGCCTATCCAACCTGCTCCCTCTGTAAATGCACACTATTTCAACAACCAACAGGAATGAGCCCCACCCCTCTCTCTGTCCCCATACACACTGTACAAGAACTGCTCAATATCTGGAAAAGAACTGCTGCTGCATTGCTTTCAGAAACAACAGGGAGCAAATTACTGGACGGATTCTTTAACTTACCAATCAGAACCGCTGACCTTTTGTGACTCTACAATTCAAGAAGCCTGCCAAATACCCACAGTAAGAATAATCAACTGATTTTACTTCTATACTATAGATTAATTTACAGAATCAATTTTCAATCTTATTATTCAATCTAAAATACAGAAACACAGGAATAACTATCTTTTAAACAAATAAAATTTAGACAGTAGCTAGTACAAATCTTTAGGGTTGGTGGGAGAGGACAGGAGAGTGAGTGGCTGGGTAAGACATGCAAAATAAAAAATTCCCTCTGAATATTGTAAATAACCTTGAGAAGAAATGAAATAAAATTCAATAGGAAGAATATTGGTGCAGATAATCTTGAAATAAACAAAACAAGATAATGCAAGGAGGCTCCTGCTATCGTAAACGTTAGAAGAGTTCTAAGGAGACGAAAGGGCATATGGCTACAGACAGGAAGATACAGTAAGTGAAAAGCCACCAAAAATCTGTTTTGATACTGAATCTTCTCCCACTTGGTTACCTGCATTTCATTAAAAGATTCTAAAAAGAAAAACCATCTTGAAAACTTAAATGGTATTAAGTATGTTAACCACAACTAATGTATTTTTTACTTAAGTCTTCTATCTTTGCCAATAACGCATAAAGACACTTGTTTCCACCATGTAATTATAATCCATATTACAATTTCTAGGCCAAGGAAGGGTCACATTAATACTAATACTTTAAAATCTTCCCAAATAATCATGCTTCAAGTAATTGTAATTTAATGCACAGTAACAGACCTATGCTTGTCAATCTTTGTTAATAGCAACCCTTTTTTTGGGGGAAAACAGTCTAAGAACTAAATGTAATAATAAATACCTTGAATTGAAATGTGTATATTTAAAATCTCCTGTTTTCTATGGATTTGAAAGTTTCTTTATTTGTATATGCCTCATGCTCAATTTCTTTCTTGGTTTAAAGCTAAAAAAGAGCCAGTATTGCCTCTTCCTTCACCTTGCACTGTCCTTTTGATATTCATTTCCAGAATCTCTTAAAACAGGCATGCACTTTACATTGAATCTTTTTTTTTTTTTTAAACCTTTGTAGAAAAAGGCTATGGAAACAAGCAAAATAATGCAGTAACCTTTTACTCGCCTGCTGGAGGTACTGTCTGCTGCATAGAATTTTAAATCCTCATCTGCAGATGCAATTGAGCTGGTATTGCCAAGAACAGCTATTCATTGAAAAGGCACACTATATGGAATTTTCAAGTACTATCAGTTTAGATTCTTATATGATTTAACAAAAGAACTTCTAAAATCTAGTTACAGCTCTGCTCTGTCACATTTTCAGATGCATGTTAGACACGTTGGAAAAAAAGGTCTTATTGCTGCTGATGCACTCCTCTTAGCAAATGTACAAGATGGAGAAGCTAACAGAGGTAATGAAACAATTAATATCTCATGTTAACTTAAGAACAATAACCCAGCATTAAAGTCTGATATGATTTATATTGCCAAGAAATGTACACCATCCCAAAATTTGAGATTTTTTATTAGCTTTATAATTAACAAGCACCTATAAATAAACCATTGTGCCTATGTAGCAAGCTTCAATAAAAATCCCCACCAAATGCATTAATGAATATCAATTATTTTACCAGCTATTCAGTATCGACATTGTTCTTAAATAAAACCATGAAATAAAATATCTGAAAGTATAGAATATCTGTCAAATATCTTAACTTGCAATGCTTCGCCTCCCATATCCACCCCCCACCTCTCACCAATCCCCCCTGGATCTGACATTACTTACAGCTAAAATAAACTGTAAACAATAAGGGCTATTTTCATTATTTATTATTTTTCCTTCCATGCCAACTAATTTAATGTGCTATTGATTCTTAGGTTGCACACACATAGAGCTAGGAGGCAAACCAATAAGTATAAAGCTTTAAAAATTATCAGAAAAAAATACACTAATGTTTAGAAAAATGTAGTTTTTATCTTTAATTGCCTAGCTTTAGATATGTTTAAAAAGAGGAGGAAACATTAAGACTTACTTACTGACCACAATAAGTGTCATGAATATTTCTTTAATAAACTAACTACATTTTAAAGTTGTGTTTTTCCTCTTAAGGCCAGGTAACTCTAAATGTCAAAAGCTTGTTTTTAAAAACAAAAAATCTATTTCTATTAATTTTCACTTTGTTAGAAACAAGGTGATCCTTCTGTTAAATGATAATCTGAGATGTGAAATCTACATATATGACCCTGCAACAGGGAATTCCTCCTCAGTGTCCAAATGTGTTTATCTACAAATGTTAGCACAAGCTAACTTTCATAGTTTCTCTAAAGTAAATATATATATATACACATACTTATATCCAGGTTTTCTGCTTACAGTTTTTGGGTATAAAAATAACTTTGGTAATTTTAAAAGCAGTGATTCTAAAACACTCATTTCAGAACATCAAATATAAAATGTTTCTGATTTTTGCTGATGTCATTTTTAATGTTCGACTTTCATTCATCCTAAATATTAAGTACAATTACTATCAGTTATGTCTCACAGTAATGCTAAATACCAGTATCTATTTTTTTAAAGTAGTAAGTAAATGGTAATTAGTTATTTTCACGGAGCAAGTTATAGAAATTTGGGTTCTAAACCCATTACACAATGAAAAAGAAAGAAAATCAATTGTTAGGAAAAATGAAAATGTGAGTGAGTTTACGTGTTTTTTAAAATATAAAAAGGAGCTATAAGGACAGTTCCTAAAACTTATCTTGCCTGTATAAAACACAAGTTTTAAATAATTTTCTTCCTGAGAAGAAATGCATAAACTTTAAAAAGAATACATCTTAAGAAGGAATTTTTTTTCAGTACTAAATAACTTGGGGGGGGGGGTACTTTTAAGGCTATATGAAAGACAATTAATTACAGTAGAATAACTTAATTACTTTAATTTTTAATTCCTTTTACTGAGAATATGATGAATGCTTTGTATATTAAGACTTATGGAGGAGAGACTGTATGTCCTAGCCCATATTTTCCCCTGAAGTTCCACAGGGTTAATTTTCAAAGAGTTCACTTTGGCTCTGCCCTTACTCAGATCCCATGTCCTCAGTCTTCTTGTGCTTTGGTTTCCAATCACTCATTTATGTTGTCATTCAAATATCTACTAGCTCTTACCATGTAGCCATGGACTGGTAATAAAGATGTAGCAACGTACAAACCAGACAAAAATCACCAAATTCATATTTCAGTGAGAAAAATACAGCAAATAAAACAAAATATTATAATAACTACTAAGGAGAAAAAGAAAGATGAATTGAGGACATTTTTTAAATGTCAAGAAGAAGCAGTGGCAGCAAAGATATGTGGTCAGGGGAAAAAATTAATTTTTTTAATGAAAAATTTCAAATATATGTAAAAGTAGACAGAGGAGGATAATAAGCCCCTATATACCTGCTCATCACCCATTTTCCACAATTACTCAAGATACTGTCAAAATTACTTTTTCTATCATGTATCTTTTTACTTTTTTTTTTTTTGAAGTCCTTCAAAGTAAACCCCAGACATCATGTCATTCCCTTCCCCCTACCACATACTTTACTAAGTATCTTTAGATAACATGGCCACTGTCTTACATAATCACAAAATCACTGTATCACACTCATCAAAATTAACTATGTTACCATGGCATTAATAACCAGTCAATATTAAAATTTCCCAGACTGTCTCAAAAAGGTCTTTTGTAGTTAATACATTCTAAACAGAATCCAAACAAGAACTACACTTTGTATGTGGTTATGTTTCTTAACTCTCTTTTACTCCAGCATACCTCCCCATCGTCTTCTGTTTTTAAACCACTAACTTGCTGAGTAAACCATGTTAGTTGTTCTATATTCCAAAACTGTCTGTATATTTCTTCACTGTGTCATGTATGTTGTACCCCAATCTCTCACATTTCCTACAAATAACTTTTGATAATGACTATTCCAAGCAGAATAACTGCAACCTCAACAGAAATACCAGAGATATACACAGCAGACAAAGTAGGCCTTCTAACTCCCGAGACTCAAATAGCAATTTAAGTCATTTGGGAATTCTCAAGTACTTGAACTGAATTTGAAATTTTTAACATGTTGCAATAGCACTGAAAAGACAGAAGAGGGAACTATAATATTTAAGAATTCCACAATAAATAGCACTAAATTCTGTATTAAAATTTAAACACTGAATTGCAACTTGTTGTATGCCATCGAGTCAATTCTGACCATAGTGGCCCTATACGACACAGCAGAACTGCCCCCCGCTAGGGTTTCCCAGGCTGTAATGTTTATGGGAGCAGATTGTCTTTTCTCCCACAGAGCCACTAGTGGGCTCTAACCATTGACCTTTTGCTTAGCAACAGTTAAATAGTAAATGATTACTCTTTTATACATCCTCCAGTCTAAAAAAAAAAAAAAAAGGAACAAGCAAAAACAAACAAAAAAATCCAGAATACAGAAGAAAAAGATTTGGAAGAATAGGTTAAAGCCTGAACGCGTGGATATTTACAAGTTCTATGACACAAATAAAAGCCATTAATAAAAGTTAGTGGTTAAAATCATTTTAGTAAACAATGTATTTCTACTTTACTAAAAAATTTTCTTCAATAAAAAATAGGCAGATCTAAATAAAACCAATGTATGTGTTTTAAAAAAAAAAAATAACCATTTTAGTTACAAGTTCAAAATGTTTTTTAAATAATTTATTTTTTAAATAAGTCATCGTGAAAATCCAGAAATTAAACGTTTTATAGCAAATTACTTCTGCAGATCCACTTGTTCAAAGGGTAGCTGCACAAAGACTTTAGTAGTGATGATATCTCAAAAATAAGTATATATAGCATATATAGTCTACCAAGATTTTTGCCATGAAAAAATACTGATTTTTATTAAAATATATTTTACTTATACAAAAATATAAATCTACCACTTTAATTAAAATTAAATTACTTTGTGCAAGTACAGAATAGAACAGCAAATTTATACAAAGATGAATTCTACCACACCAAGGCAAGAAAGACTAGAGCTAGCCACAAAAGTTTTCACGTAAGAGCTAAGTTTTAGAATTCATACAATTTTTGGATAAAAATGATCTTTTAGGATAAATTTAACCATATGTATTTCCACTGTGGCTCAAGAACATTAAGGGACATACTTACACTCAAACTAGAACCTGGATCTCACAATTTGCATGGCAGAACTCTATATTACACACAAAAGAAAAGCCCAGGGGAAAGCATTCAAGACAGAAAAGAAAATGGTATTAAGGCAAGGAATCCTGAGAGGAAACTACATTTATCATGTCTAAGAGATGTGAGAGACCAGACTGAGGAGGAAACTTAGCCTAGAACAGCTACAACTATGACAGCTCTCTGAAGACCATAAAATACCTACTGAGCTGGAAGAATTTGATTTTGATCAATATGATGATCAATATGAAGTTATCTGTGTAAAAGTGTTCCTAGTATAACCAAAGGGTTACTTGTATAAGAAACTCCACTCAGCAGATGGAGCCCAAGGAGGTTACAAGTAGACGGCTTTTGGTTCTCAACCCAGCCCTTCTACACACCAGCAATAAGAAAATGAAACCAAGAGTCATAGGTCAATACAAAAAAAGAAATTTTCCTTTCATCTGGTGGCTGTAAAAAATCAGGCAGAAAATATACCAAAACCACCCAAACCATAGAAGAAATATAAAAATAAATACAAGTAGGCTTCAGGTAAGGTACCATATAGACACAGCAAACTCATAAAGGTGTGAGACCAGGCACCTTTCTCTTGTTCACCAAGGACTCGCTCACTGTTTTGGAATAAGATCTCCCTAGTTAAAATAAGATTCTGGGAGGCTTTCCAATCAGTATCATAATGAAAATAGGCTGGAGATATATTATTCTGGCAGCTAAAATGGAAAGATCAAGTACATGACTATTACAGTTATCCAACATAAAGTAAAAACAGCCTAAAATAAAAATATACCATGATTTTGCTTTTTTTGGCCAAGATGGAATAACAAAGACCCAATTAAAGCTCCTATCTTAAGCAAGTTTTTAAAAAAGACAAATTACGTGAAACAATGGTTTTCAGAAACAAGATAACAAGCAGAGCAAGGCAGTGATCCCCAGGAGAGAAACGAGGTGAGCTCCAAGATTGTTCCATTTACTGCCTGGAGAGATTCCAGGCTGTTGGGCCAGGAGAGGGAAAACCTAACAGGAAAACAAAGCTGGGGGATCAGAAAAGCCAAAGAGGTGATCAAAGAAGAGACAGCTATACAGCGGGAGAACTATGGAGATCTATTAAGGGTTTCCACTGAGTTTTCAGATGGGTACTAATCAGCAAACGTATGTGAGAAAATTACTTGCGGTCAGAAAAAGAACTCTGAAAAAGGAACAGGCAGAGTTTACAGAGCTGGAAATATGGGCCATCAAGAAGAGAACTCAGTAATATACGGAGAATGGAGACAAAAACTCAGAAGAGTATTACTGAGCAATCAAAAAAAAAAACCACTGCTGTCAAGCCTATTCCATGGCGACCCGATATGTTAGAGTAGAACTGCTCCACAGGGTTTTATGGCTGTAATCTTTAAAGAAGCAGATCCCCAGGTCCTTCTTCCACAGTGCTGCTGGGTAGGTTCAAACCACCAACCTTTCTGTTAGCAGCAGAGTCCAAACCGTTTATGCCACCCATTACTGAGTAACCAAAAAAACCAAACCCTTTGCCATTGAGTCTATTCTGACTCATAGTGACCCTACAGGACAGAGGAGAACTGCTCCACAGAGTTTCCAGGAAGTGCCAGGTAGATTCGAACTGCCAACCTTTTGGTTAGTAGCTGTAGCACTTAACCACTACGCCACCAATGTTTCCCATTATTGAGCAGTAGGGACAAATTAGCTTAAAAGCAAACCTTAAAAAAGATCAAACTGCTTCCACGTAACTTAACTGAGTTCCAGAACTAAGCTGAAAAATACTAAAGGAGTATCAGAAAACAAAGAGAAATAAAGCTCAGTACCCAACAACACAGAATTCAAACTGCCATCCAATGAAAATTTACCAGGAGTGCAAAAAAAGGGAACATGTCACCTATAAAAGGGAAGGAAATCAACTAACAGCCCCAGAAATGATAAAGATCAGGGGTCAGCCAGCTTTTTCTGTAAAGGGCCACAGACTAAATATTTTTTGACTTTGCAGGCCATATGGTCTACATTGCAACTACTCAACCCCAATACAATAGTAAAAAAGCAGCCATGTACAATACATCCAAAAAGAATGGGTGTGGCTGTATGCCAATAAAACTTTAGAACAGGCAACAGGCCAGATTTGGTCTGCAGGCCAACCTCTGACACAGAAAAAGAAATTAGTAGAGAAGAATATTTATAAAGTTATTATAATTGTATTCTATGTATTCAAGGTGGTGTTACTGGGTGCCATCAAATTGATTCTGACTCACAGCAACTCCGTAAGACAGAGTAGAACTGCCCATAGGGTTTTCTTGGCTGTAATCCTTACAGAAGCAAATCATCAGGTCTTTCTCCCACAGAGTCGCTGGGTAGGTTGGAACCACAATGGTTAAGTGCTTGGCTGCTAATCAAAAGGTTCACAGTTCAGACCTACCCAACAGCTCCACGGAAGAAAGGCCTGGTGAACTGCTTCCATAAAGATTACAGCCTAGAAAACCCTATCAGGCAGTCCAGCCCTATCACATGGGGTGGCTATGAGTCAAAATCAACTCAATGGCACCTAATTCTACCAACATATGTTCAAGAAGCTAAATGAAAGTAAGCAGATGTTAAAGAGACACGTGGAAGATATAAAAGACACAAATGAAACTGCTAAATATGAAAAATGTAACTAGAAAACATACTGAATGTGATTAACAGCAAATTAGGCATTAGAAAAAATAACTAGTAAACTTAAACACACAGCAAAAGAAACTATCCAAAAGGAAAAACTGAGAAAGAAAAAAAAGATCAGAGCATCAGTAATCTGTGGAATGTCAATCTGCCTAATATACGTGAAATTAGAATGTAAGAAGGAAAAAGGTGGAGACAAAAAGTATGAAAAATTAATGACCCCAAACTCTCAAATTTTATAAAACTGTAAGCCCACAGATTCAAGAAGTTTAATGACCCCTCCCTACCCAAGCAGAAGTAAAAGAATTGGAAATGGTAAATATGTGGAAAAACATAAAAGATTTTTTTTCCTCTTATTTTTAAATTTCTTTGAAGATAACTGACAATTTAAGGCAAAAATAACAAGAAGGAATTGTGGCATTTATAATATATCTAGGAGTCAAATGAATGTAAACATAACAAAAAGGCCAGGAGAGGGGAAAACCCAGTATACAGTTGTTAAGGTTTTCATACTATGTATGGAGTACTATATTACTTAAAGGAAGACTATAAAAATATATACTGCAAATACTAAGCTGCCATCAAAATAAAATAAAAGCATAATTAGAAATTGATAAAGGAGCTAAAATAGAATCATAATATATTAAATGAGCTCAAAAGAAGACCAAAAGAAAAAGAAAAAAGACTGGAGACAAATAGAAAACAAACAGCAAGATGGTAGAAATAAAACTAAACATTTCAATAGTCGTATTAAGTGTAAATGGCCTACATGGCACAATTAAAAGACAAAAATAATAAGGAAAAGGATCAGAACAAAAGTAAAACTGTTCATATTCACAACTAAGATGACTGCTTATATATAAAATACTAAGAATTATACCAAAATTTCACCAAAAAGTACTACTTTTAATACATGAGTTTGGCAAAATTCATAAATATCAACTGTATTTCTATGTACTAGTGGCAAACTGATTAAAACCCCAATTATATTTATAATAAACATAAAAATCTTATAAATTTAATAAAAACAGTTACCATACATAACCTAAGTAACTGAGCAGATATACCATGTTCATAAACTAGGAGATTAAATATTGTTTATCATGTCAACACTCCCCATGTTGATCTATAGATTCATCTCAATACCAATCATAATCCCCAGGAGGCATTTTATAGAAATTAAAAGCTGATTATAAAATATACCTGGAAGTTGAAAGGACCCAGAATAACTACAGCAAGTTTAAAAAAGAACAACGATAGAGAACTTAATCCAACCTTATGTCAAGACTTATTATGAACCTTCAGTACCAAGACAATGTGGTGCTAGAGTTAAGGATCAATGATTAAGTTCAATGAAACAGAATAGAGAGCCTAAAATAAGAGACCCAAATATATACACCTGAATTATTCTGACAAAGGTACAAATGCAATTCAATAAGAAAAACAAAGTCTTTCATTGAGGTGCTGATTCAAATGAATATCAGCTTTGGAAAATAAAAATTTAAAAAAAAAGAAAACTAAACTTTGACCCATACTTGATTCCATAGTTCATAGGCCTGACTTTACAAACAAAAACTATAAAGATCCTAGAAGAAACCAGAGGATTCTATTGCTGCAACCTTTTAGTAGACAAAGATCTCTTAAGTCTAACACAAAAAACAGTACTCATAAAAGAAAAAAAATAATAACTGAACTTTATCAACATAAAGTTTCTGCACATGAGAAACATCACCAAGAAAATGAAAATGTAAGCCATAGACTGGAAGCAAATATTTTCAATACATAGATCTGACAAGGACTTATATATAGAATATATAAAGAGCTCCTATAAAACAACAATAAAAAATAAACCTAAAGAGAAAATGGGTAAAATTCTTGATTAACAGTTCACAAGAAATATTCAGCTGTGTATTTAACACATGGAAAGATGCTCAACAAAGACATTAGGAAAATGCAAATTAAAGAAAGAAATACATCAAATTTATGTCATCATTTCACATACAGATTTCACATATATATCATAAAACCAATAATACAGCATTATCATTTTTGTTTAGTCACGTGAAGAAAGTAAAAGGTCATTAAAAAGACAGGAAAGAAAGAAAAGACCAAACTGGATGTCAGAAGAGACTTTGAAATTTGCTCTCGAACATCGAGTAGCTAACGCAAAAGGAAGAAATGATCATGTAAAAGAGCTGAACAGAAGATTTCAAAAGACAGCTCGAGAAAACAAAGTAAAATATTACAATGAAATGCGCAAAAACCCAGACTTAAAAAACCAAAAAGAAAGAACATGGTCAACATCTCTCAAGATGAAAGAACTGAGAAAAAAAATCAAGCCTTGAGTTGCAATACTGAAGGATTCTATGAGCAAAAAATTGAATGATGCAGGAAGTATCAAAAGAAGACGAAAGGAATACACAGAGTCACTATACCAAAAAGAACTGGTCGATGTTCAACTATTTCAGGCGATGGCACATAAGCAAGTACTGATGGTACTGAAGGAAGAAGTTCAAGCTAAACTGAAAGCTTTGGCAAAAAACAAAACTTGCTGCTGTAGAATCGATTCCTACTCATAGCAACCCTAGAGAACAGAGTAGAACTGCCCCATAGGGTTTCCAAGGCTGTAATCTTTACCGAAGCAGACTGCATCTTTTTTCTGTGGAGCAGCTAGTGGGTTCGAATTGCTGACCTTTTGATTAGCAGCTGAGTGCTTTAACCGTTGTGCAGATTGAGGGACTACCAACTGAGATGTTTCAACAAATGGATGCGACGCTGGAGGTGTTCACTCCTTTATGCCAAGAAATATGGAAGACAGCTACCTGTTGACACGTCATGGGGCCGGCAACCAGTGTCACAAAACAATACGTGTGTATTAGTTGTTTAATGAGAAACTAATCTGCTCTGTAAACCTTTATCTAAAGCACAATTTTAAAAAAAATCACATGAAAATAAAATTTTGCTAAAATAATTTAAAAATGGTTGCAGTGGTACATCGACAGGAAATTGCCAGAAATTAAGGTACAGAAGAGGACATGAAATGAGTGATAATCATTGCTGATATCCAATGGATCTTGGTTGAAAGCAGACAGTATCAGAAACATGTTTAGCTGTGTTTTATTCACTATGCAAAGGCACTGGACTGTGTAGATCATAACAAATTATGGATAACATTGCAAAAAAGGGGAATTCCAAATGTCATCATGCAGAACCTGTACATAGACCAAGAGGCAGCTGTTCACACAGAACAAGGGAATACTGTGTGGTTTAAAATTAGAAAAGGTATGTGTCAGGGTAGTATCCTCTCACCATACTTACTCAACTTGTATGCTGAGCAAATGATCTGAGAAGCTGGACTATATGAAGAAGAATGCAACATCAGGATTGGAGGAGGATTCATTAACAATCTGCAACAGGCATATAACACAACCTTGTTTGCTGAAAGTGAAGAGGACTTGAAGCACCTACTGATAAAGATCAAAGACTACAGTGTTCAGTATGGATTACACCTCAACATAAAGAAAACAAAAATCCTCATAACTGGACCAGTAAGTAACATCTTGATAAACATAGAAAAGCTGAAGTTGTCAAAGATTTCATTTTACTTGGATCCACAAGCAATGTCCATGGAAGTAGCAGTTAAAAAATCAAACAACGTACTGGACTGGGCAAATCTGTTGCAAAAGAACTCTTTGAAGTGTTAAAAAGCAAAGATGTCACTTTAAGGACTAAAGTGCACCTGACCCAAACAATGTTTCTTAGGCTGGGTTCTCTAGAGGAGCAAAACAGTAAAGCGTATATATATATAAATATACAGAGAGAGAGATTGATTTCAAGGAAACGGCTCACACAGTTATGGAGGATGACAAGTCCCAAATATGTGGGTCAGGCGTCAGGCTAGAGCATTTCCCTGACTCATGTGGTTGCAGGAGCTGACAAACCCAAAATCGGTGTCAGACGCAGGCTGCTGGCTTGCGTCCCAAGAATCGGAGGTCAGAGGATGATGAGTCGGATGGAGGATCAAGAGAGGGCAAGCTTTGTCAGAACACTGATATATACTGGACACAGGCAACACCAAGGAACTCCCCTTTCAACTGACTGCCCACTCATATCAGATTACAAAATGGAAGATGAGTACATAATATCTGCCAAACCACTGAGAACCATGATCTAGCCAAACTGACATATAAACTTAACCATCACACCGTATATTTTCAGTTGACTCATATGCATGTGAAAGCTGGACAATGAATAAGAAGGACCAAAGAAGAACTGATGTCTTTGAATTACGGTGTTGACGAAGAATATTGACTAAACCATCGACTGCCACAACAACAAACAAATTGATCTTCTTGGAAGAAGTACAGCCAGAATGCTCCTGAAAAGCGAGAATGGCGAGATTTCATCTCACGTATTTTGCACACATTATCAGGACGGACTATAGTCTTTGGAAAAGGACATCATGCTGGGTAAAGCAGGGGTTCAGCGAAAAAGAGGAAAACCTTCCATGAGATGAACTGACAACAACGGGCTCAAACAGCAACGACTGTGAGATGGCACAGGACCAGGCAGTGTTTCTATCTATTGTACATAGGGTCTATATGAATCAGAACTGACTCGACAGCACCTAACAACAACAACAAATACTTTTTTTAATTAAGAAAAAAATAAATACTTTATAATTACCCATGTTGTACTATGTTTTATGTTGATTTGTTCCTGTAGATCACAGTTGCCAACTGGTGTCATTTCCCTTCAGACTGATGAGCTTCCTTTAGTATGGCTTGTAGTAATGATCTGCTAGCAAAAATTTCCATCAGTTTTTGTTTATCTGAAAATGTCTTTATTTCACCTTCAATTTTAGCCGGATATAAAATTCTCAGTTGGCAATTTTCTTCCTTTCAACTCTCTGAATATATCATTTCCATGTCCTCTGGCCTCCACTGTTTCTGACAAGAAGTTAACCATTATCTGTATGGTTTCCTCTCTATTTTTCTCTTGATGCTTTCAGGATTTTCTCTGTATTTTTGGTGTTGAGCAATTTGACTGTGTATGTGCCTAGATGTTCTCTTCCTTGTGTCTATCCTGACTGAGGCTTATTGGGCTTCCTGGATATAAGTTACTGTTTTCCACTAAATTTGGGGAGTTTTCAGCCATATTTAACCTCTTCCTGAGATTCCGTTTACATGAATGTTAGAACATCAGATATCCCACAGGTCTCTGAATCTCTGTTCATTTGTCTTCATTCTTTCTTTGCTCTAACCTTCAGATTGATTACCTTTATGAATCTATCTTTAAGTCAACTGAGTCCTTCCTCTGCCATCTCTAATCAACTGCTGTGCCCACCTAACTGAATTTTCAATTGATACTGAACTTTTTAGCTCTAAAATTTCCTTTTGCTCCTTCTTTACAGTAAATTTCTTCTTTAGATCCCCTATCTGTTCACTCATTAAGACTATATTTTTCTTTGATTCTTTAAACATAGGTTCCTTTGATTCTTTTTTCCCCACCTCCACCCCCGGTGTCTTAAATTCAACCTCAGAATCAGTATCTATTGACTGATTATTTTTTTAATCTGAAAATAAATCACATTTCCACTTTCTTTGTATATCTAGCAATTTTTTGGTTGAAAACAGACATTGCAAATAACATATAGCAACTCTGGTTTCTGTTCTTTTATTCTTCCAAAAGACTATTTATTTTGTTGTAGCTGTTGCTGTTCTAATAAGCTTGCCTGGACTCAAACTGCAAACTGTGTCTCCCATGCAAGTATACAGCAACTGATTTTGTTTAGTTCTTTCACCTTCTAGCTGCTTTGTTTTAGCCTGATGTGCTAAGGGCCACCCCATGACTGAGTAGTTTGCTGGTAAGCCTACGGACTGGGCAAAGATCACATTCAGATGTACAGCTCATATCCTCGAAAGTTATCTTGCTTTCATTTCAGTGTTTCCTCCCCTAAATCTTCAATTGTTCTGTCAACCTCATGCTCTCTCATCTGATACCTCAAGCCGGTAAAGCTTCAGGTTTCTGTCACCCAAGTTATATGCAAGTTAGGAAATGCACTCAGTGAAAAAAAGGCACTCACAAATCTCACCTGGTTCAGTCATCTTTCAAGAACAGATTACTCTCGTTTCTGCCTGCTTTTATGATAGAGTCCCTGGGATCTCTCCTATGCATGCACAGTTTAGTGGTCAGCCATCTTCTGAACAGAGTTTATATTCATATTTTGGATCTTATCTCTTCAATGGTTCTCTTCCTTCCATCTCTTCAATGGTTCTCTTGCTTAACTAAATTTCCTGCTGCTTGGCCAGCCCTAACTTCAGTCTTATGCCACTGGAGACAGGGATGCACCACCTTGGGGCAATAAAGCCCCAAATTTTTAATTCTTACCCATTGTACTTGCAGACTTTAAAGGGTAACCTCTCCTCTGGCTTCTGCTTCCTTTCATCATTTTCCACTGTTCTTAAATAGTTGGGGGGTTTTCCAATATTTTGTCCAGATTTTGTATCTGTTACCTGAGAGATGGTTCTCTTAACCATTCACTGGCATTTTTAAAATTATTACCAAAAATCATAAACTCAAAATTATATCAATTTTGAGGGAAAAATTTTTCACATGCTTAATTTCCATTTCTTCCACCAAGTCAGAACCTTTATATTCTCACACAAGAATTTAGTCTCACCTTTTAATCTTCTTTCCCTTTTTAATTCACCTAGTACACTACGAGTAATTTTTCCTGTCTGTCATATTGCTTAATTATCTAAGGAATGTTTTCTGTGAGAACAGAAAACATGATCAGAAATCTAATTTTAAATTTCAACTCCACCGTTTTCTTTAAAACCATAAGCAAATCATGATCTCTGTGAATCTTATTTGCACCATTTGCAAATGAAAATATCACCTGTCTCATTAGTTAAGGTTAAGACTGAAACATGATATCTGATGTCAACAAGTGAAGACAAGAGTCAGTAAAAGACATAAGGCCTATGGTTCATGAAAAGCAGAATGGTAAAACCATAATCTAAAAAAGGAACAAAATGTACAAGTTGAGAAACTCAGATAAATTAGTCGCTTCAGTGATTTAACAAGCATTTACTGAGTTCCAGCTATATACCAAGCATTATACAACACAAAAATTTCAACTTTGGAAAAAACAATTTTGGGTGCTGAGGACATAATGACTGAGCTAGTGGTAGGACAGGTCATGAAGGAAACTGTGACATCTGTGGGTCACCACAAATTTGTGATAATTTGCATAATGAAAACAACGACCATTTCCCAGGAATGATGCGTAATGAAGAGAAGCAAAGAGAAAAACTACAACCCAATTTCTACCTAAGGAGTATGTAAAGGAAGAAAGCAGTAACAAAGAAAGCAAACATTTAATAAGAGAGTCAGTAGAAGAACCATTAAAGTATAATATTACAGAAAGATAAGTGAATTTTAAGAAGCAAAATTACAAATGAAGGTAGGACAGGATGAGAAATGAAAAGATACAGACTTAGCACTCTGGAACTCAGTCTTGATCTTGGGGATGATATAAAGCATTTTAACATCACCCTAGACAATATCTGTCCATCTACCTGGATAGGTGAGAAAAGTGGTTTACTTTCCCTTGAGAAAGCAAAACACTAGGAAAAACAATAGTCAAACTGCAGAATGTAGCTGAATAAGAGTTAAGAAATTCAAGATAACCTAGAGTAGACCATAAATCAAACAAGTGCAGCAACAATGGGAAGAATAAAGAAAGAGCAGAAGTAAGACATTATTCAAGATTAAGTGTGATAAAACAGGAAACACAACAATAGAAAATAGCAAGGCTCCAGTGCAGGAAGAAGGTTAAGAAAACAGATTTTAGTTTTCAATAAAAACAGAAAACACCTTATTCTCTGACTAAAGGCAGAATGAGGAAAGAAAGAACGAAAATGGAAAAAAATAGTTAGAAAAACAGGGTTAAAAGTAGTCGTTTGAGGACAATGGAAAGGCCCCAAACGACAAATATGGGGAATGAAATAAGGAATCAAAAAGAGATAAGGATTATCAGAAAGCACTGAGAACCAGCTAAACTAGGAAAAAAGTGAATTTACACTAGAACACCTCAAGACAGTAAACCTTCGCAACCCTAGCAAACAAAACTAAGCAATCCAGGAACAGGAAACAAAAATAGAAGAAATGAACAGTTGTAATTATTTAGATTAACAGACTGGGAAATATATGAAGAAAGATCAAGAGAATATGGGAATCTTGGGTATTAATAAGAGTAAAATTGAGATGGCTAATAGATTGAATGGAGTCCCTTCCCTAGGTGATTGTAAACAGTTAACGGGCTTGGATGCTAACCAAAAGGTTGGAGGTTCAAGTCCACCCAGAGGCACCTCACACAAAAGGCTTGGTGACTTACTTCTCAGACATCAGCCACTGAAACTCCTAAGGAGCACACAAATGGCGTTGTCATGAGTCAAAACTGACAGAACAGGAACTGGTTTTAATAGACCGAATGTGGGTTAATCTGGAGTAAATTTTTCATTAAATAAGTGAGTTTTGAAGGAAAAAGCTTTCAAGAAAACTTACCCTGCATGATGTGGTCATTGCAGTAACTTTGAAGAAAAAAAAAACTCTTCAGGAAGTAAAATGTAGAACGAGAAAAGAAGTGACAGAGGAAGGAAAAGGGCACAAGAGACATTTTACCTTAATTCAGCCCTAAATAGGCCATCAAAATCCTCAAGTTACCACATTTGACATATATCATAGAAAATAACTCTTGCAACTATATCTTTATTTTTTATCATTATTAAAAATTTAACACCATCATAAATGAGACGCATCAATTTTTCTTCCTTTCCACTGCAAAAATGTCTACAGATGGTATAACACAAAAAACTATAAAAACATAATGTGCAGAACAACAATACTCATCCAACAGGCATTCAAGTGATTGTTATTCACTTGAATGCCATGATTTCAAATCAACTAACAAGAAGAATATGAGTGGTCTTAACTCTGTAAGATTTAGTTATTTGAAATCAGCATAGAGTACTGTCAGATAATATGAAAGGTAAGAACAAAACAATCAATTGCCTCTGGTAAAAATATATGTTACATTTATATTACAACCTCTTATCGAAAGGTCAGCAGTTCGAATCTACCAGCCGCCCCCTGGTAACCCTATGGGGCAGTTCTTCTCTGTCCTATAGGGTCTCTATGAGTTGGAATCAACTCGACAGCAATGGGTTTGGTTTGGTTTTTTGGTTACCCTACCAAGAGCACTGCCTTTACATTATTATAAACCATTTCTCTAAGAAACTAAATTAGACAACACTACAGGCCAATATATCCTGAAATAGACCTTCAACTGATATAAGAAGCCACCTAGTGATCAAAATGATGAACTATAAAGGTCCTATAAAAATTTAAAATTCACATATGTAATGAAACAGAGGCAAAAGCCACATATTCCATATATAAGTTTACAAAAACATTGAAATATTATTGCCTACAATAATCTGTACAAGATTAAAATAAGATTTTCAAAATCTGTTCTTTCTTCATAACAAAGATCAAAAGTCAGTGGCTTATTAAGGTATAAAATCAAATAAGCAATAATTACCGTGATAAACTAAACTATTAAGGATGCCCCTCCATCTCCAAACCCAAAAACTAAACATGAACTCACAAGACTAATGTCTACAAACATTACACACGGCTAGCATTTTCATGGTAATATACAGAATCAAAACATAAGGTTTTGCTTAAAATAATTAGCTCAGTATTTGAATCACAAATACAATAATAATTTCTTCCTGTGGGCTATGGCTGTCAAACACAGGGAATACTAATGCTTTATAGCCTTATAATAATTAAAACCTTGTCATAGACCTAGACTATCAATGGGTATTTATTTTAAAACAAATATACAATAACACCAAAAGCAAAAGAACACCAACCCAAAAAAAAAAAAAAAAATGAATTGGATTTCATCAAAATTTAACACTCTTCTACTTTGAAGGACAGCATCAAGAAAGTGAAAATAAAACCCACACAATGGGAAAAAAAATCTACAAATTATGTATCTGATAGACTAGTTTCCGGAATATATAAAGAGTTCTTACGATTCAACAAAAAAAGACAAATAACTCAATTGAGAAGTGGGCAAAAGATTGTCAGACATTTTCCCAAAGAAGATAAACAAATGGCCAATATGCACATGAAAAGATTTTCAACATGATCAGTCATTAACCAAAAAAAAAAAAAAACTGCTGCCATCAAGTCAATTCTGACTCATAGTGACCTTACAGAATAGAGGAGAACTGCCCCCACAGGGTTTCCAAGAAGCGGATGGTGAATTTGAACTGCCGACCTTCTGGTTAGCAGCCAAGCTCTAACTAGGGCTCCAATCAGTCATTAGTGAAATGCAAATCAAAAGCACAATGAGATACTACTTCACAACCACTAGGATCGCTAAAATACAAAAAAGACTAACAATAACAAGCGCTGATCAGGATGTGGAGAAACTGGAACCCTCATAAAGTGTTGATGGAATTGTAAAATTGTACAGCCATTCTGACAGGTCCTCAGAAAGTTAAACACATGGTTACCACACAACCCAGCAATTTCACCCCTACATCCTCTACCACCCAAGAGAAGTGAAAGTATATATCCACACAAACCCGTACAAGAATGTTCACAGTGGAAGCATTTCTAACAGTCAAAAAATGGAAACAACCCAAATGTCCATCAAATGATGACTAGATAAACAAAATTGGTAGATTCACACATCCAAAAAAACAAACCAAACACACTGCTGTTGAGTCAAGTCTGACTCATAGCAACCTCATAGAGTTTCCAAGACTATATATCTCTACAGAAGCAGACTGCCACATTTTTCTCCCACGGAGCCACAGGTGGTTTCAAACCACCAAGCTTTTGGTTAGCACTTAATTGCTTTAACCACTGCGCCACTAGGGTTAGATTCACACAGTAGAATATTATTCAGTCATAAAAATTACAAAATGGATGAACCTTTAAAACATTATGCTAACTGAAAGAAGCCAGACACAAAAGGGCACGTATTACATGATTCCACTTAAATGAAATACCCAGAGGAGGCAAATCCACAGAGGCAGAAAGGAGATTAGTGGTTGCCTAGTGCTTGGGCAGGGAGGTTGGTGTGGAGGGAAATCGTGGGTGACTGCTAATGGGTTCGGAGTTTTCGGTTTTCTTTTTCTTTTTTTTTTTTTTTTTGGCGGTGGGGTAATGAAAGTGTCCTAAAATTAGACAGCAGTGATGGCTGTACAGCTCTGTGAAAACAGCAAAAAGCACTGAACTGTACACGTGAAACGGATGAATTTTCTGCTATACAAATGATCAATAAAGCTGTTATATAAAAAATTAATTTACAAAGATGACTGCAAATATTTCATAAGGATATATAATGCAAAGATGATTGCGTCCCTCAAAACTAACTCAAATCAGTGGGGGGGGGAATGACACTAAGTTACTCTTTTGAAATCTATTAGCACATTTTAAGGCAGTAAAAATCTGTTTTACAGGTCTTTATAGTGTCATTTGGAGTCCCTAAGTTATTAATACACTTGGCTGCTAACGGAGAGGTTGGAAGTTTGAGTCTGTCCAGGGATGTCCTCAGAAAGAAGGCCTGGTGATCTATTTCTGAAAAATCAGCCACTGAAAATCCCATGGAGAACAATTCTACTCTGACACATATGGGTCGCCGTAAGTCAGAGCTGACTCAACAGCAACTGGTGTAACATCATTTGCTCCTAAAAATGTTACTTTTAGTAAAAGCATAAAATAAATAGAATCGTGTAATTGTTTACTAATGAGCTATGATTATCATCTGGGGCCCTGGTGGCACAGTGGTTAAAGTGCTTGGCTGCTAACCGAAAAGTCAGTGGTTCGAACTCAACCAGTCACTCTGTGGGAAAATGATGTGGCAGTCTGCTTCTGTAATGATTTATAGCCTTGGAAACACTATGGGGGAGTTCTACTCTGTCCTACAGAATAGCTATAAGTCACAACAGACTTGACAGCAGGGATTTAGTTTTTTGGGTTATGATTATTATACAACTACAGAAATATCATTTGGTTGAATATTTACTGTTTCAAACACATTAAAAAGTATAATTAAAGAAACTAATGCTTCTTCATGTACTTCAGAAAACACCTTTAGCTAATCAAATAAATGTATTCATCCTTCAAAAAGTTTTTACTGACTACATTACAAACAACCGAAAAACCATATTATGACACTTGATTATCCAGTACCTCAGCACTTTCCCCATTTCTGAAGTACACTTAATAACTTCAAAATTTATCTTGATTAACCAAAGCACTGTATTATAAATATATGCAGTTGAAGTAAAACACATTCTGAGATTAACTCTCTTAGCTTAACTCATATAAAAATATAAAAGCTTTCTCTAGTGAAACAGTAAGTTTATAAAATTCTTAACTACACATACTTACCAAATTTTTCGTATTTTAATGGTGGAACAAAGGAATGGGAGTATCTGGGAGTATTCTAGAGAGCAAACAGCATAAAGCCTGACTGGAGTAATGGTCTTCACGTTGGTATGTTGGGGCAAACAGGATCTAATCTAAGGAGGAGCCCAAGTATGGATGGCTGAAGATTAAATTTATACTTGTTTCAGAAGATGAAACAGAACTATTACAAAATGTCAGGTAGGGAAAGTCCTGTTTTATTCATAAAGTATTACCACTCCCACCCACTAAGACCATTTCTTTGAACTCTTAATACGCTTAGTTTGAATACCAGAAGAATTTTCTGGACACAATGTGTAGAAAGGATCAGAGGTGGATCATAATAGCTACAAAGAGAAGAAATTCCAGTGTCTGGGTAAAAATGAAAAGAAATGTAAATTACAATTATACTTCCATTAATGACATTTAAAATTTACAGTGCAAACACATGTAAACTTAAATAACATGGAAAATATGTGATATGGAGAATATGTACTTACCAAATATTTAGACAGCCTTTTAAAAATCCCGCTGGAGGTTGACACTCCCTAAATAATAAAAAAGTAAATAAATAAAAAATACTTTCTCAACTTTAGAAGTTATACCTACACTGTAAAATCTGCCCAAGAATCCCATTTGGTATGAAGGTAATTTGTTTTGTATAACATTTTAAAAAGCAGAGCATATGCTGAAATTTGGGCACAAGTTAAATATAAAACAAATTTGTCTTAATAATGCTATAAATAATTAAAATTTCATATTTTATATATGGAGAAGTTAACAAATTATCAATACATTGGCAGAAATTACAGAATACAGAAAGAGTAAGACCTAGAATAGAACAGATGTAAAAAAATTATAGATAACTACAATAGCTGTTAACAGTGTCTTAGGGAAGCATTCATATGTTAAATTTCTCCGGGAAATCAATGTACAATGTCATTACTCTACATTCCATATCTAGTTATCATCTTTTAGTAGCATCTGAACAATTTAATGATAGAGTCTAAAGAGTTTTAAGTACAGACAGTGAAATGTAGTGATAGTTTACAAAGTAAACATTCATTCTATTTTTATTTAAAATACCAACAAAAGGAAGCACTTAAAAACCCATTCTATATTGATACTGAAAAAATTAAAATGTTTTGCCCACAATAAAAAGAAATGTATAAACTGACACATGAATTTTACTGTTTACAAAAGATAGCTGTAAATAATTTTATAATAAAGTACATATCCCTTCAGTCAAGTCTCAAGTCAAAACAATCTTCAAAACAAAGTTCAAAAATTCAATAAAAGACTTCCAGGCAACATGGCGCTATAGTCAGAAGCACCATGCCGTCCCTCCAGAGCAAACATCAGAAAAACTAAGTCAAACAGAGTCACACGTCAATCCTGAAACCCTAAGCATCAAATGAAGACATAAAGAACTCAGCCAAGCACTGAATGGAAGAAGAAACTGACCGAGAACAGAGCTCAATGACAGATATATGCAGAGGTCCCCTATCAGCTACCACAGCATGGATCCACCATCTTGGACTCCTATCAGAGATCAGTGAACAGGAGGTATGAGAAAGAAGCTTCACTAAACTTCTAGCAGGAGACAAAACAACCAGTAAACCACGATATAGGCTTTCCCACCCCCTACCCTTCTTCACCCCCATTTAGCCTCCTCTGCTTCCTGCAGCCACAGTCTATTGGTTGGGAAGCACAAGCTTCCCCCCAGTGCCGCTTGGATTCCACTCGCCTGCACTGGCCAGCTACCCGAGTGCCATCTGTTGGCTGCTGGTGTTGCTTTCTTCCACTTCTTTAGATTTCTTCCTTACCTCTCACCATCTCCCCCTCCTTTCTCTCAAATACCTGGCTCTGTGTGCCATCTTTGCTTCTTCCTGAAAGGCTGCGAAACACTGCTCAACTATGAAACTGCTTCCCGGCCTGTACCGCCACGCTGGTGGGACCCCTGGGGCTTTTTTTGTTTGTTTGTTTGCTCTGATTTGTTCTGTTTTGATTTGTTTGTTTGTTTTCTTTTTCTTTTCTCAGCTCGGGAGACCTTCTAGCCAGGCAACACCACTTGGCTTGGAAGCAAGTCCCTTACTCTGTGCAGACACACAGGGATATTCCCTGGGGGCACTTCTTTTTTCTTGTTTGTTTTTGGGTTTTTGTTTTTTTTTTCATTTCTTTGTTTAGTTTTCTTCTCTCTCTTATTTCCTTTTTGTCTTTCTTCATTTCCAGTTTCTCGATGTATTCATATTTTTTTACTCTTTTTCTTTTTTTTTTCATTTTTGTTTTTCCCCATTTCTCAGTCTCTCATCTCTCCACTCAAATAGCAAGCTCCCTTAGCACTCTTTTTTGTTTGGGTGTGTAGCTTTAGTTCCTGTTACTCTCTCCTCTCTCTCATCTTTCCCATACCCATCTTAGCTCCACACATCACAATCTACTCCCTCCTTCCTGCCTACCTGCACCGTGTGCTGAACATACACTCCTAAGCAACAAAGGCACAGCCTACTGGAACCTGCCCTGCACAGACTCCAGGTCCGCACTGTCAGCCCTGGTACGTGCCACAAAAAACCTATCCCAGCAAATCCCCTTGAGCTGGACCTGCCCTGCTGTACCACACCTCAGTGACCGACCCTGCCCATTGGAGAAGGAGGTAAAAAGTACCATGCCCACAGACGAGCAAACAACAAAGAACACACAGCCCGCCAGCCAGACATAACCAAATAAAACAAAGAAACAGGATGAAACTAACAAATCTACAATCCATAAACAAGGAAAATAATCACTGAATGCCCCAAAGACAGCAGACAATATGAAAACATTTACAAAAACGAGACAGGATGGTTCTAGTAGGCGTCCAAAATAGAACACCAGATGACGTTCCAGTAGAAGAAAAGGCACTAGACCTAACTGATAGGGAATTTAAATCTTTAATATTCAGAATTATCCAAGAGTTAACGCAAAAATACAGACAAAAATGAGGAAAAAATAGGCAAATTCATGGAAAAGGCAGACAAATTCATGGAAATTACAGACCAAAAAATGGAAGAATTCAAGAAATAGCAGAACAAAATACTAAAATAAATTCACAACTAGAAATCATACAAAAACAGCAATTAGAAATCCAAAAGATAAACAACAGGATTTCAGAAATGGACAGTGTCACAGAAGGGCTGAGGAGCAGGTTTGAAACGATGGAAGACAGGATCAGCGAAATTGAAGACAAACACTTGGATACAACACTGAGGAAAAATCAGAAAAAAGAATGAAGAAAAATGAAGAAATCCTGAGAATTATGTGGGATACAAAAAACACAGAGGATCACTGAAGAACTGCTAACAGAAAACTTCCCCAATATCACGAAAGATGAAAAGCTGACCATCCAAGAAGCTCAATCAACCCCATATATGATAGACCCCAAAAGAAAATCACCAAGGCAAATCATAATCACACTCACTAAAACCAAAGACAAACAAAGAATCCTGAAAGCAGCACGAGAAAAACAAAAAGTCACATAACAGAGGAGAAACAATAATAGTAAGCTTGGATTATTTGACAGAAACCATGCAGGCAAGAAGGCAATGGAATGACATATATAAAACCTTGAAAGAAAAAATTGCCAGCCAATAATAATCTACCCTGCAAAACTCTCATTCAAATGATGGTGAAATTAGCTCATTTCCAGATAAACAGAATTTAAGGGACTATGTAAAAACCAAACCGAACTTACAAGACTTATTAAAGGAAGTCCTTCGATCTAAGAACAAACAATATCAGACCACAGTCTGAATCTAGGACACAGGATTGTACTAGCCAGATAACCAACCTAGGAAATGAACTCTTAAGGACTATGCAAAACCAAAACAATAACAACAGGGAACCAGAGAGGTTAATCTGTAAATGACAACAGCATCAAAACAATAAGACGGAATAAATGGTGTATGTATAGAACCTTCTAATGGAGAGAAAGTCAAGTGATACCAAGTGATAATAGACTGGTACAAATCTAGGAAGATAAGGGTAAATTTCAAGGTAACCACAAAGAAAGTTAACAAACCTACTCATCAAAATAAAAAAGGAAAACATAAAGTCTCAGTAAAAACAAACCTACAAAAACAAAAGAAATGGAAAAAAAATCCACTAACAAAAGGAACTCAGCACAGGAGAGTAAGAGGAACAAAGAAAACATCAGCACCACAAAAAAAAATCACTACAAGGAAAGGTCACGGAAGCTCCGTAGACACTTCCAAACTCCCTGAGGGACTGATTTGCTGGGTGGAGGGCTGTGGGGACCATAGTCTCAGGGAACATCTAGCTAAACTGGCATAACACAGTTTATAAAGACAATGTTCTACATTCTAGCCTGGTGAGCAGTGTCTCGGGTCTTAAAAGCCTGTGAGCAGCCATCTAAGGTACTCCACCAGTCCTACCCCTTTGGGAGCAAGGGAGAATGAAGAGAACAAGGAAAATATTAGTCCAAAGGACTAATGGACCACACCTAACAAGGCCTCCACCAGACTGAGTCCAGTACAGCTAGATGGTGCCCGGCTACCACCACTCACTGCTCTGACCGGGATCACAATAGAGGGTCCTGGACAGAGCTGGAAAAGATGTAGAACAAATTTCTAACTCACAAAAAAAAGAGCAGATTTACTGGCCTGACAGACTGAAGAAACCCCGAGAGTATGGCCCCCGGACACCCTTTTAGCTCAGTGATGAAGCCCCTCCCAAAGTTCACCGTTCAGCGGGGGACTGGACAGCCTCATAAAACAAAACAGGACTAATGAGGCACAGCAGTCCAGGGACAAGGACTAGAAGGCAGGAGGGGACAGGAAAGCTGGTGATAGGGAACCCAAGGTTGAGAAGGGACAGTGTTGACATGTCATGGGGTTGTTAACAATTGTCATAGGGCAATATGTGTACTAACTGTTTAATGAGAAACTATTTGTTCTGTAAACCTTCATCTAAAGTACCGTAAAAAAAAATTTTTTTTAAAAGGCTCTTGGGAATGACAATATATAAATGATCATTCATTTTAAAAAAAACTTCAATAAAAACACAAAATAATATTTACAGAGCTCTTATTGTTTGCAGGTACTCTGCTAAGCCTTCAAAAAAAAAAATAATATATATATATATATATAAATCACCTCATTTACTCCCAACTTTACAGGTAAGAAAACCAAGTCTTAGAAAGTAAAACTAAGTGTTTCTTTTAGAGTTAGGAAAAAACGTTGTTGTTAAATTCCTTTTAAAGAATCACCAAAATAGAAATCATCTGAGTCCAAAGGACTAATGGACCATAACTGCCACAGCCTCCACCAGACTAAACCCAGAACAACTAGATGGTGCCTGGCTACCACTACCAACTGCTCTGACTGGTAAATTACACTTCATTTTTTAAAAACTTTATAGAAAGAAGATAGATGAAAAATTATTTCAATAAAATATCTTCGGGTCATCATATAAAAATATATAATCATATATATATATATATATATATATAACTTACTAGTTTGAAATCTGAATTTCCTAATGAGGTATTTCAATTCATTTCTATTGATTACATAAAGATAAATATGGCTTGTCATTTTGTATTTATAAGTTTAAGAGCAGTTTAAACATAAGCATAAATTTTATCAGAGAGGGATTCCTTATGATTTTTCATTAACAGTATAGAAAATTTTGCATAAAATCCTAATGATTTTTCTGGACAGGCTCAGGTTAGATTTGCTGTTGTTAGCTGCCATCAAGTCGGCCCCTACACTGCCTGGTCCTACACATCCCCATGATCAGTTTCAGATAGGACCTTTGTGACCCATAGGGTTTTCACTGTCTGATTTTCACAAGTAGGTGGCCAGGCCCTTCTTCTTAGTCTGTCTTAATATGAACACTTTGCTGAAACCTGTTCAGCATCATAGCAATAAACAAACCACCACTGACAGACGAGTGGTGGCTGCCCATAAGGTTCACTGGTTGGGAATCGAACCTGGGTCTCCCACATGGAAAGCAAGATTTCTATCACTGAACCACATTAGATCTACAATTTATAAGTTTCCAAAATTAGACAATTTATAATTTTGGAAACTCAGAAATTGATTTCAAAAGCAATCAGATGGCCAGGTATTCATAAAAACCTTAAAGCAAACTACTTAACCCTGTTGTTTAGAAAATTTTAGACCTTTTTAAACCAATAAACTTTTGTTCCATTATTAGTACCGTACTGGTGGTAATCTGCAAGACTTGCTTGGAATTTCTCCCTCAAAATCAGCAGGTAGAGGTTCTCTTTTGAACAGATATGGGCAGAAAGAACAGCCTTCCAAATAAATATTCTTACATATCTAAATTTTTTTTCTTTATAGTAAATATTTATAATGACCTTACTTTATTCAAAATGTAAACATAGTCCTATCTGTATTTCCTTTATTTTTGTATTACATTTTCTGAATCACTTTTTCTTTTAATCTAACCAACTTTTAATCCTCTCTCTAAATTAAACAACATCATTATTTGATCAAATGTGAAAAATAATCCTTGGTGGAAACCTGCCTATTATTCACAACCACCTATTTGTCTTGGACTGTTTTTGGATTTTTTTGTTGGTGCTGTTTCTAAGACAAAGCTGAGAGGAAAGAGGGTGACACAGGTCCCATTAGGTCACTTCCCTGAGCAATTTCCATAGGGTAAGGAGCTCAAAAGTTTTCTACTCAGGCCAGCATCCTTTGGAAATACTTTACTTTGGACTACTTATCAAAACCTTTTAAGAATTCTCCTCAGTCTTGGGTTGTTTTATCTGTAAGAGTCTGGCCCTGGGAAGAGATCTCCTCTGCAACCTTCCAATCAGCCAGGAATCACAGATAATCAAATTTCTGCCTGAAGACAGTCAACCACCCAGTAGGGGCTGATAATACAAGGTTCATCAGCAGCACTTTCAGCTAAATATAACCACACTGTCCTTGGTTTGAGTCAATCTAACTAAACGCTTCCTCCAGGCCAAACATCTGCTTCTTCTATTTCATGTACTTATCTTTCTAAATGCCATCAAGTTACTATGAATAACTAAAGACAGTGACCACTTCGGGCAATTTTTGATATGAACAAAACTGTTAACTTGAGAGACACTTTAGAACAAAAAAGGAAAAAAAACCCTCATGAGAAGTTTTTTATTTTTCTGAAAGAGAAAGATCGACTTACTGAATCTACGAGACTTGCCCAAAGGTCACACATCTCAGCAATACAAGACAGACAAATATTAAGGGGAGGACTACGATCATAGCCTAGGGTTCACTTCAAAGCAAAGTAAGTCAAGACAATAGACCCCATCCCTAATGAAGAGCCCACAGAACCAGATACGGGTTTATGAGGCAAATTACCCAATATTATGATTTCTAGTAATATTAAAGATCTGAGAGAGGACTGTAGGAATATAAGCAGAACACTTTTCTCCTAAAGTAAAAGATGCATAATAAATTCAGTGACTGCACACTGTTCATTGAGCAATAAACCTAGTGATTTATAACCATGTAAACACAGGTATTTGAAAATCTAACATCTTTAAATGGTGCTAATGATTTGTCTTTCTAAAATACTGTGATTTTTTTTGTTTTTAATATTAATTTGAAGGGTGGCAAAATTGGAGCTAGACTGGTGACGACTACATAAAGGCAGGGGCTTAACTAGTCAACAGTTATGAATAGTCACATGGACATCAAATCTTGAATTACCTGGACCACAGCGTTATAGAAATCACTCCTCAAATTACTCAACACCCATTCACTTTAGCCTAATTGAAGTATTTTGCAAATCAAAAGTTTATCTCCACCTTACATAGAACTGAACCTTGTTACCTTACACCCTTCAAATTTTTGTAAAAACCTCACACCATAACAGTATTTTTTTAAAGATATAAAATTTTACTTAAAAATCTTATTTTGCATTCCTATTTCCTTTACAAAAAGGGCAGAACAGTCAGTATTTATCTTCTCAAGCATCTTGCCTAAATACTACAAAAATGTGAAGCAATGCTTACAAGTTATCTCAAAAAATTTGAAAGGATCCTTCAACTTTTTGATGATATTCTTAGAGACACAACCAACAAATTAAAAAAAAATAAACTCACGGTACTTTTCAAATATCTGACTCATACCCCAGTTGTTAAAACATTACAAAAATCAAAAACTTTTAATACAACTTATTTGAATTTTTATCATCCTTTTCAAAACACAATTACACCTTTATAGAGTTATGCCCTCACATGAGAGCACTGTTTTCTTCAACATTTCCACAAACCTTAAAAGTATTTCTAAATTCCCCATAATTCTTGCCAATATTTACAAAGTACTTCTAATGAAGCCCGGGCCTTAAATCTTTCACTGTCCTCTCTTCATACTCTTTAAAAAATCAACAAAAACCCCAGCTGATCACTTTACTGCAGTGACATGCAACCACTGTGAAAATTCTAAATCACCTTCCAAAAAATAAACTTCATCTGGAAACATAAACTGTTTACCCACTTTGATATCGGCAACTAGCAGATTCAGCAACTAACTGAAACTTTACAGATGGAGTCCTAATACCACACTAATCCCTAAGATTACAATATTCAAACCTGGTTAACAAAAATAATATAAAAAAAAAAGGAATGTTATAATAACTGAGGAAAGATTGAACATATTAACTCTTTAAACTTGTGCTACAAAGTTTAATTCATACTATTCTGAAGTACACAAAGGTTATACAAAATCAAATGCATCGTTACTATTTAACAAATGAGGAAAGCAAAGGCCCCATAAGGATGTATTTGAAAATAATATAGTAAAATAGAGCCCTGGTGGCACAATGGTTAAGCGCTCAGCTGCTAACTGAAAAGTTGGTGGCTTGAACCCACCCAGAGGCTCAGGAGAAAGACCTGGATGGAGATCTGCTCCTGTAAAGATTAAACCAAATTCGTTGTTGAGTTGATTACAACTCATAGCAACCCTACAGGACAGAGTCGAAGTGTCCAAAGGGTTTCCAAGTCTGTAATCTTTACAGAAGCAGACTTCTTCCACAGAGCAGCTAGTGCATTCAAACCACTGACTTTTCAGTTAGCATCTGAGCACTTAACCACACTGCACCACCAGGGCTGCTTCCCATAAAGATTACAGCCTAGGAAACCCTATAGGGGAGTTCTACCCTGTCATATAGGGTCGTTATGAGTCGTAATTGACTGGTGGCACACAACAACAGCAGCTAGTACAAGGCAGATCTATCTAGAACCATGCAAGTACAAGTTGAAATTAAAGAAAATTAAAACAAGTCCACAAGAGCCAAAATATGACCTTGAGTATATCCCACCTGAATTTAGAGACCATCCCAAGAACAGATATGACACACTGAACACTAACGAATGAAGACCAGACAAGTTGTGGGATGACATCATACATGAAGAAAGCAAGAGATCATTAAAAAGACAAGAAAAGACCAAAATGGATGTCAGAAGAGACTCTGAAACTTGCTGTTGAACGTTGAGTAGCTAAAGCAAAAGGAAGAAATGATGAAGTAAAAGAACTGAACAGAAGACTTCAAAGGGTGGCTTGAGAAGACAAAGTAAAGTATTATAATCACATGTGCAAAGAGCTGGAGATAGAAAACCAAAAGGGAGGAATACACTTAGCATTCCTCAAGCTGAAAGAACTGAAGAAAAAATTCAAGCTTCAAGTTGCAATAGTGAAGGATTCTATGGGGAAAATATTAAACGATGCAGGAAACATCAAAAGAAGATGGAAAGAATACACAGAGTCTCTATCCAAAAAGAACTGGTCAACATTCAACCATTTCAGGAGGTAGCATATGATCAAGAACCGATGGTATCAAAGGAAAAAGTCCAAGCTGCACTGAAGACATCTGTGAAAAACAAGGCTCGAGGAACTGACAGAACAGCAACTGAGATGTTTCAACAAATGGATGCAGTGCTGGAAGCACTCACTCATCTATGCCAATCAACCTGGAAGACAGCTACCTGGCCAACCCACTGGAAGAAATCCATATACATGCCTATTCCCAAGAAAGGTGATCCAACTGAATGCAGAAATTATCGAACAATATCATTAATATCACTCGCAAGTAAAATTTTGCTGAAGATCCTTCAAAAGTGGCTGTAGTAGTATATCAACAGGGAACTGCCAGAAATTCAAGCTGGATTCAGAAGAGGATATGGAACCAAGGATATCACTGCTGATATCAGATGGATCCTGGCTAAAAGAAAAGAATACCAGAAAGATGTTTACCTGTGTTTTACTGACTCTGCAAAGACATTCAACGTGTGGATCATAACAAATTATGGACAACACTGTGAAGAATGGGAACTCCGAAACACTTAATTGTGACCTGTACACAGATGAAGAGGCAGTCATTCAAAGAGAACACAGGGACAATGCGCAGTTTAAAGTCAGGAAAGGTGTGCGTCAGCGTTGTATCCTTTCACCATACTTATTCAATCTGTATGCTGAGCAAATAATCCAAGAAGCTGGACTATATGAAGAAGAATGGGGCATCAGGACTGGAGGAAGACTCATTAACAACCTCTGATATGCAGATGACACAATGTTGCTTGCTGAAAGCAAAAGAGGACTTCAAACACTTATTGATGAAGATCAAACACCACAACCTTCAGTATGGATTACATCTCAACAAAAACAAAACAAAAATCCTCACAACTGGTCCAATAAGCAACATCAGGATAAATGGAGAAAAGACTGAAATTGTCAAGAATTTCCTTTTACTTGGATCCACAATCAACACCCATGGAAGCGTCAGTCAGGAAATCAAATGATGCACTGCACTGGGCAAATTTGCTGCAATAAGACCTCTTTAAAGTGTTGAAAAACAAAGATGTCACCTCAAAGACTAAAGTGCAACTGACCCAAGCCATGGTGTTTTCGATTCTCATATGCATGTGAAAGCTGGACAATGAATAAGGAAGACTGAAGAAGAACTGACGCCTTTGAATTGTGGTGTTGGCAAAGAATATTGAATATACTATAGACTGCCAAAAGAATGAACAAATCTTTCCTGGAAGTACAACCAGAATGCTCCTTAGAAGCAAGGATGGTGAGACTACATCTCACATACTTTGGACATGTTATCAGGAGGGATCAGTCCCTGCAGAAGGACATCATGCTTGGTAAAGTAGAGGGTCAGCAAAAAAGAGGAAGACCCTCAATGAGATGGACTGACACAGTGGCTGCAACAATGGGCTCAAGCATAACGATTGTGAGGATGGCGCGCAGGACCAGGCAGTGTTTCATTCTGTTGTACACAGGGTCACTATGAGCAGGAACTGACTCGACAGCACCTAACAACTTATTATAAAAGGAAAACAAAAAAGATCTTAAGTCAATAAGCTAAGATCCCACCTTAAAAACTGAACAAAGATGAGCAAGGTAAACTCAAAGCAAGCACCAGGAAGAAGATAAAGAAATCAATTGAACTGAGAAGGAAAAAATATATAGAAAAATTAATGACATCTTTTAACCATGTTAATGTTTTACTATACTCAAAAAAAAGTAAAATTAAATTAATGATGGGGCGGGTACTAAAACTGAATACAAACAAAAACAAATTAACTTAATTGTTCATCGAATTGGTGACTGCACTGCAGTGAATTACTCAATATGGCCCTTCTACCCATTCATGGTCTTGTGAGTCCCACAAAATGACTGGGTGGGTCTATGCACAAGTGGTGCTTGTGGCCCACCAAGGGAATTGGACAGTCTGCTAATAATGCAAATAAGGTGCATCGAATCCTTGTGGAGGTGGGGTCATGCAATAAGCTGTATGGAACCCTAATGAGATGGGTCCGTTTTGCCATCCCACTAGACTTAAAATGAGCCAATCCCAGAAGCAGAGAGGGGACCTCACTGCCATCAGGAAAGAAGAGCCAGGAGGGAAGCGTGTCCTTTGGACCCAGGAACCCTGCCCTGAGAACCTCCCAGACCCAGGAGACAGAGAGGGCTATAACAGCGCAGACAGCAGCAGAGAAACGGCGGCAGCAGAATCAGGATACCAGCACACAACAGGCTTCCTGGCCCACGGAACTAGGTGGTTACAGTGGGTATGCTGACCCACTGAGCAAGAGAGCTGAGCACCATCGAGCAGGAGGCTTGCTGGCAGAGTGGGTTGCCTCTGGTCATCTACTGATAAAGCTAAAGAGTTTATAACATTTGCCAGAGAAAGGCAGAGGCCAGCTGAGGGGCTGAGAGAGACCTGACTAGGGGGACAGCCGAGAAACTGTACTGACTAATTGTATCCTGAGTCATTCCTCATCCTGAGAACAACATGTTACTTGCCTAATTAACCCCGTAACTGTGAGTAATGTCTGAGTTCTGTGTGGACACTGCAACAAATTAACAAACTCAGCAGAGAAGTAGAGAGTGTCATGGGAAGGACAGCTGGTGTCAGAATTGGTTAAAGAAAAAAAAAAGGGTTGTGGGTGGAGATATGTTTGACCTCCATCTCAAAGGAATAGGCCTTGGGCTGATGGTGATGGTGATTCTCCTCCACCATTGTAAAGTTAGAGGAGGTCTGACACCACCACATTCTTCTTACAGAAATATAAAAAAAAAATCATAATTACCATATTTTTATACACATAACACACGTTGTCTATGTCTGTTTGCCAGTCACTCTCCTCCTCTACAATGTATTTTCAGAAGCACTGCTATGCCAATTTTTTTTTTTTACATGTTGCTGTTAAAAAAACCCAGCATAGCACACTTACAAACATACCCCAAGGGAGGAGGGAATGGTCAGCAAACAAATGTACAAGGTGCACATTATTTATGTAAAGATACATGTGATCATTAAGGTTGTATGTCAGCTTGGATAGGCCATGATTCTCAGTGGTTTGGCAGTTACGATGTAGTCTGGCAATCGTACGATGATGTGATCACTTCCATGACAGGATCTGTGGTGAGTAGCCAATAAATTGAAAGGGAATTTCCTTGGGGGTGTAGCCTGTATCTAATCTAAGGGGACTTTCTGGCAAGCTCATGGGCATTTGCTCACTCTGGATCCTACAGCTGACTCCTGTTTCTCTGGCCTCTGGTTCTTGGGACTTGAGCTAGCAGCTTACCTGCCGTCTCGCCTGCTGATCTTGGGATTCGTTGGTCTTCGCAGACTATGAGCAAGAACCCTGCTGTCTGACCTGCTAATCTTGGGTTCACCAGACCCTGCAGCTACATGAATCAGGACAAGCTTCCAGTCTGACTTGGGACTTTGCAGCCTCTACGATCGTGTGAGCCATTTCCTTGATATAAATCTCACTCTCTGTATATTTATATGCTTTACTGGTTTTGCTTCTCTAGAGAATCCAGCCTAAGACAATAGAGTAATTGAAGTACCTTATGACTATAATACTCTGACTACACATCTTCATTAGGATACATTTTATGAAAGAACTGCAAAGATACCTTAAATTTTACTTAATGGGTCATTGTTGATGGTGGTATTGATGTAGCAATTCAAATATTATGTTGTGTATATTATGCAGGACAGAGAAAATGAATAAACATATATTCATGTTATTGGTAACCAGGGCCATCACTATGGAAGAAGAGAGATGCAAATACAAAATAGGGGAAAGTGAGGCAGAACCCTGTGGTATTGGATTGAAATTACAAGTTATTTATTTATTTTTAAAGAAGGTTATTTCCTTGTTCTGTACAATGAAAAGAACCCCTAGAAGCAATGATACTCAGTAATACTAGACATATCCAGTGCCCAAGATGTTAGCTTGCAAATTCCATTCCCCACTAAAAGGAATCAGGATCCTTGGAGAAATTGCAGGTATCAGGTTTGGGGCAGGAAAAGCATAAAGTAAGAAGGAAAAATTTTGTTGTGCTAGAAAGCAAGTAAGTGTTCAAAGAAATGATGGGGACATGTCAGAGAGACATAGAAACCAGCCTGAATGAGCTCCTACTGGCTAAATTTTGCCAATTTGAACCTCAGAAAGAATAACAACAGTAATGGGTTACTTAGCCCACAGAATAAAAGAAGAATCTATAAGCCCATATTGATAATGAAAAAGATGGATAAAAATTCTCCCATACATAAGAATGTCAGCAATAAATGTAGAAAGTATGGAAGGACTAACAGGACTAGAAAATTATCTATCATTTTGCAAAGAGCAATGTAATCACTGGTTCAGATGAAAACTAAAATCACTGGATGAAAAATAGTTGAAAAATAGTATTTACTCAATATTCAGGCATTACCACACAGATTGATGATTAATTACCAAGAGGAAAAGATAACCTTTACAATGGAGAAATCTGCCAGCACCTTAATCATATAATCAAACTCAACATTGCAAATAATGGAACAACCTAGTATTCTGATCTTCTAATGTGATAGACAGAGAAAGACACATCATCTCTGTTGTATTCTTGCAAAAAATCTGATTGTGAAGAAACAATCAGATATATTCAAACTGTGAGACATTCTTTAAGTCAATTAAGACTAAATACAATGTGTGATCCTTGACTGATCCTAGATGAAAGAGAGAGACACCATAAAGTTCATTGTTAAAAGAACTGGAAAATTCAAATATGGAATACATATTAGACAACATTAGCATATCAAGAATGTTAATGGTATTGTGAATATGCAGGAGAATGTTCTTGCTTTTAAGAGTTTTAAATCTTGAATTTTAATAATGTATTTTATTTAACCCAATGTCTCCAAAATATTGTTATACTAGTATATAATCAATATTTTTAAATTACTGAAGTATTTTACATTCTTTGTATTAAGTCTTTGAAATTCAGTATGTATTTTAAAGCATCTCAATTCAGATGTTTAGTTTTCATTGGAAATACTTGACCCATATGAAAATTTCATAAAATTTACAGCAAAGTATATTCACATGTCCAAGTTATTCCAAATACATTTAAGTTTTCCAATAAGTGAATTAAGTACCTGTTTTTTACATTTTAATGTAAATTAATTAAAATTAAATAAAATTTAGACTAGCCACATTTCAACTGCTCAAGTTGTATGTGGTTAGTAGCTAACCTATTGGACAGCAAAGATTTAGAGATACATGCCTCAAAGGAGCTCTTGCACATATAAAGAATATTTACTGCAGCACTGTTTGCAGTAGTGAAAAACTTTAACTATCTAACTGTTCATCAAAAGAGGAACAGATAACTTAAGCATGAAATTAAGCATACAATGAAAAACTATACAGAGGTTAAAATGAGTAAATACTAAGTACCTACATACATCAACTTGGGTATGTCTTGAACACTGAGTGAAAAAAATCAAGTTACAAAAGTATGCAAACAATATGATACTCTTCATTTATATTTTAAAACCGAATCAATACTATTTATCTTTTCACAGAAATCTATACGTGCATAAAAGTATAAAAACTTAAAGAATATCTTTAGAATACTGATTATCTCTGGGAAGGGAGGCAAAGGAATGAGGCTAGTAATCTTCAACTCTATTTTTAATTATTAAAAAAATTATAGCAAAACATTAATAACTTTTAATTTTGGCAGTATGTATACATGAGCACCTTACATTCTTCCTTGCATTTTTCTATATTTTAAAAATTTCACCATTAAAAAATTTAAAATGTTAACTGAAGTGCCGAAATTATAAGATCCCCAGCTATACAATACTTAGTTTTATAATTCTCGGTATTTAAACTATTGTTTTGAAGAACGTTCATTTAGAAGCTGTACCCTGTGGCTCCTTCTACTTTAATCTCTGCTGTAGACTAACAAAACCAAATAGCACCTCAAAAATGACTCTAATAAGCAAAATGCATTTTGCTTATTTAAATAAAATAAATTTTATATTATAGTAAGTGGCTTTACATCTTCCCTAAAGTTTAATATTTCCTGTATCTCATATTCCTCCTAATATGTACCACCATTTGAAGAACTGAAAGTTTATCCACTCTAAAAATTCAGTTTTTCTCTCTCTTTAACCCTACTCTACAAAGCCATCCTGTTAAAATTATTTTCTTTAAATACCAATTAACAATTCTATGAAAGAAATCTACTATACAAGATTTTTAAAACTCTAAATTTTAAGTGATTTGAAAATAATTTAGTTCTTTGCCACGTTCCTTAAAATGTTTTAATCTATTAGTAAAAATTTTCTATTTTCTGCTTAAAAGAAGGTCAACGGCTTTCACTTCACTACTCTAACATAATCATGAATTGAACAAGAACTCTTAGCTCTTTGGACCGACAAAGCTACCAGTATGCCTAAGCCAATAAAGCAATTTGTTCATTAATGCTACTAATAAAGCCATCTTTTGTTAGTCTATGAAACATCAGAAACCTCATAGACTCTAATTTTGTGATTTTTCCTTGTTTTTGCCATATGAATTTTAAAATTCTCTTACGTGCCATTTACTTTAACAACTAAAACATCATTCTGGAAATCTGAGATTCCATCTAGGTAATTTTATAACATATTAGTTCTACCTTCAAGAAATTGTTTCTAAATGAAACTGCTTATATTTTACACAATTCTTCTTGTCTGTTTTCCCATGGAGTCATTTCTATAGGGATCTGTGTCACTGCCTATTAAACACTCTCAATAAAAGAACAGTCTCAATAATTTTTTCAAAATGAAAAGCATAAATGTCCGCTTATCCAATCAGAACATTTATCAATCAACTACAATAAGCAAGGCATTGAAGATACTGCAAAGATTAAACCATAATCCTTGCTGTCAAGCAACTTGATTTAGGAGGCATCTAAAAAAATTACCATAATGTAGCTTATAATAGTGGTAATTACTAAATACAATATTAGCATGAAAAAGAATATAATTAATTGAGCTTAAGTAAAAAAGTCTTCAGTGAGGAGACTTTTGAGACTAAGTAAAGAAAAGTGTATTTTAGGCTAAGTGAATAACATATATAAAAGACAGATGCATAAAATACCATGGTAAATTCCAAAATGTTTAATTAATCTATAAGGCTAGAATGTACCATGTGGTAAGGAATGATTAGGAAGTAGCTGCCAGTGCATTAAGAGCCTAGAGTTTGCCTTGCTCTAGAATTGGGGCAGTCATTAAAAGGTTATAAGAAAAAGTATACGGTGGTGAGGTCTATTTTTTAGAAAAGTCAATCCTGAAGTACAAGAATTCCCAAAAACATCTATTTTCAATAGTGTCAGACAATACGAAGCTTTGGAGAATTCATGTATCTCAGATATGCACGAATACCAGATTTTCAAATGTGATATATGCTTGATATAATTATATATCTACTAAGTACTGGTAATTTAAATTTAGTATTTTCTGAACTAATTATAATCAAATAGAAGTACCAATTAATAAACAAGATACTGGTTTTAACAGTAATCAGACATTCAAAACCCCCTCAACGTATTAGGAAAATGTCAGTATCTATGAATTGTTAACTCATACTGTTGGTCAGTGTTAATCTGCAATTAAAAAAAAAAGATGGAAACAACCTAGGTGCCCATTAACGGACGAATGGATAAACAAATTATGGTATATTCACACAATGGAATACTACGCAACGATAAAGAACTACAATGAATCTGCAAAACATCTCATAACACGGATGAATCTGGAAGGCATTATGCTGAGTGAAATCAGTCGCAAAAGGACAAATATTGTATGAGACCACTATTGTAAGAACTCAAGAAAAGGTTTAAACACAGAAGAAAACATTCTTTGATGGTTACGGGGATGGGGAGGGAGGAAGAGGGGAACTCATTAACTAGACAGTAGACAAGAATTATCGTAAGTAAAGAGAAGGACAACACACACTTCAGGGGAAGTCAGCACAACTGGACTAAACCAAAAGCTAAGAAGTTTCCTGAATACTACCAAATACTTCGAGGGACAGAGTAGTAGGGGCAGGGGTCTGCGGACCATGGTTTCAGAGAACATCTAGGTCAACTGGCATAACAAAGTTTATTAAGAAAGTGTTCTGCATCCCACTTTGGTGAGTGGCATCTGGGGTCTTAAAAGCTAGCAAGCAGCCATCTAAGATGCATCAATTGGTCCCAACCTACCTGGAACAAAGGAGAATGAAGAACACCAAAGACACAATGAAAATATTAGCCCAAGAGAAAAAAGGGGCCACATAAACTGAAGACTCTCTATCAGCCTGAGACCAGAAGAACTAGATGGTGCCTGGCTACCACCAATGACTGCCCTGACAGGGGACACAACAGAGTCCCTGACAGAAGAGGACAAAAGTGGGGTGCAGAACTCAAATCCACATAAAAAGACCAGATTTAATGGTCTGACTGAAACTGGAGGAACCCGGAAGACACGGCCCCCAGACTCTCTGTTAACCCAGAACTAAAACCATTCCCAAAGCCAACTCTTCAGACAAAGATTAGACTGGACTATAGGACATAAAGTGGCACTCGTGAAGAGTGTGCTTCTTAGCTCAAGAAGATAAATGAGACTAAATGGGCAGCTCCTGTCCGGAGGCGAGATGAGAAGGCAGAGAGGGTCAGAAGCTGGTTGAATGGACACGGGAAATCTGGGGTGGAAAGGAAGAACGTGCTGTTACATTACAGGGATAGCAACTAGGGTCACATAACAATGTGTGTATAAATTTTTGTATGAGAAACTTACTTAAGTTGTAAACTTCCACCTAAAGCACAATTAAAAAAAAAAAAAAAAGAATCACAATTAAACTCAACAGATTGCATTTAGAAATTGTGAAATTAAATAATAAAATTTAGCCTACTAAACTTAAATTTAAATTATGAACATTTAAGGTACTGTCTCCCTGGCATCCTTCCCTTCTTCCAAGCACTATCTCTTATGCCTACTACCCTCTCCCCACCCCCCCATAGCTACCTTGAGAACTCCATGTTTACTTGATCCAGCCATACCAGTGAGTAACTTAACAATACCTTAACTTGGGACTCAAAATTAATCAGAGCTAGTCCTCAGAGGACAATTTATAGCAATAGATGCACATATCAAAAAAGAAGAAAGGGACAAAATCAAAACATTAACTACAGAACTCAAACAAATAGAAAGAGAACAACAAAAAAAGCCTACAACCACCGGAAGAAAGGAAATAGTAAAGATCAGAGCAGAAATCAATGAAATAGAGAACAGAAAAACAATAGAAAGAATCAACAAAACCAAAAGTTGGTTCTTTGAAAGAATCCACAAAATCGACAAACCACTGGCCAGACTGACAAAAGAAAAACAGCAGAGGGCACAAATAACCCAAATAAGAAATGAAATGGGGGACATTACAACAGACCCAACTGAAATAAAAAGGATTATAACAGAATATTATGAAAAACTATATTCCAACAAATTTGAAAACCTAGAGGAAATGGATAAATTTCTAGAAACATACGGCCTACCCAAACTACAACAAAGTGATATTGAAAATCTGAACAGACCCATAACAAGAGAAGAGATTGAAAAGGTAATAAAAAAACTCCCAACCAAAAAAAGCCCTGGCCCAGATGGCTTCACTGGAGAATTCTACAAAACATTTACAGAAGAGTTCGTACCAGTTCTACTCAAGTTATTTCAGAGCATAGAAGAGGAAGCAACACTTCCAAATTCATTCTATGAAGCCAGCATAACGCTGATACCAAAACCAGGCAAAGACATCACAAAAAAAGAAAATTACAGACCAATATCTCTCATGATATAGATGCAAAAATTCTGAACAAAATTTTAGCCAATAGAATTCAGTATCATATCAAAAAAATAATACACCACGACCAAGTAGGATTCATACCAGATATGCAAGGATGGTTTAACATTAGAAAATCCATCAACGTAATCCACCACATAAATAAAAGGAAAGAAAAAAATCACATGATTATCTCAATTGATGCAGAAAAGGCATTTGACAAAGTCCAACACCCATTCCTGATAAAAGCTCTCAATAAAATAGGTATAGAAGGGAAATTTCTCAACATCATAAAGGACATCTATGCAAAACCAACAGCCAACATCATTCTTAATGGAGAAAGGCTGAAAACATTCCCCCTGAAAACAGGAACAAGACAAGGATGCCCTTTATCACCACTCCTATTTAACATTGTGCTGGAAGTTCTCGCTAGAGCAGTAAGGCAAGAGAAAGAAATAAAGGGCATCCAAATTGGTAATGAAGAAGTTAAACTCTCCCTGTTTGCAGATGATATGATACTATACATAGAAAACCCTAAAGACTCCACGAGAAATTTACTGGAACTAATAGAAAGATTCAGCAGAGTAGCAGGATACAAGATAAACATTCAAAAATCAGTTGGATTTCTATACACCAGTAAAGAGAACGATGAAAAGGAGATCAGGAAATCAATACCATTTTCAATAGCCCCTAAAAAGATAAAATACTTGGGAATAAATCTGACCAGGAATATAAAAGACCTATACAAAGAAAACTACAAAACACTGCTGCATGAAACCCAAAGGGATCTACATAAATGGAAAAACATACCATGCTCATGGATAGGCAGACTCAACATTGTGAAAATGGCAATTCTACCTAAAGCAATTTACAAATACAATGCAATTCCGATACAAATACCAACAACATTCTTCAAAGAGATGGAAAAACTAATTATTAACTTTATATGGAAAGGGAAGAAACCCCGAATAAGTAAAGCACTACTGAAGAAGAAGAATAAAGTTGGAGGACTCACACTACCTGACTTGAGAACCTACTATACAGCTACAGTACTCAAAACAGCCTGGTACTGGTACAACAACAGAGACATTGACCAATGGAACAGAATTGAGAACTCAGATGTAAATCCATCCACCTACGGTCACCTGATTTTTGACAAGGGCCCAAAATCCATCAAATGGGGAAAAGACAGTCTTTTTAACAAATGGTGCTGGCAAAACTGGATATCCATTTGTAGAAAAATGAAACAGGACCCATACCTCACACCATATACAAAAACTACTTCAAAATGGATCAAAGACCTGAATATAAAGCCTCAAACTATAAAATTCATAGAAGAAAAAATAGGACCAACACTTCAGACCTTAATACATGGCATTAACAGGATACAAACCATAAACATCAACACAAAAAACCCAACAGATAAACTAGATAATTGGGATCTTCTAAAAATCAAACATCTATGCTCTTCAAAAGATTTCACCAAAAGAGTTAAAAGAGAACCTACAGACTGGGAAAAAATTTTTGGACAGTACAAGTCAGACAAAGGTCTAATCTCCATAATCTACAAGAAAATCCAACACCTCTACAACAAAAAGACAACCAATCCTATCAAAAAATGGGCAAAGGAAATGAACAGACACTTCACCAAGGAAGACATTCAAATGGCCAACAGACACATGAGGAAATGCTCGCGATCACTAGCCATTAGAGAAATGCAAATTAAAACCACAATGAGATACCATCTCACCCCGGCATTACTGGCACGAATCAAAAACACTGGAAATAACAAATGTTGGAGGGGCTGCGGGGAGACGGGAACTCTTATACACTGCTGGTGGGAATGCAAAATGATACAGCCATTTTGGAAAATGATATGGCGTTTCCTCAGAAAGCTAGAAATAGACGTACCATTCGATCCAGCAATCCCACTCCTAGGAATATATCCTAGAGAAATAAGAGTCATCACTCGAATAGACATATGCACACCTATGTTCATGGCAGCATTATTCACAATAGCAAAACGATGGAAACAACCTCGATGTCCATCAACAGACGAATGGATACACAAACTATGGTACATACACACAATGGAGTACTATGCAACGAGAAAGAACAATGAATCGGTGAACCATCTCATAACATGGATGAAACTGGAGGACATCATGCTGAGTGAAATAAGTCAATCACAAAAGGACAAATATTGTATGAGACCTCTATTGTAAAAACCCATGAAAAAATTCACATGCAAAATGTAACAATCCTTGTTGGTTACCAGGGATGGGAGGGGGGGGGAATACTAAATAGGTAATAGGTAAGTGGTAACTTGGGTGAGAGATGAGATAGTACATAGTACAGGGGAAACTAACACAACCTGCACAAGGAAAGGTCATGGAGGCCCTATAGACACATCCAAACCCCCCGAGGGACTGAGTTGTTGGACGGAGGGCTCTGGGGACCATGATCTCGGGGAACATCTAGCTCAATTGGCATGACACTACTTATAAAGATAATGCTCTACATTCTACCTTGGTGAGTAGTGTCTGGGGTCTTAAAAGCCTATGAGCGGCCATCTAAGATACTCCACTGATCTCATCCCTTCGGGAACAAGGGAGAACGAAGAGAACAGGATACAAGGAAAAGATTAGTCCGAAGGACTAATGGTCCACAGCTACCAAGGCCTCCACGGGACTGAGCCCAGTACAGCTGGATGGTGCCCGGCTACCACCAATGACTCCTCTGACCAGGATCACAACAGAGGGTTCTGGGCAGAGCTGGAGTAGGATGTAGAGTATAATTTTAACTCCCAAAAAAAAAAAAAAAAAAAAAGAAGACCAGATATACTGGCCTAAAGAATACTAGAGAAACCTCGAGAGTGTGGCCCCCAGACACCCTTTCAGCTCAGAGGGGAAGTTACCTTCAAGGTTCGATGTTAAGCCTGGGAATGGACACCCCAGTAAAACTAAATGGGACTAATGATGTACAGGAGTCCGGTGACAAGGGCCAGAAGGCAGAGGGAGAGTAGGAAACTGATGATAAGGAACACAAATTGAATAAGGACACTGTCGATGTATTGTGAGATTGTTGACCACTGCTATAGGGCAACATTTGTAGTAACTATTAAATGGGAGGCTGTTTTGTCCTGTAAGCCTTCATCTTGGGCGAGAATGGCAGCACAATTGGAAGAGCATAGTCAATATCACTTAAATGTGTAAGTAAAAAGTTTTGAAATGGTGTTTAAATAAAATAAAAATAAATAAATAAATAAATAAACAAATGAGACTAAAGAGGTACAATAGTCCACTGACAAGGTCCAGAAGACAGAAGGGGACAAGGAAGCCCCCTGGTGATAGGGAACACAAGGTGGAGTAAGGATATTCTTGATGTGCTGTGAGATTGTTAACCATTGTCATAGGGCAACATGTGTAGTAACTGTTAAATGAAAAACTATTTTGTTCTGTAAGCCTTCATCTTAAGTGAGAATAACAGCACAGTTGGAAGAGCGTAGTCAATGTCACTGAACTGTGAATGTAGAAATTTTTGAAACGGTGTATCTTTGGCCATCTGTAATTTTCATCAAAAAAAAAGGTTGAGAATTTAGAGGCTTAATACGTTGTGGGGTTGTTAACCAATGTCAAAAAACAACATGTGTACTACTATTTCATGAGAAACTATTTGCTCTGTAAGCTTTCACCTGAAGTACAATAAAATATATATTAAAAAAAAAAAAAAAAATTAATCAGAGCCACTCCAGACGTTGATGCCCTAAGATAAAAAATTCAGAAGCTATGAGCAAACAGGTTTTCTACCACATGGAGTCAGCCTGTACTGAAAAACATGAAATAAAAACAGAAATAAGAAATGGCCAGTCCTTAGGCTCTGGGTACACTGTTCTTCAAACTTAGCTATACCTTCCTATTGTCTGCTTCTTTAACCCTCAGCCGGACAGCATGAGTCAATAATTTTTCTTTCTTAAGTTAGTATGATTTGGAGTTCTGGTGTTATTAATACAATCCTGCTTAAGAAGAATTCTATTTAACAACAATAGAAACAGCCCAATACCATTCAACTATAACGAATTTATAATTGACCTAAGGGGGAGGGGGAGCATGGAAATCTCTCCACATGACTGATAGATGTTCAGAACAAGTATTTTAAAATAAAAAGCAAAAACCCTGAATATTTAAGAAACTGAGTCATGATTTATTTAAAAACACACATATACACACCGATTAATCAGTATACAGAAGCAAATGTTTATTATTAGAAAGAAAAAAAATTCACATAAGAGGATTTATCATGTAGAGCAATTAAATGGCTTACTAAACATAGCAGTGGTAGGAGATTTAGAGGTTATTCCACATGCACAGCATCTTCATTCTGGATAACAACAATTTTCACATTCTATTCTAAAACAAATTTAAAATTTCTAACTTGTGCTCAAAATCAGGCCTTTCCTTAAACATATTTTAAGAGTACCAAAAGTACAAAGTGTAAATGTGGGAAACAGTAAAGAAAGTGCCCTGGAAATGCCACCAAGCATTTTCAGTCACCTATCAGAAGTAAATTATTTTATTTCTTTTCCTTTAGCTAGAAAATGATTAAAATATTCAGAGAATGGATTGAGACTAACTCTCCCATCAGATATCTTAATATGAATATAAACTTTGATATCCTAGAGTCTGATTATTTTATTTTCTACACGGCTTTTCATTTTGAAAATTACTAGTCTTAGTACATCCAAAACTATATTTTCATACCATTTCCATTTATGAATGATGTATCTCATAAATTCAAATTTATTCATACAGGTACAAAATATGCCACCAAATTCTGTCATTTTTTCCTGCCCTTTCTATTCTAACAACAGACCTTTAAGTAACTCCTAATATTTGGACCTAGAGCAAAGACCACTGTTACTATCTCTTTAAACACGAAGGCCACACCAAGCCTTGGACCCAGAAAGCTCTAACTCTGGCTGCAAGCAGCAGCAAGCAAATCAGAGGCAGAACTACACAGCGCCAAAAACAAGATGAACTGAAAGATCACTATCATCAGGCAGTCATGAACTTGCATACTTTCTACTTTGATACAATCCAAACTTCTATGGTTTACTGCCTCTTTCTAAACAAGTCTTCATAAACTCGATTCAGTCATATATATATCAACTAATAAAAGATGTTTTCAAACTAATGACTGCACAGTACCTACAACCAGCCACTGCCACTGGAGAAAAAGGTCCTGCAGAATGTAAGGTCCAGACATCAAGGATCTTTGTGTTCATTTAATTAACTCAAGTTCCCAGAACAGTACATGACATATAGTTTAAAAAAAAAACAAACAAACCAAACCTGTTGCCGTTGAGTCGGTTCCAACTCATAATGACCCTGTAGGACAGAGTAAAACTACCCCGTAAAGTTTCCAAGGAGTGCCTGGTGGATTCAAACTGTCAACCTTTTGGTTAGCAGCTGGAGCACTTAACCACTATGCCACAAGGGTTTCCAGTTAAGTACTCAATAAATATTTGCTGAGTAAGTTAATTAATGAAACCAAGGGAAGTGAAAGTACGGTAAGGCCAGACGGAGGTGCCTATGCCTCAACCAGGACATTAGGTCAAGAAGAACCAACCATGTACACCAATCCCCCACCTCCGATTATTGCTGCTGACACCCCATCTGTGCTTCAATGTGCTGAGGAAATTACCCTGAAATCCCTAAGAGCAGTAAGACCTTGAGTATTAAGCTTGCTTATGCATGTGGTCCTCTTGGCCAGCAGGCATTGTCAGTAGAACAAAAAGGGCCAATCTGACTCATGCTGCAGCAGCTCCTTTTATCCATTATCACTGCCTACTGGATGCCAGCACAGAGGCTGAAAAACTTCTAAGTCCTAGAAACCACACATGACCTCCTCAACGAGATGGACTGACACACTGGCATCAGGATTGGAGGAAAACCCGTTAATAATGTGATAAGCAGATGACACAACCTTGACTGTTGAAAGCAGAGAACTTGAAGTACTTACTGATGAAGATCAAAGACTTCAGTATGGATTACAGTTCAACATAAAGAAAACAAAAATTCTCACAACTAGACAAACAACATCATGATTAAATGGAGAAAATACTGAAATTGTCAAAGATTTCATTTTACTTGGATCCACAAGCAGTGTTCATGGAAGCAGCAGTCAAGAAATCAAAGGACATACTGCACTGGACAAATCTGCTGCAAAAGACCTCTTTAAAGTGTTAAAAAGCAAATATGTCACTTTGAGGACCAAGGTGCACCTGACCCAAGCCATGGTATTTTCAATGGCCTCCTATACATGGAAGAGCTAGCTGGACAGTGCATTAAGAAGACCAAAGTATTGATGCCTTTGAATCACGGTGCTGGTGAAGAATACTGAATATACCATGAACTGCCAGAAGAACAAATAAATCTGCCTTGGAAGAAGTACAACCAGAACGCTCCTTAGAAGCAAGAATGGCGAGACTTCGTCTCACATACTTTGGACATGTTATCAGGAGGGACCAGTCCCTGCAGAAGGACCTTATGCTTGGTAATGTAGAGGGTCAGTGAAAAAGAGGAAGACCTTCAACGAGATGGACTGACACAGTGGCTGTAACAAGGGGCTCAAACATAGCAAAGATTGTGAGGATGCTGCAGAACCACACAGTGTTTCTTTCTGTTGTACATAGGGTCGCTAAGAGTCAGAATTGACTCCACTCACCTAACAACAAACAACTAATCATAATTGCTAATCAATGTGGCAAAATTACCTGAAGAGATAGAATAAAGAAACAAGAGAAAGCAATCCAGGTACAAAACTCAAGAAATGTCTATTTTTAGTAACCAAGCTGACAAAGAGGCCAGGAAAAAAGGTTGAAAAGTAAAAGACCAGAAAGGGAGAATAAAAACCCAAGACTAATATGGTATCTATTTTTGTTTTGTTTTTTAAATAGTGAGAATGAGGCATGTTTAAATACTAATGAAAAGAATCCAGTGTAAAAAAAGAAGTTGAATATACAAAAGCAGGAGCCAACCTATAGTGTAAGGTACCACAGAAGGAAGGATGGAGAAGGATGTAGCCTTAGACAGAAAGCAGTAGTACTACCTCCATTTTAACATTTAAGGAGGGAGAAAAAAGAAAAGCACAAAGATAGTAGGCAAGTATGGGTTCCCACCTGGTACTCCTATTTTTACTCAAAACTAAAAGGAAAACCTTTTGGTAGAAACAGAAAGGAGAAGAATGCAGGAGGTCTGAGAACAGTAGAAGATTGAAACAGTCATCGTAGACAGAGATGAGGAAATCAGCTGACAAGAATAATGAAATAGGATTTCCAAGCAGTATTAGGATCCACTTGTGGTTGATGATCATGAATTTATAATGTATTAAAAAAACATCCTTCTTGGTGACTTTCTACCCCAGCATTCAGGTGGTATAAGAATGGAGGAAGCAGATAATTGGGTTAATCCAGAATTGGGACTTTCCAGACAGGTGAGACAAATACATACAAATATTTTAGGGTAAGCGCCACTGGGTGGCACAAACAATTAAGCACTCGACTACTAGCTGAAAGGTTAGCAGTGCGAACCAACCAAGAGGCACCTCGGGAGATGGGCCTAGAGATCTGTTTCCAAAAGGTCACAGCCTTGAAAACCCAATGGAGCACTTCCAATCTGCATACACGGGGTTGCCATTAGTCTGAATAGACTTGACGGCAACTAACAACATTATTTTAGGATATGGACAAGAAATGGACAACAGACTCTCAGATTACAAGAGAAATGAAAAAAGAAGGCAGCTGATGACCGGAAGAACAAGAGGTCAAAAGACTGGAAGTATGAATGAGTTATTAGAAGAATAGTGGGAATAGCCAATCAAATAATTCTAAAGGATAAGAAGTGCTTGAATTAATAATGATTTACTAGGTGGAAGAGTTATAAACGTAATTCCCATGAAACTGAGTAGTAGGAGTAGGAAGTCACTAGACTTAGGGAGGTTAAGGGAAATAACTCCTGTTGGTGAGTCATCCATGCGGATGATGAGATCATCCGGAATTATTGTAGGCCCTGGAAGGTACATGGAGATTATAAGCAATGTCCCACTGTCATCTAGAAATAAGGGGATTCTACCAGGAAGGCAGTAGATGATAGCTAAAGGAGATTAAAAATAATAACTAATGCTGTTCTAAAATGCTTTTTAAATATTAAGTTATTTAATTCTTACAATAATCTATAAGTTAAGAGAAACTACTACTACTACTAGTACCTACTACTATTACTACTACAACAACAGATAGGAAACAAACTCAGAAAGGTTTTAAGTAACTTATCCAAGATTGCTTTCTTAAACCACTATGTTATAGGATACTGTAAGAACATCAAAAACCAGGGTGAGATACAAACGGCCCCCAAACAGAGCAAAATTTCAGTTAAGGAAATTTATATAGTATAGAGACTGTATTTCCTGTCCCAACAATATATAAGATTAGTTCACCTGAAAAGCCTTCCCACAGAAAACTTCATCTAGAAAGATGAAGTTTTCCATCTTTTAGCTACCACAAAAGATAAATCTTTAAGTGTCAGTAACACAGATAAAACCTAGGAAGATTTTAAGTTGAAAATGCTTATGTTCTGGGTTGGGCTGCTGGTCTTAACCTAGATATTTGGCCATTGACTCATATGTAAGGCCTGGAGATAAGACTTTGGCCCATGGATAGACTTTAGAACTCAGATATCTCCTCCCCACACACACATAAAAGCCAAGACCCAGGAAGGGCTATAATCTTAGTAAAGAGGGGTCTTCTCGGCAGCTCGGTAAGACAAGAAAAATAAAGAGGTATAATGATTTGAAAGCAACAAAAGCTATCATGACCCCATCTAAGAAACATCTATTGGTCCCATCAAATCCAAAGCAAAGGAGAATAAAGAAAACCAAACACACAGAAAATATTAGCCCAAAGGACACATGAACCAGGGCTCCATTAGCCTGAACCCAGAAGAACCAGATGGTGCCTGGCTACCACCAACAACCACTCTGACAGGCATCATGACAGAGAGTCCCAGAAGAAGCAGGAGAAAAATGTCAAACAAAATTCAAATTCACGAAAAAAGACCAGACTTACTGGTTTGACAGAGACTGGAGAACTCCTGAGATTATGGCTCCTAGATACTCTGCTAATTCAGAACTGAAACCACTCCCAAAGCTCACTTTTCAGACAAAGATTAGACAGGCCTATAAAACAAACAATAACACATGTGAGAAATGTGATTCTTAATTCAATCAAATGTATGAGACCAAATGGGCAAATCCAGACCAAAAGCAAGACCAGAAGGCAGGAAGGGACAGGAACTGGATGAATGGACACAGGAAATCCAGGGTGGAAAGTGGGAGACTGCTGTCACATTGTGGGGATTGCAACCAATGTCACAAAACAATACGTGTATAAATTTTTGAATGAGACACTAATTTGAGATGTAAACTTTCACCTAAAGCACAATAAAATAAAATATTAAAAAACTATCATTACCCACTTATTATATGATGAGCTACATACCGCATCCAAGAGAATCTATCATTAGAATTAGAGTTCAGCAAAGTTGCTGGATACAAAATTGGTATATAACAGCAATCTGTTTCACATACTAATTTGTAACCACCAGTTATAAAATATATTGTAATTAAAATTCACCATTCACAATAGTAAAATCTAAAGAACCTAAGAACAAGTAGAAGACTTTTACAAGAAAATATGTAACTATATTGAAAGACATTAAAGAATACATAAAGATATATACCACAGTCATTCAATATAAAAACTGCAATTACCCACACTGTAATCTATAAATTCAGTAAGATTCAAATCACAATCCCAGTAGGGTCTGAGGTTAGTTTTTGGTTGGATTTTCTCGGGAGGGAGAAGAGGGGCTGACAAGCTGATCTAAAATTCATTGAGAGAAGATTCACGTTATCAGATATCAAGACTTAAATTAAAACTGTTGTAATTAACATAGTATGGTAATAACATGGAAGTAGCTATATCAAATAAAACTATGATACAGAATAGAGAATCTAGAAACAAATCCATGTATTAAATTTTCAACTTCTAAACAAAGTTAAAAGACAAGGCACAGACTAATGTTACCAAAAACATTAACATACAGATTATAAAAAGAATTCCCACAAATCAACCTAAAAGCCAATACCTAACTTTGATGGTCAAGGTTGTGTGTCAACTTGGCTGGGCCATGATTCTCAGTGGTTTGGCAGTTATGATGTAGTTTGGCAGCTATGTAATGATGTAATCACCTCCATAATGAGATCTAATATAATGTAATTTCCTCCACAATTAGATCTGCTATGAGCAGCCAATCAGTTGAAAGGCAGTTTCCTTGGGGGTGTGGTCTGCATCCAATATAAGTAAATTTTCTGGCAAAGCTCGCTGGCTTTTGCTCCCTCTGGATTCTGCAGCTGGCTCTTGTTCATCTGACCTCTGGTTCTTGAGACTTGAGCTAGCAGCTTGCTTACCTGCCAATCTTGGGATTTGTCAGCCTCTGCAGCCTGTGAGCCAGCGGTCTGCTGTTCTTACCTGCTGATCTTGGGATTTGTTGGCCTCCACAGCCTGTGAGCCAGAGACCTGCAGTTTGACCTGCTGATCTTGGGTGTGCCAGCCCCTGCAGCTAAGTGAGTCAGGAGAAGCCTCCAGACTGACCCATGGATTTGACACTTTCCAATCTCTACAACCACGTAAGCCATTTCCTTGTTATAAATTTCTCTATATATGTATTTATACACTTTACTGGTTTTGCTTCTCCAGAGAACCCAGCCTAAGACAAGCCAATACCTAACAGGAAAAAAAAAAAACAAAAGCAAAGGATAAAAAGAAAAGATTAGGAATAGGGATAGGAAACCAGAATGACCAAAAATCATGCAAAGATGTCCAGCTTTATTAAAAACTAAAGTAACTGAAAACCATGAAATGCCATTTCTCATCTTTCAGATAGGCTTAAATTAGTAAGCTGGGTAAAATAAATGCTAATGAATATGTAGGGAAACATGCTGGTGGATATAAAGTAGTATCTCCACATTGGCATGGACTTGGCAATACCTGATAAAGATTAAGTGACACCTACACCCTGTAACTCAGCAATTCTACTTTCAGGTGTCTACCCTAGATAAAATTACACATTGTCGAGCACTTATATACAAGGCCCTTCATTACAATATTATCTCTCAGTATGAAACGGAGCTTTATTCATCATGGAATACTAAAGAGCAGTTAAAATGACAAACTAAGCCTACAATGAACCGAGAAAACAATGTTGCATGGAAATTTTTCAGGTCATCTTTTATGTACATATTTTATAAGTATAAATTCAACAGGGGAACAATCAAGGACTTCACAATAATAAGTACATATGAAAGAGGGAAGAAAGGAAGAGAAGGGGAGAACTTTAAAAGGAGAGAAAAAACAAAAACGAAGCAAAAGGTTAACATCTGCTTGATCCTGAGGCAGGTTCACAAGTGTCTGTTATATTACCTTCTGTACTTTTTTTATATTTGAATTATTTCATAATTTACTGCACCCACTGAGTCTAGAGAAGTCCTAGAGACTATGGCCCCGAGTTGCTCTTCAAACCTTGACTTGAACCTATCCCCTAAAATCACCCTTAAACTAAGTAACAGTTTAGGCCAAAGAATAAAGATTGTTACCACTGAGTACCATCTTCAAAAAAAAAATAAATAAAATATATATATATATATATATATACACATATACATATACACACACACATATATATATACATATATACATATATATATATCTCTCAAACCAAAGGGTCAACAGCTATTTTAAAGCATAGATGAGAAGGCTGGAGGGAAGGGAGATTAAGAAAATGGAAGTGAAAAAACTAGAACAGAAATAAGGATAATGTTGACACAATGTGACGAATTTAACCAGTGTCACTGAGCATTATGTCTAGAAACCGTACAATGGGAGCAGGTTTTGCTACGTATATTTTCACCAAAAATAAAATTTAAATAAATAAATAAATAAACTTGCTGATTATGAACAGCAATTCCAGAGGGCACAATGGACGGAACTAAGAAATAGGAATGGTTTTTAAAATGGTTTAAAATCAGGAAAGGTGTGCGCCAGGTTGCATCCTTACACCAAATTTATTCAATCTGTATGCTAAGCAAATAACTGAAGAAGCTGGACTATATGAAGAACGCAGCATCAGGATTGGAGGAAGACTCATCAACAACCTGCGATATGCAGATGACACAACCTCACTTGCTGAAAGAGAAGACGACTTGAAGCACTTACTGATGAAGATCAAAGACCACAGCCTTCAGTATGGATTACACCTGAACATAAAGAAAACAAAAATCCTCACAACTGGACCAATAAGCAACATCATGATAAATGGAGAAAATATTAAAGTTGTCAGGATTTCTTTTTACTTGGATCCACAAGTAACGCCCATGGAAGTAGTAGTCAAGAAAACAAACAACATACTACACTGGGCAATCTGCTGCAAAAGGCCTCTTTAAAGTGTTAAAAGCAAAGATGTCACCTTGAGGACTAAGATGTGCCTCCCTCAAGCCATGGTATTTTCAATCGTCTCATATGCATGTAAAAGCTGGACAATGAATAAGGAAGACCAAAGAAGAATCGATGCCTTTGAATTATGGCATTGGCAAAGAATATGGACAATACATACCATGGACTGTCGGAAGAACCAACAAATCTGTCTTGGAAGAAGTACAGCCAGAATGCTCCTAAGAAGCAAGTATGGCAAAACTTCATCTCATGTACTTTGGACATGTTATCAGGAGGAAACAGTCCCTGGAGGAAGGCATCAAGCTTAGTAAAGTAGAGGGTCAGTGAAAAAGAGGAAGACCTTCAAGGATACAGAATGACACACTGGCGGCAACAATGGACTCAAACACACAACGACTGGGAGGATGGTGCAGGACCTGATAGTGTTATGTTCTGTTGTACACAGGGTTGCTATGAGTCGGAACCAACTCAACAGCACCTAACAACAACAACAGGAAATGAGAGATACAGAAGATTTTTGTCAAGGCAAAAAAAAATTACAAAACATTATGAAGATGGTAATTCAAAAGATACGGCCACCTACTGGTGAAAACAAGGATGAGAGGCGAGTCTCAGACTCCTTCCAGTCAAAAAAACCAAACCCATTGCCATCGAGTTGCTTCCGACTCATAGGGACCCTGTAGGACACAGCAGAACTGCCCCACAGGGTTTCCAAGGCTAAATCTTTACGGAAGCTGACTGCCACATCTTTTTCCCGCGGGGTGGCTGGTAGGTTTGAACTGCCGAACTTTTGGTTAGCAGCCAAGCATTTAACCACTATACCACCAGGGTTCCCAGACTCCTTCAGCAAAATGGAAACTGGACTTCATGGCCAGCATATCTGCCTCACTAGGACCAAGATATGAAGCCTTGGTGGTGCACTGGTCAAGCACTCGGGTTCTACCTGTAAGGTCTGTGGTTCGAACCCACCAGCCACTCCATGGGAGAAAAATGTTGCAATCTGCTTCTGTACAGATTACAGCCTTGGAAACCCTACAGGGCAGTTCTACTCTATCCTACAGGGTTGCTATGATTTGGAATCTACTCAACAGCACATAACAACAACAACAGGATCAAGACAAAACAAAATAAGCCTAACTAGTTTATCAGAGTCCCTGGGTGGTGCAAATGGTTAAGCGCTGGACTACTAACCAAAAGGATGGTAGTTCAAACCCACCCAGAGGCACTTCGGAAATAAGGCCTGGCAATCTGCTTTTGAAAGGTCACAGCCTTGAAAACCCTATGGAGCAGATCTACTCTGCACACATGGGGTTGCCATCAATCAGAATCTATTCAATGGCAACTAACAACAATAGCTAGTTTATCATCTCAGCTTACTTGGTCTAGCATCATTGTGATTCTCAGCAACTCTAATCACTACACATTATGAGAGCAGCTATGCTGAACCTTGAATCTACTAGGTGCAAGACACTCTGCTAGGTGATGCAAGGAATAGAGTTGTATTATTAGTTCTCAGAGAACTTATCATTTAGTGTGAAAGCTGAGATGCACAAAGGAAACAAAAAACTAGCACTTAAGGGCTAAACAGGTGCTACTGGAATTTAGAGGGAAAAGAAGAATCCACCAGGAGGCTGGGATGGTACAAGGAGGGTTTCACAACAGCAATGAAGCTCAAGCTGAGTAGTTAAAGACTGTAAGCAATTCAAAAAGTAGAAAATTTGGCATTCTAGGTAGAAAAAATGGCGGCAAAGAAATGTAGACATCCGGGGAGGAAAAAAAAATTGTATAAATGCTTGACAATTTTTTATTTTAATTAGAAAAATAAAGTACTTTGACAACTAACAAAATCTTTAATAATTAATAATCAGGGTTCTTAGTTGCAAACAAAAGAATCTACTACAGGTGGTTTCAATGAAAAAGGAATTTATTAAAATCAGTTGACAACAAAGAATTCCCCCAGAGAGCCCAAGAAATGGATTAGGGTTATGAACCCAGAAAAAACACCCAAGTCTCCTCACCAGATGGTTCCCACCCTTTGAGCCCTGGTACCATGAAAGTTGAGCCTACAACAATAAAGTTCACTGAGACCTCTGCTACTGCTACATCTGAGAGCTCAATGTCTCACCACCTGACATTCACACAAGAAAGCAATTCTGAGCATTTCTCTTTTCTAAATTCATGTCTTAAACAAATTCATCTGATTGACAGAGACCAGATCATATGCCTGGGTCCTAGCTACTAAGAATGCTAGGAAATTCAGTTCTGCCTTCTATAGGACTTCTAATATGCAAATTTCCCCAACACTGAAAGGCTATTTGAAATGAGCAACTATAAATACAGGCCAAGTCTTGGCTATCCAACAACATACACATTTATTCTAAGCTTCCAGTTCCAAACAAGATTCTCCTGACAGATTACAACTAAGCCCTGTACAAACAAAAACTTCATATTTCGTTCCTCAAAAACGAGATGAGACCCAGAGTGTCATCAATTACTGCACACAGCTCCAATATCAGAATGTGAGTGACATTCCTTTGTCTTATGGTTTCTTCTGTAACCTATGGACTAAACTGCAAAGGGGGTGGGAATGGAAAAAAAGTTAAAATACACAAAAATAAGCATGAACACGTAAAGAAGGAAACATAACAGATTCTGACTCCAGTCTAAAAACTGTGCAAAGGACCACAACTCACTCTCATGGTAGTTCAAGTAATGCCTTTGTTAGACCTACACTTTTTTGGTCATACAGATCAAGTAGGAACTCAATGGGCTACCCTTCTATTTTAGATCTAAGGATCCCATGATCATTTAGCCACAGTCAAAATAGTGCATTCAGGTCAGTCCATCTCTGGTCATCATTCCTGTTATGCTACCTTATAGAAAATGATGCTCACCTTGCCTGTGGAAGTTAGAGTCACCCTAGGATCCCACCATTCCCCCTGAAATCAGAATGACAATTTCAATGTAAGTATCTCCTCTCACCTACAGGCAATAAAATTACCATGCTTTTCATACATGCTGGGACTACCCTCAAAGTACTTCTTATTACCTTAGTACACAAAGTGTCTTCCCTAAGTCATAGAGGACAGTGATGGTGAGGAAATAAGGCAGGTGGGTGGATGGTCACAAATCATAATTCTACTCCATCAGTCCTATTTCCCCTAATCTTTTGACTTCTTACTCTACATTACACTAAGAATTTTTAGGCATTTGCCTTCATTTAGTATAAAGCCACCACTAAGACTAAGTATCAGTCAATAAGGAGCTAACAATAAGAACCACTCCTAAATGTGTAAGCCACACCACTGAAACCAGACTCTGGTAACGCCATCATACCAACACATTGGGCCAAATGCAAAAGTATGTTTCTCTCATTGCTGAAACTCATTTCTATACATATTCCTCAAGATTTGGCTGATACGTTGGCACTTATCTCAAAAACGTTTTGATACATAATTATTCTCTTCCACTCTATGTAAAGGTACAGCATGCTAAAATCTGACTCGAGTCACAGGTCTGAAAACAATGAGGATTGTGGGAAGGGATATGAGGAAACTAGCCTCTCCTTGAATGGTAAATGTCTTAAGATTATTACAGATCTTCAAAGAAGGCAGGGAAGGGTGGCTTCTGCCTGCAGAGGCTTCATGGAGTTTGGAGACTTGAGGTACTATGTATCCAAAATTCAATATATATGCATTTTATATACACATACATACATATATAAATATATACACACACATATACATATATATATATGTATATATATATATATGTATATATATATATATATATACACACACACATATATATATATATACACGGTGGGGGGCAATTTATTCAAAAGGTTATTAGGGTAACACACCAAAAGCACAAGCAGCAAAAGACATCATAACAATTAAAAACTTTTGTACAACAAGGGACTTTAACAACAACGTGAAGAGATAACCTACAGACTGGGAGAAAATTTTTAGGAACCATATAGCTGATAAGAATTTTTTTTAAAAAATCCCTGAAGAAATTTTTTTATTCAGAACTTCAAGAAAGCAAGAAAAGGCTTAGCAGAGAGGAACTAACTCATCAGTGAGTAATGAGATAGTTTGTTAACAGTTTGTACACATGAACGCCCACAGATTTATTGTCATTGTAAGGTGCCGTGATCAGGATTTAAAATCCAGAATATGTAAATAATTCTTACAACTTAACAACAAAAAGACAAACAACCCAATCAAAAAATGGGCAAATGACTTGAATAGACATTTCACCAAAGAGGACATACAAACAGCCAACAAGCACATGAAATAACGTTCAGTATCATTCGTCATTGTTGTTTGGATGCCATCAACTCAATTTTTGAATCACAGTGACCCATGTGACAGAGTAAAACTGCCCCATAGAGTTTTCTAGGTCTTGCTCCCATGGAGAGATACAAATCAAAAGCACAGTGAGGTATCACCTCACCCCCACTAGAATGGCTATGATTTTTTTAAAAAAGGAAAGTAACAGGTGTGGGCCAGTATGTGGAGAAATAGGAACCTTCATTCATCCCTACTAGGAATACAAAATGGTAGAGCAGCTTTGGAAAATAGTTTAGCAGTTTCTCAAAAAGTTAAACACAGTGTATTACATAACCCAACGATCCCACTGTGTGGTATATGCCCAAAATAACTGAAAATAGGAATGCAAACAAAAACATATACAACAACATTCACTGCAGCACTATTCACAACAGCCAAAGGGTGGAAACAACCTAAATATCCATCAACAAATGAATGGATAAACAAAATGTGGTATATACATAGATTATTCAGCCATAAAGAGAAATGAAGTCCTGATACATGCTACAACATGGATGAACCTTGAAAACATTAAACTGAGTAAAATAAATCAGTCACAAAAGGAAAAATATTTTATCATCTCACTTATATGAAATGGGCAAATGTACAGAGACCAAGGCATATTAGTGGCTACTAGAGGTGGAAGGGAGGGGTAAAGGTGGAGTCACTGCTTAGAGGACACTGAGTTTCTGTTAATGATGGTGGAATAATCTGGAAAAGAATAGTGGTGATGGCTGCACAACATGATAAACATAATGTTTTTGGCAACTGTTTTGTTATATTTTTACCACAATTAAAAAAAATTAACAGCCATAAATATCACATACATCCACTAAAAAAGGGTAGTATTTACACATTGCTATTCTATCTCCCCAAATATTCTTAAAACTAGATAATATAAGGCTTTTTCTTATTTGGTTATTTTGTGATCGTGTGTTTAGTTTTTATCAATTGTTACAACTTCTACATACTAAGATCAAGCAGCATTATAGTATTCTAATTCAAGAGCAATTGAACTTGGGCCTCTAGAGGGCAGCATTCTCACAGGACAGACAACATTAACTTTCAAAAAAAAGATTCCATTGTCCAAAAAAATTTTAAGAAATGCAGGATAAACAAACTTTAGCAAGTTTCTTTCTTGTAAGATGTCTCAGAGCCTTTAATATATTGGTGTGCATTGTGAACTTCAGTAGGATGTTATTACACTATAAAAAGAGTTTCCTCAAACTTACTTTAATCATAGAACCCTTTCCCAAGGACCATCGCTAGTGACGTTCCACGGAAAGACTTTCGAGACAATCAGGACAAATTCTCTCAAGACAAGTTTTACTTCCTTTTTTATTCATGGACTTACTCTTCTTATTTTTAAATCATGTCTTTAGACATCTCCCTGTCTTCTTAGATGATTACTGAGAATGGAATAAACACACAATAGCACCCATTTATTTCTGTGGAAATCTGAAACATGAAGGATTTACTGCCTGGCTTGCTCAAAGGATAACAGCAAGGAAATAAAAAAAGAAAAAGTGGTTGGTGCTATAACGAATTAACATATGGCTCGTCCTAGCTTTAAAATCTACAGAAGAGTTGTGGTATACTTTATATATATATATCTGAACTCAGAATATTAAGCATTTGAGCTCCACTGACAATCTTTCCACAACCCACGTCAATTAAAACTGAGTTGTGTAATCTGAAGATCTGTGGTAAACCTGATGACACTTCTATAGGTCTCTATAGACAAAACTTTATTTCTAACTCCAAAGGAAAGTGTTTACTTGTGAGAGAGCCATTAAACAAGATTACTTCTTTTTTTGTTATTTCACCCAAATGATGAAACCATTTTTACAATATAGAAAGTTTTCTAGCAACAGTGGCATAAGCCATAATTTCAAATAGATTGTCTGTTCAAATGCCTTTCTCATTACTAAACATCCTTTTATCCATAAACAATGTTTGGAATTTTTTTTCTTTTAATCCTTCATGACTATGAACAAAGACTATGCAAGTAATTCTATGTAGCTCACTCCAGGATTCTTGGTTCAGAAGTCCTCTTGGAACTGCTTCTGTGACATTAGCCTTACCAAAAAGGACTCTAATCTGTAGTCTCAAGTAACTAAAATACTTTAAGCAGGTATATAACCAACTCTCAAAGGCTTAATTTCCAGGCTCAGAAGTATAGTATATAACCTACTCTCAAAGGTTTAATTTCCAATACATTTTGCATTAGCCACAGGCAACTACGGAGTACTTGAAATGTGGTTCGTTTTACTGGGGAACTGAATTTTTAATTTGATTTCAATGTAATTAATTTAATCTAAATTTAAAAACCGAAGTAATGTAAAAATATCTCCCCTCTAAAAAAAAGAGGTATTTTTTGTAGTACTACATTTCACTTTAATTACTGCACTGCATATTATAGTTTGCGTGCCAGGTGTGTGAGTCATTTCTAGTATAGTATACAAAAACATCACTGATCTAGTCAGTATCAATGATCTAACTCAGTTGGAATAATTTTTTCAATGCATCAATGTAACAGTGTAATGCATTTATGTGAGTATTTTTTTGTAAGTAACACAGGTTGCACTGATACCATATAAATCATAATTGGTAATTATATTTAAATACTTTATAATTTTGGGAAACCCTGGTGGCATACTGGTTAACAAAAAGGTCAGCAGTTTGAATCCACAAGGCACTCCTTGGAAATTCTATAGGCCAGTTCTACTCTGTCCTATAGGGTCAGTATGAGTAGGAATTGACTTGACAGCAACAGGTTTTTTGAGGTTTTATAATTTTAATTTTCACTTTATTTTATAATTTTAATATATCCTGAAAATAATACAATTACAGTGTTTTTTCTAATTCAAAAAAGAATGAAAAAAATGGACTTTTTAGAATTAATACAAAGGCTTTCTACCCATGTAGAATCAAGGGGAAACATAGAAGCGAGTACTACCACCAATACAGTAACGGAAAAAGAGACAGAAGAAACTATGTCACAAATTCTACAATGAATGGCAACTGCAACTGGCTGCTAAAGAGCAAAATTAAAAAGCAGTTGCATGAAAAAGTTTTAAAAAATAATAAAAGGGACAATATTAAGAGCCATTTTCAGTAAATACATAGTTAATTTTATAAGAAGTCCTCTACAGTCAAAAGACAAGCAACAAAATTAGTCACTTGCAATCAGAATTAAAACTCCAGCAAAAATTTTTAAATAATTTTTAATGGGATCTGGACTTACACTTCTGGGTTCCTGCACATGCACAAGCACACACATACACACACAATCTAAAGAGACAGTAATGCAACATTTTCAATTATGAAAACATTTTAAGAAAATTATATTTCACAAAAAGTGGAAGACTTTCAATTAAGTAACCAAACAACTACCCATTGTATAGAAAACTTTTCTAATAATATCAAAATCAATAGATTAACAAGTTCAAAACTGTCTTCTAGCTTTAGATAAGCCATATAGTAAAAGAGAGGTAAGTCACGGGCCTACTCAACAGCAGCGAACAACAAAAACAGACTAATGAATGTTTTAGGTACATTCTGTTTGAAAGAACTTTCAAATTTAAGAAGAAAAAATATCAATATGCAGCTTAAGAAAATCAAACTTGTGTAGACATTTTTTAATCTTTTACATCTCTCAAAGAATTTCAGCTACATATGAAAAAGTAGTCTCCATCACAACAATCAGTACTCCAGCTATGTTAGGGCAAAAATCCAGATTTATTGGAACTATAAAAGAAGAAACTAATGTTTCTCTTACTGCTTTGTTCCACTGTATGACACATATTGAAGATATCTGTGCTCCATTTTCTGAAGCAGACTATGAGAAAAGTCACTGACAGAGTTGCTAAAATCTTTCAGTACTGCAGGGCAGTGAATTACTTAATATGGCCCTTCTAGCCAAAGTCTTCATAACTTCCGCCAAACGATGAGTTCGAACTATGAAAATGAGGTGCTCGTGGCCAACCAAGGGAATTGGACAGGTTGCTGATAATGTGAATAAAATGCATGGAACCCTTGTGGGGTGGGACCATGAAAATAAGGTGTTTGGAACCCAAATGATGGAATTGGTCAGTTTTGCCATATCACTAGGCTTAAAATGAGCCACCCCAGAGGTGGACATTGGAGACCTAATGATCAAAAAGAAGAGAGACAGGAGCAGAGCACATCCTTTGGACTCAAGACCCCTGCACTGAGAACCTCCTCAACCCAGGAGACAGAAAGGTGTAGCACCAGAGACGTCGAAAGACGGCAAGAAGCAGCGGCAGAGAAAGCAGCAAATGCAGCAGAACCAGGAGACCAGCAAGAGACAGCGCGGCTGGCCACAGCAAGAAAGCTGAGCGCCTTTGGGCAGGAGGCTTGTCGGTGGAATAGGGTGCCTCCAGGCACTTGGTGGAGCTAGGTTTGCTGACCCAGGGAGTACCTTCAGGCTGAGGCTTACTGGTGAGTGGGGTGCCTCTGGGCACTTTGCAACACTTGCCCAAGCAGGGCAGAGGCCAGGCTGAGGGCCAGAGAAAGACCTGAGTGTGGGCACAGCTGAGAAGAGGCTGTCCTGATCGAAGTACTGTATCCTGAGCGTTCCTGAACCTGAACTGTAACCTGTTACTTCCCTAATAAACTCCAAAATTGTGATATGGTTGAGTTTTTTTGGGGCAACTGCAACAAATTATCAAACCCAGCAGAGTAGAGAGTGAATGGGAGGAACCCTTGGAGTGAGAATTGGTAAAAAGGTTGGCAAGAGTAGGTATTCTGAGCTCTGCCTCATAGGAATCAGCCTTGGGCCATTGATGCTGATAATGAACAACACTGTGAAGGAAGAAAAGGTCCGATGGCACCCCCAAGCCATTTTTACAAGTATGTACATGCAAATGATATAAATTATACCCAGTTTTTAAAAGTGTTAAAAAAAAGACGATAATACGTTTAGCGATCTTGTGTTTTCTGTTCATTGGTTGAGTCATGGAAGAGTTTTACGAAAATTTACTGAACTGCTTCTTAACTTTGATTCAAAAAGGAATGCTTCTCAATATTCAATAACCAAAGACAAAAATGGAAGTATGCTTTGTTTCTCACCAATAATCCAACTGCATATGAATAAGCTCAATTTGAAACACCAAAGAAAGGACAAGTTTCTTTTTGATCATGGGAACTAATGTTAAAATTGAGTATTTTCATAATACAAATGAATCATAAACACTTTTATACTCTTTTCTTACATGAATCAATATGCAGATAACTTAATTAGAATTGATATGCAAATTGGCTACAAAATGACAAATAGTAGAAGAACTTTGTTGATATTGATAGAGTTGCTTTTCAACTTTTGCAATATCCCTTTGATTTTGATGTTAATAATACTGAGTCAACAAAAGAGAGAATCTGCTTAATTTAGGTAAATGCAAAATCAGAAGGCATAATAAGACTGTGTGGATCATAAATTATGGATAACACTGCAAAGAATGGGAATTCCAGAACACTTAATTGTGCTTATGAGGAACGAGTACAGAGACCAAGACGCAGGCGTTCAACAGAGCAAGCAGATATTGCGTTGGTAAAAATCAGGAAAGGTGTTGTATCCTTTCACCACACTTATTCAATCTGTATGCTGAACAAATAATCCCAGAAGCTGGACTATATGAAGAAGAATGCAGCAACAGAATTGGAAGAAGACTCATTAACAACCGGTGTTACGCAGATGACACAACTTTGCTTCCTGAAAGCGAAGAGGAATTAAAGCACTTACTGATGAAGATCAGACTACAGTCTTCAGTATGGACTCCACCTCAACATAAAGAAAATAAAAATCTTCACAACTGGGCCAATCAGCAACATCACGATAATGAAGAAAATACTCCAAGTTGTCAAAGATTCCATTTTACTCGGAAGCATGGAAGCAGCATGCCCATAGAAGCAGCAATCAAGAAATCAAATGACATACTGCATTGGGCAAATCTGCTGCAGTTTACAGTGCTTACAAAAACAAAGCGTTAAATAACAAAGATGTGGTGCCGGGGCCAAGATGGTGGAGTAGTCAGACGCTTCTGGTGGACCCTCTTATAACAAAGACCCAAAAAAACAAGCCATTTGATTATATATGGCAATCTGGGAGCCCTGAACATCTAAGGCAGAAGTGAGGAACCGGACTGAGTGGTAGGGGGAGGGAGAGACAGTTCAGAAGCAGCGAGGAGTTGCCAGACTTGACCCATGAAAGCCTGAGCCCTTCAGGCCTGATCAGCTCAGGGGTGACCGGTGAGGCAGGCAAGCAGCCAAGCTCAGGAGGCATGTTTTCTGCACTGGGAGAGACCCAGCTGCTGAGAATCTACACCGCCACCCAGAACCAGTGAGAAGCAGCCCTCGATCTGGCGAAAGATAAGTGATTGCACACAGCCTACCACAAGGATCAAAAACACCCGCTTTAGGGAAAAACCTCTCTCCCATTTACCTCCCCAATCCCTGCTCTACACTGGGTCCCGGACCAGCTTCAGCAATTGTCAAGTCCCCTGGCCCAGAAGTAGGATCCGACACACGCCCGGAGCCATTCTCCCTACCTTGAAGAGTGAACAAATTAACAAACGGAAAAAAATAAACTGCCGGCTCCCCTAAGGCAGGAACCCAGAGTAGGCACAGCTCCTTTGCCGAGGCAAAGGCCTAATGGATCCACAGACTTTGAGCGCCTTTCCCCCTGCACAGACTTGTGTGGGCCCATCTCAACAGCATAGGCCCTCACCACCGCAGTACAACAGGGTATATACTGGACCCTAACTTCAACTGTTTCAGCAGGTTCTTGACATTTGACACTGCTGTCCATTAAGCAGGATCTTCAACTACCCACATCAGGGGCCTGAGGACTGATGGCTCTACCCATGCCACCTAGCCACCTACGATACGGGGCAATGCATAAGAGGTCCCCCAGTCCTTACAGCCAACAGCATTAGATGCTCATAGTCCAGCTGGAAAACCCACCCACCTATGCAACCTAGGGAACAGGGACACACCTTCCTCCTGGACACTCAGCGGCTGCCGTCAGCCCCCTGCCTTGTTCAGAGTGTGTCCCCCTGATGCAGCCAGATGCCTGTGCCTACACCAATCACCCATGCCTGCCTAGGACTGTAAGAGCCTACACCACATACTTGGTGGCTATCTACCTGGGTACCTGAGCTCAATCCATACAGGAGTGGGCAGACTCCTGAGCTCACATAACTAGGAACAGATCTAACCACCTGGTGCCAGGACATTAGAGCTTCAAAGGTGCAAATAATCAAACTAGCTCATACAAGCAGCCTATTTGGGCATATCAAAACAAAACAAGAGGCTAGGACACAGTAAGCAAACATAAAATAAATATAATAACTTACTGATGGCTCGAAGACAACAGTCAATATCAAATCACATGAAGAGGAAATCCATGATGGCTTCAATAAGCTCCCAAAATAGAGAATACAGAAATTTTCCAGAGGAGGAAAATTTCTTGGAATTAGCAGATGCAGAATACAAAAGATTAATATGCAGAACTCTTCAAGAAATTAGGAAGAAAATTAAGCAAAATGCAGAACACACAATAGAGGAAATTAAAAAGATTAGAGAAGAGCATAAGGACAAATTTAACAGGCTGCAAGAATCCATAGAGAGACAGCAATCAGAAATCCAGCAGATTAACAACAACATTTCAGAATTAGACAACTCCACAGGAAGTCAAAGGAGCAGAACTGAGGCAATGGAAGTCAGAACTAGTGAGACTGAAGATAAAGCACTTATAGCCAACAACATTAGATGCTCATAGTCCAGCTGCAAAACTATTTATTTGAGGAAATTATTTAAGGAAAAATTATTTGAGGAAAAATCAGATAAAAGGATTAAAAAAAAAAAATGAAGAAACCCTAAGAATTATGTGGGACTCTATCAAGAAGAATAACCTATGAGTGACTGGAGTACCAGAACAGGAGGGGATAACAGAAAATACAGAGAGAATTGTTGAAGACTTGTTGGCAGAAAACTTCCCTGATATCATAAAAGATGCCAAGATATCTATCCAAGATGCTCATCGAACCCCACATAAGGCAGATCCCAAAAGAAAGTCATCAAAACATATTATAATCAAACTTGCCAAAACCAAAGACAAAGAGAATTTTAAGAGCGTCTAGGGATAAAAGTCATCTACAAAGGAAAGTCAATAAGAATAAACTCGGACTACTCAGTAGAAACCATGCAGGCAAGAAGACAATGGGATGACATATATAAAGCTCTGAAGGAAAAAAACTGCCAGCCAAGAATTATATATCCAGCAAAATTGTCTCTTAACTATGATGGTGAAATTAGGGCATTTCCATATAAGCAGAAGTTTAGGGAATTTGCAAAAACCAAACCAAAATTATAAGAAATACTAATGGGAGTCTTCCGGTTAGAAAATCAGTGACATCAGATAACAACCCAAGACTAGAACACAGGACAGAGCAACCAGATTATCAACCCAGATAGGGAAGTCATAAAAGTAAATCAAAGCTAAAACACTGAAAATAGGGAAACAGATGTCAATATGTAAAAGATGACAACAATAAAACAAAACAAGAGGGACTTAAAATGTAGACATAGATTTTTCATATAGAGAGGAAGGCAAGGCAATATAAAGAAAAAAAAGACCGGTATAAACTTAGAAAAATAGGAGTAAATATCAAGGTAACCACAAAGGAAACTAACAATCCTGAAAGTCAACATAAAAAATTATAAAAATATACTCAGCAAACACAAAATCAACAACAACGAAGAAGATGAAAAGAAAATACATAAAGAAAAATGACTCAGCACAGAAAATTAAGCGGAACAAAGAAACTGTGAACAACACACAAACAAAGACATCAAAATGACAGCACTAAACTCATACCTATCAATAATTACGCTGAATGTAAATGGAGGAAATGCACCAGTAAAGAGACAGAGAGAGGCAGATTTGATTTAAAAAAAAAAAAAAAAATACGATCCTTCTATATGCTGCCTACAAGAGACACAGCTTAGATTTAAAGACACAAACTAAAATTCAAAGGATGGAAAAAAATATATCAAGCAAACAACACTCAAAAAAGAGCAGGAGTGGCAACATTAATCTCTGACAGAGTAAAATCCACCACAAAGGATAAGGAAGAACACTATATAACAATTAAAGGGTCAACACACCAGGAGGACATAACTGTAATAAATATTTACAGACCGAACGACAGGGCTCCAAAATACATAAACAAACTCTGACAGCACTGAACAGAGAGGTACACAGCTCCACAATAGTAATAAGAGACTTCAACACACCACTTTCGGTGAAGGATAGAACATCCAGAAAGAAGCTCAACAAACACGGAAAAGCTAAATGCTACAATCAACCAAATTGATCTCATACACATATACCGAACACTCCACCCAACAGCAGCCAAGTATACTTTCTTTTCCAATGCACATGGAACATTCCCCAGAATAGGCCATGTATTAGGCCATAAAGCAAGCCTTAATAAAATCCAAAGCACTGAAGTATTACAAAGCATCTTTTCTGAATATAAAGTCATAAAAGTAGAAATCAACAACTCAAAAAGCAAAGAAAAAAAACCAAACACATGGAAACTGAACAACACCTTGCTCAAGAACTACTGGGTTATAGAAGAAATTAAGGATGGAATAAAGAAATTCATAGAATCAAACAAGAATGAAAACACATCCTACCAGAACCTTTGGGACACAGCAAAATCAGTGCTCAGAGGTCACTTTATAGCAATAAATGCACACATCTAAAAAGAAGGGCCATAATCAAAACATTAACCCTACTACTGGAACGGGTAGAAAGAGAACAGCAAAAGAAGCCCTCAGGTGCCAGAAGAAAGGAAAAAAATAAGAATTAGAGAAGAATTAAATGAAACAGAGAAAAAAAAACAATTGAAAGAGTTAACAAGAACAAAAGCTGGTTCTTTGAAAAGATCAACAAAACTGATAAACCATTGGCCAAACTGACAAAAGAAAAACAGGAAAGGAAGTACATAACCCATATAAGAAATGACATGGGTGATATCACAACAGACCCAAATGAAATTTAAAAAAATCATAACAGAATATCATAAAAATTGTACTCTAACAAATTTGAAAACCTAGAGGAAATGGACAAATTTCTAGAAACTCACTACCTACCTAAACTCACACAAACAAAGGCAGAACAACTAAATAAATCCATAACAAAAGAAGAGACTGAAAAGGTAATTTAAAAACTCCCAACCAAAAAAAGCACTGGCTCTTTGCCTATGTATATTTTCACCAAAAAAAAAAAAAAAAGGTAAAGAAGGGAGACATGTCGTGGGGTTGTTAATAAATATCATAAAACAATATTGTACTACTGTTTCATGAGAAACTATTTGTTCTGTAAACCTTCACCTGAAGTACAATTTAAAAAAAAAAAGCACTGGCCCGGATGGCTTCACTGGAGAATTCTACCAAATTTCAGAGAAGAGTTAACACCACTTCTGCTAAAGGTATATCAGAGCATAGAAAAGGATGGAATACTCCCAAACTCATTCTATGAAGCCAGCATAACCCTGATACAAAAACCAGGTAAAGACACCACAAAAAAAGAAAATTACAGACCAATATCCGTCATGAACATTGATGCAAAAATCCTCAACAAAATTCTAGCCAATAGAACTCAACAACATATCAAAAAAATAATTCCCCATGATCAAGTGGGATTTATACCAGGTATGCAGGGATGGTTCATCATTACAAAAACAATCAATGTACTCCATCACACAAATAAAACAAAAGACAAGAACCACATGATCTTATCAATCGATGCAGAAAAGGCATTTTACAAAGTCCAACACCCTTTCATGATAAAAAGTCTCAGAAAAATAGGAATAGAAGGGAAATTCCTCAGTATAATTAAGGGCATTTATACAAAGCCAACAGCCAACATCATCCTAAATGGAGAGACTTTGAAAGCATTCCCCTTGAGAACAGGAACCAGACAAGGATGCCCTTTATCACCACTCTTATTCAACATTGTGCTAGAGGTTCTAGCCAGAGCAATTAGGCTAGAAAAAGAGATAAAGGGCATCCAAATTGGTAGGGAAGAAATCAAAGTATCTCTATTTGCAGATGATATGATCTTATACACAGAAAACCCCAACGAATCCACAAGAAAACTACTGGAACTAATAGAAGATTTCAGCAAAGTTTCAGGATATAAGAGAAACATACAAAAATCAGCTGAATTCCTTTACACCAACAAACAGAACCTCGAAGAGGAAATCACCAAATCAATACCATTTACAATAGCCTCCAAGAAGATAAAATACTTAGGAATAAAACTAACCACAGGCGTAAAAGATTTATATAATGAAAACTATAGGACACTACTGCCAAGAAACCAAAACAACCTGCATAACTAGAAAAACATACTTACTCATGGATAGGTAGACTCAACGTTTTGAAAATGTCAATTCTACCCAAAGCGATCCACAGATACAACGTAATCCCAATCCAAATTCCACCAGCATTTTTTAATGAGATGGAGAAACAAATCACCAACTTCATACGGAAAGGGAAGAGGCCTTGAATAACTAAAGTATTACTCAAGAAGAAGAACAAAGTGGGAGGCTCCACACTACCTGATCTTAGAACCTACTGTACCGCCACAGTAGTCAGAACAGCCTGGTACTGGTACAACAACAGAAACACAGACCAATGGAACAGAATTGAGAATCCAGATGTAAAATCACCCACCTATGAGCAGCTGATATCTGACAAAGGCCCAAAATCCATTAATTGGGGAAAAGACCGTCTCTTTAACAAATGGTGCTGGCATAACTGGATATCCACCTGCAAAAAAATGAAACAAGACCCATACCTCACACCATGCACAAAAACTAACTCAAAATGGATCAAAGACTTAAATATTAAATAAAAAACGATAAAGATCATGGAAGAAAAAATAAGGACTAATACATGGCATAAACACAACATGAGCCATAAATATCAATGCACAAGCACCAGAAGAAAGACTAGATAAATGGGAGCTCCTAAAACTCAAACACGTATGCTCATCAAAGGACTTCAACAAGAGAGTCAAAAGACAACCTACAAACTGGGAAAAAATTTTTGGCTACGACAAATCCGGTCAGCATCTAATCTCTAAAATCTACAAGATACTGTAAAACCTCAACAATAAAAAGACAAATAACCCAATTAAAAAATGGGCAAAGGATATGAACAGGCACTTCACCAAAGAAGGTATCCAGGAGGCTAAGAGGCACATGAAGAAATGCTCATGAGAATAGCAGCACAACTGGAAGAGCGTAGTCAATGTCACTGACCAGTGCATGTAGAAATTTTCGGAATGGTGTATCTTTGGCTATGTGTATTTTCACCAAAAAAAAAAAAAGGTTGAGAAGTTAGAGGGTTGACATGTTGTGGGGTTGTTAACCAATGTCATAAAACAATATGTGTACTACTGTTTCATGAGAAACTATTTGTTCTGTAAAGCCTTCACCTGAAGTAGAATAAAAAAAAAAAAAAAGAAAGAAATGCTCATGACCATTAGCCATTAGAGAAATGCAGATCAAAACTACAATGAGATACCATCTCACCCCAACAACGCTAGCACTAATCCAAAAAACACAAAATTATAAATGCTGGGGAGGCTGTGGAGAGACTGGAACACTTACACACCATTGGTGGGAATGTAATATGGTACAACTACTTTGGAAATCGATTTGGCGCTTCCTTAAAAAGCTAGAAATAGAAGTACCATTCGATCCGGCTATCCTGCTCCTTGGAATATATCCTAGAGAAATAAGAGCTGTCACACGAATAGATATATGCACACCCATGTTCACTGCAGCACTGTTCATAATAGCAAAAAGATGGAAACAACCTAGATGCCCATCAACAGATGAACGGATACACAAATTATGGTATATCCAACCAATGGAATAGTACGCAACGATAAAGAACAATGACGAAGCCGTGAAACATCTTATAACATGGAGAAAGCTGGAGGTCATTATACTCAGTGAATTCAGTCAGTCACAGAAGGACAATTATTGTATAACACTACTATAAGAACTCAAGAAAAGGTTTAACACAGAAGAAAACATTCTTTGATGGTTACAAGGGTGGTGAGGGAGGGTGAGGGTTATTTACTAACTAGATAGTAGATAAGAATCATCTTAGGTGAAGGCAAGGACAGCATATACTACAAGGGAAATCAGCACAACTGGACTAAACCAAAGCTAAGAAATTTCCTGAATACAATCAAACACTTTGAGGGACAGAGTAGCAGGGACAGGCGTCTGGGGACCATGCTTTCAGGGGACATCTAGATCAACTGAAATAACAAAGCTTATTAAGGAAATGTTCTGTATCCTACTTTGGTGAGTGGCATCTGGGGTCTTAAAAGCTTGCAAGCGGCCATCAATTGGTCCCAACCAATGGAGAATGAAGAACACCAAAGACACAAGGAAAGTAGTAGCCCAAGAGACAGAAAGGGCCACGTAAACCAGAGACTTCATCAGCCTGAGACCAGAAGAACTAGATGGTGCCCAGCTACCATCAATGACCACCCTGACAGGGAACACAACAGAAAGTCCCTGATGGAGCAGGAGAAAGGTGGGATGCAGAACTCAAATTCTAGTAAGAAGACCAGACTTAACGGTCTGACTGAGAGTGGAGGAACCCCGGACAGCATGGCCCCTGGATCCTCTATCAGCCCAGAACTAAAATAATTTCCAAGGCCAACTCTTCAGATGGCGATTGGACTGGACTATGGGACATAAAGTGATACTTGTGAGGAGTGTGCCTCTTAGCTCAAGTAGATACAAGAGATTAAATGGGCAGCTTCTGTCCGGAGGCGAGATGGGAAGGCAGAGACGGTTAGGAGCTCGTTGAACAGACATGGGGAATCAGGGGTGGAAAGGAGGAGTGTGCTGTCACAGTATGGGAAGAGAAATTAGAGTCACATAACAATATATGTATAAATTTTTGTACGGGAGAAAATAAAAAAATACCTCCCCCCGCCCCCAAAAAAACAAAGATGTCACTTTGACAACTAAGATGTGCCTGACCCAAGCCATGGTATTTTCAATCGCCTCATATGCCTGCGAAAGCTAGACAATGAATAAAGAAGACCGAAGAAGAACTGATGCCTTTGAATTATGGTGCTGGTGAAGAATACTGAATATACCATGAACAACTAGAAAATCATACAAATCTGTCTTGGAAGTATAGCCAGAATGCTCCTTGGAAGCGAGGATGGCGAGACTTTGTCTCATGCACTTTGGACATGTTATTATCAAGAAGGATCAGTCCCTGGAGAAGGACATCATGCTTGCTAAAGTAAAAAACCACACCAAATCCACTGCCATTGAGTCAATTTTGACTGAAAGTGATTCTAAAGGACAGAGTTAGAACTGCCCCATATGGTTTCCCAGGAGCAGCTGGTGGCTTCGAACTGTCAACCTTTTGGGAAGCAGCCATAGCTCTTAATCACTGTGCCACCAGGGCTCCTGGTGAAGTTGAGGGTTAGCAAAAAAGAGGAAGACACTCAACGAGACAGACTGGCACAGCAACAATGAGGTCAAACAGAGCAACAATTGTGAGCATGGCGCAGGACTGGGCGGTTGTACGTAGGATTGCTACGAGTCAGAACCGACTCAACAGCACCTAACAACAACAAGATAAAAGCAGTTTTGAAATTGATAAGCTTTTGTTTTCAAAGTCTAATCAATTCTACTAAAAAAAAAAAAAAAGCATGAATATTGCAGTTTTATCAATTTAGATGCAAATATTAAAGAAAATGATTTTCTGGTACTTCATTCAGCTCTTAGAAAACTTGTGTATAGAACAACTTAGGTATGTGAATCTACTGTTTCAACCACAAATTCTATGAAATCTAAATGAAAATCGAGTATTTTTGCTGAAACTTCAGTGTCCAAAGTGAGACATAAAACATCCACCACATTTCAAAGACTCGGTTAAAAAAATGTGTGCACATATAGAGATATATACATACATACGTATGTATGTGTATATATAAAGGAACGATGGTTACAGAATGGTTAAGCGCTCAGCTGCTAACCAAAAAGTCAGCGTCTCAAACTCACCAGCTGCTTGCTCCAGAGGAGAAAGATGTGGTAGTTTTGATTACAGACTGATTACGGAAAGATTAAAGCCTTGGAAACCCTATGGGGCAGTTCTACTCTATCCTATAGGATCGGTATGAGTCAGAACCTACTCCACGGCAATTGGTTTCAGGTTTTCTCTTTTTAGATGTATATATCTAATACCTCAATTTTTATACTTGTTAAATGATAAAATAATATTTTGCATATATTAGATTAAGTAAGCCACATAACTGGAGTCCCTGGGGGGCACAAATGGTTAAGCACCAGACCATTAACAGAAAGGCTGGTGGCTCAAACCTACTCAGAGGTGCCTCATAAGGCAGGCCTGGTGATCTGCCTCCAAAGAGTTGAAAATCCTATGGAGCAGTTCTACTGTGTGCACTTGGGGTTGCCATGAGTTGGAACCAACCTGACGGCAACTAACGAAAACAAGCCATATTATTAGACTTATTTTCACCTGTTTCCTTTTATTTTTTTAATGAAGTTATGAGAAATTTTTAAATTACATGTGTAGCAAAATTATCTTCCTATTGAGTAGGACTCTTCTAGACAAAATAAACTCTAAAGATGAACAAAATTAAATTATTGCAAAAGAATATATTCTTAATCGTTGAAATGGCAAATGTTTTGTTATATACCTTCTCCTCACTTATCAACTATCTAGTTATCTGACATTTTGCATCTACAACAATAGTAAAAAATCTATCACTCAACTATTCTGAGCATTAGCAACGTATGTCTGGCAGTAACGAACGCCGAGGTGCGAGGTAAGAGTAATGCTGGCTTTGATGGTTAAGGTCATGTATCAACTGGCTGGGCCCTGCTTTCCAGTGGTTTGGCAGTTATGCAGTGATGTAAAAGTTGGCAGTTATGTAATGATGTAGTCATCCTCCATTTTTTATGTGATGTGGTTGTCCTCCATTTTCGCATAACACTAAGTTTGCATAACAACCTGGTCTTTGAAACCTAACCATGTCGATAAGTGAGGAAAGGGTGTATACAGTTTACCACAATAAAAAAAAAAAAAAAAAAAAGAGTATATTCTTTAGAACATCACTATCAACTACTAAAAAATCACTCTGGAATGAAGTTTTCACATTTCTATAGCCCATCATGCAATATGCACAATATACGCTGAACAAGTTTCAGCATCAGAATTTAAATAAGCATCTGCTCAAGGAGGATTTGGTGAAACATTGTTTTGCAGCATTTGCAGATCGAAGAGTAAAAAAATACAGAAGAGGGCAAACTTCAGTGTTATAACAGTTTAAGTGCTACTGTTGGGTGCTGTCAAGTCAATGTTCAACTCACAGCAACCCTATGTGACAGAGCACAACTGTCCCATCAGGTTTCCTAGGTTGTAATCTTTACACAAGCAGATCACCATGTCTTTCTCCCTCAGAGTCACCGGGTGGGTTCAAACTGCCAACCTTCCCATTAGCAGCTGAGCTCTTAACTGTTGCACCCGCAGGGCTCCTTAGTATTTTAAGTAGTCTTTTATAAAACCTAAAACGGGAGAACATTCCTCTAGGAAACTAGCTGCAGAGTACAACAGCAATACATTACATAAAGATAAGCAGAGTAATAAAATTAGGTGCTTATTAAGAACAAATGTGCATGTTATACAAAAACAAAAAGTGATACTTTATAGGATAAACATTCCAATTTTGCTGCAACAGGGATAATATGTCAACTTTTTGCAAATTCAAAATCAACTAACACCAATTAAACTACTGTGTGTCAATCAACATGCTATAAAAAATGTGTAAAAATGAATAAAAAATTTTTACAGAGCTTATTTTACAACACTTTTCTTTAAAATATCTCAATACCACTAAAAGCTAGGTAAAACAGGTAGTGTAACTAAGCAGACGGATAAACTGGCACACTATTCCCTACCTCCAAACAATCTGAAGCATTTTATAGGAAATGCATGCAGCAGTACTTCTCAAACTTTCACATGCATCAGAATCACCTGGAGGGCTTGTTAAAATAGACTGCTATGTCTGGTCAGGTCCCAAGAAGTTTGCATTTCTAACCAGTTCCAAAGTAAAGCTGATGCTACTACAGGTAGGGAACCACACTTTGAGAAGCACTGGTAAAGACAATTTACAGATAAATTCAAAATAACATCAAGATAAATTAGTAGGCAGTTTAAGTGGATTCTGTGGGGCAGAAACAACATAATCTAAGTACATGGGGCTCTAATGCCTTGGTTAGTTAAAAGTTCAAATACCCAAAAACTGAGTTTATATGTCCTTCAAATAATGCTCCACATTTTTATAGTCTGTGTTATACTCTGTGACAGGGACCTAAAGTATACTGTACATTAAGAGCAAACGCATGTCTTAGAAAGACTGAAGCCTTTTGTAGACACTGTGCAACCTAATCAAAATTTAATCATAATCCTTTGCATGACCATTAGGACATACGGTATCCCACCTACTTTTTCTGGCTCTCGGGTTTTTCAGGACTCTACTTTTCCCACTAAAAGTATTTGCTGGCCTCCAATGGGGACTTGTGTAACGGTGAAAGGCAAAAAAAAAAACACATTCAATAACAAAATAGCTGGGGAATGAGCCTTAAATGTGAGGTAGTGCATCCAGGAAGTGTGACTAGGTAAAAAAATTTTTTTTTTTTTTTTTTTTTTGTTCCCCTAGATAAACCTTGTAAGCATATTTATGGTTTCCTGTGTGATAGTTACAGAGCCCTGGTGGACTTGGGTGTTTTTTTTTTTTTTTTTTTTTTTTTTTTGGTGTGTGTGTGTGTGTGTGTGTGTGTGTGTCGTATTTGGAAAACCAGAGGTTCCCCATGTAACCTAATGGAGGGTGTTACACAATACATTCAGCAACCAAGGTCTATTGGGAAAGACAGGTGCCCAGCTATCACAGCACCTGAGAACCTTAAGTTCTTTGGAAACTATGTATTCCCAAATAATATTTCTCAAAATATTACAAACCAAAAATTTAAACACACTCCATGACTCAGCATGCTTCCATTAATGAAAACACATACATGGTATAAAAAAAAAATTCAAAGCAGAAAATAATAGGGTCTTGAAAGGGTTTTTAAAGATGGCCAACCCACCTTCCACAGGGGAGTGAACCAAAAGTACCTAAGGCAAAGTCAAGGCTGTTTCTTAAGAAAAAAAATTGTCAGACTACAACACTAAATTAATGAGGAATATAAACATTTCTATACTACACAGCATTGGAAAAAAGCTTTTGGGAAAGTTTTTAAATTGTTATTATCAAATATCAGACAAAACAAATTATTTCAATTGTGCTCCCATGAAATAACATATCTGGCACAATGTAACTTGTAAAGAAATTCTCCAGGATTAATCGGTACAAAATGAGTCTGCTGGGAAATAAACACAGAGTCCAGGGGAAAAAAATGACTGGATATAAAACAATTTCTCTACAGCAGAGATATATGTCAAGATCATCCAAAGTGGTCTTACAACAGAAAGGTTTTTAAAAGCTGGTGAGATATGAGTACTAAAAAAAACAAGTAAGAATTCCAATCTTCAATAAAAAGAACCAAGATTCCTTGGCAAAATGGCTGATTTTGGACTGGGACAGGGAAGTACAAGATGAGCTAGAACATCTTGTGGTGTAAAAAAGTAAGGAAGACATGTCAAAAGGACTCATTTGTTCCTGTAAAATATCAGCCTCAGTAGCCCAGGTCTGCAGAATCTCCAGTCCAGGAAGGGCCTGTTACAAGCCACATACTCAGGCAACTGAGCTGTGATTTCAACTGAGACCTCCTATACTCCTTCCTGCGGTCTCTAAAGTAAGAAGAACAGGAAAGGCAAGGGGGAGCAGAAAAGTTTGTTAAATACACACATTAAAGAAACATTCTCAACCTTCACAAAAGGGTGGTACGTACACAAAGATGTTTGTTGCAATATTTTTTATATTGACAAAAAACTGAGAACAGCCTAAAAGCCCAGTAGTTAAATTATACTTCACTGTTTTGCTGGAAAAGTTAGAATAATTAGTGTTCAATAAACATTAAGTTATAAAGAGGGAATGGCTTTCCTGCAAAACTTCACTCAGAACTAACAAAAAATTTTCATCCCTAAAGGACTCACTTTTCAAGTAAGTTGTGTAAGTATATTTGAGGCACTAAATCTGTGGAAATATAATTGCTGATTCAAAAGGCATAAGTACTTTATTCTGATAGAGACTGTCAAATCAGCCTCCAAAAACACTGCATCAGTATACACTCCCAACAACAATATATAAGGGTAACTTTTCCCCACATATTCAATCCTGGGTATTATCTTTTTATGTTTCACTGTTTTAATAAACCAAAACCAAACCAAACCTACTGCCGTCGACTCCAACTCATACTGTTTTAATAGCAAGCCGAAAAAGGGGGAGAGAGGGGTGTGAAACAGGACCTTCCAGCCACAGGTCAAGTCTAAAATGGGGCTAGGGCAGAACTTGACTTTTCATAACTAAAAAATATTGACAAAGTTATGAGATTGATCCAAGATGATGTTAAGGGGCAATAAAAGAAAAATTAAATGTTTAAAGGCAGTTATTGGAAAAAAGTAAACTTTTATTGAGTTCAGTCTATTTAATGAAAGAATTAACCTTACTTAGGACCATAGCCTTATAGGACAACTAGGTCAACTGGAATAACTTAGCTCATAAAGATAATGTTCCACATTTTAGTTTGATGAGTGGAGTCTGAGGTCTCAGAAGCTTTCAAGTGGTCATCTAAGACACAAAACTACTGGTCTCTTCCCATCTGGACCAGCGGAGAGTGAAGAAAACCAAAAACTCGAGGAAGAAATTAGTCCACAGGACTAATGGTCCATATGAAATACAGCCTCTTCTAGCCTAAGACCAGAAGAACTAGATAGTGTCCAGCTACCACCAACAACCATACTGACCAAGAACACAACAGAAGGTCCCGGTTAGAAAGGGAGAAAAATGCAGAAAACTCAAATTCATAAAAAAGACCAGGCTTACTGGACTGATAGAGACTAGAGGGACCCCTGAGAATATCGCCCTAAGATACATTTTTAACCTGGAACTGAAGCCACTCCCGGAGGTCACCTTTCAGCCAAATAATAGATTGGCCTATAAAATAAACAACAACACCCGTGAGGAATGTGCTCCTTTCAACAGTCAACTATAGGAGATTCAATAGTCAACATTTACCCAAAAGCACAGATGAGAAGGCAAGGAGTGACAGGAAAACTGCAGGGATGGAGACGGGGCAGGCAGGGTAGAAATGGTGAAGAGTGCTGACACATTACAGGATTGTAACTAAAGTTATGGAACTATATGTGTATGAACTGTTGAATGGGAATCTAATTTGCTATATAAACTTTCACCTAAAGCATAATATTAAAAAAAAAAAAGAATTAACCTTAAAGAATCTTTTTATGTTTTAATTTTTAAATTAAATCTTATGCAAAGAGTAAAGCAAGGAATAGTTTTTACCCAGATGACTAGTTGTCACAAGATAAATCACCAAATCATCCATCTTTCCCCACCAATTTAAAATGCTGTCTTTGATACATATTAAATATATATATTTGGATCTTTCTCTAAATATTCATTTTAAATCCATTCTAGAGTGTTTTATTTACTGTCATTTCATGATACTTTTAATAACGAAATTAGTTTGAAAATTAAAAGCACATTTAGAAGCTTCAGAAGGCAAAACTTCTTAACAAAGTGATCCAGAAAACAAATTTAGGATTCTATTATTTATCTCTGAAAAGAAGTTGGCATGACTTTATTCCTTTTGCTCATCAAATGCAATATAGGTACAACAAAAAAGGAGCTTATTTAATAGAATCAGTGTTAGCAGCCTGGCCTCCATTTTACTAGTGGCACATCCATAGACAATTACTTAAAATTTCTGATCCTTATCAATGTGATTTTAAAAAAAAAAAAAATTTCTGATCCTCCATTTTTTTCATTTATAAACAATGCCCAAAAAATCCAGGTTTTCATTTCTCATTTATATTCCCTCATCTCTTTTTCTAGGAAGCCCTGGGTGGCACAAACAATTAAGCGCTTGACTATTAACTGAAAGGTTGGCAGTTCGAACCCCCCACAGGCACCTCAGGCCTGGCAATCTGCATCCAAAAGGTCACAGCCTTGAAAACCATGAGTCTGAATCAACCCAACAGCACCTAACAACAACAAAGGCATTCTCAAAATATTTAAGTATATGTAAAAATTAAATTATTGCTGTTGTCAGATGCTGTCGAATCAATTTTCGACTCACAGCAACCCCATGTGTAAGAGCAGAACTGCCCCATTAAGGTTTTCTAGGCTGTAATCTTTACAGAAGCAGATCGCCAGGTCTTTCTCCCACGAAGCCTCTGGGTGGGTTCTAACTGCCAGTGGTTAATCAGCCAAGTGCTTAACTGTAGCACCACCAGAGCTCCTTAAAAATAAAACAGATATGTCAAAAGGAGAAAAAGACTGCCTCCATTTGGATAAGGGGGGGAAAAACTGAAGGCTTAGAAAAAACAAACTACTGATAAACTGATACTGTTAACCAGAAAATGAGTAATGTGAGTGAATACCATGTATCAAAGACTGACTCAAAGAGATCCTTTCTCACATTTTATTAACATGAATATAAATGGTAAGCCACTTTGAAAAGCAGTCTGACAGTTTAATAAAGTTAAACATACACTTAGGATGTGACCCACAATTCTACTTTTAAGTAATTGCCCAAAAGAAATGAAAACTCATCCACACAAAGATTTGTACAAGAATATTCACTGCATCCACCAATGTTCACAACAGTACTGCTTGCAATAGCCCAAATATGGAAATGACTGAAATGTCCATCAACAGATGAATGGATAAACAAAATGTGGTATATACACACAATGAAATACTACCCAGCCATAAAGACAAATGATGCATGCCACAACACGGATGAACCTTGAAAACATTACGCTGTGCAAAATAAATTAGTCGTAAAAGGTTAAAAAAAAAAAAAAAAAAAAAAAATTTCTTTGACATCATCTGTTTGACAATGGATGCAGAAATTTTTCTTTGATTTACTATCATGTTTCTTCTTTACTTTGTTCTAAGACTTGCCCTTCTCAAATTCTCCAGACTATACATATATATTTAATTCTTTGGTTTATCAATGTACAGTTTTTTTTTTTTTAATTGAGGTCACTTAAAAATGAATTTAATTTGCAAATTTATCTATATTATCTACAAAATTTGTGATTCATATGTAGTACATATTTTAAAGAGTAACGAACAATGCAATTGAAAACCAGAGGGAAAAGGAAAGTAGCAGTAGACCACGCTTTTTAAGATTTTCAATACAAGCTAAGTATGCTCTATTGTATTGTACAGGCAACACAGAGCCACTGAAAGTTTTAAGAAGAAATGAGGGATGAAATAAAGTAATATTCCTGGAAAATGAATGCGATCTCAAAAGCCAGGGGATTATTCACAAGAGCCAAAAAGTGGAAACAACCCAAATATCCATCAACTGATCAATGGATAAACAAAATGTGGTATATCCATAGAACAGAATATTATCTAGCCAGAAAAAAAAATCTATATATTGATATATGCTACAACATGGATGAATCTTCAAAACAGTATCTTCAGTGAAAAGAAGAAAACCAAACCCGTAGCAGTCAGGTCGATTCTGACTTATAGTGACCATATAGGACAGAGTAGAACTGCCCCATAGTGTTTCCAAGGAGCAGCTGGTGGATTTGAACTGCAGACCTTGTGGTTAGCAGCCATAGCTCTTAACCACTGCACCACAAGGGCTCAAAGACAAAGGCAATATTTTGTATGATTCCATTTATATGAAATGTCCAGAACAGGCACATCTACTAGGGCTGAGGAGTTGGAGGGAAATAGTGACTGCTAATGGGTACCAAAACCAAAAAACCCGTTGCCGACAAGTCAATTTCCGCTCACCGCGACCGTATAGGACAGAGCAGAATTGTCCCATGATGCTTCCAAGGAACAGCTGGTGGATTTGAACTGCCGACCTTTTTTGGTTAGCAGCCATAGCTCTTAACCACTGCACCACCAAGGTGGTTACTTTTGGCAGGGTGATGGAAGTTTCCTAAAACTAGATAGCAGTGATGGCTGCACAACTCTGTGAGTATAGTAAAAACCACTACACGAGTACACTTTAAAAGGGTGAATTTTACGGTATATGAATTATATCTCAATAACAAGCAAACCAAAGCTGAGGCACGTGCAAAAGAGTTTCCCGCACAAAAGGCAGGAAGATAGTTAGGAAGAAATTACACTGGTTTAGCAATAAGCTCCTAAATGCCATCAGGGTTTCTATTGTTAATTCCAATCCAGAGGGCACCAATCAGATTTTTATGCTACTCAGAGACGGTGTAGTAGGATATAGACTGGGAAACAGAATGAATAAACTTAAGTAAGGAGGCAAAGAACCATTGATACTATTTAATGAATATCTGAGTATGAAGAGGAAAGGAAGAAAAGGAAGGAATTAGGATAAAGAAATCTATTTTCTCTTTGATTTAAAATGAGACATTCACAAAGTTGAAATTCAACAAAAGTTTAACACTGGTTATCTCTAGATTGAGGAAGTCAGGGTAATTTGCAGTCCCTTACCCAGACTCTTCCAACTTTTCAACAATGACATTACTTGTACAATGACGAAAAAATGTATAAAAAACATTTATCTTTACAAAAATAAAAAACTTTGCATCTCAACTATAGAAACCATTCTGAAACACAAAAAACCCCAATCTATGACAGAGTTGAAAAGTTGTTAGAGCTAATTATAAAGATTTCTTGTGGAGTTCACATGCTATTGCCTCTAACAGGAAAAAAAAAAAAGATATTTCATAATCTGTATTTGCACTGTGCAATATGGAAGCCACTAGCTAGTGAGCACTTGAATGTGGTCAGAACAAATTGAGAGGTGCTGTAAATGTAAAATATACACCAGACTGCAAAGATTTAGTAAAGTAAGAATTTAAACTATCTCATTAATAAATTTTCTTAGTGATAACATATTGAAATGACAATATTTTTGGTATATTGTGTTAAATAAAAAATAGTAAAATTAACGTTACTTGTTTCTTTTTAGTTTAATGTCGCTACTGGAAAATTTAAATTGACACATCTGTCTTGCATTCTATTTCTACTGAACAGTGTTGTTTTAGACAGCACTGAAATGAGCTTTCTGGGTGCTTGTCTTGAGCCCTCCCTCTGTTCCCTTTTTCCTCTGTTACAGGAAGTAAGAATCTTCCCAACATTTCCTGCACTGGAAAACACTGCATTCGCCAAGGAGTAATGAAACAAGCAGTAACTACAGAAGTGACCAGGAGGGAAACCGTTCATGTTCCCTAAAATTCACAATCCATTATGAATTCTTAAGTAGAGAAATTGAGATAAATATATTTTGAGATTCTCTAAGGGAGTACGATAATCTTAAATGAGAAATTAAAAACCTCAGACACTAACACTGAGAAACTTTAGGAGCCTGGAATTTCTAGTTGAAAATTACTTCTGTTCATCAATCTACAAAGACAGTAAATAGAAAAGTAGATGAGGAAGCTATGCAAGCACATATAACTCAGGGAGCCAACTCTGAAAGCCAAATACAGCCCCAGCAAAAAAATCTAGCAAAGTAGAGATCAAGAACATTCCAGAACTGTATACGGAAAGCTTCAAGGAGAATCATTTTATCCCCACACTGAGGTAATAAAGCAAAGACCTAATTAAGAAATTAATATCTCTACAAGAATGAGGAAATCTAAGGAAAAAACAAAAATTAAGAATGGCCTGTCTCTTCTTTTTTTCTCACTGTTTAAAATACTAGAAAATAGCACAGTTTGTTTAAACGTAAGGTCATGGAAGCTCCATGGACAAATCCAAACTCCCTGAGGGACCAAATTACTAGTCTGAGGGATGTAGGGACCATAGTCTCAGGGAACATCTAGCTCGATCGGCATAACGCAGTCTATAAAGAAAATGTTCTACATTCTACTTTGGTAAGTAGCATCTGGAGTCTTAAAAGCCTGTGAGCAGCCATCTAAGATACTCCTTCAGGAGCGAGGAAAATGAAGAAAACTAAAGACACAAGGGAAAGATTAGTCCAAAGGACTAATGGACCACAACTACCATAGCATCCGCCAGACTGAGTCCAGTGCAACTGGATGGTGCCTGACTACCACCACCAACTGCTCTCACAGGAATCACAATAGAGGGCCTGGACAGAGCAGGAGAAAAATGTAAAACAAAATTTTAATTCACAAAATAAGACCAGACTTATTGGCCTGACAGAGACTGGAAAAATCCCGAGAGGGTGGCCCCCGGACACACTTTTAGCTCAGTAATAAAGTCACTCCGGAGGTTCACCTTTTAGCCAAAGATGAGACAGACCCATCGGACAAAACGAGACTAAAGGTGCACACCAGCCCAGGGGCAAGGACTAGAAGGCAGAAGGGGACAGGAAAGTGGTAATAGGGAACCCAAGGTCAAGAAGGGACAGTATCGACATGTCATGGGGTTGTTAACCAATATCATAAAACAACAGATGTACCATCTGTTTAATTAGAAGCTAGTTGGTTCTGTAAACCTTCATCTAAAGTACAATTAAAAAAAAAAGATTATACTTTGTATTTTACGTTCAGAAAAATAAAATAAAATACTAGAAAATACAAATAAATCTACAGGAACAAAAAAAAAAAACACAGAACAGTGATTGCCTGGGGCTGAAGGTGAAGGGAAGGACTGATAGAAAAGGCAGAAGGAATCTTTTAAGGATGATGGAAATGTGTTTATCGTGGTGGGGATTTCACCACAGATATATAAGACAGTGCAGTGGTTAAGAGCTCAGCTGCTAATCAGAAAGTTGACAGTTCAAATCCACCAGCCATTCCTTGGAAATCCTATGGGGCAGTTCTACTCTGTCCTATAGGGTCACTACGAGTCAGGACCAACTAAATGGCACCTAACAAAAACAACAACAATGTAATTGTCAAAACTCATTGAATTGTACACTTTAAACAGACAGTTTACTGTATATAAATTATATCTCAATAAGGCTGACTGAAAAAATTCAAGCCTCGGGTTGCAATATTGAAGGATTCTACCAGAAAAATATTAAACAATGCAGGAAGCATCAAAAGAAAACGGAAGGTTGTCTTAGGCTGGGTTCTCTAGAGAAGCAAAACCAGTAAAGCGTATAAATACATACAGAGAGATTTATATTCAAGGAAACAGCTCATGCGATTGTAGAGGCTAGAATGTCCCAAGTCCGTGGATCAGGGTAGAGGCCTCTCCCAATTCACACAGCCGCAGAAGCTAGCAAGCCCACGACTGACAGGCAGGAGAGCAGGGCTCCCGCTCACAGGCTGTGACGTGAGATGAATTCCAAGATTGGCAGGCAAGACCGCAAGGTTTCTCCTCATTCACGTAGCTGCAGGGGCTGGCAAACCCAAAATCGGCAGGTCAGAGAGCAGGGCTCCGCTCACAGGCTGTGAAGGTCAATGAATCCCAAGATCAGCAAATAAGCTGACAGCTCAAGTACCAAGAACCAGTGGTGAGATGACAGGAGGCAGCCACAGGATCCAGAGTGAGCAAAAAGCCAGAATGGCTGCTTATATTTGAATACAGGCCATATCCTCAAGGAAATTCCCTTTCAGCTGATTGGCTACTTACAGCATATTCAATCATGGGAGTGATCACATATAAACACTGAGAATCATGGCCCCACCAAGCTGACACACAATCTTAACCATCACAAAGGTATACACAGAGTCACTGTACCAAAAAGAACTGGTCGACATTCAATCATTTCAGGAGGCAGCATATGATCAAGAACTGACGGCACTAAAGGAAGAAGTCCAAGCTGCACTGAAGGCATTGGTGTAAAACAAAACAACAAAAAGAACCAAACCCATTGCCGTCGAGTCAATTCCAACCCATAGTGACCCTATAGGACAGAGTAGAACTGCCCCATAGTTTCCACAGAGGGGGTGGTGGATTCGAACTGCCGACGTTTTGGTTAGCAGCTGTAGCTCTTAACCACTATGCCACCAGGGTTTCCAGTGTAAAACAAGGCTCCAGGAATTGACGGAATACCAACTGAGATGTTTCAACAGATGCAGCGCTGGAGCTGCTTGCTTGTCTATGTCAAGAAATTTGGAAGACAGCTACACGCCAACCAACTGGAAGAGATCCATATTTTGCCCATTCCAAAGAAAGGTGATGAAACAGAATGCAGAAATTATCGAACAATATCATTAATACCACACATGTAAAATTTTGCTGAAGATCACTCAAAAGCAGTTACAGCAGTACATTGACAGGGAACTGCCAGAAATTCAAGACAGGTTCAGAAGAGGACATGGAACAAGAGATATTACTGCTGATGTCAGATGAATCTTGGCTGAAAGTAGAGAATACCAGAAAGATGTTTATCTGTGTGTTACTGACTATGCAAAGGCATCAACTGTGTGGACCACAACAAATTATGGATAACACTGCCAAGAATGGAAATTCCAAAACAATTAATTATGCTCATGAAGAATCTGTACAGAGACCAAGAGGCAGTCGTTCAAACAGAGCAAGGGGATACTGCATGGTTTGAAGTCAAGAAAGGTGTGTGTCAGGGTTAGACCCTTTCACCGTACTTATTCAATCTGTAAGCCTAGCAAATAATCCGAGAAGCTGGACTGTATAAAGAGCGAGGCATCAAGATTAGAGGAAGACTCATTAACAACCTATGTTATGCAGATGACACAACCTCGCCTGCTGAAAGTAAAGAGGACTTGAAGAACTTACTGATGAAGATCAAAGACTACAGCCTTCAGTATGGGTTACATCTTAACATAAAGAAAACAAAAATCCTAACAACTGAACCAATAAGCAACATCACGACAAACGGAGAAAATACTGAAGTTGTCAAGGATTTCATTTTACTTGGATCCACAAGCAATGACTATGGAAGCAGCAGTCAGGAAATCAAACGGCACACTGCATTCACTGATAATTCTGCTGGAAAAGACCTTTTTAAAGTGTTAAAAAAGCAAAAATGTCACTTTAAGGACTAAGGTGCACCTGACCCAAGCCAGGGTGTTTTCAATTTCATATGCATGCGAAAGCTAGACAATGAATAAGGAATACCAAAGAAGAATTGATGCCTTTGAATTATGGTATTGGCCAAGAATACTGAATATACCATGGACTACCAGAAGAAAGAACAAATCTGTCTCGGGAAGGAATACAGCCAGAATGCTCCTTAGAAGCAAGAATGGCAAGACCTCATCTCACATAATTTGGACATGTTATTAGGAAGGACCAGTCCCTGGAAAAGGACCTCATGCTTGGTAAAGTAGATGGTCAGCAAAAAAGTGTAAGACCTTCAAGAAGATCGATTGACACAGTAGCTGTAACAATGGGCTCAAGCATAGCAACAATTATGAGGATGCCACAGGACTCAACAATGTTTTGATCTGTTGTACACAGGGTCACTACGAGTCAGAACTGACTCAACGGCACCTAACAACAACAACAAAGTGGACTGAAAATATATTGGGAAAGAAAAAAACTATAATGCTTGACAATGGCTGCTGGCCCTGTGGCAGGCACAATGTAGCTACCATTCCCTGTGCATGAGCATATTTGGTCATGGCAGTTTATATAATCATAATTTTTAAGAAGCCCTGGTGGTACAACTGTTAACTGCTCAGTTGCTAAGTGAAAGGTTGGTAGTTCAAATCCACCCAGCCATTCTATGGCAAAAAGACCTGGTGATCTGCTCCCGTAAAGATTACTACCTAGAAAACCCTATGGGGAAGTTCTACTCTGTCATACGGGGTCACTATGAGTCAAAATCGATTTGACAGCTCCTAACAACAACAACATGCACTGTTGGTTCATACAGGCCAAGTTTAATTCCCAATTTTAAATGCCCTTTATGAGACTACACTATGATTCAGCATTGAAACAAGTAAGTTTGCAAAGAGGGACAAAAATAGAGCAGTCGGAAATAAATGTGATATTAGTGAAGCAAATATTTGTGGTTGGAGAAACAATTTACAAGTCTATTTTATTATTTATTTATTTTGGGGGGCAAGGCAACGTCCAAGTACTAAAAAAGCAGCGTATCATATTTTAATCCAGGATTGTTCTTCCTTAGGGATGCATAAAATAATAATGTGTCTTATAACTGATGATGTGGTAGACAGAATTCTTAGATGGCCCCCAAGATTCCTACCCGTTGGTGTACACACTAAATTAGGTGCCACTGTGAAGGGATTTTACAGATGTAACTAAAGCCCCCAATCAGTTGGCTTTAAATTAGGGAGATTACTGTGGGTAAGCTTGACCTAAATAAATGAACCATTAAAAAAAGTCAGACTTAAAGAGAGATTCTCCTACTGTTCTTGAAATGGCACACAATCATGCTGTGAATGTCCACTGGAGAGGGCCACATGTCAAGGATGAGAAGGAAGTCTCTAGGAGCCAAGAGTGGTCCCTGAATTCTGCCAACAACCAACAGGCTTGGAAAAGGGCCCCCATGCCTCAGATAACCTGGCAGCACTGACAGATACCTTGACTTCAGCCTGATGACACCCTGAGCAGAAGACCCAGATAAACCATACCCAGAGTCCTGACCGACGAAAATTATGAGATAATAAGTTTGTTGTTTTACATCATTAAATTTGTGGTAATCTGTTATGCAGCAAAAGAAAACTAACACAGATGACTTCTTAGATTTGAGAAAATATGGTTTATATTACTTTTCTTAAAGGCTGTTAATCTTTGCTCTACCATCAACAATTTCTACTACTTCACATTATTACAAGCGATATAATTCAATTTTACCAGTCAGCATGAAAAGATAAGACTACTTTCAAAACTTTACAAGTAAGAAAACTTTACAACTTCTACAAATGTATTTCCTTCACCAACTGGGCACACAAAAAATACTATAAACTTAATACACTTGTTTCTGCCCTTCTAAAGTAATGACAATACACACACACACACACACACACACACAAATCTGTCCTTATCTATTCCTAAGGAATATGTGGTGAGAAGCTAATTTTGAGATCTATCATGACTACATGATTTGGGGTAATCATCTAGCTTCTGAGAACCTCAGCCTCCTCAGCTATTAAAAAAAGGAATACAGAACTACAAATAAAGTCTGGAGTCTAATTAATCATAAAAAAAAAAAAATAAAACTAAAAGGAAAAATAATGCATGCTCTGCCATCCTTATAGAGTATAATTAAATGCCACTGAAAATAGCCAGCACTTCTATAGCTCTTACTGTGTGCCAGGCACTTTTCTATAAGTAATATGTAAAATACAGATTTACAGATGATATAGATAGTATAGTGATTAAGGTCCCTAGTGATTAAGAGCCAGACCGCCTGGATTCAATCCCAGCTCCACTACTAACTAAAAGTAGTGTCTTACGCATGTTTAACTTCTCTGTGCCAAATTTTCATTTGTAACTAGATAGCAGACAAGTGTTAACTTTGGTGAAAGGAAAGACAACATACAGTATAGGGAAAATCAGCACAACTTGACTAAGGCAAAGCCATAGAAGCTTCCGAGACACATCCAAATATCTTTAGGGACTGAGTTGCTGCGGCTTAAGGCTGAGGACTATGGTCTCAGGGGGCATCTAAGCCAATTGGCATAACATAGTCCATGAAAAAAATGTTCTACATCCTACTCTGATGAGCAGCGTCTGGGACTTAAAAAAGCTTGCAAGCTGCTATCTAAAATACATCTATTGGTTCCATCATATTTGGAGCAAGGAGAATGAAGAAAATCAAAGACGCAAGGAAAATATCAGTCCAAAAGACTAATGAACCACATGAATCACAGCCTTCACCAGTCTGAGCCCAGAAGAAATAGACGGTGCCTGGCTGCCACCACCGACCACTCTGACCAGGATCACAATAGAGCATTCCAGACAGAGCAGGAGAAAAATGTAGAACAAAATTCACACTCACAACAAAAGACCAGACTTACTGGTCTGATACAGACTGGAGGAACCCTTGAGACTATGGCCCCACGACATCCTGCTAACTCAGAACTGAAGCCACTCCCGAAGTCCACCCTTCAGCCAAAGATGAGACAAACCTATAAAACAAACAATAACACACGTGAGGAACATGCTTCTTAGTTCCATCAAATACCTAATGGGCAACACCTGCCCAAAAGCAAAGCTGAGAAGGCAGGAAGGGACAGGAAACACGGACAAATGGGCACTGGGAACTTGGGGTGTAAAGTGAAAGGGGGAGAATGCTAACACATTGTGGGGATTACAACCAATGTTACAAAACAATTTGTGTATAAATTTTTGAATGAGAAACTAATTTGCACTGCAAACTTTCACCTAAAACACAATAAAAAAATTTCTTTTTTTTTGTGAAGTTGAGGCATTAACAATACTTACCTCATAGGGCTGTTGTGAGGATTGGATGAATTTACATACACAAAGCACACAGAACAATGTCTGGCACATATTAAGTACTCAAATGTTAGACATCAATATTATTATTTTTATAGTGGTACCATATTCACTTCTAAGGAAGGCAACCTGTGGTAGATAATACCCCAGGATACTAATAAGCCTAAAACTTTAGAATCCTAAAATCCTGAAATGATTATCCGATTCCCACCACACCACCCCTCCAAACCCTAAATTCTTATTTGCCACAATTCAGTCCCATTTAGGTATTTATAATCTTTAATAGAACATTATTCAGCATTCTGTTCTTAGTGTTTGCATGTAACTTCTAAAAAATTTTACAAACATAGAAATAAAATTCCTGGAAGGGACAAAGTTCTAATGCATATAATTATGGTTACAAATATTTTAAATGGAACATTTTTTAAAGGTCAATATACGGTGTTAGCTCTTTTTAAGGTAACAAAATAATATTATGAAAACCATTTTAAATCTCTTAATGATAAAAATAACTACACACATCAAAACTGTGCTCTCACTGTATTTATTAAAGGTAAAACATCTGTAAATAAGCAAATTGTGTAGGAAACAGATTTATATGAAGTATGGGAAAGAAGAAAAAATAAGAATTTTTTTTTTCAATGACAAACACCAAGTAGGCAAATAGAAATAACTTGAGAAATCATATATGCGGAACTCTCCATATACACCCACTGACTTAAATGATTTATAGCTAAGAAACTAACAACTATTGATTCTCAAATTTTCTGCTATGCTTTCCAAGCTTGCCAAACCATAGGTTTTCAAACCCTAAATACAACAGGAAAAAAAACTATTTATAAAAATCACTTTGCTCCATAATCTTTCAGATAAATTTTGACTAGATAGCTTTTTTCTACTGTTAAAGATGTATCCAGGACACCTGTCCTGACGTTATAACAAGAACAAGACTAAATTTAACAAAACAAAAATGCAGGTTATTGCAAATCAGTTCAAATTAGATTTAAATTTTGTAACGATCTTGTACAAGAACATAAACCTGGAGATAGCTTCTCAGTGAGTCTGTTAATTTTCTTCTAATATCTGTACAGGATGAAATCCTATCATTTCCCCCTATCTCAGTACAACTGATGACTTCCTATTTTCAATACAAAAATCCTCAGTCAAGAGGGCTGTGGGGACCATGGTCTCAGGGAACATTTAGCTCAACTGGCATAACATAGTTTATCAAGAAAACGTTTTACATTCTACCTTGGTGAGTAGTGTCTGGGGTCTTAAAGGCCTGTGAGCAGCCATCTAAGATACTCCATTGGTCTCACCCCTTCGGGAGCAAGCGAGAATGAAGAAAACAAGATACAAGGGAAGATTAGTCCAAAGGACTAATGGATCACAAATACCACAGCCTCCACCAGACTGAGTCCAGTACAACTGGATGGTGCCCGGCTACCACTGACTGCTCTGACTGGGATCACAACAGAGGGTCCTGGACAGAGTTGGAGAAAAATGTAGAACAAAATTCTAACTCACAAAAAAAGACCAGACTTACTGGCCTGACAGAGACTGGAGAAACCCCAAGAGTATGGCCCCTGGACACCCTTTTAGCTCAGTAATGAAGTCACTCCCAAGGTTTACCCTTCAGCCAAAGATTAAACGGGCCCATAAAACAAATCGAGACTATATGGGGCACAACAGTCCAGGACAAGGACTAGAAGGCAGGAGGGGACAGGAAAGCTGTTAATAGGGAACCCAAAGTCGATAAGGGAGAGTGTTAACATGTCATGGGGTTGTTAACCAATGTCATAAAACAATATGTGTACTAACAGTTCAATGTGAAACTATTCTGTAAACTTTCATCTAAAGTACGATAAAAAAAATTTAAAAAAAAGAATATGGGTAGAAAGTGAAATGGCAAATAATATAAAATAGGGAAAAAAAATCCTCAGTCAAAACTTAAGCAGCAGCATGCCATAAGTGATTAAAAGTATGGACCATGGAGTTAGATGGATTTGGATTTGAATCTGTGAGTTGAAATTCCTAGCTATGTGTTCTTATGGGGCCCTGGTGGCACAGTGGTCAGCAGTTCAAATCCACCAGCCACTCCTTGGAAACCCTATGGGGCAGTTCTGCTCTGTCCTATGTGGGGCACTATGAGTTGGAATTGATTCAACGGCAACAGGTTTGGTTTTGGTATGTGTTCTTATAAAACTCCCACTGAACTTCTCTGAACCTGTTTCCTCTGCCGTAAAACAGGGTTAGTAGTACTTATTTCGCAAACAGGGACTTATGTGAGGAATAAAGTGAATAATGCATGTGAAATTCCTTAGCACAGTACCTGACATAAGGTAGGCATTCAATAAATGGTAATGATCATGACAATGATTATCAAAGTATTAATGTATCAAATTATCAAACCTAGATTCTCATCCACACCCCTCTTTCTCCTAGCTAGTTCTTCATCAGTAACTGGGGAAAGTTCTGACGTAAAAAAACTATCACCATCAAAAGAAAAAGAGACCCAGAAGGCAACTTCCTCACCTCTACTGACCCCCTCTTCCTCCCATGCTTCAATAGCCTCAGTCATTATCCATACTTGAGAGTAAATATATACTCACTCTGTTTGGCCTGAACGTACATAGGAGACCAGAGGCTTTATTTAACACTTTTACTTAATGGTGGTTCCTCCATGATGTAAGAATGATACTACACATTCATCTTTCCAACAATCTCAACAACAGAATGGGCCTATGGATGAAAAAGACATCAGCCAAAAGTATCTTTCAGAAACCAAAAACCAAACCAAACCCATTGCCGTCAAGTCGATTCCAACTCATAGCGACTCTACAAGACAGACGCCATAGGGTTTCCAAGGAGCGGCTGGTAGAATCCAACTGCAGACCTTTTGGTTAGCAGCCAAATGCTTAACCATCTTTCAGTAAGTATGTGTTAAATCAAAAGTCTCATTATTGAGCCAAGAAAGGAAGGACAAGTTAAAAGCATCAGCTGTCCCAAAATATCTAGGCTGTTTTACTTCTAGGATATGCTTTCTAGAAATACAAGAGAAAAAAAGTTCACATGAAAACTGTATCAACTATTGGAATTAGCATCTAATTTATTCAATAAATATTTGCTGAATACCTATGGACAGGGGACTACACTAAGCAGTTGGAAACAAAGGTGACAAGACAGATAATGTCTCTCTTCCACAGAGCTTATTAAAACAGCTTTCCAGGTACTTTTCGTTTTTTTCTCTTCCATTCACATGCCTACTATATGACAGGAAATGTTAGGTACTTGGGGGAGGAGGTATTATCTGAAAAGATGAATTAGGACATGACCTCATCCTCAAAAGTTGACAAACTAGTGGGGGTGGGGGGAGAAGCTATGTTAACTGCTATAAAAGAGCTACATAGATGTGAGTAATCAGAGGGAAAACAACTAATTCTAATTCCATTAATCAGAACAGGCTTCCTAGAGATGATGTTTAAATAGGGTCTTCAGAGAAATGTTTCCCAGACGAAAGGAAAAGAATATTCCAAGCGGAATAACAAGGTGCCAAATCAAATATACAAGAAAATATACACGTATATGTACATATATATATACCCACACATACATATATCATACTGCATATACACAGATGTACAGCAAATATTTAGATACAAGTGACGGAAGCCATCTGAACCACAAAATGCAGAAAATGATGTGAATGGCTATTTTCCCAACTCTCCCAAAGATGGAACCCAACTAATATGCATAGGAGAGAAGTCAGTTCATTTCAATTCTACCATTAGGGCTTAATTCTCCCCAAGAATTGAGAAGATAGGAGGGAGGCTTGAAAGGCAGTTTGGATCTGGACTAGAAAGGCTCCACCTTAAGCAAAGAAGTCAATTCAGGTGGGAATGTAAGAAGGGACAGAAGCAAGGAAATCAATTAAGAGGCTCTGAAACAGCTAGAGAATGGCAAGGGTTTGATTTTAAACAGTGAGAAAAAAAGGACACAGATTAGATAGAAGAAAAATCTCTTAAGGTAAAGAACCCTTGATATTGTGATTAAACATGAGAGGAAAAAAGAGAAGTCAGACATGATCCAAGGTTTCCCCCAACAGATCATTCCATTAACCTTGATCAAGCTTTTTCCTTTAGTGTATATTTGACTTTATGAATATTTACACATTATGGCATTCATATCTGATAAGCTCCCTACTCATGATATACTTTTACATGAATTTGAATAGTTTGCCATTTAAAAAAATACCTGGAACCCTTTCCTAGTTCCTGAATAATGAGTGTAAGCACTTGTAGATTCAGAGTAATTGCCATGTAACTTAAAAAATAAAAATCATAAAATCTATTAATTTTCTTAGGTGTTGCGCTCTAAAAATGAATGTTAAATGTGGCCAATGCACCTCATGCACAGCCACCACCTGTCTGTCAATGGAGGCCTGCATGCTGCTACGATGTTGAACAGATTTCAGTGCAGCTTTGAGACTAAGACAGGCTAGGAAGAAAGGCCTGACGATCTACTCTGAAAACTAGTCAGTGAAAATCCTATGGATCACCATGGTCCAATCCACAACCAATCGCTGGGATGGCACAGAATCTGGCAGCATTTGTTTCTGTTGTGCATGGGTTCCCCACGAGACAGCGGCCAACTTGATGGCAGCTAACGACAACATCATCATCCATGTCTGTGACCTGTCTTATCAATATTCAGCATTTTGGCTTTAGCAAACAGAAACTTACTTCTTCACAGTTTAGAAGTTCAGAAGTTTGAATTCTGGGCACCAGATCTAAGGGAAGGCTCTCTCTATCCAGAAAATCCTTTTCTCGGCTTCTCTAGCATTTTTCTTGGGGTTCCTCAGTTCCCCAACACCGCATCTATCTTTCCCCTTTTGTGCTTGCTTCTCAGTACCTAATCTGGTCTTTTTATATCTCAAAAGTAATTAGGTTTAAGACATACCTACATTGATTATGCCCTCAACAGCATAACAAAGAAAACCCTATTCCCAAATGGGATCACACCCACAGGTATAGGGGTTGGGTTCCAACACTTATTTTTGAAGAACACAATTCAGTACATAACCCATTGCCATGAGTCGATTCCGACTCATAGCAACCCTACATGGCAGAGCAGAACTGCCCCACAGGAGCGGCTGGTGGATTCAAACTGCCAGCCTTTTGGTTAGCAGCAGAACAATTAACAACTGCACCACCAGGGCTCATCAGTCCATAACAGTAGCTAATAAAAACAAAAATATCCAAATAAAAAACAGTTTAATTATACACAGCAAGGTTCCTCAACCTCAGCAGTACTGACATTTTAGACCAAATAGTTCTTTGTTGTAGAAGTGATGTCTTGTACACTGTTTAATTACATATGTGGTCTCTACCCACTAGATACCAGTAGCACCCTCTCACCCCAGGGTATGACCATCAAAGACATCTCCGAATATTATCAAATGTTCGGGGGTAGGGGGATAAAACTGGCATTGTTAGAGAGTATTTGTTATGTGCCAGGCACTATTCTGGGATTCTCATTACCATGTTTAACCCTAAAAACATAGTACCCATGAGGTATTATTATTTTCCCCATCTTACAGATAAAGTAACGGAGGCAGAGAGAGGTTAAACTAGTAAGTGAAAGCCTATATTTGAAACTTCACAATGGTGGCTCTGAAGTCCCTGTTCCTAACCACTATTCTATGTCACCTTTCATTATTGCCTTAACGTTTATCATCTAATACTTGGAAATTAACATTTTGAATCTTATCTGGAAAAACTAAAAGCATTCACATAAGTGGAAGTTAAATAAAAAAAAAAGTCAACCTCAATTCATTTTCTAAGCACTGAAGGTATGTGCAGAACCAACTTCAAGAAGTAGAGTGGTTCAAGGTAAAGGAAATTATGATTTATTAAGGATCTGGATGCAGGACCTTTTTCACACGTTATCTCTTTGAAATCTCACAATATCCCTGTGAGGCTCAGAATAGAATAGTGATCCCTCACCTAAGAAGGTTTACAATTTAATTGAAGAGACAAGAAAAATACATTAAAAAAAAAAAAAAAGCAAGAATAAGCAAGCTAAATATCTTAGTTCACCATGCATAGAAAGTGGGAAATACAAAATAGGAGAAGGAAAAGTATAAAGTTAGTCACAGAATACTTCTTGAAAGTTTCTAATATTCTCTCTCAAGAAAACGACATAGATGAGAAATGGCGTGAGAAGCTGGGGAGTACTTCAGTGAAGAACGTTAAATAGAAGTTCTGGGGACTGAAAGAAAAATTTTGAGATAGCCAATTTAAGGAGTTAGTCAAGAAAATGGGGAATATAGAGCTGCTCTGAAATTAGGATCAAACTGTAGCTGGAGACAATGAATTCTCAAAAGGCTAATTCTACCTTTTTAGGGTGCTCCCACCACCAAACACTCTGAAGCACAACAGGAACAAAAAAAGATTTAAGGGTGAGGATTGGTAGGGTTGGTTAACGAAAGCTTAGCAAGAAGTCCAATAACCAAATTTCACAAGATGAGTAATATATAATCTACTTTGCTTTATATTGTATATTGTCTGTCTTCTCCAATGTAAATTTCAAGAGGGCAAGGATTTTTACCTGTTTTGTTCACTTATAGCGATGCCTGGCAGACAGAAGATGTTAAATAAATATCTGCTGCTGAATAAAGGCAGTATTCAAAACAGAGACACATTCATTTGAATACCTTCAGCATTCAAAGAGCCAGTAACCTAACAGAAATAACTTTAAAATTGGAATATTTCTTCATTGTTATTGTAGTAGCTAACATTTATTGAGGAGTCTCTGGGTGGCGCGAATGGTTAAGCACTGGACTACTAACCAAAAGGTTGGCTATTTGAAACCCAACCAGAGGCACCTAGGAAGTAGGGCTTGGCAATCTGTTTCTGAATGGTCACAGCCTTGAAAACCCTATGGAGCACAGATCTGCTCTGCACTCATGGGGTCACCGTGAGTTGGAATCTACTTGAAGGCAACTAATAACAAAATTTACTGAGCGCTTACCCTAAGCTGGAGCCCTGGTGGCGCCGAGGTTAAAAAGCTTGGCTGCTAAAGGCTGGCAGCTGGAATCCACCAGCCACTCCTTGGAAACCCTATGGGGCAGTTCTACTCTGTCGTATAGGGTTGCTACGGGTCGGAATCAACACTAAGCCAGACACTGTGCTAAAAGCTTACATGCATTATCTCATTCAATCCTCATAACTACTCAAATCAGGGAGGCAGTCACTACTATTATCATCCCAGTTTTACAGGAAACACACCTAGAATAAATAACCTGCCCAAGCTCACAAAATACAACAGAGCTGCAACCTGGGCCTATCTACTCCAAAGCTTGCCTCTCAACTACTATGTCACATATACAATTATAAGCATCCTTCCTAGGCAAAGCTAGGGAAATGTGGCCAACAAGGAAAAAAGAAGGAAAAAAAAAACCCTAAACCTCCACTGTAGTCAAAAACTCTTTGTCCACTCCTTTCCCAGCAAGGAGGGTGGAAATTTTCTCACCCTAGGATACACTCATATCCCATCCAGATTAAAACTTCAATGGTTTAAAGAATCCAGATGTTTAAAAGCTAAGAGCAAGAGTCAATCACCTAATCAACATTTCAAAGGGTAGTAGATAACAAGTGGTAACACCCCATGCCCACAACCCAAAGAAATAACAGGGTGTGACTTCTGACTAAGACTGGCCTCAAAATTTTGGAGGCATTCTCCCTGACTTCTGCCTCTTCTTCCCTCCCTCCTTTGCTTTGAGTGTCTCTCCCCTCCTCCATTCATCCCAGCTCTCTTCTCCTTTTATATGGTCTTTATTAAAAAATCTGAAATTTTGTGTTTCCTGTTCTAATTTTCTAAATCTATTAAGTTAAAATTTTAATATTTCCCAAAGAAAAAAAATTCTACTATGTAATACTCAATAGTTGAAAAAGGTTCCCCATGCATTATATCAGTGTTCCGAAGTTTATATTAACAAATTTACACAGTAGTAATTAAGAAACCACCAATCATACAAAAGAAAACTGATAATCCAAATACTTAACTACATAACCTTCTTCTGGTATTAAATATACAAGCTGGAAGAAATTAAACATACTAGAGAAAGTAGGCTCTTCTTCCATTTATCCAATAACCTATTCATAATTATAAAATTCCTTTTGAAAATCTCTGAAATGCAAAGAGCCCCAGAAGCATAACTTCACTGCTAGCAATAGAGAAAAATATTTAAAATACTGAAATTTTTTTAAAGTAGATATTCATTAAATTAACCGCCTAACAGATCCACTAACAGATAAACTAATATAATTCCTGTATTTACACCAAAATCCAAAGCAAACTTGCCTTAAAAAGAGAAATTACATATTAACTTTATATGGAAAGGGAAGAAACCCCGAATAAGTAAAGCACTACTGAAGAAGAAGAATAAAGTTGGAGGACTCACACTACCTGACTTGAGAACCTACTATACAGCTACAGTACTCAAAACAGCCTGGTACTGGTACAACAACAGAGACATTGACCAATGGAACAGAATTGAGAACTCAGGTGTAAATCCATCCACCTACGGTCACCTGATTTTTGACAAGGGCCCAAAATACATCAAATGGGGAAAAGACAGTCTTTTTAACAAATGGTGCTGGCAAAACTGGATATCCATTTGTAGAAAAATGAAACAGGACCCATACCTCACACCATATACAAAAACTACTTCAAAATGGATCAAAGACCTGAATATAAAGCCTCAAACTATAAAATTCATAGAAGAAAAAATAGGACCAACACTTCAGACCTTAATACATGGCATTAACAGGATACAAACCATAAACATCAACACAAAAAACCCAACAGATAAACTAGATAATTGGGATCTTCTAAAAATCAAACATCTATGCTCTTCAAAAGATTTCACCAAAAGAGTTAAAAGAGAACCTACAGACTGGGAAAAAATTTTTGGACAGTACAAGTCAGACAAAGGTCTAATCTCCATAATCTACAAGAAAATCCAACACCTCTACAACAAAAAGACAACCAATCCTATCAAAAAATGGGCAAAGGAAATGAACAGACACTTCACCAAGGAAGACATTCAAATGGCCAACAGACACATGAGGAAATGCTCGCGATCACTAGCCATTAGAGAAATGCAAATTAAAACCACAATGAGATACCATCTCACCCCGGCATTACTGGCACGAATCAAAAACACTGGAAATAACAAATGTTGGAGGGGCTGTGGGGAGACGGGAACTCTTATACACTGCTGGTGGGAATGCAAAATGATACAGCCATTTTGGAAAATGATATGGCGTTTCCTCAGAAAGCTAGAAATAGACGTACCATTCGATCCAGCAATCCCACTCCTAGGAATATATCCTAGAGAAATAAGAGTCATCACTCGAATAGACATATGCACACCTATGTTCATGGCAGCATTATTCACAATAGCAAAACGATGGAAACAACCTCGATGTCCATCAACAGACGAATGGATACACAAACTATGGTACATACACACAATGGAGTACTATGCAACGAGAAAGAACAATGAATCGGTGAACCATCTCATAACATGGATGAAACTGGAGGACATCATGCTGAGTGAAATAAGTCAATCACAAAAGGACAAATATTGTATGAGACCTCTATTGTAAAAACCCATGAAAAAATTCACATGCAAAATGTAACAATCCTTGTTGGTTACCAGGGATGGGAGGGGGGGGGAATACTAAATAGGTAATAGGTAAGTGGTAACTTGGGTGAGAGATGAGATAGTACATAGTACAGGGGAAACTAACACAACCTGCACAAGGAAAGGTCATGGAGGCCCTATAGACACATCCAAACCCCCCGAGGGACTGAGTTGTTGGACGGAGGGCTCTGGGGACCATGATCTCGGGGAACATCTAGCTCAATTGGCATGACACTACTTATAAAGATAATGCTCTACATTCTACCTTGGTGAGTAGTGTCTGGGGTCTTAAAAGCCTATGAGCGGCCATCTAAGATACTCCACTGATCTCATCCCTTCGGGAACAAGGGAGAACGAAGAGAACAGGATACAAGGAAAAGATTAGTCCGAAGGACTAATGGTCCACAGCTACCAAGGCCTCCACGGGACTGAGCCCAGTACAGCTGGATGGTGCCCGGCTACCACCAATGACTCCTCTGACCAGGATCACAACAGAGGGTTCTGGGCAGAGCTGGAGTAGGATGTAGAGTATAATTTCAACTCCCAAAAAAAAAAAAAAAAAAAGAAGACCAGATATACTGGCCTAAAGAATACTAGAGAAACCTCGAGAGGGTGGCCCCCAGACACCCTTTCAGCTCAGAGGGGAAGTTACCTTCAAGGTTCGATGTTAAGCCTGGGAATGGACACCCCAGTAAAACTAAATGGGACTAACGATGTACAGGAGTCCGGTGACAAGGGCCAGAAGGCAGAGGGAGAGTAGGAAACTGATGATAAGGAACACAAATTGAATAAGGACACTGTCAATGTATTGTGAGATTGTTGACCACTGCTATAGGGCAACATTTGTAGTAACTATTAAATGGGAGGCTGTTTTGTCCTGTAAGCCTTCATCTTGGGCGAGAATGGCAGCACAATTGGAAGAGCATAGTCAATATCACTTAAATGTGTAAGTAAAAAGTTTTGAAATGGTGTTTAAATAAAATAAAAATAAATAAATAAATAAATAAATAAATAAACAAATGAGACTAAAGAGGTACAATAGTCCACTGACAAGGTCCAGAAGACAGAAGGGGACAAGGAAGCCCCCTGGTGATAGGGAACACAAGGTGGAGTAAGGATATTCTTGATGTGCTGTGAGATTGTTAACCATTGTCATAGGGCAACATGTGTAGTAATTGTTAAATGAAAAACTATTTTTTCTGTAAGCCTTCATCTTAAGTGAGAATAACAGCACAGTTGGAAGAGCGTAGTCAATGTCACTGAACTGTGAATGTAGAAATTTTTGAAACGGTGTATCTTTGGCCATCTGTAATTTTCATCAAAAAAAAGGTTGAGAATTTAGAGGCTTAATACGTTGTGGGGTTGTTAACCAATGTCAAAAAACAACATGTGTACTACTATTTCATGAGAAACTATTTGCTCTGTAAGCTTTCACCTGAAGTACAATAAAATATATATTAAAAAAAAAAAAAAAAAGAGAAATTACAGAATGAGGACTAGAACTGGCAAGACAGCAATCAGTGCTAAGAAATACATCTCAATCTTTTCTTTCTTCCTGCCTTTGGATTTCTTTTCATATGCTTATCTTAAATATACACAGTTCTAGTAAATAAAGACTATTTATATTAAAGCAAGTTTTAGCCAAACCATCCTCAAAATAGAAATATTTTCCAAATACAAAAAAAGATGAAGTAGATATTTATTGTATTGGCCCATAAAACACTGATTATGCCAAGTTTGAAGAAAAAGTAAATAATACATTCTGAGAATAATTTCTGAAAACCTATCTTGTATTTAATAAATACTCAGGAGCCCTGAATGGCTCAGTGACTAAGCACTCACTGCTAACTGAAAGGTTGGTGGTTCAAAGCCCCCAGCTGCTCAGTAGCAGAAAGATGTGCCAGTCTGCATCTGTAAAGATTTACAGTCTTGGAAAAGCCTATGGGGGCAGTTCTACTCTGCCCCATAGGGTCACTATGAGTCTGAATCAACTTGATGGCAATGGGTTTTTTTTTTTTTAAGCATTAGAAAAGGAAATAAAAAAAAAAAAAAAAAAACCAATCACTTTAAGAAAAGGAGAAAACTAAAATTAAGCCGTCAAACTAGAACCACCTAGATAAAAATCCTTAATATGAGATGTAATGATACAAATAAAACTTCTGTTAAAATCACATTTAATCCTAACAACCTTGTGCAGGACATGTTTTCCCAATCAACAGTTAATGAAACCAATAAGAGAAGAACATGTAGATTGTCCAAGGCCACAAAGCTACTAACATTATAGTGACCTGCTAATGGGTATGCTAAAAAGGTCAGATTCTATACTTTTTTTTTAAGGGAGGAAGAGAAACTGAGGGACCAATTACATATGGAGAAATACTTCATAAAGTAAAAGCAGGTTTGAAACTAACTAGAAAGTGAACCCTACTGTACGAGTAGCTCCCTCCAGAGCCACAAACCAGAATTCTGAGATAAACAGTATTCATGAAACTAGGGTAAACAGACCACCACCCGATGTAGGTATTTGTTGGCACATGAAACAAACATTTTGGTATTAGTTGTAATAGAAATTTGCACAAAGTGAACTATTCTTTCTAAACAAAACATTTGAGATAAAGTCTCCTAGGAAATAAATCAATCGATGCCATGTTTACCCTTTAAAATATAGCTAATATTTTTAAAGTACACATTTAAATGAAAAGTAATTTATGTTAACATATAATAGTATTTGAAATAATTAAAACAAAAATTGTACAGCCAATAATTCTACACACTGAATTAGTCATTGAAAGAGATCAAGACTTAAGAAGTAGAAGTATCAAACCTGAATGTTTTTATAATTTGACTAATATTTGTCTGTTTCCAATCTACCATAAACACTTTTAATTTTACATTTAAAGTAAATGCTTTACAATTTATTTTCAGAACCTTTAAGAACTATACCCATAAGCTTCTTCACAGATACTTTTTGTCATGATACAAAACCAGTATATCATTATATGCTAATTACTGTATATCTTTGAATAAGAAATGCAGGCAGAGTCCTTACTTCTTAACCGAATCCCATTATAAATGGGGTCACCCCCTTTAGCTCCTCAAACCACAGTTTTCATCACTATGAAGGCAAAAATATCTTGAACAGTAGGCTCTATGCTTTATGCAGAATCATTTTAAAACATCTCCCAGGAACATATTTCATCTAGAAAACAGAGACCACCTAAACCAGCCAATCTCAGCTTTGTAACAGAATGAAATTCATACCGTGTGTTGGTGGATTTGGCAGTTACCTACACTAGGGTCTGCAAACTAAGGTCTATGGGCAAATCCTGTATGTCTCCTGTTTTTACATATATAAAGTTTTACTGGAACACAGCCACACTTATTCATTTACTTACTATCTATGGCTTCTTTCACACTACAACTGCAGAGTACTCGTGACAGAGACCATATGGCCCACGGAACGTAAAATATTTACTACCTGGCCCATTGGGGGAAAAAAAGAAAGTTTACTGACTCCTGGTCAACACAGTGAGATATCAAAAGCACCACAAGACTTTTCCAAGAACCATCTCCAGAACAGAATAAACTGGGCTGCTGCTAGTCTAGGCATGGGCTTTGGAGACAGGCAACCTCAATGCTCTCTCACCTCCCATTTCAATTCCAAAGTTGCAAAGCATATGAGGTTGCCACTCCCTACTACCACAGAGTCCCACCCTTCCCAGCCCTTTAAGTTCATCTAAATATCTTTTCATCTGTATAAAAAACATTGGTAGAAATTGGAGGGTAAAAGGAGAAGGCACCTACATGGCATGTATTCCAGTCCCTGCACCCTCACCACAGGACCACCTTAGATCTCTCTACCTGTCTAAATATCTTTCCAAAAGGGTCCTAACATTAGAATATTCACACTAAGGAAGAGGCCCAAGAAGCTACTATGAAGTTGCTGATTTCAAACAAAGGAACACAAAAAGTTTAGGTAAATTTTCCATACCTCATAATCCTTAACCTTGTCAGAGTCAACACTAAACACTAGCCATATTAGGGCAAATTTCACCACGAAAAAAGCAGTTTTCTAACATCTCATACTACGAAGATGTCTTAATTTTTGTTAAGTGCCAATTTTTATTTTTTTTAATAAAGGCTAAAAAAAAAAAAGTATTTTCAGCACTGCTGTGCCAACACAGGGATATCCCCTCCATTGTACGGGACACAAAGACTCACAACAACTGTGAGCAGGGGAAGCAGCCTTCTCTACCAGCTATTTTTAGACCTACTTTGTCATATTAAGACCAAACTTAGAATAATAATAATGCAGGGCAAACTTACTTTGGTTCATTCCTCCTTTCCTACAATTTTGTTCAATTTCGTGTTTGACTGCCTCCACTACCCATAAGGAAAGGCATCTTAAAACCGAGGACTCCAACTACTTTGTCCTTCTTCGCTACCCAAATATACAATAAAACATTACCATGATTTTTTACCCAATCTATAGTCAAAGCAGAGCCCTGGTGGCGCAGTTGTTAAGAGCTATGATTGCTAACCAAAAAGATCTGAATCCACCAGCTGCTCCTAGGGACGGTTCTACTCTGTCCTACAAGGGTAGCTATAAATCGGAATCAACTCGACGGCAATGGGTTTGGTTTCCGGGTTTATAGTCAAAGGAATAAAAAGGAGGTCCAAAAGTTGGTAAATGGGAGCCCTGGTGGCACAGTGGTTAAGTGCTCGCTGCTAACTGAAAGGGTGGGGGTTCAGACTCACCCACCAGCTGCTCCAAGGGAGACAGATGTGGCAGTCGGCTTCCATAAAAGATTACAGCCTTGGAATCCCTATGGGGCAGTTCTACTGTCCTGTAGGGTCGCTATGTGTTGGAATCAACTCATTGGCAATAGATTTCGTTTGGGTTAAAGTTGGAAAGCAATTCTGATCAAGTACAATCTACACTCAAACTATAGTTTGTTGGTTTGTCCTACCCTTCCCCAAAAAACAGCCTATGCAAGACTAGATCTCTCTTCCTCACATCTTTGTGAAACATGGAATACATGACTTCCTCAAGGTCACAAAATAAGAGAAGAACAGATCCAGGAACATTTGTTTCTGATTCCAAGTCTAACATTACATCCATTACTCAATATTTTCATCCCAGTAGCCATTTAAAATAGATACAGTTTAAAGTTCCTTACAAAAGCGTAACAAGAACAAGGTACCTAAAAAAAAAAAAAAAAAAAGAGGTGGAGAAGTTCCAGAAGAGAGCAAAGTGATCAAAGGGATGAAAAAATTATTCTAAAACAGACAAGAGTTGGGAAAGATGATGGTAAACAGGAACAATCATGAAACTGAAAAGATGAGCTCTGTTTTTTTCTAGCAACTCTCAAAATACAAACTCTGGATATGGTTTGGAACTTTAAGGAGACACGTTTGAGAGAAATAAATGAACTGTTAAGTAATTCAGGGTCTAATAAATCTGAAAAACTCATTATTTAAAAAAAAAATACAGGATCAAAACACTGAGAAAATTTTAAATAAATTTGATCGCGATTCTGAATAAAGAATTTAGGAGACTGACAGATCAGCCCAGGTTTACATCCATTCCCACACAACATCTCTTAGCAGTGGCTTCAAAGAAAGCCCGAACGGTGGTCTGGATGAATCACAATTCTCAAGACAGTACTACTTGTGTTCTCTTGTATAAAATCCCACTCCATGTTTAACCCTTGAAGTCTGTAAAACTATATAAAATGTGAATTACTTTCAGGTACCTCTAATTTGGCACTCTGAGAAGTTATGTGAAACACAAGCCAAAGATCTTACAGACTTCAACTTTAAAATGATGGAGGGAAAAATCATTCCTGAAAAGTATTAAATATCAAAACTTTCTCCCACATTGATGGAAAAGTAAAAATAACTCAAATAATGAAAGCCTTGAGTCATTCCGCCAAATAAAAAAGTACTATCGTTTAGGACATATGCTGCTCAAGAAAAACCATTTGGGTGAAGAAAAAAATGCAATAACTCTTATAAACTGTACTAAATTCTCTCACCCAAGAAAGTTGTGATTCATAAGAACTGAGAATTTACTGAGCAACTGAAATCTGTTACAGTGTCCTCCCGACAATGTGAATGAGAAGATTAAAAAAACTCCTGAATCAATGAAGCTCTCTCAAGAAAGACTGCAAAAAAGAAATTTAATTTCAGAGGCTCGTGGACTATGTGGGTCCCACCTGAGAACCCTTGAGACAGCTCCGCAGAAACAAAAACTACACCACTGGATCACAGCCGGTGTACCAGGAAAAGGTGTATTTCAGAGATGTCCTTTGTGGGTACCTATGCTCTGGCTTTTGCCATTTTCTGGCCAGAAAGGTGCAAGTATCCACCCTGGAGAAAGACAGAGCTCCTCTAAAAGAAATCTGTAAACTTGCAAAAAACATACTGCTGCAAGGCTACAAAACACAGGATTACCTAATACCTTCTCCCCACTCTCATCAATACACCCCCAGAACACCTGAAGAACGTCAGCAAAACTCCAGGAAAAAGCACCTTCATCTTCTCACTTTCTCCCCGCACCCCCCATTCCCTTTCCCGGGGCCACTCACACTTTTAGGAGCGAAGAGTAATGACCGTGGCCCTGAGAAAGTGGGTTGGTCCCCTTCCTCCTCCGGACTGAGGCTGCGGTGGCGGAAGGCTCCGGCGCGTTGCTGAGGAAGCAGCGGTGCTAATGTCTCTAAGCCAGGCGGCCACCCGACTCTCTTCCGCGCCGCTGAGAGGAGGCGGTGGCCCCGCTTACCTCCTCTTTTCCTCTTCCTGGGTCTCTTCAGGCTGTGGCTTCTGCCCGTCCAGGGCCACTTCACCCGAGACAGTCACGTTTGAGAGGCGCCGGATTTCGTTTTTATAAAAAGTTTCCTCTGGGCGGAGGCTGCGGCCGGCCCCCCGGGTCCCCCCCGGCCCCGCCGCCCTGGGGCTGGGGCGGGGGAGGGGGCACTGAGAACTCCCCCCGGAGCTCTGCGAGGAGCCGGGGGGCCGGCGACTAGCCAACGGAGAAGGCCCCCGAGGGGGCTGAGGGGAAGGGAAAGGTCGACGGCGCCGATCCTGCTCTCCTCTCCGCCCCGGCCGCAGCTTCACATCGGGGTCCCCGCCCCCCCGATCGGGGGGTGGCTTCTGAGTTTGGGGTCCCGGCTCATACACTCCCGGGCGAGATGCTACGGCAGGTATGTGAGGCGGCGGCGAGACAGGGGACCCGGCCGGCTCCGCTCGGCGCCGCCCCCGCTCCCGGCTCCCGCATGTGTCGCTGCGGCTGAGACCCCCTCCCTACACCTTGGGAGTCCCTCACTCACGCCCCGGGACAAGGCAGAAGCTCCGGCCACTCCTCAGCGTCCTCTCACCGCGGAGAAGCTGCCCAGCCCCAGCCCGCGGTCACCTCCTCCCTGCCCCCAGCCGCCGGCTCCGGCTCCGGCTCCGGCTCGGGCTCTGGCGTGTGCAGCCGCCGCTGCCAGCCGGGAAGGTGAGGGGGGGCGAGGAGGGGCGGCCGCGACTCCTGCTGGCCCAGGCTAAGATACAATTCTCGGCGGTGGCCAGTACACAGAGGTTGGGTCTCTCGGATGCTCCCTCGCTCTCACTCTCTCGGTGGCGGTAGCACCGGGAGCTCCGCTCGCTGTGTTGCTCGCTCTGTGCGGAGCTCTCGCCTCACTCTAGAGAGAGGGGCGGGAGGAAAGCGGCGCATGCCGATGACGCAAGTCACCTAGCAACCGCTCTCCGCCCGCCTCCTTTTTTTTCCGCTCTGAGGCTTCCGCCGCTGGCCTTTTTTTTCCCTTTCCACCCACCCCGCGCAGGGCAACTCTGACGCGCTCTGATGACGCTCGAAAGGAAGAGGAAGTCGGGAATAGGCGAACGGGTGGGTGCGCCTCGGGCTGCGGGACTCGTTACGGACGCCGCCGCCGCCGCCGCCTCTACGGCCGCGTCAGAACTGAAGAGAGGAAGGGGAGGAGCCGAGTCGAGCCTAAGCTGCCGCCTGATCTTACCCTTGACCTGAGAGCAGCGAGAGAGCTTGCTCTGTAGAGGTTTCCTTCAGGACAGGAGGTGACTGCTCCTTTGGGAGCCAGAAGGAGGCCGAAGCTGCGCGGCTGTGCTCTGACGCGCACCACCCGAAGGTGAGGCATTTGGCCCAAAAGGGGCCCTTAGCAAGACTGAGCGAGGAGTTGTCCTACAGACTGATTCGCTACACCTGCTCCGAGGAGCGAGCGCCCCACTCTTCCCATGATGTGGGGTGAGACCCAGCGCCCGATAGTCTGTGGTCGAGCTGAGCAAATGTTTGATGAATGAATGAATGCCTCCCTCACGAGTCACTGGAGGAGCTCAGAGGAGATGATGAAGTGCAAGCGCTTTGTAAACTGCAATGCATTATAAACATGAGACTTGTAATGCATCCCCTTCCCTTCCATGAAAGTAAATAGTGGTACGCCTTGAGTACGAAGTCACAACCTGAGTCTTTGTTGAAAACGGAGGAGAATTGCTGGGGTGTGGGAGGGAGCCATCCTCTCGTGTATTGTTGCTGCGGCAGGAGAGAGGGGGATTAGAAGAGATCCATCCTTCAGGAGACTGTGGAAGGATTTCTGACTGTTTTTGAAGAGGAGAATTTAGCCGTACCTCACTTTTAGTAATCATTCTTGCTTATGGTTGTAGCTTTAGAGAGAGCTTCTTGACTGGTCTTGGTTGTTATTCAGTGTCCATTAACCTCATCAAGAAATCTTGGTCTATGTTTTAGATCTGATTCAAAGGCTATTTCTTTTCAGAAATAAATATTATTACTGTTATGCAGCGTTTCCTACAAATGTTATCCTGGAAAATAAAGTTGAAAATGTATCTAGAGGAAAAAGATAAAAGGAGCAGAATCCTGAGAAATCTGTCTTAAACCCGTCCTGGTGGCTAGTGTGAGAAGGAGCAGCAGGAATGACTAAAGGAAGCAGATTCGATAGTTGTGGCACAGAGCCTCACACACCTTACCTCCTTGGAAGCAGCAGTAATGGGTATTATTCTTTCCAGCTGGGGGGATAGAAGCTGGCACATTTGGGGTACTACTGCCACCACCATATGCAAACTGTAGACTAAGGAAACTTCTAACTGGGTAAATCCAAGGGCTTATTTTTATTTGAATGCTGCAGAAAAGGAGATGGGAGGAACTCTAGAAGCAAGGGTTGACCTTGGCCCCAAGTCCCAAGAACCAGGTTAAATACCCTGCATAAGTTACCCTGCATTTGACTGTCTTTCCATAACCGACCCCTTGCTGTATCCTTCCAAATAAGACTCACAGGAAATCAGACAACCAAACAGTGGCCCCAAATGGCTACAAAATAAGTCTTTGGTTTTTGTCCCTCTTCCCATCATACAGTGGGAGAACGGTGAAAATTGAATGAGTAAAAAACACAGGCTTAGGGAATTTTGTGAAACTGAGCAACTCAGATTTTTAGCTCTGTGGCCTTTAGATGAAAAGAGTGCAAACATCAGAGTTCTGCAACGCAGCAGGGGACACCTCCAGAAAAGTGTACCATGCAGGGTCCTTCAGCAGCCTGATCTGTTTCCAATGTCAGTGACTCCACCTGAGAACCTCAGTGCTGATAGACAGAATGTCACTGAGGAGAGCTCTGAGCTGCCTACTTATGAAGTAACAGCTGCACCAAGCTTACTAGGCAAGATCCGCCCACCTCACCACCCACCTTGATAACAGGAGGAAACAGCTGGAACTGGCGACTGGAGAGAAGGAACATTTCCAACTTCTGCTTTAGTTCCTTGTATTGCCTATTAACCCAGAGGAGCTAGTTAATTCAAAATTCCAAAAATCTGAAGTTTAGGTTACAGAGGTCTTTCCCTGGTTCATCAATTTGTTGATGACAAAGATCCACATATCATGTTAAAACATAACGAAGGGATATTTGTATAGTGTTTTTTACTCCTAACACATGAAAGTGAGCTCTTAGAAACTATTTAATCAATGTTTTAATATCCCACATCAGTGGTTTTTACTGTCAAGGATTTAATAAGCTAAATTATTCAGTCAAATAGCTTTTTATTTCTAGAAATACCAGATACAGTTCATCTAGTACATCAGTTAATTTTAGCATTTTCATTGTGAAATAAACATAAAAATGCATAAAAGTTATATAGTACAATGAGTAATGATAGAGGAAATCTCCATGTAACCAATCAACCAGGTCAAGAATTGGAGCATTGCCTGTACACCAAAAGCCCTCTTGTGACCTTTCCTGACCAAAATTTCCCCTCTCTGCTCCAGATAACCTACATTCTAACTTTTATGATAACTATTTCCTTGCTTTCTTTTATTATTTTATAGCAAGCATGCATCCCTAAGCAGTATATTGTTTAGGTTTGCCCTTTCTTTTGAACTTTATTTAAATGAGACTATGTAGCATGTAATCTATTGTACTTGCTTCTTTTTCTCAACATCGATTTTAATCCATGTTGTTGTATATAGCTGTAATTTATTCCTTTTAATTGCTGCATGTTACAGTATTCCATTGTAGCAGTATGCTACAATTTATTTAGCTGTTCGGTTGTTAATGGATATCTGGGTTGTTTCCATTTGCGGGCTCTTATAAACACTGTTCTGTGTTCATTCTTCATATATGTTTTCTATCACATCTACCTCAGTTTCTGGGAGTGGTTATAGGTATCACCAAACTTGAATAATGCCATACTGTTTTCTAAAATGTTACACTTCCACCAGCCATGTCTGAGTCCCTTTGTTGCCTACCCTCAACAACACTAATGTCAGTCTTTTTCAGTTTCGCCAATATTATAAGTGTATAGTAGTATCTCATTGTGCTTTTAACTTGCATTTCCCTGGTTACTGATGCTATTGAGGACCTTCTCATATATCTGCTAGGCATTTGGATTTTCTTTTTCGTGAAATGCATTTTTACCTTTTCAATGTTTAATCTCTGAGATGCCTGATTTTCCAATATTCTTTTGCATTCCACATTTAACAGTGTATTTCAAATAACGTAGTACCATCAAATAATAAGGTATAGTTGTGTTAAGTTCTTTCCAAAATAAGAGTAATTATAGTTTACCTAATTATCTTTTATGAATTTGATCATAAACTTCTTAAAAGTAGGACTATACGACTATTTTTTAAAATATATTCTTTACCTTCCAAAATTATGCCGTGCTTTCAACTATTAAATTATTGCTGCCACTGCATACTGGAGTCCTAGTGGCACAGTGGTTAAGAGCTCAGCTGCTTACCAAAAGGTCAGCTGTTCACATCTGCCAGCTGCTTCTTGGAAACCCTATGGGGCAGTTCTACTCTGTCCTACAGGGTCTCTATGAGTTGGAATCAACTGGACAGCGTTGGGTTTTTTTTTTAACTGCATTCTGCAATCCTTCATGGTAGTTTTGTTTGGCTATGTTAAGTTTCCCTCAAATATGTAAAGGCAATTTTTATTCTCTTGAATCTAGTAATTAAACTCTGGTTTTGTTGCTTTGTATTTTTTAATAGGCAATTATGTAATAAACTGTTTCCCACAGCACAAGTTTTTTTTCATTTACCAGATTGGTTGATTTTACAAAAATCGCGGTGGCTTTTTCTTTCCTCCTAAAGTTTCTGCTAAAATATGTGGATATTTTTAATTTCCCTTCACTGACATCAAATACGTACCATCCATGTTGCTGCCTGAAAAATTTTCCCAACTCATTCATTACATTTGATTGTTTTTATGATTTTCTTACCTGTCAGTTTTTTGTGTAGAGTCAGTGATAATTTAAAACTATTGTTGTTATTATTTGCTGATGAATCGATTCAGACTCATGGCAACTCTGTGCTCGGAGTAGAACTGCTCCACACGGTTTCTAAGACTGTGACTTTACAGAAGCAAATCACCAGGCCTGTCTTCCGAGGCATTTCTGGGTGTGTTCCAGCTGCCAGTCCTTCAGCTAGTAGTTGTGCACTTAACTGTTTATGCCACCCAGGATGGAGGAAGATGTAACCTAGAGAAATTAAACTACTTACCCAGGGTCATGAGAGCAAGTAAATAGGAAACCTAGACTCCACCCCAATCGTTAAATGCAGTACACTTGCCATTATATCACACTGACTCTAAGTCTCCTGGATCAATAAGGTAAATTAATTCCCAAGGCTATAGAATATTGTTCACATACACATGGCAAATCTCTTCTACCATTGAATAAGTTTATTTTAAACCTAAAAGCTTTAGGATCAGATTAAGATTAATAAAAATAAAGGTTTTAAGAGATTAATATAAATAATAGCAGTGCTAAAAAAGAACTTAAATGGAAAACTTTCTTTAAAAAAAAAAAGGTTTCTCCACTCTCCCCTTCATCCTTAAAGCCAATTTCTCACGAAGTCCCATTGCCTCTTCCTTCAAAGAGTCATCATATTTCCTTGATAGCTGAGAAAAGTGTTATACAAAAGAAACAGTGGTTAGTAGTGTCATGTGGTGCAGAAAAGACCCTTGGATTTGGTGGTCCAATTCCTAGTAATGTCATTATTCTATTTAAAATGTTGGAGGAAATCAGAATTTAATGACATTTTTAAATACAAGAAGAAAAAAAAACTAGAAAATTTAGAGATTGATGAGATTACCTCTGTATTGCTTTTATCATCATCTGGGTTTTCAGAAAGATTGATTCTTAAAATGAATGGTAAATGACTACTGTCTGTAATAGAAAAATAAAATAACTTTGAACACTTGTAATCTTTGGTAATTTAACCTTAAAGTTTTGGAGGAATTTTTCATGGTACGTGCTATTTGCTTTAGTGATAGTCATGATATATTTTTGCCTGATAAAATCCATCTGTTATTTTTAAAATAAAATATTAAGAAAAACAGGTTTAAAGAAAATAATTTTATAAAAGTATTAAGGTAGGCTTATATGTAGCTTAATTTTGAAGAGCCAAGCCCTTAAAATGTTCAAGCTTTAAAATTTCAAGGCTTGAAATTCAAAGTTGAGTTAGAGTTATTGAATTAACATTAGCTGGTAGTTACATAAATATTATTAGTATATTTTTTTGTTTTAACTTCCAAAAAGCAGTAATATACAGAAAACATAAAATGGTTAGAATATCTACTATAAGCATGGAGTTGTCACATTTACTTCACTGTTCAATTAACAAAAAAGGTAATTATTACCTACTATTTCCTAGTACTCCACTAAGTACCAGACATATAGTAGTGAAGAAAACAAAACTTGTCCCTAGCTTCAAGGAGCTTGCAGTTTAATGCCTAGTGTGTGCCAGGCTCAATACTTGACCCAAGACATTACCATCTAAAATTGTTTGACTTATGTTATCATCTGATGCTGTATTCTGTGAATAAATAGGTGACTGTATTCTCTTGATAAGCAAGTTCATGATCACATGCTAGAAACCTTTGCTCCTATTTGTCATTTTTCAAATTTTTATTATGACAATTTTTTAAAAAAATACAGAAACATTGAAAGAGTAGTACAATCTATGTCTGTATACCTTGTAGCTAGATTTAATAATTGTTAACATTTTTCTGTATTTGTTTTATCTGTGTACTTTTTTCTGAACCATTTAGAAGTTAAGTTGCAGATATCATGATGCTTTAGTATTTGAAGAAGTCACCCACTGAGGTACAAAGTGTTCCCCTGTCTTCAGAAGGTAACCTATTCATTTTTTTAGACTCTGGAAGATTTCTGTCTTTCTCCCAGCTAAACCTTTGCTACCTGTTCCCTTCTTCTTGATTTTTTCTAACTTTCTAGGAACTCTTCCAAGAGCACATAACTTCACAGTTCTTATCTTCTCTTATTCTCTACCCACCTTTCAGGCTACTAGATCCTCAGCTGAGCCGTCCTAGAATCTGAACCTATTTTCCTTTACAAAGTCCTTTGACAGGAGTCCTTTGCCACCATAACCCACCACCACCACAATTACATACTGAACTGATACCAAAGGAAAGAAAGGGTCATAACATTTGTCAGGAACCTAGGACGTGCAGTTATTTCATTTAATCTTCACAAAACCCTGCAAAGTAGATGCGAGATGCCCACATTCCTTTTTCCTCTTCCTGACCACATTAAAAAAACAAAAAACATTGTTATAGAGTCGATTCTGACTCAGAGGAGAACTGTCACATAGGGTTTCCCAGGCTGCAAGTCTTTATGGAAGCAGACTGCCACATCTTTCTCCCAAGGAGCGGCTGGTAGATTCCAGCCACCAATGTTAAGATTAGCAGCCGAGCGCTTAATCACTGCACCACCAGGGCTCTTTCCTGACCACACAGGAAGACTATATTTCCCACTCTCCTTTGGGGCCATTTGATAAGTCTGGCCAGTAGAATGTGGGCAGAAGTGTTATGTGTACCTTCCAGGCTTGATCCCTAAAGTCTCTCATAAAATAATCAGTCTGTGATTTCTCCCTTCCTACACTGCCAGAAGCAAAGAACTTTAAGATACTGGATCACATGATAGGCATCCAGATTCCTGGCTTATTGCTAGGAGGAGTGCTGTCTGATCTCCACTGAACTGTGGTCTGAGCAAAATAAGAGTTTTATTGTGCTAAGTGGCTGAGTTTTATACCAAGTTTGCATTTAGAAACATTATTATAAGTAATAGCAATTATGTTATTGGTGTTCTTGTCTAGTGAGATTGGGTTATACAGGCTTTTGGGAGCTGGCATGAAAATCTTACCCCCTTTGATTATACTGTTTTTATAGAAACACGAGTTCTGAGTTTCAACCCAAATTACAAAGGAACTTCTAAAGAAAAGAAAATAGCACCTTTAAAAGACTTGGGGATTGACTTTCCTCTGAAGTGCCACATATTCCAACATCAGCACCCCTTCCCCTCCAGGTTTAAGTCTTCCTCTTCAACAAATAACCTGTTGCTGTCCAGTCGAATCCAACTCATAGAGACCCTATAGGACAGAGTAGAACTTCCCTGTAGGGCTTCCAAGGAGCAGCTGGTGGGTTCAAACTGCCGACAAGCTCTTAACCACTGTGCCACCAGGGCTCCTTCAGTTGGAATCAACTCAATGGCAAAGGGTTTGTTTTTGTTTTTGTTTTTGTTTTCAAGAAATAGGCTTTCATTTCAAGAATGGAGATATCTTCAGGTTCTTCAGCCTTTTATTCTAAAGTTGATGTTTCTTTTAATAACTAAATAAAATATCATGACCTGCCACCTTATATCCTATGAGAAGTAAAGAGGCAGCTTTCTCTGCTATGGCTGACATCCTCAAATTATTTCAATAACTTGCCCCTATATCGGTTGCTACTATTCTTTCATTTTATTAACATAAGACTGTTCTTTGTGGCAGATTTTTTGGTTTAGGAAGCACAGATAATCACAGGTCATTATTATAGTATGGAAGTCAACTTACATAATAGCACAGGAAACAACTTCAAAATTGATGTCAAATATTATGTATATATCTTTTCCTGAAACTGTGTTGTCCAATTCCAACCTTAGGGAATTTCTTACTGATTGTGTCTCTTCATAGGTCTCTTCCCAATCACACTGTATTTGCTATTCTAACTCTCACACCCTCCTCACATCTCTCCAGAGCTGTCTCCTCAAACAAGATTCCTTTACTGAGCAAGCAGTTCAACTCCCTTGAATCGCCACCTTTCACAAAAAAAAGAAGCCCATCAAAATTCATTGTTTGTTAATAATGCATACAGATACTAGTAACGGAAAACACAACAGGCATAAATATGAAGCATTCACTATTTCTCTGAATAGAAAGTCTACTAGTAGGGAGTCCAGGGCTGGCGCAGCAGCTCAGTAATGCCATCAGGTACTCAGGCTGTTTCTTGTCCTTGACCATCTTTGCTGTTGCTGTGTGCCGTCGAGTTGATTCCGACTCGTAGTGACCCTATAGGACAGAGTAGAACTGCCCCCAAAGGGTTTCCTAGGCTGAAATCTTTACAGGAGCAGATTGCCAGGTGTTTTCTTCCATGGGGCGGCAGATGGGTTCGAACCCCCAACCTTTCTGTTTGCAGCTTAACCATTGTGCCATCAGGGCTCCTTTTTGACCATCCTTATTGCCATCCATATCATGTTGGCTTTCATCATTAAGCCTGTTGTCCAATGAGTCATATCCACATTGTAGACTGGAATAAGGAAGAAAGAGTGGTGCCTGTATGAGGAAAGCTGATCTTTTCCCAGCATTCTCCACAGACGTCTATTTAGGTCTCGTTGACTGGAGTGGTGTCTCAAGGCCATGCCTCACTCTAAAGAAGTCTGAGATACATACGTAGCTGGACATTGTAACCCAAAATGAGGTTGAAGTTCTGTTAATAAGGAAAGTGGGAAGAGTGGCTATAGGGTAGGAAATCATTAGTGTATGATAATGCTGTTAAAGATGTTTTTCTTTAACAAAAGGATCATCTACTCCAGAGATGATTTTTGCCCCTAAACGGCAGAAACAGCTGCCATCAGTTTTTGTTTTAAGTAGCAATTTTCCCCAATGCTTTGCATACAATTATCAGTAATATATAGCATCCTCTTTTTTTGCTTCTTGTAATTCAAAGAGTCCAGCAATTTAATTTCAAGAGATTTTTAAATAAATGAATTTGTGATATCCAGATGGTTGACTTTTAGTCTATTAAACCATCATTGTAAAACACGTTATTAGCAGCATTTTAAACTCTTTTTTAGTCCCATGTATGAGAATGATTCAATATTCATTTCCTGTTAAGACCAAAAATAAGCATTGTTTTTTAATTTTAGAACAATCTGAAACTTAGAGAAAAGTTGCAAGTACAGTACAAAGAACTTTTTATCTTGAAATACTTAGAGTAAATTGCCAACCTGATGCCTCACTACACCTAAATACTGTAGTATTTCCAAAAGAGGGACATTCTCCTACATGATCACAATGCAACCATCATGAAGTCAGGAAATTAACATTGATAATTACTACCATCTAATTGTCCAGTAAACTACCAGTTGCCATCAAGTTGATTCCAACTCATGGTGACCCCATGTGTGTCAGAGTAGAACTGTGCTGCATAGGGTTTTCAATGGCTGATTTTTTTTTTTTTTTTTTTTTTGGCAAGTAAATTGCCAGGTCTTTCTTCTGAGTCACCTCTTGGGTAGAGTTGAACCGCCAACCTTTTGGTTGGCAGCTAAGCACAGTAAACATTTTTACCACCCAGAGACTCCTATCTAACTCTCAAAACCCATTGCCACTGAGTCAATTCCAACTCATAGTGACCCTGTAGGACAGAGTAGAACTGTCCCGAGGGTTCCAAGGAGTCACTTGTGGATTCAAACAGCCGACCTTTCTGGTTAGCAGCCAAATGCTTACCGACTGTGCCACCAGGACTCCAATTTTACCAATTGTCCTAGTAATAACCTTTATAGCAAAATAAAGGGTTTACTTTAGAATATGTTTGTCATATCTCCTTAGTCTGAAACAGTTCCTCAATCTTTCTTTGACTTTCACAACCCTGATACTTTTGAAGATTACAGCTAGTTAGCTTATGGAGTATTCCTTAGTTTGAGTGTGTTTGTGTTCAACAGGAATATCACTGAAGTGATGCTGTGTCTTTGTGTCTCATCGGGTGGTGCACAATTTTGATTTGCCCTATGACCGGTGATATCTGCTTTAATCACTCGATTACAGTGGTCTTGTGAGGCTGCCCCATGATGAAGTTACTATTTTATTCCCTTTGGAATTAATAAGTATTTTGTGAGGAGATACTTTAGATCTAAATAAATATCCTATCCCTCATCAAACTTTTCATTTATTATTTTATTTATAATATCAATATGAGCTTATGATTTCCTATTTTGTTCAATGAGTTATAATCTGTTACTATTATTTATCTTGATGCTTAAATTGTCCCATATTTGGCCGTTGGGAGCCCCTTCAAATTGGCTTCTATGTCTTTTTGTCCCCATCATTCTTTGAACATTTTCTTGCTTTCTAGCACAGCAAGATGTTCCAGGCTCATCTTGTACTTTCCCTGCCCCAGCCTTGGAATCAGCCATTTCTCCAAGGAGTAGGGTTGCCAAATAAAACACAAGATGCCCAGTTAAATTTGAATTTCAGATAAATAACTAATAAATTTTTAGCATAGGTATCTCCCATGCAGTAATTTCTAATTTGCTAAATATTTGCTATATTTTTAGTTGCTAAATCTGGCACCCTGCCAAGGAGCCCTGTTCCTTTAAGTGGTGAATGGTATTTAGAAGCCATAATCTGGGTAGACCTGCTGGTTGCAATTTGGGTTCATAGCTCTCAGGCATTTTCAGTGGACAGAGCTAGGCAAAGTATACACACACATATACATGTGTACATTTACATGTATAGTTATATCCAGATAGATACAGATACAGATGGGATACAAATGATATCCTGGTGATACAATTGGTTAATGCACTTGGTTACTAACTGAAAGGTTGGCGGTTCATACCCACCAGAGGCACCTTAGAAGAAAAGCCTAGCCATCTATTTCCGTAAAATCAGCCATTGACAACTCTATGGAGCATAATTCTACTCTGAGGTCACCATGAGTCAGAGTTGACTTGATGGCAACTGGTTTATAGATACATTGCAATCCCTAAATTCATGCCAATAACTTCTAATTCCAATCCAACACCTTAGGGTTTATTCTAGTTTTTTCCCTTTCCGTATTTATGACTCCATTCTCTTATGGTAAGAAACCTGGCACCCATTATCCCTAATATATTTACTTATTTGATTAATCTCTTGGTAGATAACCAATCTCCCTTTGTTGCCACTGCCTCTCCCTGCAAGGATGCCTTCCTCACCCTGCTTGTGCTCTCACCGTGTGCCAGGCCACCCCCATCATGTAGACGTCCCCATCACCCCACCAGGGCTCTGACACCTCACCCTATGCCAGCCCACTGTGTAGATACCCTCTGCACCTTGCTTGAGATCTGGCATCCCATGTTAGGTCACCCTCTGCACAGATCCTCCTCTCTCCCTGCTCTGACTTTGCCAACAACACCCCAGGCAGTGCTCAGTGTAGAAGTCTACCTCACCTTGCTTGGGATCCGACACCCCATGCCAGTCCGCCCCCCTTGGGTTCACCCTCCTCGCTTTGCTCTAAGTATGAAATCTCAGGTGTAAGTGATGCTTAAGTATGAAATATCTTATTACTATTATTTCTAGAAATACAAGCGGAGGTTTTTGGTATAAAACAGGCTTTGACAGGCAACTGGTAAAATAGTTATTCAGGGGTATTTTTATGCATATGCTTTGAGCTGATACTAGCTATTAATAATTGGCTAATACTGAAAATTCAAGAGAATTCAAAATTAGAAAAGGAAACTTCTGGGTAAAAAGTGTTTATATCCACTTCCTTTCAAAAATCCCTAAAAATAATGATAAAGGAATAAAAACTGAATAAAAATTTCCAAAGAGAACAGGAGAGAAGATGACAGGGGAAAAGAGATGTCAAGGACATTTTAGAAGATGAAAAGTAGATGGACAAGGAATAACTGACTTAGAAGGAAGCTACAACCCAACTTCCTGCAGTAGAGTGTCCTGCAATAACAAGCTGATCGCTGATGTGGAACCCCAGAAAATGTCAGAAATGGAAGTCACTAGTTACAGGCAGTCCCCAGGTTGCTAACGAGATCCGTTCCTAACTGTGTCTTTAAGTCTTTAATTTGTCCGTAAGTCGGAACAGGTGCGTACGGTTCTCACTTAGCCTTGCTATAGTGCAAGAAAAGCCTCAAAGCCTTTTAAGTGATTTAAAAGCTGCATTGCAGCAAGTGAAGGTGATTGTGATGAAGAATTTGTTGAGAGTAGGGGTTGGTTCAGTTGTTTCAAAGTGAGGGCAAATTTACATGACTTTAAAGGGCAGCCAAGGACTTTCCTAACCCGGGGACTGCCTGTACTATGTAAAGGCAGAGGTGCCAGGTAGTGCTGAAAACAGGCTTTTCTTAAATATGAATAGACAGCCAAGGATCACCAGACATCTGAGGAAAGTCTGCCATGAAAGTAGGAAAAAAAGAAAATTAACCTGGAGAGAACTGAGACAACATAGAAAAAGAAAATAGTCAAAAGATTGTGGTAAAACTGTATTAAGATGAAGGAGGTGGGAGAATGTGTGTGTGATCTAGTATTATAAGATTACTGGAGACTCCACTTTCATAGTAGGAAATCAATAAACGATGCCTTGATTTGAAAAAAACCATGATGTTATCTCTTTAAGCATGTTCTTTATTTGTAAATACTAGAGAGGAAACACCTGAAAGAGTAGAAAGTGATTGCCTCTGAGGAAGCCATAATTAGAAAAGGGGAAAGGCAGGGGACTATTGTTTATCCTTATAAACCCTGTATTGCTTTGATAAAAATAAGAATTTAATTTAAAAATTAAGTTTGTACAGATTGATCTAAATCACACTGCTACATATTAATATAGCACAATTTGAAAGGAAGCAGGGTAGTGAAAAGAACCAGAATTTGGCACCTAGATTCAGGTGCAAATTTTGCCCAGTTTACTGCTTATGTGGCTCTGTGCAAGTCTTAACCTTCGAAACTCAGTTTACACACTTATAAACTGGAGATAATAATACTTTTCCTACCTACTACATTTATTCATCTGCTAAGATTTTTGTGTTTCTACCATTGGGCTCCTCTTGCTAAACCAAAAAAACAAACCGTTGCTGTCGAGTTGATTCCAACTCAACACGACCCTGTAGGTCAAGATAGAGCTGCCCCATAGGGTTTCCAGGAGCAGCTGGTGGATTCGAACTGCTGACCCTTTTGTTAGCAACCTGAGCTTTTAACCACTGCGCCACCAAGGCCCCTTGGGATTGAAAGAGAGGAACAAATGAACTAATGACACTTTGAAAACTAACTTAAAATATAAATAAACATTAAGGCGTAGGCCATCTATCACAATGCCTTGCTTGCAGGAAATAATTAAGTTGAATTAAGTTAAATAAGGAAGATGGAAAATTTCTAAAAACGGGAAAAGTGGGAATCTTGGACAAAATTATTCAATAACGATCATTATTTGTTAAGTACCTGATACGGGCCAGGCACTGATTATAAGATTTGTTTAAATTACCTAATTTAATCCTTACTAATACCCTGCTGGATAGACATTGTTAAATTATCTTACTGGTGAGAAACCATGGCTCAGACTCAGTAACTTTCCTAAGGTATAGAGCATACAGACCTGGGGCTTGAATTTGGATGTATCTGATGCTAAAGCCCAAAACCCAAGTTGCTTTGACTGTTCTCTACTGCGACTCACAACCAGTGAGGAATCATGGTTAGGTTTTGGTGTTTTTTTTTTTTTTTAAAATTATTTTTATTAAATATTAAATACATTCAAAACTTATGTGTGTAAAGCATAGAGAATAATAATAAAATGACCACCTGGCTTAAAAAAACTTCATTACCATTCAAAAACAGTTACAGCAGTACACTAACAGAGAACTGCCAGAAATTCAAGCAGGATTCAGAAGAGGATGTACTGATGTCAGATGGATCTTGGGTGAAAGCAGAGAATACTAGAAAGATGTTTACCTGTGTTTTATTGACTATGCAAAACTGTTCGACTGTGTGGATGATAACAAATTATAGATAACATTGTGAAGACTGAGAATTCCAGAACACTTACTTGTACTGATGTGGAACCTGTACTTAGACCAAGAGGCAGTCTTTCAAATAAGGGGATTCTGCGTGATTTAAAATCAGGAAAGTTGTGTGTCAGGGTTTATCCTTTCACCATACCTATTCAATCTGTATGCTGGGCAAATAATCCGAGAAGCTGGACTGTATGAAGAAGAACCGGGCATCAGGACTGAAGGAAGACTCATTAACAACCTGTGATATGCAGATAACACAACCTTGCTTGTTGAAAGTGTAGAGGACTTGAATGAAGCACCTACTGATGAAGATCAAAAACTACAGCCTTAAGTATGGATTACACCTCCACATAAAGAAAACAGAAATCCTCACAACTGGATCAATAAGCAACATCATGATAAACGGAGAAAATACTGAAGTTGTCAAGAATTTCATTTTACTTGGATCCACATTCAGTTCCTATGGTGGCAGCAGTCAAGAAATCACATGACAAAATTTGCACTGGACAAATCTGCTGCAAAGGAGCTCTTTAAAGTGTTACAAAGCAGAGATCTCACCTTGAGGACTAAGATGTGCCTGACCCAAGCCATGGCATTTTCAGTTGCCTGATAGGCATGTGAAAGCTGGACAATGAATAAGGAAGATAGAAGAAGAATTGATGCCTTTGAATTATGGTGTTGATGAAGACTATTGAATACACCATGGACTGCCAGCAGAATGAACAAATCTTTCTCGGAAGAAGTACAGCCAGAATGCTCCTTAGAAGAGAGGATGACAAGACTTTGTCTCACGTACTTCAGACATGTTATCAGGAGGGACCAGTCACTGGAGAAGGACATCATGCTTGGTAAAGTATAGGGTCAGCAAAAAAGAGGAAGACCCTCAGTGAGATAGACTGACCCAGTGGCTGCAACAATGGACTCAAACATAGCAAAGATTGTGAGGATGGCACAGGACCAGGCAGTGTTTCTTCTGTTGTACATAGGGTCACTGTGAGTTAGAACCAACTAGACAGCACCTAACAACAACTTAGAGGTAAACACAATTTCACTGTGTATACTCGTCACCTTGGCCCATATTAAGACTTCTAATATCATTGTATGTATTTTTAAATCTATCTAAATGATTCATGTGTTCTTCTGGGACTCGATTTTTTTTTTCCCTCCTCAACATTATGTTCCTAAGATTTATTCATGTCTACGTATGTGACCATAATCACATCCACCTTGCCTCTGATGGTCTAGTGCCACCAACCTGGCCTTGACAATCCTGTTATTCCCACTGACTCTGGGGCATCTCTTACCATCAATCTTGATCTAGAGGGTAAGCTATCCTGAGCTTCTTGGAACATACTAGCACATCCCTTATCATTTAAGTGAGGAAGTATCCTCTGGACCCTCCCCAGGAACATAGTCAGCTGGTGGGTTCTCTGGTATTACATAATAAATGCATTCTTACTTTTAATCTCACTGAGCTTTTTGACTCCTTCCTTATCTTGCCTAAGAAGTTGTAGCATCTCCACCTCATTGTTTTCAAAGTTTCAAGGAGCCATTCCAGCAATGTATTAAGGACAGTTCTAAGTATTCTACCAGGATATGACTCACTGGGTAATGCACCTGTATTAGTAAACTCTCCCCTATCCAGACTTATAATCTGCCCTCCCTGGTCCAGCACCTTTAAGATGCATTTTCAGGCATATTCTCCCAGTTCCTGTTGATGCATATAAGCCAGGACCTCTGTGGTACTTTGGGGAAATAATTACTTTCTTCGTATAACACCATTTCCCAGCTTGGCCCATATTAAAACTTATAATTAATGGTCTAGAAGCAATTAAGAGAAACAGGGAAAGATCTTCCTGACAAGCATCATTTTGTAAGGCATGGGCCCTGGGTGAGGCCTTTGCACAGTCCCCAGGCCACAGGAGACTGCTTTCCTCTAGCAAAGGTAAGGGGGCCGCTTCTGCTGGGCCAGAGTATTTAGGGGAATCTGGAGGTTCAAGGTTCTTAAGCCATCCACCCAAATATCCCCATCAGGGGTCTCAGGGCTCCTCCCCTTTCAGGTCCCTGACTTTAGCATAAGAGACCTGTTGGGCTGTAAATTCAATCCCCTTTTTAGCTCTTGCTGTGCTTAAGATAAAATCTTGGGTCTTATTTTTCAGCTCAGTACACCCTCTGTCTATCGGACATGAGACTCTCTCTAAATGATGCCATGGAGGATTTCTGGCTTTCAAAACATGTTCAAAGTTAATTGCTACCTGACCTGAGCCTGTTATTTTCTTCCTTCATGGCTTCTATGGAAGTTAACAACAATCAACCAACTCCATAATTCCTGTAATTACCATTGCCCCCATATCTTTAAATTACAAGAGCTACTGTATAAGCCAGTGCATTTTCTTCCACCTGCTCACCACCCTAATTTCTCACAAGTAAGAATCTTAGTCATTGTGATGCTATAGCACACTAGGGATTATCACTTACCAACAGTGATGGGGTTCTTGTTGCCATCTGAGCAGCAAGTGATCCAATTCTGGAATCTCATTCTGAGGGTCTTCTTCTTGGACCACTTCTAGAACCTACTGACTTAGGCTGAGTTGCCCCAAAACTAAGGATGTGAGTGCAAATGGTATATCTAAAATGCAATAGCACGAGGTACTGGTAGAGGAGTGGAGAAGTGAGACAGCAAAGTGAAGGAACCCATACGGAGATCTTTAATGAGCAGGTTACCACTGAGGACAACTGGAGTTCAATCCCACTGGGGACCTCTAGGAGATATGTGGAACACACAGCAAATTTGTCCCACCCAAGGAGGCAGGAAAACTGGAGTGTTTGTCCTTCAACTTTCATTTGCCATTGGCTGAGGCCTAGTCCCCCAGCATGGGCTTGTACCATGTACAGCTGGAAAGAAGCCCTCAGGCCACAGGCAAAGGGTCACAAGTGCTTCCAGTAAGGTTAGCTTGTACAGGGTCATTCCAGAGTGCCTAGGGAATGTGGGCAGGGCACTGATGACTATCAGCTACAGCTTCCTTAACTTCCTATCTAAAATACTTCATACCCTTTCCTCTTCTGCTGCTTTCTTTTTCTTCTGTGTAACATTTTATTATATCAATTATATCTGTATTTATTTATAAGGAGTCTGTTCCTCCCCTAAACCCCACTAGAATATAGGCCAAAAACTAAAAGTCAGAAAGACATCAGATTTATTCACCACTATATCCTCCATAAGTTACTGCGTAGCGCAAGCAGTTTGCACTGGGCACTAACCTAAAGGCTGGCAGTTCAAACCACAGAAGTGAAGTGGCTCCACAGAGGAAAGGCCTGGCAAGCTATTTCCTTAAAGATTGTTGTTGTTCTTGTTAGGTGTCCTCGAGTCCATTTTGACTCTTAGCAACCCGTTGCAGAGTAGAACTGCCCCACAAGCGTTTTCTAGGCTGTAATCTTTACAGGAGTAGATCTTCACGTCATTCTCCCCAGTAGCCACTGGGTGGATTCTAATCGCCAACCTTTAGGTTAGCAGCCGATTACTTAACGATTGCACCACCACGGTTCCTTTCCTTAAAGATTACAGCCAAGAAAACCCTATGGAGCAGTCCTACTCTGTAACACGTGATCACCATGAGTTAGAATCAACTCCACAGCAATGGGTTTGGTGTCGTGGAAGAGGGGCTTATCGGACAGAGCCATGAAGGTTGAGTGTTCCATTCAAAAACATACAGGGCTCAGTTGATTAAGAAGAAAACCAGCTAATTCATTGAGAACGAAACATAGAAATACAAAATCAATGCTTTGAAAACTTAATGAAATAATCAATTCAGGCAAGGATTATCAATGTATGTTAGGAGAAAAGTTAATGGGGAACAAGATATTCACTTGTTGCCAATGTATAAACCACAGATTACTTGTTAATTGCAAAGTAAAATAAAATAAACCTTCATAGAGGAGAGATCTGGCAATCACCTTAACCAAATGATCAAATTTAGTATCACGAAGTAGAAGAATCTATTTTCTTCATGTGAAACAATATGAAGTTTACAGCATGACCTATGAAGTATTCTTTCCAAAAATAAATCAAGCCTTTAGAAGTAACCTCCAAAGTAAAGAAGCATAAGTTAAACAGTACCACAAGGAAATAATTAGACAAATCTTTTTTGTCTGGATTTTTTCACTTAACATAATTACTTTGAGGTTTTTTTTTTTTTTTTTGCTCTTTGTATCAAGAGTTTATTCTTTCTTTATTGATAGTTCTATTTATGGGTATACTACAATTTGTTTAACTATTCACCTGTTGATGGACATTTGGTTTGTTTTCAGTTCAGAGCTACTCCAAATAAATCTATGACCATTTGTGTACAAGTTTTGTTTGAACGTATGCTTGCTTTCTTTTTTTTTTTTTAAGGTAAATACATAGGGGTTGAATGGCTGGGTCATCTGGTAGGTGTATGTTTAACTTTTTAAAGTAGCATTTCAACAGTTTTACCAAGTGGTTATATCATTTTACATTTCCACTAGCACTGTGTGAGAGTTCTAGTTGCTCCACATCCTTGCCAATGCTTGGTATGGTCAATCTTTTTCATTTTATCCATTCTAATATGTGTGTAGTTGTATCTCATTGTGCTTTTTATTTTCATTTGTCTACGAGTCAGAATCAACTCAACAGCAATGGGTTTTTTTTTTTTTTAAATGACTAATGATGTTGAACATCTATTCAGATCTTTAGCCAATTTTTAATTAGTTGTTTGTCTTTTTGATTTATTCTTTATATATTATAAATACAAATCCTTTGTTGGATATATGTTTTGCAAATATTTTCTCCCTGTCTATGGTTTGTCTTTTAATTTAACAGTATTTTGAAGAGCAAAATATTTTAATTTTGAAAAAGTCCAATTTATTAGGTTTTTTTTTTTTTTTTAATAGTTCATGCTTTTTGTTTTGTATTTAAGAAACCTTTGACAAACCCAAGGTCACAAAGATTTTCTTCTAGAAGTTTTACAGGTTTAGCTTTTACATTTTGGCCTATAATTCATTTTTAATCAATTTTTGCATATGATGTGAGGTAAGGGTCAAGATTCATTGTTGCTGAGTTTAAGATGTGTGCTTATTCTAAATGAGGTGTGAAGTGATGAGATTGAATTATAGATAGGATTTTACTGAGAAATTTAGATACAAGTATGAAAAAAACTTGGTGGTTGATTATAAGCGCATTTATTATATGGCCTAGATTTCCCAAGATAGTCCCAATTTTTAATTTTTTATCCTATTGTTCTCCCAAACTTCTATTATAAAAAAATTCACACATACAGAGAAGTTGAAAAAACTTTCATAAATACCCATATAACTACTGTTATGGAGTGAATTATGTCCCACAAAAGTATGTGTTGGAATCCCAACTTTAATGCATGTGGATAAGGAGCCATGGTGGTACAATAGTCAAGCACTCGACTGCTAACCAAAAGGTTGGTGGTTCAAAGCTGCCCATGGACTTTGTGGAAGAAAGACCTGATGATCTCCTCCTGTAAAGATTACGGACAAGAAAACCTTATGGGGGCAGTTCTACTGTGTCACATGGGGCCACTATGCATGAAAGTGAACTCTAGGGCACCTAAGAACATCAACATACATGTGGATGTAATCCCATTTGGGAATAGGGTTTTCCTTGTTATATCAATGAGGCCATATCAGTGTAGGGTGTGTCTTAAGCCAGTTGCTTTCGAGGTATAAAAAGAGCTGATTAGGCTTGAGAGAAGCAAGCACAGATGACGGAAGATAGATGCCATGCCACATGAAGATCACAAAGGAACCAAGGAACAGAAGCTAAAAAGAGACAAAAACCTTCCCCCAGAGCCAACAAAGACAGAAAGCCTTCCCCAAGAGCTGGTGCCCTGAATTTAGACTTCTAGCCTCTTAAACTGTGAGAAAATGAATTTGTTTGTTAAAGCCACCAACTTGTGGTATTTCTGTTGTAACAGCACTAAGAAACTAAGACATCAATCACATAGATTTAACAGTTATTAACATTTTTCCATATTTGCTTTATTTAATCATTTTTCTGAACTACTTAAACATAAATTGCAGAAATCATGATACTTTATCCCTACATGCTTTAACAGTAGAATGTTAGGGTATTCTCTTACATAAAAATAATACATCACATTCAAGAAAATTAACAAGGTGGAACCAGCACCGCAACCTGGACAGCCACACCATGTAGTCACTCTGCAGCAAAGGTCTGAAAAATGAAGTAAAACAGATACAAATGTCAATCCTGAAACCCTAAGCATCAAATGAAGAGAGAAAGAGCTAGATCAAACACTGAATGAAATATGAAGCTGATGGAAAACAAAACAAGAAGAGATACAGAGTGGAGGTCTTCTGCCGTCAACAGGGCACAGCATCACCATCTTGGAAAACAGCCAGCAATAACCCCAGACAGGGAGTACGAGAAGGCAACTTCATGGAGCTCCCAGCAGGAGACAGATCACCCGGTAACCAGAGAAACATGCTTTCCCACCCCTCACCCTTCTGCCCCCTATACCACCTCCTTCCCCTTCCCACCAGCCACCGGGATCTGCCCCACTCTCACCCACCAGCTACCACCGCACTGCCCCTTTTTGATTTTTTTTTCTCCTCTCACCTAGCCCCATATGTCACCTCCCCCCTCTTATTGCTGGCCCCTGCCACACTGCCTCAGCTAGAGCATCCTTGGCTCTTAGGCCTGCCACCACACTGGGTCCTCACCACCATTCCCCTCCACCACTTGACCAACTGCTGAACAGTGCTGAACAGACACTTCACCAAAGAAGACATTCAGACATGTGAGGAAATGCTCACAATCATTAGCCATTGTTGTTAGGTGCCATGGAGTTGGTTCGGACTCATAGCAACCCTATGTACAACAGAAAGAAACACTGCCCAGTCCTGCACCATCCTCACAATTGTTGTTATGCTTTAACTCATTGTTGCAGCCACTAAGTCAATTCATCTCGTTGAGTGTCTTCCTCTTGTTTGATGCATTACCCATTAAAGAAATGTAAATCAAAACTACAATGATATACCATCTCACCCCGGCATTCCTTGCACTAATTTAAAAAAAGGAAAATAACAAATGTTGGAGAGGTTGTGGAGAGATTGGAACTCTTATGCACTGTTGGTGGGAGTGTAAAATGATACAACCACTATGGAAAACAATATGGCACCTCCTTAAAAAGCTCGAAATAGAAATGCCATAAAATCTAGCCATCCCACTACTAAGAATATATCTTACAGAAATAAGAGCTATAATATGAATAGACATATGCACATTCATGTTCATTGCAGCATTATTCCCAATAAGAAAAAGATGGAAACAACCTAAATACCTATCAACAGATGAATGGATAAACAAATTATGGTACACACACAATGGAATACTATGCAACAATGAAGAACAATGATGAATCCATGAAACATCTCACAACATGGATGAATCTGGAGGGCATTATGCTGAGTGAAATAAGTCAATTACAAAAGGACAAATAGTATATGAGACCACTATTATAAAAAAAATCAAGAAAAGGTTTACACACAGAAAAGAACAATCTTTGATGGTTATGAAAAGGGGACAGGTGGGGAAGTGAAATCACTAACTAGATGGTAGGCTAGTGGTAACTTTGATGAAAGGAAAGACAACACACAATATGGGGAAGTCAGCACAACTTGACCAAGGCAAAGCCATAGAGGCTTCCTAGACACATCCAAACACCTTGAGGGACCAAGTTACTGGGGCTGAGCGCTGGGGACCATTGTCTCAGTGGACATCTAGTTCAATTGGCATAACATAGTTCATAAAGAAACTGTTCTAGATCCTACTTTGGTGAGTAGCGTCTGGGGTCTTAAAAGCTTGTGAGCAGCCGTCTAAGATACACCTATTGGTTCCGTCATGTCCAGAGCAAAAGAGAATAAACAAAACAAAAGACACAAGGGAATTATTGTCCAGAGCACTAATGGACCACATGAACCACAGCCTCTACCAGCTTGAGCCTAGAACTAGGTGGTGCCCAGCTACTACCACCCGCTGCTCTGACAGGGATCACAATAGAGGGTCCCGGACAGAGCTGGACACAAGTGTAAAACAAAATTCAAATTCACAAAAAAAAAGAAGAAAAAAAAAAAAGACCAGACTTACTGGTCTGAAAGAGACTGGAGTAACCTCTGAGACTGTGGCTGCTGGACACCCTGCTAACTCAGATCTGAACCCACTCCCAAAGTCCACCTTTCCACCAAAGATTAAACAGACCTATAAAACAAACAATAACACACGTGAGGAATGTGCTTCTTAGTTCAATCAAGTACATGAGACCAAATGGGTAACACCTGCCCGAAAGCAAAGACGAGAAGGCAGGAAGGGACGGGAAAACTGGATGAATGGACACGGGGAACCCAGGATGGATAAGGAAAGGGGGAGAGTGCTGACACAATGCGGGGATTGCAACTAAGGTCACAAAACAATTTGTGTATAAATTTTTGAATGCGCAACTAATTTGTGCTGTAAACTTTTACCCAAAGTACAATAAAGTTTAAAAAAAATTAACAATTATTTCCAGTTTACTAGGTAGTCCCATTCAAATTTTCCTTGTTGTTTCTACTCTTTTCAAACTAGCATCCAATCAAGTTTCACTGTTTTGCATTTGGTTATTATGTCTCTTTAGTCTCTTTTAATCCATAACGTTCCTTCACCTTTTAAAAAAATGTTGCTTGTAGAATGTACCACATTCAGTACATATTACATAATTCCATTTATGTAAAATTCTGGAAAATGCAAACTTGGGTGACAGAAAATGGAGTATTTGTTGTCTGGGAATGGGGAAGGGATGGGAGGAAGGAGGAATGGGGTCTGAAGAAACTTTCTGGAGTGCGTTATCTTGATTGTGGTGATGGTTTCACAGTTGTATATTGTGTATTGATCAGAACTGATTGAATTGTACATTTTAATATGCACAATTTATTGTACATCCATTATATCTCAATTAAGCTGTAGTAAGTTGGAGAGGGGCAGAATATACTAATGGGAAAAATAGAACAGAAAAGGATAAATTGGGACTGTCCTGGAAAATCTAGGCTGCATGGGAATTGTGCTTATAATCAATCACTAAACCTTTTTCCTACTTGCTTCTAAATTTCTCTCTGGTATCCTGTTTTCACTCTCATCACTTTACACTGGATTTAGAAGAGGCATATATCTTAAATGGTGACAATACACTTTAAATTTTAAACTACATCTATGAAAGGGCTGGAAAAGAATTTTTGAAATAATTTAAAGTACATGTTAATTTAGAAAACAAAAGATTTTCAATGGCTCCTGATTGCCTCCTGAGTTAAATGTAGAGGTAATTCACAAAGAGGTCTAAATCTCTTTTTAGCCTTTTCTCCCACTACTACCTGTGATGGTTAATTTTATGTGTCAGCTTGGCTAGGCTGTGGTGCCCAGTTACTTGGTCGAACACTAGTCTAGATGTTGCCATGAAGATATTTAGCATTTAAATCAGTTTAGCTTAAATAAATCATATTACCTGCCATAAAGTTGGTGGGCCTTGCCCAATCAGCTGAAGACCTTAAGAGCAAAAACTGATGTTTCCCAAGGGGGAAGAATTCTACCTTAAGACTGTAAATAGAATTTCGAGCCCACTGCCTGGTCTACCAACTTCATACACAAGACTGCCAGAGTTCCTAGCCTATTGTGACTAAGACACTACCATACACATAACCCCATTTCCAGATCGAGGGTCCTGCCCCACTGTTCGCAGACCTCTCACCTGCACTGATGCTTCCTTTGTCTGTACTGCCCTTTCTGCTTAAGATGCCTCTTTTTCACATATTCTCCCTTCAACCATTTCTGACAGACAGAAATCCTACTTATCATTTAAGGCTTCTTCTGAAAACAGCTGATTGCTCTCCCTGACTAGATGTGTGCTCCCTACTTTTTAATCCTCCTTGCCTTTGGCTTATACTGCCCCTATTGCTCTTTCCAGGGCCAGGACTAGGGTGAGACAAGTGAGGTACTTGCCTAGGTACAGAATTTAAGGGAACACCAAAAAACTCATTAATCAAATGTTTCAAACCAGTAGCCAATCAAATTTCACTCATTGCATTTTGTTATGTTTCTTTTGTCTCTTTTAACCTAGAACATTCTGCCACTTTTTTTTACTCTATCTTGTAGAGTGTACCATGTTCAGTATATATTGTAGAATCCCATTTTGCAACACTTACATACTATTTTAATGAAATGTTTTTAAAAATCAAATTTAATGCACAAGATAGATGATGAACAATAGAAAACGTTTTAATAAAGACAGGATTGTATTATTGATTTCCTTTGTGTCTTAGGCTCCAGTATGGCTCCTCCTGGCACTGGCTGTTTCACAAACTGCCTGTTGGCAAAGACACACTCATTCTGTATCCCCTGCAGCACCCAACCCAGGGCCTGTTCTGGGCACTCATTCACCGATCACAATTTCCTGCTCCTTCCATCTAGTAACTTCTCTCATTAGAAGAAGTCATATAGAGCAGCAGCCATGATTAAAACACCTAAGGATAGAAGACAAATGAAGGGAAAAATATCTAACAGATTTGTATTCCAAAAGAATTTGATTGTTTCCAAGACAAAGAACTTCAGCTGCATCCTACATGTGAACGTAGACCACAAGGGTGGGGGCGGGGGGGGGGGGGGGGGGACAGGGACTATTATCTTAAATATTTGTCATTTTAAAATGCAATTTTTTGTGCCAATAATAATCATCCTGAATAATTGAAGTCATCTTGGCCCCTTCTTATCTTTGGTGCAGACAATTTTTTGTCATAAATAGATGTACATTCTTGATATAATATTAATATATAAGTTACGGTCCTTTTCCAGATCTTATAATCTTTCAGTTATAGATTTCTTTCTCGAAGCAAGGATGAAAAGAATTGTTTGTGGATGTTCACATTCTTTGTGATTTAATGACCATTTTGACAGTCCTCTTTTGTCGGCCTAAGACTTTAAACTAAAATCTATGAAAGTATTCAGTGACAATTAGGGTTATCTCAGTATTACCATTGTGTTTGTGTATTAATCAAAGATTTAATTATTCAATTCATTTCCTCAGGCATCATGATATCATCATATGTGATCTATTTTCTAATCTGGTTAAGACTGGTTTGACTCTCATGGTTCTGTAAATACATGTATAGTATAGAAAACCTCAGCACTTAAGGCAAAAACTATTCCTAAAGTAACTTACTGATATGCTGTACATTTTCATATTCTTAACAGCATTGTTTCTTTTCTTTCTTCCTTTTTTTGATGGTATTTTATTGTTTTTGGTGAAAGTTTACACAGCAAGTTAGGTTCTCATTTGATAATTTCTACACAGATGGTTCAGTGACACTAGTTACATTTTTTTTTACAATGTTAAGAGTCTAGTTTCTAGTCGTATATATAATATATTTTGTTTAGTAAGATGTCTATTTTTAGCATTGTCTAGTGTTATCGGAAGATAAATACAAGCAGAATTTAAATGGCTTGGATAAGTACTCTCTGTATAAAAGGATAGATTCTTGCTCCTTAAGTTAGGATATAACTGCCTTTAATTATAGTGGAGAGCCATCTCTTCTGCTCAATCTTAAGACTGAACGATAATGAATAAGAAAAAAAAATTTTTTTTGCATGAAATAAAGCTGATTTGAGCCTGGAACTAGAGTCCTCATTTTGTTAATCCAACAAAATCTAGCACAGGTAAAATGTATGTTGCCTATCCCTGGAGTCTAAATTCGCCACCGACTTGGAGGATGCCTCATATTTTCATTTGCATCATATATTATTGGTGATTCATAAATTATCTTCTGGAAGTTTAACTACAATTTGAGATTTTATTACTGGCTATAAAAACAAAACAAAACAAAAACCCATTGCTGCAGAGTCAATTCTCGTTCATAGCAACCCTGTAGAACAAAGTAGAACTGCCCCATAAGGTTCCCAAGGCTGTAATCTTTATGCAAGCAGACTGTTACATCTTTCTTCCATGGAGCAGTTGGTGAGTTCGAACTACTTATGCTCAAGTTAGCAGCCAAGCACTTAACCACTGCGCACCAGGGCCCCTCTTACTGACCATGTTGTTGTTAGGTGCCCTCAAGTTGATTCTGACTCATAGCGACCGTATGCACAAGAGAGCGAAGCACTGTCTGGTCCTGTGCCATCTTCACAATTGTTGCTATGTTTAAGCCCATTGTTGCAGCCACTGTGTCAGTCCATCTCCTTGAGTGTCTTCCTCTTTTTCACTGACCCTCTGCTTTACTGATCATAGGCTGAAATAAATTGATATATGAGTTAGTCATTTTCTAGGAAGGATGATCCAGATATGCTCCAGGCTAGAAGAGCAGATGGAGACCACTTTTTGAGGCAGTTGTCTTTCTCTTGTTTCATCAAATTGTGTAGTAAAGAAGTAGAACAGGATATGCATTGTAAACCAGGAGGGTTTATTCCTGTTACCCTAAGGAGGGGGAACTAGTTAGTCTGGAAAATGGCAAATCAGTTGTGGGTATCACTGGTCTCCTCATAGTTGTTGATGTAAGCAAGTGATTCCTCAGGGAAGGAAGAGAAGACCTTCAACTTAACATGTACTTGGTACTTTGGGAAGTCTGTTGTTGCTGGGTACTGAATATCTGAGACACTTTCGAACCTTAGATCAAGGGCAGCCATCTTGCTTCTCTTGTCTATTGCAGTATACTTAGCATCTATCACCATGTCTGGTACATAAGAAAGCCCATTGTCGTCGAGTCAATTTCGACTCATGGTGACCCCACGTGTTACAGAGTAGAACTACTCCATAGGGTTTTCTTAGGTTTAATCTTTATGGAAGCACACTGCCAGGCCTTTCTTCCATGGTGCTGCTGGGTGAGTTTGAACCACCAACATTTAAATTAGTAATCTGGTACACAGTGTGTGTTTGATACATATTTGTTGATGAAATTTTAAAAGATTATAAAGTTTTATTGGGCCCTGACTCCCACTCCGGGCTATATAAAGGAGCTACCAGAAACGAGGCAAATAAATGACTGTAACATCCAAGGTGATATTCTTTAGAATCTATTTTATTTTGGGTAAATAAATACCTATCGAGTGCCAAGTAAAGCACTGCTAGACAATGTATGGTATAGAAAGAAAAACTGCTCCTTATTCTGAGAACTACAAACAAGAGCTTTTTTATTCTCTTGAACACAAGATTCTTAAGGAGAGAGGACATTTACCTGCCAAAGAAAGAAAAAAAAAAACTTTAGGGAGTATGACAATTAAGTAGGAATTTAAATAAAATCGATTGGGACCAAAACAAAGGTACAAAGACTAGAGCAAATGTATAGAGTCAGTGAAAACATCTCAACAAAAGCAAAGGAGAAACAGTCCATGTAGCTTACAAATGGCTCCAAGAGTCACCGTCTCTTGAAGTAGTTGGAAAGCTTGTGTATGATTTTGTTAAGTTATCAGAGCCACACTATAATCCCCCAAAACTGTACAAAGGATAGAACAAAATCAACCAACCCCTTTGCGTACCCACCCTGTGTCACTCCCAACACACATACACTGAGCCTGTTGCTGTCAAGTCAATTATGACTCATGTCAACCCTATAGGACAGAGTAGAACTGCCCCATTGGGTTTCCAAGGAGCAGCTGGTGGATTTGAACTGCTGACCTTTTGGTTAGCAGCCCTAGCACGCTGTAACTCTTAACCACTGCATCACACATACACTAGCTGCCCTCTCTGTGAGGATTTCTGAGTTATACATAATTCTCTGAATGCAGCCATGGGAGGAAACGGGTGAGGAAGAGGGAAACATCTCACTTGGTGCATAAAATAAAACAGAGCAAAGCACAGGCTTATACGAATTAGGACACCTTTCTCTTCACTAAAAAAACACAAAAAAAGGGGCAGAGAAGCAGTACTGGTACTGACCCTTTCTGCTTCCACATCCACGCTTCCTCTGGCTGACCTTTTGTGACTCCTTTTCATTCTTCAGATCTGGCTGGATGTATATTTTAAGCTGGTTTTATCTGTACACTAATTGCTGTGCATCAACTAGTAAAGGAAGCAATATGAGTCTCCTTAAATTCTATACCACACAGAGAGCCCAGACTTGAATTTAGGATTTGAGAGCTATAACCTGCTCAAAATAGGTCAACAAGGAAGCCCACACAAACCCCAAGAACGGGCAAAGTTTCCTAGAGGATTGGACTACAACAGGTTGGGGGCATTCTTTAAATATCCCTAAAGGAGTAGTTAATAGGGAGGTAGTGCTTTAGGGTCAGAAGGCTCAGTTCTACTACTTACTAGCTAGGACAGTCACACAGTCTGTCCCAACCTGATTTTCCACCTCTGTAATAGAGGAATTGTAATAATATCTGCCCTTTATGACACACAGCTACAATAAAGATAAAATGAGATAATAAAAGCAAAAATAATTTGTAAACATCATCATCATTGTCATTACTCCTTTTCCTCCCTAAAAAAATACAGATTGCCCAACAGGTGCACAGAAAAATGCCTACATGTTTTTAGGGTATAATTCAGCCCTTGATATGACCTTGGAAGACTGGAAATATATAGATGTTCTTTCAAATTCAGCAGATTGTTATCACCAGAGCTGCAGCATATAGCCGTGCTGGTTATGCACTGCACAACTCCATTCATATAACTTGGGATCCGGGGTTGAAAACTAAAGATTGGCAGGTAAAAATTTCAAATGCCACTACCCATAATAAACTCATAAATGGTTAAGAGAACCAGATAGCTATCTATCCAAGCAAGTGTATAAATTTGAGGAGTACAGTAAATTTAATGAACAAAAGGAATTTCTACCTCAAAGCTTTAACTAAGCATTTTTTATTAAATTATAAAAAATATATACAAAGATTAAAACTAAACGTTTAGCATCACACACATACTTATTTTGAAATATGTACAATTTTACCACAAAGAAAGTGCTAACAATGTTTAAGTCCTAACTTCAGTTCTGAGACCAGCCACAACAAAGTGTCTCCTAAAATAAAAAATTTTAAATAATATTCCTAAGAAACAGGAAGTTTCTTTCTCATGCAAATGAATTTTGCTCTCAAAAAAGAGAGAGAGCTGGAAAAATGAGAACATGATACCAGGGCCCTGGTCTACTTGATGGCAGGGAACTCAGACCCTGGTATTTGGATATTCTCCAGGAATTTTCTCCCTTAAAGTTATTCCCAATAAGATCTTAAAAAAAGAAAACTTGGAAAAGTTATTCTAATCTTCACTGGAAGAATACTCAAGTGAAAAATAACATGGATGTTCTAAAGAGCAATGAGGTAGGAAGCTAAATTTATGAGGTACTAAAACATAAAGGAATAATAATTAAAATTTTGTGGTACTGATATGAGAATTAAATTGGCAAATCTCTCAATGGAACTCAATAGTCCATAAATGGATTCTAGTATATATAAAACCACATATTGAAAAATGTATCATAAATCAATTGGGAAGGAAGATCATTCCATAAATTGTAATGATCTGATTAGTTAGCTATTGGGAGAAAAACCAACACGTATCTTTACCTCACATCATAAATAAAAAAATAAATTTTAGAATCTGTAAAGAAATGAAACAGAAAAATCAAGCTTTAGATGAACTAAAATAAAATAAAATTAAATATTTTCAAGCCTCTGGAAGAAGTACGAATTTCTAAGGTTAGAAACAGCAAAAAAAAAAGAAAATACAAATTTAATAACATAAGAACAACTTCAGATTGAAAGTTAAAAATAAGTTTAAATGACAAGCAACAAGCTAGAAAATACGGTCACTTATGGGAAGGGATTAATAACTTAAAGAGTTTAGATAAATAGGAATAAAAATTACTCAGACCCTAATAGATACATGAGCAAAGGGCATGTGCAGAAATTTGTGGAAGAGTTGCTACAACTATATTAAACAAAAATATTTACCTGCACTTGTGATTTAAAAGAGCAGCACATAAAAGACAGATGCATCATTCCCCTATTAAATAAGGCAAAATTAAAAAGGATGACACTCAATAATGTGGAAGATGCAGACACACTTATGCATTCCTAGTGGCATTTCACAGGGGAACAAGCTTTTAGAAATTATTAATTTCTGAATTATTAATTTGAAAAAATATTTCAAGAAGGGGAACAAAAAAAACAAAATTCATACTCTTTTATCCAGGAATCACATTTCTAGAGACGAAGAAAATAATCAAAGTTATGGAAAAAGCCATATGCACTAGGACACTCAGAATATTATTTATGATTATGAAAGATCGGAAGCAACCAAATTATATAACAATCAGGAAGTAGTTCAGTAAAGTATAGAGCTTGGCAAATGTAGGCATTCAATAAATATGTTTTGAATAACAAAAAAACCTGAATGAATGAAACATACATATGATGGAGTATTATTCAGCAAAAAGTGATCACTAAATGAATAGTAATTCAGTGTAGCTATTGTATTGGATCTTTCCCCCTCCTCTGCCCAGTATACTTACCAATCTCCTTCTGATAACAGCATCCCCTTCCTTTGGAGAATTCTTTCCAATTTTGTGTAATCCTGGTGAGGATGTAGGTCATGGTGGCCCAACCATCATCTCTGCCAACAGTGAGTATACGACCCAGGTTGGACTAGTCACGATGTAACCTCTCCCTGGATCTAATAATAAAAGGAAGGATATGTTTTCCATCTGACCAATTTGAGTCCTTTCCCAGAATTTTCCAAATTGAAAATAGACAGTGACTCTCTCTTTCTTTTGGGTCTATAAGGATGTTGGAAGGAGCCGTGGTGGCACAGTGTTTAAAGCACTCAGCTGTTAACCAAAAGGTCAGTAATTCGAACCCACCAGCTGCTCTGTGTCAGAAAGATGTGGCAATCTGTTATAAAAGATTTATAGCCCTGGAAACCCTACGGGGCAGTTCTACTCTGTTCTGTAGGGTTACTATGAGTCAGAACTGACTTGATGACAATGGGTTTGAAGGACGTTGACCTTGGACTTCTGGCAGCTGTATCCCCTGCTGGTTGGGCTCAGAAGAGCAGCAGGAGAGAATGAAGGCAACCTACAACGAGAAGAGTTACTGAGAGAGAAAATACAAAGATCTGAGGACATCCTCTGGACCCCTGGATAGAGCCTTCCCTGAAGCCCCTGTACTTCCCATTGCACAAGCATTCCTGACACAAGATTTGTAGTGTTTAAGCAGATTTGAGTTGGAATTCAGTCCTTAGCATTTGTGTCCTAACTCATACAGAAATAATTTTTGTACAATATTTCTGGAGACCAGAGTACTCTTTTTAAAATGTAGATCAGATCTTGTCACTACTCTGTTTAAAATGTTACATAGCTTCACCTTTCTCTTAGACCAAGAAACCGTCTCCTTACCATGTCCTATGAGAGCCCTCAGGATCTTCTCCCCACACTCACCCCATCTATCTTTCTCTTCCCCACCTCTCTTACCTCACTTTATCTTTCCATGATCCTCTTATTCATTTCCAACACACCTCATGACCAATTCCACATTGGCCAGCTTTCTGTTCCTCAAACAACGTTCATTCCTTTCCTGCGGTCTTACGCTTGCTATTCCAGGTGTGAGGAATGCTCTGGCCCAGATCTTCACAAGTTTGCTTCATTCTTGTCATTCAGGTCCTATCTCAAATGACACATCTGTAAGACCTTGTCCTTTACTTACTTTGTAATGTTGTTGTCGTATACCATCAAGTCAGTTCTGACTCATAGCAGCCTTATGGGACAGAGTAGAAAGGCCCCATAGGCTTTCCTAGGCTGTAAATCTTTATGGGAGCAGATTGCCAGGTCTTTTCTCCTGCAGAGCCACTAATGGGTTCAAATCACTGACCTTTCAGTTAGCGGCTGAGCACTTAACCATTGCACTGCCAGAGCTCCTTTACTTCATATACCTATGAGTCGGAATCAACTTGATGGCAACAGGGTATAAATCTTAAAATTATCTTATCTATTAGCTTGTACATTATTTGCCTTCTTTTTTAGAATGAGGAAATTTTTTAGGATAAAAACATATATGTACACTGAGGTGACAACTAGGAAGCAATAAGCATATGAGAAAAAACGAAACGACAGTATACCAGATGTATACTACTGTGCTGATAGGGATTGATTATATCTACATTTCCTTCTTCTTTTTCCTGTTTTCCAGATTTTCTGTAATGTTTGATTAATCAAAACACAGAACCCACTGAGCTTCCTAGTATTTTTATGAAGAGTTTGAGTTTCCCCAGTCTTGATTTTGAGAAACTATGACAGGCTTTGCCAACAATCAGCCTGAGAAAATCTGTCGGTTAAAACAAAAAAAGAAAGAAAAGGGAAAAAAATGAAAACACTTAGTATGACAGTTCCTTATAGCGTAGCTAATCATAAAGGAAAAAAGCATGCATTGAGTCACTTGTTAAAGCCAACAAAGCACAAAATGTAACCAAGACGGGCTTCCTTTGCAGACACGTAAGCTCATATCAAGACATAGCCAAGATCAGATACAGTAGTAAAATTCTTAATTATTTGGCCCAATGCCAGACTCAAATGCATCATGAAAAAGTATCCAACATTATTATCTGCAACCTGGGAGTAGTTAATTAAGAATAAAAGGTCTAGAGCCTAGAAATTCTATAATTTTTATTTTTAAAGTGGCATTTGCAACTGTTTTACTGGACAATCCATAGAAGTTTCCCCAAATGCTATGGTGATCACAGGAGTTTCTTAAATCCACAGTGACCTTTCTACTCCATCACATTTTATCTTCATTCCCAGGCCTTGCCCAACTCTTTCACACATGCCGGCCTTGGCACTTCTGCCCTCCCAGAGATGCCACAATTTTTTTTTTTTTTTTAATTTGAGAGCTTCACCTTCATTTCAACCACCTAGTCTCAGGAGCCTTTAGGAGGCCTCATGGCACCGTGGTTAAAGTGGTCAACTGCTAACCGAAAGGTCAGCAGTTTGAGCCACTCCATGGGAGAAAGGCACGGACTGTTCTTCCGTAAAGATTACAGCCTGGGAAACCCTATGGGGCAGCTCCACTCTGTCCTAGAGGGTCGCTTTGAGTCAGAATGGACTTGAAGGCAATGGGTTTGGTTTTGGTCTCAACTTAATAGATAACTTCATTAACTTTTTCCACAAATAGTTATTGAGTGCCTGTGTGTGGTAGATGCTTGGCATAAACAAGGCATTCTTCCCCTCCTGAAGCTTACAGTTACTGGGAGAAATAAGCAAAAACAAGTGAATAACTTAATACAAATTTTGGTAAGTTCTAGGAAGGAAACAAATAGCATAGCCTGCGAGGATGGTCAGGGAAGGCCCCTCTGAAAAGGTAAGTGGAGATCTGAAGCATGAGGAGGAATCAGCCTGGGGCAGGAGAAAACACAGCTTACTGGAAGGTCGATATGGCTGGAGCACTGGAAGCAAGGGGTTAAGTGGCATGAAATGAGATTAGTGTGATGGGAAGATGCTAGACCAAGCATGGCCTTACAGGTCATGGTAAGGAGGTTGGCTTTTATTTAAAGTGCAATTTGAAACAACTGAAAGGTTTTAAGCTGAAAAATGACATGACCTGATTCAATTTTTTTGCTTTATTCTTTCCCTTTATTTACCAGTTTTCAAAATAATGAGGGTGTTCCTTCAAGACTTTTTGAAATATATATATCCTTATGAATTCATGGATTTAAACATTTTGATTTGTTTTAATCTCTTGCAAGTATTTTTCTCAGTACCTAAATTATTTCATCTTGGGTCGGTGGGAGTCTCTTCAAATTGCCTCCTGAGTCTCTTTGACATGCCCTCAGTAGTCTTGGATTGCTTCATTGCTGTCTAGTATGACAAGATGTTCCAAACTAGCCTTGTACATTTCTTGCCCCAGACCTGTGATCAGCTATTCTCCAAGGAGCCCTGATTCCTTTTACTGGGCAATGGTATTTAGAAGTCACAATTCAGGATGTGATTTTAAAATCATCCTTGTTTATACATGGAGAATGGAAGAAAAGAGGGAATATAATTGGAGGAACTACTTAGGAGGCAGTTGCAATAGTCTAGGTAAGAGGTAATAGCCAGCTGGTCTGAGTTATTGATCAAGAAATTGGCATGAACTAGACTGATTTGAAATATATTTTGGTGGCATGGCCAAGGCACTTGCTGTTGGGTTACATGTGGGGAATGAAAGACAAGCAGAACTCAGGGTCAATGTCTTAAGTTTTGGGGGAAGACTAATGGGGAATATCAATATTAGAGCAACGAATATTCTGAGGAAGATTTGAAAGAGACCATTTCAAATCCCAGTGGTCTAAGTCTTATTTTAAAGTTATTATATAAGCAATGTTTCAAAAAAAAAAGTCCCATAAACAAAGTTTATATAACTTTACACAAACAATTAGTAAAAATCATTTTTTTGTTTGTTTTTGGAGTATATTCTTCAAAGTAGAATTAATAGGTCTCAGAGTAGGAACAGATTCATGACTTATTCCTTAGACAACATGAGCTGGGCCATGCTGATGACATGAGAGGAAGTAAGGGTGTTGGGAAATACTGGTCTGGCAGCTCTCAAGAAACTCTTCCTTATCTCCATGGTATGCCTTTTGAGTCATTGCCTCTTCCGCCCTCAGTAAGTATTGGAATGAATAAGCTCTCTTCACATTCTTTTTTTATTTATTGAACAGATGAAATGAGAGGACAATCCAATCCAAGGCTCATGTAGTAACATCACATTCTTAAAGGGAGTTGCAAATTAATTTCTTCTCACAGATAAATACCGCACATTCTCTCATCTTTTTTACTGGTCCGTTTTCCAACCTTATTAGCATTTTTCTGACCTTTCCCACACTCTCTCTTAATTTCTCCCCTCAGACTGAGGATCTGAACACTTCCCCTCTAGAAGAATAACACTATGAAATATGCACTGGCATAAGCTACTAATTCCTCTGAGTAAATGGTAATATTCAAAGAATAACGATAATCTATATACTTTACATTTTTCATATTATTAACAAAATTACATTGCTCTTTTTTTAGTCAGGTCCAGAAATGTAATCTACCTTTGGATTCATTAAATTGGAAATTGAATAGGAGTCAGTAAAAGATCACAGGAAGTAGGGGAAAGGGTAGGCAAGAGAAAGCCAGAACCATGACAGAGGCACACACAGGAGGACGGAAAGTGGATTATCAGCCAATATGAAAGCTGGGAGGCATCCAACTGACTTTGAGGAAATGGCAAAGTGCGGTCTCTGAGCAGGTAAACCAGCTACTGAAACTAAGAGTCTTGACTGGGCAAGAAGGCAAAGATAGGTGTGGAGCCTGAGGGTCCAGCCAGGGGTCCAAGGGGTGGGTGGAAAACATGGGACCAGAAGGATAAGCAGACAGGTCCTCACAAAGGCACTGTCAGAGCATGACTCTTGGTTCTAAGTCAAAACTCTCATTCTTCTGTGTTGTTCTTAAATGCAAGCTTCAAGAGCTGGCCTAGCCTGGCAAGTGTTCTTGTCCACAGCAAGATAGGATTCTGTAGGAGCCGCTGGCTGGGGACACAGCTCAGGCAGGGGCCAGGGTCCCCTGGAATGTAACACAGTTCCATGGGGAGGTGCAATGGGGTGGAAAGAGGCCCTTCCTGTTCATGCCATGTATTATGCCATGTTTTAGGGCTCCTAGTGTTGTCCCTATTTTTTCTTCCATGATCTTTATCATTTTCAATTTTATATTTAGGTCTTTGATCCATTTTGAGTTAGTTTTTGTGCATGGTGTGAGGTATGGGTCTTGTTTCAGTTTTTTGCAGATGGATATCTAGTTATGCCAGCACCATTTGTTAAAGACACTGTCTTTTCCCCAATTGATGGACTTTGGGCCTTTGTCAAATATCAGCTGCTCATAGGTGGATGAATTTACGTCTGGATTCTCAATTCTGTTCCATTGGTCTAGGTATCTGTTGTTGTACCAGTACCAGGCTGTTTTTTGACTGCCATGGCTATATAATAGGTTCTAAAATTAGGTACTGTGGGGCCTCCCACTTTGTTCTTCTTCTTGTGTAATGCTTTACTTATCCAGGGTCTCTTCCCTTTCCATATGAAGTTGATGATTTGTTTCTCCATCTCATTATAAAATGCTGGTGGAATTTGGATCGGGATTGCATTGTATCTGAAGATCGCTTTGTGTAGAACTGACATTTCACAATGTTGAGTCTTCCTATCCATGAGCAAGGTATGTTTTTCCACTTATGCAGGTCTTTTTTGGTTTCTTGCAGTAGTGTCTTGTAGTTTTCCTTGTATAGGTCTTTTATGTCTCTGGTTAGATTTATCCGTAAGTATTTTATCCTCTTGGGGGTTATTGTAAATGGTATTGATTTGGTGATTTCCTTTTTGAGGTTCTCTTTGTTGGTGTAAAGGAATCCAACTGATTTTTGTACGTTTATCTTGTATCCTGATACTTTGCTGAAATCTTCTATTAGTTCCAGTAGTTTTCTTGTGGATTCTTCGGGGTTTTCTGTGTATAAGATCCTATCATCTGCAAATAGAGATACTGTGACTTCTTCCCTGCCAATTTGGATGCCCTTTATTTCTTTTTCTAGCCTAATTGCTCTGGCTAGAACCTCCAGCACAATGTTGAATAAGAGTGGTGATAAAGGGCATCCTTGTCTGGTTCCCGTTCTCAAGGGGAATGCTTTCAAACTGTCTCCACTTAGGATGATGTTGGCTGCTGGCTTTGTATAAACACTCTTAATTATCTTGAGGAATTTCCCTTCTATTCCTATTTTGCTGAGAGTTTTTATCATGAAAGGGTGTTGGACTTTGTCAGATGCCTTTTCTGTATCAATTGATAAGATCAGATGGTTCTTGTCTTTTGTTTTGTTTATGTGATGGATTACATTGATTGTTTTTCCAATGTTGAACCATCCCTGCATACCTGGTATAAATGCTCCTTGATCATGGTGAGTTATTTTTTTGATATGTTGTTGAGTTCTATTGGCTTGAATTTTGTCGAGGATTTTTGCATCAATGTTCATGAGGGATATTGGTCTGTAATTTTCTTTTTTTGTGGTGTCTTTACCTGGTTTTGGTATCAGGGTTATGCCGGCTTCATAGAATGAGTCTGGGAGTGTTCTGTCCTTTTCTATGCTCTGAAATACCTTTAGTAGTAGTGGTGTTAACTCTTCTCTGAAAGTTTGGTAGAATTCTCCAGTGAAGCCATCCAGGCCTGGGCTTTTTTTTGTTGGGAGTTTTTTAATTACCTTTTCAATCTCTTCTTTTGTTATGGGTTTATTTGGTTGTTCTGCATCTGACTGTGTTAGTTCAGGTAGGTAGTGAGTTTCTAGAAATTTGTCCGTTTCCTCTAGGTTTTCAAATTTGTTAGAGTACAATTTTTCATAGTGTTCTGTTATGATTCTTTTAATTTCAGTTGGGTCTGTTGTGATATCACCCATCTCATTTCTTATATGGGTTATCTGCATCCTCTCCTGTTTTTCTTTTGTCAGCTTGGCCAATGGTTTATTGATTTTGTTGATCTTTTCAAAGAACCAGTTTTTGGTCTTGTTAACTCTTTCAATTGTTTTTGTTTCCTCTATTTCATTTAATTCTGCTCTAATTCTTATTATTTCCTTTCTTTTGGCGCCTGAGGGCTTCTTTTGCTGCACTCTTTCTACTTGTTCCAGTTGTTGGGTTAATGTTTTGATTTTGGCCTTTTCTTCTTTTTGGATGTGTGCATTTATTGCTGTAAACTGACCAGAGGCCCTTCCTTATATTATTCATGTTTTGTGCACTCCCATGTAATTTTAAGGGTACAAAGGGAATGGCAGCTGGTTTCTCAGTTTATAGGGGAAGTGCTAAAAGCAAGTAAGTAGTTGGGAAACTGTCTTGAAGTTTATAGAATGAACAAAGCTTTACTGTGTAATAGAGGGACTTAATAACTGTTCTGGGAACACTCTACCAATGCTTTAGAGAGATAGTTGACCATTTGTTTTAAAGAATTCAAAGAATAGCAAAAGCCACTCTAGCAGTTTCTAGAATGACCATGGACAAAAATTACAGAAGCAGAGGGGAGGGAATACGCATGAGAGCCATTAAGCAGCTGTCTGTTAAGGAACATTTCACTGATAATAAGATAAACGTCTACTGTACTGTAAAACAAATATTTTGCAACCTTTCCAGTCCTACCTCCTTCCCTTGCTGTTTTCAGACTTTGATAGAATATGTTGTCGTTGTTAGGTACCTTTGAGTCGGTTTCTACCCATAGCGACGCTATGTACAACAGAACGAAAAGACTGCCGGATCCTGCGCCATCCTCACATTTGTTGCTATGTTTGAGCCCATTGTTGCAGCCACTGGGTCAATCCATCTCGTTGAGGGTCTTCCTCTCTTTTGTTCACCCTCCACTTTACCAAGCATGATGTCCTTCTCCAGGGATTGATCCCTCCTGATAACATGTCCAAAGTATGTAAAATGGAGTCTCGGCATCCTTGCTTCTTAGGAGCCTTCTGGCTGTACTTCTCCCAAGACCTGTTTGTTTGCTCTTCTGGCAGACCATTGTATATTCGATATTCTTCCCCAACACCATAATTCAAAGGTGTCAATTCTTCTTCGGTCTTTCTTATTCATCGTCCAGCTTTGCATGCATAGGAAGCGATTGAAAATACCCTGGCTTGAGTTAGGTGCACCTTAGTCCTCAAAGTGACAATTTTGCTTTTTAACACTTTAAAGAGGTCTTTTCCAGCAGATTTGCCCAATGCAATGCATCGTTTGATTTCTTGACTGCTGCTTCCATGGGCGTTGATTGTGTATCCAAGTAGAAGGAAATTCTAGACAAATTCAGTATTTTCATCATTTATCATGATGCTGCTTATAGGTCCAGTTGTGAGGATTTTTGTTTGCTTTATGTTGAGATGTAATCCATACAGAAGGCTGTGGTCTTTGATCTTCATCAGTAAGTGCTTCAAATCCTCTTTGTCTTCAGCAATCAAGGTCGTGTCATCTGCATATCACAAGTTGTTAATAAGATTTTCTCCAATCCTGATGCCACATTCTTCTTCATATAGTCCAGCTTCTCAGATTATTAGTTAACCTTAGCATACAGGTTGACTAAGTATGGTGAAAGGATACAACCCTGATGCACATCTTTTTTAATTTTTTTTACTTTTATTTTATTTTGTTTATTGTTGTAGTTTAAGTGAAAGTTTACATTTCAAGTAATGCTTTTATACAAAAATTTATACATACATTGTTATGTGACCCTAATTGCTCTCCCTATTCTTTCTTGATTTTAAACCACCCCGTATCCCCTTGTTCTGTTTGAACGACTTCTTCTAGATCTCTGTACAGGTTCCTCATGAGCACGATTAAGTGTTCTGGAATTCCCACTCTTGGCAACGTTATCCATAATTTGGTATGATCCACACAGCCGAATGCCTTTGCATAGTCAATATAACACAGGTAAATATCTTTGCAAACACCTTTTTTCAACAATATAAACGGTTACTACACATGTGGACCTCACTGGATAGAATAAAAAGGAATCACAACAACTACATCTGTGGAAAGAGACGATGGAAAAGCTTGATATCATCAGTCACAACAAGGCCAGGGGCCGACTGCCAAACAGACCATCAATTGTTCATATGCGAGTACAAGCTGAAATTAAAGAGAGTTAAAATAAGTCCACGAGAGCCAAAATATGACCTTAAGTATATCACACCTGAATTTAGAGACCATCTCAAGAACTGATTTGACTCATTGAACACTAGTGACTGAAGACCAGATGAGTTCTGGGATGACATCGAGGACATCATACATGAGGAAAGTAAAAGGTCATTAAAAAGACAGGAAAGAAAGAAAAGACCAAAATAGATGTCAGAAGAGACTCTGAAACTTGCTCTTGAACGCAGAGTAGCTAAAGTGAATGGAAGAAATGATCACATAAAAGAGCTGAACACGAGATTTCAATGGGCAGCTTGAGAAGACAAAATAAAGTATTATGATGAAATGTGCAAAGACCTGGAGTTAGAAAACCAAAAGGGAAGAACACGCTTGGCATCTCAAGCTGAAAGAACTGAAGAAAAAATTGAGGCTTCGAGTTGCAATTGTAAAGGATTCTATGGGCAAAATATTGAATGACAGAGGAAGCATCAAAAGAAGATGGAAGGAATACACAGAGTCACTGTACCAAAAAGAATTTATCGACGTTCAGCTATTTCAGGAGGTAACATATGATAAAGAGCCAATGGTACTGAAGGAAGAGGTCCAAGCTGCGCTGAAAGCATTGGTGAAAAACAAGGCTCCAGGAATTGACAGAATACCAACTGAGATGTTTCAACAACCAGATGCAGAGCTGGAGGTGCTCACTTGTCTATGCCAAGAAATTTGGAAGACAGCTAACTGGCCAGCCGACTAAAAGAGATCCAAATTTGTGCCCATGCCAAAGAAAGGTGATCCAACAGAATGTGGAAATTATCGGACAATATCATTAATATCACATGCAAGTAAAATAACTAAAAAACACTGAAAATAACTAAAAAAATGGCTGCAGCAGTACATTGACGGGGAACTATCAGCAAGTCAAGCTGGATTCAAAAGAGAATGTGGAAAGAGGGATGTTATTGCTAATGTCAAATGGATCTTGGCTGAAAGCAGAGGATACCATAAATATTTTTACTGACTATGCAAAGGTATTCGACTGTGTGGATCATGACAAATTATGGATCACATTGTAAACAATAGGAACTCCTGGACACTTACTTGTGTTCATGTGTAACCTGTACATAGACAAGGGGGCAGTCGTTCAAACAGAACAAGGGTAGAAGTCTTGAGAAGTTGGACTATATGAAGATGAATGCGGCATCAAGACTGCAGAAAGTCTCATTAACAACATGCAATATGCAGATGACACAACCTTGCTTGCTGAAGACAAAGAGGACTTGAAGCACTTACTGATGAAGATCAAAGACTACAGCCTTCAGTATGAATTACACCTCAACATGAAACAAACAAAAATCCTCACAACCGGACCAATAAGTAACATCATGATAAGTGGAGAAAATATTGAGGTTGTCAAGGATTTCATTTTACTTGGATCCACAATCAACACCCATGGAAGCAGCAGTCAGGAAATCAAAGGATGTGCATTGTATTGGGCAAATCTGCTGCAAAAGCCCTCTTTAAAGTGTTAAAAAGTAAAGATGTCACTTTGAGGTAAGGTGCATCTGAACCCTAGCCATGGTATTTTCAATTGCCTCATATGTATGAAAGAGCTGGACAATGAGTAAGGAAGACCAAAGAAAAATTGATGATTGATGTCTTTAAATTCTGGTGTCAACAAAGAATATTGAATATATTATGGACTGCCAGAAGAACAAACAAGTCTATCTTGGATGAAGTACAGCCAGAGTGCTCTGTGGAAGCAAGGATGGCGAGACCTTGTCTCTTGTATTTTGGGCATGTTATCAGGATGGCCCAGTCCCTGGAGAAGGACATCGTGCTTGGTATGGGTCAGCTAAAAAGAGGAAGACCCTCAATGAGATGGATTGACTCAGTGGCTGCAACAATGGGTTCAAACATAGCAAAGATTGTGAGGATGGCATAGGATTGGGTAGTGTTTCATTCTGTTGTAGGTAGGATCACTATAAGTCAAAACCAACTTGACAGCACTAACAAGAACAACATCATCTTTCTGGTATTCTCTGCTTTCAACCAAGATCCATCTGACATTAGCAATGATATCCCTCTTTCCATGTTTTCTTCTGAATCCAACTTAACTTTCTGGCAGTTTTCTATGTGCTGCTGAAACTGCTTTTAATTATCTTCAGCAAAATTTTACTTGTGTGTGATATTAATGATACTGTTTGATAATTTCCACATTCTGCTGGCTCACCTTTCTTTGGAATGGTCACAAATCCAGATCTCTTCCAGTTGGTGGGCCAGGTAGCTGTCTTCCAAATTTCATGGTATAGATGAGTGAGCACCTCTAGCTCTGCATCTGGTTGTTGAAACATCTCAGTTGGGGTATTTCATCAATTCCTGGAGCCTTGTTTTTCACCAATGCCTTTAGTGCAGCTTGGAATATAAGATAGAAAAGCAAGGTGAAGCTCCAACAGAATATGGTTTGATTACATTCATCAGTATTGAGGAAAGTATTCAGCATGTGTTTTTAATACATTATAATTCCAAAATATTCCTTTTTTTTCCTCAGTCTATTGTAATTTCCCCATGTTGCTTCATTTAAAATTGTACAATTCATAAAAGGTTAGGGCTTGCTCCAATGAATATGCCCAAATGTTTCATTTGACCTAGAATGCATGTGCTTCTTTGTTAGTGACTATCCCCCTATGAGTACTTAATTCTTAATAAATATTAAGTAATGTGCTTGCTTTTCATGTTCTTGGCTAGAAATTACATGACTGGGCATACTCTCAAATTTTGCACCTTTTTGGATTATGTGCCTTTTGTAATAACCAATCAAAATAGATTTATATTCAAATGCTTCCTTCAATTTGAAATAGGAAGACAATCTAGGATCTTCAGGGCACTAAAGAAATGGGGTTCTTCAATGGAATTGTATGAAATAAATCCTATGGGATAAACTGAGGGATATTCTTCTTACCATAAACTCCAGAAGTGGAAGGAGAAATTTTTTTAGAAGAGGAAATATCTCAAGTGAGTTATTGTTAGCAATTATAGCAATTATTTCAGTTATTTAAGGTTATGCATTTTAACCTGGTTCCATCAAAATGAACATATTGGACTCTGATTTAACTAGAAGGGACTACAGTTTTTCAGAGCAGTGAACTCACACTTGTATTTAGTAAGATTTTTTTCACTATGTTACTGACCTAGTTTCAGACATCGACTCACAAACCCCAGGTCCCTAGGAGAGTAGGAAGAAAAGTTACTTGCTTATATTCTGCAATTTATTACACTAATTTATGGTCCTTCAAGTCTGGGCAGGGGATGGGCTGTTCTTGTTTTATAGAAGAACCTTTTTGTCCTTTGTTGGGGATGTTTCCAGCAGTTTAACAATTGACTCTAATAGAATCTTATGAATAAAACTAACGAAAACATGAAGAAATGAACTCCAGAGACCAAACATACAGTAGCTTATTGTTCACTCTCTGGAGAATAGAAATACCTTGTCTAACAAGGTACAATGGTGCAAACAGGAACTAACACTCGGATTTCAATGAACAAGGCATTCAGGGTCAGGAGGAGGCTAACATTGCTGACCTTAATATGCTCAGAAGGAGCAAATTCCACCAACGGGTATAAGCAAAAAGGTAAATATGTTTCAATTTTGGATGTATTCAGATGGTTATTAAAGTTCTTTGTCCTCTGACCCATCTCAATGTTTTGGTGAAGGGACTATATAAAGTAAGTAGTGTTTTCTCTTTCACTAAAGTCAATCCTTATTTTGCCTTTTCTGTTGGGTTTTTGGGGCCCTGGTGGCACAGTGGTTAAGAGCTCAGGTGCTAACCCAAAATTGGTAGTTTGAATCCATCAGCTGCTCCTTGGAAACACTATGTGGCAGTTCTACTCTGTCCTATAGGGTCACTATGAGTCGGAATTGACTCAACAGCAATAGGTTCTTGAGTTTTTAGGAATATATGGGAAATCTGAAAAGGGGGAGTTGGGACAACAAAATATCCAAGTTATTCTTAAAACTTAAGATTTACCAAATTCTTCAACATCAAACCTTTTACCAGAGTTGCAATCATGGAGAGACTCAGGGCAAATAACTTCACTCCCTTGGGTCTCAGTGTCCTCATTTATAAAATGGGAGGGGGATATATGATCCATGTTTACTCAAGTGTGCTAGCCATGCCACTGGTAGTACATGAGATGCTTTTAGGTGGTCAGTGGGCAATTGTTTTAAGTTATTTATTTATTTTAAGGGGCTCGGGTGGCACAAGCAGTTTGCAATCAGTTGCTAAAGTAAAAACTGGTGATTAGAACCCACCCAGAGGCTCCACAGAAGAAAACGCCTGGTGATCTGCTTCCATAAAGATTACAGCCAAGAAAACCCAATGGGGCAGTTCTACTCTATCATACATGGGGTCACCATGAGTTGAGGGCCAACTCGACAGCAACTAACAACATTTATTTTAATTAGCTTGTCAAATCTGTGACATTTGTGAATAGTATTGCTTAGAAGTAAAGTGAGTATTTAGTTTTTTTAAAAAAGCCAGTCATCTCAAAGAGAAATATTAAGTAAATGATATGAGGATATGACATAATAGGACATGTTATTTTTGAATGACTGACATTTGGAAATCACTGGACCAAATAATCTCTAAGATATGTTTTCGCTCTGAGTGTAAATGTCTATGATTTTTAAGCCTTTGTTCCAAACCTTACTTACATTAATCTTGATAGAGATGCCAAAATTAAATGAAACAGACAAGGTTAAACATCAGAAGTGGAAAGGAAGAGAAGTAAAATGCTTGGATATTTCTTAGACTTGATAATCACTCAAAAATTAAAACTAGATACATTTCCTTCGATTTTTGACATAGAATTTTCACACAACTGTCCAAGAAGCTTCATGCAACACTTTCACAAAAGCCTTAAAAATAAACCCATCTTGAGTTATAAGTTCTGTAAAAATATGTATATTATGATGAACACTGGTATTAAGTGTCTAGTCATGGCTTTGCACATTATAAACTTTATCCTATGTAATCCTCACAACAACCCTACAAAAGAGTTATTATTCCCCATATTTTACAGGTGAAGAAACTACAGCTCTTTGCGTATCCTAACTTGCTAGCTGTCCTACTCAGGGTCTCACAGCTAGTCAGTCTGTGGCGAGCATTTAAAAAAACATTATCCAGGTCTATTTCATTTCTAAGCACGTGCTTTTTCCACAATATAAAAGCTTTATGTGGGTAAGAGTTTAAAAGAAACATCTCTTCTTCTACATAAGAAATGAAAGGACCTTTTGCCTTGACCAAGAAAAGTGTTTGGAAGAATTTATATTCTTAAAGAATAGGTCAGACTTAGGCTGAGGTAGTAACGAGAGGGTGGACCATTTCCAAGAAATAAGTGGTTATCCTAGAGATTTGCCATCTCTGTCTTCACTACAGTAAGAAGCCTTGGCACAGTGGATAAAGTGCTGGGCTGCTAACGGAAAGGTTGGCAGGCTGAACCCACAAGCCTCTCCCTGGGAGAAAGATGTCACAGTCGGCTCCTGTAAAGATTCACAGACTTGGAAACCCTATGGGCAGTTCTACTCTGTTCTATTGGGTTGCTATGAGTCAGAATCGACTCAACAGCAACGAATTTGATTTTGGTTTTGTTCTTCACAGTTGATGCCACATTCTGGGTTCCCTGGATTGAGATTCTTCCTCTGCCCTTCCCACCCCTCGCCACTCATGCCCAGGAGGAAAGCTGGCTGCCTTCACCTTTGCAGTCACTTTTTCTTTCTCCACAGCTTATCCGATCTGCCTATATCCCCAGCTAAGAGCCTATTTGCTCACTACCCTCTCCACCAGCTGTTAACTTTTAGCAGAATGTGCCCATGCTGTTTGCCAAGGCACAAAATTACCCCCTGAAGGTCCCCAGCTTCCCCTGAACTTCCCTCCTCTCCTAGCACCAAGGAGTCCTCTTTGGAGTGCTCTAAAGCTCTAAGGAAGCACAGCTTTCTAAGGAAGTTCTTTCTCTTTCCTTGAGAATTTTGTCTGTTCAAAAACAGTGTGATGAAATCTGAGGTTAGAAACTATATAGATAAAATTGTCAATCCCTGATCCTTTCAGAAAATAAAAAATTCTTACATAAAATAAGTTTTGTTTGTTTTTAACTAGAGCAAAAGAAGTATCTTATCAAGAGGGGAAAGGCTGAAAACATTTACAGTATTTGGAAGGCAGCCTTAGTCATGAAGGTACTAACGAAAGACAGAAACTCCTTCTAAGTGTACCTTCTTTAAAGCACAATGGCTTCACTTACAGGCACCTGACAGGTGGTGAGAGCAGTTGTCCAACAGCCAAGAGCCCAGCAAAGAAAACATGGATGCAAGCTCTTAGTTTATTTAATTTCACTATCAATTGTCTCTGTTATCAGCTCCTTTCCCACTCACAGGTGATGTCCCAAGGACGCTTCATCCTCAGGGAACCAGTCCAGGGCCTTCTTTTTATTCATCCTCCTAATCTACCTATTAGTTTGACTAAGGCAATCCCCAGGATCCTGTCCTGAGTCTGTCTTTAAGTCGAATTTGTAAGTTTAAGTCAGAACAGGTATTTATAGTTCTTATTTAATGTCAGTCAAATGTTTATCTTAACCAAAACCAAACCCATTGCTGTCAAGTCAATTCTGAATCATAGCAACCCTATAGTATATATTGTACCTTTCTATGCATATAAAACACTTAAACACTTCCACACCAAGCAATGTTTTCATGAGAGTCACAAAGCAGCACATGAATTTGTTATTATGAACCATTGTCTTTAACTCAAAATTTTATTTTATTGTGCTTTAAGTGAAAGTTTACAATTCAAGTCAGTTTCTTATACAAAAATTTATACACACATTGCTAAGTGACCCTAGTTGCTCTCCCTATACTGTGACAGCACACTCCTCCTTTCCACCCTGGATTTCCTGTGCCCATTCAAGCAGCTCCTGACCCTCTCTGCCTTCTTATCTTGCCTCCAGGCAGGAGCTGCCCATTTAGTCTCATGTATCTACTTGAACTAAGAAGTACACTCTTCACAAGTATCATTTTATGTCCCATAGTCCAGTCTAATCTTTGTCTGAACAGTAGGCCTCGGGAATGGTTTTTGGTTTGAGCTAACAGAGAGTCTGGGGGCCATGTCTTCTCGGGTTCCTCCAGTATCACTCAAACCATTAAGCCTGGTCTTTCTACTGGAATTTGATTGGCTCAGGTTTTTAATATAATAAGCTCTATGGCAATCTGTTCTTAAGTACAAGTTGTCTGTGAGTCAGACATCCATAACCCAAGGACTAGCTGTATATTCTGTAGGTCAAAAATGGCCAAGTATCCGCAATTTCAATCTATACATTTTCTGTCCATCATAGGAGGTGGCACCTTTGCCTTGTACTTGATCTCCACCTCATTCATCTTGCATGGACATCTCTTCTGGATTGTTTCTTTGCAGTGCCAACCCCCATATCTAGACACTGTCTTTAGTTCAGATTAATTCCTGGGCTGCAGTCAGAATAGCAGCACTCCTCTTTGGCCCCAGTTGCCGTCAAGTTGATTCTGACTCACAGTGACCCTCCCTATAGGACAGAGTAGAACTGCCCCATAGGGTTTCCAAGGAGCAGAAGGACCATATCCCAAGGAAAATAGGGGACAGAATGTTCCTCAGTGAATTCCCACCACTGAACAGGATCTGGGCCCCAAAGGGTCACTTTGCACACATACACACCAAAACACCGTCTCAGCCCCACTACCTACAATGCACACTGACACTTTCTATTTTATTTTTTTCTATTTAATTAAAAAAATACCAGTGGGTACCCACTGAATTTATTTTATAACTCAAAAATGGGTCATACCTGCAGTTTGAAAAACACTGCTCTGTTCAGAGGATGTAAGAGAAGGCCTTCTGGATAAACTCTTGAACACAAATGAATGCTTACAAAAGTGGGCCCTACTGGAGGCTTGCTTTCCTGAATGTCATGACCTAGTCCTCTGGCTCTACCTCACTCCTGGTTCCATAACCCACGGGGAGCCTTGGCTGGGCCTGGGTAGCCCTTGTCTTTGCTAGTCTCAGGACTCCACCCCTAACTCTCACCCCAGGGTTTCTTGCCCCTTGAAAATGTGTGCATGGCCATGATATGAAATTATAGCTTCAGAGATTTAGCAATTTGCCGTTTTAATGATTCCATGTTTTAATCCAGTTTTGAAAATTCTAGATTTACCCAGTACAATTCACCTTAAAAGTAGCACTACCTACAAAGTATGCCATCATAAAAACTTGTTGCCGTCAAGTTGATTCCGAATCATGGTGAGCCTCCCTATAGGACAGGCTAGAACTGCTGCATAGGGTTTCCAAAGAGCAGCTGGTGGATTCAGACTGCCGACCTTTTGGTTAACAGCCAAGTGGCATTACATACAAAATATGCCATCATAACTGTCAATTATAAAAGAGGTTGAGACTGACAAATGGCAAAATTACACTTTTTTTTTTTATTGTACTTCAGGTGAAGGCTTACAGAACAAATAGTTTCTCATCAAACAGTAGTACACATGTTGTTTTATGACATTGGTTAACAACCCCACAACATATTAACCCTCTAAATTCTCAACTGTTTTTTTTTTTTTTTTTTTGGTGAAAATACACATAGCCAAAGATACACCGTTTCAAAAATTTCTACATACACAGTTCAGTGACATTGACTACGCTCTTCCAATAGTGCTGTTACTCTCACTTAAGATGAAGGCTTACAGAACAAAATAGTTTCTCATTTAACAGTTACTACAAATCTTGCCCTATGACAATGGTTAACAATCTCACAACACATCAACAATATCCTTACTCAATCCTGTGTTCCCTATCACCAGCTTCCTTGTCCCCTTCTGCCTTCTGGCCCTTGTCACTGGACTCCTGTACCTCATTAGTGTCATTTGGTTTTATGGGGCTGTCCACTCCCAGGCTGAACAGTGAACCTCGGAGGTAACTTCACCACTGAGCTAAAAGGGTGTTGGGGGGCCATACTCTCGAGGTTTCTCCAGTCTCCTTTAGGACGGTAAATCTGGTCTATTTTTTTGTGAGTTACAATTATGCTCTACATCCTTCTCCAGCTCTGTCCAGAACCCTCTGTTGTGATCCTGGTCAGAGCAGTCAGTGGTGGTAGCCGGGCACCATCTAGCTGTACTGGACTCAGTCCGGTGGAGGCCTTGGTAGCTGTGGACAATTAGTCCTTCAGTCTAATCTTTTCCTTGTATCCTGTTCTCTTCATTCTCCCTTGCTCCCGAAGGGATGAGACCAGTGGAGTATCTTAGATGGCTATTCACAGGCTTTTAAGACCCCAGACACTACTCACCAAGGTAGAATGTAGAGCATTGTCTTTATAAGCTGTGTCATGCCAATTGAGCTAGATGTTCCCCGAGACCATGGTCCCCACAGCCCTCTGCCCAGCAATTCAGTCCCTCAGGAAGTTTGGATGTCTCTATGGGGCTTCCATGACCTTTCCTTGTACAGGTTGTGCTAGTTTCCCCTGTATTGTGTACTGTCTCACACTTCACCCAAGATACCACTTATCTATTGCCCATTTAGTATTCCCCCCCACCCCATCCCTGGTAACCAACAAAGATGGTTACATTTTGCATGTGAACTTTTTCATGGGTTTTTACAATAGAGGTCTCATACAATATTTGTCCTTTTGTAATTGACTTATTTCACTCAGCATAATGTCCTCCAGTTTCATCCACGTTATGAGATGGTTCACAGATTCATTGTTGTTCTTTCTCGTTGCATAGTTCTCCATTGTGTGTATGTACCATAGTTTGTTTATCCATTCATCTGTTGATGGGCACCTACGTTGTTTCCATCGTTTTGCTATTGTGAACAATGCTGCCATGAACATAGGTGTGCATATGTCTATTGGAGTGACGACTCTTATTTCTCTAGGATATATTCCTAGGAGTGGGATTGCTGGATCGAATGGTATGTCTATTTCTAGCTTTCTGAGGAAGTGCCATATCATTTTCCAAAATGGTTATATCATTTTGCATTCCCACCAGCAGTGCATAAGAGTTCTGATCTCCCCGCAGCCCCTCCAACATTTGTTATTTCCAGTGTTTTTGATTCGTGCCAGTAATGCTGGGGTGAGATGGTATCTCATTGTGGTTTTAATTTGCATTTCTCTAATGGCTAGTGATCGCGAGCATTTCCTCATGTGTCTGTTGGCCATTTGAATGTCTTGTTTGGTGAAGTGTCTGTTCATTTCCTTTGCCCATTTTTTAATAGGACTATTTGTCTTTTTGTTGTAGAGGTGTTGGCTTTTCTTGTAGATTATGGAGATTAGACCTTTGTCTGACTTGTACTGTCCAAAAATTTTTTCCCAGTCTGTAGGTTCTCTTTTTACTCTTTTGGTGAAGACTTTTGAAGAGCATAGGTGTTTGATTTTTAGAAGATCCCAGTTATCTAGCTTATCTGTTGGGTTTTGTACATTGATGGTTATGGTTTGTATCCTGTTAATGCCATGTATTAAGGCCTGAAGTGTAGGTCCTATTTTTGTCTTCTATGAACTTTATAGTTTTAGGCTTTATATTCAGGTCTTTGATCCATTTTGAAGTACTTTTTGTATACGGTGTGAGGTATGGGTCCTGTTTCATTTTTTTGCAAATGGATATCCAGTTTTGCCAGCACCATTTGTTAAAAAGACTGTCTTTTCCCCATTCGATGGACTTTGGGCCCTTGTCGAAGATCAGGTGACCGTAGGTGGATGGATTTATATCTGGGTTCTCAATTCTGTTCCATTGGTCAATGTATCTGTCGTTGTACCAGTACCAGGCTGTTTTGGCTACTGTAGCTGTGTAGTAGGTTCTGAGGTCAGGTAGTGTGAGTCCTCCAACTTTATTCTTCTTCTTCAGTACTGCTTTACTTATTCGGGGCTTCTTCCCTTTCCATATAAAGTTAATGATTAGTTTTTCCATATCTTTGAAGAATGTTGCTGGTATTTGGATCGGGATTGCGTTGTATTTGTAAATTGCTTTGGGTAGAATTGCCATTTTCACAATGTTGATTCTGCCTATCCATGAGCATGGTATGTTTTTCCATTTATGTAGATCCCTTTGGGTTTCATGCAGTAGTGTTTTATAGTTTTCTTTGTACAGGTCTTTTACATCCCTGGTCAGATTTATTCCTAAGTATTGTATCTTTTTCGGGGCTATTGAAAATGGTATTGATTCCTGATTTCCTTTTCATTGTTCTCCTTACTGGTGTATAGGAATCCAACTGATTTTTGAATGTTTATCTTGTATCCTGCTACTCTGCTGAATCTTTCTATTAGTTCCAGTAGATTTCTCACAGAATCTTTAGGGTATTCTATGTATAGTTTCATACCATCCGCAAACAGGGACAGTTTAACTTCTTCATTACCAGTTTGGATGCCCTTTATTTATTTTTCTTGCCTTATTGCTCTAGCTAGAACTTCCAGCACAATGTTAAATAGGAGTGGTGATAAATGGCATCATTGTCTTGTTCCTGTTTTCAAGGGGAATGTTTTCAGCCTCTCTCCATTAAGAATGATGTTGGCCGTTGGTTTTGCATAGATGTCCTTTATTATATTGAGAAATTTCCCTTCTATACCTATTTACTGAGTGTTTTTATCATGAATAGGTGTTGGACTTTGTCAAATGCCTTTTCTGCGTCAGTTGAGATGATCATGTGATTCTTTTCTTTCCTTTTATTTATGTGGTGGGTTATGTTGATTGATTTTCTAATGTTGAACCATCCTTGCATACCTGGTATGAATCCTACTTGGTAGTGGTGTATTATTTTTTTGATATGATGCTGAATTCTATTGGCTAGAATTTTGTTCAGAATTTTTGCATCTATGTTCATGAAAGGTATGGGTCTGTAATTTTCTTTTTTTGTGATGTCTTTGCCTGGTTTTGGTATCAGCGTTATGCTGGCTTGATAGAATGAATTTGGAAGTGTTGCTTCCTCTTCTATGCTCAGAAATAGCTTGAGTAGAACTGGTACAAGCTCTTCTGCAAATGTTTTGTAGAATTCTCCAGTGAAGCCATCTGGGCCAGGGCTTTTTTTGGTTGGGAGTTTTTTTATTACCTTTTCAATCTCTTCTCTTGTTATGGATCTGTTCAGATTTTCAACATCACTTTGTTGTAGTTGGGGTAGTTAGGGTGTTTCTAGAAATTTATCCATTTCCTCTAGGTTTTCAAATTTGTTGGAGTATAGTTTTTCATAATATTCTGTTATACTCCTTTTTATTTCTGTTGGGTCTGTTGTAATGTCCCCCATTTCATTTCTTATTTGGGTTATTTGTGTCCTCTCTTGTTTTTCTTTTTTCAGTCTGGACAGTGGTTTGTCGATTTTGTTGAACCAACTTTTGGTTTTGTTGATTCTTTTTATTGTTTTTCTGTTATCTATTTCATTTATTTCTGCTCTGATCTTTATTATTTCCTTTCTTGCGATGGTTGTGGGCTTTTTGTGCTGTTCTCTTTCTATTTGTTTGAGTTCTGTAGTTAATATTTTGATTTTGTCCCTTTCTTCTTTTTTGCTATGTGCATCTGTTGCTATAAATTGTCCTCTGAGGACTGCCTTTGCTGTGTCCCAAAGGTTTTGGTATGATGTGTTTTCATTCTCATTTGATTCTAGGAGTTTTTTGATTCCATCTCTGATTTATTCTATTACCCACTGATGTGTAAGCAGGGTATTATTCAGTTTCCATGTAGTTGATTTTTTTTCCTTGCTCTTTCTAATGTTAATTTCTACCTTGATGGCATTGTGGTCAGAGAAGATACTTTGAATTATCTCAACGTTTTGGATTTTGTTGAGGATTGTTCTGTGGCCTAAGATGTGGTCTATTCTGGAGAACGTTCCATGTGCATTGGAAAAGAATGTGTACTTTGCAGCGGTTGGATGGAGTGTTCTATATATGTCTATGAGGTCTAGTTGACTGATTGTGCTCTTTAGGTCTTCTGTATCTTTGCTGAGTTTCTTCTTAGTTGTTCTGTCCTTTACTGAGAGTGGTGTGTTGAAGTGTCCTACTATTATTGTGGTACTGTCAATTTCTCTTTTCAATGTTGTTAGAGTTTATGTATTTTGGAGCCCCATCATTGGGTGCATAGATGTTTATTATGGTGTCATTATATAGGTATCATTATATAGTGTCCTTCTTTGTGTTTTATGGTAGACTTTGTTTTAAAGTCTATTTTATCTAGAGATTTTAATTGCCACTCCTGCTCTTTTTTGGTAGTTGTTAGCTTGATATATTTTTTTGCAACCTTTGACTTTTAATAAATTCACATCTTTGTTTCTAAGGTGTGTCTCTTGTAGACAGCATATTAATGGATCCTGTTTTCTTATCCATTCTGTGACTCTCCATCTCTTTCTGGGTGCATTGAGTCCATTTACGTTCAGTGTAATTATGGATAGATGTGAGTTTGTTGCTGTCATTTTGTAGTACTTTTTTTTGTGGTGCTGACGTTTTCTTTGTTCTTCTTACTCGCTTGTGCTGAGTTACTTTTGTTTGTGGATTTTTTTTTTTCATTTCTTTTGTTTTTGTAGGTTTTGTTTTTGCTGAGACTTTATGTTTTTCATCTTTATTTTTATGAGATGGTTTGTTAACTTCCTTTGTGGTTACCATGAATTTTACCCTTATCTTTCTAAGTTTGAAGCAGTCTACCCTTACTTGGTATCGCCTTGCCTTCCTCTCCATTAAAGGTTCTATACCTATGCTGTTTATTCCCTCTTTCATTGTTTTGATGTTGTTGTCATCCATCGATTGACTGATCTGATCCCGGTTGTATTTCTTTTGGTTTTGGATAGTCCTCGAGAGTTCATTTCCTAGATTGTTATCTGGCTTGTACGATCCTGCATACTAGGTCCTGCCTGAGGGCTGAAGCTGTTTGTCCTCAGATCGAAGAACTCCCTTTAATAATTCTTGTAAGTTTGGTTTGACTTCTACATATTCCCTTAGTTTCTGTTTATCTGGAAATGACCTAATTTCACCATCAAATTTGAACGAAAGTTTTGCAGGATGTATTATTCTTGGCTGACAATTTTTTCCTTTCAAGATTTTATATATGTCATCCCACTGCCTTCTTGCCTGCATGGTTTCTGCTGAATAATCTGAGCTTAGTCTTATTGTTTCTTCTGTGTATGTGACTTCTTGTTTTTCATGAGCTGCTCTCAGGATTCTGTGTTTGTCTTTGTTTTTGGCGAGTGTGAATATGATATGCCTCAGTGATTTCTTTTGGGGTCTCTTCTATATGGGGTTAGTTGAGCTTCTTGGATGGCCAGTATTTTCATCTTTCATGATATTGGGGAAGTTTTCTGTCAGCAGTTCCTCAATGATCCTCTCTGTGTTTTCTGTTTTCTCCCCCTGTTCTGGAATTCCAATCACTTGTAAATTTTTGCTTTTAATTATGTCCCACATAACTCTCAGGGTCTGTTCATTTTTCTTTGTTCTTTTTTCTGAGTTTTCCTGAAACAGAGTTGTATCCAAGTGTTTGTCTTCAGTTCCACTGATCCTGTCTTCCATGGTTTCAAATCTGCTTCTCAGCCCTTCTATGACATCATCCATTTCTGAAATCTTGTTTTTTATCTTTTGGATTTCTAATTGTTGTTTTTGTATAATTTCTAGTTGTGAATTTATTTTGGCATTTTGTTCCTGCGTCATCTTCCTGAATTCCTCCAATTTTTTGTGTTTTCCATGAACTTGTCTATTTTTTTCTCATGTTTGTCAGCTTTTTGCCTCAGTTCTTGGAAAATTCCAAGTATTAGAGATTTGAATTCCCTATCAGGTACTTCTAGTGCATTTTATTCCACAGGAGAGTCAGCTGGTATTTTATTTTGGATGCCTATTGGAACCATCCTGTCCTGTTTTCGTAAATGTTTTGATATTGTTTGCTGTTTTGGGGCCATTCAGTAGGTAGTTCTCTCATTTATTGATTGTAGATTTGTTTGTTTCACCCCCTTTTTTTTTTTTTTACGTGTATTTTTAGCTACTTATTAATCGTTCCTCACTTCAAAATTATTGATTTCAAAACAGATGGTAGTTGGCCACTAATATTAGTTAAATAGAATGAATAATCCACATCCCTCAAGTGGTGGCTGCAGCTTAGAGTCATGAATTCTGTACTAGATTTAATATAAATAGAAGTTGTATGACATTGTAGACTGTAGAGGCTGTTTGTTATCGTTTCCATCAGTATCTGTGCATCTATAAAGTAGAAGGCAGGGGTCATTTAGTAGAAAGCAGAGATTCTTTCTCTATACAGAACTTGAAAATAGCACATACTAACTTTGTCAGCCTCCCTTGCAGCTAGTGCATTGTCAGTCAATGAGATGCTTCCAATCAGATCTTTAAATTGGGAGAAATTGTCACCCCTTTTTTTAAAAAAAAAAATTTGAGTATGTCTGAGCAGGCGGACTGCATGCTCTTTGTTGTTTGCTCGTCTGTGTGCTCAATACTTTTTGCTTCCTTCTCCAGCTGGCAGGTTCACACTCAGATATCGTACAGCAGGGCAGGTCTAGCTGAAGAGAAGCCACTGGGATGGGTTGTTTGTGGCACTCACTATAGCCACCAGGGCGGGTCGGTAATCAGTGCTGGGCAGGTTCCAGTAGGCCGTGCCTGCACTGCTTGGTGGTGTGATGTCAAGTGCACAGTGAAGGTAGGCAGGATGCAGTGGGGAGATGGTTATGTGTGGAGCTAAGCTGGATATGGGAGAAAGGAGAGAGGAACAGGAGCCAAAAAACATACAAACAAACAAAAAAGAATACTAGGGGAGCTTGCCATTGGAATGGAGAGATGAGAGACTATGAAATGGAGAAAAACAGAAGGGGGAAGAGGAAGAAAAGAAAGAATGAACAAATAAAAATCAGAAAGGTTAAAGAACCGCAAAATTCCCAGGGATCCCACTGATGCAGCTATGAGGTCTGGGGAAGTTGCTCTCAGGTGTCACAGCACAGCCTGGCCAGAAGGCACAGAGGCATACAATGCCTGGTATTCAGGGATCAGAAAGAGAAGGAAGATATAGAGAGATGAGAAACTGAGCAATGAAGGAAGACAAAAGGGAAAAAGAGGAAAAACAAAACAAATCAAAAAAAAAAAGAACAAGAAAGGCCCCACAAAAAAAACAGGGGGAAAAAAAAACCAACGAAAAAAGAAATGTTCTCAGGGATCCCTCTGCATGTCTGTGGAAGCCGAAGGGGAGTCTCCCTGGCACGCAGCTCCGCCTAGCCAGAAAGGGCTCCCAACTCAAGAAAAGGAAGAGAAAACAAACAAACAATTCGAAACGAAGAAAAGCCCCGGGATGCCACCAGCACGGTAGCCCAGACTGGGAAGCAGCTCCACGCTCAAATGGAGCTCCGCCACCCCTCAGGAAAAAGCAAAGATGGCGCACGGAGCCAGGCACTCGAGCGAAAGGAGGGGGAGGTGGCGAGAGGCAAGCAAGAAATCCAAAGAAGCAAGAAAAAAAAAAAAAAAGCAACACCAGCAGCCAACAAATGGCACTCAGAGAACCAGCCAGTGCAGGCTGGTGTTTCTGGACAAAAGACTGTGTCCGTGGGAAGCAGAGGAGGCCGAGTGTGGGTGAAGAAGGGTGGAGAGTGGGAAAGCGTATATCACAAATTGCCGGTGCTCTGGAGCCCCTCAGGAAGAAGCAAAGATGGCACATGGAGCCAGGCACTGGAGTGAAAGGAGGGGGAGATGGCGAGAGGCAAGTGAGAAATCAAAAGAAGCAGAAAAAAAAAAGCAACACTAGCAGCCAACAAATGGCACCCAGAGAGCCGCTTGCTTGGGTGTGTGGAATCCAAGCAGCCCGCGCTTCCCAGTCAAGAGACTGTGGCCACGGGAAGCAGAGGAGCCCGAGCCGGGGCGAAGAGGGGTGGGGGGTGGGAAAGCCCACACCGCAAATTACCGGCTGTTTTGTCTCCCGCTGGATGCTCCGTGAGGCTGCTTTCTCCTACCCCTGTTTGCTGGTCTCCGATAGGAGTCCAAGATGGTGGATCCATGCTGCGTTAGCTGGTAGGGGACCTCTGCATGAATCTCTCCTCGCTCTCCATTCTCTTTCAGTATTCTCACTCCATTTGGTGCTTGGCTGAGTTCTTTATCTCTTCATTTGATGTTCTAGGGTTTCAGGATTCTTGCATTCTCTGTTAGGCTTAGTTTTTCGGATCTTTGCTGTGGAGGGACGGCGTGGTGCTTCTACCTAGAGCGCCATCTTGCTGGAACCTCCTCAAATTACACTTCTTGAGTATAGTATTTTTCATTGTCTATTCTATTCCTCAAGGTTTAAAAAAGTCCGAATTTTTTTCCATCGGTTTTATTACAGATTGTAGTGTTTATTTGTGGTTATTTGAGTAATCACTGTCTTCTCCATTAAATTCTAAATTCAGTGAGATCAGAGACTGTTGAGCTTAATCTCCAGCGCCTAACACAATGCTTGATACATAGTTGTTGTTGTTGTTGTTAGCTGTTGTCGAGTTGGCTCTGACTCATGGCGACCTTATGTCTGGTCCTGGGCCATTTCAGGATCATTGGTATGTTTGAGTCCATTGTTGTAGCTACATTGTGGGTTTCAATAAATATTTGCTGAATGAATAAATGAAACTATTTCAGTAAATTCCCCCCCTCCCCCCCAAAGGCTTTGGGCTTCCCACATGCCTTATAGGCTAGAATAAAAACCCAAACCAAACCAAACCTATTGCTGTCAAGTCGATTCTGACTGATAGCGACCCTATAGGACAGAGTAGAAACCCCATAGAAGTTTCCAAGGCCTTAATCTTTAAAAAAGCAGACTGCCCCATCTTTCTCCTGTGGAGGGGCTGGTAGGCTAGAACTGCTGACCTTTAGGTTAGCAGCTGAGCATTTAACCACTGCAGCACCAATAATGAATATAAATTTTTCACTGAATCCTAAAACCTATGTAGGGCCCTATAAGTTTGGGTTATCTTTAGGATCCCAACTGAGATATTAACACCCCTCTACCTTCTGGAAAACACATTAGCATCCAAGTCCTAACTGCAGCTTTCTAACAATAACAACAATAATAATAAAAGTTGCCATTGAGTAGATTTTGACTCATGGTGACCCCATGTGTTTTAAAACCAGAGAGACCTCAGGGTTTTTATTTATTTATTTTTCCCATACAAAAATTTATACATACATTGTTATGTGACCCTAATTGCTCTCCCCATACTGTGACAGCACACTCCTCCTTTCCACCCCTGATTCCTCATGTCCATTCAGCCAGCTCCTAACCCTCTCTGCCTTCCCATCTCACCTCCGGACTGAAGCTGCCCATTTAGTCTCTTGTATCTACTTGAGCTAAGAGGCACACTCTTCACGAGTATCACTTTATGTCCCATAGTCCAGTCCAATCCCTGTCTGAAGAGTTTGCATTGGGAATTGTTTTAGTTCTGGGATGATAGAGAATCCAGGGGCCATGCTTTCCAGGATACCTCCAGTCTCGGTCAGACCATTAAGTCTGGTCTTCTTACTAGAATTTGAGTTCTGCATCCCACATTTCTCCTGCTCCATCTGGGACTCTCTGTTGTGTTCCCTGTCAGGGTGGTCGTTGCGGGTAGCCAGGCACCATCTAGTTCTTCTGGTCTCAGGCTGATGAAGTCTCTGGTTTATGTGGCCCTTTCTGTCTCTTGGGCTACTACTTTCCTTGTGTCTTTGGTGTTATTCATTCTCCTTTACTCCAGGTGGTTGGGACCAATTGATGCATCCTAGATGGCCTCTTGCAAGCTTTTAAGACCCCAGACGCCACTCACCAAAGTAGGATGCAGAACAATTTCTTAATAAGCTTTGTTATGCCAATTGACCTAGATGTCCCTGGAAAACATGGTCCCCAGACCTCTACCCCCACTACGCTGTATCTCAAAGTGTTTGATTGTATTCAGGAAACTTCTTAGCTTTGGTTTAGTCCAGTTGTGCTGACTTCCTCTGTAGTGAGTGCCGTCCTTCCTTTCACCTAAGATAATTCTTATCTACTATCTAGTTGGTAAATAACCCTCACCCTCCCTCCCCACCCTTGTAACCATCAAAGAATGTTTTCTTCTGTGTTTAAACCTTTTCTTGAGTTCTTATAATAGTGGTCTTATACAATATCTGTCCTTCTGTGACTGACTAAATTCACTCAGCATAATGAGTTCCAGCTTCCTCCATGTTATAAGATGTTTCACGGCTTCATTGTTGTTCTTTATCATTGTGTAGTATTCCACTGTGTGGATATACCATAATTTGTTTACCCATTCATCTGTTGAAGGGCATCTGGGTTGTTTCCATCTTTTTGCTATTGTGAACAGTGCTGCAATGAACATGGGTGTGCATATATCTATTCGTGTGATAGCTCTTATTTCTCTAGGATATATTCCAAGGAGCAGGATAGCTAGATCGTATGGTACTTCTATTTCTAGCTTTCTAAGGAAGTGCCAAATGGATTTCCAAAGTGGTTCTACTATTTTACATTCCCACTAACAGTGTATAAGTGTTCCAGTCTCTCCACAACCTCTCCAGCATTTATTATTTTGTGTTTTTTTGGATTAATGCTAGCCTTGTTGGGGTGAGATGATATCTCATTGTAGTTTTGATCGACATTTCTCTAATGGCTAATGATCATGAGCATTTCTTCATGTGTCTATTAGCTGCCTGAATATCTTCTTTGGCGAAGTGCCTGTTCATATCCTTTGCCCATTTTTAATTGAGTTATTTGTCTTTTTGTTGTTGAGATTTTGCAGTATCTTGTAGATTTTAGAGATTAGATGCTGATGGGATTTGTCATAGCCAAAATTTTTTTCCCAGTCTGTAGGTTGTCTTTTGACTCTTTTGTTGAAGTCATTTGATGAGCATAAGTGTTTGATTTTTAGGAGCTCGCATTTATCTGGTCTCTCTTCTGATGCTTGTGCATTGTTACTTATGGTTCATATTGTGTTTATGCCATGTAATAGGGCTCCTAGCATAGTCCCTGCTTTTCTTCCATGATCTTTATCATTTTTGATTTTATATTTAAGTCTTTGATCCATTTTGAGTTAGTTTTTGTTCATGGTGTGAGTTATGGGTCTTGTTTCAGTTTTTTGCAGATGGATATCCGGTTATACCAGCACCATTTGTTAAAGAGACTGTCTTTTCCCCAGTTAATGGACTTTGGGCCTTTGCCAAATATCAGCTGCTCATAGGTGGATGAATTTACATCTGGATTCTCAATTCTGTTCTATTGGTCTATGTATCTGTTGTTGTACCAGTACTAGGCTGTTTTTTTTACTGCCGTGGCTGTATAATAGGTTCTAAAATTAGGTACTGTGGGGCCTCCCGCTTTGTTCTTCTTCTTGTGTAATGCTTTACTTATCCAGGGCCTCTTCCCTTTCCATATGAAGTTGGTGATTTGTTTCTCCATCTCATTATAAAATGCTGGTGGAATTTGGATCAGGATTGCTTTGTATCTGTAGATGGCTTGGTGTAGAACTGACATTTTCACAATGCTGAGTCTATCTATCCATGATCAAGGTATGTTTTTCCACTTATGCCAGTCTCTTTTGGTTTCTTGCAGTAGTGTCTTGTAGTTTTCCTTGTTTAGGCCTTTTACGTTTCTGGTTAGATTTATTCCTAAGTATTTTATCTTCTTGGGGGCTATTATAAATGGTACTGATTTGGTGATTTCCTTTTTGAGGTTCTCTTTGTTGGTGTAAAGGTATTCAACTGATTTTTGTATGTTTATCTTGTATCCTGATGCTTTGCTGAAAACTTCTATTAGTTCCAGTAGTTTTCTAATGGATTCTTTGGGGTTTTCTGTGTATAAGGTCCTATCATCTGCAAATAGAGGTACTTTAATTTCTTCCCTACCAATTTGGATGCCCTTTATTTCTTTTTCTAGCCTAATTGCTCTGGCTAGTACCTCCAGCACAATGTTGAATAAGAGTGGTGATAAAAGGTATCCTTATCTGGTTCCGATTCTCAGGGGGAATGCTTTCAAACCGTCTCCATTTAGGATGACGTTAGCTGTTGGCTTTGTGTAAATGCCCTTAATTATCTTGAGGAATTTCCTTCTATTCCTATTTTGTTGAGAGTTTTTATCATGCATAGGTGTTGGTCTTTGTCAAATGCCTCTCCTGCATCTATTGATAAGATCATGTGGTTCTTCCCTTTGTTTTATTTATGTGATGGATTACATTGATTGTTTTCCTAATGTTGAACCATCCCTGCATACCTGGTATAAATCTCACTTGATCATGGGGAATTATTTTTTTGATATGTTGCTGAATTCTGTTGGCCAGAATTTTGTTGAGGATTTTTGCTTCAATGTTCATGACGGATATTGGTCTGTAATTTTCTTTTTTTTGTAGTGTCTTTACCTGGTTTTGGTATCAGGGTTGTGCTGGCTTCATAGAATGAGTTTGGGAGTATTCCATCCTTTTCTATGCTCTGAAATACCTTTATTAGAAGAGGTGTTAACTCTTCTCTGAAAGTTTGGTAGAATTGTCCAGTGAAGCCATCCGGGCCAGGGCTTTTTTTTCTTCGGAGTTTTTTAATTACCTGTTCAATCTCTTCTTTTGTTATGGGTTTATTTGGTTGTTCTACCTCTGTTTGTGTTAGTTTAGGTAGGCAGTGAGTTTCTAGAAATTTGTCCATTTCCTCTAGGTTTTCAAATTTGTTAGAGTACAATTTTTCATAGTATTCTGTTATGATTCTTTTAATTTCAGTTGGGTCTGTTGTGATATCACCGATCTCATTTCTTATATGGGTTAACTGCTTCGTCTCCTGTTTTTCTTTTGTCAGTTTGGCCACTGGTTTATCAATTTTGTTGTTCTTTTCAAAGAATAAGCTTTTGGTCCTGCTAACTCTGTCAATTCTTTTTCTGTTCTCTATTTCATTTAATTCTGCTCTAATTCTTATTTTTTCATTTCTTCTGGCCCCTGAGGGCTTCTTTTGCTGCTCTCTTTCTATTTGTTCCAGTTGTAGGGTTAATGTTTTGATTATGGTCCTTTCTTCTTTTTGGATGTGTGAATTTATTGCTATAAACTGACCTCTGAGCTCTGCTTTTGCTGTGTCCCAAAGGTTCTGGTGGGATGTGTTTTCATTCTCGTTTGAGTCTATGAATTTCTTTATTCCATCCATAATTTCTTCTATAACCCAGTAGTTTTTGAGCATGGTGTTCAGTTTCCATGTGTTTGATTTTTTTTCCTTGCTTTTTGTGTTGTTAATTTGTACTTTAATGGCTTTATGGTCAGAAAAGATGCTTTGTTATATTTTGATACTTTGGATTCTGTTAAGGCTTGCTTTATGGCCTAATATGTAGTCTATTCTGGAGAATGTTCCATGTGCAATGGAAAAGAAAGTATACTTATCTGCTGTTGGGTGGAGTGTTCGGTATATGTGTATGAGATCAATTTGGTTGATTGTAGCATTTAGCTCTTCCTTGTCTTTGTTGAGTTTCTTTCTGGATATTCCGTCCTTCACCAAAAGTGGTGTGTTGAAATCTCCTACTACTGTTGTGGAGCTGCCCGTCTCTCTTTTCAGTGCTGTTAGAGTTTGTTTTACGTATTTTGGAGCCCTGTCATTGGGTAGGTAAATATTTATTATAGTTGTGTCCTCCTGGTGTATTGACCCTTTAATCATTATATAGTGTCCTTCCTTATCCTTTGTGGTGGATTTTACTTTAAATCTGTTTTGTCAGAGATTAATATTGTTACGACTGCTCTTTTTTCAGTGTTGTTTGCTTTATATATATTTTTTTTCCATCCTTTGACTTTTAGTTTGTTTTTGTCTTTAAGTCTAAGTTGTGTATCTTGTAGGCAGCATATAGACGGATCGTGTTTTTTTATCCAATCTGCCACTCTCTGTCTCTTTATTGGTGCATTTAGTCCATTTACATTCAGCATAATTATTGATAGGTATGAGTTTAGTGCTGTCATTTTGATGTCTTTTTTTGTGTGATGTTCACAGTTTCTTTGTTTCCCTTAATTTTCTGTGCTGAGTCGTTTTTCTTTATGTACTTTCTTTTCATCTTTTTCATTGTTGTTGATTTTGTGTTTGCTGAGTCTTTATATTTTTCTAGTTTTTTTTATTTTGACTTGTGAGATTGTTAGTTTCCTTTGTGGTTACCTTAATATTTACCCCTATTTTTCTAAGTTTATATCAGTCTTTTATTTCTTTATATTGCCTTGACTTCCTCTCCATATGAAAACTCTATGTCTACATTTTTTAAGTCTCTCTTTTTTGTTTTAATGTTGTCATCTTTTACATATTCATATCTGTTTCCCGATTTTCAGTGTCTTAGCTTTGATTTACTTTTGTAATTTCCCTATCTGGGTTGATGTCTGTTTGCTCTGTCCTGTGTTCTAGTCTTGCGTTGTTATCTGATGTTACTGATTTTCTAACTGGAGGACTACCTTTAGTATTTCTTGTAACTTTGGTTTGGTTTTTGCAAATTCCTTAAACTTCTGTTTATCTGAAAATGCTCTAATTTCACGATCATATTTGAGAGACAGTTTTGCTGGATATATAATTCTTGGCTTGCAGTTTTTTTCCTTCAAGTCTTTGTATATGTCATCCCATTGCCTTCTTGCCTGCATGGTTTCTGCTGAGTAGTCTGAGCTTATTTTTATTGACTCTTCTTTGTAGATGACCTTTCATTTAGCCCTAGCCACTCTTAAAATTCTCTCTTTGTCTTTGGTTTTGGCAAGTTTGCTTATAATATGTCTTGGTGACTTTCTTTTGGGATCTACTTTATGTGGGGTTTGATGAGCGTCTTAGATATCTTGTCATCTTTTACAATATCAGGGAAGTGTTCTGTCAACAAATCTTCAACAGTTCTCTCTGTATTTTCTGTTATCCCCCCCACTCTTGTACTCCAATCACTTGTAGGTAGGTTATTCCTCTTGATAGAGTCCCACATAATTCTTGGAGTTTCTTCATTTTTTTAAATCCTTTTATCTGATTTTTCCTTAAATAAGTTGATGTCAAGTGCTTTATCTTCAATCTCACTAATTATGACTGCCATTGCCTCAATTCTGCTCCTATCGCTTTCTACTGAGTTGTCTAATTCTGAGATTTTATTGTTAACCTTCTGGATTTCTGATTGCTGTCTCTCTATGGATTTTTGCAGCCTGTTAAATTTGTCATTATGCTCTTCTCTAATCTTTTTAATTTCCTCTGTTGTGTGTTCTGCATTTTGCTTAATTTCCTTCCTAATTTCTTGAAGAGTTCTGTGTATTAATCTTTTGTATTCCGTGTCTGGTAATTCCAAGAAGATTTCCTCCTTTGGAAAATTTTTATATCCTGTTTTTGGGAGTTTGCTGAAGCCATCATGGATTTCCTCTTTATGTGATTTAATATTGACTGTTGTCTCCGAGCCATCAATAAGTTATTATATTTATTTATTTTATGTTTGTTTACTGTGTCCTATCTTCTTGTTTTGTTTTGATATGCCCAAATAGGCTGCTGGTATGAGCTACTTTGATTATTGGCACTTTTGAAGCTCTAATGTCCTGTCACTAGGTGGTTAGGTCTGTTACTAGGTATGTGAGCTCAGGAGTCTGCCCACTCCTCCTGTAGGGATTCAGCTCAGGTGCCCAGGTTGATAGCCACCAAGTGTGTGGTGTAGGCTCTCACTTACAGCCCTGACAGGCATGGTTAATTGGTGTAGGCACAGTCATGTGGTTGCAACAGGGGGACACACTCTGAGCAAGGCAGGGGGCTGACGGCCACCCCCAAGTGTCCAGGAGGAAGGCATGCCCTGTTCTCTAGAGCATGTAGGTGGGTGAGTTTTAGAGCTGGACTATGAGCACCTAATGCTGTTGACCGTAAGGACTGGGGGACACCCTTATTCAATGGCCCCTCTCGCAGGTAGCTAGGTGGTGTGGGTGCAGCCACCAGTCCTCAGGCCTGTGATGTGGGTAGTTGAAGACCCTGCTTAATGGCCAGAGCAGTGTCAAATGTCAAGAACCTACCACTTCACAGCTGAAACAGTTGAAGTCAGGGTTCCGGTATATACCCTGTTGTACTGTGGTAATGAGGGCCTACGATGTTGAGATGGGCCCACACAAGTCTATGCAGGGGGAAAGACACTCCAAGTCTGTGGATCCCTGATGCCTGTGCCTAGGCAAAGGAGCTGTGCCTATCCTGGGTTTGTGGCTTAGGGGAGCTGGCAGTTTATTTTTTTTTGTGTGTGTGTGGCTTTTTTTTTTTTTTTTAGGTGAAGTTTTACAGAACAAATAGTTTCTCATTAAACAGCCAGTACACATATTGTTTTATGACATTGTTTAACACCCCACGACGTGTCAACCCTCTCCCTTGTAGACCTTTTTTTTTTTTTTTTTTGGTGACAATATACATAGCGAAAGATATACCATTTCAAAAATTTCTACGTGCACAGTTCAGCGACATTGATTACATTCTTCCAGTTGTGCTCACTTTAGATGAAGGTTTACAGAACAAAATAGTTTCTCATTAAACAGTACACATGTTGCCCTAGGACAATGTTTAAGAACCCCACTACATGTCAACACTGTCCTTACTCAACTTTGGGTTCCTTATCACCAGCTCTCCTGTCCCCTTCTGCCTTCTAGTCCTTGTCTCTGGACTGCTGTGCCTCCTTAGTCCCATTTTGTTTCATGGGGCTGTCCAATCCCCAGCTGAACGGTGAACCTTGGAGGTGACTTCATCACTGAGCTAAAAAGGTGTCTGGGGGCCATTCTCTTGGGATTTCTCCAGTCTCTTTCAGGTCAGTAAATCTGGTCTTTTTTTGTGTGTTATAATTTTGTTCTACATCCTACTCCAGCTCTGTCTAGAACCCTCTGTTGTCATCCTGGTCAGAGCAGTCAGTCGTGGTAGCCGGGCACCATCTAGCTGTACTGGACTCAGTCTGGTGGAGGCCTTGGTAGCTGTGGTCCATTAGTCCTTTGGACTAATCTTTTCCTTGTATCCTGTTCTCGTCATTCTCCTTTGTTCCCAAAGGGGTTTGAGACCAGTGGAGTATCTTAGATGCCTGCTCACAGGCTTTTAAGACCCCAGACACTACTCACCAAGGTACAATGTAGAACATTGTCTTTATAAACTGTGTTACACCAGTTGAGCTAGATGTTCCCCATGACCATGGTCCCCACAGCCCTCCACCAAGCAATTCAGTCCCTCACGGAGTTTGGATGTGTCTATGGAGCTTCCGTGACCTTTCCTTGTACAAGTTGTGCTGGTTTGCCCAGTATTGTGTACTGTCTCACCCTTCACCAAAGATACCACTTATCTATTGCCTATTTAGTATTCCCCCCCACACACCTCCCATCCTTTGTAACCAACAAAGATTATTACTTTTTGTGTATAAACTTTTTCATGAGTTTTTGCAATAAAGGTCTCATACAATATTTGTCCTTTTGTGACTGATTTATTTCACTCAGCATAATGTCCTCCAGTTTCATCCATGTTATGAGATGCTTCACAGATTCATCACTGTTCTTTGTCATTGTGTAGTACTCCATTGTGAATATGTACCATAGTTTGTTTATCCATTCATCTGTTGATGGACATCTAGGTTGTTTCTATCTTCTTTGGCAGTTTATTTGGCCCCTGTTTGTTAATTTGTTCACTCTCCAAGGCCGGGAGAATGACTCTGGGCATGTGACGGATCCTACTTCTGGCCCAGGGAACTCGGCAATTGTTGAAGCTGGTCCGGGACCCAGTGCAGAGCAGGGAGCGGGGAGGTAAATGGGAGAGAGGCTTTTCCTTAAGGGGGGTGGTTTTGATCCACGCGGTAAGCCGTATGCAAGTACTTCTCTTTCATGGAGGGGTGCTTCTTACTGGTTCTATGCGGCCATGTATACACTCTGGCTTGGGTCTCTCCCAGTGCCAGAAATGCACCTCCTGAGCTCAGCTGCTTACCTGCCTCGCCGATCACCCACTAGCTGATCAGGCCTGAAGGGCTCAGGCTCTTGCCGGGTCAGGTCTGGTAACTCCTCACTGCTTCCAAACCGTCTCTCCCTTCCCCTGCCACTCATTCCGGTTCCTCAACTCTCCCTTTGATGTTCAAGGCTCCCAGATTGCCATATATAATCGAATCTGTTGTTTTTTCGGGTCTTTTTTGTAAGACGGTCCACCAGAAGAGTTTGACTACTCTGCCATCTTGGCCCTGCCCTGAGACGTTAAAGTTTTTAATGGATGATTTTTTAGGAGTAGATTACCAGAGCTTTCTTCTGAGGTGCCTCTGAGTAGACTCAAACCTCCAGCCTTTTGGTTAGCAGTCAAGTGCGTTAACTGTTTGCACCACACAAGGACTCCTGTAATAATAATAGCTATGATCTTTTGCACAACTCCTAATAAGTCTAGGAGGTGGGTACTATTATTATACCCATTTTAAAACCTATTGCCGTCGAGTTGATTCTGACTCATAATGATCCTATAGGACAGAGCAGAACTGCCTCATAGGGTTTCCAAGGCTATAAATCTTTACGGAAGCACACTGCCACATCTTTCTCTCACGGAGCAGCTGGTGGGTTCAAACTGCTGTCCTTTCGGTTAATAGCCGAGTGCTTCAACTGTTGTGCCACCATTTTACGGAAGAGGAAATTGATACTTAGAAAGGCTTAATCTAGGTCTCTTGAGTCCGTGCAATTTGTCTTTATACTGCCCTTTTATGAAACATCTTGTTGTCTTTTGAAAAAGTTTTTTTTTTTTCCCCTCCATCATTCTGAGAATCTTTTGTGCAAAGGGAGCAATAAGAAATGACATGAAAGAAGAATGAGTTTAAAATCAGGTTCTTCCAAATGGGAATGTGTAATGGACAAGCTCCTTAAAGACATTTACATACATTTTGTATGTGTCATTTAAAAATTTGTCTTTCTCAATGCAAGAACCTGACCAACCTTTTAAGTAACTTCAGTACTTCCTGATCTTAGATTACATTCTTTCACACATAAATGAATGTCATGGTAACTGAGAAATGTTGTTGTTGTTAGGTGTTGTCGAGTCAGTTCCCACTCATAGCGACCCTATTACATACAACAGAAGGAAACACTGCCTGGTCCTGTGCCATCCTCACAATTGTTGCTATATTTGAGCCCATTTTTGCAGCCATTGTGTCAATCCATTTCATTGAGAGTCTTCCTCTTTTTTGCTGACCCTCTACTTTACCAAGCATAATGTCCTTTTCCAGGAACTGGTCTCTCCTATAACATGTCCAAAGTAATGAGACGAAGTCTTGCCATCTTCCCTTCAAAGGAGCATTCTGGCTGTACTTCTTCCAAGACAGATTTGTTCATTCTTCTGGCAGTCCATGGTATATTGAATACTCTTTACCAACACTATCATTCAAAGGCATCAGTTCTTCTTTGGTCTTCCTTATTCATTGTCCAGCTATTGCATGCATATGAGGCGATTGAAAATATCATGGCTAGGATCAGGCGCACCTTAGTCCTCAAAGTGACATATTTGCTTTTTAACACTTTAAAGAGGTCTTTTGCAGTAGATTTGCCCATTGCAATACGTTGTTTGGTTTCTTGACTGCTGCTTCCCTGGGCGTTGCTTGTGATTCCAAGTAAAAGGAAATCGTTGACAACTTCAATACTTTCTCCATTTATCATGATGTTGCTTATTAGTCCAGTTGTGAGGGTTTTTGTTTTCTTTATGTTGAGGTGTAATCCATACTGAAGGCTGTAGTCTTTGATCTTCATCAGTAAGTGCTTCAGTTCCTCTTGTTTTCAGCAAGCAAGGTTGTGTCATCTGCATACCGCAGGTTGTTAATCAGTCTTCCTCCAATCCTGATGCTGTGTTCATCTTCATATAGCCCACTTGTTGAATTATTTAGTCAGTGTACAGATTGAATAAGTATGATGTAAGGATACAATCCAGATGCACATCTTTCCTTATTTTAAACTACGCAGTATCCCCTTGTTCTGTTCTAATGACTGTCTCTTGGTCTATATACAGGTCCCGCACGAGCACAATTAAGTATTCTGGAATTCCCATTCCTCGAAATGTTATCCATAATTTGTTCTGATTCACGCAGTTGAATGCCTTTGCATAGTCAATAAAACACAGATAAACATCTGTCTTAGTTCTCTAGTGCTGCTATAACAGAAATAGCACAAGTGGATGGCTTCAACAAACAGAAGTTTATTCTCTCACAGTCTAGTAGGCTAGAAGACCAAATTCAGAGTGCCATCTCCAGGGGAAGGCTTTCTCTGTCAGCTCTGGTGGAAGGTCCCTGTCATCAATCTTCCCTGATCGAGGAGCTTCTCAGCACAGGGACCCTAGGTCCAAAGAATGCACTATTCTGGCTCTTGTTTCTTTGTGCCATGAGGTCCCCATGTCTCTCTGCTCACTTCTTTTATGTCTCAAAAGAGATTCACTTAAGACACAACCTAATCTTGTAGATTGAGTCTTGCCTCATTAACATAATTGCCGCTAATCCCATCTCATTAACATCATAGAGGTAGGATTTAGAACACATAGGAAAATTACATCAGATCACAGAATGGTGGACAACCACACAATACTGGGAATCATGGCCTAGCCCAGTTGACACACTTTTGGGGGACACAACTCAATCCACAGCAACATCTTCCTCGTGTTCTCTGCTTTCAGCCAAGATCCATCTGATATTAGCAATGATATCCCTTTTTCCACATCCTCTTCTGAATCTGGCTGTTTCTAAAACAAAACAAATAATAATAATTTAAAAAAACAAAATAATAAGATATAATAATTTGAATATTATAAAGAAACATTTTAAACAGTTTAAAAGAATTTTTTTTTTTTTTTTTTTTTGGCTTTAATGGACAGAAATTTATTTTCTCACAGCTTAGGATACTAGAAGTACAAATTCAGGGCATTAGCTCTAGGGGAAGATGCTCTCTCTGTTGGCTCTGGGGGAAGGTCTTTGTCTCTTTATAGCTTCTGTTCCTAGGTTCCTTGGTTATCCTGCGGCATGTATCTCCCCCTCCATTTGTGTTTCCTTAGTCTGCTCTTTTATATCTTAAAAGAGACTAATTCAAGACACACCTTACACTGATACCGCCTAATTAACACAACAAAGAAAACCCACTCCCAAATGGGACCACAACCACAGGCATATAGTTTAGGACTCACAACACATATTTTCTGGGGACACCACTCAATCCACAACACTATTCTTAGGGTTTCTTTAAGTAAAATTATTTGGAGGTCAGCTAGAGTGCTTGTGTGAGTAATATTTTTCTACAAAGTGTACATGAATAATGTATTTTCTGGTTCCTTGAATGGATGAAGAATATGTGAGAATACTCTCTATTGCCACTACACATGAAGAATAGCTTTGCTGGGTATAGGATTCTTAGATCACAATCTCTAAAAGAATTTTTTTTTATTGTACTTTAGATGAAGGTTTACACAGTAAACTAGTTTCTCATTAAACAATTAATACATATATTGTTTTGTGACATTGGTTGCCAACCCCACGTCATGTTGACACTCTCCCCTTCTTGACCTTGGGTTCCCCATTACCAGCTTTCCTGTCCCCTCCTGCCTTGTAGTCCTTGTCCCTGGGATGGTGCCCATTTAGTCTCAATTTGTTTTATGGGCCCATCTAATCTTTGGCTGAAGGGTGAACCTCAAGAGTGACTTCATTACTGAGCTATAAGGGAGTCTCGGGGCCGTACTCTCAGGGTTTCTTCAGTCTCTGTCAGACCAGAAAGTCTGGTCTTTTTGTTTTTTCTTTTTTGTGAGTTAGAATTTTGTTCTATGTTTTTCTCCACCTCTGTCTGGGACCCTCTATTGTGAGCCCTGTCAGAGTAGTCAGTGGTGGTAGCCGGGCACCATCTAGTTGTGCTGGACTCCGTCTGGTGGAGGCCGTGGTAGTTGTGGTCCATTAGTCCTTTGGACTAATCTTCCCCTTGTGTCTTTGGTTTTCTTCTTTCTCCCTTGCTCCAGACAAGGTGAGACCAGTGGAGTATCTTAGATGGCCACTCACTCTAAACAGTTTTTTAAAGTTAAAAAAGGAAGACTTTTGCTCATCTAATTCTACAAATAATTTCTGTCTTGGAACATGGAAAGGGTTCTTGAGATTTATCTTTATCTGAAAGCTCTATGTCTCTCATCTTGTCAATTTCCTCTGAGTGGGTAGAATATGCAGAGGTGCTAAATGGGGCTTGGTCTGGACTTTCTGAATTCTACAAAAGCAGTGGCAATTTTTATTACTTTTCTTGGAGTTATTTACATTTCAAAAGGCCACACCTCCTAATACTGTTTTGTCTGTCATAATCAGAACATGTAAGTTGCTTTAAGAATCTGGGCAGCAACAAACACAGTAGGCTGAAGCTGCCCTTGCCAACGTTGGGAAGTTGGTGAAGATTGACTTTTGCCTCTTCCACTTTCCTTCTGACCTTTTTCTTCCTTTGTTCAATCCCACCTCTGACCTCCAGAACTATACTGATGCTCATGGTGAGAAGGTGCAAATAATTAAGTAACAATACACTAGTTAATAATATTTAGGCAACTGCCCCCTTGATTTCCTCCTGCCTGTGCAGCTGGGGCTTGGCCATCTGTTGGGGGAAGCCATGGCACTGCAGCCACCGGGAGAAATAAACCCATGGAGTCATGTTTAGGTGTAAAAACCAAAGTGAAAAATTATACAAATAAATAATGATACTTCGATCACCAACTCTGATTTTTTCAAGAAGCAGCAGTTAGGGAGTGAGATGAGAAGGAGATTTTAAGAGCCCAGGGACTGGTTATTTGGCAACACCTAAGAAATGATGAGAAAGGAATTATTCAGAATAATAACGGAGACCTGTTACTGGTCCTCCCACATTTAAAAAAATAAATCCACCCACTTGAACAAAAACCTGTTCTTTGATCTGTTGTTTCTGAAATTTACTATGTAAATTGCCAAATCCTTTCCTTTACAAGTTCTGCATAAATTCTTTTATTCTTCTTTCTTTCCAGAAATGAAGGGTCCTGCAGGACATTAGACATCTGGCTTGACTTTTGGACTTGTGCTGTTAGTGGGTTTTACTTGTAAGGTGAGTATCATACAGTAGAACCAAACAGAGCATTTTAAAATCATAGTGACCTTCGATTTTTCCAAGTTTCCATATGCTTTCAGCTTCCACCGTTCTATTAAAATATTTCACCTTGAAATAAGTGACCATCCCCACCTTCTCAAAACACTCTCCTCCTGCTTTCCTGACCCCATCTTCTCCGGTCGGTGCCCCTCCTACTTCTCCAGTCACTCCTTCTCAGGCTTCTCTGCAGGCTTCTTTTCCTCCAACAACAGTTGGAGTTTTCAGGGGTTCAGTCCAGAGCCCTCATTCCTTCTCTTTCAGTATCCTCTCTCTAGGCACTTCGTCTGTTCCTATGACTTTAAATATGTCCCCAACCCTCTCCTCTAAGCTCATATAACCTGTTGCCATTGAGTCATTTATGACTCATGGTGACCCCATGTGTTACAGAGTAGAACTGCTCCACAGGGTTTTCTTGGCTGTAATCGTAATGGAAGCAGAATGCCAGGCTTTTCTTCCTTGGTACTGCTGGGTGGTTTCAAACCACCAACATTAGTGGTCGAGAGCAAGTCATTTGTGCCGCTTATATATATACCCTATATATTTACCCTATGTATCAAATTGTCTCCTTGCCATTTCCCTTTGCTATTCCATAGGCTCTTCAAACTTACTATCTCCAAAACAAAACCCTTGAACCAACCCAATCCCCACTAGAATGTTCCCTCTCTTAGTTTTCTTCCATCTCAGTGAATAGTGCCATCCCTTATTCAGCTGCTAAGTCTAAAAGCCCCTGTCATATTTAATTCTTCCCTCTCTCTTTTTGCCCACTTCCAATTAATGCTGACATTTCTACTCCCTGAGTCTTTCTCACCTTCCTCAGTTTCTCTCCAGCTCTAAAGCCATTCTCCTCTCCTGCCTGGACCACTGCAGTAGCCTAGCTGATTTCCCTGCCACGACTCTTGCCTCCCTCCAAAAGACAGCCAGAACAATCTTTTAAAAATGTAAATTGAATGGTGTTACGCCACTGTTTAATAACCTTGAATGGATTGTACTCCCAGTAAAATCTAAACTTCTTTCCTGGCCTACATGATCTGGCCTCTTCCCCTTCTCCAGCCTTGCCCAACCTGTTCCATTGCTCATTACACTTCAGCCACACTGAAATCCTTTCTCTAACTTGAATATACAGATCTGTTTTCTGCTTCAAGGCCTTGTTGTCACTGTTCTGAATGGGGCCTTTTTCCCCTCCTCTCTGCCTGTCTACCTTGTGTTCATTCTCGAGGCCTCAACTTCCGTGTGACCTCTTCCAAGAGGCCTCCCTCTACCTAATTTACCCCAACCCCTCCATAATTAATATCCTACTGAAGCCTTCCATTTATAGCATTTACCACATACTTAATTATGTATTTTTTCTTTATTGATCATCAACTGCTTCTGCCATGTACCTGTTTTCACTGTCACCACTACCACCAGTTGCTGTCCAGTCAGTTCAGACTCATGGCAATGTCACGTGTGTCAGAGTAGAGCTGTGCTCCATAGGGTTTTCAATGGTTAATTTTTTGGAAATAGATCACCAGGCCTTTTTTCCAAGGCACCTCTCTCAGGATGGACTCGAACTTCCAATCTTTTGGTTAGCAGCTGAGCACATTAACCATTTTTATCACCCAGGGACTCTGTTTTCTTCACTAGTATATAAATAATTGTTGAATTAATAATTTACAAACTGTGAACACAAGATACTTGACATAAAAGGGGAAGAAGGAGACCATTTAAACTTTCAAGATTTAAAAATGTTTCCATTGTTTAGAAGTCTTCAGCCTTAAAACCATTTGCAAGTATAAGCCAATAACATTATTTATTTATTTATTTTATTGTGCTTTAGATGAAGGTTGACAGAGCAAACAACTTTCTCATTAAACAATTAATATACATATTGTTTTGTGATATTGGTTGCCAACTCCACGACATGTCAACAGTCTACCATTCTTGACCTTGAGTTCCCTTTACCAGCTTTCCTGTCCCCGTCTGCCTTATAGTCCTTGCCCCTGGGCTGGTGTGCCCCTTTAGTCTCGTTTTGTTTTATGGGTCTGTCTAATCTTTGGCTGAAGGGTGAACCTCAGGAATGACTTTACTATTGAGCTAAAAGGGTGTCCGGGGGCCATACCGTTGGAGTTTCTCCAGCCTCTGTCAGACTAGAAAGTATGGTCTTTTTTTTTTTTTTTTTTTGAGTTAGAATTTTGTTCTACATTTTTCTCCTGCTCTTTCTGGGACCCTCTATTGTGATCCCTGTCAGAGAAGCTGGTAGAGGTAGCTGGGCACCATGTAGTTGTCTGAACTCAGTTTGGTGGAGGCTGTGGTTAGTTGTGGTCCATTAGTCCCAATAAAATAATTTTAAGGAACAGTACTATGAAGAAACTGACCTATAAGGATAGAGAGGTTAATTTGTATATTTGTTGGGAAAGTTTAATTGAAGATTGAAGATGTTAGTGGAAACAGTCATGGGAGAGTCGTAGAGCAAGACTATCCTTAAGAATTTAGAATTTACTGGGTGTTGATGGGAAGAGATAATGTCAATAATGGTGTTGGCCAAGGTTGCTCTTGTTCAATTATCAATAACATAAGGAAGTAATTTGATCTGACGCATGAGTGACGAGAGGGTTTTATCGTTGTGAAACTGGTTTAGGTAAAACGTTCAAACTCTCTCAGATTTGGGATCCTTTCCTAGTTTATGAAGAATGCATTTTTTTTTTTAGAGCATCTGGTTTGAATTCCTTTCATTTTATTGATTTGGTAAGCAGTTTAAAATGCCAGATAGTGTGACTTAGCCAGGCTATTCAAACATTTTGAAGGGAAAGTGTATACAGTGAGTGACATTATGGAACTAGAAAGCAAGTTAATTTTATTATATGCCTTTATTTTTACCAATAAAAGTAAGCATTCAAATTCTTTTTTATCCACCATGATGGTAGAGAAGGACAGGAATATTAATGGAATTAATTACATATGTATCCTTAACCTTACCACTATATTAGCGTGTGTCAGTTGAACAAGGAAGGAAATAGTTCAGGTACACAATCAGTGCTAAGCAGAGCTGGGCTGGAAGGCCAGGCAGACCCTCCTAGAATCTCTCACCTTTTCCTTAAATAACGGAAGTGAGGTGTGTGTGCGTGTGTGTGTGTGTGTGCGCACATATGTGCAGCTTTAGGGCTTACTAATGATGCTAGGTTACAGACCCAGTGGCTCAAAGATGTCTGTACAAAGAACAGCAGCTGCATAGAGCTACACAGAGGATTGAAGAGCAAAACCAGGGTGTTTATGTCAGTCAATGGCTTTTGGGCAGGATAGATTTTTTTTAAGGTAGTACTAAAACGAGAAGTTATAAACATCCTTTCTAGGTCTCTGAGAGCTTGCAAGGACAGTTCAATGCAGAGCAAAGGATCAACTGAGAGAGAGAGAGAGAGAGAGACCATTTCCTGGGTAACAGGTGGCTGCTGCAGGCATTTACAGCGTGTGTATTGACGGAAGAAACATTTACCTTATGTTCCACAGTCATATATATCTGGCTTACTACAGAAACATAGTTGATGAAGATTCTGTTCTTACAGGGAGAACTTGGACAATTGCAGACAGAGAGAGAAAATTAATGAAAAGCCTTCATGTAAGAAAATAACCATTTTGATGACGACAGCATGAGGCTTAGTAGGGGATTACTGAAAGAAAATATCCAAGGAAAGAAAAGAAGATCCTGACAGGCCAACAGAGACACAGCGACCTTGGTGAAATCTGGTAAAGAATCACATTAAATCCTTGGTGAAGAGGGATTAAAAGTTAATGCCGAAACCATCCTGTATATTTTGATATGTTTAGTCCATATAAATTTTTATTAGATTAACTATTTGGTTAACTCTATATTGGTGACACAGTGGTTAAGAGGTCAGGCTGCTAACCAAAAAGTCGGCAGTTCAAATTCACCAGCTACTCCTTGGAAACTGTAAGAACAGTTCTACTCTGTCCTATAGGGTCGCTATGAGTCAGAATTGGCTCGTTGGCAATGAGTTTGGTTTTTTTGGTTATATTATTACTAGGAGTTCTTCATTGGTGCAAATGGTTAAGCACTTGGCTACTAACTGAAAGGTTGGTGGTTTGAACCCACCCAGAGGTGCTTCAGAAGAAAGGCCTGGCAATCTGCTTCTGAAAGTTCACAGCCATTGACCTTTGGAGCACAGTTCTATTCTGACACACATGGGATTGCCATGAGTCAGAACTGACTAGATGGCAAAGGGTTTAGTTTTGGGTATATTGTTACTTGCCAGAGTATGTATTCGAACAATCTCAACTTACTTTTTGGATCTTTATAAAGCCCTAAGTTAAAAAAAGGAGCCTGGTGGTGCAGTGGTAAAGAGCTTGGCTGTTAACCAAAAGGTTGGCAGTTCAAATCCACCAGCTGCTCCTTGGAAACCCTATGGGGCAGTTCTACTCTGTCCTATAGGGTCACTATGAGTCAGAATTGACTTGACAGCAATGGGTTTTTTAAGTTTAAAAAAAAAAAAATAGAGGCGTTGTTAAAACAAAAATGTAATTGCAGCCAAGATTCCCTAGTGAGTAGACCGGGTAAGCAGCAACCCTTAGGAAACAGGTTTATTTTTGCCTATGTCGGTTTTATTTTATACTTCTAGGAATTAAAGTCAATGAGACACCAGAGCTTCTGATCCTAATGTGAAGGGTTGAGGAAATAGGGAAAAGGACTAACAGAAGGTTCTCACTTTATCATCACTCTGGCCTGCCCTTCCAAAACATGTGTTTGCTCACTAGGAGCCAGGTTGCAATCTCCCAGAACTGCTGGTGGCCATCGCTGAGGAGGCACAGAATGCATCATGCTCCTTCCAGTAGAGCGAGACTTAGCTGGGGGTTAGGAAAACCGGATTTGAGTTCATGGTTTGTACCAGCAATTAGCTGGGTGACCCCATTCAAGTCTCCTTGTCCTTTTATATCTCTTCATAGTCTAGTCCCACACAGTGTAGCACCTACAATCTCCACCTCAGGCCCAGAGCCTTCTCTGGCCTGACTCCACCTGCCCTCCCTCTCCCATCCATCCCTAAACTCTATCCAGAGAAGTCCTTGGTGGACTGGGCCCACAAACTCACTTGGCCTGGGACATCTCTGAACTTGCGAAGGATCTGAAACATTTCTCTGTTCTACTACACCTCCTCTCCCAGCCCTCCGTATCTACCTATCAAAGCCCAATGCCTTCAGGGCCAAATCAAACTCTGAATTCACCAAGAGACATCCTCCAAGGTGCTCAGAATATTTCCTCTGCCCTCTAGAGTTCTTTATGTATGTCTCTCTTCCCCTCCCATCTCCTTGATGGTGAGCTTCTCACAGGCAGGGATCAAATCTTCTTTGCCACAGCCCCTAGCATTTTGCATTGTGCATAATATTTGCTTAATATGAGACTGTTGAATTGCTTTGAATAAAATAATTCTCACTAAGTTTTTATTAAATAAATAAATATCACTGGGATAAATGTAAAAGAACTTCTGTTTAGGTTAACACAGATGCTTAACACATTCTGTTAAGTTTTTTTCTTTTAAGTGCCTTTGTTGATATACAATTCATATATGATACAATTCATTCAAAGTGTACAATTCAATGTTTTTAGTATTTTCATAGGGTTGTGCAATCATCACCATAATCTAATTTCAGGACATTTTTGTCTATTCGAAAAGAAACCCTGTACTCATTAACAGTCATTCCCCATTCCTCCTGGCCCCTGGCAACCACTAATCTGCATTCTGCCTCTATAGATTTGCCTACTCTGACATGTCGTATAAATATTATACAATATGGAGTCTTCAGTGATCTGTTAAACTTTATGCTATTGAAACATTCAGGGATTTTTTCTTTTTAAAAAGTTGTTATCGTTGTTAGGTGCCATTGAGTCGAGTCCAACTCATAGTAACCTGATGTGACAGTGTAGAACTGCCCCATAGTGTTTCCAAGGCTGCAGTCTTTACGGGAGCAGATCTTTCTCCTGCAGAGCTGCTGGATGGGTTTACACCGTTAACCTTTTGGTTAGCAGCTGAGCGCTTAACCATTGTGCCTCCAGAGCTCCTTTTTATTTTTTTTTATCACACTTTAGCTGAAGGTTTACAGGACCAACTAGCTTCTCATTAAATAGTTAGTATACACATTGTTTTATGACATTGGTTAACAACCCCATGGCATGTCACCACTCTCCCTTCTGGGCCTTGGGTTCCCTATTACCAGCTTTCCTGTCCCCTCTTGCCTCCTAGTCCTTGCCCCTGGGCTGGTGTGCCCCTTTAGTCTTGTTTTGTTTTATGGGCCTGTCTAATCGTTGGCTGAAGGGTAAACCTCAGGAGTGACTTCATTAATGAGCTAAAACGGTGTCCGGGGGCCATACTCTTGGAGTTTCTCCAGTCTCTGTCAGGCCAGTAAGCCTGGTATTTTTTTGTGACAGGGCTCCCTTTCAAACCGTTGGCTCCTTTAAACCTCTGGCAAAACCACCCTAGAAGGGATAAACCATTTGTCAGGCAAGTGGACTCTAGAGTGACTTTTAAAAGACTATTTGTATTTTAACAAATCACGCCATCACACAAATAAATGACTTATTTAAGGGGAAAGGAGCCCTGATGGTGCAGTGGTTAAAGCACTCAGCTGCTAACCAAAAGGTGGGCAGTTCGAACTCACCAGGAGCTCTGCGGGAGAAAGATGTGGCAGTCTGCTTCTGTAAAGATTCACAGCCTTGGAAACCCTATGGGGCAGCTCTACTCTGTCCTATAGGGGCACTATGATTCAGAATGGACTTGAAGGCAATGGATTGGGTATTTAAGTGGAAGATACTTTGGGCAAATGTAAAACATCATAGGAGCAGCTGTCCTCTCTCAAAGTTAGCTCCCTCTCGCCTCTGGAATCTTTCATTGCTCCAGCACACCCAGCTTGAAGGAATTGTCAAGTTTTTTGAAAAGGCTAAAAATTCGCCATGTACTTTCTCACTAAAAGGATGAAGTGCAATTTTTCAATAGCTCTTGAAAAATTTCCTGAGAATTGAACCCATCCTCTTGAAGAAACAAATACAAACTTTTATAATCAATCTCATAAGATTCTAAGATGCACGTTTTCCACACATGTTAATGTTCTCGGATTGGGACACACGTTATAGTTGCTGCTGGCCAGTGGCAGTCACAACGGGGTTGTCATTGCTGGCACCTGCACAAACCTGTCATAACTGTTCATGGGGCATTTCCATTGAGATGTGTGCATGGCTGGCACCACCTGTGTTGAGTTCCCAGGCCATTTACAAATGTCTTCAGAAAGTTTACACTGTGATTTGACATTGGAATTCTACGTAGCCATTGTTCCTGATGGCACAGAGGCGCATATTCTGTGAAGAAACACAGATGTTGCTGACTATGGGTTAAAAAGCGACCTGGAAGACTCAGGCTCTGAATGTAAAACAAAGTGTTAGGAATACCTTAACCTTACATTATCCTTTTTTAGGGATGCACAAGAGTGCTGTGTGATTTTAAAAATCTGGGTCTAAGTTAAGTCTAAGAGAGTATTTTCAAACTAATTACAAAAAGAAAGAAAGAGAAGACTTGTCTAACACAGTGGTGTAATTAACAGGTACTTGTTTCTTTCTTCAGGTGCCTGGGTGGTGCGAATGGTTTGCACTTGATTCTACTAACTGAAAGGCTGGCAGTTGGAATCTACCCATGGAAGAAAGGTGTGGAGTTCTTCTGTAAGATTACAGTCATTGAATATCTTACTCTGAAACACATGAGGTCACCATAAGTTGGCACTAAGTCATGTAAAAACAGCATGGTGGGGGTGCCTGACCTTCTTAAACGTTACAAAGGGGAAGGAGAATTTCAAGATCAACAGCCCAAGGCTGATTCCTATGAGGTGGAGGTCAGATATGCCTACACCCTCCAATCTTTTTACCAATTCTGACAGCAGCCATCCCTTCCATGCACTCTCTACTTCGCTACTGAGTTTGATAGTTTGTTGCAATGGCCACACTTAACTCATGGACAATATTTATGGATATGGGGTTTATTAGGGAAGTAGCAGGTTACAATTCAGGTTCAGGAACAACTCAGGATACAGTTCTTCCATCAGGGCAGCCTCTTCTCAGCCATGTTCACAGGCAAGCCTCTCTCTGGCCCTTTGGCCTCTGCCCTGCTCCGGCAAGTGTGACAAAGCTCTTTTAGCTCTGCCAGTAAGTGCCCATAGGCACCCTACTCTGCCAGTAAGCCTTGGCCCGAAGGCACTCAGCTTTCTCACTCTGTGGGCTGGGAAGTCAACCGTGCCATCTCCTGCTGGTCTCCTGGTTCTGCTGCCTCTGCTGCTGCTGTTTCTCTGCAGCTGCTTCTCACCGTCTTCAGTGTTACAGCTCTCCCTCTCTGTCCTGGTTCTGCTGCTTCTTGCTGTCTTCCGTGTTACAGTTCCTTTTCTCTCTCCATGTCTCCCTTCAAGCCTAGCAGGATAACAAAACTGACCAATCCACTAGTTAGGGTTCCATACACCTTATTTGCATGGTCCCACCCCCAACAAGGGTGGCATGCACTTTATTTACAGTGTTAGTGAGCTATCCAATTCCCTTGGTAGGCCACAAGCACCTCTTTTGCATAGTCCCACCCAGTCATTTGGTGAGGATTACAAAGACTAGGCTAGAAGGGCTATAGTAAGTAATTCACTGCACTGCAACTCAACAGCAATGAGTTTGGGTTTTTTGTTCTTTCCTAGTAGTACATAAAATAATGATGCATTTTACAATCTTAATTCCTGCATCTTAAATTTGGTACATTCTTCGGTATTTTATCTTGAGAATTCCATGCTCTTTTTGCATCAGAGAAGGGCCTGAGAAATGGAGCAGAATTCTCAGAGACTCAAGCCAGGAGGGCTAGAAAAATTAACCTTACTTAAGGAAGTTTTGAAGTTACTTCTCATGCCCTAGGGCTTGTACAGAGAACAGCAGCAAAAATCACGGCCGAAATGAGCAAGGTGGGATACACAAGATTCAAGTGGGATTCAGTTTTCAGAGTGCTGGGGAGCAGCCTAGAGACGACTATATAAGCCTTTGGAATCCTCCTGAGGCCTGCAGAACTCCATAAACTATATGCTGACATCATACCTGTATGGGCCAAGGCAGGACAATCAGCCACCCAAGAATGGCCTTTCAGAATCCCTAATTAATTAATCACCATAAACCAGAGTTGGGGAGGGAGGACATGCTCATGCAGCCAGCCTGCCTTTGCCCAGGGGTGTCTACCTCCCATTCACCAATTAACTTCACAAGCGCATCTGCCTTTCCTGCCAAGCCCTCCCATAAAGGAATTTATTACCTTCTGTTCCGCTTTTCTGCCCAAATGTGAATCAGAAACTAACAGTACCGTTTAAAAAGGCACTTTCAGTAAATCCAATTATGCTCCCAAGCACATTTCCACGGAATGAGTGAGCCCTTCTGCATTCCCTTTTGTGGCTTTATTAATGATGCTGGCCAGAAGCTCACTACTAGCTTGGGCCAATAATAACAGGAAATATTTGTCTATGTGCCAGGCACTGTTCTAAGAGCTTCGTGTATATTAACTTATTTAATTCTCATGACCATCCTACGTGGTAAGTGTTATTATTACCCCCTCCCATGTTATAGACGAGGAAACTGAGGCATAGAGAAGTTAGGAAAGATGCCCGTGGCCACACAGTGCTAGACAGGGGACACAATGGTTGAACTCAGGCAAGCTGGCTCCAGAGTCCATTCTTTAACCACCCTGTCTAGTGCTGCTGTAACAGAAATACCAAGAGTGGATGGCTTCAACAAAGAGAAATTTATTCTCTCACAGTCTAGGAGGCTAGAAGTCCAAATTCAGGGTGCTGGCTCCAGGGGAAGGCTTTCTCTCTCTGTTGGTTCTGGGGGAAGGTCCTTGTCATCAGTCTTCCCCTGGACTAGGAGCTTCTCAGCATAGGGACCTCGGATCAAAAGGACATGCACTCCTGGCTCTACTTTCTTGGTAGTATAAGGTCGTCTCATCTCTCTGCTTGCTTCTCTCATTTATATCTTAATAGAGATTGACTTAAGACACAACCTAATTTTGTAGACTGAATCCTGCCTCATTAACATAAAACTGCTAATCCCACCTCATTAACATCATAGAGGTAGGATTTACAACACATAGGAAAATCACATCACATGATAAAACGATGGACAATCACAATACTGGGAATCATGGCCCAGCCAAGTTGACACACATTTTTGGGGATCTTGTACTACCAAGAAAGTAGTGCCAGGAGCAGAGCACATCCTTTGGACCTGGGGTCCATTTGCTGAGAAGCTCCTAGACCAGGGGAAGATTGATGACAAGGACCTTCCTCCAGTGCTGACAGAGAGAGAAATCCTTCCCCTGGAGCTGACCCCTTGAATTTGGACTTCTAGCCTTCTATACTATGAGAGAATAAACTTCTGTTTGTAGAAGCCATCCATTTGTATTTCTGTTATAGCAGCACTACATAACTAAGACACACTCTTATGTGTGACTGTAAAGAAAGATGTGCAGACCCTTCATTTTGCCTTTTTGTAAGTAAAGAATGTGAAGATAAGTCCATGTGTTGTGCAAACAGTTAATGCTAACTGAAAGGATAGAAGTTCGAGTCTACCCAGAGGCAACTTGGAAGAAAGGCCTGGCAATCTACTTCCAAAAATTCAGCCATAGAAAACCCTGTAGAGTATATTTCTACTCTGACACAGATGGGGTCACCATGAATCAAAGTCGACTAGCTGGCAACTGGTTTTTCCCAAACCAGAATGTTAGTTAGAATTCCAATATATAAAGGACCCAATCAGAGATGCCCTGTGTGAAGTGGTGACCAGGGCCTCTAGGCATGGCCCCTGTTTGGCTTTCCTCCTGATCCCAGAGGTAGCTTTGGGCATTTCCTGGGACCCTTGAGGCTTCTGGAAATCACAGCTGGAAAACCTCTATGTAAATGCCTCTTCTGCTTGATAAGTTACCAGAGATCTCAGAGAAGCAGCTGATTTTCCGAGACAGCAGAGATTTTCAGGAGCAGGACTGTGGGCAGAGCCCAGCTCCCCTGACGCCCCACCAGGCCCCCGGCTCCCTGGCACAGCCCCAGCACACTGCCTCCGTGTGTCAGTTAGCACCCTGCAACACTGCACTTAATGAGGACAAACAAATGTGCTCATCGCATTGAGTTCAAGTGTGAATGATGTGATCATTCTGCTCCTGCTTAACAATCCTTTCTCTGGAAAGATCTGGGGCAGATGCTGCAGAGCTTTAAACATAAACTCCCAGATAGCAGGGGCGGGCTTATAGGGAAGCCCTCAAAACTGCAGCTGCAGGGCAGTTCTGTTGATGAATACATTTCAATTAGTCTCATCTTTGGAGGAAGTTCTCATCCAGCTGTTACTATTATCCCATCCCTGGATATTGTTTGGAAGCCTGTCCTTCTAACCTATCCCTAATAAGATAGGGACAGAAATCCTAAACCACCTGAGAAATTTGGAAGGGTTCATTCAAGGTGGGTAATATATCTTTTTCTGGGAGTATAAATCCCTGCCTTCTTCTGTATGGATCACTTTGTATTTGCAGACAGCCCACAATGCGTCATTGTTTTTGAAAGCATTGCCGCTTGAAAATGAATCTGTGTCCTTTCCCTCACAGCAGGCGCTATCAAGGCCCTTTCTAAGGGCGCCAACCAGACAGATGGAATAACTGGCCGTGGAGTAACAGTAACATACAATTACTGCTCTGTATTTTTAAGTTAATAAAGAAATGATTCTTTGATTGCAACATTTTCCTTTGTGTTAACTGAACTTTTACTACCTGCTATGGTAGATTCACAACTTTTTCAGAACTCTAGTCCACACTAATAAAAACCTAGGCAGATTACCTCTCTTTCTGGCCTTGCTTGATGATGGTGTTTTGATAACTTCAGTAGTGGGATACATTTATGTAAGAGAGAAGGAAAAGAAGAAAGAAAGAATTAAGTTTTTGCCCAATACCAATTAGAAAAAAAAAATCCATCTTCTTCTATGTGAATAGATGCATTATATTTAGAGTTAAATGCAACTACAGTGCTATGTTCTGCATTTCCAGATATCTTCAGATATGTCTGCCTTCGCCTTTTGCACACATAGCCAAATTATTTATGCTCACACTTAATTTCTCTCCAGAAATAATGCCATACAAAGTCATTTAAAAATATCAATTCAGGAAGCTCTCTGGCATAACTCAAAAAATCGTGGGGAAAATGAGTTGCTCATATAGGAAAGACATTATTAACATAGGCGTATCCTCCTACTTTATGTTTAGGTGGCTACCTTCTTAGATCTTGTTCTAATCTTAGTATATCAGTGGTTTGGTTTGAGGCAGCAATGAGCAGTGGGTAAACATCTTCTTATCTGGGTGCGATCAAGCATAAAAGAGAAAAAAATACCATCCTTTAGAAGGTATCTAAAGGACTAATGCTTGAAGATCAATACCCTAATGCATTAGTGGCTGAAATGAACTGGTATTGGCCATTTTGAATTGTAAAATCAATGGTCTACTATGCCAGGAATGACAAATTGTAAGAGGAACGGCGTTGCATGCATCATCAAAAAGAGCATTTCAAGGTCTATCCTGAAATACAATGCTGTGGATAACAACCATACTCCTACAAGGAAGACTAGTTAATATGACTATTATCCAAATTTACACACCAACCACTAATGTCAAAGATGAAGAAATCGAAGATTTTACCGACTTCTGCAGTCTGAAATTGATCAAACATGCAATCAAGATGCATTAATAATTACTGGTGATTGGAATGCAAAATTTGGAAACAAAGAAGGATCAGTCATTGAAAAATATGGCCTGGAAGATGGAAATGATGCTGGAAATCACAGGATAGAATTTTGCAAGATCAAAGACTTATTCATTGTGAATACATTTTTCAACAACATGAACAGCAACTATACACATGGACAAAGTAAAGTAGTATGATGAAATATGCAAAAACCTGGAGTTAGAAAACTAAAAGGGAAGAGCACGCTTGGCATTTCTCAAGCTGAGAGAACTGAAGAAAAAATTCAAGCCTGCAGTTGCAATATTGAAGGGTTCTATGGGTAAAAAGTTGAACGAAGCAGAAAGCATCAAAGAAAGGTGGAAAAAATACACACAGTCATTGTACTAAAAAGAATCGGTTGCCGTTCAGCCATTCCAGGAGGAAGCCTATGATCAATAACCAATGGTATTGATGGAAGAAGTCCAAGGTACACTAAAGGCATTGGCAAAAAAACAAGACTCCAGGAATTGATGGAATACCAAATGAGATGTTTCAACAAACAGATGCAACACTGAAAGCACTCACTTGCCTGTACCAAGAAATTTGGAGGACAGCTACCTGGCCAACCAACTGTAAAAGATCCATATACGTGCCTATTCCAAAGAAAGGTGATCTAATGGAATGCAGAAAGTATCAAAGGATATCATTAATATCACATGCAATTAAAATTATGCTGAAGATAATTCAAAAACAGATGCAGCAGTACGTAGACAGGGAACTGCTAGAAATTCAAGCCAGATTCAGAAGACGACATGGAACGAGGGATGTCACTGCTGATGTCAGATTGATCTTGGCGGAAAGCAGAGAATACCAGAAAGATGTTTATCTGTGTTTTATTGACTATGCAAAGGCATCCACTGTGTGGATCACAACAAATTATGGATAACATTGCCAAGAATGGGAATTCCAGAACAATTAATTGTGCTCATGAGGAACCTGTACAGAGACCAAGAGGCAGTTGTTCAAACAGAGCAAGGGGATAATGCATGGTTTAAAGTCAAGAAAGGTGTGTGTCAGAGTTGTATCTTTTCACCATACTTATTCAATCTGTATGCTGAGCAAATAATCCGAGAAGCTGGACTGTCTGAAGAAGAGCAGGGCGGAAGACTCATTAACAACCTGCGTTATGCAGATGACACAACCTTGCTTGCTGAAAGTGAAGATGACTTGAAGCACTTACTGATGAAAATCAAAGACTACAGCCTTCAGTATGGATTGCACTTCAGCATAAAGAAAATAAAAATCCTCACAACTGGACCAATAAGCAACATCATGATAAACAGAGAAAAGATTGAAGTTGTCAAGGATTTCATTTTACTTGGATCCATAATCAACGCCCATGGAAGCAGCAGTCAAGAAATCAAACAATGCATTGCATTCAGCAAATCTGCTGGAAAAGACCTCTTTAAAGTGTTGAAAGGCAAAGATGTGACTTTGAGGACTAATGTGGTCCTGACCCAAGCCATGTTATTTTCAATTGCCTCATATGCATGCAAAAGCTGGACAATGAATGAGGAAGATGGAAGAAGAATTGATGCCTTTGAATTATGGTGTTAGCAAAGATAATTGAATTCCAGAAAAATTAACAAATCTGTTTGGGAAGAAATACAGCCAGAATACTCCTTAGAAGCAAGGATGGCAAGACTACGTCTCACATACTTTGGACATGTTATCAGGAGGGATCAGTCCCTGGAGAAGGACATCATGCTTGGTAAAGTAAAGGGTCAATGAAAAAGAGGAAGACTGTCAACGAGATGGATTCACACAGTGGCTGCAACAATAGGCTCAAACATAGCAACTGTTGTGAGGATGGTGCAGGACAAGGCCATGTTTCTTCTGTTGTACATAGAGTCGCTATGAGTCAGAACCAACTCGATGGCACCTAACAACAAACAACAGAAGGTACTCTACTAATAATAAATGCTACTAGAATTGTCTTATTTCATCCAGTAATTTTTCTAATACAATGGTCTGTAAGTGATGTGTTTTCAATATACTCCTCACTTATTGACTATCTCGTTTTCCAACATTTTGAATTTACTGCAATAGTAAAAAATCTAGTATCTGACTATTTTGCACATAAACAATGTAGGTCTGGCAGTAACGAATGCTGAGGTAGAAGACAGGAGTAATGCTGGCTGTGTTAGTTAAGGTTATGTGTCAGCTTGCCTGGGCCATGATTTTCAGTTGTTTGGCATTTATGTAGTGATGTAATTTAGCCATTATGTAATGATATAATTTGGCAGTTATATAATGATGTAGTCCTCCTCCATTTTGTGATCTGATGTGGTCATCCTCAATTTTTGCATAATGCTGATTTTCTGGTCTTTGGAACCTAACCATGTTGACCAGTGAGGAGTGGGTGTACTGATGTGCTATCTCCATCTGAGACCTATGAGGTTAGACTCTCTAGGGATATGACCCAAACAATATGTTTTCTGCTGTGTGTATCATAACTGGATAGGAACAACTGCTCGGGATGGTTTATTTTTGTATTCTAATTTTTTTAAATCTGAAACACTCCTGTAACTTTTAAAATATTTTATTGATTTCACTGATGCCAAAATTAATTTCCCTGGTTAAACATCACAACTCCAAAGGATGATTTCAAGGATAAAACTGACAGCAAATGAAATTTGGAGGGAGTCAATGAAAAATCTGGGGACTTACCCCAGCTCCCAGCATAGTCTCTGTGTGCTTTTTAGCTCTTCCCATCTGCTGACTTTATGAAATGACTTGGTGGTAAGCCAGCAGCCAAGAGGTGCCTCTGCACCACTAATACTGGTTTTGCCATCGTCACTAAAAGGCCTAGTGCTGGGCCTACACAGAGGGGTCTTTGGCCCATGGAGGTGTCCCCGTTCCAGCAGAGGACCCCTGAAGCCTGGGGAAGAGCTGGGTAGAACATCTATGGAGCTGGCCTTCCACAGCTGTCATTCCCAACCAGCTCTCAGTTCTTCTGGAAACACCTATTTCTGCACACACCTGGAATTATGGGTGAGACACGTCACTGCCCTGGGGTGTGAGGGACATAAGGGGAGAGGTAGTTAAACAAGGCATGAAAAGGAGGCAAGATTGTTCCAAATTTAGGTTAATATGTTGCATTCTCGTATGTCTGTGAAGTCATTTTATGCACAGAGCATTTTCCCTTGGGCAAAACAACACCCTCTCAAAATGGCAATACTTGAAATAAGAAGGAATCACAGTAGGTTAAATATATTCTGAGCTTTGGTTTTCAATGTGCAGATGCCCCTCGTGAGTAGCTTGCAAAATCAGCCACTGTGACCGTTTGTGCATGGGCTCTGCTGATTTTACGAATACATAGTAATGCACCCTCCTCTGCAAGGGCAGGCTCCAGCCTGGCGTTTGCACAGCCAGCAGAAATAATTTCTTGCTGGAGATAGAATTTTGTCATTTAGCAATATTCATCAAAGGAAGCTGCTCCCTCAGCCACACACACTATTTCTGGGGAGGTGGCTGACCTTTCCCTGCTTGCTTCCCTTCAAATTATTGGGTAGCCAGCAGATAAATCAATGTCTTTTATGCAAGATAGCAGAGCAGAGTCTGTAAGTCTCTGTACTGGGAATATTTTTCATGTGAGGCAGCCACGAGGTCTTAAAAATTAACGTTTGTTGTTTTTTCCTGTTGAGCAAATTAAATTATGTTTAATAAAGAAATGTTGGAAAATAAGAAAACCTAAAGTGAAAAAAAAAAAATTAATTCAGTCATTCAAAGATAACCCAGTCTAACATTTCAGTTTTCTTTCTAGCCTCTTAAATATCTATAGTTACACTGTAAGAATTATATATTCTGTTTGTAGCCTGCTTCTGATGTAATATTATATTGAGAGATGGTTTCTTGTTTGTGATTATAACTAATGTTTCAATGAATATCCTTGTACATAATTTTTAGTCTACATCCCTGAATGTTTCCTTAAGGTAGATTCCTAGAAGTGGATTTCTAGATCAAAAAATGTAAATAACCATTATGGCATTTAAGTAAAGATTTTCTGGGCTAATTGAAAAACACACCACTGTGTTGACTGGTTGTGTAAGGCAGCTACTGTGTAAGGACAAAACACGTGCTGTCAACTGTTGTCACACCAATGCTTTTTGATGTTGTTGGGTGGTAGTAGGTGTTCCTTGTAGAGAGCAGATGACTGAGTGGCAGGACCTGTGCCATCCAGCTTCCTTTTTTCCCCTCCAGATCCTTTCTCTACTCTTCTCCACTGTGCTTTGTGCTCTGGATGGCTGGTCTTCATGAACTACATCAATGGGCTCCTCTGCTCTTTGCATTCCAGTTGGGTTCAACCAATGAGAGATTCTCACCAAGGACTGGAGACTGAGAGTATGAAAAAGTCAAGGTTTTTATCCCCCAGACTCCAACCTGAAAGCTACTATGGGTTGATTGCATGCTTTTGGAAGGCCCCAAATCCTGGCAGGTGGCCTTCTTCATAAAGCTACTCTCTGTTTGTTCCAATAACCATGTACTTATCTTGGCCCCTTAGGCCCAGGGTTGTAGTGGGTCCCCACTGTTGCTTATCTTAGGGTGCTGCATCATCCTTGATTTCTCTATACCCTACTTACATCTTTGTAAACCAAAACCAATCCAGTTATCGTCAAGTTGATTCTCATTCATGGCAACCCCATGTGTCCCAGAGTAAAATTGTGCTCCGAAGGGGTTTCAGTGGCTGACTTTTTAGAAGTAGATTGCCAGGCTTTTCTTCTGAAGTGCCTCTGGGTGGACTGGAACCTCCAATCTTTCAGTTAGTAGTGAGCATGTTAATCATTTGCACCCCTAGGAACGCCCACACGTTTGTAAGTCTGTCTTTATTAACCTGTCTTCAAATTACCCAGTTTGAGTATGCCGTCTATTGCCTGCCAAGATTCTGACTTTAAAGAACTGTTTTGTGAACTGGCTGTACTTTAGGTCTTGGATAACTGAATTCCTCTCCAGGAGTACCTCGTCATATGGCCAATTCATCCCCCCAGTAGATACTGGCAAACATCTGGAGCTTTAAGATAATATAGATGCCTAGGCCCACCCCACTTCAACTGACTTAAAATATCTAGAGCTATGACCTAGAAACCAAAAGAGAAAACAGAGGATTTGAGAGGGTGGCTTCAGAAAACAAAGTAAAGTATTATAATGAAATGTGAAAAGACCTGGAGATAGAAACCAAAAGGGAGGAACACACTTGGCATTTCTAAAGCTGAAAGAACTGAAGAAAAAATTCAAGCCTCAAGTTGCAATATTGAAGGATTCTATGGGGGAAAGTAGTAAACGAGGCAGGAAGCATCAAAAGAAGGTCAAAGGAATACACACAGTCACTGTACCGAAAAGAATTGATCTACTTTCAGTCACTTCAGGAGGCAGCATGTGATCAAGAACCGATGGTACTGAAGAAAGAGGTCCAAGCTGCACTGAAAGCACTGGTGAAAAACAAAGCTCCAGGAATTGATGGAATACCAATTGAGATGTTTCAGCAAATGGATTTAGTGCTGGAAGTGCTCACTTGTCTATGCCAAGAAATTTGGAAGACAGCTACCTGGCCAACCAACTGGAAAAGATCCACATTTGTACCCTTTCTTGGTTATCTAGTCCTGCTCTAACAGAAATACCACAAATGGATGGCTTCAGCAAACAGAAGTTTAGTCTCTCACCATTTAGGAAGCTAGAAGTCTGAATTTAGCGTGCCCGCTCCAGGGGAAGGCTTTCTCTCTGTGTTGGTTCTGGGGTAAGGCCCTGGTCATCCATCTTCCCTGGTCGAGTTGCTTCGCAGTGCAGGTACCCTGGGTCCAAAGGACATGCTATTCTCCTGGCTTTTGTTTCTTGGTGGTGTGAGGTCCTCCGTGTCTCTCTGCTTGCTTCTCTCTTTTATATTGCAAAAGAGATTGACTCAAAACACAATGTAATCTTGTAGATTGAGTCCTGCCTCATTAACATAATTGCCTCTAACCCTGCCTCATTAACATCTTAGAGGTAGGATTTACAACACATAGGAAAATCACAATAGATAACAAAATGGTGCACAATCATACAATAAATGGGAATCATGGCCTAACTAAGTTGAGACACATTTTAGGGAGACACAATTCAATCCATAACATATCCATTCCAAAGAAAGGTGATCCAACAGAATGCAGAAATTATTGAATAATATCATTAATATCACACACAAGTAAAATTTTGCTGAAGATCATTCAAAAGTGGTTGCAGTAGTGCATTGACAGGGAATTGCCAGAAATTCAAGCTGGATTCAAAAGAGGATGTAGAATAAGGGATATCATTGCTGATGTCAGATGGATCATGACTAAAAGCAGAGCACACTAGAAAGATGTTTACCTGAGTTTTATTGACTATGCAAAGACATTCAACTGTGTGGATCATAACAAATTAGGGATAACATTGAGAAGAGTGGAAATTCCGGAACACTTAGTTGTGCTTATGGGGAACCTATACGTAGACCAAGAGATGGTTGTTCAAACAGAACAAGGGGATACTGCGTGGTTTAAAGTCAGGAAAGGTGTGTATCAGGGTTGTATCCTGTCACCATATTTATTCAGTCTGTGTGCGGAGCAAATAATTTGAGAAGCTGGACTATATGAAGAACATGGCATCAGGATTGGAGGAAGACTCATTAACAACCTGCAATATGCAGATGACAGAACCTTACTGAGAGTGAAGAGGACTTGAAGCACTTGCTGATGAAGATCAAAGACTACAGCCTTCAGTATGGATTACACCTCAACATAAAAAAAAAAAAAAAAAAACACAAAAATCCTCACAACTGGACCAATAAACAACATCATGATAAACGGAGAAAAGATTGAAGTTGTCAAAGATTTCATTTTACTTGGATCCACAGTCAACACCCATGGAAGCAGCAGTCAAGAAATCAAAGGATGTGTATTGTATTGGGCAAATCTGCTGCAAAAGATCCCTTTAAAGTGTTAAAAAGCAAAGATGTCACTTTAAGGACTAAGATGCACTTGACCCAAGTCATGGTATTTTCAATAGCCTCATATGTATGTGAAAGCTGGACAATGAATAAGGAAGATGGAAGAAGAATGATGTCTTTGAATTAAAGTGTTGGTGAAGAATATTGAGTATACTATGCACTGCCAGAAGAACGAACAAATCTGTCTTGAAGTACACCAGAATGCTCCTTAGAAGCGAGGATGGAGAGACTTCATCCCACATACTTTGGACATGGTATCAGGAGGACATGGCATCAGGAGGGACCAGTTCCTGGAGAAGGACATTGTACTTGGTAAAGTAGAGGGTCAGCTAAAAAGAGGAAGACCCTCCAAGAGATAGATTGACACAGTGGCTGCAACAATGGGCTCAAGCATAACAACAATTGTGAGCATGGCGCAGGACCGGTCAGTGTTTCATTTTGTTGTACATAGGGTTGCTATGAGTAGGAACTGACTCGATGGCACCTAACAACAACAACAACAGGACCTAGAAAATCTGCAATTTTAAGACGCTTTCCAGGGATTCTAATGCTATTGGTCCAAGGTCTAATGATCCCTAGGCACTGGGACTCTTGTTTGCAGCCCTGAACCAAGGTGTAGTTCTAGGACTGCTTTAAGAATTCAGGTCACATAGACATACGCACACCCATGTTCATTGCAGCATTATTCACAATAGCAAAAAGATGAAAACAACCTAAGTGCCCATCAATGGACAAATGGATAAACAAATTGTGGTACATACATATAACGGAACAGTATGCAGTGATTAAGAATAATGATGAGTCTGTGAAACATCTTATACCATAGATGAATCTGGAGGACATTATGTTGAATGAAATAACTCAAACACAAAATGATAAATATTGCATGATACTACTTTTATAAAAAGTCAAGAATAGGTAAACACACAGAAAGCTATGTTCTTTGATGGTTACCAGGGATGGGCAGGAGATGGAGGGGGAATCACTTACTAGATAGTAGACAATATGGGAGAAACCAGCACAACTCAACCAAGATAAATGAAGACTCTGAGAGTTACACAAGAATAAAGGACAACTATGGTAAATGCTATAACATACACAATTTTGCAACAACAGTAATAACAAGCAAAAAATATATGAGTAGTTACATATGTAGATATGTATGCTATATGGGTGTGGGAAGGTATATAGGAGTACATGCATGTGCATTTATAGGTATATTTGTGGGCATATGTATATACATGTTTGCATGTCCTGCATATATATTCATATATACAATATAGCACATAGGGGCACAGTTATGGATACTTCCTAGACATACCCAAACACCTCGTGGGACTGATTTACTGGGTTTGAAGACTCAGGACCATAGTCTCATGGGACAACTAGGTCAATTGGCATAACTTAGTTCATAAAGATAATGTTCTAGATCATAGTTTGATGAGTAGTGTCTAGGGTCTTAAAAGCTTGCAAGTAGCCATCTAAGATACAACTATTGATCTCTACTCATCTGAAGCAAAGGAGAGTGAAGGAAACCAAAAACTCAAGGAGGAAATTAATCCACAGGACTAATGGACCATTCGAACTACAACCTCTTCTAGTCTGAGACCAGAAGAACTAGATGGTGCCTGGCTACCACCACCAACCATTCTGACCAGGTACGCGATAGAAGGTTCTGGCTAGAATGGAAGAAAAATGTAGAACAAAACTCAAATTCATATAAAAGACCAGACTTAATGGACTGATAGAGACTAGAGGAACCCCTGAGCCTATCGCCTTAAGATATCCTTTTAATCTGGAACTGAAGTCACTCCTGGAGGTCACATTTCAGCCAAATAATAGATTGACCTATAAAATAAACAATAACATCGGTGAGAAATGTGCTTCTTTAAACAATCAACTATAGGAGACCAAACAGTCAACATTTACACAAAAGCAAAGATGAGAAGGCAAGGAGGGGCAGGGAAACTGAAGGGATGAAAAAAGGGTGGATGGGGTGGAAATGGTGAGAGTGCTGACCCATTAGGGGATTGTAACCAAGGTAACCTTTCTTTGGAATAGGCATAAATATGGATCTCTTCTAGTCAGTTAGCCAAGTAGCTGTCTTCCAAATTTCTTGGCATAGATGGGTGAGCACTTCCAGGGCTGCATCCATTTGTTGAAACATCTCAGTTGGTATTCCATCAATTCCTGGAGCCTTGTTTTTCGAAAATGCCTTTAGTGCAGCTTGGACCTCTTCCTTTGGTGCCATCGATTCCTGATCATACGCTACCTCCTTAAATGGTTGAATGTCGACCAGTTCTTTTTGGTGTAGTGACTCGTATTCCTCCCATGTTCTTTTGATGCTTTTTGCATTGTTTACTATTTTCTCCAAAGAATCCTTCAAAATATTGCAACTTGAGGCTTGAATTTTTTCTTCAGTTCCTTCAGCTTTAGAAATGCCAAGCATGTTCTTCCCTTTTGGTTTTCTATCTCCAGGTCTTTGCACATGTCATTATAATACTTTACTTTGTCTTCTTGAACCACCCTTTGAAATCTTCTGTTCAGCTCTTTTACTTCATCATGTCTTCCGTTCGCTTTAGCTACTCGATGTTCAAGAGCAAGTTTCAGGGTCTCTTCTGACATCCTTTTTGGTCTTCTTTTTCTTTCTGTCTTTTTAATGACCTCTTGCTTTCTTCATGTATCATGTCCTTGATGGCATTCCACAACTTGTCTGGTCTTCAGTCATTAGTGTTCAACGCGTCAAATCTATTCTTGAGATGGTCTCTAAATTCGGGTGGTATATACTGCAGGTCGTACTTTGGCTCTGGTGGACTTGCTCTAATTTTCTTCTGCTTCAACTTGAAGTTGCATATCAGCAATTGATGATTTGTTTAGCAGTCGGCCCCTGGCCTTGTCATGACGGATGATATTGAGCTTTATTATCGTCTTTTTCCACAGATGTAGTCAATTTGATTCCTGTGTATTTCATCTGGTGAGGTCCATATGTATAGTCGCTGTTTATGTTGTTGAAAAAGGGTATTTGCAATGAAGAAGTCGTCGGTCTTGGAAAATTCTATCATGCAATCTCTGGCATCATCTCTATCACGAAGGCCATATTTTCCAACTACCGATCCTTCTTCTTTGTTTCCAACTTTTGCATTCCAATCACGAGTAACTATCAATGCATCATGATTGCACATTTGATCAATTTCAGACTTCAGAAATTGGTAAAAATCTTCAGTTTCTTCATCTTTGGTCTTAGTGGTTGGTGCATAAATTTGAATAATAGTCATGTTAACTAGTCTTCCTTGTAGGTGTATGGATATTATCCTATCTCTGACAGTGTAGTACTTTAGGATAGATTTTGAAATGTTCATTTTGACAGTGAATACTATGCCATTCCTTTTCAAGTTGTCATTCCTAATCATAGACCATATGATTGTCCAATGCAATCCATTTCAGCTCACTAATGCCTAGGATATTGAAGTTTATTTGTTCCATTTCATTTATGACAATTTCCTAGATTCATACTTCGTACATTCCATGTTCCAATTATTAATGAATGTTTGCAGTTGTTTCTTTTCATTTTGAGTTGTACCACATCAGCAAGTGAAGGTCTGGAAAGCTTGATTCCATCCACTTTATTAAGGTCGACTCTACTTTAAGGAGGCAGCTCTTCCCCAGTTGTGTTTTGAGTGCCTTCTAGTCTGAGAGGTTCATCTTTTGGCACTCTGTCAGACAGAAGAAGAATTGACACCTTAGAATTATGGTATTGGCAAAGAATGTTGAATATACCATGGACTGCCAAAAGAACGAACAAATCTGTCTTGGAAGAAGTACAGCCAGAATGCTCCTTAGAAGCAGAGATGGTGAGACTAGTCTCACATTCTTTAGACATGTTATCAGGAAGGACCAGGCCCTGGAGACGGACATCATGCTTGGTAGAGGGTCAGCGAAAAAGAGGAAGATCCTCAACCAGATGGATTGACACAATGGACTGCATTGTGGCTGCAACAATGGACTCAAGCATAACAATGATTGTGAGGATGGCGCAGGACCAGGCAGTGGTTTGTTCTGTTGTACATAGGGTTGCTATGAGTCGGAACTGACTCAATAGCATCTAACAACAACAACAACCAATGTCACAGAACAATTTGTGTATGAGTTGTTGAATGGAAAGCTAATAAGCGGTGTAAACTTTCACGTAAATCACAATAAAATATTAAAAAAAAAAAGAATTTAGGCCAATGTTTTTGAACTAAAATAGCTAAGGCATATTAAAGTGAAAGTATTTGAAAATGAATCACATTTCATTCACATGCACTTTATAAATTAACTTTGTTTCATAATGGGTTGCCTTCCAGTAATAAATGAAAATGATCAAGCTTTTAGGAAAGAAGAACAGAGAGTGTCTTCTGAACTACCAATATCTCATCCATTTTTCTCCTTATTGTACATGGATCCTTTATGTTCAAGGTTGTGGTAGCAATAAAAGGCTAAGGCTGAGAAGCAACCTGCATGTAACCTTCATACTTCTAAAAATTACTTAATGAACAAGACCTTTTACAGTATATTTCCTGAGGTATACAAATACAGCTATCCTTAAGTGTAATGTCAGAATAACACTTGACATGCTAGGATTGCGTTACACCCCTCCTGGCATACAATGGCTGTAAGTTTAAATGTTCTTCCGACACGAGTGGGGAGCTGAAAGGCAAGAAAAGAAAACAGGCTTTATCTACCTCAATATTTTGCCTAAGGTAACTCTGAATTCAGAATATTAAGTAAGTTATTATAATATCTTTGACTTATTACAATTTTTATTCTCCACCCTGTGAGGCAGTAGTTTCAGGCAATTCATTTAACTATCCTGGTGTTCATTTCTTCATTTGCAAAAAAAAAAAAAAAAAAGGAGAGAGAGACAGAGCAAGAACACCTTCTTGTACTAAAAAGTATCAATGGCCTCTTCAAATGTAAAACTCTTTGATTCACGAGTTTCATATTACAAATGAGGAAATGAGGTGCAAAAGGGTTTAAATGACAATTCCAAATTCAAACGATTATAGTATGACAGGGTTAAACTTCAAATGCAGGCCTCCTGGATCTTAGCTTAGTAGACAGGCTGGGGGGCTGGGGGCGGGGGTGGGAGAGGCAGTCAAAAGCTTAAGAGAACATTAGGAATAAAACAAAACAAAAACAAAGAGAAAGCCAGCAAAGAAGAACTGATGCTATAAATATCAGACTTCTCCCATCACGAGCAAAACTGAGCAAGAGCGTGGTCGCCGTGGTTAATGCAACCTTCAATCTGGAGGGTTAAAAAAAACTCATAAAAATGTTAAATATCTCCAACCTTAAGTGAGTTGGATGGGAGCTAAGTGCAAGAGAGGTATTAAAAACTACGAAGAGGCCCTTGTCTGGTTCACTGTGGCATTCAGTTCAGGTCAACTACTAGAAATAACCCGTGGCTCTGTGTATAGCATTGGACGGCTCAGAGGCAAAACACAAACACTGCATAGGGCTGAAAAATATCCCCTCTAGAATGGCTAAAATTCAAAACACTGACAACACCAAATGCTGGTGAGGATGTAGAGCAACAAGAACTCTCATTCATTGCTGAAGGGAATGCAATATGGTATAGACACACTGGAAGACACTGGCGATTTCTTACAAAGCTAAACACAGGGTTACCATTTGATCCAGCGCTCCTGGGTATTTACGTAACCAAATAGTTGAAAATGTATGTCTACATAAACACCTGCATACAAATGTTTATAACAGCTTTATTCATAATTGTCAAAAAATGGAAGCAACCAAGATATCCTTCCATAGATGAATGAATAAACAGACTGTGACACAGCCATACAATGGAGTATTATTCAGTGATAAAAAGAAATTCACTGTCAAGGTAAGAAAAGATGTGGTAGAACCTTAAATGCATATTGCATTTAAGTGAAAAAAGCCAGTCTGAAAAATCTACTTACTTTATTGACGTTCTGGAAAAGGCAAAACTGTAGAGACAGTAGAAAGTTCAGTGGTTGCCAGAGCTGAGGGGAAGGAGCGAGGGATGAATAGGTGGAGCACAGGCATTTTAAGGACAGTGAAACTATTCTTTATGACACTGTAATGGTGGACACATGACATTATGTATCTATCAAAACCCACAGGAATGTACAACACAAAGAGTGAACTCCAGTGTAAACTATGGCCTTTAGTTAATAAAAATGCATCAATACTAGTTCATCAATTGTAACAAATTTACCACACTAAGGCAAGGTAATAATAGGAGGAACAGTGTGCAGGGGGTAGAGGCGACATATAGGAACTCTCTATACTTTCTGCAGCAATTTTCTGTCAAACTAAAACTCTCTAAAAAAATAAAGCCTATTGGTTGATGAATTTTTCCAAACTTATCAACAAACCTCTTCTTTCCCCCTCATCTATAAGATGAGAAACTGAATCACTAGGTTTCCTTCTTGTTCCTTAATTCAAATATCCAATGTTGTTGTTGGGTGCCGTTGAGTCTATTCCAACACATAGTGACCTCATGTGACAGAGTAGAACTGCCCCAGAGGGTTTTCTTGGCTGTAATCTTTTTTTTTATTTTTTATTATTGTACTTTAGATGAAGGTTTACAGAGCAAACTAGTTTCTCATTAAACAATTAATACACATACTGTTTTGTGACATTGGTTGTCAACCCCATGACATGTCAACACTCTCCGCTTCTTGACCTTGGGTTCCCCATTACCAGCTTTCCTGTCCCCTACTGTTTTCTAGTCCTTGTCCCTGGGCTGGTGTGCCCATTTAGTCTCGTTTTGTTTTATAGGCCTGTCTAATCTTTGGCAGAAGTTTGGCTGTAATCTTTATGGGAGCATATCGCCAGGTCATTTCCCTGTGGAGACGCTGGGTGAGTTCAAACTGCCATCCTTTAGGTTAGCAGCCAAGCACTTAACCATTAGTGTCATCGGGGCTCCTTAAATATCCACCAAGCAGCTTTCAGAACATTTGAAACTCCTTTCATTGACTCAATTACTTTCATAATAACCCAAACTATGAACTGTTGGTAAATTGAGCATTCAGTCTTTAATATTTCAATTAATAACATGTAGAAGTATCTTATTTATCTTTTAAAGAACTCTTCCCCAAGACAAAATCATAATCACTAGAGTATTTTGATGTTTTCAACTAGAAATGGTTTTTTAGAAAATAAATTAATTTTTAGCACATAACACGTCTTAGTTATCTACTGCTGCTATAACAGAAATACCACCAGTGTGTATTAACAAACAGAAATTTATTTTCTAGTAGTTTAGGAGGCTAGGAGTCCGAATACAAGGTGCTGGCTCTAAGGGAAAGCTTTTTCTCTCCTTTGGCTCCTGGTGGAAGGTCCTTGTCCCTTCAGAGCTTCTGCTATTGAATGATCTTCATGTGATTTGGCATTTGTCTTCCCCCATCTCTGCTAGCTAGGTTGCATTTAATCTATTTTATATCTCAAAAGAGATTGACTCAAGATACAACCTACACAAATCCTGTCTCGTTAACATAACTAAGACAAACCATTCCCGAATGGGGTTATAACCACAAGCATAGAGGTTAGGCTTTACAACACATATGTTTTGGGTCCAAAGTTCAATCTATAGCATTCCACCCTTTGGCCCCCAAAATTCATGTCATTTCCACGTGCAAAACACATTCACCCTATCACATCATCCCAAAAATATTAAATCAAATCCAAGTCCAAAATCCCATCTTCTGAATCATCTAAATCAAATATGGGTGAATCTATAGGTGTATTCCATCCTGGGGAAAATTCCTCTTCATCTGTGAACCTGTGAAATCTGGAATATTAATTATCTGCTTTCAAAGTACAATGGTAGAACAGGCACAAGATAAACATTTCCATTACAAATAGGAGAAGTTTTAGAGGGAAAGAAGGGATAACAGGCACCAAGCAAGTCCAAAACCCAGCAGAACATTTACATTCACTCTCAGGGCTTGAAAATAATCCTCTGTTCTTTGGGACCACCTGGGCAACAGCCCCACCCTCCAGACTCTGGGTACTGGCCATACCCTCTAGGTGTTGGGTGGAGGTCCCTCAGCCCTGGGCTTCAGCTCTGCCTTCCAGGCCCACTGGGATGGCAACTCTGGTCCCTTGGCTTTGGGTTGTCCCATTCTCTAGACCATCTGAGTGGTGACCCACTCCCTTGGCCCTGGCAAGCCCCATTCTTCTGCCCCTTGGGCATGGCAGCCCCACCCTCTCAGCTCTGGGAGGCAGCTCCATCCCTCTGGCACACCTTAACAGTAGCCCCATGCTCTGGAACGGAGTTGGAGGATATCTGACCCTTTGAAACCTAGAAGGCTGTGGCCCCACCCTTTGAGATCCAGGAGACTATGGCCCAACACTTTGAAACTGAGAAGACTCTGATTCCTGTGTTCCTTTGAAAAGTTCTGCTGATCTTGGAGCTGCTCCAGGGATGGTCTTTTTCTTTTCTTGGAGGACAACAGATGTAAGTCCTTTGGTCTGTTTACTGCCTGTAAAATTCCAAGAGGCAGACAGTGTTCTTGTTGAAAATTCTAGGACACGTGTCTTTAGTTTGAACAACAGAATTTTTCAGATCATTAAGTTTTATTTTCATTTTGCACAGTTCATTTTTAAGTCCATCTCTTTCCCCTTGCATTTTACTATAAGTGGCAAGGAGAAACCACACGGCCTCTTTCAGATCTTGCTTAGAATTCTCCTCAGCCAAATACTCAAGTTCATCACTTACAAGTTCTACCTTCCACCAAACAACTGAACGTAATTCAAACAAGTTCTTTGCCACTGCATAAAAACATCACCTTTCCTCCATTGTCCAGTCACATGTTCATCATTTTCTTTTAAAGCCTCACCAGAGGCACATTTAATGTCCACATTTCTAGCAACATTCTGTTTCTGGCATCATACGTATTCTCTAAGATAATAGAGACTTTCTCTATAGCTCTCCGGACTTCCTTCTGAGCTTTCATCAGAATCACCTTTGAGGTCCATAATTCTACCAACAGTCTCTTCAAGGCAGTCTAGGCTTTTACTGTTAACCCAATCCATTGCCATCGAGTTGATTCCAACTCATAGCAACTCTACATGACAGAGCAGAACTGCCCCCTAGGGTTTCCAAGGAGTGGCTGGTGGATTTGAACTGCCAAACTTTTGGTTAGCTGCCAAGCTCTTAACCACTGTACTGCCAGGGTTCCATGCTTTTACTATTGGGTAGCTTAAAACTCTTCCAGCCTCTACCCATTACCCAATTCCAAAAATCACGTCCACATTTTAGATATCTGTTAGGGCAGCACCCTACTCTTCCAGTACCAATTTCTGTCGTAGTTATCTAGTGCTCCTATAACAGAATACCACAAGTGGATGGCTTTAATAAACAGAAATTTGTTTTCTCACAGTTTAGGAGGCTAGAAGTCCGAATACAGGGTGTCGGCTCAAGAGGAAGGCTTTCTCCTCTGTTAGCTGTGGAGGAAGGTTCTTGTCTTTTCTGAGCTTCTGCTCCTGGGTGATCTCCATGTGTCTTGGCATCTCTCTTCCCCATCTCTGCTTGCTAGCTTTCATTTAATCCTTTTATATCTCAAAATAGATTGACTGAATATACACCCTACACTAATCCTGTCTCATTAAGACAACCCATTCCCAAATGAGATTATAAGCACAACCATAGAGGTTAGGATTTACAACACATATTTTGGGGGACACAGTTCAATCCATAGTAACACACACCTTGCATTTTACTTCAAATCCAGAAATAGGCTTCTACTGGGGTGGGGGGTGGGGGACCCTCTCTTGCTCATCAAGCAGTGGTTTAAGAAAATGTGCTGCAGGTTATCCCAAATGCAAAAACCATAGTTTCACTTCTGCGGTGTGTGCAGCCTTTGACCAGATTGATAGGTCGTGAAATTTGAGATCATTTTCAAACATCCCACACCCTAGCATTGAGTTGACTGTTGGAGTCATTGGCACAGGCAGAAATCAGAAGCCAGAGCCTGTGAAGTCCTAATGCTTTTGGCAGTGTGGAGAGGATAAAATAAAGCACATAAGCTTAGGACAGCTTCCTGGAAGCCACGTGTTTGCTTTTACTGCCAGTGTTATTGTCAGGTTTATTTTCTAAGTGTTTTGAGCTAATTAGATAACACTGTGGTGCAGCTATTAAGAGCTACGGCTGCTAACCAAAAGGTCAGTAGTTCAAATCCACCAGTTGCTCCTTGGAAACTATATGGGGCAGTTCTACTCTGTCCTCGGGTCGCTATGAGTCAGAATCAACTTGATGGCAATAAGGTTAGTTCACTGGCGGCATAATGTTTTCACATTTTGATGACAACAAGAAGCAAGAAACAAACATTCGTGTTTTGATCAAGGACCCAGTAGATCGATCCTGCTCAAAAGGAGGAGAATTGAGGAACAGAACTTCAAATCCATACAGAAACCAGATTTACTGGATCCATTGAGACGGGGAGTACCCCTGAATCTATTGCCAGAAAATAATATTTAGATCTTGAACCAAAACTATACCATGAAGCTATCATTAAACTAAACAATATTTTAGCTCAATTATTAAAGAATGTCTGTCTTGAGCATTTTGCTCTTAATTCAAATTATCTGTATGAATTCAAACTGACAACAGTTGTCTTAAAGCACAAATAACTTTAAGGGGCAGAGAGTCTAAATGGTGATGTAACAATATAGGTAGAGATTGTGAGAATGTTGACATGTTGTGAAGTATGTAAACAATGTCATTGAATTGCATATGTAGGAACTGTGAACAGATGTATGTTTGGTTGTGTGTATTGCCAACAACAACAACAAAACAAACAAAAAATGTGCCTTATACTCCTTGAGAAATTCGGTTTACATTTTTCTTATTTACCTCTTTAACAGAATGTCTCTTTGACTTCAGCAGTGAGTAAAATGGCTAAAAGAGATAAGAATGAGTCTATGTTGATAAGTTACAAGAGGATAGAATGACTATCCAAATGGCCAGAAACTGCTCCCCTCCATCGTAGAGAGGACGGAAGGGGCACCACCTTCCTTTAGCAACTGGGCTTATGTATATCATGGGGTGATGCAGGTTTACTGTGTTGTATTACTATGTGAGGGTCCTGTTGAGAGCACAAGTAAGACCACACTTCTGTGATTGGGGTGTAGGGAGGAGGGATTTCTCCTGAAGATGAGGGAAGATGTCATTCCCAGGTCCTCAAGAAAGAACTAGAAATTGGAGGGCAAGCAGACAGGAAGGACAACCCCTTCTTCTCATTCCTGCCTACTCTTTTTTGTTTGTTTGTTGTTTTATTGTGCTTTTAGTGAAAGTTTACAGAGCAAATTAGTTTTGCATTAAAAAATTTATACATGTGGTGAGGCCAAGATGGTGGAGTAGTCAGACAGCTTCCAATGTCCTCTTACAACAAAGACCTGAAAAAACAAGTGATTTAATTGTCTGTGAATATCTAGGAGCCCTGAACAAGGCTAAGTTGAAGAATTGGACTGAGTGGCGGGGGGAGATAAAGACGGTTCGGAAACAGCAAGGAGTTGGCTGACCTAACCTGGTGGGAGCTGCAGCCCTTCAGCCCGGATCAGCTCGGGTTGCACAGAGAGGTGGGCATACAGCTCCTGTCACTTGCTCAGGAGGTAGTTTCCACATTGAGAGAGATCCGGCAGCAGAGATTCTGCTTGGACACTCCGAACCAGTGAAAAGCAGCACCCAAGTGGCTAAAGATAAGTATATGCATGTGGCCTTTCACGAGGATTTTAAAAAAAGAAACACATTTGGGAAATACCTCTCTCCCATTTAGCTCCTCCCTCCCCACTCTGCACCAGTCTGGCCAGCTTCAGACATCTCTGAGTCCCCTGGGCCAGAAGTAGATCCCATAAGGCGCCCTGACCCATTCTCCTGGCCTTGGAGAGGGAACAAATTAACAAACAGGGAAAAAATAAACTACTGGATCCCCTAAGCCAGGAACTCAGGGTTGGCACAGCTCCTTTGCCTAGGCACCAGCATAAGGGGACTGCAGACTTTGATTGCCTTCCACCCCTGTATAGACTTGTGTGGACCCATCTCAACAGCATAAGCCCTCACTACCACAATACAACAGGGTAAACACCTGAAGTCTAACTTCAGTTGTTTCAGCTGTGAAGTGGCCGGTTTGCGACACTTGACACTGCTCTGCCCTTTAAACAGGTGATGTACCTGTCCACATCAGGGGCTTGAGGACTGGTAGCTCCACCTATGCCACCTAGCCACCTGCTACAGGGGTCCAAGAAAAAGTGGTGCCCCCAGTCCTTACAGACAACAGAGTAAGGTGTTCACAGTCGGTCTGCAAAACTCACCTACCTACTTGCTCTAGGGAACAGGGACACACTTTCCTTTCAGACACTCAGGGGCAGCTGTCAGCCCTGCCTTGCTCAGTATGTGACCCCCTACTGCAGCCAGATACCTGTGCCTACACAAATCACCCATACCTCTCTAAAACTATAGGTGAGAGCCTGCACCATACACTTGGTGACTGACTGCCTGGACACCTGAGCTGAATCCATACAGGAAAATTTAATGGACTCTTGAGCACACATAGTTACAGACCTAACTACCTGGTGACAGGACATTAGAGCTTCAAAGGCACCAATAAGCAAACTAGCACACATGAGCAGCCTATGTGGGCATATCAAAACAAAACAAAACAAGAAGCTAGGACACACTAAACAAATATAAAATAAAATTATGATAACTTATTGATGGCTCAGAGACATCAGTCAATATCAAATCACATAAAGAGGCAGTCCATGATGGCTTCATCAAGCTCCCAAAATAAAGAATCAATAAATTTTCTGGAGGAAGAGAATTTCTTGGAATTACCAGAGGCAGAATACAGAAGATTCATATACAGAATTCTTCAAGAAATTAGAAAGGAAATTCTACGAAACACACAGAAAGCCAAAGAACATACAGACAAAACAGTAGCACAACTTAAAAAATTTATTCAAGAGCATAACAACAAATTTAATATGCTGCAAGAATCCATAGAGAGACAGCAATCATAAATCAAGAAGATTAACAATAAAATTTCAGAATTAGACCACTCAGTAGAAAGCTATAGGAGCAGAATTGAGGCAGTAGAAGTCAGAATTAGTGACATTGAAGATAAATCACTTGACACCAACTTATTTGAGGAAAAATCAGATAAAAGAATGAAGAAAATCTAAGAGTTATGTGGGACTCTATCAAGAGAAATAACCTATGAGTGATTGGAGTAGCAGAACGGGGTGGGGGGATAACAGAAAATACAGAGAGAATTGTTGAAGATTTGTTGACAGCAAACTTCCCTGATATCATGAAAGATGAGAAGATATCTATCCAAGATGCTCATCGAACCACACATAATGTAGATCCCAAAAGAAAGTTACCAGGAGGTATTATAATCAAACTTGCCAAAACCAAAGATAAGGAGAGAATTTTAAGAGCAGCTAGGGATAAATGAAAAGTCATCTAAAAAGGAGAGTCAATTAGAATAAGCTTGGACTACTCAGCAGAAACCATGCAGGCAAGAAGGCATATATAAAGTCTTGAAGGAAAAAAATTGCCAGCCAAGAATTATATATCCAGCAAAACTGTCTCTCAAATATCATGGCAAACTTAGGGCATTTCCAGATAAACAGAAGTTTAGGGAATTTGCAAAAACCAAACCAAAACTACAAGAAATACTAGAGGGAGTCCTCTGGTTAGAAAATCGATAACATCAGATAACAACACAAGACTAGAATGCAGGACATAAAAACCAGATATTGACTCAGATAGCGAAGTCACAAAAAGATATCAAAGCTAAAACATTGAAAATATGGAAACAGAGATATCAATACGTGAAAAAATACAACATTAAAAAAAAAGAGGGACTTAAAAATGTAGATGTAGATTTTTCATATGGAGGGGAAGTCAAGGCTATATAAAGAAATAAAAGACTGTTATAAACTTAGAAAAATAGGGGTAAATATTAAGGTAACCACAAAGGAAACTAACAATCCTACAAATCAAAATAAAAGACTAGAAAAATATAAAGACTCAGCAAACACAAAATCAACAACAACAAAAGAGATGAAAAGAAAATACATAAAGAAAAATGACTCAGCACAGAAAATTAAGTGGAACAGAGAAACTGTGAACAACACACACAAAAAGACATCAAAATGACAGCACTGAACTCATACCTATCAATAATTACGCTGAATGTAAATGGACTAAATGCACCAATAAAGAGACAGAGAGTGGCAGATTGGATTAAAAAAACACGATCCATCTAAATGCTGCCTACAAGATACACACCTTAGACTCAAACACAAAAACAAACTAAAACTTAAAGGATGGAAAAAAAATATATCAAGCAAACAACACTGAAAAAAGAGCAGTCGTAACAATATTAATCTCTGACAAAACAGATTTAAAGTAAAATCCACCACAAAGGATAAGGAAGGGCACCATATAATGATTAAAGGGTCAATACACCAGGAGGACATGACTATAATAAATATTTACACACCCAAAGACAGGACTCCAAAATACATAAAACAAACTCTAACAGCACTGAAAAGAGAGATACACAGCTCCACAATAGTAGTAAGAGATTTCAACACACCACTTTCGGTGAGGGACAGAACATCCAGAAAGAAGCTCAACAAAGACACAGAAAAGCTAAAAGCTACAATCAACCAAATTGATCTCATACACATATACCGAGCACTCCACCCAACAGCAGATAAGTACACTTTCTTTTCCAATGCACATGGAACATTCTCCAGAATAGACCACTTACTAGGCCATAAAGTAGCCTTAACAAAATCCAAAACATCAAAATATTACAAAGCACCTTTTCTGACCGTAAAGCCATGAAAGTAAAAATCAACAACACAAAAAGCAAGGAAAAAAAAATCAAACACATGGAAACTGAACAACACCTTGCTCAAAAACTACTGGGTTATAGAAGAAATTAAGGATGGAATAAAGAAATTCATAGAATCAAACGAGAATGAAAACACATCCTACCAGAACCTTTGGGACACAGCAAAATCAGCGCTCAGAGGTCAGTTTATAGCAATAAATGCACACATCCAAAAAGAAGAAGGGGCCATAATCAAAACATTAACCCTACAACTGGAACAAGTAGAGAGCAGCAAAAGAAGCCCTCAGGCGCCAGAAGAAAGGAAATAATAAGAATTAGAGCAGAATTAAATGAAATAGAGAAGAGAAAAACAATTGAAAGAGTTAACAAGATCAAAAGCTCATTCTTTGAAAAGATCAACAAAATTGATAAACCATTGGCCAAACTGACAAAAGAAAAACAGGAGAGGATGCAGATAACCCGTATAAGAAATGAGATGGGTGATATCACAATAGACCCAACTGAAATTAAAAGAATCATAACAGAATACTATGAAAAATTGTACTCTAAGAAATTTGAAAACCTAGAGGAAGTGGACAAATTTCTAGAAACTCACTACCTACCTAAAGTAACGCAAACAGAGGTAGAACAACTAAATAAACCCATAACAAAAGAAGAGATTGAAAAGGTAATTAAAAAAATCCAACAAAAAAAAAAGCCCTGGCCCGGATGGCTTCACTGGAGAATTCTACCAAACTTTTAGAGAAGAGTTAACACCACTTCTGCTAAAGGTATATCAGAGCATAGAAAAGGATGGAATACTCCCAAACTCATTCTATGAAGCCAGCATAACCCTGATACAAAAACCAGGTAAAGACACCACAAAAAAAGAAAATTACAGACCAATATCCGTCATGAACATTGATGCAAAAATCCTCAACAAAATTCTAGCCAATAGAACTCAACAACATATCCAAAAAATAATTCCCCATGATCAAGTGGGATTTATACCAGGTATGCAGGGATGGTTCATCATTACAAAAACAATCAATGTACTCCATCACACAAATAAAACAAAAGACAAGAACCACATGATCTTATCAATCGATGCAGAAAAGGCATTTTACAAAGTCCAACACCCTTTCATGATAAAAAGTCTCAGAAAAATAGGAATAGAAGGGAAATTCCTCAGTATAATTAAGGGCATTTATACAAAGCCAACAGCCAACATCATCCTAAATGGAGAGACTTTGAAAGCATTCCCCTTGAGAACTGGAACCAGACAAGGATGCCCTTTATCACCACTCTTATTCAACATTGTGCTGGAGGTTCTAGCCAGAGCAATTAGGCTAGAAAAAGAGATAAAGGGCATCCAAATTGGTAGGGAAGAAATCAAAGTATCTCTATTTGCAGATGATATGATCTTATACACAGAAAACCCCAACGAATCCACAAGAAAACTACTGGAACTAATAGAAGATTTCAGCAAAGTTTCAGGATACAAGAGAAACATACAAAAATCAGCTGAATTCCTTTACACCAACAAACAGAACCTCGAAGAGGAAATCACCAAATCAATACCATTTACAATAGCCTCCAAGAAGATAAAATACTTAGGAATAAAACTAACCACAGGCGTAAAAGATTTATATAATGAAAACTACAAGACACTACTGCAAGAAACCAAAACAGACCTGCATAACTGGAAAAACATACCTTACTCATGGATAGGTAGAGCCAACATTTTGAAAATGTCAGTTCTACCCAAAGCGATCCACAGATACAACGTAATTCCAATCCAAATTCCACCAGCATTTTTTAATGAGATGGAGAAACAAATCACCAACTTCGTATGGAAAGGGAAGAGGCCTTGAATAACTAAAGTATTACTCAAGAAGAAGAACAAAGTGGGAGGGGCCTCACACTACCTGATTTTAGAAACTATTATACTGCCACAGTAGTCAAAACAGCCTGGTATTGGTACAACAACAGATACATAGACCAATGGAACAGAATTGAGAATCCAGATGTAAATTCATCCACCTATGAGCAGCTGATATTTGACAAAGGCCCGAAGTCCGTTAATTGTGGAAAAGACAGTCTCTTTAACAAATCATGCTGGTATAACTGGATAGCCACCTGCGAAAACTGAAACAAGACCCATACCTCACACCATGAACAAAAACTAACTCAAAATGGATCAAAGACTTAAATATAAAATCGAAAATGGTAAAGATCACGGAAGAAAAAATAGAGACAGTGCTAGGAGCCCTAATACATGGCATAAATACAATACGAACCATGATTAAAAATGCACAAGCACCCGAAGAGAGACTAGATAAATGGGAGCTCCTAAAAATCAAACACTTATTCTCATCAAAAGCCTTCACCAAAAGAGTCAAAAGACAACGTACAGACTGGGAAAAAAATTTTGGCTATGATAAATCTGATCAGTGTCTAATCTCTAAAATCTACAAGATATGGCAAGACCTCGACAATAAAAAGACAAATAACCCAATTAAAAAATGGGCAAAGGATATGAACAGGCACTTCGCCAAAGAAGATATTCAGGCGGCTAACACACACATGAAGAAATGCTCACGATCATTAGCCATTAGAGAAATGCAAATCAAAACTACAGTGAGATATCATCTCACCCCAACAAGGTTAGCACTAATCCAAAAAACACAAAATAATAAATGCTGGGGAGGTTGTGGAGAGACTGGAACACTTATACACTGTTGGGGGGGATGTAAAATGGTACAACTATTTTGGAAATTGATTTGGTGCTTCCTTAAAAAGCTAGAAATAGAAGTACCATATGATTCAGCTGTCTCGCTCCTTGGAATATATCCTAGAGAAATAAGAGCCATCACACGAATAGATATATGCACACCCATGTTCATTGCAGCACTGTTCACAATAGCAAAAAGATGGAAACAACCTAGATGCCCATCAATGGATGAATGGCTAAACAAATTATGGTATATCCACACAATGGAATACTGCGCAATGATAAAGAATCATGAAGCCATGAAACATAACATGGAGGAAGCTGAAACTCATTATGCTGAGTGAATTTAGTCAGTCACAGAAAGACGAATATTGTATAAGACCACTATTATAAGAACTCAAGAAAAGGTTTAAACACAGAAGAAAGCTTTCTTTGATGGTTACGAGGGTGGGGAGGGAGGGTGAGGGTTATTTACTAACTAGATAGTAGATAAGAATTATCTTAGGTGAAGGGAAGGACAGCATATACTACAGGGGAAGTCAGCACAACTGGACTAAACCAAAGCTAAGAAGTTTCCTGAACACAACCAAACACTTTGAGAGACAGAGTAGCAGGTGTAGGGGTCTGGGGACCATGCTTTCAAGGGACATCTAGGTCAATTGGCATAACAAGTCTTATTAAGAAAATGTTCTGCTTCCTACTTTGATGAGTGGCGTCTGCGGTCTTAAAAGCTTGCAAGCAGCCATCCAAGATGCATCAATTGATCTCAACCACCTGGAGTAAAGGAGACTGAATAACACCAAAGACACAAGGAAAGTATTAGCCCAAGAGACAGAAAGGGCCACATAAATCAGAGACTTCATCAGCCTGAGACCCAAAGAACTAGATGGTGCCTGGTACCACCAATGACCGCCCTGGCAGGGAACACAACAGAGTCCCGAATGGAGCAGGAGAAAGGTGGGGTGCAGAACTCAAATTCTGGTAAGAAGGCCAGACTTAATGGCCTGACTGAGAGTGGAGGAACCCTGGAAAGTATGGACCCTGGATTCTCTATCAGCCCAGAACTAAAACAATTTCCGAGGCCAACTCTTCAGACAGGAAGTGGACTGGACTGTGGGACATAAAGTGATACTCTTGAGGAGTGTGTCTCTTAGCTCTAGTAGATACAAGAGACTAAATGGGCAGCTTCTGTCTGGAGGTGAGATGGTAAGGCAGAGAGGGTTAGGAGCTGGTTGAATGGACATGGGGAATCAGGGGTGGAAAGGAGGAGTGTGCTGTCACAGTATGGGGAGAGCAATTAGGGTCACATAAAGGTGTATGTATAAATTTTTGTATGGGAGACTGACTTGAAATGTAAACTTCATTAAAACTACAACAATAGAAAAAAAATTTTTTTTAAATTTATACACAAATTGTTTTGCGACATTGGTTGCAATCCCCTCAATGTATCAGCAGTCTCCCCTTTTCCACCCCAGGTTCCCTGTTTCCAGTTTTCCTGTTCCTTCCTGCCTTCTCCTCTTTGCTTTTGGGCAAGTGTTGCCCATTAGTTCTCCTATGCTTGATTGATCTAAGAAGCATTTTCCTCACGTGTGTTATTGTTTGCTTTATAGGCGTGTCTAATCTTTAGCTGAAAGGTGAAGTTTGGGAGTGGCTTCAGTTCTGAGTTAGAAAGATGCCTGGGGGCCATAGTCTCAGGGGTTCCTTGAGTTTCCTTCAGACCATTAAGTCTGGTCTTTTTTGTGAATTTGAGTTTTGTTCTACATTTTTCTCCCATTTGTCTGGGACCCTCTTTTGTGATCTCTGTCAGAGCAGTCGGTGGTGGTAGCCAGGCACCATTTGGTTCTTCTGGGCTCAGGCTGGTGGAAGCTTTAGTTCATGTGGTCCATTAGTGCCTTGGCTGAATCTTTTCCTTGTGTCTTTGGTTTTCTTCATTCTTCTTTGCTCTGGATGGAATGGGACCAATAGATGTGTCTTAGATGGCCATTCACAAGCTTTGAAGACCTCAGATGCTACTCACCAAAGTAGGATGTAGAACATTTTCTTTATGAATTGTGTTATGCCAGTTGATCTAGATGTCCCCCAAGATCATGGTCCCCAGCCCTCAGCCCCAGTAACTCAGTCCCTCAAAGTGTTTGGAAGTGTCTAGGAAGCTTCTATAACTGTGCTCCTTTTGGGCTCTATTATATGTATGAATATACATCCTATACATACAAATATTGTGTAAAAATATCCACAGCCTAACGTGGGTGTACTCCTATATGCCCTCCTTCCCCTGTTCAGCGTAAGTATCTGCCTATGCATCTGCTTGTAAGTTATTATTTGCTTTTACTGATGTAGGGTTGTATATGTGATAGTATTTATTGTGATTGCCTCTTTTTTTTCTTGTGTTCCTCTAAGTGTCAAGTTGTGTTGACTTTCCCTGTATTGTGCATTGTCTTTTCCCTCCACCAAAGTTAACACTTGTCTACTATCTAGTTGGTGATTTCCTTTCCTCACACCTCCCCTCCCATGTAATCATCAAAAATGGTTTCTTTCTTTGTGTAAACCTTTTCTTGAGTTTGTACAATAGTGGTCTCATACAATATTTCTCCTTTGGTGATTGACTTATTTCACTCAGCATAATGTTCTCCAGATTCATCCATGTTGTGAGATGTCTCACGGATTCATCATCGTTCTTTATCACTATGTAGTATTCCATTGTGTGTATGTACCATAATTTATCCATTCATCTATTGATGAGCACTTAAGTTGTTTCCATCTTTTAGCTATTGTGAATAATGCTGCAATGAACATGGGTGTGCATAGGTCTATTCGTGTGATGGATATGTTCCTAGGAGTGGGATTGCTGAATCTTATAGTATTTCTATTTATAGATATTTAAGGAAGCATCATATCAGTTTCCATAGTGGTTGTACCATTTTACATTCCCATGAGCAATGTATGAGAGTCACAATCTCCCCACAACCTTGCCAGCATTTATTGTTTTCTGAATTTTTAATCAGTGCCATTCTTGCAGGGGTGAGATGGTATCTCACTGTGGTTTTCATTTGCATCTCTCTAATGATCTTCCCACTCTTGAGCCTGGATTTAGATATAATCTTTTTTTATTTTGTTAAAATATATATAACATAAAATTTTCCATTTTAAATATACAATGCAATGACATTAGTTACACTCACAATATTGTACAAACATCACCACTATCTATTTGTAAAAGCTTTTCATTACTCCAAACAGAAACACTGTACCTCTTAAGCAATAACTCCCCACTTCCTCTTCCCCACGGCCTGGTAACCTCTAATCTGCTTTTGTCTTTATGTGTTTGACTATACTGGATATTTCATATAAGTAAGATCATACAATATCTGCCTTTTGTTCTGACTTATTTCACTCAATGTAATGTTATCAAGGTTCATCCATGCAGTAGCATGTATCAGAACTACAGTTCTCTTTATGAGTGAATAATATTCCATTGTTTGTATATACCACATTTTGTTTATCCATTCATCTGTTGATGGACTTTTGGGTTGTTTCCACCTTTTGGCTACTGTGAATAATGCTGTAATGAACATGGGTGGACAAGTGTCTGTTTGAGTGCCTGCTTACAGTTCATAATCTTCTGACTTCATCTCTCTGGAGGAGAGAATAAGTCGGCCTGCACTGTGGAGACAGCCTGGGAGCAAGGGGATGAGATACATCGTGAGAGTCATAGAATGTTGTAGCATGTTATTCTCTGTGTGTTTGTTTAGGCTTGCCTTAACTATTTGAACACAGGCTTGCTTGTGCTTTGAGGAATGAAGCCGAGCTCTGAGTCTTGGCCTGGGTCAGCCTGTTACAAGGGATAGCTTCAGTCTCAAGTAGGATAGTCCCAAAGAGATGGTGAACACTGGGAAACAGAAGCTGGGCACCATGCCCACGCGGTGGGCTTCCCTCTCTTGCCAACCTTGGAGCCATTTACATAGTAGTTAAGCATAGGGCTCCTGAGCCAGACTTTGTGGGTTTGTGTCTCAGCTTTGTCACTTATTGATCGTTGACGTTGGGCAAGTTACACAGCCTCTGTGGGCCTCAATTTCTCTTGTCTGTGAAAGAGGGATAGTAAAAGTAACAGGCTGTTGTGAAGGATGAAATGAGTTTCTTTGGAAAAGGACTTACAACAGCATCTGATACATGTAAATACTATGGTTTTAAGATTAAGGATGCTGTGAGTTCCCTTAGCACGGGATTCTTAGGAACTCTGGTGAAAAAGATGAGCAGTGTGTAAGGCAAGGCCAAGGAGAAGAGAAAGGCTGAGAAGACCAGAGAAAGGGAAGATGTGGGCCTCACATGACAATGGATGTGAAGTGGTTGAAAAGAATGCCACATCCAGGGGAAATGGCATGGAGATCATGTTTCTGCCCAATGGGGAAAGGACAGGGTAGCTTTTCAGCTTGGACCTAAGTCTTCCCACCAAACGGAGCAGAGGATAATTCTCTTTGCCATAGAAAGAAACCCAGAGGGATCAAGGGCTTGCCATTGAGCCAAGAGTGACCAGGTTAGAGGGTCAAGCCTGTGGAAACTGAGAATCTATTCTTAGGATAAGAACAGTTAGTAGCAGACAATTTGACTCAGTACATCGGAGGAAGCCTCTCTTTCTAGTAATATAATTTAAATCATTTTAAGGCCCTTGAGGCATTCCAGTGAAGCCTAACATAGAGAAAGATCAGTCAGTGTAGTGGGTTGAATTGCAGCCTCCAAAAAGATATATCCAAGTCCTAACCCCCTGTACCTATGAATGTGACCTTATTTGGAAAAGAGTCTTTCAGATGTAATTAAAGTAAGGATCTCAAGATGAGATTATTCTGGATTAATGAGGTGGGCCCTAAATCCAATGATAAGTATCCTTATAGGAAGAGGAGAAGTCACAGAGCCCCAGAGAGTAGACCACGTGAAGACGCAGGCAGAGATAGGAGTTATGTGGTCCCCAGACAAGGAACATTAAGGAGAGAGGCGTGGAATGGAGTCTCCCTCAGAGTGCCCAGAAAAAAACTAATCCTGCCCACACCTTGACTTCTGGCCTCCAGGTCTGTAACAGAATATATTTATATAGTTTTAAGCCATCTTAGTTTGGGGTAATTTGTTACATCAGTCCCAAGAAACTAATTCAGCCTCAGACCAGCAGACTTTATGTATCATGAGAAGATGATGCCAGACCAGAGCCAGATTTCCCTTATGACTAAGGTTTTCATCAGCTCCTTTGTGAATTACCACATCAAATATCATTTAGAGTTTGTGCTTAAGGTCACTGTGTTGTAAAATAAAGAAAGCTCTCACTCTCATTCCATAGGGAAGCTTCATTTATTTTAATCTACTCTTTTTTTACCATCAAGAAGCCCTGAGGTGCAGAACCCTCCAGGTATGGTGCACGTAGATGTCTGGATGGGATGGACCTACCTTACTAAACTTTCCACTGGAGAGGCCTCATGATCAGGCTCGCTCCTGGCTGAGTACCCTACCACTTAAAAGTTCTGGTGTGGATAGATATCTCTTTTTTTTTTTAAATTTTTTTATTGTACTTTAGGTGAAGGTTTACAGAACAAATAGATTCTGATGAAACAATAGTACACGTATTGTTTTATGACATCGGTTAACAACCCCACGACATGTCAACCCTCTCCCTTCTTGAGCTCTTTTTTTTTTTATTTTGGTGAAAATATACATAGCCAAAGACACACCATTTCAAAAATTTCTACATGCACAGTTCAGTGACATCGACTACGCTCTTCCAATTGTGCTGCTATTCTCACTTTAGATGAAGGCTTACAGAACAAAATAGTTTCTCATTAAACAATTAGTACACATGTTGCCCTATGACAATGGTTAAAAATCTCACAACACATCAACACTAGCGGGTAGATCTCTTGATGTGATCTAACAAGTCGATTCTGGCTCATAGAGACCCTATAGGACAGGGTAGAACTGCCCTCTGGGGTTTCCAAGGCTGTAATCTTTACGGGAGCAAACTACCAGGTCTTTTTTCCTATGGAGTGGCTTGGGGGTTTGAACTGCCAACCTTTTGGTTAAGCAGCCAAGTGCTTAACCGCTGTGCCATCAGAGCATTAATTATCTTGCCTGCCCACTTCTCACTCTCAACTGCCTTACAGTAAGCTTTCTAAAAACACCTGTGAAATTGATTACTCTGGCATTCAGAGAAGGCTGGAAAGATTAGAGGAGGATCACTAGAGTGAAGTTTTTTTTTTTTTTTTAATTACTGAAAGTATACATAACAGAACATACACCAATTCAGCAATTTCTACATGTACAGTTCAGTGACATTGATTACATTCTTTAAATTGTGCAACCATTCTTGCCCTCTTTTTCCGAATTGTTCTTCCCCCATTAACATGAACTTATTACTCTCTAAGCTTCTTATCTGACCTTTGGAGTTGCTGTTGACAGTTTGATGCCGTATAGATAGTTCTTCAAAAGAGCAGGATGTTCAAGACAAACATTCTTTACTACATAAGCTAGTTTATTATTTGGTTCAAAGTTTGAAGATTATCTCAGGGTGGTAGTTTTGGAGGTTCATCCAGTCTCTATGGCTCCATAAATTCTGGATTCTATGAGAATTTTGAATTCTTTTCTACATTTTCCCCCTTTTGATCAGAGATTCTTCTATAGAATCTCTAATCAAAATGTTCAGTACAGTAACAGTAGCTGGGCACCATCCCATTCTTCCAATTGGAGTGAAGTTTTGCAAGCACCTTAATGGCAGAATTCTGCCCTATGCTCTGCTCTATCTCCAGGGTTTACAAGGTGCCTGACACTCAGTTAAGATTCAGTATGCTTTCATTGGGGAGCATTGGTGGTTCAGTGGTAGAATTCTCACCTTCCATGCAGGATCCCTGGGTTCAATTCCCAGCCAATGCATTTCATATGCTGCCTTCCTCTGCTTCCCGCTACCCCTGATCTGTCATTGGAGGCTTGCTTGTTGCTGTGATGATGAACAGGTGTCTGTGAAGCTTCTAGACTAAGACACAATAGGAAGAAAGGCCTCGTGATCTACTTCTGAAAATCAGCCAGTGAAAACCTTGTGGACCACAACAGTCCTATCCTTAACTGATCAGGGGGATGGTGCAGGACTGGGCAGCGTTTTGTTTGGTTGTGCATAGGATCGCCAGGAGTCAGGGCCGACTCTCTGGCAGCTACCAAATAATAACAACATGCATTTGTTGACACCTCTGCCTCTTTTAACCATCTGCCTCTGGGAATTTCTAAAGGGACAGACTCTGACAGAAGTTGGTGTACTTGTGGCGAGGTTAGTGTTCACACAGGTAGTACCAAATGCTGGAGGAAGGGAGTTATGATTTTAAAAAACTGCATCCACATCTGTTTGTGCTTCCCTTTCCACACCACAAGAATTACTCAGTCTCCTCAGGGCACAGTTGGCCACAAAGAGAAGGGATAGAGAGCCCAGTGCAGGGCCCCTGCACGTAAAAACAGCCCCACACTCCTGAAAGCTGGCCCGGGGTACTGTCTCCCAACATGAAGGACGGCCTATTGTTTATTAGATGGAATCACCGATGACATTCTAAGTCACTTAATTTTCAGATGGGCAAAAGCAAATCAATGGCCCTTCCTTTTCATCTGGCGGGGTAGTTTCTTCAAGCAGCGGCACTTAGCAACGGCTTCATCCCTCCTGATTAGTGCTGCCATTAGAGAAATGATTCCTCAGCACAGTGAGTCATCTCAGATCCTGACAACTGTAACCATTCCAGATGGTGAAAACATCAGTGACCATAATGGCTCTTCCTGTCAGCATTCGCTAAGACTTGTTCTCAGAACCCCAGCGGACGGACATAGTCTTACAGCCTGTGGAGATTTGCAAGGTGTGGCTGCAAAGCAGTGACAATGACTCCGCCAGCCACATGTAGAAACCAGTAGTTTTTCTTTATAGTCACAACTTACACGAGGGGATGGAGTGCAAAACCAACTGTGAGAAGCACAGAACAAAAACACAGGTAACCCAGCAGAATGCCAAGCAAGAAATAAACAGGTGCTTAGACTGTCTCCATGACTGAGCTGTCAGTATGAAGGCTCTTTGTGTGCTTCCTTCATACTGTCACCTAGATATGCCTTCAGGCCTCAAAGGAAAAGAGAGGCATCCAAAATGCACGTCTTCCAGTGTGAAGAAAAAGAAACCTGCAGTTGCTAATACAGACAGCAAAAAGCCCTACATCTTGGCATTTGTGGGTTTTGAGGAAAGATAAGCTAAGTTAAGGACAAATAAAGCCGGTTCTTAGAATCTGTGGAGATGACCTCCTGACGCTGGTAAAATTAAGCAGCTTTTCCCTCCCTGAGTATCTAGTTCCTTCGGAGAGCTGTAAAGGTGTACTAAGCACAGCTGAATTTATTTTAGCAATTTTCAAGCTTACATGATAAAAATATAGTGCCATATTTTTACTCAAATAATATACACCTTCTACATTTGTTTGCCAGTCACGCTCTCCTGCCTTGATGTATTTTCATATGGACGACTATGCCAATTTTTTTTTTTTTTTACAGTGGCACTTATGAAGACACCTCAAGGGAGGGAGGGTGCAGTTGGCAAACAAACGTAGAAGGCATGCATCATTTGTGTAAAAAACAGTACTGAGTGAAGCCTCATCATCGTTATGACAAAGTGCTCATTTGTTTGTAGTTAATAGTAAATCAACTGAGCAACCACTAAAAAGATGATGCATTGGCTTAATTCTGTTGTTACAGAGCTTAGCAGCTGAGTTAATATGTATGGAGATGTTGGCAGACAGTCCCTTTTGGTAATAATATTCATTTTTATGAACGGCTCATTTATTATTCATATGTTCCTCTTTAGCCCTGCCCTCATTTCTCCCCTCTGTGCTGAGTCTGGCTACCAGGACTCTGAAGGTGGAAGAGGAAGGATAGTTCTGCATTTTAATGGAGACAATGAGAAGGCTGCTGTGTAGGACAGCTCCAAAGCAGTGAAAAATGAAGAGGAAAAAAAAAAAAAAAGTTAGGAAAACAAATCAGTAGCAGAAATTGGTTTCAGAAGTCCCGGTCAGCAGGTTATTTACGGAGCATTACCCTGCATGTCGGTGCAGGGGCATTTGTTTCAAACCCAGGTGGTGACTCACCGTGACAGGGAATCTCTCCCATCCACTCATATCCTGTAGAAAGAGAGTTTATATACACAAGCGTTTTATCTTTTTCATCTAATCACCCAAAGAATAAGAGGAGTGTACCTGTTTGGGAAAAAAAGAGTAGAGCCCTCAAAGGGAAATGCACTAGACTGTTATCTTGAAAGTTATTGGAGGAGCTTCTCTTGCGACTGCATACATGTTTACAGCAGGGGCCTGAAGGGTCTCATCTTCACTGATGAGTGGTTCCAGTATTTTCTCTGCCGAGCAGGCTACTGACTTTTGTGTATGTGTGCTTCAGGTGAAAGTTTACAGCTCAGGTTAATTTCTCATTCAAAAATTTATACACGTACTGTTTTGTAACATTGGTTGCAATCCCCATAATATGACAGCACTCTCCCCCTTTCCACCCCTGGTTCCCTGTGTCCAGTCATCCAGTTCCCATCCCTTCCTGCCTTATTGTTCTGCTTTTGCACAGGAGCTGCCCATTTGGTCTCGTATGTTGGACTGAACTAAGAAGCAGATTCCTCATGTGTGTTTTCGTTTTATAGGCCTGTCTAATCTTTGTTTGAAAAGTGGGCTTCAGGAAAGTTTCAGTTCTGGGTTAGCAGAGTGTCTGGAGGCCATAGTCTCGGGTGTATTGACTTTTCTGAGGGTTCTGAAGGTTTACTCTGAAGTAGGGCCTTTGGGCTTCCCTTGGTTATCCTCTGGAGTCCTGGTGGCGCAGTGGTTAAGAGCTGCTAACCAGAAGGTCGGCAGTTTGAATCTACCAGCCGCTTTTTGGAAACACTACGGGGTAGTTCTACCCTGTCCTATAGGGTCGCTATGTGTCGGGGTTTGGGTTTTTGGTTTTCCTCCAGAGCACTTATTCCTCCTTGCTTAGCTTTTCCTCCTCATAGACCTCATGCAGAACAAGGATGCAAATGAGAAAACTGGGAAAGGAATGGTTAAGGAGTCCTTGGAGTCGTGCAGATGGTTAATGTACTCAGCTGCTAACCGAAAGGTTGGAGGTTCGAGTCCACCCAGGGGCACCTTGGAAGAAAGGCTTGGAGATCTACTTTCAAAAAAATCAGCCATTGAAAACCCTATGGAACACAATTCTACTCTGACACACACCGGGTCGCCATGAGTCAGAATTGACTCCACAGCAACTGTTTTTTTAAGGAGCTCTCTGGGGTCACAGCCCCCAGTTGAGGAAGAGCTGAGACTCCTCAAAACATATGACAGATAATTAATGTCACTGAATTGTACATTAAAAAATGGTTAAAAGGCCTTTTTTTTTTTTTAGGGTTATATGTATTTTACCACAATCAAATTTAAAAAACAAAACAACAACAACAACAATTTTGGGTCCAGTCAAACTGCCTTGTCTTGAATCTCTTGCTTACTAAGATGTGTGACTTTCAGCAAGTTGCTTAACCCCTTTATGACTCAGTTTGTCCGGAATGAGTATTCTTATGTATTTGTTGTGAGGTTTAAATGAGGTAATACAGGTAAATCACTGAGAACATTGATTGGCTCAAAGTAGCTACTATTAAAATTTTCTGTACTACGTAGCCCCGGATTTAAATGCCAAAAAAATGCCCGGTTGTACCTGTCACCCAAATGGCAATAGGAAGAGCTAATCAGGGGAAATTAAACCTTTCCACCTCTCCCTCAATGAGATGGATTGACACAGTGGCTACAACAATTGGCTCAAGCATAAGAACAATCTTGAGGGTGGTGCAAGACTGGGCAGTGTTTCCTTCTGATGTACGTAGGGTCAGTATGAGTCGGAAACGACTTGATGGCACCTAGCAACAACAACAATACCTCTCCCTCTCAGATTCATAGTGAAGGGAGCTGATTTTTCAAGGTAATTGGCACCTGGATGCAGGGCAGTGATGGTTCAATGGCAGAATTCTCACCTTTCATGCGGGAGATCTGGGTTTTATTACTAGTCAGTGCACTTCATGCACAGCCACAACCCGTCTGTCACTACAGCCTTGCGTGTTGCTATGATGCTGAACAGGTTTCAGCAGAGTTTCCAGAATAAGACAGACTAAGAAGAAAGCCCTGGCGATCTACTTCTAAAAATCACCAGAGCAAACCCTACAGATCACAACAGTCCTGTTTGCAACCAATCATGAGGATGACGCAGGACTGGGCAGCATTTTGTTCTATTGTGCATGGGGTCACCATGAGTTGGGGGCTGACTCTAGGGCCGTCAACAACAAAAGCACCTGGGTGCTGAGGGGCCAATGATTGAGGAAGGTTTTCCCACTGGTGAATGAACAACCTTCTTCCCCCATTCCTCTGAAAACTGAAGAGCCCTCCTCCTGCAGGACTGAGTTGGCCATTGTCTCACTTGTGTTGGTACCTCAGCAAGCCTTTTGGGGGCACCCTGGGCACTGTGCTAGGAACACTAAAGATGCCCCATAAGTCAAAGCAGCCCTGCTGTCAACGAACTCACCCTTTGAAGAAGGTAAGAGATTCATAGGGAACATGAAGCTTTCCCAGTGTGTGGCTGAGATGGGAGAGCTCGGGACAATGCAACCCTGGTAAACCACAGCACTTGCTCTTCAGACCGTTTTTCTTGGAGATAATAGGGTTTTTCTTACGTCTTTTTTTTAAAAAAGAACTTATTTGCAATATATTTCAGAGACAGACTCAGAATGTGGAGCCTGGGTAAGAGCTTAGAGTGGATTTCTCCAAGTGTGGTCCTTGGTCCCCCTGCTTGAGAATTATCTAGGTTCTTCTTAAAACTGATGATTCCTCAGCCACATCCCAGGCTACAGAGTTAGCATCTGGGGTGGTGGCCTGGGTGTCTGCATGTTAAGAAACTGCTCAGATGCTTTTCATGCACACTTTAATGGGAGAATGGTTGACCTAGAAATAATTTAATTTAGATTCTTTATTTCGAACACAGGGAAACTGAGGCCCAGGGAAGTGAAGCAGCTTGCCCAAAGCCAGTTAGCTGCAGAAGCAGAGCCCCATAGGAGAGGAAACACAGGAGTATTTTTACTGCAGAGAAGTCTTTAGGCTTTCTGGCTATGAAACTTTTGAAGAGAAGCAAATATTGAGTTCCGTTTCCTCTCCAGCTGGCTTATAGTCCTGGCTACAGTAATGTGGGACTTATTGCCGTATATCTTTCAATGACCAGAGGGACATACAGCACCCACCTACATTTTCTGCCTCTCAGGTTTATTGGGAAGCTACTTTTCCACTGACAGTACTTGCTGCCAGCAGGTGGGGACCTGTATAACTGTTTGAAATGGAAGAAACGGGCATGTGCCGAAAATTACTGTTTTTACAGGGTTTTGTATGAGGTGTTGCATCCTGGAGGTGTGAGTGTGCAAAACTTTGATCTCTTTTGGCTTTTGTACAGCAAGATAAGGCCTTCTAAGTATATTTCTGGGTTCCTTTGGGTTATTTGGAAGTTGGCATTTCTCTCGAAGATTCCATGTGCGTGCAAATACCGCAGTTTCAGGTGCCATACATTGTATGCACCTGTCAAGGGATCTAGAAGGTGATGGAGAGTCCAGAGGGACAAGTGTGACAAAATCTTACCCCCGGAGTCCAGAGGGATATATGTGCCCCGCATAATAAGTATCAAAATCCATATTTCATAATAAAATTTCAAAAATACTTCTTGATTCATCATGCCTTCCATTAATGAAAACACATGGTATCAAAAAAAAATTCAAAGCAGAAAATAACTGGGTCATGAAAGGGATATTTTACAACAGACATTAATTCTTCATTTCCAAATGAAACTAGTATCCAGTATATGCTCTATGAAAATAAATTGACTTTAATGAGACTCTCACTTATAGTGTTTACGGATTTTTGCATGTGTCATTTGGTAATTTAATGCTATCTTACCTTGAGCATTGATATAGAATTGATGACTTTTTTTTTTAATATAAGAAAGAAAAGACCATAAATATAGCTATTCCCTAGCCTTTTAAATTTCACAAGGATTACTAATAATCACTCAAAACTATGTAAAGTAGCAAAGAGGACATAATGACAGAGAGTTGGGAAGATGTCAGAGATAAAGGGGGAAGGTGGGAGAAGTATAGCTACAGTACAGATATATGTCCCTTACCTCAAAGTAATCATGTCTTGTGAGGTGTTGTTATGACTCATGCATCTGCCATCATATTACAGAATTTAAGGCCAGAGTCTATAGCTTATTAGTTGCCACTGACTCAGCTCCCACTCATGATGACCCCCATGTACAACAGAATGAAATGTTTCCGGGTCCTGTGCCATTTTCAAAATCTTTGGTATGCTCAAGTCCATTGTTGCAGCCACTATGTATTTTGAGTGTCTTCTAACCTAGGAAGCTCATCTTCCAGCACTATATTGGACAATATTCTATTGTGATCCATAGGATTTTCATTGCCTAATTTTCAGAAGTAGATCACCGGGCCTTTTTTTCCTAATCTCTCTTAGTCTGGAAACTCCACTGAAACCTGTCTACTACAGGTATTTGAAATCCCAGTGGCATAGCTTCCAGCATCATAGCAACACACAAGCCACCACACTTCAACAAACTGACAGTCTGTAGCTACTGTCTTCTTTATATTGTCCCACATCACTAAGCTCAGTCTTATGTGAACACTCTTTCATGTTGCCTAAAGAATGGGAGAGGAAGCTGATGACAAGAAAGTAGAATATATGAGAGGAGGGATATATGAGGATGAGAAAAGGAAAATGAAATCAAGGAGTAGAGGCAGTCTGTGTTAGCTAATCCTTTAGAGAATTGATGTGCTTAGAAGCGGATCAGGCTTATGGAGTAGAGGGGCATAGTTTGGCCGAAAGGCCACAATGAACCCAAGGAAGCACAGATGCTAGTAGGGCAAATATGGAAAGCTAGAGTGAGAGAATTTGAAGCTAGGACATACAAGAAGCTATCCCTCCAGCTTTATATCTCTTAGCAAGCTAAAAGCTAAACCATCTGAGATGAACAGTTCTCTGATCTATTTCATTCATTTGTGTTTTATTTATCACTGATTCGTTCAATTATTCTAAGCATATTTGTTGCTTTCTAGAAATAATGACAAGAATTACCACGTATTGGGTGTTACTCTGTGCCATTACCCATTACACAGAGCTGAAGCTTAGAGAAGTTGAAGCCCAAGGTCACACAGCTGGGATTCAAACTTGTCAGCACCATCCAGTTGTCCTTTGAACCATTGTAATATTGCATACAGTCAGCACTTATTCAGGGATGTTCAGATGGAGCTGCTACAAACTCTCCCTACAGTTTGCTCTATCATTTAACCCTTTTTTGACCTGTGGTACATATGGTATACCACCCACTTTTTCCAGCTCTCAGGTTCTTTGGGTGTATACTTTTATCACTGAAAGTATTTGCTTCCCTCCAGTGGGACTTGTGTAATGGTGAAAGGTGAAAGAAATGTTAGTTTCTTGAGACTTGCAAGTGAGGTAGAGCAACCAGGAAGTGTGACTGAGTAAAAATTTGGTCTCTTTTGGCTTTCGTATGCCTAAATGAGCCTTGTAAGCATATTTATGGTTTCCTGTGTGATAGTTAGGGAGCCCTGGTGGGTTTTGTTTTGTTTTGTTTGTGTCATATTTGGAAAACCAGAGGTTTCCCATGTACCTAGTGGAAGGCACCATGAAAAACATCAGCAACCAAGGCCCAGAGGTACAGATAGTTGACCACTAATTATGAGGTTCGAGAACCTAAAAAGTTCTGTGGTAACCATGTAGTACCAGATAATATTTCTTAAAATTCATATATATGTGTATATATAAAAGCCTGCTGCTATCCAGTTGATTCTGGCTCATAGCAACCCTATAGGACAGGGTAGAACTGCCCCATAGGTTTTCTAAGGAGCAGCTGGTGTATTCAAACTGCCGACCTTTTGGTTAACAGCTGTAATTTAAACATGATCCATGACTCAGCATGCTTCCATTAAGGAAAACATATGACATTTAAAAAAAAAAAAAATCAAAGCAGAAAAAAATTGGGTCTTGAAAGGGTTTTAATCAATTAGATCCAGTTCTAGAGCCACCTCTGCCATCTACTTGCTGTGTGACTTTGGCCAAATCTCTTTGCTTCTATGGGTCAAGTCTCTTCATCAGCAAAATATAAGGATTGGATTAGGTGATAACTAAGATTCCTTGCTGCTCTAAACTTCCCCATATCTGTCCTCAGGTACTGTCAGTCCTGTCAGCTAGGGGAACATTTATGCAGCTTCACATTTCTCTCATAATTTTTACTTTCTCATCTAGGTTGTTGCCTTCTGCGGTAGAATCAGCCAGTTGCCCAACCAATAATTCTTCTTTAGTAGCAGAATCCCTGATTTTTTTCAAGATAGCAATGTGTCTGGTCAAAAGGCTACATTTTCCAGCTTTCCTTAAAGGAAGATGCACCCCCTTTCTAGGTCTCACCAATGAGATGTAAGTGGAAGCTGTTGGGTCGGGCTTTGAGGACAGTCCATTTTAGATTCCCCTTTCTTCCTTCCTATTGCCAGGGAGGCAGATATAATGAGTAGAGCTCCAGCAGCAATCTTGGACCACAAGGAGACCTTGAGGATACAGTCCACTTGCTAAGAATGGTGAAGCAGAAAGAAAGAGGAAGCCTGGTTCTTGAATGGCAGTAGAGCCACCATACCAGGCCTGGACTTCCCACCTTCAAACTTCTTTCATGTGGGAGAAAATAAATCTTTATGTATTTAAACTTCTGGTCTTTTGCATTTTCTGCTATACACAGGCAAACTAACCCTCACTGATACTCCTTCTACCTCTTCACTCTTTCTCTAGTCTGTAATTTTTCTCTTAAATTCTAGTGTTAAATTTGCTATGGTCTGCTGGATAAATTGATGACCTGCTGACACCTCAGAATCAATATGTACAATGCTGGATTCATAATCTTCCCTGGAAAATTGTTTCTTTTCTGTTTTCTGTTGTTGTAAATGGCAACACACACCACTTTTCCCGTTACTAGCGCTCAATGAAAATGTTATCTTTCATTCCTCTTATTCAATCAGTTACCAAGTCTTATATAGTCTTCATTCATTGATTTAACACTTTGAGAGCATATTATCTCAAGTGATGATTGGTGCTGGGGGTGCCTGTGTGAGCAAAACAGACATTTATCAGTTCTCATGAAGCTTACAATCAACAGCAGGCATTTATCTCTTCTCATAAATCTTACAATCTACATATGTTCTTAGCAGCCATGGAGTTGGTCCCCAGCTGATGGTGACCCCATGCACAATGGAACAAAACACTGCCTGATTTTATGCCATCCCCATGATTTGTTGTGGATCGGAGCATTGTAATCCATAGGATTTTCATTGGCTAATTTTTGGAAGTAGATCACTAGGCTTTTCTTCCTAGTCTGTCTTAATCTAGAAATTCTGCTGAATCTTGTTCAGCATCACAGCAACATGCAAGCCTCAACCGATACACAGGTGGTGACTGCCCATGAGGTGCTTTAGCCAGGAATAGAACCTGGGTCTCCCTCATGGAAGGCAAAAATTCTACTACTGAACCATCAATACCCCTACAGTCAAGAGAAGCATTAGTTAAATAACCACACAAATGTAAAATTGCAACTGTGACAGATGCTACAAAGAAACAGTACTGAGAACATGCAACGGGGTCAGGGAAGGCTTGGAGGAGAAGGTAACAATGAACTGAAACCTGCGGTGAATGGGACTAACTTGGCAAAGAGTAGGCAGATATGTTGCGTGGCAGAGTCGAATATCCTGCAGAGGAAGCGGCATGTGAGAAGGCCCGAGGAAGGAAGGGGCACTGTATATTCCAGGAATGGTCAGAAAGCTATTGGCTGAAGCACGAATTGTCACGAGGGATCCAAGAGGCAAAGGAAAGGTGCAGAATGGGTAAGGGACTTTGAGCTTCATCTTCAAATTGATGGGAAGCGAGGTCGGCAGTTTGAACTTTCCAGCTGCTATGCAGGAGAGAAGACCTGGTGATCTGCTCCTTTAAACGTTTCAGCCTAGGCAACCTTATGGGGCAGTTCTACTGTGTCTTATAGGGTCACTATGAGTCAAAATTGACAGGATGATACAACAACAATGTGGCGAAGGGAGGTTAGGCAGTGACAATCAATCATATTTGCAGTGTCCTTCCCGTTTCTTTCCTCCTTCTGATTCCCTCTGCTGCTACGCTCTTTCCCTGTCAGTGGCTTTTCTTCCTAAAACCTGTCCTACTCGTACTGAGAATCATTCTTACAACTCCCAGCATTCATCATTTTGCTCCCATTCTCAGAAGTTGCCAGAAGCTCACCACTTCCTAACAAATTAAATCCAACCTTCCACCCAGAATTCAGCAAGACCCTAATCTTCCTGTGCAACATTCCTCTCCTGCTACTCTCCCTCACGAACGCTCTGTGCTCTGTGCTGTGCTTTCCCGTCTCCAGGTCTTTCCTCCTGCTGTTCCCTCAGGCTCTTGTGACATTTTCTTGAATAAGCACTTGTCAAAATCTTCTGTCTTTGAAGACCCAACTCAAACTCTGCTCTCTCCCTGAGAGTTTGCCTGCTTTCCCAACCCAAAGTCATCCTTCCTCCCCCCAGGTCTCTGAGCACTGTTTCTGCTCCTCATGGGGAACTTGTAGCTCTCTGCGTTTGAGCACAAATCTTAATCTTCCAAAACAGCTTTTTAAGGGGAGGATCCTGGCTTCCTTTTGGCACCTCCACAGGGCCAGCTGTGCCCTTCTTACACAGGGACTCAGTAAATGTTGATTGAAGGAACAAATTAATGATACTCAAATAAATGGACGGGATAGTATCCAAGGTGACTCTTCGCACAATTCCATTGTAGTCAATGTAGATGGCACATCTGCAAGGTGACCCTGGTAGCATGTGGGCTGATTTTGGAAACAGACTGCCTGGGTTCAAATCCCAGCCCCACTACATACTACCTGTGTGATCATGAGCAATTACTTTCTCTCTCTCTGCCCTAGTTTCCTCATCTGTAAATTAGGAACCTACTTGGGAAGTCAAGTGAAGTCATTCACATGAACCACCTAGAAAAGTGCATATGACTCAGTAAGCACTCAGTAAAAGTCTTTGTTAGTATTCTCTCCTTCCCACTTCAGATGACTCTCATTGTGTGAGAACACCTGAGACCCAATGACCTTCAAAATGGCGCCTAGGTTCAGAGTCCTGGGCAGCATGATTTCCTACCAGCTGTTCAGCAGGGGCGCCTCCTAGCAACTCTTTATCTTAACAAATGAGCCTGTCAGGTCCTTGTCTTCTTCCACAGATTCCAGGTTTGTGGCTGCTTCAGCTACTGGACTGCGAACTCCTTAAGGGCAGTGACCATAATAGTAACAACCAGCACTTACATAGTTCTTTTTTTTTATATTGAATCGTGGTTGTTTTTGTGTGTGTGTGTACTTTAGTCGAAAGTTTACAGAGCAAATTAGTTTCTCTTTAAACAAATAGTACACATTTTATTTTGTGACATTGGTTGTCAACCTCACGACATGTCAATACTCTCCCCTTCTCCACCTTGGGTTCCCCATTATCAGCTTTCTTATCCCTTCCCGCCTTTTAGTCCTTGCCCCTAGATTGGTGTGCCCATTTAGTCTCATTTTGTTTTAAGGGCCTGTCTAATGTTTGGCGGAAGGGTGAACCTCAGGAGTCACTTCAGTACTGAGTCAAAAGGGTATCCGGGTGCCATATTTTCGGGGTGCACTTATATAATTTTTATCACACACTAGGCACTCAGCGTTCACAGCCTTCACATGTATTAACCTACGTAATTTTTCCAAAAATCCTACAAGGGAACTGGGGCACAGAAAGGTTAGGTAACCTGCCCAGAGTTACACAGCCAGGATTTAAACACAGACAGTCTGGTTCCAGGGGCCATAAGCTTTTCTATGCTAACCTGACTCCCTTCTGTATCTTTAGCACCTGGCACATAGTAGGCACTCAATAAATGTTAGCTGAGTGAATGGATCCCAGTGGCATCTTCAGGGAAGCCTTCTAGTATTTTCTCTGTTCAGGATTTCTGACTGGCTTCCTCTTGCACTGACCCTTCTAAGCCTTCTCAAAATAGATGCTAAGTGCTCCTGCTCTTTTCAGGAAACCATGCATGCCTCCCCTGGGCTGCTGGCAGAAGTCGTCCTGTGTAGACCCCATACCATGGTCCACTACCGCTGCTCTGCTCACTTTCTCCTTCTTAGAGCTAAGCAAGACTCCAAAACACTCCTAAAAACAGAAATTGCTTTGCTAGGCTGGTAAAATTCAGAATTATTATTATTTTTTGTTTTGACTAGCCTTTATTTGCAATAATTTTTTTAATTTATGAAAGACGTATGTGGTAATTATAGAAACTTTGTCAACTACAGAAGTGCACAAGGAAGAGAATTTAAAATGGAGGCTATTTTGCTCTTTATTCAAACTGCTCTTTAATGCTAAATGATCCTTACAGTAAAAAAATGAAAAGTACTCATGTGATTAGACATGATTCCTCTTCCTCATTTCCTCTCGGGCATTATAGGGAGAAAAAAGTCTTTCCAGTTCTGTCTTGTTCCCCATTCAGCTTCTCAGAGTCTGAACAACCACCCTCATATCCTCCTCTCCTGTCAAGAATGGTGCATTGAGCCACAAGGTAAATACAGAGGCCCAGAAACTGTCCTGATTCTCCCATAGTCCTCCAAAGGAAATGGACAAAGTGTGCCCAAACTCAGCCTGGGTTACAAGAATCCATGTAGAAAAAACTACAGTCCACACTATGAAGCAAGTCTTTGAAGACCTTCCTACCTCCCCTTTCAGAATCCTTTCTCCTTTCTACAAAAAATGATCATGGTTACACACATCCAAATATATTCGTTCAGCTTTGCAAATACGTTTCAAAAGACATCTATGTCTTATGTCAAGAATAGGAGAACTAAAATTAGAATTTTTCTGTGTTTTGGTTCTTAATATTTCTACCTTGGTTAATGGAAGTTTACCCACCCTAACCTTTAAAAAATACATTACAAAGATAATACATTTTTTAACTGTAGAACATTTGGAAAATATTAGAAATGCACAAAGAAGAAAATGAAAAGCACCAGTAAATCCACCACTCAGAGAACCTGTCCTGTCCTGGAGTTCTGACTCTGGATGTGAGTAAGGAAGTGGGACAGGGCATGTGTGCCAGTGGGTGTGTGTGCTTTGCTCATCCTGAATGCCCAGCATTTGTTCACGGCACTCTGACTCTCTTTAGAAACTGCTTCTGCCTGCATCCTCCCCTCCAACCAATCAACCAACCAACCAACCAACCAATCAACCATGTGTACAACACACACACACAGACACATACACGCACACACACTTCAGCCTGTGGTATTTGAGGGAAATGTCAGTCCCAGTACCTGACACCCATTTTCACAGGGTTAGGCATAAAACCCAGACAGCCTAATCAGATTTCTTCCAGGAGATTTCTCTTAATTGCATCCAAGGCAAGAGATTTCCTTCTACTCTGGTGGTAAACATGGGAGGATGGCATCCTTGGAGTTACCAGCTGTGCAGGGTGCAATGGTCAGCAGTCTGCGGAAAATCGGTCTTCAAGACTGAAAGGAAGGCAAAGACTGGAGAATCCTTACTGTGTTGAATCGCTGGTCTGGTTGTCCCTTGTTCCAGTTGTACCTGGTTCTGGTTGTCCCTAGGATCAACAACTTTCTGTCCTTTCCCAGTTTAGTTATTTGAGCTGATAAGTTTCCTTTTCGTCTGGGCTAGTCTGAGTTGGATATTTCCTCACCGGAACCAAGAGTCATGTCTAAACAAACACAACAACATTACATTTAAGGCGAGAAAGTTAGGAGAAGTGTATTTATTTAGGATAACTTTTTTATTTATTCAAAGGAAAGGGTTGGGCTTTGCCCTGTCCAAACCTCCTGCCACCTGTTCTGCATGTGGCCAGAGATTTAGGAGGTGCTGCCCCTCCCACAGGAAGTGACCCTGTTAGTTCCTGCCATTCTTATAGCTTTGGGAGGAGTTGGAATATGTCCCCCAATTCTGTGGGGGCATGGATCCTAGCTTAGGATCTGCCTCAGGATCATGAAGTCTCTCTGGAGCTGTTTCCCAACTTAATAGGCAGGATGGACACTCTGAAAAAGGAAAGGTATTTTGTAATTTAGTGTCCTTTCCACCCTTCCACCTGCAGGCCAGTTGACTACCATTCACTGTACATCCAGTGGCCAAAAAGGCAAACTTCGGCTAGCTCAGCTCCATTTTGGCAGTCACCCAGGACCCTCCTGACCTCACTCCTGTCCAGTCCACTTTTGTCTAACTCCTGCCTCCATCCTGTTTTCCAGTGTTTGTTCCCTCACCTGCCACTTTGGTCTTAACAACTAATCTTGGTTTCTCCTGTTTAACCAGAGAACTCTTTAGGAACTGTGTCTCACACTGCCCCCCACCCTTTTTGTTTTCCCTGCTCATGCTCCACCCTCTTCAAGGCACAAATCCTGACTTTAATTCATATGACTGCTTCCCAGATATGCCCACACTAGCTCCCTTAAGACAGAGGGTTGAACAGTATGACAATTCTTCAATGGGGGGGTCCATTTGAAATGGAACAAAGGATGGATTATGAACAGAAAGTCCTAGTCACACCAAGTAAAGGGTAGCAAGCAACAAGATGGAGGTGTTTCTGTTCCATAAGGTGAGAAATACATGGGTCTCAGAGTCTACTATCTTGCCCCATTAACTAGCTTGGTTGGCTTCATCTACATTCAGCGCTGGCTGGGGAACACCTGAAGAATTTACAGTAACTCTTCTTGCTGCCCATAGCAGAAACCATTATTATCTTGTGGCTTGTATCATTATCTAAATTGGATTATGTCCTCTTTTTCTGAATCAAATTTATATTTCTTTTCTTCAAGGACCGTCCTGAGGGCAAAGAAGAGAAGCCCAGAGTTGAAGGCAGAAAGAGCAGCTGTGAGGGTTTTAATGATCCACTGGGCTCCTTCCCCAATATTCCTTTAACCTTCCAAATTAGAGGCCACTTTATCTCCGCCACCTCTAATTGCTTGTTAGTTTAATTATAAACTGTTCTCCACCTCCTTCCAGAATGCATTTAGGTAGCTAAAAATAAAACACACATACAATAGGATAATTTAAAATAAAGATAAAAAATGATATCAGGATCCATTAGATAGAAGGTGGTGAAAACAACTGAACCAGGAAATTTGGGAGAGAATAGGGAAATTCTACATTTAGGTTTTGCTCTCCCTGATGATCAAGACTGATTAGGTACTTAAGTAAGGGTGATACAATGACTCTTTGCTCAGTAGCTGATCAGTTTTTCCATATTTATTGAGCACCCACCAGTGCCAAGCACTGTTCAGAATACAGAGATGAGTAGGATTTGATCACTGTCTTCAAGGTGCTCACAATCTAATCTGGTCCCATTTTAGCCTTACATTCTGTAGAGTAGTCATCAATTTCCGTGTGTCTGACCCAGCCACAGCAATTCTGTGTCATGCTGCCATGGCTTATGCATCATGTAGTGGGTGAAACCAGCTCTACTGCCTACCACAGGTTATTGGACCAGAAATATATGTCCAAGCCAAAGACAGCCACAAAAGAACATGCACTGGACTCAAGGGAGGTCAAATATCCAAGAGGTAACATTGGCATGAGATCACCTAATAAAGTTCCTCCATCTTGCATGAGGACACACCATTTTTGGCAGATCGTTTTCCAAAGGTGGTCACAACAAATCTTCCATCCTACTTGCTTTATTCACACCTTGACAGTCTTGCCATTGAATGCTGGGGTTTGTGTCCCCTCTCCCCTTGAACCTGGGTAGACTTTGTGACTGCCTTGACCAATAGAGTATGGTAGATGTGTTGCAATGTGACTTCTGAGTCCAGGTTATAAAAATACTCTGTATTTCTACTTTGTTCCCTTGGGACACTTGGTCTTGGAACCCAACGACCATGCTGTTAGGAAGCCCAAGAAGTCCATGGAAAGGCCCACATGAATAGGAATGAAGGCCCCTGACCCACAGTCCTGGCTGAGCTCTGACCCAACAGCCAGCACCAACTTGCCAGCATATGAGTGAGCCATCCTGAAAGTAGACTGAGCCCAAATGAAGCTGTTCAGCTGATGCTATGTGGAGCAGAGATGAACCATTCCTGCTGAGCCATACTCGAATTGCACTCATGGGCAAAATAAATGAGTGTTGTTGTTTTAAGCTACTAAATTTTGAGGTGGTTTGTTAGGCAGTAATAGATGACTGGAACACCAATCCAATCATATTTTCTCTCTTGGGAAGCATGAATGTTGGTACACCCAGAGGTGGGGCACTTGAACTCAGGCTAAATCCCAAACAACGCTGATTTTCCTCTTCTACACAAGTCCTATGTACACACTAGATTTTGGTGTGCTGAAAACCAGATTAGCTATGGCTGTTAAAGAGGTGATATTTCAGGCTGTTTGAAATTATGTCAGATTCTAGCACTGAATGCCTGTTTCTCAGAGTATCTGGGTATGCCTGTCCATTGCAACTTTAAAGAGTACAACTAATACCTTGTTATCTCAGCTCTAGTAAGTAGGCATTTTATTTTTTTCTCCTGGTGGCCAAACCCTTAATATTATGTAGGTCAAGAAACTAGGTTCTTTCCTTATCACCTCTCTTCCAAGCCCTGGCTTTTTTTCTTACCATGGGATAGATACCATTTCTTCTGGACTTGGAGTCCTGCCTTCGTTGCCGTCCCACAGTCACTGCTACTTCTGATCTCAGGCTGTGCCCACCTTCAGGCCCCTTGACAATGATTGAAACCTTCATAAACATTTTCCTATTGCTTATTACTGGCCAGTGTAGTACAGTGGTTAAAAGCCTGTGCTTTGGAGTTGTAGAGACATGGAGCAAGTTATTAAGTTCTCTAAAACTACCTCATAAATATATTATGAGGATTAAAATGAGATGCTAAATGCTAAATGCTTAGCATCTTGTGGCCAAGGTTGCTACTTCATCAGATGCCCAATATTCTTTCACCACTTTGTCCTTCACAACAGAACCCCTTCTTGTTGGATGTGACAGTGTACCCAACCATCTCCCTGCAGCCTTGCACATGGGATGGCCAAAGAGAGGTAGTCAGAGCTCTGTCGTTGGATTGGCAGGAAGACTCCTTAAAAGTGGCTGACCTAGTTGGAAGACTCACCCTCATGCTATTCCCCTCTCTCTCTCCTTCTTCTTCTTGTGAATATCATGGCTGGAGCTACGGCAACCACTTGGATCATGTGGTGACCCTGAGGATGGGAGCCTTGTGCTAATGAAGGTAGGGGAAGTTGGAAGGAACATAGTCTCAGATGATCATAGAGCCACCATACCAGCCCTAGACTGCTTACGTCTCTATGTGTTAGGGAAAAAACAAAAACTTGTTTAAATCAACTTTATTCTGTGTCTCTAATACTAGAGGTGAAATTAATTCCTAAGTGATACACATACCAAGTGCTAGTCAAGATTATTGTTTTCTCTTAGCATCATTTCTCTAACTCTGTGGGACTATCCATGCCATCTCCAGGCTAACCATCCCATCACTAACTAAGTTCTGGTTAAAGTAGGAAAAAAACAAACCCTGCAGCAGACTGTAGGGATATATGGATGCCATGTTGACCAGGTTTTCCTTTAGCTGGGCCCTTCAGGAGGAACATCCTGGCTGTTGTTTGTCGATGTGCTAACTGGTGCAAGAACACATCCTTATTCAAGGAAGTCTGAATATTATGTTACGAATCTGCCTTTCAGCCTTGCACTCACTGTTAAAATGTCAGGGTGTAGAAGCTGACATTAACATTAAAGGCATGGAGAGAAGTGAGTAATCAGGAAAAAGATGGTTTTATATCTAAGATTTTCTCATTTTTAATAAAAATTTTTTTTCATTACATTCCCAAAGACAATTAAAATTCCATTCTTCAATTTAAAAATGTTTTGTAAGGAACAAAAGAGACAAGAATATGTAATAGTATCTTTTAGATATACAAAAAAATCCAATTAATTTTCAGGCTAGACAATCATGTAGAAAGCAGGTTCAATTCTATAAGAACTCTTTGAATAGGGTATTGTTTCATTTATTTAAAGAGGTATATGGATCAAAAGAGTACATTTATAAAGGTAACAGTTCTTCTCTTTCATATTCACAGAAATTAAGTTAAAAGGATTTTCCTTTGGAAGGAAGCATATCTCACTCTTTTACTCTCAGTAAAAAACATTTTAGTAAACAATTACCTTGCCTTCAAATAAACATTTATTCTAAATATTGACATACATTAATTACATAGAAGGTAGTGTAGGAGATATTCTTTCCTCCTATCTTATAGTGCTTTACTTTTCAATGAAATTTAGAAATGCTTTTCAATCTATCACTGCTAAAAGAGTAACTTAGCGTACAAACATTTATGTACTTATTTCTATCAAAACATGTGGCTGAGAATAATTTATACATATATGTACATGTATACCTGACATTTATAAAGCTATAAGTAACCAAGGAAAATTCTGTTATATATATTATTCTCTGCAAATAGCGTAGGAGAAAAAATTTTAAATCTTCAATCAGTCTTAAAAGTTTTATAGTTTTACAAATCAGTTCTAATCAGTAGCAATGGGACCATTTTTTATGAGGCTTACAAGGCATAATTTAAAATTCAGGGGATTAATAGGACATCTAATGATCTTACTAACCTCCTGAGGAAATATTTACATTACTTGTAAAATGAAAGCACATCGAAGACAATATTTTTTATTGTTTTCACTTAACTTTAAATACAAAATACACACATATTAAGTTACTAGTGGTCTACCAGATTGCTTTTTAACTTTTTGAATAACTACAATCCCTGCTCTTTCTGAAAGCTGGCATTTATTAAACATGCAGAGTTTTCACATGTTCCTGATGTTATTTACAACCCAAGGGTTTCAGCTAAATCAGAGTAATGCAATGATGACTCTCAACTGATGTTTACACTGGAAAAACGTGGCTTTCTGTGTGCAGTACCTACATGTCATCCATTAGTCCTTTCCATGCAGACCCAAGAAATAAAGTGTGAAGAATATGCTTTTTGTAAAAAGTCCAATCACTTATTTACAAAGTACCAAAGGCCAATGGTGATAGATAATGTGATGTAAACTCGGAAGTATGACTAACTGAAACTTCTGTACCTGAATTTCAATTTTGAAAAACATCTGTGTGCCTTTGACTATCTTAAAGAGTTTCTACATTGTACTTCTAATCTTGTAATTGCACTGAAATTGAAATCTTCATATTATTTTTATCACTTTGGTTTAGAAATTTAATTTCTTAAAAGATCATTTCATAAAGAGATCAAAGCATCTATAGAGTTGAACATGACATGTTATTTAGAAAAGGTAATAGGGTGGAAATAAAAAACCAGTATCTGCAAATGCCCACCACCACCAGAACTAAGAGGAAAAGAAAACTGTGGCTCCAGAGGAGATAGTATCAAGGCAATGCCAAAGAGCTGCTTAAAAAAAGAAATAGTTCAGGCAATTAGTTATTTGGGTTAGGCAATTATTAATAACCAATTTGATTCCACTTCACACTAATGTATAGTGACTCTTCTAGTTATTGTAACATCACGGAAATGCAGTCTATGAGGGAAAGCTCCTCTAGACTGTCTTTTGTAGACATGAAATACAAACTCCAGAATTTATCCTGAGTGTCTTCTGAGTATGAAAAAGTCCCATGTGTTAAATTCAGTATAAAAGTTAGATGTTTCCCCCACAATAAGGACTTTAGCAGTAGATTCTCAGTGTGAAGCCTTATCTTATCCCTCCACTACATCCAGGATTTGTATTAACTCTGACAGAAGTTGAAACTAAAGTCTACGTTTTATGTTTATTCACCATAACGCTTCCTCCAGAGATGGCGGGAATTGATAGTTTAAACAACGAAAATAAAAGAACAGACAAAAGCACTTTTTAAAGCATCCATCCACATTGCTGGAGTTATAGGGCCATGAGCAGCAGCATCTGTCACCCCATGGATATCAAGGCTGATCCATGCTAGTTCCCCATAGCTGTGTGTATCCATTTGGGTAACAACAATCTTCCCTGAGAGAGGAGTCACATTATTGGGTTATGAGTAACACATCAGTACTTTTATATATTTATTAAAACAAGTTTCCTGAGAAGTTCTACTAGACATGTTGGTAGCCTACCGTAGTTTGCTTAAAATGTACAAAAGTGCAATGAAACATACATATCTTTAAAATAGTCTAAAACCAGATTTTGTTCTGATTGGCTACCCAATTAGAGCAAATTGATGAGATTTTCACTGACAATAATCTGAAACATAATATTAAGTTTTGGCTTAAAAGCAATTCTTGAAATTGTCATAAATACATGACCAATACAGACTGAGTCGCTATCAGTCGGCATCCACTCCATGGCAATGGGTTTTGTTTTTTATATATTGAATAGCAGTAAAAAGATACAGGGTGCTGGAGTTCATCTTTCACTGTTTTGACCCATACTAAATTTATATATTTTGCCAGAATAAACTATCTTTTAAAAAATGTTCTTCTACTGTACAATTACAGAAGTTAGCGTGTTGCTCAGATACAAACTCAATGACATGCTGGTGAAGTTTACTTCTTCTGGGATTCGAAGTTATTTTAAAAACTGAATGAGAATATTTTTATTGTATCACAAAATTCTGCTTAATCAAAATAGGATTCTAGGAACCCTTATACTTCTCTGAACTTTAAAAGTTCATTATTTAACAGGGTGGGATCAAGCTGTAAAGGCCTAAGTGGTCAGCAAAGATCTTAGGGACTCAGAGGGAGGAAGAAGCAAACTGAGACTCTCTGAGAATCAAAACATGGACAGGAAACAAACTTAAAGTAACAAACATAGGCAGAAAAATAGACGCGGGATTTTGGCATAAATTTCTGAGTCACTGTGGACCACAAGCTGAGTATGAGTATGGAAAACAGCAGTGAAAATACAAATGCCATAGTAGAATGTGCTCATGAGAGTATGACAATCTACAGACACGCTATAGCATGAAGGCTGTCTTCAGCTAAAGCTTTATGCAGTCCCAGGATAACATGATAACAGTGATTGAGCCTTAAACAGAAACCAGATATTTGTAATACTCCGCTGTGTGGAAAGACCTTGCTGGCCTGGAACACTGCCTTTAAATTATCAGCGTAGTTCTGAAGACAAGTATTTGTTAAACCAAAAAAACCAAACCCATTGCCAAGGACAGAGTAGAACTGACCCATAGGGTTTCCAAGGCTATAATCTTTACTGAAGCAGACTGCCACATCTTTCTCCCACAGAGCAGCTGTTGGGTTTGAACCACAGACCTTCTGGTTAGCAGCCAAGCACTTAACCACTTTACCATTCGGGTTCCTTGTTAAAGGAATTCTAAACAGTGGGGGGAAACGTAGCTTTTGTTATGCATTAAGGCAGTCTTTCAAACACAAGACCCAAAATTCAGCAGCAAATGTTCGGCTAACCTCATCTCCTTCATTTACATGTGGATAGTAAGATAGATAAAATTTTCATTCTTTATTGCTCTCCCGGAATAAAATGTCGGTTGTCCCAGAACAGCTGAGGACTCCCAATTTGCTAGACTGCTTTAAAGGCCAGGATTAGAAAATTAAGATTTAAATGGAGATTGATTTTTGGTGAGTGGAGTGATGGATGGGCCCTTCTGTATTTTGCGCCATGGCTTCCAGCTCAAAGAGGTCAGCAGACATCACGTAGGATGATGTCGCTCTGAGGGGCAGATGGGGACCTCCTGAGCGCCGTGCTGGGGAGGACACTGAGCCCTGTCCCAGCTTGAAGGGAAGAACACTGAGTGCGATGAATAATATCTGCCACAGCACAGGTATTTCCTACTCCTGTTTTGTTTGTTTTAAACTTTGAAGATCTCAGAGACATAGACAGGCTGACAGATGACCCCACCTGCATACTCCCCACCCACATAGCACATGCAAGGGAGGTGGGCGAGAACAAGCATGAGCGTGGGGAAATGTTAACAAGTAGAGGAAATTTTAGCTGAGAAGGAAAACATTTGCTTTTTCATGGAAGATTCCTAGTTCTTCCAAGAAGTCTCCAAGGGTAGCAGGGCTTGGTCAAGGTCAGGGTTCATAGTCCCCCAACAACCTTGCATCATGGCTGAGGATTCTCACGCTGCTTCTTCTTGGCAGAGAGAAGTGAGTCTACCCATCCTTAGGTGTTGTATACACTGAAATACTAGCTGTATTTGGAGTCTTTTCCATGACTTAACTCTCCTTGAGAAAAGTTCTTGCGGAATGTGGTTTATCTATCACAGGACTTGAACAATCAAAAGAACTTATCCAAAGCTAGTTATGTAACGAGGTGACACAGAAGGAAACCATAGATTAAACACAGTTTCCTGATTTATACTGTAAGGAATGAAGCAGGAAGGTAACAAGGGCTTGGAGCAAATGGCTGATTGAGTACAGCTAGCCGTTGGCTACGAGGAAGGAATGCACACTGATTAGAAGTGAATGCATCTTATGACTCCTTCTCCACCCTCAGAGGCAGCGGTGGATGTCAGCCAGGCCTTTTCCTAGTACTTCTGAGTCCCTCCAAGTACAGGTGATGCCATCATCATGAAGAGTGGGTGTTGGAAGAAATAGCAAAAGGCTCCTGTGTCTATGTTGATTTGAAATTAAATTAGTATCCTCTTCATCCTCTGTTGGCAGGTCTAGAACGCTCCCTCAGGGGCTGCTTCTCTTGGAAAACATTAGCATCATTCAGCTTTAGGATTCATTGTCACTGTGAAAACAGAACAACAGTATGTATTTCCAAGAAGCTATTGAGAGCGGGTCACTCCACTATGGAGGTGACTCAAGAGAACATAAACAGTCAGGAAGCCAGCAGTGTCCAGTACACAATTTCAGAAACAAAGGTCAATTGGATTTTGTATTTGATCCCTGAAGCAGAAATCCACGAAAGCCAAGGAAGAATCCCAAGCTCCTGCCCTGATCTCTCTCCCAGAGCTGACGTGGAGAGAACCAGATGGAGCTGGGGGTTCCCTCCTTTAATTAAATCGAATCCCATTCTCTATGAATAGATGCCACATTGCCATTTCCACCCCCTTTTAAAAAACTCCATGTGTTGTTTTCCACCAGGAGTTTGTGGTCCAGATGCTGTCAATAGCCCATTTTGTTTACACCCACAAAGGATCTGGAGGTGCCTTCTCACTGTCGTTTAGAATTCAATCATCGGCATCTAGAGGTGTGAGCAGACATAACTGTGGGCGTGGTATTTGAACATGACAGTGCTGTTGGCTAATTGGTGCTTTTGTTTCTAACTTAGATATCTCTGCCAAGTATCTGGCTCTGCAGTTTTTCCAGTGGGACCTTACCTCTGCCTGTGTCTCCCTGGAAAGCAGGATATCCTACCCTTACTCCTGCTTCTTTTCTTAGTTCTGTGCCTCCTTCCTTTAGCTTCTGGAGTCTCTGGGTGGTGCAGACGGCTAACGCGCTTGGCTGCTAACCAAAAGATTGGTGGTTGGAACCAACCCAGAGGCACCTAGGAAGAAAGGTCTGGCAACCAACTTTTGAAAAATCAGCCATTGAAAACCCTATGGAGTACAGTTCTACTCTGACACATATGAGGTCATCATGAGTCAAAACTGACTCAATAGCAACTGATGCTGGTCATTTAACTTCTAGTCTGTCTCTACTTGAAGTGACCTCTGTATACAAAGAAGTGCTTACATGATAGCAATCACCAAGCCCTGGTATCTCCTTAGCTCATAGGTGTGTATAGTCTGCATATTCTTCTCACTCTTACCTTGGTGCTCTCCTGCAATTATTTAGACACCACGTGTTTCCAAAAAGAATTTTAAAGGAAGCAATATATATATTGTTTTTACATATATATACACACGTGTGTGTGTGTATAAAGAAACTCATGGTGACTCCATGTGTTTCTGAGTGCTCCATAGGGTTTTCAATGGCTGTGACTTTTCAGATGTAGATCTCCAGGCCTTTCTTCCAAGGTGCCTCTGGGTGGGTTCAAAACTCCAACTTTTTTAATAGTAGCCAAGCACTTAACTGTTTGTGCCACCCAGGGTTATATGTGTGTGTATATATATATATACACACACATACACGTATATATGCATGAAAGGAGGGAGGGGGCATCGTGTGTGAGTGTTTGTGTGCATGTTTTCATTTGTGTTCTGAAGATGGGGGTGGGGGAGATACGGAAGAAAGATCAATGGGAAAGGAGGAGAAGGGCAGAATTTTATCTGAGGCAGAAAAGTGAACAAACGGACAACCTCTTTAGCAAAACTTATTTAAAATGGAAACCTAATCGAAAATTAAGAAATTCTATCTGAAGAGTAGATACACACTACAAGTCCTTTCACTTAAACCACCCTGTACAACTCTTAAACTGCACGAGAAGGTTTCTTTTCTTGGAAATTGGGTGGTAGCAAGATAATATTTCTAAGATCCAGAAGTTCATCTCTGTGGAACATAAATGTCTGAATTACATGTTTTCCCTTTGTGGCCTTATCTTGAAATTTCAGCCACTAAGCGGGGTATAAGACAAAGCTGAATAGCACTGGGCACAAGCCCTCTTTTGTCCTCAACAGTGATCTATATCCAGCTGCTATCATAGAAGTGATTTAAAAAATTATTATAAAACCAATTTGTATTCATCACTGAAAAACAGAAAATACAAATAAGCAAAACAAAAATAGCAATAATCTCAATGCTGCTAAAATTTTTGTATTTATCCTTCCAAATTTGTTTCTGTGATATATATATATATATATATATATATATGTATTCTTTTTGTACAAAAATGGGATCGTATTATGCATATAGTTCTACATTCTGTAATCTGTTTTTCTCATTTATATATCTTTCCTTGCTCATAGATACATAATATAATTTTAGTGGCTACATAGCATTTCACTGTCTCACCATATCAAAAAAAATCTTTTTTAGCCAATCCCTTATCATTATACATTGAGGCTATTTCCTATTTTTAACTTTTCTTTATTATAAACATTGCTGTACATTCGCACACTTCCACTTGTTACCTTTGCATACATCTCTAGAAGACAAATTGTTAGGTCCAAGTGTATGCAATTTTAAAGCTTTTAACAGCCCATTGCCAAATTTCCTCCCTTCCCGGAAATTTTGTACAATTAATTGTCTCCCAAATCTTTCCTCTTAGAGAAATATCCTTTTACCCACCCTCTCCCACACCGGGTATTATTATTTTCATTTTTTTGCAAATCCAGTGGTGAAAATGGCATCACATTTACCTTTACTCTTTGATTACTAAGAAGAATGAACATTTTTTTTCAAAGCTTTATTGGTCATTTTAATTTCTTCTTTTGCCGAGCTGCTTATTGATACTCTTTGCTCATATTTAAAATAGAGAAATTATCTTTATTGGTTTGAATATTAAGAATAATAACTTTTTGTTCATCTTATACACTGAAAATATTTCCCCCTAGTTTTCTTTCTAATTTCATTTCTTGCGTTTTTTGAACTACAGAAATTTTGAGTTTTTAATGTGGTTACACTATCTTTTTCTGGTATGGTTTCTAACTTGGATGTCATGTTTTCAAACTCTTTCCCACCTTAAAGTTACATAATATTTACCATTATGTCTTTTAACTTTTTAATGATTTCTTTCTCTTTCTTTTTTAACATTTAAACTTTTCTGGAGTCTGTTTTAGAATAAAGTGTACAGACCTAAACTTTTCCCACAAACGTTAGCCAGTTGTTCTAAAACTACTTACTGAATAATCCATTTACTGTGAAATGCTACTTTTATATTAAATGTTTATATATACTTGGGGCCGTTTCTGGATTTTCTATTTCATTAATAATTCATATTTGGTTCCAGGCATATACTGTTTTATTATTGACTGGGCACATTTCCTGCCAACCTCCTTCTCCTCATCTCATGGTTGCCCTCATTCCTCCTTTTAGAATTGTTCTGGCTATTTGTGTAGTTATTCTTCCAGATGAACTATGCATTGGGTTTTTGAGATGCTGGTTTGAATTAAAATCAGAATGTTCATAGTCTTGAATCTGTCATAAAGGAACAGAGTATGTCTCTCCATTTGTTCAAATCTTTTATGTACCTCAATAAAAATTTGAATATTTTCTTTTTCTATTTTCCCCTGCCTTTGTTGTTGTTGCTGCTGTTAAGTTTTTCCCTGGGTGTCTCATAGTTTGCATTGCTTTTATGACAGTACTAGTGTTGGTATGGGGCCCTGGTGGCAAAGTGGTTAAGAGCTCTGCTGCTAACCAGAAGGTCAGGAGTTCGAATCCACCAGCCACTCCTTAGAAACCCTGTGGGGCAGTTCTACTCTGTCCTACAAGGTCACTATGAGTCGGAATCGACTCAATGGCAACAGGTTTGGTTTGGTTTGGTTTGAGTATAGGAGCCTGGGTGGAGAAAGCAGTTTGCATTTGGCTGCTAAGCCAACGGTTGGTGGTTTGTACCCACCCAGCAGCTCCACAAAGAAAGGCCTGGCTAATGCTTCTGTAAAGATTATAGCCAAGAAAACGTTATAGAGCAGTTCTACTCTGTAACACACGGGTCGCCATGAGTCGGAGGGTCGATTCCACCGCAACTAACAATGACAATGTTGGTATAGGTCCCAGGTGGCAAAAAGAGCTTGCGCTATCCTAAAGGTTGATGGTTCTAACCCACCCAGCAGCTCCATGGAAGAAAGGCCTGGTGATTTGCCTTCATAAAGATTATGGCCAAGAAAACTGTATGAAGCAGTTCTACTCTGTAACACACAGGGTCATCATGAGTCAGAACAGACAGTAATGGGTTTGGTTTTTATTATTATTATGTTTTTGGTTTGTGTTGGTATGTGCTAGCAAATGGCCATTTTAGCACAGTAGATAAGAACGCAGGGTTAGACGGCTGGAGTTTGAATCACGGCTCCGCTGCTTCTATGTTGTGTGACCTTGGGAATGTTAGCCTTTCTTAGCCTAAGTTTTCTTGTCTCATCTGTAAAACATGCATAATAATATCATGTACCTCACAGGGTTGTTGTAAAGAATAAATGAGAAACTTCAGGTAAAGCACATGCTACACACCCAGCATATAGACACATCAATGAATGTTAAAAAACCAGTTGCTGGTCAATTCCAACTTACGGCGACCCCATGTGTGTCAGAGTAGAACTATGCTCCATAGGGTTTTCAGTGGCTGATTTTTCAGAAGTAGATCACCAGGCCTTTCTTCCAAGGCAGCTCTGGTTGGACTCGACTTCTAAACGTTCAGGGAGCACCACCCAAGGACTCCTCAAATCACGTTCATTATTCTTACTTGGCAGTAAAATGTTATGCAAGTGTCTGTTGGTAAAACATTGCTTCAGCTATCCAAAAGCTTTAAGAAATCATCTTCCAAAACAAACTTTAAATTTCTAAGGAGAGTGTACTTAAATGTGGTTTTTATAGGACACCCTTCATTTTGAAGGCTATCATGTGACACTGTCCATCAACAAGAATTCCCTTAATTAAAGTGCCAATGAACAGGAGGCGTTCCCGGCATGGTGCTTATTGCTGTAGCTCTGTGCACTGCAAACAATGTGACAAGCACTGGCACAAAAGAGTCAGTCCCAGTGTGGGCACAAGATGCTTCAGCTGGGGAACATCTGATCATTCCTAGAGTGTAGCATCTCCTTCATGCAAATTTTCACTGCTGGTGTGATGGCGATCCAGCTTGGTACCCAACGCGTCAAGTCTATTCCTACTCATGGTGACTCTACGTGTGTTATACAGTAGAACTGTGTTCCACAGGGTTTTTTTGGCTGTAAGCTTTACAGAAGCAGTTTGCTAGACTTTTCTTCCATGGCGTCACAAGGTGGTTTCAAACCACCAACCTTTAGGTTATTGGCTGATCACAAACCACTTGCACCGCCACCCAGGTAACTTTCAGGCCTGGTAGTGAATCAGAAAACTGGGATCCGGCCCCCACCTGGGCCTGGACACATTCTCTTAGGAGCTCATCGCTTTATTTAGTTAGATGTGTTCCCCACTTTCTTTGTGGCTATTCATCATCTCTGCAAAATGATCAAACAAGCCTAGACATTTTTAATGCTGGCAAATCCTAGAGTTCCTGTTAAAAATATCTTGGCAAGCTGCCACAGAATTGCAACAAATAAAATAAGTGATCCTGCTTCAAACCTCTATTTCTCAATGCTAATGCGTGGTTTTCCCAACTTATCTGTGACAGCGACATTAATGAGTAATTTTTCTAGGAGTGTTTTATATAGATATTTTAAGAATGTAGAACCTCTTTCCCACAAGCCTGTATAGTAACAGGCTGACAAACCCTAAATATGAATTGAATTGATTAAAAAGCATCATCTTATTGTTGTTATTTTTAAGAAAAGCATTTGATTAGAATGCTACCAGTTAAATGGGGATAGATGCAACTCCAACTCCAATACCTTGTGTCATGACTGCCCCTTGGTTGCAGTCAGGGTTAGATAAGTCACCTTTGTTCCCTGACCAGTTTCCCTTATAACAATCCCTCTTTATGACCACAGTTAATGTTCCCAGCTCCGAGGATGGCAATAAACCTATGCTAAATCTTTCCTGTGTTATGATGCTCTCTAACTCGATTTTTGGGGTGCAGAGTTCAGCTTAGCACAAACTCACATAACAATTAGATCAAGTGCCCTTTGTCTACATCAATATAATGTCCCATCTCCTTCTGGAAAAACCCCCAGCCTGGGTGGAATTATAGAGGTCACACACCTGGCAAACAGCACCAGGCCTAGAATTAGTCCAGCACATATAGATCACGTCCGCAGTGTAGACATATTCTAGACCACTAGTCAAGCAATGCTGTGGTTTATTATATTTAGTACATCCTTCCTCACCCACCATGCGTACACACATGCGCACGCACACACACACACTTGCGTTGTAACAATATTATTGATGTTTTCATCCTGAAAGATCATAACCCATTACTTTCTATCCAGGAGCCCTGGTGGCACAATGATTAAGTGCTCAGCTGCTAACCGAAAGGTCAGGAGTTCAAACTCACCAGCGGCTCCATGGGAGAAAAGACCTGGTGGTCTGCTCCCCTAAATATTACAGCCTAGGAAACCCTATGGGGCAACTTTACTCTGTCCTAAAGGGGCACTATCAGTTGGAATTGACTCAAGGGCACATAATAACAGCTTTCTGTCTTTCATAATACTTTCCTCAGACTTGGGGTAACTGGTTAGTAGTTAAATCTTACTGACTTGAGATATAATTTTAAGTGATCCTTGAGAGACCAGAGAGGAAAAGACAAAAGACACTCATAAATAAAGAAAACAACTGGAAGTAGACACAGAGATTTACACAAAATTACTATTTTCTTGCAAGTAATAATTACGGTCTTATCAAGGACTACACGGATAATGGGCATATCATTCACCAAATACTTTCGTATATCAGCATCATGGTGCTGCCTTTCTTGCTGCTGAGTATTCTTTTTATTTAATCTATAGTTTCTCTTTTAATCTATGGAATCCCTCTTATTTTAACTAATTAATAAAACGAAAACGGCCATTTTAAAAGCAGCTCTTCTCTAGATTGAGCTTTATCACAAACTAGCATGTGAACCTGGACATCACTTAACCTCTCTGAGTTCCAGGTTTTCTTGGACGGATTATTTCACTTTTAGCTGGTTGTCTTTGGCTGATGTAGACGTGGCCGGGCAATATTAGGTGGTCAGTAAATATCTTTTGAAAGACTACACAGACAATTTTATTTTCTCAAAAAAAAAAAAAAGGCAAAGAGGAAAGAAGAAACAAGAAGAAATTTACGAATTTCTCTATTAAACTAACCTCAATTTTCCTGAGAAATACTGAAGTGATTCATGTCTATATAACACCATTGAGCTCAGAAACCACAGAATAAGCAACAACAGAATGATCATAATACAAGAACAGGAATACTGTTACTTAACCTCTCTGAGTTACTTCATTGCTCAGGTAATAGTACCTAGGCATCTGGCACATAGGAAATGCTATGGAAATGTCTTAATATTGTTGTTGTCATTACTTACTGTACTTTCAAAATTATAAACCCACTTGGATAGGACCAAATCTAATTTTTTCCTCCATCTTTCCCAATGTTGTTAGTCCATGTAAAATCATCCCTGTGACCAGGAAGCAAAAAGGGAAAGAAGACGAATGCTTGGCTAATATTTATGACCCCTTTTCTGTGGTTATTCACCTAAGCTTGCAGAGACAGAAATACCAAGCTTTCAGGAAATTGTCTAACTATGAAGGCCTCAGGAAGAAGGAAGAGGCTGGCTAGACCGTAAGCTCCATGATGACAGGGACTTATCTTTCTTGTTTTTACCACTATCTAGTGGCATTTGGAAGGAGGGTTGTGAGGGTGGGGTAGGCAATAAGGAAGTATATTTTGTATAAAGAATTTAAAAGCAAGAGTAAAACCAACTAAAAGAATCCTTTTTTGCTACCACAATGTGCTGGAAATGCTTACCAATGTCAGTGACCACTCCTCTGCTTCAGGGCAGACCGCTCCCACTGTCTTCCCCATACCTCTGGGCACACGGCTGCCACTACTCCCAGGACCTCGTATAATGCCTGGCATGTGACAGGTGTGAATCATTGAAAAAATTCTAATGTGAGGAATAAAAATCTATAAAGTTCTCTTTGCCACCAATTCCTTTGTTATTTCTTCTTCCTACTGATTTTCTTAGGAAACATGAAAACCACAGTATTAACTTCCCATAATACTTTGTACATCTCTGAATCTTAATGAAATTCTGTGCTAAATTCTAGATTCCACAGCTGCAGAAAAAAATGTCCATTCAGTGAGGGCAGAGGAAAGTAGTGAGCATGGGCTGGCCAATGGGATATATGGAAAAAATTCTGAAAGACCTAAGATTATATGCAGATGACAGAACCTTGCTTGCTGAAAGTGGAGAGTACTTGAAGCACTTACTGATGAAGATCAAAGGCTATAGCCTTCAGTATGGATTATACCTCAACATAAAGAAAACAAAAATCCTCACAACTGGACCAGTAAGCTACATCACGATGAAACCAAAAAACCGAACCTGTTGCTGTCAAGTTGATTCCGACTCATAGACACCCTATAGGACAGAGTAGAACTGTCCCATAGGGTTCCCAAGGAGCAGCTGGTGGATTTCAAGTGCCTACCTACCTTTTGGTTAGCAGCTGAACTCTTAACCACTGTGTCACATCATGTTAGATGGAAAAAATACTGAAGTTATCAAGGAATTCCTTTTACTTGGATCCACAAGCAATGCCCAGGGAAACAGCAGTCAAGAAATCAAATGACGTATTGCATTGGGTAAATCTGCTGCAAAAGACCTCTTTAAAGTGCTAAAAATCAAATATGTCACTTTGAGGACTAAGGTGCACCTGATCCAAGCAATGTAATTTTCAATCGCCTCAAATACATGTGAAAACTGGACAATGAATAAGGAAGACCAAAGAAGAATGGATGGGTTTGAATTATAGTGTTGGTCTAGGTAAAAGATGCAGAAATGAGGTCTGGAAGAGAAATATCTGACCACCTCAATTACTGCCTAATAACCAGCCTTCTCCTGCAATACTCTCGCCTCAGAGCCTGCCCAACTACATGTGACTGCACTCTGGGAACATTTGGCACTCGAAGAGGTGATTGGCACAGGACTTCTGGATGACATGGAGGGTGAGGAGGTAGGGTAGTGTTATCCTGCTCTGAAGGTTTATTCAATGGAGTCCCTGGGTGGTACAAACGGTTAAGAGCTCAGCTATTAAATGAAAGGTTGGTGGTTCAAATCCACCTAAAGGTGGCTCAGAAAACAGGCCTGGTGATCTACTTCCAAAAGATCACAGAAAACCCTATGGACCACAATTCTACTATCACACATATGGGGTTGTCATGAGTTGGAATCAACTCAAAGGCAACTTGGTCTTTGTTTGTTTGTTTGAAGGTTTACTCTATTCCAAAAGAAGCGTGATATCTCAGTCATGGCTCAACTTCTCTGCTCTTTGGTCACCCTGGGGTCACCACTACCAATAATTCGTGGTTGTTGTTAGGTGCCATCGAGTCAGTTCTGATTCATAGTGACCCTATGCACAGGAGAATGAAATACTGCCCAGTCCCTCACCATCCTCACAATCATTGCTATGCTTGCTTGAGGCCACTGTTGCAGCCACTGTGTCAGTCTATCTCGTTGAAGGTCTTCCTCTTTTTTGCTGACCATCTCCTTTACCAGCATGATGTTCTTCTCCAGGGACTGGTCCCTCCTGATCACACGTTCAAAGTACGTGAGATGAAGTCTCGCCCTCCTCGTTTCTAAGGAGCATTCTGGCTGTACTTCTTCCAACACAGATTATTCATTCTTCTGGCAGTCCATGGTATATTCAATAGTCTTCACCAACACCATAACTTAAAGGCATCGATTTTTCTTTGGTCTTCCTTATTCATTATCCAGTTTTTGCATGCATATGAAGCGACTGAAAATACCGTGGCTTGGGTCAGGCGCATCTTAGTCCTCAAAGTGACATCTTTGCTTTTTAACAGTTTAAAGAGGTCTTTTGCAGCAGATTTGCCCAATGCAATTCAATAAGTCCTTTGATTTTTTGACAGCTGCTTCCATGGGTGTTGCTTGTGGATCCAAGTAAAAGGAAATCCTAGACAACTTCTTTTTTTTTTCCTCTGTTTATCATGATGTTGCTTATTGGCCCATTTGTAAGGATTTTTGTTTTCTTCATCTTGTGGTGTAAGCCATACTGAAGGCTGTAGTCTTTGATCTTCATCAGTAAGTGCTTTCAAGTGGTGTCATCTGCATATTGCAGGTTGTTAATGAGTCTTCCTCCAAGCCTGATGCGGCATTCTCCTTCATATAGTTCAGCTTCTTGAATTATTTCCTCAGCATACAGATTGAATAAGTATGGTGAAAGGATAAAATCCTGTCACATACCTTTTCTGATTTCAAACCATTTAATATCCCCTTGTTCTGTTCGAATGACTGCCTCTTAGTCTAGGTACAGGTTCCTCATGAGCACAATTTAGTGTTCTGGAATTCCCATTCTTTGCAATTTTATCCATAATTTGTTATCATCCACACAGCTGAATGCCTTTGCATAATCAATAAAACACAGGTAAACATCTTTCTGGTATTCTCTGCTTTCAGCCAAGATCGATCTGATATGAGCAATGATATTCCTCAGTCCATGTCCTCTTCTGAATCTGGCTTGAATTTCTGGCAGTTCCCTGTTGGTGTCCTGCTGCAACTGTTTTTGAATTATCTTCAGCATAATTTTAATTGCATGTGGTATTAATGATATTGTTCCATAATTTCCCCATTCTATTGGATCACCTTTCTTTGGAATGGGCACAAATACGGATCTCTTCCAGTTGGTTGGCCAAGCAGCTGTCTTCCAAATTTCTTGGCATAGATGAGTGAGCACTTCCAACATTGCATCTGTTGTTGAAACATCTCACTTGATATTCCATCAGTTCCTGGAGGCTTGTTTTTCGCCAATGCCTTCAGTGCAGCTTCAACTTCTTCCTTCAGTACCATTGGTTCTTGATCATATGCTACCTCCAGAAATGCTTGAACGTCAATCAATTCTTTTTGGTACAGTGACTCTGTGAATTCCTTCCATCTTCTTTTGATGCTTCCTGTGTCATTTAATATTTTTCCCACAGAATCCTTCAATATTGCATCTCCAGGCTTCAATTTTTTCCCCAGCTCTTTCAGTTTGAGAAATGTCGAGCATGTTCTTCTTTTTTGGTTTTCTAACTCCAGGTCTTTACATTTCATTATAATATTTTACTTTGTCTTTTCGAACTGCCCTTTAAAATCTTCTGTTCAGCTCTTTTATGTGATCATTTCTTCCTTTCACTTAATTTACGTTCAAGAGCAAATTTCAGAGTCTCTTCTGACCTCCATTTTGGTTTGTTCTTTCTTTCCTGTGCGTAAATTTCAGTAATAGTCATATTAAATGGTCTTCCTTGTAGGCATATGGATATTATCCTATCACTGACAGCGATGTACTTCAGGATAGATCTTGAAATGTTCTTTTTGACAATTAATGTGATTTGTCAAATTCAATTTGTCATTCCTGACATAAAAGACCATATGATTGTCCAATTCAAAATGGCCAATACCAGCCCGTTTCAGCTCACTAATGCCTAGGATATCAATCTTTATGCATTCTATTTCATTTTTGACAACTTCCAATTTTCCTAGATTCATACTTTGTACATTCCACATTCCAGTTATTAATGGATGGTTGCAGCTGTTTCATCCCATTTTGAGTAGTGCCACATCAGCAAATGAAGGTCCCAAAAGTTTTACTCTATCCATGTCATTAAGGTTGACTGTACTTTGAGGAGGCGGCTCTTCCCCAGTAGTATTTTGAGTGCCTTCCAACCTGAGGGGCTCTTCTTCCAGCGCTATACTATGTTCCATTGCTATTCATGAGGTTTTCACTGGCCAATTTATTTAGAACTAGAGCACCAGGTCCTTCTTCCTAGTTTGTCTTAATATGTAAGCTCCACTGAAACCTGTCTGCCATGGGTAACCCTGCTGGTATTTGAAATAGAGGTGGCATAGCTTCCAGCATAACAGCAACATGCAAGCCACCACATTATGACAAACTGACAGACAAGTGGTGAGCCAACAACTTGGTGCCCTCAAAATTACAGATGTACTCTGCGAAGCAAGTCCCCCACTTGCGGAGTTACCATTTCTATTTCCTGCAAATACCTCCCCCTACCTGATCAAACTATTCTCTGATCAAATACACCGCAAAGATAGTTAAGATTTTCACTCACAAAAATAATATAATTTAAACATGATTGTGGAGTGCTAAGCAATCCACCAGCCACTCCGCAGGAAAAAGATGTGGTTGTTTGCTTCTGTAAAAGATTTACAGCCTTGGAAACCCTATAGGGCAGTTCTACTCCGTCCTATAGGGTCACCATGAGTGGGAATCTACTCGATGGCAATGAGTTTAGTTTTGGAAGCAACTCCCAAGCTTGATGGACTAAAATTTTCAATCAAGCAGAGCCACCTAGTGGTAATAAGATTTTTTTTTTTTTTTGTAATTCTCATTTCCTCGCATATATCCAAGTATTTTTTGTTTTTAATGTTCATTTTACTCACACTTGTTTACAGTCACCCCCTTTGAGACTGTCACCTCCATCTGTTTTCCTTACCAAACATCTATTTCTCCAAGGTAAACAAAGCTACAGTTTGTTATCTTTAGGAAATTTTATGACTAAAACAGAAGCTCAACAGTGTTTCTTTAGAAGTACAAGAAAGTGTCAATACTAATTGATTTCTAAAGATAAAGGGCCACTAGGATATTTTCTTTGTAACCTTCTATTTTCCATAACTCACACTTCCTTTTCTCCACACCACACACGTACAAAAACCCAAAAAAACCAAACCCATTGCCGTTGAGTTGATTCCAACTCATAGCAACCCTATAGGACAGAGTAGAACTGACCTGTAGAGTTTCCAAGGAGTGCCTGGCAGATTCAAACTGCCAACCCTTTGGTTAGCAGCCGTAGCACTTAACCACTACTTACACTCATGTAAAACATTACATGAAACTTACAGGCACAAAGAAGGTGCATAAAAGTGCTGCACTGTGGTCTCCAGGCCCACCTCCCCCAAACCCATATAATCTATGGCAGAAATTAGACGTACCTTGGGTTGTGGTTTGATTCCTTTTCTTCCTTTAAAGTAGGCAAACATTCATAGTCGGCTAGGATAGGATAAAAGCAAACTCATGGTTAGTCACTGAAATTCTACTTCCTCTCCACAAAACCCATATAGTCGATCACTACATTTCCCTGCCTGCGTGGTTACTTGTGCAGAAATGTCTTCGCCGGGGAGTTCCAGAGGTTAAAAGATTAATGATGGCCAGGCGGTTGAAATGGAAAAAGCACTAATAGCACAGATACAACACTTTAACATGCCCCTGCCCCTGCCCCTGTTGGAAAGGGCGCAACTCATCACTGCTTGATTATTCAGTCTCTGTAGGAACCCACTGCTGCTCCAAAAGCTAGAATCTGCATGCTTCAGGATAGACCTTGGAGTGACACGGCTTCACCTGAGGTCCTGAGTGTCTGCAGAATGGTTTCAGTCAGACGGCACAATAGAAATAAGCAGGTGAGGAGGGGGAACAACCAAGCTTCTTAAAGTCACCAGAGTTCTCACCGATTACACTACCCATTATTTTTGAAGGGAAAAAACATCCACTGGATCTATGACCTATGTGTCAAAATAACTGCTTTCGTTCTCAAATTGTTGTTAGTGGCCGTCGAGTCCATTCCAACTCATAGTGACCCCATGTGTGCAGAGTTGCTACACAGGATTTTCAAGGCTGTGACCTTTCAGAAGCAAATCGCCAGGCCTGTCTTCTAAAGTGCCTCTGGGTGTGTTCGAACCGCTAACCTTTCAGCTAGTAGGTGAGTATGTATCATTTGCACCACCCAGAGACAGTTTTTGGGTTTTAGTGAGTGTAATAGGATCAGGTTTTCATATTACAATTTTCTCAGGAATAAAACGAATTACACCAAAATATTAAGAGTGAGTGACGAAATTTTTTTTTCTTCTTTCTACTTTTTTCCATTTTCCAAATTCTAGTATATATGTATATTACTTTTATAAACTAAAAACAAGAAAATGAAATAACTTTTGAAATTATCGCAATGACCCAGTCCTATCCTAAAATACTTCACAGAGCCATTGTCCCTTCAATATGGGATTATGAAAAACTGTTAGAAATTATGCAAGTTAGTTGAGTGGTTTTGATCTTTTGGAAAACTCATCTTGATAAGCCTCTGGTACAATAATTAAAATGCCAATAATTCAAATCAAATGATTCAAAAACTCCCTTGCAGATTGCTGAATATGACAGATTGCAGGGTATTTTTTAAGGTAATCGTTAAAAATACAAATGATAATATAAACTGTGATTTTATTAATTTAATTTGGGCATTAAAAATAATTTGCTTATTTTATGAAGGAATAGAAAAAGAAGAACCAACTGTCAACATTGTTAAGTCCAAATATTGGTTTAATAAAAAGTAAGGCACATATAATTACTGCCAGATATTAGCTGGAAACTGAGTTATATTGCGATACTTACATTATCACCTATATTAATGCTGTGACCAATAGAACATATTGCAGTGATGTAAATGTTCTGTATCTGTGCAGTCCAATACAGTAGCTGCTAGTAGCTACTGAGCCCTCGAAATGTGGCTAGAGTGACTGAGGTACTGAATTTTTTATTTCATTTAATTGTAATTAATTCAAATTTAAATAGCCACATGTGGCTAATACCTATCGTACTGGGCAGTACCCAGAAACCAAACTGTTCCCCTCAATTCGATTCAGACTCATATTGACCCTACAGTACAGAGCAGAACTGCCCCATATGGGTTTCCAAGGAGCAGGTGGTGGCTTCAAACTGCTGACTTTTTGGTTAGTAGCTGAGCTCTTTACTACTGTGCCACCAGATCTATGTAAATTACATTTGCTAGTTTTATATCCACATATAGGTTGAAATGATAGATCTCTAAGTTCTATAAATACATAAGGTAATGCCAGACGTTAATTTTCCAGATAATTTGGTGTCAGAGATTTCCCTGCTTGAAAAAAAAAACAACTTTCTGCTTAAAAAAGATCATTTCAAAACTAGCACCAAAATAAGAGCAAGTGGAAACAATTGATGCAATAATTAAACTGGATATTTAAGGACAGTCAGATCCAAGTTTATTATCTGCATACTCCAGCGATCTAACGTGAGACTAGGCTTTGTCATGCTCCAGGATTTGCTTGAGATATTTATAAAGCTGTTTGCAGCCTTCTATTACTACAGAGAAAAGAAAAAACTTTAGCTTACCACTTACCATTTCTATTCATGCTGTTCATCCATTTGTCAAGCTCTTCCATTTCTATTTCCATAACAGAGGGTGTGTCTTCCTCAAAAATAGGGCTAGAGACAGAGAACAAAAAGCATGAAAACAAACAAACAAAAAACGTGTAGTGTGTCGTTTGGGGTGACCCTAGAATGTTGACTTTGAGGAGAATGAACCTGATTTAGTATCTTAAACTCCAAGGCAGCCTGGCAGGTCTTGTCCTATTCAGGACTATCAAACTCTAATAAAGGCTAAAACTCAAAACAAACCTAAGTCTATCACTGATCCAAAAACTGAAGAAGCACAAGCCCAGCCAGTGGACTGCAAAGTGAAACCGGGGAACTTGCACTGTCCCCTAAAGGTACAAAGGCTTCCACCTTGCAGCTCCTCCCAGAGTTGCCACATTTAGCCCTCCCCCCGCCACCCCCGCCCAAAAAAAACGTTGCCGTCGAGTCGATTCCGGCTCATAGCAACCCTATAGCCTTGCTTAATTTCACTTCCCTTTCCTTGGTGTTTCTGATCACTGCCCAAGGTCAAGAGGCCACTGTCAAAAGGCTACTGTTATCATAAACAGCCCTACTCCAACACCCAAGCTTCTCTCCGGAGAAATGGAGCCGCTGACTTCAGAAACCCACTGTCTTCCCTTGCCCGGGCTCAGAGCGCAGTTACAGGCCAAGGAGAAGCCGTCTGTTAATGTATATTGGGTGGAGGTGGGCATGGGGGGACCACCAGCTCTAAGCCCCAGCGTAGGCGTCACATTGCGGAGAGGAAGTGAGAAAAATGTCTACACAACGAATAAAGGGCGAGGACAGGGCGGGGGGGCATCGCCACAAAACACTCTTTAAAGTGGAATCTCGGTCTCCCTCCCTCGGTCCCTTTCTCCCCTTCCACCCGCAGCCCACCCTCCCTTTCACTTCCGTCTCCTCCTCTCCCCCGCCCCTCCCGTGGTGGCTCTCGCTGTGTAAACTTCATGCTTCTTCCTGGGATCCCCTCCCCTAATACCAGCCAAGGTACCTTCCCAGGTGATACGATGTCCTTGAAATACACCCAGGGTCAGAGTATTGAATTACTATGCATTTGGATTCGGTAGCAGTCAGAAAATGATTTCTTTTCTGAACAGGGGACCACGAAATAAACAAGACCCGACCCTCTCCCCCGCCCAAACACCCGTGGCCTGAGGTTTGGAGAACGAGGCACCTTCTCCCTAGGCCGCTAGGGGCGCCCGGGAGGCAGGAGGGTCAGGCGAACAAAAACACTTAAAAAGGACCGGTGGCTCGCTAATCTACGTGTCTTCCTAACTACTATTGTCGACGACTGAACTGGACTGGAAGCAACGGGGAAGACTTACACTTTCACGTTTTCACTTCCCAGTTCATCTAAAAGAGAACACATATGAAGGTCATATGAGCTTGCTTTGTCCGTAAACAACTTTTTTATTTCAACAACAGCTGAAATCTCCCTTACGAAAAGAACCAAATGATTTTAAGTAAATCACAATTTTACAGGAGCAATAATTAACCTCCAAGTCAAACAAGTGCAGAGTGCCATATGAAAATGAGGTCCTAATGGGCACGAAATCTGTTTTCTCTTAGGTATAGATGATCCCCTGGGAGCGCTTGCTTCAGGTCAGATGCTCATCACTATTTATTCTTCATTTCCACGTGGAGGAACACAGTGGTAAGGGAGAGAAGCCAGCCAGCTGCCGTTGAGTGGATTCCAAGTCATAGCGCCCACAAGTCACAGTGCCCCCATGTGTGTCTGAGTAGAACTGTGCTCCATAGGGTTTTCAATGGCTGATTTTTCAGAAGTAGATTGCCAGGCCTTTCTTCCAAGGCATCCCTGGGTGGGCTCAAACCTCCAAACTTTCTGTTAGTAGTCGAGTGTGTTAACTATTTGCGCCACCCAGGGACTACAAGGGAGAGACAGGAAGGGCTAAATAAGAGGACTTGCTCCTTGCCCTCTTTCAGGAACATAGCTATTGCATCTCCTTGTGACAGACTCTTCCTTTATCCCAGAGTAGAATGTGGGGTACTCCAGCACAGGCTCCAACATAGAACTCTCCTTTTACCACTGCTCTATCTGCAGCTGGATCCATCACATCTTTTGGGTCGAAAAGAGACCTCCTCTACCCAGGGCTTTGAACTGGTTCAAACTGGTTCAGTCATGGCTGACTAAACGAAACCAGAACATACTTGAATTTTTACAATTTGGTTGGTCCGGAACAATAACCAGAACTGGAGAAATTACTGGTCAAAGCCCTGGAATGGAAGACTCAGAAGAAGTGTAGTGAGTCCTTTCAGGAGCCTGATGCATGAGATTGGATTATTGGCAGGACTGTGGAGGTCCACATTCAAAGTGTCACAGTCGGCCACCATCTTTGAGCAGGGCACCCCTGTTTCCGACTCTGCTCAAAATCCAGTGGGCAAGAGATTTGGTTGCTATGCAATGTGTACACTGCCCTTGTTTTCTAAGAGGGAGATTAGGTTTCTAGCAGGGCTTTGACCTGTAATTTTCCTGGTCTGGTTATCATTCTGGTTCACCCCAATTTAAAAAATTCGAGTCTTCTGGTTTCGCTTCATCAGCCATGAAGAATTGGTTTGAAGCCCTGCCTCTATCTTAAGCAGGGCTCATCTTTCCTATTGGAGTAACACACTTGGCTGCTAACGGAAAGGTTGGAAGTTGGAGATTATCCAGAGGCACCTGGGAAGAAAGGCCTAGAGATCCACTTGCAAAAAATTAGCACTTGAAAACCCTAAGGAGCACAGTTCTGTTCTGACACACACAGGGTCACAGTGAGTCAGAGTAGGCTAGATGGCAACTGGTTGTATCTTTTTTATTATTCCCCAGCCCAGCACCCTTTTACTTCCTTCATAGCATTTGTCACAATCTACAACTGATTAATTCATCTGTTTAACTCTTTTTTTTGGAGGGAGGGGTCATTCTCCCCTACTAGATTGTAAACTCCAAAAGGGGAGAGATCATGTCTGCCTTGTTCATTGTGGCAGCCCCCCATCCAGCTGGCACAGTACCTGGCACATGTTAAGCACCCAGTAAATATTGATTGAATAGATGACTAGGTCTCAATCTGTATGTTGAGCACTGAATTCATGTCCAGTCTTCTGGACTTAGTATTATCATCATAGTGAAACTTTCAGCAGCCCTGTGTTTTTCACTGTTGTTTGAGGTGAGAGTCAGGTAACAGTTGGCAAAACAGCTCTAATGTAGATCAGAATACGTGTGGCAAGAATCAGAGCTCGATGCCCCCACCTCAACTCTGTTTTATTTGGAAAGGGGGCCAACACACCCAGAAAAACGAGGCAATGATGTCAAGCTAGGAAATAGCCTAAGTCCACCACCACATTTTATGATGTGAAACCACTGAAAGGCAAACCACTTTGCAGCAGGTGCTTGCTTGGCAATCAGAAGCCTCTTTTCGTCTGGCTTACAGAAATGCAGGCCCCCAGCGAGGGGACACAACCAGCAGGCACCTGGAACAGAGCTCCTTGCAGTGTGAGCCACTGTAATTTCCTGTGGGCTGGCAAGCTTCAATGGCATTGCTAATCCGGGAAAGCTGGGTGCAGATGTAAGTTTCATACCACCACTGCTTGCTTTGCAGGGGCTGTAGGTTATTTCCTCCTGCCCCACCGCAGGCCTCTGAAGCTTCCTGCAGACGCCCCATTCCTCAGAAACTTAGATTAGGGGGAGGGGAATATCTCCTTCTGACGTTTTATATATACACATTTTGCATCTAAAATTTACAGACTATTTCTTTTTAAATAAAATCCCCCACACAATTGAGCCTCCCCGTCAGGTGGCTCAGAAGGCTCCCCTGTTTTGTCACTCCCTCCTCCTTCCACCCCCTTTTCTCCTGCCTAATTTCCCGACTAATTTCTCAGAGAGCAAGTGGCTCCACAGCCCCACGTGTGCGCAAGGGTTTATCTTTATAATGGGGGTTGCCTGCAGGCTTCGCGGTGAGCAAAAGCTAGCCCTGCATGCAGATGATGGAGAAGTTTAAATACCCGTTACGAAAGTGCTCCAGATGTGCCAAATGTGAAGCTGCTGTAATTAGTACTAAACAGAGCAAAAAGCCTTCTGTGGCCTCGTCTTGCCCGCTCCACGGCCATTACCCCCGGCCAGCCGTCATGCCAACAGCAGAACATCCGGGTAGGCGAGTGCACAAGTGCGGAGCATTAAACCAGAAGGGAGACCAATTACTGGTCCTCAGCAACCAGGCCCTCCCAGCTGCGCTCCACCTGGCCTGTATCTCTTTAGTAATATCCACCTACCCCTTTCCCAACAACCAGGTGGCAAACGTAGCCTTTATACAGGCTCCCCTCCCCCGCTCCACGACTGGATTCCATTTTTTGTCCTCCAGCCTTCCATTTTCTATCCTCCAGCCCTCTTTGTTCCCCCTGTTCAGATCCTACATTAGACACACTTAGCCTGACAACACCCCCTTCCGGCTCCTCTCCTCTGTGTACCGGATAGTGGGATCATGGGGTGGGGTGTGCTCAGCAGCCCAGCAGAAGACTGCTTTCCTCATCCAGTTTCCAGGCTGAACAGAGAGCAGGAGAGGTCATCTCTTTCTGGAGATTTACTGAGCAGAGCCAGGCACCATGAAGCCACTGCACTGTTGAAAGTGATGGTTTACTGTCAGCTGTTTTCCCTGCAGCTCTTTGAGAGAGATCCAGCACATCAAGACACTTAATAAATGTTAAATAATAACAACTGCAAATTTAATGCCTGGAGGTCTAGGAAGAATGATAGTAGAACATCAAGCTACTACACAATGGGTCCCTTTTCCTGATAATGAAAAGAACAGGCTCAAAGATGGAAGACATGTCTAATCAGATGAAGTGTTCTTTCTGAAAATTGTGGCCAAGTCCTCCCCAGCTGCTGAATTTATTTTCTGATGGAGAAGAATATCAGTTAATGTGCTCAGCTGTTAACCAGAAGGTTGGTGGTTCAAGTCCACCCAGAGATGCCTCAGAAGAAAGGCCTGGTGATCTACTTCCAAAAAATCAGTCACTGAAAACCCTGTGGAGCACAATTCTACTCTAAAACACATGGGGTCACCATGAGTTGGAAACAACTTGACAGCAACTAGTATATATGTGCGAGGAGAGAAGAAAATGTGTCTACTCCTAACTTGCTGAGGGACATCATGCATGCAGGTTTCCGCGCCTTCCCACAAAACTTTCCTTTGGGAATTTTCCAAGCAAAATTCTGATTTGACCCAGTGTAGCATTTTTAGTCTAGGGGAAAAAAAATTGCATTTCAATCAAATTTTGCTAATTTAAATATTGTGTTTTTATTGACTTGCATTATAACGTTAAATATGAATGAGGGGACTTCACTTAACAGTGGTTGCTAGCCTTTGTTAGCATTCATTTGTTGGAAGAGACGTTCATCTGTTAAACAATTAACCATCTGTAGTTAGTCAAGAAGTGGTTATTAAAAGAAAAAAATCAAATGAGGCTCTCATTATCAAAGACTTGTGATAAACAATTGTTTTGAAATTCTAAGTTTTCTGTGTTGTGTTTTCCTTAAACTAAAAATAATGTACCAATTTATATTAAAGAGAATGTGCAAATTTTAATTTTTAACCTTTGTGAGTAGGAGATTTTTTTTTTTTAATTCTAACATTTCTTCAGTGACTCGTTCATTCAACAAATATTTATCGAGCAGCTACTACTGTATGTTGGGCTAGGCACTATGTTAAGTTAAGGGGATAATAATGATTAACACTTACTTAGCACTTATAACATACCAGGTACTTTTTGGTTGAAGTGCTTTCCATGTGTTGATCAATTCTCTCAATGACTCTGTAAGGTATGCATTGAATTATCCCCATTTTATCAATGAGGAAACAATTGGAGAGGTCATAGAGCAGTATGGTTCCAGAACCTGTGCTTTCAACCTCAATACCATGCTGCTTATAGGGTAGATAAGAGAGGATCTTGGTTCTTAAAGAAGACATAGGAAAGGAAGACAAGTAACCAATTCGAAACAATGTAATACTGTGAACAGTATGTGTGAACAAATTATCAAAGTGCTGTGAGAGCGCAGAAGAGGTGGCGATTAATTTTGCCTAGGGAATAATTGCCCAAGACTTCATGAAAACTCTCTAAGTGGGCAGTACGGAATGGGGTGAAAGTTTGCCAAGCAGACAAAAAGGATATTCCAGATAGCAGGGATAGCATCAACAAGCATGGAGAGATCATGAAAACGCAATACATGCACCAGGAACAGCAATTACTGCAAGTATGGCTGCAGCGTAGGATGCACGGGCTGTGTCTAAGGATGAGGCTGGCTCTTGCTTGTGGGTGGCTTTTGAACTGTGAGACTTTCTCTTATAATAAAGTTTAACAAAAGACTGGCTTCTGGATTTAGAGACTGTGATGGTTAAGTTTGTGTCTCAACTTGGCTGGGCCATGATTCTCATCAGTTTGGCAGTTATGTAATGACGTATTTTGGCAGTTATGTAACAATGTAGTTATTCTCCATTTTGTGATATAATGTAATCACCTCCATGTTGTGATCTGGTGTGATCAGCCAATAAGTTGTAAGGGGAGTTTCCTCGGGGGTGTGGCCTGCATCCAATATATATATGGACATTGTGGCAAAGCTCCCTTGCTTGCTCTGGATCCTGCATCTGGCTTATCATCATCTAACCTCTGGTTCTTGGGACTTGAGCTAGCTGCCTGCTGTATCGCCTGCCGATCTTGGGATTTGTCAGCCCCTGCAGCCTGTGAGCCAGCAGCCTGCCATCTGACCTGCTGATCCTGGATTCGTCAGCCTCTGCAGCTATGTGAGTCAGAGGAAGCCTCCAGCCTGATGCCTGACCCATGGACTTGGGACTTGCCAGCCTGTACAACCTCATGAGACATTTTCTTGGGATAAATCTTTCTCTGTCTCTCTCTCTATATATATATACATATGCTTCATTGCTTTTGCTTCTCTAGAGAACTAGCCTAAGACAGAGACTAAGAGCATGACTACTTGGCTGAATGTCCCCAAACCCCCACACATATCCAATTAGGTAAGACCAGCTGTGGAGCTATGGTTTTAGGCAGGAAATTCTTACTTTCCCTGGGGTTAAAAAAATTGGGGTGCAAGTAGCTCTGTTTGCCTTTGCTTTTTCTTTAGCTAACGAAGGACTTCCCACCTGACCACTGTTATTAGTCACTGAAAATTTCAAGCACTGGAGAAGCATATGAATTTGCTACTTTCTTGGAATCTATTCTATCAGCCCCAGCCACAGAAGGAAGTGCACTTCAGTGCTTCTTCCCCACAGCTCTTATCTGCTGGGGACAATTACACCTTATCTATTGACATACCATAAATAACCACTTACAGCTCCTACTGAGAGTGTAAAGACTCCCTTCTCCTGTGACAGGACAGTGAGCGAGGCATCCAGGCCAAGGCACAAAGCCAGACATGCCCCGTTAGTGGGTGTGAGGGACATGGAGGGGGGCTTGTAGGCAGTGTATGAATATGTATCTTATTAGAAAAGTCCTCATCCCTTGAGTAGTTTTTTGAATGACTTCAAAGACTTCAACTTAAAAACCTAAGAATTAGAGTCATTTTACCAAGCGAGTCAAAAGTACCTAAGTCTGCTTTGGATCTCGAACAACCCTGAAATCTAGTATTTAATGCTCCTGTAATCAAAACTGAATAATCTCTTATGTGTGCCTCTGACCTAGGGGATTTTCCTTCAGATAGATATTAATCTTCAAAATTAAGTCCACGTTAGCCAGTTAGTTGTCTCACTGTAAAAGTTAGCATGTCTTTAATGGGAACAAGAGCTATGTCTCAACCAGGCCTTTTCAAGATCAAATTGTGATTGGGGGTGGGAGGGTGAGGGGGGAGCAAAATAATATCTGTGACAGAAACAAAGATGAAAGAATCCTCTTCTTGTGGAGATAACCCATGTTCTTCCCATCCCTAAACCTAATCTGACCCACTACTTCACCAATTTACCATTTCTTCTGACAGGGAAATGTTACATGACCTATTGGCCAAGATTATACAAAGCCCTCGTCTGAATTATATACAAAGATGGTTTATGTTGTTGTTAGTTGTCATCAAGCTGATTCCAACTCATGACAACTCTATGTGTGCAGAGTAGAACTACTCCTTAGGGTTTTCTAGGCTGTGACCTTTTGGAAGCAGATTGCCAGATCTGTCTTCCAAGGCACCTCTCGGTGGGTTCAAATTACCAACCTTTCAGCTAATAGTTGAATACTTGTTTGTGCCACCCAGAGACTCACATAGATGGTAGCAGTATATTTTTAATTTCAATTTAGGCTGAAAGTATACTTAAAAAAAATAAAAACAGGAATATGACGTTATTAAAAGCTGGAAAAATTCATTACTGTTTTATGTAGTCCTTGTTGCTTAACTTTAAAACATTTCAGTTCCTTCTCCTACCCCATCCCCAACTCCAAGCAGATTTTAGACAATACTCACTTGTCTGTAAAGCACTCTGAGATCCTTGGCTAGAAGGCTCTGTGTAGAAGCAGAAAGTATTATGTTTATTGATTGTTCATTAGCACATGAAACACTTGTCTGGAAATAGTACCACACTAAATATGTACCTTTCTTAGTTCTTTTTCTTTTATAGTAGGTTCCAAAGAATACCACTGATAAAAGTAAGAGGACCAATAAAATCAATGGGATCAACACCATTAATGTAAACTCTAACTGATTTGCCTCCCCAGTATCAAGGAGGGTAGAATTCGTATCTGCAGTGAGTGTTTCTGTGGTCACTGCAGCAAATGTGCTTGAAATAGTCTCTTCATCTGTTCCTTCGTTTTCTGGGGTTGTATATGTTGACAGTTCTGAGTCCTCATGATTACCTGTGGAAACACAAGCAAAACTGAGATTGCCACGGAGACAATACCAGTGTGTTATGCTTCCAATGATTTTTAAATTCATCCTAGCTGCAGCCAGTGATAAACTTGATCTACTGTACTTGGCCTTCCAGTTTGGTATGACACAGAATATCGATTAAACATAAATGGAACTCAAGCTGGGAGTGTATGGAACACAGAACCAGAGCCCAGAGATAAACCTCTCACAAATCAGGCAGTTTACCCTTGACCAGACATTTGAGACACGCTTAAGCGAAGGGTGTTGGGAAGCTTTGTCATGTCAAGGGCGATTTCCCAAGCCAAGATGTATGATATTCCAGGGAATCTCCTGTTATTTAAAGAGATGTAATGCTATTTTAATAAAACTTCTGAATAAATTTAAATTCGTATTTACCGAAATTTAAGTACCTGCCACATAATGCTTTTAGATGTGATGAAATGCACTTAGTGTCCCCATTTTTAATGAAAACGTTCCCTATCAATGGGAAGGAATTCTCTGAAATTCTTTGAAATTGGGATCAGTGTCAGGTCTCGCTTTCTTTACAGAACTGAGTCTGCCACTGACATTATCTGACAGAAATCCTGCTGGATTCAAAATGAAATGATATGCATATCACATTCTCTAGGGGAAGTTCCCTCAGAGGCTACAGAAACTGTGCCAATATTTTATGTAACAAGATGCATCTTTACAACTTTCACTTTTAACAAGATATAAGTAAGTTTATTCTGTTTGGACCTCAGATTGTACTGAAAGATCATCCTGTGGATGGAAAGGACTATTACCATGATGACTGTTCAAAACACCTTTCCTTACGGGGGGTCTAGGTAACTAAGGTCCATAAGCACTAACCTCAAGGAATAAGGGTCACTGCCATTGATGACAGAGGGCAGTGGTGGCTCAGTGGTAGAATTTTTGCCTTCCCTACAGGAAACCTGGGTTTGATTCCTGGCCAATGCACCTCATGTGCAGCCCCCACCTGTCTGTCATTGGAGGCTGGGGTGTTGCTATGATGCTGAACAGGTTTCAGCAGAGCTTCCAGAATAAGACAGACTAGGAAGAAAGGCTTGGTGAGCTACTTCTGAAAAAAACCAGCCAGTGAAAACCCTATGAATAACAACAATCCAATCCCCTTATGCATGGGGTCACCATGAGTCGGGGGCTGACTTGACAGTAGCTAACACTAACAACAGCAGCACTTTTGTATACCACCCCCACCCCCACATTCAGCCTTCACTGGTCTGGGTTATCAGGGAAGAATGGTCACAACAGTCCTGGACACAGGACGACTTTAATGAGGAGGCCACTCTGGTGGATAAGCGTCTTTTGCTGGTCCAGGGCGACACATGATATAAAAAAGCTTTTAACATATGTGTGAATATATTATTGACTTACTTCAGAGACTTACAAACATAGGACAAAGTCACTTAACCCAAAGGGTAGAGGTCAATAAATGGTAGATATTACATTTTTTTTTAAATCCTACTTTTGATATACACATGTGAGGAACACCAGTTAAGTTATACTCTGTGGTTTGTAATTGATTCTGATAGTTTCAGACGGCACTTACCAAAGTCATTATTAAATGGATTCCTTGGTCTTGGGGGAGACTGAAATGTTATCTATCTAACCAGAATAATTAGACTATGACTAGATGAATGTTTTTATGTTTTACCCCAACTCAGAGAATCCATCATCACACAGTCATGAAGCGAGATAGAAGTACTGAATTGGCCCCGCACTGGCGAATTTTGTTATTCTAGAGAGTCAAGGCCTAAGTTGTGGAACTAAGTTAGAGTTAAGTGCTAGGCTAGTCATGACCTAACTTGTAGAGTGTAGTTTAAAGCAGCAGAATCCCCCATTTGCATAGCACGTTTCGCTTTAGAAAGAACTTTTACATGACACTCTCCTCAGCGGGCCACTTATGAATGGTAGGCAACATTACAACAGGCTATGAGGAAGACCTTCAGCTTATCTTATAAAGACCACTGCAAAGCTAGGTTAATTCTGTTGCTCCTACTACTGCTGTAGCTGCTGCTACTATTTCAAGCTAATCTTCATAGCGAACTTACTAACGGCCAGCCCCCTTGCTCTGCCTTTTACCTGGATTATCCATTTTGTCCTCACCATTTTTTCATATGAGGAAACCAGGACAAAAGAGACTGTACAACTTGCCAAGATCACAAAGCTAACATGGCGGAGTGAAGATGGGAACTTAGGAAAGCCGAAAGCAGAACCTGTGCTTTTGACTTCCAATCAGGGAGTAATGCAGTGACTGCAAATCATGAAGTTTGTGCATACAGTGGTGAACAAGAGAGACGCCTCATGGTCTTGCCCCTTGGCCTGTACTAAAAGGTCCTTTCTGGCATGAAGAGGGGGAGGGGAAGGTTCCCAGAAACCTACGCTTCACGGGGGCTCTTGCTGCTGTAAAGCCCCTGAAGCCCAGGCTCTAGCTGCAAGCAGTGCTGCCCAGCACAAGAGGATCTTTTCAGCACCCCTCCAAGGAAGGTAAACAAAGTTCCCAGTAGAACACTTAGAGCTGAGTCACTGCTTGACCCATGGCCCCAGAAGAAGAGAAAATAAGAAAGCAAATAGCTAACAAGTGTAATGAGGGTGCTTGGCAATTGAGATTGAGAGAGAAATGTAAAGAAGCACACCAGGCGGTCCTGGGTTGTGTACATTTATTGTTCAGCATGAGAGGCAATGCTGGTCACAGGTGGCCATTGATGGCATTGCAGAGTGAAAGGGGCCCGGAGGTTCTCTCCAAAATCACCTCTGATACACATCTTCATGTACATTTTCCATGCTAAGCATCATTTGATTTTTCAGATTCTTTAGTGGCTATTTGAATAGATGATACTTAGATTGAGGACTCTTTCTCTCTCACTTTCCTTTACCCAACAAGCCCTCATCTCCAGGAACTCCTAAAACCCATCCTTCAACCCTCCCTGCCCCAACCAACTCTGTAATAGCCTCAAAATAATACATAACAATACTTGGCATTTACTAAATGCTTAGTATCTGCTAGGTTCTAGGATAAACATGCATTATCCACATTTTACAGATGAAGACCCTGAGTCTCAGGTTACAACTGTGCTGTTTGTGAAGCAGGTTCTACAACCAGACTGATACAGAGGATTTGGAAGCTGCATTTCCTCAAGGCCTGTCAGCAGATGTGCCAACGAGAGATGTGCTTTCTAGCCACAGCGCAATCAGGTAGTAGTTGGCGGGAATTTGGACAAATTATTTATCCTTTAGTGGCTTAATGTTCTTATCTGAACAAATGAGTTGGACTAGGTGGTCTCCTTATTAGGGGTCCTATCTATTTCCACAAGAGTCAGAATCGACAGGACGGCAATGGCTTTGGGGTTTTTTTGGGGGGTATCTATTTCCACATCTCTACAAGGAGCCCTGGTAGTGCAGTGGTTAAAGTGCTTGGCTGCTAACCAAAAGGTTGGCAGTTTGAACTTACCAGCTGCTCTGCGGGAGAAAGATGTGGCAGTCTGCTTCCGTAAAGATTACAACCTTGGAAACCCTATGGGGCGGTTCTACTCTGTCCTATAGGGTCACTATTAGTCAGAATCAACTCTACAGCAGTGGGTTTTTGGTTTATGTTCCTTGCATATCTTTGATCTTGAAGATTATTCTGTGTCTGTATACAGACAGCTATCTTATTTTTCTACCCATTATTTGGATGTACCATAACCCCTTCCTACTGATGGAGACTTAGGTTGCTTCTTTTCTATTTCCAGCAATAATTCCAATGCTGCAATAAACACCCTTGTGCATCCTTCAGTTTGTCTCAAAAGTGGAGAGAGTGAATAAAGAGTGTTGGGTATGGGGAGAAGGAGGAAAGCACCAAATGACTCTTGGTGATCTGATCTCCAGAAGTTCTCCAAGACCACCTTGGTCCTGTCCTCACACGTGAGAATTGGCAGATACTAAGTCAGAGAAGGGCTGGATTTGCAGGGAGCCTGTGGTGGGACACCAGGGTTAGCCACACCTGTGGGAAGAGGAGGAGGGTTGAAGACATTGGAGATTAGTCCCAAGAGAACATGTGAGGAGGAGTCAAATGTCATCAAAAGTGGAGCAGGAAAACCAGAGTGAGCTCTGGAATAAAGTCAGTAACTGGGAGTGGGCAATCAGGGGAACAGAAGTGAAGGTTAGGAGGAAAATCAGGGGTGGACAAAACCAAGGTGGAAATCAGGAGGATTCAGGTGTCACAAGAGTAGAGATGGGGTGGAGCTGCTTTTTCTCAAAGCAGTATAGCTGTTCCTCCCATGGCCTGTGGGACCTCCTGGCACTTCTTGGCACAATGGATGTGGGGCCCTCTAAAACCATTACACAGCCTCAGAGAGCCCTGTGGACCCCAGCCTTTTCTTTTCTTTTTTTTTTTTTTTAAGTTTGGTCATTTTATATTTTATCAATTTCAAATACATTTGGGAAAATAGATTTATTTTTCTATATTAAACAGGGATCACCCTTCTCTGCAAAGTCAGGAATTACTGGTTTATAAAATAAATTCTTAAACTAAAGGAAAGGGAAAATGTTATGACTAGGGAATCAGCCTAAGGTCCCAGGATCAAACTCTTAAGAAAAATTTGCCCTGTCTGCCTCAGAATCTCTTCCCCAACCTCTTCTTAAACCCGTTGTTTTTTTTTAAATTTTTTTATTGTACTTCAGGTGAAGGCTTACAGAACAAATAGTTTCTCATGAAACAGAAGTACACATTGTTTTATGACATTGGTTAACAACCCCACAACATATCAACCCTCTAACTTCTCAACCTTTTTTTTTTTTTGGTGAAAATACACATAGCCAAAGATACACCATTTCAAAAATTTCTACATGCACAGTTCAGTGACATTAACTACGCTCTTCGAATTGTGCTGTTATTCTCACTTAAGATGAAGGCTTACAGAACAAAATAGTTTCTCATTTAACAGTTACTACAAATGTTGCTCTATGACAATGGTTAACAATCTCACAACACATCAACAATATCCTTACTCAGCCTTGGGTTCCCTATCACCAGCTTCCTTGTCTCCTTGTGCTTTCTGGCCCTTGTCACTGGACTCCTGTAGCTCGTTAGTCTCATTTGGTTTTACAGGGCTGTCCACTCCCAGGCTGAACAGTGAACCTCGGAGGTAACTTCACCGCTGAGCTAAAAGGGTGTCTGGGGGCCATACTCTTGGAGTTTCTCCAGTCTCCTTTAGGCCAGTAAATCTGGACCCCAGCCTTTTCTAAGAAACACTTGCTAAGGCCTGTAATAGTCAATGCGGATTTCCTGTAGGAGGTACCCTATGCTTCTTGGATAAACGTGATGCTTTACAACCTCAGGTGTCCAGCACCACTATGAAGGAAACCAGTGCCCTCTTGTCTGAGTCATTTGGTGCTTCTATAACAGAAATACCACAAGTGGATGGCTTTAACAAACAGAAGTTTATTCTCTCACAGTCTAGTAGGCTAGAAGTACAAATTCAGGGTGTCATCTCCAGGGGAAGGCTTTCTTTCTCTGTCGGTTCTGGAGGAAAGACCTTGTCATCAATCTTTCCCTGGACTAGGCACTTCTCTGTGCAGGAACCCTGGGTTCAAAGGATGTACCTGCTCCTGGCACTGGTTTCTTGGTGGTATGATGTCCCCATGTCTCTCTGCTCACTTCTCTCTTGTATACCTCAAAAGAGATTGGCTTAAGACACTATCTAATCTTGTAGATCTCATCAAAATAACTGCCACTAATCCATCTCATTAATATCACAGTAATAGGATTTACAATACATAGGGATATAACATCAGATGACAAAATGGTAGACAAGCATACAATTCTGGGAATCATGACCTAGCCAAGTTGACAGATATTTTGGGGGGACACAACTCAATCCATGAGACCTCTTCGGGGGAATCAATGAGTCTCGAGCATGTTCACTGCAGGACATGCAGGAGCATTTCTTTCTTTTAATTGTGCTTTAGGTAAAAGTTTACAGAGCAAATTGGTTTTTCATTAAACGATTAATACACAAATTGTTTTGTAACATTTGTTGCCAACTCCACAATGTGTCAACACTCTCCCCTTCTTGACCTTGGGTTCCCCATTTCCATTCACCCAGGTTTCCTGCCTCTTGTCCTTGCCCCTGGTCTGCTATGCCCATTTAGTCTTGTATACATGGTTGAACTACGTGTGTTATTGTTTGTTTTATGGGCCTGTCTAATCTTTGGCTGAAGGGTGAACTTCAGGAGTGACTTCAATACTGAGTTAAAAGGGTGTCTGGGGGCCATACTCTTGCGATTTCTCCAGTCTCTGTCAAACCAGTGAGTCTGGTCTTTTTTTGGTGAGTTTGCCCTTGGTTCTATATTTTCCTCCAGCTCTGTCCAGGACCCTCTATTGTGGTCCCTGTCAGAGCAATCTAGTTGTACTGGACTCAGTCTGCTGGATGCTATGGTAGTTGTGGTCCATTAGACCTTTGAACTAATCTTTCCCTTGTGTCTTTAGTTTTCTTCATTTTCCTTTAGGAGCATTTCTTGTGTTATGCTTCAGGACTCTGTGGACACATCCCTGCTGTCTTGGAAGGATGACGGGATTTGGATTCAGAAGAGGTGGGCTTGAGACTTTGGCGCTGCCCTCACTAGCCGTGGGGCCTGGGAACACTCCCTCAATTTCTCAATCCTCAGTTTTCTAAAACTCAAAATATTAGGCCTTCTGCCCTGCCTGTCCCACAGTGTTTGTATGAAGAGCAAATGAAACAATAAACGCGAAAATGCTTCCTAACTCAGAATGCTAGGCACATCCCAGGGGTTGGTGTATTTGTTATTTTCTTTGTCCCTCACCCACTGTCTTTCCTCATCTCTAGACTCATCTGCTTCCCTCCTGTTCCCTGGAAGGTTAATCTGCCTGGTATAACTTCCTCATTTCATTGTTGTATCTTCTTATCTAAATTTGGACATATTTCAGGGTAGGATGGGTGGGGGCTGGGGCAAAACTGGAGGAGCTGCAGGAGATAAAGATAGAGAGGAAGAGTGAGAGTGAAGAGAGTGGCCCAGTGAGCAAACACGCAGAAGAGAAGAAAGAAGAAGACATAATAAGGAAAGTACGCTAAAAACAGATGGCGGCGGGGGGCGGAAGGGTGGTGGTGGAGGAGGCCTGCCTGGGTGGCTTTGTGCCCTTCGTGTGACGTTACTTCTTGGATCAGGGTGTGAGGACCTGAGGCATGTGGCTTCTTGGCCTGCAGGGTTTGCAGAAGTTCTGCCTGTTAGGTGGCCCAGTCATGATTATCTCTCAAGTGACCACACAAACTCCCCCAATTTCTCTCTCCAACGGCTCAGACACTGTAGGGTTATTAGCATCATGTGGAAGTGGTCACATGCATGATGAAACAAAGCGGCAACCCCTCACTTTACTTTTAGTCCTGAAACAGGAGATGTAATTACCAGATAACGAACTGCACAGCGTACAGCATCAGTAACAAATGTTTATTGACACTATTTATGCAAACACACCTGGGACTCATATTTCACACATCTGTCCAGGACCCTGGGGAGAATCCCTGTAAATGGGAAAACGGGAAAAAATGCTTTAGATGAGGCCAGCAGCTCCAGCAGTGGAGTGAGCACACTGCCCTCCTTATCTCTGCTGCCAGCATCGCCACGCAGTGGAAATGACTCCACTTCTTGCTGAAGAGAACTAGCAAACTTCCCTTTTTTTTTGAAAGTAAAACAAATGTGCAACCAAACTTTAGTTTTTGAAATAGAAAAAAAAAGTATTATATACCAACTGGAAGATTGCCACATGAAATAAAACAACGATAAGAGAATGTTATTAAACTTAGGATACCATGAAGTATGTTGGCCTCAATTGGATGCCCCATTCTTGTTGTTGTTGTTATTAGGTGCCGTCGAGTCGATTCCGACTCATAGCGACCCTATGCACAACAGAACGAAACAGTGGCCAGTCCTGCGCCATCCTCACGATTGTTGTTATGCTTGAGCCCATTGTTGCAGCCACTGTGTCAATCCATCTCGTTGAGGGTCTTCCTTGTTTTTTGCTGACCCTCTACTTTACCAGGCATGATGTCCTTCTCTAGAGACTGATCGCTCCTGATAACATGTCCAAAGTATGTGAGACATAGTCTCGCCATCCTTGCTTCTAAGGAGCACCATTCATTCTTACATTTGTTAATTATGTAGAGACTCTGTACATGAATTGTTAAAACAATTTTGTAATTCAGATAGTGAAGTGAAAGACAGCAGAGGTCAGAAGTCCAGCATTCACACCCTTTCCTGCTCTGTGAGGTAATGGACCTTTTATGCATTTCAGGATGTCCAAGCTTTCCAGCTCTAGACCACTTTCAGTCCCCGCTGTACCTCAGCCAAGACCCAGACAGCGTTAGAAGGAAGATGGGCGAACAACAAACCGAGAATTCTCTGCAGTGGTCCTCAGCCTTGGCTGCACATTAGAATCACCTGGGGGCTTTTTAACACTCCTGATGCCCAGACCACACCCTAAAGCAATTACATCAAAATATCTGGGGGTGGAAAGCAGGCTTCAGGATTTTTCACGGTGCTCCAGATGACCCCAGCGTGCGGCCAAGGTTGAGAATCACTGCTCTAGACCCTACCAATTTCCGGCCTTCCCCTGGGCCACCCTGAGTCACTCTCCTCTCTAGTTCTCTAAGGGCCTTATTGGTGAATTTGACACGAATCAGGGATCAGGGAGTTGGATGCCAAAGGCTTGTCTCAAAGCTGCCAACTCCCTCAGCAAAGCGTAATAGCTTAGAAATCATCACTGAAGCTTTGAGCCCCTGGGAGACTCTGGCCAAGATACAGAGAGAGAGGACTGTGGCAACCAAGCTTTCCTGAATAAGACTGAACGACAACCATGTGTGTGGCATTTACACCTGTATCTCCACTAAAGGTTACTGCTGATAGGACAGGTTGGTGGTTTAAGCCAGTAGTTCTCCAACCTTGGAGTGGTGCAAATAATTAACGCGTGCTCAGCCACTAGCAGAAATTGTTGGAGATTTGAGTCCACCCAAGGGTGCCTCGGAAGAAAGGCCTAGTAGTGATCTACGTCAAGAAATCAGCCATTGAAAACTCTATGGAGCACAGTTCTATTCTGACACACATGGGGTCGCCATGAGTTGGAGATGACTCTATGGCAGCTGGTGGTCTCAAACCCTAGCATGTATCAGAATCTCCTGGAAAGCTTGTTAAAACTGATTGCTGGGCCTACCCCCAGAGTTTCTGATTCAGAACATCTGGAGTGGGACCCAAGAATTTGAATTTCTAAGTTCCCAGGTGATGCTGATGCTGCTGCTGCTGCTGCTGGTGTGGGCACCATACCTTGAGAACCACTGATTTAAGCTGGTGATACGCTCTCATCTGAGTTAAGTCTAATCATCAGTCACACCTATTGTTCTCAACTTTTCCTGTGCATCAGCATTACCTGGGGAGTTTTTAAGTCCTACCCAAATCAGTTATTTGAGGACATATGGGGATGTGGTCTGGGCAAAAACACTTCTTAAAAGCTCCCCGAATGATTCTAATAAGTATGTATGCTGGGTTGAGAATGACTGAATTAAATCACAGTTGAGTAGACTTTAATTTGTCATTATTCATGAAGACAGTTCTATTTAGCTTTGAATATAATTGGAGAACCCTACACAGAAACCAGCCTTTGGGAGAAAATTAATAGGTGTATGCACCCATCAAACAGTTTGTCTTTTCAGCTCTGATCTTTTTTTTTTTTTTTTTTTTTTAAATCAACGGTTCATCATCTGTGGAAAAGGTGATGTGGCCAGGGACAAACTTGAGGAACAAAACTGGGACAAAAGGCCCTCCCAGATTCATCAGGCCCCAGCCTGGTTGTAGGAGGATGACTGTGCTGGATGCATAGAGATGCCTAAAGCTAAAAAGATGGCCAACAGTCCCTGGTGTTGGGCCACAGGTACACCATTTCTTGGTGGACCACAGTCAGTGCTCTGAAGTTGTCTTCCCTTTCCATTGTTTCCTTGGTTTCAGAACAGCACTAACTTATTATGTATTATCTAAAGTTATTTTATTCCATGCTTGTTATTGTCTGTCTCCTCCACCGCCTTGTACTATATCCATAGTGTACTACACGGAACTCTGTCTGCCGTGTAGTGACCATTCAATAAATAGTTGTTTAGGGTACGAGTGACTGGAGGAAATATACAGTAGGCAAGGTTAGTTTGAGGTAAAATTGCTAGTCATACTTCTGACCTTTTTATCAAGAGTCTGATATCCTCTTCCATTTAACAACACCCTTCCAGGAATACATACATGGTATATTCCTAGTCACAAAGAGAAATAGGGGTGTAAGGCATTTTTCTTTAAAAAACCTACATAAATTTTTAAAAAATACTGAGAATGAGAGGAATTGCTTAATGCAAAGTTATAAATTCTTAATGATGAAATTTCATGTTTCTAGGTATTTTGAGGGAGAGGATAGGGATGTTTCACATATTTTCCCACATGTAAGTGTCAGGTGGGAGTCTCTGGGTGGTGCAAACCCTCTCGGATGTTAACCAAAAGGTTGGAGGTTCAAGTCCACCCAGAGGCACCTTGGAAGAAAGGCCTGGCGATCTACTTACAAAAACTCAGCCATTGAAAACCATAGAGGGCACAGTTCTACTGTGACACACATTGGGTCACTATGAGTGGGAACTGACTCTAAGGCAACTGGTAAGGGTCAGGTGACCTAATTCTCTCTAAGAGAAGTGAAGGGGGGGAATAAACAATTGTTGTTTTCATTATAAGCTATATTGTATTATTTGACAATTTTATCAAGCAAAAGTGTTCATTTAGTATATTTTTCCTGACATATTTACTTGAAGAAAATATGGTCAGAATAAATAGATGGTTGAACAGATGCAAGGAAAGAGCATTACAGGTTAATGGTATATTTTACGTATCAAAAGGTAGTTTAGGCAAAGGAATGATTGTTTTGTCTGAAAGAATATTAAGAAAGTTTCTTTTGCTTACTTTGAGGAGGATCATCTGGTAAAATGTTTTTATGTAGTCATCAACTCTGGAAATTTTCTAGTGAAGTTTTAATATGTTTTTACCTCATTGCATTGAGAAAAGCACGCCTGCAATTTCAATTTATGATCAGATACAAACACGCAGTTTTGTCCAAACAGGGGGTATCAGTAGTGCTCTGCTGTCTTCTTCTCTTTCAACTTTCTATTTTAGTGTCTTTTTTTAGAGGCCTGCTCATATTTAATCCAATTTGCCCAGACCCTAAAGCTGTCTTTGGTTTGAAGGTACTCATATAGGGAAGTTTCATTTATTACCATGAGGACTACCTTTTAATACACTGGAATCCTCTTCTGGCTTTAATACCTGGCAGTTCAAAGAAATATATATTTTATAGGGCAACATACATATACATTTTAAAATGTTTCCTGCCATCAGTGGAATAATAGACGTGAAAGTGTTTTGAAACGAAAAAAAAAAAGTATTATTAAATGATAGCTTAGGCAGTTCTACTCTGTCCTACAGGGTCGCTGTGAGTGAGAATCAACTCAACGGCAATGGGTTTGGTTTTTGTTTTTTTATCATCACTAAACTGAGTACTTTTTGAGTTTTGTTCTATTTGTAAAGATTACAGCAAGTTTTGAATAGCCAGTTTCAAAATTACAGTTTAAAAGAGTAACTTAAAAAAAAAAGTTTCTAGCCATGACCTTTCCTCAGGATATTTGCTGCTACCTGGCCTGCTTTGTCAGAGGAGTGCTAGTGGCACAGCAGCAGTTAAGAGCTTGGCTGCTGTCTGCTTCAGTAAAGATTACAGCCTTGAATACCCTATGGGGCTCGACAGTAATAGGTTAGTTAGTTAGCTAGGTCTGTTCTGTCCCCTCCTTCTGAGGTAGAGAAGGGAGAGACTGCCCCCCCCACCGCCCCCCAGTCTATAAATGAGGTGAGCTATTGCCGGGATCACACAGGCCCTTGCTCAGATCAGCATAGGTTCGACATTACCAGAAAGAGCAACTTCAGGATAGAGACAAACCCAAATATAAATGGAAGACGTACATTTGCGATAAATTAGAGAACAGCAAAGCAGGGAAAGGAGATGTGGGCTACTATTTCAGAGGCCATTGTACACCTGCCACAGGAGGAACGGGGAGATATATGCAACCACACGTAACCAAAGTTCCCCTTCGTCCATGTGTGGGAAGCACAGGAGTGCGGCCTGCTCCTTGCTTGAAGTTTCCTTGCTCAAGTCTCATGTGGGAAGCAAGTTCCTGAGGTCTTTGGAGTGGTGTGTGAGAAGAGCAAAGTGGTGGGTGGGATTTTTTTTGGATCAGCAAAGCCCTTAAGGGATCTCTAAGGCCAATTTGCTTTTGATCCTGTTTTACCTTTACACAGACTCCATCCTGCCCTTCTGTGCTGAACTGTCTAGTAGGCTTCAAGCACTCTAGCACTCTGAATTTCAGTATTGCTGCTTGAGCTACTGATGTTGTGCTGGTCTCACTCTCCTCTTGCCAACCTTTGTTCTGCATTTATTGATGTAATTCTATGATTGTTTTTCTCTTATTTTTTTTTAATGTGATGGATTACATTGACAGACTCTCTGAAGTTGATCCACTCTTGAATTTCTGGTTTTAATCTACTTGATTATTGTTTTTTTGTTGTTTGTTTCTCCAGTGATGGTCTCTTGCTATTTGAATGGCTGATCTAGGACTCAATCTAAATATTTTCCTTAAATTTGTTAGCTGGCTACATAGCCAGTACATCTGTGGTCTTAGTGAATAATGCATATAGAGATGGTCTTTGCCTGACAAAAAAAGAGAAAAAGATCATAATCATAACTAGTTACTAGATAAAATACAGGATACCCAGTTAAATTTGAATTTCAGATAAACAACAAATAATTTTTTACTATGTCCCATGTAATATTTGTATGTTCCATACCTATACTAAATTACATGGGACATACTTGTACTAAAAAATTATTTATCTAAAATTGTATTTTTATTTGATAAATCTGGTAACCCTAATCATAAACAAACAGTTTTTAGAAACGCATGAATTAATTTAATTAATATTGTCAGGGGGTGAAAACAATACGAAAAAACATGTCAGCAAACCCTAGCCAACCACTGGAATACTGTCTCTGAAAACTACAATGGGTTAAGGAAGTAGGAAATAATAAAGATGGTTTTAACTCATATAAGACAAAAAAAAAAAAAGAGAGAGAGAGAGAAACAGTTTTGAAAACAAACTAGATTCACTGGTTTTTACTTTAAGAAAACCAAAAGAACAACAAAACCCAGAACCCGGCTCTAGTAGATAACTCTCCTTCTGAACCACCTTCTTCATTTACTCAGGAAATGTTTCTCTGTTGTCTCAGTAGCTAAGGCAGATTTCCCCATTAGTTTTATTATTTAAATTTTAGTTTCTTTTCAAATTTTCAAATCAGCTTTCACTGGCTTGGAATTTAGTGTCTATTGAACTTGTTGGTATTCCCTTTGTTTTCTTTTCAAAAGTCTTCCCAAAATGTTGTGACTACCTGGCCTTTCCACAAATTATCATGCTGCTCAATGCATATTTCTCTGAGGTCTGAACTTCTGTCTATACTTTGAGAGGAAAGTGGATAAAAACTCTTCCTCTGTACTACTCCATAAATCCAAGCAGCATAGTATTCTCTACACAGTTGTTGTCTTGTGCCATGGAATCGGATCCAATTCATGGCGACCTCATGCGCTACAGTGTAGAACTGCTCCATAGGGTTTTTTTGGCTGTAATCTTTACGAAAGAAGATCACCAGGTCTTTTCTACCTCAGTGCTGCTGGATGAGTTCAAATCACCAACCTTTCAGTTACCAGTTGAGTATAAACCATTTGCACCACCCAGGCACTTTTCTCTACCCTAAAGGGGAGCAATAATTGATGCCGGGTTTAGCTTGAGGAGACAGAAGTGAACTATTCATACCTAAAAAAATTCTGAATAGTTAGTTAACATTTTGGGGTACAATTATAAAACTGAGTTAACCTAACATCATGGTTGTCTGGTATAATTTCATTTCACTATTTAAATGATTGTAATCTTGTCATGAATGCAGGTAAATTTGTAGCTATAGGCTAAATTTCATGCTATCATTCAGTCAGTCAGTCATCACACTTTTGTTGTGTGCCTATTATGTGCCAGGCACTATTCTAAGCCTTGAGCTATAAAGGTAAACAAGACCAGACCCCTGCCTCCTAGGGAAGTGACCATTAAGTAGGAACAATGGCACACAAACTAATAATGACAATACAGTTTAATAAGAGCCATACATATTTATGTGCAGAGTGTGATGAGAACAAAGGAGAGGTAGGGATTCATTGCTGCTGGGGTGAGAGATTTAGGAAATCTTCATAGAGGAATTGACCATTGAATTGAATCTCAGAAGTTCATCAAGCAAAGATGGCAGGGAAAGGAATTACAGATAAGGGCACGGCATATAGAAAGTCTTGGTGGCCCAACAGAGCTTGGCACATTCAGTAGCTGTATCATAGGGCTCATAGTGAGAAGTGGCAAGGGGTAAGTGGGTAAGAAGATCAGGACCAGCTCTTAAGAGGCCTTGTAATGATGATAAGGAGGTTGGAATCTATCCCACAGGAAATGATAACTCACTGGAGGGATAAAGATAGGAGGAAAATGATGACATTTTTGTTATAGAAAGATTACTATGCAGGGTATGTGAAATGGGTTGGAGAAATATGAGACTGGAGGCAAGGAGACTGGTTAAGAAGTTAATGAAATAGCCTAGGAGAACTAATGAGGGCCTGAATTAGCAGCGGGCAGATGCTGTTTTTTTGCAGTTCTGTTTTGGACGTGCTGAGCCTAAGGCCCCTGCGGCATATCCAAGGAGAACTGATAACGGTCAGTTATCAGTTGAAAATACAGGTCTAGAGATAGGGCAGATAGGACAGGCTGGAGGTGATTATTTGGGAATCACTGGCCTAGCAGTGAGAGGAAAGCTGTGAAACTGAGTGCAATGGCCTAGGAATGGTGTAAGGAGTGAGAAGAGGAAAGATAAACATTAATATGACATGAGCAGGGGACCTCGTAACCAAAGACTGGAAAGGAGCAATCAGAATCATCGGAGGAGATACAGAAGAAAATGGCATCATAAGACCCAAGGAAAAAAGAACATTTTAATGATGGTTTATGTTAAATGCTACAGAAAATAAATAAATAAAAAGGACAGAAATGGGTCCTTTGGGTTTAGTGGTTAGGAGGCACTGGTGACTCAGGGGGAGTCCTGGTGGTGCAGTGGTTAAGAGCTTGACTGCTAACCAAAAAGTCAGCAGTTCGAATCCACCAGCAGCTCCTTGGAGACCCTAGGGGCAGTTCAAATCTGTCCTATAGGGTCGCTAGGAGTCTGAATTGACGGCAATGAGTTTGGTGACTCAGGAAGAGCAACTTGAGTGCTGAGCTTGACACAGTAGCCAGATTGCAGTGGGCTGAGAAATGAATGGAAAATGAGAAAATAAAGATGTGTTCACTGTTTTTCAAACAGTCTAAAAGTCACTGAAAGGAAAGATGGAGGAGAGCTAGAGGAGACTCAGGATGAAGAACAGCTCACACAGTTGTTGAATGGGAGTCTAAACTGCTGTGTAAACCTTAACCAAAACACAATAAAATAATATTAAAAAACAAAACAAAACATTATGCCAAGTGAAAGAAGCAGGACACAAAGACTGCATACTGTATGCTTCCACTGATATGACCTTCAGTAAATACACAACTATAAGGACAGAAATCAGATCTCTAACTGCCAGGGGCTGGGGGTGGGGGTGGGGAGCAGGGCTGAAATGATGACACAAGGACATTTTTAAAGTGTTGAGAATGTTCAATATATTGATTGCGGTGGTGGTTACCCAACTGTATAAGTTAAAACTCATGGAGCTGCACCCCTGAAAGGATGAATTTTACTGTATGTAAATTATACTTCAATAAACCTGATATTTTAAAAGTGAAAGAAAAAGAACTCAGACACCCTTTCTCATTATTTTTCATTATGAATGTATACCTATCAAAAAGAATAGAGAATAATGTAACAAATAACAGGGTGCCAATCCATGACCTGATTATCTTAAATTTTGCCATATTTTTCCTTTTTTTTAAATTGTTGTTCTTTAAGTGAAAGTTTACAGTTCAAGTTAGTCTCTCATACAAAAATTTACATTGTTACGTGACCCTAGTTGCTCTCCCTATACTGTGACAGCACACTCCTCCTTTCCACCCCTGATTTCCCATGTCCATTCAACCAGCTCCTGACGCTCTCTGCCTTCTCATCTCGCCTCCAGACAGAAGCTGCCCATTTAGTCTCATGTATCTACTTGCCCTAAAAAGCACACTCTTCATGAGTATCATTTTTTGTCCCATAGCCCACTCTAATTTTCGTCTGAAGAGTTGGCCTCGGGAATTATTTTAGTTCTGGGTTGACAGAGAGTCTGGGGGCCATGCTTTCTGGGGTTCCTCCAGCTAAATTTTGCCATATTGACTGGAGCAGGGGTTGGCAAACTTTTTCCTAAAGGGCCAGAGAGTAAATATTTTAGATTTTGTGGGCCCAGAGTCAAAATTGATGCTATTATGTAAGTATTTATATAACTCTTCAAAAATGTAAAAACCATCTTAGTTTAGGGGCTGGAAAAAATAGGAAGCTGGTTGGATTTGGCCCATGGGTCTTAGTTTGCTGAAAGAAACACAGCATCATAGACATAGCTGAAGCCCTCCTTATGCCTCTCTCTGATCTCAGTCTTCCCCTTCACTCCCCAAAGGTAACTACTATCCTAAAGTTAGTGTGTGTCATTCCCATACTTGTCAAATATGCCTATGTTCCTAAGCAATATATAGCATAGTTTTGGGTGTTTTAAAAAATTTAAATAACTATTCTGTGCATAATAGACTTCTACTGGCTTTTTTATTAACATTACTTTTGAGACATGTGGCTCTAGTTTCTTAATTTCACCTGCTATATGGTATCTCATTCTATGATTATGCCAAACTTTATTTATCCTTCTTCTGTTAGTGGACATTTAGGTTGTTTCCCATTTTTACAAACAATGCTACAACAAATATTCTTGGTCAGGTCTCTTTGCTGCATATCTGTGAGTGTTCTGAAGTATATTCCTAGGAGTACATTGTTGGGATTGTAAAGTATGAACATCTTCAAATTTATTAGATATTGCTAAATTGTTCTCCAGAATGGCTAGATAGAAATTTTTCCCTTTCCAGTAACCTGGTGCACTTGGTGTGGTGATTAAGGTTGTGTGTGATCTTGGCTGGGCCATGATTTTCAGTGGTTAGGATGTAGTTTGGCAGTCGTATGATGTTGTGATCACTTGCATGATGAGATCTGATATAATGGGATCACCTCCATGATGAGATCTGCTATGAGTAGCCAATAAGTTGAAAGGGATTTTCCTTGGGTGGGTAGCCTGCATTCAATATAAGTGGACATTCTGGCAAGGCTCATAGGCATTTGCTTACTCTGGATCCTGTTCGTCTGACCTCTGGTTCTTGGGACTTGAGCTAGCAGCTTACCTGCTGTCTTGCCTGTCGATCTTGGAATTTGTCCATCTTTGCAGACTGTGAGCAAGAGCCCTGCTTTCTGACCTGCCAGTCTTGGGTTCGCCAGCCCCAGCAGCTACGTGAATCAGGAGAAGCCTCTATCCTGACCCACAGACTTGGGACATTCCAGCCTCTAAAACTGCATGAGCCATTTCCTTGATATAAATCTCTCTCTCTATATATATTTATATGCTTTACTGGTTTTGCTTCTCTAGAGAACCCAGGCTAAGACACTTGGTAACCTGAAAATTCTCCCAATATGCAATATCTAGAAATACTGGATGAAATATAAGAAGCAAATTCTTAAATGTACGAAGAAATCTCAAGAAAGCAAGGAAATCGTCAGGGCCCAGAAAATGTTGAAGAAAGATTATAAAAGAAATTTAAGTCCAGGGCCACATCTACCTATTGCAGAATTCCTAGAATAAAAGTTTGGGCTTACAGAGGGTATGACAATCTATGTAAAATTTTTATGGGGCTCCTTGTCCATTGGGTCAAAGTTAAAGCTAATACGCCAAACCAAACCACAACAACAAAACAGTTGCCATCAAGTTAATGGTTAAACAATGTAGAGCAGCTGCAATGACTTTGGCAAAGTTCAAAGTCAGTGAGTTGCCCCAGGCTGATCTCACCATCATCCTGACATCTGTGAAACCTGCTCCCTCCTCTGATTCTCAGTTTGGCTTTGCCCACTACCGACTTCTTTCTCAGGATCCCTGGTGGTGCAGTAGTTAAGAGCTCAGCTGCTAACTCAGTTTGAATCCACCAGCTGCTCCTTGGAAATCCTGTGGGGCAGTTCTACTCTGTCCTGTAGGGTCGCTATGAGTCAGAATCAACTTGACAGCAACGGATTTGGGTTTTTTTTCTTTCTTTTTTTTTTTTTTTTGCACTTCTTTCTCATTGATAATCATTTTAGCCTCTTTGGTTATCTACTTCTAGTTACTGATTTGGCTCCACTGCAGACTCTACGATATTGGCTTATGCCTTTAATGAGGTTATGGCACCTCTTCATGGAAATTCCTGGAGGCTGACTCCTGATACCTGCCCTCTTCCCCATCCCAAGGCTGGGGTTTAAGCCTTAGGTTCAATCATGGGCTCTCCTCACACCAAGCACATGTCTGTGTTTCTTCCAAGTCTCATTTTGTGGTGATAGGACTGGGGTTGCACTGGAAAAGTACTGGAGATGAGAACAATATACAGTAGCTTGGTGATGAGATCAGAAAACTTGGGGTTATATTAAATAGGGTGGGCCATCTTCTATGTGACAGGTTCTGCCCCTAGTGCCCCCAAGATTTCCATCATAAATGGGAGTCAACAGATACAACAAGCAAGAAGACTAGGTCTACATAACCCATATAAAAGTTATCAAGCAGACAAAAATATGTTTAACATAATTAAAGACACAAAAGAAGGAATAACACAAGGAAAAAAGACACTATGTATATAAAAAAGGAGAGATTTTCTAGAATTGAAAACTAAAATTAAAAACCCAACTCATGGGCTAAGCAGCAAGACAGACAAGGTGACTGCACTCATTTACCCTCTCACCAAGTGTACCCAAGGGTTCCTGTTTCTCCACATCTTTCCCAACACTTGAGGGTGGTGCAAACGATACACAGGTAGGCAAATCGCAGATTGCATTGTTTCTTTACAGAACTGAGCCTATTCTTTCTTCTGGTTTCCTGGGATTCAAAATTTTAGACACACAAGGATTTTAAGCCTCCCACTCTTCCTACCCACCCACCCTCGTTTCTCTTTTTTTTTTGGTCCCTGAGGGTGTTTTGTTTTGGGGGGTCAGTCCTCAGCAGGGCTCTCCTGCAGCAGTGCTGCCTGACATGAGGCTGTTCTTTCTTCCTGGTTCCCACACCCAGAAGCCTCTTACTCAGTGGCTTCAGCATTCCACTTTTCCTGCTTCAGGTCTTAACTGTGCTAATCCTGGGATTGTCTTGGTGCTCACCCAGCACTCCTCTCAGCCCCGCCCTTCCTCCTCCACAGGCCAAAGCTGAGCCTAATTCTCCTCGTTCCTTTTCCTCTCTGTCAGTCTCTGACCCAACACAAACAAATACAGATCTGTCACTAACCTGTAATAACCTTGCAATCTGGCCAAGAGGAGTTTATGTGACACACATACAGTTGAGAAGGTACCAAGGCCATATTTTTCCAAACTAAAAACTAGACACATAGCCAGGCAGAGCCTGAAAACCCAGATGTAGTATAGTGTATGGTTAGAGCATGGGCTCCTCAAGGTGAGTCTTAGATCCACTGCTTAGCTGTATGCACTTGGGCAGTCACTTAGCCTCTCTGTGACTCGGCTTTCTCATGCTAATGATAGTAGTCACCTTCTAAGGTTGTTATGATAATTAAATGAGTTAATATATGTTAAGTATCTAGAATAGTGCCTGGCTTATCATACGTACACTGTGTGTGTTAACTATCATCATTGTTAATACTGTGCTCCAAGGGTTTCCAGTGGCTGATTTTTGGGACTGTCCCAGGAAATAGCAGATGGCAGTCATAGTCACTAAAACCAGGTGCTACAGAGTTATAAAGTGCTACTTAAGTTATCCAACTAGTATTTTCTTCTGTTCTTTTTCGTCTTCTCAAGGTTCATCCAATAATTATACGGTTCTTATTCTTCTGAAATAGCCCAGAAAATCTCCCAGTACTCACCAAGAGAGTTAAAGCCTCCTTACTTCTGCTTCAAGCCCTTTAACTCTCCCTTTTACAAACCATTCTGCTTGAAGCAGCCACCAAATACCAAGCTTTTGGTATCTGTGAAGTTGCTTTGTTTTCTGATAGTGTTAAGCTGACATTGGCAGGGCACAGGGTAAGGAACAGAGGTGGGAACCCCTCCCTTCCCTCCAAGGGCAGAAAGCCACCTTGAGTCAGAATGGCTTTAGGATCCTACATTGGCCAAGGTACCTAGGTCCAGAGATTTTCTTTAACAATGCTCATCTATTTGGTCAAAATCCCTGAAAAGCTGTTTTCTTAATTCTCTGTTGTGACTTATAAGTGGATTATTTCTCTTGGGATAGTGCACAATTCTGCATCAGGCTACATCAGACCATTTATCTATAAAGAGAAAGGATGCTGATTCAGAAAGGATGATAATGGACCCTTGTAACTGCAGGCATTAGATAATGTTGCCTGTGTGCTGTTAATAAAGTATGCTTGCAAGGAAGAGTGTCTGGCCATTCAGTAGATTGGATTCTCCTACCAAACATCCTCAGATACTTTTTGAAGAATTCAAGCAAATACAAGTGTGACACCTATAAACTAATTCATATCCTGAAGTCTTAGGCATCATTAGCTCAAAAGGGTAAGTACATCAATTAATGTAAAAATATATATTCAGTTTCTAATTTAGAATAACTTTCCCTTGACTAATCTCAAAGTAATAAGGTTTTATTGTATAGATTTTGCAAATGGGCATTTTTGCATTTTCAGACACGAGGAAGCCAGGCAGGGTTCAGTAAGTGTCCTGGAACATCTAGATAATCTCCACACTCCAGTGAAATACAGTTTTTCATCTCCGACTTCTCCAAGCATTCTAACATTACCTGTTTTCAGGAGGTTGTGAGTTGTTAGTGATCAGCCTCATGTCCAATCTAGGGATAATGTTAGTATTTATCAACAACTAATTATTGAGTTTCTTATTTATACTGTCATCGTAAGACCCAAGATCCTGGGTGTTGCAAACCATTAACACACTCAGCTGCTAACCAAAAAGTTGGTGGTTTGAGTCCGCTTGGAGGTGCCTTGAAAGAAGGGTCTGGTGATATACTCCTGAAAAACCAACAATTGAAAACTCTGTGGAGCAGCTCTACTCTGACATCCATGAAGTCGCCACAAGTCAGAATTAACTCAGTGGCAACTGGTTTGGTTTCTTTTTTTTTTTTTTTTAAATTTATGCTGAGCCCTTACAGGGCTTTGAGAGGTCAAAGACCAATTAAAGAGGATCTTTGTCCTGGAGGTGCTCACAGCATGGTGGGAGACATGGGTACAGACAGAATTATGATCCCAAGCCATTAGTTCTATTGACAGAAGTTTAGGTCTATGGGGATATAATAAAATTAGAGCTCCCGGGGGAGAAGCAGTGGAAAGAGACTTTAAGGAAGAAGATAACATGTAGCCTCGGTCTTTTAAGGTTACATAGGAGTTCACCAGGTAGAAAAAGAGAACTTGTCATTTACTGTAAGCAAGAGCTGCAAAAGACTGGTGGCGCAAGGGCTAAGTGCTCAGCTGCAAACTGAAATGTTGGTGGTTCAAGGCTCTGCAGGAGAAAGACCTAGCAATCTGCTCCCATAAAGATGACAGCCTAGAAACTCTACGGGGCAGTTCTGCTCTGACACATGGGGTTGCTGTGAGGGAGCTGCGGCTGAGAGACTGAGGATACACAAAGGGGATGTCACTGGAAACAAGGTTGAAGTGACAGTCTAAAAGGCATAAAAAGGAGCTACTGAAGGTTTTTAAGTAGAAGAGTCACATAATCAGATACAGGTTTAAGAGAACTCTACTTGAGTCTCTTCAGATTATCCTTTTGCCTCTCTTCAGTTGCAGACACCTCGATTCATTTTTTTTTCCCAGAAGCTCAGGAAAATGCACAGGCAAGGTTAAATATTACGCTCATGGCATCTTTCGAGGCACCTGTGGTAGTGATAGTGTCAGGAGCCCTGGTGGCACAGTGGTTAAAGCACTCAGCTGCTAAGAAAGGTTGGCAGTTTGAACCGACCAGCTGCTCCTTGAGAGAAAGCTGTGGCAGTCTGCTTCTGTAAAGATTACAGCCTTGAACACCCTATGGGGCAGTTCTACTCTGTCCTATAGGGTCGCTAAGAGTTGGAATCGACTTGATGGTGATGGATTTCTTTTGTTTTCTGTTTGTGATAGTGTTGCTAGATAGTTAAAAAAAAAAAGATGGAAGTAGAATCGCTAGGCGTTGCTTCCTTGAGACCTACTGGAAAGGCCTGGTTCCAGAGGTCTTGGCAGAGAGAGTGACAGGTCCCATCTGGGAAAGTAAATCCTGGAGCAGAAGTCAGAAGAGCTGACCAGCAGTGAGACACCTCTCCTTCCTCCGCCTCAGTTTCTTCACGTGTACCGTCTGGTAGGGTTTAAACTGAATCATCCTGATGCTCCCTCCATCTCCAAAACTTGGTACATGAAACAACACATTGTCGCCCGAGCTCATTTTGAACAGAAACCTCAGTTTCATCCAAACATCCTTCCAGTTGGAATGATTTGAGTTTCACATTTTATCCTTTTTCTACCTCAGATGTCTTGGGGAGACCCCGTGGAGATCACCGAGGGAAAGAAATTGGTGGGGTGGGGATGGTTGGGTGCTGAACGTTGACCTCACCTCCAGGAAGTTGCCACATCTGTTAAGGTCAGTGCCTGATGTCCCAACCTACTTAAAGAACGGAGCCTGAGAACTTTCCTTTTGCTTGAAATACTGCTGTCCCTGCTCTAGAGCAGGCAGTATCCATTGACAAAAACCACCAGCGAAACCATGAGTTTATTTACCCACTGGCAAGTCAACAAACCTGTAAGAGGCAATGGAGGGTGATTGGGCTTGTTGTAGCAACTGTCAAGAGTATAAATCAATTGCTGCTGTTAGCCCAAAACAGTGAGATTTAATATTTTGTCTTTTACAATACCTTTGATGTACTACAATCACATTACTTTTTCAAATAAACCTTCATTAGTAACAGGAAATGCAAAGAAAATATCCCCCAAAGTAACAAGATCAAACAAAAGCAGGAAGACCTTTATGCGTTAGAATGGATGTCTGGTAACTCCCCGAATAATTTCCTGTCTACGTTTTTTTTTTTTTTTTTTTTTAAACTTATGGCTTTTCTTTAGTATACTTTCCGTACCTCAGTTTTTCCAGGAGTTTTTGGACTCAGTAGCGTTCACAACCCATATTATTAAAAGCAAATTTATTATTTCTGTTTCAGCTGATTGAAATGTTCTTTTACATGAGCTGCCAAAAAGTTTATGGTTTTCCTAATACGCCCATTAGAGTTGGTAAATTACAGGGACACACAGATTTTAGAAGACAAAGATTGTGGAGCACAATTAGCTAGCTGCAAGGAAAGCAAAGCCCCCTTCTCCTTACTCCCCTTCCTCCCCCCAAAAAAGTTCTAATTTTCTACACTTCTTTCACAGAAAGGATTAGATTTTCTGGGTATTCCCCTCCCAGCAGAGTTCTGCAGCCTGGGGCACCAAACATGCCTTCATTATCCCCCTTCCCAGGAGAGGAAAGTCGGCAGATAGCTTACCCCGGCTGGTGTGGATGAGCGCGAGCGCCAGCGCAAAGACAAGCACAGCCGGAGGAGCCTTCATGTCAGCTCGCCTCGGCTCGGTCACGATGCTGTGCTGGGCTTCAGCCTCCCTGAAACGTGAACATTTCCTGTTTCCTGCTTGTTTGGGTCGGTGCTAACTTAAAGGAGAGGTGTTTGCCTGCTTTTTAGGAAGTGATGTAATTCTGCAGAAGCCAGTCAGACCAGCAAGGATTGCAAAAGAGCAGTTGTTCTTCAAGCACTGATTCAGGGAGAACGCCTCTCAAGTCCTTTACAGTCCTCGCCCTGCCATAGGCCTCCATCTTCTGAAGTGGCCCCAGTAGAAACAGTGTCTGTTGCTCAGGTGTTGTTTGGTATCTGGAACTGGGGGTCCTGGACCACACACATTCTCCCTTTGTGATTTTGCTCATCTCTGATGAGTCCCTGGGTCTGCTTTAGAGTCCAGAGCAGTCTCTGAGCAGCACAAACCATTAAGCTCTGGACCATTAGCCGGAAAGGTCGGTGGTTCGAACTCACTCAGAGCCACCTTGGAAGATGGGCCTGGGTTTCAGCTTCCGAAAGGTCACAGTCTTGAAAACTCTATGGAACAGTTCTACTTTGCACACATGGGGTGGCCATGAGTCAGAACTGGCTCAATGCAACAAACAAAAGACCAGAGCAGCGCTCTCCCGTAGAACTTTCTGTGACGATAAAAAATGTCCGAAATCTACACCATTCAGTACAGTAGCCACTTGCCACATAGAGACCACTGAGCACCTGAAATGTGGCTACTGCAACTGAGGAAATGACTTTTTTATTTCATTAATTCTCATTATTAAATAACTCCATGTGGCTAGGGGCTGCCATCTTGGACAGCGCAGTCCCAGACAGCAGGTACAACTGTACCAACAGAAAACCGTCAGACCATTTCTCTGCAGCCAGCCCCTCCTTCTCCTTTGGCCCTTGAATGTCCCCAGGGCTGATCTGGAGATAGAGGACCCAGAGAAACAATCTTTTAAACAGTCAGTCCCTGGGTGGTGCAAAGTTAATGTGCTTGGCTGCTAAGTGAAAGGTTGGAGGTTTGAGCCCACTGAGAAGTGCCTTGGAAGAAAATCCTGGCCATCTACTGCCAAAAAATCAGCCATTGAAAACCCAATGGAGCACAGTTCTACACTGACACACAATGGGTTGCCATGAGTCAAAATTGACTTAAGGCAACTGGATTGGTTTTTTGGTTTGTTTGTTGGGGTGGGGGGTGGGGGGTGGGGGCAAACTACATTTCACCTTTCTTCCTTCTCATATGACAATGAATTTCTCAGAAGTTCTTAGCACACTAAATAGGACTGAACTGGATTAGAATGGGGTTGGAAATCCTACCCAATTGAAACAATGCAGGAAGGCGATGTCTGTTTAGATCAGTATTCAGGGAGATTAGAATGTGTTAGGTTTTGGTGTCCTAATTGAAGTCTTTCCCTCGGTTTAGGTTTTCACAGATTTGCGCAGAATGCCATTGTATAGTCATGTTTGTTGTGGAACCAGGAGAGAGAGGTAGATAGAGAGGGGAGCAGACACCCATTTTATCTCTCAACTCTTCTCTGCAGATTACCATCAGAGTCACCACTTTCTGCTTGTCTTTGTCTTCAGTGATATGGTAGATGTAAACACACGAGGTGACTGGAATTCCTCCGTCCCTAATGCAGCCATTAATTTTTTCTTTAGTGCATTGCTGCTTTTCAATGTCATTAGTCACTGTTTATCTCAGTTCTTATCCACAAGAAATAGGTTGGTGATTCGTCTAATGATCGGTTTGTTAATGGATTTACAGTATGAATTTTAATGTCTTAAACTGGCAATTAAATTAATTCCTGATAAAATATACTTTTGCACTTTAGGTGATGATACAGAACAAACAGCAAAAGAAAAGAGACGTGGAAAACTGTATAATGATTTGAAAACAACAGGGAAAGAACTATTAATCGAACTCCTGCTGAGCATGTGAATAGATCACTGGCTCCCAGACCCTCTAGTGCTGTTGGGTTAGCAGTTATTCCTGGACTAGCACATGTTTCTCCAGCTGTGACATACACACGTGAGAGAGAAGGCCCAGGGATTGGGAGTTCTCTTCATCTTGCCATTTATGCCTTATTGAAACCCATCCCAGAGCTGAGGCACATGTTTGGCAAGGGCAAGGTCGACAGCCTTGGTTTCTTAAATTTTAAAACTACAGCTCACCGTGGAAGACTGTGGAGTCAGGTATCTGTGGCTAGACCACAAAAACAGAAACAAACCAGTTGACGTCTAGTGGATCCTGACTTGAGGTGACCCCATGCGTGCAGAGTAGAACTGCTCCGTAATCAAGGCTGTGACCTTTTGGAAGCAGAACACCAGGTCTTTCTTCTGAGGTGGCTTTGGGTGTGCTCGAACCACCAAACTCTCAGTAGTCGAGCACTTAACGGTTCGTACCACCGACTACAGGATTTATTCTGCAGTCCTCAGCCGAGCCCCAGGATTTGGCCAAACAGCTCCTCAGGCTGGATTTCCCTTTCCTACAAGTGTGCTCTCCGCTGCCTCTGAGAATGATGTACAAAATAAACCGAGGCAGTGGAGAAATCCTGCACAACCATGTAATTTTCTTTTGACCCCTGTGCTCTGCAAGGCCCTTAGCGTGATCAAATCAATCTTTCAGGGGAGAAAATTACCATCGCTGATCAGAAAATCATAGTACCTCAGTGATCTCTAAAATCACAGGGAGGCTGTGTGGTAGGTGAAGGGCTATTTACTTCTGTTTGTTCTAATTTCACCAACCATTAATTTTGGCAAAGGGCCACTGCCCAGGCCTCGGATTAAATCCCCATACACTCATGGCAGGAAGTCAGGGCCTCAGTCAGAACCATAATGTGCTGTGAATGGCAGGCACACAGGCAGGGTAAAGTTGCCTTGGTGCCTGCCGTTGCCTGTCCAATAGCATGAAAGGAGTATGTCGTTGTTAGCTGCTGTCCAGTCAGACCCTAACTCATTGCCACCCCATGCACAACGGAATCAAATGCTGCTCAGTCCTGCACCATCCCTATGATTTGTTGAAAATCAGACCGTTTCCATCCACAGTGTTTTCAGTGGCTGACTTTTGGAAGAAGATAGATTGCCAGACCTTTTTCCTAGTTTATCCTAGTCTGGAAGCTCCACTGAAACCTGTTCAGCATCATAGCAACATGCAAGCCTCCACTGACAGATGGGTGGTAGCTGTGCACGAGGTGAGTTGGGCAGGAATCAAACACAGGTCTCCCACATGGAAGGCAAGAGCTGTACCACTGAACCACTCATGTCTTTCTCTGAAAGGAGTATGGTGCCTAGGAAATGTCAGGAAGATGAGAAGGTGCCACCGTCATCATCATGCTCAGCAGGGCAGGAAACATAATACTAGTTCTGTTGTTGCTAGGTGCCGTTGAGTCTGTTCCAACTCATAGCAACCCTATGTATAACAGAACGAAAGACGGTGGGGTCCTGCACCATCGTCATAATCATTGTTATGTCTGAGCCCACTGTTGCAGCCACAGTGTCAATCCATATCATTGAGAGTCTTCCCTTTTTCTCTGACTCTCTATTTTACCAAGCATGGTGTCCTTCTCCAGAGACTGGTCCCTCCTGATAACATGTCCAAAGTACATGAGACAAAGTCTTGCCATCCTTGCTTTTAGGGAGCATTCTGGTTATACTTCTTCGTCCAAGACAGATTTACTCGTTCTTCTGGCAGTCCATGGTATATTCAATATTCTTTGCCAACACTGTAATTCAAAGGTGTCAATTCTTTTTCAGGCTTTCTTATTCATTGTCCAGCTTTAGCATGCATATAAGGTGATTGAAAATACCATGGCTTGGATCAGGAGCACTTTAGTCCTCCAAGTCACATCTTTGCTTTTTAACACTTTAAAGAGAACTTTGCAGCAGATTTGCCCAATGCAATACGTCCTTTGATTGCTTGACTCCTGTTTCCATGGGCGTTCATTGTGGATCCAAGTAAAATGAAATCTTTGACAACTTCAGTCTTTTCTTTGTTTATCATGATGTTGCTTATTTGTCCAGTCGTAAGGATTTTTGTTTTCTTTATGTTGAGGTGTAATCCATACTGAAGGCTGTAGTCTTTGATCTTCTTCAGTAAGTGCTTCAAGTGCTCTTCACTTTCAGCAAGCAAGGTTGTATCATCTGCATAACGCAGGTTGTTTATGAGTCTTCCTCCAATACTGATGCCACATTCTTCATATTGTCCAGCTTCTCCAATTATTTGCTCAACATACAGATTGAATAAGTATGGTGAAAGGATACAACCCTGCTGCACACCTTTCCTAATTTTAAACCACACGGTATCCCCTTGTTCTGTTGGAAAGACTGCATCTTGGTTTATGTACAGGTCCCTCATGAGCACAATGAAATGTTCTAGAGTTCCCATCCTTTCCAATGTTATCCATAATTTGTTGACCCACACAGTCGAATGCATTTGCACAGTCCATAAAACACTGGCAAACATCTTTCTGGTCTTCTCTGCTTTCAGTCAAGATCCATCTGACATCAGCAATGATATCCCTTATTCTACTTCCTCTTCTGAATCCAGCTTGAGCTTCTGGCAGTTCCCTGTTGATGTACTGCTGCAACTATTTTTTAATTATCTTTAGCAAAATTTTACTTGAGTGTGATATTAATGATATTGTTCCATAATTTCCGCATTCTGTTGGATTGCCTTTCTTTGGAATAGGCACAAATAAGAATCTTTTCCAGTCCGTTGGCTAGGTAGCTGTCTTCCAAATTTCTTGGCACAGACAAGTGAGTGCTTCCTGTGCTGCACCCATTTGTTGAAAGATCTCAACTGGTATTCCGTCAATTCCTGGAGCCTTGTTTTATGCCAGTGCCTTCAGTGCCACTTGGACTTCTTCCTTTAGTACCACTGGTTCTTGATCATATGCTACCTCCTGAAATAGTTGGACGTTGACCAATTTTTTTTGGCACAGTGACTCTATGTATTCCTTCCACCTTCTTTTGATGCTTCCTGCGTCGTTCAATATTTTCCCCATAGAATCCTTCAACATTGCAACCCGAGGCTTTAATTTTTTCTTCAGTTCTTTCAGAAATGCCAGGCTTTTCTTTCCCTTTTGGTTTTCAAACTCCAGGTCTTTGAACATTTCATTATAATACTTTACCTCATCTTCTCGAGCCACCCTTTAAAATCTTCTGTTCAGCTCTTTTACTTCATCATTTGTTCTGTTCGCTTTAGGTATGGAATTTACTAGTGCTAGAGACTCTATTACTTTATACAAAAGGGTCTGGCTTTTACAATCAACTCTGGCTTTTATAATCAAATCATAGAAGTGATCCTCATCCAGTTCCTCTTCCCTTCCTCCCTACTCCCTCTCCCTCCCACCCACCCCACACACACTGCAGGAGCCTTCAGAGAGAAGGGGTAGCAGACTTACTGCCTTTGTAGCTGCAGCAGCTGAAGCCTACACACAAAGTTCATCCCGACCAGCCCAGGTGCCCTTGTCAGGCCCCCAGTGGCCTCTGCCCCTACATTTGGTTGCTGATCCTGGTCACACCTTCTTCAGCTGGGCATTCGGAGAAGCTGCTAACGGGTTGGTGAACCCCTAGAGCTTCTACCACAGGCCCCAGCCTATACCTCCTCCTCATGACAGGGTCCTCCATGGCCTAAGCAGACAGTCTGGTCCAAAAATGAAACTGAAGAAGATGATGATTAGGAGCTGGAGCAGCAATTGGTGTATGGGACAAGGTATAGAGCTCTGGTCTGGAAGACCCGTTGGGGAACATCTGAGCAGTGCCTAAGAGAAGGGCAGAACATCAGCTGAGGGCACTGATCCAATTGCCCTCCTCTAGTCGGCCAGAGTCTCCCTGAAGGCAGGGGACTTACCTGTCTTTTTCTCCAGTCTATCCCCAGCATTTGGGACCCTGCTTAATATAGGTTTATGAATGAATCAATAAATTCATGAGTAAGTAAGTGCATGAAGAACTCTTTTATAGCAGCATTTTTTAAAACTAGGCCGGAAGGAGTAACTACATCAGAATTATTTGGAGGAGCTTGTTAAAACACAGACCTATTGAATCAGAATCTGCATTTTTAATGATGTTTGAGGGGATTTTTATCCTTGATAAATGTTGAGAATTACTGTTACCGAGTTTAGTTTTTAGCTTCTAGGAGGGTATGTCCCTTTTCTCAAACAGTAAGAAATAAATAGCACATCATATTTTCCCTCAGCTTCCAGGAAGCCTGGAACTGTGGGACTTTCATTAACCAGATTTCTAGGAACTTTTCTTTCCCTGGCTAACTGTAACTCATCTTTCAGGACTTAGTTCAGAAAACACCTCCGCCATGAAGTCTTCCCAGAAGTCACACTCGTCCTAGGCTGGGCTAAATTTCTTCCTCCATACCTGTAACATCCATCATAATCTACGGAGAAAATCTGATTGTGGCTCTGTCTCCCCCACCTGACTGACCCAGTTTTACTCATCTGTGGTCTCCCCACACCTGTTAAAGGAACTGAACGTCCTTCCACTTAATATTTCCTTTCTTATCAAATCACATATTAATGTCTCCTCCCCCACCCTCCTCAAGTCTCTTCAAGTATTTTTGAAAGTAGAATATACATAATTAATAAATACACAGTATGGCGCAGTGGTTAAGAGCTCAGCTGCTAACCAAAAGGTAGGCAGTGAGAATCCACCAGCTACTCCTTCGAAACCCTGTGGGGCAGTTCTACTCTGTCCCTCTGTCCTATAGGGACAGATTCTGCTATGAGTCAGAATCAACCCAACGACAACAGGTTTTTTTTGTTTGTTTGTTTGTTTTGCTTTGTTTTTCTCTATATCACAGTCAAATTTAAAGTGATAAATGCAGATTACTGGTCTCAATGTTTTTCTTTTATTTGTTTTTCTTTTTCATTTAACTTTGCAGATTCACAGTTGATGGTGTCCTGACCAACTAAATCCTCAACACCAATGAAACTACAAAATACAAAGGTTTGGGGAAAATCACAAATTACAAGAGAATTAGAAATGTTGCCAGGATGAACAGGTGTAGTGGCAGGATATGTGAGTAGTGCAACAAATAAATGAAACTTGAGTGGATGTTGTACCAGGTGGGAGAAAGTGGCAGAGGGTAAGCAGTGATTTGTTAATCATTATGTTTAAATTAAAATAACTTATCTTTTTCTTATTACAAAAATAATACATGCTTGTTGTGGAAAAATTAAAAATGTATATAAGCAAAATTATTCCGTTTTTAAATCCTTCCAGATGTTTTTCTATAAATATTAGCCAGCAGTATTATTTCCATTTTCATTTCCAGTACTACCAGCTGGTATTGCTATAGTGCTAACAGACCGTAGGTACAAAATTCACAGGTCACAAATTCAGATATGGAAAAATGATAGCTTACTCTATTTTTCTATTACAATCTCAGTTTGGAACTCCAATTCTTCCAATAGTGAAAAACCAAATACCAAACCAAACCCATTGCCATTGAGTCGAGTCTGACTCATAGTGACCCTATAGGACAGAGTAGAACTGCCCCACGGGGTTTCCAAGGCTGTAAATCTTTACGGAAGCAAACTACCACATATTTCTCCCACAAAGCAGCTGGTAGATTCAAACCACTGACCTTTCGGTTTAGCAGCCAAGCACTTTAACCACTGTGCAACCAGAGCTCCTTAAACCAAATACCAAAAAAAAATACAAACCTGTTGTGGTGGAGTCCGACTCGTAGTCAGACCATACAGGACAAAGTAGAATTGCCCCATAGGATTTGCAAGGAGCAGCTGGTGGATTTGAACTGCCAATCTTTTGGTTAGCAGGCGATCTCTTAACCACTGCACCACCAGGGCTCCAAACAAAATATAGTCACTTACAAATACACTCAATCGCTTTAGTGATTCCCTAGCTATTCAGGATTAACTTCAGTTATTTCAGATTCCCCACCACCACCACCATCCCCCTCATTATTCTATAGGATTGCCTTGGGAATGACAAAGAGTTGGTATGGAGGGCTGTCTCTAAAATGCAACCCTGGACTTTGGATTCTTAGAAGATCAAAAGTTAAGAATTAACTCTTCATATTTCTCTTTGAATTTTAGCTGTGGCCTCCTGTTCCAAGACTAGATGGTCTAATTTGGCTAGTTTTGGGGGCTTTAGGGAGGTGTGTAGGCCACCTGGGAGGCACAAATTGTTAAGCGCTTAGCTACTAACTGAAAGTGTGGCAATTCCAGTCTACCCAGAAGTGCCTCAGAAAAAAGACCTGGCAATCTATTTCCAAAAGATCACAGCCATTGAAAACCCTATGGAGCCGTTCTACTCCGACACGCATAGAGTTGCCATGAGTGAAACTGACTCAACAATAACTCATTTGTTTTTATTTGGTTAAGAGGGTGTGTAAGCGGAGAAAGCCCAGGCAAACACACCTCCCATCATCTATATATATATATATATATATATATATATAAATATATATGTATATATGTATAATTTCATCTGCTATCCTGCCACAAATGTTCATGATAATTTCAGTAACAGTACAACTTCTTCCCGCTCAGCCTCCCCTCCCCGCTTCCCCCCACCCCCGCCCCCGCCCCTGCCACCAGCTCTGTCAATCCTCCCGGCTCAGCCTCCCCCTCGGCTCTACCAGTCCTCCCAGCTAGGCCTCCTCCAGCCCCACTGCTCTGCCAGTCTTCCCGGCTCGGCCTCCCTCTAGGCCTGCAGCATGAGGACCCTGCGTCTTCTTGGCACCTCTGTCCCTGAGGCGTGTGTGACAGGAGATGACATGTGCACGCGTACACAGTCCCCATCTTCCCCACCCTTGGATCTTGGCTGCCACTGCCCTCTAAGGAGAGTCCTGATACCTCATCCCGACCCCAGGTCTTTTATTGAGGGAAAGAGAGAGAGAATAGAAACAGAGAGATAATGACAAAGGAACAAGTAAGACAGAGAGGTGGAGAGTGAGAGAGAGAAAAAGAGAATGAGACAGAGTGAGAATGAGAAACAGAGTAAATATGAAAGAGAGAAGGAGAGAAACAGGGAAGAGAAAACGAATGAGAGAGACAGAGAAAATGAAAGAGACAGAGAGGCAGAGAACGAGAGCGACCGACCCACAGAGAGAATGCATGCTAGGGAGGGAGAGAGAAAGCTGGCACAGGACTGAGGCAGAAAGCTCACAAGTGGGAGAGAAGGGGAAGAGATGAAGGAGGATCTGAGGTAGGGAGAATCCAGAGGTTACTGGTGTGAGAATAAGGACGTGGAGGGCAAGGGCTCAGAAAAAATGGCTGTGGGTTTATGAATCTGATCCCTCTGCTTGTTCTTTAAGGGGTGCAGGATGAGACTGGAATTCCTTTTTAGTTACTTTAGGCTACAGGACTGGGAGTCCTTAAAGACCACAGTGTGCAGAGACTGAGACACGTGGGCCCCGGAGGTTTGGCAAGAATCCTCCTCAGGCCCCAGGCTCATAGAGCCAGAGACCCAGGCCACGAAATCAGGACATCCTCATGGCTCACAACCAGGCTGCACCAATCTAGACCAATGCAAACCAGATTAAGCAAAATGTAAAATTTATTGACTTGTGAAGCTGAACAATTCAAGGGCAGGTGTCACTTTCAGGTGTGGCTGGATCCAGGGGCTCAGCTGATGTCATCAGATCTCCATCTGGCTCATCTCCAGGCTCTGTGGTCCTGAGAGTTATCTTTGTTCTCAGGAGCTGCTTCCCATGTGGTAGCAAGACAGCCACCGGCAGCTCTCTCACCTAATAATTCTAGCAAAGGCCTTGAGTTAGACACTCTTTGGCTCAGTGGGGGTCCCTGGATCAGCCACTGAGGCCAACAGGATGCCAGCTTAGATTGGCCAATCTGGGTCACAAGTCCATCCCTGGGCATAGGAGTTTCCTATTGCTGCTGAAACAAGGACCACTGCTCAGTCCTGCCAGCAAATCTATACAGCTGAGCCATGCTGTGTTAATCACCCATGGCGTTCTGGATTCCTGGCTTATATATCTTATGATATGTTCGCTCCTTGTGAAAGATGACAATCCTGTATAGTAGATTAGATCACTGTTCCCAGCTCTTCACGTGCTGTCTGCATTAGAATTGTTCATCCATGCCCTCATGACTTGGCCATTCCTTCCTCTAGAATGTTGTTGTTGTTAGCTGCTGTCAAGTCAGCCCCTGACTCATGTCGACCTCAAGCACAATGAGGTTGGACTGTTGTGATCCATAGGGTTTACATTGGCTGATTTTTAGAAGTAGGTTGTCAGGTCTTTCTTCCTAGTCTGACTTAGCCTGGAATAAACAGTTTATTTCTCTTCCCTATTGATGTTGGGCCTGGCCATATATGACTTGATCTGATCAAAGAAATATGGATGGAAGAGATAACGTGCCAGGTGTGGGCAAAGGTCTTTAAGAGGCATCACATCCTTTGGCTTACCTTCTTGTGCTCTTGTGATCTTGCGTTTCTATGGTGTGAGAACATAAGACCCAGAATGTGAAGCAGACCCCAACGTGATCAGAAACCTGGATCTAGCCTAGCCCTGGCCAGCCCAGCCTAGATCAGCCAAACAACAGCTGCCCTGCAGACTAATGAGCGTGAGAATAAATGCTTGTGATTGTGAGCTATGCAGGTATTTAGAATTGTTTGTTATGTAGCATTAGTACAGCAATCAGTGACTAATACATCTCTTAAGATTTTTCATTCCCAAGTGGCCAACCTGAATGGAAAAAGTGAGAGAAATAATATAAGAGCTGCTTTTGGCAAGCAGTGAAGCGTTGAGGAATGTGACTATCACACCATCCTGTGGAGGCCTTGGAAAGATGGAGCTGTTTACTTTCACCTCGCCACCATCATCCCCATCCCACCTCTTGCCCGGACCACTGCTCAGTCCTGCCAGCAAATCTATACAGCTGAGCCATGCTGTGTTAATCACCCATGGCATTCCTGGATTCCTAAGTCACTGGACATTGTGTTAGAACCCTTGTTCAAAAGTGTTTACTGGAAAGGGAGTATGTTGATAGCACTGGCAGCATTGGAGCTGTACTCATGGCCTTTACCACTTTATATTTGGATGATATAATTTAGACCATCTCTTTCTGCCCTAATAGACCATGGGCTTCTGGAAAGCTGATCCACATCTAAGTTAACTTTATGACTTCCTCCTGCGCAAAGCTCTACCCCACCAGAGAGCTTAGAATCAATTAATACGTGTTGAATGAACAAAGGAATTAAAGAAAGAATCTAAAACTGGTTCTTATTCAAATGGATTAAGAAAAAAAAATCTCTTGTTTGCACTTAGGCACCCACATTTATAAACAGTCACAAAGTACCAAATCAGAAACAATTCTTAGTCCCCCTGCCAGGAGTACAATTCATGTACCTTTGCAAGGGGGATTGTTCACTGGAATGAGCCCCGTTACACACCCTGCCTAAACTCTCCTCCTCTGGCGTAGGGTTGTTTTTTCCCATTGCATCATCAGTCTGTCCTCTCTCCTTAGGGTCCTTTACAAAACACGTTGCCTGCCTTTCCTTCTTTCTTTCTTTCTAAATCAGTCACAATAGGATGGAGATTTTAATGTTTGACTTGTCGTGTGTGAATATCTGATGGCGTCTGCTTGGCCACGTCTAGAGACTTGTTTAGATTGTCAATTCCAGTGCATGCTGAGCTCCTGTGGGGTTTGGGAGGAGGTGGAGTAGTCAAGACACTTGCAGAGCTCTAATGAAAACTCCTCTGTAACTATCTTCAGGGATTGGGAATTATTCTGGCTGGGAACAGAATAAGTGACAAACCATTGTCTTAACATACAAACATTAGCATGTTGAAAAACAATGAAAAAAGTATGCTTGTATATACACAGAAAATGGGAAGAATAGGATCCACTAGGAATTAACAGCATCTCTCTGAAGAGGGAGACTGAAAGCTGGGGTGGAGGGAAGTGTAGGGGGTGGAAATAGAGACAGGTTTCCCTTAATATCCTTATTTGCTATTTGTAAAGAAATTACTATCATGTATTATATTCTTAAGGAGCCCTGGTGGCACAACTGTTAAGCACTCGGCTGCTAACTGAAAGGGTGGTGGTTCAAACCCACCCAGCAGCACCACAGGAGAAAGAACTGGTGATTGTTTCTGTGAAGATTACAGCCAAGAAAACCCTATGGGGCAGCTCTACTCCATCACATGGGGTCGATATTAGCCAAAATCGATTTGAAGGCACCTAACAACAATAACAGAGCCCTACTGGCTTAGTGGTTAAGAGCTTGGCTGCTAACCAAAAGGTAGGCACTTGGAATCCACCAGCTGCTCCTTGAAAACTCTGTGGGACAGTTTTACTCTGTCCTATAGGGTTGCTATGTGTCGGAATCAACTCAACAGCAACAGGTTTGGTTTTTGATTTAAACAACAATAAGATATTATATTCTTAATATTAAAAACAAACAAAAAAATATGTGTGAAGAGAAAAAGGAGAACTACAATTATGAAATGACTTTTGGGCCCACAAGAAGTTTGGTGATACCAATGGGAAGGAGAGAGATGACCCAATAAAAAAAACTTGGATTTTTAATACAAATTATATGTCAAAGTATTTAAGAAGGATTGTCTAGTAAACAAAGATGGTAGGGATGAGTTAGAAAAGAGGAAGTGTTTTTGAGCTCAATGCCAGAAATGAAATTTTGTTCCAGGAAATTCTGAGGACAGAATCTAGAGACACTACTAAGTTTGTACATGAATAACTGCAAAAACATCTTTATAAAATGTTGGTGTGGCAGGGGTTGGGAGATGGCAGGGAGGCATCCCAACACTGAGTCAAAAAAAGCCTTGTTTATTTTATGACCAAAGAAGACCATGGATGGGGCTAGATGGAAGTTGGAGGCAAGAGAGGGCAGGGTGACCAGAATTCAATTCTAAAACTGTGCTAAACCAGTGGTTCTCAACTGGGGGAAATCTCCCCCTACCCCCCCAACTCAGGGGACATTTGGCAATGTCCGGTTGTTACAACTTGGCGGTAGCGGGTGGGGAGCAGCTACTAACATCTAGTGGGTAGACATCCTACAACAGCATAAGACAACCCCACACGACAACTATCCGTCTCAAAATGCCAATAGTGCAAAAGTCAGGAAGCTGTGTGCTAAACTAACATGAATGATGAGATTTATTGAGATGTCAACACTTCATAGGTAGGCCTGGTGGTGCAGTGGTTAAAGCGCTCAGCTGCTAACTGAAAGGTCGGCGGTTTGAACCTGCCAGAAGCTCCATGGGAGAAAGATGTAGCAGTCTGCTTCTGTAAAGATTTACAGCCTTGGAAATCCTATGGGGCAGTTCTACTCTGTCCTATAGGGTCAATATGAGTCGGAATTGACTTGATGGCAGTGAGTTTGGTTTTTTGGTTTTTTTTAACACCTCATGTTGTGCATGCTTTATAGCTGTTTTCACACCCATTCGATCCTCATCACAAACTTTAAGGAAGGCAGGGCAGGCATCATTATTTTTCTTGACAGCTGAGGAAGTGCAAGTCCAACGACTGACCCAAGGTTACACAGCTTGGAACCCAGGTCTCTTGCCCCTAGTGCCATGTTCTGTCCATTTTCTCGGGGAACCCCACCTGGCACACTGAAGTCATTCTTGAACTAAATGGTTGACTGAATATGTGCTATACTCCAGTTGTCTTAGGGAAAGGAGCCTTTAGCAAAGTAAAGGTGGAAATTTCACAATTCTAGGGATGTAGTATTTGGAAGAAACTGATTAAAAAAAAATTACTAAACTATTAGTGAAAGAGCTGCAAAGTTTTCTCTTTGGTTGTGGCTCTTGGCCACTTTTGTCATATACCTGCTGGAGGAATTTTTGATATGTAGAGATCTGACAGTGATTGGCTTGTCTGAGGAAGAGTATCTCATGTGATTTGGAAGTAGGGTGTGTAAAGAAACATGGTGGGCAATAAGGCAACAAAGTCCTGGAGATCAAGTGAGGAATGGAATATCATCCTGTCAGCATCGAGGAGCCCTGGAACACTTTAAGGGAAGCAGCAACATGACATGACCTGTATTTTAGAAAGACTACTCCATGAAGAATATTTTCTTTTAAACAATGTTTATTCCTCCTGCCGATATTACAAAATGCGTTGCTTTTAAAGGCATTGCGTCTGATGTTGGCGGGTTTTCATTGAGGACTGAGTGCCTTGCTACGATTTGGATGAAACAACTTACTGAGAAATTGAAAGCAGATGAAAATACCATCTTGCACAGGCTGTCCTTTTTGGTGCCTATTTAAGTACATAATAAGTGAAGTCATAGCACAAATACTCACATGCATAGCTATCATCTGACACTAACCCAAATAGGCTTATTACTACAATTCCACATTCAGATGAACCAAAAATAGGCTATAGTGTGTCCACAGGGTATCCTGTGTCATTTACATTTGGCAACTCTGAAATGGAGATCATCACCCTAAAAGGCATTAGAAAGGAAAGCACTTATTTACTTGTGGCACCATGCTGGGTACTACACCAAATAAATTATTATCTCTTCCTTTTAATTACCTACAATTCATATTTTTATATAACATTTTAATATTTTGCAGGTAATACATGCTCAGTGTAGAAATAGCAGAAAATGCAGATAGTAGAGGACATAAAATAAAAGTGTCACCCACGTGAAGTATTTCTTTCCAGACTTACTTTCTAAATCACCCTTGGAAACATGCTAGTCATGGCGCCTTGCATTCCTAACTTCCTTTCGGGGAGATGCATCAGGATATTTGATTGTTCTGAGGTGGCCACTGATTTACACCACAGAAGGCACATGACTCAAAGCTGTCCATTGACCCACGAGATAGTGGGCCTTTGCCCTACTAACCATAAAAAAAAAAAAAAAAAAAACCCCAAACCCAAACCGTTTACTATCAAAGGAATTCTAACTTATGGTGACCCCACGTGTTACAGTAGAACCGGGGTCGCCATGAGTTGGAATGAACTCAATGGCAACTGGTTTTGCTCTATTAGGTGATAATAATCTACTCTAACTTATCCCTTTGAAATCTGGACTAATGGATTTGCAGCTCTTTGGCCAACTGGTGATGAGAAGGAAAGGACAGAACTCACAGTCATGGAAATAGGAGAGGCCCATGAGAGATGCCACGAGAGTCAGATGAGAGGGAGGCATGGAGAGAAATGGCCCCAGAGTTGCCTGAGTCAATGAGAGCGTGCTAGGCATCCTTACAATAACCTCCCTTTCTCTTAATGTGGTTAGCCACACTCTTTTTTCTTTTAACAATCAAAAGTGCTACATATGAGGTGATAGATTCAAGTTGGCGTCCTAGTCGGATGTACCACACTGTCCCTCTACAGAAAGACCTGAGAAACAAAGTGAAACATGTACAGATGCCCACCCTGGAACCTTGAGCATCAAATGAAAGGATAGAGAGTTAGATCATGCAGCTATTAGAAAAAGAAACTGAAGGACAGCAGCGAACAGGGAGAGATACAAAGAAGAGGTGCCCTGACAGCCTGACACAGCGGTACAGACTCCCTCCACGGGACTTCCAATAGGAGGCAGAGGAAACCCCTCCTTTTTCTTCTTTTCTCTCCCTCCCCCCTCCCTGCCTGCCTGCCCCTTGCCTCCCTCATCAGAGAGTACCTATGCAACCAGCCACCCACCCTGCCCCTCCCTGACCGGAGAAAGCACCTGTGCTCCTGCTGGCAGCCTCCACTGCCCCTCCCCAACCCGGGAGGGGAATCAGTCAGATTCCTCTACACTAACAAAGAAAACTCTGAAAAGGAAATCAGGAAAACAATACCATTTACAATAGCCTTCCAAAGATAAAATACTTAGGAATAAACCTAACTAGGGACATAAAAGACTTGTACAAAAAAAATTACAAAACACTACTGCAATAAACCAAAAGACACCTTCATAAATGGGAAAACATACCATGTTCGTAGATAGGAAGACTTAACATTGTGAAGTGTCAACACTACCCAAAGCAATCTATAGATACAATGCAAATTCCGACAACATTCTTTAATGAAATGGAAAAGCTAATCACCAACTTTATATGGAATGGAAAGAGCCCCCGAATAAGTAAAACATTACTGAAAGAGAAGAACAAAGTAGGAGGCCTCACACCACCCAATCTCAGAGCCTACTTTGCAACTACAGTAGTCAAAACAGCCTGCTACTGGTACAACAACAGACACTTAGACCAGTGGAACAGAATCAAGAACCCAGAAATAAATTCATCCACCTATGAACACTTGATCTTCAACAAAGGGTCAAAGTCCATTAAATGGAGAAGAGACAGTCTTTTTAACAAATAGTACTTGAAAAACTGGATATACATTTGCATAAAAATGAAACAGGATCCATACACAAAAGCTAATTTGAAATGGATCAAAGACTTAAACATAAAACCTCAAGCTATAAAGTTCATGAAGCAAAACATAGGGACAATGTTAGGGGCCCTAATTTATGGCATAAATAGATCACTAAGCATGACTAAAAATCTACAAACTCCAGAAGATAAACTAGATAACTGGGACCTCCTAAAAATTAAATACTTAGGCTCATCAAAAGACTTTTCCAAAAGAATAAAAAGAGAACCTACAGAATGGAAAAAAATCTTTGGCAATGACATATCTGATAAAAGTTTAATCTCTAAAATATACAGAAAACTTCAACAACTCAACAATAAAAAGACAAGCAACCCAATTACCAAGTGGGCAAAGGACATAAACAGACACTTCACCAAAGAGGGCATTCAGGCTGCCAACAAATCCGTGAAAAGATGCTCCCAATCGTTAGGTGCTAGAGAGAGGCAAATCAAAACCATGAGGAGATACCATTTCCTCCCTGCAAGAATGGTACTGATTTAAAAAAAACAGAGAAAAATAAATGCTGGCCAGGTTGTGGGGAGATTGGTACTCTCATACACTGTTGGTGGGAATGTAAAATGGTACAACCACTATGGAAAATGATATGGCGCTTCCTAAAAAAGCTAGAAATAGAAACACCATATGATCCAGCAATCTCAGTCCTAGTAATATATCCTAGAAAAATAAGAGCTGTCACACGAATAGACATATGTGCACCCATGTTCATTGTGCATTATTTACAATAGCAAAAAACATGGAAACAACTTAAGTGCCCATCAACAGATGAATAGATAAACAAATTATGGTACATACACACAATGGGATATTATGAAACATTAAAGAACAATGATGAATCCTTGAAACATCTCACAACATGGATGAATCCGGAGGGCATTATGTTGAAATAAGTCAATTATGAAAGGACAAATATTGTATAAGACCACTATCATAAAAACTCAAGAAAAGGTTTACACACAGAAAGAAGCCATCTTTGATGGTTACAACGGAGGGGAAGAGTGGGGAGGGAAATCACTAACTAGATAATAGATGTGTTAATTTTGGTGAAGAGAAAGACAATACACAATATAGGCAAAGTCAGCGCAACTTGATACTTAGGCAGGCAGACACTTAGAGAAACACACACACACAAAAAGAGATAACCACAGTAAATACTATAGCATATGCAACCCTACCACAATGATAAAAACAATAACTTGCAAGCAGATACATAGGCACCGAATAGAGGAAGGAGGGCGTATAGGCGTATACCCATGCACATATATAGGTTAGGCTGTGGATATTTTTACATACATATTTGTATGTACAGCATGTATATTCATATGCATAATAGAACACAAAGAGGGCACAGTCATAGAAGCTTCTCAGACACATTCAAACACCTTGAGGGACCAAGTTACTGGGGCTGAGGGCTGGGGACCATGGTCTCCGAGAACATCTAGGTCAACTGGCATAATAAAGTTCGTAAAGAAAATGTTCTACATCCTAATTTGTTGAGTAGACTCTGGGATCTTAAAAGCTTGTGAGCAGCCATTTATGATAAATCTATTGGTTCCATACCATCCAGAGTAAAGGACAATGAACTAAGCCAAAGACACAAGGAAAATATCAGTCAAAAGGACTAATAGACCACATGAACTAGAGCCTCCACCAGTCTGAGCCCAGAAGATCTAAATGGTGCCTGGCTACCACCACCACTGCTCTGACAGGGATCACAGAAGAGGGTACCGGACAGAGCAGGAGAAAAATGCAGAACAAAATTGAAATTCACAAAAAAAAACCCAAAAACACAAGACTTGTCTGACAGAGACCGGAGGCCCCCAGCCATCCTACTAACTCAAAACTGAAGCCATCCCCAAAGTCCACCTTTCAGTCAAAGATTAGACAGGGCTACAAAATAAAAATAACACATGTGAGGAACTTGCTTCTTAGTTCGGTCAAGTATATGAGACCAAATGGGCAACACCTGCCCAAAAGCAAGATGAGAAGGCAGAAAGGGGCAGGAAACCTGGACAAAAGGGACATGGGGAACTCGAGGTGTAAAGGGGAAGGGGGAGAGCACTGACACATTGCAGGGATTGCAACCAATGTCACGGAACAATTTGTGTTTAAATTTTTGAATGAGAAACTAATTTGCTCTGTAAACTTTCACCTAAAGCACATTAAAATTGAAAGAAAAAAGATTAAAAAAGTGCTACACACGAGAATGGTTGGACAACTTAAAGAATGTAGTCAATATCACTGAATTATACATGTATAAAAAAATTGTTGGATTGGCGTATGTTTTGTTGTATATATTTCTACCACACACAAAAGAGAAAGATGTATCAAAAAAAAAAAAAAAGTACTGCACAATTTCATTTTAGTGTTCCAGTAATTAGCATAGAGGCTGGCACAAAGTTAAGTAGTCAAAAAAATGTTTTTTCTCTCAAACAACATTGTATTCAAGATCTTGGGGAAACTCCCAATAAAATATCATGATTCCTGATCTTAAGGAATTTATTGTGAGAGGTACACACAAATATCTACAGACAAATAAAAGCAGACTTTAAGATGGCTAACATAACACGTACCTTTTGGGATAATTTTGGCTTCAAGTAACAGAAGATTAACATACAAACAGCTTAAACACTTAACAAAACGTTGGATAAAAGGCATTTCCAGGGTGTGTTGGTTGGCTGGCTCAACAACATCACCCTCAAGGACCTGGGTTCTTCTCAGCTTTCCTCTCTGCCATCTTCAAGGTATTGACTTTGGTCCTGAGGTTTGTCCCTCAGAGTTGAAAGATGGCTATTCCACCTCCCAGAATCAAGCCCTCACACAACAATGTCCACTGTCCGGAGAAAAGGAAAGTTCCTGTCATAAAGAAAGCATTTCCAGAGACCCACCAACACACTGCTCATCACATTTCATTGTCTTTTTTTTTTTTTAATTTGGGCATTTAAAAAGATTTTACTGTGGTGAAATGTATATGACCAAAAGTTTGCCACTTGAACCATTTTTAAGTGTTCAATTCAGTAAATTAATTATATTCACCATGTTGTGCTACCATCACCCCTATTCATTTCCAAAAGTTTTACATCACCCCAAACAGAAAGCCAGTCCCCCAGAAGCAACAGCTCTCTATCTACTCCCCCTCCCAGCTCTTGGTAACCACTAATAGCCTCGCATCTCTATGCATTTGCCTGTTGTAAGTATTTCATATAAGTGGGATCATACAATATTTGTCCGTTTGTGTCTGATTTATTTCACTCAGTGTAATGTTTTCAAGGTTGATCCATGTCATAGCATGTATCAGAACTTTGTTTCTCTTTATGATTAAATAACATTCTATTGTATGTGTATGGCATATTTTGTTTATCCATTTATCTGTTGATGGACACTTGGGTTGTTTATACCACTTGGCTATTGTGAATAATGCCGCAATGAACATTAGTGAACATATGTCTCTGTAAGTCTCTGCTTCCAAGTCTCTTGGGTATATATACCTAGGAGTGGCATTGCTGGATCATATGTTAATTCTATATTTAACTTTTTGAGGAACTTCACTGCCATTTTTAAACCAGTCACTGACAAGAGAAATGAAATTACCTTTTCTGGTTTAGCCCAATCAAGACTTATCCCCTGAGACCTGAGAGGAGCTAATGTAGCACATGACTACCCAACACCTCAGTAAAAGAGAGGCTCAGAGGTGCAAAGTATCCCTGGTGACGCAGTAGTTAAGCATTTGGCTGCTAACCACAAGGTCAGAGAAAGATATGGCAGTCTGCTTCCGTAAAGATTACAGCCTTGGAAACCCCATGGGGCAGTTCTAACCTGTCCAGTAGGGTGGATATGAGTCAGAATCGCCTCCACAGCAATGGGGTCTTTTTTAGAGGTGCAAATTGACTGTTGAGTAGACAACCAGCAGTGTCTGTCACACGGTTAAAAGGGGAAAGGAAGAAACTGCTAAGAAAACAAAGTGGAATAAAAATCAAAGTTAAAAGCGGTAAGAAAAACCTAGATAAAATACAAACTAATAAAAAAACGTAAATAAGGTCACTGTGAGTTGGAATCGACTCAACGGCACACAACAATAATTCAATGAGAAGAGCAAAACAAAAGCTGAGGAAAATTATTTCTAACTAAAGAGTTAGATCCAGAAACCAAAATACTGAAGGAACGAAATGATAAAATAAGTTAAGACTGGCAGTTCTCAAAGTCTGGTTCTTGAACCAGCAGCACCAGCATAATCTGGGAACTTGTGAGAAATACAAATTTTTGGGCCCCACCCCAGAGCTCCTGAATCAGAAACTCCAGAGGTGGGGCTCAGCAATCTGTTTTAACAAGTCCTCCTGGTGATTCAGCTGTAGCTAAAATTTGAGAATCCAAAAGGAAAATAGACATTTTGATACATTAAAAATTTGTGAAACTGAAAAATCAATAGGCAAAAGGGCAAGATAAAAATAGGCAACTGGACCAATTCCAGGGTTTAACACCCTTGTGCTGGGGCAAACAAGGTCCTCTGAGCCCCTTTACCATCGCCCCACTCTCCTACCGCCTACCTGACTAATCACATGCCTGCTTGGTTGCCCTGCCAAAGCTAAAATCAGTGGTTTTCACCCAGGCTAAGCATCAGAATTACCTGGAGGATTTTTTTTTTTTTTTTTAGTTGTACTTTAGATGAAGGTTTACAGAACAAACTAGCATCTCATTAAACAGTACACGTATTGTTTTACGACATTGGTCACCAACCCCACAACCGGTCAACACTCTCCCTTCTTGAACTTGGGTTCCCCATTACCAGCTTTCCTATCCCCTCCTGCCTTAGAGTCCTTGCCCCTGGGTTGGTGTGCCCATTTAGTCTCATTTTGTTTTATGAGGCTGTCTAATCTTTGGCTGAAGGGTGAACCTCAGGAGTGACTTCATTACTGAGCTAAAAGGATGTCCGGGGGCCATACTCTCAGTTTCTGTAGTCTCTGTTAGGCCAGTAAGTCTTTTTTTGTAAGTTAGAATTTTGTTCTACATTTTTCTCCAGCTCTGTCGGGGGCCCTCTATTGTGATCCCTGTTAGAGCAGTCGGTGGTTGTAGCCGGGCACCATCTAGCTGTACTGGACTCAGTCTGGTGGAGGCTGTGGTAGTTGTGGTCCATCAGTCCTTTGGACTAATCTTTCCCTTGCGTCTTTAGTTTTCTTCATTCTCACCTGGAGAACTTTTAAACAATTAAATGAGAGTCTCTGAGGGTGGGGAGCTGGCACCTATTTTAAAGAAATCGGGTGATTTTAATGTACAGCCCCACCGCTCATCTTTGAGTTTATTGTACTGTGGTGGCTTCCCTGTTGCTATGATGCTGGAAGCTATGTCACCAGGATTTCAAATACCAATAGTGTTACCCCTGGTGAACAGGTTTCAGTGAAGTCTGCAGACTAAAACTAGGAAGAAAGGCCTGGTGATCTACTTCCAAAAATTAGCCAAGGAAAACCCTGTGGATCACCACAGAATATTGCCCGATACAGTGCTGGAAGATGAGCCCTGTATGTTGGAAGGCACTCAAAATACACAGTGGCCACAACAATGGATTCAAGTATATCAATAATGGCACAGGACGGGGCAACATTTCATTCTGTTGTACTTGGAGTCGCCATGAGTTGGAGTCAACTAGATGGCTACTAACAACAATGATGTACAGCCAGGGTTTGAACCACTGGCTTGGAGCCTCTGGGCTGAGAGCCAAGGGTCAGAGAAGCTTCTGGCTCTTCATGGCTCCCTTTGCACCACACTTGCTGCTCATATCCCCCCGCTCATATCCCCAGAGGCCTGGCTAAGAACTTTTGAGAATAGATGAAGCAAACACGCATGCAGCCCATTTCTTCCCTCTAGCAGCTCTACAGAGCCTGGGTGGTGCAGTGGTTAAGGGTTCAGCTGCTAACCAAAAGGTCAGCAGTTTGAATCCACCAGCCACTCCTCGGAAACTCTATGGTCAGTTCTACTCTGTCCTACAGGGTTGCTATGAGTCGGAATGGACTCGACGGCAACAGGTGTAGCAGCTCTACACACACCTCCTCTATAACCATCTGTCCCTCGGATAACTGTATTTGAATCCCAGATTGTCCTGTGTGGGAAACCAAAGGCCAATGCTGAAATCCTTGACTGATGTCTCTTGTGTTTTACAAACACCTGATGGAAACATAATGTCCTCCACCCCAGCCTGGACCAGTCCTCCAGTTAGGGAGAAACAAACCAGGATAGCTGCTCTGGACAGGCACAACTTGGACACCAGGGAGGTTGGGTATGGCTGTTAAAAAGCAAACCACAGTGGTCAACAACTTATCTAAGCACTCTCTCAAATAGTGACCCTACCTATGCTGATCTGGTTCTCGGCTCTTACCATTTTGTCCCAATCCCTCTTGGTTTGGTGTATCAGCCAGTTTTCCTTCCTGGTTCTCTTTTCATCCCCTCTGTTGTTTGTGTTCACTTGACCCCTTAGCCTAATGCGCTGCACTCCGAAGGCCTATGGCCCACATCACTGACCCCTCTTTGGAGCAGTGGCATCTACAAGGTAAGACACATCTTGTTCACTTGGAGAAAGAGTTCTGGAGACCTGAACATGAAAGGGCCAGAATCCAGGGCCCTGGTCCATTCTTGGGCCACTTCCTTGTCTCTACAGACAGATCCCTTCCCCTCTGCATACTCACTCCTGTTTGACCTCACTCCACTCTGTGGCTCAGCCTCCTGGCTCATTTGCCCAGTTGTCCTTCTGTCAGCCCCCTGGATTCCCCTAGCCCCCTGATCACAAATCTTAGGGCCAACGATTCCCAACCATGGCTTGAATCGCTGAGAAGACTTAAAAATACATACATAAATCAATGCCTTAGGTTCCCCTCTCAGAGATGTAAGTGGTCTAGGGTGGGGCTTGAGCATTTTAGAAGCTTCTCAGGGGAGTTACCGGTGCAGCCAGGATTGAGAACCATTGATATAGAGTGAAACATAAACTCAGATCTCCTGATAAATGTAACACATTTAAAACAAAAAGGAGAAATACAGTTAACAAATGTCCCCAAATAATTACGTCAAAGGGGGAAAAAAAGCATTGATTCTTGCTTACTCTCTCCCTTCAGCCTCTTAAGAGGTATATCATAAAGCACCATTAGTAGCTCCTGGAGGAACATTGACTCTTCCATTGAGCCTTGTCTGTTCATGATGTCCCCGAGGCTTTGCTCTCACCCTCTCTCCCTGGTAGGGAGCTCCATTCAATTACCTCTTCCATTTGCACTGCTAACACTGCTAAGTCTCACTGGAACCAGCAGATACAAATGATGCTCCTGAGGCTTCTTTCTGTCCTCAAGGCCCAAATGAGCTGAACCTCTTAAATGGCAAAGGAAGATCCATGGGAGAAGTGCCAACAGAGACCAGAAGAAAGCCACGATGGTTTGGCAGAGAAGAGGAAGACGAGATGGCTGGGAGGTAGGGTGACCAACCATCCCCACATTTGCCTAGTTGCAGTGCTAAAACAGGAACCAAAACCAAAACCGTTGCCATCAAGTCAGTTCTGACTCACAGTGATCCTATAGGACAGAATAGGACTGCCCCATAGGGTTTCCGAGACTGTAATCTTTATGGAAGCAAATTGCCACATCTTTTCTCCCACAGAGCAGCTGATGAGTTCAAACTGCCAACCTTTCGGTAAGCAGGCAAGTGCTTAACCACTGCACCGCCAGGGCTCCCTAACACAGGAGCAGTCCTGAGCAAACTGAGTCAGTTGGTCACCCTACTGTCAAGCACAGCTTTGAGTCCTTCTGGGATGGAAACTCTCAAGTGGCATAGTGAGACCTTACTTAACACAAGCATTTCATGTTTCCTTTGTTGTCCTGGGAGCAAATAGAGTTAATTTTCCAATTTAATTTTTTTGCTTTTCTTAAAAAATTAAACAAGTGGTATGTCAACCATAGAAACATTAAAACTTAGAGAAGCAAGAAGAAAATAAATGAAATCACTTGTAATCTCACTTTCCAGAGAAAACTACTTTTAAGATTTTGGTATCTCTCCTTTTAATCTTTTTATACACAAATATTCTAAATTTCTGTGCATTCTGACTCATGGTGGCCTCATGTGTATTGGAGTAGAACTGTGCTCCATGGGGCTTTCAGTGGCTAATTTTTCAGAAGTAGATCACCATGCCTTTCTTCTGAGTTGTCTCTGGGTGGACTCAAACCTCTAACATTTCCCAACATTTTGGTTAGCCATGGAGCACATTAACAACCCAGGGATTCCCTGTGCATATACAAATATGTTAACTTTAGTTTCTCTTAGAAAAATCAAAGAACTTGAGACAATAGAAATGGTCATTAGATACAAATAAAAGATGGTACCTCAGAGGAAACAAAAATAAAGCATGAGTGACTAACTGAGCTAGAGCAAAACTGAAACACATCCGCACTGTACAGAGAGCCACAGCCTCAATCCAAGGCATTAGGGCAGAGCTTTGCTCATGGAGTGAATGCAGTGAGGTTATCCTCCCAGTCCCCTCTCTGATGATGGCTAAGGTAACATTCTGTGTCTGTTTCTGGCTCAAGACCTGTAGAGGACTGGTGAATCACATTCACCAGAGGCTGTGGCTAAAGAACCTGCTCAAGCACAGAAACAATGACTAAAGGGGAATACAATGAGGCCTTTGAGCAGAATTATTACTCAGCCTGGAAAGAAAGGAAGGCTGAATGACAGCTTAATAGCACTCTCTGAGATGAAGGGTTTGCACGCACCGTGTGGTAACGCACTGTTCTCCATTTTCACTAAGGACCGAAACAGTGTTACTTCGTGTGTGTCAGTGCATTTTTTTTTGCCAAAATTTTCTAATTTTGTTTTTACTGTTTATCTTATTTTTATTTTATTTTTGTTGTTTGATATCATCTTTACACCATCTTTGAGATACCAAAGCCACTTGCACAAGGATGTAAGTTGCATATAGTAGAAAATGCTCCGAGGGTTGACAAAGCATTCAATGAGATTTCCCACGGAGGTCACAGATGATTTTTTTAGTGATCAATAAAAATAGAGCCATTTTTCATCTAATTGTACCTTCCATTTATATATTATTTGAATATCTTTAGCTTTCCTAAAATCATTTGCTCTATGAAATAATTCTTTGAAGTTGCAGGGAAGATATCATTGTCCCAATTTCCAGGTGAGAAAATAGAGGCATAGAGAAGTGAAATGACTTGCCCAAGGTGTCACAGTCCATGATAAAACTGGAATACATTCCAAGCCTAGTGATTCTTGGCTTCCAAGGCTCCTGCCACACTAGCCATCCTCAGCCTTCAAAGCATATGAGAATCACCTGGAGGACTTGTTAAAACATACTTGGCTGGGTCCACCCCCAGAGTTTCTAATTCAGTAGGTTTTGGTGGAGCCTGAGAATCTGGATTTCTAACAAGTTCCCAGATGATGCTGATGATGCTGGTCTGGGGAACATGCTCTGAGAACCGATAAATTACACCATACCTGCCGGCCAATAGATCAGCAACAGATAAAAGTTTCATAAAGGCCTTAGACCTATAGAAGTTTTATTTAACTTGAAAAATCATCCCCATGGAACTCCCCCACTTCTGAACATCTTTATAAACAACTGACCCTGTGTTACTAATTTAAAACCCCTGCTGAGAATTTGCATCTGCACCGCAGATATACTGGATCAGAATCTACATTTTAACAAGATCCCCAGGTAATTCTTATGTATAACTTCCTGGGAACTTGTTAGAAATGCAAATTCTCAGCAGGGGTTTGAACCAGAACGGGTTTGAAGCCCTGACTACCAGAGCCAAAGAATACATATGTCTGTTCGGAGTGGGGAAACAACTCTTCCTCTCAAACATTTCCCGGAACAATAAAACCCAAACGGACAGGAATGGAGTAAGGGAGAGAAGAGATATGGAACTACTCTTCTATGACAGGCATTGTTCAGGGTTTTCTTATAACAAAAAAAGAAACAAAAAATCCATTGCTGTTGAGTTGATTCTGACTTATAGCAACAGGGGTGGATAAAGGGGCAGATTATCTGATAGGTAAGGTAAGCACGGTGCTTACTTTGCTTACTAGATCGTCTGTAGTGAACAATTTCAGTTTTTCGCCTCATCAAAGGTATAGCTGGCCTGTCTCTCTCTCTCCCAGCCCCACAGCACCTTCCTACAGAACCCAAGCCTCTTTTTAAACTTACATTTCCTGGACAGGGACCGATTACCCAGTGAGCAAAGTAAGCAGGTGAAACCCATGTGAAATTGTTCACTACCAGTTAGGAAGTAAGCATAAGTAAACCCATGCTTACCTTGCTTATTGGCTAATCCACTCCTGTTTATATACCTTAATTTACTTAGTTTTTGCAGTTACTCTTTGATATAGAAACAATAATTTCTATTTACAGGCAAAGAACTGGAAGCTCAAAGAGGTTATGCAATTTATCTAAGCAGAAAAATTAGAATTTTTATCTATCCAGCCTCAAAACTATATCTTTTCTATGACATTATAAATTCAATTCTTCTATTTATTTATTTATTACTTTTTCCCATACAAAAATTTATAAGTACATTGTTCTGTGACCCTAATTGCTCTCCCCATACTGTGACAGCACACTCCTCCTTTCCGCCCCTGATTCCCCATGTCCATTCAAGCAGCTACTAATCCACTCTGCCTTCCCATCTCACCTCCAGACAGAAGCTGCCCCTTTGGTCTCTTGTATCTACTTGAGCTAAGAGGCACACTCCTCATGAGTATCACTTTATGTCCCACAGTCTAGTCCAATCCCTGTCTGAAGAGTTGGCCTCAGAAATTGTTTTAGTTCTGGACCGATAGAGAATCCAGGGGCCATGCTTTCTGGGGTTCCTCCAGTCTCAGTCATCAATTCTTCTTATATTTTTATCCAATTTTTAATCCGATTTCCATTATACTCACCTTAATTTCTGGCACATTAGACACGGTTTCTTCCCCCCACTCTCCATGGTTAGTATGGTTAATTTTTTCCCCCAAGCTTATGGCATTATACTTAAATTCCTTTAACTGGAAAAGTTCTTTGCTGGACTTTGATGCCAGAATCATTTAGGACTTGTTAGTTGACTGATTAGTTTGATGTGAAAAGCCTAACTGAAACCAAAACTAAACCTGTTGCCGTCGAGTCGATTCTGACGCATAGCAACCCTATAGGTCAGAGCAGAACTGCCCCACAGGGTTTCCAAGGACCGGCTGGTGGATTTGAACTGCCGACCCTTTGGTTAGCAGGCGAGCTCTTAACCACTTCGCCACTAGGGCTCCTAGGAGGGAATAAATTTGGTAAATTGTGGTTCGTCCATGTGACGAACATATTGACATGAAAAGATTGTCATGATATATCTGAGTTAAAAACAGGGATTTGAACCCCTGATCCGGGGTGGAATCATTAGCAACAGCTAAGAACTTGCTAGAAAAGGAAATTTCTCAGCAGAGGTTCAAACCTGAATGAACCAGTTAGAAGCCCTGGTTTAAAAAGCAAGTTACAGAGCATGCACAGTATCCTTTTTTTTTTTTTAACTGTGCTTTAGGTCACACTATACCATGTTTTGCAAAAAAAAAAAAAAAAAAAAAAGTAAACACACACATACATGAATTGAAAAACCTAGGAAGAGCATATATCAAAATGTTAACAGTGATAAACTCAGAGTTATGGGATTATGGGTGGCTTTTGATTTTCTCCATTTTGCTTTTCCAAAATTTTATTTTTCTTCCATCAGCATGAATTATTTTGTGTAAGGAGGCCTTCTTCACTCTTAAAAAAAATTTTCCCTTCTCTCTTCACATTAAGTTCCTTACATGTTCCTGTCGTTCATTCTCCCAATTAAATATTTAGCTCGGTTTTCTTCTCTCTTTCAGAGAATAAGAGTTCTTTGGAGGCAGAAAGAAAAAAACAGCCTCCCACCTATGTCCAGGTCAAGTAGAAAACAAGCCAGCTACAAAGCTTCCCCTTGGGCTCCCATTTGAACGCACAGTCAGACACAGTGCAGGGGCACGTATACACTGAATATACATGATAATTGTTTCTTCAGGATTCTTGGGCTCTGCAGGGTGTGCATAAGAATGTAATACACCAACTCGTACATCTAAATGATTATAACAACAGCAAATATACCATAAAAAGTGCTTATAGAAATCTATGAACAAAACATATGTTGCAGCAGTGCCTACACAACATTTGAAAATTAATAGCTGGAGCTTGAAGCCATCAACAGAGTAATAGGTTTCTATCAATTCTCTGCCCAGGTGAGTCTGCTTGAGACCCTAGTGGCATAACACGGGCTCAAAGTTTTGAAGACGGAAGATCCTGTGCTGTAAAGTCCAGACCTCTTCAGGAACAAACCTCCGGCCCATCCTCTTCAAGTAGAGCTCTTTCTCCAGGGAAACAAGAACCACAGGTGATGCCCTGGGTTGGGGTAGACTCACCCAGTCACACCCAGTGCCCTGGGCCAAACCACCCAACAAGTTAACGGGACCCGCTGCCATTGAGTCAATTCCAACTCATAGCGACCCTGTAAGGGTTTCCAAGGAGTGGCTAGTGGATTCGAACTGCTGACGTTTTGACTACCAGACAAATTCTTAAGCACTGAGCCACCAGGGCTCCATAGTTAAAGGGAGTGGGTGCCTATTCCTGTACCCCCAAGAATAGAACCATGCTTGACTTCTAATACCACTGGAGCCAGAAAGGGAAGGAATATTTCTTCTTTCATGTGAGTTTATGGAAAGGATGAGAGGGGAAATGTTTCACTGAGCAAGAAGAAATGCTTGAAACTAGAACATCTCTAAGCCTGCAAGTAAAATCTCTATAAATCCTCAGAATAGGACCTTGAGCGTGAAAGCAATTTCTGGCTCAGTTCCCAACCCCTAAGCACTTTACCTGACAACCCTCCCGAGGAAAACAAAGGAGTTACCCTCCTCAAGGCCTGCTGGGTCTGGCCTGGAGGCTGGTTGCTTAAACGCCTGATTGTTTTCTAAGAGCTCTCAGCGAGAGCCACAGTGATGAAACCATTTCATGATTTCCATCTGGGAGAGTTGGCCTTTGGCATTGTCAGGACTCCTGAGCCTTATTCTCACTGTTAGACATGCTGTGTAGTAGTGGGATAGCCAAAGAAGAAGGAACTTATAGACCCAGTGGTTAAGAGCTCAGCTGCTAACTGAAAAGGTTGGCAGTTTAAATCCACCAGCCACTCCTCGGAAACCCATCGGGGCAATTCTACTCTGTCCTATAGGGTCGCAATGAGTCAGAATGGACTCGACAACGGTGGGTTTGGTTTTTTTGGTTTGGCCCTGCAGGTCAGGGAGCACGGTATCTGTTTGCAGCTGGGCACCAAATGACAGTGTGTGAGGCACCACATTGGTACATTTCCATCAGGTGCTTATGGAAGAATTCTCTTGAATTATATCTTGGCCCTATTGCTGAGCTGACCTTATCCCAGACTCACCTGCTTATCCCAGAGGTGACCCTCTGGAGTATGTAAGTGTGTGGAAGGCTTCCACTTTTCACCCTAGCCTTTCTTCCTACTATGAATTAAATTTATGTTTAAGTGCAAGCCTTTAGCAGGATAGCAGGTTTTCCATGGTTTACTCCTTCTCCTCCTCCCAGCAGACTGAAGGCACAGAAAGGAGGGCAGAGCAGGGCAGGGCAGTGCTGAAATGACCGACCTGGCAGGACGTGTCTGGTCAACACCTCACATACCGAGCCCTTGACACAGCCCGTGTCATAGTACAGCTCTGCCAAACATTGCTTGACTGATCTAGGTTAAAAAGTAAATGCGCAGCTGTCACTGGATACCTGTGCTTCAGCAGAGAGAAAGAAAACCACTCACCTCACATCTGTGGAGGAGAAAAGAACTCTTCTTGGAAAGCTGGGAGGCACCACATTCTTTAGAAACCTGGACAAGAAGCTAAATTTAGTGAGGCATAAAGTCATTTTCTGGCCACAGTGTCATATTTTGCACAGTTCCACGTTTTGTATTTATAATACTGAAAAAAAAAAAAAAAAAACAAACCTGTTGCCACCAAGTAGATTCCAGCTCATGGCAACCCCACGTGTGTCAGAGTAGGACTGCACTCCATAGGGCTTTTCATGGCTACGATCTTATGGAAGTAGATCACCACGCCTTTCTTCTGAGGTGCCACTGGGTAGATTTGAACCACCAACCTTCTGACGAGTAGCTGAGTGCTTAACCATTTGTACCACTAAAACCTCCGTATTATTACTTTGCCTCCTCCTTAGGACCCAAGGAAACAGTATCTTGCTGAGTTACCTTCTAAAACTGCAGAATGTTTCTCATCTCCTACATGCTTAAATGTAGCATAGCTTTGCTCCTCCTATAATAGGACCAGGGCTTCCTTCTCCCTTCCTGTGTAGATTCACTTGAGAAAACATTCACACTGCCTTTCCACATTATAATTAACACTCTTTCTTTTGGTAGCATTGTGCTGGTTTTTACTATCTGCTCCCCTACTCCACCAATTTGGTTATTTCTCAATGTATACTGCTTTACAGTGAGTTTCTAAAACAGCTGGTGCAGGCAGCTACAAGAGAAACAGTCATGTTGCATGAAGAATAGCTGCTCAACCTCGGCTACTGAAAACAAAGCTAGAGCAAAACATTTGAATAGACACATCACCCAAGAAGATATATGGATGGCAAATAAGTACATGGAAAGATATTTAATATCATTTGTCATTAGAAAAATTAAAATTAAAACCACAACAAGGCCACCATACACCTGTTAGAATGACTTTAAAAAAAAAAAAAAAAAGAACTAAACTAAACTAGCAATACCCAGTGCTAATGAGGATGTAGAGGAACTGTAACTCTCATCTACTGATAGTGTGAATGTAAAATGGTACATCGCTTTGAAAAATAGTTTGGCAATCTCATGTGAAGTTAAACACACATTTATCACATGACCCAGCAATCCCACAGCTAAGTGAAAGGAAAACTTATGCTGACATATCAACCTTTATGTGGATTTTTATGGTGGCTTTATTCATAATTGCTCAAAACTGGAAACGATCCAAACATCCTTCAACTGGGGAATGGATAAACAAACGATAATACCTCTATACAATAGAATGCTAATCACCAATTAAAAGGGATGAACTACTGACACGTTACAACATGGATGAACTTCAAAAACATTCTACTAAAGCGACAGAAGCCAGACTCAAAGTCCACATACTATATGTTTCCATTTATATGATATTCTTGCAAAGGCAAAATTTTAAAGACAGAAAACATATCAATGGTTTCCAGGGACTGAGAGGTTGAGTACACAGTGAGAAGGGGGAATCTGAGGAGTGATGGAGCTCTTTTATATCTTAATTGTGGTGGTGGTAACACAACTACACGTTTGTCAAAACTCTTCGAACTTATACACTTAGGGTGAACTTTACTATAGATAAGTTATACCTTTGTTTTTGAAATATGAAGCCAGAGTTGCAGTCTGTCTTCAGGCAGGCTGTGTAAATCCCTGTGATGCCGTGTGTGGGCAGTCTTTCCCCTCTTTAGGAGGAAGGCCACTTCAGGGCCACTGAAAATAAACGCAGGTCTCCCGCAGACTTCGCGCTCAGGAGGAAACTACTATTGCTGCTTAGTTGGCAGAATGACATGAGCAAAGACAGCTTGTGCAGCTGGCTGAAGTCCAACTGCAAGGGGCTCTGTCAGGGTTACCCTTTATAAACCATGCCATGTAATCAGTGGTCACGCAGTAGGTGGTAATTGTTGACCATGAACATGGTCACTGTCTTAGCTTCCTAGTGCTGCTGTAACACAAATACCACAAGTGGGTGGCTTTGAAGAACAGAAATTTATTTTCTCACAGTTCTGGAGGTTAAAAGTCCAGATTAGGGTCTCAGCTGTGTCAATTCCTTCTGTGAGCCTCTTTCTTAGTTTTGGCTGTCTGCAGCAATTCTTGGCACTCCTTTGCTTGTAGACAGGTCCTCACATGTGGTCTATCACCCCCCTGTGTGTGTCTCTGTGTCTATTCTGCTCTTTTTACAACTCAGAAGTGATTAGGTTTAGGACCCACCCTACCAGGTATGGCCTAATTAATATAACAAGAACAAAAAAACCCTATTTCCAAACATGATCATATCCACAGGTATAGGGGCCAGGGCTTCAATACATATTTTTTTCGGGGGGGGGGGTGCGGGGAGGGACACAATTCAATCTGTAACATTTACCATAAGCCACTTGATACCTAGCATAAACTTTGAGGTGAAAGAGATTGGAGGCAGCCCTGCTTACCACATGATCATCACAACAAGTTTAGGAAGGTCCCCAAACCCAGCCTACCCTGCCCCCCACGCCCACCCACACACACAGTGCCAAGTGTCATGAGGCCACTGTGCTGGTAAGCAATGCCTCACTCTCCAACCAGAAAGCCATCTGCCTTTGGCTTAGAAAGGAGAGCGTCAGGCATGGCTCAGAATGGGCAGGCCCCCAATGTCCCTTTCTTCTCTGATGAGCAAGATCCATTTCAAAGCCAGTTTGAGAGTGTGGATACCCTCCATTACAGAAAGCAGACATTCCTGGAGCCAGCCTGCCACTACTGGAAAGAATCCTTTATACCAGAGATGAACCGGGACCTGGATGCTCCCAGGTGAGTTCCTCTCCAGCCGGCATGCCCAAGGTGGGGCCCTAATAAGGCAGGCTACCTTCCTGCAGTGAGGAGGCCAGGGTGTTGTGTTTGCCTTATCTCTGATTTCTGCCTCACCCTGGCTTCAGGCTTCTCTCCACTGTTCTTCCCCCCACACCCACCCCCCACCCCCGTTGTTCTTTCCTGGCTGTTGGTCGTTCTGACCAGCAGCATTTCTCTCTCCCTCTCTCTGTCCTGCTATCGCTCTCTCTCTCTCTCTCTCAAACAGCTTTATCAAAGTGATATTGACGTTCAGTAAGCTGAACATTTTAAAGTGTACAATTTGATAAATTTTGATGTAAATATATACCCATGAAACCACCATCACAATCAAGACAGTGAACATACCCATAAACCACACAAGTTTCCTCGTGCACCTTTGTAATACTTCCCTCCTGCCCCTGCCCACCCCCACCCCCACTCCCCTACCCTTCCAAACCCCCGCCATTCCCAAGAACTACTGATCTGCTTTCTGTCACTACAGATGAGGTTGCATTTTCTAGAATTTTATAGAAATGCAGCCATAGAGTGTGAATCTTTTTTTGTCTGGCTGCTGTCACTCAAAATTGTTTTGAGATTTACCTTAGTTGCAGCATGTGTCAATAGTTCATTCCTTTTATTGCTGAGTAATATTCCATGGTACGGATAACCACAATGTGTTTATCCACCCATCCGTTGGCGGACATTTGGGTTGTTTCCAGGCTCCGGGCAGCCTTTCTCTTAAACAAGTCAAGCTGGTAGTCCTTCAGGAAACACCCAGAGCCTTTCACTGCCAAGGCTTCTTGCTCTGACTGCTCCAGACGTGCGCAGGGGGCGCTGAAGGCATCATCCCATAGAGTACCAGGACAGTTGTGGGGAGAACTTGCCTTGCCTCTCCCTACCACTCTTCTACTCGCCACGTCACGTATCCACAGCCTCCATTCCAGCGGCCTCTCATATCACAACTGACCCTTGATTTGAGCCAGGCCGGGGAATGCCCACATGGAAACTGGGTGCAGTGAGATAGTGACACCTCCCACTCCGCGTGTATCTCCTGCTGTTTGACTTTTGAGGACAAGGCAGGTCCCTGCAGAGTGGTAGGCTGCTGACCAGCTTTTTAATACTGGCTCTTGGAATCTTTTTTTCTTTTGGGTATTCTCTCCATCTACTTAGTTTTGTTTCTTTATTATTATTATTAACTAAAGTCCATAATTTATTCAATTTCCTTAGAGTTTTTTCTTGTGTGTGTGTTTTAGGCGAAGGTTTACAGAGCATATTAGTTTCTCATTAAACAATTAATACATATATTGTTTTGTGACATTGGTTGCCATCCCCGCGATGTGTCGACACTCTCCCCTTCTCAACCTCGGGTTCCCCATTGCCATTTGTCCAGATTATTTTTTTAAGAGACCAGTATAGACTATTTATGGGAGCATTTCTTAAGCTTTGATGTACAAGCAAATCATTACAGACAAGCTAAAATGCGGATTCTGATGTAGTAGTTCTGAAGTGGGGCCTGAGGTTCTGTATTTCTGAAAAGTTCCCAGATGATGTTGATGTTGCCAGTCTTCAGACTACACTCTGTAAGTGATCAGTCACAGGTACAAGTGTTTCATCATTAATAACAGCTTTTTAATGAGTTTTTAATCACTGCCTATAAAACCCCACTGAACGCAGGCTAATTCAAGTCTTCCTCTCTCCTGGTGATCCTCTGGAGCTACTCAGAATTCACCAGGGCCTTCTACTAAATAGGAGCCCCTGGGTATTGCAAACAGTTAACTGCTGCTAACCCAGAGGTTAGAGGTTCAAGTCCACCAGAGGTGCCACAGAAGAAAGGCCTGGTGATCTACTTCCATTGAATTAGCCATTGAAAATTCTATAGAGACAGTTTTACTCTGATACACACAGGGTCACAGAGTCAGACTTGACTAGGCAGCAGCTGGTTAGTGGTTTATACTAAATACCCCAACCGGTCCCTAAAAGCTAGGACTGGCCCTACTAAACCAAACGCACTGCCGTCAAGTCGATTCTGACTCAGAGTGACCCTTTAGGACAGAGTTGAACTGCCCCGTGGAGTTTCCAAGGAGTGGTTGGTAGATTCGAACTGCCAGCCCTTTGGTTAGCAGCCGAGAGCTGGATAATGGCATATTTTAGAGCTTCAAGAACAGCACCTCTTACTAGCAAAATATCTACCACTCTTCCTGTTTTTACCTTATACATTAATTACTGGAAAATATTAAGTTCTGAAACTAGGACTGAAGAAATGGGTTACCGGGTAATCTGGGAGGCTGCATAAAAGCAAGAGAAAACAAGGGAGTTGATAGGGAAGGAAGGAGGAACCTGTAATTATGGTACCAGATTGACCTTGCTAGGGCCCAAGACCTGAGTGGTGAATCTGAGATGTGCTGTAAGTTTAAATCCTAGGTCCCAGGAAAACTTCAAACAGGCCTCATCTGGTACACTATTCCCATGAAATGCCCCTACTCTTTCTTTCAAGGGGCGCTCGCGTGCAATGCTTAAGTGCTCGGCTGCTAACTAAAAGCTAGGCAATTCGAACCCCTCAGCTACTCTGCGGTAGAAAAGACCTGGCAATCTACTCCTGTAAAGATTACAGCCTAGGGAAGAAAAACCTATGGGACAGTTCTACTCTGTCATGTAGGGTTGCTATGAGTTGGGATCAACTTGACAGTACACAGCAAAACAACAGCTTTCTTTCATTGGCCCTTGGAAACTCCCGTATTTGAGAAACAAATTGATTCACTCTTGAGGCCGTAAACAGTTTGCCTAGGGCCTAACTGTGATGGAATCCTTTTTACAGAGGGGCCAATATCACAAACTTATCTAGGTTGGAAATGAACTGGTAATGGTAACTGTGAAGATTACACATCTCCTAGTGCAAAGTTTTGATAAAATGATTGTAAAGTTCTACTCTTATCACAAGCAAATGAAAATGCTAGTTTATTCACTCAATAGTACAAAGGAATGTTTACCTCATATAGTGTGCAAGGGACTGGGTGGGACACCCTAAGGGGGAACCAGACACAAACTGATATAGCTACACTAATTTATGTCAAACTAAATGTTTTAGGAGGTCAGAGGAGGGAAGGATCATGTCCAGTTTTGGGTTACAGAAAGGCAACCTGGAGAAGGTGGCATTGACCTGAATGAGAGCTAGGACGGTACTAGGGAAGAAAGTTAGGGACAGTATATTCCAATCAGAAGGGACTACTGGAGCAAAGACACAAAGGTGGCAATGCCCACTGTGTCTTTGGGAAAGGAAGTCACCCAACCTGTTGGGAGAAATGGAAGAGGAAGATGCCAAGGGAGGTCAGAGGCCTATGTTCACTCTATTACCACCTGAACTGTACTTAGTAACTAATGGGGGATACTCAACTGACAGAACCAAAATGGTGCTTGAAGGTTGATTTGGCTGCAGTGTTCTCTGATGGGTCAGAGTGGGGTCAGCCAGGAGGTAAGAATGGTTAGGAGGCCACTGTATCAGGCTGGGTGGGAAGGCCTTGGCTGGGATGGGGTTCTAAGAATGGAAAACATAGGTTGGATGAAAGAGCAGGGAAAGAAGACTTCTTAGGATTGGGTGGCTGTATGTCATTCCAGGAGGACAATGGTTCCAAACTATGAGTTTGGTTTTTAGTTAAATGGAGATATTTATGTGAAAATGTCCAGCAGGCAGCTGTGTGCCGTTGAGTTAGTTCTGACTCATAGCGACTCTGTAGGACATAGGACAGTGTAGAACTTTCCTATAGAGTTTCCTAGGCTGTAATCTTTATGGGAGCAGGTGTTTTCCCCACCAGGTCTTTCTCCCACAGAGCTGCTGGGTGAGTTCGAACTGCCAACCTTTCGGTTAGTAGTCAAGCACTTAACAGTTGTACTACCAATACAACTTCCAGCAGGCAGCTAGAAACATAAATCTAAAGCTTTGAAAGCAAGGCCACCCTGGAGGTAGACATTTAGGTTACCCACATGGAGCTCCTTCATTTGATCTACAAACAGTCAAGCAAAAACATTGCAATTTCTAGTATCCTACACTCAGCTACTTACTGGGGCCACAAAAGTGAGAAAGACAGAATCCCTTCCTCGTGGAGTTTTCAGATGAGCAGAGGAGACAGGTGCCTCTGCACTCACAGATTCCATTGCAATGTGGGAGGTGTTGCAGTAGAGCGTATGCCAAGTGCTGGGGGAACACAGCTGATCATGGTGAACCCTTGGGGTGGATGAGGTGACTGAGGAGGGCAGGGGCGGGAGGAGGTGGGACCTTTTCTCTTAGGCCTACGTTTATTGAGGGATTGCAGTGTGCCCAGGGGCCCCTGTGTGTCTCAAACGTTTAAGTGTTGGTCTACTAACCAAAAGGCTGGCAGTTCAAAGCTACCCAGAGGTGCCTCGGAATAAAGCCCTGAAGATCTGCTTCTAAAAGGTCACAGGCATGCAAACCCTATGGAGCACAGTTCTACTCTGCCAGCATGGGGCTGCCATAAGTCAGAAACTTCTTGATGGCAACTGGTGGTGATGGTACAGTGTGCCAGGCTCTGTGCTAAGCCCTGCAAAGCACAAACTTATAACCACCATGCTATAATCTCCTGCTAAGTGATGCCTGCACTCTGAAAGCAGGGATAAGAAATCAGCCAGAAGGAGATGGAGAAAGAAAAATCCTGGGGTAGGAAATCAGGATACTGAGATGCCCCTGAAGTCAAGAAAGGAAGCAATTTCAAGGGATAGCCGTGATCATCTGTGTCAAATGCTACCAAAAAGTCAAGAAGGATAAGAATGGAGCAAAGATAATTGACTTGGGGATTAGAAGTCATAGGGAACTTTGGTAGCAATTTCAGTTGAGAAGCATCAGAGGATGTCACATTCTAAGGGATTAAGGAATGAGAGTCAGGAGGAAGTGGAGAAGCATTGAGTCAGGTGTCATTTTTGCACATTTTGGTAGTAAAAGGGAACATGAGTACCAGTAGTTCAAAATGATAGCAATTTAGGACTTTCTCTTTTTGTTAAGATAAGGAGCCTGGCACGTGTTGGTATTCAGAGGGAGAAGAAATAATGGAGTGGGAATGTTCAAAGAGTAAAGGGATAATTAATGGAATACATTTCAGCAACAAAGAGGGTAAAGATCTGCTTGGCTGCCCACCTCTAGAGACCCTGCACCCCATACTGCAGCCACCTGTGGCTCCAGTCCATGGCAGGGAAAACCCCAGTCAGTGGTGGTGCAACCCTGACCAGCGGTTTCTCCCTTCTGCCCCAGGTGGCCTGAGCCCAGCTTCCTCATGGTGCTATAACTCCATTCTCCCCTGTGAATAAACGATACCAGACTCCAAGATCTCAAGAAACTGGATTTCCTAGCCCTGAACACCAGTGTCCTCTGATATTTAACAATAGCTTCTCCGAGTGCTGACCACTTGTCCACCAAGATTTCTACTAAGCTAGCTTTGTTTACAGTGAACCCAGGATTTGGGGCCTGGTTTGGAAATTTTGCTAGTTGTCTGTTATAGCTTGAATTGTGTCCCCTAAAACTAGTTATCAACATGGCTAGGCTATGATTTCCAGTATTCTGTGATTGTCCACCATTTTGTCATCTGATGTGATTTTCCTATGTGTTGTAAATCTTACCTCTATGATGTTAATGAGGCAGAATTAGAGGCAGTTATGTTAATAAGGCAGAATTCAATCTACAGGATTAGGTTGTATCTTAAGTCAATCTCTTTTGAGATATAAAACAGAGAAGTGAGCAGAGAGACAAGGGGGACTTCACACCACCAAGAAAGCAGCACCAGGAGCAGATCGTGTCCTTTGGACCCAGGATTCCTGTGCAGAGGAGCTCCTAGACCAAGAGAAGATTGATGACAAGGACCTTCCTCCAGAGCCAAGAGAGAGAGAAAGCCTTTCCCTGGAGCTGTCAACCTGAATTTGGACTTCTAGCCTACTAGACTATGAGAGAGCAAACTTCTGTTTGTTGAAGCCATCCACTTGTGGTATTTCTGTTACAGCAGCACTAGATAACTAAGACATTGTCCTTTTTGCAAGAGGCTTTATACTGAAACCCTCTTTTAACCCACAAGCCTGAAGCCAGCCTTACTTGCACTAAAAACCAGCTCTAGGCATTTCTCCAGTTTCACTTAGACTGCTGTTGCTCCTGCCAGTGTTGAAAGCAGTAGAGATTGTGATAAAGTGCATAGGTGGGTGGAGTTGCACCCCTTCTGTCTGGGAAGTTTAAGGCAGAGGAAAGATTAGGGAGTTCAAGCAGGTCAGCCTTGGCCTCCCCATCCTCCAGCCAATACCCATCCATTCTTCCTCTCAATCATTCACTTATCTGCTCATCCATCCACAAAGTGTATGGAGCACCCAAATATGCTGGGCTCCAGAAAATAAGAGACATAAGTGCCAAGAAAGCCATTAGAAAGACTGAAACTAGCACATCAGTGACTCAGAGGCCTAGACATGCCTAAATTCTCTCTTGGTTTCAGCCAAAGGGACAGGGAAAAACCTGTTTTATTCGCACATCTGGGCTTCCATTAACCAATTAGAATGCCAGGCATCACTCACCCCTCCAGTTCTCCCCAGGAGGTATGAGCAAAACAGTTACTGAGCCACTCTGGGCAGTAAGGCAAGCACAGGATACCGAATTACCTGAGAGATTTTGCTGGATTGCCAAATCTAGTGGCAGGCATGAATGCTCTCTTCATAATAATCCTTGCTATTCATCACGGCAACAGGAAAATGAGTGTTCTGTAACAGTTGAAACCCAGATTGAATACCAGGCCCTTCTGCAGCAGAAGTCCATTGCCAAGGCTTCTCAACCTCCCACCGCTTCGCAGTTAGAGATCCAGCCACCCCAGCTCCACCCCGAGATAGCTGTCTCCACCTCCGCTTCCTCCTCACACGGAGCTCAGAGGTGATCTTGAGACTGTCACAAGACCCAGGGTGCCACCAGCTTCTGTCCTGCAGGACAGGAGAGAAGCATTGGGCAAGGGAAAGGAAGAGGCAGAGATAGCAACCAAAAGATGTGATGAAATTAAAGACTTTAACAAAAAAGCAGGAAGAGTGTTCCACTTCACTTTACCACATTCAAACAAGGCAATATGAAACAGGCCTACATCCAACCTCACATGTGCCTTGGGTGGGTTCAGACTGCCAACCTTTCAGCTGGTAGTCAGTGCTTAACCTTTTGTGCCACTCAGGGAATCCTATTTCACAATAGATTGTTGTTGTTATGTTGTTAGGTGCTGTCGAGTCGACTTAGACTCAAAGCGATCCCATGTGACGGAGCAGAACTGCACTGTAGGGTTTTCTTGGCTGTAATCTTTATGGGAGTAGATTGCCAGGTTTTTCTCCCAAGGAGCCGCTGTGTGGGTTCTAACCACCAACCTTTTGGTTCGTGGTGGAGCGCTTAACTGTTGTGCCACCAGGGCTCCTTTTGTAATAGATTACTACTTTTAAAATTTCTGATTAAAAGCAAAAATATTGTTATGGTGGAAAATTTGTAAAATATTGAAAAGGATTAAGAGGAAATAAAGTCATCCCAAACTCTACCACACAGAAATAAACACTGTTAACATTTGGTCTGTTTCCCAGTCTTTTTTCCTTGCCTCTATAACATGCATTTACAGAGACCTGGTGGCACAGTGGTTAAGAGCTCGGCGGCTAACCAAAAGGTTGGCAGTTTGAATCCATCAGCCTCTCCTTGGAAACCCTTTTGGGGCAGTTCTGCTCTGTCCCTTAGAGTCACTATGAGTCGGAATTGACTCAGTGGCGATGGGTTTTGTTTGTTTGGTTTTGGTTTTATAATGTACATTTACAGAATTGTTATCAGCACAATGTATACTGTTTTGTTACCTGCTTTTTTCCACTTGATAATATATTGTGTCCATTTCCCCATGTTTTGAGATTTTCTTCTACAATGTATATAATGGCCACACTGAATCCACAGAAAGAATAATAATAATAATAGCTAGTACTTACATAGTGCTTATAATACACCAGGCAGTTTGTATGGAGTAACTCACTTAATTCTCACAGTAACTCAGTGAAGAAATGGCAGTCAGATGATCCTCATTTCACCAATGAGGGAACTGAAGCAGAGAAGCCACACAGCTATTCAGTGGAGAGTCAGAATTCGAACCCAGTTTCAGTGCTCAGGCCCTTAACCACTAGGCCAAACTGTAATATAATTTATCTAACCTATTACCTTTTCTTGGATATGTAGACTGTACCTTTTTGCTATCATAAACAATACTGAACTGAACATCCTTGAATACAAACTTATCTTTTCTTACAATAATTCCTAGGCCAAATGGAAAACTTACTTTTAAGACTTTTGATACGTATTGCCAAATTCAAGAAACATACCAAATTACATTTAGCGAATATAAAAGTACTACTTTTTCTTATCAATGCTGTTTTTTTTTTCCTTTGCAATTTGATTGGTGAAAAGGTTCCTCCTGCTTGTTTTAATATGCATTTTCTTGTTTACTAGTCCAGTAGAGTTTTTTTCATACAATTATTGGCTATTTGCATTTTTTTCCTTTTATATAGAGTCCACTCATTTGCTTACATTCTTCTCTTAGAGTATTCTCTTTTATTCATGAGTTCCTTATATAGTAAGATTTTAAAATCTGTTGTCTGCCATGTATGTTGCAAACATAAATCAAGGTTGTCATTTGCCTCTCAATATTGTCAGTAGTGCTTTTTATATGCAGACATTTTAATTTTAATTTTTTAATTTTATTTATCTTTTTCCTTATGTTCTATCTTTAATGCCATGCTTAGAAAGCCTTTCCCTAACCCAAGAAAAGATAAATATTCACTTACATTTTCAGCTCTTTCCAAACAATGTCACTTAATAACTTTCTGATTAAGTGAGGGAAATTGCAGAAAATCAGAACAACGTATTCAATGACTTGATTGTTTGCCCAGCTTAGTATCTACTTTGCTGCCATTAAAAAAAAGTCCCCCTTGGGGGAAGGCTGGACTCAGTGCCATTTTGTAGGTCTCCTGGGATCAGCCTACCAGTCCCACTCAGAAGCTTTCATTGCTTGCATTCCCCTGAGGCTTCATTTCCTATCTCAGAGGTTGCCTGCTTTAGTCAAGATGATATTTTGCTGCTGTTGATGGGCGCTGTGGGTTTACCATCTGTGTGCACTTGGACCACTTTCCTTTTCAGGCTTCTCCAAAGGATATGTTTAGGAAAAACACACCTAGAGCTTCTAAAGACATTGAAAAATTGGCTCAAGGACTTCAGCATTTAGTTTAGTTTTGTTTTTTTGTTTTTTTTTAAAAAAAAGGACAATTGCTTTTATAAACCATGTCCCTCTGGGAAACAACCTCAACCAGATAGACTGCCCTCTATCTGGCTATGATCTTAACATAAAATGGTTGTTTGCCACGCCCCATCAAGGGTTTTTGCTGAATGACAGGAAGACTGAAGATACTGAGCTGAATTTTCTCAGCAATCACTGGAAGTAAGAAAAGATCACTCAAGTACATGAGAGCCACATACTGCTAGCATAGAGTATCTTTCTAGACAAACATTACCAGGTGGGAAATGAATGGGATACATCAGAATGCCTGAGGAAGGATTCAACATTGAAGCAGATGGAGCTGCTGGTTAGTTACTAAAGAGCCTATGAATTCACTCTTCTAATACTTCTCCCTCCCCATTTTGAGGAAAAGTAAAGAAAAATGTTTTCTCTGCATAATTTATCTTCATACTAGCCTCACTCTCGTTTGTTTTTTTCTATTGAAAGTACAACCAAGGTCCTTCAAGAGAGTTCTCCTAGAGAACTTGCAATGACAAATGTATAAATGAAACAAGCTTCTCCTGAGGTAGGGCAGGAGGGACTAGGCCTGGCCAGTTAGAGTACTTGTATTCTTAGAAACGTTATTGTGTTAATGTCACAGTTTCCTCCCTACCTTTCCTGGCCAGGAGACGCAGGCCTGCCAATTCTTCGATGTCTCTGCAACCCTGAGGTGGAAACTGAATCTGGAGCTTGCAGCTCCCTGTTCCTTCTCCTGAAACAAAAGGGCTTCAAACTTAGAAGGAGAGGTTGTTGTTGCCTATGAAATGTCAAGTTTCAGCCACTTTCAATTTCTTTCATTTACCAATCTTTCTCACACAAACATACTTAAAATTGTCTTTATATAAGCAATGAGGGCTTGCTTGGAGGGTAAGAACAGAAGTAAAAGTGAGAAATGCTAAGATCCTCAGAGCATCATACTATACCCATTAACCAATAGTTTTTATAATAATCTTTTAAAAAATTTTAGAATAGTTTTAGATTTACAGAATTATTGTGAAGGTAGTACAGAGTTCCCATATGCCCCAAACCTAGTTTCCCCTATTATTAACATCTTACATTAGTGTGGTACATTTGTCATAATTAATGAATCAATATTGACTCATTATTATTAACTCAACCAAAACCAAACCAATTGCCATTGAGTCAATTCCGACTCACAGCAACCCGATAGGACAGAGTGGAACTGCCCCATAGGGTTTCTAAGGAGGGCCTGGTGGATTTGAACTGCTGACCTTTTGGTTAGCGGCTGAACTCTTAACCACTGTGCCACCAGGGTTCCATTATCGACTTATGTGCATACTTTATTCAGATTTCCTCAATTTTTCTCTAATGTCGTTTTATCTTTTCCAGGATCCCATCCAGGATACCACATTACATTTAACCATCATGTCCTTAAGCTCCCCTTTGTTGTGACAGTTCTCAGACTTGCCTTGCTTTTGATGACCTTGGTAGTTTTGAAGGAGTATTGCTCTGGTATTTTGTAGAATATCCCTCAATTTGGTTCGTCTGATATTTTTCTCATGATTAGACTGGGGTAATGTGTTTTTGAGAGGAAAACTACAGAGATAAAGTACCATTCTCATCATATCATATCAAGGTTACATGCTATCAACATGACACTGCTGTTGATGTTGATCTGGATCATCTGGCTGAGGTAGTGTTTGTCAGGTTTCTCCACTGTAAAGTTACTACCAGCCCCATACTGTGCTCTTTGAGAGGAAGTCACTTTGCCCAGCTCACACTTAAGGAGTGGGGAGTTACTCCTTGAGGATGGAGTATCTTAGTAAATTACTGGGAATTCTGAATGGCAGATTTCTATCTTCTCCTCCATTTATTTATTTATTCAATCATTTATTTATATGAATATGAACTCATGGGTATTTATTTTATACTTTGGGTTATAATCTACTATGTAGCCAATAGTTTCAAAACTTTATTATGATGAATTTGATCATACTCTAAAGTAGGCAAAATAGTATAATGAACCCTCATGTACCAATTTCCTAGTCCCAATAACTATTAAGTCATGGGCAATTCTGTCCCTCTCCAATATCGTATCATGTCATCATTGAATACTCTGCATGTCTCTAAAAGATAAGGATTTTAAAAAAATCATAATACAATGATCACAGCTAAAATAGTTAAGAATAATTCATTAAGAGAAAATATTCAGTAAATGTGCAAATTTCTAATTGTCTCATACTTGTATACTTTAAAGTGTTTCTTTTAAACCAGGATCCAAATGAGACCCACACATTGTGGTTGGCTGATGTGTCCTTTAAATCTCTTTTAATCTATGAATCCCCCCATTTATCTCTCATTTTCTCTTTTTTCAAGTCTTGCAATTTATTTATTGAGATGAGACAATTGTGTGTCCTGAGAGTTTAGTTTATATAGTATAATTGGTATAGTTTAGTATTCCTCTGGCCTCTGTGTTTTCTTTAAATTTGTAGTTGGATCTAGAACCACTAATACTTTTTTAAAGCATACTTCAGTTGTCAGTCAGTGAATAATGCAAATGAAAATTATCTATACTTGTTAATGTGACAAATGATGCAAGAAGAAGCTGGTTTCGGCAGAGCCACATTCAAGCCTTGGACCTGAGTTGTCTTGAGGTGGGTGAATGTTGTGTGCGGGGCTTAAAACTGATTTGTTCCAGCTCAAACCTCTGCTGAGAATTTGCATTTCCTCCCTAGATATACTGAATCAGAATCTACAGTTTAACAATGTCCCCAAGTGATTCTTATGCATAAAAAAATTTTGAGAAACACTGTGGGGAGGTTGAAATTCTTATGCACTGCTGACGTGAATGTAGAATGCTCAGTCCTCTGTGGAAAATGATATGGCACCTCCTTAAAAAGCTAGAAATAGAAATACCATACAATCCAGCAATCCAACACCTACAAATACATGCTAGAGAAATAAGAGCTGTCACACAAACAGACATATGCATAACCATATTCATTGCAGCATTATTCACAATAGCAAAAACATGGAACAACCTAAGTGCCAATCAACAGATGAATGGATAAACAAATTATGGTATATGCACACAATGAATATTACGAAACAGTAAAGAACAATGATGAAGCCTCGAAACATCTCACAACATGGATAAATCTGGGGGGCATTATGCCAAATGAAATAAGTCAATCACAAAAGAACAACTATTGTATGAGGCCACTATTATAAAAACCCAAGGAAAGGTTTACACACAGAAAAAAACAATCTTTGATGGTTATGAGGGAGGGGAGGGGTGGAGAGGGGAAACCACTAACTAGATAGTAGACAAGTGTCAACATTGGTGAAGGGAAAGACAACACACAACATACGGACAGTCACCACAACTTGACCAAGGCAAAGTCATAGAAGCTTCCTAGACACATCCGAATACCTTCAGGGGCCGAGTTACTGATGCTGAGGGCTCAGGACCATGGTCTCAGGGGACCTCTAGGTCAATTGGCATAACATAGTTTATAAATAAAATGTTCTACATTCTACTTTGGTGAGTAGCATCTGGGGTCTTAAAAGCTTGCAAGCAGCCATCTAAGATCCGTCTACTGCTCCTATCCCATCCGCAGCAAAGGAGAATGAAGAAAGCCAAAGACATAAGGAAAATATTAGTTCAAAGGACTAATGGGCCACATGAACCACAGCCTCCATCAGCCTGAGCCCAGAAGAACTAGACGGTGTCTGGCTACCACTAACAACTGCTCTGACAGGGATCACAATAGAGGGTCCTGGACAGAGCGGGAGAAAAATGTAGAACAAAATTCAAATTCACATACTCACAAAAAGAAGACCAGACTTACTTGTCTGACAGAGACTGGAGGAACCTCCGAGCCTATGGCCCCCAGACACCCTGTTAACTCAGAACTGAAGCCACTCCCGAAGTCTACCTTTCAGCCAAAGATTAGACAGGCCTAGAAAACAAATGATAACACACATGAGGAGCGCGCTTCTTTGTTCAGTCAGTAGACGAGACCAAATGGGCAACATTTGCCCAAAAACAAAGATGAGAAGGCAGGAAGGGACAGGAAAACTGGACAAATGGACACAGAGAACCTAGGGTGGAAAGGGAAAGGGGGAGAGTACCTAAACCTTACGGGAATTCTAACCAATGTCACAAAATATTTTGTGTATAAATTTTTGAATGAGAGCCTAGTTTGCTCTGTAAACTTTCACCCAATGCACAATAAAATTTAAAAGAATAAAAAAAAAAGACTTCAACCTTGGAAACCCTATGGGGCAGTTCTACTCTGTCCTATAGGGTCACTATGAGTCAGAATGGATGGCAATGGGTTTGGTTTGGTTTGGCTCTACTAAGGGTTCTCAGAATTGGTCCCTAGCCAGCAGCATTAGCATCGCCTGAGAATTTGTTGAGGACAGTGTCCTCACCTGAAGCAGCTGAAGATGGCGTAAAGGCCAGCTATCAGATGGTATCATACAAACCTGGCACACTCTGACAACATCCCCCCCACCACCAGTTGCCATCGAGTGGATTCTGCCTAATGTTGGTCATTGTGTGTCAGAGTAGAACTGTGCTTCATAGGGTTTTCAATGGCTGATTTCTCAGAAGTAGATGGCCAGGCCTTTCTTCTGAGGCATCTCAGGGTGACTCAAACCTCTAACCTTTTGGCTCATATGACCCTGGGATTCTTCTGACACCATAATCCCCACAGAATTCCAGGTTCAAAGTAATGTGGGTAGATCTCAACCTCCTGTTTTTACTAATTTCAAAATATTTTTGAGGTTCTTCATGAGCAGCTATTGTTATAAAATATGTTTCTTAACTATTTAAATCCCTGTGCCCATGATCAGAACCATCTACATAATTTTCAGGGGCTACTGCAAAATGAAAATGCAGGGTCCTCTGCCCACAAATTGTTAAGCATTTCAAGATGGTGACAGCACAGCATTAAACCAAACACGGGGGCCCTTCTAAGTGTAGGACCCTGTGTGACTGCTCAGGTCATGCACCCTTCAAGCCAGCCCTATCTGTGACACTCCCTTAGCAGTTACACCGGGAGATGGGTGCTCTTACTATCTCTACCCTTTATACAGACTGAAGTACAGAGCGCTTCTGCAGTGGGCTGAATGGCGGACCTGAAGATAACAAGTCCTAATCCCTGGAACCTATAAATGTAACTTTACTTGGTCTATTGGAATGAATTAAAAAAAAAAAAAAAAACCCTGTTGCCATTGAGTCGATTCCAACTCATAGTGACCTATAGGACAGAATAGAACTGCCCCATAGGGTTTTCAAGGACTGGCTGGTGGATTTGAACCGCTGATCTTTTGGTTAGCTCCTCTGTAGCTACAGGTGTGAATAAACAGAATATTTAAAGGGATACCCCCAATCAATCACATAGTATAAGTTTAGAAAAATGCTTCTAAACAAAATGTAACTATATTCTATGTGTGTCATATAAAAATCATAAGCATAAATATCTACCTGAAAAAAATCTCTTTGTCCATTTCCCGGTGTTTCTGGTAATAGTGAGGTGCTCTGTGTTTATTTGCTTTGTCTGCTGGTGTTCACAAGCAGATAAGGAATACCAAACATCAAAGATTTGAGAAAAAGTTATAGGAGATTACCAAAGAATGCCAGTTAATAAATGTAGAAGAAATGGTATGTAAAAGAATATCCCCATTTGCAACCATCAATGCACTAATTGATTCTGGTGAGGATCATCAATGGATGCCAAAACACGTGAAAGATTGTTGGGGAATAGAATATTCACATGGTTTCAAGTATCACCCCACAGATTAGTTACCAATTACTATGGGGCAGTCATATCTTTACATTGGCAAAATCTAGTTGACACCACTTAAGCCAAGTAATCAAGCTTAGAATCGTCAATAATAGGACAAACTAACGTTAAGGACTTCCTAGCATGATGAGCCAACGCTTGTCTGTTTGTCGTACTATGGTGGCTTATGTGTTACTATGATGCTGGAAGCTATGCTACTGGTATTTCAAATACCAGCAGGGTCACCCCTGGTGGACAGGTTTCAGCGGAGCTTCCAGACTAAGACAGGCTAGGAAGAAGGACCTGGCAGTCGGCAAAAAAGAGGAAGACCCTCAACGAGATGGATTGACACAATGGCTGCAACAATGGGCTCAAACAGCAACGATTGTGAGGATGGCACAGGACCAGGCTGTGTTTCATTCTGTTGTACATAGGGTTGCTATGAATCAGAACTGACTAGATAGCACCTAACAACAACAGCAAGTATGATAAGAGGTCCCTGGGTGGCACAAATGGTTTGCTCTTGGCTACTAATCGAAAGGTTGGCAGTTTGTCCAGTTGGGGGTTCAAACCCAGAGGTGCTGCAGAAAAAAGGCCTGGAAATCTGCTCTGTAACAATTATAGCCAAGAAAACCTTATGGAGCAGGTTTGTGACACATGGGGTTGCCATGAGTCAGAATCAACTTGATGTCAACAAGTTTTTTTTTCCTAATATGACAAGATGGGAAGTGTACAATATCACCTGTGTAATATTTTTGCAAAATGTTTAACCCGAATCTAATCATTGGAGATATAAACAGCAAATCCAGATTATGGGACATTCGATAAAACAATTGGCTTGAACTCTTTGAAAATTCCAATGTCATGAGGGGGAAAAAAGTCTATAGGCTTGTACTAGATTAAAGGAGGCAAAAAAGACATGTGATCAAATGCAATGTGTGATCCTTGACTGAATCATAGGTCAGGAAAAAAACTCCAACAAAAACTCTATAAAGAATACTTTGGAGAAAATTAGAAAAAACTGAGTAAAGACTTTATATTAGATCATGTAATTGCATTAATTTTAAATTTCTTATGTGTAAAAATAGTATTGTGGTTATGTAGGAAAATTTTCTTTTTCTTTGGAGATACACGCTTAAACATTTTGAGATGGAGCATCATAATGCCTGCAACTTATTTTCAGATGGCTCAGAAATAGATAGGTAGGTAGGTAGGTAGATAGATAGGTAGGTAGATAGATAGACAGGCAGACAGACAGATAGACAGACAGAGAGATAGATAGGTAGGTAGGTAGATAGGTTAGATAGATAGATGGATAGATGTATAGATGGATAGATAGATAGACAGACAGATAGATAGGTAGGTAGGTAGGTAGGTAGGTAGACAGATAGATAGACAGGTAGGTAGACAGGTAGACAGACAGATAGATAGACAGAAAGATAGACAGATAGATAGGTATGCAGGTACGTAGGTACATAAGTACGTAGGTAGGTAGGAGGTAGGTAGGTAGGTAGGTTAGGTAGGTAGGTAGACAGGAGGCAGGCAAGCAGATAGTATAGGTAGGTAGATTGATAAACAAATGTGAAAACTTGTTAAATAATTGATGACTCCAGATGAAGGATATTGGATGATCACTGTACTGTTCTTACATGTTTTTCCTGAATGTTTGCTATTTTTCAAAATGAAAAGTTGAGGAAAAAGAGATTAATATGAAAAGTTTATAGGCAAAAACCTTTAAAATGAGAAAATTCTATCCACGAATGTTCTCTTTTCTGAAAATCAGGAAAGCACCATCAATGTTCATTTTTAACCTTGGGACTGCTTGCTGGAAAAAGCAGTTTTTTTTTTTGTTTTTTAATTGTACTTCAGGTGAAGGCTTCCAGAACAAATAGTTTCTCATGAAACAGTAGTACACATATTGTTTTATGACACTGGTTAACAACCCCACAACATGTCAACCCTCTAACTTCTCAACTTTTTTTTGGTGAAAATACACATAGCCAAAGATACGCCATTTCAAAAATTTCTACATGCAAATTTCAGTGACATTGACTATGCTCTTCCAATTGTGCTGCTATTCTCACTTAAGATGAAGGCTTACAGAACAAAATAGTTTCTCATTTAACAGTTACTACACATGCTGCCCTATGACAGTGGTTAACAATCTCACAACACATCCACAATATCCTTACCCAACCTTGGGTTCCCTATCACCAGCTTCCTTGTCCCCTTCTGCCTTCTGGCCCTTGTCACTGGACTACTGTACCTCATTAGTCCCATTTGGTTTTACGGGGCTGTCCACTCCCAGGCTGAACAGTGAACCTCGGAGATAAGTTCACCACTGAGCTAAAAGGGTGTCTGGGGGCCATACTCTCGGGGTTTCTCCAGTCTCCTTTAGGCCAGTAAATCTGGTCTTTTTTTTTTTGTGAGTTATAATTACGTTCTACATCCTTCTCCAGCTCTGCCCAAAACCCTCTGTTGTGATCCTGGTCAGAGCAGTCAGTGGTGGTAGCCGGGCACCATCTAGCTGTACTGGACTCAGTCCAGTGGAGGCCTTGATAGCTGTGGACCATTAGTCCTTTGGACTAATCTTTTCCTTGTATCCTGTTCTCTTCATTCTCCCTTGCTTTCGAAGGGATGATACCAGTGCAGTATCTTAGATGGCCTCTCACAGGTGGAAAAAGCATAGTTTTTGAGAACCATTAAATGACAATTACTATAGAAAGTTAGAGCTCAAGTGTGTAAAATCCCAAAGGAGTTTACGGTCCTGGACGCTGGACACAGACTCCCTCTCCCCCAGAGCCCCTGGCAGTGTGAGCAGGCTGACCTACAGAGGTACTTTGTAAATTGGGGCAACCCATTTATGAAAATGCTAGTATGAAAAACAGACAAATTGTGTTGTTTTCTTTATTAGGTACATGCTTAGAATCTGAGTCTTGAAACTCCCTGACATAGAAATTCCTCTAGAACATCTCTGACAATGGCCATCTAACTCTGTTTGAATACTTAAAGTAAGATGATTTACTTTGAAAGTAAGCTCCTCTTGTCTGTTTAAAATGTTTACATAATTACATTTATGAAAAATTACAACTTCTCAGACATGTCATTTAATTAATTCATTAAACAAATACAAGTTGAGCACTGCCTGCCTGCTGGGCACTGTTCTAGCTACTTGGGAAACAGCAGTGAACAAAACAGAAACATATCCTGCCCATCATGGAACTTAAATTTTTATTAAACAAATAAGCTAAATAACTGAGATAAATGAATTAAAGTAAATAATACAGCATGTGAGAAGGTTGTAAGTTCCGTAGAAAGAAATAAAGCAAGTTAGGAGCTGGAGGGGGTTGAAGTTTTAAATAGGGTAGTCAGGGAGGGCCTCTCTAAGAAAGTGATATTTGAGCAAAGACGTGGAGGGGGGCCATGGAAGTGAGCCATGTGGACATCTGGGGGAAGTGTATACCAGAAAGAGGGAACCTCAAGAGAAAATCCTCCGGGTAGGAGTATGTCCACTGTCCCCTAGGAACAGCAAAACAGCCAGCGTGGCAGAGCTTAAGTCTAAATTTTGGGCTCCAAAACCAGACAGGCACCCCTTACAGATTCCATTTTATTCCATCATAACATATATCACCATATGAACTTAACCTGTAATTTGCTTGATTTTTTGTTTCTCTCCCCGTTAGAACCTATGACTGTTAAGGTTGTGTGTCAACTTGGCCAAGCCATGATTCTCAATGGTTTGGCAGTTATGATGTAGTTTGGCAATCATGTAATGATATACTCACCTCCATGATGAGATTTGGAAACCCTGGTGGTGTAGTGGTTAAGAGCTATGGCTGTTAACCAAAAGATCACCAGAAGCTCCTTGCAACCCTATGGGGCAGTACTATTCTGTCCTTTAGGGTTGCTATGAGTCGGAATTTACTCGACAGCAACGAGTTTGGTTTGGTTTTTTGGTATGATGAGATTTTACATAATAAGATCACCTCCATGATGAGATCTGCTGTGAGTAGCCAATCAGTTGAAAGGGAGTTTTCTTAGGGGTGTGGCCTGCATCGAATAAAAGTCGACTTTCTGGCAAGGCTCGTGGGGTTTTGCTCACTCTGGATCCTGCAGCTGGCTCATGTTCTGACCTCCAGTTCTTGGGACTTGAGCTAGCAGCTTACCTGTCATCTTGCTTGCGGTCTTGGGATACGTAGATCTTCTCGGCCTGTGAGCAAGAGCCCTGCTGTGTGACCTGCCAATCTTGGGTTCGACAGCCCCTGTGGCTACATGAATCAGGAGAAGGCTCTATCCTGACCCACGGACTTGGGATGTTCCAGCTTCTACAACCACGTGAGCCTTTTCCTGGATATCAATCTCTGTTTATATATATTTATATACTTTACTGGTTTTGCTCCTATAGAGAACTCAGACTAAGACAGAACCTAAATTCCATTAGAGAAAGAACCCCGTTTTTCTTATTCACCTCTCTACCGCTGTATCCCAGCTCCTAGAACAGTGCTGCAGTAGTAGGTGCTCAACAAATACTTCTTGATTTACTGACTGACTGACAATATACGCATAAACGGGCAAAATGATCATGTAAATCAAGAATGTCTCCAGGACCTCTTTCCCTTTTTCTACTACACACTGCTGGCCCAAGGTGATTTTGAAAAGGCATCAGTAATGTCAATCACACTGATCTCCCAGTGCGGTTTCCCAGGAGTATGGGGCATTTCAAAGAAAGCAAGGGGAGAGAATGGTGCTACAAGCAGAACTGCAAACATCTGTGGAAGAGATGACTGGTGTGGGAGGAAGAGGTGGACAAACGAGGTTAACTTTCCTACTTTTCAAATTATACTACTTGGACAGAGTTTGGGTCCCACCCTCCCTTTCCCCTTTGTGGACTCTACAAAATGTGTGGGTGTGGAGGATGGGGGAGTTGCTGCTGAGTGTTATTTCATCTTTAGTCAGCAGCCCTCTGTTATCAGAAACAGAAATTAAGAGGTCCAAGGGTTAAAATACCACTAAGACCCCTCACCAGGCTCCCCAGTAGGCTTCCTAACCTGTTGGAATTAACCTCCTAATGGTTAGGCATAATCTGCCTATTAATTTTATTATTATTATTTTTCAGTCAGGAAATACACAGTAGCAGTACTGATTTAAAGGGAGATTTAAAATTGACCTGCTCAGAAGGTTGATGATCTGACAGAACACAATGGAATCCAGGGCCATAATTTTTCATAATTTACAACAGACAGGCCTATACTGGTGCCAAGAAAAAAGAAAATGAAAACAAGTGGGTGGGGGTTAAATAAAAGGATAATTCCAGACCTTAAGAAGCAGAGTTGGATCTATGCCACAAGGCTCAGCACTCTTGTTCAACGTGTTTCAAGAACAGCAGATTTCTTAAGTACGCCACAGTATGTGATATTGGCAGGCCTGAGAGGCTGCTTCCTGGCCCTGCAAAAATGTATGCATTTAATTCCGCTTAAAACACCTTGAGACTATACAAACATTAAAAAGTAAAAATATGAGCAACTGTATCATATAAATAGGATTTATGACCCAAATATGACTTTTATATGCCAGAGAGCAAACCCTGGAAGCATTAAAGGAGCTGGAAGCTTGGAATCTAAACAAGTTTTTATATTATTCCCAAAAGCCAAGAAAACAAAATAAAAATGATGCCAAATTATTCCAAAGCTTCTCTTTGCCAGTGAGTCTAAAATCTTTCTAGGGAAAAGCTCATCTATTTAGATGAAAGAATATCAGTCCCTCGGCCTTGACACAGGTAAAATTTCTTAAGAGATTTGGTCCTCTGCCTCAAATAAAAGCTAGACATGCCAAGTCCACAGATATATAAAAAATGGAGGTGACTCCCTTCCAGCAACAAGTATTAGTCTAGCCATTTGGCAAATGAATAGGTAGGTGTCCTGTTGGCAGGCAGATAAAAATGGAAGCAGACAGCTTGAAAGTCTCTGTAGCTTTCCTCATAATCAAAGAAACACAAAGTTGGTCATACCAGCCAGCTCAATTTGGACAAGAAAACCCAGCATCAAATATGATAGCTTGTATTGTACAAATCGGAGAAAAAATTCAAGTTGTTAACAATTTCATTCTGCTTGGGTCAACAATCAACATTCATGGAAGCAGCAGTCAAGAAATCAAATGAGAGGTCCAAGGGGCAAGATGGCGCTCTAGGCAGAAACACCACGCCGTCCCTCCACAGCAAAGATCCGAAAAACTAAGCCTAACAGAGAATCAACAATCCTGAAACCCTAGAACACCAAATGAAGAGATAAAGAACTCAGCCAAACACCAAACGGAGTGAGAATACTAAAAGAGAACGGAGAGCGAGGAGAGACTCAGGCAGAGATTCCTTACCAGCTAACGCAGCGCGGATCCACCATCTTGGATTCCTATCAGAGACCAGCAAACGGGAGAACAGCCTTGCAGAGCATCTGGTCGGAGACAGAACGACCGGTAAACTGCGGTGCGCCCTCTCCCACCACCCACCCCTCTCCGCCTCAGCTGGGGATCCCCTGCTTTCCGTGGCCAGGGTCTCTGGGCTGGGGGGTGCTGGTGCTTGGATTCCGCGCGCCTGGGCTGGCGGCTTTCTGGGAGCCGTTTGCTGGCACCTAGCGGACCTTTTTCTGCCGCCTCCCCCTCCTTTTGCCTGGGTGCCTGGGTCCGGGTGCTGTCTCTGCTCTCTCCTGCAGGGCTGTGGAGCTGCGTGTGGGCGTGTGGCTGTTTCTGGGTCTGGGCTCCCGCGTGGGTGGGATCCCGGGGCCTTTGTTCGTTCACCCCTCTGCTTTCCGTGGCCGGGGTCCCTGGGCGGGGGGGCGCCGGTGCTTGGGTTCCGCGCGCCCGGGCTGGGGGCTTTCTGGGAGCCGTTTGCTGGCACCTAGCGGACCTTTTCCTGCCGCCTCCCCCTCCTTTTGCCTGGGTGCCTGGTTCCGAGGGCCGTCTCTGCTCTCTCCTGCGGGGCTGTAGGGCTGCGTTCGGGCGTGTGGCTGTTTCCAGGTCTGGGCTCCCGCGCGGGTGGGATCCTGGGGCCTTTGTTCGTTGGCCCCTCTGCTTCCCGTGGCCACGGTCACTTAACCCCGAGACTATCGGCTTCTTGGAATTCGCGCCCCTGAGTGGGGCTCTCTGGGTCCCATTTGTAGGCACTGACTGCTGGTGTTGCCCTTTTTTTTTTTTTTTTTTTTCTCAATTTTATTTTTCTTCCTTTTTTGATTAGTTTTGTCATATTTTACCTCTTTTTCTCTTTTGTCTTTCTTCATTGCTTAATTTCTTGTCCCTCTATCTCTTCCTTCTCTTTCTGATCCCTGAATACCAGGCGATGTATGCCTCTGTACCTTCTGGCCAGGCTGAGCTGTGAAAATTGAGACCAACTCCCCCAGACCTCATAGCTGCATCGGTGCGATCCCTGGGAACTTTGCAGTTTTTTAACTTTTCTGATTTTCATTTGGTCATTCTTTCCTTTTCTTTCTCTTCCCCCTTCTGGTTTCCTCCATCCCATAGTCTCTCATCTGTACATTCCAACGACAAACTCCTCTAGCATTCTTTTATGTTTGTACGCTTTTTGCTCCTCCTCCTCTCTCCTCTCTCCCATATCCAGCTTAGCTTCACACATAACCATCTTCCTGCTGCACCCTACCTACCTGCACCGTGCACTAGACATCACATCACCAAGCGGTGCAGGCACGCCCTATTGGAACCTGCCCAGCACTGACTACCGACCGTCCTGGTGGCTGCAGTGAGTGCCACAAGCAACCCATCCCAGTGGCTCCTCCTCAACTAGATCTGCCCAGCTGTACCACAAGAACGAAAAAAAAAAAAAATCTACAATCAATAAACGAGAGAAATATTTACTGAATGCCCCGAAAACAGCAAACAATATCAAAACATTTACAAAAACAAGACAAGATGGCTCCAATAGGCGTCCAAATTAAAACACCAGATAACTCTCCTGTGGAAGAAAATGCACTAGAAGTACCTGATACGGAACTCAAATCACTAATACTCGGAATTTTCCAAGAACTGAGGCAAAAAGCTGACAAACATGAGGAAAAAATAGACAAATTTATGGAAAATACAGACAAAAAATTGGAAGAATTCAGGAAGATGATGCAAGAACAAAATGCCAAAATAAATTCACAACTCGAAATTATACAAAAACAACAATTAGAAATCCAAAAGATAAACAACAAGATTTCAGAAATGGACGGTGTCATAGAAGGGCTGAGAAGTAGATTTGAAACCATGGAAGACAGGATCAGTGGAACTGAAGACAAACACTTGGATACAACTCTGTTTCAGGAAAACTCAGAAAAAAGAACAAAGAAAAATGAAGAGACCCTGAGAGTTATGTGGGACACAATTAAAAGCAAAAACTTACGAGTGATTGGCATACCAGAACAGGGGAAGAAAACAGAAAACACAGAGAGGATCATTGAGGAACTGCTGACAGAAAACTTTCCCAATATCATGAAAGATGAAAAGCTGGTCATCCAAGAAGCTCAACGAACCCCATATAATATAGACCCCAAAAGAAAATCACCAAGACATATCATATTCACACTCGCTAAAACTAAAGACAAACAAAGAATCCTGAGAGCAGCTCGTGAAAAACAAGAAGTCACATACAGAGGAGAAACAATAAGACTAAGCTCAGATTATTCAGCAGAAACCATGCAGGCAAGAAGGCAATGGGATGACATATATAAAATCTTGAAAGAAAAAAATTGTCAGCCAAGAATAATATATCCTGCAAAACTCTCATTCAGATTTGATGGTGAAATTAGGTCATTTCCAGATAAACAGAAACTAAAGGAATATGCAAAAGTCAAACCAAACTTACAAGAATTATTAAAGGGAGTTCTTCGATCTGAGGACAAACAGCTTAAGCCCTCAGGCAGGACCTAGGACCTAGGATGCAGGTTAACATGAACCAGATACCATTCTAGGAACTGAACTACAGACAACTTTCCAAAAACAAAAGATATACAACAGGGAATCAGAGAAATCAATCAAAGGATGACAACAACATCAAAACAATGAAAGAGGGAACAAACGGCATAGGTATAGAACCTTCTAAAGGAGAAGAAGGCAAGGCGATACCAAGTAACGGTAGACTGCTTCAAAATTATAAAGATAAGGGTAAAATTCATGGTAACCACAAAAAAAGTTAACAAACCAACTCATAAAAATAAAGACGAAAAACATAAAGTCTCAACAAAAACAAAACCTACAAAAACAAAAGAAATGAACACAAAATCCACAAACAAAAGGAACTCAGCACAAGAGAGTAAGAAGAACAAAGAAAACTTCAGCATCACAAAAATAAGCACTACAAAATGACAGCAACAAACTCACATCTATCAATAATTACACTGAACGTAAATGGACTCAATGCACCCATAAAGCGACGAAGAGTGGCAGAATGGATAAGAAAACAGGATCCATCTATTTGCTGTCTACAAGAGACACATCTTAGAAACAAAGATGTGAATTTATTAAAAATCAAAGGTTGGAAAAAAATATATCAAGCTAACAACTATCAAAAAAGAGCAGGAGTGGCAATTCTAATCTCAGATAAAATAGACTTTAAAACAAAATCTACCATAAAAGACAAAGAAGGACACTATATAATGATTAAGGGGATGATCCATCATGAAGACATAACCATAATATCTATGCACCCAATGACAAGGCTCCAAAATACATAAAAAAAACTCTAACAGCACTGAAAAGAGAAATTGACAGTTCCACAATAATAGTAGGAGACTTCAACACACCACTCTCAGTAAAGGACAGAACAACTAAAAAGAAACTTAGCAAAGATACAGAAGACCTAAAGGACACAATCAGCCAACTGGACCTCATAGACATATATAGAACACTCCATCCAACCGCTGCAAAGTACACATTCTTTTCCAATGCACATGGAACGTTCTCCAGAATAGACCACATCTTAGGCCACAGAGCAATCCTCAACAAGATCCAAAATGCTGAGATAATTCACAGTATCTTCTCTGACCACAATGCCATCAAGGTAGAAATTAACACTAGAAAGAGCAAGGAAAAAAAATCAAACACATGGAAACTGAATAATAATCTGCTTACACATCAATGGGTAATAGAAGAAATCAGAGATGGAATTAAAAAATTCCTAGAATCAAATGAAAATGAAAACACATCATACCAAAACCTTTGGGACACAGCAAAGGCAGTCCTCAGAGGACAATTTATAGCAATAGATGCACATATCAAAAAAGAAGAAAGGGACAAAATCAAAACATTAACTACAGAACTCAAACAAATAGAAAGAGAACAACAAAAAAAGCCTACAACCACTGGAAGAAAGGAAATAGTAAAGATCAGAGCAGAAATCAATGAAATAGAGAACAGAAAAACAATAGAAAGAATCAACAAAACCAAAAGTTGGTTCTTTGAAAGAATCAACAAAATCGACAAACCACTGGCCAGACTGACAAAAGAAAAACAGCAGAGGGCACAAATAACCCAAATAAGAAATGAAATGGGGGACATTACAACAGACCCAACTGAAATAAAAAGGATTATAACAGAATATTATGAAAAACTATATTCCAACAAATTTGAAAACCTAGAGGAAATGGATAAATTTCTAGAAACATACGGCCTACCCAAACTACAACAAAGTGATATTGAAAATCTGAACAGACCCATAACAAGAGAAGAGATTGAAAAGGTAATAAAAAAACTCCCAACCAAAAAAAGCCCTGGCCCAGATGGCTTCACTGGAGAATTCTACAAAACATTTACAGAAGAGCTCGTACCAGTTCTACTCAAGTTATTTCAGAGCATAGAAGAGGAAGCAACACTTCCAAATTCATTCTATGAAGCCAGCATAACGCTGATACCAAAACCAGGCAAAGACATCACAAAAAAAGAAAATTACAGACCAATATCTCTCATGAATATAGATGCAAAAATTCTGAACAAAATTTTAGCCAATAGAATTCAGTATCATATCAAAAAAATAATACACCACGACCAATTAGGATTCATACCAGGTATGCAAGGATGGTTTAACATTAGAAAATCCATCAACGTAATCCACCACATAAATAAAAGGAAAGAAAAAAATCACATGATTATCTCAATTGATGCAGAAAAGGCATTTGACAAAGTCCAACACCCATTCCTGATAAAAGCTCTCAATAAAATAGGTATAGAAGGGAAATTTCTCAACATCATAAAGGGCATCTATGCAAAACCAACAGCCAACATCATTCTTAATGGAGAAAGGCTGAAAACATTCCCCCTGAAAACAGGAACAAGACAAGGATGAGCGGCCATCTAAGATACTCCACTGATCTCATCCCTTCGGGAACAAGGGAGAACGAAGAGAACAGGATACAAGGAAAAGATTAGTCCGAAGGACTAATGGTCCACAACTACCAAGGCCTCCACGGGACTGAGCCCAGTACAGCTGGATGGTGCCCGGCTACCACCAACGACTCCTCTGACCAGGGTCACAACAGAGGGTTCTGGGCAGAGCTGGAGTAGGATGTAGAGTATAATTTTAACTCCCAAAAAAAAAAAAAAAAAAGAAGACCAGATATACTGGCCTAAAGAATACTAGAGAAACCTCGAGAGTGTGGCCCCCAGACACCCTTTCAGCTCAGAGGGGAAGTTACCTTCAAGGTTCGATGTTAAGCCTGGGAATGGACACCCCAGTAAAACTAAATGGGACTAACGATGTACAGGAGTCCGGTGACAAGGGCCAGAAGGCAGAGGGAGAGTAGGAAACTGATGATAAGGAACACATATTGAATAAGGACACTGTCGATGTATTGTGAGATTGTTGACCACTGCTATAGGGCAACATTTGTAGTAACTATTAAATGGGAGGCTGTTTTGTCCTGTAAGCCTTCATCTTGGGCGAGAATGGCAGCACAATTGGAAGAGCATAGTCAATATCACTTAAATGTGTAAGTAAAAAGTTTTGAAATGGTGTTTAAATAAAATAAGAATAAATAAATAAATAAATAAATAAATAAATAAACAAATGAGACTAAAGAGGTACAATAGTCCACTGACAAGGTCCAGAAGACAGAAGGGGACAAGGAAGCCCCCTGGTGATAGGGAACACAAGGTGGAGTAAGGATATTCTTGATGTGCTGTGAGATTGTTAACCATTGTCATAGGGCAACATGTGTAGTAACTGTTAAATGAATAACTATTTTTTCTGTAAGCCTTCATCTTAAGTGAGAATAACAGCACAGTTGGAAGAGCGTAGTCAATGTCACTGAACTGTGAATGTAGAAATTTTTGAAACGGTGTATCTTTGGCCATCTGTAATTTTCATCAAAAAAAAAAGGTTGAGAATTTAGAGGCTTAATACGTTGTGGGGTTGTTAACCAATGTCAAAAAACAACATGTGTACTACTATTTCATGAGAAACTATTTGCTCTGTAAGCTTTCACCTGAAGTACAATAAAATATATATTTAAAAAAAAAAAAAAAAAAAAGAAATCAAATGACACATTCCGTTGGGAAAATGTGCTGCAAAAGACTTATAAAGTTCTAAAAAGCAAAGATGTCACTTTGATGACCAAGGAGAGCCTGACCCAAGCCATTATATTTTCAGTCACCTCATACGCATCCAGAAGTTAGACAATGAAAAAGTAAGACAGACAGTGTTGGTGAAGAATATTGAATATACCAGCAACTGCCAGAAGAACAAACAAATCAATCTTAGAACAAATACAACCAGAATGTTCCTTAGAAGGTGGGATGGCAAGACTTCAACTTGCTTACTTGGGACATGCCATAGGGAAACACCAATTGCTAGAAAAGAACATCATGTTTGGTAAAGTAGAGGGTCAGCAAAAGGGACAGAAGCCCTCAATGAGGAGATCTGGTGCTGCAGTGGTTAAGTGCTCAGCTGCTAACCAAAATGTCAGCAGTTCAAATCTACCACCTGTTCCTTGGAAACCCTATGGGGCAGTTCTACTGTGTCCTATAGGGTCACTATGGGTCAGAATCAACTCAATGGCAACAGGTTTTGTTTTTTTGTTTTTTTAATCTCTAACTGAAAACCAGCACTTCTTTTAACTGTGAATCTAGGCAACAAACCACAGTCATATTAGCAATGTGTTTATTTGCTATGCTTTGTCACAAATAGAAATCTCAGCTATCTTCATGTTATATGACAGTTGGTGTGGATATTTCAAAATATCATCTAGGCTCATCTCTACTTCAAAATTATGGTAGTTACTACACCTGCCACTAGAGTTTTTAAATAAATATGTTAATAAAAAGCATATTATTACAGTTAAAAGTTGTTTTTTAATATATTAATAACTGTATTACAATACAATTGATTTTGTTTGTAATCTTATGTGTTCTATTTTATATATTCAAAAATATTATGCTGGAAAGGGGTCCGTAGGCTTAGGAAACTGCCAAAGGGATTCATGACACAAAAAGATTAAAAATCACTTAAAAACCTCAAAGGTGTCTTTCAGTTTTGAAATTCTGTAATTCTCTGAAATGAGAAAGGAAGCAAGAGAAAAATAAATGTTTTATAAAATGGATGAATATAGCTATGTGTAGGGATATTCAAGCCTTCAATTATATATTAATAGCCTTTTTTCCTAATAAAAATTTTCAACTGGATTCATAAATACTAAAAATGTTCTCTAAAGCCTAAAGAAGAACAATAGTATTTCAAGCTCTTTGCTGCCCTTGTCTTCAAAACTCTGATCATGGCAGTCTGGCCAGGTCCTCCTTGAATGATTTTAATTTTTGATTATAACTAATCAAACCAGATTTTTTTTCAACAGTTATCAAGGTACCGGAGCAGGCTAAGAACAAGGACTTGTATATCACTTGCATACAGGAAGAAAGTGAAAAAGACCTTCCACTACTATTTTGATATCTTGACTTAAATTCAAATGGAAAGAAGAAAATAGCTCAAATTAAGGCTGTTTAATCTGCTCCAACACTACAGGATGGAAACTAGAATACCAGCTTGACCCAGCCTTCTGGTGAGGTTTGGAAATTATCCATTGCCTCCTCCAATTGGTCCTGACACAGGAGGCAGGGGGAGTTTTGGCAAAAAACCAAAAGAAATTTTGCAGTGCTATGGATCACTTTTGTGTGGCCTTTCTCGCCACAGTCTTGTAACTTCCACCCAAGTGATTAGGTAGGAGTGTGCAAATAAGGTAATTGTGGCCCACCAAGGGGATTGGTCAGTTTTGCCACCCTGCTAGGCTTAAAAGAGAGCAAATTCTAGAGCAGAGAGGGAGAATCCCACCACCACCAAGGAAGAAGCGCCAAGAGCAGAGCACATCCTTTGAACCTAGTATCCCTGTGCTGAGAAGTTCCTGGAACCATGAGACTGAAAGAGAGAGCTGTAACACTGAAGACCGCAAGAAGCAATATCAGAGACCTGGCAGCAGAGACCCAGAAGCAGGAGACTGCATGGTGGGCTTCCCAGCCCATGGAGCAAGAAAGCTGAGTGCCTTTGGACAGGACACTTTCCGGAGGAGTAGGGTGTCTCTGGGCACTTGGTGGAGCTAGAGTTGCCAACCCACTGAGCTAGAACTGAGCACCTTTGGGCTGATGCTTACTGGCTGAGTGGGGTGCCTCTGGACACTTATGAGCAGAGCTAAAAAAGCTTTGTCAGGGCAAAGGCCCAGGGCCAGAGAGAGGTGTGCCTGTGAGCACGGCTGGAAAGAGGCTGTCCTGATGGAAGAACTGTATCCTGAGCATTCCTCAACCTAAATTGTAACCTGTTATTTCCCTAATAAACTCCATAATCGTGACTATTGTCTGTGAGTTTTGTGTGGCCATTACAATGTATTATCAAACTCAGCAGAGAAGTAGAGAGTGCCGTGGGAAGGACTGTTGGTGTCAGAATTGGTAAAGACGGTGGAGAGGAGGCATGTCTGACCACTGCCTCATAGGAATCAGCCTTGGGCTACTGACCTTGATTCTCCTTCCCCCTTGTGAAGTTAGAGAAGGCCAGACACTGCTGTCACAATGCCATTTTTAACAAATTTCCTTCAAGGAAGACCTCTTTATCAATTCTGCTTCCCCTACCTGATCCCTAAAACACACACACACACAAACACACACACACACACACAAAAAGCCAGTTGCCATCAAGTCAACTTTGACTCATGGTGACCCTATGTGTATCAGAGTAGCATCGTGCTCAGTAGGATTTTCAATGGCTGATTTTTTGGAAGTAGATCACCAGGGTTTTCTTCCAAAGTATCTCTGGGTGAACTTGAACTTTCCACATTTCCATTAGCAGCTATGCATGTTAACTATTTATACCACCTTAAGGTTTTGTCTAACTACTTAAGCTGTAAATAGATCACTTTTAGTTCTAAAGGGTTTTTATGTAAACTGCTAAATAATATGTCATTGTGTGTGTCATTTATGTTCTACAGAATGCTTTTATATCCCTCATCTTAGTGGTTTTCACCTATGAGTGATTTTGCCTCCCAGGGAGCATTTGTCAATGTCTGGAGACATTTTGGTTGGTCACAACTGGAGAGAGGATGTTACTGTTATCTAGTAGGTAGAGGCCAGGGATGCTGCTAAACATCCTACAATGCACAGGACAGCCCCCACAGCAAAGAATTATTCAATACAAAATGTCAGTGGTGCCAAGATTGAGAAACCCTGCTTTATCTCGTTTTGTTAAAAAGATAATGATCCTTAATACATTCCCAGATGTCTCTTGAGAGTCATCCTGGGTGAAAGAAGGTGGGCCAGGGAGAAAATATAATGATACTGAGTAGTTTAGGCTTTGCTTATTAATACCTTTAGTGCTCACCACAACCATGTGTTTTACTTTATCTGTACAAACAAGGACACAGGCTCCATGAACTTACGTCACTTGTCCAGTTGTAAAGTAGCAGACCTAGAATGAGCCTGGGTCAGTGTGGCCGTAAAGACTGTGCACTGTCTATCATCTGTGCTGTAAGTACTGAGAATTTAGCTAGGCTATTATAGAATGAACATCAGAAGCAGTAGCCCATAATATTTATTGAACCCTACCATGCCCTGGAGCGAGTCCCTGGTTGGCACAAGCGCTCGACTACTAACCAAAAGTTTGGTATTTCAAACCCACTCAGAGGCACCTTGGAAGAAAGGCCTGATGAGCTGCTTCCAAAACGTTACAGGCTTGAAAACTCTAGAGCACAGCTATGCTCTGACATGTGGTAGCTATCAGTTAAAATCATCTTGACAACCACTGGTGTTTTTTCACCATGCCATGGAGAGAAATCTAAGATTTTATACAACATCCGGTCTAGCCTAACCCTTTGTTGCTAAGGTGCTTACAAATCCTTTGTTGCTAAGGTTACATGTAAAAAAAATATTTGATTGTTTTAGAGAAGTAGAAATGAATTGAGAATCAAAATGAATCTGTGGTTAGCTGCTGTCAACAGAATGAAATGCTGACCACTGCCTAGTCCTGAGCCATCCCAGTGATCAGTTGTGGATCAAACCATCATGATCAGTAGGGTTTTCATTGGCTGCTTTTTGGATATAGATTGCCAGGTATTTCTTCCTTGTCTGTCTTGGTCTGGTAGCACTGCTGAAACCTGCTTAGCACCATAGCAACATGCAAGCCTTCCCTGACAGACAGGTGGTGGCTGCACATGAGGTGCATTGAGCAGGAATCAAACCTGGGTCTCCTGTATGGAAGGTGAGAATTCTACCACTGAACCACCATTGTTTCCATGAAGTTATTAAACAATAGCACAAGACTGTATATTGATAAGTGTTGAATTACTGGGCATTGATAGTAAGTGCCCTAGGAGTTGAGAAGAAGACCATTCAGTGTGTGCTGGAATAGACAGGAAGGCTTCATGGAGAAAGTGAGACTTGGGCTTTAATACAGCCCAAGAAGGGTAGGGCCAAGACGGCAGAATAATCAGATGCTTTGTGTCATTCCTCTTACAACAAAGACTTGAAAAAACAAGTGAACTGGATATATATGACAATGTAGGAGCCCTAAGCATCAGAGACAAAGCTGAAGAATTGGACTGAGTGACAGGTAGAAAGAAAGACAGTTCAAAAACAGCAGAAATGGGAAATTATGGATCACCAGATTGCTGGCATCCTGTTAGCTGAACCTGTACAGTGCAGACGTATTGAGGCAAACAACAGTCCAAGCCAAAACTCACCCTATCTGGTAAAGCTAAGCAGCACCAACTCTGAACTCACCTCCAGAACCAAACAGGCGCAACACCAGACCTGCAAAGGCTAAGCGCAAGCTACAAACCCACCACATGCACCATATCTCTTACCCCACCAGAGCTCCACAGCCATGGAGCACTCCCTTCTACTCATCCATCCCCCTCCCTGCTCTGACACCAGTCCGGCAGCATTCAACACTGCTACACCCCCTAAGCTGGGAGCTCACATCCTGGTCCAGAGTTCCTGCCCCTTTGCCCAGCCACTGGCATAGGGGGTCCATGGGCTTGCAGCACCCTTCACCCCCACCTATCACCCACACCAGTACCTTGTTGACCAACCAAGCATGGCAAGCCCTCATTAGGACAAAACAGGCAGGGCTTCCAGCTGAAGTCCATTTTCACCTGCAGCAGCCAAGTGGGAGCTGCAGATTTGTAGCATTCAACACCACCCCACTCCCTAAGAAGGGGCCTGACCCACCCACACTGGGCCCGAGTGCTGGCGGTTCCACTCACTCCATCTAGCCACCCACAACAGGGGCCTGAGAACCAATGGAGCTCCCCAATCCCTCTAGCCAATGGCACCAGATGCCCAAGAATTGGCTGCACTACCCTTCCCTCTAAGCGCTCTACCAGATAGGGGCACGCCCTCCATCTGGGCACCTGCGGGCAGCCAACAGCCTCCTGTCTTGCCCTCACATCACCCCCCTCCACTGAAACCAGAGACGTGTACCTGCTAAAATACCCCCATGCAGCCTTGCTCACCCAGGACTGTAGATGAGTGTCTCCGTACCACACACTCGGTCACCAATGGCCCAGGAACCTCACCCTGACCAACTAGCATGCAGCAGAGCACACACACAACACCCAACCCAATGACCAGGGAGAACATCCCCTGCACCCATGGCCAGGTGATCAGTAGGACAGATTCATCACTTCACCAAAAATGCAACCTACATCTTCAGCAGCCCCACAGAACAGTGAATATACTCCCAGGCTCATACACCTAGTGGCTACTCCAACCACCTGGAGACAGGAGGTGAAAGCTTCAACAAGGCCAGATTAACAACCAGGGTAGCATACATGCCCAGCCTACTTGGACATATTGAAACAAAACAAAACAAAAATTCAAGATGCAGTAAACAAAAATACAATAAATAAATATAATAACTTACTGATGCTTCGCAGACAACAGTCAATATCAAATCACATAAAGAAACAGGACAAGATCACTCCAGCAAGTGACCAAAATAAAGAACCAGAAAATCTTCCAGAGGAAGATAAGGCAATGAGACTACCTGATAAAGAATTCAAAAGACTAATATACAGAGCTCTCCAAGAGGTCAAGAAGGAGATCAGGCAAAACACAGACCAAACCAAGGAACACACACACAAAGCAATAGAATAATTCAGGAAAACAATACAAGAACAAAGCAACAGAATAAACAGGCTGCTGGAAATCATATGAAAACAGCGAGCGGAAATCCAAAGGATTAACAATAAAATTTTAGAATTAGACAACTCAATAGAAGGTCATAGGAGCAGAATTGAGACAATTGAAGTCAGAATTAATGAGATTGAAGATAAATCCCTTGACACCAATTTGTCTGAGGAAAAATCAGAAAAAAAGAAGGAAGAAATCCTAAGAATTTTTGTGGGATACTATCAAAAGGAAAAACATATGAGTGATCGGAGTACCAGAACAGGGAGGGATAATGGAAAACACAGAGAGAATTGTCGAAGATTTCCTGGCAGAAAACTTCCCTAATATCAAGAAAGATGAGAAGATATCTATCCAAGAAACTCATCAAACCCCATACAGGATAGACCCCAAAAGACAGTCACCAAGACATATCATAATCAAACTGGCCAAAACCAAAGACAAAGAAACCTGAGAGCAGCTAGGGATAAACAAAAAGTTACCTCAAAGAAGAACCAGTAAGACTAAGCTCTGATTACTCAGCTGAAACTATGCAGGCAAGAAGGCAATGGGATTACATATAAAGACTTGAAGGAAAAAAATTGCCAGCCAAGAATTATATATGCAGCAAAATTGTCTCTCAAATGCAATGACTAAATTAAGTCATTTCCAGATAAGCAGAAATTAATGAAATACGTAAAAACCAGGCCAAAATTACGAGAAATATTAAAGGGAGTCTTCTGGTTAGAGAAACAACATAAGACAACAATTCAAGACTAGGACACAGGACATATCAGCCAGATACCAAACCAGACAGAGAATTCACAAAAACAAAACAAAGCTAAAAGACTGAAAATAGTCAGAGACATCGATACGTAAACAATGACTACATCAAAACAAAAAAGAGGGACTAAACAGTGTAGTCATAAAACTTCCATTTGGTGACAGGAAGTCAAGACAATATCAAGAAATAAAAAACTAGTGTAAACTTTGAAAAATAAGGGTAAATTTCAAGGTAACCACAAAGGAAGCTAAAAAACCTGCCCATCAAAATAAGAAAGAAGAAAAACATAAAGTCTCAGCAAGCACAAAATCAACAATAATGAAAGAGATGAAAAGAAAATCCATAAGCATAAATAACTCAGCACAGAAAATTAAGTAGAACAAAGAAACAGTAAACACAAAAAAGAAGCTAAAAAATGACAGCAATAAACTCATACCTATCAATAATTACACTGAAAGTAAATGGCCTAAATGCACCAGTAAAGACAAAGACTGGTAGTATGGATTTAAAAAACACAATCCATCTATACATTGTCTACAGGAAACACACCATAGACACAAAAACATAAACAAACTAAAACTCAAAGGTTGGAAAAAAATACATTGAGCAAACAATAACCAAAAACAAAGAGCAAGAGTGGCAATATTAATCTCCAACAGAATAGACTTTAAAGCAAAAGCCACCACAAAGGATAAGGAAGGACAGTGTATAATGATTAAAGAGTCAATATGCCAGCAAGACATAACTATAATAAATACATATGCACCCAATGACAGGACTCCAAAATACATAAAACAAACTCTAACAGCATTGAAAAGAGAAATGCCAGTTCCACAATAATAGTAGGAGACTTCAGCACACCGCTTTTGGTGAAGGACACAACATCCAGAAAGAAACTCAATAAAGATACAAAAGAGCTAAATGCCACAATTAACCAACTCAACTTCATAGACATATAAAGAACACTCTACCCAACAGCAGCAAAGTATACATTCTTTTCCAATGCACATGGAATATTCTCCAGAATAGACCACATTTTAGGCCACAAAGCAAGCCTTAACAAAATCCAAAACATCAAAATAATACAAAGCATTTTCTCTGATCATGATGCCATAAGAAATCAATAATGGAAACAGTAAGGAAAGAAAAAAACAAAACCAAATACATGGAAACTGAACAACATCTTGCTTAAAACTACTGAGTAATAGAAGAAATCAAGGATGGAATAAAAAAAAATCATAGAATCAAATGAGAATGAAAACACATCTTACCAAAACCTTTGGGACACAGCAAAAGCAGTGCTTAGAGGTCAATTTATAGCAATGAACACACATATGAAAAAAGAAGAAAGGCCCAAAATCAAAACATTAACCCTATAACTGGAACAAATAGAAAGAAAGCAGCAAAAGAAGCCCTCAGTCACCAGAAGAAAGAAAATAATAAAGATTAGAGCAGAAATAAATGAAATAGAGAACAGAAAAACAATAGAAAGAATCAGCAAGATCAAAAGTTGGTTCTTTGAAAAGATCAACAAAATTGACAAACCATTGTCCAAACTGACAAAAGAAAAACAGGAGAGGAAGCAATTAACCTGAATAAGAAATGAGACAGGTGAAATCACAACAGACCCAAGTGGACCATAACAGAATACTATGAAAAATCATACTCCAACAAATTTAAAAACCTAGGGGAAATGCACAAATTTCTAGAAACACACTACCTACCTAAACTAACACAAACTGAGGTAGAAAAACTAAACAGACTCATAACATAAGAAGAGATTAAAGAGGTAATTAAAAAAAAAAAAAACTCCCAACAAAAAAAGCCCAGGCCTGGACGGCATCACTGGAAAATTCTACCAAACTTTCAGAGAAAAGCTTATGTCAATAGTACTAAAACTATTTCAGAGCATAGAAAAGCAAGGGATACTCCCTAATTCATTCTATGAAGCCAGCGTAACCCTGATACTAAAGCCAAGCAAAGACACCACAAAAAAAAAAGAAAACTACAGACCAATATCCTCATGAACATAGATGCAAACGTCCTCAACAAAATTGTAGCCAATGGAATTTGACAGCATATCAAAAAAATCATGCATCATGACCAAGTGGGATTCATACCAGGTAGGCAGCAATGGTTCAACATTAGAAAATCAATCAGTGTAATCCACCACATAAACAAAACAAAAGAAAAGAATCACATGATCCTATCAATCCACGCAGAAAAGACATTTGACAAAGTCCAACACCCATTCCTGGATAAATAGGAATAGAAGGGAAATTCCTAGAGAGAATAAAGGGCATTTATACAAAACCAACAGCCAATATAATTCTAAACAGAGACTGAAAGCATTCCCCTTGAGAACAGAAACAAGACAAGGATGCCCTTTACCCCTCTTATTCAACATCGTGCTGGAAGTTCTTGCTAGAGCAACACGGCAAGAAAAATAAATAAAGTGCATCCAAATTGGTAAGGAAGAGGTAAAACTACCCCTATTCAAAGATTATATGATCTTACACACAGAAAATCCCAAAGAATCCACAAGAAAGCTGCTGGAACTAAAAGAAGATTTCAGCAAAATAGCAGGTTATAAGATTAACACACAAAAATCAGTTAGATTCCTCTACACCAACAAACAGAACTTCAAAAAGGAAATCACCAAATCAATATCATTTACAATAGCCCCCAAGAAGGTAAAGTACTTAGCGATAAATCTAACTAAGGACGTAGGAGACCTGTACTAAGATAACTACAAAACACTACTGCAAGAACCAAAAGAGACCTACTTAAGTGGAAAAACATACCATACTCATGGATAGGAAGACTCAACATTGTGGAAACGTCAATACTATCCAAAGTGACCTATAGATACAATGCAATCCTGATCCAAATTCCAACAGCATTCTTTAATGAGACGGACAAAAGAACTGCCAATTTCATAGGCGAAGGAAAGAGGCCCTGGATAAGTAAAAAATAACTAAAGAAGAAGAACAAAGTGGGAGGCTTCACACTATATGATTTTAGAACCTATTATACAGCCACAGTAGTCAAAACAACTTGGTACTGGTACAACAACAGACATGTGGACCAACGGAACATGACTGAGAAACTTGATGTAAACCTGTCCTTCTATGAGCAGTTGATATTTGATAAAGGGCCAAAATCTGTTAAATGGGGAATATACAGTCACTTTAACAAACGGTGCTGGCATAACTGGATGTCCATCTGTAAAAAAATGAAACAAGATCCATACCCACATCATACACAAAAACTAACTCAAAATGGATCAAATACCTGAATATAAAATCTAAAGCGATAAAGATCATAGAAGAAAAAAGAAGGACAATGCTAGGCACCTTAATACATGGCATAAATAGTATACAAACCATAATTAACAATGCACAAACACCAGAAGAGAAACTAGATAACTGGGAGCTCCTAAAATTAAACACTTATGCTCATCAAAAGACTTCACCAAAAGAGAACATACAGACTAGGAAAACAATTTTGGCTATGACATATCCTACAAGGATCTAATCTCTAAAATCTACAAATTGCTTCAACACCTTAATAACAACAAAGAGAAATAATCCAATTAAAAAATGAGTGAAGGATATGAACAGACACTTCACCAAAGAAGACACTCAGGTGGCTGACAGACACATGGGGAAATGCTCACGATCACTATCCATTAGAGAAATGCAAATCAAAACTACAGTGAGATACCATCTTGCCCCCAACAATAATGGCACTAATCCAAAAAAACAGAAAATAACAAATGTTGAAGAGGTTATGGGAAGATTGGAACTCTTATGCATTGCTGGTGGGAACGTATAATGGTACAACCACTTTGGAAAATGATATGGTGCTTCCCTAAAAAGCTAGAAATAGAAATACCATACCATCAAGCAATCCCACTCCTAGGAATATACCTTAGAGAAATAAGAGCCATCACACAAATAGACATATACACACTCATGCTCATTTTAGCACTATTCACAATAGCAAACAGATGGAAACAACCTAAATGCCGCAATAGATGAATGAATAAAAAATTATGGTACATACACACAGTGGAATACCATGAAACATCAAAGAACCATGATGAATCCATGAAACATCTCACATCATGGATGAATCTGGAGGACATCATGCTGAGTGAAATAAGTCAGTCACAAAAGGACAAATATTGTATAAGACTGCTATTACAAGAACTCAAGAAAGACCACTATTACAAGAACTCAAAAAAAGGGTTACACACAGAAAAAAACATTCTTTGATGGTTATGAGGGTGAGAAGGGAGGGACAGGGGAAATCACTAACTAGATAGTAGACAAGTGTCAACTTTGGTGTAGGGAAAGATAACACACAATATAGGGGAAGTCAGCATAACTTGACCAAAGCAAAGGCATAGAGGTTTCCTAGACACATCCAAACAGTTTGAGGGACAGAGTTGATGGAGCTGGGAGTTGGGGACCATAGTCTCCAGGGACGTCTAGGTCAATTGGCATAACATAGTTCATACAGAAAATGTTCTACATCCCACTTTGGTGAGTAGCATCTGGGGTCTTAAAGGCTTTTGAGTGGCCATCTAAGATACATCTATTGGTCCCTTCTAGTCCTGAGCAAAGGAGAATGAAGAAAACCAAAGACACAAGGAAAATCACCCAAAGGACTAAAGGACCACATGAACCAGAACCTCCATTAGCCTGAGCCCAGAAGAACTAGATGGTGCCTGGCTGCTACCACCAACTGCTCTGATGGGGCTCACAACAGAAAGTCCCGGACAGAAGGGGAGAAAAATGTAGAACAGAATTCAAATTCATGAAAAAAGACAAGATTCACTGGTCTGGCAGAGACTGGAGGAATCCCTGAGACTGTGGCCCCTGGACACCCTGCTAACTCAGAACTGAAGCCATTCCCGAAGCCCACTTTTCAGACAAAGATTAGGCAGGACTTAGAAGCAAGGTTTCCTTATCTGGGTACTTTATCAGGAGGGATCAGTCTCTGGAGAAGGACATCATGGTTGGTAAAGCAGAGGGCCATCAAAAAAGAGGAAGACTCTTGACGAGATGGATTGACACAGTGGCTGCAACAATGGGCTCAAGCATAACAACAATTGTAAGGTTGGTGCAGGACCAGCCAGTGTTTCGTTCAGTTGTACGTAGAGTCTCTATAAGTCGGAACCAACTTAACAACACCTAACAATAACAACAACATAAAACAAACAATAACACGCATAAGGAATCTGCTTCTTAGTTCATACAAATATATGAGATCAAATGGGCAACTCTTACCCAAAAGCAAGACGAGAAGGCAGGAAGGGACAGGAACCAGACAAATGGACACAGGGAACCCAAGGTGGAAAGGGGAGCATGCTGTCACTTTGTGGGGATTGCAACAAGTATCACAAAACAGTACACGTAATAAATTTTTGAATGAGAAATTAACTTGAACTATAAATTTCCAACTAAAGCATAATTAAAAAAAAAAAGACAGAGAGCATGGGATTTGAAGGGGCAGGATTCAATTCAGGAAAGAAGGCAACATATTATTGCGATGGGAAAGGCATGCTCTGGAGTCAGATTCCCTGGGTTTAAACCCTGTCCCTAGCACCTAACAAGGTGTGTGACCTTGGGCAAAGCATTTAACCTCTTTGTGTTTATTTCTTCATCTGTAGAATGAAAACAATACTACATTTTTCATTGGTTGATTCAAAAAGTAAGTTAAGAAAATGCACATGAAGTCTTAGTGTAGTGCTTGGCCCATAGTAAATGTTCATTAAATGTCAGATTGAAAAAAAAAAAATAGGCAGGGGTGCTTTTTATGTTAGAGTTCTTGTTCGAAAGCAATAGAAATCTAGTTAACTAAAGCAGGAAAGCATTGTATTGGAAGGCTGCAGGTAGTTCACAGAATTGACAGCAGGCAGGAAAGCCAGGACAAAGAAATCAAGCAGGAACTAAGGGCAGGTGGGTAGCAGGAACTCTAGCCATTCCCATGGTGCAGGCCGGTCCTGTCTTCCACCAAGACTCACACAATGGTGAAGTCCCCCAAGTACGAAGGAGATTAAGATACTGGGCAGCTCCTAGATTAGCAAGTATCTACTAAAGTGGATGTTATGTTTCAGGGGAGTAACAGTAGATGCTAGAGGTATGAGTTTGATGGTAGGTACCGCTGTTACTCTAATTTTACAAAAGAAAAAACATTCCAAAAAAATAATTAGGAAGTAAAATCAACAGGACTTGGTGAATGAAGACCTAAATTGCAGGTTGAATCCGGTCTAATTCACCAATAAAGAAATTGAGAAAGGAAGTCAATTTGGGTGTGGAAGTGGAGGGAAAGAAGGGACTGGGAAGTTGATTCCAATTTAACCTGTTGAATTTAACCTGTGGAAGGTGGTTAGAAACAGAGAACTAGGCTTGGCTGAGGTGTCAGAGCTGGGAGGTTGATTGGGAAGTCAGTAGTCCAACTGGGAGCAGATTTTTCAACCCCAGATCTCTCTCTAGGTAGAGGTCTTACCATCACTGGGAGAATGGAATTGTTTTCTAGGGGTGAGAAAGAAGAATTGATGATGAGTGAATTTCAGTTTAGGAACTTGATAAAATTCCAACTGTTGCCCTCAAACTACCGGTAGAATATATGTTCACTCACAGTGTTCTGAAGTATGCTTTCTAAATTTTATCGTCAGTTGAAGGCTTATGCTTTTGAAATGTTGCTTTAACAGTGACCTCTAGTGTTATAAAGAGATCTCTGCTAACTGACAAGGCTAGTCTGAAAGCTAAAATTCCTATAAGTGGAGAGTCCTTGCTTGGATTCATATTGTCAGAAGTTACCTTAATAAATTATTCAGTCTGTCTTTCTGCCTTTAGGGAGGATCTCACTTGAACAATTCCAGGTCACTTCCCTTCAAGGAAGATGTAATGGAGCTTGAGAAAGTTCAGAGAATGGCAACAAGAATCAAGGAGGGAGATGTACTTTCCTGTGAGAAGAGATTTAAAAAAAAAAAAAAAAGAAGATACTACAGACTAGAAAGTCAATGAGCATATAACATTGAAATCATAGAACAAACAAATCTCCAAGTACTAAATCTAAGAGGCACCCCTTTGAAACTATGAAGAGGTCATTTTAGCGGCCGCTTTTGAGCATTTGCTTCATGCCAGGAAGGCTGACAATCACCTATAAGGTTTTTGTTTTGTTTTTTACAGTTGCTGTCAAGTAGAGCCCAACTCATGCTACCCCACGTGTGTCAGAGTAGACCTGTGATCCATAGGGTTTGCAATGCTGTACTTTCTGGCTATACTTTCTTCCAAGGCACCTCTGGGTGGACTCGAACTGCCAATCTTTAGGTTATTCCTAACTGATCGCACCTTCCTTATCTCCATTTTACCGATAAGGAAACCAAGGCATAGCAATCAATTAATTAGCCAAGGTGACACAGCTGAAAGAGAGCAAAGCTAAAATTAGAACCCAGGCTTTTTGACTTGCAATTCTGTGCTCCTAATCTTGATGGGACAACCCTTTAATAAAAGTGAATGCCAGTTTAGATATCAATAAAAACAAATCATCAAATTGGGCAAAGGCTAAAAATACATATTTGTTCAAGAAGAGTTCAGGTGTGGACATGGCAGTTTGAGAAAGTCTGGGATGATTTCAGATGTGGGTGTCTTCCCTCTCTCCTACACAGAGTTCTTCAGTCCTAGAAAATCCCCTGATTTGACCTTGTGTGCTAGTTCCCATGACCGTATTCCATATCAGATCTACAGACATTCAGAGAAGATACCTCATGCAGACTGAACGGTGCATTTCAATTTTTAAAAAAACCTCACTGGCAGAATAATTTTTCACATCTAATCTGAATCCTTCCTGCTGACCCCCATTTTCTTTTATTCTGATATCGTGAAGATGAGAAACAGCTGGACATAATCCTCTCCCACCCTTTCTGTATGAACACCATTGTTAAGTCCCTCTTGAGCCTTCTCGTCTGTTTTCAAGATACAGAGCCTTCCATCCTTTTGATTTTATCTCCATGGATCTTGTTGTCTATCTTGTGGCCACAACAATGGGCTCAAACACAGCAATGATTGTGAGGATAGCACTGGACCAAGCAGTGTTTTGTTCTGTTGTACGTAGGATTGCATTGAGTTGGTACCGATTTGATGGCACCTAACAACAATAACAACATGGGAGCATTAAGGAGCCCTGGTGGTGCAGTGGTTAAAGCACCTGGCTGCTAACCAAAATGTGGGCTGTTCAAACCCACTAGCTACTCCATGGGAGAAAGATGTGGTAGCCTGCTTCTGTAAAGATTACAGCCTAGGGAAGCCTATGGAGCAATTCTACTCAATCCTATAGGGTCACTTTAAGGTCACTATGAGTCGGAATCAACTCCATGGCAATGGGTTTTTGTTTTTTTTTTTTTTTAGATGGGAGCATTTCCAATCCAAAAGGGAAGTTTGTGCTTATGTAATAAATAAATCATGAACATGTTCTTCTCCATAATATTTACACAAATCTTCTCATTTTCAAAGTAATTTTATATACCTTATCTTGCTTGGTTCTCACGTTTGTCCCTGTTTCATGGAAGAGAAAGTGAGGCTGAAACAAGTGAAGTGATTTGCACGAGGTCGCATAAGGAAATAGTGGGAAGATTGTAAGACTGTCAAGAAAAGAGGGTGCAAGATATGGGATGACTCAGAATTAGCAGAAAGAATTTTTTAGAAGGTGGTAAGGGGTGAAAAAGAATCCATTTTGCATCGTCTGTTCGTATTTGTTAGCTATTAGCATCTGCTAATGTAAATATCCAGCAAACAAACCAAAACAAAAGTACTACCTCCCTTTACAGTCACTCTGGGGGCTTTTATTGTCATAACTGGAGCTCAGAGCATCTCCCTCAACTTATAGACAGGTTGTTGCCAGTTCAGTGCACCTAATTATTATTATGGTACCAGGCACAGTTCTAACCATGCCACATGTATTAACTTGTGTAATCTCTACAACACTTTGAGGCAGGTGTTATCTCTCATTTTACAAATGAGGAAACAGGCACAGAGAGGCTAAATAATTTGCTCAAGGTCGTGCAGATAATGCTGGTAAATATAAAGGGAAAGTTTAAGTAAAAGCCATCTAAATTCTGCTTTATGCAGTAAGTATTCATGCTCCTTAGACAGGAGGATGGAAACTTTGTCTTACTTTGGACATGCCATCAGGAAAGACCAATTGCTGGAGAAGGACATCATGTTTGGTAGAGGGTTAGTGAAAATAAGAAAATTCCTCAATGAGACAGATTGATACAATAGCCTCAACAATGGGCTCAAACATATTAAAGGTCATGGAAGTGATGTAGGACCAGGCAATATTTTGTTCTGTTGCACATAAGGTCACCATGAGTCGGATCTGACTTTATGGCAATGAACAACAAAAACATTCCCTGCAGAGTATGACCTGTTTTAATGTTGTAAGGTTGTTGTTGTTAGGTGCCTTTGAGTCCGTTCCGGCTCATAGTGACCCTATATACAACAGAACAGAACACTGCCCAATCCTGCGCCATCCTCCCAATCATTGTTATGCTTGAGCCCATTGTTGCAGCCACTGTGTTAATCCATCTCATCAAGGGTCTTCCTCTTTTTCGCTGACCCTCTACTTTATCAAGCATGATGTCCTTCTCCAGGGACTGGTCCCTCCTGATAACATGTCCAAAGTATGTGAGACGTAGTCCCTCCATATTTGCTTCTAAGGAGCGTTCTGGCTGTACTTCTTCCAAGACAGATTAGTTCGTTCTTTTGACAGTCCAACACCACAATTCAAAGGCATCAATTCTTCTTCGGTCTTCCTTATTCATTGCCCAACTTTCACATGCATAAGAGGCAAGTGAAAACACCACGGCTTGGGTCAGGCACATCTTAGTCTTCAAGGTGACATCTTTGCTTTTCAACACTTTAAAGAGATCTTTTGCAGCAGATTTTCCCAGTGCAATGCATCACTTGATTTCTTGGCTGCTGCTTCCATGGATGTTGATTGTGGATCCAAGCAAAATGAAATCCTTGACAACTTCAATCTTTTCTCCATTTATCATGATGTTGCTTATTGGTCCAGTTGTGAGGAGTTTTGTCTTCTTTGTGTTGAGGTGTAATCCATACTGAAGGCTGTGGTCTTTGATCTTCATCAGTGAGTGCTTCAAGTCCTCTTCACTTTCAGCAAGCAATATTGTGTCATCTGCATATTGCAGGTTGCTAATGAGTCTTCCTCCAATCCTGATGCCCCCTTCTTCTTCATCTAGTCCAGTTTCTTGGATTATTTGCTGAGCATTCAGATTGAATAAGTATGATGAAAAGATACAACCCTGATGCACACCTTTCCTGACTTTAAACTATGCAGTATCCCCTTGTTCTGTTCAACGACTGCCTTTTGATCTATGTACAGATTCCCCATGAGCACAATTAAGTGTTCTGGAATTCTCATTCTTTGAAATGTTATCCATAATTTGTTGTGATCCACACAGTTGACGCCTTTGCATAGTCAATAAAACACAGGTAAACATCTTTCCTGTATTCTCTGCTTTCAGCCAGGATCCATCTGACATCAGCAATGATATCCCTCATTCTACATCTTCTTCTGAATCTGGCTTGAATTTCTGGAAGTTCCCTGTTGATGTACTGCTGCAGCTGCTTTTGAATGATCTTCAGCAAAACCTTACTTGCATGTGATATTAATGATATTGTGCGATAATTTTCCCATTTTGTTGGATCACCTTTCCTTGGAATAGACATAAATATAGATGTCTTCCAGTTGATTGGTCAGGTAGCCGTCTTCCAAATTTCTTGGCATGGACAAGTGAGCACTTGCAGGGCTGCATCCCGTTTGTTGAAACATCTCAATTGGTATTCCATCATTTCCTGGAGCCTTGTTTTTTGCCAATGCCTTCAGTGCAGCTTGGACCTCTTCCTTCAGTACCATCAGTTCCTGATCATATGCTACTTCCTGAAATGGTTGAACATCGAACAATTCTTTTTGGTATAATGACTCTGTGTATTCCTTCTATCTTCTTTTGATGCTTTCTGTGTCATTTAATATTTTCCTAATAGAATCCTTCAATATTGCAATTTGAGGCTTGCATTTTTTCTTCAGTTCTTTCAGCATGAGCAATGCTGAGCATATTCTCTTTTGGTTTTCTAACTCCAGGTCTTTGCACATGTCATTATAATACTTTACTTTGTCTTCTCAGGCTGACCTTTGAAATCTTCTGTTCAGCTCTTTTACTTCATCATTTCTTCCTTTTGCTTTAGCTATTCGATGTTTAAGAGCAACTTTCAGAGTCTCTTCTGATACCCATTTTGATCTTTTCTTTCTTTCCTGTCTTTTTAATGACCTCTTGCTTTCTTCATGTATGATGTCCTTGATGTCATTCCACAACTTACCTGATCTTCAATCAATCATTAATGTTCAATGCGTCAAATCTGTTCTTGAGATGGTCTCTAAATTCAGGTGGTTTATACTCAAGGTCGTACTTTGGCTCTTGTGGACTTGTTCTAATTTCCTTAGCTTCAACTTGAACTTGCAAAGGAGCAATTGATGGTGTGTTCCACAGTCAGCCCCTGGCCTTCTTCTGACTGATGATATTTAGCTTTTCCATTGTCTCTTTTCACAGATGTAGTTGATTTAATTCCTGTGTATTCCCTCTGGCGATGTCCATGTGTAAAGTCGCTGCTTATGTTGTTGAAAAAAGGTATTTGCAATGAAGAAGTCATTGATCTTGCAAAATTCTATGACACGATCTCCGGCATCGTTTCTATCACCAAGGCCATATTTTCCAGCTACCGATCCTTCTTTGTTTCCAACTTTTGCATTCCAATCACCAGTAATTGCCCAATCACTGGGCAACTCCAGGGGTGCCTGCTCCCATGATGACTGCGTCCAGCCCTAGCTGGCTCCCTGTGGCAACTGGGTAGAGGGGTGCAGGCACAGAAGAAGTGCAGGTCAGAGGGCAGCCCAGGACAGGAGACTTGAAGGGACCTGTGCACAGGCACCGTGTCCACTGCAAAGTTGGTTTTCACTCCTCCCCTAAGCATTAAGGAGCCCTGGTGGCACAGTGGTTAAGCACTCAGCTGCTAACATAAAGGTAACAATCTGAACCCACTAGCTGCTCCACAGGAGAAACATGTGGCAGTCAGCTTCTGTAAAGACCACAGCCTTGGAAACCCTATAGGGCTGTGTCTTATAGGGTCACTATGAGTCAGAATCAACTAGATGGCAATGGTTTTCCTCTGCAGTTATTACTCAAAAGGCAACACTAGGGCTCAGGAACAGGAGAGAGAATATCTTTTCCTTTGTTTTCACATTACCTGGACAAACTCTAGGTGTCTGAGCAAGGAAACAATCCTGTTTCTGTGTGGTGGTGCTCTGGGGAGATTTGGAGGAGAGTGGACCAGTATTTGGTGAGAGCCAGAAGGTTGGGAATGAAGATTCAGGAATTTCTCTCCTTTCTGTTTGGTGCAGACATGATGATGCATACACATGAAACCCTCTGATACGGTGCCAACCCCTTACCTGGCAATGATTAAGTATATTATGTGAGCTGTGTAAAAAAGAGCAGTGGTGGTCTGCTTTAAGGCTTAGATTTAGCAGACATGCACGGGCCAGAGAGAGGTTGCCAAATAAGGGAACGTTGTTTTAGTAAAAAAGAGAGTCTCTGAAATGGGCCAGTAGCTATAAATATCTATGAGAAGTGCCTGGACACTGATGTAAAAAGATGAAGAGTAAAACCGTGACTGTTTTAGAAAAGACCTGAGCATAACCGACTCTTCCACATGTAAATTCACTGAGTAAGTTCTGAGTCTACTTAGCCATCCATGGAGAAGAGGACCACAGGCAAGACACCCATCTGTCTGCACAAATACTCTCCTAGTGCCTTCCAGGGCACAAGGAAGGGGCATACAGAAGCAAAAACAGAGTAAACTGTACAGGGTAAGAAGTCAAGATGATGGAAGACAGCTAACAGACAAAGCCTGGAAACTAGCCAGGAGACTGTGAAGTGAAAAGTGTACTTAGTCAACAGAGAGATTCCATAAAGAACCTGCAGCTTAATAACCTCATTCTTGCAAATGATATAGCAGAAAGAGAACCAATTCATAAAAAGCAAAAGATTTATGTATAAGTTTCCTAGGACTACCATAATAAACAAGCACACACTTGGTGGCTTAAAACAACAGAAATTTATTCTCTCATAGCTCTGGAGGTCGGTCATGCTACCTCTGAAGGCTCTGGGGGAGAATGCCTCCTTGCCTCTTCCAGCTTCTGGTGCTCCTGGCTTTCCGTGGATTGTGGGAGCACAACCTTGATCTCTGCCTTCATCATCACATGGCTTTCTTCCCTGTGTGGCTCTGTGTCCTCTCTTCCTAGAAGAGCACCAGTCACTAGATCTAGGGTCTGCTCTAAATCCAGACAGTTTTATCTTAAGATCCTTAACTAATTACATCTGCAACAACCCTATATCCAGTAAGGTCACATTGTGAAGTTCCAGGTGGACATGAATTTTGGGGGGACACGAATTCAACTACACTGTTGACTGCGCCACTCTTTGTGACTCACTGCAGAAAATGCATGAAAGGGGAAAGATTTTGCATTTATAAAACAAAGGAAATTGGTTTACTCTTTGCAATTAACTTGTTATTTTTATTAAGGCCAACTATCTGATGATTGGTAACAATCAAAAGCAAATTTAACCTTTGTCTGTATCCCATAGGACAGTGGTTCTTAAGTGATGGACAGTGGAACAGCTCTGGTCTGAGGGGAAGTTTTCACAGGCCAATGCATCCTTTCCAATAAACCTTGCCTGCTCTAGTTGAGGAGTTCCTGGGTGGTGCAAATGGTTAACACACTCCGCTGCTAACCTCAAGGTTGGAGGTTCCAGTCCACCCAGAGGTGATTCAAAAGAAATGCCTAGTGATCCACTTCGGAAAATTCAGCTATTGAAAACCCCACGCAGCACAGTTCTACTCTGACACACATGCGGTCACCATGAGCTGGAATTGACGGCATCTGGTTGTTGGTTTGGGCTCTGGTTGAGGCCTTAAGATCTCCAGCTGTCCTGTCTCAGCTAAGGGAGTCACTGAGTGAGGAGCTTCCTATAGACAACTGAGCTCCATCTCCCAGATTCTGCAGGGCCCAACAAATAATAAGGGGAGCATCAGAGCTATTGTCAGTGAGCTTCCTCTTGTTTGCATAGAATATTCCAAATTAAAAGAAATGCCATTAAGAGTGTTGCTTCCATTTTTGTTAACAAACCTATGGAAAAGTGAATTCAATAGTGAATGATTAAGTATAAGAATAAATTGGACATTTATGCTTCACTCCCTGGTGTCCCACTGAATATATATAACCACAAGCTGATAAATGTGTATCACTAACAATTCATACAATACAATATTGTAAAGTAAAATTTCATACTGCAATTCTTCTAAATTCAAAAATTATGTATCAACGATGAAGCTGTGAAGCATCTTACAACATGGAGGAATCTGGAAGGCATTATGCTGAGTGAATTTTCTCAGTCACAGGAAGACGAATATTGTATAAGACCACTATTATAAGAACTCAAGAAAAAGTTTAAACACAGAAGAAAACATTCTTTGACGGTTACGAGGGTGGGAAGGGAGGGTGAGGGTTATTTACTAACTAGATAGTATAAAAGAGTTATCTTAGGTGAAGGGAAGGACAGCACACTCTACGGGGGAAGTCAGCACAACTGGACTAAACCAAAGCTAAGAAGTTTCCTGAATACAGTCAAACACTCTGAGAGACAGAGTAGCAGGGTAGGAGTCTGGGGACCATGCTTTCAGGGGACATCTAGGTCAATTGGCATAACAAAGCTTATTAAGAAAATGTTCTGCATCCTACTTTGTGAGTGGCTTCTGGGGTCTTAAAAGCTTGCAAGTGGCCATCTAAGATGCATCAAGTGGTCTCAACCACCTGGAGTAAAGGAGAATGAAGAACACCAAAGACACAAGGAAAGTATTAGCCCAAGAGACAGAAAGAGCCGTATAAACCAGAGACTTCATCAGCCTGAGACCTGAAGAACTAGATGGCACCCAGCTACCACCAATGACCGCCCTGACAGGGAACACAACAGAGAGTCCCAGATGGAGCAGGAGAAAGGTGGGGTGCAGAACTCAAATTCTAGTAAGAAGACCAGACTTAATGGTCTGACTGAGACTGGAAGAACCCCAGAAAGCATGGGCCCCAGATTCTCTATCACCCCAGAACTAAAACAATTTCCTAGGCCAACTCTTCAGATAGGGATTGGACTGGACTGTGGGACATAAAGTAATACTCATGAGGCATGTGCCTCTTAGCTCAAGTAGATAAGAGAGACTAAATGGGCAGCTTCTGTCCAGAGGTGAGATGGGAAGGCAGAGAGGATTAGGAGCTGCTTGAATGGACATGGGGAATCAGGGGTGGAAAGGAGGAGTGTACTGTCATAGTATGGGGAGAGCAATTAGGGTCATATAATAATGTATGTATAAATTTTTGTATGGGAGACTAACTTGAAATGTAAACTTCATTTAAACTCCAACAATAAACAAATAGAGTGAATTATGACACAGAGGACCAGAAGAACCACTTGTTTCCCTTAATAGCTCCAAGTTGAGAAATATTTTACATTGTCATGTGTGTCACATTACTTCTCAAAGTAAAACTTTATCCTTCAAAAAAACCCAAAAATTATGTATCATTTGTAAAAATATATTTCATCTATGTTTCTTTGTAGTTAGGTTATCGACTGTATTTTCCACTATATCCTTTTTACTTTTTGGATGCCTAAGTGTTATTTCTTTCATGAAATAATGGTAAAAAGTAGGCTTTTACCACAAAAAATATGAAGAGTGCAACTATTTGTTGGTCCCATGCTTTTTTTCTCACTCCAGCAAACTTTGTTGCATGTTTCTTTTTTTTTGGTAGTGAAAATATGCATATCCCATCTCAACAATTTTCCATGTACAATTCAGTGACATTGATTACATTCTTCCAAGTTGTGCTATCATTCTCACCATTCTTTTCCAAATCATTCCACCACCATTAACATAAACACAATGCCCCTAAGGAAAAACTTCCTCTTTTCCCTTCTTTCCTGCTCCTGGTAACCACTAATAATCTTTGGCTTCTATACATTTGCTTATTTCATATAAGTAGGATCATATGGTATTTGTCCTTTTGCGACTGACTTGATGTTTTCAAGCTTCATCTGTGCTGTGGCATGCATTAGAACTTCACTTCTCTTCATGACTGAGTAGTATTCCATTGTGTGTATATACCATATTTTATTTATCCATTTATCTGTTAATGAATATTTTGGTTGTTTCCACATTTTAGCTATTGTGAAAAGTGCTGTAGTGAACACTGGTATACAGGTTTCTGTTTCTGTTCCAATCTTCACTTCTTCTGGGTATATACCTAGGATTGGGTTGGCTGGGTCATAAAATAGATTTACTTTCAATTTTTTGAGGAACCACTAAATTGTTTTCGACAGTGGCTGTCCCCTTTATATTCCCACTAGCAATGCATGAGGGTTCCACTTTTTCCACATCCTCACCAACACCTGTTGTTTTCTGTTTGTTATTGTTGTTTTTTAATCATGGCCATTCTAATAGGGGTTGAAGTCTCCTATTATTGTGGAACTGTCAGTTTCTCTTTTCAGTGCTGTTAGAGTTGGTTTTATATATTTTGGAGCCCAGGCTTGGTACACAGATATTATGGTTATGTTTTCATGCTGGATTGTCCCTTTAATCATTATATAATGTCCTCCCTTGTCTTTTTTTTTTTTTTTTTTGTACTTTAGGTGAAGATTTACAGAATAGATTCTCATTAAACAGTCAGTATACTATTGTTTTATGACATTGGTTAACAACCCCATGACATGTCAACACTCTCCCTTCTCTTTTTTTTTTTTTGGTGAAAATATACATAGCCAAAGATACACCATTTCAAAAATTTCTACATGCACAATTCAGTGATACTGATTACATTCTTCCAGTTGTACTGCTATTCTCACTTTAGAGGAAGGTTTACAGAACAAAATAGTTTCTCATTAAACAGTTAGTACACATGTTGCCCTAGGACAATGGTTAACAACCCCACTACATGTCAACACTGTCCTTACTCAACCTTGGGTTCCCTATCACCAGCTTTCCTGTCCCCTTCTGCCTTCTAGTACTTGTCCCTAGACTGCTATGACTCATTAGTCCTGTTTTGTTTTATGGGACTGTCCAATTCCCGGCTGAACAGTGAACTTCAGGACTGACTTCATCACTGAGCTAAAAGGGTGTCTGGGGGCCATACACTCAGGGTTTCTCCAGTCTCTTTCAGGCCAGTAAATCTGGTTTTTTTCTGTGTTAGAATTTTGTTCTACATCCTTCTCCAGCTCTGTCCAGAACCCTCTGTTGTGATGCTGGTCAGAGCAGCCAGTAGTGGTAGCTGGGCAACATCCAGCTGTAGTGGACTCAGTCTGGTGGAGGCCTCAGTAGCTGTGGTCCATTAGTCCTTTGGACTAATCTTTTCCTTGTATACTGTTCTCTTCATTCTCCCTTGCTCCTGAAGGGGTGAGACCAGTAGAGTATCTTAAATGGCTGCTCACAGGCTTTTAAGACCCCAGACGCTACCCACCAAGGTAGGATGTAGAACGTTGTCTTTATAAACTGTGTTATGCCAGTTGAGCTAGATGTTCCCTGAGACCACGGTCCCCACAGCCCTCTACCCAACAATTCAGTCCTTCAGGGAGTTTAGATGTGTCTATGGAGCTTCTATGACTTTTCCTTGTACAAGTTGTGCTGGCTTCCCCAGTATTGTGTACTGTCTCACACCTTCACCAAAGATACAAATTATCTATTGTCTATTTAGTACTTCCCTCCCACCCTTCCTATCCCTTATAACCAACAAAGATTGTTTCTTTTTGTCTATAAACTTTTTCATGAGTTTTTACAATAGAGGTCTCATACAATATTTGTCCTTTTGTGATTGACTTATTTCACTCAGCATAATGTCCTCCAGTTTCATCCATGTTATGAGATGCTTTGCAGATTCATCATTGTTCTTTATTGTTGCCTAGTACTCCATCGTGTGTATGTACCATAGTTTGTTTATCCATTCATCTGTTGAAGGGCATCTAGGTTGTTTCCATCTTTTTGCTATTGTGAACAATGCTGCCATGAACATGGGTGTGCATATGTCTATTCGAGTGACGACTCTTATTTCTCTAGGATATATTCCTAGGAGTGGGATTGCTGGATCTTATGGTATGTCTATTTCTAGCTTTCTAAGGAAGCGCCATATAATTTTCCAAAATGGTTGTATCATTTTGCATTCCCACCAGCAGTGAATAAGAGTTCCGATCTCCACGAGGCCTCTCCAACATTTGTTATTTCCAGTGTTTTTGATTCGTGCCAGTAATGCCAAGGTGGGATGGGATCTCACTGTGGTTTTAATTTGCATTTCTCTAATGGCTAGTGATCGCGAGCATTTCCTCATGTGTCTGTTGGCCACTTGAATGTCTTCTTTGGTGAAGTGTCTGTTCATTTCCTTTGCCCATTTTTTAATAGGATTATTTGTCTTTTTGTGGTAGAGGTGTTGGATTTTCTTGTAGATTATGGAGATTAGACCTTTGTCTGACTTGTACTGTCCAAAAATTTTTTCCAGTCTGTAGGTTCTCTTTTTACTCTTTTGGTAAAGTCTTTTGAAGAGCATAGGTGTTTGATTTTTAGAAGATCCCACTTATCTAACTTATCTATTGGGGTTTGTGTGTTGATGGTCATGGTTTGTATCCTGTTAATGCCATGTGTTAGGGCCTGTAGCGTTGGTCCTATTTTTTCTTCTATGAACTTTATATTTTTTGGCTTTATATTTAGGTCTTTGATCCATTTTGAATTAGTTTTTGTATATGGTGTGAGTTATGGGTCCTGTTTCATTTTTTTGCACATAGATATCCAGTTTTGGCAGCACCATTTGTTAAAAAGACTGTCTTTTCCCCATTTAATGGATTTTGGGCCCTTGTCGAAGATCAGGTGACTGTAGGTGGATGGATTTACATCTGGGTTCTCAATTCTGTTCCATTGGTCAATGTATCTGTCGTTGTACCAGTACGAGGCTGTTTTGACTACAGTAGCTGTATAGTAGGTTCTGAGGTCAGGTAGTGTGAGTCCTCCTACTTTATTCTTCTTCTTCAATAGTGCTTTACTTATTCAGGGCTTCTTCCCTGTCTATGTAAAGTTAATGATTAGGCTTTACAACTCTTTGAAGAATGTTGTTGGTATTTGGATCGGAATTGCATTGTATTTGTAAATTGCTTTGGGTAGAATTGTCATTTTCACAGTGTTGGGTCTACCTATCCATGAGCATGGCATGTTTTTCTATTTCTGTAGATCCCTTTGGGTTTCTTACAGTAGTGTTTTGTAGTTTTTTTGTATAGGTCTTTTACATCCCTGGTTAGACTTACTCCTAAGGATGTTATTTTTTTAGGGGCTATTATAAATGGTATTGTTTTCCTGATTTCCTTTTCATCGTTCTCTTTATTGGTGTATAGGAATCCAATTGATTTTTGTATGTTTATCTTGTATCCTGATACTCTGCTGAATCTTTCAATTAGTTCCAGTAGATTTCTCACAGAATCTTTAGGGTATTCTATGTATAGTATCATACCATCCGCAAACAGGGACAGTTTAACTTCTTCATTACCAGTTTGGATGCCCTTTATTTCTTTTTCTTGCCTTATTGCTCTAGCTAGAACTTCCAGCACAATGTTAAATAGGAGTGGTAATAAAGGGCATCCTTGACTTGTTCCTGTTCTCAACGGAAATGTTTTCAGCCTCTCTCCATTAAGAATGATGTTGGCTGTTGGTTTTGCATAGATACCCTTTATTATGTTGAAAAATTTCCCTTCTGTATCTATTTTATTGAGAGTTTGTATCAAGAATGGGTGTTGGACATTGTCAAATGCCTTTTCTGCGTCAGTTGAGACAATCATGTGATTCTTTTCTTTCCTTTTATTTATGTGGTGGATTACATTGATTGATTTTCTAATGTCGAACCATCCTTGCATACCTAGTATGAATCCTACTTGGTCGTGGTGTATTATTTTTTTGAAATGATACTGAATTCTATTGGCTAGAATTTTGTTGAGAATTTTTGCATCTATGTTCATGAGAGATACTGGTCTGTAACTTTATTTTTTTGTGGTGTCTTTGCCTGGTTTTGGTATCAGGGTACGCTGGCTTCGTAGAATGAATTCAGAAGTGTCGCTTCCTTTTCTATGTTCTAAAATACTTTGAGTAGTACTGGTACAAGCTCTTCTGTGAATGTTTTGTAGAATTCTCCAGTGAAGCCATCTGGGCCAGGGCGTTTTTTTGTTGGGAGTTTTTTTTTTTTTAATTACCTTTTCAATCTCTTCTCTTGTTATGGGTCTGTTTAGATTTTCAACATCACTTTGTTGTAGTTTGGGTAGGTAGTGTGTTTCCAGAAATTTATCCATTTCCTCTAGTGTCTTAGTCATCTAGGGCTATTATAACAGAAATACCACAAGTGGATGGTTTTAATGAAGAGAAGTTTATTTCCTCATAGTCTCAGCCTTCTCATCAGTGTTCCCCCAGACTAGGAGCTTCTTGGCACAGGGACCCCAGTCCAAAGGACACACTCTGCTCCCGGTACTGCTTTCTTGATGGTATGAGGTCCCCCTGTCTCACTGCTCACGTCTGTCTTTTATATCTCAAGAGATTGCCTCAGGACACAGTCCAGTCTTGTAGATCAAGTCCTGCCTTACTAACACAACTGCCGCCCATCCTCCCTCATTAACATCATAGGGGCAGGTTTACAACGTACAGGAAAATCACACAGTACCAGGAATCATGGCCTAGCCAAATTGATACACACCTTTTTGTGGGGACATAATTCAAACCATGACATCTAGGTTTTCAAATTTGTTGGCGTATAGTTTTTCACAATACTCTGTTATGATCCTTTTTATTTCAGTTGGGTCTGTTGTAATGTCCCCCATTTCATTTCTTATTTGGGTTATTTGCGTCCTCTCCTATTTTTCTTTTGTCAGTCTGGCCAGTGGTTTGTCGATTTTGTTGATTCTTTTTAAAGAACCAACTTTTGGTTTTGTTGATTCTTTCTATCATTTTTCTATTTCATTTATTTCTCCCCTGATATTTACTATCTCCTTTCTTCCAGTGGCTGTGGGCTTTTTTTGCTGGTCTTTTTCTATTTGTTTGAGTTCTGTAGTTAATGTTTTGATTTTGTCCCTTCTTTTTTGATATGTACATCTATTGCTATAAATTGTCCTCTGAGGACTGCCTTTGCTGTGTCCCAAAGGTTTTGGTATGATGTGTTTTCATTCTCGTTTGTTTCTAGGAATTTTTTTATTCCATCTCTGATTTTTTTCTATTACCCAGTGGTTTGGAAGCAGGGTGTTATTCAGTTTCCATGTAATTGAATTTTTTTCCTTGCTCTTCCTGTTATTAATTTATACCTTGATGGCATTGTGGTCAGAGAAGATACTTTGTATTATCTCAACGTTTTGGATCTTGTTGAGGATTGCTCTGTGGCCTAAGATGTGGTCTATTCTGGAGAACGTTCCATGTGCATTGGAAAAGAATGTGTACTTTGCAGCGGTTGGATGGAGTGTTCTATATATGTCTATGAGGTCAAGTTGGCTGATTGTGCCCTTTAGGTCTTCTGTATCTTTGCTGAGATTCTTTTTAGATGTTCTGTCCTTTACTGAGAATGGTGTGTTGAAGTCTCCTACTATTACCGTGGAACTGTCAATTTCTCTTTTCAGTACTGTTAGAGTTTGTTTTATGTATTTTGGAGCCCTGTCATTGGGTGCGTAGATGTTTTTTATGGTTATGTCTTCATGATGGATCGTCCCCCCCTTAATCATTATATAGTGTCCTTCTTTATCTTTTATGGTGGATTTTGTTTTAAAGTCTATTTTATCCGAGATGAGTATTGCCACTCCTGCTCTTTTTTGGTTGTTGTTAGCTTGATCTATTTTTGTCCAACCATTGATTTTTAATAAATTCATGTCTTTGTATCTAAGGTATCCATATTGATGGATCCTGTTCTTTTATCCATTCTGTCACTCTCCGTCTCTTTATGGGTGCATTGAGGACATTTACATTCAGTGTAATTGTTGATAGATGTGAATTTATTGCTGTCATTTTGCAGTGCTTTTTTTTGTGGTGCTGACATTTTCTTTGTTCCTCTTACTCTCCTGTGCTGCATTCCTTTTGTTTGTGGATATTTTTTTCATTTCTTTTGTTTTTGTAGGTTTTGTTTTTACTGAGAATTTTTTTTTCCTCTTTATTTTCATGAGTAGATTTGTTAACTTTCTTTGTGGTTTCCGTGAAATTTACCCTTGTCTTTCTAAGTCTGAAGCAGTATATTATGACTTGATATCACCTTGCCTTCCTCTCCATTAGAAGGTTCTATACCTATACCATTTATTCCCTCTTTTATTGTTCTGATGTTGTTGTCATTTACAGATTAACCTCTCTGATTCCCTGCTGTATCTCTTTTGGTTTTGGATAGTCCTTGAGAGTTCTTTTCCTAGATTGGTCTCTGGCTGGTACAATCCTGTGTCCTAGATTGAGCCTGTGGTATGTTGTTGTTTGTTCTCAGATCGAAGGACTCCCTTTAATAATTCTTGTAAGTTTGGTTTGGTTTTTACAGATTCCCTTAATTTCTGTTTATCTGGAAATGACCTAATTTCACCATCATATTTGAATGAGAGTTTTGCAGGATATAGTATCCTTGGCTGGCAGTTTTTTTCTTTCAATGTTTTATATATGTCATCCCATTGCCTTCTTGCCTGCATGGTTTCTGCTGAATAAACCGAACTCAGTCTTATTGTTTCTCCTTTGTATGTGACTTCTTGTTTTTCATGAGCTGCTCTCAGGATTCTTTGTTTGTCTTTGGTTTTGGCAAGTGTGATTATGATATGCCTTGGTGATTTTCTTTTGGGGTCTATCCTATATGGAGTTAGCTGAGCTTCTTGGATGGCCAGCTTTTCATCTTTCATGATATTGGGGAAGTTTTCTGTCAGCAATTCTTCAATGATCCTGTCTATGTTTTCTGTTTTCTCCCCCTGTTTTGGAACTCCAATCACTTGCAAATTTTTGCTTTTGATTGTATCCACATAATTCTCAGGGTCTTTTCATTTTTATTCATTCTTTTTTCTGAGTTTTCCTCGCACAGAGTTGTATCCAAGTGTTTGTCTTCAATTCCACAGATCCTGTCTTCCACTGTTTCAGATCTGCTCCTCAGCCCTTCTATGACACTGTCCATTTCTGAAATCTTGTTGTTTATATTTTGGATTTCTAATTGTTGTTTTTGCATGATTTCTAGTTGCAAATTTATTTTGACACTTTGTTCCTGCATTATTTTCCTGAATTCTTCCATTTTTTTTCTGTATTTTCCATGAATTTGTCTGCCTTTTCCATGAATTTGTCTATTTTTTCCTCATTTTTGTCTGCTTTTTTGCTTCAACTCTTGGATAATTCTGAGTATTAGAGATTTGAATTCCCTATCAGGTAGTTCTAGTGCCTTTTCTTCCACTGGAAAGTCATCTGGTGTTTTATTTTGAACACCTACTGGAACCATCCTGTAATATTGTTGTAAATGCTTTGATATTGTCTGCTGTCTTCAGGGCATTCAGTAGTTTTTTTTTTTTTTTCATTTATTGATTGTAGATTTGTTTGTGTCATCCTTTTTTAAAATTTGGCTATGTCTGAGCAGGCAGGCTGTGTGTTCTTTGTTGTTTGCTTGTCTGTGGGCACGATACTTTTTGCCTCCTTCCCCAATTGGCAGGGTCAGTCGCTCAGATATGGTACAGCAGGGCAGGTCTAGCTGAAGAGGAGTTGCTGGGATGGGTTTTTTGTGGCACTTACTACAGCCACCAGGTCGGGTCGGTAATCAGTGTGGGGCAGGTTCTGGTAGGCCGTGCCTGTGCTGCTTGGTGGTGTGATGTTAAATGCACAGTGCAGGTAGGCAGGATGGAGGGGGGAGATTGTTATGTGTGGAGCTAAGATGGATATGGGAGAGAGGAGAGAGGAACAGCATCCAAAAACACACAAACAAACAAAAAAGAGTGCTGGGGAGCTTGCCATTGGAGTGGAGAGATGAGAGACTATGAAATGGAGAAAAACAAAAAGGGAAAGAAGAAAAGAAAAGAATGAATAAAAATGAGGGGAAAAAAAAGAACAGCAATGCTCCCAGGGATCCCACTGGTGTGGCTATGAGGTCTGGGGAAGTTGTTCTCAGGTGTTGCCGTACAGCCTGGATAGAAGGCGTAGAGGTATTCAGCACCAGGTATTCAGTGGACAGAAAGGGAAGGAAGGTATAGAGAGATGAGAAACTGAGTAATGAAGAAAGACAAAAAGGGAAAAGAAAACAAAACAAATTTAAAAAAAAGAACAGGAAAACCCCCCAAAAAAACAGGAAAAAAAAAACCCACAAAAAAAAAGAAATGCCTTCAGGGATCCTCTGCACATCCATGCAAGCTGAGGGTGTAGGTCCCAAGCTGCACAGTACTGCCCGGCTAGAACAAGCTCCCAATTCGAGAAAAGAAAAAGAAAACAAACAAACAATTCAACAAACAAACAAAAGCCCTGGGATCCCACCAGCATGGCAGCATGGACTGGGAAACAGTTTCACATTCAAGCAGAGTTTCACAGCCTTTCAGGAAGAAGCAAAGTTGGTGCATGGAGTCAGGTATTTGAGAGAAAAGAGGGGGAGATGGTGAGATGTAAGAAAGAAATCAAAAGAAGTGGAGAAAAGCAACACCAGCAGCCAACAAATGGCACTCAGGGAGTCGGCCAGTGCGGGCAGGTGGAATCCAAGTAGCCAGTGCTGCCTGGCCAAGAGACTGTGGCCACAGGAAGTAGAGGAGGCTGAGTGGGGGTGAAGAAGTGTAGGGGGTGGCAAAGTGTATATCGCTGGTTACCGGTTATTGTCTCCTGCTGGAAGCTCCATGAAGCTACTTTCTCATACCCCCATTCGCTGGTCTCTGATACGAGTCCAAGATGGCGGATCTGTGTTGCATCTGCATGTACGTCTCTTTGCTGTCCTCTGTCAGTTTCTTATTCCATTTGGTGCTTGGCTGGGTTCTTTATCTCTTCATTTGATGCTTAAAGTTTCAGGATTGCTGTTTTCTCTGTTTGGCTTAGTTTTTTTGATCTTTGCTGTGGAGGGATGGTGTGGTGCTTCTGCCTAGAGCGCCATGTTGCCACAAGTCTCCCCTCCCTTGTCTTTTATGGCGGATTTTGTTTTAAAGTCTATCTTATCTGAGATTAGTATTGCCACTCCTGCTCTTTTTTGGTTGCCATTTGCTTGATATATTTTTGTCCATCTTTTGATTTTTAATGTATTTATGTCTTAGTGTCTACGATGTGTCTCTTGTAGACAGCACATTGATGGGTCCTGTTTTTTTAATATGTTTTGTCCCTCTCTTTATCAGTGCATTTAAGCCATTTACGTTCAGTGTGATTATTGATAGGTGCAAGTTTATTGCTGTCATTTTGTAGTGCTTTTATTTGTGGTGCTGACTTTTTTTTGTTCTTCTTACTCTCCTGTGTTGAATTCCTTTTGTTTGTGGATTTTTTTTTGTTTGTTTAATTTTGTAGATTTTATGTTTACTGAGACTTTATGTTTGTCTTCTTTATTTTGATGAGTAGGTTTGTTATCTTTCTTTGTGGTTACCTTGAAATTTACCCCTATCTTCCTAAGTTTGAACTAGTCTTTTATTACTTGATATCACTTTGACTTCCTCTCCATTTGATAGTTCTGTACCTTCACCATTTCTTCCCTCTTTTATTGTTCTTATGTTGTTGTCATTTACAGATTTACCTCTCTGGTTCCCTGTTGTAAATCTTTTAGTTTTGTTTTATCCTTGAGAGTTCATTACCATCTGGCTGATGCAGTCTTGTATCCTAGATTTAGGCTGTTGTCTGATATTGTTGGTTCTCTAACCAAAGGACTCCCTTTAATAATACTTGTAAGTTTAGTTTGGTTTTTACTTATTCCCTTAATTTCTGTTTATCTGGAAATGTCCTAATTTTTGCACCATATTTGAGTGAGCGTTTTGAAGGATATATTATTCTTGGTTGGCAATATTTTTCTTTCAAGGTTTTATATATGTCATCCCATTGCCTTCTTGCCTGCAAGTTTTCTGCTGAGTAATCAGAGCTTAGTCTTATTGTTTCCCCTCTGTATGTGACTTCATTTTTCTCAAGCTGCTTTCAGGATTCTTTCTTTGTCTTTGGTTTTAGTGAGTTTGATTATATGTCTTGATTTTCTTTTGTATTCTATCCCATGTGGGGTTCATTGAGCTTCTTGGATGGTCAGCTTTTCATCTTCATGATATTAGGCAAGTTCTCTGTCAGCAAATCTTCAATGATCCTCTCTGTGTTTTCCATTTCCTCCCTCTGTTCTGGAACTCTGATCACATGCAAATTTTTGTTTTTCACTGTATTCCACATCATTCTCAGGGTGTCTTCATTTTTCTTCGTTCTTTTCTCTGATTTTCCTCAAACAAAATGGTGGTATCCAAGGATTTATCTTGAATTTCGCTGATCTTGTCTTCCATTATTTCAAATTTGCTCCTAAAACCTTCTATGGCACTATCCGTTTCTGAAATCTTGTTGTTTATATTTTGGATTTCTAATTGCTGTTTTTGTATGATTTCTAGTTGTTTGTTTTTCTGACATTTTGTTCCTGTATTATTTTCCTGAATTCTTCCATTGTTTTGTCTGTCTTTTCCATGATTTTGTCTATTTTTTCCTTATTTTTGTCTGTGTTTTCCTTCTTCTCCTGGAAAGCCCTGAAATATTAGAGTTTGAATTCCTTATCAAGTAGTTCCAGTGCCTTTTCTTCTACCAGAAGGTCATCTGGAGTTTTCATTTCAATGCTTTCTGTAGCCATCCTGTCCTGTGTTTTTATCTTTTTTGATATTGTCTGCTGTCTTCAGGATATTCAGGAGTTATTGTCTTTGTTTATTGATTGTAGGTTTGTTTGTTTCATTCTCCTTGTTTTATTTGATTACGTCTGGGCCAGTGGGCTGGATGCTCTTTGTTTTTTGCTCATCTGTGGGCACGATACGTCTCACCACCTTGTCCCGGTAGGCAGGGCCAGTCAGTGAGAGACAAGAAACCAAAAAGGAAAAAAATGCCCCAAGGGAGCCAACCAGCGTGGCAGTGTGGACCAGGGAAGCTGTGCGCTTGTGGCTCCCCAGCTGAGCAGTGTGACACAACCTGTCAGAAAGTGGTGAGGATGGCACACATGGCTAAGTGGTCAGGAGAAAGGAAGGGAAGAAAGGTAGAGAGAGACAAGAAACAGAGAAAAAATAGAAATGAAAAAAATGCCCCAAGGGAGCCCACTGACGTGGCGGCACATACTGGGGAAATGGCTTCCCACCCGAGTGGTGTGGCACAGCCTATCAAGAAGAAGCAGAGATGGCACATGGCGCTAGGTGGTCAGGAGAAAGGAACAGAAGGAAGGTAGAGTGAGACAGGAAACAGGGAAAAAAATGCCCCGAGGGAGCCCATTGACATGGAGGCACAGACTGGCAAAGTGGCTCCCCAGCCAAGCAGTGCAACACAACACATCAAGAAGGAGCAGAGATGGCACACGGTGCCAGCTGGGTGTGAGAAAGGAAAATAAGGAGGTGAGAGAGAGAGAAGAGAAAAAAGAAACCAAAACAACAACAAAAAAATGGCACTGAAGGAGCCGGCCAGTGGGGGCAGGGCAAATCCAAGCAGTAAGGAGCCCATGTCTCCCCAGCTGAGTGACCATGGCCTGCTGGAAAGCAGCAGAGGCTGCACAGAGGGAAGAAGGGCAGAGGCTGGGAAAGCGTGTATGCCTGGTTATTGGGTGCTCTGTCTCCTTCTGGAAGTGCCATGAAGTTGCCTTCCTGTGCTCCCTGTCCACTGTTCTTGGTGCCTGAGGAGTCCAAAATGGTGAGTCCATGCCAGTTAGCTGGTAGGGGACCTCCACTCCATAGCTGTTCTCATTCTCTGCTCTCTGTGAGTTTCTTATTCCATTTGGTACTTGGTTGAGTTCATTATCCCTTCATTTGACTCTTAGGGTTCCAGGATTGACTTTTGTATCTGTTTTACCTAGGTTTTGGAGTCTTTGCTGTAGAGGGACGGAATGGAGCTTCTGTCTATAGTGCCATATTGGCTTCACCTCTGCCATCCTAATAGGGGTGAAGTGGTATCTCATTGTAGTTTTGATTTGCATATCTGTAATTCACTGGGCTGCTAACTGAGAGGTTGGTGGTTCGAACCCATGAGCCACTCTGTGAGAGAAAGATCTGGCAGTCTACTTTCATAAAGATTACAGCTTTGGCAACCCTATGGGGCAGCTGCCTTCTACCCTGAGTCACTGTAAGTTGGAATCAACTCAACAGCAATGGATTTGGTTTGGAATGGCTAATGACCTTGAGCATCTTTCCATGTGCTTTTGGGCCATTTGAATATCCTCTTTGGTGAAATGTCTGTTCAAGTCCTTTACCTATTTTTTCATTGGGTTGCTTGTCTTTTTGTTAAGTTGTAGAAGTATTTTATATATTTGGAAATAAGGCCCTTATCAGACATATCGTTTCCAAAATTTTTCTCCCAATCTGTAACTTGCCTTTTCAATTTTTTAATAAATTCCTTTGATGTACAAAAGTATTTAATTTTTATGAGGTCTCATTTATCTATTTTGTCTTACTGCTTGTGCTTTTGTTGTTATATTGGATAATCCATTGTTAAACATTAGACCCTGCAGCCACACCCCTATATCTTCTTTTAAGAATTTTATGATTTTAGATTTCACATTTAGGTCCTTGGTCCATTTTAAATTTGTGTGTGTGTGTGTGTGTGTGTGTGTGTGTGGTGAGGCATGGATCCTGATTCATTCTGCATAGGGAAATCCAATTTTCCCAGCACCATTTATTGAAAAGACTCTTTCATCCCCAATGAATTGACTTATTAACACCCTTGCCAAAAATCAGTTGACCATAGATGGCCCCTTCCTTTTTTTTTATGTTTTACTGAACATTTTTTATATTTCAGTGAGTTATTATTCTATCGTTCTGGAGTACAGGATAATTACAGAAATAGAATTCAGAAAATAAAGGCATTTTACCCTAAGAAAATATGCTGTTTAAAAGTCGAACTCAAAAGGACATATACTGGATAAAATATGATTATCTATATTGTTTTGCTTTATAGGAAAAGAGTCTTCACCTAAGAGAAGATACACCATGAGTTTTCTTTACACAGTAAACTTCTAAAGTGCATTTACAATATGACTTCATTTTATATTTAAACCCCGAATTTTAAGAGTATAGATAATTTGCAAAGCACACGTGTTGGTTAAGGTTGTGTGTCAACTTTGCTGGGCCATGATTCTCAGTGGTTTGTCAGTTATGTAATAATGTAGTTTGGCAGTTATGTAATGATGTAGTTATCTTCCATTTTGTGATTTAATGTAATCACCTCCATGACATGCTCTGACGTGATTAGACAATCGGTTGTAACAGGAGTTTCCTCAGGGATGTGGCCTGGTTCCAATATATATGGACATTCTAGCAAAACTTGCTGGCTTTTTGTTGCTCTGGACCCATCATTTAGCTCATCATCATCTGACCTCTGATTCCTGGGACTTGAGCCAGTAGCCTGCTGTATTGCCTGCTGATCTGGGGATTTGTAGGCCTCTTCAGTCTGAGAGCTAGCAGCCTGCCATCTTACCTGCAGATATTGGATGAGTCAGCCTCCACAGCCCATGAGCCAGTAGCTGGAGATTTCAAGCTTCTAGAAGCCTGAGTCTTATTCATCTTTGCATTTTAAATTCTGTTTGAATTACAACAAGAGGCCTTATTTATCAACATCCAGTATAAAGTCATATTCTAAGAGACATCTATGCAATATGACTGACTTGCTTTCTAATTGTCATGGAACATTAGTCATGTACTTAGATATATGAATGCAAGTGTATACATATCTATGGCTGATTCCAATTGAAATCTCTTATTCCTCCATGGAGATCCACAGTCTAACTTGATGCATCAAAACTGCCTGTGCCCTGCCTTCCAGAGAAGGAGCTGGCACAGACACAAGGATGACAGGAATCTGAAAAAGATGAAAAGCACTTATCAATTTCTTCTTGGTCTTTCTGTTGCTTCTGCAATTCATACATAAAATACATTACATCCTTGGAAATGGCCTTCCCCCCTCCCCTCTCCCCTCCCACTATCGTGTCAGAGCCTAATATATCATAGTCTAAGCCAGATATAGGCATCCCTTTGAACTGAGCTGGCCAGTAAATTAACTTATGCTAAACGGCTGTCTGCCCATGACTGTCAACTCTATCATCTTTGTCTGTCTCCTTTTCTCTTTCCCAGACATTTCATTTCACTGTGGCTGACATTTCATTTCCTTCTCAATGCCATTTCATCTCCTTGCAATGTATGAAGTTTCAGTGAACAGGATACTCACTGACCCTTCTGAAATGACAAGGATCCTCTGTGCCCCAGATAGGCTCAATGATACAACACTGCTTGGCTTCCCTTCCAGTCTCCTCCAAGCTAGTCCACACTTCAGAGGCTGAGTTCTTAAAAGGGAACACTTGTCCCACCTGTACTCAAATCCCAAAACTGCCTTCATTATAGTCACACGTTACCAAGGATAAGCTGCCACATGGAGGTCCCTAATGGGCTAGTGGGCACAGGTCATCTGGGGACCAACAGATATTTTCTGAGCACTTGCAGTGTGACCTTGGTGGTGGGCTGGTTTCAGGTCACCTTAGGAACACATTTTCACTATACTAGTGTTTTATGAAAATAAGGATACATATACCTAGTATAGCAACTTTCTGGAAGTCCTCTCTAATTATACTAAATATAAGGAGCCCTGGTGGCACAGTGATTAAGAGCTTGGCTGCTAACCAAAAGGTCGGCAGTTTGGATCCACCAGCTGCTCCTTGGAAGCCCTATGGGGCGGTTCTACTTTGTCCTATAGGGTCTCTATGAGTTGGAATCGACTCGACGGCAATGAGTTTGGTTAGATTACTGTAATAATTAGTCACATACACACACCATTCTAAACTAACTATAACTGATATCTTAATAGTTCACGTTCTTCTGAAGCTTGAGATGTAGTTTCTGGTGCTACCACCCAGTCTCTACAGCTCAGGTTTGTCCATGTTCCCTCTAGTCATCATAGATCTGGAACTCCAAGGGGAGAAATGCCTAACTCTTTTGTAGAGCAACAATTACCAAAATGACGTCCTTCAACGGGCTAGCAGTGTGAACCTCAGTATTATCATTTATAATGTTGTTGTTGTTGTGTGCCGTTGAGTTGATTCCAACTCGTAGCAGCCCTAAAGGACAGAGTAGAATTGCCCCTTACAGTTGTCTAGGCTGTAATCTTTACAGAAGCAAATCACCAGTTCTTTTCTCCTGCAGAGCAGCTGGTGGGTTCAAACCGCAGACCTTTCAGTTAGTAGCCAAATGCTTAACCACTGTGACACCAGTGCTCCTTATCATTTGTAATAACGGGGCTAATAAACCCCTTTTACAGGATTATTTTGACGAGGGACTTTGTTCTGTTCCCTGCTGTATCCCTGAGGCCTAGAACAGTGCCTGGCACATGGTAGGTACTCAATAAACATTTGTTGAATGAATTAATTAAATGATAATTATGAAACTGTCTAACCTAGCAACTGCCTCATAATAGATGCTTCATTTTCTTCCTGGGGAGGTGAATCGACTGGATGGAGACAGAAACTACGTTTGGAGAGGTATTAGACTGAAGTAGTAATAATAGCTTATACTTAAATATTCTATGTGCTAGATATTATTCTACATATTTTACTCCTATTAAGTCCCCAAATCCTGGCATCTTGCCAATTTTGGAATTTTTCCTAACTTGTGACCTTAGGAAAGTTATTTAACATCTCTGTTCTTCAGTTTACACATCTATAAAATGGAAATAGTGCTGATCACGTAGCTTTGTTGTGAGAATGAAATTGGTTCATCTATATAAAATTCTCAGGAAAATTTCTTGTACATACTAAGCAGTCAATACACTTTAACTCTTACAGGTAGTCTGAGACTTACGGCATATTTGAGTTATGTTGAACCGCACTTATGACTGTCCATTTTTGTTGTTGTTTTTACATCTTATCGTTAGTGATGTGTACTACCTACAATGTTGCCGCATGTAATTTGCTGAAGTTATCATTCTCAAATGTAATGTTTCCAACCCCTAAAGACAAATGAAGATTGATTTATAAAGCTACTGATAATAAAAGGCAACAATTTTGAGAAAAAAAAAGAGAGAGAGATTCAACTTATGTCAGAATTGATTTACAGCAGAGTAGTCATCAGCATGGAACCCTGTCATTAAGTCGAGGGCTACTTGCTGTGAAATCTGCACTATTTCATGTTTTACAATGTGCTATTCTTCTGAGTTAAATTAAGAAATGCTTTAGGAAGTTCAGAGACTGAAGAGGTCAATGTAGGCAGTAGAAACATCACTAGCGGATGTAAGATTTAGGCTGGGCAGAGTGGAGTAGGAAGGGCATTCCAGGAGAGGCTGATATATAGCTAGGAATGGACTTAGAGGCATCCTCTAAAGTGTTTGAACCCCAGCTTGACCATTTACTAGTTTCCACCTTGTAAAATTGGGATAATTATATCTGCCTCATAGGGTTTTTGCCATGGAAGTGTTACATGAAATAATAAACGTAAAGAGCTTAGCACAGTACCTGGCACATTGTAAGCACCTGACACAGGTAGATAGTACTACTATTACTATTAAGAGCAGAAAAAGCTTTGTGAAACAATGAGAAAACTAGTCAATTCCATACAAGAATCAAGCTATCCCTGGCTCCCCAGAATATATCATTAACTCAATGATTTTTTTTTAACCTACAAAAAACCTTATTAATAACACAATTTGTTGTTATTGTTGTTGTTGGGTGCCGTTGAGTAGATTTTCTACTCATAGCGACCTGGTTTCAGTGGAGCCTAAAGTCCCTGGATGGTACAAATGGTTAATACAGTTGACTACTAACCAAACTGTTGGAGATTTTAGTCCACCAAGAGGCACCTTGAAAGACAGCATTCTGTGTAAGAAGTGCTTAATTTAATAGCGATCTACTTCTGAAAAATCAGCCATTGAAAACCCTATGGAGTGCAGTTCCAATCGGACACACATGAGGTTGCCATGAGTTGGAATTGACTCAACAACAACTGGTTATGGTTCATTGGTAGAATTATCACCTTCCATGTGGGAGATCTAAGTTCAGTCCCCAGCCAGTGCATCTCATGTGCATCCATCACCCATCTGTCATTGGAGGTTTGCATGTTGTTATGATGCTGAACAAGTTTCAGCCGAGCTTCCAAACTAAGAAATGCCTGACGATCTACTTCCAATAATCCCATCTACAACTATGCAACATTTTGTTCCATTGTGCCTAGGGTGGGGTTGCCGTGAGTTGAGGGCCTGATTTGAGGGCAATTAACAACAAGTTTTAGTGGTTTGGATTTGTGGGGAGGAATGGGAACTACTTTTGAGGATAGACACTACTTAGAATAACTTTTATATTTAAGTTGGTTAATGTTAAAGTTACTGTGAAACTGGATTGCTGGAAAGTAAACAAAAAATCAGGTTTAGTGGAAGATACAAGGAAAAGATTAGTCCAAAGGACTAATGGACCACAACTACCACGGCTTCCACCAGACTGAGTCTAGTACAGCTAGATGGTGCCCAGACACCACCACTGACTGCTCTGACCGGGATCACAACAGAGGGTCCCAGACAGAGCTGAAGAAAAATGTAGAACAAAATTCTAACTCACAAAAAAAGACCAGATTTACTGGCATGACAGAGACTGGAGAAACCCCGAGAGTATGGCCCCCAGACACCGTTTTAGCTCAGTAATGAAGTTACTCCCGAGGTTCACCGTTCAGCCAAAGATTAGACAGCCCCATAAAACAAAATGAGACTAATGGGGCACAACAGTCCAGGGACAAAGACTAGAAGGCAAGAGGGGACAGGAAAGCTGGTGATAGGGAAACCAAGGTTGAGTAAGGACAGTGTTGACATGTAGTGGGGTTGTTAACCACTGTCATAAAACAATATGTGCACTAACTGTTTAATGAAAAACTATTTGTTCTGTAAACCTTCATCTAAAGTACAATAAAAAAATATTTTAAAAAATTAGGTTTAGTGGAGAGGAGATTTGCTCTTTCTTCAAACCCTGTGGTGCAGACAGAGGCTTGCTCTTTTTAAGTCAACTTTCTGCCGTTGTGGCAAGGAACAAGAGGTAACATAGCTACATTTCTTTCCAGCCACTCCTTAGAATGCTTACTATAAACTTCTAACTCCCAAAATAATTCTCCTGACCTCGGTGCTCTTTTGGGCTCTGGTATTTCCTACTTGATCCTTTGATCCAACCCTACCCTAGCTATCTTACAGAAGTATGAGCTCAGTCTTTTCTAAAATTTCCTTTCATATTTATGGTAGGAATCATTATTGTAATCATTAAGAAAAAGCTTCTATAATTATCATCACCATCAAGAAGCAGTAGTGATTAGGACCACATAGATTATCACCATCATCAAGAAGCAGTGATTAGGACCACATGTTGGTGGGAGTACAAAGCAAACTGAAAAGACAAACATTCTAAAAGCTGTGTGATTAGATTAACTGGAAAAATACCAGAAAAATCCTCCACCAGTCTAGCTCAGGAGCCCTGGTGGTGCAGTGCTTAAGAGCTCAGCTGCTAACCAAATGTCAGTGGTTGGAATTGACCAGCCCCATTGGAAACCCTATGGGGCAGTTGTACTCTGTCCTATAGGGTCCCTATGAGTCGGAATCGACTTGAGGGCAATAGATTTGGTTTTTTTCAGACTAGCTCATCTAGGATAAACTCTGGAGAGAGAGCTGGGTCTCCTAGTGGAGAATAGCAAGGTGCATTTTCTCGTAGGAGCAGTATGCAAGCAAGGGTGGAGTTTTGCAGTTTTCTCTCTAACACACACAATCCCTCAATGAATCAATGCACTCATCTTCTACAATCTGCATTTGAAAATATTATAAATGTACACTTACTTCTTCTTACATACGACACATAAAATACCACATTAAAGAGGCTTCAGAAACTTTTTTCAAAATGCCTAGTTCCTGCCTCAGTTCCTTTTCTGGTTTTCCTTTCCTGGTTTTTGTGCCTGCTCGTTGCCTGCCCAGGCCTGGGGCCTCTTACAAAGACTTCTCTGGCTACAGCAGCTTACACCAACCTCTTTATTCTCTGAACTTCCGGAACTCTTTGGTCACACTGATTTGAAACTTGGCATATAATGGCTTTCATCATCCAGTGTGTTTATCTTGTCTTCCCAAGTAGGTGGTAAAATCCAAGATGAGAGCAGGTCTTTAACCCCCGTGCATCCTCTGTCAGTACCTAACAATGCAGAGAAGGTCCTCAAGGTAATATTCTACCTTTATGTGACAGTTCTCTTCTCAGTTCAGAAATGGCTTGACCCATAAATTTCTGTGCTTCAAAACCAGAAAACATGTCATTGCTTGGAGGTTAGATTAGGTTGGATCTGTACTCTTCAGTTTTTAGATGTGTTTCTAATACTTCTTTGGTAATATAATCAGAGACAGCTGCAAAGAGCAAGTCCTGGTTATGGGGTTTCAGCCTGGTACTAATTCCAGTCTCTGTGTTCAGCTTCTAGAGCACAGAGCCTCAGAGAAGTGCATTCTATTTATTAATTGGATTTGGCAAGGGGAGTTAATTCCTGACAAAAATACACCAGTAAGATGTTAAAAATAATATGCAAAGAAGAAAGTTAAAAATAATGTGCAAAGGAAGACTAAATTGCTTAAACTTGTACGTGGTATAGCTAGTTTAAATACAAGTTTAGAAAAGAAATTCTATTAAACATTCCTGATGTATTTGATAACATTGAAAGGTTTTTTAAAAGGGGGGGGTGTGTGTGTGCAGACATGAGATGCTGCCTAAATCTCCCCAGAGACTAAGTGTTTTTTTTTTCTTTTCAACATTTTATACAACTTCGAATAATGAAGACTTTATAAATGGTGGCTAAGTGAATCAGAGGCTGGTAGTCAGTGAATCTCCTGAAATTTTAAGTAAACTTTGTATATGTGTTATTTTTCTGGAGAAAATCTAAATCTTTATTTGAATACTCAAAATTTTGAGATTAGACTTCCGGGCAACATGGTGCTATAGTCAGAAGCACCACGCCATCCCTCCACAGCAAAGATCTGAAAAACTAAGTCAAACAGAGTCACCTGAAACCCTAAGCATCAAATGTAGAGATAACTCAGCCAAGCACCGAATGGAATAAGAAACTGACCGAGAACAGAGAGCAAGGAGAGATACATGCAGAGGTCCCCTATCAGCTACCGCAGCACAGATCTGCCATCTTGGACTCCTATTGGAGATCAGCGAACAGGGTGTATGAGAGAGCAGCTTCACGGAGCTTCCAGCAGGAGACAGAACAACTGGTAACCAGCGATATACACTTTCCCAACCCCCACCCTTCTTCACCTCCACTCAGCCTCCTCTGCTTCCCGTGGCCACAGTCTGTTGGCCAGGAAGCACCAGCTTCACCCCAGTGTCACTTGGATTCCACCTGCCCATACTGGCCAGCTCCCTGAGTGCCATTTGTTGGCTGCTGGTGTTGCTTTTTCCACTTCATTAGATTTCTTCCTTACCTCTCACCACCTCCCCCTCCTTTCTCTTAAATAACGGGCTCCATGGCCATCTTTGCTTCTTCCTGGGTGGCTGCGAGGTGCTGCTTGACTATGGAACTGCTTCCTGGCCCGTGCCGTCATGCTGGTGGGACCCCTGGGGCTTTTTGTTTGTTTGTTTGTTCTGTTTTGATTTGTTTCTTTGATTGCTTTCTTTTTCTTTTCTCAGCTTGGGAGCACCTTCTGGCAGGGCAGTGCCACGAGGCTTGGGAGATACTCCATTACTCTGTGCAGATGCACAGTGACATCCCTGGGGGCATTTCTTTTCTCTTTTCTTTTTTTGTTTCCTTGTTTTGTTTTCTTCAATCTCTTTTTCCCTTTTTGTCTTTCTTCATTTCCAGTTTCTCAATTTACTTATTTTTTTCCTTTACCCTTTTCCTTTCTTTTTTTTTTTTATTTTTGTTTTTCTCCATTTCTCAGTCTCTCATCTCTCCACTCCAATAGCAAGTTCCCTTAGCACTTTTTTTTGTTTGTGTGTATGTTTTTGGCTCCTGTTCCTCTCTCCTCTCTCTCATCTTTCCTATACCCATCTTACCTCCACACATCACAATCTCCCCCCTCTTTCCTGCCTACCTGCACTGTGCGCTGAAGATCACACACACAAGCAGCACAGGCACAACCTACCGGAACCTGCCCTGCACTGATTCCCGGCCCGCCCTGTCAGCCCTGGTACATGCCACAAACAACACATCCCAGCAATTCCCTTCAGCTGGACCTGTCCTGCTGTACCATACTGAGTGACTGACCCTGCCCATTAAAGAAGGAGGTGAAAAGTATCATGCCCACAGATGAGTAAACAATAACGAACACACAGCCCACCTATTCAGACAAAACCAAATAAAACAAAAAAGCAGGATGAAACGAAAAAATCTACAATCAATAAACGATGAAAATAACTACTGAATGCCCCAAAGACAGCAGACAATATCAAACCATATACAAAAACAGGACAGGATGGTTCCAGTAGGTATCCAAAAAAAAAAACAAAAAAAACCCCCACCAAATCCAGTAGAAGAAAAAGCACTAGAACTACCTGATAGGGAATTCAAATCTCTAATATTCAGAATTATCCAAGAGTTGAAGCAAAAAGCAGACAAAAATGAGGGAAAAAAAGACAAATTCATGGAAAAGGCAGACAAATTCATGGAAAACATGGACAAAAAATTGAAGAATTCAAGAAAATAATACAGGAACAAATTCATAATTAGAAATCATACAAAAACAACAATTAGGATTCCAAAAGATAAACAACCAGATTTAAGAAATGGACAATGTCATAGAAGGGCTGAGGAATAGCTTTGGAATGATGGAAGACAGGATCAGCAAAACTGAAGAAAACCACTTGGATACAACTCTGTTCGAGGAAAAATCAGGACAAAGAACAAATAAAAATGAAGAAACCCTGAGAATTATGTGGGATACAATCAAAAGCAAAAATTTGTGAGTGATCGGAGTTCCAGAACAGGGGGAGAAAACAGAAAACACAGAGAGGATCACTGAAGAATTGCTGACAGAAAACTTCCTCAATATCATGAAAGATGAAAAGCTGACCAAGAAGCTCAACGAACCCCATATAGGACAGACCCACCAAAAAAATAACCAAGGTATATCATAATCACACTCACTAAAACCAAAGACAAACAAGGAATACTGACAGCAGCTCGAGAAAAACAAAAGGTCACATACAGAGGAGAAACAGTAAGACCAAGCTTGGATTATTCGGCAGAAACCATGCAGGTAAGAAGGCAATGAGATGACATATATATATATAAAACATTGAAAGAAAAAAATTGCCAGCCAAGAATAATGTATCCCACAAAGCTATCATTCAAATATGATGGTGAAATTAGGTCATTTCCAGATAAACAGAAATTAAGGGAATATGTAAAAACCAAACCAAATTTACAAGACTTATTAAAGGGAGTTCTTCGATCTGAGAACAAACGACATCAGACCACAGGCTGAATATAGGACACAGGATTGTACTAAGAAATGAACTCTTAAGGACTATCCAAAACCGAAAGAATTACAACAGGGAACCAGAGAGGTTAATCTGCAAATGACAACAACATCAGAACAATAAAAGATGGACTAAACAGTGTAGGTATAGAACATTCTAATGGAGAGGAAGGCAAGGTGATACCAAGTAATAGTAGACTGGTTCAAACCTGGGAAGATAAGGGTAAATTTCAAGGTAACCACAAAGAAAGTTAACAAACCTACTCATCAAAATAAAGAATAAAAACATAAAGTCTCAGTAAAAACAAAACCTACAAAAACAAAAAAAAAAGAAAAAAAATCCACAAACAAAAGTAACTCAGCACAAGAGAGTAAGAAGAACAAAGAAATTGTCACCACCACAAAAAAAAAGCACTACAAAATGACAGCAATAAACTCACATCTGTCAGTAATTACACTGAATGTAAGTGGCCTGAATGCACCCATAAAGAGATGGAGAGTGACAGAATGGATAAAAAAACAGGATCCATCAATATGCTGTCTATAAGAGACACACCTTAGAAACAAAGATGTAAATTTATTAAAAATCAAAGGATGGAAAAAAATACATCAAGCAAACAGCTACCAAAAAAGAGCAGGAGTGGCAATACTAATCTCAGATAAAATAGACTTTAAAACAAAATCTATCATAAAAGACAAAGAAGAACACTATATAATGATTAAGGAGGGGACGATCCATCATGAAGACATAACCATAATAAACATCCACGCACTCAAAGACAGGGCTCCCAAACACAAACTCTGACAACATGGATGAAACTGGAGGACCTTATACTGACTGAAATAAGTCAATCACAAAAGGACAAATATTGTATGAGACCTCTACTGTAAAAACTCGTAAAAGTTTACACACAAAAAGAAATGATCTTTGTTGGTTACATTGGATGGGAGGGGTGGGTGGGGGCACTAAATAGACAATAGATAAGTGGTAAATTTGGTGAAGGGTAAGACAGTACACAATACTGGGGAAGCCAGCACAGCTTGTAGAAGGAAAGGTCATGGAAGCTCCGTAGACACATCCAAACTCCCTGAGGGACTGAACTGCTGGGCAGAAGGCTGTGGGGACCATGGTCTCAGGGAACATCTAGCTCAATTGGCTTAACTATAAAGACAATGTTCTACATTCTACTTTGGTGAGTAGCGTCTGGGGTCTTAAAAGCCTGTGAGCAGCCATCTAAGATACTCCACTGGTCTCACCCCTTCAGGAGCAAGGGAGAATGAAGAGAACAGGATACAAGGAAAAGATTAGTCCAAAGGACTAATGGACCACAGCTACCGAGGCCTCTACCAGACTGAGTCCACTACAGCTAGATGGTGCCCAGCTACCACCACTGACTGTTCTGATCGGGATCACAACAGAGCGTCCTGGAGAAGGATGTAGAACAAAATTCTAACTCACAGAAAAGACAGATTTGCTGGCCTGACAGAGTGAGGAGACCCCGAGAGTATGGCCCCCGGACACCCTTTTAGCTCAGAGGTGAAGTCACTCCTGAGGTTCACCGTTCAGCTGGGGATTAGACAGCCCTGTAAAACTAAATGGGACTAATGAGGCACAGCAGTCCAGTGACAAGGACTAGAAGGCAGGAGGGGACAAGAAAGCTGGTGATAGAGAACCCAAGGTTGAGAAGGGACATGTCGTGGGGTTGTTAACCATTGTCATATGGCAATATGCACACTAACTGTTTAATGAGAAACTGTTTGTTCTGTAAACCTTCACCTAAGGAACAAGAAAAAAAAGAATTATCTATGTGATTATTAAATTATTAAATTAACAACAGCAACCCAAAAGGTTTGATGGGAAGCCTAGGGGCCAGTGAGTTGAAGATAATGGTGATGGAATAATTTGGAAAAGGATAGTGAGAATAGCAGCACAACTGGAAGAATGTAATCAATGTCACTGAATTGTACATGTAGAAATTTCTGAAATGGTGTATCTTTGGCTATGTATATTTTCACAAAAAAAAAAAAAAAAAAAAGGCCCTCCAAGGTTGAGAAGGGAGAGTGTTGACATGCTGTGGGGTTGTTAACCAATGTCATAAAACAATACGTATACTGACTGTTTAATGAGAAACTTTGCTCTGTAAACCTTCACCTAAAGTACAATAAAAAAAAAAATTTAAAAAATTTTTTGAGATTACAAAGCATGGCATTTCCACCCACTGTTGTTGTTAGCTGCCCTCACATGGGCCCCAAGTCATGGTAACCCCATGCACAATGAGGTCAGGCCATTGTGATCCATTGGGTTTTCATTGCCTGCTTTCCTTCCCCCACCCACTGCTGTTGCTATGTGTCTTTGTCAATCTGACTCATAATGACCCTATAGGACAGAGCAGAACTGCCCCATAGGGTTTCTAAGGTTGTAATCTTTACGGAAGCAGACTGCAACATCTTTCTCCCCCAGAGCGACTGGTGGGTTCAAACCGCTGATCTTTTGGTTGGCAGCCGAGTGCTTTAATCACTGTGCTACCAGGGCTGCTTTCCCACCCACTACCTCCAGTTTAATGAGATGGAGACACTTCCAAATTACATGTATTCCTAGTACATGTCTCATGTTTCCATACATTTTTTCACGTATTTCAAAGTAAACAAAAATTAAAAAAACTCTACCTTTAACAATCTTAAAGTTAAAAAAAAAAACCATACAGGCTAAACTTAAATAATGATCCCAGGGGTCTATGAAAACTTAACAAGGATTTCTAGAGTTGCTCTTGAGAGCTTTGAACATCTGGAGTCTTTAAAGGAGTCAGGCTGCTAAGTCATTAAAAAGTGTGTTAGCTTTTTAGTTTGCCTGATTAAAACATGGTATCATCTCCCTCAGGTCCCACAAAACCCACTAGAAGCACTTAACTGCTTGCCACACAGTGAAGCCATTCTCTGGGCAGTTAATTAGGATGGTGCGTTTCTCATACTCAAAGCAGTTTCCAACTGTTCAGTGTATTTGTGTCTATCATGCACATTATTGGAAGGAAAAAAAAGTTATCTGAGTTTGTGGGTGGGAAAATTTCTTAGAGAAAATAAAAATGAAAAGAACATTCTTCTAACCAGGAGCATTATATTTTGTAATGTATAATTTTGTAAAAGTCTGGCTTCTTGTTAATTGAATAGGGTAGGGGTGGAGCAGGGTGAGAAGGAAAAACCAAGATTTCAACGAAAATAATTAGGGTGGCTAGGAGTCGGAATCCACTCGATGGCAATGGGTTTGGCTTTCTTTTTTTTTTTTTTCGTTTTATTCCTATTTAATATGTTTATAAAGTGGGAATGACACACCAGCTGAGAAAGTGATAACAGAATTTGGAGAGGGCTGCTAATAATTCTAAAATATATCTATTTTGTATGCTAAATATAGTTGCAGAATATGATTAAAACATCAAAGAAAATATCCAAAATAAAAAATTAAAGAAACTTAGCTGTTGTGCTTCACATCCTAAAATATAAAGGCTTTTATTTTACTTTTCATTCTTGACACCTAACCCCCAGCCTTGTCATTACACTAGATAAGAAAAAAGGAAAACTTTTCTAAAAATTGTTCTTGCCATTTGTCCTTCCCACCCCTGCCAAGTGTTTTCAAACCCTCCTTTTGAGGCTCAAACTTTACAATGCATAGCTTTCAGGTAGCTTATTATTTACTTATTTTCCAATAGCACTGAGGGTGCTTGACTCTCCAAATAGGATGCTAATTCTCAAGAGGTCATTTGAGAGCATTGGCCTGACATAATCCAAGCTGCCCCATGAAAACCAACCCTCATAGCAGAAAATTATGAGAACCCTGGCTATTATTTAATCTGTGCTTCCTTATTACACACTACATGAATAAACATTTATAGAGAAGTGGCAGAAAGGGAATCAAGAATATTAATATGAGACTGTTAAAAATGTATTTTATTATTTTTGTAAAGATACATAGCTTAGATATGACCTTATTTGGAGTTCCTGGGTGGCAATGGATTACCAGCCATAAATGTTGGTGGTTCATACCCACCTGGAGGTGCCTTGGAAGACAGACATGACAATCTGCCTTCAAAAGGTCACAGCCTCGTGGGGATCATGGTCTCAGGGAACATCTAGCTCAATTGGCATAACATAGTTTATAAAGACATTGTTCTACATTCTACCTTGGGGTGTAGCATCTGGGGTCTTAAAAGCCTGTGAGCAGCCATCTGAGATAATCCACTCGTCTCACCCCTTCAGGAGCAATGGAGAATGAAGAGAACAGGATACAAGGAAAAGATTAGTCCAAAGGACTAATGGACCACAGCTACCGAGGCCTCCACCAGACTGAGTCCTCTACAGCTAGATGGTGCCCAGCTACCACCACTGGCTGCTCTGACCAGCATCACAACAGACGGTTCTGGACAGAGCTGGGGAAGGATGTAGAACAAAATCCTAACACACACAAAAAAAGACCAGATTTACTGGCCTGACAGAGACTGGAGAAACCCTGAGAGTATGGCCCCTGGACACCCTTTAAGCTCAGTGGTGAAGTCACTCCTGAGGTTCACCATTCAGCCAGGGATTGGACAGCTCCATAGAACAAAACCGGACTAGTGAGGCACAGCAGTCCAGGGACAAAGACTAGAAGGCAGGAGGGGACAGGAAAGCTGGTGATAGGGAACCCAAGGTTGAGTAAGGACAGTGTTGAAATGTCGTGGGGTTGTTAACCATTGTCCTAGGGCAACATGTGTACTAACTGTTTAATGAGAAACTATTTTGTCCTGTAAACCTTCAGCTAAAGTGAGAATAGCAGCACAACTGGAAGAACGTAATCCACATAACTGAATTATACATTGAAAAATTTTTGAAATGGTGTATCTTTGGCTATGTATATTTTCACCAAAAAAAAAGGGTCCTCCAAGGCCAAGAAGGGAGTGTGTTGACATGTCGTGGAGTTGTTAACCAATGTCATAAAACAATATGTGTACTGACTGTTTAATGAGAAAATATTTGTTCTGTAAACCTTCACCTAAAGTACAATAAAAGAAAATTTTTTTTTAAAAAAAAAGGTCACAGCCTTGAAAATCCTATGGAGCAATTCTAGTTTGCACACATGGGAGTCAACTCAACAGCAACTAACAACAACATGACCTTTTCTCTTCGTTCTGTACATACTCTCATTTCTTCCAGGTTATAATTTACATTATTAGCATAAAGGACATAATTTCATCACTATGCGTGTGTGTGTTGTGGGGGGCAGTTACAGGAATCTTAAATGGGCATGGTTCCGGTCCTGTGCCAAGTTCAGGTATGGCAGGATTACCCCCACCCCCTGCTCTGGTCTCCAGGGTCCCACCATTCTTCTCTTAGACAATTAAAAAGTAGGTTGGCCACATGGGGTAAGTGGACGTGATTTACCAAGGTCTTGGGGCTAAGACTGGAATCATTTCTGCAAGGTGGTCATGAGGCAAATTACTGGCTACAATTAAAGGAGGTCCTCCCTGGAGATATGTTGAGGATGGTGTCATGGATTGAACTGTGTCCCCCCCAAATATCTGTCAACTTGGCTGGGTCATGATTCCCAGTACTGTATGATTGCGTAGTTTTGTAATCTGATGTGATTTCCTTATGTGTTGTAAACTCTATCACTGTGATGTAATAAGCTCGATTAGTGGCAGTTATACTGATGAGGTCTACAAGATTAGATAGTGTCTTAAGCCAATCTCTTTTGGGATATAAAAGAGAGAAGTGAGCAGAGACACATGGGAACTTCATACCACCCAGAAAGCAGTGCTGAGAGCAGAGCACGTCCTTTGGACTTGAGGTTCCTGTGCAGAGAAGATCCCAGACCAAGGGAAGACTGATGAGAGACCTTTCTCCAGAGTTGATAGAGAAAGCGCTCCCCTGGAGCTGATGCCCTGAATTTGGTCTTATAGCCTACTGGACTGTGAGAGAATAAACTTCTCTTTGTTAAAGCCATTCACTTGCGGTATTTCTGTTATAGCAGCCCTAGATGACTAAGACAGAGGGCGATGCACTGATGCAAGCCCCAGGGCCAGGCAACAGACACTGCTCATTTCAATGAGGGCTGGGCCATCTGCAGAGCCAACTCAGCTCCCATACCTTGACCTTCAAATAATGTCCCTCTCAGTGACCTTGACTGTAATCTCCCCCATTACTGGGTGGCCCCATTGATCTTTTTTTTCTCAGGGCCTTTCTCCATCTCTTTTCTTCCTACACTTAGGGAGAATCTTTTTTTAATATTGGGAGGAAACTCCACTTTCCTCAAACTCTTCTTTCTAACATTTTGCCTATGTTCCGGGTCCACTATCTAGCTAATGGCCCAGGCCTTTGGAAAATGAAGATGGGAAGACTTCTCCCTTTCCTCCTACGTTTTTCCTCTATAAATAAAATAGCTAATGCTTACCCAGAGGAGCCCTGGTTGCACAGTGGTTATAGCTTGGCTGCTAACCGAAAGGTCGGCAGTTTGAACCCATCAGCCACTCCGTGAAAGAAAGATGTGACAGTCTGATTCTGTAAAGGCTACAGCCTTGGAAACCTTATGGAGCAGTTCTACTCTGCCCTATAGGGTCGTTATGAGTTGGACTTGACAGCAACGGTTTTGTGTGTTTGTGTGTGTTTGTGTATGTGTGTGTGTGTGTGTATGTGTTTAATGTTTACCCTGCCCTAATTATGGGCCAGTTCCCACAAGGCTTGGCCTCTACTTATATCACCACACTGTCCCTCACCCTAGGTGCTTTCTTTCAGTTTCTTAACTCATTTGGTCTCCCTTCCTCTCAAAGCCTTTGCCCAGGTCTTCTCCTCCCCCTGCCTTTCTTGCCTAGTTAACTGCTATTTAGCATTTAAATCTCAGGTCTCAACTCCTGATATTTCTTCAGTGAATCCTTCCCTGCCCTTGAAACTAGGTCAATTCCCCATATTATACAATTTTACAGAAGCAGGTACTACTCCTTCAGAGTATTTATCACAGTTGCAATTTTACATTTATTTGAGTCATTATTGCTTCCCCCACTAGGCTGTCAATTCCATGCAAGCAGGGATTATTTTTTCACTGTCACCAGTAAATCTTCTGTGTCAAGGGTAAACAGCTAAGTAGGCCCTTGCTGGATAAACGATCATTTGTTCTCACTACAGTCTTCAGAGTCACTGAGCTTGGATCAGCTCTATTTGTGTAAACCTCCTGACTGACTAAATAAACTAGCTAATAACAGTGTGGACTTCCTAGAATTTAGTATGACTTCTTTAACAGAATAACTGATTCTGGAGGACAAAGATGAAATTTGGAAGAAAAAGACTCAAAGCTGAAATTCCACAGCCTAAGTAGGTGCCGTAAACATTCATTAGCCTTGTAGTAGATTTTAATTGTACACAGTACAATTTAGGAGTGTAGAAACATACTTTTCCAAAAACTTAAATTTTACTTGCCCACAAGCTTCCATTTCCATTCAGTAACAGAAAAACAAATAAAAAACTTAATCTTTCCATTTCCATGTAAGTGTCATTTGGTTTAAAACATAATTTCTTCTTGGTAATTTATTCAGACATTGTAGATTTAAACTCTTTCTCAGCATTACCTCTGGGTGTGGGTGCAGGTGCAGGAACTTGTGTAATAGAAAAGGCATTTCAGAACTGTGAATTAGTCAATACATGGTGTGGATTTTCCCTTTAGGAAAAATAAGATTAAATCCTGGCTTATACCATGCACAAAAATAAATCTAAATATGAAAACAAAACTTTTAAACTAGTAGAATAAAATGTAGAGGAATATTTTCATGGTCTTCAGGTAGGCACAAGAATAATAAAATAATTAGTATAAAGAAACAAAAAAGTTAACTTATCTCTATTTGTAGATGATATGATTGTATACTAGAAAACATACTCGAATTAATAAGAAACTTTGGTGATGCAATTAGATACAAAACAAAGCAAAAAACCATGAACTTTTCTCTATATAATAATCAGAAAATTAAAAAGGGAAAATATCTCGTTTATAGCGGCAACTAAACTATAAACTACTTAGGAATAAACTACGAAAAGTAAAGAATATATATATGGAAATCTGAAGCAAATATAGTAATACTAACATTAACTATGTGAATAGGTAGACAGATATTTCTTAGTATGTCCTTTCCTGTACTTTTTAATTAAAACTTTAAAATAAAAGTATGTCAAATTAATGATTATTCTCTTGTGCTATTATACAACTCTTCCTTTCCCAACCAGTAGGTTATGATTATCTGACTTCACAATAATTATAAGCAATTAATGTAGCTGCAGTGTACAGGTCTGAGTCTTTTTGTTGTTCTTACTGTCTGTTTTATTTTATTTCCTTACTTATTTGGTAACTAAGTATTATATGAGCTGTATGAAATTCTCTTAGATATTCCCTTTACAGTATAGCGGCAGAGCAAAAATCTCTGTAACTACTCCAAGAGTAGCGGATCTGCCATTTGCTAGATGCAGTTTTGGATCTTTTGGGGGCTTTTTCCTCATCGGGGCAGGTAATGACATGGAAAAGCTCCTAACTCTATGCAAAGTTATCTGTTTTGCAATACAGAAAATAAGGTGCGGTACCAGCCAGTAACACAGTCAAGTTTAGTGGTTTACAAAGAGGAAGTTAGGAGAAAACAAAACAAAACAAAAGCCTGGTCTTTATTCCTAATACAGGAAACAAGACTGTAACTTTTCAGTTAGTTCTTCAGTTGAGCAAATATTTAATCATAACAGCAGCCTGCTATGTATATAACAGGTCAAAAGGTCAGCAATTGGAATCTACCAGCTGCTCCTTGTAAACACTATGGGTCAGTTCTACTCTGTCATGTAGGGTCACTACGGGGTCACCATGAGTCAGAATCGACTCTACAGCAGTGCGTTTGGTTTTTTTGGTTTATTGGGGAGATACATAGGGATTATACAAAAGTCCCACTTTAAAAAAGAAAAAAACAAACTGTGATCTGTTGGGGATTTGTCTACTAAGTACAAGTGGAATGAAGAGGAACCTCTATCTCCCCTTCTCATTTTCTTCCTGACACATTGGTTCTCTGATCAAGGAAGCTGACTCCTTTGGATTTAAATTGGCCTAATGCATGAAAATGAACTTGTAATGTGGTATGTTAAACCAGCAAGTCTAGTTTTTCACCAGTTGGATACTACGCTATAGTTCCTGTCTTACTTGGCAAGAAATTTTCTAGCCCTGTAAGCTAGATCTGCAACAAGGAGAATCACAGGAAGTAGAGATTTTAGTTCCAGAATCTGTAAGTCAAATTTAGAAAATATCCACTTTAGTTCAGGCAAGCAAATTAGCAAATACACCCAAGTAAAAGAAATTAAAAAAAAAACCCAAGTTTGAGCCTATTTGTTTTATTTAATAAAAACATGGATATTTAATGAACTCTCAAGTAAAAAGACTAAATCATTTTCACTCTTTTGTTTTATGCTATGATATGACCACCATCTTTTTTTTTTTTTTTTTTTTTTTAGGCGTTTTAAAAATCAACTTTATTGAGGTATAATTTATATACAATAAAATGCATACATTTTAAGTGTACAGTTGGATGAGTTTTTTTTTTTTTTTTTTTTTAATATATATTTTATTGTACTTCAGGTGAAAGCTTACAGAGCAAATAGTTTCTCATGAAATAGTAGTACACATGTTGTTTTTTGACATTGGTTAACAACCCCACAACGTATTAAGCCTCTAAATTCTCAACCTTTTTTTTTGATGAAAATTACAGATGGCCAAAGATACACCGTTTCAAAAATTTCTACATTCACAGTTCAGTGACATTGACTACGCTCTTCCAACTGTGCTGTTATTCTCACTTAAGATGAAGGCTTACAGAAAAAATAGTTTTTCATTTAACAATTACTACACATGTTGCCCTATGACAATGGTTAACAATCTCACAGCACATCAAGAATATCCTTACTCCACCTTGTATTCCCTATCACCAGGGGGCTTCCTTGTCCCCTTCTGTCTTCTGGACCTTGTCAGTGGACTATTGTACCTCTTTAGTCTCATTTGTTTATTTATTTATTTATTTATTTATTTATTTTTATTTTATTTAAACACCATTTCAAAACTTTTTACTTACACATTTAAGTGATATTGACTATGCTCTTCCAATTGTGCTGCCATTCTTGCCCAAGATGAAGGCTTACAGGACAAAACAGCCTCCCATTTAATAGTTACTACAAATGTTGCCCTATAGCAGTGGTCAACAATCTCACAATACATCGACAGTGTCCTTATTCGTGTTCCTTATCATCAGTTTCCTACTCTCCCTCTGCCTTCTGGCCCTTGTCACCGGACTCCTGTACATCGTTAGTCCCATTTAGTTTTACTGGGGTGTCCATTCCCAGGCTTAACATCGAACCTTGAAGGTAACTTCCCCTCTGAGCTGAAAGGGTGTCTGGGGGCCACACTCTCGAGGTTTCTCTAGTATTCTTTAGGCCAGTATATCTGGTCTTCTTTTTTTTTTTTTTTTTTTTGGGAGTTAAAATTATACTCTACATCCTACTCCAGCTCTGCCCAGAACCCTCTGTTGTGATCCTGGTCAGAGGAGTCATTGGTGGTAGCCGGGCACCATCCAGCTGTACTGGGCTCAGTCCCGTGGAGGCCTTGGTAGCTGTGGACCATTAGTCCTTCGGACTAATCTTTTCCTTGTATCCTGTTCTCTTCGTTCTCCCTTGTTCCCGAAGGGATGAGATCAGTGGAGTATCTTAGATGGCCGCTCATAGGCTTTTAAGACCCCAGACACTACTCACCAAGGTAGAATGTAGAGCATTATCTTTATAAGTAGTGTCATGCGAATTGAGCTAGATGTTCCCCGAGATCATTGACCACCATCTTTTATCTGTAGTTCTGAAATACAAAAGTTCTGAAATTTTTTGGTAACTCATTGGCAGGCAAAAGCTGACCCAGCATGAATTTGTCAATAGAGCCTATAAAGCTACCAAATGATTTATAATCTTTATGTGTCTAATTCAGTGTAAATATATGTTTCACTGCAAAATTATTGATTATGGAATGCTGTTCTAGTACTCCCTGGTGGTGTTATATAATAAAGAGTATATGCATATATGACCTTTCTCAAATCTGAGAAATTCTGAAACACGTATGCTCCCAGGATTCTAGAAAAGGTACTATAAACTGCAACAAGTTATCTTTAACATTTTTGTTTTGTTTGAATAAATTTATAAAACGTATACATAAATTTATGTCCTAGAGTCAGATATTCTGAGTTTGAAGACTAGTTGCCATTTGCTAGCTGTAGCTATGCTTAAATTTCCTCATTGGTAAAATGAGGATGCTAATAGTTGGACTTATTCTGAGGATTAAATGAGGTAACACATGCAAAATTCTTAGAACAATGCCCAGCAATTAGTAAATACTCAATACGTGTCAGCTATAATAACAGTGTGCCAATTTGTATTTCCAAAAAGTGTATACCCACTTCCCTATTCTTGTTTACATTTAGTATTATTACTCTTTTTAATCTTGACCAATGTGACAGGCCAAAAAATATTTCATCATTTTGCTTGCATTTCTTTGACTTCTAGTGATACTGAAAATACTTTCATACTTTGAATAGCCACTACTATTTTTATGTACTCAACTCTATTTTCTTGAGTGTCATCCCCATAAGAGAGTTCTATTTATTAATTGGACTTGGCAAGAGGAGTCATTTCCTTCTGAAAATACAAAAAAAAAGAAAAACAAAAAAAAACCAAACTCACTGCTGTCAAGTCGATTCCGACTCACAGCCACCCTATGAGAAGGGTTGAAGTAGAATAGGACAGAGTAGAACTGCCCCATAGGGTTTCCAAGGAGTGGCTGGTGGATTTGAACTGCCAACCTTTTGGTTAGCAGCCGTAGCTCTTAACAACTTAGCCACCAGGGCTCCAAAAATACAAGGAGTATTAAAATATTTACATTTATCTATATTTTCTCTTAGTACTTGCAAGTTCCTTTGTTCCTTCATCCCTTCTTTCTTTTACTTTATTTCCACCTTCCTTCTCTTCTTCCCCGCATCCTTTCCTTCCTTCAAGACTTAATCTTTTTAGAATTCATTTTGGTGTTTTTTTTTTTTTTTTTGTCCCATATTGTTAGCCAGTTGTCCTGATACTAGTTACTGAATAATCTATCTTTTAACCACTTTCTGTTTGTAGCAAATTGAAAACTAAATTGAATAATATGTGAATACCTTTACTGGTGCTAAACCAGTTGCCTTTGAGCTGATTCCAACTTATGGCAACCTCCAGTGTGCAGAACAGAACTGCACTCCACAGGGTTTTCAAAGATGTGACCTTTTAGATCACCAGGCCTTTTGCCTGAGGCATCACTGGGTGGATGTGAACCACCAACTTTTTGGTTAGTAGCTGAGCACTTAACCGTTTAAGCACCTCCCACCCCCGCAAAAAAAAAAAAAAAAAAAAAAAAACCAAAAAAACCATGCCGTCAAGTCAATTCTGACTCATAGCAACCCTATAGGACAGAGTAGAACTGCCCCATAGTTTCCAAGGCTGCAAATCTTTATGGAAGCAGACTGCCACATCTTTCTACCGTGGAGCCGCTGGGTGAGTACAAACAGCCAACCTTTTGGTTAGCAGACAAGTGCTTAATCACTGCGTCACCAGGGCTCCTCTTTGAGCCACTCCATAACTGGTACTAGGTAGTGTATTTCTTCACTGAGCCTTTCTCCAGACTCTGGGTTATCCTAGGCTTCACAAGTTAATCACAGCCCAGTAAAAACTGGACAATCAAATCAGCCAATGTGGCAACAGAAAGGGCTACTTCATGATGAGCACTTACTGTATTGCTTTGGATGAGAATCAATTCAAGAAAATTAAAGGTTTTTAAGTCACCTTATTCCCTCCTTCAAAATGAAAATAGTTTTTGAACTCCATAGATAAATTGCACATAAATCGCATCATACTGCTTTCTCTTAATCACTCGGCAATTCACAGGCTTCTGCCAACTGGGAAAACTTCTTGGCTTTGGAACCATGCTTCTTTGTGCTGGGTGCTAGCTTCCCTATTTCATTGGCTAGCAGAGTGCCAATGAGATAATTGTCACTGATGTTTATAGTGACCACAGTGTTAACATCTGGACATATCTGGGAAGTACTAACATGGGGGCACCTTACAATCATATAGTTGTGGAACACTTTAGAGTTTGCTAATTGCATTCACATGTAAAATTTTATCTCCTCCTCAAAATAAATTCAAATGAAGTAGTATTAACTTTATTTTAAGGATAAGGAAAACCGGAATTCAGAGGAATTACATGTCAAGATAGCATAGACACAGGGCTAGATTTAATTTATTCCATTGGAACTTTTTGAGAGCCCTGGTGGCCTACTAGTTAAGAGCTCGGCTGCTAACCAAAAGGTCGGCAGTTTGAATCTACCAGCTGCTCCTTGGAAACCCTATGGGGCAGTTCTGCTCCATCCTATATGGTAGCTATGAATCAGAATCAACTCCATGGCACCTAACAACAACAACAAATTGTGTGGGGCTCTATGGACCCCAACCTAGGCCTCTCTCTCCTGAGGTGGTACGATCTCCTCTCAGCAACCTGGCGCAGCTTCCTGACTGCCTTATGTCACTCTGTACTTAACCTTAGGCAGCAACTAATGCCCCGGAAACACAGCCCTCCAGGGGACTCTGCACCTGAGGCAGGTGTGTGGTGCTGCCTCTCCTAAGAGGCAAACCTCTGTGCCAGTCACCAAGGAACTGGGGTCCCTACTGGACCCACAACTGATAAGGGCCTCTTTTGGCATGTGAGATGGTTGCTTGGGAAGCTCTCCCCCAACTCCCATTCCTTTCTTTTCCTCCCCCTCCCAATTATTCTGCTTTGTATACAGTGAAAGAGAGGTTTTCGATTTGATCTCAGGTCCAAATAAGAAGCCAGGCAGGCAACATGAAATCTATAGGCCTTGATTTACTTTGTCCTACTTTATTCTGAACCAAACCTTTCACTAGTAGTTCAGTAGCCATTCATATTAAAACAATGTCTAAATTCAATATAAGATTTGTTGCTTGACGAAGTAGAAAGAAGCAAAAACACTGTTCAAACAGTAGCAATCTATAAGGTAAGAACAAGGTGGAAATAATGCCACATTTATTGAAAAAAAGGACATACTGTAAATCAAATTGTATCTTGAAAAGACAAGTGACATTTAGTTCTAACTCTGTACTGACTCTGCAAAGAGATGATAAATCAGAAGCAAGGCATGCAATAGTGCTTGTCTATGTCCTAGGAAAAGTGAATTTTAAAATTTTTGTTAAAAAAAATTGTTTAAAGCTGTATGTCTTGCAAATGACACAAAAGAGTACACAACATCAACTTAAAGTTTATTTTTAATTTAAATGTGCAGGCATCTTCCTCATATTCTTATCTAATAGTAGCCTTGTTTTATCATCTTTAGATTTATTATGCCTCTGAAGTACTCATAAGAAGAAACGGATCATATTATACAGGTGAAAAAAGAGTGGCTGTTTTCAACACTCTGGAAATATTAATGTTGTTTTTAGTATTTTCAATAGAACTAAACTGGAATGTCTGAATTACTAAATCAGATGGTATTCCAATCAGGTGTGTCATTAATAACCATGCTCTAAGGAGGGATCTTATGGATAATGCTATCAATGTGGACCCAGTATACTATCTGCAATACTTTGCCCTCAGGCCCTTAAACCCAAGAGAAATAACAAGAGATTTTTCTTTTATACTGCACAGTATACATAAGAAGCATTGTGGTACATAGTTAAGAGGAATGCAGGACTAGGTGGCAACCAGGGAACTATTGCGTTTTAGATTTGGCTCTGAGATTTTAACCAAATCATTCAATCTTTCTAGGTTTTAATATCTTCATTTGTAAAAAAAAAAAATGGGAGATAATCATGGAATATCTGGAATACAACCAAACCAAACCCGTTGCCATCGAGTCAATTCCAACTCATAGTGACCCTACAGGACAAAGTAGAACTGCCCCATAGGGTTTCCAAGGAGTGCCTGGCAGACTGCTGACATTTTGGTTAGCAGCAGTAGTTCTTAACCACTGCACCACCAGGGCATATAAGAGGAGAAAGAAAGAAAAAACATTTATTGAGGTTCCAATATATGGCGGGTACTATAGTTACAGATGAGGCTTCTAAGAGCTCCTTTCAGTCCCTGATTCTACCAAACTAAAATTTTAAGTTACCAGTAAATCATTAATAAAATACTTTTAATTAAATCTAACTAATCCATACCTCACTCTAAATGAAACTTTCTTAATTTTAGTATTTTTTTAAGGCATTCTATTATTAAATCTCAAAGTAGACTAAATCAATAGTGGGAAATAAAAATGCTTCCTATAAACATTTCCTTCCAAATGTTTCTCCTGTTGGTAGACTAATAATACTTAATTAATAAATACTTCATTTAGTAAAAATAATCTGTATAAAGTTTTCCACTTTTTCAAAATACTTTTCAAAGGGACTCTAAAATTAGCTGTAATAAGACGTTAAACAAGTATACTAGTTAAAATTTAACCATGAAAAAGTCTCATTGTTATGTTTTTCTACTGCTTAAAGACTATAATTTATAGAGATTAAACAATTTCATAAAATATTTTAAAACATTCTATAGATGAAATTTCCTCAAAGAGAAATTTAATCCAAAATGTTACCCTTAAAAAGAAAAAAAGTACTAAGTACATCAAAATGTGCTAAAAGGACATTCAGTTTTTCCTGAAAAAAAAAAAAAAATCAGTAAAATCAAGAAATAAATTTTTTTAGATTAAAAGCTTAAACTGGTAAAATTAGAAAATATCTAAGAACCACATAAATGTTTTATTTTTTAATAATTGCATATGTTTATTTTATATTTACTTTTGAAAAGTAATCTTATTAAAATATAAATGTCATAAGAGTTTAATAAGTGTTTTAGTAATGTATTTTTCTATTAAACACACACATATACACAAAAAAATATTTAGGAAGAATCTATATCTTCTTATGACAAAAACAAACATGATAGGTTACAGCCTTACATTTAACCTTATACAGAAACAACTTTGAAGCAGTGAGACATATATTTTTAATCATTTTGGTATATCGTTGGGCCAGATTTTATTTTCAGTAGGTTTTTATAATTTCTTATTAGGAAGATTACCAGCTACGAAAACAAGAATTTAAAGTTACTTTATTAGTATTTGACACTTAAGAGTCTAGTTAGAATACACATGGCACAGATATGTCTTTATATGTATCTAAGCTATATACAGATGTTTTGTTTCTTAGCCTAGGTAGATAAATTAAAATATTTTAGAACATGATCTGAACTTAAGAAAACAAAAGAAAATAACAATCACCAATTCAATCTGTATGAATCAGGTATTTGGGGAGTTCCTTTTATTTTTGACATATATGCCATATGTTTCAAGTACAAGCAAGGCCTCTGAAATACATTTTTTTACTCCCCAGAAGTTAGCTAAACAGAAATTAATATTTTTCATTTAATCATCATTTAATGTAATCTACCTAGGGAGCTTTGTTATTCGGATCAAAGACTTTTGCAATGAAACCAAACATTAGAAGTTTTTCATTTCTTATGTTTAAGTGGTATTTTCCCTTTACATACCTTATATAATAAATACATCAGGAAAACCTAGTACTCTTGAGATGTTGTACACAAAATAATTATTTAGATGATAAAGAGTTAATAAAATTCTCAAGGTCTGCTAAAGAATTATGAAGCATATCATTTATATCTTGACTCCTAAGGAATTTTTTAAGGGTATCTAAAGCAGTTAATGCCTCATTTTTTGAAGGCAGTGGGAGTTCAGTTTCTGGACATCCACTGTCATCCTCTTCGTCAGAAGTATAAAATCCGGTTTCATCTGATTTACTTTGTTTTATGCATACTGAATCATCACTTGATGCAGCTTCACATGTCTCCAAATCATCATCCAAGGCAGCATACTCTTCTACAAATAAACCTTCAGGAAATTCCACCCCTGCCGCCAGAGCATGGGCAAGCAAATCAATACTGCTGTCTGTCTCTGCACTTGATGTGTCACCTTCTCCCTTTTGGGATTTGAATCCTGCCTCTTCATAGCGCTTAATAACAGTCTCTGGGGTTACAGTCCTCCAACAGAGATGCAATGTATCAACTGCATCTAACAGGGAAAACATAAATTCTTTGCTGTCTTCAACAGAGCTTAAAAATTTCTTGATAAGACAATGTCGATATTTGATCTTAAGGCTTTTAATAACACCTTGTTTCATAGCTATAAATCTGGAAGATAAACATGATGGAAAGAATGCTAACTCAATGGATTTTAGGTTCTTTACCTCTGGATGTGCAGGAAAAGAATCAACAAAAATCACCACTTGTCTTTGTTGAGCTTGAAATTTTTCATCAAGTTTCCGCATCCATTGTTCAAACACTTCTGAGGTCATCCATGCCTTTCTGTTAGCTTCGTAATACACAGGCAATGATTTTATGCTTTTGAAACAATGTGGATTTCTGTTTTTCCCAATGATAAGCAAAGGAAGTTTCTCCGAGCCATCCATGTTTGCCCCAACCCCCAGAGTTATTCTGTCTTTGCATAATTTTCCAACTGAGCATGTTTCTCCTTTAAATGCAAACGTATTCGTAGGTAACATTCGATAAAACAACCCAGTCTCTCTTATATTAAAAATATTTTGAGGATGATAATCATTTAAATAATAAGGAAGTACATTTTGACACCAGACAGTTGAAGGGTCTACAGGTGTAGCTGTAGCTTCTACAGGTTGAGCTCTGAATACTAAACCATACCTGGATTTAAAGCGATCCAGCCAACCATTGCTGCACTTAAAATCATTATGTCCCAGTTTCTGGGCAAAATCATTAGCTTTTAGACGCAACATTGGACCATTAACTGGTACATTTAGACATTGTGCAATTCGATACCACCTCATTAATGCTTCTTCCAGATCAGTGTAAAAGGCAGTTCTCAGTCTTTTTCTTTTTGGATCAAATCTCAGAGATTCAAAAGCTTCTAGAACTTTGTCTTTATTTTTCATAATAGAAGACAATGAATTTTTCTTTATTCCATATTCAGCTGCAATCTCTGCTTTTTTCTTGCCACTTTCCACTGCATTTATGATGTCGATCTTTTCCTCAATGGACAGACTTTTCTTTTTCTTTGTTATTATGGGCACAGTTGACGCATCTGCGGGAGCTTCTGCCATCTCAGTCGGTGCTTAGGTAGAGATTTCTCCTTGATGTCTGGTTCTTTAATTAAATTTGTTTTCCAGTATGAGTCAGATTGCTGCTTTCTATCCCACTTCATATATTAAAAGTTGTTAAGTGTCTAAAAGTTTTATTCTTTAGGAAATTGATGACTAAATACACTTTTTCAAAAGATTTGAATAATATTACATGCAGCTAGAACATTTTGGAAGAGAAACTTCCTTCCCAGACCTTGTGTAGCTCAGTTTAGTTTATTCAAAGTTCCAAGTCAGGCTAAAATAGAAATCTCATTATGTCAAGCCTGTCCAGTCCTGCTGATATATTTTTGGAACTTCAATCCTTTAAGATGATCCATTTTATCCATGTACACATTCAACCTCCTATTAACTCTCCACAGAAGGGCTCAGAGATAAGAAAAAAGTTTTCAGTAATTTTCATGCAAAATGTTACCCATTAATTTCCAAGTCTCTTCAAGGAGGGGAAGAAAATGGTAGAATTCTCCTAGGATTTCAGGATGTATCTTCTCTGTCTCTTGAAAATGTTAAAAAAAAAAAAATTAAAAAAGTGGCAATTTTAGAGAAGTTATGTCAAATGAATTATCAAAAATAACATTTATACCAATTAGTTCTGCTCTTAATAATAGTAAAATGAATGAAAACATGTTTCTAAAAATACAGTACCAAAGTTTCTAGAAGAAATGCTTACCTTCCTGAACAGCCTCTCTGTAAAAACCTCTCTAGCTCTGCTCTGTGCATTTAAATTCTCACTTGCTTTTGAATGCTTTGTAATATATACTTCTGAAATAAATCAGACAAAGTTAATCTGTTTTGAAAATGTGGGCTTACCAAAATTAAAGAACTAAAAATGATGCTGGATAGATCCTTGGTGGCTATTTTTTACATGAAGTCACAGACTGCCCCCCCCACCCCCGGCTTCTCTAAAAGAAAAACATAGTCAGTAGTCACAAGGTCTGACTTTTAATAGCACATGGGAGACAGTGCCTCCTTATAGAAGTCTGGTAGAAAACACTTCACTAAAAAAATCAAATCAAGTGATTGATAATTCCATTAAAAAACTCTAGATTTCATTTTACCAAAATGCTTGAAAAACTCAGTAACTTTTGTTATCATTTGACACATTAGCCACATGCACAAAGGCCAGAAACGATTGATACAATGTACAGAACAAATTATAATGAGAATATAATACAGAAAAAGACCTAGACTAAGAGTGAGAAGGAGAATAACCATGGTTCCTAACCTCTCAGGACCTCTACTTTCTCATCTGTAAAATAAAGTCTCTACCACAGAGTAAAATAAAGGCTTTGGCACTAGACAGACCTGAATTGAGAAGTGATTCTACCATTTAGTACTTATGTGACTCTGGGCAGTTCACTTAACCATTTGAAGCCTCAGTTTCCTTATCTATAAAATGGGGGTATCACCTGCCTCATAGAGTTGTTTCACATTCAGTGAGATTCAATGACATGAGTATAAAGCACCTGGTACAGTATTCGTTACTGTTATGTGCCAGCAAGTTGCCCTGACTCAGGGAGGACCCCATACATTACTGAATAAAATGCTGCCTGGTCCTGCACCATCCTCATCATCAGTTGCGGATCGGACCATTGTAAACCACAGGGTTTTCATTGGCTGATTTTCAGAAGCAGATCACCAGGCTTTCTTCCTAGTCCATCTTAGTCTGGAAGTGCCACTGAAACCTGTTCAGCATCATAGCAACACGCAAGCCTCCACTGATAGGCAGGTGGTGGCTACACATGAGAATTCTACTATTGAACTACCACTGCCTCAGCATAGGATTCAACACTTCACTAAAGTGCTCATAGATGTATGGTGATGATCTCATTGTTACTATCTTTTCTCTACTTCAGCTGTGTGACTTTACAATTCAGGGGTTTTATTAATAAATCCCATTTGCAATAGAGGCAAGAATTCCATTTTAAATATACACTGAAAAGAGGGCTCTTCTTAAACAAAATAGTCCTATGGAACAGTCACAGGGCCCCAGATGGGCAAGGTAACAGGATAACTTGATGAGCTGCTGTTACTAGCAAAGTAGCATGGGCACTCCATTCCTCTAGTTCTTCTCTCCTTTCCCCCACATTTCCAGATGACACAGATATTGTAAGGGGTGGGGGGTTTGGACAAAATTCCTCTGCCTTTTTTGCTGAACTCAAAAGAGTAATTTTTATCATAGGAATTAATACCAGTAAGAGATTTTTTGTTGCTCTTGTTGCAGAAAAGACCTTAATAATAATAATGATAGCCCACGGCTTTAGTGTGCAAATTCCTTTACTACTAGTATTCCAAACAAACCCAGAGGTAGGTAAAACTGAATTTCAGTGGTCACACAGTTATGATGTGGCAGAGTGCAGTCTAGAATTCAGGCTTTCTAATGTCAAGTCTACGATTCTTTTCACTATATTACCATGTTCTTGAGTCACACTGGCAGGGCCTCCTCTGCCACAGTTACACATTTTATGTCCCAGCAATAAGCTGAGTCCGCACTTTCAATGCCATTCCAAACCTTACCAACAACAACCAAAAAGAAAAGAAAAAGAAAGCAAAATCAGGTTTTTACTGAAGAATAGACCATTATGGATTCTGTGAACACAAACAGCAGCCACACACACTATTAGTGAGAGTTGACCTTTCTAAGTAAGTAAGATTTAGCAATTCAATGACAAAAAAAACAAAACAAAAAACTTGCTCATACAAGGGAACTCCTTGTACATTTTTTTCTTGCAATTTCCTATAAATCTGGAATTTTTTCAAAATAAAAAAATCTAAAATCTTGTTCTTACTAGGAAGAGACCAACCTTCGGAAATTAAAAGGTAACAAGAATCACTTTTTCAAAAAAAGACAAACCAACCAAAAGTATTCTCCAAGGGGAAAAGGGAATCTACTCAACTTCTTCTTTCCTTTTTCCCTCCTTTCTTCTATCGAATTTTGTCAGAAATAAATTCTATCATCTCAAATGACAAGAATTACAGAAAAAGTAACTTGAATTTCCTCCCTTGCCTCATCCCAATTAAAGCAATATAATATTCATAATCAAAGATTACTGATTATCTTGATCAAATTAAAAATAGTTATATCTTTACTTAGGGAGTGTCATGGATTGAATTGTGTCCCCCCAAAATATGTCAACTTGGCTAGGTCATGATTCCCAGTATTGTATGATTGTCTACTGTTTTGTCATCTGATGTGATTTCCCTATGTATTGTAAATCCTATCACTATGATGTAATAAGATGGATTAGTGGCAGTTATATTGATGAAATCTACAAGATTAGATAGTGTCTTAAGCCAATCTCTTTTGAGATATAGGAGAGAGAAGCAAACAGAGAGACAGAGACAACATTGGGAGCAGAGCGCATTCTTTGGACCTGAGGTTCCTGCACTGAGATGCTCCTAGACCAAGGGAGGATTGATGGCGGGGGGCTTCCTCCTGAGCCAATGGAGGGAAGAAGCCTTCCTCTGGAGCTGATGCCCTGAATTTGGACTTGTAGCCTACTAGACTGTGAGAGAATAAATTTCTCTTTGTTAAAGCCATCCACCTGTGGTATTTCTGTTACAGCAGCACTAGATGACCAAGATAGGGAGATGAAGTTCTTTTCCCCCTGAACGATAACAATATATATTCCTTTCTAAAACACTAAGTAAAGCTACAATTTTCTGTGAAAAGATCCAATATATCTTTATTCCTGAAATTATCACATTTCTAATGCAAAACCAGACAAGTTAGAATTTTTCTTTAGAAAAAAATAAGGCACCAATACTGTGTAATCAATGAAGCTAATATTCTCCATACTCCACAGGGTAATGTCGGGGATCCCCCCACCACCACCTCGGGAGTAATGGCAGCAGCTAGTAATTTTCAGAAGTATTTATTCTCTCAATTAAGCTCATTAACCATTCTATCCCTTGAAAATATTACAGAAGAGAAAGGCTGTACTACATGTCAGGGCATATCTTCTCTTAGGTTAACAGTAAAACCAGCCAAAGAAGAAGAATAGACAATTCACCAAAAGACTTACCAGTTAAACCCCAAAAAAGAAAACAATGGTCAACCCCACTAGTAATAAGAGAAATGTAAATCTTCTTTCAAAAAGGAAGATTTTTTTTTTTTTCAGAATGACCAAACAAGGTGGGGGGGGGGGGTAGAATACGGAATCTAGTGTTTGTCAGAGGGCAGTAACATAGATTGTTAGGTGGCACACAAATTGGTACAAAGCTTCTAGATGGGGCAAATTAGCAACATGGTACAAAAACCTTAAAAATGTGTATAACTTTTTATCCAGCAAGACCATATCTAAGATTTTATCCTGAAAGAATAAGTATTGATGTAAAAATAGTTTAGCTTACAAGTGTATTAATTCTGTATTGCTGCATTAACAAATTACTACACACTTGTTGTTAAGTGCTGTTGAGTTAGCTCTGACTCATAATGACCCTGTGTACAAAAGAATGAAACACTACTGGGTCCTGTGCCATCCTTACAATCGTTGCTGTTTGAGTCCATTGTTGCAGCCACTGTTGTCAATCCATCTTGTCGAGTGTCTTCCTCTTTTTCGCTGACCCTCTACCTTGCCAAGCATTGTGTCCTTCTCCAGGGACTGGTCCCTCCTGATAACATGGCCAAAGTGCGTGAGACGTGGTCTCATCATCCTTGCTTCTAAGGAGCAGTCTGGCTGTACTTCAGCTTAAAACAACGCTCATTTATTATCTCACAGTTCTGTAGGTTAGAAGTCCAGAAAGGCCCTACTGGTTCCTCTGCCTATGGTCTCACAAGGCCAAAATCAAGACTGGGCTGGGCTCTTATCTGGAGGCTCTGGGGAAGAATCTGCTTCCAAGCTCATTCAGGTTGTCTGCAGAATTCAGTTCCTTGCTGTTGCAGGACCAAGGTCCGGGTTTACTTGCTGGATGTCACCTGGGGACCACTCCCAGCTCCTAGAGGCCACCCTCTGGTCCTTGCCATGTGAATCCCTTCCCTTCAGCAATGGAGAACCTTCTCTTTCATGCTTCGAATCTCTCTGACTTCCTCTGCTGCCACCAGTGGGAGAGAACTGTCTCCTCTTAAACGACTCATGTGATTAGGCTGGGCTCACCAGATAATCTCCCTTTTGTTTAACTCAAAGTCAACTAATCAGTGACCTTAATTATATCTGCAAAATCCATTTTGCATGTAAGATACCCATGGAAGTGATATTCCACATATTTGCAGGAGAGGGAATTATAACAAGGTGATGGTCATTGGAGGTGATTTTAGAACTCAGCCTACCACACAAGACCTTGCATTGTTGTTTATCATAGACAAAACCTGAAGTAACCTAAATCCTAAATGTGTAACAAAAAAAGAACTGGCTAAATAAATTAAGGGATATCTATATTCTAAAATACAAAGGGATATCTATATTCTAAAATACTACTGAGCCATTGAAGGAGAATATTTAACAATATGAGGAAAATTCCATGATGTATTAAATGAAAAAAGCAAAAAGCAAAATGATGCCAACAAATACAACATATACCGTCAGCTCCAAGAGGGCAGAGGCCATGTCTGTACTGTTCCCGGCTATTCCCACAATGCTTCCAGGAAACCCTGTTGGTGCAGTAGTTAAGAGCTGTGGCTGCTAACCAAGAGGTCAGCAGTTTGAATCCACTAAGTGCTCCTTGGAAACCCTATGGGACAGTTCTGCTCTGTCCTATAAGGTTGCTATGAGTTGGAATGGACTTGACGGCAACCCTACAGGACAGAGTAGAACTGCCCCATAGAGTTTCCAAGGAGTGGCTGGTGGATTCGAATTGCCGACCTTTTGGCTAGTAGCCAAGCTCTTAACCACTGCACCATCAGGGATCCTCACAGTGCTTACTGCCCAGAAAGCAGTAAGTTCTCAATAACAACTTGTTAAATCAGTAAATGAAATACACATCTATGCATTGAAAAAAATACACTGACCAAATGTTGAGTGTTCCCTCTAGGTAATGGAATTATGGATAAGTTTAATTTTCTCCTCTGTCTCTGTAGTTAAAACAACTTCTACAATTCTCATGTTCTACTTTTGTACCAGGTTTTAAAAATTATTCAGAATATCATATCAAAGAATATAAAAATATCACTTCTCATTCAGAATATCTAGAGGGGGTAATAAGTTATCCTCCTTTTATCAGTAGTTAACAGCCCCCTGCAGAGAATCAACCACTCTCCCAACTTAAGAAAGCATTCACTCATTATCTTCCACAAACAGAAATAACTGTGTCTACTTAATCCTGCCCTGTACTATTGCCGTAAGTCTCAGCAGTTGCTGGTATTCTGGAATTTGCCTAGTGTGCGGTAGACAATATATTTCTATAACTTAAGCACAGTTAGCCAGTTTCCTGGTGCTATGAATAAGTCCAAAGTTCAGCACCTCCCCCCACCCTCTGAATCTTATTTATCATGGGAAACAGACATGCATACACTGTCCTATAAGGCAGACTAAAATGTAGGCTCAAATCAAGTGCTGTGGGATCAAAGAGGAGGCAAAAATTAATTCTCACAGGGAGGATAAACGATGAGTTCATGAAGGAAGTAGCATCTTAGCTCAACCCTAAAGGGTGGGAGCTATTTATAGATAAGGAGAAATAGACAACATTTCAGCTGATAGGAATAGACAGTAAAAACATGGAGGCAGGAAATTACAGGTCAGTCCGAATCGTATTAAGCAGTTCTGTGTAATTTAAGCTTTATACACACACATATACATATATATAGAGAGAGGAAGAGTGCTTATTTAGTCCACTACACACCAGAAAGGAGACTGTGGCAAGACCTTGGTGAACTCTGAATGCCGGGATAAAGAACTGGATTTCATTCAGTAGGCCACAAATGCCATTCAAGGTTTTTAAGTGGAGGAGTAACAAGGTTACATGAGAAACTTTCCCCAGTTACCATAATCAATGCATAAGAGAATTCTACTGCATTTAGAGATAAGTGATAAATCAGAGTTTAATGACAAAGCTCATCAAGTATGCAAATACTAAAACAAACAAACAAACCAAACTTGTTGCCATCGAGTCGATTCCGACTTACAGCGACCTTACAGGACAGGACAGAATTGCCCCATAAGGTTTCCAAGGAGTGGCTGGTGGATTTGAACTGCTGACCTTTTGGTTAGCAGCTATAGCTCTTAACCACTGCACCACTAGAGCTTCAAGGTTTCTTTATGCGAATACAGTCTTTACATAACTGAATGAAGCTGTCCATGCAACTACTATATATATATATATTTATATATATATATATATATATATATATAAATATATATATATATTTAAATGTAAGAAGTCCTTACACATTCATTTTGTACCCTAACTTTTCATGGACCTCTTCAAATGTTGCATTAATTGGTGTCCTCTAATAAAAGATTTGTTTCCAGAGGATTACACTGTGCAATTAGTAACCTAAATGTCTCTCCATGAAAAGGGAACTGCTGATAAAGAGTGACGAAATTTTTGAGGCGTCACCAGAATCCCCTCCGAAAAGATATGAAAGTAGTAGTACTTTTCCTTTTACTTCAGAAAACATTATTTATAAGCAGACATAATGTTCAATACCTAAAACCACATGGACATTTAATCCATTCAAAAAGGAGTAAAAACAATATCCTTTAACCTGTTGCTTCCTTTCCTTCTTGATCAATAAATAACAAAACAGCTACCAGCTGAGTGAATAAACAGTACCTGATTGTTTGAAATCTGAATAAATAGCCCATATCTATGCAAAGGGAAATGAATAGATAATCCCCAGTGCCACAATGGTATATGGCAACTGGCTATGCCCTTTCTTCTCACTTCCCTAGACATAAATGCCAACTGCGAGGGAAGGAGTATTCTTTCATTCTTCCTAAACAGAATGAGCAGGCAGAATTCCCCAAGCTCTAGGGCAAAGGAGCAGGGGTGGAGAAGGTTTAAGAAAGAAAATGGAAAAGAAAAAAAAGTGTCCTCCTAAGTAGGGCTAGGTTTAAAATCAGGTCTTTCAGTTAATGTGAAAAATTTTCCCAAAATCCAAAGAACTTTGCTGCTGCTTCCTTTCATTATTTTCCATCATCACCATCTGAAGTAGTTGTCAGGATTTTCTTATAACTAGCCTGCATTCTAATTTCCCTTGGGAAGGTAGAAATCATGAGAAGATTAATCCAATGTATAGCCTTGCACAGTCTAATAATATGTATGAAGACTAATCACACACAGTACCACAGTAGCATTTGGACTGAAAGAGGACCTAACAGGATTAGTAGCATTTTCACCAAGCAGAAGTTAGCATAAGTTCCAAGTGGTTCCAAGTCCATCAGAATCCTCTATCAAAATTATCAGCAGTTACAGCCGCCAAGGAAACCATTCAGCTAGGGATGAATAACTAAAGCAACCGTCTACCTTTCTAATACTATAAAAAACACTTATGGGTCTAACAGGCTTAATAGAGAAACTTAAGTGAAGCTAAGCTTCCTGAAACCCAGGACAGCTAACAGGAATCCTTAAGGCACCAGCCAGCTCAAATAGTTAAGTGCTCATTGTTCACATCATTCAAGTACCACTGAACACTGTGTCACCTCTTACAACTCACCCTTCCAAAACCCTAAGAATAACACTTGTACTCAGCTACTAAGTTCTGTTCTGTTCCTATATAATAAAAGCAGTAATTATTCTAGATTTGGGATTTTACCTAAAATTAAGTAGACTTATCCAACACCAATACAACAGCTTTTAACAGAAAAATCAACAGTAAACTGTAGAGCTGAAGTTACAGTTTGAGTGAGTTAGCATATATATTTGGTGTTTTAAGGACAGAGCCATTTAAGATAAGGGCCCTTTACACACAGATTTATGTTTTGGGGTTTCAGTACTCCTTTTTTAAGAGGAGGTATCCGGTAGATCTCGGCAGATCTTAGAATTTACTTTTGAAACATTTTATGATGTCATAGATATTTGCTCTTCACGGATATGGGGAAAGATATCTGTATAGGGATATACTTTTAACTAACTATACTGAAGTTGAATTCCCTGGAAATGTGGAGAGGCAGGGTTCTGTCTTTGGGTATTTAATCATTAAAAATGTCTTGTGAGCTAATGTGTCAAGTAAAGAAAGGCAGGTGAGAACTGCTGTCTAAAGAGGGTAAATCCCACGACGTGCACTAAGTTACCCTTCGCATTTCTACAAGTGAAATAGGAGTAAAAATGAACATCCAAGACTGCCAAAGAGCAGTCACAAAAGGCAATTTGAAGGGAGATGTAAGCGGATGGACCAAAAGGATGTTCGGTATGTAAATGAGCTTCAGGTATGTCTAGCACCACTGCTGAGCCATACTTTCCTTCCACTCGGTACTGGGAATGGGAAGAGTAACCGAAGTACAAGTTGGGACCTCGACTTAGGAAACTACAGAAGGTTCTGAGAGAAGGGATTGGTCAGTGGCTTTTGTAGACAGGACAGTGATTTGCGTTTAAGAAGTAATGGGACCCGCAAGGAAAGCAGAACTCAGTGATTAGCAAAAATGAAGGATACTTAAGGAGCAGGAATGAAAAGTATCAAAGAACCACTGTCAGTGAGAGAGCAAAAGAGCAGAAAAACGCAGAGCAAGTAAAAAGAGCCCCGGGCTGCCACGCTGGCGGGTCTGGTCTTCTTGATAGGGGTGCGCGTGTGTGAGGCGGAGGCGGGCTCTCCAGGCGCTGGAGAAGCTAGGGTAGGGCGCCCGAATCCCGTCTGCTCCGCTATCCCGCATTCCCTACTCCCCTCCCCCCAGCGGGGCTGGAATAACCTTCTTCGCGCTCTCCGTTAGCTGAGAAAAGCAGCTTTGGCTCCCCTGAGGTGTGCGTGGGCGTGAGCTACGTAAGCTACGTCCACCTTCACCATCCCGCACCGGCTCACCGTCTGTTGGGGAGACGCCTAATACGTCAGGCCAGGGGTGTGTAAGTGAGAGAGAAGGCGTCCTGAGGACTCCTAGAGACCTCCGACCATTCAAGACGAGGCCGGCGCACCCTTCTGGTAGTTTCTAGCTCTGGCAGGTGCGTCGATCAAGACCCGCACTCTAAGCCATCTACAATTCGGGAGCAGCCAGAAAATTACCCGGGCAACGGCACCCGCAGAGCCCCGGATGTGGTTGCTAGGGCCGCAGCCGGGGGGCAGGGCCAGCCTCCCGGATAGAGGCGAAGGGGGGCCTCGTAGGAGGTGCCACTGGCACCATCGAGACGTGGCCGCGTCTGGCCGGCTTCAGGGAGAGAGAGGCTGTCCACGGTCGAGGGCAACGCTACTTCCGGTCTTCTCACTTCCGGCTCCGCTGCTCTGAGTGCTGGTTCTGGAGGCAGGGTTGAGAGTTCGCTGGTCCGAGTGTCCTCGGCGGTTGGTCAGAGTGAGACTGTGACAGCTGCAGTTTGCTCCCCGCCCCCGAGGATCCGAGGTGCGTTGGGGGAGGGGAAGAAGGAATAGGCCCGGATCGCGTTTCTGCTTACTTCTTGGCAAGGTTGAAGCGATTCCAGAGAGCAACGGCAGGGATAATCCTCGGAGGTGAGAGTTGCCGGGATCCAGGCAGACAGGTGAGGGCGGAGCAGGCCGGAAGCTAGCCAGGAAAGAGTGAGGACAAGGATGGTCGTAGGTGGTTGGCGGAGGCAGACACGTTGCCTCAGGGGCTCGCTGTTTCGGACTTTCACAGGGCACTTCTGTCTTTAGTCTGTGCCATATCTGACCAAATATTCCTTTACTTTCTGCCCCGGAAACAGCCCGGTGAAGGAAGGACCGGCCCTTCAGGGCGACACTCTCTCGGGTATCCGTGCATAGGATAGAAAAACGGGTTGCGGGATTCAGGTCTTTCTTGACTAAGTCTTGGAGTGGGCCACCTTCAGGTTTGGTGCCCATCCTTTTTGTCTTTCCTTCTCTCCCTGCATTCCCCACTTCCTATCTCCCGCAGCGATAGTCCCTCCGAGAGGTTCATCTGGCAGTGGTGAAGGGAGGAGCGTTGCCTGTGAAATGTCCAAAGTCTGACTGTACTTGTGAAGACGTCCAAGGATTGCTGGAGTTTGGGAGGGAGTTGTGCTGTGTGTCTCGTCCGTTCCGCTTCGCGAAGTTACTACCGTTTACGTGTCTAGGAAAAGGAAAGAGGGTTTTTTGTTTGTTTGTTTGTTTTGTTTTTAAGGAACAGCTTCTAGATGCGCGTTCCTTTTATTTTATTTTTATTACTTCCTTCGTTTTTTCTTATCTCCCGCTTGAGCCCTTTGATCCCAAAAAGTTCGTAGTTTACAGTTCCTGCAAATCCTATAGGATCCTCTTTTAGGATTTCTAAATCCCCCCTCGTTTTCTACGAGATAAAAGTATATAAAATCTGTAACTCGGTTCTTTTTTAGAAGGAAAAATGGAAAATTTGCAGAACTTCTCATAAACCTGTGCTTTCACCTGCAAGGGCATATTCACGTTTCGATTTAATTAGCTTCATTGACATAGAAATGTGGGCCAGAGTTGGTTAAGTTAAATCAGCCCTGTGTTAAAACCCTCTGCGGTCAAGTCGATTCCGACTCACAGCGACAGAGTAGAACTGGCCCGTAGGGTTTTCTAAGCTGTGATCTTTACAGAAGCGGACTACCACATCTTTCTCCCGCAGGTGCGGGTTCGAACCGCCGACGTTTCTGTTGGCAGCCAAGGGCATTAACTACTGTGCCACCTGTCTCAGAGTGCCTACTGCAGACAATAGTACTGTTCTAATTCTACTTTTCTTCAGTTTGTCCTGTGTTGTTTCCCTTGCTCAGCGTGACCAACACCTTCTTCCCAAGCCCACCTATCAAGTCTGACTCTCATTATCTGAGGAAATAGAATATATTTCTAATCTTACTTTATTTTCTGAATTAAAATCTCTGCGTCAGTTACTTTGCATCCTTTTCAAGTTGCTAATTTAGTTTTCCTTGGAGTAATGGTTTGCCTTAAACCTCTGTCTTGATTTGGTGTCTGTGGTCTAGGGGTCAGTGTCTTTCTGTTCTTTCTCATTCCCACCTCTGAAATTATATGCAAAGTTTTGTTTGAGTACATCCCTCCCTCACCCCCATAAGGTCCATTCTTTTAATAAAATTCTCAAAGGGGTTATAGGTTAATGGTTAATAGTTAAAAACCATTTACTCCTTAGACAGTGAAGTTAGTTGAGGCTTGTGAAAAGATTTTTTTGTGAAGCTGTTGTTTTTCCAAACTGTAAATGACTTGTTTTGGGACCTAGGAGAGTAGAATGCAGGGATTCTAGCTATATAGTGCAATCTCTGACTACCTCTAAGTAGTTTCTAAGTTCCTTCCTAGACCTAGAGAAGGAAGTAAGACGGCCTCCTTATTTAATTCCTGATTTGTGGTTTTGAGGTTTCTTGTTAGGGTGGTTAAGAGCTTGGCTGCTAACCAGAAGGTCAGCAGTTCGAATCCATAAGCAGCTCCTTGGAAACCCTGTGGGGCAGTTCTGTTGTGTCCTATAGAGTGGTTAAGAGTCAGAATCAACGGGTTTTTTTACAGATTTGTTTGTGGCCAGTGATCTGGAGATTCAGTAAGTTTATAAATTGATGTGTTTGTGGTTATTTTATACATACTGCATATCATCAGCATACTAGATGTGGTTCAGAGTAAAAAGTTTAAATTCTGTTTGTACTTTGCTTTCATTTTTGTACTTTTCACTTGAGGCATATGTCTTAGGCTTCAGCTTTGCTAGGAAGGACAAATAGGGTGTTTCAGTAGCTGGTCCCTAAGCCAATGGTATATTGCAGCTTATCTTGACATCCCCTTTCCCTCCATTTTGTATTCGGTATTTTAATGATTGTTTCCATCTTGTGAATAATTTAATATCCTTCCAAATTAAAGTTTGGAGTGCATGTTTGAATTTACTGATTTGGTTATGAAGTGTTGATTGAGAGTCTGAAATTCTCAATGTTTGACTCTTGTTTTTCATGGAATGTTAGAACTTGAAGAGACCTATATACCTCATCATAATCTGTGTACGGTAACCAGTTCTTTCTGCCTACAAAAATGAAATAATTTTCCCTCTGTCTAGCATCCTCACTTGGGGAGCAACGAATATCACTTTATAAAAAATACCTTATACTGCCTTCCGGCCGTTTCTTCTGTCCCTGCTGTCACCTGAGGTAAAGAATGGCATTGAAACAGATTTCCAGCAACAAATGCTTTGGGGGCTTGCAGAAAGTGTTTGAACATGACAGTGTTGAACTAAAGTGCAAAATGAAATTTGCTATCTATTTACCCCCAAAGGCAGAAACTGCAAAATGTCCCACACTCTATTGGCTGTCTGGCTTAACTTGCACAGAACAAAATTTTATATCAAAATCTGGTTATCATCAAGCAGCCTCGTACATGGCCTTGTCGTCGTTGCTGCTGATACCAGCCCTCCTGGCTGCAATATTAAAGGAGAAGATGACAGCTGGGACTTTGGCACTGGAGCTGGGTTTTATGTGGATGCCACTGAAGAGCCTTGGAAAACCAACTACAGAATGTACTCTTATGTAACATGAGAGCTTCCTCAACTCATAAATGCCAGTTTTCCAGTGGACCCCCAAAGAATGTCTATTTTCGGCCATTCCATGGGAGGTCATGGAGCGCTGACTTGTGCTTTGAAGAATCCTGGAAAATACAAATCAGTTTCAGCATTTGCTCCAGTTTGCAACCAGGTGCTCTGTAACTGGGGCAGAAAAGCCTTTAGTGGATATCTGGGATCGGATCAAAGTGAATGGAAGGCTTATGATGCTACCCATCTTGTGAAGTCCTATTCAGGTTCTCAGCTGGACATACTGATTGATCAAGGAAAAGATGATGAATTCCTTTCAGATGGACAGTTACTTCCTGATAACCTCATAGCTGCCTCTGCAGAAAAGAAAATGCCTGTTGTTTTTAGATTGCAGGAGGGTTATGATCATAGCTACTACTTCATTGCAACCTTTATTGCTGATCACATCAGACATCATGCAGAATACCTGAATGCGTGAAAAACTTCAGCTACTACAGTCTCTTCAGAATTATAAAAGTTTTAATAAACTGACTTGCAGAAAAAAAGATCTCAAAACACTGGACTTCATAATGCTGAGAGGGCTTCATGCTGTAACTGAATCACCGGAATAAATACAGGCAGTCCTCGGGTTACCAGGTTAGAACGTCTGACTTACAGACAGCTCGTACAACCATAAAGCCTATTATATTAAAATTTGAGTTTAATGCGATGGTTCGTGATAACAAACGCACACATTACTTTGTGTTGCTGGTGAAAACATTGCTCAGCTTAGAAGTAGTTAAGTGTTTTGTATGTATAGAAAGGCAAAATATATACGGTATACTAAGACAAACATTTGACTAACTGATGCTAAATAAGAATCGTATGTACCTGTTCAGACTTACCTACAAATTTGACTTAAAGACAAGCTTAGATCTCGTTCATAACCCAGAGACTGCCTTACATAAAATCTTTTGATTTAAAATATTATTTTATCAGGATTCACGTGGGAAATCTTTAATACTTTACAGCTTTTTTTAGGACATTTGGAAATCCTTGTTACATTGACCTCAGATCATAGAAAATGAGTGTAGTCCCATAGTAACGCTGGACCAGAGGACTTAACAGTAGTTTAGCCCAAACCCCTTACCTGTCTAGACATTAAGCCTCTGAGGGCAAGGACTGTCTTGGCCTTGTTCATTGTTAGAGCTCTGGTGTCTAGCAAAGTGTATGGCCTCTAACAGGGATTCAGTAACTGTTTGTTAGCTATTTAATAAAGAATTGGGCTCAGAAAAGTTAAGAGAATTCTCCATTATCACACATGTAATTTGTGGAACAGCTAAGATTAGAAGCCAGATTTCTTCAGCCCAGGCCGTTGATCTTTCTTATCCATTGAGCCAAGGAGATCTGTAAACCTTAGTTTTGGGTGTGTTAAGCCTCTGGAAAGGAGCCCAGGTAGCACAGACAATTAAGGGCTTGGCTGCTAACCAAAAAGGTGGCAGTTTGAACTGCTTTTGTAAAGATTAGACTCACTGCTGTCAAGTCAGTTCCGACGCCTAATGACCCCATGTGACAGAGTAGAATTTCTCAATAGGCTTCCAAGGCTGTAATCTTTATGAGAGCAGACTACTGCATCTTTCTCCTGCAGAGTGGCTGGTGGGTTCAAACTGCCAACCTTTCTGTTAGCAGCTGAGCACTTAACCACTGCACCACCAGGGCTCCTATAGATAGTACTAAAAAATATAAAAATTAATAGTAAAAAAAATATTTTAATATGAGAATCAAGAATTGAGTCCTGTAATAACCTACATAGACAGCATTCACACGAAATGTTTCTAGTCTAGTTTTGTGCATGCTAATAAGGATCATTTAATTCATGAATATTTTGCATGTTGTTAATAATACCTTTGTAAAGAAGGATAGTCGTGTTACCTAAGATTGTATCACTCAGGTTTCAGTCAGAGAAACAGAACTGGTAGGAGAAATATAGAGAGATGTATTTGGCTTATGCAATTGTGGGGACTGGCTAAGCAAGTTCAGAATTTATAGGGCAGGCAGGCTGGAAACCACAGGTACAGGCTGAAACTGTTGTCGCCACACAGTCGGAAGGAAAAGATCACAAACTGGATGGAACTCCATGGGCATGGGCCAAAGCTCTTGTCCACAAGCAGAACTTTTTTCTCTTAGGGAAGCCTCAGCCCTGCTTTTAAGACCTGACTGATTACATAAGGAGTCCCTGGGTGGCACAAATGTTTAAGCACTTGACTACTAACCAAGAGATTGGAGGTTTGAGTCCACCCAGAGGCACCTTGGAAGAAAGGCCTGGCAGTCTACTTCCAAGAGATCATAACCATTGAAAACCTTATGGAACACAGTTCTAGTCTGACACGCATAGGGTTGCCAGGAGTCAGAATCAACTTGATGGCAACCGGGTTTTGGTTTTTGACTGATTAAATGATGCCTACCCAGATTATCCAGGATAATCACATCTGCATAATCTCTTCCTAGTGACACCTAGATTAGTGTTTGAATAACAGGACTCTGGTTTACCAAGTTAGTACATCAAAAAGCCATCATAAGTGTAAGAAAATAGTTGCTTTGCCTTCCTCCATTGTAAATGTAAAATAAACATTTAATGATTAATTGCTGACATACAAAACACATAGCCAATAATGGTTGTAATAAAGACAGAGGCCTTCAGTACAACACAGAAGTCACCACTAAAGGTAGATAGGAAGCCCATGAACCTGAGCTTGCTTTTTCATGTGCTGCAAATGTTGGTCAGGCGAGAGTGATTCTTACATGTGCCTGAATGTAAGATGAGTTCCTCCTCCCCCACCCCCCCCAAAAAAAAATCCCTTGTAGTCTCATATTGTAAGGAACCATCTTAACAACTTTATATGGAACAACCTAAAACTGACCCCAGTGCTAGTTTTGGATGCTCCTAGAAGTCACTTGATAGAATTGGTTATAAAAGGAGGCAAAGAAATTTGACAGATTACCTCCGTTATGTCAGACATTGTAAAAAAAAAAAGTAAAAAATCACTTTAAGAAACAGCATAATATAGTAAAGCCAGCACTAAGAGTAAAAAGGCAAGCTACAAAGTGAGTAGAGATATTTGCAGTGCATACATCTGACAAAGAGCTTGTATCTGGGATATATGAAGTACAAATTAAGACAAGTCAACAGAAAAATGGGCAAAAAACTTGAATGGACGTTTCACAAAATAGGGTGTATAAATAACCCTGTAAACGCATGAAAATGTGCCTAACCTCACAAGTTTAGGGAAATGCAAATAAAAACTACCATGAAAGGCCACTGCACATCCACCTGAATGACTAGAACTAAATCAGCAGACAATACCAAGTGTTGGCAAGGCTGCGTGGTAACCTGAACTATCATACTGCTGACAGGAGGGTAAACAGGCAGTGTTTGCTAAGGCTGAACCCCCACCCAACAATTTCACTCTAAGGTATACCCAACAGAAGCAAGTGCAAATGTTCAAAAAGCCTGTACGAGAATGTTCATAGCAGTGTTATTCATAATAGCCAAAATCTAAAAACAACCCAATGGCCATCTACAGTAGAATGGGTAAATAAATTTGTACAGTAGAATATTCTACATTAAGGAGAATGAACATAATTACAACTAGATAGCAACATGGATGAATCTTCAAACAATCCTGAGTGGAAGAATCCAGATACTAAAAGTATATACTCTGAATCATTTTGTACTATTTTATATAAGGTTCCAAACCAAGCAAAACTCATCCATGGCATTAAAAGTCAGGGTGGTGTTATCCATAGCAAGCAGGACTGGCCCAAGAGAGAAGTAATTGAAGGGTCTCTGGGGTAGTGGTGATTGGAGGAGGGCATGAGAGGGATTCTGGGATACTGATGATGCTCTTATCTTCACCTGGATGCTGGTTACATGAGTATGTTCTCTTTGAAAATTCAGCAGATTGTACCTGTAAGATTTATGCACTTTTCATATGTGTTAAGCTTCAATAACATTTATGTTAAAATGCATTAAATAATTATGCTGTGCTGATCATTAATACACTCCTGCATAAAGAAGAAAAAAGTCCTAATGTTATACAACAGATACTTACTTGGGGTGATAAAACTTTCAGTGACCATATTATCCATAGATTCAGATAATGTTTTATTTTAGAAGTGGACATGGTTGTGATGCTTCAAGAAGTGGCTCTAGATGTCACAGATTTTGAACATTCAAGTGAAGAGTTTAAATAAAATTATTTTATGAAGACTTAAAAAAAAATACATCATACTAAACTAGTCTCCTTCTACGGTAATAAATTCAAAAGATGGTTATATGTGACTCCATAACAGCAATTAACATTTGTTTACTTACCATGTGCCAGGCCTTATGCTAAGTTACATATCTCGTTTAATCCTCACAGCAATGATATAAGGTGGCTAACGCCCGCAGTTTTATAGATGAAGACAACTAAAACTAAATGATTAACTGAAGCTGAAGTGAGATGCTCAGAAATACGTAGGTGGAGCCAGAACTTAAACCTAAGTTTTCTGACTCCAGGCTATGAGCTCTTAACTACTATTCTAGACTGCTTCTACCATACTTCCATTGCATCCTTTTTTGAATGATGCTCACCTGATTTTCTATAAGATGTTAAGAAAAGGAAGTCTTCTCTTTTAGTAACGAATAGCTGGTTTGAGTATCATACCGAAAAGTATGTTAAAAAGGAATGAAGTTGGAGAAGGCCTATGGAGTGGTATTTGATAGTGTTTTGCCATGGGATGGATATGTGTCTTTCTGTCTGTTTGACTCTTTCTCTGTGTTTGTATGTGTCTGCTTATTATATGGGAGCCCGGGTGGCACAGTGGTTAAGAGCTCAGCTGCTAACCAAAAGGTCAGCAGTTTCAAATCTATCAGCCTCTCCTTGGAAACCCTATGGGGTAGTTCTCTTCTGTCCTACAAGGTAACTACGAGTTGGAATTGACTCAACGGCAGCGGGTTTGGGTTTTTTTTTTTAATTTATTATATGAGGAATGGAAATGGAAAAGTAAGGGTTATAGATAATAAACTTGGCCTTCTAAAAGTCTACAGGTATAAATAAATTTTAGAGTGAAAAATTGGGGATAGAGGAAGGCGTTAATTCCTTTACCCCTTTTCATTTCCTTCTTTCCCCGTTTTGTCATTCTCCTTCCCTCCATTTCTTCTCAGCTTTTGTCTTAGGATGAACATAGGCAGGTGTTGCTTAGCCCTGTTAGCAGTTGATTCCTGAAAAAAGAATATAAGATTTCTTTATGAGGTAATTAGCCTTTTCCTTAACAAACATACTTATTTAAGTGAATACTGTTCTTCAAAAGTAGGTAATCCGCTTTGGAATTCACTTCTGGAACTACTTATAATTCAGATTAAGACATATAACAGTCAAGAGTTCTTGCCTGATTTTATCACCTCTCTTTAGTTATACACTTGGACTCTGAATGACTTTGGTTATTTGGAAAAAATTGTATCTTTTCTCAAGAGAGAAAGACTTGCCACCTAAAAGAATTCTTAGAATATCTTTGAATCTGAAAGCGGTCATAAAACTGGAAATTGTTCAAGTTTTGTGAAAATATGGCAGTATCTTTAGAATAATCTCACCTAAGGTACTTAAATTTTTTAAAATAATATTTTATTGTGTTTTAGGTAAAAGTTTACACAGCTAATTAGGCTCCCCTTTAACAATTTTTATTTTTTTAAATATTTTTTAATGTACTTTAGATGAAGGTTTACAAAGCAAACTAGTTTCTCATTCAATAATTAATACACATACTGTTTTGTGACATTGGTTACCAGTCTCACAGCATGTCAACACTCTTCCCCTTCTCGATATTAGATTCCATATTGTCAGCTTTCCTGTCCTCTCCTGCCTTTTCATCCTTGCCCCTGGGCTGGTGTGCCCATTTAGTCTTGTTTTGTTTTATGAGGCTGTCTAATCTTTGGCTGAAGGGTGAACCTCAGGAGTGATTTCAGTACTGAGCTCAAAGGGTGTCTGAGGGCAATACTGTCGCGGTTTCTCCAGTCTCTTGTTAGACCAGTAAGTCTGGTCTTTTTTTTTTTTTTTTTTATTTGAGTTAGAATTTTTCCTGCATTTTTCGCCAGCTCTGTCCAGGGCCCTCTATTGTGATCCTTGTCAGAGCAGTTGGTGGTGGTAGCCCGGCGCCATGTAGTTGTGCTGGACTCATTCTGGTGGAGGCTATGGTACTTGTGGTCCACTAGTCCTTTGGACTAATCTTTCCCTTGTTTCTTTGGTTTTCTTCATTCTTTAACAGTTTTTAAAATTGTTCAGTACCATTGGTTACAGTTTTTACAATGTTTCATCATTCTCATTATTTCCATTCTGTTTGTTGTGTTTCCATTGATCTAGATTCTCTTCCCCTTCTTGTCTTCTCATCTTTGCTTTTGGGTAAAAATTGACCATTTGGTCTCATATAGTTAATTGTTTAAAGGCAGCACATTATTCATGGGTGATATTGTTTATTTTATAAGCCAGTCTATTATTTGGCTTAAAGGTGACCTGCAGAAATAGCTTCAATTCCAAGTTCAAAGGGTATCTTAGGGTGCTAGTCTCAGGGGTTCCTCTAGTCTCCTTCAGTCTAGTAGGTCTGGCCTTTTTTTTTTTTTTTTTAAGGAATTTGAGTTTTGTTCTACATATTTCACTCATTCTATCCAAGACTTTCTATTGTGTCCTTGCTCAGAATGGTTGGTAGTGGCAGCCGGGCACCATCTACTTCTGGTCTCAGGTTAGAAGAGTTTGTGGTTCATGTGGGCTAGTTTCTTCCTTGAGCCTTTGATTTTCTTCATTATCTTTTGCTCTCTGTGAATAGAGACCAATAGTTGTATCTTAGATGACTGCTTGCAAGCTTTTAAGACCCCAGATGCTACTCACCAGACTAGGATGTAGAATATCATCTTTATGAACTCTGTTATGCCAGTTGACTAAGTTGTCCCCTGAGACTGTGGTCCCAAGCCTCTTGACCCAGTTGTTCAGATATGTCTAGGAAGCCTCTGTAACTGTACCCCCATGTGGTTTGTTACATATGTGGATATATATGCAGCATACACAATTATGTATATACTTATGCCTACAGATACATCTATACATGCATGTGCACTTATTCATAAATGTCTTCCTATACGCATATATGCATCCATATCTACCTCTGCAACTGCACACGTATTTTTTGGTTGTTTTACTGTTGTTACAAAATTGTATATGTTATAGTATTTACCAAAATTGTCCCTTTATCTTGTGTTGTTCTTAGTGTTTTTATTTACCTTGGTCAAGTTGTACTGACTCCAGTCATATTTGGTATTGCCTTTCCCATCACCAAAAGTAACAAGTGTCTACTGTCTAGAAGGTGATCCTCCCTCATTCTCCCTCCCATCCCTGGTAACCATCAAAGAACTTTGCTTTCTGTGTGGATATCTATTCTTGACTTTTTATAATTGTGTGACCATACAATATTTGTCTTTTTTTGATTGACTTATTTTATTTAGCATAGTGTCCTCTAGATTCATCCATGTTATAAGATATTTTGTGGACTCCTCATTATTCTTTATAGTTGTGTAGTATTCCATTGTATGTCTGTGACACAATTTGTTTATTCATCTGTTGATGGGCACTTAGGTTGTTTTCCGTCGTTTTGCTATTGTGAATAATGCTGCAGTGAACATACTGTGCATATATCTATTCATGTCACTGCTCTTATGTCTCTAGGATATATACCTAGAAGTAGGATTGCTGGATCATAAGGTATTTCTATTTTTAGCTTTTTGAAGGAAGTACCATACTGTTTTCTCTAGTGATTGTACCATTTTACAGTCCCACCAGCAATGTATAAGAGTTCCAATCCGCCACAATCTCTTCAGCATTTGTTTTCTCTTTCTTTGAATTGCCATTTTTTGCAGGGGTGAGATGGTATCTCATTGTAGTTTTGATTTGCATCTCTCTGATGGCAAACAGTCTCAAGCATCTTTTTATGTATTTGTTGGCTGCCTGAATGTCTTCTTTGGTGAAGTGCCTGTTCATGTCCTTTACCCATTTTTTGACTGGATTGTTTGTCTTCTTCTTGTTGAGTTGTTGAAGTTTCCTATATATTTTAGAGATGAGACCCTTATCATATATGTTGTTGCCAAAGATTTTTCCGCAGTCTGTAGGTTCTCTTTTTTACTCTCTTGGTAAAGTCTTTTTTTTTTTTTTTTTTTAATTGTACTTCAGGTGAAGGCTTACAGAACAAATAGTTTCTCATGAAACAGTAGTACACATACTGTTTTATGACATTGGTTAACAAACAACCCCACAACATGTCAACCCTCTAACTTCTCAACCTTTTTTTTTTTTTTTTTTTTTGGTGAAAATACACATAGCCAAAGATACACCATTTCAAAAATTTCTACATGCACAGTTCTGTGACGTTGACTACGCTCTTCCAATTGTGCTGTTATTCTCACTTAAGATGAAGGCTTACAGGACAAAATAGTTTCTCATTTAACAGTTACTACAAATGTTGCCCTATGACAATGGTTAACAACCTCACAACACATCAACACTATCCTTACTCAACCTTGGGTTCCCTATCACCAGCTTCCTTGTCCCCTTCTGCCTTCTGGCCCTTGTCACTGGACTACTGTACCTCGTTAGTCTCATTTGGTTTTACGGGGCTGTCCACTCCCAGGCTGAACGGTGAACCTCGGAGATAGCTTCATCTTGGTAAAGTCTTTCGATGAGCATATTTAATTTTTAGGAGGTCCTGGTTATCTAATTTATCTTCTGCCATTTGTCCAATTTTAATTTTGTTTGATAGGCTATTTATGCCAAAGATTAGGTCCCCTAATTTTTTTTGTTGTTGTTCCCCTCCCCTGCTAGGTAAAGATCCTTATGTTTACTATTTGTTTATTTCCTGTACTGATTAAAAACTGATGTGCATTCTGTGGGGCATCTCTTTATAGGATTAATAAAAATATGGACCTTAAGCTTCAAAACCCATGGGATTGCCATGTCTCTGAATTATTAAAAAAAGAAAAAACTTTCTCAGAAAAAATATAGAAATGTTATAAATTCTAAAAAATTTATAGATTTGTCTTTATTTACACTATTTGAATTTCCCCACTGAAGTTAATTTCGGTAGAGATTGCAGTGTATAGAAGGGATAAAAAAAATCTACTTTTTATCAAAATACTTTAAGCTAGAGAACTAGTTAGCATCCCAAGGGGGTTTTTATGTAACTTGTCAATCATGAAGAAAATTGGAAATTAAGTGTTGAGTATGGTTTCATACAATTTGTTTTTGTAAACTTCCATCAAATAATTTTATACTTAATTAAAGCTTTCATTGACTAACATCTGTTCTTACTTTAATAGGCTCCTGAGCAAATGCAGTTTGTTTCAGAAGTATGCTGAAATTACTTTTAGTGGAATTTGATCCCAGATTTCTTTTTATTATTATTATTTTTCATTGTACTTTAGATGAAGGTTTACAGAGCAAAGTAGCTTCTCATGAAACAATTAATACACATTTTGTTTTGTGACGTTGGTTGCCAACCTCATGGCATGTCAGTACTCTCCCCCTTCTCGACCTTAGGTTCCCCATTACCAGCTTTCCTGTCCCCTCCTGCCTTCTTATCCTTCCCGCTGGACTGGTGTGCCCATTTAGTCTCGTTTCCAGATTTCTTTTGTAAGGTGACATTTTTATAAATAACAATGCCCCTTTTATCCTATTTTTGTCCATAATTTTAATGAATAATTTAAAATAAACATATTGGAATTGAACTTTTTTCCCCCCGGGAATACCTTTATTGCTCATTATATTTTTCTCTGTTACAACGTGGACTCTTTGAAAGCAGGGATTAAGTCATATTTATCTCTTTATCCCCAGCTACTAGCCTAATATGGACTATATTAGAGCTCATGCAATTATGTGATGGAAGAGTGATGGAAGAGTGATGGAAGAGTTTTTAAGATGATCTAATCATCAGACTCTTTCATTTTGATATAAAGAAATGCTCCAAGAGGTTCAGTGGCCCAAGATCACAAAGCTCATCAGCGTCAGAAACATGATTAGAACTAGTTCTCTTTTTTGGATTTTGTAAAACTCAGTGTATTTTTATTTATTTATTCAAATTTGAAAACTTTTTTTAAATTGTACTTTAGGTGAAGGTTTACAGAGCAAATTAGTTTCTCATTAGACAGTTAATACACATATTGTTTTGTGACATTGGTTGCCAACCCCATGATGTGTCAGCGTTCTCCCTTTCTTGACCTTGGGTTCCCCATTTCCTTTCGTCCAGCTTTCCTGTCCCTTTCTGCCTCTTGTCCTTGCCCCTGAGCTGTTGTGCCCATTTAATCTTGTATACATGGTTGAGCTATGTGTATTATTGTTTGTTTTATGGGCCTGTCTAATCTTTGGCTGAAAAGTGAACCTCAGGAGTGACTTCAGTACCGAGCTGTAAGGGTGTCTGGGGGCCATACTCTCAGGGTTTCTCCAGTTTCTGTCAGACCAGTAAGTCTGGCCTTTTTTTTGTGAGTTAGAATTTTGTTCTGCATTTTTCTCTAGCTCTGTCCAGGACCATCTGTTGTGATCCCTGTCAGAGCAGTCTGTGGTGGTAGCTGGGCACCATCTAGTTGCGCTGGACTCAGTCTGGTGAAGGCTGTGGTACTTGTGATCCATTAATCCTTTGGACTAATCTTTCCCTTGTGTCTTTGGTTTTCTTCATTCTCCCTTGCTTCAGACGAGGTGGGACCAGTGGAGTATTTTAAATGTCCTCTCACAAGCTTTTAAGACCCCAAACGCTACTCACCAAAGTAGAATGTAGAACATTGTCTTTATAAAGTATGTTATGCCAGTTGAGCTAGATGTGCCCTGTGACCGTAGTCCCCAGCCCTCAGCCAAGTAATTTGGCCCCTCAGGGAGTTTGGATGTGTCTATGAAGCTTCTATGACTTTGCCTTCGTCAAGTTTTGCTGACTTCCCCAGTATTGTGTACTGTCTTACCCTTCATCAAAATTACCACTTACCTATTCTCTAGTTAGTGTTTTTCCATCCCCACCCCTCCCCTCTCTTGTAAACATCAAAGATTGTTTCTTTTTGTGTGTAAACCTTTTCATGAGTTTTTATAATAGTGGTCTCATACAGTATTTGTCCTTTTGTGATTGGCTTATTTTACTCAGCATAATGCCCTCCAGATTCATCTATGTTGTGAGATGTTTTGCAGATTCATCACTGTGCTTTATCGTTGCGTAGTATTCCTTTGTGTCTATGTACCATAGTTTGTTTATCCATTCATGTGTTGGTGGGCACTTAGGTTGTTTCCATCTTTTTGCTATAGTGAATAATACTACAGTGAACATGGGTGTGCATGTATCTATTCATGTGATGGCTCTTATTTCTCTAGGATATGTTCCTAGGAGTAGGATTAGGTTCTCTAGTTTTGACCCCATGTTATATTCCAGGAACTTTATCGTTTTATCTTTAACATTTAGGTCTTTGATCCATTTTGAATTAGTTTTTGTGCATGATGTGAGGTATGGATTCTGGTTCATTTTTCTACATATGGATATCCAGTTTGGCTAGCAGCATTTGTTAAAGAGACTGTTTGTTCCCCACTGAGTGGGAAACAAAGATTAGCTGTTGATGGGTGGATTTACTTCTGGGTTCTCAATTCTATTCCATTGGTCTATGTGTCTGTCTTTGAACTAGTACCAGGCTGTTCTGATTACTGTGGCTTTATAATAAGTTTTGAGATTGGGAAGTGTGAGGCCTCCTACTTTGTTCTTCTTCAATATTGCGTTAGCTATTTGGGGCTCCCTTCCTTTCCATACAAAGTCAGAGATTAGTTTTTCCATTTCATTAAAGAATGCTGTTGGAATTTAGATCGGGATTGTAGTATATTTATAGATTGCTTTTGGTAGTATTGACATTTTCACTATGTTAAGCCTTACAACCCAGGAGCATGGAATATTTTTCCATTTATGTTGGTCTCCTTTGGTTTCTTGCAGTAGTGTTTTATAGTTTTCCTTGAATCAGTCTTTTACACCCCTGGTTAGGTTTATTCCTAGGTATTTTATCCTTTGGGGGCTATTGTAAATGGTATTGATTTCTTGATTTCCTTACCAGAGTCCTCCTTGTTAGTGTAGAGGAGCACAGCTGATTTTTATGTATTGATCTTGTACCCTGCCACTTTGCTGAATTCTTCTGTTAGTTCCAGTAACTTTCTTGGGAAGTCTCTGGGATTTTCTATGTATAGGATCATGTCGTCTGTGAATAAGAATAGTTTTACATCTTCCTTTCCAATTTGGATACCGTTTATTTGCCTTTCTTGCCTTATTGCTCTGGCTAGGACTTCCAGTACAATATTGATTAAGAGTGGTGATAAAGGACATTCTTGTCTCATTCCCATTCTCAGAGGAAATGTTCTCAATCTTTCTCTGTTGAGAATAATGTTGACTGTTGGTTTTGCATGTATGCCCTTAATTATTTGAGGAATTTCTCTTCTATTCCTGTTTTGTTGAGAGTTTTTATCAGGAAAGGGTGTTAGATTTTATCGAATGCCTTTTCTGCGTTGATTGAGATGATCACGTGATTATTTTCCTTTGTTTTGTCTGATTCTTTTTCTTTATTTGTGTGGTGGATTACATTGATTAATTTTCTAATGTTGAACCGTCCTTGCATCCTTGGTATAAATCCCACTTGATGATTATAAAAATGGCTCGGGGGAGGTATCTGACCTCCTCCAACCCCACAAGGGGGATGGAGAACTAAGATCAGCAGCGCAAGGCTGACTCCCATAGGTGGAGGACAGACAAGCCTCCTTTCTCCACCATATCTACCAATTCTTACACCAACTGTCCCCCCACAGCATTCTCTACTGGGTTTGATAATTCATTGCAATGGCCACACAGAACTCACAGACTATACTCACAATTATGTGGTTTATTAGGGAAGTAACAGTTACAATTCAGGCTTGAGAACACTCAAGATACAGTTCTTCCATCAGGATAGCTTCTCCCCAGCTGTGCTCACAGGCATACCTCCCGCTGGCCCTCAGTCTCTGCCCAAAGGCACTCAGTTTTCTCTCTCTGTGGGCTGGGAAGCCCACCGTGCCATCTCCTGCTGCCAGATCTCTGCTGCTGAGGTTTGTTCTGCTGGCTTCTCCTTCCTTGGTGGTGGTGGACTCTCCTCTTCTGTTTGGAATTGGCTCTCTTAAGGCAAAACTGACCAATCCCTTTGGTAGGCCACCATTGCCCTATCACACAATCACCTGGTTAGGAGTTACAAGACCGTGGCTATAAAGGCGACACACAAAAAGTAATTAATCCACCACTATCATGATATATTATTTTTTGATATGCTGTTGAAATCTGTTGGCTAGAAGTTTGTTGAGAATTATGCGTCAATATTTATGAGGGATATTGGTCTGTAATTTTCCTTTTTAGTGTTGTCTTTGCCTGATTTTGGTATCAGGGTTATGCTGGCTTCATAGAATGAATTAGGGAGTATTCCTTCCTCTTCTATGTTCTGGAATAGCATGAGTATAATTGGTGTCAACTCTTCTCTGAATGTTTGAATAAACTTTCAAGTGAAGCCATCTGGGCCGGTTTTTTTTGGTGTTGTTGTCGGAATTGACTTGATGGCAGCAGGTTTGGTTTGGGAGTTTTTTTTTATGATATCTTCAATTTCTTCTTTTGTTATGGACTGTTCAAATTTTCTACCTCAATTTGTGTTAGTTTAGGTAGGTAGTATGTTTCTAGAAATCTGTCCATTTCTTCTAGGCTTTCTAATTTGTTGGAGTACAATTTTTCATCATATTCTCTCATGATCCCTTTTATCTCAGTTTGTTCTGTTGTAATGTCAACCATCTCATTTCTTGTTTTAGTTATTTGCATCTTCTCATTTTTTTCTTTTGTTAATTTGGCCAGTGGTTTGTCAATTTTATTGATCCTCTCAAAGAACCAACTTCTTAGTCTTGTTGATTCTGTTTTTCTGTTTTCTATTTCATTTTTTTCTGCTCTGATCTTTATTGTTTCCTTTCTGCTGGTGACTGTGGACTTCTTTTACTGCTCCTTTTCTATTTATTGTACGGTTAAGCTGTTGATTTTGACCCTTCTTTTTTGATGTGTGCATTTATTGCTATAAATTCTCTGAGTACTGCTTTTGCTGTGTCCCAAAGGTTTTGGTAGGTTGTGTTTTCATTCTCATTTGATTCTAAGACCTTTTCATTTAATTTTTAATTAAAAATTCTTCTCTTCTTCTATTACCTGATAGTTTTTAATTAAGGTGCTACTCAGTTTCCATATATTTAATTTTTTTCCTTATTCTTTGTGTTACTGATTTCTACTTTTATAGTGTTAAGATCAGAGAAAATGCTTTGTATTATTTGTATTGGCTTGCTCTGTGGCCTAAAATATGGTCTGTTCTGGAGAGTAATCCATGTGCATTGGAGAAGAATGTATACTATGCTGCTATTGGGTGGTATGTTCTGTATATGTCTGTGAGGTCGAGTTGGTTATGTTATTTAGATCTTCTGTATCTTTGTTGAGTTTCTTTCAAGTTCTGTCCACCATAAGAAGTGATGTGTTAAAGTCTTTTATTATTATTGTAGAATTGTCCATTTCTTTTTTCAGTTCTGTTAGAGTTTGTTCTATGTATTTTGGAGCTCTGTCATTGAGTGCAGAAATATTTATCATGGTTATGTCTTATTTGTGAATTGATTCTTTAATGTCATTATATAATGCCTTTCTTTGTCTCTTGTAATAGATTTTTGACTTAAAGTCTATTTTATCAGAGGTTATTATTGCCACTTCTGCTCTGTTTTGGTTACTGTTTGCTTGATGTATTTTTTTCCACTGTTTGATTTTTAACCTATTTTTGCCTTTGTGTCTCAGGTGTGTCTCTTGTAAACAACATATTGATGGGTCATATCTTTTTTTATCCATTCTGCCACTCTTTGTCCCTTGCTTGGTGCATTGAAACCATTTACCTTCAGTGTGATTATCGATAGGTATGAATTTACTGCTGCCATTTTGTTATGCTGTTTTGTTTTGTTTTTTTGTGGTGTTAACACTTCCTTTGTTCTGCTTAATTTTCTGTGCTGAGTTCTTTTTTGTATATTTTCTTTCTGTAGCATTTGTTGTTGTTGATTTTGTGTTTACTGAGTCTTTTTGATTTTCTTCCTTATTTTGGTGAGTAGATTTATTAATTTTCTTTGTGATTACTCTGAAATTTACCTTTATCTTAAAGTTTAAAGCAGTTTGTTATATCTGGATATCACCTTGACTTTCTCCTCATATGGAAGTTGTATAACTACATCTTTTATTCTCCCTTTTGTTGTGAAATTGTTGTCTTTGACAGCTTAACTCCTCTGGTTCCTGTAGTCAGTTCTTTAGCTTTATTTTGTTTTTGGGAAGTCTTTATCTGAGTTGGTATCTGGGTGATGCTGTTGTGTGTCATCATCTCAGGTTGTTGTCAGATATTGTTGATTCTCTATCCGAAGGACTCCCTTTAGTATTTTTTATAAGACTTGTCTGGTGTTTATACTCCTTTAGTTTCTTCTTATCTGGGAATGTCTTAGTTTTGCCATCATTTTTAAAAGACAGTTTTGCTGGATATATAATTCTTGTCTGGCAATTCTTTTCCATCATGATTTTGTATATGTTATCCCATTGCTTTCTTGCCTGCATGGTTTCTGACAAATTCACACTTAGTCTGGTGCCCCTTTGTAAGTGATATTTCATTTTTCACAGGCTGCTTTCAGAATTCTTTCTTTGTCTTTGGTTTTGGAAAGTTTGATTATGATACGTCTTGGTGATTTTTTTTTTTTTTTCTGTTTGTTTGGGGTGTCTGTCCTGTATGGGTTTGTTGAGCTTCTTGGATGGTAACCTTCTCATCTTTCAATATATTTGGGAAGTTTTCAGCCAATGTATCTTCAAAAATTCTCTCTGTACTTGTCTTTTCTCCTCTTCTGGAATTCATATTATGCGTAAATTATTCCTCTTGATGATGTCCCACATAACTCTTAAGTTTTCTTCGTTTTTGTTCATTCTTTTTCTGATTGTTCCTCAGACAAATTAGTATCAAGGGATTTATCCTTTATTTTACTGATTCTTCTATTGATTCTGCTTCTTTGTCCTTCCAATGAGTTATCTATTTCTGATATTTTATTGTTAATATTCTGAATTTCTAGTTGTTGGTTTTGTGTGGTTTGTAATTGTCTATTGGGTGTGTCATTTTATTCTTGTATTGTTTTTCTGAATTCTTACAAGATTTTTTCTGTGTTTTCCTTGATCTCTTTGAGGATCCTAAATGTAAGTCTTTTGAATTCCTTCTCAGGTAGTTCTAATTTTGTTTCTTCCTCTGGACAGTTTTTTTTTTTCTCTTTATTTTGCTGACTGTTTAAGCCATCTTATCCTATTTTTTCATATGATTTGTTATTGTCTGATGTCTCCAGGGCGGTAAGGCATTATTTATTTATTGTATGTTTGTTTTGTCCTGATTTTTTGTTTTGTTTTGTTTTGATATATCAGGGTGAGCAAGGCAGGTGTGCTCCTCTGATCGCTCATCTGCTGGCAGGGGATTGCTCACCACCTGTCACCGGGGGGGGGGGGGGGCAGGACGAGTGTGTGTTGCTGTTTACTTGGCATGTGGGCTGGCTGGAGGAGGACTGGGCAGGCACAGGCCACCATCTGTCATTGGTCTAGCAGCACAGGAAGGCATGATGGTGCTCTGTGGGTGGATGGAGTGGTGGGCCGGATGGGTGTGACAGGTGACCAGCAGCACAGGAGTGCTCTCTGCTGCTTGCCAGGTGGGTGGGACAGTGGGTGGGGACGTGTGGTGGGCAACTAGGGGAGCAGGAGCACTCTCTGCTGCTCACTGTGTGGGCAGGGCAGCAGATGGGAGGATGTGGCATGTGACTGGGTGCTCAAGAGCACTTACTTTCCCAAACCTCACACTCCCACCTACTTCTCGTACTTAATTCACAAGGTAGTTATTTGGAATAATATAAAATATATTAGAAAGCTATAAACTTTCTCTAACATGATACCACTAGCCACATGTGGCTGTTTATATTGGTTAAAATTAAAAAATTCAGTTCCTTAGTCATACCTGCCACATTGCTAGTGCTTGGTAGCCACATGTGGCTAGTTGCTACTTTATTGGGTAGCACAGATATGAAATGTTTCCATCATTGCAGAAAGTTCTGTTGGCCAGCCCTGCTAAAACTTTAAAATGTTGTGTGATTGGTGATGTGATTATTACACTGTTGAACTAAGCTTTTAAAAATCTCTGTGTTTCATGTGGTGCCTAGCAGTTTTTATTGTAGCTGATGAAATATTTATTACCATATCTCCTTCAACTTTTTGTTCTGACTAAACCTCGATAGTCATAGCCTAAGTGTGTTTTTCTTGGATATTTGGGGACTTACAGTTAGCCACTTTTCTAAGATGGAATCCCTGGGTGGTTAACGTGCTTCGCTGGTAACTGAAAGGTTGGCAGTTTGAGTCTGCCCAGAGGTGCCTTGGAGGAAAGTTCTGGTGACCTACTTCTGAAAAATCAGCCATTGAAAACCCTATGGAGCACAGTTCTACTCTGACACACATGGGGTCACCGTTGGTTGGAATTGACTTAATGGCAACTGGTTTGGTTTTATTTATTTATTTGTTTTAGATAAAAATGTCAACTTTTCTAAGGGCATGAGTGTTTTCTATCTTCTCTGAGCTCTCTATGTATCTTGCTGCTTAGTTGATATTTTCTCTTGAATAACTTAAAGGTACCTCAAATCCAATATGTCTAAAACTGAACTAATTTTCCTTCTCTCTCTCAAAAAATAAATCATTAAGACATTGGTCCTCTTTCTTTGTTCCTTATTTCCGTGAATGTCATCATTTGTTGTAAAATTCAGAAAACTAGGAGTGAGCCTCAGTACCTCCCTCTTTATTACCTGATACATTCAATGTCTCAACAAGTTTTATTAATTTTACTTTCTAAATGTCTCTTGAGTCTATGCCTTCCTATGTCTGCTACCACCACTTTAGTTTGTTCCTTCATCTTGCCTGAAACTTATATAATAGCCTCCATTCTTGTCCTCCTACTTCTTTTTGGTCCCTCTCTGATCCATTATCCATCCTAAAGGCACAGTGATTTATTTTGAAACTGGTTGTTACTCTCTATTTTCCCCATCCTTTTTTGGTTTCCCATCTGATGCTTAGGCGATAGGATAAAAATTGCTTCTAGAATAAAAATACAACTCCTTAACAATGCTTAACCCTCGTCTTGTACAATTTCTGCTTAACTCTGCACTTCAACCACACTAGCCTTCTTTAGTCCTTTGTACTTGTCTCCTTTCCTGTCATTGCAGGGCCTTTGCACATGCTTTTTTGTGGACTACTCTTTTCCCCCTTTCTTACCTTGTTGGCTCCTAGCCACCCTTCACACCTCACCTGAAGTTTTGCTTCCTTAGTTCCCTAAGGAACTTCCAGATTAGGTCATAACAGCAGACATTTACCATAGTTGCAGTTTACATTTATTTATGTGAGGCATTGGTGGTTCAATGGTAGAAGTCTCCACTACTATGCAGGAGACCCAGATTTGGTTCCCAGCCAGTGCACTCCTTGCAGAGCCACCATCTGTCTGTCATTGGAGGCTTGCGTGTTGCCTTGATGCTGAACATGTTTCAGTGGAGCTTTCAGACTAAGATAAATTAGAAAGAAGAGACTGGCAATCTACTTCTGAAAATCAACCATTGAAAATCCTGTGGATCACAGTGGTCCGATCTGCAACTGATCACGGGGATGGCCCAGGACTGGGCATTGTTTCACCCCATTCCTCATGTGGTCACCATGAGTTGGGGGCTGACTCCATGGCAGCTAACAGAACAGAACAGTGTGATTATTTGATTGTCTTTCTCTTCCACTAACCTCCAAGCTCCATGAAGGCAGGAACCCATCTTTTTTGTACTGTTTTTCTTTTTTGACTCATTATTGAATTCCTAGGACCTAGCTCAGTGCCTGACAGATTGAATTGAATATCCAAGTTGTTTGTATTAAAGATTTCAGTTCCTGGAGTTCTGTAATAAAAGATTTTGAATATGAATGTTTATAGTACTTGAAACAATAGTAATTAAACTGTCACTTTTATGATATTTTTCAAGTGCATGGAAATAAATTATTAATAGCGATACAAAATATATCACAATATTTGTACAGATGAATTTTTTAAAAAAATTTAGAACAGTTCTAGATTTACAGAATTACTGCAGAGATAGTACAGACATGCCCACATACCTCACACCCAGATGACATCTTACATTAGTATGGTACATTTGTCAACATTCACGAACCACTGTGGATACATTATTATTAACTAAAGTCTATATTTGGAGCCCAAAAGATCAGCAGTTTGAATCCACCACCCGCTCCTTGGGAACCCTATAGGGCAGTTCTACTCTGTCCTGTAGGGTCGCTATGAGTTGCAGTCGACTTGATGGCAACAGGTTTGGTTGGTTTTATACTTTATTCAGGTTTCTTCATTTTTTTCCCTTAATGTCCTTTTTCTGTTCCAAGATCCCATCTAGGACACCACATTACATTATTTCTCATGTCTTCTTAGGCTCCTCTTGGTTTTGACAGTTTCTCAGACTCTTCATGTTTTTGGTAACTGTAGCAGTCTTGAGGGTTACTGGTCCAGTATTTTGTAGACTAACTCTCAGGTGGGATCTTTCTGATGTTTAGCTCATAATTAGGCTGGGAAAAAAAACCCTGGTGGTGCGGTAGTTAAGCATTCAGCTGCTATCTCAAAGTTCAGCAGTTTGAATCCACCAGCTGCTCCTTGGAAACCCTATGGTGCAGTTCTCCTCTGTCCTTTAGGGTCGCTATGAGTCGAAATCGACTCGACAGCAATGGGTAATGTGGTTTTGGGAGCAAGACCACAGAGGTAAAGTCCCATTCTCATCACATCAAATCAAGGGCACATACTATCGTTGTGAATTATCACTGTTGATGTTAACCTTAATCACCTGGCTTGAGGTTGTGTTTGTCAGGCTTCTCCACTGTAAAATTACTCTTTTTCCCCTTCCCTTTCCATATTGTATCCTTTGGAAGAAAGTCACTATGTATACCCCACACTTAAGAAATGGGGAGTTCAGCCCCACCTTCTTAAGAATGGAATATGTACATTAATTATTTGGAATTCTTCTGTATGGGAGATTTATCTCTTATCCCCCATTTATTAATCTAGTCAGCCTTTTATTTACCTCAGTATTGACTAGTGGATATTTATTTTATAGTTTGGGTTATAATCCAGTACTACTTATAATCCAGCTTTGGCTATTGGGAGTGCTTTCAGTTGACTCCTGTACTCCTTTAACATATCCCCATCATAGTGGGTTTATTTGTTTTGTTTTTGTTTGTTTTGAACACTTTCTTACTTTCTGACAATAGAAGATGCTCCACGCTCATCTTGTGTATTTCCTGCCTTGGTCCTGAATCAGCTAGTTTTTCGAGGAACCCTGGTTTCTTTTATCAGAGAATAGTATTAGAAACTAAGATCTAGGCACTAGGTATGCTTGTTGCTACTAGGGTGTCATTATTTCTAGGCTTTCTCAACTGACAGAGCAGGGAGTATATGTGTGTATACTAACTTCTGTGTATACACGTCTATAAATATTTTTTGATATAACTGTATTTATATTAAACCTGTTCTTAGATTATTTTGTTGTTAGGTCAGTTCTGACTCACAGTGACCCTGCGTACAGCAGAACGAAACATTGGTCAGTCCCGTGCCGTCCTCACAGTAGTAGGTATGTTTGAACCTTTTGTTGCAGCCACGACATCAATCCATCTCTTTAGGGTCTTCCTTTTTTTCACTGACCCTCTACTTTATCAAGCATGATGTCCTTCTCCTGGGATTGGTCCCTCCTGATAACATGTCTAAAGTAAATAAGATGAAGCGTTGCCATCTTTGCTTCCAAGGAGCATTCTGGCTGTAATTCTTTCAACACAGATTTGTTCGTTCTTCTGGAAGTCCAGAATATATTTGTTATTCCTTGCCAACACCATAATTCAGATGCATCATTTCTGCTTCATTCTTTCTTTTTCATTGTTCAGCTTTTGCATGCATATGAGGCAATTGAAAAGACTATGGCATGGGTCAGGTGCACCTTAGTCGTCAAAGTAGCATCTTTGCTTCTTAAGATTTTAAAGAGGTCTTTTGCAGCAGATTTCCCCAATGCAGTACATCACTTGATTTCTTGACTTGCTTCCATGGGCATTGATCATGGATCCAAGTAAAATGAAATCCTTGACAGCTTCAATATTTTCTCTCTTTAATTATGATGTTGCTTATTGGTCCAGTTGTGAGGATTTTTGTTTTCTTTATAGTGAAATGTAATCCATACTGAAGGCTGTATTTTTTTTTTTAATTGTACTTCAGGTGAAGGCTTACAGAACAAATAGTTTCTCATGAAACAGTAGTATGCATATTGTTTTATGACATTGGTTAACAACCCCACAACATGTCAACCCTCCAACTTCTCAACCTTTTTTTTTTGGTGAAAATACACATAGCCAAAGATACACCATTTCAAAAATTTCTGCATGCACAGTTCAGTGACATCGACTATGCCCTTCCAATTGTGCTGCTATTCTTACTTTAGATGAAGGCTTACAGAACAGAACAGTTTCTCATTTAACAGTACACATGTTGCCCTATGATAATGGTTAACAACCTCACAACACATCAACACTATCCTTACTCAACCTTGGGTTCCCTATCACCAGCTTCCCTGTCGCCCTCTGCCTTCTGGCCCTTGTCCGTGGACTGCTGTGCCTCATTAGTCCCATTTGGTTTTACGGGGCAGTCTGCTCCCAGGCTGAACGGTGAACCTCGGAGATTACTTCACCACTGAGCTAAAAGGGTTTCTGGGGGCAGTACTCTCGGGGTTTCTCCAGTCTCCTTTAGGCCAGTAAATCTGGTCATTTTTTTGTGAGTGAGAATTTTGTTCTACATCCTTCTCCAGCTCTGTCCAGAACCCTCTGTTGTGATCCCAGTCAGAGCAGTCAGTGGTGGTAGCCAGGCACCATCTAGCTGTACTGGACTCAGTCCAGTGGAGGCCTTGATAGCTATGGACCATTAGTCCTTTGGACTGATCTTTTCCTTGTATCCTGTTCTCTTCATTCTCCCTTGCTCCCGAAGGGATGAGACCAGTGGAGTATCTTAGATGTCTGCTCACAGGCTTTTAAGACCCCAGACGCTACTCACCAAGGTAGAGTGTAGAACATTGTCTTTATAAGCTGTGTCATGCCAATTGAGCTAGATGTTCCCCGAGACCATGGTCCCAACAGCCCTCCACCCAGCAATTCAGTCCCTGAGGGAGTTTGGATGTGTCTATGGAGCTTCCATGACCTTTTCTTGTACAAGTTGTGCTGGTTTCCCCTGTATTGTGTACTGTCTCACCCTTCACCCAAGTTACCACTTATTTATCGCCTATTTAGTATCCCCCCCCCCCAGCCCTCCCATCCCTGGTAACCAACAAAGATTGTTACATTTTGTGTGTGAACTTTTTCATGGGTTTTTACAATAGAGGTCTTATACAATGTTTGTCCTTTCATGATTGACTTATTTCACTCAGAATAATGTCCTCCAGTTTCATCCAAGTTATGAGGTGCTTCATAGATTCATCGTTATTCTTTCTCATTGTGTAGTACTCCATTGTGTGTATGTACCATAGTTTGTTTATCCATTCATCTGTTGATGGCCATCTAGGTTGTTTCCATTGTTTTGCTATCGTGAACAATGCTGCCATGAACGTAAGTGTGCATATGTTTATTCCAGTGATGACTCTTATTTCTCTAGGATATATTCCTAGGAGTGGGATTGCTGGATCGAATGGTATGTGTATTCGTAGCTTTCTGAGGAAGCGCCGTATCATTTTCCAAAATGGTTGTATCATTTTGCATTCCCACCAGCAGTGCATAAGTGTTCCGATCTCCCCGCAGCCCCTCCAACATTTGTTATTTCCAGTGTTTTTGATTGGTGCCAGTAATGCCAGGGTGGAGATGGTATCTTACTGTGGTTTTAATTTGCATTTCTCTAATGGTTGGTGATTGCAAGAATTTCCTCGTGTGTGTTGGCCACTTGAATGTTCTCTTTGGTGAAGTGTCTGTTCATTTCCTTTGCCCATTTTTTAATAGGATTATTTGTCTTTTTGTTGTAGAGCTGTTGGATTTTCTTGTAGATTATGGAGATTAGACCTTTGTCTGACTTGTACTGTCCAAATATTTTTTCCCAGTTTGTAGGTTTTCTTTTTACTGTTTTGGTGAAGTCTTTTGAAGAGCACAGGTGTTTGATTTTTAGAAGATCCCATTTATCTAGCTTATCTTTTGGGGTTTGTGCGTTGATGGTCATGGTTTGTATCCTGTTAATGCCATGTATTAAGGCCTATAGTGTTGGTCGTATTTTTTCTTCTATGAACTTTATAGTTTTAGGCTTTATATTCAGGTCTTTGATCCATTTTGAAGTAGTTTTTGTATACGGCGTGAGGTATGGGTCCTGTTTCATTTTTTTGCAGTTGGATATCCATTTTTGCCAGCACCATTTGTTAAAAAGACTGTCTTTTCCCCATTTGATGGACTTTGGGCCCTTGACAAAGATCAGGTGACCGTAGGTGGATGGATTTACATCTGGGTTCTCAATTCTGTTCCATTGGTCAATATATCAGTCGTTGTACCAGTACCAGGCTGTTTTGACTACTATAGCTGTATACTAGGTTCTGAAGTCAGGTAGTGTGAGTCCTCCAACTTTCTTCTTCTTCTTCAGTAGTGCTTTACTTGTTCGGGGTTTCTTCCCTTTCCGTATAAAGGTAATGATTAGTTTTTCCATCTCTTTGAAGAATGTTGTTGGTATTTGGATCGGGATTGGGTTGTATTTGTAAATTGCTTTGGGTAGAATTGTCATTTTCACAATGTTGAGTCTACCTATCCATGAGCATGGTCTGTTTTTCCATTTCTGTAGATCCCTTTGGGTTTCTTGCAGTAGTGTTTTGTAGTTTTGTTTGTATAGGTCTTTTGTATCCCTGGTTAGACTTACTCCTAAGGATTTTATTTGTTTAGGGGCTATTATAAATGGTATTGTTTTCCTGATTGCCTTTTCATCATTCTCTTTATTGGTGTATAGGAATCCAACTGATTTTTGTATGTTTATCCTGTATCCTCCTACTCTGCTGAATCTTTCTATTAGTTCCAGTAGATTTCTCGTGGAGTCTTTAGGGTTTTCCATGTATCGTCTGCAAACAGGGACAGTTTAACTTCTTCATTACCAATTTGGATGCCCTTTATTTCTTTTTCTTGCCTTATTCTTCTAGATAGAACTTCCAGCATAGTGTTAAATAGGAATGGTGATAAAGGGCATCCTTGTTTTGTTCCTGTTTTCAAGGGGAATGTTTTCAGCCTCTCTCCATTAAGAATGATGTTGGCTGTTGGTTTTGCATAGATACCCTTTATTATGTTGAGAAATTTCCCTTTTGTACCCATTTTATTGAGAGTTTTTATCAGGAATGGGTGTTGGACTTTGTCAAATGCCTTTTCTGTGTCAATTGAGATGATCATGTGATTCTTTTCTTTCCTTTTATTTATGTGGTGGATTACGTTGATTAATTTTCTAATGTTGAACTATCCTTGCATACCTGGTATGAATCCTGCTTGGTCGTGGTGTATTATTTTTTTGGTATGATGCTGAATTCTATTGGCTAGAATTTTGTTGAGAATTTTTGCATCTACATTCATGAGAGATATTGGTCTGTAATTTTCTTTTTTTGTGGTGTCTTTGCCTGGTTCTGGTATCAGTGTTATGCTGGCTTCATAGAATGAATTTGCAAGTGTTGCTTCCTTCCTTTTCTATGTTCTGAAATAGCTTGGCTTTTCTGTAAATGTTTTGTAGAATTCTCCAGTGAAGCCATCTGGGCCAGGGCTTTTTTTGGTTGGGAGTTTTTTTATTACCTTTTCAATCTCTTCTCTTGTTATGGGTCTGTTCAGATTTTCAACATCACTTTGTTGTAGTTTGGGTAGGCCGTGTGTTTCTAGAAATTTATCCATTTTCTCTAGGTTTTCAAATTTGTTGGAGTATGGTTTTTCTTAATATTCTGTTATAATCCTTTTTATTTCAGTTGGTTGTGTTATAATGTCCCCCATTTCATTTCTTATTTGGGTTATTTGCATCCTCTCCTGTTTTTCTTTGTCGGTCTGTCCAGTGGTTTGTCGATTTTGCTGATTCTTTCTATTGTTTTTTGTTCTCTATTTCATTTCTCCCCTGATCTTTACTATTTCCTTTCTTCCGGTGGCTGTGGGCTTTTTTTGCTGGTCGTTTCCTATTTGTTTGAGTTCTGTAGTTAATGTTTTGATTTTGTCTCTTCTATTTTGATATGTGCGTCTATTGCTATAAATTGTCCTCTGAGGACTGCCTTTGCTATGTCCCAAAAGTTTTGGTATGATGTGTTTTCATTCTCATTTGATTCTAGAAATTTTTTTATTCCATCTCTGATTTCTTCTATTACCCACTGATGTGTAAGCAGGGTATTATTCAGTTTTGATGTAATATTTTTTTCCCTTGCTCTTTCTGTTGTTAATTTCTACCTTGATGGCATTTGGTCAGAGAAGATACTTTGAATTATCTCAACGTTTTGGATCTTGTTGAAGATTGCTCTGTGGCCTAAGATGTGATGTATTCTGGAGAATGTTCCATGTGCATTGGAAAAGAATGTGTACTTTGCAGCAGTTGGATGGAGTGTTCTATATGTGTCTATGAGGTCAAGTTGGCTGATTGTGCCCTTTAGGTCTTCTGTATCTTTGCTGAGTTTCTTCTTAGTTGTTCTGTCCTTTACTGAGAGTGGTGTGTTAAGTCTCCTACTATTATTGTGGAACTGTTGATTTCTCTTTTCAGTGTTGTTGGAGTTTTTTTTATGTATTTTGGAGCCCTGTCATTGGGTGAGTATATGTTTATTACGGTTATGTCTTCATGATGGATTGTCCCCTTAATCATTATATAGTGTCCTTCTTTGTTTTTATGGTGGATTTTGTTTTAAAGTCTATTTTATCTGAACTTAGTATTGCCACTCCTGCTCTTTTTTGGTAGTTGTTAGCTTGATATATTTTTTTCAACCTCTGACTTTTAATAAATTCACATTTTCATTTCTAATGTGTGTCTTTTGTAGACAGCGTATTGATGGATCCTTTTTTTTTATCCATTCTGTCACTCTCCATCTCTTTATGGGTGCATTGAGTCCATTTACATTCAGTGTAATTAGTGATAGATGTGAGTTTGTTGCTGTCATTTTGTAGTGCTTTTTTTTGTGGTGCTGACGTTTTCTTTGCTCTTCTTACTCTCTTGTGCTGAGTTACTTTTGTTTGTGGATAATTTTTTTTTTTTTTGTAGGTTTTGTTTTTGCTGAGACTTTATGTTTTTCCTCTTTATTTTTATGAGTAGATTTGTTAACTTTCTTTGTGGTTACCATGAATTTTACCCTTATCTTTCTAAGTTTGAAGCAGTCTACAATTACTTGGTATCGCCTTGCCTTCCTCTCGATTAGAAGGTTCTATACCTGTGCCATTTGTTCCCTCTTTTATTGTTTTGATGTTGCTGTCATTTACTGATTAACTGCTCTGATTCCCTGTTGTATTTCTTTTGGGTTTGGATAGTCCTTGAGAGTTCATTTCCTAGATTGGTATCTGGCTGGTACGATCCTGTGTCTTAGATTCTGCCTCTGACACTCTTGCTCTTTTTTGAGTGTTTTTTGCTGGATATATTTTTTCCACCCTTTGAGTTTTAGTTTGTTTGTGTCTTTGAGTCTCAGGTGTTTCTCTATAGGCAGCGTGTAGATGGATCTTTTTTTTTTTATCCTATCTGCCACTCTCTCTTTATTCGTGCATTTAGTCTGTTTACATTCAGCTTAATTATTGATAGGTTAAGTTTAGTGCTGTCATTTTGATGTCTTTTTGTGTGTGGTGTTCACAGTTTCTTGGTTCCACTTAATTTTCTGTGCTGAGTCATTTTTCTTTATGTATTTTCTTTTCATCTTTTTCATTGTTGTTGATTTTGTGTTTTCTGTGTCTTTATATTTTTCTAGTTCTTTATTTTCACTTGTAGGATTGTTGGTTTCCTTTGTGGTTACCTTAATATTTACCCCTATTTTTCTAATTTTACACCAGTCTTATTTTTTTATATCGTCTTGACTTCGTCTTCATATGAAAAATCTATGTCTACATTTTTTTAAGTCCCTCTTGTTTGTTTTAATGTAGTCATCTTTTACATACTGACATCTGTTCCCGTGTTTTGTGTTTTAGCTTTGGTTTATCTTTGTGACTTCCCTATCTTGGTTGATATCTGGTTGCTCTGCCCTGTGTTTTAGTCTTGGGTGGTTGTCTGATGTTACTGATTTTCTAGCCAGAGGACTCCCTTTACTATTTCTTGTAATTTTGGTTTGATTTTTGCAGATTCCCTAAACTTCTGTTTATCTGGAAATGCTCTAATTTCACCATCATATTTGAGAGACAGTTTTGCTGGATATATAATTCTTGGCTCGCAGTTGTTTTCCTTCAAGGCTTTATATATGTCATCCCATTGTCTTCTTGCTGACATGGTTTCTGCTGAGTAGTCTGAGCTTATTCTTATTGACTCTCCTTTGTAGATGACTTTTCATTTATCCCTAGCTGCTCTTAAAATTTTATCTTTATCTTTGGTTTTGGTAAGTTTGATTATAATGTATTTTGGTGACTTTCTTTTGGGATTTGCCTTATGCGGGGTTCAATGAGCATCTTGGATAGATATCTTGTCATCTTTCACGATATTAGGGAATTTTTCTGCCAACAAATCTTCAACTAATCTCTCTGTATTTTCTGTTATCCCCCTCCTCCCCCCGTTTCGGTACTCCAATCATTTGTAAATTATTCCTCTTGATAGAGTCTCACGTAATTCTTAGGATTTCTTCATTTTATTAATCCTTTTATCTAATTTTTCTCAAATAAGTTGGTGTCAAGTGCTTTATCTTCAGTCTCACTAATTCTGATTTCCATTGCCTCAGTTGTACTCCGATGACTTTCTGTTGAGTTGTCTCACTCTGAAGTTCTATTGTTAAGCTTCTGGATTTCTGATTGCTGTCTCTCTATGGATTCTTGCAGCCTGTTAAATTTCTCATTATGCTCTTCTCTAATCTTTTTAATTTTTTCTATTACATGTTCTGCATTTTGATTAATTTCCTTCCTAATTTCTTGAAGAGTTCTGTATATTAATCTTTGTATTCTGCTTCTGGTAATCCCAAGAAATTTTCCTTCTCTGAAAATTTCTAGATTTTTTATTTTGGGAGCTTGCTGAAGCCATCATGGACTGCCTCTTCATGTGATTTGATATTGACTCTTGTCTTCGCGTCATCAATAAGTTATTATGCTTATTTATTTTATGTATGCTCACTGTGTCTTAGCTTCTTGTTTTGTTTTGATACGCCCAGATAGGCTGTTCGTATGAGCTAGTTTGATTATTGGAACATTTGAAGCTCTGATGTCCTGTCACCAGGTGGTTAGATCTGATACTAGGTATGTGAGCTCAGGAGTCCACCCACTCCTCCTTTGTGGGTTGACCTCAGGTGCCCAGGTAGATAGCCACCAAGTTTGTGGTGTAGGCTCTCACTTACAGTCCTAGACAGGCATGGGTGATTGGTGTAGGCACAGGCATCTGGCTGCAGCAGGGGGACACACTGTGAGCAAGGCAGGGGGCTGACGGCCACCCCCAAGCGTCCAGAAGGATGGTGTGTTACTGTTCCCTAAAGCGCATAGGTGTGTGGGTTTTGCAGCTGGACTGTGAGCACCTAATGCTGTTGGCTGTAACGACTGGAGGGCACCTTGTAGTCATGGGCCTCTATTGCATGTGGTTAGGTGGTGTGGGTGGAGCCACCAGTCTTCATGCCCCTGACGTGGGTAGGTGAAGATCCTGCTTAATGGGCAGAGTAGTGTCAAATGTCATGAACCTGCCACTTCACAGCTGAAACAGTTGAAGTTAGAGTTCCGGTGTATACTTTTGTACTGCGGTAATGAGGGTCTGTGCTGTTGAGATGGGCCCACACAAGTCTGTGCATGTGGAAAGGCCCTCAAAGTCCATGGATCCCTTATGTCTGTGTCTAGGGAATGGAGCTGTGCCTACCCTGGGTCCCTGCCTTAGAGGAGCCGGCAGTTTATTTTTTCCTCTGTTTGTTAATTTGTTCACTCTCGAAGGCAGGGAGAATGGCTGCAGGCATTTGACGGATCCTACTTCTGGCCCAGGGGACTCGACAATTGCTGAAGCTGGTCTGGGACCCAGTGCAGAGCAGGGAGCGGGGAGGTAAATGGGAAAGAGGTTTTTCCTTGAGCAGGGTGTTTTTGATCCGTGCGGTAAGCCATATGCAAGTACTTACCTTTCGCCGATGAAGGCTGCTTCTCACTGGTTCTGGGTGGCCATGTAGACTCTCTGGCTCTGGATCCCTCCCGGTACAGAAAACGCGCCTCCCGGGCACCTCTGCTTGCTTGCCTCACTGCTCTCCTACGAGCTGCTCAGTCCTGAAGGGCTCAGGCTCTCACTTGGTCAGGTCTGGCAACTCCTCGCTGGTTCCAAACCGTCTCTCCCTCCTCCTGCCACTCAGTCCAGTTCCTCAACTCTGCCTTAGATATTCAGTGCCCCCAGATTGGCATGTATAATCAAATCACTTGTTTTTTCAGGTCTTTGTTGTAAGAGGGTCCACAGGAAGTGCTTGACTACTCCACCATCTAGGCGCCACCTCTTGAATTTGAGCATTTTTAAAATACATTTATAGGCTGTGTAGAAATCCTTGAAAATTATTTGTTCATGTCTTTTTCTTGTTTTCTATCTGTTTTTCGATTTTTTTCTGTCAGTGCTTGAGAGTTCTTCATATATTAGGGATAGTAGCTCTTTTTCTTTGCATATGTCATGAATAGTTCCCCCTAGTTTTTATTTGTGTTTGACTTTGTGGTGTTTTTTGTCATGAAAAATTATTTTTGTTTGTCAAATTTGTCAGTTTTTTCTTTTACCATCTCTGGATTTTGAGTCATTGTTAGAAAGCCTTTTCTTACACCAAATTTAAAGAGGAATTCACCCATGTTTTCTTCTAGTTCTTTTTTTGGTTTCATTTTTTTATAGCTAGATCCCTAGTACCTTGGGAGAGTATTCTTGTGTATGGTGTGAAACGTGGATCTAATTTCATTTTTTTCCAAATGGCTACCCAGTTTTCCTAGTGCCACTTATTTATTTATTTATTTTATTGTATTTTAGATGAAGCTTTACAGAGCAAACTAGTTTCTCATTAAACAGTATACATTGTTTTGTGACATTGGTTGCCAGCCCCACGACACATCAACACTCTTCCCTTCTCGACGCCATTACCAGCTTTCCTGCCCCTCTCCTGCCTTCTCATCCTTATCCCTGGACTGGTGTGCCCATTTAGTCTCTTTTTCTTTTATGAGCCTGTCTAATCTTTGGCTGAGGGGTGAACCTCAGGAGTGATTTCAGTACTGAGCTAAAAGGGTGTCCAGGAGCCATAGTCTCAGGGTTTTTCCAGTCTCTGTCAGAGCAGTAAGTCTGGTCTTTTTTTTTTTTTTTTTTTTTTTGTGAGTTAGAATTTTGTTGTACATTTTTCTCTAGCTCTGTTTGGGTCCCCCATTGTGATCCCTGTCAGGGTAGTCAGTGGTGGTAGCCGAACACCATGTAGTTGTGCTGGTCTCAGTCTGGTGGATACTGTGGTACTTGTGGACCATTAGTCTTTTGGACTGATCTTTCCCTTGCCTACCACCATTATTAAAAAGTTCATCTGTGCTTTGGTAATTTGGGATAGTACCTTTGTTAATATACCAAAACTTCCTTATATATTTGGGTCTAATTCTAGACTTTTTGTTCTGTTTCATTGGTCTGTTTGTCTGTTCATGCACCAGTACAACACTGTTTTAATTATGGATGCTTTATATTTTTTATGTTTGAGAAGACAGGTGTCCCTCACGGTTTTTTCTTTTTCAGTGTTTTCCTAGCTATTCTTGCATGTTTGTTTTTTTATGTGAACTTTAGTATCAACTTGCCTAATTCTATAAAATAGGTTGTTGGTATTTTTATTGGGATTAGATTTAATTTATAAATTTAACTTAGGGAGAAAAAAAAGAAACCAAACCAGTTGCCATTAAGTTGATTACAACTCATGGCAACCCCATGTGTGTCAGAGTACAACTGTGTGCCATAGGGTTTTTATTGGCTGATTTTTGGAAGTCTATCACCAGACCTTTCTTTTGAAGAGCCTTTAAGTGACTAGATCCTCCAGCTTTCAGTTTGCAGCTGAGCATGTTAACCCTGAGTCCCACTCAGGGACTCCAATTTAGAGAGAACTGACATCTCTGTAATGTCATCCTATCCAAGAATGGGGGATATCTTTCCATTTGCTCAAGTTTTCTTTAGTGTCTTTCAGTCATGTTTAAAGTTTTTCATAAGGTTTTGCACATTGTTTAATTTACTCCTAAGTATTTAATCTTCTTTGTTGGTATTGTAAGTGGAATTTTTCTCTGCCATTATGTCTGCTGTTTATTGTTTATGTATGTGACAGCTATTGATTTTTGTATGTTAATTTTGAACTTCAGTGAATTCTTTTATCTTCGAGTTAGTTTTGTCATTGATTCTTGGGGTTTTTCAGGTATACTATCATAGTATCTGTGATCAGATATAGGTTTACTTTTTCTTTACTTGTCATTCTTCTAATTGCAATTGACTAATACTCTAGTATTATGGAGCCCTCATGGTGTAGTGGTTAAGAGCTTAGCTGCTAACCAGAAGGTTGGCGGTTTGAATCCACCAGCCGCTCCATGGAAACCCTATTGGGCAGTTCTACTCTGTCTTGTAGGGTCTCTAGGAGTTGGAATCACCTTGTTGGCAATGGATTTGATTTTGTTTTAATATCTCTAGTACAGTGTTGAGTAGTAGCGGAGATGGTGGGCATCTTTGTCTTTTTCCTGATCTTAGTGGAAATGCTTCTATTGTTTATTAAATAAAATGCTGGTTGGACTAAAATGTGTATATTTCATATTAAGAAAGGCTTTCTTGATTTTTGTTTAATTGAGTGTTAAATTTTGAATGAGTGTTGAATTTTGTCAAAAAATTTCTCAATGTTTATGGAGAAGATAATGTTTCTCTCTTAGATTTATGAATATGATATTTATAGATTTCCTAGTTGAATCGACTGTGTATTCCTGGAGTAAATCCCACTTAGTCATGGTATATTATTTTGTTAATGTGATGTTGAATTCTTTTTGCAAGCAGTTAGTAAAATTGATCCCTCCATCACACTTAAAGAGTAAAAATTTGTTTCTTTGCGTCACAGTGCCTAACCTACTGTCTTATAATTTTTTATTGGTGTTTCCATCTCCCTGATAAGGTTGGGAGCTCTTAGAACTGGAACTAGATTTTACTCTTCATTTCTCTTAGTGCCTAGCATGGTTTTTCATATGTAGTTGGGATTCTGTAGATGTTTGTTGAATAAGTCAGAAGCAGAAAAAGCTTATTAAACTTTTATTGAAAGAAATTTTAGACCATAAGCAGACATCTGTTTTCAGTATTAAGGGCACTGGCCAGTGAGGTGTGGGAAGTCTGTGTTCTGGTCTGGAACTTTGATTTTATTTAAAAAACAAAACAAAACAAAACAAAAAAAACCCCAAACCCATTGCCCTCAGGTCGATTCCAACTCATAGGGTCCTTACAGGATAGAGTAGAACTGCCCCATAGGGTTTTCAAGGAGCAGCCGGTGGATTCCAACTGTTGACTTTTTGTTAGCAGCCATAGCTCTTAACCACTGCACCACCTGCAAAAACAACACTTTGGTTTCAGGCATCTTTGGATTTCAGGTTTTTCATCTGTTAAATCAGGTGGACACTCTGATCTTTCAAATTCTGTTCCATATCTAAAAGGATTTTATGCAACTTGTTTATAATTTGAAGTATGCATTTTTACATTCTCTGTAAGTACTTTTTGTGAATTTCTTTTTGTTAGAGTTGTTTAACTGCTGTAATCAATAAGTATTTACAATTGTAGATAGTTTTGAAAAAGTAAACTTCGATTACAAATAAGTCGTTTATGTTGTGGAATATTTGTAACAATATTGGTGAGGTGATACATTACTTTTAACTAAATTATTTAATGTATGCGTAACACATTTTACTTTTAGGTATGTCTGACTGCAGCAATGATACTACAACTCTTGATGCATCTAAACCAGCCACAGAAGAAGTCAAGTCTAATTCTGAGGTGATTGGGTGGTATTTGTATAGTTTTTTTAATCAGCCCATCTCAATCAAAGACTTTATAAGTTGACTTATTTCTTCTAAACGTGGCATTCTAAATAAACTCTCACAACACATATACATAGGAAAAGGTGGTGGGGAGAGGAGAGAGTTTTCTTCATAATGGGAATTAAGTTATCATTTGCCTTTGGACATTCTGGAATTTTAGAGGATAGCCTATTTGTCACATAAAAATCAACATAAGAGTTGTGAGTTAGCTTTTTTTTAAATTTAAAACTTATACTTGTTTAAATATGAAATATGACAGTGGCTAGAGGTTTCTGTTGAAGTGATAGTAGTAATATATTCACACTTGAACTCATCCACTCTCATTTGCTTTCTCTACTTTGGGTGCATCAGAATCCAAGTGTAGAGCTTTTAAGAAACTACTGAGTTCTGAACTTCATCTCAGACTCATTGAATCTGAATCTGCAATGAGCGATCTTGGGCCATGTATATGTTTTTCCTTTTTGAATGTTCCAGTATAGACTATGTAAGAACCATTGTTCTGGCTCATTATAGTAAGAAAAAAGATACTAAGTGATTTTATACTGAACTAAAATCAACCCTGATGGTACAGTTGGTTACTAATCATAAAGGTTGGTAGTTTGAATCCACCCAGAGGTGCCTTGGGAGACAAACCTGGAAATCTGCTTCTGAAAGGTCACAACCTTAAAAACTTTATTCTACTCTGCACACATGGGGTTGCCATGAGTTGGAATTGAGTTAATGACAACTAGCAACAACAGCAACAATATTTTGCTAAATGACTAGTAGTATCTGTTTTATATATAGTGCTTAAGGCTTTACAGAGTAGCAGTATCATATTGCCCTATGCTGATCATTAGAATAATTTGATATAATTCAATTAGGTAAGTACAACTATTATTTTTTCTTTTAATTTGGATAAACTTAAGGTTCTGAGAAGTGGTGACTGACTCAGAGGAATTGGTAAAGCAGGATCACAACATGAGGTCTTCTGCCTGCAGTTGTAGTGTTTCTGTACTGATTTGCTTCATCTGTATGTGCCACAGGGAGCCCTGGTGACACAGTGGTTAAGCACTTGGCTGCTAACCGAAAGGTTGGTGGTTTGAACTCACCAGCCGCTCCGCGGGAGAAAGATGTGGCAGTCTGCATGCATAAAGATTACAGCCTTGGAAACCCTACCTTGTCCTGTAGGGTCGCTGAGAGTCAGGGTAGCTAAGAGTCAGAGTCGACTTGGCGGCAGTGGGGTTTTTGTTTGTGGCACGGTGCTAGTTGCAGTGCTTCTTCAGTTAAGCCAAAACGTTTTGAGTCTATGTGACAGGCTTTAATGTAGGATTTAGAGCTAGATAACTTACTTTTAGTCTAAAAGTCAAAGGTGAGTTCTGGTGGGCAAAATGTATAGTATCTGTGGAGGATTCAGGATCGTTTGTGATTTAAAATTACCTGGTTGTTTCCCATTTGACAAAGCAGTATTGTAGTTACATTTAGTCCTTGGAAACTAGGGAGTTAAGCATATTGTATTTATCTTAGCTTATGGATATGATTTATTATGATTAGATTTCTGAATCTCTGCTGTTGAGAGGTGATCAGAGGAAGTATGATACATGCAATCTATAGGAGCCTTGGTGGCACAGTGGTTAAAGCACTCGGCTGCGAACCGAAAGGTCAGTGACACACCAGCCACCCCACAAGAGAAAGATGTGGCAGTCTGCTTCCGCAAAAGATTTACAGCCTTGGAAACCCTATGGAGCAGTTGTACTCTGTCCTACAGGGTTGCTATGAGTCGGAATCAACTTAACTGCATTGGGTTTGGTTTTTCAGGTTTATAGGAAAGATTGGCAGCTCAGTAATAGTGGGACTCATAGTAGTAAATGAATACATTGTTTGTGACTTGCCACTGTGAGTTTCTTCTGTGTGAATGTCAGGCTAATAGATGCTAAACTAGAAACTGTAGAGAGTCTGGTTGATGATAATCTGAAGGAAATTACTGTCAAGAAACTGATTATTCAAATTTGTCTGTAAATTAACATTAAGATTCATATTAGTAATTCCCTGTGTTTTCAACCTTACTCAAATGTGCAGCTTCCACAGGGAATATTGTAACTAAAAAACAAAACAGGTGTATGAGTATAACCTAAATTTATGTTCAATTAGAAAGCATTTTATGAGTTTACAGTTAACCACAGTAAGACCTAGAAGTAATCTGTGACTTTAAAATTTTCCATTTATTAGTATTCTACTAATTTAAACCTGCCTTTTCAAAATCCATGATGAAAAATTTCATGGATTGGATTCGCTTATAAAAATTCTTCTAGTAGGTGGTATATGCTAATTATTTTTGAAATGGAAAAAAATAGCCTGAAGAAGAAAATAAAATCCTCCTTCAAATGTTATCAGTGGCTATTCTTTGGGAGGTGTCATTTTTTTTATAAGCACATAATATGGGTTACACGTTTATAGGGCTGAGATAATATTACATTTTATATTCAGGTGCTTCTAGTTCATATATTTATGAACATTTTCTAATTAAAAATAATTTTATAATATTTAGTTATTAAGTTAATTCTAATTTATTTAAAAGCTCCCTGGTGGTTATACATTGAGACTGTTTATCATTTTTATTAATATCCTGTGATGAACATCTTTACGTTTTTTATCTTTATATATTTTTAATATTTATATGTATATTTAATTTTCTGATTGTTTATTTAAATTGATTGCTAGAAATGGAATTATTGAGTCAAATAATTAAATATATTTTAAGATTCTTGATTTATATCTCCAAATTGCTTTCCAAATTGGTTATCCCAATTTATGCTACCACCAGTAATATATTCAAGTATACTAGAATCCTAATTAGATGTTTTCTTTAAAAAAACAAAATTGATGGGAGGAAAACAAAATCTCAGTTTGCTTTTTTTTTAAATATTGAGGTTAAGCACTATTTGTATGTCTTTGTAAATCAAATATTTGTGATCTTGGTTAATCTTAGTGTTTTTCACATAATATGTATTATAGATATCGACTGTTAAGTAGATGTTCTATTCTGCACACTTTTCATCAGTTCAGATTAATCCTAGCAGGGCTTGGCACATCACTGGTGGTCAGTATGATGAATGAATGAGTTTGCATCACACAACAACAACAGCACTGTAAGTTATATATGGATATTTGTTTCTTAGGAGTAGGATATTGTGACTTGAATGATGGTTTTCATTTTCTTAAAAACAAAACAACACTCACCCCCCCATTACACTCCAATATTTTGGACTAAGCCAAAAATATTATCTAGTTGAACAAGAAAGAAGTTAAAGTTCAATTATTTTGTAAGGTGAATTCTCTTGCTCATGATCACTCAGCTAGTTAATGCAGAACCCAGCCTTATTTCCTAACTCTCAGTCAAACTATTAAAATGTTTATTTCTTCACTGATTGTCTTAGGCTGGGTCTTCTAGAGAAGCAAAACAAGTGAAGCATGTATATACGCATACATGTATATATATGTTCGTATACATGTATATGCACATGTATATACATATATATGTATGTACAGAAAGAGATTTATCTCAAGGAAATGGTTCATGCAGTTGTAGAACGTAGCAAGTCCCAAGTGTGTCGGTCAGGCGTCAGGCTGGAGGCTTCCCCTGACTTACATAGCTGCAAGGGCTAATGAACCCAAGATAAGCAGGTCAGATAGCAGGCCACTAGTTCATGGGCTGTGAAGGCTGACAAATCCAAGATTGGCAGATAAGATGACAGACTACTGACTCACAGGCTGTGGGTCTGATGAATCACATGATTGGAAGGTAAGATGGCAGGCCACTGGCTGAAGTCCCAAGAACCATAGGTCAGATGAGGATGAGCTGGATGCAGATTTTGCCTGAATGTCCGTATATATCTTGGATACAGGCCACACCTTGAGGAATCTCTCCTTACAACTTATTGGCTGATCACATCAGATCACATCATGGAGGATGACTCTATCATTACATAACTGCTATATTACTTCATTAAATAACTGCCAAACTGCACAGTTACATAACTGCCAAACCACTGAGAATCATGGCCCACCCAAGGTGACACACAACCTTAAACATCATAGTTCACCCCTTGTCAACATGGCAGCTGTACCCATTTCTTTAAACCGTACGCCATCTCTAAAAAAAGATAATTGCGAAGTCATACTTGTGCCTAACATGATACAACTAACGTACAACCAAAAATGCCCTAGGCTCATTTACATCTTGTATTTTCTAAGTGAAGAAAACAAAAACTATTTCATGCACACACACAAGGAAGAAATACTTGTAACAATTACAGTCCTTGTTTCTGCATCTGGGCATGTGGTCAGAACTGGGATTTAGAACTACCTTCTTGCACTGTCCATTCCATATTCCCTTTACCCTCAGGAAGCACCTCAGCTGGTCATGCTTCTTTGCCTGGTGGGGTGACCCAAACCTTCATTCCTGAATGTCTGGGCTATTAGTAGTCGTGTTGGAATTGGGTTACTGTAGTTTTCCATTGACTTTAATCACAGGACATGGTAGTACCAATAGATGCTCAAAGGGATCTCCTGTATTCCAGACATACTCTTCTTTATCTCCATAATGTAATATTGATCCAATTTCCCATTGGTAATCAGGATCACCTACACCAGCCAATATTGTAATTCCCTTCTTTGCCTGTTGATCCAGAGGCCTAAGGAGCCAAAAGTGGCCAGGTGGCATTCTTAACTTCCAGTTCAGTGGAATCTGTGTTGTGTCTCTTGGTGGCAGCATTCCTCCCTTTGGAACTAAGACCTTTAGACCTGCAGAACACAGGGTTGCAGGGACAAGAGGCAAAACAATTTTTGACTGGGTTACTAAGGGTAATAGTGAGTGGTGACATTCACATCTTCCCACCCCCACCCCCCCACCTTGCTTCCTGGAACTGTAAATCCTGGCTGTGAGAGAAACAGCACCATACAGTGGATGATGGTTTCAGGCATATACAGCTTCCTAGAGAACATTGTCCCAACCATGCAAGGTATTGCCACCTAGCTGATGTCATAATTGTGTCTTTAAAAGGCCATTCCATTGTTCTGTCAAGCCAGCTCCTTCAGGATGATGGGGAGCATGGTAAGACCAGTGAATTCCATGAACATAGGCCCGTTGCTGTACTTCATTTGCTATAAGTGAGTCCCTTGATCTGAGGTGATGCTGTGTGTGTTACCATCACAGTTGATAAGATGTTCTGTGAGTCCATGGATAATAGTTTTGGCAGAAGCATTGCTTTCAGGGAAGGCAAATTCATATCCAGAGAAAGTGTCCCAATAAGAAGGAAACCCTGCCCTTTCCATGACAGAAGTGGTCCAGTGTAATCAGTCTGCCACCAGGTTGCTGGCTGATTGCCTCAAGGAATGATGATATATCAGGGACTCAGTGTTGATCTCTGCTGCTGGCAGATTGGGTATTCAGCAGTGGCTGTAGCCAAGTCGGCCTTGGTAAGTAGAAGTCCATGCACAACCTCTATCCCTGCCACCATGGCCACTTTGTTCATGAGCTGACTGGGCAATGATGGGAGTGACTGGGGAAAGAGGATGACTGGTTTCAACAGAAAGTGTCATCCTATCCACTTGATTGTTAAAATCCTCCTCTGCTGAGGTCACCCTTTGGTGAGCATTCACATGAGACACATATCTCCACTTCTTTGGCTTGTTCAGAGAGGTCTGTCCACAAATCTCTTCCCCATACCCCCTTGTCTCCAATTTTCCAATCGTGTTTCTTCCAAGTCCCCGACCATCCAGCCAAACCATTGGCCACAGCCCATGAATCAGTATACAGTCGCACATCTGGCCATTTCTCCCTCGAAGAGAAGTGAACAATCAGGTGCACGCCTCAGAGTTCTGCCCATTGGGAGAATTTCCCTTCACCACTGTCCTTCAGGGAGGTTCCAGAAAGGGGCTGCAGTACTGCTATTACCACTTTCAAGTGGTGCCTGCATATCGCACAGGCACGGGTTTTCTCTCCCTCAGTCAGCTAATCATAAGGAACTCCCCATGAGACCATAGGTACAGACTGAGGGAAGATAATGTGTCGGGAGTGGAGGCCATGGGCATTTGGGCCACTTCTTCACGTAACTTACTTATGCCTTCAGGTCCAGCTCTCTCCGGATTCCATATATACCATTTCCATTTAATGATGGAGTGCTGCTGTACATTTCCAACTCTATGGCTCTGTGGGTCAGACAATAGTCAGTTCATGATGGGCAGCTAAGGCTGCATGGTGGCCCATGGTTAAGTTTTCAGTCTCTACTAAGGCCCAGTAACAAGCCAAAAGCTGTTTCTCAAAAGAAGAGTAGTTATCTGTAGAGGATAGCAGGGCTGTGCTCCAAAATCTTAAAGGTCTGTGCTGTGATTCACTAATAGGGCCCTGCCAAAGACACCAAGCAGCATCTGTCTGCCACAGACATTTCAGTCATTGGATCAACCAGATTATATAGCCCAAGTGGCAGAGTGACTTGCATGGCTTCCTGAACCTGTTGCAGAGCCTTCTCTTTTTTCTGGGTTCAGCTTAAAACTAGCAGCTTTTCAAGTCACTTGATAAATAGGCTGGAGTGGCACACCCACATGAGGGATATGTTGCCTCCAAAATCCAAAGAGGCCCACCAGGCTTTGTAGCTCCTTTTTAGTTGTAGGAGGGACCAGATGTAACAACTTATCCTTCATTTAGAAGGAATATCTCGATATGCCCCACACTACAGGACCCCCTAGAAATTTCACTGAGGTGCGAAGTGCCTGAATTTTTATGCAATTAATTTTGCACCCTCTAGCACACATTTTACCAATAAGTCCAGAGTCATGGACACTTCTTCCTTACTAGGTCAAATCAACATAATGTCATCAGTGTAATGGACCAGTGTGACGTTTTGTGGAAGGGAAAGGCAATCAAGTTCCCTGCACACTAAATTATGATACAGGGTTGAAGAGCTGATACACCGCTGAGGTAGGACAATGAAGGTGTATTGCTGGCCTTGCCAGCTGAAGGCAAACTGCTTCTGGTGTTCCTTTGAAACCTGAATTGAGAAAAAGGTATTGGCCAGATCAATAGCTGTATACCAGGTACCATGGGATGTGTTAATTTGATCAAGCAATGAAACCACATCTGGAACAGCAGCTGCAGTTGGAGTCACCACCTGGTTAAGTTTATGATAATCCACTGTCATTCTCCAAAATCCATCTGCTTTTTGCAAGGCCAAATAGGTAAGTTGAATGGGGATGTGGTGGGAATCACCGTCCCTGCATCCTTTAAATCCTTCATGGTGGCAGTAGTCTCTGCAATCTCTCCAGGAATGCACTTTTGCTTTTGGTTTGCTGTTTTCCTATGTAGGGGTAGTTCTAGTGGCTTCCTCATGGCTTTTCCTACCTTAATAGCCCTTACTCAGTTTGTCAGAGATCCACTGTAGGGTTTCTGCCAGTTTCTGAGTATATCTATTCTAATTATGCATCTGGAATCAGGGAAATCACTACAGGATGGGTTTGAGGACCCACTGGACCCACTATGAGGTGAACCTGAGCTAAGACTCTATTAATAACCTGACCGCCATACACCCCCCACTCCAGCTGTTGGCCACCATGACGTTTTGGGTCTCCTGGAATTAGTGTCAGTTCAGAGCTGGTGTCCAGTATTCCCTGACAAGTCTGATCATTTTCTTTTCCCCAGTGAACAGTCACTCTCATATAAAGCCACAGATCCCTTTGGAGAAGGCTGGGAGAAAGATTAACAGTATAAATTTTTGGCAGTATATTGGGATTCTTCCTCAAGGGGATGCAACCTCCCCTTCATTCAAGGGATTGTGGGTCTGTAAACTCACTCAATCCTGGGAACTGATTGAGAGGCCATGACTCTATTTTGGTGATTTGAGCTGGACTGCTGTTCGCTTGATCTAGAATTCTTCCACTTGTACAGATCAAGTAAATATTCAGTAGATTTTTCATCTCTTTCACTCCTAAGGACAACAAGACTATGTAGCCAACGCCATTAGTCCAGTGAGTCAGGCTATTCTGATTACTGCTTTGACTCCACTGTCCATTGCAGTAACCATGCCCACCTTTTTCTGTTGAGTGCTGACACTTAGCCCCTACCACCATAGGGTCCAATTAGCCCCATTGTAATTAGGTGTCTTACTTCAGTTAGGGCAGTTCCCACTGTCAAATCTGACTTACATAAAATAGCAATCACAGCAGTCTTCAGGGATGCTGGGGCTCCCTTCACAAATTCATTCCTCACGGTTGTGGTAAAAGGTGTGTCCTCTGGGCACTCCATGTGTGGGTCTGTGGGTGTAACCTGATAAATCCACTCTAGCATGCCAATTTCCCTAAGGCTTTGGATACTTTCTTCTGTGGTATACCAAGGCAGGTCTGGTACTTCAGCCTGATTTATTGTAAACCAAAAAACCAAATCCATTGCTGTCGAGTCGGTTCCAACTCATAACAACCCTATAGGATGGAGTAGAACTACCCCGTAGGGTTTCCAAGGAGCACCTGATGGATTTGAACTGCTGACCTTTTGGTTAGCAGCTATAGCTCTTAACCACCATGCCACCAGGGTAGGCCACTGTATAATCCATGCCCCTGCAAACCAACCAAATAAACTATTAGATCCTTTCCTAACCTCTTGAGCTGAAACATCGAATGAAGAATCTGTTCTTAGTGGGCCCGTATCAATAAACTCAGACTGACCCAACTTTATGTTCCTTGCACCATTATCCCACACTCTTAATAGCCATTGCTGTACATATTCCCCAGGCTTCTTTTTGTACATGTTAGAAAAGTCAAGCAGTTTTTTTTTGGAGTGTAGCATACCTCCTCCTGGGTTACACTTAGTATTTCACTTTTTGGGACCCCCTGGGACTTAAGTCTAGTTATAGGTCTAGAAGCCAAAATGGGTGGTGGGTGTTGGTCCTGGAAACATTCAGCGATGTCTTATAAAGCATCTACCTCAGGCAATACCCCAGGCACCATCCCAGGTGATATCTTAGTCAAGACTCTTCAGGCACAGCTTGGTTAGTCTTATCAGATGGGGATGGAAGGGATAATGATTTTACTGGGAAGGGTGGCTTAACAGACAAAGATGGCATAATCTCTTTAGATGGGAATAAGAGGGATGGTTTTGTTGGCAGGAGTGATTCAATGGAAATTTAGGGGCTCAGTGTCCCCAGCTTCCTAATTATCTGTCCATGTCCCCATCCCAAGTTTCAGAATCCTTAATCTTTCCAATCAATGCCCTCACTTTAACTTCAGACGCCATTTGAGGTTGAGAATTCAGTTCACATTGTAAGTTACTCTTCCAATAAGACTCTGGGTTTGGTTTTTGGCAATATCAGCTCTGTTACTGTAAGAAATAAGGCTTTCTTTCAGGGCACAAGTGGCAACTTTGAGGTCTTTTATGTGGCACTTGAGCCGTGACTCTGAAGCCCTGAGCTCATCTCTTTCTTTTGCCACTTTGTCTATCGAAGGTAGGACCAGCCAACCAGCTTTCCTGTACTTCTCATTCTGACAAAATTGTAGAAAAGTATCAAACATTCAATCACCCAGAACCTCACCCTTCACCAGTACTTGATCTATTGGTGGTGATATTTTGCATATTGATCTTGCCACCTCATGACATGGATTAGCAGTACCCTTTTTATTACTGGAGGCAGTCAGCAGTGCCTTTGACTAGTCAGACTTGAGAACCAGTTCAGAAAACTCATCCTTACGATTTTGTTTCTCTAGAATTGTTCTTGGCACTGAATGTCTTAGGCTAAGTTCTCTAGAGAAGCAAAACAAGTGAAGTGTGTATACATACATACATGTATGTATATCATACGTATGTATATGTACATATGTATATGTATGTATGTATATGTGTGTGTATGGGTGTGTGTGTGTGTGTATATGTATGTATATATATATGTATGGAAACCCTGGTGGTGTAGTGGTTAAGTGCTACAGCTGCTAACAAAAAGGTTGGCAATTGAAATCCACCAGACACTCCTTGGAAACTCTATGGGACAGTTCTACTCTGTCCTTTGGGGTCACTATCAGTTGGAATTGAGTCGACAGCAATGGGTTATTTTTATATATATACACACACATATATGTGTATGTATGTATATATATATATATGTATATATGAGCCCTGGTGGTGCAGTGGTTAAGTGCTCAGGCTACTAACCAAAAGGTTGGCAGTTTGAACCCACCAGGCGCTCCTTAGAAACCCTATGGGACAGTTCTACTCTGTCCTATGGGGTCGCTATGAGTCAGAATTGACTTGATGGTACACAACAACAACATATATATATATACACACACACATACAGAGAGAGAGAGATTTATCTAAAGGAAATGGTTTATGCAGTTGTTGTGGCTTCAGGTCCCAAGTCTGTGGGTCGGGTGTCAGGCTGGAGGCTTCCCTTGACTCATGTAGCTGCAGGGGCTGATGAATCCAAGATTGGCAGATCAGACAGCAGGCTGCTGGTTCGTGGACTGTGGATGCTGACGAATCCAAGATCGGCAGGTAAGACAGCAGGCTGCCAGCTCACCAGCTGCAGAGGCCGTTGAATCCCAAGATCAGCAGGTAAGACGGCAGACTGCTGGCTCACAGGCTGTGTAGGCCAACAAATCCCAAGAGCAGCAGACAATACAGTAGGCTGCTGGGTCACAGGCTGTTGATGAATCCAAAGATTGGCAGGCACCTGGGTCAAGTCCCAAGAACCAGAGGTCAGGTTATGATGAGCTGGGTGCAGGATCCAGAGCAAGCAAGTGAGATTTGCCTGACTGTCCATATATGTGTTGAATGCAGACCACACGCCTGGAGAAACTCCCCTTACAACTGATTGGCTGATCACGTCATGGAGAATGACTGCATCATTGCATAACTGCCAGACCACTGAGAATCATGCCCCAGCCAAGTTGACCAACAACCCTAACCATCACAGTGACCACAAGTACATTCCTTTTGTGACTTAACACTGTTTCTTCTGTGTGAATGTCACTCTGATCGGTGCTGAACTGGAAGCTATAGAGAGTTGAGTCTGCATGGTGATGATCTGAAGAAAATTACTGCCAAGTAACTGATTATTCAGATTTCTTCCTTGTTCTACATTTTTAATGACATCAGTTTGTGTTTTTTACCTTTTGAATTAAAAAAAAAAGGAAAACATGATTTTTTTTGCTTTGTAGGTAGTCTAGTCTTTATTACAGCAGATACAGGTGGACTTTGTTCTTTGTATTTTTAATATTCACACTTTATACCTTGAAATGTGTTTAAACAGATACTTCTTCATCTTTAGGAGAAATAATAGGCACCATTCACTGAGAGCCTGTTATGTGCCAGGCATTGTACTAAGAGTTTTGCATATATTATTTCGTTTATTGCTACAATAACTCTGTTGGCGTTGGGTTTTTTTTTCTTCTATTTTACATATTAGGCAACTGAGACCTGGAAGGGTTAACATAACTAGTAAGGAGTAGAGCTGTGATTTTTAACCCAGGTGAAAGTGGAAAAGATGAGTGAATTTAAGTAACTAAATAGAAAAAAATTATTAAAGGTAGAAGCAAGAAAATTGGAAAACCAAGCAACTGAGGTGTATTTTTAACAACAAAGAAAGAAAAGTAGTTATGTGAGGTATTTATTAGTATATGCTAAGATTATAGCCTAAATTCTTCCTTTCCATCTGCCCTTCAAGATATTAACACTAATATGTATTCCATATCAGAGAAAAATATATACATATATTTTTGTTCTTTTGTGTAAGTAACTCAGAGGTCTAAAAAATAGGTCATATTCTGTCTGCAAGGTGCATGTTGATTAATAGAGGATATTTTGTATAAGTAAAATACAATGTAGAATAATAATGCCTTAAGAATCTTACACATAAAGAACTCTCAGTTCATTGGAGTCTGAGCAGGAATATCAGTGAAGGTGGCATTTAAACTGGGTCTTACAGCATGACAGAATATGAGCATATGATGATAGCAATTGCTTGAGCAAAGTCATAGAGAAAGGAAATGGAGAAACATGTACAGGAAGAATGAGTAAGCTTGACTTAATAAAGTGTCTGAAGAAGCATAAGTTGGTGGAAAGAAGGATACTTCAGGTCATGGAAGGATTTTGAATGTTAGGCTAAGGAGTTGGCTTTTTTATTTTGCAGACAGACTGAGTAGGGAGACATATGTTGAACATACACATAAGTTATTTTATAATACGATGTTTAAGGTAGTGATTAGTGCTATAAAGCCTGGTAAGGTCCTTCTGAGGAGATGATATTTGAGCAGAAACCTGAATGAAATGAGGGAGGGAGTCATGTGAATGACTGAAAATCTGTGAAGTCATCTGAAAACCTAGGAGTAAGAACCTTCCAGGAAGTAGAAACAGCAAGGTCAAAAGTAAGATTCATGTGTTTGAGAAACAGTGAAGTGGCTGGAGCTGAGTGAGTGTCAGTGAGGAAAGAGTGGATGGAAATAGAGAGGTAGCCAGCAGCTAAGAATGGCCCGACATAGAAATGAGCATGACAAACAGAAGATGAAAAAGTTTGGGGATTGTATACCAATGTTCATTGTAGTGGTTTTCACGATAGCCAAAATGTAGAAGCAACCGAAATGCCCATAAACAGATGAATGGCTAAACAAAATGTGCCATATACATACAATTGAATATTATGCAGAAACCCTGGTGGCGTAGTGTTTAAGAGCTATGGCTGCTAACTGAAAGGTTGGCAGTTCGAATACACCAGGTGCTCCTTGGAAGCCCTATAGGGCAGTTCTACTCTGTCCTATAGGGTCGCTATGAGTCGGAGTCAACTCGATGGCAATGGGTTTGGTTGTTTTTGGTTAAAGGGAAATGAAGTTCTGTTGCATACCACAACGTAAATGAACCTAGAAAACATTATGCTGAGTGAAATAAGTCAGTCATAAAAGGACAAATACTGTATGATCTCACTTATAATGAAATAAGGAAATGTATAGAAGCCAAAGATTATTAATTGTTACCAGGGATGGGAGAGAAGGGGCAAGAAGAGTTTTTGTTTGGTGTGTACGGTGGTGGAATATTTTGGAAAAGGATAGTGATAATGGTGGCACAATGAGAAAATTATAAACATTGCCATTGAATTGTAAATGTAGAAGTTGTATTGGTAGATGTTTTGGTATGTATATTTTCACCACAATAATAGTAAGTTTGGGGAAGATTTGAAATGCTAGTATTCAGATAGCAAGTGGATGAAAATATAAGACAAATTGATGGCTGATACTAATAGATTAAGGCATTTATTAAGAAAAATTTATAACAGTTGCAAAAAAGATAATATAGTAAGTGAATTCACATATATCCACCATCCAGATTCAACAAATTATGTCAATTTTGCCACATTTGCTTCATCCATCTTTTTATAAGTTTTGACAGTCACCTACCTATAAAGACATGAACTTGCCAAGATAGGTAGACTAAAAAAAAACAAATCTACAAACATTAACATTTATAACCATATTTCAACTTTCTTAATTGTGGTCTGTTTTAAAAAACGATAATTAGGGTACCTGTAGTGATAAAGTTAGGAGGAGTAGCTGTGCTGGTAGATCTTCATGATGACAGAACTACTCCAGTATTTGTTCTATTGGTCTTGTACTGAAATCAGTGTGCTATAATGATAATATCTTTATATGGTGTTTTTTAGTTTTCTAAGCAGTTTTTTCACATTTGATTCTCAGAATAGCTGTATATAGGTGAAGTTAATAATCTCATTTTATATATGAGGAAATTGGAACTTAGGAAAGTAAAGTGACTTCTATAAAGTCATAATAAGGAATAGAACTGGTCCATAAATCAATGTCTCCTGATACCTGGGTTAGTTTTCCTGCCACTTCACTTTTGAACTGTGATGAATTAACACTTTCTAAAGCAGTGATAAAACTAAAAAGCAGTGATGCACAGCTCACTCATTCACAGCTATCACCTTTCTGCCAGTGGACGCTTACGTATTGCTGTGATGCCGAAGAATCTGCACCCAATCATGGGGATGGCACAGGACCCGGCAGTGTTCCGTTCCGTTGTGAATGAGATTGCCATGAGTCAGGAGCTGATTCCATGGCAGCTAACAACAAGGCAGTGGTGGTTCAGTGGTAACATTCTCGCCTTCCATATGGGAGATGAGGGTTTGATTCCCAGCCAATGCACCACCAATGCTCAGCCACCACCCTTCTGTCTTTGGAGGCTGTTGTGTTGGCTGTGATGCTAAAAAGGTTTCATCAGAGCTTTCCAGACTAAGATGGACTAGGAAGAAAGGTCTGGTGATCTACTTCTGAAAATCAGCCAATGAAAACCTTATGGGTCACTACGATTCTGATCCACAACTGATCATGGGATGACTCAGGACCAGGCAGCTTTTCATTCCGTTGTGCATAGGGTCGCCATGAGTTGGGGGCCACTCAGCAGTAGCTAACAACAATTAACAACACTAGCTATGTTAACCATTTTTAAAAGGTCATATGTTTACTAATACAGAAGGCAGTTTCAAAGACTATTTGTATGAGTTTAATAGAATTGCTTTCTGCTTTTGTAGGCAAACAAAAATCTAAATAATTTCATTTGACACAGAAAACATTTGTGCTTTTTGATATTTGAACAAAATATATGTCTGTTGACATGCATAATTAGTCCACTAAACACTGCGACTTTCATTGTCTGAAGTCATAACTAGAACAGAGTTGAATATTTATGACTGTCTTTTCTTTTTACATACTGTTTAATTTATTTACTGCTCTTTTGCCTAGAATTGGCTGAAATTAAGAATTTAGTACTTTAAATTAGAAGAAAATATAATACTTGATAACAACAAAATACTTACTAAATATATGTGGCCAGTGAGCTGAGTATTCGAAATTTTTCACAGTACTTTTTAATGAATTTTCAAAGAACTTTTTTTTTTTTACAGTAGACTGAAGAAACAACTGGAAAAATGTTAAGCCTATTGTTATACCATTTATTTTTGCTTGATCAGTGGTAAACTGGATTAAAAACATTGTTAAATGTGTGTTTTTAGAAGATACTATGCCTTACATAGTTCCACAGGTTTAATAGTAAGACATGTTCTTTACATTCCTTATAGAAAGTTTCTACCTTGTTTATAAGCATTTAGAAATTAAGTTTTTCCATAAATAATGTAACATAGTGATAATAGCAAGAAACTTGTTTCCATGTCTCTTTTTTGCATTATTAAGATAGTTTCTAGACTTTGGATAAGCCTGTGTTAATAATACATCTTTTGTTTTCCATAGGATCTTCACCTACATAAATGGTGAACTGTCAAATATAAAGCTTTTGTTAAGTACAAGGTTTTGCAAAACATAAATAGTGCTAGAAAAAATTGCATGAGCTGTTTTCTTTTAGTCCTAGGTCTTGAGCAGCTACAGAAAAGGCTCTAGACTAGGAATTGAATTTTCAGGGAGGAGAGTTACGGTGAATTTTGAGGGTGAAGATGAAGTTAATGGGCATTTGGTTGTCTAATTAGCCAGTATGGAGAGAATGAGGGTAGAGTATGGTATGAGAAGCAGCTGGAGAGGTGCGTAGGGGTCAGACTGTAAACAGTTTTATGAGCCATGTTACAGCTATTGTAGTGCCTAGAAGGTTTGCTGGGGTGATAGATAGTGTAAGTATGTGGCCCATCAAAGGAGGGTGTAGGGGAGTTATTCTCCCCCAATGCAGTTGGTCTCATGCTTTGAAATGGGTTACATCTGTGACATTAAAGTCAATAAACATTAACACTGATGAGGCCTGCTAGTGTAAAAGGCAATTTATAGCATCAGGCTATTTACAGTTTCTCAACCATACACTATTGACATTTTTGGATGGAACTTTGTGAGGAACTGTTCTGTGCATTGTAGGACATGTAGTAGCATCCCTGGCTTCTTTCAGGATACCAATAGCACATCACCCCCAGCTGTAACAACCAAAAATGTCTCCAGACATTGTTAAATGTTCCCTGAAGGGCAACATTGCCTCTGATGGAGAACCACTGGGCAATCAGGGTCAATGATAGCACATGTATTTTTTTCTGGCAGTTGATGCCATTTTCAATAACAGGCTTACTATCCTGGAGCCCCTGATTCCCAGGTATCATAGTTTTATTCTGCATCTGTCCACTGCTATGAGTAGGAGGTTTCTGGATGAAGCCGTCTCTATAGAGTTCAAGTACTGGCAGAAGACAGCAATAATGATATAATTGGAGTCTGATGTTTCAGTCTTGAATTGTTGAAAGGGAAGGTCAGAGTAAATTAAGATACTGAAGTAAGTGCTACTCTTTAATTCTGCATCATGATATAGAAATAGAATGGAAGAAACAACAGTGTAAGTTGTCAGCATCAAGAAAGCAACAAGTTTGATCGATACAGATGCCTGAATGTGTGTGTGTGGGTGTATGTGTGTGTGTGTATTTGTATATATATATCTTGGTTGGCATGGTCCATTGATGTATTTCAGGCAGCTCTTAGGAAGGCAGTGTAATGTAGTGGTTAAAAATGTGGACTCTGAAGCTAGACTGCCAGATTTTTTTTTTTTTTTAATTTATTTTTAATATTTTATTGTACTTCAGGTGAAGGCTTACAGAACAAATGGTTTCTCATGTAACAGTAGTACACATGCTGTTTTATGACTTTGGTTAACAACCCCACAACATTTTAACCCTCTGAGTTCTCAGCTTTTTTTTTTTTCTTTTTTCTTTTTTGGTGAAAATACACATAGCCAAAGATACACCATTTCAAAACTTTTTATGTACACATTTAAGTGACATTGACTATGCTCTTCCAATTGTGCTGCCATTCTCACCCAAGATGAAGGCTTACAGGACAAAATAGCCTCCCATTTAACAGTTACTACAAATGTTGCCCTATAACAATGGTTAACAATCTCACAACACATCAACAAGTATCCTTACTCAACTTGTGTTCCTTATCATCAGCTTCCTACTCCCCCTCTGCCTTCTGGCCCTTGTCAGTGGACTCCTGTACCTCGTTAGTCTCATTTAGTTTTACTGGGCTGTCCACTCCCAGGCTGAACAGTGAACCTCGAAGGTAACTTCACCTCTGAGCTGAAAGGGTGTCTGGGGGCCATACTCTTGAGGTTTCTCCAGTCTCCTTTAGGCCAGTAAATCTGGTCTTTTTCTTTTTTTTTTTTTTTTGTGAGTTAGAATTATGCTCTACATCCTTCTCCAGCTCTGTCCAGAACCTTCTGTTGTGATCCTGGTCAGAGCATAGACTGCCAGATTTTAAACCCAGTTTCATTGCTTGCTAGCTGCATGCCATTAAGCAGATTTCTTAATCTCTCTGTTTTCTTATCTGTAAAACAAGAATAATAAGAGTACCTAGGTCAGAGAGCTGTTGTGAGGTTAAATGAGATAGTATATATGAAGAAATTAGGAATAAATTAGTTAATATATGAAAATCACCCAGAAAAATGCTTGACACTTGATAAGTACTTAGTGTTAACTCTTATTCTTATAGGGCTATAATTGTAAGAGGACATATTATAAATATGCCACAGTTTAAATTCCTTAATATTCCTAGGCCTCAGTCTCCTCATCTGTAAAATGGGGAAATCATATTTACCTCACAAGGCAATTGTAAGGGTTAAATGAAGTAACTCATGTAATGTTCTTAGCATGTAGTATACACTTGATAAAGGTCAGTTTTTTAGTGATTATTGTTAGTATTAGAATAGGGAACCATGAAGCTGCCAAGCAAGTTTCATAGCATTCTAATATTATGAAAAATTGCTAGGCCATTTCACAGTTATCACCTGTGTAAAAATGACAGCATGGGGGCGTCTGACCTCCTCTAACTTCAACAATCCAGGACTGATTCCTGTGAGGTGGAGGTCAAACATACCTCCACCCTGCAACCTTTTTACCATTTCTGACGCCAGCCGTCCCTCCCATGATACTCTCTGCTTCTCTGCTGAGTTCGATAATTCATTGCAGTGGCCACGCAGAATTCACAGACAGTACTCATGATTACGAGGTTTATTGGGGAAGTAACAGGTTATAATTCAGGATCAGGAACAACAGGCTACAACTCGGGATCAGGATCAGGATCAAGAAGCAAGCAGGCAAAATCTTCCTTCAGTGCAAGACAACTCTCTCAGTGCCTCTTGGCCGTGCGGGGCTTCTCTCGGCCCCCTGAGGACAGGCTTCCTCTTTTGGCCCTCAGCCCTTGGCCTGCATCTGCCCTACTCGAGCAAGTGTTACAGAGCTCTTTCAGCTCTGCTAATAAGTGCCCAGAGGCACCCCACTCCGCCAGCAAGCCTCTGCCTGAAGGCACACAGCTTTATCACTCTGTGGGTTGGCACATCCACGGTAGCCACCTCTCTCAGTGGACTGGGAAGCCCTCTGCACCGTCTCTCACTCATCTTCTGGTTCTGCTGCAGCTGTTTCTGTGTGCCACTACTTCTTGCTGTCTTGTGCTATTTCTGATGTTACAGCTCTCTGTCTCCTAGGTGTAGGGTCAGCGTAATGACCCTGGGTCCAAAGGGCATGCTTCACTCCTGGGTCTTCTTTCTTGGTGGTAGTGAGGTTCCCCCTTTCTGCCTCTAGGTTGGCTCATTTTAAGCTTAGTGGGATGGCAAAACTGAGCAATCCCTTTGTTACGGTTCCATACACCTTATTTGCATGGTCCCACACCCTTAGGGGTTCCTCGAACCTTATTTGCATTGTTAGCAAGCTGTCCAATCCCCTTGTTGGGCCACAAGCACCTTATTTGCTTGTATTTGCTTATTTGCTCTCAACTGTGTGAGAGTTTTAAGACCTGCATGGCTAAAAGGGCCATATTAAGTAATTCACTGTACCGCAACCTGATACTAAAAAACATTCATAAAGATATTGGAAGATCATTTAGTTTGTTTATTCATTTAACACGTTGATAGGCATTTGTTTGTTTTCTGAGTAAAGTGGCATTATGTACCTTTTTTCAAACTCTGGATCAAACTGGGAGTATATATATCAGCATCTTATGCTGCAAGTTAAGGAGCCCTGGTGGCACAGTGGTTAAAGCACTTATCAGCAGTTCGAACCCACTAGCTACTTCGCAGGAGAAGGATATAGTGGTCTGTTTCCGTAAAGATTTACAGCCTTGGAAACCCTGTGGGACAGTTCTCTGTCCAATGGAGTTGCTATGAGTTGGCATCGACTCAGTGGCGGTGAGTTTGGTTTGTTTTGTTTTGTTTTTTGTTTTTTTTTTTTTTTGGTATCCTGCATGCAGGAGAAACCAGCTCCAGCTGATTTAAACAGGAAAGGGGTGTACTGAGAGGATATAAGGTAGCTTACAGAAATGCTTAGAAGGGTTGGATCCAGGCTACACATCTAATATTGCCCAAAATCGTGGTTCAGTACTAATCCAATAAGGGTACCGTTGTTGCCATGGCTAAGCACCAGATGTAGTGGCTTGCACTGCCAACACTGCTAGCTCTGGTAACTGGATGCTCCCACTTGTGTCATGGCCACTGCAGACGCAGGAATTTGATCTTGCTGTAGTTACTGTTCCACTTCCACCCACCCCCCAAGCAAGTTCCTTGAAATCCCTGCTTGACACTAATTTCTGATTCCAAGTCTGAGGCGAGTGCCTTTGATTTGTCAGAGCTTAAGTTATATGCCAAGCTATCCTGGGTGGCAGGAACGGTTCAGTGCTTGTAAAAAGGGGGTGGGAGCAGTGTCTGACCTCCTGTCTCTTCACAAGGGGAAAGGAGAACCAAGATCAACAGCCCAAGGCTGATTCCTATGAGGCGGAGGTCAGACATACTTTCTTTTTCCGCCATCTTTACCAGTTCTGACACCAACCGTCCCTCCCACGGCAGTCGCTACTTCTCTGCTGAGTTCGATAATCCATTGCAGTGGCCACACACAACTCACAGACCATACTCACAATTATGAGGTTTATTAGGAAAGTAACAGGTTACAATTCAGGCTTAGGAACAGTCAAGGATACAGTTCTTGCATCAGGACAGCCTCTTCCCAGCGGAGCTCGCAGGCACACCTCTCCCTGGCCCTCCTCAGTCTCTGCCCAGAGGCACTCAGCTTTCTTGCTCTGTGGGTGGGGAAGCCCACGATGACATCTCCTGCTGCCGGGTCTCTGCTGCCAGGTCTCACTGCCTTCAGTGTTATATTTCTCTCTCTCTCTCTCTCTGTGTCCTGGTTCCAGGAGCTTCTCAGCACAGGGATCCTGGGTTCAAAGGACTTGCTGGCTCCTGGCTGTTCTTCCTTGGTGGTGGTCAGATTCTTCACTTTCCTGCCGCTAGGGTGGCTCATTTCAAGCTTAGCAGGATGGCAAAACCGACCAATCCCCTTGGTGGGCCACAATTTCCCTGTCACACAGTCCGGCCCAGTCACCTGGGTGGAAGTTACAAGACCATGGATAGAAAGGCCACACAAAAAGCAACCCATTACACCGCAACATTGGTTGCCAACCCCACAACGTGTTGACACTCTCCCCTTCTAGACCTTGGGTTCCCCTTTACCAGTTTTCCTGTCCCCTCCTGCCTGCTCGTCCTTGCCCATGGACTGGTGTGAAAATTCACCCACTGTAAACAGACAATTCAATGAGTTTTGACAAATGATATTGAATACATATAAATAGTTCTTACTCAGGAAACCATAATTACTATCAAGATACAGATTATTTTCATCGCCTCAAAGATTCTTGTGCTCCTTGCATTCAGCTCTCCCCTACCCTACTCCACTCCACAGGCAGCTGCTAGTCTGTCATGATAGATTAGCTCTTATCTGTTCTAGAATTCTGTATAAATGGAATCATATAGTATGTAGTCTTATGTCTAGCTTTTTTGGATCAGTGTTATATTTTTGAGATTAATCCTCAGTTGTTGCATGCATCAGTAACTCATACCTTCTTATTGCTAAGGAGTATTCCATTCTATGAATATACCACAATTTGTTTATCTATTAACATGCTGATAGGCATTTGTTTGTTTTCCAGTTTGGGGCTCTTATGAGTAAAGCTGCTATATGTACACATATACAAGTCTTTTCAGGACGTTTGTTCTAATTTCTCTTGGGTGAATGCTTAGGCATGGAGTTGAGCCATGTGGTCAAGTTTATGTTTAATTTTATAAGAAATTATAAAAATGTCTCTAAAGTAAAGTACTTTTTTTAAAAAAATTGTATTTTCAAGGAGAGTTTACGCAGCAAATTAGGTTCCCATTTACAATTTCTACACAAATTATTCAGTGACATTGGTTACATTTTTCATGATGTGTCAACATTCTCATTAACTCTGTTCTGGTTGTTCCATTTCTAGTGATCTAGTTTCCCTGCCCCTTTACCTTTTCATCTTTGTTGGGTAATTGTTGACCATTTGGTCTCATATAGATGATTTTTTAAAGGATGACTTTGTCATCTAGTGCTGCTATAACAGAAGTACCTCAAGTGGATGGTTTTAACAAAGAGAAGTTTATTCTCTTATAGTCCAGTAGGCTACAAGTCCAAATTCAGGGTGCCAGCTCCAAGGGAACACTTTCTCTGTCGGCTGTGGAAGAAGGTCTGTGTCATCAGTCTTCCCTTGGTCTGGGAGCTTCTCTGCGCAGGAACCTCAGGTCCAAAGGACGTGTTCTGCTCCCGGCACTGCTTTCTTGGTGGTATGAGGTTCCTATGTCTCTCTGCTCACTTCTCTCTTTCATATCTCAAAAGAGATTGGCTTAAGACGCTATCTAATCTTATAGACCTCATCAGTATAACTGCTGCTAATCCATCTTGTTACATCATAGTGATAGAGTTTACAACACATAAGGAAATCACATCAGATTACAAAATGGTAGTCAGTCATACAATACTGGGAATCATGGCCCAGCCAAATTGATACACACATTTTTTTTTATTTTTATTTTTATATATTTTATTGTACTTCAGGTGAAAGCTTACAGAGCAAATAGTTTCTCATGAAATAGTAGTACACATGTTGTTCTATGACATTGGTTAACAACCCCACAACGTATTAAGCCTCTAAATTCTCAACCTTTTTTTTGATGAAAATTACAGATGGCCAAAGATACACCGTTTCAAAAATTTGTACATTCACAGTTCAGTGACATTGACTACGCTCTTCCAACTGTGCTGTTATTCTCACTTAAGATGAAGGCTTACAGAACAAAATAGTTTTTCGTTTAACAGTTACTACACATGTTGCCCTATGACAATGGTTAACAATCTCACAGCACATCAAGAATATCCTTACTCCACCTTGTGTTCCCTATCACCAGGGGGCTTCCTTGTCCCCTTCTGTCTTCTGGACCTTGTCAGTGGACTATTGTACCTCTTTAGTCTCATTTGTTTATTTATTTTTTATTTTATTTTATTATATTTAAACACCATTTCAAAACTTTTTACTTACACATTTAAGTGATATTGACTATGCTCTTCCAATTGTGCTGCCATTCTCGCCCAAGATGAAGGCTTACAGGACAAAACAGCCTCCCATTTAATAGTTACTACAAATGTTGCCCTATAGCAGTGGTCAACAATCTCGCAATACATCGACAGTGTCCTTATTCAATTTGTGTTCCTTATCATCAGTTTCCTACTCTCCCTCTGCCTTCTGGCCCTTGTCACTGGACTCCTGTACCTCGTTAGTCTCATTTAGTTTTACTGGGCTGTCCATTCCCAGGCTTAACATCGAACCTCGAAGGTAACTTCACCTCTGAGCTGAAAGGGTGTCTGGGGGCCACACTCTCGAGGTTTCTCTAGTATTCTTTAGGCCAGTAAATCTGGTCTTCTTTTTTTTTTGGGAGTTAAACTTATGCTCTACATCCTACTCCAGCTCTGCCCAGAACCCTCTGTTGTGATCCTGGTCAGAGGAGTCATTGGTGGTAGCCGGGCACCATCCAGCTGTACTGGGCTCAGTCCCGTGGAGGCCTTGGTAGCTGTGGACCATTAGTCCTTCGGACTAATCTTTTCCTTGTATCCTGTTCTCTTCGTTCTCCCTTGTTCCCGAAGGGATGAGATCAGTGGAGTATCTTAGATGGCCACTCATAGGCTTTTAAGACCCCAGACACTACTCACCAAGGTAGAATGTAGAGCATTATCTTTATAAGTAGTGTCATGCCAATTGAGCTAGATGTTCCCCGAGATCATGGTCCCCAGAGCCCTCCGTCCAACAACTCAGTCCCTCGGGGGGTTTGGATGTGTCTATAGGGCCTCCATGACCTTTCCTTGTGCAGGTTGTGTTAGTTTCCCCTGTACTCTGTACTATCTCACCTCTCACCCAAGTTACCACTTACCTATTACCTATTTAGTATTTCCCCCCCCCCTCCCATCCCTGGTAACCAACAAGGATTGTTACATTTTGCATGTGAATTTTTTCATGGGTTTTTACAATAGAGGTCTCATACAATATTTGTCCTTTTGTAATTGACTTATTTCACTCAGCATGATGTCCTCCAGTTTCATCCATGTTATGAGATGGTTCACCGATTCATTGTTGTTCTTTCTCGTTGCATAGTACTCCATTGTGTGTATGTACCATAGTTTGTGTATCCATTCATCTGTTGATGGACATCGAGGTTGTTTCCATCGTTTTGCTATTGTGAATAATGCTGCCATGAACATAGGTGTGCATATGTCTATTCGAGTGATGACTCTTATTTCTCTAGGATATATTCCTAGGAGTGGGATTGCTGGATCGAATGGTACGTCTATTTCTAGCTTTCTGAGGAAACGCCATATCATTTTCCAAAATGGTTGTATCATTTTGCATTCCCACCAGCAGTGTATAAGAGTTCCCGTCTCCCCGCAGCACCTCCAACATTTGTTATTTCCAGTGTTTTTGATTCGTGCCAGTAATGCCGGGGTGAGATGGTATCTCAGTTTTAATTTGCATTTCTCTAATGGCTAGTGATCGCGAGCATTTCCTCATGTGTCTGTTGGCCATTTGAATGTCTTCCTTGGTGAAGTGTCTGTTCATTTCCTTTGCCCATTTTTTGATAGGATTGGTTGTCTTTTTGTTGTAGAGGTGTTGGATTTTCTTGTAGATTATGGAGATTAGACCTTTGTCTGACTTGTACTGTCCAAAAATTTTTTCCCAGTCTGTAGGTTCTCTTTTAACTCTTTTGGTGAAATCTTTTGAAGAGCATAGATGTTTGATTTTTAGAAGATCCCAATTATCTAGTTTATCTGTTGGGTTTTTTGTGTTGATGTTTATGGTTTGTATCCTGTTAAAGCCATGTATTAAGGCCTGAAGTGTTGGTCCTATTTTTTCTTCTATGAATTTTATAGTTTGAGGCTTTATATTCAGGTCTTTGATCCATTTTGAAGTAGTTTTTGTATATGGTGTGAGGTATGGGTCCTGTTTCATTTTTCTACAAATGGATATCCAGTTTTGCCAGCACCATTTGTTAAAAAGACTGTCTTTTCCCCATTTGATGTATTTTGGGCCCTTGTCAAAAATCAGGTGACCGTAGGTGGATGGATTTACATCTGAGTTCTCAATTCTGTTCCATTGGTCAATGTCTCTGTTGTTGTACCAGTACCAGGCTGTTTTGAGTACTGTAGCTGTATAGTAGGTTCTCAAGTCAGGTAGTGTGAGTCCTCCAACTTTATTCTTCCTCTTCAGTAGTGCTTTACTTATTCGGGGTTTCTTCCCTTTCCATATAAAGTTAATAATTAGTTTTTCCATCTCTTTGAAGAATGTTGTTGGTATTTGTATCGGGATTGCATTGTATTTGTAGATTGCTTTAGGTAGAATTGCCATTTTCACAATGTTGAGTCTGCCTATCCATGAGCACGGTATGTTTTTCCATTTATGTAGATCCCTTTGGATTTCATGCAGCAGTGTTTTGTAGTTTTCCTTGTATAGGTCTTTTATATTCCTGGTCAGATTTATTCCTAAGTATTTTATCTTTTTAGGGGCTATTGAAAATGGTATTGATTTCCTGATCTCCTTTTCATCGTTCTCTTTACTGGTGTATAGGAATCCAACTGATTTTTGAATGTTTATCTTGTATCCTGCTACTCTGCTGAATCTTTCTATTAGTTCCAGTACATTTCTCGTGGAGTCTTTAGGGTTTTCTATGTATAGTATCATATCATCTGCAAACAGGGAGAGTTTAACTTCTTCATTACCAATTTGGATGCCCTTTATTTCTTTCTCTTGCCTTACTGCTCTAGCTAGAACTTCCAGCACAGTGTTAAATAGGAGTGGTGATAAAGGGCATCCTTGTCTTGTTCCTGTTTTCAAGGGGAATGTTTTCGGCCTTTCTCCATTAAGAATGATGTTGGCTGTTTGTTTTGCATAGATGCCCTTTATTATGTTGAGAAATTTCCCTTCTATACCTATTTTATTGAGAGCTTTTATCGGGAATGGGTGTTGGACTTTGTCAAATGCCTTTTCTGCATCAATTGAGATGATCATGTGATTTTTTTCTTTCCTTTTATTTATGTGGTGGATTACATTGATGGATTTTCTATTGTTAAACCATCCTTGCATACCTGGTATGAATCCTACTTGGTTGTGGTGTATTATTTTTTTTTTATATGATGCTGAATTCTATTGGCTAGAATTTTGTTCAGAATTTTTGCATCTATGTTCATGAGAGGTATGGGTCTGTAATTTTCTTTTTTTGTGATGTCTTTGCCTGGTTTTGGTATCAGCGTTATGCTGGCTTGATAGAATGAATTTGGAAGTGTTGCTTCCTCTTCTATGCTCTGAAATAACTTGAGTAGAACTGGTACGAGCTCTTCTGTAAATGTTTTGTAGAATTCTCCAGTGAAGCCATCTGGGCCAGGGCTTTTTTTGGTTGGGAGTTTTTTTATTACCTTTTCAATCTCTTCTCTTGTTATGGGTCTGTTCAGATTTTCAATATCACTTTGTTGTAGTTTGGGTAGGCCGTATGTTTCTAGAAATTTATCCATTTCCTCTAGGTTTTCAAATTTGTTGGAGTATAGTTTTTCATAATATTCTGTTATAATCCTTTTTATTTCAGTTGGGTCTGTTGTAATGTCCCCCATTTCATTTCTTATTTGGGTTATTTGTGCCCTCAGCTGTTTTTCTTTTGTCAGTCTGGCCAGTGGTTTGTCGATTTTGTTGATTCTTTCAAAGAACCAACTTCTGGTTTTGTTGATTCTTTCTATTGTTTTTCTGTTCTCTATTTCATTTATTTCTGCTCTGATCTTTACTATTTCCTTTCTTCCGGTGGTTGTAGGCTTTTTTTGGTGTTCTCTTTCTATTTGTTTGAGTTCTGTAGTTAATGTTTTGATTTTGTCCCTTTCTTCTTTTTTGATATGTGCATCTATTGCTATAAATTGTCCTCTGAGGACTGCCTTTGCTGTGTCCCAAAGGTTTTGGTATGATGTGTTTTCATTTTCATTTGATTCTAGGAATTTTTTAATTCCATCTCTGATTTCTTCTATTACCCATTGATGTGTAAGCAGATTATTATTCAGTTTCCATGTGTTTGATTTTTTTTCCTTGCTCTTTCTAGTGTCAATTTCTACCTTGATGGCATTGTGGTCAGAGAAGATACTGTGAATTATCTCAGCATTTTGGGTCTTGTTGAGGATTGCTCTGTGGCCTAAGATGTGGTCTATTCTGGAGAACGTTCCATGTGCATTGGAAAAGAATGTGTAGTTTGCAGTGGTTGGATGGAGTGTTCTATATATGTCTATGAGGTCCAGTTGGCTGATTGTGTCCTTTAGGTCTTCTGTATCTTTGCTGAGTTTCTTTTTAGTTGTTCTGTCCTTTACTGAGAGTGGTGTGTTGAAGTCTCCTACTATTATTGTGGAACTGTCAATTTCTCTTTTCAGTGCTGTTAGAGTTTTTTTTATGTATTTTGGAGCCCTGTCATTGGGTGCATAGATATTATGGTTATGTCTTCATGATGGATCATCCCCTTAATCATTATATAGTGTCCTTCTTTGTCTTTTATGGTAGATTTTGTTTTAAAGTCTATTTTATCTGAGATTAGAATTGCCACTCCTGCTCTTTTTTGATAGTTGTTAGCTTGATATATTTTTTTCCAACCTTTGATTTTTAATAAATTCACATCTTTGTTTCTAAGGTGTGTCTCTTGTAGACAGCAAATTGATGGATCCTGTTTTCTTATCCATTCTGCCACTCTCCATCTCTTTATGGGTGCATTGAGTCCATTTACGTTCAGTGTAATTATTGATAGATGTGAGTTTGTTGCTGTCATTTTGTAGTGTTTTTTTTTGTGATGCTGAAGTTTTCTTTGTTCTTCCTACTCTCTTGTGCTGAGTTACTTTTGTTTGTGGATTTTGTGTTCATTTCTTTTGTTTTTGTAGGTTTTGTTTTTGTTGAGACTTTATGTTTTTCGTCTTTATTTTTATGAGTTGGTTTGTTAACTTTTTTTGTGGTTACCATGAATTTTACCCTTATCTTTATAATTTTGAAGCAGTCTACTGTTACTTGGTATCGTCTTGCCTTCGTCTCCTTTAGAAGGTTCTATACTATGCCGTTTGTTCCCTCTTTCATTGTTTTGATGTTGTTGTCATCCTTTGATTGATTTCTCTGATTCCCTGTTGTCTATCTTTTGTTTTTAGAAAGTCCTCTGTAGTTCAGTTCCTAGAATGGTATCTGGTTCATGTGAACCTGCGTCCTAGGTCCTAGGTCCTGCCTGAGGGCTGAAGCTGTTTGTCCTCAGATCGAAGAACTCCCTTTAATAATTCTTGTAAGTTTGGTTTGACTTTTGCATATTCCTTTAGTTTCTGTTTATCTGGAAATGACCTAATTTCACCATCAAATCTGAATGAGAGTTTTGCAGGATATATTATTCTTGGCTGACAATTTTTTTCTTTCAAGATTTTATATATGTCATCCCATTGCCTTCTTGCCTGCATGGTTTCTGCTGAATAATCTGAGCTTAGTCTTATTGTTTCTCCTCTGTATGTGACTTCTTGTTTTTCACGAGCTGCTCTCAGGATTCTTTGTTTGTCTTTAGTTTTAGTGAGTGTGAATATGATATGTCTTGGTGATTTTCTTTTGGGGTCTCTTCTATATGGGGTTCGTTGAGCTTCTTGGATGGCCAGCTTTTCATTTTTCGTGATATTGGGAAAGTTTTCTGTCAGCAGTTCATCAATGATCCTCTCTGTGTTTTCTGTTTTCTCCCCCTGTTCTGGTATGCCAATCACTCGTAAGTTTTTGCTTTTAATTGTGTCCCACATAACTCTCAGGGTCTCTTCATTTTTCTTTGTTCTTTTTTCTGAGTTTTCCTGAAACAGAGTTGTATCCAAGTGTTTGTCTTCAGTTCCACTGATCCTGTCTTCCATGGTTTCAAATCTACTTCTCAGCCCTTCTATGACACCATCCATTTCTGAAATCTTGTTGTTTTTGATACACACATTTTTGGGGGAACATAGTTCAATCCATGACAAAGGAGTACAGGACTCACAGGTTATATTCTTTATTTAATGAGCCACTCTGTTATTTAGTTAAAAGGTAACCTCCGCAGGTAGTTTGGTTTAAAAGTTTAAATAGTATCTCACAGCAATAGTCTCAGAGTCCTTCAGTCTCAACCGGTCCAGTAAGTCTGGACTTTTTAAGAATTTGAGTTCAGTTCCACATTTTTCTCCCATTCCATTAAGGATCCATTTATGTGGCCCTGATCAGAATGGTTGGTAGTGGTTGCCGGACACCATCCGGTTTTTCTGGCCTCAGGGTAGATGTGTCCATGGTTCACGTAGACTGTTAGCCCTGCAGACAAGTTTCTTTTTTCTTTGGTTTCCTTTTTTCTTTTTTGCTCCAGATGAGTAGAAACCAAAAGTATCTTAGATGGCCATTTGCAAGCTTTTAAGACCCCAGACACTACTCACCAAACTAGAATGTAGAACATACACTTTATAAACTCTGTTATGGCAGTTGATCAAGTTGTCCCACAAGACTAGAGTCCTAAGCCTTCAAACCTTGAAAACCAAACTCGTGAGTTGTTCGGTTATGTCTAAGAAGTATCCATAACTGTGCCCCCTATGTGGTTTATGATATATATAAATATATACGCATGCACACACGTACATCTGTATGTGTATACCTATGTACACACACACATATATATATACCCTTACACATATATGCATATATGCATATGTAATCACACTTTTTTTTTTTTTGGTTGTTATTGCAAAATTATATATGCCTTATGCTTTTGTCCTTTTCTCTTGTGTATTTCTTAGTGGCATCATTTACTTTGGTCAAGCTGTATGTAATACACCCATATTCGGTGCTACCTTTCCCATCACCAAAAATAACAAGTGTCTACTACCTAGAGAGTGTTACCCCTTTCCCTTCCCCCACCCATCCCTGGTAACCACTGTGGACATTGATCTCTGTATATATACCTATTCTTGTCTGCTTATACAATTGGAATCATACAATATTTGTCCTTTTGTGATTGACTTATTTCAGCATAATGTTCTCAAGATTCATCTATGTCATAATATGCTTTGACAACTTATCATTATTCTTTATGGCTGTGTAGTATTCCTTTGTATGTACCACATTTTCTTTATTCATCTATTGTAGGCACTTAGATTGTTTCTATCTTTTTGCTGTCTTAAATAGTGCTGCAGTGAACAAAGGTGTGCATATGTCTGTTTGTGTCTCTCTTATTAGATCTGTGGGGTATATACGTAGTAGTGAAATTGCTAAATCATAAGGTATTTTTATTTCTAGTTTTTTGAGGAAGTGCCATACTGTTTTCCATAGTGGTTGTACCATTTTACAATCCTACCAGCAGTGGATAAGGGTTCCAGTCTCCCCACACATTTACCAGCATTTGTTGCTTTTTGGTTTTTGTTTTTAATCAATGCCATTTCAGCAGGGGTGAGATAGCATCTCGTTGTAATTTTAATTTGTATCTCTCTAATGGGTAATGATCACGAGCATTTTTTCATGTGTTTGTTAGCCGCTTGAGTGTCCTCTTCGGTGAAGTGTCTGTTCATGTCCTTTGCTTATTTCTTAATTGGGTTGTCTTTTTGTTGTTGAGTTGTTGACGTTTTCTATATAGAGATTAGGCCCTTATCAGATATGTTGTTCCCAAAGATTTTTTCCCAGTCTTTTTACTCTTTTGATGAGCACTGTATTTAATTTTTATGAGGTCCCAGTTATTTTCTTCTATTCTTTATGTATTTATAGTTGTCTGACAATCCATTTTTGAATAAAATTAGGTCCTGTAGTTTTGTCATTATGTTATCCTCCAGGAACTTTATAGTTTTAGCTTTAACATTTAGGTCTTTGATCCATTTTGAGTTAGTTTTGGGGTATGACAGGAAGTATGAATCCTAATTCATTTTTCTGCAAATGGATATTCAGTTTTGCCAGCACGATTTTTTAAAGATACTGCTTCTTCCCCATTGAATGGACTTTGACCCCTTGTCAAAAATTGGTTGTTAATGGATTTGTTTCTGGATTCTCAGTTCTTTTCCATGGCTCTGTGTATCTGTCATTGAACCAGTACCAGGCTGTTTTGATTACTATGGGTAGTATGTTTTGAGGTCAGGGAGCGTAAGGTCTCCTACTTTTTTCTTTTTCAGTATTGCTTTGGTTATTTGAGGCCTCTTTCCTTTCAATATAAAGTTGATGATTAGTTTTCCCATTTCATTAAAGAATGTGGTTGGAATTTGGATCAAGATTGCGTTGTATCTATAGATCTCTTTGGGTAGTATTGACATTTTCATAATGTTAAGTCTACCAATCCATGAGCATGGAATGTTCTTCCATTTATGTAGGTCTCTTTCAGTCTCTTGTGGTAATATTTTATAGTTTTCATTGTAAAGGTCTTTTACATCCCTGGTTAGGTTCATTCCTAGGTATTTTTATTATTTTGGGGCCTATTATAAATAGTATTGTTTTCTTAATTTCCTTTTTGGAGTCTCCTCGTTAGTTTAAAGGAACCCAGCTGATTTTTGTGTGTTGATCTTGTACCCTGCAACTTTACTGAATTCTTCTGGTAGATCTAGTAACTTTCTTGTGGAATCTCTGGGATTTTCTATGTATAGGATCATGTTACCTGAATAGTAATAGTTTTACTTCTTCCTTTCTGATTGGGATACTCTTTATTTCTCTTTCTTGCCTTATTTCTCTGACTGGGACATCCAGTACAATATTGAATAAGAGTGGTGATAATGGACATCCTTCTCATTCCTGTTCTCAAGGAGAAGGCTCTTAGTCTTTCTCCATTGAGAATAATGTTGGCTTTTGGTTTTAAATATATGCCATTATTTATGTGGAGGAATTTCCCTTCTACTCCTATTTCGCTGAGAATTTTTATCATGAAAGGGTGTTGTATTTTATCAAATGCCTTTTCTACATCAGTTGTGATTCTTTTCCTTGTTTTATTTATGTGGTAAATTACATTGATTGATTTTTCTAATGTTGAACCACCCTTGCATTCTTGGTCTGATTTTCTTAATATGTTGTTGAATTCTATTTGCCAGAATTTTCTTGAGAATTTTTGTGGCTACTGTATATTCATGAGAGATATTAGTCTGTAATTTTCTTTTTTGTGATGATGACTTTACCTGGTTTTGGTATCAGGGTAATGCTGGCTTCATAGAAAAAGTTTTGGAAGAGTTTGAGTGGAACTGGTGTCAACTCTTCCCTGAATGTTTGGTAAAATTACCCAGTGGAGCCATCAGGTGTGGCGCTTTTTTTGTTGTTGTTGTTGGATGTTTTTGATGATATCTTCATTCTCTTCTTTTGTTATGGGTATGTTTAGATTTTCTGCCTCTGTTTGTGTTAGCTTAGATTGAAGTACTCTTTTACATTCCCAGCAGCAATGTATGTGAGTTCCAGCTGCTCTTCAACAACACTCAGTATTGTCAGTCTTTTTAACTTCAGCCATTCTAGTGGTTGTGTAGTGCTGTCTCATTGTGGTTTTAATTTGCCTTTTCTTGATGACTAGTGCATCATTTCATGTGCTTACTGGCCATTCATATATTTTCTTTTGTGAAGTGTCTGTTAAAATTTTGGCTGTATTTTTATTTGGGTTGTTTGTCCTCTTATTCAATTGAGGAGTTATTTATATATACATTGAGTATCAGTCATTTGTCAGATATGTATATGGCATATATAGTGGGCCCTCCATTTCTGCGCATTCCGCATCCACAGATTCAACTAACCAGGAATGGGAAATATTTTTTTAAAAAAGCTCCAAAAACTAAAACTTGAATTCGCTGCACACCGAGCACTACTCTGAATCCAAACGAATGAAGTGATGTGTACGCATACCCTGCTGTAGCCTCCTGCCATCACATAGATCCTCAGTTTCTCCCCAGCACTCATTGTTTGAGCATTGTTCCCCATCGCATCTCTCCTTCGTCTGCTACTTATGTTGTGTGCACCCTTTGTTTCTGTAAGAAAATGGCTCCTAAAAAGCAGTGTAGTGGTCAAAGCAATCCTTGAAAGACTAAGTGTGAGGGGGTTGAGGACAGCGAGGGAAGGAGTTTCAGGCTACTAAGGGATGGCTGGCTAGCTATGTAAAGCACTACAGCCTCAAGAATTTAAAGATCACGAGTGAACCGGCATCGACTGATGCCCAGGCAGCATCAACATTGCCAGAAGAGCTCAAGAAACTCAGAAGAGAAAGGCAATGTTCCAGAGCAAGTCTTTAATTGTGAAACAATTATTTACATAGCATTTACATTGTATTAGGTATTATAAGTAATCTAGAGATGATTTAAAGTATACAGGATGAGATGCATAGATTATAGGCAAATACTACACCATTTTATGTAAAGGACTTTATGATCTGTGGATTTTGGTATTGGGGGGGATTCTGGAACCCATCCCCCACGGATACCAAGGGACGAGTGTATTACTTGTGGCTTGTCTTTTCATTTTTTAAATGGTGTTTTTCAAAGAACAGAAGTTTTAATTATGATGAAATCCACTTTATTTTTTTTTTTTTCCTCTTTTATGGCATGTGTTTTTTGTGTCCCTTCTAAGAAATCTTTACATACCCCAAGGTAGTGAGGAATTTTTACCTTGGTCTTCTAGAAACTTTATAATGTTAGCTTTGTGTTTAGATTTATGATCCTTTTGAGTTAATTATTGTGTATGGTTTGACATAATGTCCAAAGTACATTTTTCCCCATATAGATATCCAGTTGTTTCAGCACTGTTTGATTAAAGTCTCAGCTTTCTGCAATGTCTTACCTTGACACCTTTGTTGAAAATCAATTTGATCAATCAATATTTCTGAAGTTTCTATTTTGTTCTCTCCCTTTTCTCTCTCAAGGGAGGAGGCAATACCACACTGTTTCGATTACTGTAGCTTTATAGTTGATCTTGAAATCAAGTTCTAAATTATCTGACTTTGTTCTTCAGTTTAAAAATTATTTTGCATCTTCACTTATATTTTAGAACAAAGTTGTGGATTTTTACCCTCTCCCCCCCAAAAAAAGAAAAGCCTACTTTTTGATTGTAATCATGTTCACTCTGTTTATCAGTTTGGGGAAAATTGACATCCTAACAATATTGAGTCTTCCTGTCTTTGACCCTGGTATCTCTCCATTTATTTTGGCATTCTTTAATTTCTCTGAGCATTATATTGTAGTTTTCAGTGTACAGGTCTTAAACTTACTTAAAGAAATTTTATCCCTAAGAATTTCATGTTTATTGATATTATTGTAATAGTATTTTTAAAATAATTATTTAATCTTATTTTTCATTGTTGATAATAATACACAGCAAAACAAACACCAATTCAACAGTTTCTGCATGTACAATTCAGTGACATGGATTACATTCTTTGGGTTGTGCAACCATTCTCACCCTCCTTTTCTGAGTTGTCCATCCCCGGTTAACATAAACTCACTGCCCCCTAAGGTTCCTATCTAATCGTTCAAGTTGTTCTTATCAATTTGATCCATTTAGATAGATTTTAAAAGAGCATAATGCTCAAGACAGACATTCTTTACTAGTTAAGCTAAACTAGTGTTTGGTTTTAAGAAGACTTCAGGGGATATTTTTGGTTTAAGGTTTAAGTAAACAGTATTTTTTTTGAATTTCACTTTAGGAATATAATTTCATTTAGAAATATAAGTGGTTTTTGTATATTGACCTTATATCCTGTGACATGCCTAAATCTACTTATATTAGTAGCATTTTTGTAGATTTATCTGGATTTTCTACACAATCATGCAGTCTACAAATAAAATCATTTTTGCTTCCTTCTTACCAATCTACATGCTTTTTTCCCCCCCTTGCCTGATTGTATAGGATAGGACCTTAGTTCAAGGTTGAATTGAAGTGGGATGAGTAGACATTCTTGCCTTGTTTCTGAACTTAGGGTGAAATAATTCAGTCTCACCATTATGTATGATACTAGCTGTTAAGTTTTTTTCGTAGAAACACTTTCCCAGGTTGAGGAAATTTTTTTTCTTAGTTTGTTGAGAGTTTTATTTTAAAAATCGTTATTGAGGGTTAAATTTTGCCAAATGCTTTTTCTGCATCTGTTGAGGTAATCATTGTTGAGTCTGGTATTTGATTTTACCACTTCTTACAAGCTACTAAGTTAGCCTCTTACTGTTTCCTTGATGCTGGCAGAAGACATGAGACTACTGAGTCAAAAACAAATAGTTGCAAGTGGCACAGCACGCAGCACGTACATGCCTAGGGAATGCTCATAGCAGTGGTACTCAACTCTGGTTGCAAATTAGAATCACTTAATCTGAGCCTTAAAAACTGTGTTTTTGCTAGAGCCTCATCATTAAATCATGATTTTTGTGGGCTGGTAGTTTTGAAAAGCTCTCCAGGTGGTTCTAGGATGCAGCTATGGTTGAGAATCATTGCTATAGAGGAATAAAGCGTTCCAGAACTTGCTGTGTCAAGAATGAAGCACTAACCATAAAATCTTTATTAGATATACACCATGTTAATTTATCCCCAACTTTGACCCATTGAAAAAAGCTGGTATACAGCTTTCACTTTTTTCACCTTAGAATATATTAACTCTTTATTCGGGTTAGTTCCTTGCTTATATTTTTGGTTTTGCAGTTCTCTTTATATTACCCGGCCAATTCTGTTTTTAATACGCATTCTGCGACATGTGAATAAAGAAAACAACCACTATAAAATAAATGAACTTTTTCTGTTAGCACAAAAATAGTATTACAGACACATACATTATTTGCTCAGCTTTGATATTTTCCTTAAACGTAACTTGGAACTTAGAATGTACTTGGAGTTAACGGGAGAAAAGAAAAAGGGCATGATTTGGTTGTTGCTTTTTAAATAGGAAACAAAGTTCTGTCATCATACTACTCATTATCAGAACATTGTTTCCTATTTAAAGTCATAAACCAGCGCAATACGTAATTTCATTGCTGCAATTTTCTCTGTGTCTGCATCATACCAGAAAGTCAGCAGTTTGAATCCACCAGCTGCTCCTTGGAAACACCATGGTTTCTGTCCTGTAGGGTCGCTGTGAGTCAAAATCGACTCAACAGCAACAAGTTTGGTTTGTCGGCATCATGTTTTACGGGGTGCTTCTCTTTGCCTTCTCCTCTTATCATTCTATCAGTTCATGCCATCCATAGCCTTGCAGTGATAACTCCTAGATTTTTGTTTTCAATCTGGACCTGTAGACCTGAATTTTGAAATTCCTAATTTACTATGAACATGGATGCTCCATAAATGTTCTCAAATTCAGAATGTCTAAAACTGAACTTATTCTCTTACCTTTCCAAGCCAAATCACCGCCTGCTTTTCCTACTTTGGTGAGTGGCACTTTCATCTTCCCAAGCCAGAAATTGGGATTTCGGGGCTGTGGGATCATCCTAGATTCTTCTTCATTTTTCATCACCTACAATCCATTCATTCTGCAAGTCTCCTACTTCTGTGTCTTAAATATCTCTTGAGTCTACCTTTTTTCGATTCCCACTACCTTAATTGAGATCTTTATTATTTCTTACCTGGACTGTAAAACAGCCTCCTAAATAGATTTTCTACCTCCAGTCTTTCTTTCTTTCCCATCAACCTAATCTCCCACCACACTGTTCTCTGAAATAAGTTGATCAGATTCTTCTCGTGCTTTCTCCTCATCCCTTTTAGTATGAAGTCTACACTTCTTAGCCTGATTTTAAAGCTCAGCATGATATGCTCCTGCATACTTTTCTAGCCTCCTTTTGGTTTTTATTTTTTTTAATTTTTAATTTTGATAAAATTTCATACAGAACCTCTCTTTTAGCTCTTTATCCAGATTCACCAGTTGTTCACATTTTATCCTGTTTAACTTGTGCTCTCCCTATATAGTTTTTCTTATTTTTAACCATTTGAAAGTGATTTGCAGACATCTTTATTCCTCAGAACAGGAATTTTCTCTTACATAATGTCAGTACATTTATCAAAATCAGGAAGTATGATGTTACAACACTATTTAATCCATGGTTGTCCCAGTTGTTCTAATAATGTCCTCTGTAGATTTTTTTTTTCCTGGTTTGGGGTCCAGTCCAGGATCATACATTGCATTTAACTGTCATTTATCTTGTTTCATTTTATCTGCCATAATTTATCAGCTTGTCTTTCTCACTCATGAGCTTAAGCTTTTGAAGGATAAAACCAGTTTTTCTATTATTGCTCTCATTGATTTTTGCTCTTATCTTTTTTTTAAATTTTAATTTGTTTTATTTTTTGTTATTGTTGAGAATATGCACAATTGAACATGCACCAATTTAGCAATTTTCACCTGTACAATTCACTGACATTGATTACATTCAAGTCATACAAACATTTTCATCCTTCTTTTCTGCATTGTTCCCCTCCCATTAACATAAACTCATTGCTCCCTAAGTTTTCTGTCTAATCTTTTGAGTTGCTGTTGTCTGTTTGAACCCATTTAGATAGATCTTAAAAGAGCACAAAGCTCAAGGCAGACATTCTTTACTAGTTAAGCTACACTAATGTTTGGTTTTAAGAAGACTACAGAGAATATTTTTAGTTTAAGGTTTAAAGATTATCTCAGGGCAATAGTTTTGGCAGCTCATCCAGCCTCTGTGGCTCCAGAAAGTCTAGATTCCATGAGAATTTGAAATTCTGTTCTGCATTTTACCCACTTTGATCAAGATATTCGGTAATGGTATGTGGGCACCACCCAGTTCTGGTCTCATGGCAAATGAGGCAGCTGTTCATGGAGGCAATCAGCCACACATTCCATTTCCACCTACTATTCCTGACTCTCCTTCTGTTGCTGCAGGTGAGTAGACACCAGTTGTTGTGCCTTAGATGGCCACTTCCAAGCTTTTAAGACTCTAGGCACTAGGCAGTAGACTAGGAGGTAGAACAGAAGCACTAAACACATTATTAGGCCAGTTAACTGGGAAGTCCCATGAAACCATGACCCTAAACCTCCACACCAATGAACCAAATCCCCTGAGGTGTTTGGTTGTACATAAGCAGTCTCAACATCTACTTTTTTTTTTTTTTTGTAAATGTGTCATACAACTTCTCCAATTCAACTTTTTATAGGTATACAACTTCTTGACGGCAATTACAATAATTACAACCCTACCCTTAATTGGTGTGATTTTTCCATCACCATAAACTGAAACTCAGTACTCCATAAGCAATAACCACCCCCACCCCCCCGCCTTTTCCCCTCCCTCCTGCGTTTGGTAACCACTAATAAACTGGTCTCTATACATTTGCCTGTTCTCGTCTTTTTATATAAGTGAAGTCATACAATATTTATCCTTTGTGATTGACTTATTTCACTCAGCATAATGTCTTCAAGCTCTGTCTGTATTGTAGCATGTATCAGTACTTCATTTCTCTTACTGATTAGTATTCCATTGTATGTATGTACCACATTTTGTTTGTCCATTCATCTGTTGATGGGTATTTAGATTGTGTCCACCTTTTGGCTATTGTGAATAGTGCCTCAGTGAATGTTGGTATACAAGTCTCTGTTTGAGTCTCTGTTTTCAAGTCTTTTGGTGTATACCTAGGAGTGGAATTGCTAGGTCATATGGTAGTTCTAGAGCCCTGGTAGCACAGTGGTTAAGACTGAATTTCTGTAAAAAAGGCTGTTGGAATTTTGATTGGGATTGCATTGAATCTGTATGTTGCTTTGGGCAGTATTGACATGTTAACAATATTCAGTCTTCAAATCTATGAACATGGAACATCTTTCCATTTATTTAAGTCTTCTTTAATCTCTTTCAGCAGTGTTTTATAATTTTCATTGTTTAAGTCCCTTACATCCCTGGTTAAATTTAATCCTAGGTGTTTTATTCTCTTTGATGTTACTGTAAATGGAATCATTTCCCTCGTTTTCCTTTCAGATTTCTCATCGCTAGTATATAGAAACCCAACTGATTTTTGTTTGTTGACCTTGTACCCTGCAACTTTGCTAAATTCCTTTATTAACTCTAGAAGTTTTCTTGCAGACTCTTGGGATTTTCTGTATGTAGGATCATGCCATCCATGAATTTTTCTTATCTTTATTATTTTCTTCCTTCTGCTTGCTTTGAGTTTAATTTGCTGTTCTATTTTCTGGTCCTCAAAGATCATTGATTTAAGACCTTTAGTCTATTATAATCATTTAAAGCTATAATTTATCTCTAAGCATTGCTTTATATGCATCCTACAAATATTGATATGTTGTGTTTTCATTATAATATTTTCTCTCATGATTTTTTTCTTTGACTTAATGATTATTTAGAAGTGTGTTGTTTAATTTTCAAATTTGGGGGATTTTCTTGGAAATCTTATTGTGATTGTAATAGAATTACATTATGGTCGGAGAATGTATTCTATATGATTTTGATCTTTTAAAGTTTATTGAGACTTGTTTTATGGCTCAACATATCATGGAAAATGTATCATGTGCACATGAAAAGAATGTGTATTCTGCCACTCTTGGGTTTAATATCTGTTGTAGTTTCCTTGTGCTGCTGTAACAGAAATACCACATGTGGGTGGCTTTAAAGACCAGAAATCTATTTTCTCATAGTTCAGGAGGCTAGAAGTTCAGATTCAGAGTGTGGCTTTGGAGGAGGTCCTTCTTTGTCTGTATCAGCTTCTAGTAGCTTGCTCTCCTTGGAGTTCCTGGGCTTGTAAATTCTGCCTCTGTTGTCATCAGATAGCGTCTGTCTTCCCCCCAGTGTCTGCATGCCTATCTCTGTATATATGCTGCTCTTTATGTAACTCAGAAATGATTAGGTTTAGGATCCACCCTACACTAGCATGACTTCAATGGATTGATTACATTAAATTAGATTGCATTATGGAAGGTGATTATATTACATTAGATTAGATTACCTTGAGAGGTAGAGGGGTCAGGATTCCAGCACATATTCTGGGGGCCAGAACTCAATTCACAAGAGTATTTTATAAATATCAGTCAAGGTGGTTGATAGTGTTTTTGAAGGATATTTTCACTACATATACAATTGTACGTGGATAGTTTCTTCCCCATCTTCCTTCTTTGTTCTTCACCTTGGATAAACCAAAAAACCAAACCTATTGCCATCAAGCCGATTCCGACTCATAGCGACCCTGTAGGACAGAGTAGAACTGCCTCATAGGGTTTCCAAGGAGTGGCTGGTGGATTCAGACTGCTGACCTTTTGGTTAGCAGGTTAGCAGCCAAATGCTTAACCACTTCACCTTGGATAAAAATAACCTCACTGCCGTCGAGTCAGTTCTGACTCATTGTGGCTGTATAGGACAGAGTAGAACTGCCCCATAGAGTTTCCAAGGAGCGCCTAGTGGGTTTGAACTACCGACCTTTTGGTTAGCAGCTGTAGCTCTTAACCATTACACCACCTATTAATTTAGTTTGGGTCTACTTAGTCTTTCCTCTGTCATTTCTCTTTGGCTATTAAGTCCATCCAGTGATTTTTGTTGTTGTTTTGAAAAATTGTAGTTTTCAGTTCTAGACTTCCCATTTGCTTGATTTAAGAAACTACTACTTGTCAAGTTTTGGTATGATATCAAAGAAGACTATCCACAATTATCTGAAAAGGCCATAGCCCTATAAAGTCAGGTTTTTTTCATGTGCTTCTACCAAAACAACATATTACAACAGAAGCTGATATGAGAAGCCAGCTGTCTTCTGATAAAGACAGACATTAAAGAAATTTGCAAAAATTTAAAATCATGCTACTCTTTTCATTGTTTTTATTGTTTTAGAAAATACTTATTTTTATAAAAACTGTTATTTTGTTGACATGTAGTAGATTTACAATTGGTTTTTTTTAACTGGATTAATAATATTTTTTAATTCTCAGCATTTATTTTTAGTACAATAGATATTACTAGATATATAACCCACCTAAACAAAAACTCTTTGGAATCCTTAATGATTTTTAAGAATGTAAAGGAGTCCTGAGAGCAAAAATTTTGAGAATTGCTGGTTTATACCATATTTTTATGCGAATAATGCACGTGTTATACTTTTGCCAACCATGCCCTCCCACGTTGAAGTATGTTCGTAAGTGCACTATGCTAATATTTTTACAGCAACATGTAAAAAAAATTAGCATAGTGTGCTTACAAACATACCTCTTGGGGGGATGGCACAGTTGGCAAAAACTACGTATATTACCTACTTTATTTGAGTAAAAATGAGGTATAGGGTTGAGCAGATTATTTTAGTCCTAACTCCATACGGTTGACAGTGGTGTCTTCTATCTATGCTAAATGATATACAAACACACAATAATAAAAGTGTGGTTGAGTGTCATTCAGTATATATTCTTACATTTCAATAAGCCTTTTTTATGTTTCATACAAGTAGATACTAGTCCACAAAAATATTTGCATTTAATGCTCACTGTTAATGACACAACCTAGCCTATTATAATCCTCTGATAAGAATTATTAAAATATAGTGCATTTTTTTTTTTGAAAAGTTTTAGCCTTCCACGGTTCCTTAACCCCTTAAAAATAAAAGGAGTTTGCTTGAGTTAGATATGACAACTGTATCTTAGTTATTGTAATCTCTTTTGAAAAAATTCTTCCAGAGAAAATCAACGAGCCTCTTAATAATGTTCTTGGCAGTAGATTCTGGTTTATAGGTTACACACACACACACACTCATTTCTTCATTCATTTTGTTTATTTTAGTTCAGTCTGTGTTTGTGATTCAGTGCATGGAGGTATCAGGGACAGTAACAAGATTCGGGTCTAAGCATTAAATAGAATATACATTGTTAGGTATTAATTCAGTTTTTAACATGTATTGCCATCAAGGCCTTTATTCTAGTGGACATTGTTGTGTGTGTGTATGTTAGTGTCTGCGTATGTGTGAGAGAGAGAGAGAAAAGGAGGATGTAATACTTTTAAACCAATACTGGTTAAAAAACAGGAGGGGAGAGGGGCATCTATTCTCTATGAGAGATGGAATAAGTTGTTTAATTTGCTTACTCTGAAGTTTCTTAATTTGATGCTTTTAAGATTCTCTCTTTGGCTTTTGACAATTTGATTATAATATGTCTTACTGTGGATTTCTTTGAATTTATCCTTCTTGGAGTTGGTTGAGCTTTTTGGATTCATGTGTTTCATCAGATTTGGGAATTTTACAGCCCTTTTCTCTCCTCTCCTTTTGGACTCCCATTATGCATGTATTGGTAAGCTTGACAGTGTCCCACAGGTTTCTTAGGCTTTGTTCGTTTTCCTTTATTCTTTTTGCTTTCTGGTCCTCAAACCAATTGACTTTTCTTCAGGTTCACTGGTTCTTCCTGCTACCTGCCCAAATCTACACTTGGAACCCTCTAGTGAATTTTCTGTTTCAGTTATTGCACTTTTCAGCTCCAGAATTGCTGTTAATTACTTTTTATAATCTTTAACTTTTTATCGATAGTCTCTGTTGAGCATTATTCTCCTGGTTTTCTTTAGCTTTTGTCTATGGTTTCCTTTAACTCTTTGAGCATATTTAAGACAGGTGATTTAGAGTTTTTGTCAGATAAGTCCAGTGTCTGTGTTTCCTCAGAGACAGTTTCTGTTAATTTCTTTTGTAGACCATATTTTCTTGTTTCTTTGCATGCATGCTTTATAATTTTTGGTTGAAAACTGGACACTTAAAAAATTGTAATATGGTAATTCTGGGCATCAGATTCTTTCCTCTCCTCATGGTTTGTTTTTGTTGCTTTCTGTGAGTTGTAGCTGTTTGTTTTGTGATTGTTTTTTAAACTATTTTTGTAAAGCCTGTATTTTTTGTCATGTGTTGTCCCTGCCTTCTTTGTTTTGTTAGCTTTTTGTTAGCTAGTGTTTTGATAGAGATTTCCTTCAGTGACTGGAGAAAAAAATTGAAGAAAGGAAGAAAAGAAAGAGAAATGGAGAGGGCGAAATGGGAGAGAAGAGGAAGGGATGGAGAGGATGGAGGAAAAAGACCTCTCCCAGTCTTTGCAGATTGCCTCTGTGTTGGGACACTCTTTCATTGCTTAGCCAGGCCATTTATAACTCTGCATTAGCCTTGTCTTCCTCTTGTGTGCTCTTGTAAAGATAGTCCAGAGGTGAAAGCTTAGGGCCATCTCAGGTCTTTCTGAGCTTGCATCCTGCCCTGAGCATGTGTGTGGCTTTCTAAATTCCCCAAGATACATGGACACTTTTCAGTTTTCTAATTTCCCAAAAGAACTCTCTTCAGCTTTTCCTTCCAGCCTTTCCATATGTCTGTTGTTTACCTCAGCTGTAATCTTTTGCTCCAGGCAGCATTGGGTTCATTTGCCTTAAGATGTTTTTAAGAAATGCCCTAATAAAATTCTGAGTTAGGTAACACAATGGCAGATGGTTTGTTTCTTCTTCAGGTAGGCCCAGACAGGTCAAACAGACAAACACAATTCTTTGTAAGTGTAAGGTCTTTTCTGTTGTCTGTGGAACCAGGGACCAGGGTCCTACACTGGGAACACAGGCTGTTCTCTTCAAGATCACTGCTAAGCCAGGGAGCAGGGTGGAACAGGGGCAAGTAAAAATGCCACAAAACTTCCTGCTGTTTTTAAGTTGCCTTTTTCTTGATTCAGCATTCACTTGATTGCTGTAAACCTTTGACTGTTTTCCAGAGTTCTGACAAAGTTGCTCCTGACAGTTTCTGCTAAATTTTTTGGTATGTCTGTGGAGGGATAGAACCTTGGAGCTACATACCTCACCATTTCACTAATGTCACTCTTGATGGTCTGTTATTGATTAACCATATTTAGTTTCTGAAAAATTTATATTTTCCATGGTTATAAAATCAAGGAATGTGGTTTTAAGAATTGTTTTAGAACTGTAAAGCCAGAGTGTAAGATTTAATTTTCCTATTATAGAGATTAAAAAATACATATGTTTATTATATCAGGGAAACTTTTCTTTAGATAAAAGCTGACTTAGAAGCCCATTCTCTAAAACAGGAAAAGTAAAGCTGCTCTAGTTACCAAACTTGGATTTCTGTGATATTTTTTGCAGTTGTACATGTAGCCTATCATAGCAGTGTTTCAGAGGCAAGGATTTTGTCCCCTAGTACCTACAATAAGCAGCTCATTTTTAATCAAGAAATTTAAGTTGAGTGCATTTTAAAAAGCCAGATGAATTTTTAATTATATTAGTATCATTTTTATCGTTTAAGTATTAGATAGGTTGAAAATTTTAAAAAAATACTAAAATTATGGCTTACAATTGCTATAAACATGCATATGAGTCTTTTGAATACTTGTCTGTTGTGATTTGGTATTATTTATGAATTTATTTCTGTTTTTCGTTTTATAGGAGTCTGTCATGGCTCAAGAATCTCCCAAAAATTCAGCAGCAGAAATACCAGTGACTAGTAATGGAGAGCTTGATGAATCTCATGAACATGGCTTTAATAGGGTAAGAACATTTTTTCTTCCTCTTAATGTAAAGAATCGTGACAAGCTCTTAAATGTTGAAGTGAAAGTAACAAAGTTTAATATAAAAATATTTTCTAAGATTGACTGAATCACCAGGAATATAATATTATCACATAAGGATGACAAGGCCAGCCATGTTACTGATTTGACAGGATTAAGCTCCAGCACAGTATGCAATTAGATTTTGGTGTTATCGGTGGTTCTCTTTTATGACCAGAACAAGAATGTGTCCAGTGTCTTTGGCATACAATTTTATAAAACTACTTTTTTATGTGATAAGACAAAATATTAACTATAGATTATCCTATTAATAATTGACATTGTCTAATCTCTTATCTAAATGTCCTTAATATATAATTCCTAGGTAGGTTTCTCCTATTCCTGTCCTAAAGTGGCATACGTGACTCAGTGGGAAGTGAAACTTGGAGTGTTTTTAATTTTTATTGGCCTCTCGATTGAAATTGAAATTTAGTGCTATTTAATGGAAACAGCATGGGTTTCGAGATAATCTGGGCTCAATTTCAGCTGTGCCATTTTTAGCTGTGTAACCTGGGCAGATATTTCTTCTCTTCTAGTATATGTTTTCTAATCTCTATAATGAGACTCTTACTTAGTTTAATGGAGATATTAATATTAAATGAGATAAGATAAATAATATGCCCAATATAGTCTTAAAAGTAATAGTGATGATTATTTCTGGAGATATTTACATTAAACATCACCTTTTAATGGCATTTGATACATGTATACACCTTTAAATAGCTTAAAGATAATAGTTTTCATATTCTTGAAAAAGTAGCAGTTGAAAGGTACTTGAATTATTTTACAGTTTAATTAGAACTTTTCAAAAAACTATGGATGTTTAAGAATAAAATTCCTTAATTTAATAGAAGTTGTTAGCTTAGTTACTATTGACATTTTGGGCCAGATAATCCTTTGTTGTGGGAGGCTGGTCTGTGCATTGTAGGATGGTTAGCAGCATTCTTGGCCTCTTTCCACTAGATACCAGTAACACCCTCCAGTGTGACAACTAAAAATGTCCTCAGACGTTGCTAAATGTTTCACGCGGGGTGGGGGGTGGGGTGGTGGAGCAAACTCACCCCCGGTTAAGAGCCACGGTTTAATCATTTCAATTTATGTTTAAAAATTCCTTTGAATTTCATTTATTTTTGCCTCAACAGTCTTTTGAAAGGGACTTGAGGTTTGTTTATTTTAAGTACATTAACCCACCCAGTTACTCTGTGGGAGAAAAACTTGGTGATGTACTCCCGTAAAGATTACAGTCTAGGAAACCTTGTGGGGCAGTTCTACTCTGTCACGTGGGGTTGCTACGAGTTGAAATCGACTTGGCGGCACCTGACAACAACAACAGCTTGGTTTTTCAGCACCTATGGATCAAAATATAAAGCCCCTGGGTGGTGCATGCAGTTTGTGAACATCTGCTAACCTAAAGATTGACAATTCTAACCCACCCAGTGGTGTCATGGAAGAAAGGCTTGGCGATCTGCTTCCACAAAGATCATGGCTAAGAAAACCCTATGGAGCAGTTCTACCCTGTAACATGTGGGGTCTCCATGAGTCCCAATCGACTTGATAACAACAAGTTTGTGTTTTTTGTTTATTTGTTTATGGGCCAATATGAAGGCATTGGTGGTTCATTGGTAGAATTCTGGCCTCTCATGTGGGAGACCCAGGTTTAATTCCCAGCAAGTGCACCTCATGCACAGCCTCCTCTAATCAGTCAGTGGAAGCTTGCAAGTTGCTATCGGTGTTGAACAGGTTTCAAAGCTTCCAGACTAAGACAAACTAAGAGGAAAGGCCTGGTGATCTACTTCCGTAAATCAGCTAATGAAAACCTTATGGATCATAATGGTCCAATCTGCAACTGATTGTGGGGATGGCGCAGGACCAGGCAGTGTTTTGTTCCATTGTACACGGGATGGCCATGAGTCAGAAGCCTGCTTGAAGGCAGCTAACAGCAACAATAAATAGGCCAATATAGAGTGACTCATAAAAGACTCTTAAATTCTGAGTATAAAAAAGAATATTTTCACTTCAGATTTTAGTCTTTCTAATGTTTGAAAACACTAAGACACACCTTCATAGTAAAGAAACTCAACATCACTGCAGTCTACCATTTACTGTATAAGCTTCTGTTAGTTCAAATACTCATTATACCAAGATTTTAGTTAATGATTTCTTCATCTTACTTTTGGTAACAGCTCCTTTAGCAAATTTATTCTGCAAATATTTATTGAGTGTCTGCTGTGTGCCATGCACTGTGGATAAGGCAGGGAACAAAAATACCTTCCATCAGGGAGTTGGTATTCTAATGAATCATCTGATAAAAGCTAAGGACCTTTGTCCAAGAAAAATATAATACATACAAAATGTTACATTCAGTTTTACGGAATTCACTTGCCCCCTTAAGCATTCTTTGTTGCTGTTTTTTGTTTTTTTTTTTTTTTTTTTAGATATGGCTTACACATACTAACAAGCGTAAATCTTAGGTATATAGTTCAGTGGAACCACCACCCAGAACAAGATGTGGAACATCTCTAAGACCTCAGAAGATGACTTCATGTCCCCCTTAGATATCCCACCTCCCAGGGTACCATTACTATTCTAACTCTATTGTCATAGATGGCATTTGACTGTTCCTGAACTACATATAAATGGAATCATACAGTATGTACTCTTTTTTTGGCTGGCTTTCATTCAACATTATGTCTGAGATTCAGATTATTGCCTATGTAAGTGTTCCATTCTTTTTCATTGCGTTAATATACCACAATTTATATATCCATTCTTCAGTTGATGAATACCTAGGTTGTTTCCAGCTCGTGACTGTTACATTGTGTTAATATACCACAATTTATATATCCATTCTTCAGTTGATGAATACCTAGATTGTTTCCAGCCCATGACTATTACAAATAAAGTTGCTATAACCTTCTTGTACAGGTCTTTTGATGTACATGATCACCTATTTCTGTGTGGTAGGCTGTGGGATATATGTGTGTTTGGTTTTCAGACTTGTTGAACTAGTTGACAATCCCACCAGCAACAAATAAGAGTTCTGGTTGTTCCACATCCTTACCAACTCCAGGTATTGTCACATCTTTTAATTTTAGCCAATGAAGGCATAATGGTATCTCATTGTGATTTTAATATGCTTTTCCTAATCACTAATGATGTTGAGCGCCTTTTCATATTCTTACTGACCATTTGGATATTTTCTTTTGTGAAGCGCCTTTTCAAGTCTTTTACCCATTTTTCTGGTAGATTGTATGCCTTTTTCTAATTCATTTATAGGAAGTCTTTATATATTCTAGATGTAAGTCAGTTGTTTGGATATGTCTTGTGCATATCTTCTTCCAGTCTGTGACTTGCTTTTGCACTGTTAATGGCATCTTTTTATGAACAAAAGTGCTAGTTTTAATGAAGTCTGATTTATCAATGTTTTCTTTTATAGTTAGTGATTTTTGTGCTCTGTTTAAGAAATCTTTGCCTACCTTAGTATCATAAAGATATTCTGTTTTCTTCTAAAAGTTTTATTGATTGTTTTACTTCTCACACTTAGATATGTGGTCCATCTTGAATTGATTTTTGTGTATGATGTGAAGTAGGGATCAAGGTTCATTTTTTTCTTCTATGGATATTCAATTGACCCAGCACCATTTATTGAGAAGACTGTCCTTTCTCCACTGGGAGCCTTTGCTGTTAATCAGGTGATCATATATGTGTGAGTCTGTTTTTGGACTCTGTTTTATTTCTTGGTCTTTTTGTCTACTCATAATACCGCACTATCTTAATTACTTACTATAAGAGTTTGGCTGCTAACCAAAAGGCCAGCCGTTCCAATCCACCACCTGCTCCTTGGAAACCCCATGGGGCAGTTCTACTCTGTCCTATAGGGTCACTATGAGTTGGAATCAACTCAACAGCAACGGGTTTGGTTTAGTTTTTATGTTAAGACTGGAATCAATATCAGCTGTAACCTTGATACCTCCAGCTTTGTTTTTCTTCAAAGTTGCCTTGTACCTTGATCCCATTCGTGAGTCTTTAATTAAGAACCTGTATTTGCCTTGAAGTGCCACTGAAAAAAAGTTTTTTTCTCATCCTTTCAAATTTTAACTGGCTTTAGAGTAAAAAAAAAACAAAGAATTATAGAGTAAGGTGAATTAGACCATAATATATCACAGTATGAGTTCTTTGCTTATGCAGTGAAAACCAATAACTTACTGCTTTCTAAGGTTATTTATTGGTTAATATCAAATTCTTCTATTGTCAGTTCCCCTGCAATGTTATTTCACTTTCTATTGGGACATACAGGAGGAAAAAAGGAGGCATTATCTTGGAGGTCTCCGTTATTGGCTGTGAGCTATACTAGCAGGCAGGGCTCCTTCTTAGAAGCAGTAATCCACTTCTACCAGTGTACCCCCCTTCACCTCCCTAAATCAGTCTAACTTAATTTTTTCTTTTGGTACATGCTCTTACTAAAAATATAAGCATCATGAGAGTCTCTTACATGTTTAATGTTCTTTAATGAAAGTAAAGATTAGCCTTGTGCTCCCTTTGCTGTGAGTGAAAGCAGTATTTCAGAAGCATCTTTTGATTGTTTTGAATAAATTACACTGAAGATCTATTAGGTATATGTTTATATTTACCTAATTTTTTGGCATAATTTCTGTTTGATCTCAAATTCATGTTTATATTTTACTATAGGTAAAATTTCATACAGAATATAAGTGTTGAAATTTATTACTTAGGATTAGACTGTTTTATACATTAGTAAGGAGCTTTCATATGCAAAACTGGAACATAACCAGAGTTTTCTGAAGTACTTATATACTATCTCCCTCTTACAGCTATTTGTTGTTTAAAATTTTATAATGGCTCTTATTAAATGCATACTGCATAATGCTCTTTAAAAACTATAAAGGCAACCAAACCAAACCCATTGCCATCGAGTTGATTCCAACTCACAGCAACCCTATACAACAGAGTAGAACTGTCGCAGTAGCGTTTCCAAGGAGCCGTTGGTGGATTCAAACAGCTGACCTTTTGGTTAACAACTGAGCTCTTAACCACTGTGCCAGCAGGGCCCCTTATAAAATTAAGGTGGTAGCTTATTCAGTTGTTATAACTTAGTTGGCCAGCTGGTGTCACTGTGGCACAGGCAGTGAAACTAAATTTTTTTGTTCCCTTTTTTTTTTTGTTTCTCATTGCAGATGTTTGATTTTTCGTTTGATTTCCTTTCTTACTCAGTCCTGAGAGAGGCCCTGGTTAGACTCATACTCAACATTCACATTCATATAGAGGTTATAATGGGAGAACTCATTCTAGAAATCCCTACCAGCAGTGTAGTCATTGCCTTATATTGGTTGTGTTAATGCTTCTAGGTTTGTTACTCTTTTTATTAAGGTAAGGACAACAGCTAGATGTAGAGAGTTTTGGATAATCATCTTAGTATTTTCTCAGTTTTCTTACAGCGAAAATATTTCTGCTTTATATAAAAAAAAATCTTGCTTTTTAAAAATTAGAAAAGCTTAATCTCTGAATTATACAAATTATTTTTTTATTTGTAAGCTGCATATTGTTTATAATGAATGTTGTTAAGGTGCTGGTTAAAGTATTCAGTTGGAAGTTTGAAACTCCTTCCATGAGTTAAAGAGAAAAAGCAAATATTAGCTCTATATGATTAGAACTTCTTGTGAAATAAGTTATAGTTGGCAAATTTAGAGAAATTACCTCATTAAACATAGCTCACATGAAACTTTTTCTGTGGAAGGCCCAAAACAAAAATCCTTAACTTAGGTGTTTTTCTACCAATAGGCTCTTTTTCTAGAAAAATGTACGCATACACCAAAATACCAAATTTTACCTCCAATTTTAGGTGGTTTAGGACTGCCTGAGACCTACCTGATCTACAAGTGTTGAGTTAAATCATAGGATAGTTCAGGAGGAGTACCTTAGAGATCTCCAAGTCTCACTGTTTTACAGCTGAGGAGAAGCACCCTTGAGGTTGTGGTTGAATTATTATACTCAAGTCAGCTCTGACTCCTGGCAACCTTTTGTATGACAGAACGAAATGTTGCCCAGTCCTGCACCATCTTCATGAGTGTTGTGGTGTTTGAGTCCATTTTCGCATCTGTCGTGTTAGTCCATCTCATTGAGGGTTTTCCTTATTTTCTCTGGTCCTCTGTTTCTCACACATGATGTTTTTCTCCAGAGATTGGTCCCTCCTGATGACACGTCCAGAGTAAGTCAAAGTCTCAGACAGTATTCTGTGATCCATATGGTTTTCATTGGCTAATTTTCAGAAGTAGATCACCAGGCCTTTCTTCCTAGCCTGTCTTAGTCTGGAAGCTCTGCTGAGACCTGACCACCATGAGTGATCCTGCTGATAATTGAAATACTGGTGGCATAGCTTCCAGTATCAGGGAAACATGCACACCACTACAAGTGACAGACAGGTGATGGTGTGATGGAATTACCCAGTATTAAATAGCTATACCAAAAGCTTATGTGATTTGGCTATAACTGCAGCAAGGGCAAGAATTCTCTCATTTATCGTCTTTTTTCTAGGGCTAGGCAAGAGTGCCCGGCCCAAAGTAGATAACAGAAACTTTCCATAAATGTTTGGTGAATGAATGGCTGTGTGTCAGAGCCAGAGCTAGAGTCAAGGTTTCTCGATTTTTGTGGAACCACAAGGAAGAGATACTGTAATCTTATATTTGATCAATCTTGTGTCCTTAATTTCCCTGCATGTATTGCTGCTGTGATTGCTTGGGTTTGTATGTATGTGATTTTTGTTGTTACTGTTACTTTATAGTTTCTTCGTTTCCCTCAACTTATCAGTTTGGAATAACAGACTCTAGTGGCCTGTGCACACAGCATAACCTATGTGCTCAATGAAGGAATGAATTCCAGTATAAAGACTTTAACATATTTTCTACTTCAGCCATCCTACCTTAGAGCTTGAATAGCTTGTGTTGATAGTTGGCCTTCATACTATATGTTGTTGTTAGTTGCCGTCGAGTCAGATCTAACTCGTGGCGACCCAGGGGGTGCAGAGTAGAACCATTCCATAGGGTTTTCAATGTTGTGACTGTTTGGAAACAGAATTCCAGGACTGTCTTCCAGGGTGCCTCTGGGCGGGTTCAAACAGCCAGCCTCTCGGCTAGTAGTTGATTACTTAACCATTTGTGCCACCCAGGGTCTCCTCCATACTATGTAGCAATACAAACAAATTTATGTTCAATGTTTTATGAATTTTGGTAGCTTAAAATACCCCTCCCCCTTTTTTTAACAGTTAGCTACCTGTAAGGAATATCTGCCAGAAGGAAAGCTATTCTTCAAACGGCCTTCACATCCCCAGTTCTACAGTAGGCATAATGCAACACCTTAACCTCCTCACAGTGGCCATTCTACCTCTCTAAAATCATTCTGAGGACAAAGCTGATAATTTTTCAACATCCCATTTATAGAGTGGCTAGAAGGCAAGGTCAGCATTTTCTCAGCTCTGCACTGATACTTCTAAAGGATCAGTTCTTAAATTTTATTTTGGATAACAATCACCTGAGGAGCCTGTTAAAAATACAGACCCTTTCTCTCTGACCCCTGTGATTCTCTTTCAGCCCAGAAGTTGGAATTTCAAAAGCCAGCCAGGTGATTCTGATACAGGTGATCCTTGGTCTACATGCTGAGAAAACTGTTGTAGAGAACTACTTCTCCAGCCTTGCACAATACCTCCCTTTCCTTGTGTGCCACTCGACCTCACTGCCCTCTTCCCTACCTCAACATTAGCCTCTAGCCAGTCAATCCCTAATGCTTATTGACGGTTTTGGCATATCTAGCTTTTGTCATTATCCAGTAATGCCATTAGGTATGCTTTCAGGGGATGATCATATGTTCCATTAGCAATTCCTTCCAGGCTGATATATAAGCTGTCTGAGCTTAAAGTTTTCTCATATCATCAAAAATACAGTCTACTAATGACACGGTAAATAGTAGGTTGCTGTATTTTTTAAATAAAAATTGTAAAATTCTTAAAAGGAAATAAAATCTCTTGCATAAACCTGCGTACCTATGTTGATGCAGAATGATGGGGTGTAGTAGTAACAATCTGTAAAGGTGTATGACTTTTTCCTCACTACATATGTAGGAAGGCCTAAAGTCAGTAACTTGATTCAGGCTTGGGAATTTGTAGTAGGACAAATTGAGAGCAGATGAAAGATATACTAGACTAAGGCCAGTACAACTCAACCTATGCCTTAGTTGGCATGGGTGTGAGAAACAAGGCTAGAGGGTAAGTAGGGACCAGATCCTGCAAAACCTTCAACCCATGTTGAGGAGCATGGACTTTACCTAAAGGCAATGGGGAACCACTAAATAGTGTAACAACAGGAGTGTCTCAATCAGATTCACACTTTAGAAAATTTTCTCTGGCCACAGTTTGAAGAATGGGTTGCAGGGATGGTAAGACTGGAGATAAAGGAGACAAGTTAAATCAAGTCCGGAAGAGAGGTCAGACTTAGGACTTTCTCTGGTAGAGAAACCATAAGCAGTAAAGAACAATGAAGCTATTTTTAAAGGTATAGCCAGGAGGAAAACTGGAAAATATAGTGTAAGGAAACCAAGGGAAAAGAAAGTTCATGTAATTTATAGAGTATTTGAAGAATTTTTACAGATTGTTGGTTGTTACAGATATGCTTTGAAAATCACTCCTTTATTCAAGGTTTCTCCTCCTATTCCTAAGTAACGGAAGGATTAATAACTCTCTAGTTCTGCTTATGGAGCCCTGGTAGCACAATGGTTAGGAGCTCGGCTGCTAACCAAAAGGTCGACAGTTCGAGTCTACCAGTTGCTCCTTGGAAACTATGGGACAGTTCCACTGTGTCCTATAGGGTTGCTGTGAGTCAGAAGTGACTCAACAGCAACGGGTTTGGTTTTTGGTAGTTCTGCTTATATAGTATTGTATATCTTATTAGGGATATGGTTTTTGGTAGTTCTGCTTATATAGTATTGTATATCTTATTAGGGATATGTATTTTACAGCAAATTTGCTGAACATTTTGTGTTCTTTATGTGTTGATTTTTTACTGACTTTAGTTCAAAAGTAGATTTCCATGCTGTTACGTTTTCAACCTCATCCATATGCTTATCTCTGCTAAAATATGCAAAATGGAGGCAAACTACTTTGGTTGAAAATAAAAATCCTTTCTCAGCTTTGGAGCCCTGGTGCACAGTGGTTAAGAGCTCAGGCTGCTAAGCAAAAGGTCAGCAGTTTGAATCTACCACCCACTCCTTAGAAACCCTATGGGCAGTTCTGCTCTGTCCTGTAGGGTTGCTCTGAGTTGGAACCAACTCAATGGCAACGGTTTTTTGGTTTCTCAGCTTTATAGAAGCCGGAAGTACAAATATTATTTAGTGTCCTTTGAAGAGGATTTAAAATGCACATGTGTCGTGGATTGAATTATGTCCCCCCAAAAATGTGTGTTTCAATTTAACTGGGCCATGATTCCCAGTATTGTGTAGTTGTCCCCCATTTTGTGATTGTAATTTATGTTAAAGAAGATTAGGGCAGGATTGTAACACCCTTACTAAAATCACATCCCTGATCCAATGTAAAGGGAGTTTCCCTGGGGTGTGGCCTGCACCACCTTTTACCTTACAAGAGATAAAAGGAAAGGGAAGTAAGCAGAGAGTTGGGGACCTCATACCACCAAAAAGGCAGTGCCGGGAGCAGAGCACATCCTTTGGACCCGAGGTTCCTGAGCAGAGAAGCTCCTAGTCCGGGGACCTTCCTCGAGAGCCGACAGAGCCTTCCCCTGAGCTGATGCCCTGAATTTGGAGTTCTAGCCTACTAGACTGTGTGAAAATTAATTTCTCTTTGTTAAAGCCATCCACTTGTGTTATTTCTGTTATAGCAGCACTAAACAACTAAGACGACATGCAACTTATTTGAGCTTCAGCATTTTTTGTTTTAGCTTCATTACTTGAAAATTTACTTTTAAGAACTTTATTAAATACTTTAGTGTTATCCTAGTAGTTTGAGTGGAAGGTTAACTTCAGGTTTATTGCACTTTATTGTACAGTTGTTAAGGATGACTTTGCAAAGCCTTAAAAACTTTGAGTTGAGTGTCAGGAACATAAAAACGCAAATTAGGAATTTAGTGCTTTTGGTCATGAATGGGCTCATTGTCTCAAATGTATTCTGAAAACTATAGAAGTAAATTAAGTAGCGGATATTTTACAAAGTTACTAAGCTAGGCACTGCCTTATCATTGAGGTGCTTTAAAATAAAAACATTTAAGGATTATGGAAAGAAGGCTTATTTTAAGTTTATGAAAACTTTGAGGTTTAAATTATATTACTGACATAATGTGAATTTTAAGAAAAACAATCTTCCATCAAGTTAATAAAATACTGAGTGTTGTTTCACAAGTCATGGATTTCTCTCACATAGCCCATATCATTTTATGCTGCACTTAGCTGCCAGACCACAATCATAATGACAGTTCTCTTGAGAATTAATGGATCCATTTACACCACCTTAGGTTAGGCTCCTCTGTTAGTAGTAGTTTAGGCATAGGAAGGCCTTATGTCTTTTCAGGTTTTATAGCTGTATTATATAAAGGACATGAGTTTTTTGTTTTGTTTTTTTGGAAGAACTTATAAAGGAGCCCTGGCAGACGATTGGTAGGGTTTTGAGTGAGATGTAATAGTGTCAGCACTGAAGCTGTGTCTGCAAGAGGCCATCTGTGACGATATGTATGTTGTCCCTGTAACTGTTTGAAAACCTAGGTAATCAAAGATACCTATTATATTTACTACTTAGCCTATTACTAGTTCCCCTCCTCCCAAATACTACTACTGTAATATTTCTTTTCTAGGAATTTACACAATATTTTGTAACAGGGGAATGACACCAATGAGTAATATTCTTTCAGATAAGTTCCAAGAATACAGTAAATACAACTCTCCCGGACCTCTGTGCCATTTGTATGTGTTTCAGACATTCAAACACATTCATTCATTTTTTTTTTTCCTTGTATTTTGAGCAGTGTCTTTGGTTCCTTTTTTCTTATGGAGAGCTATTTATTATTTTCCCTGAAGTATAAACTGCTGAAAAACTGTCAGGAGTTACAACAAGGCAACATCCAAGGAAACTGTTCCGAAAAAGTAGATGCGCTTGATGATCACACTTGACACAGTGTTGAAAATCGTTTCCTTTGCTGGAATCCCCCCACCCAGCTTTGCATTTGAATCTTGCTTTTCCTTGGAGGTTATGTGTAAACCCCATTGCGCCAGCGTAGTATGATTAAGAATGTTGCTGATGTAACTTGTATGAACTCTCTACTTGTAAACCCCTTTAAAATTAACCTGCCTGCTTTGCCCTTGGTGAGCAGTCTTGGCAGCAGCAGCCCCGACTGACTCCATTTCCTTGTATAATGAAATAAAGGTGCCTTTCCTGTTCTCCCACCTTGGTCTCTCGTTTATTGGCCAATACGAGCCATCCCGAGTAAGAACCTAGCATTTCCACCTGATAACAGACTTGCAAATTTAAAAAATATTTTTTGGTTGGTCTGTTTTATTTTATGATACATTTTCTCTTTCAGAGAAAAAATTGTCTGGTTTTAATATAAATATGAATAAAAGGATCACTAATATTTAAAACTAGAAACCATTGATTTAGGTATTAAAAAAATAAACTGGAAAAATAAAGGTCACTTATTCAATGAAATGAACAGACTCATGGACTTATTTTTTAAAATAAGTAAATAAAAATGAGACTGAAGAATGTCTTTTTATTCTAAGTGCTTTTCAAAATAATATACAAATGAAAAGGACAAGACAAGAGGTTTTATATAACGTTAGGAAATGAGTGAAATAGAATGAAGGCGACTCATCTGTTTTGTACCAGCAGGAAATTACAAGTTGAGAATTTATTTGCATTAGTACCTTTAAATTTTAACAGGTTCTGAAGTAATGATTTCTTTAAACAAATCTTTTTTTCTTTTTTTTAAGAAAACGTACTAGCTAAAATGAATTCTAAGTTTTTGCAGATTGCCTGTGGCTGTTTAAATTTACCATCCATTATGGTTTTATACTGTTTCTTGAAGCTTACCATATTGCCAGTTAGTAACTAAATGACACACTTCTGTGCCCGTTTCCTTCTCATCAGTAAATGAGAGTGGTAGTAGCACTTAAACTGTTATTGTCAAAATTAAATGAGATAATATATAGCCAGTCCTTGCTTTGTATAGTTTCCGTGTGCATGAGTTTCAGTTACAATGGTTTAGTCAAATAGAATGTGTTATAGATATCTTTGCTGCTATAACAGAAATACCAGCAGTGGTGGCTTTAACAAACAGAAATTTATTTTCACACAGTTTAGAAGGCTAAAAATCTGAATTCAGGGTGCCAGCTCCAGGGGAAGCCTTTCTCTCTCTGTTGACTCTGGGGGAAGGTCCTTGTTTCTTTTGAGCTTCTGCTCCTGGGTGATCTTCATGTGGCTTGACATCTGTCTTCTGCTCTGCTTGCTTGTTTAATCTCTTTTATATCTCAAAAGAGATTGACTCAAGATACATCCTCCATAAATCCTGCCTCATTGACATAACAAAGACAACCCATTCCCACACTGGATATAATCACAGGCATAGAGGTTAGGATTTACAACACATTTTTGGGAAACACAACTCAATCCGTAAAACCATGGTTTTAGATAAATAACACCAGTCCCCAAACAGCAGGGCTCAAATTTCAGGTACAATTATGTGAATAATTGCATAAAGTACAAACTTTACTGCCAGCATTTCAGTGTATAAATTACTACATAAATAGCAGATGTGCATCATGATTGTGTCACTTCATTCAAAGCCTGCCAGTGATTGGTCACTGTGTATCTGTTATTCACTTTATACCCAAACAGCAAACCATGTGGTTGTGTTGCCTTCTTGTCTCGCAGTTATAAACCTGGGTGACACTTTACAAAAATGGATGATCAAAAGGAAATGGATGAACAAAAATGAAAAATAGTAACATTGGAAGTAGTGACATTTTAAATCAAACATAAATGGAATTATAGAAGATACGGCTAACCGTAGGAATGCTGACACTGCTGCTGTTTGAGAGATTCTAGATATGCAGTCAGAAGAATTTAGTGAGATTATACTGGAGCAGGGTGGGCCCTAATCCAATATGATTGGTGTCCTTGGAAGAAGAGAAGAGACACAGAAACACAGAGGGAAGAATGTCACGTGATAAGGGAAGCAGAGATTGGAGTGCTGCATCCTCAAGGGACATCAAGGAATGCTGGCCACATCAGAATCTGGGAAAAGACAAAAGAAAGATTTTACTCAGTTTCAGAGGGAGCATGACCCTTCTGACACCTCGAGTTTGGATCACTAGCCTTCAGAACTGTGAGAGAATGCGCTTCTGTTTTTAAAGCCACCTCATATGTGGTACTGTGTTACAGCAACCCTAGGAAACTAGATGCCAAGACAATTAAATGGGGGAAAGAGTAGTCTTTTCAATAAATGGTTCTGAGACAACTGGATAGCCATGTACAAAGGAATGAAGTTGAACCTGTACTCCACACCACATACAAAAATTAACTCAAAATGGATAAAAGACTTATAGGTAAGAGCTAAAACTATATAACTTTACAAGAAAACATAGGCATAAATCTTTGTGACCTTCGATTATGCACCTTAGTTTCTTAAATACACTATCAAAAGCACAAGCAACAAAAGAAAAAATAAATTAGACTTCATCAAAATTTAAAAAATTGTGCTTCAAAGTACACCATAAACAAAAGGTAACCCACAGAATGAGAGAAAATATTTATCAGTCATATATCTGATAAGAGGCTTGTATCTTACAATGCAGCAATAAAAAAAAAAAACCTCAATTAAAAATAGGGCAAAATATTTTAATAGACGTTTCTCCAAAGAAGATACACAGCCAATAAGCACATGAAATGATGCTTGACATTATTAATCATCAGGGAAATACAATTCAAAACCATAATGAGATACCACTTCACACCCACTAGGATAACTATAATTAAAAAGACATAGTAACAAGTGTGGAGAAACTGGAACCCTCATACATTGCTGGTGGGAATGTAAACAGTGCAGCCCTTTTAGAAAACAATCTGGTAGTTCCTTAAAAGGTTAAACATAGGGTTACTATATGATGGAGTCCTAGTGGCATAGTGGTTAAGAGTTTGGCTGCTAACCAAAAGGTCAGTAGTTTTGAATCCATCAGCTGCTCCTTGGAAACTGTGGGGCACTTCTACTATGTCCTGTAGGGTTGCTATGAGTTGGAATTGACTCAACACCAATGGGTTTGTTTTTTTTTTATCTTTTTGGTGTACAGGGATATTATTCAGCCATAAAAAGGAATGAATTAATGATATGTGCTACAACGTGAATGAACCTTGAAAACAGTATGCTAAAAGATCACATTTCCATGTATATAAAATGTCCAGAATAGGCAAACCATAGAGATAGAAAGTAGATCTATGGTTCTTAGGGGCTGCAGTGAGGGTAGAATGGGGAATGACTGCTAATGGCTGCAGGGTTTCTTTTTTGGAGTGATGAGATATTCTAAAATTAGATAGTGGTTATGGTTGCACAACTCTGTAGATATGCTGAAAACCACGGAATTGTATACTTTAAAAGAGTTAATTTTATGGTATGTGAATTATATCTCAATAAATGAGTAGACAGTACAGTGAATACTGAATGTGTCCCATTCATTTAAGAAATAGAACATTACTGTTAAGAGCTTTGACGTCATTGTTCTTTCCCCACATAGCCACTTGACTCACTCCCTCACTTTGTTCAGAACTCTGCCCAAATGTCACCTCCTCAAAGAGGCCTTCCCTGAATATCCCATCTGCCTGTCACTCTCTTTCCCTCTTACCGTGCCCTTTTTTTTTTTTTAAACAACACTTACTGCAGCATGATATACATTTGTTTGTTACTATCAGTCTCTTTCTTTTTCCTACCCTACTAGAATGTGAGTCTGTACGGGCAGGGATTTTATCTGTTTCCTTCACCGCTGTATATCTAGTATATAGGCAGTGACTGTCAAGAAGTTGGTGCTTATTAAATGTTGGTTCAATAAATAAGTAAATGCTTTATTCCTAGAGTTCAAGCACTATCTTCTCTTTTACTGTTTAGTTTTCATGTACTTAGTCCCTATTTTAAATTTGTTTGATACTGTGATTGTTAAGGTTCTGTATCAACTTGGCTGGCCCATGATTCTCAGTGGTTTGGCAATTATGGTGTAGTTTGGCAGTCATATGATGATGTGATCACTTCCATGATGAGACTTGATATAATGTGATCACCTGCTATGAGTAGCCAATCAGTTGAAAGGGAGTTTCTTGGGGGTGTGGCTTGCATCTGATATAAGTGGACATTCTGGCAAGGCTCATGGGCTTTTGCTCGCTCTGGATCCTACAGCTGGCTCCTGTTTGTCTGACCTCTGGTTCTTGGGACTTGAGCTAGCAGCTTACCTGTGATCTTGCCTGCCAATCTCGGGATTCATCGATCTCCAAAGCCTGTGAGCAAGAGCCCTGCTGTCTGACCTGCCAATCTTGGGTTCACCAGCTGCTGCGTCTACGTGAATCAGGAGAAGCCTCTATCCTGATCCATGGACTTGGGACATTCCAGCCTCTAGAATCGCAAGAGCCATTTCCTTGATATAAATTTCTCTCTATATATATTTATATGGTTTACTGGTTTTGCTTCTCTGGAGAGCCCAGCCTAAGACAGATACTTACTGTCTTTATTTTGGCACCAAGTTCAACTTTTATGTCAATGTTTATACATCTTGTCTCCTTAATGAGACAAGGACTATACCTTTTTTGTTGCCTGGAAAGTCAGCATATAGAAAGAATAAGCAAATACTAATTAGATTAAATTTAAATAATAAACCGATTGTTATTGCAACTTTTTAATTTATATGGTGTTCAGTTTTAAGTCATTTAGTTCATTTAACAAGTTTGCTCATTCATTCAGTGACTACTTATTGAATGCCTGCTATGTCATTGCTGGTGTCAGATGGATCTTGGCTGAAGGCAGAGAATGCCAGAAAGATGTGTTTACCTGTGTTTCATTAACTATGCAAATGCATTTGACTGTGTAGATTATAACAAATTATGGATAACATTGTGAAGAATGGGAATTCCAGAACACTTAATTGTGCTCATGAGGAACCTATACATAGACAAAAGGCAGTTGTTCGAACAGAACAAGGGGATTCTGTGTGGTTTAAAATCAGGAAAGGTATACGTCAGGGTTGTATCCTTTCACTCTACTTATTGAATTTGTATGCTGAGCAAATAGTCCAAGAAGCTGGACTATATGAAGAAGAATGCGGCATCAGGATTGGAGAAAGACTCTTAACAGCCTGTGATATGCAGATGACACAACCTTGCTTGCTGAAAGTGAAGAGGACTTGAAGCACTTACTGATGAAAATCAGAGATCACAGCCTTCGGTATGAATTATATCTCAACATCAAAAAAACAAATCCTCTCAACTAGACCAGTAAGCAATATCATGATAAATGGAGAAAATTTTGAAGTTATCCAGGATTTCATTTTACTTAGATCCACAATCAACGCCTCTGGAAGCAGCAGTCAAGAAATCAAATGACGTATTGCATCAGGCAAATCTGCTGCAAAAGACCTCTTTAAAGTGTTAAAGAGCAAAGATGTCACTTCGAGGACTAAGATACACCTAAACCAAGCCATGGTATTTTTCAATCACCTCATATGCATGCAAAAGCTGGAAACGAATAAAGAAGACCAAAGAAGAATTGATGCATTCGAATTATGGTGTTGGTGAAGAATACTGAATATACCACGGGCTGCCAGAAGAATGAACAAATATGTCTTGGAAGAAGTACAGCCAGAATGCTTTTGAAAATGGCATGAGGGCAGTGTCTGACCTCTAACTTCACAAGAGGGAAAGAGAATCAAGATTAGCAGCCCAAGGTTGATTGCTATGAGGCAGAGGTCAGACATGCTTCCTCTCTCCACCTTTACCAATTCTGACACCAACCGTCCCTCCCATGACACTCTCCACTTCTCTGCTGTGTTCAATAATTCATTGCGATGTCCACACAGAACTCACAGACAATACTCACGATTATGGAGTTTATTAGGGAAGTAACAGTTACAACTCAGGTTCAGGAACACTCAGGATATAGTTCTTCCATCAGGACAGCCTCTTCCCAGCTGTGCTCACAGGTACACCTTTCCCTGGCCTTCAGCCTCTGCCCGAAGGTACTCAGCTTTCTCTCTCTGTGGGTCGGTAAGCCCACCACGCCATCTGTGCTGCCATTTTTCTGTTTCTGCTTCTTGAGCTCTCCATCTCCTGGTTCTAGGAGCTTCTCAGCGCAGGGATCCCAGGTCCAAAGGATGTACTGGCTCCTGGCTGTTCTTCCTTGGTGATGGTGGGATTCTCCTTTCCCACCTCTGGGATGGCTCATTTAAAGCCCAGTGGGATGGCAAAACTGACCAGTTGCGTTGGTGGGCCGCAATTTCCCTATCATATAGTCCCACTCAATCACTTGGGTGGGAGTTACAAGACCATGACTAGAAAGGCTACACACAAAAGTGATTTATCACCCCGCAATCCTCCTTAGAAACTAGGATGGTGAGATTTCGTCTTACCTACTTTGAACATGTCATCAGGATGGACCAGGCCCTGGAGAAGGACATCATGCTTGGTAAAATAGAGGGTTGGCAAAAAAGAGGAAGACCCTAAGTGAGATGGATGAACACGGTGGCTGCAACAATGGGCTCAAACATAGTGACGATTGTGAAGATGACTCAGGACCGGGCAGTGTTTTGTTCTGTTGTGCGTGGGCTCACTGTAAGTCAGAACAGACTTGATGGCACCTAACAACAACAACAACAAGGGGAATAGGGAGTTCAGGGTAGGGGTGGGGGCTGCTATTTTATATGTTATCAGGGTGTCTTAGTTTTCTAGTGCTGCTACAACAGAAATACCACAAGTGGAATGGCTTTAAAAAAGAGAAATTTATTCTCACAATCTAGGAGGCTAGAAGTAGAAATTCAGGGTGCCGGCAGTAGGGGAAGGCTTTCTCTCTGTCAGACCTGGGGAAAGGTCCTTGTCATCAATCTTCCCTGGTCGAGGAGCTTCTCAGTGTAGGGACCCTGTGTCCAAATGATGCGCTATTCTCCTGGCTCTTGTTTTTGGTGGTATGAGGTCCCCATGTCTCTCTGCTTGCTTCTCACTTTCATATCTCAAAAGAGATTGATTTAAGATAAAACCTGATCTTGTAGATTGAGTCCTGCCTCATTAACATAACTGCTTCTAATCCTGCCTCATTAACATCATATAGGTAGGATTTACAACACATAAGAAAATCACATCAGATGACAAAATGGTGGACAATCACACAATGCTGGGATCATCGCCTAGCCAAGTTGACACATATATTTGGGGGATACAGTTCAATCCATAACACAGAGGAAGGCCTCTCTGGTTAGGTGATATTTGGTCAAGAAGTAAAGGAGAAAGCCCTGTGGATTTCTGGGAGAATAGCATTCCAGGTAGAAGGAACAACAAGTACAAAGACCCCAAAATAGAAGTAGGTTTAGTGTGTTTTGAAGAAACGGTATTCCTGAAGCAGAGTCAGCAGGACTGGGGCTAGTGGGAGATAAAGTCAAATCATGTAATCCCTTGAAAACATTTAATGGTTTGAGTTTTACTCCAAGGGAGATTGGGGGCTATTGGAGAGTTTTCAACAGAGAATGACGTGATTTCACTTTTGTATAGGGGTTGGTTGATTTGTGGAGTTGGGAGTCTGTGTAAGGGTAGAGGCAGGGAGGACACCAGTTGGGAGGCTCTTGGAATAATCATGATGAAATATGGTGTTGGCTTAGACCAGGGTGGTAGCAGTGGAGGTGGTAAAAATTGGTTTATCTTGCATGTAGTTTAAGGGTAAATCTGATAGGATTTGCTGATGGTTTGGATGTGAGAATGAGAGAAAAAGAAGAGTCAAACAACTTTTTTAAGATTTTTGTCTTGAGTAGTTGGTAGTAGGGATGCCATTAATTGAAATGGGTGAAAACTGTAGGTAGTAGTGGTGTTTTGGCATTGTTTTGTTTTGTCTGTTTTGGAGGGGGTGATGGTGGAATCAGTCAGTTTAGGACATACTAAGTTTGAAATGCTTATTTGATATCTGCATGGAGATGACAAGTATGTGGTTAGATATATTGGTCTGGAATTAAAGAGAGAGGCCCAGATTAGACACATAAATTTGGAAGTTGCCAATCTATAGATGATTTTTAAAGCCAGGGGACTGACTAAGATCATCCAGGAAGTAAGTGTAGCAACAAGGGTCCTCTGACTGAACAGTGGAGCACTCCAGTATTTGGCGGTTGGGGAGATGAGGAGGAATCAGCAACAGAGACAGTAAGACACATCTGATGATGTAAGAGGAAAATCAAGAGAGAATAATGTCCTGAAGTCAAGGACTTCAAAAAAGTGTAACATGTAGGGAACAATCACCTGTGTCAAATGCTGGCTGTAATTGACGATTGACCACTGGATATGACATTATTGAGGGTTTTGATGACCTTGTCTAAGACCTCGTTAGTAATTCAGGTCCACCATACCAGTTGAGTAATTGCCTGGGCAAAATTAATGAGATCTTCAAGAAAAACCATTCTCAACATTTTCAGGGGTGAGAGACTATGTAATTTTTTTACTTTACAAATTGGAGAACTCAAAAGGTTATTTCTGAGTTTTGAAATTATACTGCACGTTATATGTGGTGGGGTAGAGTGTTGAGAAAGGATTTCAAAGACATACTTAGCTTTTAGTGTATCCCTAACTTGTATCCATATTCAAACCAGAGGAAGGAAAGGGCTTTTATTTGAAAATCTAGTGCTTCAAGTAACTCATTTGAGACTTAAGAACAGTATTTTTCTTTTCCTATACAAAAGTCTTGTTAGTTTATCTCTCTGAAAGAAGTTTCAGTTGGATTTGGATATTGTGGTGTAGTGATCGCTTTTACATGGCCTTTCTCTCCATGATCTTGTAACTCCCACCCAAGTGATTGGGTAGGACTATACAAATAACATAATTATGGCCCACCAAGGGGATTGGAAAGCTTACTAAGAGTGCAGATAAAGTTCATGGCACCTTGTGGTGGTGGGACTATGAAAATAAGGTCTATGGAACCCTAACAAAGAGATTGGTCAGTTTTACCATCCCAGTAGGCTTAAAATCAGCTATTGCAGAGGCAAGAGGAGAGGATCTCACCACCACCAGGAAAGAAGAGCCAGGAGTGGAGTGTGTCTTTTGGACCTAGGATCCCTGCACTGAGAAGCTCCTGGAACCAGGAAACCAAGTGAGAGAGAGAGAGAGAGCTGTAACACTGAAGACAGCAAGATGCTCAGCAGAGAAACGGCAACAGGAGACCAGCAGGGTATGGCCCAGCCCATGGAACGAGAAAGCTGAGTGCCTTCGGGCAGGAGGCTTGGTGGCAGAGTAGGGTGCCTCTGGGCACTTGGTGGAGCTCGGTTTGCCAATCCATGGAACTAGAGCTTGAGTGCCTTCGGATCAAGGCTTACTGGCAGCGTGGGGTACCTTGGGGCATTTATTGGCAGAGCTAAAAGAGCTTTATAACACTTGACCTGAGCAGGACAGAAACCAAGGGGCTAGAGAGAGATGTGTACATGGGCACGACTGAGGAGAGGCCGTCCTGATCAAAGAACTGTATCCTGAGTGTTCCTGAACCTGAATTGTAACCTGTTACTTCCCTCATAAACCCCATAAATGTGAGTGTGGTCTGTGAGTTCTGTGTGGCCACTGCGACAAATTATCGAACTCAGCAGAGAAATAGTGCGATGGGATAGTTGGTGTCAGAATTGGTAAAAAGGGCTGGTGAGAGGAGGTATGCCTTGGGCTGTTGCTCTTGATTCTCCTTCCCCCTTGTGAAGTTAGAGGACGTCAGATGCCTCAGCCACACCATTTTTACAGATACATAGTAGGTAACCAATTATATGGGGAGAAGGATGTGGCAGTCTGCTTCTGTAAAGATTACAGTCTTGGAAACCCTATGGGGCAGTTCTATTCTCTATGAGTCGGAAGCAACTCGATGGCAGTGGGATGGGATGGAACCAATTATATAATGTCCCAGAGTCTGGAATATCTTAGGTACCTGACTTCTTATGCAGTGAAGGGTGGTGTTCTCAGGAATGCACAAGGTTTATTTTTAATGGCTTATCATTCCAACTGGCCTTTTGTTTTTCCCTCCACTTTTTTGTTTGTTCTCTATATATTCCTGACTTTTGTATTAAACTCATTACTTTCACTTTAAAGCATGCATTTCCCACCTTTTTCTCTCCCTCCATAATCACATACAAGCAATTTCTGTTAAAGATACTATCATTTTATACACTGAGACTGGTACTTCTGTCTAGTTGCTTTATTTACAGTCAGTGGATATCGAAAGTTAATTATGTGGTTGTTTTCAGATATAGGCATGCCCTAATAATATGAAGATGGTATTGTGTATCTTCATATATAGTACAAACGATGGAAATGTTTACAATTCCATGTTTGGGTGATAAAATGTACAGTAATGACTATGATTGTATTACACTGTCTTTGTCACTAAAAAATAAAAATCACTTATCCTAAATGATATGAAAACACATTATTAACATATAATATTCAGGTTTAAGTATAACACAACAATCTTTTATTGTTCTGACGTATAATCTCCCAAAGAGTTCTGCTTATAAATTGGGATAAAGGGGAGGAAGGAAATGAATATTTGAAGCAACAGACATTATACTGTATACTTTTTTTGTATGTTGTCTGTGAGGTATAAGAATTATTATTCCAGAACATCCTCATTTTGCAGTAAAGAAACTCAGCAACCCAGAGTGGTTAAGTAACTCGTCTGGGATCATGCAGCCGTTAAGTAGCTAAGTGAGGATTTCAAGCTCAGGTTTATCTGACCTGATTTCAGAGCCCATATTGCATCCATTACACCAAACTGCCTAATGAAATGATTACTAATTTTTTTTTTAAATGATGGACGAATTTTGTGTCATAGCTGATTCTCAAACTTTTTCGCTGATATCTAAAATGCTAAAAATCTCATTTGCCTTCTGAAACTCCACCTTCAGTCCAGAAACCATATTTGAATGCAAGTGTAAGTGAGAATTATAGGGATTACCTTGAATCTACTACAATATAAGTATTTTACACACTGAAATTGCTAAATGTTTTACTTTTAACTACTGTTAGTAACAAATCACTTGACACACGTCATTGCCAGTGAAGACCACTGGTATGATGAAGTCCCAAGGTTGAGAACTACAGGATTAAGAAGCTGTTTCCAGACACAGTCCCCTCCATTTAATTTATTCCCAAGAATAAATCACCCAGTGTTTGAACAGATATTTGTTTAACCAAAAAGGGGAAACCAATGTGCAAAGTTAGAAATTTAAGATTGACTAGGTGTCATGGTTTGAATTATGTCCCCCAAAAAATGTGTGTATCAATTTGTCTAGGCCATGATTCCTGGTACTGTGTGATTTTCCTGTATGTTGTAAACCTGCCTCTATGATGTTAATGAGGGAGGATGGGTGGCAGTTGTTTTAGTAAGGCAGGACCAGATCTATAAGACTAGATTGTGTCCTGAGGCAATCTCTTGAGATGTAAAAGGCAGAAGTGAGCAGTGAGACAGGGGCACCTCATACCATCAAGAAAGCAGTGCCAGGAGCAGAGCGCGTCCTTTGGACAGGGGTCCCTGTGCCGAGAAGCTCCTATTCCGGGGGAACACTGATGAGAAGGCCGACAGAGAGAGAAAGACTTCCCCTGGAGCTGACACCCTGAATTTGGACTTTTAGCCTACTTTGACTGTGAGGAAATAAACTTCTCTTCATTAAAACCATCCACTTGTGGTATTTCTGTTATAGCAGCGCTAGATGACTAAGACACGAAGTAAACTTAAATTTTCTAGAACTAAGTAAAGATACTTTAAAGCTACTACATGTGATCATTTACCTTATGACAAGGTAAATTTTCAGAGTTGATGTACAGCTTAGAATGCTAGAAAGACAGTAGGAGGGTATTTGCTTTTCCATTCTGAGGATGAGTTAGGATCTAGAGGAATTTTTTAAAAGCATTTTTAATTTAAGTGAACCAGGTTGGCTTTTTAATACTTCCATTGTTAAAATGAGTTTTGTAACAATATCTAAGAATAGTTTTAAGCAATATCAAAACTTAAGGATGTCCTGAAATGGGGATTATTTTAGTTCATGAGTCGGAATCAACTTGACAGCATCGGGTTTGGTTTTTATGTATTTAATTTGAAATCATGTATACCTATAAATGTGTATAGTTAAACTGAGGAAGTTTAATAATAGTGATGTAGCAATTTTTGGAACTGGGTACCCAATCTTAATATAATCCCAGAGGTTCCTCCAAAAGTTATCTCAAAGTAGAGAAAAACATGGAATCCATGCTTAGTTACCTCAGAAGGTCCTGTTCATTTTCAGAAAGTGTTTTATATCAGCTCTCAAATGACGTAACTATTTTCATATACAACGTATGCCTTTTTCCAGAAGTATAGGGATAATAAACCTAGTCGTTCTTACTGTATTTCTGCCATTTTGTGTAAGTTGAAATGGTCCACGTTGATATTAGTAAAAATTTTAGGAAAATAAGTTAATCAGGTATTGCTGAAATTCAATACACTGATCAAGAAAAACATCATGGGTGAGTTTTAGGGTAGAAAAACAATAGATTCCAGACAGAGACTTTTTCAGTAAACATTCCAAAATAATGTGTTAAAATTATATCAAACAGCATAAATGTTACTTAACCTGTCCTACAATTTTTTTGTTTTTTACTTCAGTGGCAGAGTATAAATAATTTAAAATCAAGTCTTCTTGACTTGTCATTTAAATAACTTTTTCATATCCTGTTTTGTGATTATAGAAATTAACTTCTGTAAGGGCCTCTTATATGGAAATTAACTTCTATTGGACCCTCTTCCGCCACTAGTCTGTCAGTTTGTCATTTTTAAAGTGTTAAAAATCAAAGCTGTCATCTTGAGGACTAAGGTGCACCTGACCCAAGCCATGGAATTGTCATTTGCCTCATATGCATGCGAAAGCTGGACAGTGAATAAGAAAGACCGAAGAAGAATTCACGCCTTTGAATTATGGTGTTGGCGGAGAATATTGAATATACCATGGACTGCCAGAAGAACGAGCACATCTGTTTTGGAAGAAGACAGCCAGAATGCTCCTTAGAAGGGAGGATGGCAAGATTTTGTCTGACGTACTTTGGACATGTTATCGGGAGGTATCAGTCCCTGGAAAAGGACATCATGCTTGGTAAAATAGAGGGTCAGTGAAAAAGAGGAAGACCCTCAGCTAGATGGACTGACACAGCGGCTGCAACAATGTGCTTAAACATAACAATGATTGTGAGGGTGGCACGGGACCAGGCAGTGTTTCGTTCTATTGTACAGGGTTGCTATAAGTTGGAACTGCCTAGACAGCACTTAACAACAACAACAGGATCGTCTTAGTTCAGTTGTATATATTATTTTAGCCATTCCACTTCATTGTTATGAACACATGTTATAACACATGGCTGTACTCTGAAATTTTGTTACATTTTTATATTTTATTATTCTTTTAATTATTCATAAATTTCATCCTTTCCATTGTTTTGGCCTCTGCTCCTAGGCAGTGTGTATGGAATACCTAAGATAAAGTGGCATCTTAAATTGATCTTGCCTTCAATTTTTAACCTTTCCAAGCTGTTCTCACGTCTGCCACATTAACATTCTTAAAATAGTCCTTTAACCAAGTCAAGGAGGTCTCCTCTTCAAAACTTAAAACTTTCTAATTCAGTGCAGACCAGATTCCCTGGACCTTAACATTTTGTCATCTGGACTCCTAATTAATTTGACACCATCTGTCTACATAGACCCTTAGCTGTTTTGGCCATGGCAGCCTAGTTGTTGATCTCCATGCTATGCTAATAACATGCTAATGATTTCCTAGGGCCCCCTCACCCACCCAAGTATTTGTATTGGGTTGAGAATGCATCTCCCCTCACCCTCATTCTATTTTTTCGTCATTCCATATCTTCCATGTTGGTCATTGGTGCAGCTTAGGATCCATCTCTTCCTTTAAGATTTTTCTTCTATTTAATACACACTGATGATTCCCTCTTCTGAATTCTTAACTACGTTATACATTCTTACATACTTTCCTTTTTTTTTTTTTTTTTAATTGTGCTTTAGGTGAAAGTTTACAGCTCATGTTAATTTCTCATTCAAAAATTTATGTACATCTAGTTTTGTTTTCTTCCAAAACAGATGTGCTCGTTCTTCTGGCAGCACACTCCCTCTTTCCACCCCAGGTTCCCTGTGTCCCAGTTTCTGTCCCTGCCTGCCTTCTCGTCCTGCTTTTTGGATAGCAGCTTGTATATTTGATTGAACTAAGAAGCATATTCCTCACGTGTATTATTTTTTGTGTTATAAGCCTGCCTAATTTTTGTCTGAAGAGTGGGCTTTGGGAATGGTTTCAGTTCTGGGTCAACAGAGTTTCCAGGGGCCATAGTTTTGAGGGTTCCTTCAGTCTCTGTCAGACCATTAAGTCTGGTCTTTTTACATGAATTTGAATTCTGTTTTACATTTTTCTCCTGCTCCATCTAGGACTCTCTGTTGTGTTTCCTGTCAGGGCAGTCATTGGTGGTAGCTGGGCACCACCTTTTTCTTCTGGCCTCAGGCTGGTGGAGTCTTTGGTTCATTTGGTTCTTTAGTCCTTTGGGCTAGTATTTTCCTGGTGTCTTTGGTTTTCTTCATTCTCCTTTGCTCTGAGTGAGATGGGACCAATAGATGTATCTTGATGGCTGCTCACAGGCTTTTAAGACCCCAGACGCTACTCACCAAAGTGGGATGTAGAACATTTTCTTTATAAACTATATTACGCCAGTTGACCTAGATGTCCCCTGAAACTGTGGTCCCAGCCCCAGCTACTCTGTCCCTCAGAATTTTTGGCTATGTCTGGGAAACTTCTTTGCTTTTTGCTTTGGTCCAGTTTTGCTGACTTCCCTTGTATTGTGTGTTGTCCTTCCCTTCACCGAAGTTGACCCTTGTCTTCTGTCTAGTTAGTGATACCCCCTCCTTGTCCTTCCCCACCCTTGTAACCATCAAAGAATGTATTTTTTCTGTGTGTAAACTTTTTCTTGAGTTCTCGTAATAGTTGTCTCATGCAATATTTGTCCTTTTGTGACTGACTTATTTCACTCCGCGTAATACCTTCCAGATTCATTCATGTTGTGAGATGTTTCACGAATTCATCGTTATTCTTTATTGTTGCTTAGTATTCCATTGTGTGTATGTACCATAATTTGTTTATCCTTTCATCTGTTGATGGACATTTAGGTTATTTCTGTCTTTTTCCTATTGTGAATAGTGCTGCAGTGAAGATGGGTGTGCATATGTCTGTTCATATGATGGCTCTTATTTCTCTCGTGTATATTCCTGGGAGTGGGATTGCTGGATCATTTGGTATTTATAACTTTTTAATGAAGTGCTTATGTACTTTCCTGTCTGATTATGTGTTGCCTTCAATTACTGATTAAGATGTGTGTATCTTGTCCTAGGTAAAAAGTGTAACTCCCCATAGAGAAATAGCCTGTAGCCCTGCTGTTAGGCTCTGTGCTTTACCATTACATTAAAAGAGGTGTGATGAATTTAGTTAAGGTATATAACACTAGTATACCCTTGATGATCTAAAATCTGATATCTCAAACTATCGTCAGTCTAAAAATTTAGCTTAATTATTAGCTGTATTTACTTGTAACTTGTCATAGCCTTACAGTTTCCATTAATAAAGATAAATAGAAAAGTGACTTTATTTTAGATGTATTATTTTACTTCATATCAGTTTGATTTTTTTGAAGCCCTAGTTGTGTGGATAGGTCAGTTTTAAGTCTGCATTATTCATGGATTTTCATCTCATAGAGCTAGCTTTGGTTCTTTTAGATCATTTTGCTTGGCCTATTCCCCTAATCATCACTAAGCCTTGAAAATTAAAAAAAATTTTATGGGGAAAATTTTTTTAGACTATATATAAACTTGGCTTGTTCTTTTTAGAGAACATTGTGCTTCTTAGCCTAGTCTTCTTAAAGTATAAATCTCAATGGTGAATATTACATTTATTACAGTTAATGTTCAGTTATAAGCTAATTTGCAGGTAGATTGATTAACTGCTGTTTTATATAAATCTGTATTAGAAGGAATCTAAATAGAAGGAAATTTTCTTTACCTTACTCTAAATGAAGTCAGTGAAATCCAGTTTACCTAGCTAACCTTGAAATCGAAGGATAATTAGCATTGCAAGTAAATGACTTGTTTATACTGACCATTAGACTGATCAAGATTATATTTGATGCCAGTCAGTTTTTTAATGTTGTTGTTGTTAGGTGCTGTCGAGTCGATTCCGACTCATAGCAACTCTATAGGGCAGAGTAGAACCGCCCCGTAAGGTTTCCAAGGAGCAGCTGGCAGATTCAAACTGCTGACCCTTTGGTTAGCAGCCGATCTCTTAACCAAAAAAAAACCCAAACCCATTGCTGTCGAGTCAGTGCCGACTCATAGCAACCCTAGAGAACAGAGTAGAACTGCCCCACAGAGTTTCCAAGGCTGAAATCTTTTTATGGAAGCAGACTGCCACATCTTTCTCCTGCGGAGCAGCTGGTGGGTTTGAACTGCAGACCTTTTGGTCAGCAGCTGAGTGCTTAACCACTGCGCCACTAGGGCTCCTTCCTTGATGTACAGCCAGTTGGAGTCAAGTTGATTCTGACTCATAGCGGCCCTATAGGACAGAATAGAACTGCCCCATAGAGTTTCCAAGGCTGTAAATCTTTGCAGAAGCAGACTGCCACATCTTTCTCCCACAGAGTGGCTGGTGGGTTCGAACGGCTAGATTCGAACCGCTGACCTTTCGGTTAACAGCCAACCTCTTAACTGTTGTACCTCTAAATGGCAAATCTTGATGTATTTGCTGCTGATTATACATTATTATTGAGTGTCATGACAACATAAGCGAATACTACATAATAGAGAGAAAATACTTTAACGTGATTAAAAGGACACAATTATACTGAACTGTTATGTGATGTGGTATTTTTTACAAGAATTTTCTCTTTTATTCAAATGCTAAGGATTTGAAACGTTCATTACCAGCTGGCCTTGGTCTCTCAGAAACACAGATTACATCTCATGGCTTTGACAGTACCAAAGAGGGAGTTATTGAAGCAGGACCATTTCAAGGTAAGAGCCCATTTATTTTTAAAGAGTGCTGGGATGGAGGATGGAAGAAGCTCACCAAATGCTACCTTTATTAAGAAATAAAACAAGAGAATTGATCCCTTTGGTCTGTGATAAAACATTAATTATAAACGTAATTCTTTTTTTCTTCAGTTTAAGTTTAGGAATTGTTTTAATTGTCTTCTTTATATAAATAGATCAATATGTAAACAAAGTGTCACTGATTATTATTTAAGGATTGATTTTAAAATACTAAAATATAAAAATTGTATCAAAAATGCAAATTAAGATTGCTTTAGCTTATAACTACAGAATTTATAGGAACAAATCAATATTGATTTGTATAAATATACATTTCCTGTTTCAAAGCAATTAGAAAAATAAGCTGTTTCCTATAATACATGCTGTGTAGGAGGTCCTCCAGATGACCCTCAGGTTCCTTATCATTAGGACGACAGGACTCAGCATACAGTACTCATGGCTATGATTTATTACAGTGAAAAAATACCAAGTACAATCAGCAAAGGGAAAAGGTCCATGAGGCAAAGTCTCTGGGATAAACCAGGAGGAAGCCTTCAAGGATCCTTTCCCAGTGAAGTCACATAGGATGCCCTTAATTCTCCCAGCAATGAGTTGTGACAACATATGTAAAGTGTTACCAACCATGGAAGCGCGTTTAGAGACTCAATACCCTAGGTTTTTTCTGGGGCCTGGTCACATAGGCACCGTCTGTCTAGCACATGCCAAAATTCCAGACCCCCAGAAGGAAAGCAGATGTTTAGCATAAACCACATTGTTTGTATAAGGAGTTTAGGCCCAGTGAGCCATTCTTATCAGTTCTGGGACTAGAGGAATCCCTCCTAAAATTCATGTTCCCAGATACCTGCCAAGGGCCAACTGTGCAAGTAGGGCTTTTTAAGGATAAGCAGTTAGGCCTTCTGTTAACTCTTTCCTGCACACATACTCATACATATGTCTGTTTTTAAAAGAAAGGATAAAGTTGCCTCCTTTTTTTAATGGTCTTGCCTGTAATGATTTTTTCTGAAGTGTTTTTTCATTTTCATACCAGTGAGATACAGTGAAACCATGTAAACATCTGGATGTGGAAAATGGATTGTTTTCTTGATAGAACTGTAGCCAAAGTAGTAGTAGTAGATGTTCAGTAAAATATGTTAATTTTAATACTACATTATAATTTTACAGAATGAAAAAAAAAGATCTTCATGCCTTTACAGTCTTCAGCCCTCTTATAGATAATAAAGCTGTTGCCATCAAGTTGATTCTGACTTATAGCAACTCTATAGGACAGAGTTCAAATTAAAATAAAAAATATGTTTCATGATATTGGCAGTAATTTGTATTTCTTTGAACTACTTGATGAAACATTTTTAAACACACACTGCATTGTTGATCAATATATTAAAAATAATAATTTTGCCATACTTAGGGTTAGTCAAGCATTTATTGAAAAGTTGTAGTTGAATTCAAGTGCCCCTGTCTTAAGACATACATAAATTGGAATGAACATAGGCAAGAGCAACATAATTAAAATTTAGCAAATGAGTCTTATGGAAAAATGTTAAAGGATTTGGAGATGTCTGGAAAAATGACTGAACAATATCTTAATAATTGACTATTACTTGAACAGTTACTGTAAGAATAGTATTACCATCTACTTTTCCATCTCTGCCTAGAGCAGATTTAGAAGAAATTATATTAAATTCAACCCTAACAACAGATGCTGCAGAACCAATAATAGTGAAAATCATGAATAAATCAAAGATTTAAGAGCAAAGTATACTTGGTACCTGGGTTTTGTTGTGATGGTAATTTAAATCAGTGTGTGTGATGTGTGCGTGTGTTTTTTTTCATATTCCTAGATTTCTTTTGTTGAGACAAAACAGAATTCTCTAAATTTAGACAATTAGCAAGATCCTAGATTTTTTTAAAATTATTTTTTGTTGGGTATTGGTGAATAATTTTGATAGCTAAATTAGTATTTTAAAGGTTAGAATACTGACAATATATTCATATTGATATTCTTAGATTTCACTTGTTGGGATGAAACAGAGCTAATTCCCAAAATTTAGATAATTAGCAAGATCCTGAATTTTTTAAATTATTGTTTATGAGTATTAGTGAATGATTTTGATGGTTAAATTAGTAGTTTAAAGGGTTAGAATATTGAAAATACATAAAAATGGTAATTACCTTGAAGGTAAAGCAGAAAGGCTGAAATGGCCAGTTACTAAGCACCACGTTATTCGTTCTTCCAGTTTAGAAAGTTATATATTGTTTGTTACATGTATTATAGAAATCTCATGTTGCATCATGGGATTATTTCTTATGTAAGATAAATAAGCTGTAATAACCAGAACAACAGAGCTCTGCTCCAGAGTTCATCAAGACCTGAAACTATAGTAGTCTGCCTTTATTTAATGCTTCTTTATAATAGAAACCTTTGTGTCTTAGATAATAGAGATACAGTCTTTATTTAATATGGTGATTGGACTGGATAACCTATTAAAATGCCTTCCAACTCAACAAGGAACTTAGGGATTAGTGCATTCTATATTGAATTTAATAATGGTGATATTATGATGTGGTACAAAGAGTATAATTCTAGGATTCAGAGCATCTGAGTGTCTAATAAGCTGTGTTAACCTCTCTGTGCCTCATTTCTCCTATAATTAAATAAGGGGGTTCAGACTAGTTGATTTCGGTCACCGTCTCCAGTTTTAAATTTTATAGTCAACAGATTTAAGGAAACAAGTACCTCTCACTTTGAAAGACAGTGGCAGTTTATTTAGGTCTATTATTGCATGTTTGAATATTAATGTGAGATCTAGTCCAAATTAAGGTTTTAATTCTATTAGAACTGGTGACTGATTCAGCATCACAACTTAATACAGTAAAATCTGCAAAAGCTGGAACCTGTGTAAGGTGGAAGCTTGTCAGAAAAGGAAAACCTAAATATTGTCCACTAATAGTGATAGAAAAGTGGTAAGACTTCACCCTATCAAAGGCCAAAACTTGCGAGACCAAGAAAAACAAGGCAGTCCCGTTGAGTTCCAGCTCTTACAGGTTTCACTGTATATCTGGGATATGATTAGTTATTACTAATTATAAATAAAGAAAATTGATGTTCATTATATCCTATTAACCCCTTGCTGTCGAGTCGATTCCGACAGATAACGACCTTATAGGACAGATTAGAACTGTCCCATAGGGTTTCCAAGGAGCAGCTGGTGGATCAAACTGCAGACCTTTTGGTTAGCAGCCGAGCTCTTAACCACTGCACCACCAGGGCTCCTACATCCTATCAGAACATTTATATTATGAAATTAATACATAAAGTGATATTTTCTAGAGAACTAGATTGAAATTAAAGTACCATATAAGCGATTGCTGTTGAGTCGATTCTGACTCATAGCGACCCTATAGGACAGAGTAGAACTGCCCCATAGGGTTTCCAAGGAGTGGCTGGTGGATTAGAACTGCTCACCTTTCGGTGAGCAGCAGAGCTCTTAACTGTTGCGCCACCAGGGCCCCGAAGTACCATATAGACATTTAAATTCTCAGCTAAATATGGAAGGACTTCTATAATTTTTTCAACTTTAATTACCACTCCCCTGAAGATGCACAGGCTTTCAAATTTAAGTAAAGAAAGCAATTGAAGCTATCTTTTTTTTTTGTTTTTTTGGTTTAATGGTAGGCATTATCAACAATGCTGGGTAGTTAGTATTTCTTACTTTGTAGATGACTAAGGCTCAGAGATGTTAGTAATTTGTCAGGGTTTTTCTGATACTAAGTGGTAGATAGAGCCAGAATTTCAAACGATGAGTTAGAATTTAAAACTCAGTTATGTTTCATTCAAAAATTATGTTCTTCAATACTGAGGAAGCCAGCACAACTTGTACAAGGCAAGATCATAGAACCTCCATAGACACATCCAAATTCCCTGAGGGACTGAATTGCTGGGCAGAGGGCTGTGGGGAACATCTAGCTCAACTGGCATAACATAGTTTATAAAGAAAATGTTCTACATTCTACCTTGGTGAGTAGCGTCTGGGGTCTTAAAAGCCTGTGAGCAGCCATCTAAGATACTCCACTGGTCTTACCCCTTCGGGAGCAAGGGAGAATGAAGAAAACAAGATACAAGGGAAGGATTAGTCCAAAGGACTAATAGACCACAACTACCACGGCCTCCACCAGACTGAGTCCAGTACAACTAGGTGGTGCCCGGGTACCACCACTGATTGCTCTGACAGGGATCACAACAGAGGGTCCCAGACAGAGCTGGAGAAAAATGTAGAACAAAATTCTAATTCACAAAAAAAGACCAGACTTACTGGCCTGACAGAGACTGGAGAAACCCTGAGAGTATGGCACCCAAACACCCTTTTAACTCAGTAATGAAGTCACTCCCGAGGTTCACCCTACAGCCAAAGATTAGATAGCCCCATAAAACAAGACAAAACTAATGGGGCACAGCAGCCCAGGGACAAGGACTAGAAGCCAGGAGGGGACAGGAAAGCTGGTAATAGGGAACCCAAGGTCAAGAAGGGAGAGTGTTGACATGTCATGAGGTTATTAACCATTGTCATTTATGACAATATGTGTACTAACTGTTTAATGAGAAACTATTTATTCTGTAAACCTTCATCTAAAGTACAATAAAAAAAATTTTTATTTAAAAAAAATTGTGTTCTTTCCTCTGGTTTTCAAACTTAGCTGTGTTTGAGAATCATCCAAGTAGTTTATTAAAAAATACAGATGCTTATTTCACTGATAATCTGTAAATCTTGAGGAGAATCCCAGGTATCTTTAAAAAGTGCCAGGAGTGATTTTTATGGTTAGTTAGAATAACACTCGACACTAGCACTTCTCAAACTTCACGGTACATATAAATCACCTGAGGATCTTGTTAAAATGCAAATCCTGGTTCATTAGGTCCAGGGCAGGGTGTGAGATTTTGCATTTCTAATGAACACTCATGTGACATAATTAATGTAGGTCTCCTGAAGCCACACTGTGAATAACAAGGACCACACTACCTGAGAAGTCCCTGGGTGGTGCAAAAGGTTAACGATTGCTCTGCTGCTAACTGAAAGTTTGGAGGTTTGAGCCCACCCGGCGACACCTCAGAAGAAAGGCCTGGTGGTCTACTGAAAAATTAGTCATTGAAAACCCTATGAGCACAGTTCTACTCTGACCCAGATGGGGTCTCCATGAATCAGAGTTGATTTGATGGCAACTAGTTTACGCTATGTAACATTTAATTTGTGATTTTAATTTTTTGACTACAATTCCTGTGAAGGCTATGATTCACATTTCTGTAAGGGATATTAAAGCATGCTGCTTAGCCTTTGAATTTTTACTTAAGTGCTTTTCCTTCGTATGTAAGAGTAGCAAGTTATGAAATTACTTAATCATATTTTGTTAATTGACTTCAGAAACAGGAGAGTCTAGGTGAAGTCCTGTTTAAACATAATCTTGCCAGGTTTCTTCAGATAGTTATGTTTGTTTTGGTTTTGATAGTTTGATGAAAAGTTTATAAAAGAACTCAGCCTGGGAGCATCCATTTACTATTAGTCCTTTCCTGCAAGAGAGCAAATATATTAATTCCATTTTTTAATTGTAGTGTTTGAATATCTTAAAGGAAATGTCAGTAAACCAGCCTTCAAAACGTACAGTGTGTGGAGAAGGAAAAAGATTTTCACAGTTAAATGTCTACCCTTTTCAGGTTCCCCAGCACCACCATTGCCATCTGTTATGTCTCCTAGCAGGGTTGCAGCTAGTCGACTGGCTCAACAAGGAAGTGATTTAATTGTTCCTGCAGGTATTCACTGCACTGATTGAATAAAGCCCTTCTTGCTACTGCTGAAGCTAAACTAATACACTCAGTTTCATAGTCACTTGCTTTATATTCTTAGGTGTGTGTTATTCTGACCTTTTTGGTGGCTGCTACTTTTTTTTTAAACAATTATGAAAATAGTCTTTCTCACTATAGTCTGTCTTTCTGTCTTTTCGGAGTCATTAGGCTATATCTCAAACCTGATATTTAATTCATTTTAAGGTTTAAAAAAATTGTAAAATATGTATTCATTTTAAAGCATTCTTTCTTTGCTCTGGAAAATGCCGGTTCATTTTATTTGATTCTGAATTCCCAGCTTTGCAGCTCTGCCCTCTGTTTGCAGTTTAACAGAAAAATTGGGGGTGGAGGAGTGGGGGAGGCTCCAACAGTTGGGCTGTTTATACTGGCAATGGGTCAAGTGGAAAGGTTTGTGTCTTCCTATTTTCAGCCTGAGTTTATAAATTTACAGATTGCAACAAAATACTATGTAATTACCAGTTGTATCTGATGAAAAATACTTGGAAATAATCAACTTTTTGACATTGAATTTGATCTACACTTTAATATGGCTAGACTATAAAAAACGGAAAAAAATAGAACTCCACATTTCTTTTTATATGACGTGTTAACATATTTTGTTTTTATGAGAATTTTGTAAATTCTTAAATGGGTTTGATTTTATGCACTGTTCTTGATCTTAGACTGCAATAAAGCTATGTAAAGGCTGGTCTGACTATAAGAAAGAGTGAAAATAAATTTTTGCTGAACCTATTTTTTTTAAACCATTTCTCTTCTTATTTCTCTTCTTGTTTCGTTGTTCTTAAATCATTAGAAAGTTTCCATCCCAAATCACTAGTGTCATAAACATTTAAACACTGTTCTGCCATGAAAAATATTTTACTACTAAAAGCTATATAGTTGCTCTCATGTCATAATTTCTTAATTGTTGGAACAATATGTTGTCAAGGCTATAGCACTGCCTTTATTAATTATGGAAGTTTTTTTTTTTGTCTCTTGAGAAAAGGAGGTAGAGTGTAGATCTTGTTTCAACCCCGCATTTTATACTGGTGGTAAGATATTTTTAATGACTGTTTGAAATATGAATTATGTTTTCAAATCCTCCAAAATTATAGCAATATTCTATTTTTGCTCTGGTCTACATAGCACAGTGAGAGGAGGTCACTGTGGGGAATTCGTGGCTTTTCAGACTCTTATTGGTAAAGACTGTTCTTTAGGGTCATTAAGTTATAAGATTAGTTGTGGAGATTTCATTTTTCTTGAAGTGAACAGCAGCTTACACGAAAAAGAAGACTGATTGCAGCAGAATTTTATTTTTTACTAGAAGATAGCCAAACCACATGGCATTTGTTTTTAATGAACAGAAATGTTTTCTAAGTGATTAGGGAATTATCCTCAAGGATTCCAGGAAGTTCTAGTCCTTCACTTTGTGAGAACCTTTTTATTTTTTAAATGCGTAAATAGTTTAATTTGAACAACATCAGTGTTTTGCCTTCTTTCCCCACTTGTCTTTATCTGGTTTGTGTTTTTATCTTTTGCTATAATCACACAGGTGGCCAGAGAACACAGACAAAAAGTGGACCAGTTATTCTAGCTGATGAAATTAAAAATCCTGCAATGGAAAAATTAGAACTTGTTAGAAAATGGAGTCTAAACACCTACAAGGTTTGTAATTTTTTAATATTTCTACCCTAAATGGCTCTAGGAATTTTCATTTGCATGTTATCCAAATTTTTATATTACAATTATATGAACATTAAGAGGAGACTAATGTCATATTGGAGCCCCAGTGGCACAGTGGTTACGCTCTTGGCTGCTAACTGAAAGTTGGCAGTTTGAACTTACAAGCCACTCCAAGGGAGAAACATCTAACAGTCTGCTTCCAGAGAGATTTACAGCCTTGGAAACCCTATGGGGCAGTTGTACTCTGTCCTGTAGGGACGCTATGAGTTGAAATCGACTCAACTGCAATGGGTTTGGTTTTTAATGCCGTTTAAACATGGAAATTCAATTAGAGAACGAAGTGCTTTGTTTTATGATTTTAGTAGCTTGTAAAATTTGAAATTTACTCTTTTGCTACTGACTTTTTCCACTACATTTTCAGATTTTATGAGCTACTAAAATGGTTATTAACTGATAGATGATACATAAAATTGAAAAAATGTATCGCTTTGGAATATATTTAGATGTAAAGCTGCTATAGATACCTTTATCTCTTAGACTCCATTTTCTACTTTGCCTAATGTAATTCACTCCAGTTTAAAATCCTTCCATGAATCCGTATTGTATTTACAGTTGCTTGAATCTGACCCTTATCTGCCTTTTCAACCTCATCTCCTACTGCCCCTCTTCTTAATCTGTGAATCCAGTGATCCATAGCAGTTATCAGAGATTTCCTAAACAAGCTATCTTTTCTCACACCTCTATGGCTTTGTTCATGAGGCTGCCTTTGCCTCCTGCATGGAATTCCCCTTCATGCCCCCTTTTTATTTTACTTGCTTATCTTCCATGTCGGACTCATCTTCATTCATTTGTTTATTCAGCCAATCCTTTGTTCATTTATTCATGAAATTTCCCTCTAATTATTAACATTCTATGTCCATACATTTTGAACCTAAAGAACACTGGTCTTCTTTCTAAACCAGATCCTACTAATTGAAAATTGCATATTTTTTAAAGTTTAAGCTTTTGTTTATTTGAGCCTTTGTCTTTTGTGTTGGTTAGTTGGTGTTTTCCTTGTTCTTTATCTACCTTTTCTTATATACATATGCTATTATCTATCTCCCCCATGCATCTGTGAGTTTGTTGTACTCTGGGGGCTTGTGTGTTGCTGTGATGCTGGAAGCTATGCCACTGGTATTCAAACATCAGCAGGGTCACCCATGGTGGACAGGTTTCATCTGAGCTTCCAGACTCAGATAGACTAGGAGGAAGGACCCAGCGGTCTGCTTCTGAAAAGAATTAGCCAGTGAAAACCTTATGAATAGTGGCAGAACATTATCTGATATACTGCTGGAAGATGAGCCCCTCCGGTTGGAAGGCCCTCAAAATACAACTGGGAAAGAGCTGCCTCCTCAAAGTAGAGTCAACCTTAATGACATGGATGGAGTCAAGCTTTCGAGACGTTCATTTGCTGTTGTGGCATGACTCAAAATGAGAAGAAACAGCTGCAAACATCCATTAATAATCAGAACCTGGAATTTATGAAGTATGAATCTAGGAAAATTGGAAATCGTCAAAAAATGAGATGGAATGCATGAAGATTGATATCCTAGGCATTAGTGAGCTGAAATGGACTGGCATTGGTCATTTTGAATCAGACAATTGTATGGTCTGCTCTGCCAGCTTGAATGACAACTTGAAGAGGAATGGGGTTGCATTCATTGTCAAAAAGAACATTTCAAGATCTAGCCTGAAGTACAACACTATCAGTGATAGGATAATATCCATACACCTATACCAGTTAATACAACTATTATTCAAATTCACACACCAACCACCAAGGCCAAAGGTGAAGAAATTGAAGATTTTTACAACTTCTGCAGTCTGAAATTGATCAAACATGCAATCAGGCTGCACTGATGATTACTGGTGATTGGAATGCAAAAGTTGGAGACAAAGAAGGATCGGTAGTTGGAAAATATGGCCTTGGTGATAGAAATGATGCCGGAGATGGCATGATTGAATTTTGCAAGACTAACGACTTCTTCATTGCAAATACCTTTTTTTACCAACATAAACAGCAACTGCACACATGGACCTCAGCAGATGAAATACAGAAGAATTAAACATCTGTGAATTAAATCAACTACATCTGTGGAAAGAGATGATGGAAAAGCTCAATATCATCAGTCAGAACAAGGCCTCTTGTGGATCAGACCATCAGTTACTCATATGCAAGTTCAAGTTGAAACTGAAGAAAATTAGAACAAGTCCATGAGAGCCAAAGTATGAACTAGAGTATATCCCACCTGAATTGAGAGGCCATCTCAAGAATGGATTTGAGACGTTGAACACTAATGACCAAAGACCAGATGAGTTGTGGAATGACATCAAGGACATCATACATGAAGAAAGCAAGAGGTCCTTAAAAAGACAGGAGAGAAAGAAAAGACCTAAGTGGGTGTCAGAAGAGACTCTGAAACTTGCTCTTGAATGTCAAGTAGCTAAAGCGAAAGGAAAAAATGATGAAGTAAAAGAGCTGAAGATTTCAAAGGGCAGCCCAAGAAGATGAAGTAAAGTATTATGATGACATATGCAAAGACCTGGAGATAGAAAACTAAAAGGGAAAATCACGCTCAGCATTTCTCAAGCTGAAAGAACTGAAAAAAAAATTCAAGGGTCGTTGCAATACTGAAGGATTCCATGGGGAAAATATTAAAACAACACAGGAAGCATCAAAAGAAGATGGAAGGATACACAAAGTCACTATACCAAAAAGAATTGGTCGACGTTCAACCATTTCAGGAGATAACATATGATCAGGAACCAATGGTACTGAAGGAAGAACTCTAAGCTGCACTGAAGGCATTGATGAAAATCAAGTCTCCGGGAGTTGTCGGAATGCCAACTGAGACGTTTCAGTAAACGGATACAGCCCTGGAAATGCTCACTCGTCTATGCCAAGAAATTTGGAAGACAGTTACCTTTCCAACTGACTGGAAGAGACCCATATTTATGCCTATTCCCAAGAAAGGTGATCCAACAGAATGCAGAAATTATCGAACAGTATCATTATATGCAAGCAAAATTTTGCTGAAGATCATTCAAAAGCAGCTGCAGCAGTATATCGACCGGGAACTACCAGAAATTCAAGCTGGATTTAGAAGAGAACACGGAACCAGGGATATCATTGTTGATATCAGATGGACCCTAGCTGACAGCGGAGAATACCAGAAAGATGTTTACCTGTGTTTACTGACTATGCAAAAGCATTCAGCTGTGTGGATCATAACAAATTACGGATAACATTGAGGAGAATGGGAATTCCAGAACACTTAACTGTGCTTATGAGGACTCTGTACATGCATCAAGAGGCAATCGTATGAACAGAACAGGGGGATATACTGCATGGTTTAAAGTCAGGAAGGGTGTGCATCAGGGTTGTATCCTTTCACCATACCGTTCAATCTGTATGTTGAGCAAATAATCTGAGAAGCTAGACTATATGAAGAAGAATGGGGCATCAGGATTGGAGGAAGACTCATTAACAACCTGTATTATGCAGATGACACAACCTTGCTTGCTGAAAGTGAAGAGGACTTGAAACACTTACTGATGGAGATCAAAGACCACAGCCTTCAGTATGGGTTACACCTCAACATAAAACAAAACTCCTCACAACTGGACCAATAAGCAACATCGTGATCAACGGAGAAAAGACTGAGGTTATCATTTTGCTTGGATCCACAATCAACACCCATGGAAACAGTCAAGAAATCAAAAGACACATTGCATAGGGCAGATATGCTGCAAACGATCTCTTTAAAGTGTTGAAAAGCAAAGATGTCACCTTGAAGACTAAGGTGTGCCTGACCCAAGCCATGGTGTTTTCAGTAGCCTTATATGCATGTGAAAGCTGGACAATGAATAAGGAAGACCAAAGAAGAATTGACACCTTTGAATTGTGGTGTTGGAGAAGAATATTGAATATACCATGGACTGCCAAAAGAATGAACAAATCTGTCTCCGAAGAAGGACATCCAGAATGCTCATTAGAAGCAAGAATGGTGAGACTACATCTCACATACTTTAGATATGTATCAGTCCCTGGAAAAGGACATCATGCTTGGTAAAATAGAGGGTCAGTGAAAAAGAGGAAGACCCTCAGCTAGACGGATTGACACAGTGGCTGCAGCAATGGGCTCAAGCATAGCAACAAGTGTGAGGATGGCACAGGACCAGGCAGTGTTTTGTTCTGTTCTGCATGGAGTCTGTATGAGTCAGAACCAACTCAACGGCACCTAACAACTAACAACATTAACTATCTATTCCTTACTCTTCTGTCTTTTACATCTGTAATAATTTGAGTCAAATCACTGTTAAGACCCAAAATTTATCTGTTGTGTGTTAACGTACCACATTCAGTCTTTCCAGAAGTTTATGTTAATACAAATGACCAGTCTTTAAAACGTTCTACCCATGGTATAAATTAATGTGAAAGAAGCATCATTTTTTCAAAGTGATCACTTTATTTTTATGTGAAATTTTTTCATCAGAGTTTAATTTGGATGTGTCACCTAGGTCGAAAGAGGAAAAGAAAGTTCTGACTTACATGATTTTATGGAGCTGATAGCTGAATGAGGTGGCTGGGTGGTGCAAACGGTTAAGTACTCAACTGCTAGGCAAAAGGTTGGGGTTTGAACCCATCCAGAGGTGCCTTGGAAGACAGGTGTGGCAGTCTGATTCCAAATGGTCATAGCCTTGTATCATGGATTGAATTGTATCCCCCAAAAATACCTGTCAGCTTGGCTAGGTCATGATTCCCAGTATTGTATGGTTGTCTACCATTTTGTCATCTGATGTGATTTCCCTGTGTATTGCAAATCCTATCACTATGATGTAATAAGATGGATTAGCAGCAGTTATATTGATGAGATCTACAAGATTAGATAGTGTCTTAAGCCAGTCTCTTTTGAGATATAAAAGAGAGAAGCAAACAGAGAGACATGGGGACCTCATATCGCCAAGAAAGCAGTGCCAGGAGCAGAGCATGTCCTTTGGACCCAGGGTTCCTGCACGGAGAAGCTCCTACTCCAGGGGAAGATTGATGACAAGGACCTTCCTCCAGACCCGACAGAGAGAGAAAGCCATCTCCTAGAGCTGACGCCCTAAATTTGGACTTGTAGCCTACTAGACTGTGAGAAAATAAATTTCTCTTTATTAAAGCCATCCACTTGTGATATTTCTGTTACAGCAGTACTAGATGACCAAGACACCTTGAAAACTCTATGGAGTGTTCTACTCTGCACATATGGGGTTGCCATGAGTCAGAACTGACTTGACAACTACCACCACCAACAACAGTAGCTGGATATATCGACTGGCATAATAAGCCTCTCTCCCAAAAGAAGCTCAGAGTGTAATAACCTTATTGGGTCTACATGACTTTGTTCTCCCAGCTTTTTGGCCTTTTTGGCCCAAATTTTGAGCTAAATTGGTATTTGGATAATCCTTCAAGTCTTGATTGTGATTTGGCTGATTTTAGGACTGTGCTTGTTATCCATTTCACTCTTGGGAAACTTGGTTCTGGCTATAACTTTCATCATCTGTTTCTTGGGACTTCAGGTCCCTGATTATTCCTGCCTTTAATTTCTTCCATATGTTTCTGTTCTCTAGCAAATACTTTAAGGTTTTTCCTCAGAAATGATATTTAGCATTGCATTCATTAGTTGTTACTTTCAGCCTTAAGACCCCAGTCTGGTTATTAAAGACAGATAGAAGCATGTCTTAGTTATCTAGTGCTGCTATAACAGAAATACCAAAAGTACATGGCTTTAACAAAGAGAAATTTATTCTCTCAGTCTAGGAGGCTAGAAGTCTGAATTCAGGGTTCCAGCTCCAGGGGAAGGCTTTCTCTGTCTGTTAGCTCTAGGGGAAGGCTTTGTCATCAATCTTCCCTGGTCAAGGAGCTTCTCAGCACAGGGATCCTGGGTCCAAAAGGACATGTTCTGCTCCTGGCACTACTTTCTTGGTGGTGTGATGTCCTCATGTCTCTCTGCTTGCTTCTCTCTTTTATATCTCAAAAGAGACAGACTTAAGACACAACCTAACCTTGTAAATTGAGTCTGCTTCATTAACATAATTGCCACTAATTCCACCTCATTAACATCATAGAGGTAGGATTTACAATACATGGGAAAATCACATCAGATGACAAAATGGTAGACAATCACACAATACTGGGAATCAGGGACTAGCCAAGCAGACCCATATTTTTTGGGGGGGACACAGTTCAATCCATAACATTCAACCCTTTGGCCTCCCAAAATTCATGTCCTTGCCACATGTAAAACACAGTCACCCCATCATACCATAGCAAAAGTCTTAAATTAACTATAAGTCCAAAATCCAAAAATTCCTCTTCATCTGTAATTCTAGAATACGTGTTATCTGCTTCCAAGGTACAGTGGTGGAACAGGCACAAGCTAGACATTTCTATTACAAATGAGAGAAATTGGAGAAAGAAGGGATAACAGGCACCAAGAAGGTCAGCAGAAAACATTATATTAGCCCTCAAGGTTTAAAAATAATCCTCTGTTCTCTGAGACCATTTACACAATGGCCCTGCCCTCCAGACTCTGAGTGTTAGCCACACTCTTGGGATTCTGAGTGGAGACCCCTCGGCTCTGTGCTTCAACTCTGCCTTCCAGGCCCACTAGAACAGGAGCTCTGCTCCCTTGGCTTTGGGTAGCCTCATTCTCTTAGTCCGTCTGAGTGGCGACTCCATCCTTTGAGACCCCATAGGTTATGGCCATATTGAGACTGAGGCAGCTCTGCTTCCTGTGTTCCTTGTCTCTTCAGCTTCTGCTTCCTGGTTCCTTGGCCTCTCGGCCCCTTGCGCCTCAGCACCCACATCTGCCCTGCTCAGGCAAGTGTTCCTAAGCTCTGTAGCTCCACCGATAAGTACCTGGAGGCACCCCACTTCGCCAGTAAACTTCAGCCGGAAGGCACTCAGCTCTCTCGCTCCGTGGGTCGGCAATCCTAGTTCCACCAGTAAGTGTCTGAAGTTACCCCACTCCATCAGGAAGCCTCCTGTGCAAAGGCTTTCAGCTGTCTCGCTCCGTGAGTCAACTCCTGCACTGTCTCTGCTGTTGCTTCTCACTGTCTGCGCTGTCTCCAGTGTAACAGCTTTCCTCATTTCTTTCTGAGTCCTCACCAGAATTGTCTTGACATCCATAATTCTACCAACAGTCTCTTCAAGGCATTCTAGGCTTTTACTGTTAGGCACTTTAAAACTCTTCCAGCCTTTGTCCATTCAGTTTCACAGCTGTTTCCACATTTTAGGGCACGCCACTCCCGCTACCAAATTCTGTCTTAGTTATCTAGTGCTGCTATAACAGAAATACCACAAGTGGATGGCTTTAACAAAGAGAAATTTATTCTCTCATAGTTCAGGAGGCCAGAAGTCCAAATTCAGGGCACTACCTCCAGGGGAAGGCTTTCTCTCTCTGTCGGTTCTGGGGGAAGGTTCTTGTCATCAATCTTCCCCTAGTCTTAGGAGCTTCTCAGCACAGGAACCCCAGGTCCAAAGCATACGCCCTGCTCTGGGTGATGCTTTTTTGGTGGTATGAGGACCTTCTGTCTGTCTTCTTGCTTCTCTCTTTTATATCTCAAAAGAGATTGGCTTAAGACACAATCTTATCTGTAGATTGAGTCCTGCCTTGTTAACAAAAATGCCCCTAATCCCACCTCATTAACATCATAGAGGTAGGATTTACAACACATAGGAAGATCACATCAGATGACAAAATGGTGGACAATCATACAATACTGGGAATCATGGACTAGCCAAGTGGACACATTTTTTTGAGTGGGGAGGGCCACAATTCAATCCATAACAGAGCAATTTTAAGTTTAGGCCTTGAACCCATCTTGTTAAATATTATCTTAATCTACCTGATTTTACTCACAAAATTTAAATCTAAAATTCATTTATTTTCTTATTTATTCTCATCTGCAGGAAGAGTTGGGAATAATGAACTCTGGTTTTTAGTTCTTGTTTGTTTGCTTTTGTTTTTTCCTAGTCTAGAATAGAGCATTTTTAAAAGTCTGTCTAATGTTTTTGGGAATAATTTCAGTTTCAGTGTTTACAGCTGCTGGCATCTTTCTCAAACATGAAATGATTTTTAGAAATGTTTAAGAATTTACCATCAATGTTCACACCCTTATCAAATTAACCTTTGCTGTCTTTAAGCCAATATCCTCTAAACTTTCATTTCTGTTCTTGTCATATTGCTTCATTCATTTATTGGTTCACCTATTTCCCCTGGTTATTTTCTGATATTTCCTTCTTCTGTGTTCCTGTGTTCCTTATCCTTTACCCTTAATAACCCTTTTAAAGTCAAACGCCCATTGCTGATAAAAACTCTCAATAAAACAGGAATAGGAGAGAAATTCCTCAACATAATAAAGGGTTTCTGTACAAAAACAACAGCGAACATCATTCTCAATGGAAAGAGGCTGAAACATTCCCCCTGAGAACAGGAAAAAGACAAGGATGCCCTTTATCACCACTCCTAGTTAACATTGTGCTGGAAGACCTAGCTAGAGCAATAAGGCAAGAAGAAGAAAAAAAGGCATCCAAATTGGAAAGGAAGAAGTAAAACTATCCCTATTAGAAGATAATATGATACTATACATAAAGAACCCCAAAGATTCCACAGCAAAACTACTGGAACTAATAGATTCAGCAGCGTAGCAGGATACAAGATCAACATACAAAACGCAGTTGGATTCCTATACACCAACAAAAATAACTTCAAAAAGGAAGTCAGGAAAACAGTGCCATTTATAATAGCCCCTAAAAAGATAAAATACTTAGGAATAAATCTCACTAGGAATGTAAAAGACCTGTATAAAGAAAACTACAAAACACTGCTGCAGGAAACCAAAAGAGACCTACATAAATGGAAAAACATACCATACTCATGGATGGGAAGACTCAACATTGTGAAAACGTCAATTCTACCCAAAGCGATCTACAGATATAATGCGATCCCCATCCAAATACCAACAGCATTCTTTAAAGAAATGGAAAAACTAATCACCAAGTTTATATGAAAAGGAAAGAGACCCCAGATAAGCAGTGTTATTGAAGAAAATGAACAAAGTAGCAGGCCTCACACTACTTGATCTCAGAACCTAGTATACAGCCACAGTAGTCAAAACAGCCTGGCACTGGTACGACAACAGAACATAGACCAGTGGTACAGAATTGAGAACCCAGACGTAAATCCATCCACCTATGGTCAGCTGACATCTGACAAGGGACCGACGCCCATTAAATGGGGGAAAAGACAGTCTTTTTAACAAATGATGCTGGCAAAACTGGATGTCCTTCTGTAAAAAAATGAAACAGAACCCATACCTCACACCATACACAAAAACTAACTCAAAATGAATCAGACTAAATGTAAAACCTAAAACATTAAAGATCACGGAAGAACAAATAGGGACAATGCTAGGGGCCCTAATACATGGCATAAATACAAGCGCAAACCGTAACTAACAATGCACAAACACCAGAAGATAAACTAGATAACTGGGAGCTCCTAAAAATTAAACACTTACGCTCATCAAAAGACTTCACCAAAAGAGTAAAAAAGAGAACCTACAGACTCGGAAAAAAATTTTTGGCTATGACATATCTGGCAAGGGTCTAATCTCTCAAATCTATAGAATACTTCAACATCTCAGCAACAAAAAGACAAATAATCCGTTCCACCAAAGGAGGCATTCAGATGAATAACAAACACTTGAGGAAATGCTCACAATCATTAGCCACTAGAGAAATGCAAATCAAACTACAATGAGATGCCATCTCACATCGTCATTACCAGCACTAATCAAAAAAAAAAACAGAAAATAACAAATGTTAGAGAGGTTGCAGGGAGCTAGGAACTCTTTTGCACTGTTGGTGGGAATGTAAAATGTACAGTCACTATGAAAAATGATATGGTGGCTCCTTAAAAAGCTAGAAAGAGAAATGCCATGCAATCCAGAATCCCTCTCCTAGGAATATATCCTAGAGAAATAAGAAGTGTCATGTGAATAGGCATATGCACATTCATACTCATTGCAGCATTGTTCACAATAGCAAAAAGATGGAAACAAGTGCCCATCAGCAGATGAATGGATAAACAAATTATGATACATACAAGTGAATACTGTGCAATGATAAATAATGATGAATCCTTGAAACATCTCACAACATGAATGAATCTGGAGGGCATTATGCTGAGTGAAATAAGTCAATCACAAAAGGACAAATATTGGTCTGACAGAGACTTGGGAAACCCCCGAGACTATAGCTGCTGGACACCCTACTAACTCAGAACTAAAACCACTCCCAAAGTCCACCTTTCAGCCAAAGGTTAGATAGGCGTATAAAACAAACAGTAACACACGTGAGGAACATGCTTCTTAGTTCAATCACTTATACAAGACCAGATCGGCAACACCTGCCCAAAAGTAAAGAAGAGAAGAAAGGAAGGGACAGGAAAACTGGAGGAATAAACACAAGGAATCTGGGATGGAAGGGGAAAGGGAAGAGTGCCGACACAATGCAGGGATTGCAACCAGCGTCACAAAACAATCTGTGTATAAATTTTTGAATGAGAAAATAATTTGCACCGTAAACTTTCACCTAAAGCACAATAAATTTTTTTAAATAACCCTTTTAATATCTGTGAGTTGTTTTGAATTATTCCTTTCCTGATACTTAAATATCTTTATTCATTTTTTGGCATTATCTTGGTGCTATCAGTAACTATTTTGTAAATTCATGACTAAGTATGGTGATTTATTGTATTTTGTCCACTCTTTGTCACTTTATTTCAACTACCCTTCCTTAAGTTAGTTATCTACATAGGGCAATAATTTATTTGAGCTTCCTCTTCTCTTTTAACTTTGCTTCATTTGGTCTTTGTTGTTGTTAGGTGCCATGGAGTTGATTTTGGACTCAAAGCAACCCCATGTGACAGAGTAGAACTGCTCCATAGGGTTTTCTATGCTGTAATCTTTATGAGTAGATCGCCAAGTCTTTTTCCTGCAGAGCCACTGGTGGGTTCAAACTGCCCATATTTTGGTTAACAGCTGAGTGCTTAACCGTTGCACCACCAGGGCTCCTTCATTTGGTCCTATTGTCTTCAAAAATGAATTCTTAATTTATAAGTATGAAAAACAACAGCAGCACCATCAGCTCTTTGTAAGTCATTTTCATTTTTAAGAATATTGAAGGAGAGAAGTGAAGTAGTTAATCTTCTTCCATTTTAATTTTAATTTGCTTATAATGTATGCTAATCTCCAGCATATGTTTTTTATTTCAACTTCAGTAGACACTAGGAAGCAATTTAAATAAAATCTGGTCTTCGGGCGTCATGTGAAACACTTGCTCTGGGGTCCCTGATGAGTGGGAAAATAGCTAGCAACTTTGCTTCTCAGTACAACTTTGTTTACAGAGCTGCTTGTTGGCAATCTGAAGCACTATGTCCAGATTGTTTATAGATTTTCTTTAAGAATATGTGATTATCAGTATTGGAATTACAAGCTCTGTAAATTCAGTTTCAAAACTTGTTTCAAGTATCCAGATTTATCTGAATATGTCTAATCTCTTAGTTTCCTAGTGCTGCTTCCACAAAAATACCACAAGTGGGTGACTTTAAAGAACAGAAATTTATTTCCTCACAGTTTGTTGTTGTTGTGGTTGCTATATGCCTTCAAGTTGATTCCAACTCATAGAGACCCTATAGGACAGAGCAGAATTGCCCTGTAGGGTTTCCAAGGCTGTAAATCTTCACAGAAGCAGACTGCCACATCTTTCTCCCATGGAGCAGCTGGTGGGTTCTAACGAAGGACCATTTCCATTAGCAGCCTAGTGCCACCAGGGCCCCTTTCCTCACAGTTTGGGAGGCTAGAAGTCTGAGTTCAGGTACCAGCTCTAGAGGAAGGTGCTCTCTCTGTCTGCCCTGGGGAAGTCCTTGCCTCAGCTTCTGTAACCCTAAGGTTCCTCCACTCCTTGTGGATCCTCACAGGTACTTCTCTGTCTTCCCCAGTCTGTGCTTGCTTCTGTGTCTGATCTGCTCTTTTTATGTCTCAGAAGTGAATAGGTTTAAGACACACCCTACACTGATATGGCCTCATTAACAGAGAAAACCTTATTTCCAGACAGGATTACATACACAGGTATGAGTTAGGATTCCAACACGTATTTTGAGGGGACACAGTCCAATCCATAACACCTCACAGTCAGTATCCCCTTGCTTTTCTCCTTCCTTGGTTTCCTGGAAACAAAAAAAATTTCTTATTAAAACTTTGACCATACTGCCTGCCTTGAATCATTATTTCTGTGAATAAATGGCCATTCAGACAGCACTAGACATTTCTTTCATTTTACCCAGTCTGCAAAGCTCCTTCAATGAATTCTGGCTTTTTAACTTTGTAATAGATTATTACATCTGAGTTGCTGTGGAAGGTACTTGGAGTAAACATCTCTGATAATATTGCATAGGGAAAATCCTTTGTGGATGCAAAGTCTGGGAATGAATGACATATCTTGTTATTATTTCAGACATTGTTTCTTGCTGATGTTTTTCTCATTAAAATCACAATATGTCCTGCTAAACTTTTCTGTTGATGTGCTTTTCATCTCCCAGGAGTGTTTGTTTGTATGTTTTCTATAGTACTAGTTTTGTCCTCCTTCTGTGGCTTTGGCCTCTCACCCATCCTGTCATTTTCTATAGTGTTAAGAATTTCTCTAGCTTTTAAAAGAGGACTCCTCTGTAAGAAATATTCATTCATAAAGAGCCTTGATGGATGAGATTAGAGTTGTGTGTCAGGGAATTGTTTCCATTTTAAACTGAAAAATGTATGAGTAGTATGCAATATGCTAACTTTAAAAAGATAAGTATAGATTTATGTGTATTGACAAGTAAAAGTGTCAAGATAGTTTGCTCAGACAAAAAAAATGTGTAGGATATGTATAGCATAGCATGATGTCATGTTTACTTTGAAAACATAGTTGATGGTTTTATATGTAAAGAAAAGTCTAGAATAGCCATCAAACTAAATAGTAGCCTTCTACCATTTAGTGAAATTAAAGATTATTTTATATAATACTGCATTATTTTAATTTTACAACTAATATTAATTCTGTAGCCAAAACTTTAAAAGACAAGATTTAAAACATTGCTAACTTTTTAAAAAATTGCAATTGGCAATATCTCCAAATTACTTATTTGCTACTTTTCTAGAATATATTTGATAACTTTCAATGATGTGTTGAGCCTATTAATGTTCTATCTGGTTTCCCTTGAAATACATTCTTGAGTGACAAAGTTTCTTATAATTTTTTTTTCAACAAAAATTATTACTAGAAAACTTAATTCTACGAGTTCTGAAATTAGGTACTTTATAAAAATTGCAGGTTCCTGTACCACTGTTTCTGGAGCACACTAGAATAACAATTTAATAGCATGCTGTCTGGGTAAAGGTTAAAAAAAAAAAACTTCAGAAATATCTCACCAATCAAAATCAATCTCTTTTCCCCTCTCTTCTACTTTCTTTCCCTCTTTCTCCTTCTCTCCTTTCGCTTTCTTTCCCTCTCCTTGCCTTCCTTCTTTTTCCCCCTCTCTCTTCTCTTCACCCCCCTCAACACATACATCCAAATTATTTAAAGGGAAAAGAGAAGGAAAAAGACAGTCCAGTATTGTTCCTAAATCAATGCCTAATATCCCTGTTGTTTTAAATAATCTACCTGAGTACGCTAGGCTTAAAATACGATTATGTGAGAGATGTCATCTGGCAGCATATAAATTAGCTACACAAGTTTTAAACTCACTCTGATTACTAATAGTTTAGACATGTCTAATAAATTTTCTTTCTGAGTCCTGATGAACTTCTAAGGTAGCAGGCAGTTTTCAGTTTGTTAGGCTAGATTGTTGAAGACAAAAAATGATGTGTGCTGTATCCGCTAACATTTGTACTTTTGGATTGTTGTATTATTTTTCCCTTTGTTCTTTTTTCTCTCTAAACAAAGTACATCTTTCCACTTTTAGTGCACTCGACAAATTATCTCTGAGAAGCTAGGCCGTGGCTCAAGAACTGTGGACCTTGAACTGGAAGCTCAGATTGATATATTAAGAGATAACAAGAAAAAATACGAAAATATTCTAAGACTGGCCCAGACATTGTCTACCCAGCTTTTCCAGATGGTGCATACCCAAAGGCAACTTGGAGATGCATTTGCTGACCTGAGTTTGAAGTCACTAGAACTCCATGTAAGATTATTTTAATTAGCTATTAGTGGAGAAATTGTAATAGAATATCTAAGAGATAATTAGTTACATTTATGATTTGGTGAACTCTTAAGATTGGAATTTTGAGGTGTTCTTTTAAGATATTTCTTATAATTTTTAAGAAGGCCAAACTTACTCCTGCCAAGATAGTGATCCAGTGGACCCTTGTCGCACCCCACCAGACCAGTGGCAGGAGTGGCTCCTGGGGCACAGGTCAAATTCTGAAAAAAGAGGCAGAAAAAGCCAGGTTGATCAGGCATGGCTTTGATAGGGAACTTACAGACAGGTTGACACCAAGATTCTTGCGACAGATGTTTCATCGAGTCACCTTAGTAGAGGTCCATGCAGAGCAGTGTGGGGTGTGGGTTTATATACTTGCAAGTATATGTAGAGGGGAGTGAGGAAAAAAACATGTCTTATCTATGACGGATGGGGTTGTTTTTGTACTAGTTAATGGGTTTCAACTGACGTTACCATGAAGTCAGGCGTTTGGTATGTTTTCTCTTGGCCCAGATCCCTTGCTCGGTAGGTACTCTAGCTGTCTCCCAGAATCCTGTGCTGACAAGATTGTTCATGGCCCTCACAACTCTAGAAAAGATGTCAGTTTCAGGGAAAGGGAGCTAGATAAGAGGGAAATAAAAAGAGTACTCAACCTGCCTTCTTTTATAGATTGAGAGGTTAACCCTCAGGATTCAAGTCCATTGTACTCACTGTTAATTTTTTAATTTCTTGTTTGAGCACTTCTAACCCTCTGCAAAGCCTGGTATTTCATGAGTTTTATTCTTTCTTAGATGTCTTTCAATGAGAACATCTACTTGTTTTTTTTTATAGAGTAAACTGTTTATCTTGCAGTTATGTGCAAAAGAAACCATCTTTGTAGTCTTTTTTTTTTTTTGTAATGTTCATGTAACACGGTTGAGAATTTAGAATTCTTCAGTTTCTGCCCATAATGGCAAAGAGAAGACAGTAACAGAGTAAGAAATTACACGTCACTCACTAGGTAAATCAGAAGATGACTTCAAAGAGACAGCACTGTAGACTCTGATAATGATGGGATAATCAATAATACATGTGACATCTTAGACTATGAGTCTTCAGATGATGATATCTTAGATGAATTTCCTTAAATTCAAGAATCAGTAAGTTAACAATATATTTTTAAGAACAAAAAGGAAACACGGTGTTTTTTATCCATTTAGTCATTCAACAGGAATGACTCCATCTTGCAGTATTTTTTTTTATAAGAACCTGAATCATATTATTTTGCTGAAAGGACATGTGATGTATTCTTTCATCATTTTTATGGTGTTTGTGTACCAAAATGTACTTGATAGGGTTTATTAGTGGACAAATGCTGAGGGCAGGAGTGTATGCAAAGATGAGTAGAAGAAAATAGATAATGTCGAAAAGATTTCATTGGAATGAACATTCTAACTGGTGTTTGCAAATCTAAGAATGAAAACTGTGGAACAAAGAATACACCTATCTTCTTTTCAACAAAATTATGAGCTGTCACAGTTTTCAAAAGTATTCCATTTTGATGATATGAGTATAACAAGATCCAGAAGTATTGATAAGTTAAAGATGTATTTGAAATCTAGAATCAGTATTTAGAAGAATGTATTCCAGGTTCTTTATTTTTAATAATAGTTTTATTGAGATATACTGCATGTACCATAAAGTTCATCTTTGTGAAGTGTACAATTAAGAAAATAGGCATTCATTAAAAGGTAATTTTCTGTCCCCTTCAGGAGATTTGCTTTTTTACTGTTTAGTATGGTCACCACTATCTAATTCCAGAACATTTTCATCACCCCAAAAAGAAACCCCCATACCCATTAGCAGTTTTGTCCTATGCATTCCCCCCCACCCCCAGCCCCTGGCAACCACTCATCTACTTTATGTTGCTATTGATTTGCCTATTCTGGATATTTTGTATAAATGGAATCATGTCATATGTGATCTTTTGTGTCTGGCTCCTTTCACTTAAGATATGTTGTAGCATGTATTAGTACTTCATTCCTTTTTTTAACCGAATAATATTCCATCATATGGATATACCACATTTTGTTTATTCATTAATCATTTGATGGAGTTTTATTTGTTTCTGCTTTTTGGATATTATAAATAATGCTGCTGTGATCATTCCTGTACACATTTTTGTATGGACATATATTTTCATTTCTCTTAAGTGTATTTGTAGGAGTGGAATTGTTGAGTCAATAGTAATTCTATGTACAACATTTTGGGAAACTGTTACATTGTTTTCCAGTGGGCCTAACTATTTTGCATTCCCACCAGCAATGTATGAGGGTTCCAGTTTCTCCATATCCTCACCAACAATTGTTGTTTGTCTTTCATTATAGTCATCTTAGTGTGAAGTGGTATCTCATTGTGGTTTTGATTTGTATTTCCCTGATGACTGATGATGTCAAGCAGCTTTTCATGTCCTTATTGGCCATTTGTATATTTTTGGAGAAGTATCTATTCAAGTACTTTGCCATTTTCTAGGTTCTTACATGACAGTTGATGAACAGTTAGTTGTATTCAAAGGACATTGCCTGTTTCGAGTATATATAACTTCAAAACCAGGAAAATATGGAGTAAAAATTTGGCCTTGTTATGTTTAAATTCTTGTTAACATTTCTAATACAAGTATTCTTCACTTTTCCTTTATTCTTCTGTAAATTGTTATAAAATTACTTAAAAATACAAAATATAGAAAAGTCCATTGGAGCCAGATGGTAAATGGTAATGACTGTTTTTCCTGGTCTACTGAGTAGAAGTGTTCACAAGGCCATATAAGTAGTAAGTGGTTGAACTGTAACTCTTAACTAAAGGTGTCTTGCTCCAGTGCCCTGCACTTAATTAACCTCCATGCAATTTGAGGCTGCACACTAACTTGACCTCTTCCTTATTTTGACTGTTTAGAGTCTTCCTCCTCTTGCCTCCCCTCCCCACTGTCCAGTGAATTTACTTTTCTGAAATATCCATGACCATTTTTGAGGTAAAGTTTGTAGAAGTGGTAAGGAGGTGGGGTCTACTGCCTTCCACTATTGCCATATTAACTGAGATCCATGGGAAATGGCACAGTGCCTGGCACATAGTGGCACTGAATACATGGTGATGGTTATGATAGCTATTGTTGTGCTTGTGGCATTTGGGAATTGAGGAAGAATTTGAAAATTAGTCTAATTCCTTAATTTTGTAGAGGAACAATTAACACCCAGCAGTAAAAAAGCGATCTCTTAAAAGGAGAAATTATCTTTTAATGAGTGCCTGCTATCTGTTAGAAACTTTGTATAGGTTATCCAGTTACATGTCCTGTCAAGTCTGCAAAGGAATTATCTTCATTTTGTTACTAAGAAAATTGAGGTACAAAGAATTTGAGTAATTTATGAAAGTCACAGATCCAGTCAGTGGCAAAATCAAGATTTGAACGCAAACCTATAAATTCTAAACCTAGATTTTTGCCATTTTATCACATGCCTCCTCACTCCTAGTTCTGTTATACCATATCACCGTAATCACATTCTATTTTCTCAATCCTAGAGGGTGACATCTACATCAAGATTAGGAAAGTTCACTCAAACCATATTGTTATAAATTGTTAACTAGTACTTACAATTCTAGTTTTTTGCCGCTCTGTATTATTATTGTGTAAGATAACCCATTCATTACTAGTTAGGTAATTTGTATTACTAAAACTTGATATTTTAGATCCAATCAGATGCTTCCATTATTTGTTCATAATGTATAAATAGAAAATCATAGTCATTTACATTAGGTAAATTTGTATCTGGCAAGCAATGTAAGTGATGTAGGAACTCCTAAAGAGGAAAAAAAATCCAAATGTTTTGACACTTGACTCTATATATAAAGCAGCCAGATTTTTAGATCAGAGAATTGTCTTGGCCTTCCTTCTCCAATAGCAGATTAGAACTATAACCCTGTCCTTGATATGTATGTTGTTGTTGTTGTTAGGCGTCATGGAATCAGTTCTGAGTCATAGCGACCCTATGTACAACAAAACACTGGCCAGTCCTGTGCCATCCTCACAATCATTGCTGTGTTTGAGCCCATTGTTGCAGCCACTGTGTCAGTCCATCTTGTTGAGGGTCTTCCTCTTTTTTGCTGACCCTCTGCTTTACCCAGCATGACATCCTTCTCCAGATCCCTCCTGATAACATGTCCAAAGTACATGAGACGAAGTCTCACCATCCTCACTTCTAAGGAGCATTCTGGTTGTACTTCTTTCAAGACAGATTTATTCATTCTTCTGGCAGTCCATGGTATATTCAATATTCTTCACCAACACCATAATTCAAAGACATCAATTCTTCTTCAATTTTCTTTATTCATTGTCCAGCTTTCTCGTGTATATGAGGAGATTAAAAATACCATGGCTTGGGTCAGGTGCATCTTAGTCCTCAAAATGATCTTTGCTTTTTAATACTTTAAAGAGGTCTTTTGCAGCAGATTTGCCCAGTGCAATATGTAGTTTGATTTCTTGACTGCTGCTTCCATGGGCGTTGATTATGGATCCAAGTAAAATGAAATCTTTGACAACTTAAGTTATTTTCTCTGTTTATCATGTTGTTGATTATTGGTCCAGTTGTGAGGGTTTTTGTTTTATGTTGAGGTATAATCCAAACTGGAGGCTGTAATCTTTGATCTTCATCAGTAAGTACCTCAAGTCCTCTTCATTTTCCGCAAGAAAGGTTGTGTCATCTGTGTATCGCGGGTTGTTAATGAGTCTTCCTCCAGTCCTAATGCCACAGTCTTCTTCATGTAGTCCAGCTTCTCGGATTATTTGCTCAGCATACAGATTGAATAAGTATGGTGAAAGGATACAAGCCTGCTGCATATGTTTCCTGATTTTAAACCACGCAGTACCCCCTTGTTCTTTTCAAACAACTTGAAATGTGTACCCTTTGTTATGTATACCTTTTGATTATTTTATGTTTAGTTTATTTGTAATCACTAAAGCAATTGCTAATAATGTGTAGAACACCCCTAACCAACTGTGCTTTCTAAAATAATTATCATCTTAACTAAAAATAAGTTTTAGGAGTCATATTTTATTTCCAGCATCAATTATATATATTTATATATAATTTATATAATTTGTATTTTACACATAATTCATATATCAATTGGATATGAATTATATATATATACTTAATGCATATATATGTATATATTCATTTCTTACTAACTAGTGTCCAAATTTTTTTATATTCTTTTACTACTCTATCTTTTTTACTTTACCATGTGGAACCCTGGTGGCACAGTGGTTAAGAGCTACGGCTGCTAACCAAAAGGTCGGCAGTTCAAATCCACCAGCCGCTCCTTGGAAACCCTGTGGGGCAGTTCTGTTCTGCCCTATAGGGTCACTATGAGTCAGAATTGACTCAACAGCAACAGGTTTGGCTTTTTTATTTTATATACGGTGAAAGAGAAAAGTCCTTTTATTCTAGCCAGTTGAGTTTTCGAATAACACAGTAACATCTTAAGTGCTACCCAGCATTATAGGTGAGATTTATACTCATGACACAGAACAGTGTCAGTGTACTCTTCTCGTCTGCCTTGAGTTTAAGCCTGTTTTTCTCATTTATAAATATAAGACTCCATATTCTGCTGTGTGATTTCAGTGTACTGCTACTTCATCTTACTATACTCTAGTTAGTTCTTGTTTTGTTTTTTAGAAAAAGAGCAGCCTTCTAAGTTGCCTAAATCTCCCTGTGGTTAAATTTTGGCATTTTCAAAGTTAATAATGTGGAATTGTGGATATTTAGAACTTTAGAAATGAACACAGTATTACAGGAATGTGGTGTAGTGATATATGCTTTGTTAAAAAGTGAGTAGAAAAGGTTTCCTTACATTTTATAAACTATGGTGTTTATATCAAATCCAACTTTCGTATTTTTATTCTTGTTTATTGAGTCTTTATTTTGCCTGTTAACTGTTCGTAAATACCAAATGAAATAAGTAAAATTGTAATATGTTCTGTTGACTTCTCTGAAAGCTGTAAAAATGCTTCCTCCTGCACTATTCTATTTTCGGTAAGGTAATTCAGCATGTAGAAATTTGGTGCCGAAAATCTTCACCTGTTCCGCCTCTCATTTTAGTTGATAGATTGATTGATTTTCTTTTTTATGTAAGTCAAGATTTGGAAGTATTTGGAAGTCAAGATATAAAATTTTGAAGATTGAGTCCAGAGTGAATATTGAGTCCAGAGTAAAGTGTTACATGGACCATTCTTAAATGGAAAATGCTTTCAGCATAATAAGGATAATTTTAGTTTTCTGCTTTTGATTAAATTATTGATTACTTTATCATCTAGAAATTTAATTATAGCTACAGCAGTAACATTAAATTTGCATCTTCTAAGATTCTAGTAAATTTAATATTATTTTTTCAGCTGAAATTGAGAAGTTCATTATACCAGATTTCTCAAATTGAATGATAACATCTTACAGTAAAATCTGATCATTTTTTAATTGGTCACATGTGTTCATGATTTATCTGGTAATTAATCAAACTTGGACTACAAAGCTTTCACTGGTGGAGATTTAGGGTTAGTTCTTGCCATGTCTGAAGGAGCGGTGTGTAACGTTTGCTGAGCCAAGACTCAGTTTATTCAAAAAGAATGAACTTGAGCTGGTGTTGAGTGATCCTTCCTCAGCTGTGTGCCTGTATAAAATTTAGCTCGGGAGTCAACTACAGGTCACTAAGTTTACAAAGAAATGTGCTTTGTTAATATTTATACTCTAAGGCGATTCAGTTAAAACACAAAAAATTGTGATCTATTTTATGTTTGAAAGTTTTAGTCAATTGTTACCTAATTTGGTTGTGAAAGTTATAGTTGTTTCTGTGATTAATAATCTGCTATATTTTTCTTCTTAACAGCTGTGCTTATAGAATAATAGAAATGAAAATATTTTTTCTAGTGCAAAGTAGTTTATCTTTTTTGATTATTCAGATTTTATCTGTACGTCTCAGCTAATAAAATTTTTGGTTTACTAGATTTTTAAAAGTAATTAAATAGTTATGATATAAATTTTTATATGTATTTAAATATTGAAAGGAAAAGTAAAACTTCTATAGCTTTTTTTCTAAATCAAATATTTTCCCACTAGTGATAAATTGAAGATGTTTCTTAATCAAGTTTGCTAATTTGTTACTGAATAAGTTAAGGCGAGTTCTTTGTTTTAGGAAGAATTTGGCTACAATGCAGATACCCAGAAGCTGCTGGCTAAAAATGGAGAGACTCTTCTTGGAGCCATTAATTTTTTCATTGCTAGTGTGAACACTTTGGTAAATAAAACTATTGAAGATACCTTAATAACTGTGAAACAGTATGAAAGTGCCAGGTAGGTATAAATTTTCAGTATATTGTCAGTTTTACAAATTGTATGTAATTCATTTAAGAATTTTGGTTCCAAACAACAAACCAACTCTGGTCAGTATGGGCAGAAGAAGAAGGTATTAGGAGGTTATAGGGTAGGCCACAGAACTAACAGAAAGGTGGGGGAAAAAGATTCTGGAAACAGGCAGGAACAAAAGCCAGAGTAATGCCTCAGAAGAATCTAATTAGGACCCTGATTCTAGGTGCCTCTGGGACTTGATGCTTCCACAGCAACCACAAATAATTTCCAAACTGCCCCGGAAACTTTGCTTCATTACCTTGAGATTGAAAGTCCTGGGTGAGAATGTCCAAGTAATTGAGCCTTGGTCATGTGCCCAAACCCTGCCTGCTAAGGAATGGGAAAATGGAGGATCTCCCAGCTCCAGCTTGCTTAGAGGAGGACAAGTCCCTGTGTTCTACCAGGTAGCTACTAGATGGTCCTCCATAATCTGGTCTAAGCCTGCCTTTTCACCCTTCTTACCACTGTTTCCCAATGTAATCGCTCCACAGGAGCCAGGCCTATAGTTTTAATTTTTCTTAAATATAGCAAGCCCCCTTCTGTCTCCATGGTTTTGTTTATGTGTGCTCAACTCCCTCATCTTCCATTTCTCCAGAGTATAACCAACCTTCAAACCTTTTCAAGTTTTACCTTTTACATAGATAAAATATTTGCCTTATGTTTTGATAGGTATTCATAATGCAGTGTTTTTATATGTTGTGTTTCACATATATATGATTTCCCTATGTCATAATCATCCTGATAAGTAAACAAAGTACATACTAATAAATACTTACAGATATCTAAAAAGTAGCAGTGCTATGATAGCGTTTTTCAACTTTTGAATCCAGGTCCAATTTTTTCCCCATATGCCATGCCACTTTTATTTAAGCATGAAAACCCTTTGAGTTTTTTTCCTCTCAACATTCGAAACACTTATTTTCTGTTATGCTTTTTATAGCATAGTTGAAGATAGATGTAAACTTTACGTTTAAGAAACATGAGTTTACTTTTTGGCCTCTCCTTAGTTTAATGATGTGAGAAATACCTATTAAAACTCTAAACTCACCTATTCTTTTTGTAACTGAATGCTTATTCTTAAGCATATATTTCCTAAAAGCCCAAATCACTTGAAAAAGTTCATTTATGATTGTTTTCCCAAGGAGAGATGCTTCCGTCCTGTGCTGTGTGTGATTTTCAGCTTACTATTAATGTATCAGATTCTTATTGATTATTCATATCTGGAAATGAAGATCAAGACAGACAGCTGTGGTCGTCTGGTGAAGCAACGTGGAGGATGGGCCTGTGTAGCTTATTTAGGTTTTGAACTTGGTTTTTACTTTATTTGAATTATTTATTAACACGATATTAAAATCAGGAGATGGGAAAAGAAAAGAAACAGGAGAAATCTATACTATTGGATAAATCCCTTTAATAACATTCCCAGTAATTGGCTTTTCAGTCTCTAAATCCTCTCACGGACATTGTCTATATTCTTTAAAGGATTCGTTATGCATATTTTTCATTTCTACTAGTTGTATTTGGTTCTTTTCCAAATCATCTGTTCCTTATGCATTATGTCCAGATTTGTTCATCATGGATACTCTTCTTTTTATCTCTTTAATAATTTTAAGCACTCTTATTTTCTGGTCCTTCAGATTGTTTTAATATTTCTGGGTTTTGAAGGTGAAAATTGTTCTGTTCCAAAAGCATCCCCTGCCACTTCCTAATTAAGAACTATGTGAATCTAGTTTCCGTGTCTCTGCTTTGAAATTGTTCACCTATTTGGAACTATGTTAGTCACTCAGCATGTAATAGCCTTCTCTTCAGCCTTTATTTCATGCATACTTTTTAAAAAAAAAAAACATAATAAAATCAGATTTATCAGAAAACTTACTGTTCATACATAAAACATTTTAATTTAATTTAGAGAAGAAAAATGAGACTCTATAGGTTAAGTAATTTCTCACTTCTAGTCAGTTTCAAAGCCAAGATAATAACCTTTGACTTGCTGCATTCTACTCTTGATCAATGGACCTTAAGCTTGAACTTAGCCTAAAATTTCCACATCGAGTTATGTAAAATGACCTTCACATTTTGTAATAAGAAATCTGTTTTAAAGTGTAAAGAACTCAATTTTACACAATATGTAGATTTGTTTGAAATTTTGTAGCTAAACTATAAATCAAAGTATCTGTACTTGAGAGCTATTTATTTAAAGGAAGCCAATAGACATCCTCTGTGTGTACTTTAAACACCAACAAACATAATCTCAGTCCATAATTTTTCATTTTCTATTCAAATTGCAATTTATGATTTTATTCATTAAGCTTAGCTTGAGTTTTGACTTTTCTATCCTTTTTATGAACTAGCTGAGGAATTGACTAGTTCTAACACTGTATCTAATAACTCCAAGACTGAAACACTGCCTGCTGAGAGATAATATTCTAAAAGAATCCCAGATTAAAAGTTTCTCAGTAGCTGAATTTTCTTCTCTGTCAAAACTAGAATTTACTGACTTTTAGATCAAGGGTCATCTATTTGTTCAGCACAAAAAGTGGTAGTTTAAGCAAATGCCTGGGTGGCCTTTTAATGCTCCCTATTATGCATTGTACAAGTATTTCCTAGCCCTCTGGTGCTTCATGTATAGAAAATCTTACAACGGTCCTTTCAACACTTTCTTATAGCAGCTCCAACAAGGGAGTCAGTTGTGGTCAAGACTTTTCAGATGTGGACACCTGTTCTCTACAAGTTTTACAGAAGCCATAAAGTAACCGACTACGATTAACTCTGTTGATAGGACTCAGTTCAGACTGGCAACCTTAAAATAAAGAGTTACATTTTGAAAACTTAGTGCACTTTTCTTCCTTGTATTAATGAGTACTGTTAGAGAAGTTCTTATGAAAAGTTTTATTTTAATACTATTTACAAACTCCGAATGTAAAAATTAAGGGAAATAAGGTCAGTATTATAACTTACTATATTAAAGTTGCTGTTGAAGGTTGTCAAGCTATTTTTGTCTTTATACTAAATCACATATTACTGTTATAGTTCCACCTTTTCTCTTTTATTTCTTACCGTTTTAGCATATTTGCTTCTGGCTTGCCCCTCTTTGAATTTAATCATAATAACAAGCACTCTCAAGATATTAGTTACTACGAGGCAGCCTAAGTGATTTACGTATATCAGGTTTTTGTGGAGATTATTTTTTTTATTGTGTTTTAAGTGAAAGTTTACAGTTCAAGTTAGTTTCTCATACAAAAATTTATACACACATTGTTATGTGACTCTAGTTGCTCTCCCTATAATACATCAGCACACTCCTTTCCACCCCAGATTTCCCATGTCTGTTCATTCAATCAGCTCCTGTCCCTTTCTGCCTTCTCATCTTGCCTCTAGACCAGAGCTGCCCATGTAGTCTCATGTATCTACTTGAACTAAGAGGCACACTCTTCACCAGTATCATTTTATATCTTATTGTCCAGTCTAATCTTTGTCTGAAAAGTTGGCTTTGGGAATGGTTTCAGTTCTGGGCTAACAGACAGTCTGGGGGCCATGTCTTCTGGGGTTCCTCCAGTCTCAGTCAGACCACTGAGTCTCATCGTTTTACTAGAATTTGAGTTCTGCACCCCATATTTCTCCTGCTCCACCTGGAACTTTCTGTTGTGTTCCCTGTCACGGTGGTCATTGGTGGTAGCTGGGCACCATGTAGTTCTTCTGGTCTCAGGCTGATGGAGTCTCTGGTTTATGTGGCCCTTTCTGTCTCTTGGGCTAATATTGTGTCTTTGGTGTTCTTCATTCTCCTTTGCTCCAGGTGGATTGGGACCTATTAATATATCTTAGATGGCTGCTCATAAGCTTTTAAGACCCCAGATGCCACTCACCAAAGTGGGATGCAGAACATTTTCTTAAAGAACTTTGTTATGCCGGTTGACCTAGATGTCCCTTGAAACCAAGGTCCCCAAAACCCCACCCCTGCTACTCTGTCCCTCGAAGTGTTTGGTTGTATTCAGGGAACTTCTTAGCTTTTGGCTTAGTCCGGTTGTGCTGACTTCCCCTGTAGTATGTGTTGTCCTTCCCCTTCACCTAAGATAATTCTTGTCTACTATCTAGTTAGTGAATACCCCTCTCCCTCCCTCTCCACCCTCATAACCATCAAAGAATGTTTTCTTCTGTGTTTAAACCTTTTCTTGAGTTCTTATAGTAGTGATCTCATATGATATTTAACCTTTCGCGACTAATTTAACTCAGCATAATACCTTCCAGATTCATTCATCCATGTTGTGAGATGTTTCCCGGATTCATCATTATGCTTTATAATTGTGTAGTATTCCAGTGTGTGAATATACTATAATTTGTTTATCCATTTGTCCGTGGATGGGCACCTAGGTTGTTTCCATCTTTTTGCTATTGTGAACAGTGCTGCAGTGAACACCGGTGTGCATGTATCTATTTGTGTGACTGCTTTTATTTCTCTAGGATACGTTCCAAGGAGTAGGATTGCTGGATCGTATAATACTTCTATTTCTAGCTTTCTAAAGAAGTGCCAAATCAATTTCCAAAGTGGTTGTACCATTTTACATTCCTGCCAGCAGTGGATAAGTGTTCCAGTTGCTCCACAACCTCTCCAACATTTATTATTTTGTACTTTTTGGATTAATACTAGCCTTGTTGGGGTGAGATGGTATCTCATTGTAGTTGTGATTTGCGTTTCTCTAATGGCTAATGATCGTGAGCATTTCCTCATGTATCTGTTAGCGGCCTGAATGTCTTTGGTGAAGTGCCTGTTCATATCCTTTGCCCATTTTTTAATTGAGTGATTTGTCTTTTTGTTGTTGAGGTGTTACAGTATCTTGTAGATTTTAGAGATTAGACCCTGATCAGATATGTCTTAGCCAAAAATATTTTCCCAGTCTGTAGGTTATCTTTTTAATCTTTTGGTGAAGTCTTTTGATGAACATAAGTGTCTCATTTTTAGGAGCGCACAGTTACCTAGTTTCTCTCCTGGTGTTTGTGCATTGTTAGTAATGGTTTGTATTCTGTTTATGCCATGTATTAGGGCTCCTAGCATTATCCCTATTTTTTCTTCCATCATCTTTATTGTTTTTGATTTTATATTTAGGTCTTTAATCCATTTTGAGTTAGTTTTTGTGCGTGGTGTGAGGTATGAGCCTTGTTTCAGTTTTTTACAGATGGATATCTAGTTATGCTAGGTCCATTTATTAAAGAGGCTATCTTTTCCCCATTCAGCGAACTTTCGGCCTTTGTCAAATATGAGCTGCTCATAGCTGATAGGTGGATAAATTTACATCTGGATTCCCAATTCTGTTCCATTGGTCTACATTATCTTTTGTTGTACCAGTACAGACTGTTTTGACTACCATGGTGGTATAATAGGTTCTAAAATCATGTAGTGTGAGGCCTCCCACTTTGTTCTTCTTCTTCAGGAATGCTTTACTTATCCGGGGCCTCTTCCCTTTCCAAATGAAGTGGGTGATTTGTTTCTCCATGTCCTTAGAATTTGGATTGGGATTGCATTGTATCTGCAGATCACTTTGGGTAGAGTAGACAATTTCACAATGTTGAGTCTTCCTATCCGTGAGCAAGCTATGTTTTTCCACTTATGCAGGTCTCTTTTGGTTTCTTGCAGTAGTATCTTGTAGTTTTCTTTGTATAGGTCTTTTACCTCTGGTTAGATTTATTCCTAAGTATTTTACCTTCATGGGGGCTATTGTAAATGGTATTGATTTGGTGATTTCCTTTTTGAAGTTCTCTTAGTTGGTATACAGGAATTCAACTGATTTTTGTATGTTTATCTTGTATCCTGATACTTTGCTGAAATCTTCTATTAGTTCCAGTAGTTGTCTTGTGGATTCTTTGGGGTTTTCTGTGTATAAGATCATATCATCTGCAAATAGAGATACTTTGACTTCTTCTGTATCAATTTGGATGCCCTTTCTTTCTTTTTCTAGAGTAATTGCTCTGGCCAGTACCTCCTGCACAATGTTGAATAAGAGTGGTGATAAAGGGCATCCTTGTCTGGTTCCCGTTCTCAAGGGGAATGCTTTCAAAGTCTCTCCGTTTAGGATGATGTTGACTGTTGCTTTGTATGAAGACTGTTTATTATGTAGAGACATTTCCCTTCTGTTCCTATTTTGCTGAGAGTTTTTATCATGAATGGGTGTTAGACTTCATCCAGTCCCTTTTCTGTATCAATTGATAAGATCATGTAGTTCTTATCTTTTATTTATGTGATGGGTTACATTGATTGTTTTTCTAATGTTGAACCATCCCTGCATACGTAGTATGAATCCTAGTTGGTCATGGTGAATTATTTTTTTGATATATTGTTCAATTCTATTGGCTAGAATTTTGTTGAGGATTTTTGCATCTGTGTTCATGAGAGATATTGGTCTGTAGTTTTCTTTTTTTGTGGTGTCGTTCCCTGGTTTTGGTATCAGGGTTATGCTGGCTTCATAGAATGAGTTTGGGAGTATTCCATCCTTTTCTGTGCTCTGAAATACCTTTAGTAGTAGTGATGTTAACTCTTCTCTGAAAGTTTGGTAGAATTCTTCAGTGAAGCCGTCAGGGCCAGAGCTTTTTTTTTGTTGGGAATGTTTTAATTACCTTTTCAATCTCTTCTTTTGTTATAGATTTATTTAGTTGTTCTACTCTGTGTTAGTTTAGGTGGGTAGTGTGTTTCTAGAAATTTGTCCATTTCCTCTAGGCTTTGAAATTTGTTGGAGTACAATTTTTAATAGCATTCCGTTATGATTCTTTTAATTTCAGTTGGGTCTGTTGTGATATTGCCCATCTCATTTCGTATTTGAGTTGTTTGCTTCCTCTCCTGTTTTTCTTTTGTCAGTTTGGCCAGTGATTTATCGATTTTGTTGATCTTTTCAAAGAACCAGCTTTTGGACTTGTTAACTCTTTCAATTGTTTTTCTGTTCTCTATTTCATTTAATGCTGCTCTAATTTTTATTATTTGCTTTCTTCTGGTGCCCGAGGGCTTCTTTTGCTGCTCTCTTTCTATTTGTTTCAGTTGTAAGGTTAATGTTTTGATTCTGGCCCTTTCTGCTTTTTGGATGTGTGCATTTATTGCTATAAATTGACCTCTGAGCACTGCTTTTGCTGTGTCCCAAAGGTTCTGGTAGGATGTATTTTCATGCTGTTTTGATTCTGTGAATTTCTTTATTCCGTCCTTAGTTTTTTCTGTAGCCCAGTAGTTTTTGAGTAAGGTGTTGTTCAGTTTCTATGTATTTGATTTTTTTCCCTGCTTTTTCTGTTACTGATTTCAACTTTTATGGTTTTGTGGTCAGAAAAGATGCTTTGCAATATTTTAATGCTTTGGATTCTGTTAAGGCTTGCTTTATGGCCTAATATGTGGTCTATTCTGGACAATGTTCCATGTGCATTGGAAAAGAAAGTATACTTGGCTGCTATTGGTTGGAGTGTTTGGTATATGTCTATGAGATAAGTTGGTTGATTGTGGCATTTAGATCTTCTGTATCTCTGTAGAGGTTCTTTTTGGATGTTGTATCCTTCACCGAAAGTGGTGTGTTGAAGTCTCCTACTTTCATTATGGCGCCGTCTTTCTTTCTTTTTAATGCTGTTAGAGTTTGTTTTATGTATTTCAGAACCCTTTCGTTGGGTGTGTATATATTTATTATGGTTTTGTTCTCCTGTTGTATTGACCCTTTAATCATTATGTAGTGTCCTTCCTTCTCCTTTGTGGTGGATTTTGCTTTAAAGTCTGTTTTGTCAGAGATTAATATTGCCACTCCTGTTCTTTTTTGATTGTTGTTTGCTTGATACATTTTTTTCCATTCTTTGAGTTTTAGTTTGTTTGTATGTTTAAGTCTAAGGTGTGTCTCTTGTAGGCAGGATATAGACTAATTGTGTTTTTTTAATCCGTTTTGTCACTCTTTGTTTATTGGTGCATTTAGTCCATTTATATTCAGCATAATTATTGATCGGTATGAGTTTAGTGCTGTCATTTTGATGTCTTTTTTTGTGTGTTATCGACAGTTTCTTGGTTCCACTTAATTTTCTGTGCTGAATCATTTTTCTGTATGTGTTTTCTTTTCAACTTTTTCATTGTTGTTGATTTTGTATTTGCTGAGTCTATATATTTCTCTTGATTTTTATTTTGATGTGTAGGATTGTTAGTTTCCTTTGTAGTTACCATAATATTTACCTCTATTTTTCTAAGTTTAAATGAATCTCTTATTTCTTTATATCACCTTGACTTCTTCTCCATATGAAAGTTCTGTGACTACATTATTTAGTCCCTCTTTTTTGTTTTAATGTTGTCATCTTTTACATATTGACATCTGCTTGCCTATTTTCAGTGTTTTAGCTTTGATTAATTTTTGTGACTTCCCTATCTGGGTTGATATCTAGGTGATTTTTCATTTATTCCTAGCCACTTTTAAAATTCTCTCTTTATGTTTGGTTTTGGCAAGTTTGATTATAATAGGTCTTGGTGACTTTCTTTTGGGATCTACCTTGTGTGAGGTTCAATGAGCATCTTGAATAGGTATCTTCTCATCTTTCACGATATCAAGGAAGTTTTCTGCCAACAAATCTTCAACAATTCTCTCTATAGTTTCTGTTATCCCCTGCCTTCTGATGCATCCATCACTCATAGATTATTCCTCTTGATAGAGTCCCACATAATTCTTAGGGTGTGTTCACTTTTTTAAATTCTTTTATCTGATTTTTCCTCAAATTAAGTTTGTGTCAAGTGCTTTATCTTCAGTCTCACAAATTCTGACTTCCATTGCCTCATTTCTACTCCTATGACTTCCTGTTGAGTTGCCTAATTCTGAAATTTTATAGTCATTCTTTTGTATTTCTGTTTGCTGTCTCTCTGTGAATTTTTGCAGCCTGTTAAATTTGTTGTTATGGTCTTGTATAACCTTCTTAAGTTCTCTGTTGCTTTATCTGTATGTTCCTTGGATTGTTCTACATTTTGCATGACCTCCTTCCTAATCTCTTGAAGAGCTCTGTATGTTAATCTTTTGAATTCTACCTCTGGTAATTCCAAGAAGGTATCTTCCTCTGGAAAGTTTCATGATTGTTTGTTTTGGGGACTTGCCGAAGCCATCATTGTCTGCCTCTTTATGTGACTTGATATTGACTGTTGTCTCCAAGCCATTGATAAGTTGTACTTATTTTATGTTAGCTTACTGTATCTTAGCTTCTTGTGTCATTTTGATATGTCCAAATAGGTTGGTTGTGTGAACTAGTTTGATTATTGGTGTCTTTGAAGCTCTCACGTCCTGTCATCAGGTGGTTACAGCTGTTACTAGGTATGTGAGCTGAGGAGTCCATTTACTTTTCTTGTATGGTTTCAGCTCAGGTGTCCGGCTAGTCAGTCACCAGGTGTGTGGTGCAGAGTCTCACCTACTGCCCTAGATGGGCAGGGGTGATTGGAGTAGGCACCGGTATCTGGCTGTTGTAGGTCATCATGCACTGAGCAAGGCAGGGGGCTGATGGTTGCCCCCGAGTGTCTGGTAGGAAAGCGCATCCCTGTTCCTAGAGCGCATTGATGGTCGGTTTTGCAGCCGGACCATGGGCACTCGATGCTGTTGGCTGTAAGGACTAGGAGGCACCACTTATTCTTAGACCCATGTCACAGGTGGCTTAGTGATGTGGGTGGAGCCACCAGTCGTCAGGTGCCTGATGTGGGTAGGTTAGGACCCTGCTTAATGAGCAGGGCAGTGTCACATGTCACAGATCTGCCTGACTCCCTTATAGCTGATATTGTTGAAAATAGGCTTCAGGTATATACCCTGTTGTACTGTGCTAATGAAGGCCTACGCTGTTGAAATGGGCCCACACAGGTCTATGTAGGGGTGAAAGGCATTCAGAGTCCGTGGACCCCTTGTTCCTGTGCCTAGGCAAAGTGGCTGTGCTTTCCCTGAGTTCCTGGCTTAGGGGAGCTGGCAGATTATTTTTTCCTGTTTGTTCATTTGTTCCGTCTCCAAAGCCGGGAGAATGGCTCAGGGCGCGCGACAGGTCTACTCCCGGCCCAGGGGCCACGGCAGTCACTGAAGCTGGACCAGGACCTGGAACTGGTGCAGAGCAGGGAGGGGGCAGGTAAATGGGAGAGAGGTTCTTCCCAAAGGGGGTGTTTTTTTTGATCCACGTGGTAAGTTAGACACACGTACTTATCTTTCACTGATTGAGTGCCATTTCTCGCTGGTTCTTAAAGTTTGAGCAGACTCTGACGCTCAGTCTCACCTACTGTGGAAAACGCGTCCTGAGCACCACTGCTTGCCTCACTGTGCGCACCAGCCAATCTTACCTGCAGCGTACCAGTGCTAGCCAGGTCAAGTTTGGTAATTCCTCGCTGCTTCTGAACCGTGTCTCCCTCCCCCTGCTGCTCAGTCCAATTCCTCAACTTTGCCTTTGTTGTTCAGGCCTCCTTGATTGTCATATATAATCAATTCACTAGTTTTTTTGGGTCTTTGTTGTAAGAGGGACCACAGGCAGCATCTAACTACTAAACCGTCTTGGCCCCACCTCAGAGATTATATTATTATTCCCATTTACAGGTGAAAAACTGAAGCAAGAGAGAAGAAATAACTAACTTGCAATGCTAGAGCCAGTGAATGACAGGATGGGCATTCAATTTGGCTAAGAATCCATAGATTTAACTAATTTATTATTACTGAGTCATTCTTGTCTCTTAAATCTTTTTAGCTGTCTCCTTCTTAGCTCCACTCCCATTGCCCTAACTCATAGACTCATTTCTTGCCCGTGGTCTTCTAACTGATTTCCTAGCTTCTTATTTCAGCTTCTGCCCCAGTCCATCCTCCATTCCTTCCACTACCATTAGTCGTCTTTCTAACCTGAACAGATAGAATCATGTCACTTTCTAAATCAGAGTTCTTTAATTGCCTCCCATCACCTGTCCTACTGGATTAAATATGATCTCTTTAGCATGTTCTGTAAAGCTTAATCTAGGCCCTGCCTACCTGTTCGGCTTAATTCCTTCCATTCTCATGTTCTAGCAGTACTGAATTACTTCCCAAATATGTCATGATCTCTTACAAATCTGTGCCTTACTCTATACTGTTCTGTCTGGAATGTTCTACCAACTTCCCTGCCCCATCCACATAGTAAATTTCTACCATCCTTCAAAATATAATTCTAATGTTTTAATTCTGTTCTTAGATGCCTTTTCAGAACCTAATTAGGTACTTCTCCCTCTTAAAAGCTTTGTAGTACTGATATTAAAATTAGAATCTTTTTGCTTCTTCTTAGCTGAGTACGGAATAGTTGGGGCTACTGGATAAGTCACTGTTTAATAAGCAAAGTAGTACTGTACTCACACTGATGCTGTGATAGAGGTGTGTATGAGGTGCTGTGGGAGCATAGAGTAGTGGTGATGGAGGAAATATTTCAGTTAGTGGTGGGAGAATATTAGCAGGAGATGGCTTAATAAGTGCTCTGTGGTATATGCTATTGTCACATTTAAATACTAATGTTACAGAAATCTATTTAGAGCTGTGCTGTCCAGTAAGTAGCCAGTAGCCACATAATTCTTTTGAGCCCTTTGACATGTGGCTAGTCTGAATTGATATGCGCTGCAAGTGTAAAATGCACATTGGGTTTCAAAAATTTGATACAAAAAAAGAATGTAAAATAATAGCTTATTAACAATTTTTTTTACATTGATTATATGTTGCAATGATAATATTTTGGATATATTGGATAAAATGAAATCTTAAATAAATGAAATTTTTTTTTATTTTAATGTGGCTAGTAGAAAATTTTAAATTACATATGTGGTTCACATCATATTTCTGTTGGGCAGTCCTTTAAGGACCATTGACTTTCAGTGTAACTTCTTTTTACCGGGAACCTTAAGTATGCCATTCTAAAGTATACTATATACATCTTACTTCGCCTCACCAAAATTAACCAGTCTGCACTGGGAATTGATCTCGATTCTTGGTCTTGTTAGCATTAGGTCTTGAGATCTGTTTTTTAAAACTGGTTTTTAAATTTTGGAATTTTTACTTGTCAGTTAATACTGTTCTTTCAATAGTTAAGAGATTAAGAAGGAGATTTTCCCCTCTTGCTTATATTAATTTTTTTTTGTATTTAAAAAAATACATGATTTTGAAAGCATGAAGTGTATATGTGAGAATTATTATATTACTATGTAATAAGAGACTATTACATCTTTCCATCCATCTCCTAAACATAATTCACTCTGTTTTTGTAGTGTTTGCCACTTGTTCTCCTCTTTGCAGGATTGAATATGATGCGTATCGAACCGATTTAGAAGAACTGAATCTTGGACCACGTGATGCAAACACTCTACCAAAGATTGAGCAGTCACAGCAACTGTTCCAAGCACATAAGGAAAAATATGATAAAATGCGCAGTGATGTTTCTATCAAATTGAAATTTCTAGAAGAAAATAAGGTAAATTTATTCTTTGTTTTCTGAGCTTTTTCTGTGGACTTTAAAATAAATTACCATGACAGTAAAGAGATGAATAGGAAGTTTTTGGCTCTGTTATCTCTCCTTCACGACAGTTGGAAAAAGGAATTCCATTTATAATTGGTGTTTGTTTTTAAAAGTACACAGTATATTTACCTTTCTGCCATGAAAGTCATCATCAGTTCCAGTGTCCTAGTCTTTCACATTTAACAGTTGGCGAGAAAATATTTGATATTCAACCATTAAACGTAACATAGGTATTGGTAGCAAGTGCTTTAAAAAGTTAAGTAGTGATAAACTCTGCTCTCAATATTTGAAACCTGTTTATTAGAGGTAGGTCCCTGAATGGTGCAGAGTTTGCTCTTGCTACTAGCTAAAATGTTGACAGTTTGAATCTACTTAGCAGCACCATGGAAGAAAGGTCTGACAACCTACTTCTGTAAGATTACAGCCATTGAAAACCCTATAGATCACAGTTCTACTCTGAAACACATGGAGTGGCCATAAGCCAGAATCCACTCAACAGCAATGGGTTTCGTTTTTGGTTTTTATTATTGGTAGATGTAGATTTCAGAAAGAAAACAGAACTTTTCCCAGTAACTGATAAATGAGGATTGAATGACTAAAATGTCCAGCTTAGGGCTGTATTTAGCATATCCTAGAAAGAAATTGATGAGTAGGGAAGATTGATGCTTTTGAATTATGGTGTTAACGAAGAATATTGAATATACCATGGACTGCCAGAACAGTGAGCCACATCTGTCATCGAAGAAGTACAGCCAGAATGCTCTGTAGAAACAACAATGGCAAGACTTCATCTCATGTACTTTGGACATATTATCAGGAGGGACCAGTCCCTGGAGAAGGACATCATATGCTTGGTAAAGTAGAGGGTCAGTGAAAAAGAGAAAGACCCTCAACGAGATGGATTGACACAGTGGCTGCATCTGTGGGCTCAAACATAGCAATGATTGTGAGGCTGGCACAAGACCAGGCAGTGTTTCATTCTGTTGTATGTGGAGTACAACTCAACGGTACCTAACAACAACAACAGAAGAATAAGCCAAGAAATCAGTTGTCCACATTGTTTTCATGTAAGGTGAACACATCCAAGGATGAAAAACAGTGAGAGCCGAGAGGGACCCACTGTAGACTTCACCTGGAGATGGATTCATATAAGAACAGATTCCTGAGTTTTGGTTTAAGTGAAGGATAGTTTTTCATGTTTAGTATTTCTTCAGTTACATGCTTACTCAATTTCAAGTGGAGGATTGCAGTTCTGAAAACAGCAGAGCCAGTGGTGAGCACATACTGTCGCCCAGTCCTGAGGAGATGGGGTCTTACCATTGCACGTATTAGTAGTACCCCTTCTTGTGCTCTTTACATCCTCTGAAGTCATGACATGTCTTCAACCTAACCCCTTCTTAAAATTATTTTTCAGTCTTCCTAGGAAATGGTATTATTTCCATTCTCCTTTATAACATTAAAGGACGTTATTGAATTCACAATTAATTGTGGATATATTTTTGTTTTCATTAATATTTTCTTAGACACTCTTCTGTATTCCATGAAAATGTGCAGAACACATTTCTTTGGGACTTAGCAAGTCCAGCACTATTACTTCTTTTAGCTACTATGGGTCAAAAATTACTCACCAGAAAATGTAACAATGACAGTAAAGGAGACTGCAGCAGAGTTACCAGACAGATTGCCCAGCATCATTCAAACCACAGCATGGTGCAGCCTTTTAGCATTCATTTGCTGAGCACATAAGATTATATTCATTTTCAGCTATGAGATGAGTGGTCATGAGAAAAATGCGTATCAATTTCTGTTCAATATTTTGTTGCTTATGAGCATATCAATATTTATGTGCCAGACCCGTTGCCGTGAAATGAATTCTGACTCATAGTGTCCTACAGGACAGCATAGAACTGCCCTATAGAGTTTTCAAGGAGTGGCTGGTGGATTCAAACTGCCAACCTTTTGGGTAGCAGCCAGGCTGTTAACCAGTGTGCCACCAGGGCTTATGTACAGGCATCATATATTTTAAATATAAAAATGTTTTTGGCTACAAAACACTACTGCATGAAACCCAAAGGGATCTACATAAATGGAAAAACACACCATGCTCATGGATAGGCAGACTCAACATTGTGAAAATGACAATTCTACCCAAAGCAATTTACAAATACAACCTAATCCCGATCCAAATACCAACAACATTCTTCGAAGAGATGGAAAAACTAATCATTACCTTTATATGGAAAGGGAAGAAGCCCTGAATAAGTAAAGCACTACTGAAGAAGAAGAGTAAAGTTGGAGGACTCACACTACCTCACTTCAGAACCTACTATACAGCTACGGTAGTCAAAACAGCCTGGTACTGGTACAATGACAGATACATTGACCAGTGGAACAGAATTGAGAACCCAGATGTAAATCCATCCACCTACGGTCACCTGACCTTCGACAAGGGCCCAAAGTCCATCAAATGGGGAAAAGACAGTCTTTTTAACAAATAGTGCTGGCAAAACTGGATATCCATCTGCAAAAAAATGAAACAGGATCCATACCTCGCACCGTATACAAAAACTACTTCAAAATGGATCAAAGACCTGAATATAAAGCCTAAAACTATAAAGTTCATAGAAGAAAAAATAGGACCAACACTTCAGGCCTTAATACATGGCATTAACAGGATACAAACCATAACCATCAACGCACAAAACCCAATAGGTAAGCTAGATAACTGGGATCTTCTAAAAATCAAACACCTGTGCTCTTCAGAAGAGTTCACCAAAAGAGTAAAAAGAGAGCCTACAGACTGGGAAAAAAATTTTGGACAGTACAAGTCAGACAAAGGTCTAATCCATAATCTACAAGAAAATCCAACACCTCTACAACAAAAGGACAAATAATCCTGTTAAAAAATGCGCAAAGGAAATGAACAGACACTTCACCAAAGAAGACATTCAAATGGCCAACAGATACATGAGGAAATGCTCGCGATCACTAGCCATTAGAGAAATGCAAATTAAAACCACAATGAGATACCATCTCACCCCGGCATTACTGGCACGAATCAAAAACACTGGAAATAACAAATGTTGGAGGGGCTGTGGGGAGATCGGAACACTTACGCACTGCTGGTGGGAATGCAAAATGATACAACCATTTTGGAAAATGATACGGCGCTTCCTCAGAAAGCTAGAAATAGACATGCCGTTTGATCCAGCAATCCCACTCCTGGGAATATATCCTAGAGAAATAAGAGTTGTCACTCGAATAGACATATGCACACCTATGTTCATGGCAGCATTGTTCACAATAGCAAAACGATGGAAACAACCTAGATGCCCATCAACAGATGAATGGATAAACAAACTATGGTACATACACACAATGGAGTACTGTGCAACGAGAAAGAACAACAATGAATCTGTGAAGCATTTCATAACATGGATGAAACTGGAGGACATTATGCTGAGTGAAATAAGTCAGTCACAAAAGGACAAATGTTGTATGAGACCTCTATTGGAAAAACCCATGAAATAGTTCACACACAAAATGTAACAATCTTTGTTGGTTACCAGGGATGGGGGGGGGAATATTAAATAGACAATTGATAAGTGGTATCTTGGGTGAAGGGTGAGACAGTACACAATACAGGAGAAAGTAGCACAACTTGTACAAGGAAAGGTCATGGAAGCCCCATAGACACATCCAAACTCCCTGAGGGACTGAATTGCTGGGCGGAGGGCTCTGGGGACCATGGTCTTGGAGAACATCTAGCTCAATTGGCATGACACAGCTTATAAAGGCAATGCTCTACATTCTACCTTGGTGAGTAGTGTCTGGGGTCTTAAAAGCCTGTGAGCGGCCATCTAAGATACTCCACTGGTCTTATCCCTTCGGGAGCAAGGGAGAATGAAGAGAACAGGATACAAGGAAAAGATTAGTCCGAAGGACTAATTGTCCACAGCTACCAAGGCCTCCACCGGACTGAGTCCAGTACAGCTAGATGGTGCCCAGCTACCACCACTGACTGCTGTGACCAGGGTCACAACAGAGGGTTCTGGACAGAGCTGGAGAACAATGTAGAGCATAATTCTAACCCACAAAAAAAGACCAGATTTACTGGCCTAAAGGAGACTGGAGAAACCCCGAGAATATGGCCCCCAGACACCCTTTTAGCTCAGTGGTGAAGTTACCTCCGAGGTTCACTGTTTAGTCCGGAAGTGGACAGCCCCGTAAAACCAAATGAGACTAACGAGGTGCAGGAGTCCAGTGACAAGGGCTAGAAAGCAGAAGGGGACAAGGAAGCTGGTGATAGGGAACCCAAGGTTGAGTAAGGATATTGTTAATGTGTTGTGAGATTGTTAACCATTGTCATAGGGCAATATTTGTAGTAACTGTTAAATGAGAAACTATTTTGTTCTGTAAGCCTTCATCTTAAGTGAGAATAACAGCACAATTCGAAGAGCATAGTCAATGTCACTGAACTGTGCATGTAGAAATTTTTGAAATGGTGTATCTTTGGCTATGTGTATTTTTACCAAAAAGAAAAAAAAAAGGTTGAGAAGTTAGAGGGTTGATATTTTGTGGGGTTGTTAACCAATGTCATAAAACAACATGTGTACTTCTGTTTCATGAGAAACTGTTTGTTCTGTAAGCCTTCACCTGAAGTACAATAAAAAAAAAAAAAGAAAGAAAAAAAAAACATAATAAAGGCTGCTTTAGTGAAGAGGAAGAAAATGGACATTTCTGGTGCTTTGTAGACTTTGTGAGAATGGGTGCCATGTATTCTCTCATAGTCCTGGCTATGTGTGTGTATTGCATATGCTAGCAATGGTGCTAGATGTCTAGTCATTCAGCAAATCCATGTTTGCATTTCTCCCCAGGATTAGAAGTACACTGCAGGGAAGTGAAGGAGATGGAGACAATAAAGGGCAATAGAATGAGAATCAAGTAGGAAGGGATGAAAGGGTGAATACTGATTACCTCTCTCTTTGCTTTTGTGAGGGCAAAGCACACAGTCTCAGAAAAAATTCAGTTCTCTCTAGTGTTTACTGTTTGCATGGGAAGAGGAAGCAAAAAAGAGAAAATATGCAGATCAATATAAACAACTCATGTTAATTTTGTAAAATGACTTTTTGTGTGTATGTGTGGCTTAAGTGAAAGTTTACAGTTAGAGTGTCTGATATAAAAATTTATACACACATCACTATGCAACCCTAGCTTCTCTCCCTATAATGCGACAGTACACTCTTCCTTTCCACCCCAGATTTCCCATGTCCCTTCAACCAGCTCCTGACCGGTTTGCCTTCTCATCTCTCCTCCAGACAGGAGCTGCCCATGTGGACTCATGTATCTAAGAAGTACTGTCTTCATGAGTATCATTTTATGTCCCATAGTCCAGTCTAATCTTTGTCTGAAGACTTGACTTCAGGAATGGTTTCAGTTCTGGGCTAACAGACAGTCCAGGGACCATGTCTTCCAGGGACCCTCCAGTCTCAGTCAGACCACTAAGCCTCATCATCGTACTAGAATTTGAGTTCTGCACCCCACATTGCCCCTGCTCCATCTGGGACTCTGTTGTGTTCCTTGCCAGGGTGGTCATTGGTGGTAGCCAGGCACCATCTAGTTTTTCTAGTCTCAGGCTGATGGAGTCTCTGGTTATGTATCCTTTTCTGTCTCTTGGGCTAATATTTTCCTTGTGTCTTTGGTGTTCGTCATTCTCCTTTGCTGCAGGTGGATTGGGACCAATTGATGTATCTTAGATGGCTGCTCACAAACTTTTAAGACCCCAGATACCACTCACCAAAGTGGGATGCAGAACATTTTCTTAATAAACTGTTATGCCAGTTGACCTACTTGTCCTTTGAAACCATGGTCCCCAGACCCCCACCCTGCTACTCTGTCCCTCGAAGTGTTTGGTTGTATTCCGGAAACTTTTTAGCTTTTGGTTTAGTGCAGTTGTTCTGACTTCCCCTGTATTGTGTATTGTCCTTCCTTTCACCTAAGGTGATTCTTGTCTACTATCTAGTTAGTGAATATCCCCTGCCTCCCTCCCCACCCTCGTAACCATCAAAGAATGTTTTCTCATACCATATTTATCCTTTTGTGACTGACTAATTTCACTCAGCATTATACCTTCCAGATTCATCCATGTTATGAGATGTTTCACGGATTCATCGTTGTTCTTCATTGTTGCGTAGTATTCCATTCTGTGAATATACCATAATTTGTTTATCCATTTGTCTGTTGATGAGCACCTAGGTTGTTTCCATCTTTTTGCTATTGTGAACAGTGCTGCAGTGAACCTGTGGGTGCATGTGTCTATTCATGTGACAGCTCTTATTTCTCTAGGATATATTCCAAGGAGTGGGATTGCTGGGTCATGTAGTACTTCTGTTTCTAGTTTTTTAAAGAAGGGCCAAATCAATTTCCAAGTGGTTGTAACATTTTACATTCCCATCAGCAGTGCACAAGTGTTGCAGTCTCTCCACAACCTCACAAACATTTATTATTTTGTGTTTTTTGGATTAATGCAATCTTGTTGGGGTGAGGTGGTATCTCATTATAGTTTTGATTTACATTTCTGTAATGGCTAATGATCACAAGCATTTCCTGAATGTCCGCCTGAATGTCTTCTTTGGTGAAGTGTGTGTTCATATGCTTGGCCCATTTTTTAATGGGGCTATTTGTCTTTTTGTTGTTGAGGTTTTTCAGTCTCTTGTAGATTTTAGAGAGTAGATGCTCGTTGAATTTGTCATAACCAAAAATTCTTTCCCAGTCTGTAGGTTGTTTTTCACTCTATTGGTGAAGTCTTTTGATGAGCATAAGTGTTTGATTTTTAGGAGCTCCTGGTTATCTAGTTCTTCCAGTGTTTGTGCACTGTTAGTAATGGCTTGTATTCTGCTTATACCATGTATTAGGGCTCCAAGCATTGTCCCTATTTTTTTCTTCCCTGATCTTTATCATTTTTGATTTTATATTTAGGTCTTTGATCCATTTGGAGTTAGTTTTTGTGCATGGTGTGAGGTATGGGTCTTGTTTCAGTTTTTTGCAGATGGATGTCTAGTTATGCCAGCTCCATTTGTTAAAAGATAGTTTGGCCTTTGTCAAATATTAGCTGCTCATAGGTGGGTAAATTTACATCTGGATTCTCAATTCTGTTCCATTGGTCTATGTATCTGTTGTTGTACAAGTACCAGGCTGTTTTGACTACCGTGGTGTTATAATAGTTTCTAAAATCAGGTAGTGTGAGGCCTCCCACTTTGTTCTTCTTCTCCAGTAATGCTTTATGTATCCAGGACCTCTTCCTTTTCCATATGAAGTCAGTGATTTGTCTCTCCATCTCATTAAAAAATGCCTTTGGAATTTGGATTGGGATTGCATTGTATCCGTACATCGCTTTGGGTAGAATTGAGCAAGGTATGTTTTTCCACTTATGTAGGTGTCTTTTGGTTTCTTTCAGTAGCATCTTATAGTTTTCTTTGTATAGGTCTTTTATGTCTCTGGTTAGATTTATTCCTAAGTATTTTATCTTCTTGGGGGCTATTGTAAGTGGTATTGATTTGGTGATTTCCTCTTCGAAGTTCTCTTTGTTGGTGTAGAGGAATTCAACTGATTTTTATATGTTTATCTAGTATCCTGAAACTGCTGAAATCTTCTATTAGTTCCAGTAGTTTTCTTGTGGATTCTTTGGGGTTTTCCATATATAAGATTGTATCATCTGCAAATAGAGTTACTTTGACTTCTTCCCTACAAATTTGGATGCCCTTTATTTCTTTTTCTAGCCTAATTGCTTTGGCTAGGACCTCCAGCACAATGTTGAATAAGAGTGCTGATAAAGGGCATCCTTGTCTGGTTCCCGTTCTCAAGGGGAGTGCTTTCAGTCTCTCCATTTAGGATGATGTTGGCTGTTGGCTTTGTATAAATGCCCTTAATTATGTTGAGGAATTTTCTTTCTATTCCTATTTTGCTGAGAGTTTTTATCATGAACGGGTGTTGGACTTTGTCAAATGCCTTTTCTGCATCGATTGATAAGATCATGTGGTTCTTGTCTTTTGTTTTATTTATGTGATTGATTACATTGATTGTTTTTCTAATGTTGAACCATCCCTGCATAATTGGTATGAATCCCAGTTGGTCATGGTGAATTTTTTTTTTGATATGTTGTTGAATTCTGTTGGCTAGAACTTTGTTGAAGATTTTTGCATCTATGTTCATGAGGGATATTGGTCTGTAATTTTCTTCTTTTGTGGTGTCTTTACCTGGTTTTGGTATCAGGGTTATGCTGGCTTCATAGAATGAGTTTGGGAGTATTCCATCCTTTTCTGTGCTCTGAAATACCTTTAGTAGTAGTGATGTTAACTCTTCTCTGAAAGTTTGGTAGAATTCTCCAGTGAAGCTATCAAGGCCAGGGTTTTTTTTGTTGTTGTTGGGAATTTTTTAATTACCTTTTCAATCTCCTCTTTTATGTTATAGATTTATTTAGTTGTTCTGCTTCTGTTTGTGTTAGTTTAGGTGGGTAGTGTGTTTCTAGAAATTTGTCCATTTCCTCTAGGTTTTGAAATTTGTTGGAGTACAGTTTTTCATAGCATTCTGTTATGATTCTTCTAATTTCAGTTGGGTCTGTTGTGATATCACCCATCTCGTTTCTTATTCGGGTTATTTGCTTCCTCTCCTGTTTTTCCTTTTTCAGTTTGGCCAGTGATTTATCGATTTTGTTGATCTTTTCAAAGAACCAGCTTTTGGTCTTGTTAACTCTTTCAATTGTTTTTCTGTTCTCTATTTCATTTAATTCTGCTCTAATTTTTATTATTTGCTTTTTTCTGGTGCCCAAGGGCATCTTTTGCTGCTCTTTGTTTGAGTTATAAGGTTAATGTTTTGATTCTGGCCCTTTCTTCTTTTTAGAAGTGTGCATTCATTGCTATAAATTGACCTCTGAACACAGCTTTTGCTCTGTCCCAAAGGTTCTGGTAGGACATGTTTTCATTCTCATTTAATTCTGTGAATTTCTTTATTCTGTCCTCAATTTCTTCTATAACTCAGTAGTTTTTGAGCAAGGTGTTGTTCAGTTTCTGTGTGTTTGATTTTTTTTTTTTTCCTTGCTTTTTGTGTTGTTGATTTCTACTTTTATGGCTTTATGGTCAGAAAAGATGCTTTGTAATATTTTGATGCATTGGATTCTGTTAAGGCTTCCTTTATGGCTTAATATGTGGTCTATTCTGGACAATGTTCCATGTGTGTTGGGAAAAAAAGTACACTTGGCTGCTGTTGGGTGGAGTGTTGGGTATATGTCTATGTGATCAAGATCAAGTTGGTTGATTGTGACATTTAGATCTTCCATATCTTTATAGAGCATCTTTCTGGATGTTCTGTCCTTCATCAAAAGTGGAGTGCTGAAGTCTCCTATTATTATTGTGGATCTGTCTATCTCTCTTTTCAGTGATACTGGAGTTTGTTTTATGTATTTTGGAGCCCTGTGGTTGGGTGTGTAAATATTTATTATAGTTATGTCCTCCTGGTGTATTGAAAGTCTATTTTGTCAAAGATTAATATTGCCACTCTCGCTCTTTTTTGATTCATGTATTTTTTCCATTCTTTGAGTTTTAGTTTGTGTCTTTGAGTCTAAGATGTGTCTCTTGTTGGCAGCATATAGACAGATATTTTTTTTTAATCCAATCTGCCACTCTCTGTCTCTTTGTTGGTACATTTAGTCCATTTACATTCAGCGTAATTATTGATAGGTATGCATTTAGTTCTGTCATTTCGATGTCTTTTTTTGTGTGTTGTGTTTCTTTGTTCCACTTAATTTTTTTTTCTGTGCTGCGTTGTTTTTCTTTACGTATTTTCTTTTCATCTTTTTCATTGTTCTTCATTTTGTATTTGCTGAGTCTTTATGGTTTTCTTGTTTTTTATTTTGATTTGTAGGATTGTTCATTTCCTTTGTGGTTACCTTAATATTTACCCCTATTTTTCTAAGTTTAAACCAATCTTGTATTTTTTTTATATCGCCTTGACTTCCTCTCCATATGAAATATTTATGAGTACATTTTTTAGTCCCTCTTCTTTGTTTCAGTGTTGTCATCTTTACATATTGATATCTCTGTTTCCCTATTTTCAGCGTTTTAACTTTGATTTATTTTTGTAACTTCCCTGTCTGGGTTGGTATCTGGTTGCTCTGTCCTGTGTTCTAGTCTTGAGTTGTTCTCTTATGTTATTGATTTTCTAACCAGAGGACTCCCTTTTAGTATTTCTTGTAATTTTGGTTATGTTTTTGCAAAATCCCTAAACTTCTTTATCTGGAAATGCCCTAATTTTGCCATCATATTTGAGAGACAGTTTTACTGGATATATAATTCTTGGCTGGCAATTTTTTTCCTTCAAGGCTTTATATGTATCATCCCATTGCCTTCTTGCCTGCATGGTTTCTGCTGAGTAGTCCGAGCATAATCTTATTGTCTCTCTTTTGTAGATGACTTTTTGTTTATCCCTAGCCGCTCTTAAAATTCTCTTTATCTTTGGTTTTGGCAAATTTGATTATAATATGTCTTGGTGACTTTCTTTTGGGATCTATCTAGTGTGGGATTCAATGAGCATCTTGGATAGATATCTTCTCATCTTTCACGATGTCAGGAAAGTTTTCTGCCAACAAATCTTCAACTATTCTCTCTGTATTTCTGTTATCCCCCCATTCTGGTATTCCAATCACTTGTAGTTTATTCCTCTTGATAGAGTCCCACATAATTCTTACGGTTTGTTAATTTTTTAAAATATTTTTATCTGATTTTTCTTCAAATAAGTTGGTGCCAAGTGCTTTATCTTCAATCTCACTTAGTCTGACTTCCATTGCCTCAGTTCTGCCCTTATAACTTTCTTTTGAGTTGTCTAATTCTGATGTTTATTGTTAATCTTTTGGATTTATGTTTGCTGTCTCTGTATGGATTCTTGCAGCCATTGTGCCCTTCTGTAATCTTCTTAAATTCCTCTGTTGCTTTATCTGTATTCCTTGGCTTGTTCTGCATTTTGCATGATCTCCTTTCTGATCTCTTGAGAAGTTCTGTATATTAATCTTTTGTATTCTACCTCCAGTAATTCAAAGAAGTTCTCTTCCTCTGGAAGATTTCTTGATTCTTTGTTTTGGGAGCTTGCTGAAGCTATCATGGTCTGCCTCTTTATGTGATTTGGTATTGACTGTGGTCTCCGAGCCATCAATAAATTATTATATTTATTTATTTTATGTTTGCTTACTGTGTTCTAGCTTCTTGTTTTGTTTTGTTTTGATATGCCCAAATGGGCTGCTCCTGTGAGCTAGTTTGATTATTGGTATCTTTGAAGCTCTAATGTCCTGTCACCAGGTGGTTAGATCTGTTACTAGGTATGTGAGCCCAGGAGTCTGTTTATTTTTCTTCTGTGGATTCAGCTTAGGTGTCTAGATAGTCGGTCAGCAAGTGTGTGGTTCAGGCTCTCAGCTATAGTCCTAGAGAGGCAGTGATGATTGGTGTAGGCACAGGTATCTGACTGCAGTAGGGGATCACATGCTGAGCAAGGCAGGGGCCTGATAGCTGTCCCTGAGTGACTCGGAGAAAAGCTTATCCCTGTTCCCTAGAGCGTGTAGGTGGTTAGGTTTTGTAGCTAGACTATGGTACCCAGTCCTGTTGGCTGTCAGGACTGGGAGGCACCAATTATTCTTGAACTCCTGTCATAGGTGGCTAGGTGGTATGCGCGGAGCCACCTGTCATCAGGCCCCTGATGAGAGTAGATGAGGTCCCTGCTTAATGGGCAGGGCACTGTCAAATGTCACAAACCTGCCACTCCACCAAATAGCTGATAGAGTAAAGTTAGGCTTCAGGTACTGTACTCATGAGGGCTTACGCTGTTGAAATGGGCCCACACAGGTCTGTGCAGGGGTGAAAAGCATTCAGAGTCTATGGACCCCTTATGCCCATGCCTAGGCAAAGGAGCTGTGCCTATGCCGAGTTCCTGGCTTAGGGGATCTGGCAGATTCTTTTTTCCTGTTAATTTGTTCCCTCTCTAAGGCTGGGAGAATGGCTTGGGGTGTATTATAAGTCCTACTTCTGGCCCAGGGAAAGTGGCAATTGCTGAAGCTGGCCTGGAACCCAGTGCAGAGCAGGGAGGGAGCAGGTAAATAGGAGAGAGATTCTTCCCAAACGGGGTGTTTTTTGATCCATGTGGTAGGTTACACACAGGTACTTATCCTTTGCCGACTGAGCGCTGCTTTTCACTGGCTCTGGTGGCCTGAGCAGGCTCTTCGCCACTCAGTCTCTCCCAACGTGGAAAACACGTCCCAAATGCCACTGCTGGCCTTACCACACACACCAGCCGAGCCAGCCTTCAGGGTACCGATACTCGCGGGGTCAGGTCTAGCAACTCCTCGCTGCTTCTAAACTGTCTCTCCTTCCCCCGCCACTCAGTCCAGTTCCTCAGCTTTGCCTTTGATGTTCAGGGCTCCTAGATTCTCATATATAATCGAGTCACTTGTTTTTTTGGATCTTTGTTATAAAAGGGGCTGCCAGAAGTATCTGACTACTCTGCCATGTTGGCCCCACCTCCTATAAAATAACTTTATATGGCTTAGAACTACAAAGAACATTTTAAAAAGTTGAGATTAATATTTTCCATAAAAATGTCTATAATCTACCTTACCAAACCAAACCCACTGCCACTGAGTCGATTCCAACTTATAGCGACCCTATAGGACAGAGTAGGACTGCCCCATAGAGTTTCTGAGGCTATAAATCTTTACGCGATCAGACTGCCCCATCTTTATCCCACAGAGCGGCTGGTGGGTTTGAACTGACGACCTTTTGGTTATTAGCCAAGCTCTTTAACCACTGTGCCACCAAGTTGCCTTATAATCTACCTTAGGAATGGTAAATCTTTTTTCAGGGCTACTAATGTATTAGGGGGGAAAAAAAAAGACAGTATCAAAAGATTCAACAAAGACATTTAAGGTATAAATAAAAATTAACTTATTATTTTATTATAATTATATTAATTTTATTTGTATTTTAAGGATAAAATATGCTCTTTAACGTCAGTTAATTAGCAATAACCATTAAATGCATTTTTTCATTATTGTTTTATATTTTTATTACTTAAAGAATGAAAAGCAGGGCAGAAAAGTTCATCCTGATTTGAGATCTGTCTTGGACACACATTTGATTAATGTAGTTACTTAATTTAAAAAATTGTTTTTCTTCAAAATCATAGTCATTCTGAATTTTAGGTTGATGAAAGAACTGTTGTTTTCACTCACAGTTTTACATACATAATAATGATAGCAACATTCCTTAATATTAGTTTTTTTTTTCTAATGTGTTATTTTTCTAATACGTTATTCCGGTATATTATTTAATACATTATTTCTTTTCTAATACATTGCAAATTTATTTCATATGTATCTTAATGGTAAACTCAGGTGGAAGGGGAGATATTAACAGAGAGGGGAATACAAAGAATAAAAATCCTAGAATGAGGTAAACATACACATATAATATGAGACAGCTACGTATATATAGTTATGATGATTCAGTAGTTTTCTCCTAATACATACTGTAATAGGAAGTACTTAAAGCCTAGTGCTTTCTTGTAAAAATACACTATCAAGGTTTGGAAAAGCGTTGGAGGACAAAGATATTATTTGTTTACTAAAACTGCTTTTTGAGAAGAAAAAGTATAAACTGAATTTAGAAGTTACCAGAGTTGAAGGAGCATATTAGTCATTACCTAATACGTATTAGCAGATACATTCTTAAATCTCTTTTTCCCATTGTCAAAGAAAAGAACTGCAACTTATTGCTGTTTGAACTCTTAAAATATTCATGCCAATGACTTGATGTCATGTTTATTTCTATAACTGGAGACAAAAATAATATTACCTCTTCATATTGCCCATCAATCAAGTGAAATTAAGTTATATAGGGAAAAGAACCTGATTGCCAGGAAGTTGATTCTGGCTCATAGTAACCCCATGTGTGTCAGAGTAGAACCATACTCCCTAGGGTTTTCAATGACTGATTTTTTGGAAGTAGATCTCCAGACCTTTCTTCTGAGATGCCTCTGCATGGACTCGAACTGACAGCCTTTTGGTTTGCAGCCAAGTGTATAACCTTTTGGGCCACCTAGAGACTCTTACATAAGTACAAACTGTGGCAAATGTTGTAAAGGGAAAACAGAGTATCATGTAAGTAGACAAAGAGGACCTGGCCTGGTCTGGGGGGTCGTGGAAGGCTTTCCTAGGAAATGACATTGGGGCTGAGATCCAGAGTGGAGGAAAGGGATGTTAAATAGAAGAAACAGCATATGCAAAGGCTACTTAAAGGTCAGTGTTGCCAGAGCATAATGGGGACAGGGGAAAGTAGCTCTGGATGAAGCTGGAGAGGAGCATGGGGGTTAGGTCATGCAGGGCCTAGAGAAGGACTGAATTTTAGTGAAATTGGGGAAAAGCATGAATTCAGTTTTAGACATGTTGAAATTGACTTGCCTTTGCAATGTTGAAGAAGAAATAATTGAATAGGAAGTTGAATATATGAGTCTGGGCTAGAGATATTAATTTGTAAGTCTTCAGCTGGCTTACGTAAAGCTAATTGAATCCATTAGCATGGATGAGATTACCTAAGGAGAGAGGATATAATATAAAGAAAAGGTCTAGGTCTAAACTTTGAGGGACAAGTAGAAGAGGATGAATTGGCCAGGAAAAGAGGGAGTGGCCAGTATTGTCAAATGCTATTGAATGATCAAGTAAGGTAAAATCTGAAGTGGGATTTGGCAACATAGATGTCACTGGTGAGAGGTCCATGAGAGCCATTTAAGGGGAGTGATAAAAGAAGAAACCATATTTGGCCAGGGTGGAGGGTACATTAGAAACAGAATGTGATTAGCTGTTTTTTGGGAAGGTTGGCTGTGTCGGGAGGAGAGACTGGGCAAAAGCTGAAGGGGAAAACCTTCTCCAGGTCATGGCCAAGCAGAATCTTCCTGTATGAGCACTATCTGTAGGAAAGGAATATTCTAAATTTCTCCTGAAAACTACGTAGTGAACAAAATTGCCTTGAGAAATACAGAGGACATTTGTTTCAACTATGGAATGAATATATGCTATTTATTATTATAAATAAGCAGTTCAATCTTGATAGTTTGGATTATGGAACTGCAAAAGGCAGATTATAAAATTTGTTCTTTTACCAATTTTAGCATTTAACTTAATGTCCAATAATTGAGTCCATTTCTAAGGCCTAAAGCAAATGTTCCCTTATTCTTGAATTTTAAAGACTAGTTATGTTTCCCCCTCCCCAGCCCCTGCCCCCATCCTCAACATGCACACACATGCACATACACATATATTTACGCACACTCACATATATTCACACTACATATGTATGCACATGCGTACACATGCACACAACAAAGTGGGAACGACATGATCCCACAATGAAGGCAGTCCTTTGAATTGAAATTTTATTATGGGCTTAGCCAGCACTTAGGTATTTGGGAATTACTGGTCTAGGGTAATAGTGTCTATTGTATTGCTTTGTAAGAAATATTGAACATTTTAATTACTGTTGTTTAAGTTTTTTTATCTTTTTTTTTTTTTAGTATTTGTCTAATAGCTTATTATCACAAGTAATAAATGTTTCCAGTTATGGTGGAAAAATTACAAAATACTTACAGGCCTGGAGAAAAACATTTAAACTAGATAATAAACTCTAGGAGGGCAAGACCCTATTCTTTTCAGACTTGGTTTCACTTTAGAGTCAGATGAGAACTTAAAAATCATCCAATCTGACATTCTTTTAGATGAAAAAAAAAAAAAAAAAGCCCACAAGTGAAATGCCTTAACTCGCCCCACATATTTGATTCTGGCTTAAAATCAAGGACAGACACAGAGTCTAGGTCTCCATATTTCTCTGTAGGATATACTATATTCTACATTAACTGCCTTGAGGATTAATTTTTCCTCAGTGGAAGAGACTGTAGTTTTCTATGATTCAGGACCAGTCTAATCTTATGTGTTTGGTTTTAAAATAGTATGCCGTGTATTTTTCCAAAGTGGATTTTTATTTTCCAAACAAGTCCAAACGTAGTCAAAACCCGTAATTTTCCTCTCAGCTTGAAATCAAATGATCAACTTTGTGTTGGAGAGAATAGAAAAACAGTTAACTTGCTAGGTCATGAGTTCCCTATACCATTCTTAAAGGGCAGATTAGAAATAGTATGCTATATTACCTTTTATGTAAGAAAATATTTTTACGTATCATGGTTTGTTTGCCACTGCTAGTGGTTTGGCATCCAGATCCCTTTAAAAATTTTTCTAAACCCACATGGAGGAGGAAAAATTTACCTGTGGTTTGCATTGCCTCCTTTTTTCTTTGGAAATGAGACAGAAATTAACTATCTTCATATAATCCATGTAACCAAAAAGAATTGCTAGCTGTGAGTTGATTTTGAAATTAGAATCATCCAAACCATACCTATCTAGAATCAATCACTTTAATTTGCATTTGTCAGTGGGTAAGTAGGGATGAGGGCATATTACGAAGTGCCAGGAAGAGAGCACACCTAGCTAACACTTCATGTAGTTTCTTTTTCAGTTGTGCTATGCTTTCCAGAAGTATCTTCTACACAAAATTTGAAAGTCTTCCAGGAGGGATAGCTTTATAATCATGATTTGCTGTTTGGTAGATTTGACTTGTTTCTTTTTTGCAATTATAAGGTCTGTTTTCTGACACTCTCTAGTCAGAAACTACCAACTTATTTTAAGAGTAGAGTTGTCTGTCGTATTGTGGTGGCTTACATGTTGCTGTCATGCTGGAAGCTATGCCACCGGTATTTCAATTACCAACAGGATCACCGATGGTGGGCAGATTTCAGCAGAGCTTCCAGACTAAAGACTAGGAAGAAGGACCTGGCAGTATACTTCTGGAAAAATTGGCCAGTGACAACCTTATGAATAGCAGGGAAACATTGTCTGATATTGTGCCAGAAGATGAGCCCCTCAGGTTGGAAGGCACTCGAAATGTGACTGGGGAAGCACTGCCTCCTCAGAGTGTTTTATCTTAATGATGTGGGTAGAGTAAAGCTTTCAGGACGTTCATTTGCTGAGGTGGCATGAATCAAAATGAGCAGAAATAGCTGCAAATATCCATTAATAATTGAAGCGTGGAATGTACAAAGTATGAATCTAGGAAGATTGGAAGTCATCAAAAATGAAGTGGAATGCAGAAAGATCTATATCCTAGGCATTAGTGAGCTGCAGTGGACTGGTATTGGCCATTTTGATGGACAATGAGATGGTCTACTATGCCGGCAATGACAAATCGAAGAGGAATGGTGTCACATTCATCATCAAAAACAACATTTCAAGATCTGAAGTACAACACTGTCAGTGATAGCATACTATCCGTATGCCTACAAGGAAGACAAGTTAATACGACTATTATTCAAATTTACATACCAACCACTAATACCAAAGATGAAGAAGTTGAAGATTTTTACCAACTTTTGCAGTCTGAAATTGATCAAACATGCCATCAAGATACATGGATAATTACTAGTGATTGGAATGCGAAAGTTGGAAACAAAAGGAAGGATCGGTAGATATGGCCTTGTTGATGGAAACAAAACCAGGGATCTCATGATAGAATTTTGCAGTACCAAAGACTTATTCATTGCAGATACCTTTTTTCAACAACGTAAACGGTGACTATACAGGTGAACCTCACCAAATGGAAAACACAGGAATCAAATCGACTACCTGTGGAAAGAGACTATGGGGAAGCTCAATATCATCAGTCAGAAAAAGGCCAGGGGCTGACTGCAGAACAGACCATCAATTGCTCATATATAAGTTCAAGTTGAAGCTGAAGAAAATTAAAACAAGTCCACAAGAGCCAAAATACGACCTTGAGAATTGTCATGGATTGAATTATGTCCCCCCAAAAATGTGTGTACCAATTTGGTTAGGCCATGATTCCCGTATTATGTAGTTGTCCTCCATTTTCTAACTGTAATTTTATGTTAAAGAGTATTAGGGTGGGATTGTAACACCACCCTTATGGGGTCACATCCCTGATCCAGTGTAAATGGAGTTTCCCTGCTGTGTGGCCTGCACTACCTTTTATCTTACAGGAGATAAAAGGAAAGAGAAGAAAGCAGAGAGTGGGGGACTTCACACCACCAAGAAAGCAGCACCAGGAGCAGAGCGCATCCTTTGGACCCAGGGTCCCTGTGCCTGAGAAGCTCCTCGACCATGGGAAGATTGATGAGAAAGACCTTCCTCCAGAGCTGACTGAGAGAGAAAGCCTTCCCCTGGAGCTGACGCCTGAATTTGGACTTTTAACCTACTTTACTGTGAGGAAATAAATTTCTCCTTGTTAAAGCCATCCACTTGGGATATGTCTGTTGCAGCAGCGCTAGATGACTAAGAAAAGTATATCCCACCTGAATTTAGAGGCTTTCTCAAGACTAGATTTGACACATTGAACACTAATGACAAAGGCCAGATGAGTTGTGGAATGACATCAGGACATAATACGTGAAGAAAGCAAAAGGTCGTTAAAAAAACAGGAAGGAAAGATAAGACCACAATGGATGTCAGAAGAGACTCTGAAACTTGCTCTTGAACATAGAGCAGCTAAAGCAAATGGAAGAAATGATGAAGTAAAAGAGCTGAACAGAAGATTTCAAAGTGTGATTCTAGAAGACAAACTAGAGTATTATAATGACATGTGCAAACACCTGGAGTTAGAAAACCAAAAGGGAAGAACACACTTGGCATTTCTCAAGCTGAAAGAACTGAAGAAGATATTCAAGCCTCAAGTTGCAATAGTGAAGGATTTTGTGGGGAAAATAACTGAATGACACGGGAAGCATCAAAAGAAGGTGGAAAGAATACGCAGTCACTGTACCAAAAAGAATTGATCGACGCTCAACCATTTCAGGAGGTAGCACATAATCAAGAGCCAGTGGTATTGAAGGAAGAAGTCCAAGCTGCGCTGAAGGTAGTGGTGAAAAACAAGGCTCCAGGAGTTGACAGAATACCAGTTGAGATGTTTCAACGAACAGATGCAGCACTGGAGGTGCTCTCTCGTCTATGCCAAGAAATTTGGGAGGCAGCTACCTCTCCAACCAATTGGAAGAGATCCATATTTGTGCCCATTCCAAAGAAAGGTGATCCAACAGAATGCAGAAGTTATGGGACGTATCGTTAATATCACATTCAAGTAAAATTTTGCTGAAGAAAATTCAAAAACGGTCACAGCAGTACAGCAAACTGCCAGAAATTCAAGCCTGGTTCAAAAGACAATGTGGAATGAGAGATATCACTGCTGATGTCTGATAGATTTTGGCTGAAAGCAGAGAATACCAGAAAGATGTTTACCTGAGTTTTGTTGACTATGCAAAGGCATTCGACTGTGTGGACCATAACAAATTACGGATAACGTTGCAAGGAGTGGAAATTCCAGAGCACTTAATTGTGCTCATGAGGAACCTGTACATAGACCAAGCTGAAGTTTGTTGGAACAGAACAAGGGGACACTGCATAGTTTAAAATCAGGAAAGGTGTGCATCAGGGTTGCATCCTTTCACCATACTTATGTAATCTGTATACTGAGCAAATAATCCGAGAAGCTGGACTGTATGAAGAAGAAGGAGACATCAGGATTCGAGGAAGACTCATTAACAACCTGCAATATGTAGATGACACAGCCTTGCTTGCAGAAAACAAAGAGGCCTTGAAGCACTTACTGATGAAGATCAAAGACTACAGGCTTCAGTATGGAATACACTCCTCACAACTAGGCCAATAAGCAACATCGTGATAAATGGAGAAAAGATTGTGATTGTCTTTTACTTGGATCCACAATCAGTGCCCATGGAAGCAACAGTCAAGAAATCAAACGACATACTGCATTGGGCAAATCTGCTGCAAAAGACCTCTTTAAAGTGTTAAAAAGCAAAGTGTCACTTTGAGGACTAAGGTGCACCTGACCCATGTCAGGATATTTTCAATCACCTCATATGCATGTGAAAGCTGGACAATAAATAAGGAAGACCAAAGAAGAGTCGATGCATTTGAATTATGGTGTTGGTGAAGAATATTGGATATACCATCAACTGCCTGAAGAATAAACAAATCTGTCTTGAAAGAAGTACAGCCAGAATGCTCCTTAGAATTGAGAATGACAAGACTTCGTCTCTTGTACTTTGGGCATGTTATGAAGAAAGACCAGTTCTTGGAGAAGGACATCATGCTTGGTAAAGTAGAGGGTCAGAGAGAAAGAGGAAGACCCTCAATGAGATGGATTGACATAGTGGCTGAAAAAATGGGCTCAAACATAGCAACAATTGTGAGAATGGCGCACCAGGAAATGTTTTGTTCTGTTGTACATGGGGTCACAGTTAATCGGAACCGACTCGAAGGCACCTAACAACAACAGGTTAAGGGGTTCATTTATCAGTTGTATATGTTTGAGGGGAGTGGAGGGACAATTGCTTTCATTCTGAATGACGTATCTATCATTTTAAGGCAGAAGTCAGTGAGAAAATAGAATTCACATATAAAAATTTACTTTTTAACTATTATTGCAGTATATCTGTTCTGGTTGATACTTGTGTACTCCTCAGATCTACATTTTACTTGGGTATCACCCAAGTCAGTTTGCTAGATTTTATGATAAATGTGAGTTTTTAATTGATATTAAACTAATCTGCATTAGTTTTCATGGTGGTGGTAGTGATGGTTATGGTTGTGACATTACTGCACTTTTTCCGTTCTTAGTAGTTATATTCTCTTCATATGTGCTTAAAACTAAAACCTTTAATTAGTGTTTCTGAGTGAAGTCTCAGAAGACTCTAGCAGTGTTTAAGAATTTGACATTGCAATGTTCTTTTTAACCTTTCCTGAAATCCTTTTACTTCAGTAATGACTCAGCACTTCCATGTTGCCCAAATATTCCTTCCATGACTCATCTATACTTTGCTTTCTTAGATTAACTAAAATTTCGATAACTAAGTTTTCTCTGTATTTGTCTTACGCCTGAAAACATTCTGAGTTTTTCTTCTTATTTATTTCTTTAAATTTTCAAAAGATGCTTTTTTTTTTAATTTGTTAAATTCTTTAAGATGCTTATATTGGGCCTATTATTATGCCTAAGCCGAAGGAAATATTACATGAAGGTATCATGACAAACTCCCTACCAATAAGCAACTTACAGTCTAATAGAGGACATTTAGTAAAATCTGTTACATGCAAATAGCTAACACGCTCAGATGCTAACTGTAAGTTTAGAAGTTCAAGTCTGCCCAGAGACATCTGAGAAGAAAGACCTATTGGCCTACTTCTGAAAAATCAGCCATGGAAAACCCTCTGGAACACAGTTCTACTCTGACACACATGGGTCACAGTGAGTCAGAATCAGCTCAGTGGCAGATGATTGTTGTTATGTTGTTGTTGTTAGGTGCCGTTGAGTCAGTTCCAACTCATAGTGACCCCGTGTACTACAGAATGAAACACTGCCCGGTCCTGTGCCATCCTCACAATCATTGCTATGTTTGAGCCCATTGTTGCAGCCACTGTGTCAGTCCATCTCCTTAAGAATCTTCCTCTTTTTCACTGATCCTCTACTTTACCAAGCATATCTTTCTCAGGGACTGATCCCTCCTGATAACATGTCCAAAGTAGGCAAGACAAAGTCTCGCTGTCCTTGCTTCTAAGGAGCATTCTTGCTGTACTTCTTCCAAGACGGAGTTGTTCATTCTTCTGGCAGTCCATGGTATATTCAGTATTCTTCGCCAACACCGTAATTCAAATGCATCAATTCTTCTTTGGTCTTCCTTATTCATTGTCCAGCTTTCACATGCATATGAGATGAGTAAAAATACCATGGCTTGGGTTGGGCATACCTTAGTCCTCAAAGTGGCATCTTTGTTTTTCAGCATTTTAAAGAAGTCTTTTGCAGCACATTTGCCCAATGCAGTATATCTTTTGATTTCTTGACTGCTGCTTCCACGGGCGTTGATTGTGGATCCAAACAAAATGAATTCCTTGACAACTTCATCTTTTCTCCATTTCTCATAATATTGTTTATTGGTCCAGTTGTGTTGATCTTTGTTTTTCTTTATGTTGATATGTATTCCATACTGTAGGCTGTAGTCTTCGATCTTCATCAGTAAGTGCTTCAAGTCCCCTTCTGTTTTTCCAAGCAGAATAGTAGGTGGTTGTAGCCGGACACCATCTAGTTCTTCTGGGTTCAGGCTGATGGAGGCTGTGGTTCTTGTGGTCCATTATTCCTTTGAATCAATATTTTCCCTGTATTTTTGGCTTCTTTCTTTCAGTTTTGCTCTGGATGGGATGGGGCCAAAAGATGTATCTTAGATGGTCACTCTCAAGCTTTTAAGACCCCAGACACTACTCACCAAAGTAGGGTATAGAACATTTTCCTTATCAACTTTGTTATGCCAGTTGACCTTGATGTCTCCCAAGACCATGGTCCCCAGCCCTCAGCGCCAGTAACTCGATCCCTCAAGGTGTTTGGATGTGTCCAGGAAGCTTCTATGACATTGCCTTGGTCAAGCTGTGCTTTCTATATTGTGTGTTGTCTTTCCCTTCACTAAAGTTAATGTTTGTCTACTATCTAGTTAGTGATTTCCCCTCCCTAGCCCTCCCCTGTCTTGTAACCATCAAAGATTATTTTTTTCTTTTCCTTGTGTAAACCTTTTCTTGAGTTTTATTATAGTGGTCTAATACAGTATTTGTCCTTTTGTGATTGACTTATTTCACCCAGCATAATGTCCTCCACATTCATCCATGTTATGAGATGTTTCTCGAATTCATCATTGTTTTATCGTTGCATAGTGTTCCACTGTTTGTAAGTATCATAGTTTATTGATTCATCTGTTCATGGGCACTTACATTGTTTCCATCTTTTTGCTGTTGTGAATAATGCTGCAGTGAACATGGGTACATATGTCTTTTCACGTGACAGCTTTTATTTCTATGGCATGTGTTCCTAGGAATGGGATTGCTGGATCGTATGGTATTTCTATTTGTAACTTTTTAAGGAGGCGCCATATAGTTTTCAACAGTGCATGTACCATTTTACATTCCCACCAGTAGTGCATGAGAGTTCCAGTCTCCCACAACCTGTCCTACGTTTGTTATTTCCCGGTTTTTTGATTAGTGCTGGTAATGTCAGGGTGAGATAGTATCTCATTGTAGTTTTGATTTTCCTTTTTCTAACGGCTGATCATCAGCATTTCCTCATGTGTCTTTTAGCTGCCTGAATGTCTTCTTTGGTGAAGCATCTGTTCATATCCTTTGCCCATTTTTTAATTGGATTATTTGTCTTTTTGTTGTTGAGGTGTTAAAGTATTCTATAGATTTTAGAGATTATACCCTTGTCTATCGTAGCCAATTTTTTTCCCCCAGCCTGTAGGTTCTCTTTTCACGCTTGGTGAAGTCTTTTGATGAGCATAAGTGTTTAATTTTTATGAGCTCCCGGTTATCCAGTTTCTCTTCTGGTGTTTGTGTATTGTTACTTATGGTTTGTATTATATGTATGCCATATATTTGGGCCTCTAGCATTGTCCCTTTTTTTTCTTCCATGATCTTTATCATTTAGGTTTTATATTTAGGTCTTTGATCCATTTGGAGTTAGCTTTTGTGTTTGGTGTGAGGTTGAGATCCTGTTTCGTTTTTTTGCAGATGGATATCCAACTTTGCCAGTACCATTTGTTGAAAAGACTGTTTTTCTCCATTTAATAGACTTAGGTCCTTTGTCAAAGATCAGCTGACCATAGGTGGAGGGACTTACATCTGCATTCTAGATTCTGTTCCATTGGTCAGTGTGTCTGTTGTTGTACCAATACCAGACTATTTTGACTACCATGGCTGTATAGTAGTTTCAGAGATCAGGTAGTGTGAGGCTTCCTGCTTTGTTCTTTTTCTTCTATAATGCTTTGCTTATCCGGGGCCTGTTTCCTTTCCATATAAAGTTGGTGATTAGTTTTCCCGTCTCATTAAAGAAGGCTGTTGGTATTTGGATCAGGATTGCATTATATTTGTAAATTAGCATTTTCACAATGTTGAGTCTTCCTATCCATGAGTGTGGTATGTTTTTCCACTTACGTAGATCTCCTTGTTTCTTAGAATAAAGTTTTATAGTTTTCTTTCTATAGATCTTTTACATCCCTGGTTAGATTTATTCTTAAATATTTTATCTTTTTAGGAGCTATTATAAATGTTATTGTTTTCCTGATTTCCTTTTCGAAGTTCTCTTTGTTGGTGTATAGGAATCCAACTGAGTTTTGTATATTGATCTCATATCCTGCTACTCTGCTCAATCTTTCTATTAGTTCCAGTAGTTTTCTTGTGGTATCTTTGGGGTTCTGTATGTATAGGATCACATCATCTGCAAATAGGGATAATTGACTTCTTCCTTTCCAATTTATTTCCCTTTATTTCTTTTTCTTGCCTTATTGCTCTAGCTAGGACTTCCAGCACAATATTTCCTAGGAGTGCTAATAACAGGCATCCTTGTCTTGTTCCCATTCACAGGGAGGAATGCTTTCAGCCTGTCTCCATTGAGAATGCTGTTGGTTGTTGGTTTTGTATAGATGCTGTTTTAGTTACCTAGTCCTGCTATAACAGAAATAACACAAGTGGATGGCTTTAACAAAGAGAAATTTATTTCCTCACAATAAAGTAGGCTAGAAGTCCAAATTTAGGGCGTCAGCTCCAGGGGAAGGTTTTCTGTCTCTAGGCTCTGGAGGAAGGTCCTTGTCATCAATCTTCCCCTGGATTAGGAGCTTCTCTGTGCAGGAACCCTGGGTCCAAAGGATATGCTCTGTTTCCGGCACTACTTTGTTGGTGGTATGAGGTCCCCCTATCTCTCTGCTCACTTCTCCCTTTTATATCTCAGAAAAGATTGCCTCAAGACCCAGTCCAATCTTGTAGATTGAGTTCAGCCTCACTAACACAACTGCCGCCTATCCCACCTTATTAACATCATGGAGGTAGGATTTACAACACAGGAAAATCACATCAGATAACAAAATGGTGGACAATTACACAATACTGGGAATCATGACCTAGCCAAATTGATACACATATTTTTGGGGGCACAATTCAATCCAATCCATGACAGATAGTGTGTTTCCTGAAATTTGTTATTTCCTGTATGTTTTCAAATTTGTTGGAATACAGTTTTTCATAGTGTTCTGTTAATGATCCTTTTTATTTTGGTTGGGTCTGTTGTGATGCCCCCCATCTCATTGCTTATTTGGGTTATTTGCTCCTTCGTCTGTTTTTCTTTTGTCAGTTTGGCCAGTGATTTTTCAATTTTGTTGATCTTTTCAGAGAACCAACTTTTGGTCTTGTTAATTCTTTCTGTTGTTTTTCTGTTATCTGTTCATTTATTTCTGCTCTAATCTTTATTCTTCTGATGCCTAAGGGCGTCTTTTTTCTGTTCTTTTCTATTTGTTTGAGTTGTAGTGCTAGCATTTTTATTTTGGTCTGTTCTTCTTTTTTATGTGTCCGTTTATTGTTATAAATTGACCTCTGAGCATTGCCTTTGCTGTTTCCCAGAGATTTTGGCATGATGTATTTTCATTCTCATTTGATTCTAGGAATTTTTTGATTCCCTCTTTGATTTCTTTTATTACCCAGTTGTTTTTAAGCAAGGTGTTATTCAGTTTCCATGTATTTGATTTTTTCCCCATTTTCTTCCTGTTATTTATTTCTACTTCCATGACGTTGTGATCAGAGAGAATGTTTTGTATTATTTTGATGTTTTGAATTTTATTGAGGGTTGCTTTGTGGCCTCAAATTGGTCTGTTATGGAGAATGTTCCATGTGTGTTGGAAAAGAATGTATACTTTGCTGCTGTTGGGTGGAGTGTTCTATATATGTCTGTCTATTAGGTCAAGTTGGTTGATTATGGCCTTTAGGTCTTACGTATCTTTTTCTGAGTTTCTTTCTAGATGTTCTGTCCTTTACCGAGAGTGGTATGCTGAAGTCTCCTACTATTGTGGGACTGTCTATTTCTCTTTTCAGTGCTGTTAGAGTTTGTTTTATGTATTTTGGAGCCCTGTTGTTGGGTGTGTAGATATTTATTAAGGTTACGTCTTCTTTGCAGATTGTCCCTTTAATCATTATATAATGTCCTTCCTTGTCTTTTATGGTGGATTTTACCTTGAAGTTTATTTTATCTGAGATTAGTATTGCCACTAGTGCTATTTTTTGGTTACTGTTTCCTTGATATATTTTTTCTCTCCTTTGATTTTTAATATATTTATGTCTTTTTGTCTAAGGTGTGTCTCTTACAGACAGCATATTAATGGATTGTGCGGTTTTTGTTTGTTTTTTATCCTGCTCTCTGTCTCTTTATGGATGCATTTAAGCCATTTACATTCAGTGTGATTATCAATAGATGTGAGTTTATTGCTGTCATATTGTTGTCCTTTTTTTTTTTGTTTGTTTTTTGGTGGTTTTCTTTGTTCCTCTTACTTTCCTGTTCTGAGTTCCTTTTGTTTGTGAATTTTCTTTTCATTTTTTTCGTTATTATAGATTTTGTGCTTACTGAGTCTTTGTTTTTCTTCTTTTTTATTTTAATGAGTAGGTTTGTTAACTTTCTTTGTGGTTACCTTGAAATTTACCATTATCTTCCTAAGTTTGAACCAGTCTTTTATTACTTAACATCGCCTTGACTTCCTCTCCATTTGAAAGTTCCATACGTACACCATTTATTCCCTCTTTTATTGTTTTTGACATTGTTGTCATTTACAAATTTGTGTCTGTTTCCCATTAAGTCTTTTAGCTTTATGTTATTATTGAGATTCTTTACCTAGGTTGGTATCTGGCTGATGCTATCCTGTGTCCTAGACATTGGATGTTGTGTCATGTTTTTAGTTCTCTAACCAAAGGACTCCCTTTAATATTTCTTGTGATTTTGGTTTGGTTTCTACAAATTCCTTTAATTTATGTTTATCTGGAAATGTCCTAATTTCACCATCATATCTGAGAGAGAGTTTTACAGGATATATTATTCTTGGTTGGCAGTTTTGTTCTTTCAGGGTTTTATATATGTCATCCCATTGCCTTCTTGCCTGCATAATTTCTGCCGAGTAATCAAGAGTTTGTAGCCCTGGTGGCATAGTGGTTAAGAGCTCAGTTGCTACCCAAAAGGTTAGCAGTTTGAATCCACCAGCCACTTCTTTGATACCCTGTGGGGCAGATGTAGCCTATCCTGTAGGGTCGTCTTGAGTCTGAATCAACTTGATGACAACAGGATTGTTTTTGGAATCAGAATTTAGTCTTATTATTTTCCCTTTGTAAGTGACTTTTGGTTTTTCTTGAGCTACTCTCAGGATTCTTTCTAGGTCTTTCTTTTTGGCAAATGTGATTATGATATGTTGTTGTGAATTTCTTTTGGGGTCTATCCTAAATGGTGTTCATTGAGCTTACCGAATGGTCAGCTTTTTGTCTTTCATGGTATTTAGGAAGTTTTCTGCCAGCAAATCTTTAAAAATCTTCTCTGTGTTTTCCATTTCTCCCCCTTTTCTGGAACTCCCATCACGTGCAGATTTTTACTCTTGATTGTGTCCCACATAATTCTTACATTTTCTTCATTCTTTTCTCTGATTTTTCCTCGAGGTAGCATCCATGGATTTGGCTTCAATCTTGCTGATTCTGTTTTTCCTTGTTTCAGATTTGCTTCTGTCATTTCTATTTAGTTACCTGTTTCTGAAATTCTGTTGTTTATGTTTTGTATTCCTAGTTGCTGTTTTTGTTTTTCTTTTTTTTTTTTTTTAATTGTACTTTAGGTGAAAGTTTATACCTCAAGCAAATTTCTCATACAAAATTTTATACACATGTTGTTATGTGACACTAGTTGGAATCCCTATAATGTGACAGCACACTCCCCCTTTCCACCCCAGGTTTCTCATGTCCATCCAACTGCTCCTTTGCCTTTTCATCCTGCCTCTGGACAGGAGCTGCTCATTTGGTCTTGTGTATCTGCTTAAACTAAGAAGCACAGTCTTCATGAGTGTTAGTTTATGTTTTATAGTCCAGTCTAATCTTTGAAGAGTGGGCTTCAGGAATGGTTTAGTTCCAGGTTAACAGAACGTCCAGGGGCCATGGCTTCAGGGGTTCCTCCAGTCTCAGTCAGACCACTAAGTCTGGCCTTTTTACATGAATATGACTTCTGCTCCACACTTTTCTCCTGCTTCTTCAGGGCCTGTCTGTTGTGTTCCCCGTCAGGGCAGCATTGGTGGTAACAAGGCACCATCTAGTTCTGGTCTCAGGCTGATGGAGTCTCTGGTTTATGTGGCCCTTTTGTCCCTTGGGCTAGTATTTTCCTTGTGTCTTTAGTGTTCTTCCTTCTCCTTTGCTCCATCTGGGTTGGGACCAATTGATATATCTTAGATGGCCGTTCGCAAGCTTTTAAGACCCGAAACACCCCTCACCAAAGTGGGTGCAGAACATTTTCTTAATAAACTTTGTTATGCCAGTTGACCTAGATGTCACCTGAAACCATGGTCCCTAGACCCCAGCCCCAGCTACTCTGTCCCTCAAAGTGTTTGGTTGTGTTCAGGAAACTTCTTAGCTTTTGGTTTAGTCCAGTTGTGCTGACTTCCCCTGTATTGTGTGTTGTTCTTCCCTTCACCTAAGATAATTCTTGTCTACTGTCTAGTTAGTGAATTTCCCTCTCCCTTCCTCCCCACTCTCGTAACCATCAAAGAATGTTTTCTTCTGTGTTTAAACCTTTTCTTGAGTTCCTATAATAGTGGTTTCATACAATATTTATCCTTCTGTGACTGACTAATTTCACTCAGCATAATGCCCTCCAGATTCACTCATGTTGTGAGCTGTTTCGCAGATTCCTCATTGTTCTTTATCATTGTGTAGTATTCCATTGTGTGTATGTTCCATAGTTTGTTTATCCATTCTTCTGTTGTTGGGCACCTAGGTTGTTTCCGTCTTTTTGCTATTGTGAACAGTGCTGCAGTGAACATGGGCATGCATATACCTATTTGTGTGACGGCTCCTGTTTCTCTAGGATATATTCCAAGGAGTAGGATTGAGAGATCGTATGGTACTTCTATTTCTAGGTTTTAAGGAAGCACCAAATCGATATCCAAAGTGGCTGTACCATTTTACAGTCCCACCAGCAGTGTATAAGCGTCCCAGTCTCCACAACCTTGCCAACATTTATTATTTTGTGGTTTTTGGATTAATGCCAGCCTTATTGGGGTGAGATGGTATCTCATTGTAGTTTTGATTTGCATTTCTCTAACGGCTAATTGTGAGCATTTCCTCATGTATCTGTTAGCTGCCTGAATGTCTTCTTTGGTGACGTGTCTGTTCATATCCTTGGTCCATTTTTTAATGGGGTTATTTGTCTTTGTGTTGTTGAGGTGTTGCAGTATCTTGTAGATTTTAGAGATTAGATGCTGGTCGGATTTGTCGTAGCCAAAATTTTTTTCCCAGTCTGTAGGTTGTCTTTTCACTCTTTTGGTGAAGTCTTTTGATGAGCATAAGCGTTTGATTTTTAGGAGCTCCTAGTTATCTAGTTTCTCTTCTGGTATTTGTGCAGTGTTAGCAATGATTTGTATTCTGTTTATGCCATGTACTAGGGCTCCTAGCATTGTCCCTATTTTTTCTTCCATGATCTTTATCATTTTAGATTTTATATTTAGGTCTTTAATCCATTTTGAGTTAGTTTTTGTACATAGTTTGAGGTATGGGTCTTGTTTCAGTTTTTTGCAGATAGACATCCAGTTATGCCAGTACCATTTGTTAAAGAGACTGTCTTTTCCCCATTCAGTGGACTTTGGGCCTTTGTCAAATATCAGCTGCTCATAGGTGGATGAATTTACGTCTGGATTCTCAATTCTGTTCCATTAATCTATGTATCTGTTGTTGTACCAGTACCAGGCTGTTCTGACTACTGTGGCAGTATAATAGGTTCTAAAATCAGGTGGTAGGAGGCCTCCCACTTTGTTCTTCTTCGGTAATGCTTTACTTACCTAAGGCCTCTTCCCTTTCCATATGAAGTTGGTGATTTGTTTCTCCGTCTCCTTAAAAAAATGTCATTGGAATTTGAATCGAGATCGCAGTTTATCTGTAGATGGCTTTGGGTAGAACTGACATTTTCACAATGTTGGGTCTTCCTATCCATGAGCATGGTGTGTTTTTCATCTCATGTAGGTGTCTTTTGGTTTCTTGCTGTAGTGTCTTATAGTTTTCTTTGTATAGGTCTTTTACATCTCTGGTTAGATTTATTCCTAAGTATTTTGTCTTCTTGAGGGCTATTGTAAATGGTATTGATTTAATGATTTCCTTTTCGAAGTTCTCTTTGTTGGTGTAGAAGAATCCAACTGATTTTTATATGTTTATCTTATATCCTGATACTTTGCTGAAATCTTCTATTAGTTCCAGTAGTTTTCGTGTGGATTATTTAGGGTTTTCTGTGTACCTAATTGCTGTTTTTGTGTGATTTCTAATTATTTATTTATTTTGACCTTTTGTTCTTGTAGTATTTTCCTGAATTCTTCTATTGCTTTGTGTTTTCCTTGATTTGGATTGTGTTTTCATTGTTTTTGTCTACATTTTCCATGATTTTGTCTGTTTTCTTTGATCCCTTTCATAATCTCTTGGAGAACCATAAATACTAGTCCTTTGAATTCCATATTAGGTAATTCTAATTCCTCTTTTTCTACCGGAAGGTTATATGATAATTTTGGTCACGTGCTGGTGGTGTCTTGTCCTTCTTTTTTATGTTTCGATTGTCTGCTATCTCTGAGACATTAAGGTATTTTTTATTATTGATTGTATGTTCCTTTGTTTCATTGTGCTTTTTTGATACGTCAGGGTGGACAGGTCAGGCATGCTTTGCTGCTTGCTTATCTTTGGGTATGGTAACTCTTACCGTCTTATCCAGGTGAGCAGGGCAGCAGCAGGCAAGGCAAGCCTACTTTGCTCTACACTGGTTTGGCAAGGTAGCTGAAGTTGGACTGGGCGAGTGCTGTCTGCCTCCTGAATTTGGTCCAGCAGTGTGAGAGCATTCACAACCCCTCACCAGATAGGCGAGGGTGTTGGATGGGGAGTGATATGGGCTCAGTTCCCACCATTCAGCAGCTGGTCAAGTGACAGGATGGGAGGGGCAGTGTGGGCCCAGTATACGTTGGGCCTGAGTGCAGAACGACGGAGGCTATCAGGAAGAGGGGGGAGATGTCATATGGGTGCAGAAGGTTGAGGGATGGGAAAAATGGGTTACCGTGTGTCCTGTCTCCTGTTGGGAGCACCATGAAGTTGCCTTCCTCTACTCCCCATCCAGCGTCATTGCTGGCTATGTTTGAAGATGTTCATGCTATGCTCTGTTAATTGGCAGGGGACCTCCACTCCATAGGTCTTCTCATTCTCTGTTCTCTGTCAGTTTCTTCTTCCATTCATTGTTTGATCTAGTTCTTTATGTCTTCCTTTGATGCTCAAGTTTCCAGGATTCACGTTTGTATCTGTTTTACTTAGTTTTTCGGGTCTTTGCTGCAGAGAGACAGCATGGTGTATCCCTTTAGGGTGCTGTTAGCTCCTCCTCCCTGTAGTATAGAATTTGATGGAAAAAAATGTTACTGTGAGTTGCAAGTATCTGCTAAGGTAGGTCACAGTATAACTTGAGCAGGACCACACAAGAATAAGTAGCACGTGAATAGGTGGGGAAAGTTCAGGAAAAGGTTTTTTGTTTTTGTTTTTTTTTTAAAGAAATCCTGGATCATATGTTTAATAGATTTGTAAACTTTTGTTTAATGTTCTGTTCGCTTCTTAAAGCAAAACATAGTATTACTGCTTATGGGTTTTTTAAAAGAAAATAGTAGTTTTATAACAAATTTGCATAAAGCTTTTCCATCAAGTTTTTAAGCAGTTGTTAGGTGCATCATAGGATCAGAACTTTTTATAAAGTTGTATAAAACATTTTAATCTTAAAAAAAAAAAAAAGTTTCCAAGATAAAATACAATGACATGCTTATAAAGAAATCTATTTTGTGTTTTGTGAGTATAAAGATGAATGTAGATAGGCCACTATAAGTTCCTACTGCTCAATGTCCAAAGGCCAGTGAGCACAGGGTCTGGTGATCTGTGTGGTGACTTTACAGTCCACTCCTGATCCCAGTTTTGCCGCTTAGCAGATAGCTCCATCAGATCTGCAGTCCTGGACTTTTCTTTTCTTGTTATGTAAACTTGGAACTTTGCAACCCACCAAGTCTGCAACATCTGCCTACATATTTCCCTCTTGTTTCTGAATTTCATGTTCATTTTGTGAGTACTTGAAGAGACAGGGACTAACTCTTCACTTGAGAAGACAGGTGGAATTACATGTGAGAGAAATTGTAGAGCAGATAAAGGGAGGAAAGTATTGGTGAAATTTCCTCCACTTTCTACTCACTGTAACCTCGTGTGCCTTCCTAGGATTGTCCAACCCCTGGGACTGTAGCTGTAGACTTCTGCGTGGTTTTGTGAAAATGCATCCAGTGCTTCTCTTTTGGGTTAATGACAATTTCTTAACTCCTTTGAGCATAATCTTTACATCTCTCACCCTAATTGATAAAAGGAAATATCCAATTCCTTAACTACACTTTTGTGTCTGAATTAATTTTGGAGTAGGAGCTCAGATGCTAATTGAATAGGCTACTTAATGTCTCCTTTGTGAGCCCCGGTGGCACAGTGGTTAAGCACTCAGCTGCAAATCAAAAGGTCGGCAGTTCAAACCCACCAGCTGCTCCATGGGAGAAAGATGTGGCAGTCTGCTTCCATAAAGATTACAGCCTTGGAAACCCTGTAGGGTAGTTCTTCTCTGTCCTGTAGGGTAGCTATGAGTTAGAATCGACTGGACAGCAGTGGGTTTGGGTTTAATGTCTCCTCTAGCAACTTGAAAGTTACTTTGTTTCTTCCCGTATGTATTGCCTTAGTGCCTGGGCACTTTCTCCCATTAAAGAGTGTTAGGACTACCTGATAGTCTGTTTCTTCTCCTAGAAGTAAACACCTGGGTGCATCTGTAAAGCATTTCCTTCCTACAGTAATTATTGAGTGAATAATGGATGAACACTGATCTTTGAGTAATCTGTATATGGAAGATGGTCTCAATAAAGATTTTATGTATATATAAAAATCTGTGAATTAGATGATCATATACCAGTGCACAGGAGCCCTGGTGGTGCAGTGGTTAAGCATTCAGCTGCTAACCAAAAGGTCAGCAGTTTGAATCCACCAGCTGTTCCTTGGAAACCCTATGGGGCAATTCTACTGTGTCCTATAGGGTTGCTATGAGTTGGAATCGACTCAATAGCAGTGGGTATGCCAGTGCACACACAGATGATACTGAGGCTCAGAGAGGTTAAGTGATTTGCCCAAAGTCACACAACTAAGCCAAGATTCAAATTCAGATCTGACTCCAGAGCCCTGTTTTTAGTTAAGCACAGTACTATATTTCTACTCAAGGTAAGGTTATTAAGATAGCAGAGGGAGAAGATGAGAGGGTAACTTTGTAAAACAGAAGCCCTATGGGTCATCCAAACCTGGAACTGTGAAAAGAAAGGAAGAGAAAGAGGGTGGCAGGCAGGTGGGAAGAGAGGGAAGGGGAAGGAGCTAACACTGTAAAACATGGAACGAAAAAGGTGGTAGACATTTTTGCTAAGGGTGAAAAAAACTCTGCTTTTACAATTTTAATGTATCATTGTATAAGAATTATAAGACATTATCTCAGCTTTGTGACCTACTGTTATCAGAGTTTACAGATTTAGGATGTTTCATCAATTATCCCTTTTTTGTCTGAACACGGAACTGCCTTTTTTTTCCCCTGTTGGACTTTTTTTTTTTTTTTTTAAACCTTCTGCTTCTCAGTGATTTGTTGAAACCTATCCCAATGAGTCAGAAAAATAAAATCTATTCTTCCTCCCCCCGCCCTTGTAGTTCATATTTGTCTTTTCTTCTCTTACACTCCTCCCATTGCCCACACCCATATTTTTATAGTGCTTCTCTTTCTCAGCTGGCAGTTGCTCTCACACAATCGGCATTTCTAAGGGTATTATGAACTAATAAAATTATACCTCATAAACTTAATAAGAGGCTAAGACAGGTGTACTTTCCTGCTTTTTTCTTACTTACTGGAAAAAAATCAGTGATGGGCAGGGAAAGCATATAATTGTACATTTTTAAATAGTGGTTAAAGAAAGGAATTAATAATTTAAATATTACAGGTTGTGAACTTCTTACTGAAGAATGATTTTTGTTCCTGCTTTTCCTGATATTTATAAGCCAAATTGCTTGTCCCAATGCTTTTGTACACCTAACATAAACCCCTATTTTATAGAACTGTTGAAAGAGTCAATAATTACTTTGAAGAACTTGACAATTATAAATATATTAAAACTTTTTTAACTGGAAATTACATCCTCTTTTTTTTATTTCTTCAATGTCTTTGAATAAGAAGGTGCATAATCTAAATTAGATTTGGAAAAAAAAAGTTCATCTTGTAGAAATAAAGTGTCCTTTTTTTATTATTTTAATGCCTACAAAGTAATGCTTCTCTTTAGGTTTTTCAGGCAGTAACTTTGTAAATGGTGTTTATTTTCTATTGACAAATGCTGTGTAGACAGGAGAAAGTTTCCGGTGTAATCCCTGTGACATCATCTATCAATCTTGCTTTTAAATTTCTCTTCCCCAGTTTCTATTGAAAACTCCAGCTTGTCTCTGCCTTAGTAGTCAGTGTTGGAGTCTGTTTTGTCCTTTAACAATTAAAGTATTGTATGGTATGTTTTAGGTCACTCAGCAGATGTTGCTATAGTGGTTTTGATTATATCTGATTTGGGTTGCTCATTGTTTGGCAGATCTTTATGAAAGTTTTTTGTAGTTGAGTTCACAATGATTTAGTGTATTTCTAAATTACTGTAATTGTTTCTGATGTTAGGTTTTGAAAATTTGTCATTATCCGATTTCTGTTAAACATGTGTCCTCTTTTGCTCCTATTTTAAACTTCTGCTTTCTGATTATATTTTATTTATCCTTGTAACCACTTTAAATCTTTTATGTTATAAGGGCATATGTAAATATATAGTCCAATAATGATTTTATCGTACTCTGTAAATATGGAACAATTTTATGAACGTTAACAATTTTAATACTTTGTTATTCCTCACAATTTTAGAAAAAAATTAACTTTTATTTCTTTTGTCTGCACCAACTTATGTTCAGTCCTTATCCCAAAGATGTTTAAATGCTACTTTAGGGCCAGAGAGAAAATTAAGAAGGAGACTAAAGTATATTTTCTATACTTCTACCCTTTAAGTGCTCTCCCACACCTTTTTTTGTTCATTCATTTGTTTGTTTGTTTCAAACTTTGTTTAAAAGCTTTCCAGAATGTTTATTGGCTTATGAATAGAGGCAGGCTGATGTTGGTAAAAGAGCCTGGACCAGCCTTGGAATAAGACATTCCTGTGTTTCCCAAATCTGAGACCCTCAAGTTTCTAGCTGTCTAGCCTTAGGCAAGTTAGCTGACTTAGCTTTCTGAGTCAGTTTCCTTAACTGTAACATGAGATAATAACTACTATACAAAGTACTTGTAAGGATAGCATGTTATCTGTCACATAGTAAGTGTGCTACAAAAGTTGGTGTATGGCTATAGGGTTCTAACAGTTGTGTTTCCACTTTTGTCGTTTTTAATTAAGTCAGACATTGTCATTTTTCTACTCAGCCTTCCAGTGGCTTCTCATCTCACTCACAGAACCAGTCTTTACAGTGACATCTAAAATTCTACCTGATGTAGCCCCCCATTACTTGTCTGATCACATCTCCGACCGCTTTCCCCTCTCTGTCTGCTCCAGTCACACTGGCCTCCTTGCTATTTCTCAAACACATCAAGCACATTCTCCACCTCAGAACCTTTGTACTTTCTATTTGACTGTCTGGAATGTTCTTCCTCCAGGTAACTTAAATCTCATTCTCTCTCTTCCTTTAAGTCTTTATTCAAATTCACCTCAGTAAGAGGCCTCTCCTACCCTTCCTATTAAATTACAATACCCTCTCCCCCTATACACACATTTTATATTCCCCATTCCTGCTTTATTTTTATCCATAACACTTTTTATCTTCTAACATATTATATATTTTACTTATCTTGTTTGTGTCTTTCTCCCTTCAATAGAACATAAGCTTCTTGAGCAGAGATGTTTCTCTTTTTTGTTGATTGCTTGCATTCCCTGCTCCTAGAGCCAAAAAATCCAAACCTGTTGCTGTTGAGTCGATTCCTGCTGCTGATAGCGACCCTGTAGGGCATAGTAAAACTGCCCCATAAGGTTTCCAAGGAGCAGCTGGTGGATTCCAACTGCTTACCTTTTGGTTAGCAGCTGAGCTTTTAACCACTGTGCCACCAGGGCTCCTGGCTCCTAGAGCAGTGCCTGATATATAACAGACCTTCAGTAATATTGAATGAATGAATAAATATAAGTAACATTTTAGGTTCATTAGAGTTCATTGTAGTTCATGAACAAAAAAGCAAGTCCTCAACAAAGTTATGATATGACAGACTTTATCTTTCATAGCCTTTCCCTTTTTTATAATTAAAAACAAAAGTAAGATACTACTGGCCTAAAGGAGACTGGAGAAACCCCGCGAGTATGGCCCCCAGACACCCTTTTAGCTCAGTGGTGAAGTTATCTCCAAGGTTCACCGTTCAGCCTAGGAGTGGACAGCCCCATAAAACCAAATGGGACTAATGAGGTACAGTAGTCCAGTGACAAGGGCCAGAAGGCAGAAGGGGACAAGGAAGCTGGTGATAGGGAACCCAAGGTTCAGTAAGGATATTGTTAATGTGTTGTGAGATTGTTAACCATTGTCATAGGGCAATATTTGTAGTAACTGTTAAATGAAAAACTATTTTGTTCTGTAAGCCTTCATCTTAAGTGAGAATAGCAGCACAATTGGAAGAGCATAGTCAATGTCACTGAACTGTGCATGTAGAAATTTTTGAAATGGTGTATCTTTGGCTATGTGTATTTTCACCAAAAAAAAAAGGTTGAGAAGTTAGAGGGTTGACATGTTGTGGGGTTGTTAACCAGCGTCATAAAACAATATGTGTACTACTGTTTCATGAGAAACTATTTGTTCTGTAAGCCTTCACCTGTAGTACAATAAAAAAAAAAAAAAGTAAGTAAGATACATGCAAAAGGTGACAGACCCTCAGTAATACTGGATGATTGATTGAATGAATGAATAAATATAAGTAACATTTTAGGAGGTATTTTTTTTCTCTGAATGTAAAATGAGAATGTCTGTAGTTCATTAGAAATTATGAACAAAAAAGCAAGTCCTCAACAAAGTTATGATATGACAGGCTTTATCTTTCATAGCCTTTCCCTTTTTTTATAATTTAAAAAAAGTAAGATACATTCAAAAGAATGTTTAACATACAGGTGAGATATAGAGTAAAAGCAACAAAAAATTAAAAACAACAGTCGTTCCCCACCATCCAGGTTAAGAAACAAAACATTATCAATACTCTTGAAACCTACTTTATGCTTTTGCCTAACTTCATCCTCCCTCCTCTCCTACCTCCATAATCTCTATTCTCAATTTTGTGTTTATAGTTCCTATTGGTTTTCTTTATAGTTTTACTGCATATGAACATATCATTCAGTGATCCGGTTTTTTTTTTAACATCATATAAATAGAATCCTAGTAAGTGTAGTGTTCTGCAACTTGTTTTGTTTTGCTTTACCTAATGTTTCTGAAATTCATCTATATTGATGCATGTAGCTGCAAGTCATTCATTTTCACTACTATATAGTATTCCCCTTGCATGAAGAGACCACAAATTGTTTATGTATTCTCCTGTAAATAAAATTTGGGGTTGTTTTCTTGTTTTTTTGAGGCTAAAAACAGTGCTGCTATAAACCTGGTTGTACATGCCTCATGAAACACATGAGCAAGTTTCTCTAGGGCAGATCTTAGGAAAGAAATTGCTGTCCCATAGAGTATATGCATCTTTCATTTTACTATATAATAACAAATTGCTTTCAAAAGTAGTCATGAGACGGCAGGGCCATGATGGCAGAGTAGTTAGATGCTTCCAATGGACCATCTTACAACAAAGACCCAAAAAAACAAGTGATTCTATTATATATGGCAATCTGGGAGCCCTGAACATCAAAGGCAGAGTTGAAGAACCAGGATGACTGGCAGGAGGAGGGAGAGATGGTTCAGAAACAGCAAGGAGTTGCTTGACCTGACCCGGTGAGAGCCTAAGCCCGTCAGGCCTGATCAGCTCGGGGTGGAGCGGTGAAGCAGGCAAGCAGCCTTGCATGGGAGGCAAGTTTTCCACACCGGGGGAGACCCAGCACCAGACACTCCACACAGCCACCCAGAACCAGTGAGAAGCACCCCTCTACAAAAGATAAGTACTTGCATATGGCTTACCACGGGGATCAGAAGCACCCCCCTTAGGGAAAAACCTCTATCCCATTTACCTCCTTGCTCCCTGCTCTGGACTGGGTCCCAGACCAGCTTCAGCAATTGACAAGTCCACTGGGCCAGAAGTAGGATCTGTCAAATGCCCAGAGCCATTCTCCTTGCCTTGGAGAGTGAACAAATTAACAAACAGGGAAAAAATAAACTGATGGCTCCCCTAAGCCAGGAACCCTGGGTAGGCACAGCTCCTTTGCCTAGGCACAGGCATAAGGGATCCACAGACTTCAAGTGCCATTCCCCCTGCATAGACTTGTGTGGGCCCATCTCAACAGCGTAGGCCCTCATTACCACAGTACAAAAGGGTATATACCGAATCTCTAACTTCAACTGTTTCAGCTGTGAAGTGGCAGGTTCTTGACATTTGACACTGCTCTGCCCATTAAGTAGGGTCTTCACTACCCACATCATGGACCTGAGGATAAGCGGTGCCGCCAGTCCTTACAGCCAACAACATTAAGTGCTCATAGTCTGGCTGCAAAACTCACCCACCTACATTCTCTAGGGAACAGGGACACCCCTTCCTCCTGGACACTCGGGGGTGGCTGTCAGCCCCTTGGCTTGCTCAAAGTGTGTCCCCCTGCTGCAGCCAGATGCCTGTGCCTACACCAATTACCCATGTCTGTCTAGGACTGTAAGTGAGAGCCTGCACCACACGCTTTGTGACGGTCTACCTGGGCACCTGAGCTGAATCCATACAGGAGCAGTGGGCGGACTCCTGAGCTCACATGCGTAGTAACAGAGCTAACCACCTGGTGAGAGGATGTTAGAGCTTCAGAAGTGCCAATAATCAAACTAGCTCACATGAGCAGCCCATTTGGGCATACCAAAACAAAACAAGAAGCCTAGGACACAGTAAGCAAACATAAAAACATATAATAAATAAATACAAATAGCTTATTGATGGCTCGGAGACAACAGTCAATATCAAATTACATAAAGAGGCAGTCCATGATGGCTTCAGCAAGCTCCCAAAATAAAGATGCTAGAAATTTTCCAGAGGAGGAAAATTTCTTGGAATTACCAGAGGCAGAATACAAAAGATTAATATACAGAACTCTTTAAGAAATTAGGAAGGAAACTGAGCAAAATGCAGAAAATGCAGTAGAGGAAATTAAAAAGATTAGAGAAGAGCATAAGGACAAATTTAACAGGCTGCAAGAATCCATAGAGAGGCAGCAATCAGAAATCCAGAAGATTTAACAATAAAATTTCAGAATTAGACAACTCAATAGAAAGTCATAGGAGCAGAATTGAGGCAATGGAAGTCAGAATTAGTGAGGTTGAAGATAAAGCATTTGACACCAACTTATTTGAGGAAAAATCAGATAAAAGGATTTTAAAAAATGAAGAAACCCTAAGAATTATGTGGGACTCTATCAGGAGGAATAAACTACGAGTGATTGGAGTACCAGAACAGGTGGGATAACAGAAAATACAGAGAGAATTGGTGAAGATGTGCTGGCAGAAAACTTCCCTGATATCGAGAAAGATGACAGGGTATCTATCCAAGATGCTCATTGAACCCCACATAAGGTAGATCCCAAAAGAACGTCACCAAGACACATTATAATCAAACTTGCCCAAACCAAAGATAAAGAGAATTTTAAGAGCGGCTAGGGATGAAGGAAAAGTCATCTATAAAGTAGAGTCAGAATAAGCTCAGACTACTCAGCAGAAGCCATGCCAGCAAGAAGGCAATGGAATGACATATATAAAGCCTCGAAGGAAAAGAACTGCCAGCCAGAAATTATATGTCCAGCAAAACTGTCTCTCAAGTATGATAGTGAAATTAGGGCATTTCCAGATAAACAAAAGTTTAGGAAATTTGCAAAAACCAAACCAAAATTACAAGAAATACTAAAGGGAGTCCTCTGATTAGAAAATCACTAACATCAGATAACAACCCAAGACTAGAATACAGGACAGAGCAACCAGATATCAACCCAGATAAGGAAGTCACAAAAGGAAAGCAAAGCTAAAACACTGTAAATAGGGAAACAGATGTCAATATGTAAAAGATGATAACATTAAAACAAAAAAAAAAGGAACTTAAAAAATATACACATAGATTTTTCATATGGAGAGGAAGTCAAGGCGCTATAAAGAAATAAAAGACTGGTATAAACTTAGAAAAATAGAGGTAGATATTAAAGTACCCACAAAGGAATCTAACAATTCTACAAGTCGGGGGAAAAAAAAAAAAAAAACCTAGAAAAATCTAAAGACTCAGCAAACACAAAATCAACAACAGTGAGAAAGATGAAAAGAGAATATGTAAAGAAAAACGACTCAGCACAGAAAATTAAGTGGAACAAGGAAACTGTGAACAACGCACACAAAAAGACATCAAAATGACAGCACTAAACTCATACCTATCAATAATTACGCTGAATGTAAATGGACTAAATGCAGCAATAAAGAGACAGAATGGCAGATGGGATTAAAAAAAACACGATCCATCTACATGCTGATTACAAGAGACACACCTTAGACTCAAAGACACAAACAAACTAAAACTCAAAGGATGGGGAGAAAATATATCAAGCAAACAACACTCAAAAAAGAGCAGGAGTGGCAATATTAATCTCTTGACAAAATAGACTTTAAAATCCACCACAAAGGATAAGGAAGGACACTACATAATGATTAAAGGGTCAATACACCGGGAGGACATAACTATAATAAATATTTATGCACCCAGTGACAGGGCTCCAAAATACATAAAATAAACTCTAACAGCACTGAAAAGAGGAGCTAGACAGCTCCACAATAGTAGTAGGAGACTTCAACACACCGCTTTCGGTGAAGTACAGAACATCCAGAAAGAAGCTCAACAAAGACATGGAAGAGCTAAATGCTACAGTCAGCCAACTTGATCTTATAGACATACACAGAACACTGCACCCAACAGCAGCCAAGTATACTTCCTTTTCCAACACACATGGAACATTGTCCAGAATATACCACATATTAGGCCATAAAAGCAAGGCTTAACAAAATCTAAAGCATTAAAATATTACAAAGCATCTTTTCTGACCATAAAGCCACTAAAGTAGAAATCAAGAACAGAAAAAGCAAGGAAAAAAAATCATACATATGGAAACTGAACAAGTCCTTGCTCAAAAACTATTGGGTTATAGAAGAAATTAAGGATGGAATAAAGAAATTAATAAAATCAAATGAGAATGAAAACACATCCAACCAGAACCTTTGGGACACAGCAAAAGCAGTGCTCAGAGGTCAGTTTATAGCAATAAATGCACACATCCAAAAAGAAGAAAGGGCCATAATCAAAACATTAACCCTACCACTGGAACAAGTAGAAAGAGAGCAGCAAAAGAAGCCCTCAGGTGCCAGAAGAAAGGAAGTAGTAAGAATTAGAGCAGAGTTAAATGAAATAGAGAATAGAAAAACAGTTGAAAGAATTAACAAGACCAAAAGCTGGTTCTTTGAAAAGATCAACAAAATTGATAAACCATTGGCCAAACTGACAAAAGAAAAACAGGAGAGGAAGCAGATAACCCGTATAAGAAATGAGATGGGGGATATCACAACAGACCCAACTGAAATTAAAACAATCAACAGCTAAGAAATTTGAAAACCTAGAGGAAATGGACAAACTTCTAGAAACTCACTACCTACCTAAACTAACATAAACAAAGGTAGAACAACTGAATAAACCCATAACAAAAGAAGAGATTGAACAGGTAATTAAAAAACTCCCAATGAAAAAAAGCCCTGGCCCAGATGACTTCACTGAAGAATTCTACCAAACTTTCAGAGAACAGTTAACACCACTACTACTAAAGGTATTTCAGAACATAGAAAAGGATGGAATACTCCCAAACTCATTCTATGAAGCCAGCATAACCCTGATACCAAAACCAGGGAAAGACACCACAAAAACAGAAAATTACAGACCAATATCCCTTATGAACATAGACGCAAAAATCCTCAACAAAATTCTAGCCAGTAGAATTCAGCAACATATCAAAAAAATAATTCACCATGATCAAGTGGGATTTATACCAGGTATGCAGGGATGGTTCAGCATTAGAAAAACAATCGATGTAATCCATCATATAAATAAAAGATAAGAACTACATGATCTTATCAGTCGATGCAGAAAAGGCATTTGACAAAGATGAACACCTATTCATGATAAAAACTCTCAACAAAATAGGAATAGAAGGGAAATTCCTCAATATAATTAAGGGTATTTATACAAAGCCAACAGCCAACATCATCCTAAATGGAGAGACTTTGAAAGCATTTCCCTTGAGAACAGGAACCAGACAAGGATGCCCTTATCAGGACTCTTATTCAACATTGTGCTGGAGGTTCTAGTCAGAGCAGTTAGGCTATAAAAGGAAATAAAGGGTATCCAGACTGGTAGGGAAGAAGTCAAAGTATCTCTATTTGCAGATGATATGATCTTATACACAGAAAACCTCAAAGAATCCTCAAGAAAACTACTGGAATTAATAGAAGATTTCAGCAAAGTTTCAGGATACAAGATAAACATAAAAAATCAGTTGGATTCCTTTACACCAACAAAGAGAACCTCGAAGAGGAAATCATCAAATCAGTACCATTTACAATAGCACCCAAGAAGATAAAGTACTTAGGAATAAATCTAACCAGAGACATCAAAGACCTACACAGTGAACTACAAGACACTACTGTAAGAAACCAAAAGAGAATCTGCATAAGTGGAAAAACTTATCTCGCTCACGGATAGGTAGACTCAGCATTGTGAATATGTCAGTTCCACCCCAAGCGATCTACAGATACAATGCAATCGCAATCCAAATTCCATCAGCATTTTTTAATGCGATGGAGAAACAAATCACCAACTTCATATGGAAAGGGAAGAGGCCCCCAAATAAGTAAAACGTTACTGAAGAAAAAGAACAAAGTGGGAGGCCTCACACTACCTGATTTTAGAACCTATCATACCAACACGGTAGTCAGAACAGCCTGGTACTGGTACAACAACAGATACATAGAGCAATGGAACAGAATTGAGAATCAAGACATAAATTCATCCACCTATGAGCAGCTGATATTTGACAAAGGCCCAAAGTCCATTAATTGGGTAAAAGACAGTCGCTTTAACAGATGGTGCTGGCATAACTGGATATCCATCTGCAAAAAACTGAAATAAGACCCATACTTCACACCATGCACAAAAACTAACTCAAACTGAATCAAAGACTTAAATATAAAATCAAAAACAATAAAAGTCATGGAAGAAAAAATAGGGACAACACTAAGAGCCCTAATACATGGCATAAACACAATACAAACCATAAGTAACAAAGCACAAGCACCAGAAGAAAGACTAGATAAATGGGAGCTCCTAAAAATCAAACACTTATGCTCCTCAAAAGACTGCACCAAAAGAGTCAAAAGACAGCCTACAGACTGGGGAAAGATTTTTGGCTACGACAAATCCAGTCAGCATCTAATCTCTCAAATCTACAAGATACTGCAAAACCTCAACAACAAAAAAGACAAATAACCCAGTTAAAAAATGGGCAAAGGATATGAACAGGCACTTCACCAAAGAAGATATTCAGGTGGATAACAGACATATGAAGAAATGCTCATGATCATTAGCCGTTAGAGAAATGCAGATCAAAACTACAATTAGACATCATCTCACCCCAACAAGGCTAGCATTAATCCAAAAAACACAAAATAATAAATGCTGGAGAGGTTGTGGAGAGCCTGGAACACTTACACACTGTTGGTGGGAATGTAAAATGGTACAACCACTTTGGAAATCAATTTGGCACTTCCTTAAAAAGCTAGAAATAGAAGTACCATAGGATCTAGCTATCCTGCTCCTTGGAATATATCCTAGTGAAATAAGAGCCATCACACGAATAGATATATGAACACCCATGTTTATTGCAGCACTGTTCACAATAGCAAAAAGATGGAAACAACCTAGATGCCCATCAGCGGACGAATGGATGAACAAATTATAGTATATCCACAAAATGGAATACTACGCAATGATAAAGAACAACGATGAAGCCGTGAAACACCGTATAACATGGACAGAGCTGGAACTTATGCTGAGTGAATTTAGTCAGTCACAGAAGGACAAATACTGTATAAGACCACTATTATAAGAACTCAAGAAAAGGTTTAAACACAGAAGAAAGCATTCTTTGATGATTATGAGGATTGGGAGGGAGGGTGATGGTTATTTACTAACTTGATAGTAGATAAGAATCATAGTAGACGAGGGGAAGGACGGCATACACTACAGGGGAAGTCAACACAACTGGACTAAACCAAAGCCAAGAAGTTTCCTAAACACAGTCAAACACTTTGAGAGACAGAGTAGCAGTGGAAGGGGTCTGGGGACCATGCTTTCAGGGGACATCCAGGTATCTAGGTCAATTGGTATAACAAAGCTTATTAAGAAAATGTTCTGCATCCAACTTTGGTGAGTGGCGTCTGAGGTCTTTACAGCTTGCAAGCGGCCATGTAAGATGCATCAATTGGTCCCAACCACCTGGAGTAAAGGAGAATGAAGAACACCAAAGACTTAAGGAAAGTACTAGCCCAAGAGACAGAAAGGACCACATAAACCAGAGACTTCATCAGCCTGAGACGCAAAGAACTAGATGGTGCCTGGCTACCACCAATAACCACCCTGACAGGGAACACAACAGAGAGTCCCAGATGGAGCAGGAGAAAGGTGGGTTGCAGAACTCAAATTCTAGTAAGAAGACCAGACTTAATGGTCTGACTGATACTGGAGGAACCCTGGAAAGCAAGGCCCTTGGATACTCTGTCAGCCCAGAACTAAAACAATTTCCTAGGCCAGCTCTTCTGACAGGGATTGGACTGGACTGTGGGACATAAAGTGATACTCATGAGAAGTAAGCCTCTTAGCTCAAGTAGATACAGGAGACCAAAGGGGCAGCTTCGGTCCTGAGGTGAGATGGGAAGGCAGAGAGAGTTAGGAGCTGGTTGAATGGACATGGGGAATCAGAGGTGGAAAGGAGGAGTGTGCTGTCACAGTATGGGGAGAGCAATTAGAGTCACATAACAGTGTATGTATAAATTTTTTGTATGGGAAAAAATAAAAATTTTTAAAAAGTGAAAATTTATACACTAGTCAGCAGTGTATATGATTTCTCACTGGTGGCACAGCAGTTAAAGCACTTAGCAGTTAACCAGAAGATCTGCATTTCGAACCCACCAGCCACTCTTCAGGAGAAAGATGTGGCAGTCTGCTGCCATAAAGATTACAGCCTTGGAAACCCTTTGGGGCAGGTCTACTCTGTCATATAAGGTCACTATGAGTTGGAATCGACTCCATGGCAATGCGTTTTTGGTTTAATATGGAGGGTATAAGATGGCATCCCATGTTAGTTTTAATTTGCATTTCCTGTTTTCTGATGAGGCTGGATATCTTTGCAGATGTATAATGGCTTTTCTCGTTTCCTCCTCTGTGAAATGCCCATCTATTTCATTTGCTGTTCTTAATTTGGGTTGTTTTTGGTTTGTGGGTTTTTCACATTTTCTAGATACGTATCCTTTGTCAGTTACATGTAATACAAATATCTTTCCCATTTGTAGTTTGTTTCTTCACTCCCTTTTGATGAGTAAAAATTCTAAATTTTAATGTAGTTTATCAATATTTTTCTTTTAATTTATTTTTTATCTTTGTTTAAGAAATTCTTCCATTCCTATGGTTATCCAGGAGCTTTTCCACCATCTGTCAAAACACTGCCCTCGGTATTCTTTGGCCAGTTCCTGACAATCTGCCCTCCTGAAGAGGTCTGAAGCTTATCCACACTAGCAAGAGATGACTAAGAGAGCTCAGTTTTAGAAAACATTTTTATGTAATGAGTTCAAATGAGCTAGCTATAATTTTTTTATTTTATTTAATTATTTTTTCTAGCTATAATTTTAATTGGCCAGCATCTTGCAGGAGAGAGATTTGCTCTTGAAATCAGACGCCACCCATGTAAGGTAAACTCTGGTTATAAACTTAATTAGAATAGCTCTGTGCTTTTTTTGGTGCTTAGGCAAATTGATTTATAAGATTGAAGCATGTTTTAAAAGTAGGGCCTCTAGGTGACAGAAACAGTTTGCACTCGACTGCTAACCTAAGTGTTGGTAGTTCATACCCACCCAGTGGTGCTGCAGCAGGAAAGCTTGGCAATTTGCTTCTGGAAAGATTACTGCCAAGAAAACCATATGGAGCAGTTCTGCTGTCACACATGAGGTTGCCATGAGTCAGAATTGACAGCAGTGGGTGGTGGTTTTGTTATTTTTGTTTTTTGGGTTATTTTTAAATAAATAAAAAGTTTTTATCTAGACTTAGAGAAAGAAGGCCAGTATGAATTAGTAAAAAGTCTATATTAAGAATGTTTTTTAAAAACTTTACGTGGAATACGGTTAACTCAAATGGTGTTAATCAATGAATAACTTAAAAGAAATTAAGCCCCTCTCTGGTGCTTGAAAAATCACAGAATCATGGAGTTGGCAGGGGACCCTTAAAGGTTCATCTGAGGTGATCTGTCAAGCAGAATTCCTTCTCAGCATACTGATGGTTTTCTGGTCTTAGACTGAAGGACATTTCAAGGTAGTCAGTGATGGTTAGTCAACTATATCCCTGCAATCTTCTTTTAAATTATTATTATTTTACACACACCTTTTATTTTAACACACACCTTTTTTCACTGTGCTAAGGTAAACTTTTCATCAGTTCCTGTTTTACTTCTCACAAGTTCCCAATCAGTAGATTCTAAACATATGAAATTTTTAGTTCACTAAGAAGAGTCGGTGCAGTTTGAAGATTTGACTATCAAATAGGTAAACTTAGATTCCACTGAAATTGAATAAGTACTTATTACGTGTTAGCAAGTGTGCTAGGTAGTATCTCATTTCATTTAACCCTCACAGCAGCCCTACAAATTCAGTTTGGTAATGGTATACCTGATAAATGGATAAAGATCATGCTAACAAAGTTAAAGTAACCTGTACAGGGTGTCACAGGGATAACTGGCAAGTTATGCAGCTACGATTGGAACCCACGCCTTCTGATTACAAAACTTTTTCTGCTTCTGTAAAAGGAGCATTACAGATAATGGGATGGAGTCCCTGGATGGTGCAAACGGTTAACACACTCATTTGCTTACTGTCTTAGTTATCTATTGCTGCGGTAACAGAAATACCACAAGTGGATGGCTTTAACAAAGAGAAATTTATTCTCTCAGTCTAGTAGGCTACAAGTCCAAATTCAGGCATCAGCTCCAGGGGAAGGCTTTCTCTCTCTGTCGGCTCTGTAGGAAGGTCCTTGTCATCAGTTTTCCCCTGGACTAAGAGCTTCTCCACGCAAGCACCCGGGTCCAAAGGACGTGCCATGCTGCCGCCGCTTCTTTCTTGGTGGTGTGAGGTCCCCATGTCTCTCTGCTTACTTCTGTCTTTTATATCTCAAAAGAGATTGGCTTAAGACACAATATAATCTTACAGATCTCATCAACATAACTGCCACTATTCCATCTCATTAACATCATAATGATAGGATTTATAACACATATGAAAATCACACCGGATGACAAAATGATGGACAATCACACAACATTGGGAATCTGGCCTAGCCAGGTAGATATTTTTGGGGGACACAGTTCAATCCATGACACTTACCAAAAGGTTGATGGTTTACATTCATCCAGAGACCCCTCAAAAGAAAGGCCTGGCAATCTCCTTCCAAAAAATCAGCCATTGAAAACCCTATGGAGCGCAGTTCTCCTCTGACACACATGGGATCACCATGAGTTGGAATCATTTTGACAGCAACTGGTTTAATAAGTAATGCCTATGTTTTAGTAATGACTTGAGTGAATAACATCTACAAAATTGGAAATGTTGGGCCTGTGACGAGAGTCACACTATAGCCAATGCAGTTATTAGGTCTTTCTAGAAAGTAAAAGCTTTCAAAGATACTATACTACATTTACTCCAAACCTGTAGTTAGTACTTGGGGCTGGTTAGTGGAATTTTTGCCCCTCTTGTTTGAGTCAGAATCAGTTCGATGGCAATGGGTTCAGTTTGGTTTTTTGGTTGAATCTACTCCCTAGTTTCTCTCTTTAATTTCTCCTGTGAATCATCATCACCCATACTCCTGACCTCCCCAGACACAAACCTTTCTTCTGTCCCTTTGTTTCTTTTTTTACTGGGCATTAGATGAAAGTTTACAGAGCAAATTAGATTCCCATTCGATAATTTGTACATGAAGTGTTTCATGGCCTTGGTTTCATCCCTCATAATATGTCATCTCTCTCCACATTTCCTCCTTGGGTTCCCCGTTTCCTATCATCCTGATTTTCTACCCCTTCCTACCTTGTCATCTTTGCTTTTGGGCAAATACTGCCTTTTTGATCTCATATAATTGGTGGTTCTGAGGAGCACTTTCCAGTGTTAATGTTTATTTTATGGGCTTATCTATTGTTTGGCTGGAAGGTGGTCTCTGGCTTCAGAGACCAATACTGAATGGCTTCAGTTCCAGGTCAGAAGGATGTCTTAGGGCCATAGTTTCAGGGGTTCCTCCAGTTTCTGTCAGACCAGTAAGTTTGGTCTTTTTTGTGAATTTGGTTGTTTGTTCTACGTTTTTCTCCTGCTCTGCCCAAGACCCTCTGTTGTGATCCTAGTCATACTGGTTGGCACTGGTTGCTGGCCACCATCTATTCCTTCTGGTCTCGGGGTCGTGTAGGCTATGGTTCATGTGGTCCTTTAGTCCTTTGGACTAATTGCTCCCTTGAGTGTTTTGTTTTCTTCACTCTCCTTTGCTTTGGATGGGAAGAGACCAATAGCTGTATCTTAGATGGCCATTCGCAAGCTTTTAAGACCCCAGACGCTACTCACCAAAGTAGAGTACAAACCTATTGTCTTTATGAACTACGTTGTGTCAGTTGATGTAGATGTCTCCTGAATCTATGGTCCTTTGCCCTTGAGCCTAGGATCTTCATCCCATGAGGTGTTTGGTTATGTCTAAGAGATTTCCCTGACTGTGCCCCCTTGTGTGCTCTATGTTCCTTTATTTCTTATTCATCTTAGCCTTTCTTCTTCCCAAGCATGTCCTTCCCCTTCTGATTTTCTTCCTTTTCACTGTATTTTCTGTAGCCTTTTTTTTTTAATTGTTGGGACACTGCATTTTTAACCTTTCTCATGGATGCTGCATAACAAACCACCCAAAACCTAGTGGCTTAGAACAACAATGATATATTATTTCTTACAGTCCTGTGGATTGGATAGGTGGGTTCTTCTGCTGGTTTCACTTTCAACTGTAGGGCCTGCTGGGCATTCGGCCCAGGTGGAATGACTGGGCCTCTCTCCTTCTGGGCTTTCATCTTGAAGAAGGCTAACTGGGCTTCCTCACAAGGTGGGGGCAGTAGTCCAAGAGGTCAAGCACTTGCTTATCAGGCCTCATTTTTTATGTTACATTGTCAAGCCCATTTTCATTGTAGGAGGTGTAGGGCCCGGATAGTGAGAGCGGTGATTCACTGGGGGCCATCATTATAGTAACACTTCACAACAATAGAATACTTACCTCATCTTCTAAACTGCCTTTATGTGATTACTCTGTTTCCCTAGTAATGGCCTCTAGGTGGAGGCTCCTTATGCTTTCATATGTCCCCCATATCTAAGAAGCAGAGGGCCAGGGGAGTGAGAGCTCTCATGTACCAGTGCTCTCTTTCAGCCTTTCTTGAAATAACCCTGTTGTCCCTACAAGCCGTTTTTATAACCCAATGTATTTTCACTACTCCTACCCATTTATCACGCTAATCATCATTTTCTGCTGTCCCATGCCTTACTTACCCTTGTATCCCCAGTACAGGGCCTGACACATAGTAAGTGTTACATGTTTTTTTGTCATCCTTGTACCCAGCACCAAAGGTTTTCTTTTGGAAAGATTTGCGGCCTTAAATGTCTGAGCGGATAAATTCAAGATGGACCTCTTTTAGTCTGTATAGACATTTCTTAGTTTTCATTGTTTCAGGCTATCTGGTCCTTTTAAACTATATGCCTGCTAGAAACTTTATCTGTGTCAGAGGAAGAAGAAGAATTCCTTTTGTTTTAAACAACTTCTGGGTGAATCAGCAGTGCCCGTGCCCTAAGGTTTGAATAGCTAGAGAAGTAACCTAACTTGTTCTCAAGGCTTGAGATGTTCATTCCCTGGGGTGTCAATACTGTACAGGTTGCTGGGCAGAAATCATATTCACTTCTTCACCAGTTGGTTTTGGCTATCATAGCATCAAAGACATTTGATCTTTCCCTCTTCCCACAAAAAGTTCATATGGGTGAATACCTTACATTAAAAGAGGGTTCAGCCAGGGCTGTTTACACTGTGGCTGCACTGAGCTGTGATGCAGGCCTTGATCTCTGATTAAACAGTCTCAGAGTATGTGAGTGTGGCCCTGGGTTGTTACTAGACATGTCGGCTAGCCTCTGAGCTGGGCTTATTATTTGTTTTTTCTGTTCTGTTGCTGTTCTGAAGAGCGTGCAGAGTTTGCATGCAGTGCACGGAATTAAATGGATCCAGAAGTGCCCAGGACCAGTCAGAACAGTTACTCCCCCTGTAGTCTAAAGAATGCAGCTTTGCTTCTTCAGCCAGATCACTTTTGCAGTGTTGGGAGGCAGGGTTGTGCAAAGGAGAATGCACTGGGCAAGGAATCCCAAGACTGGGGTTTTGGTCCTAACTCTGCTACTCACTCATCACATGACACAGAGCAAATCACTTAGTACTCACTTGTGTCCCAGTTTCTCATATGTAAAACCAGATGGTTGTTTGTGATAATCTGTGAGGATCCCTCTAGTTTAAAATTTCTCTGATTTTATTCTCAGCTGATGACTTCTTCCAGTATTAGATTGGGAAACAACTAAGTTCTACCTCTTTTTAAGCAGTAATGTCACCTTCATAGATGTTACACCTTTCCATCTCCACTCTTACATAATTATATATTGGCACACACAGTATACTGCCCTGTGCCATTCCAAACCATTTTATAAAAACACACTCAGGAAGATTCTTTTTCAGGAAAGAAGCTTTGTTGGTTCCTTTGTGATATCTTAGTTCTACATAGTAGATCATCTGGTCAAGTGAAGTGACTCAGACATTTAAAAATGTTAGCGGTTGCGGTGGATTGTTGGTGTTCCATGTAACTTAGTTAAATGCTGATTAAAATCACAAATGAAACCAGATTTAAATTCTATCTAATCTTTATACAGTTTAATATTTCTTGCGAATTGTAGTGACCTACATTAGTGCTCTTTACTGAAATATTACCCTTTTATTAATGAAAGTATTTTTTTCTGATTATATAATGTGTACTTGTTGTTTTTAAGGATCTTAGATAATATAAGAAAGTATAAAGAATACCCATACTTCCACCATTCAAAATTTAACTGCTAAAAAATAACTTAGCTGCTGTCAGCTCTTCCACCAAAATATATCCACTTCTCACGTTATCTATCTACTGCCAGTCCCCTGGTCTAAGCCACTGACCTCTCTCACCTGGACCACACTGTAGTACTCTCTTAACTGTTGCTTGGTTTCCACTCTGATCTTCCTACAGTTCATTCTCCTCATAGCAGGTAACTTTTTTAAAATTACATTATCCACCATCCAGTCACTGACAGGCACTGTTAGTATCCTCATTTTCCAGATACAGAAATAGTAGGTGATTTGCCTGAGATTCCAGAGCCTGTGCTTTTGATCACAATCCTATATGCCTCTCAAATGAATGACTTATCCTTCGACATATTTCCTGTGCTCATAAGCATGTGCATACTCATGTTTTTAAAAACAGAAGTAAGATCAAACTATACATTTTGGTAACTTGTTTTTGAAATTTTACTTTCAAACTATACCTTAGCAGATATTACTTTCTTTTTCATGCTTCTCAGTTTCACCAATCTGGGGATTTGTTCTGTAGTTAAAATTTTAAAAAATGACATTTTCTTCTGTCGGTATGGATTTTGGCTTGGGAATTTTTGGTATCAGCATATCAAATAAGTGGGGTGGGGAGTAAGTGTGGCGAGTAGATGAGGAGATGTTTACTATTCCCATTATACTCTTCAGTACTGCTTGAATTTTATAATCTTGAGCATGCTTTCTTTTTATGATAGTTTCCTTTTTAAAAACAAAGGCTTTACAAATAAAAAATAGCTAATGTTTTTATTATTTCCTTTACTGAGGTAGTAGATGGAGGAAGAAATGGCTAGAGAGAGTATGTGTGTAATACAATGAACACAGATGTCATATGTATATAAAATTTTGTATCCTATTTTTCACTTAGCATATATTTAGACATTTTCACATCATTAAACATGTTTAAACCTCAGTGTTCATGATAAATAATACTGTATGTTATTAATAAATCAGAAAGTATTTTATGCTTTCTTGTTGAGTATTTTGCTGTCATATATAAGACCTCAGGAAGCACAGGTTCATAAGTCTTTGTGATGCTTTGCTGATTTCGTTAAGAAAGATTTATAGAGTGTTGCTTTGTTAAAACATGCTCTTGATATCATTAGAAGTAATAAGCAGTTGAGAATAACTGAGAATCATATGAGCTTAAAGCAAATTGATTTTCTGGCTGCCACTTGCTGATTCTTTACAAACAAATACAGTACTTAAAAGTATCCAACCTACTCAGTTTTACATAAAGCATAGTCTCATGATGTCCATGGTTGGTATCTAGCATATATTATATGGGGATTATTTATATCGAATATTCTCTGTTTGATATCTCATGATTTTGAATATACTTAGCTTGAGGGAGAATTAAATGATATTTTTAATCAGTGCCTTCAATAATATTTGAAAATGGTTAGCAGAATATATATTTAGCTTCATAAACTGACCTGTTGTTAGATATCTTCTTTCTCTTTAACTTGAGGGTGGGGCATGGGGAGCATTAGAAAGTCATCAAACACTCAGAGACCCTGCAAGGCCATATACACTTGATATGTGTGAAATACTTTATCATTCATAAAACGGCCTTTCTTGAGGAGAGATTCACTATTTAATTAAGGTATGTAATAAATCACCTCATATCTCATTGTCATTGATGTTAATGTTTGGTCTTGTAACTCTGCTCTATCCACAGGTTAAAGTATTGCACAATCAGTTGGTCCTTTTCCACAATGCCATTGCCGCTTACTTTGCTGGGAATCAGAAGCAGCTTGAACAGACACTTAAACAGTTCCATATCAAATTGAAAACTCCTGGAGTGGATGCCCCATCTTGGCTTGAAGAACAGTAATCACACCGGGGGGAAATGTCACATTGTTATATTTCTAAACAAATCTAATAAGAATAAAGCAGATTAGGGGAAGTGGGAAGGGGTGACAGCCATTGTAGTGATTCTTGCAGACAGCTTTAATTTTTCCCTTTTTCATACTTCTAATAATTGAACTATGAAATTTAATGGGAATGTGGGTGGCTTTAATGTAAACATAATTTCTATAATCTGGACACAGTAATTTTCCTTTTGGAGAAATCCTTTTGTATGGTGAGGATTGATGGCTATTACTGTAGTTTGAAAACATCTAATATAGATTTGCACTGACAAGATAAAAATTTGAGGTTTTTGGTCCTGGAAATGAGGGCCAGTTGTAACTTTTCCAAAGGGAGGTTTACATGATTTGTATCAACATCAGATATTTTATATAAGAATATATTAAACATCTTTAAGAGATTCATTTTCATGTACTGTCTTAAAGAAAAAAGAAACTATTTTGCAGAGTAAAATTATATGGTGTTCCTGCAGCATCCGCACAGAGACAGCAGCCCCTCATAAATGACTGGTTGGCTGTGGAGTTGTGGCAAATACCTTTTTAAAAACGAATCTGTACTGGTGTAAGTTGTTTACACTTTTTCTAAAGACGCAGGAGTTGCACTGTCATTTTGTGAGGTGTTTCAGCTTGTGAATCTGCATTACCCAAAGTCACTGGGCACTTATGTTAGCAATTTGTTTTGATTCATAATGAAACCTTAAGAGAATTTTTTGACAGGTGGACTTAGGAATAGAGATTCTTGACAATTTCTAGAGTAGAAATCTGAGCTAGAAAAGTTAATTTTGGGGTAAATTCCATTTTGATAGAAGTGAATTACTAGACAGCTTTTATTGACTTCCATATGTAACAATACTGTTTAAGCCTTAAATCACAGATGTGTGCCTTCTCAGATACAGTAATTCTTGTTCAGCCAATGTACATACCCCATAAAGAAACCCCTTTCAGATAATGTTTAATGTATCTGTTCCTTCTTTGGAAAGGAATACTGTGTATAAATTTTGGGTTTCTTTGTACTCGTTAAACTGTGTTAAAGTTCATAGTGAAATCAGCTTCTGAGTTTGCTTTTTTGTTTTTTTTAATTCCTTTTGAGGAATGGAAACTGGGAGAGGCTTTTTCATGTGGGTAATGAAGAGATAATGTAAGATAGTGTGGTGGTAACAGGAAGAAGGTAGATTGGAAAGGTCAGTACTGTTTTAGTTGCTGGGCAGTGTTGATTATATGTTATATGGTTAGCTTCTCCACTCTGTGGTTCTATCCGTAATGTAATCTGTATTAAATGTAAAGTTTTCTTAATTTTTGTCATAGACATAACATTTTGAGGGTTATCCCTTCACCGGTTCATTTCTTTTGTGTGGAAATGAATTACTTAAAATTAACATTATACACCAATTTTGTGGACTGTAAGATTTGTTATATATGTTGAGGTGCCTTTTAGCTGGCTTTTTAATTACTATGCCTGTTTTCAGTGCTTAATACAGTGTAATGTGATTGTAAACCATAAACTTATTTTAAATCATTCCTTCCTGTGTATTTGTACTCTGAGAGAGCCTTATTTTATTCTTCCAGCAGAATTACTATTTGTGATAGTTCATTTACATTCCCTAGAATGTGCCTCTGGTATGAATTTTGTATTCTTATTAAAAGTGTTTGCTGCAGTACCTTGTTTCCCTGGCTCTTCATAGTTTAAAATAATAAACAACTATTTAGATATTCTGAAGACACATGATTTGTCTTTTCAAACTCTAAAAACAACAAAAAATTGTGTTCTGTCACTTGTTTTATCTCAGTAAGTTATTCTTTCCTTGCAGTTGGAATCTCTTTTGGGAAGTGGACATGTCCAGTCTTACCATCTTTCAATAACAATTACAGTACCTAAGGAATTAAATAGCTTCATGGGTTGATGATTTTTCTAAATAAACTGTTGAAATTTATTTAACCAGTGACATATTTACTTTGTGAGGAAAGTAAATCATATTCATTGTAGAAAAATTAGAAAATTAATAGGCAAAAAAAAAAAAAATTCACTATTGAAGACAATATTACCACAGTTTTTGTGTTACATCCTTACAGATTTTTCTATGTATGTCTTTACAAAAATACAGTTTTATAGAAATGACCACCTATCCTCATTAAAGATAACAAATACCTTCTCAAGTCAAGAAGTGCTATACGGAACCACATTTCTTCAGTGAATCCCCTGAAGTAAGGTATTTTAGTTAGCAGTTTTGTATCATAAGCTATGTGTTGAATATCCATTAATAATATACATTCATCTTTCCACCATTACCTTGTTATTCCCTTAGGTTATATTCCTCAAGTGAAAATGGACCCTTAAAGTATACACTTTTAAGACTGTTATATATTGCTAGTTTGCTTTCAAGAAAGATTGTACCAATTTATACCTCAAAGAGCAGCATATACAAGTGCCTAGTTAGCATATTTTTAAAGCCAGTATGCATAAAAGGAAATGTTTATAATCAGCAGAACATCACTTAATAGATGTTTTGGGTTGAAAAGGAAAGACTGTCAGGAAGGCAAGGGCTGAACAGTCAGGATTTGGAATGTTGTGGGATGGGAGGCAGAGGAAGGAGGAAAATGGCTTTCTCCATTAAAGTAGAAATTATTCAAGGAAAAAAGGCACTGAATAGCTGGCCTGTGAAATTGAACTCTTTATCCCCAAACTCCAGGTCTTAGAGTCCAGGAAGAAAGTAGGCAATTTAGCTGAAATCTAAACTTTAAGAAGAATCTTTTCCGTATTCGAAATGTATTGATAATGTTACTAGCACTTATCCATAGGGTGTGAAACTAGAAAATTCCATGGAGATTATCTGTTTAATGCCTTTTTTTTTTAACAGATGAAGACACCAAAGCCGAAAAATATATTAGTGTGACTTAGCCAACCCTCATCTCTCCAAGTGTAATGCCAGATGAGTATTTGCATTGAAATACATGAATTCCCCTTTAAGTCTTGCCATTTCACTGCATAATTAAGTCAATGTGTCAAAAGTGTCAACTTTCTTCTATTAAAGTTAAGTACAATGTGTATTTAAATGTCTTCTAAGTTTATTTATTTATTTTTTTTAAATCCATCTACACCCAAATGGATTTATATTGGGTACATTTCAGAGTGTGTAAGATGTTCATCCTTTCTATCCATTGACCTTTTTTTTTAATTGAAATGTTGTGTTATGCATCTTCTTTTTTAAATATATCTTATTGTGTGTTAGGTGAAAGTTTATACAGCAAATTAGGTTCTCACTTAACAATTTTTATACAAATTTTTTCATAACATTGGTTATAATTTTCACAGTGTCAGCACTCTCATTATTTCCATTGATCTAGCTTCCCTTCCCCTCCTTGCCTTCTCATCTTTGCTTTTGGGTAAATGTTGACCATTTGGTCTCCTGTAGTTGATTGTTTAAAGGAGCACATTACTCACGGGTGTTAGAAGCTAATCTGTTCTTCGGCTGAAAGGTGACCTCCAGAAATAGCTTCAGTTCCAAGTTCAAAGGGTATCTTACAGTGATAGTCTCAAGGGTTCCTCTAGTCTCTATCAGTCCAGTAGGTCTGCCAATTTTAATTAAGAATTTGAATTTTGTTCTACATTTTGTTCCCATTCTGTCTGGTAGTTTCTATTATGTCCCTGGTCAGAATGGTTGGTAGTGGTAGCCGGGCACCATCTCATTCTTCTGGTCTCAGATTAGAAGAGGCCATGGTTCGTGTGAGCTATTAGTCCTGTGGCCTAGTTTCTTCTTTGAGTATTTGGTTTCCTTCATTCTCTTTTGCTCCAGATGAGTAGAGACCAATAGTTGTATCTTAAATGGCCACTTGCAAGCTTTTAAGACCCAGACGCTACTCACCAAACTAAGAACATTACCTTTATGAACTGTGTTATGCCAGTTGACTGAGTTATCCCACAAGACTATGGTCCTAAGTGTTTTAACCCAGTAAACCCATCCTGTGAGTTGTTTGGATATGTCTAGGAAGTCTCTGTAACTATGCCCCCATGTGCTTTATTATGTATATGGATATATATGCAGCACACACAAACATGTATATACGTATGCCTACAGTTACAACTATACATGCAAGTGCATTTACTTGCATATGCCTTCCTATACACATGCATGCATGAGTATCTACCTATGTAACCACACACATATTTTTTATTGTTATTCCTGTTGTTGCAAAATTGTGTATCTTACAGCATTTATAGAGATTGTCCCTTTATCTTGTGTACTTCTTAATGTCTTCATTTACCTTAGTCAAGTTGTGCAGACTTCACCCGTATTTAGTATTGCCTTTCCCATCACCAAAAATAAGAAGTGTCTACTATCTAGAAAGTGATTCCCCTACCGTCCTTGGTAAGTATCAAAGAGCACTTTATGTGTGTGTATCTATTCTTGACTTTTTATAATAGTGGGACCATACAATATTTGTCCTTTTGTAATTGACTTATTTCACTCAGAATAATGTCCTAACGATTCATCCATGTATACAATGTTTCACAGACTCCTCATTTTTCTTTATAGTTCCATAGTATTCCATTGTATGTATGTACCACAGTTTATCCATTCATCCATTGATGGACACTTAGGTTGTTTCTATCTTTTTGCTGTTGTGAATAGTGCAGTGAACATAGGTGTGTATATGTCTATTCGTGTCACTGCTCTTATATCTCTTGGATATATACCTAGGAGTGGGATTGCTGGATTATAAGGCACTTCTATTTCTAGCTTTGTGAGGAAACGCCATACTGTTTTCTGTAGTGATTGTACCATTTTACAGTCCCATCAGCAGTGTGTAAGAGTTCCAGTCTCTCCACAACCATGCCAGCATTTGTTGTTTTCTGGGTTTTTTGTTTTTTATCATTACCATTTTGGAGGGGAGTGAGATGGTATCTCATTGTAGTTTTGATTTGCATCTCTCTAATGGCCAGTGATCATGAGCATCTTTTCATATATTTATTGGCCACGTGAATGTCCTCTTTGGTGAAATGTCTGTTCATGTCTTTTGCCCATTTTTTTGATTGGATTGTTTGTTTTTTTGTTGTTGTGGTTGAGTCGTTGAAGTTTTCTATATATTTTAGAGATTGGACCCTTGTCGGATATGTCCTTGCCAAAGATTTTTTCCCAATCTGTAGGTTCTCTTTTTACTTTTTTGGTAAAGTCTTTTGATGATCATGAGTATGTAATTTTTAGGAGATTCCAGTTATCTAATCTGTCTTCTGTTGTTTTGTGCGTTTTTGGTTTTGTTTGATAGGCTATTAATGCCAAAAATTAGGTCCCCTGGTTTTGTCCCCATGTTATCTTCCAGAAATTTTATAGTTTTAGCTTTAACATTAAGGTCGTTGATCCATTTTGAAATTGTCTTTGTGCACAGTGTGAGGTATGTATCCTGTTTCATTTTTCTGCAAATGGCTATTCAGTTTTGTTATTTGTTAAGATTGTTTCTTCCCCATTGAATGGACTTCAACCCTTTGTGGAAGATCAGCTGCCCATAGATGGATGGATTTACTTCTGGGTTCTCAATTCTATTCCATTGATCCATGTGTCTGTCATTGAATAAGCACCAGGCTGTTTTGATTACTGTGGCTGTATAGTAAGTTTTGAGATCGGGAAGTGTGAGGCCACCTACTTTGTTCTTCTTCCTCAGTGTTGCTTTAGATAATTGGGACCTCTTTCCCTATAAAGTTGGAGATTGGTCTTTGCATTTCATTGAAGAATGTTTTGGGGATTTGAATCAGGTTTGCATTATATCTGTAGATCGCTTTTGGTAGTATTGACATTTTCACCATGTTAAGTCTTCCAACCCAGGAGCATGGAATATTTTTCCATTTATGTAGATCTCTTTTGGTTTCTTGCAATAGTGTTTTATAGTTTTCCTTTTATAAGTCTTTTATGCCCCTAGTTAGGTTTATTCCTAGATATTTTATCCTTTTAGGGGGCTATTGTAAATGGTATTGATTTCTTGATTTCCTTATCAGTCCTTGTTAGTGTAGAGGAACCCAACTAATTTTTGCGTGTTGATCTTGTACCCTACCACTTTGCTGAATCCTTCTATTAGTTCCCTGGTGGGGTAGTGGTTAAGTGCTGTGGCTGTTAACCAAAAGGTCAGCAGTTCAAATCCACCAGGCCCTCCTTGGAAACTCTATGGGGCAGTTCTACTCTGTCCTATAGGGTTGCTATGAGTTGAAATCAACTCGACGGCAACGGGTTTTTTTTTTAAACGGGTTCTATTAGTTCCAGTAACTTTCTTGTAGAGTCCCTAGAATTTTCTGTGTATAGAATCATGTCATCTGCAAATAAGGATAGTTTTACTTCTTCCTTTCTAATTTGGATTCCATTTATTTCCCTTTCTTGCCTTATTGCTCTGGCTAGGACTTCCAGTACGATACTGAATAAGAGTGATGGTAAAGGGCATCCTTGTCTCATTCCTGTTCTCAAGGGGAATTCTCTCAGTCTTTTTCCATTGAGAATGATGTTGGCTGTTAGTTTTGCGTATATGCCCTTAATTATGTTGAGGAATTTCCTTTCTGTTCCTATTTTGCTGAAAATTTTTATCAGGAAAGGGTGTTGGATTTTATCAAATGCTTTTTCTGCATCCATTGAGATGATCTTGTGATTCTTTTCCTTTGTTTTATTTATGTGGTGAATTACGTTGATTGATTTTCTAATGTTGAACCATCCTTGCATCTCTGGTATGAATCCTGCTTGATCATGATGTATTATTTTTTTGATATGCTGTTGAATTCTGTTGGCCATTGACCTTTAACTTCTAAGTATTCTTAAAAAGAGTTCACCTGACTGAAAAATGCTATATAAAGTAAAATTATGTGTATCCAAAAAGCTAAAGATAACTTTCTTTGTATTCATGGGACTGTTAATTGAAGAATAATGTATCTACCTCTGAATATGCTTCATCTCTGTTATGTTAACCTTTATTGGAAATGACCATGTTGCTAGCTGCTGTAAAACTGGCCCCCAGCTCACAGGGACCCAATACACAATGAAGTGAAACGCTGCCTAGTCCTGTGCCACCCACATGATCAGTTGTGGTACGGACCATTGTGATCCGTAAAATTTTCACGGGCTGATTTTTCTGAAATACATTGCCAGATTTTACTTCTTAGTCCGTCTTGGTCTGGAAGTTCCAGTGAAACCTGTTCAGCATCATAGCAACACGCAAGTCTCCACTGACACACAGGAGGTGGCTGTGCATGAGGTGCATTGGAAGATGAGAATTCTGCCACTGAACCACCACTACCATTATGTGTGAAAAATAAAAGAAAATTATCTAAGTTGCCAGTTCATGGCACATTTGTATATATTTTGTACTGTTTTTTTTTTTTTTTCCTTTTTTTCTTTTTTTGGAAGTACTATTTAGAATGCCTGTGTTTTACAACCATATTCCTAAATAGCTTTTGTCACTCCTTTTCTTGAATGAGTTGCCTGGGAGAGGTGAGACCACCTGAGATCCTTTATCATTCAATTCTAACCAAATTTTGGCATTTAAAAAATCTAATTCCCCCCATAAGATCACAAAATTTTATACTGGCCAACATTATCCAGTTGTGAATAGGCTGTTCAAAAGGCCAGTTACATTTTGCATTAGTGCAAAGCTTTTCCAAGGGCACAAGTTCCTTTATTAATTTTAAAATATAGCAAGACCTATTAAAATAGAATGACAATGCAAACAACTTTCCTCTTTTAAGGACTTATCATTAAGTTCTGTTGAGTGTTCCTACTTGAAGTTTTCCTGCTCAACAGGTTTCCTAGCATAAATGGACCTTTACAACAAATTGCCAGGTGGCCCTGTTAATGTACAGGAAACTATGAAGTTCAGCTTTGTTTTTGTGAAATAAAAGTTGACTCTTCGTAGTTTCTGTATATTAAGTAAAAGCTATTATTCTGGTGTTAACTCTGTTAGGGAAAGAGGCTACTATCCATATGAGCAAGGGAAATTAGACCCAGTAAGGAGCCCTGTTGGCACCGTGGTTAAGCGATCAGCAGCTAACAGAAAGGTTGGTGATTCTAACCCACAAGCCACTCTGTGGGAGAAAGATGTGGCAATCTACTTCTGTAAAGATTACAGCCTTGGAAGCCTTATGGGGCAGTTCTGCTCTGTCCTATAGAGTCACTATGAGTCAGAATTGACTCAACAGCACACAACAATAACGAGAGCCCTAACTTTATTTCCGTACAGTTAATTAACATCCTGCCAGAACAGGGAATCTCAATGACACTTTTACAAATGAAACTTCCACAAAAAAACAGAACTCCACTTTGTTTTGTTTGGGCCTAAGCTAGGCTTTGCCAAAAGCATCCCCTATCAAAGATTTTGATACAGAAGTTCTAGCTTTCTTCAACTATTGTCGACTGTGAATTGTTGCTTCATGAGGAAGATGAAAGAGGAACAGACACCATTTTCTTGATCTTAGCCAAAAGTCACTCTCCATGACTTAGACTTTCAAATTACTTTGCTCCTTGTACAGGTGTATGTGTTTATATAAATATTTAGGGGTGACCTGTATACCAGCTAGCATGGAGACACATAAGGAAGAAAAATGTGAGCCATAAAAGTCTTCACTATATCTTGGAGCTTTGATTATTGAAGTTCTATTAAAGAAAAAGCAAACTCTCCTCAATAAAATAGATATAGAAGGGAAGTTCCTCAACATAATAAAGGGCATTTATACAAAACCAACAGCCAACATCATTCTTAATGGAGAAAGGCTGAAAACATTCCGCTTGAGAACAGGAACAAGATAAGGTTGCCCTTTATCACTACTCCTATTTAACATTATGCCGGAAGTCCTTGCTAGAGCAGTAAGGCAAGAAAAATAAAGGGCATCCAAACTGGAAATGAAGAAGTTAAACTGTCCCTATTTGTGGATGATATGATACTCTAGATAGAAAACTCAAAAAACTCCTTGAGAAAACTACTGGAACTAATAGGAAGATTAAGCAGAGTAGCAGGATACCAGATAAACATACAAAAATCAGTTGAATTCCTATACACCAATAAAGAGAACAATGACAAGGAAATCAGGAAAACAATACCATTTATAATAGCCTCTAAAAAAATAAAATACTTAGGAATAAATCTAACCAGGGAAGTAAAAGACCTACACAAAGAAAACTACAAAATACTACTGCAAGAAACCAAAAGATATCTACATAAATGGAAAAATATACCATGCTCATGGATAGGCAGACTCAACATTATGAAAATGTCATTTCTACCCAAAGCAATCTACAAATACAATGCAATCCCGATCCAAATACCAACAACATTCTTTAAAGAGATGGAAAAACTAATCATTAACTTTATATGGAAAGGGAAGGAGCCCTGGATAAGTAAAGCAGTATTGAAGAAGAAGAATAAAGTGGGAGGACTCACACTACCTGACCTCAGAACCTACTGTACAGCTACAGTAGTCAAAACAGCCTGGTACTGGTACGACAATAGATACATTGACCAATGGAACAGAATTGAGAACCCAAATGTAAATCCATCTACATATGATCAGCTGTATCTTCAGCAAGGGCCCGAAGTCCGTCAAATGGGGAAAAGACCATCTTTTTAACAAATAGTGCTGGCAAAACTGAATGTCCATCTGCAAAAAAAATGAAACAAGACCCATACGTCACACCATACACAAAACCTAATTCAAAATGGATCAAAGACCTGAATATAAAACCAAAAACTATGAATATCATAGAAGAAAAAATAGGTTCAATGCTAGAGGTCTTAATACACAGCATTAACAGGATACAAACCATAACAACACACAAACTGCAGAAGATAAGCTAGATAACTGGGATCTTCTAAAAATTAAACACTTATGCTCATTGTCTTAGTTATCTAATGCTGCTGTAACAGAAATACCACAAGTGGATGTCTTTAACAAACAGAAGTTTCTTTTCTCACAGTTCAGGAGGCTAGAAGTCTGAGTTCAGGGCGCCAGCTCCAGGGCAAGGCTTTCCTTGTCTGCTCTGGAGGAAGGTCCTTGTCATCAATCTTCCCCTGGTCGAGGAGCTTCTCAGCACAGGGACCCCGGGTCCAAAGAACGAGCTCAGCTCCTGGTGCTGCTTTCTTGGTGATATGAGGTCCCCCTATCTCTCAGCTTGCTTCTCTCTTTTATATCTCAGAAGAGATTGGCTTAAGATACTATCTAATCTTGTAGATCTCATCAGTATAACTGCTACTAATCCATCTCATTAACATCATAGTGATAGGATTTACAACACATGGGGAAATCACACCAGATGACAAAATGGTAGACAATCATACAATTATGGGAATCACAGCCTAGCCAAATTGATACACATGTTTTGGGGGGACACAATTCAATCCATGACACTCATCAAAATACTTCACCAAAAGAGTAAAAAGAGAACCTACAGACTGGGAAAAATTTTTGGTTATGACAAATCAGACAAAGGTCTAATCTCTAAAATCTATAAGAAAATCCAACACTTCCACTACAAAAAGACAAATAATCCAATTAAAAAATGGGCAAAGGAAATGAGCAGACACTTCACCAGAGAAGACATTCAAGCGGCTGACAGACACATGAGAAAATGCTTGCAATCACTAGCCATTAGAGAAATGCAAATCAAAACCACAATGAGATACCATCTCACCCCGACATTACTGGCACGTATCAAAAAAACAGAAAATAACAAATGTTTGAGAGACTGCAAGGAGATTGGAACCCTTAGGCACTGCTGGTGGGAATGCAAAATGGTACATCCATTTTGGAAAATGATATGGCTCTTCCAAAGCTAGAAATAGAAATACCACATGATCCAGCAATCCCACTCCTAGGAATATATCCTAGAGAAAAGCTATCACATGAATAGACATATGCACACCCATGTTCATTGCAGCATTGTTCACAATAGCAAAAAGATGGAAACAACCTAGATGCCCATCAACAGATAAATAGATAAACTATGGTACATACACGCAATGGAGTACTATGCAATGATAAAGAGCAATGGTGAATCTGCGAAGAATCTCACAACATATATGAATATGGAGGGTATTATGCTGAAGGAAGTCAGTCACAAAAGGATAAATATTGTATGAAACCACTACTATAAAAACTCATGAAAAGGTTTACACATGAAAAATAACGATCTTTGATGGTTACGAGGGAGGGGAGGGATAGGGATGGAAAAACACTATATAGACGACAGATAAGCAATAAATTTGGTGAAGGGTAAGACAGTGCATAATACTGGGGAATCCAACACACCTTGTCCAAGGCAAGGTTGTGGAAGCTCCATAGACATTTCCAAACTCCCTGAGGGATCCAATTACTGGGCTAAAGGCTGTGGGGACCATGGTCTCGGGGAACGTCTAGCTCAACTGGCATAACATAGTTGTAAAGAAAATGTTCTACATTCTACTTTGGTGAGTAGCGTCTGGGGTCTTAAAAGCTTGTGAGTGGCCATCTGTGATACTCCACTGGTCTTCTCACCCTGTCTGGAGCAAGGGGGAATGAAGAAAACCAAAGACACAAGGGAAAGATTAGTCCATATCACTGATGGACCACAAGTACTACAGCCTCCACCAGACTGAGTTTAATTCGTCTAGATGGTGCCCGGCTACCACCACCAACTGCTCTGACATGGATCACAATAGAGGGTCCCAGACAGAACTGGAGAAAAATGTAGAACATAATTCTAACTCATAAAAAAAGACCAGACTTACTAGCCTGACAGAAACTGAAGAAAGCCTGAGAGTATGGCCCCCAGACACCCTTTTAACTCGGTACTGAAGTCACTCCTGAGGTTCCCCCTTCATCCAAAGATTAGACAGATCCATAAAACAAAATGAGACTAAAGGGGCACACCAGCCCAGGGACAAGGACTAGAAGACAGGAGGGGACAGGAAAGCTGGTAATAGGGAACCCAAGTTGAGAAGGGAAGAGTGTTGACATGCCGTTGGTAACCAGTCACAAAACAATATGTGTACTAATTGTTTAATGAGAAGCTAGTTCTGTAAACTCATCTGAAGTACAATAAAGAAAAGAAAAAGCAAACTCTCACTTGTGAAAAAAAAATTTTTTTTTCAAAGAGGTGGATGGTATTATGGGTTGAGGTGGGGGAAGATAACCTTTTAATCCTGTTGGCCTTCCTGAGAAGTTTTTAAGTTATGAAGGTGCTTTTAGGATAATGAATAAAGTACTCAAGATAAACTGTTTATATATGCTACTTTACTTTTATTCTCCCCCTAAATGATTTCTAATTCTACATTAGGAATCTTTTTATAAAAAGTTGCCTAGAGTTTTAAGCAGATCATTGTAATTCTTTCCTTTGAGGAATACATACTTTTTAAAATATGTATTTATTTATTATAGCTAGATTCTAAGTTCTGTGTGAAAGGCATAGATCCCTGGGTTTGGCACAAATGTTTTGCACTCAACAACTAACCTAGAGGTTGGCGGTTCAAATCCACCCAGCGGCACCACAAAAGAAAGGCCTGGCAATCTGCTTCCATAAAGATTACAGCCAGGAAAACTCTATGGAGCAGTTCTACTCTATAACACATGAGGTCACCATGAGTCGGAATAGACTCGGGGGCAGTGAGAAAAAGCTTTATGAGAAAGGCACAGTGCATGCTGTTTTTTTCACTCTAGATCTCCAACTCCTTGCATAATTCTTAGCTCAAAGGAGGTATGTAATAAAAATGTGTTCACCTTTCTGATCCAAAATTCAAATGCAGAAAAGTATTTGGTAGTTGTACTGTTGTTTCATTGAATGAGTTACAAACTTAAATTCTAAATTAATGTTGGGGTATTACCTAAGATACTGGGTCATTTGCAGAAGAATTGCCAGTTAATAAATGTAGAAAGAGTGACAGAATTAGAAAAATTGCCATTTTGCAGCCCCCATTGAAATAATTGATTCACACAGATCACCAATGAGTGCTAAAATCATTAGCTGAAAGGCTGAAAGAAAACAATATTCCCATAATACCATAGTATTTGGTTCAGAATTGGAAAAGGTGTGCAGCAGGGTTGTATCCTTTCATCTTATTCAATCTGTATGCTGAACAAATAATAAAAGAAGTTGGACAATAAGAAGAAGAACGTAGCATAAGAATTGGAGGAAGACTCATTAACAACCTGCGATATGCAGATGACACAGCCTTGCTTGGGGAAAGAGAAGAGGACTCTTGAAGTACTTACTGATGAAGATCAAAGACTACAGCCTTCAGTGTGGATTACACCTGAAGGTGAAGAAAACAAAAATCCTCACAACTATACCAGTAACATGATAAATGAAAAAATGGAAGTTGTCAAATGATTTCATTCTAGATTTCATTCAATCAGTGTTCATGGAAGCAGCAGTCAAGAGATCAAGTGACATATTGCATTGGGCAAATCTGTTGTGATGGACCTCTTTGAAGTTTTAAAAAGCGAAGATGGCACTTTGATGACTAAGGTGCACCTGACCCAAGCCACTGTCTTTTCAATTGCCTCATACACATGCAAAAGCTGGACAGTGAAAAAGAAAGACAGAAGAAGATGCATTCAAACTGTGGTGCTGGCAAAGAATATTGAATATATCGTGGACTACCAGAAGAACAAACAAATCAGTCCTAGAAGAAATACAACCAGAATGTTTCTTAGAATCGACAGTGGTGAGACTTTGGCTTGCTTACTTTGGACACATCATCAGGAAAGACCAATCACTAAAAAAGGACATCATGGTTGGTAAAGTAGATGGTCAGCAGAAATGAGGGAAACCCTCAATAAGACGGACTGACACAATAATAGAAACAATGGATACAAGCATACCATCATGAAGATGGTGCAGGACCAGGCAACATTTTGTTCTGTTATACATAAGGTAGCCATGAGTCAGAGTCAACGCCATGACAACTAATGGCAAAATAACAACCATAGTATTAGCCCACACAAGTTACTTAGTTTAATAGGAGGAAAAAAACAAACCAGTTGCCATTGAGTCGATTCTGACTCATGGCAACCCCATGTACAGGCAGTCCCTGGTTTACGAACATCTGACTTACATACAACCCATAGTTACAAACCAACCCCCGTAAAACCTGTTATATTAAAAACTTAAGGTACATACAATGGTTGATAATAACAAACGGGTGCAACTTTGTGATCTGCATCAACACATTATTAATTATTATGGTATCATTATGTTAAAGATGTTCTGGTGGATCTGGAAGTCTTTAATGTTTTTTATGCATAGAAAGGTGCACTATATAGTATATTAAAACAAAAATTTGACAAACTGACATCAGATATGAACTGTGCCTAACTGTTCCGACTTACGTACAAATTCAACTTAAAGACAGACTCAGGAATGGAACTCATTTGTAATCCAGGGACTGCTTGTATTTCAGAATCTTTCAGGCCATTTTTCTGAGGCACCTCTGGATTAGATTCATACTGCCAACTTACACTTAGTAGAGAAGTGCTTAACCATTTGTGTCACCTAGAAACTCCTGAAAGGAGGAATATCATTAATAAGAGATTTGCCTTGTCACCATTTTACCCAAGTAATGAAATTCAGCATCAGTAATACCTTGATATCATGTGCCTCCAGATATAATGCAATATAAATTATGCAAAATCACTTAAGAGATATTCATAAATGAGTTTGACCCGAATCTAACCAAGCCTTTTGCCTTAATTCCCAGTGTATACAAAATACAAGGGATTAAGGAAAAGTTAGATGACACTGTGAGGAGTCAAGATAATTGGCTTGGTCTCTTCAAAACGTAAGTCACAAAAGAAGAAAATAGCTACATAAGACATCTGGGAGATGACTGGGTAATTTGGATGTGTATTTGATGCTACTAGGGATTTTTTTTTTTTTATTATTTTAGGTATAATATTAGACTGTGGGGTAATATGAGGGAATATCCTTACTAGGAGGTGCATGCCTAAAGTACTTAGAGGTGAAGTGACATAATGTCTGCAATTTACTTTTAAATGGTTCAGCAAAAACACATTTATACATAAATATATGGAAAGAGCTGGAAGAGAGAAAAAGGAGAATTGTTGAAATAGGTGGGCGGGTACGTAGGGTTTCATTATACTTTTTTTTTAACTTTTCTTTGAGTTTTTATAATACAATTTAATTTAAAAAAATAGTAGGGTACTTAATTCAAAAATGCTTGTAGGATTCTAAGCCTGTCCCCTCTTGCACCAGGGTGGCAATTGGAGCTTTTCTTGGTACAGTGACACCATATGCTCCCCTCCTGCAAATATCAGAATCTCTCCACTAGCATGTGAAAAACAATTTTTGACTTGTATTTGGAAACACAGAAAGTCATGACTGTGTGAACTTGAACAGTTTTCTGTTTGTCAGTTAAGATTGCAGAACAGGGTGACCAGAGAGGAAGAAATAGCTTAGGATATGAGACTAGTTTAAAAAAAAAAAAAAGAATCCATGTAGGAAAAATGTATTCACTAAACTAGATTTTTTTCCTCTCCTTTTCTCCTCAGCCCATTTCCAAATTAATGCTTTCTGGATAGCTATTTGAAATTAGGAAAGAAGTTAAGTCCAAAAATAAAACACTAGTTTAATACTGATGGCTCTTTCAATGTTTTGTCCTCCTCTTGTGAATAAACTTATACTACTATTCCAGATTTATTAATTTTAGTTGCTTGTAGCTTCATTTTATAACAACTTAGACTGTTTAAGATAAATTACATTTTTACATTGGTAATTTTTAATAATTTATTTTCAGTCTAAAAAGATATTTTATGAGCCGACCAAGTTATCCCTAACTCACACTTCTTAAATTAATAAAGTAGTTTAATCTTTAAAATACTCCCTAAACATAAAATGATACTCGTGAAGAGTGTGCTCAAGTAGATACATGAAACTAAATGGGCAGCTCCTGTCTGGAGGTGAGATGAGAAGGCAGAGAGGGTCAGGAGCTGGTTGGATGGACACGGGAAATCTAGGGTGGAAAGGAGGAGTGTGCTGTCACATTATAGGGAGAGTAACTAGGGTCACATAACAATGTATGTATAAATTTTTGTATGAGAGACTAACTTGAATTGTAAACTTTCACTTAAAGCACAATTTAAAAAAAAAAAAATACTCCCCAAATCAGTACTGGATGTCTACTTTGTTCTCAAATTCTGTTTTCTATTCTTCCACCCCTACCTCAGGTAAAAATTAGAGAAATCCTGGGTATAAAATTTTCTAACTAGTTTATATCAATAATAGAAGCAGCAAACAGCCCAGACCATATTTTGAGAATTAAATTTTAACCATGGCAATGGTTGCTATATAATCACTGGTACTATCAAGTGAGTTGAAAAAACATGGGTAAGTTTAAACGGTCATGAGTATTTGCTGAATGACTGGTCAATTTACCAGTGTTGACCTTCATCACCTGATCCCACTAATACCCTGAAAAGCTTCAGATGATTCCTGAAGTAGGTGCTAGCAATTTTTCTTGGATAGCTGTTGGCCATCTAAGAAGGGCATACCTTTAACTCATCGTTCAGATTTTCTATGTTATGGTTCTTTAATAAATATCCTGAACATCTTTATTTCCTCTAAACTTCACTGAGGCTCGACATATTCTCTTTGTAAACCTTAATTAGCATTTCCATCCAGTTAGGTCAGCCATAAAACAAGAGAAACAAGGTAGAAATTAGGAATGAACAGCTAATGACAAAATAAATTGTAATATAGGAGACATTGCTTAAATTCACAAGGGATGGGAAAGTATAATATTAAAGTTTCATAGCAGACTCTGGTCTTAACTTGCCCCTTTGTCCTTTTGGAAAAAAATACAATGACATAATAAGAGGCTGTTGTGCTTGTCTTTGGATTTTCAAGCTTTTGAAGTCACTATTTGTGCTCAAGACCAGAGCAATGAAAACAAGTCTTTTTTCTCCCAAACACAAGTGCTTCAGTCCAAGCCGCTCCAGACTTCCTTGCCAGTGACCTCAACACTGACCTTGATTTATTCCAGGAAGAACTATGCCTGTTTAGTGCTTATAGCTCATTTTTATGTGAATTTCTATTCGCTAGTGGTGAACTGAGACCACCCAATTAAGAAAAACCTCATTTGTGTGGAATTAAATTTCTAGTCTGGTTACTTTTCATTATTGTAATATCTCTTTTTCCTTACGGTAGCCTCTTTTCTTATACCTAGCCTATTAATGCAGCAGTCTCTTCTCATTTGAAATTAGGAAGCCTCATCTCTTTAGCATAGTCCTAAAAGAGGTAGAGGATCCAGGCTACATGCTTTGATTCTCAGTCCCCTTTGCCTGATCACATTATCAAACTTCAGAAGAGAGAACTCAGTTTCAATCACTCTTTCTAAACCATGTCAGAGTTAACATAGTGTTTCGGTCTAACAACTAGACTGCTTTGCTTTGGGTGGAACATCAGCATGCATTCTGAAATGCTTCACTTGACTGGCCTTGCACGCCTACCTTTCATCAATTCACCTTAAAGTGTTATAGTATCTGGCTGTTTTCTTCACATACACTTATATCCTGCTTCAGAGAGCCTGAATCTCCTCTGGTGGATTCCCTTCTGGACTATAAGCCTCTTGAAGACAAGAACTGTTCTGAACCTTTGTGTAAGCCTCCCTGTGCCTGACACATAAAAGGCATTTAGTATTGTCAATAATGATGATGATGATTGCTGGAGCATCTGATCTTGAGTGAATGGAGGCCCATTGGTGTCATTCACTGGCAACGACAAGTTTAGTTGGCAGACACACTGACTACCAACTATTGTCAGAACCCTGGAGGTAGGTGGGTATACTCAGATATGAAGGTGAATAATACAGCCCTGCCCTACAGCTTTTTCATTTAATGGGGAAAAAGTCTGCACAAATGACCAAAATTAATGGTGTGGGTAAGGGGGCAACCAGTATGGAGAACAGAGTATAGTGGCTGAGTGTGGAAGCAGCCAGCCCTTGGCTCCATTTAGAATGTCTTGATTCTGTGCATGCTCGTGTGTTGGGTGGAAAATGGTGCATTTTACCATCCTACCATAGCAGCTCAGTCAGCCTCACATACATCAAATCTTAAAAATTGTACAATATTATTTCTGTGTATTTTAATCTTAACACTTTTTTTCCACTATCAGGGAGTCCAACATAGAATGTTTGATCCCTTTTTACATAGTGGCAATAGAGTACATCTGGGCAGTCAAAGAGGCAGAATTTCTATGTAGCTTCTAGATCATCAGTGGAGAATTATTGATCAGAAGATTTAGCAGTTTAATATGTGACCTTCATTTCAAACTGGAGGTCAGCCTGAGTACTGCAATTTTTTAGAAGGAAAAAAAGTAACAACTAATTACCTATCTTCTTAAGTGTGTGGGTTATAACTACAGGCACTCAAGAACCGTGGTGCATAGGTGTTTCAAGGTCACCCAGGGGAGCCTTAGAATCTGTAAAAATGGCTTTCTGGAATTTCTGGTAGATAAGGTCTGTTATTGCTGTATCGATCATTGCTTCCTGATGAAGAAGAAATGGTCATATTGTGACAGGGTAGACACACACAGACACAAGCAAAACCAGTGTCTTCACTGGTTATCTTAAGAGCTTTGGCTAAAGGAATATAACTTTGTTTAAAATCTGGATGCTAATAAAAATTTGGGGATGGGTCGTAATCTCCCCTTGAATGGCTTTTCTTTTTCCCCAGACTCCCCTATTCCTGCTAGAGCCTTCTGACTTAAGCCCCTGCAAAAAAAAGAAAAAACTCTTTGCCATACAGTCGCTTCCAACTCATAGCGACCCTACAGGACAGAGTAGATCTGCCCCATAGAGTTTCCAAGGCTATAACCTTTATGGAAGCAAACTGACACATCTTTCTCCCATGGAATGGCTGGTGGGTTCGAACTGCCCACCTTTTGGTTTGCAGATGAGTAGTTAACGACTGTGCCACCAGGGCTTCTTGCCTTCTGACTTGCTTGTTGCTGTGGAGTCTATTCTGACTCATAGTGACCCTATAGGACAGAGTAGAACTGCCCCATAGGGTTTCCAAGGAGTGGCTGGTGGATTCGAACTGCCAACCTTTTGGTTAGCAGCCTAACGCTTAACCACTGAGCAACCAGGGCTTCTCTGATTTCTCTACCCAGCCTACCACACAGGACAAAGGTCTTTGAACCCCTGAGTGACTTCTGTAGACTCTGTACCATGAGCATAGGGATCACAAAGGGGCACCCTTTTTATGAGTTCCTGCACTGTAGGACTGCTTGGGTAGAATTCACTTCTCGGGTAGAAAAGGACTAACCCAATCATGTCCAGCAGACCTTGGAAACCAGTCTCCTCATTGAGACAAACTTTGAGGAGAGCAAGCTTATAAAGGAAAGAAAAGGAACCTAGAAAACATGTTCAAATCTTTTATAGTGTTGAACATGGAGGAGGGAGATGCAGGTATGTGAGGAACTAGTATTTTCTCTGCTTTCCTTTCAAAGCTACGGAACCCTGGTGGCACAGTGGTTAAGACCTCTGCTGCTAACGAAAATGTTGGCAGTTCAAATCCACCTGCTGCTCCTTGAAAACCCTGCAGGGTGGTTCTACTGTGTCCTATAGGGTCACTATGGGTCAGAATCAACTCAACGGCAACAGGTTTCAAAATTATAAATATGTCTTTTTGACATCAAATTTTAGGCAAATCCTCAGTGAGTGGGGTTTTGGATTCTCCTGGGAAGGGAAATTGCCTTATTTTCCATGAAGCCATTTCCAGCATAAAATTAATTCCATTTTACAGTATAAGATGAAAAGAGAAGTCCTAGGTTTAACCCCAACAGACCCCCTTCCGTTTTAGCCTGGTCAGGCCCACAAAGGAATGGAAATGGGAACTAATTGTGGTGCTGAGTGTTTTCATAGGGGTCTTCTTTGTGTTTAGACCAGTCAACACTTGAGTGATATAGCATTTCCACCAAAAACTTACCCCTTTACTTTCTCCAAAAAATGGTCCAGTCTAATTATTCGTATAAATCTAGCTTGAGAAATGCTAAGATACTGACCATTATAGGCTAATTTTATTATTTGCTATCATACCCAAGTATTTACTTTCTTACTAAAAATAGAAGCTAAGTGCAAAAGGATTGTCCATGGCTGGTCCATTAAATTAAGTACATACCTGTCATGGATTGAATCATGTCCCCCAAAAAACATGTGTATCAGTTTGGCTGGGCCATGATTCCTGGTATTGTGTGATTTTCTTATATGTTGTAAATCCTGCCTCAATGATGTTAATGAGGGAGGATGGGCGGCAGTTGTGTTAAGTAAAACAGGACTCAATCTACAAGATTGGATTGTGTCCTGAAGGCAATCTCTTGAGACTTAAAAGACAGAAGTGAGCAGAGAGACAGGTGGACCTCATACCACCAAGAAAGCAGTGTCAGGAGCAGAGCACATCCTTTGGACCCAGGGTCCCTGCGCGAAGAAGCCGCTAGTCCAGGGGAACATTGATGAGAAGGCCAACAGAGAGAGAAAGACTTCTCATGGAGCTGACACCCTGAATTTGGACTTTTAGCCTACTTTACTGTAAGGAAATAAACTTCTCTTTGTTAAAACCATCCATTCATGGTATTTCTGTTATAGCAGTACTAGATGACTAAGACAATACCCAATACTCAAGGGGAGCAAAACGGGTTTTACAAACTGTTAAGTCACCGTATGTCCTTTCCACCACCTTATAGGCCCTACGAAGTCTTGCACGGGACATGCCTTCAGTATTTTCTCAGGAAAACACACACACACCACCACCAATATTGTTGACTCATTGGGTTTCTGTTTGGGGACTGCCTATTCTGTGTGTGTTAGGGTTTCGAGTTACTGTTCTGCTCTTCTAACTTCTTAGAAGGGTAAACAATTTGAAAACAGTTAAAACCAGTAGCAAGAGAAGTTGGCATCTGACACACTTTTTCATTCAGTTCCTCTTACTGAGACACAGCTGTTTTTGGTGGTAGTGGTGGTTTTTTAAGGACTGGTGTTGGCACGTCCTCGTGAAGATGATAGGTAATGGAAAGAAGTGATACCCTTTCATGTTACATTTTAAAGTTATTATTTCCACCTCAAGATTTGAATGTTATAAACAGCCAGACCTTATAACTAACACCAGTCAGTTTTCTAGGCACTGAATCGATTGTAAACTAAAAAGAGGCCTAACTGAAGGCGTTCTAGGTGAAAGCTGAGTGATATACACAGTATTTCTCTTTCCTTTGTCTCCTCTCCCATCCCCTGACTCCAAAACACACACATGCACACATGCACACATATACACATACATTAAAAGGCAGACAATGGGCAATTTGCTCCAAAGAAACAGGCAGCCCAGGACCAGGATCATTGGGTATCTGATTACTTCACTTATATATGGTGGGTGAGAGTGTCTTTAACCTTTCCTACCCTCAAACAATTGTTGGCACTGTTACTGACAAAGTGCTTGTATTTACTTCTGGCAAGGGAAATGACATTGATGCTGCTATGGATATTAACATCACAAGTGAAAGCGTTTTCTATTTAAAACTTTCAGAAATCACTACTTAGCATCCAGAAAAAAAGTTTCTTCCTCTTCATGATCAGAGCTTAGTCATTAGTTTCTATATTTAAAGGCAACTTAGTATTTAAATTTCTTAGTCTAGAAAAATAAAATATCACCTTGTCAGGTCAAAAATTGTTTGAAAATTAATGTAATGTTTGCCTTTTGCCAATAAAGCATTTGATATAAATTATACGGATAGTGATAGCAATGATTCTGCTGATTTTATTTTATACTTTCTACCTTTTAAAGGTAAAAAGAACTAGCAGTTTCTCTTAGAAATGGCTATTAATAGAAGGATTGGTGAGGCTTTGTCTGCAAGTCTGTTTAAATGTAGGTAGAGAGCAGAGTGTGTTTCTTACGCAGTTTCCAATTTTAAGAGACAAAGACACAGTTTAAAATCTAAATACTGAACAACTGATCTCATTATATATATTTACAAAGAATAAAGATTAAATAAATCTCAGTCAGTATCACAGAAACAAAGAGACAGAGAGAGACAGGCAGAGAGAGAGAGATTTTAAATCAGTTTGGTGCCTCAATCCTATGCCAAAGGGGACTCATTTCAGTGTGTCCATCATGGTTCCCTAGAGGACCCATGAAGCCAGCTCATGGATTAGACTTATTCCTTAAGCAAATTGCAAGGTATTCTTTAGAATGGATCCTGAAATTTGATTCATTTTGGATTGAAGGCTTTGCTTAAAAACCCATCCAAACCCACTGCCGTCAAGTCGATTCTGACTCATAGTGACCGTCTCCAACAGAGTAAAATTGCCCCTTAGGGTTTCTAAGGCTGTAATCTTTAAGGAAACAGACTGCCACATCTTTCTTCCACGGAGCAACTGGTGGATTCAACTGCTGACACTTCAACCAGCAGCAAAGAGCTTAACCACTGCACCACCAGGGCTCCTCAGGCTTTGCTTCATGGCTTCTGATAGCTGGTTCAAATACAGAACGCTTGATGTAGGAGAAACTGAAAGCTTCTTAGGGCTGAGGAAGGTAACAAAAAAAAAAAAAAGGAAGAAAGAAATTTAGTTGGGAGAAGAAAATGGGGCAATCCAGGACAGCCCGGGAAGAGCAAGCTGTAAACAAAGGGAAAGAAAAGAAAGTTCTCCTGTAGGGTTTGGTGCTGGCCCATTGCCTGGACTACACTAAGTTACTCACACATTCTCTCAGAGGTTTGTCATGGTTGGTGAGAGCTGGACACACTGCCGACTGCTCAAGAGCCCCCTGCTGCAGCAACAGCCATCGCCAAACCACGAATTCCAGAAGCTGGTCTGGCTTAGGCACACGCGACCTCAGGAGCTTTCCCAGCCTTCCCCACAGACTGAGAGGCTTGCACATTTCTGGGATACAGACAGCCTACAGGTCTTAAGTCCAAAGCACATACTTAGGTTAGATGAGGATGTGATTAATAATCAGCATATGAATGGATTAAGAATAAACTGTCTTCTAGATTTGCAACCTGAGGTCCTTGGGTGGCACAAATGGTTTACTCTCTACTACTAACATAAAGGTTGGTGGTTTGAACCCACCCAGCAGTGCTGGGAAAGAAAGCCCTGGCAATCTGCTTCTGTAAAGTTCAGTCAAGAAAACCCTATGGAACATTTCTACTCTGATACACGTGGGGTCACCATGAGTCAGAATCCACTCGACTGCAAAAGGTTTGGTGGTGGTGGTTTTTTTTTTCTTTCTAGATTTGCAGTCTGAGATCCAATCCAACAAGGCATTAACCCTATTTGAGAGTTGTGCTCGGCTTCATTCAAGTACTTCTTGGCCCTCTAGTGTGTACAAGGAGCCCTGGTGGCACAGTGGTTAAGTGCTCAGCTGCTAACCAAAAGGTCAGCAGTTCGAATCCACCAGCCGCTCCTTGGAAACCCGTTGGGACAGTTATACTCCGTCCTGTAGAGTTGCTATGAGTCAGAATCGATTCGACGGCAACAGATTAGTGTCTACAAGGCAGAAAATAAGAGTCAGAATAAGCCTGGTGTGTTCAGGGGCAGCAAGCAAGTTTGCCTGAGTGAAATAGAAGTTTCTGTAGGGGAGCTAAGGGAGAAGGCAGCCAGATTGTCAGACTGAAGAACCCCACATTTTTCCAGTAGGCACATATGTGAAGCTATAGCAAGTTTCTAATAGGATAGGTATCTGATGAAATTAGATTTATAAAACACTAATCTGACAGCAGAGTTTCAGGATGGATTTAGGGAGAAGACGAGAAGCAGAAGGAATGCAGAGGTGGTGGATACAGGGATCCAATTTCTCTGAGCTGGAGAATAGAGTGTAGGGTTTTTAGGGTTGTTGTGAGAATCAAAGGTAATAATGCTTGATATGTGGCCAACAGTAAATACATATCAGTTCTCCCTTCCTCTAATTGGGGCAAGTATGGCGGTGGTGGCAGTGAATATGAAATACAGATATAAGAGATGTTGTTGTTGTTAGATGCCATCAAGTTGGTTCCAACTCATAGTGACCCTATGTACGACAGAACGAAACACTGCCTGGTCCTGCACCATGCTCACAATCGTTATGCTTGAGTCCATTGTTGCAGCCACTTGTCAGTCCATCTTGTTGAGGGTCTTCCTCATTTTTGCTGGCCCTCTACCAAGCATGATGTCCTTCTCCAGGGACTGATCGCTCCTAATAACATGTCCAAAGTATGTGAGACAATCTCACCATTCTTGCTTGCAAGGAGCATTCTTGTTGTACTTCTTCCAAGACAGATTTATTTGTTCTTTTGGCAGTCCACGGTATATTCAGTTCAAAGGCGTCAGTTCTTCATTGGTCTTCCTTATTCGTCATCCAGCTTTTGCATGCATATGAGGCAATTGAAAACACCATGGCTTGGGTCAGGCACACCTTAGTCTTCAAGGTGACATCTTTGCTTTTCAACACTTTAGAAGAGGTCTTTTGCAGCAGATTTGCGCGATGCAGTATGTCATTTGATTTCTTGACTGCTGCTTCCATGGGTGTTGATTACGGATCCAAGTAAAATGAAATCCTTGACAACTTCAATAGTTTCTCTGTTTAACATAATGCTACTTTTTGGTCCAGTTGTGAAGACTTCTATTTATGGTGAAATGTAATCATACTGAAGGCTGTAGTCTTTGATCTACACCAGTAAGTGCTTCAAGTCCTCCTCACTTTCAGCAAGCAAGGTTGTGTCATCTGCATATCACAAGCTGTTAATGAGTCTTCCTCCAATCCTGATGCCCCATTCTTCTTCATATAGACCACCTTCTCAGATTACTTACTCAGCATACAGATTAAATAAGTATGGTGAAAGGATACAACCCTGACACACAACTTTCCTGATTTCAAACCATGAAATATCTCCTTGTTCTGTTTGAAAGGCTGCCTCTTTGTCTATTTACAGGTTCCTCATGAGCACAACTAAGTGTTCTGGAATTCCCATTCTTCGAAATGTTAACCATAATTTGTTATGATCCACACAGTCGAATGCCTTAGCATAGTCAATAAAACATAGGTAAACATCTTTCTGGTATTCTCTGCTTTCAGCCAAGATCCATATGATATCCCTCACTCCACATCCTCTTCTGAATCCGGCTTGAATTTCTCGCAGTTCCCTGTCCATGTACTGCTACAACCATTTTTAAATTATCTTCAGCAAAAATTTACTTGCCTGTAATATTAATGATATTGTTTGAAAATTTCCACATTCTGTTGGATCACCTTTAAAGGGTAATAATGCTTGAGACAGGGCCAACAGTAAATACTATTAGTCTACCTTCCTCTAATTGGGGCGAGTATGGTGGTGGTGACAGTGAATATAAATTACTGATGTAAGAGATATTACTTGAGGGAAAATAGACAAATTTGTTAAATGCTTGGAAAGAAGGAATTTAGGAGAGATAAAGAACCAAAGGAAAAGCTGGAATTTCAAATGTAAAGTACCAGTTATTAGATATAGGACGACCATAACAAAGTACCACCAACTGGGTGACTTATAAGAAAAGAAATTTTTTGTCGCACCATTCTGGACACCAGAAGTCCAAAATTAGGTTATCTGCACTACTAATTCCTTCTGAGGGCTCTGAGGGGAATCCAGTCCATGCCTCTGTCCCCCAGCTTTTGGAGATGGCCAGTGATCCTTGGCATTCCTTGGCTTGTAGATCGCGTCACATGGCCTTTGTGTTTACATGGCCATCCTCCCTCTGTCTCTCTGTCTCCTCTCTTTTATAAAGACACCATTCATATTGGATTAGCACCCACCCTACTCTAGTACGGCCCCATGATAACGGATAACATTTTTAAAAATTATTTTTTAATTCTTATAAAAAACCTTTTTTTTTAATTGTACTCTAGATGAAAGTTTACAGAACAAACTAGTTTCTTGTTAAACAATACACATATTGTTTTATGACATTGGTTAACAACCTCGCAACATGTCAGCACTCTCCCTTCTCGACCTTGGGTTCCCCATTACCAGCTTTCCTGTCCCCTCCTGCCTTCCAGTCCTTGCCCCTGGGCTGTTGTGCTCCTTTAGTTTCATTTTGTTTTACAGGCCTGTCTAATCTTTGGCCGAAGTCTCTGTCCGGCCAGTAAGTCTTGTCTTTTTTTGTGAGTTAGAATTTTGTTCTACATTTTTCCCCGGCTCTGTCCGGGACCCTCTATTGTGATCCCTGTCAGAGCAACCAGTGGTAGTAGCTGGGCACCATCTAGTTGTACTGGACTCAGTCTGGTGGAGGCCATGGTAGATGTGGCCTGTTAGTCCTTTGCACAAATCTTTCCCTTGTATCTCTAGTTTTCTTCATTCTCCCTTGCTCCCAAAGGGGTGAGACCGGTGGAATATCTTAGATGGCCACTCACAGGATTTTAAGACCCCAGACGCTATTCACCAAAGTAGAATGTAGATTATTTTTTTTATTAACTATGTTATGCCAGTTGAGCTAGATGTTCCTTGAGACCATGGTCTCCACAGCCCCCAGCCCAGCAATTTGGTCCCTCAGGGAGTTCGGATGTGTCTATGGACCTTCTGTGACCTTTCCTTGTATGAGCTGTGCTGGCTTCCCCAGTATTGTGTACTGTCTTACCCTTCACCAAGTTACCACTTATCTATTGTCTGGTTAGTGTTTTTCCATCCCCACCCCTCCTCTCCCTCATAACCATCAAACATTGTTTCTTTTTATGTGTAAACATTTTCATGAGTTTTTGCAACAGTGGTCTCATACAATGTTTGTCCTTTTGTGATTGACTTATTTCACTCAGCTTAATGCCCTCCAGATTCAACCCTGTTGCGAGATGCTTTGCAGATGCATCATTATTCTTTATTGTTGGCATAATACTCCATTGTGTATATGTACCATAGTTTGTTTATCCATTCATCTGTTGATGGGCACCTAGGTTGTATCCATCTTTTTGCTATTGTGGACAATGCTGCAGTGAACATGGGTGTGCATATGTCTGTTTGTGTAGTAACTCTTATTTCTCCTAGGACATATTCCTAGAAGTGGGATTGCTGGATCGTATGGTATTTCTATTTCTAGCTTTCTAAGGAAGTGCCATATCATTTTCCAAAATGGTTGTATCATTTTGCATTCCCACCAGCAGTGCTTAAGTGTTCCAATCTCCCCGCAGCCTCTCCAACATTTGTTATTTTGTGTTTTTTTTTTATTCATGCCAGTAATGCCAGAGTGAGATGGTATCATATTGTAGTTTTGATTTGCATTTCTCTAATGGATAGTGATTGCGAGCATTTCCTCATATGTCTGTTAGCCGCTTGAATGTCTTCTTTGGTGAAGTGTCTGTTCATTTCCTTTGCCCATTTTTTAATTGGATTATTTGTCTTTTTATTGAAGAAGTGTTAGATTTTCTTATAGATTTTAGAGATTAGAACTTTGTCTGATTTGTCATAGCCAAAAATTTTTCCCAGTCTGTAGGTTCTCTTTTTACTCTTTTGGTGAAATCTTTTGATAAGCATTAAGTGTTTAGTTTTTAGAAGATGCTAGTTATTTAGCTTATCTTCTGGAGTTTATGTGTTGTTGGTTATGGTTTGTATCCTGTTAACGCCTCTAGCATTGATCTTATTTTTAATTCTATGAACTTTACAGTTTTTGGCTTTATATTTAGGTCTTTGATCCATTTTGAATTAGCTTTTGTATATGGTGTGAGGTATGGGTTCTGTCATTTTTTTGCAAGTGGACATCCAGGTTTGCCAACACCATTTGTGAAAAAGACTGTCTTTTCCCCATTTGATGGACTTTGGGCTCTTGTTGAAGATCAACTGACCATAGGTGGATGGATTTACATCTGGGTTCTCAATTTTGTTCCATTGGTCAATGAATCTGTCGTCATACCAGTACCAAGCTGTGTTGACTACTGTGGCTTATAGTAGGTTCTGAGGTCAGGTAGTGCGAGTCCTCCTACTTTCTTCTTCTTCTTCAATAGTGCTTTACTTATTCGGAGTCTCTTCCCTTTCCATATAAAGTTAATGATTAGTTTTTCCATCACTTTAAAGAACGTTGTTAGTATTTGAATGAGGATTGCATTGTATTTGTAAATTGCTTTGGGTAGAATTGACATTTTCACAGTGTTGACTCTACCTATCTATGAGCATGGTACGTTTTTCCATTTATGTAGATCTCTTTTGGTTTCTTGCAGTAGTGTCTTGTAGTTTTCATTGTATAGGTCTTTTATGTCTCTGATTAGATTTATTCCAAAGTATTTTATCTTCTTGGGGGCTATTGTAAATGGTACTGATTTGATGATTTCCTTTCTGAGGTTCTCTTTGTTGGTGTAAAGGAATCCAACTGATTTTTGTATGTTTATCTTGTATCCTGCTACTCTGCTGAATCTTTCTATTAGTTACAGTAGTTTTCTCATGGAGTCTTTAGGGTTTTCTATGTATAGTATCATATCATCCACAAACAGGGACAGTTTAACTTCTTCATTACCAGTTTGGATGTGCTTTTTTCTTTTTCCTGCCTTATTGCTCTAGCTAGGAATTCCGGCACAATGTTAAATAGGAGTGGTGATAAAGGGCATCTTAGTCTTGTTCCTATTCTCAAGGGGAATGTTTTCAGCCTCTCTCCATTAAGAATGATGTTGGCCGTTGGTTTTGCTTAGCTGCCCTTTATTATGTTGAGAAATTTCCCTTCTATCCCTATTTTACTGAGAGTTTTTATCAGAATGGGTGTTGGAATTTGTCAAATACGTTTTCTGTGTCAATTGGGATGATCATGTGATTCTTTTCTTTCCTTTTACTTAAGTGGTGGGTTGTGTTGATAGATTTTCTAATGTTGAACCATCCTTGCATAGCTGGTATGAATCTATTTGGTCGTGCTGTATTATTTTTTTGATATGATGCTGAATTCTATTGGCTAGAATTTTGTTGAGAATTTTTGCATCTATATTCATGAGAGGTCTCTAATTTTCTTTTATTGTGGTGTCTTTGCCTCGTTTTTTATCAGGGTTATGCTGGCTTTATAGAATGAAGTTGGAAGTATCACTTCCTTTTCTATGTTCTGAAATAGTCTGAGTAGTAGTGGTGTAAATGCTTCTCTTAATGTTTGGTAGAATTCTCCAGTGAAGCCATCTGGGCCAGGGCTTTTTTTTTGTTGGAAATTTTTGTATTACCTTTTCAATCTCTTCTCTTGTTTTGGGTCTGTTCGGATTTTCAACATTATTTTGTGTTAGTTTGGGTAGGTAGTGTATTTGTCCATTTCCTCTAGATTTTCAAACTTGTTGGAGTGTAGTTTTTCATAATACTCTGTTATGATCCTTTTTATTTCAGTTGGGTCTATGGTAATGTCCCCCATTTCATTTCTCATTTGGGTTATTTGTGTCCTCTCCTGTTTTTCTTTTGTCAGTTTGGCCAACTATTTGTCAATTTTGTTGATCCTTTCAAAGAACCATTTTTGGTTTTGTTGATTCTTTCTATTGTTTTTCTGTTCTCTATTTCATTTATTTCTCCTCTGGTTTTTATTATTTCCTTTCTTCTGGTGGCTGTGGGATTTTTTTTTTTTTTTTTACTGTTCTCTTTCTATTTTTTCCAGTTGTGTAGCTAAAGTTTTGATTTTATTCCCGTCTTCTTTTTTGATGTGTGCACTTTTGCTATAATTTGTCCTTGGAGGACTGCCTTTGCTGTGTCCCAAAGGTTTTGGTATGATGTGTTTTCATTCTCATTTGATTCTAGGAATTTTTGATTCCATCTCTGATTTCTTCTATTATCCAGTGGTTTGTAAGCAGGGTGTTATTCAGTTCTATGTAATTGATTTTTTTCCCTTGCTCTTCCTGTTGTTAATTCCTACGTTGATGGCTCTGTAGTCAAAGAAGATACTTTGTATTATCTCAGTGTTTTGGATTTTGTTGAGGGTTGCTCTGTGGCCTAAGATGTGGTCTATTCTGGAGAATGTTCCACATTCATTGGGAAAGAATGTGTACTTTGCAGATGTTGGGTGGAGTGTTCTATATATGTCTATGAGGTCAAGTTGGCTGATTGTGCCCTTTAGGTCTTCTGTGTCTTTGCTGAGTTTCTTTCTAGATGTTCTGTCCTTTACCAAGAGGGGTGTGTTGAAGTCTCCTACTATTATTGTGGAACTGTCAATTTCTCTTTTCAGTACAGTTAGAGTTTTTTTATGTATTTTGGAGCCTAGTCATTGAGTATATAGATGTTTATTATGGCTATGTCTTCATGATGGATGGTCACTTCAATCATTATATAGTGCCCTTCTTTATCTTTTACAGTGGATTTTCTTTTACAGTCTATTTTTTCTGAGATTAGTGTTGCCACTCCTGCTCTTTTTTGGTAGCTGTTTGCTTGATATATATTTTTGCATCTTTTGATTTTTAATAAATTTACATCTTAGTTTCTAAGGTGTGTCTCTTTTAGACAGCATATTCATGGATCCTGCTTTTTTATCCATTCTGGCACTCTCTGTCACTTTATGGGTGCTTTTAGGCCATTTACGTTCAGTGTAATTATTGATAGGTGTGAGTTTATTACTGTCATTTTGTAATTTTTTTGTTGCTAATGTTTTCTTTTCTTTTTTCCCATACAAAAATTTATAGATACATTGTTATGTGACTCTACTTGCTCTCCCCTACTGTGACAGCACACTTCTCTTTTCCACCCCTGATTCCCCATGTCCATTCAACCAGCTCCTAACCCTCTCTGTCTTCCCATCTCACCTCCGGACAGAAGCTGCCCATTTAGCCTCTTGTATCTACTTGAGCTAAGAGGCACACTCCTCACGAGTATCACTTTATGTCCAACAGTCCAGTCCAATCTGTGTCTGAAGAGTTGGCCTAGGGAATTGTTTTAGTTCTGGGCTGATAGAGAATCCAGGGGCCATGCTTTCTGGGACTCCTCCAGTCTCAGTCAGAACATTAAGTCTGGTCTTCTTACTAGAATTTGAGTTCTTCACCCCACCTTTCTCCTGCTCCATTTGGACTCCCTGTTGTGTTCCCTGTCAGGGCAGTCATTGGTGGTAGCGTGGCACCATCTAGTTTTTCTGGTCTCAGGCTGATGAAGTCTCTAGTTTATGTGGCCCTTTCTGTCTCTTGGGCTAATACTTTCCTTGTGTCTTTAGTGTTCTTCATTCTCCTTTACTTCAGGTGGTTGTGACCAATTGATGCATCTTAGATGGCCGCTTGCAAGCTTTTAAGACCCCAGACGCCACTCACCAAAAGTAGGATACATAACATTTTCTTAATAAGCTTTGTTATGCCAACTGACCTCGATGTCACATGAAAGCATGGTCCCGAGACCCGTACCCCTGCTACTCTGTCAACATGTTTGATTGTATTCAAGGAACTTCTTAGCTTTGATTTAGTCCAGTTGTGCTGACTTCCCCTGTAGTGGTGAGTGTTGTCCTTCCCTTCACATAAGATAATTCTTATCTACTATCTAGTTAGTAAATAACCATCACCCTCCCTCCCCACCCTCATAACCATCAAAGAATGTTTTCTTCTGTGTTTAAACCTTTTCTTGAGTTCTTATAATAGTGGTCTTATACAATTATTTGTCCTTCTGTGACTGATTAAATTCACTCAGCATAATGACCTCCAGCTTCCTCCATGTTATATGATGTTTCACGGCTTCATCGTTGTTCTTTATCGTTGCGTAGTATTCCATTGTATGGATATACCATAGTTTGTTTATCCATTCGTCTGCTGATGAACTCCTAGGTTGTTTCCACCTTTTTGCTATTGTGAACAGTGCTGCATTGAACATGGGTGTGCATATATCTATTCATATGACGGCTCTTATTTCTCTAGGATATATTCTAAGGAGCAGGATAGCTGGATCATATGGTGCTTCTATTTCTAGCTTTTGAAGGAAGCACAAATGGATTTCCAAAGTGGTTGTACCATTTTACATTCCCACCAACAGTGTGTAAGTGTTCTATTCTCCCCACAACCTCTCCAGCATTTATTATTTTGTGTTTTTTGGATTAATATAGCCTTGTTGGGGTAAGATGATATCTCATTGTAGTTTTGATCTGCATTTCTCTAATGAGTAATGATCGTGAGCATTTCTTCATGTGTCTGATAGCCACCTGAATATCTTCTTTGGCAAAATGCCTGTTCATATCCTTTCCCCATTTTTGTTTGTTTGTTTGTTTTTTCTTTGTGTAGATTTTTATTTCTAATGTGGTTTTATTGTTATTGTTGTTGCCTGGTGGTGGTGGTGTTAAAGGAGCTTCCAATCATATTTTTTTTAAACCCAAGCAATATAGAACAAGTGTGAATAAAAAAAAAGCAGACATTTTCTTTTTGTTTGTTTTGCTTTTGTTTTTGTTTGTCTCCCACCCCACCCCTCACATCCCTCATAACCAACAAAGATTGTTTCTTTTTGTGTGTAAACTTTTACATGAGTTTTTACAGTAGAGGTCTCATACAATATTTGTCCTTTTGAGATTGACTTATTTCACTCAGGATAATGTCCTCCAGTTTCATCCATGTTAAGGGATACTTCACAGATTCATCATTGTTCTTTATTGTTGCATAATACGCCATTGTGTGTATGTACCATAGTTTCTTTATCCATTCGTCTGTTGATGACCTTTGTCCATTTTTTAATTGGGTTATTTGTCTTTTTGTTATTGAGGTTTTGCAGTATCTTGTAGATTTTAGAGATTAGACACTGATCAGATTTGTCATAGCCAAAAATTTTTCCCCCGTCTGTAGGTTGTCTTTTGACTCTTTTGGTGAAATCTTTTGATGAGCATAAGTGTTTGATTTTTAGGAGCTCCCATTTATCTAGTCTCTCTTCTGGTGCTTGTGCATTGTTACTTATGGTTCATAATGTGTTTATGCCATGTATTAGTGCTCCTAGCATTGTCCCTATTTTTTCTTCCATGATCTTTATCTTTTTCGACTTTATATTTAATTCTTTGATCCATTTTGAGTTAGTTTTTGTGCATAGTGTGAGGTATGGGTCTTATTTCAGTTTTTTGCAGATGGATATCCAGTTATGCCAGCACCATTTGTTAAAGAGACTGTCTTTTCCCCAATTAATGGACTTTGGGCCTTTGTCAAATATCAGCTGTTCATAGGTGGATGAATTTATGTCTGAATTCTCAATTCTGTTCCATTGGTTTATGTATCTATTGTTGTACCAGTGCCAGGTTGTTGTAACTACTGTAGCGGTATAATAGTTTCTAAAATCAGGTAGTGTGAGGCCTCCCACCTTGTTCTTCTTCTTGCGTAATGCTTTACTTATCTAGGGTTTCTTCCCTTTCCATATGAAATTAGTGATTTTTTCCTCCATCTTGTTAAAAAATGCTTGTGGAATTTGGATCAGGATTGTATTGTATCTGTAGATCGCTGTCATGGATTGAATTGTGTCCCCAAAAGATTATCTGTCGACTTGGCTGGGTCATGATTTGCAGTACTGTATAATTGTATAATCTGATGTGATTTCCTTATGTGTGGTAAACTCTATCACTATAATGAGGTTATACTGGTGAGGTTTACGAGATTAGATAGTGTCTTACTCCAGTCTCTTTTGAGATATAAAAGAGAGAAGTGAGCAGAGACACATGGAACCTCACACCACAAAGAAAGCAGTGCTGGGAGCAGATTGCGGTGAGGTTCCTGCACTGAGATGTTCCCAGACCAAGGGAAGACTGATGTATCACAAAGACTTTCCTCCAGAGCCGATAGAGAGAGAAAGCCTTCTCTTGGAGCTGATGCCCTGAATTTGGACTTGTAGCCTACTGGACTATGAGAGAATAAATTTCTCTTGTTAAAAGCCATCCACTCATCGTACATCTGTTGAAGCAGCACTAGATGACTAACACAATCACTTTGGGTAGAATTGATATTTTCACAATGTTGAGTCTACCTATCCACGAGGAACGTATGTTTTTCCACTTATGCAGTTCTCTTTTGGTTTCTTGCAGCAGTTTCTTGTAGTTTCCATTGTATAAGTCTTTTACGTCTCTGATTAGATTTATTCCGAAGTACTTATCTTCTTAGGGACTATTGTAAATGCTATTGATTTGGTGATTTCCTCTTCGAGGTTCTCTTTGTTTGTGTAAAGGAATCCAACTGATTTTTGTATGTTTATCTTGTAGCCTGGAAGTTTGCTGAAATCTTCTATTAGTTCCAGTAGTTTTCTTGTGGATTCTTTGGGGTTTTCTGTGTATAAGAGCATATCATCTGCAAATAGAGATACTTTGACTTCTTCTGTATCAATTTGGCTGCCCTTTCCTTCTTTTCCTAGCCTAATTGCTCTGGCTAGGAACTCCAGCACAATGTTGAAAAAGAGTGGTGATAAACGGCATCCTTGTCTGGTTCCCTTTCTGAAGGAGAATGCTTTCAAAATCTCTCCATTTAGGATGATGTTGGCTGTTGGCTTTGTATAAATACCCTTAATTATATCGAGGAATTTCCCTTCTATTCTTATTTTGTTGAGAGTTTTTATCATGAATGGGTGTTGGTCTTTGTCAAATGCCTTTTCTGCATCGATTGATAAGATCATGTGGTTCTTGTCTTTTGTTTTATTTATGTGATGGATTACATTGATTGTTTTTCTAACGTTGAACCACCCCTGCATACCTGGTATAAATCCCACTCGATCATGGTGAATTATTTTTTTGATACGTTGCTGAATTCTATTGTCTAGGATTTTGTTGAGGATTTTTGCATGTATGTTCATGAGAGATATTGGTCTGTAATTTTCTTTCTTTCTTTCTTTTTTTTTTTTTTTTTTTGATGTCTTTACCTGGTTTTGGTATCAGGGCTATGCTGGCTTCATAGAATGAGTTTGTGAGTATTCTATCCTTTTCTATACTCTGAAATACCTTTAGTAGTAGTGGTGTTAACTCTTCCCTGAAAGTTCGGTAGAATTCTCCAATGAAGCCATCTGGGACAGGGCTTTTTTTTTGTTGTTGTTGTTGTTGGGAGTTTTTAGATTACCTTTTCAATCTCTTCTTTTGTTATGGGTTTATTTAGTTGTTCTACTTCTGTTTGTGTTAGTTTAGGTAGGTAGTGACTTTCTAGAAATTTGTCCATTTCCTCTAGGTTTTCCCATTTGTTAGAGTACAATTTTTCATGGTATTCTGTTATGATTCTTTTAATTTCAGTTGGGTCTGTTGTGATATCACCCATCTCATTTCTTATACAGGTTGTTGCAGCAGCGGCGAATGTCAGGGTGGCAAAGACAGTAGCCAAACACAACTCTTACAGAAAAGTGGGGCCAGGAGGGTCACTCTGAGGAGTCGACCCCTGGCTTCAGTCCCAGGAGTTTATTTATAGTCAATACAGCAAGCAGTGAAGCAAATAGCAGAACAATGGGCTTTGGGTGCAGGCAAGGGAAAAGGAATTCAGGTAAACAAGCCAATCAGTAAAGGGACAATAGGATTGGGAAAACAAGTCATGACAAGTCTCAACATGTTGGGGACAAGTCTCAACATGCTGTGCAGCATAGAGGCCTGTGGGGGCTGCAGTTGTCAATAGTGCAGCCATGTTTAAATGGCATATATCCTCACATTTCCCCCCTTTTGTTTAGTTAATGAAATAAGAATCAAGAGGGTTTCCACTGGTCCAACAAGTGTCTGGTAGGATAAAGTAAAATTTTCTCTACAAGATAAAGTCTAAGATTATCTCAGCTACTGTCTCCACACCTCAGGGCCTGGCGTCTTAGTGAGTCCTTGTAAGCCCAGCTACGGCTGGGACACACTCCATATGTTTACGGAGGAGAAGAAGCATAGCTATGAGTAACACCTGGACTTAGTCACCTAGATGGAGGCTATGGTAAGCTCTTCAAACTCACGGTGCTGGTTTCCACCAGATACCATCTGGTTCTTCACCAGGTTACTAAGTAAGAGCGATGCTCTTATCAATTGCATAGCCGGAGTGAGCAGACTCAATGTGCCTTTTAGGTGTGTAAGACAATAGAGGATGATCTTATGAGGATAATATAATCCTCTGCACTAGTAATATCCTGATTGTTGGACCCACAGGTTTCCTCTGACTCTCATTTTGTCAGGTAAACACTAACTTTTAACATTCCCTGAAATTATTATTCTTAAAGGCTTAAAGATTTATAAAGGCTCAAAGATTCATTAACAATCAAACAAACACTGATTTACACAAATTTACCATCAATTGGAAAGGAATCATCTAACTTAGAAATCTATCTATACAGAAGCATCTAACTAGGAGAAGCAGAAAATATAGAGGAATTTACACATAACACATTTTCACTGGGAACTTACTGATTAACCAAATACAGGTAATTACTGATTACCAAAATAATAACATAGGAAGGGCCTTCTTAAGAGGAGGTCTTTATTTTTCCCGTCTCCTGTTTAGGTAACTGGTAGCGAATGGTCCAGGCATGGAAGGCCGACTTCTGTTGGTGATGGGAGATCTTCAGGGAGTAGAGACATCGGATGATATAAGGAGGCACAAGGCTGTTAAACATCCTATAGCAAAAAGGATCCAGACACGGAGATTGAGTCCAGAGAACCAATGTGTGGGACTGAGCCAGTAGGCAAAATCATTAAGTGTATTAAGTGTAGCCTTATTAGACTCTGATTGTAATCTCAAGAGCTGTTCTTGTAATTAAAATTGTAATTTTTGAATATCACCTTTCAATGGAGAAGCGAAACTAGCCAGAAGATTATTTTTAACTTCCTTCCAGGACTCATTATATGGAAGGGCTGTAACACAGAAGCGAGTGTATTCAGCATCTACAGGTTAATTGAGAATGTTCCCATAGGGCTTCTTGTCGTTCTCCAAGCCAAGGACTGAGGCTTCTAAAGCACCCAGACACTTGAGGATCTCTTGATCAATATGTGCCATAGTTTGCATTTCAGAAGTAACATTCTGCATGTAAGTGTTAAACTGCTGGGCAGTCTGAATAGATTGGGAGAGAACTACGGCAGTGGTAGCTGCCATAGTGGCAATAGCAGTGGCTGTGATAATAGAGGCTATGAGAATTCTAAGAAACCTTTTAGTTCGTATTTTCTGTAATGCATTAACAACCTGAGCAAGGGGGGAACTATTGTGCCAAGGGGGTGTAAGGTTAACGGGCAGCCAAAGGTGGCTTTTTTGGTTGAAGAACAAATATAGAATTGATGTTAAGAGTGGAGACATTTTGCCTGGACAGACATGGAGTAATCCAAGTTGAGCCACTGGATAATGTTAATTGAAAAGAATTTATTTTAATGACATCCGGAGGACTAGAAGTTATAGCAAAAATGTATGGTCGAGACGTGCATATAAGCACAGAATCGTCATGGTCATGGAGGGTCCATTGTAATTTGGGGAGTGGGTTCTTGGCATCCTTTATCCCCCTCAGAAAGGTTCCTGAATGGAGAGTTCTTTCATAAAAAGGGAGACCTAATCACCAAGAAAGGATTTTTAATGGGGAAAAATGAGTAGTTGAATAATGTAAGCGAAGAATGGGTCCAGCTAGGCCGGGGTTCCAGGACTTAGAATGTCCTAGGTAATGGTATGGGTTGCCCACTGCCAAGTAGAGTGATTTGGTAATAAAATTAAACCTTGAGGGCCCCAATTTTCTAGTGAAATGTTGAAAGGGAGAGAGTATGAAGAAAAGTTAGTAGTTTGACAAGTAACCCAAGTATTATTGATAGGGTCTGTAAGAGATAGCTGTGGGTGTTGATACAGGGATGGAAGGGGGTGAGTGAGTAATATAGGCACTGAACGTGCCCTTAATGCCTATGACTTTAACAAAAAATTGCTTAGAATAGGCTGGTTGCTTATAGGTGCCATTGTAGTAAATGTAATTCATATACCATTGTTCTAGTATAGGCACACACGCAGAAGCAGTGCGTGGCTGGGTAGTGAAACACAAAGGAAGGGCGTCAGCATAGAGTGTCCAATTTGTAGACAGCACAAACCATCCCTCTTCAGGGGAGTTAGTAAGTGGTTTGGAATAGGCCAAATATTGTCCCCCCGTAATGACCGTATCATTAGAGGAAAGTGGGGGCTCTGGTTCTTCCCAAGTAACCGGGTGGAAGACAGGGGGGCTAAGAACATGAGCCCAATAGGTGGTTGGGGCAGAGGTTGCTGGTATCTGAGAAAGGAGGAGGAGGAGAACACATACCAAAGTTAGGAATAGATTTTTAGGTGTAGGTGGGGCATCTGTAGTTGAGAGGATATGTTTGGCTTTTGAGGAGAGGGCTTTCAGACCTCCCCATGTTACCAGTATTGCAGAGCTCTGTTGTTCATTCTCCTTCCCCGGGGGAGGGGGTGATGATGTCAGTTGTGGCTCTGGAGTCGGATCGGATGGCAGCTCTGGCAGCCACAGCAGGGGCGGTGGCGGCGGTTCCCAGAAGAAGGATGGTGGCTGTCACTGGGTCATGATATGGTTTTACTAATCGGGCGGGAATCCAAAGTGGACTTGTGGGAGACAAAACAGCTGCATACCCTCGCCCCCAGGTTAATAATTCTGCAGGTCCTTGCCAGACAGAGGGATTTTGAGGATCTTTATAGAGGACCTGTGGGTGAGGTCGGGTGTCAGAGGGGATAAAACATCATTCAGCAGCAGTATGACCATCTTTAGCGACCGATAAAAAGTTAAAAGTAAAGAGAGCTTTGGCAAGTCTTTCATTCTGGTCACATACTCTAGACCTGTCATCTCTCCCCTGTTGTTTATTTAAGAGCTGTTTGAGAGTATGATGGGCATGTTCAATTATGGCTTGCCCTTGAGGGTTATAAGGAATGCCAGTGGAATGAAGAATATTCCAAGTGGCACAAAATTGTTGAAATTTAGCCAAAGTATATGCAGGCCCATTATCAGTTTTAGGAGCTTGGGGACATCCCATAGTCGCAATGGCTTGGGTGAAATGACGACAGGCATGAGTAGAACGTTCCCCAGAAAGGGCTGTGGCATAAAGAAACCCAGAACATGTATCTATGGATACATGGAGATATTTAAGTTTCCCAAAGAGAGGATAGTGTGTTACATCTATTTGCCACAATTGATTGGCTATTAGACCACGTGGGTTGATGCCACCAGAAAAGGAAGTGGGAGAAAAGCATTGGCAGTCAGCACAGGTGTGAACAATATGATGTGCTTCAGTAAGGGAGATAGAAAATTGTTTTTGAAGTCCGCGCGCATTTTGATGAAAGAAATTATGAGAAGTTCGTGCATCAGAAAAGGCAGAGCCTGCAAGTAAATCGGTGTGAGAATTGCCATCAGAAAGAGGACCCGGCAAAGGTGTATGGGAGCGCACATGTACCACAAAAAAGGGAGAGTTACGGCTATTGAGCAAGTTTTGAAGCCTTTTTAATAAAGTAAATAACTCATAATCGGGACTAAGTCGAAGAGTTATATCACTAATATGTTGAATAGTGTGAACAACGTAAGCAGAATCAGCAATTAAACTGAACAGCATTGATTTAAAAATTTCAAAGGCAGCAGCAGCTGCTGACAGCTCAGCACACTGTGTAGTGGAAGCCTTTTGTGTAATGAAATGTTGCCAGGCACCGTCTGTTTGCCAAGTGACCGCTCCTTTTCCAGTCTTTCCTAATCCGTCTATAAAGGCAGTAGGAGCATTAGCAAGAGGTGAAGGAGAGAGCCTCGTAGAAAATTGTAAAGGAAGAAGCTGTAGGGTAGAGAGTATCTTTGAAGTGGGATAAAAATGAATTACTTGCCCAGTAAAATCAGCCAAAGTGATCTGGAGCTCTTCAGAATTGAGAAGAGCATGATCAAAAGCTGTTTTTGTTACCCCAAAATATATAAAATGAGGGTCAGAACCCAAAAGCTGTTGAGTGCGGGTGCGTCCTTGCATTTAATAAGTTAATGCGCTGAGAGAAACGTGTAAACAACTTCTGCGGAGGGCGATAAGGAAGAAAAAGCCACTCAAATGCTCCAAAGTTAGAGTAAATTGATAGAGCACGCCTGTAAGACTATGCGGAGTATTTACTAGGAGAAGGTAAACAGGATGATTTATCTGTAAATGAGTCAAAAATTTTTCTTTAATGGCTTGGTTAACAAGTACTAATTCATGGAGTGCTTGGGGAGAGAATGTTCTCATAGAGGTTAGAGCAGGGTCACCCTTAAGGGTCTCAAATAAGTGGGCTAGTTGAGAGGTTGTTATGCCGAGTGAAGGTCGCAGCCAATTAATATGACCAAGGATCTTTTGGAGGTCATTTACAGTTAAAGCCTTGGGAATTATAATTTCCGGTGTTTTAGGGCGAACGATACAGGTGTCAAGATAGTATCCCAGATACTGCCACGGGGTGAAAGACTGAACCTTTTCAGGGGATACCTGTAAGCCAAAACCTTGTAACGCATACTGAACAGAGACAAGAAGCGAATCAAGTTGTTCTGGTTTGGGATGGGCTAGGAGAATGTCGTCCATATAATGATATATAAGACATGAGGGAAAGGTCCTTCGGACTGGCTTAAGAGCCTTATCAACATAATATTGACAGATAGTTGGACTATTGACCATACCCTGTGGGAGAACGGTCCACGCATAACGCTGCGTAGGATGACAATTATTCATAGAAGGAACTGAGATGGCAGATTTAGCACAATCATCGGGATGGAGTGGGATGGTAAAAAAGCAATCTTTAAGATCAATAATAATAATATTGTATGTTTGAGGACTACAGGCTGGATTGGGAATTCCTGGTTGGAGAGGTCCCATAGGGACAAGACATTGATTAACAGCCCATAAGTCATGAAGGAGCCTCCATTTTTTGGATTTTTTGGGGACACAGAAAATAGGTGTATTCCAAGGGCTGCAGGAAGGCCGGATGTGTCTGGCCTCTAACTGTTCCTGGACAAGTTTTTTTAAGGTGTTTTAATTTTCCTTCTTTAATGGGCCACTGCTCAACCCAAACAGGAGGGCCAGGTATCCAGGTTAATTTTAGCAGAGGGTCTGTTTGAGCAGTGGCCCCTATTAAAAATCCTGAGGGGTGCCAATTTGAACATTCCACTGGGAGAGTAAATCTCATCCTCATAGCATAGTAGGTAAAGGAAGGATAAAGTGACAGGTAGAAGCGGGATGTCCATCAGGGCTATAGCAAACAATGGGAAGTGTACTTTGAAAAGGACTCTGTGCTCCTCCAACTCCTGTGAGGGTTTCAGCAGTTTGCTTCTTGGGCCAAGAAGAGGGCCAGGAATCAGAGGAGAAGATAGTTACATCTGCCCCAGAATCCACGAGCCCTTTAAACATGCGATCATTGACTTGAACAGTAAGATATGGTCGGGAAGATTGTAACTTAGTAACCCAAAAAGCGTCAGTACTGCCGAAACCCCCAGCCCGTCTTGGGGTAGTGCGAATGGAGGGGACTACAAAGGGAAGTAAAATTAGCTGTGCTATCTTATCAGAGGGAGTAATGTTCCAATAAGAGAGACTGGAAACCATGATTTTAATTTGACCTTCATAATTGGAATCTATTACACCAGGATGAACAGTTAGAACTTGAGATGTAATACTAGAGTGACCCATTAGGAGTCCTAAATATCCTCGAGGCAGGGGTCCCCAAACCTGTGTTGCTGTAAGAAAAACTTTTCCTGCCTCATCTATTATGACACCTTCTGTCAAGGGTAAATCTAATCCTGCACTCCCTTCAGTAGCTGCTTTTAAATCATTGACTCACAAACGTTGCTGTTTGGAGTCTATGCTGTGGTCTCCACACTCCACACTCGGGGGCTCCCTGGATTTTTTGGGCATGAGAGCTCTCGCCCCTCTTCCCATTTCCCGACATAGGGTTGCCTTGATTGTTAAATTGAGGTCTGCACTGCTTAGCCCAATGACCACCTTTACCACAGCAGGGACACTTTCAGGTTGGAAATTTAGTGTTGGCATTTTTGTTTTTTAAACTGTGTCAGTCCTTCTTAAAATGTCCAGGTTTACCACACCCAAAACAGATGGCAGTGGATGGACGGAGAGCTGCCGCTAATACTTGTGCCTTATGAGTTTCTGTGCCAACATTGTGACATGCTCTAATCATTTCAGCTAAATTAAGATTCCGTGCCTTTAAGGGGGCTAAAACAGCTCGACAGTCAGCATTAGCATTTTCGTAAGCAAGCTGGAGACAAAGAACTCCAGCCACTTGTTGATTATCTACCTGTTGGGAAATGGCCGTTTGGAGGCGGTTGATGAAATCAATGTAAGGCTCCTTTGCCACTTGGCAAATAGTGGTGAATGAGCTGGGGGGTGTTCTGGAGTCAGGGATTTTACTCCAGGCTTTGGTGGCAGCATCGGAGCCTTGACTGAATGCTTGCCCATTCATCTGACTCTGGGCCTGGGGAGTGGAATGATTCCCAACACCCAGGAGCATGTCAAGACTAACAGGGATATTATGGTTAAGATTGTCCATGGCATAAAGGTTGCAATGTTCCTTGTATTCTTGACTCCATACGCTAAATTGAGCAGGGGTTAAGACTGTTCGCATTAAAACGTTCCAATCCCAGGGGGTCATCTCATAGTTTTGTCCTATAGCTTCTACAATTCCTTTTGTAAAGGAACACTGTAAACCATTCTCTATCATGCTTTTATGGAGTTCTTTACAAAGTTGAAAGTCAAGGCCATCGTGACCGGATGGTCCTGATCCCCGAATGACAGGATAAGCAGAAAACCCCTCTTTCTCACGGCCCTCCCGCAAACATCTTTCCATAAGAGACTCATGTTGAGAGAAATCAGCCTTGGGAGGCATGGAAAGAGGAGGGTCATAAACATTTTCTTTACTAGGGGAGGGAGCAGAAGGAGCTGCCTTGTAGGGGCTGTAAAGCAAGGTGGCAGTGATGCCAAGCAATAAGAACTGAAGCTGGGATGTTCATGTCACGAATGATGTTACCGATACATTCCCATGCTTCTACATCAAGGTTTCCCCGCAAGGGGTACCAAGGACAGGCAGACTCAATTAAAAGCAGAAGTTTGGTAAGGGCTTCTTCTGACACCTTAAGCTTAGAGGCCTTTAACAATCCCAACAACTGGGTTTTGTGTTGATATTGTTCAGGAGAAAGAGAATTCCCCATAGTGAGGAGGAATAGGAAAATGAAGGAAAGAGTGTTAGGAAAGCTCCTGGCCCGAAGCCTGAAATCCCTTGAGGGAGCGTACGAGAAAACCCCGCCGCTCCCGGGGCTATAGCAGCCCAAGATGAGAGTGTCCGGGAAAATTCCGGCCACGGAAAAACCCCGCCGCTCCCGGGGCTGTAAGAGCAGCCCAAAATGGACGCGTCCTGTACTTACTACCTTCAGGGATTGAGTGCAAGGTTGTCTACAGCACCCTCACACGGGGAACCATTTGTCGCAGCCCCTCACACGGGGCATCATCTGTCACAGCGGTGGCGAATGTCGGGGCGGCGAAGACAGTAGCCAAACACAACTCTTACAGAGAAGTGGGGCCAGGAGGATCACTCTGAGGAGTCGACCCCTGGCTTCAGTCCCAGGAGTTTATTTATAGTCAATACAGCAAGCAATGAAGCAAATAGCAGAACAATGGGCTTTGGGTGCAGGCAAGGGAGAAGGAATTCAGGTAAACAAGCCAATCAGTAAAGGGACAATAGGTTTAGGAAAACAAGTCGTGATAAGTCTCAACATGCTGCGGACAAGTCTCAACATGCTGTGCAGCATAGAGGCCTGTGGGGGCTGCAGGTGTCAATAGTACAGCCATATTTAAATGGCATATATCCCCACAGGTTATCTGCTTCCTCTCCTGTTTTTCTTTTGTCAATCTGGCCAATGGTTTATCAATTTTGTTGATCTTTTCAAAGAACCAGCTTTTGGTCTTGTTAACTCTTTCAACTTTTTTTCTATTCTCTATTTCATTTAACTCTGCTGTAAGTCTTACTATTTCCTTTCTTCTGGCACCTGAGAACTTCTTTTGCTGCTCTCTTTCTTCCTGCTCCAGTGGTAGGGTTAATGTTTTGATTATGGCCTTTTCTTCTTTTTGGATGTGTGCATTTGTTGCTATAAACTGACGTCTGAGCACTACTATTGCTGTGTTCCAAAGGCTCTGGTAAGATTTTTTTTCATTCTCGTTTGATTCCATGAATTTCTTTATTCCATCCTTAATTTCTTCTATAACCCTGTAGTTTTTGAGCAAGGACTTGTTCAGTTTCCATGTGTTTGCTTTTTCTTCCTTGTTTTTTTGTGTTGTTGATGTCTATTTTTATGGCTTTATGGTCAGAAAAGATGCCTTGTAATATTTCAGTGTTTTGGATTTTGTTAAGACTTGCTTTATGACCTAATACATGGTCTATTCTGGAGAATGTTCCATGTGCTTTGGGAAAGAAAGTACACTTGGCTGCTGTTGGGTGGAGTGTTGGGTATATATATGTCTATGAGATCAAGTTGTTTGATTGTAGCATTTAGATCTTCCCTGTCCTTGTTGAGCTTCTTTCTGTATGTTTTGTCCTTCACCGAAAGTTGTGTGTTGAAGTCTCCTACTACTATTGTGGAGCTATCTGTCTCTCTTTTCAGTGCTGTTGGAATTTGTTTTATGTATTTTGGAGCCCTGTCGTTGGGTGTGTAAATATTTATTAGTTATGTCCTCCTGGTGTATTGACCCTTTAATCATTATATAGTGTCCTTCCTTATCCTTTGTGATGGATTTTACTTTAAAGTCTATTTTGCCAGAGATTAATATTGCCATGCCTGCTTTTTTTCTGAGTGTTGTTTGCTTGATATATTTTTTCCATCCTTTGAGTTTTAGTTTGTTTGTGTCTTTGAGTCTAAGGTGTGTCTCTTTTAAGCAGCATGTAGACGGATCGTGTTTTTTTATCCAGTCTGCCACTCTCTATCTCTTTATTGCTCATTTAGTCTGCTTACATTCAGCATAATTATTGATAGGTATGAGTTTAGTGCTGTTGTTTTGATGTCTTTCTTTGTGTGTGTGTTGTTCACAGTATCTTTATTCCACTTATTTTTCTGTGCTGAGTCATTTTTCTTTATGTATTTTCCTTTCATCTTTTTCATTGTTGTTGATTTTGTGTTTGCTGAGTCTTTATATTTTTCTAGTTTTTTATTTTGACTTGTAGGATTGTTAGTTTCCTTTGTGGTTATCTTAATATTAATATTTACCCCCCTTTTTTTTAAGTTTATTATTTTTATTTCTTTATATCTCTTTGACTTCCTCTACATATGAAAAATCTATGTCTACATTTTTTAAATCCCTCTTTTTTGTTTTAATGTTTTCATCTTTTACATATTGACGTCTATTTCCCTATTTTCAGTGTTTTAGCTTTGATTTAGTTTTGTGACTTCCTCATCTGCATTGATATCTGGTTGCTCTGTCCTGTGTTCTTGTCTTGGGTTGTTATCTGATGTTATTGATTTTCTAACCAGAGAAATCCCTTTAGTATTTCTTGTAATTTTGGTTTGGTTTTTGCAAATTCCCATAACTTCTGTTTATCTGGAAATGCCCTAATTTCACCATCATATTTGGGAGACAGTTTTGCTGGATATATAAGTCTTGGCTGGCAGTTTTTTTCCTTCAAGTCTTCATATATGTCATCCCATTGCCTTCTTGCCTGCATGGTTTCTGCTGAGTAGTCTGAGCTTATTCTTATTGACTCTTCTTTGTATATGACTTTAATCCCTAGACACCCTTAAAATTCTCTCTTTGTCTTTGGTTTTGGCAAGTTTACTTATAATATGTCTTGTTGACTTTCTTTTGGCATCTGCCTTATGTGAGGTTCGATCAGCATCTTGGATAGATATTTTGTCATCTTTCATGATATCAGGGAAGTTTTCTGCCAAGAAGTCTTCAACAATTCTCTCTGTATTTTCTGTTATTCTCCCCTGTTCTGGTAGTCCAATCACTCGTAGGTTATTCCTCTTGATAGAGTCCCACATAATTCTTAGGTTTTCTTCATTTTTTAAAAATCCTTTTATCTGATTTTTCCTCAAATAAGTTGGTGTCAAGTGCTTTTTCTTCAATCTCACTAATTCTGACTTCCATTGCCTCAATTCTGCTCCTATAACTTTCTATTGAGTGATCTAATTCTGAAATTTTATTGTTAATCTTTTGGATTTCTGATTGCTGTCTCTCTATGGATTCTTGTAGCCTGTTAAATTTGTCATTATGCTCTTCTCTAATCTTTTTAATTTCCTCTATTGCATGTTCTGTGTTTTGCTTAATTTCTTCCCTAATGTCTTGAAGGGCTCTGTATATTAATGTTTTATATTCTGCCTCAAGTAACTCCAAGAAATTTTCCTCCTCTGGAAAATTTCTAGCTTCTTTATTTTGGGAGCTTGCTGAAGCCATCATGGGTTTCCTCTTTATGTGATATGATACTGACTGTTGTCTCTGAGCCATGAATAAGTTATTATATTTATTTATTTTATGTTTGGTTACTGTGTCCTAGCTTCTTGTTTATTTTACTATGCCTAAATTGGCTGCTCATATGAGCTAGTTTGATTATTGGCACCTTTGAGGCTCTTATGTCCTGGCACCAGGTGGTTAGATCTGTTCCTAGGTATGTGAGCTCAGGAGTCCGACCACTCCTCCTGTATGGATTCAGCTCAGGTGTCCAGACTTCAGTCACCAAGTGTGGCATATGCTCTAACTTACAGTGCTAGACAGGCATGGGTGATTGGTGTAGGCATAGGCATCTGGCTGCCTCAGGGGGACACACTCTGAGCACGGCAAGGAGCTGACGCCGCCCCTGAGTGTCCAGGAGGAATGCATGCCCCTGTTCTCTAGAGTGCATAGGTGGGTGGGTTTTGCAGCTGGACTATGAGCATCTAATGCTGTTGGCTGTAAGGACTGGGGGATATCTCTTATTCATAGGACCCTCTCACAGGTGGCTAGGTGGTGTGGGTGGAGCCACTAGTCCTCAGGCTTCTGAAGTGGGTAGGTGAAGACCCTGCTTAATGGGCAGAGCAGTGTCAAATGTTAAGAACCTTCCACTTCACAGCTGGAACAGTTGATGTTAGAGATTCGGTATATACCGTCTTGTACTGTGATAGTAAGGGCTACGCTGTTGAGATGGGCCCACACAAGTCTATGCGGGGGAAAGGCACTCAAAGTCCGTGGATCCCTTATGCCTGTGCCTAGCCAAAAGAGCTGTGCCTACCCTGGCTTCCTGGCTTAGGGGAGCCTGCAGTTTATTTTCTCCCTGTTTGTTAATTTGTTCCCTCTCCAAGGCAGGGAGAATGGCTCCGGGCGTGTGATGGATCCTACTTCCCGCCCAGGGGGTGGCAATTGCTGATGCGGTCCAGAACTCAGTGAAGAGCAGGGAGCAGGGAGGTAAATGGTAGAGAGGTTTTTCCCTGAGGGCAGTGTTTTTGATCCATGTGGTAAGCCGTACGCAAGTACTTATCTTTTGCCGATGAGGTCTGCTTCTCACTGGTTCTGGGTGGCTGAGTAGACTCTCTGGTGCTGGGTCTCTTCCAGTGTGGAAAACGCACCTCCCGAGCATGGCTGCTTGCCTGCCTCACTGCTCACCCCCGAGCTGATCAGGTCTGAAGTGCTCAGGCTCTCGCCAGGTCAGGTCTGGCAACTCTTCGCTGCTTCCTAACACTTTCTCCCTCCCCCTGCCACTCAGTCTGGTTCTTCAACTCTGCCTTTGATGTCAGGGCTCCCAGATTGCCATAATTAATTGAATCACTTGTTTTTTCGGGTCTCTGTTGTAAGATGGTCCAATGGAAGCGTCTGACTACTACTCCATCTTGGCCCTGCCTCTGCTGATGTTTTCTTTGTTCCTCTTACTCTCCTGTTCTGAATTCCTTTTGTTTGTGGATTTTTTTTTCATTTCTTTTGTTTTTGTAGATTTTTTTTTACTGAAACTTTATGTTTTTCTTCTTTATTTTCGTGAGTAGGTTTGTTAAGTTTCTTTGAAATTTACCCTTATCTTCCTAAGTTTGAATCAGTTTATTATTACTTAGTATCACCTTGCCTTCCTCTCCATTAGAAAGTTCTATCCCTACACTGTTTATATTCTCTTTTATTGTTCTGATGTTGTTGTCATTTATAGATTAACCTCTCTGGTTCCCTGTTGTAAGTCTTTTGGTTTAGGATGGTCCTTGAGAGTTCCTTTCTTAGGTTGGTATCTGGCTGGTACAATTTTGGGTCCTAGATTCAGGCTGTGGTCTGATGCTGTCTGTTCTCAGACCAAAGGACTCCCTTTAATAATTCTTGTAAGTTTGGTTTGGTTTTTACATATTCCCTCAATTTCTGTTTATCTAGAAATGTCCTAATTTCACCATCATATTTGAACAATAGTTTCGCAGATATATTGTTCCTGGTTGGCAATTTTTTTTTTCTTTCAAAGTTTTATGTATGTCATCCCATTGCCTTCTTGCCTGCATGGTTTCTGCTGAATAATCAGAACTTAGTCTTATCATTTCTCCTCTGTATGTGACTTTTTGTTTTTCTTGAGCTGCTCTCAGGATTCTTTGTCTTTTGTTTCATTGAGTGTGATTATGATATGCCTGGTGACTTTCTTTTGGGGTCTATCTTATATGGGGTTCATAGCTTCTTGGAAGGTCAACTTTTCATATTTCTTGATATTAGGGAATTTTTCTGTCAGCAATTCTTCAATTATCCTCTCTGTGTTTTCTGTTTTCTCCCCCTGTTCTGGAACTCTGATCACTCACAGATTTTTGTTTTTGATTGTATCCCACTTAATTCTCAGGGTTTCTTCATTTTTCTTCGTTCTTTTTTCTGGTTTTTCCTCAAACAGAGTTGTATCCAGGTGTTTGTGTTCAATTTCACTGATCCTGTCTTCCATCATTTCAAACCTGCTCCTCAGACCTTCTATGACCCTGTCTGTATCTGAAATCATGTTATCTTTTGGATTACTAATTGTTGTTTTTGTATGATTTCTAGTTTTGAATTTATTTTAACATTTTGTTCCTGTATTTTCTGGAATTCTTCCATGTTTTGTCTGTATTTTTCATGAATTTGTCTGTTTTTTACTCATTTTTTTAACTTTATTTTTAAATTTTTTTAATTTTACTTTAGATGAAGGTTTAAAGAACAAATAGTTTCTCATTCAACAGTCACTACACATATCATTTTATGATATTGGTTAACAACCCCACGACATGTTAACACTCTCTCTTCTCTAGCTTGGAGGATATTTTTTCTTTTTGGTGAAAATATACATAGCCAAAGTTACACCATTTCAAAAGTTTCTACATGTACAATTTACTGACATCGATTACATTCTTCCAGTTGTGCTGCTATTCTCACTATCCTTTTCCAAATTATTCCATCACCACTATCTTCAACTCACTGTCCCCTAGGCTTCCCATCAAACCTTTGAGTTGCTGTTGTCAATTTGATCTCACATAGTTTTTTTTTTTGCACCTTAGATGAAGATTTGCAGAACAAATAGTTTCTCATTAAACAGTACACATATTGCCCTATGACAATGGTTAAGAACCCCACAACATGTCAAACTGTCCCTTCTCAACCTTGGGTTCCCTATCACCAGCTTTCCTGTCCCCTCCTGCCTTCTAGTCCTTGTCCCTGGACTGCTGTGCCTCATTAGTCCTGTTTTGTTTTATGAGGCTGTCCAATCCCCGGCTGAATGGTGAACTTCAGTAGTGACTTTACCACTGAGCTAAAAGGGTGTCTGGGGGCCATACTCTTGGGGTTTCTCCAGTCTGTCAGGCCAGTAAATCTGGTCTTTTTTCTGTGTGTTAGAATTTTGTTCTACATCCTTTTCCAGCTCTGTCCAGGACCCTCTATTGTGATCCCGGTCAGAGTAGTCAGTGCTGGTAGCCAGGCACCATCTAGCTGTAGTGGACTCAGTCTGGTGGAGGCCATGGTAGATACGGTCCATTAGTCCTTTGGATTAATCTGTTCCTTGTTTCTTGTTTTCTTCATTCTCCCTTGCTCCTGAAGGGGTGAGACCAGTGGAATATCTTAGGTGGCTGCTCACAGGCTTTTAAGACCCCAGACGCTACTCACCAAGGTAGAACATAGTCTTTATAAACTGTGTTATGCCAATTGAGCTAGAAGTTCCCCAAGACCATGGTCCCCACAGCCCTCCACCCAGCAATTCAGTCCCTCAGGGAGTTTGGAAGTGTCTATGGAGCTTCCATGACATTTCCTTGTACAAGTTGTGCTTGATTCCCCAGTATTTTGTACTGTCGTACCCTTCACCAAAGTTATCATTTATCTATTGTCTATTTAGTTCCCCCCACCCCTCCCATCCCTTATAACCAACAAAGATTGTTTCTTTTTGTGTGTAAACTTTTACATGAGTATTTACAGTAGAGGTCTCATAGAATATTTGTCCTTTTGTGATTGACTTATTTCACTCAGGATAATGTCCTCCAGTTTCATCCATGTTATGAGATGCTTCACAGATTCATCATTGTTCTTTATCTTTGCATAATACTCCATTGTCTGTATGTACCATAGTTTTTTATGCATTCATTTGTTGATGGGCATCTAGGTTGCTTCCATCTTTTTGCTAGTGTGAACAATGCTGCCATGAACACAGGTGTGCATATGTCTATTCGAGAGACAGCTCTTATTTCTGTAGGATATACTCCTAGGAGTAGGATTGCATTTTATAGTTTTTTTTTGTGTGTGTGTGTGTGTGTGTGTGTGGTGTTTACATTTTTTTTTGTTCCTCTTACTCTCCTGTGCTGAGTTCCTTTTGTTTGTGGATTTTTCTTTCATTTCTTCTGTTTTTGTAGGTTTTCTTTTTACTGAGCCTTTATGGCTTTCTTCTTTATTTTGATGAGTAGGTTTCTTAACTTCTTTGTGGTTACCTTGGAATTTACCCTTATCTTCCAAGATTTGAACCTGTCTATTATTACTTGGTATCGCCTTGCCTTCCTCTCCATTACAAGTTTCCATACCTACACCGTTTATTCCCTCTTTTATTGTTCTGATGCTGTTGTCATTTACAGATTAGCCTCTCTCATTCCCTCTTGTAATTCTTTTGGTTTTGCATAGTCCTTAAGAGTTTATTTCCTAGGTTGGTATCTGGATAGTACAATCCTGTGTCCTATATTCAGCCTGTGATTTGATGTTGTTTGTTCTCAGATGGAAGGACTCCCTTTAATAAGTCTTGTAAGTTTGGTTTGGTTTTTACATAGTCCCTTAATTTCTGTTTATCTGGAAATGACCTAATTTACCAACATATTTGAACAAGAGTTTCGTAGGATATATTATTCTTGGCTGGCAATTTTTTTCTTTCAAGGTTTTATGTATGTCATCCCTTTGCCTTCTTGCCTGCATGGTTTCTGCCAAATAATCCAAGCTCAGTCTTATTGTTTCTCCTCTGTATATAACTTTTTGTTTTTCTTCAGTTGCTCTCAGGATTCTTGGTTTGTCTTTGGTTTTAGTGAGTGTGATTATGATATGCCTTGGTGATTTTCTTTTGGGGTCTATGCTATATGGGGTTCGTTGAGCTTCTTGAATGGCCAGCTTTTCATCTTTCCTGATATTGGGGAAGTTTTCTGTCAGCAGTTCCTCAATGATCCTCTCAGTGTTTTCTCTTTTCTCCCCCTGTTCTGGAATTCCAATCACTCACAGATTTTTGCTTTTGATTGTGTCCCACATAACTCTCAGGGTCTCTTAATTTTTCTTGGTTCTTTTTTCTGAGTTTTCCTGAAACAGAGTTGTATCCAAGTGTTTGTCTTCAATTTCACTGATCCTGTCTTCCACTGTTTCAAATCTGCTTCTCAGCCCTTCTATGACATCGTCCACTTATGAAATCTTGTTGTTTATCCTTTGGATTTCTAATTGTTGTCTCTGTATAATTTCTAGTTGTGAATTTATTTTGGCATTTTGTTCCTGCATTATTTTCCTGAATTCTTCCAATTTTTTGTTTGTATTTTCCATGAATTTGTGTATTTTTTCCTCATGTTTGTCAGCTGTTTGCCTAAGTTCTTGGAGAATTCTGAGTATTAGAGATTTGAATTCCCTATCAGGTAGTTCTAGTGCATTTTCTTCCACTGGACACTCATCTGGTGTTTTATTTTGGATGCCTACTGGAACCATCCTGTCCTGTTTTTGTAAATGTTTTGTTTTTGCCTGCTGTCTTTGGGGCATCCAGTAGTTATTTTTCTCGTTTATTGATTGTAGATTTGTTTGTTTCATCCCTTTTTAAAAAAAAAAAATTGGCTGTGTCTGAGCAGACTGTGTGTTCTTTGTTGTTTGCTTGTCTTTGGGCACAATACTTTTCACCTCCTTCTTCAACTGGCCGGGTCAGTCACTCAGATATGGTACGGTGGGGCAGGTCCAGCTGAAGAGGAGTTACTGGGATGGGTTGTTTGTGTCACTTACCACAGCCACCAGAGTAGGTCGGTAATCAGTGCAGGGTAGGTTCCAGTAGGCTGTGCCTGTGCTGCTTGGTGGTGTGATGTCAAGCGCACAGTGCAGTTAGGCAGGATGCAGTGAGGAGATTGCTATGTGTGGAGCTAAGATGGATATGGGAGAGAGGAGAGAGGAACAGGAGCCAAAAACATACAAACAAACAAAAAAGAATGCTAGGGGAGCTTGCCGTTGGAGTGGAGAGATGAGAGACTATGAAATGGAGAAAAACAGAAAGGGGAGGAGGAAGAAAAGAAAAGAATGAATAAATAAGCATCAGAAAGGTTAAAGAACCACAAAGTTCCCAGGGATCCCACCAGTGCAGCTATGAGGTCTGGGGAAGTCGCTCTCAGGTGTTGCAGTACAGCCTGGCTATAAGTCGTAGAGGTATACAATGCCAGGTAGTCAGGGAGCAGAAAAAGAAGGGAGATATAGAGAGACGAGAAACTGAGCAATGAAGAAAGACAAAAAGGGAAAAAGAGGAAAAAGAAAACAAAAGAAATTAATTTTAAAAAAATTAAAAAAACAAAAACGTAAAAAGAAATGTCCTCAGGGATCCCTCTGCATGTCTGTGGAAGCTGAAGGGGAGTCTCCCGGCCACGCAGCTCAGCCTGGCTAGAAAGGTCTCCCAACTCAAGAAAAGGAAAAGAAAACCAACAAACAATTCAAAACAAACGAACGAACAAAAGCCCCAGGATCCCACTGGCGCGGCAGCCCAAACTGGGAAGCAACTCCACACTCGAACGGAGCTCCGCAGCCCCTCAGGAAGAAGCAAAGATGGCGCACAGAGCAAGGTACTTGAGCTAAAGGAGCGGGAGGTGGGGAGAGGCAAGGAAGAAATAAAAAGAAGCAGAAAAAAAACAACCCCAGCAGCCAACAAATGGCACTCAGAGAGCCACCCATTCGGGTGTGTGGCATCCAAGCAGCCACTGTTTCCCGGTCAAGAGACTGTGTCTGCGGGAAGCAGAGGAGGCCGAGTTGGGGTGAAGAAGGGTGGGGGGTGGGAAAGCGTATATCGCCAATTACCGGTTGTTTTGTCTCTCGCTGGTCGCTCCGTGAGGCTGCTTTCTTGTACCCTGTGTTTGCTGGTCTCCGATAGGAGTCCAAGATGGCAGATTCACGCTGTGTTAGCTGGTAGGAGACTCTGCATGAATCTCTCCTCGCTCTCTGTTCTCTGTCAGTTTTCTCACTCCATTTGGTGCTTGGCTGAGTTCTTTATCTCTTCATTTGACGTTTTAGGGTTTCAGGATTGTTGTATTCTCTGTTTGGCTTAGTTTTTTGGATCTTTGCTGTGGAGGGACGGCGTGGTGCTTCTGCCTAGAGCGCCATTTTGCCAGAACTCCCCTTTTGGATTTCTGATGGTTGTTTTTGTATGTTTTCTAGTTGTGAATTTATTTTGGCCTTTTTTCCTGTATTATTTTCTTGAATTCTTCCATTTTTTTCCGGTATTTTCAATGAATTTGTCTGCATTTTCCATCAATTTCTCTATTTTTTCTCATTTTTGTCTGCTTTTTGCTTAAACTCTTGGATAATTCTGAATTTCAGAGATTTGAATTCCCTATCAGTTAGGTCTAGTGCCTTTTCTTCTACTGGAAGGTCATCTGGTGTTTTATTTTGGATGCTTACTGAAACCATCCTGTTCTGTTTTTGTAAATTTTTATATTGTCTGCTGTCTTCGGGGTATTTTCCTCATTTGTTGATTGTGGATTTGTTTGTTTTGTCCTGATTTTTTATTTGGCTATGTCTGAGCAGGCGGGCTGCGCTTTTTTTGTTGTTTGCTTGCCTGTGGGCATGATACTTTTCACCTCCTCCAGTGGGCAGCGTCAGTCATTCAGGTTTGTTACAGCCGGCCAGATACAGCTGAAGGGGAGTTGCTGGGATGGGTTGTTTGTTGCACATACAAGGGCTGACAGTGCAGACTGGGAATCAGTGCAGGGCAGATTCCATTAGACCATGCCTGTGCTGCTTGTGAGTGTGATGTTCAGTGTACTGTGCAGGTAGGCAGGAAGGAGGGGGTAGATTGTGATGTGTGGAGCCAAGATTGGTATGGAAAAGATGGAAGAGAGGAGAGAGGAACGGGAGCCAAAAACATACACATAAACAAAAAAGAGTGCTAAGGGAGTTTGCAGTTGGAGTGGAGAGTTGAGGGACTAAGAAATGAGGAAAAACAAAAATGAAAAAAAAAAAGGGTTGAAAGAAAAAAATGAATAAATCAAGAAAGTTGAAACGAAGAAAGACAAGAGGGGAATAAGAGAGAGAAGAAAACAAAACAAAGAAACAAAAAAAACCCAAAAAACAATCAAAGCAAAGACCAAAGAAAAAAGAAAAAAAAAAATGTCCCCAGGGATGTCCCTGTGCATCTGCACAGAGTAAGGGAATAGCTTCCAAGCCACATGGTACTTCCTGGCTAGAAGGGGCTCCCAAGCCATGAAAAGAAAAAGAAACAAAGAAACAAATCAAAACAGAACAAATCAGAGCAAACAAACAAACAAATAAAAAAAGCCCTGTGGGTCCTACCAGTGTGGTGGCACAGGCTGGAAAGCAGTTTCACAGTCAAGCGGTGTTTCGCAGCCTTTCAGGAAGAAGCAAAGATGGCGCTCGGAGCCAGGTACTTAGGGAAAGGAGGGGTAGGTGGTGAGAGGTAAGGAAGAAATGTAAACAAGCAGAAAAAAGCAAGACCAGCAGCCAACAAAAGGCACTCAGAGAGCCGGCCAGTGCGGGCGAGTGGAATCCAAGCAACATCAGGGGTGCTTCCCGGCCAAGAGACTGTGGCTGTGGGAAGCAGAGGAGGCTAAGTAGGGGTGAAGAAGGGTTGGGGGTGGGAAATTCTATATCGCTCGTTACCAGTTGTTCAGTCTCCTGCTGGAAGCTCCGTGAACCTGCTTTCTCGTACCCCCTATTTGCTAATCTATTTTTTCCTCATTTTTGTCTGCTTTTCGTTTCAACTCTTGGATAGCTCTGAACATTAGAGATTCGAATTCCCTATCAGGTAGTTCTAGTGCATTTTCTTCTAATGGAAAGTCATCTGGTGTTTTATTTTGGACATCTACTAGAACCATTCCTGTCCTGTTTTTGTGTATGTTTTGATATTATCTCATGTCTCTGGGACATTCAGTAGTTATTTTCTTCGTTTATTGATTGTAGATTTGTTTGTTTTGTCCTGCTTTTTTGTTTTATTTGGTTATGTAGGAGTGGGCGGGCTGTGCGTTCTTTACTGTTTGCTTGTCTGTGGGCACCATATTTTTCACCTCCTTGTCTAATAGGTGGGGCCAGTCACTCAGCTCTGGTGCAGCAGGTCAGGCCCAGTTGAAGCAGAGAGGCTGGGATGGGTTGTTTGTGGCAAGCACTAGGACCAACAGGGTAGGTCAGGAATTAGTGCAGGTTCCATTAGGCTGTGCCTCTGCTGCTTGGGGGTGTGATGTTCAGCACACGGTGCAGGCAGGCAGGAATGAGGGGAGAGATTGTGATGTGTGGAGCTAAGATGGCTATGGGAAAGAGGAGAGAGAAACAGGAGCCAAAAACAAACAAACAAACAAAGAGTGGTAAGGGAGCTTGCCACTGGAGTGGAGAGGTAAGAAACCGAGAAATGGAGGAAAACAAAAAGGAAAAAAAAGAAAAAGGGAAAATAAATAAATAAATAAATGGAAATTAGGACGGAAAAAAAAAGAAAAGCCCCCAGGGATCCCAACAGTGTGGCTTGAAGAACGGGAAAGTGGCTTCCAGGCCAAGCAGTATAGCCTGGCTAGAAGAAGTAGAGATGTCACACAGCACCAGGTATTTAGGAGACAGGAAAATAAGGTAAATATAAAGAGATGAGAAACTGAGAAATGAAGAAACACAAAAAGGAAAAAAGAGAAAAGAAAAAAGAAAAAAAAGAAATGCTCTCAGGGATCCCACCCATGCAGCTGTGCAGACCGGCGAAGTGGCTCCCAAGCCGTGTTGTACAGCCCGGCTAGAAAGAGCTCCCAAGCCATGAATAGAAAAAGAAAACAAACAAACAAAGCAAAACATAAAAAACAAAACAAAACAAAAAACAAACAGAAAAAGCCCTGGGGATCCCACCAATGTAGCTGTGTAGGCCAGGAAAGCAGTTTCCCGATCGATCGGTGCTTCACAGCCTTTCAAGAAGAAGAAAAGATGGCACATGGAGCCAGGTGTTCCAGAGAAAGGAGTGGGGAGGTGGTGAGACGTATGGAAGGAACCAAAAGAAGCCGAAAAAAGCAACACTAGCAACAAACAGTTGGCACTCAGGGAGCCGGTTAGTGTGGGCAGGGCAAATCTAAGCAGCAAGAGACTAAAGCCAGTGGAAGCAGAGGAGGCTGAGTGGGGAGGGGGAAGAAGGGTGAGAGATGGGAAAGCATATATCACTGGTTACTGGGTGCTCTGTCTCCTGCTGGGAGCTCTGTGAGGCTGCTTTCCTGTACTCCCTGTCTGCTGATCTCCGACAGTAGTCCAAGATGGCGAATCTGTGCTGCATTAGCTGATAGGGGACCTCTGTAGGTATCTCTCCTTGCTCTCTGTTCTCTGTCAGTTTCTTAACCCATTCTGTGCTTGGCTGACTTCTTTATCTCTTCATTTGATGCTTATGGTTCCAGGATTGACGTTTGTCTCTGTTTTACTTAGTATTTTTGGGCCTGTGCTGTGGAGGGATGGCATGGTGCTTCTGTCTATAGCACCATGTTAGCACCCTAAAAAAAATATTTTATTGTATATTTGGTGAAAATATACACAGCAAAACAGGTTCCCATTCAACAATTTCTATACATAATGTTCAGTAACATTGGTTACATTTTTCACATTGTGTCCACATTCTCATTATTTCTGTTCTAGTTGTTCCATTCCCATTAACTTAGTCTCACTGCCCCCCAACCTTGTCATCTATGCTTTAGAGTCACTGTTGTCCATTTGGTCTCACATAAGTTTTTAAAAGAGCGCAGTACTCAAAGTTGACAGTTCTTTTCTTTTTGAGCTATTTAGTTAAAAGTTGACTTCAGGGAATAATTTTGGTTCAAGGTTTAAAGAGTATCTCAGAACAATTGTTTCAGGAATTCCTCCAGTCTCAGTGGGTCCAGTAAGTCTGGATTCTTTGAGAATTTGAAGTTCTGTTCCACATTTTTCTTCTTTTCTATCAGGACCCATCTATTGTGACCCTGATAACTGATAACATTTTCAAAAACCCAATTTCCAAACAAGGTCACATTCACATATCGGACTTCAACATCTCTTTCAGGGGGACACAACTCAATCCATAACAAGGAGATTTGGATTTTGAGAGAAAGATGTGTTGACCTTCGGACATTGCATTTGGACTTGAGGTAGTATAGTGATAATACAGATTCAAGAGTCCCTGACATAGAAGTGAAATCAGAAATGGATTTACCTCCAAGCTCAATTGTCCGTGTCCCTCACTTTCCCTGGCTCCTTCCAAGGATACATACCTAGTGTTGTATTTGTACTTCTTTTTTTCAATGTTTTTCTTTTAAAAAGCTCCCCTGCAAGTTATACAAGCTTCAGGCCCCACAAAATCTGGACCTGCCCAGGTTGAAGTCAGGAGTACTTATGGGATAAAGAGTTGTAAGAGCCTTGTTACTATCCTCAAAGGAAAAGAAGGGTCAGCAGAGGAGGCCAGAGAAGCAGAGGGAAGGCCTGCAGGGCAGGATGCTGCAGGGAGATCAAAGGGACTGAGGGGCTGAGAGCAGATCACCAGACTTGACCCCCACCCCCAAGAGTGATTGATTATCTAGAGTGCAGCTCAGTACAGTGGGGGTGGGGATGCAGGTTCTAAAGGCTTGAGCAAACTATGCAGTGGGTATAGACTCCTCATCTGACAGGGCTGGCAGTAAAAGCAAAGGACAGTATCCCATTCCACCCCTCACTTTTGATGTGCTGTAACTTAACTTTTGCCTGGGCAGTTAATATTCCTTTGAGATTGATATTAACTGGCTGAGCCTGTCTTGCTCCTTTATTACATTTTCCCACTCTTGAGCTTTTCTGTGACCTTAGTTGTTTATCCGTTTTTCTCCATGGTGATTGTAAGTGTGATCAGTTTTACGGGTTTTACGCTGGCCCAGTTTTCGTTTTTACAGTAATAGCTTCTCTTTTTCTCTGCAAGGCTCTTTAATGGAAACTGAGAAACTTTGTCCTAGGAGTCCAGGGGCTGAGGACCAGGGTGGAGAGGGGGAAGTCATCAGGCACCAGAGGCTGACAAAGCTCTGGTCGGTTATCTGGGATCACCAAGACCGAGATCGAGGCAAAGGTAGCGATGACTTCATCCCCGCAGAGGGCGCCTCCCCGCCCAAGCAGTTGATTTCCGATCAGCCGGTTTGCACGGGATAGGTTTTCTTAGACTACACGCTGCTTACTGCCTGGCGTCACTAATCACTTTGAATAAAGATTAAACCGTTTTCCCAGCTTCCTCTGGTGAGGAGCCTTTCTCAGACGGCGTCCGTTCATGCGATGAGGCCTGGGATGGACTTCTTCTTGCTTTCGAACAACTGAAAATTTCTTGTTACCATCATCATTGAGATTAAAAAAGAAGTAACAAACATGTAGGTGGCAAGCACCTGGGAGGAGCTGACCTTTAGGAAGCTTCGGCCGGGGTAGGATTGGGCTACAGGGGCTGGGGCATTTCGCACCAGGGAGAAACAAGTGTGAGGCAGAGGAGTGGCCTGCCGTATGCCTGCAAGGTGTGTATTTGCGTGCATATTGGTGAGCGTGTGCGCACATGTGTGCGGTGTCTGCGCGCGCGCGTGTGCACAGGGTAGGGTGCCCGGGTCGCTGCAGCAGAGGCTCCTTTGTGGAAGGCACTTGCCGGTTCAGAAGCCAGCTCCCTCGCTCATTCCACAAGGACACCTGGCTCTTCTTCATAGCTTGGCTTTCTTCGTCTGCCGCCACCCCTACTTCACTCAGCAGCGTACCGCCAACCCCTCACCAGCCTTTCAGTGCGGGAAGCACAGAGCCCCGCGGCTGCGTGCAGGCCCTCGGGCCCCGCACTGGTGGACGCGAGCGCGGCGCCGGTGGCGCTCAGAGTGGAAGGGGTGGGGGGGACGAGGCGGAAAGGGCGTACTGCCCTTAGCGTCTGGCTCGGGGAGCAGCCTCGGCTGCAGCCTCGGCTGCAGCATTGTTACCTGGGGCCGCGGCTGTGCCCCGCCCCGCCCCGCGCCGCCCTGCCCCCTCGCGGTCTCGGGCGGTCCCGGCTGCAGCGACCCAGAGAGAGGCGCGGCGCTGGAAGACAGCGGGCGGCTGGCGAGGGCGAGCGGCTGGAGGCTGCGGGCAGTCTGCGAGGCGGGAGCGGGAAACGGTCGGGGAGCGCTAGCCGCGGGTGAGTGGGAGACGCGCGGCCTAGGCAGGGGAGACTGCGGCCCTGGGGCGCCGAGAGCGGAGACCCCCGGTTTCGGAGGGCTTAGGGGGGATTGGTGAAGAGTCGGTCGGCGGCGCAGGGAAGAGCGGTCAATGGCCTCCCTGGGAAGACTGTGGAGGAGGTTTGCGCCCCCAGTCCGGAGACTTTGTTGGCCTTTGTCTCCGGCCGCAGAGGGCAGCGATCGGCCTCCTGAGGTGGAGACGCGCTCCGTCGCGGACCATCTCCGGGTTGGACCTGATTTAGCTTTAAATGCTAAGACTTTTAGATAAACTGCGTCCCCAGCTTATCCCCGGCCCATCGAAAGCAGGAGCCTGGTATGGAACGCGCGAGTCGAGGCGTCGCGCTGCGGACCCTCGCCAGTGGAGAGCCACGACTTCCCCTCCTGACAGTGTTGCGAGGTTGGCGGGGATTGAGGCCGGGCCATGCGGACCGAGGGCCAAGTGATGCTGGCCCTCGCACGCTCCCTCTGGCCCTGCGAAGTTTAGGGTAAAAGTTGCGCCCCGTTCCTGTATAAGTTTGAGGAAAAATGGGGTGGGCTGGCGGGTCACCCACCCGGCGCTGCAGTGCCCCCAGCTCGGGGGCAGTGGACTCCCCGTTTAATGCCCTGGCTTCCGTTTAAAACACCAGGAGTCTTCCCTGTGTTTTTCTCTCCTTTTCCCGGCTCCGTTTCCGCGGAGCCGCAGTGCGCGGCTTTCCCCGCTGTGTCCAGGAGATCGACCGGGGACGTGGGAAGAAGCCGCCGCGGAGGTTCCAGGGGCGTGGCGAAGCCCGGGGCGGCAGCAGCAGACCCCTGTCCGCGAACGCGTAGATCCTCCCTTTCGCTTTAAGCATACCACCCCCCACCAAAGCCCCCGCTTCTGGGAGCTTTGTGCAGCAGCCTTCGCAGAGTGGGCGGCCGCCGGGGTCGAGGTGGCAGGGGTGGAGGGCGGGTTCTGAACCAGGGGCCCCTTGGGGCGAGGGGGTGGGGCCGAAGCGACCCACTGCCCGCCCCAACCTCCCGGGCGGAGGGGCCGGGAGCAGCCCAATCAGCCGGGGGAGGGGCGCGCTGGCTCGGCGGCTGCTGCAGTTGCTTCTGCCCCAGGACCGGGAGGGCGCACGGCGCTCCCGGGGGCCGGAGGCTCGGTCCTTCCGAGGCGTCTGTCGGTAGGACCCCGGCGTCGGCCCGTTCGCTGCCGCTGTCTCCCAAGGTCCGGCGGGTGGCCTGTCTCCAGGCGCGCCCTCGACCTGCGCTGCGTCGGCCGCAGAGCCCGCGCGCGCCTGTGGGCGTCTATCTCCGCAGAGCACAGGCGCCCCCGCCCTGGGCCCGGCATCCGCCCGCAGAGCGCTTGGGCTCGGCCCAGATAAGGGAAGCCGGCTGCTGGCTCGCGGCTGCCGGCGGGGACCTCCCACTCGCGCATCTTTGGATGCCACCAGACGCTGACTACAGGCCCCTGGGGATTAGGGCAGACGTGGCCGTGTGGCCGCCGCCGGCGGGGGCTCGCGCCCCCTTCGAGCCCTTTGTGCGGCCGTCCGCCTGCTCCTGCGGCTGGAGGCGGCCGAGTTGGTGGCGTTTTGGTGAGTGGCTCTTGGCGGGATGCGGGGTGCGGGGTTGGGGGCAGAAAGAGGCGTTGGGCTGCTCACCAGTGCAAAGACCTAGGAAACTACTGTGTGTCGAGACTAACTTGAAAAAAGCAGTGCCCTCGGTGCCCTACACTCCGAATGTCTTCAGAACTTAGTAGTCAGTTTCCAAACATCTGTTTGGACAGAAACCACCCCTAGTGTTCCGCCGTCTGTGACCCTCCTCTACTGGCCAGCAGTTGTCTTCCTGAAATGAGTAGCAAGCGCTTCCCTTCCTTCTCTTTAGAGTATCCGATGTTCGTGTGCTTCTATTTCCCTTGGTGATGAGACGCTGAGAGAAACTGAAAAAGTACACTGAAAACGGGCGTTCTTCTTCCGCGCCCAGGGTGTCGCTCTCGGGGTGTTAGGCATCTGTGAAATGTTTATGTTGTGCCGCAGATGAAGCGCGCTGACTGAAACACACTTTCTTGGGCCTTTTTACTGCTGAGTAGAGTGCCAAGGGGAATAGCTGGAAGTTGGCAACTCTGGTTCCCTGCGTGGTTGTATTGATTGACGTTCTGTATTTAATAATCAAGGAAAGCTTTGAAAGATAGTGGGGGTGGTGGAGGAGCCTTTTCTCAAGGAGTTAGTGGAATGAGAGCAAAAATTCCATACTTTAGAATTGCCTGTACTTTTCCCACCCTTTCTTCTCCCAAAAATAAAATAGAGATTTGTGCTCCTCAGCCTCTTCTCCAAACCCGTTTATCATCCAAAGGGTGTGGGCCAATCCTTCCGCACGCCACCTCATCTGTGACACATGTCAGGAACCTAGGAGAAAGGTTTTCTGGCAGGCTTTTCTTGGAGTTACTTTAATTATTGTTGACCAGGAGGGCAAGTGACCAGCTGAACAACAAGGCCCACTGCATCCTCTGTCAGAAAGTCCTGGGCTCTAAACTGACTTTCAGGAACATGTTTTTCTCATTTAAGCACTGTGAGAGGAAGCATACAAAGTCTGTTTTCTTTTCTGCTGTACACTCCCTTCAAAAGAGTGGAGCTTCAGGGATGTTTCTGATGTCAAGGGTAAAGCAGTGCTGGCTATTTAGGCAAGAGCACTTTGGGGAGGGGGCCAGAGGGCTTCTTTGAAGACCCTTACGAACTTTCTCGTTCTAAGACTTTTTGCTTGTGGACCAACCAGAGACTCTGTGACCACAGTATTCGTTTATTAAAATTTCACATCGTTAAAAGATGCTCAGTGAGGAAGGTCCAGCACCAGACACACCTCTAATGGACCCTGGTTAGCACTCAGGGGATTTGAAGAGAAGTTTGAATCTTCAGGGCCTGACAGTGGCAGGCAGCTCTGCGTTCTATCCAGGGCTGGGCATCTGTTCTTACAGATCAGCCTTAGCAGCCTTCTTTCTTGCTCCTGCGGTTCCCCGTCTGTAGGTGAGATGTTAAATACAAGCCGTCTCTGTCCAGAGGAGATTGATGGGACATCTGACATTTTCCAGACAGAGCTAAGGCTATCTCCATTGTCCTGACTGGCGTTATGCATTTACATCTTTATGGTGGACAATACCATAGTAAATCAAATGTTCTTTTTGTATCCTCTCTTTAAATATCTCATGAGACTGTGGAATGGGTTAGAATGTCTGTTTGCACTGTCCTTTTCCTACCATCTCTTTGACTTTGGAAATTCTGGCCAATGGGGAAGCCCCACTGAAGTTGTGCTGATAGCAAAAGCATTAACATCTTGGCTAATCATTGGTGGCGAACTGATTCATTAGAAACTGGTGGGTGGGTAGGATCCTTGCCTGTTACCCTGGGAGAAAATGAGCCAAACAGCATACCAAGGGCAGTGTTGTAAATTTTCTTTTGTTCCCTTAACTCTTTTTAAAGAACATGCCTTCTCAAGATAGGGCAGTGGTTAGAATCATGTGATTGCATAGCTAACGTGTGTCACTTTTTACTTTAACAAGCCTTTATCTGGTACTTTCTCTGTGCAAAGCACAATACTCAAAAACAATTGCATTCTTTTTGGGCTTTGGTATAAGAAGATAGTGATGTTGCATGCCCTCTGGGTGTGTACCCTTTCTCCCTATTGGTATCTCTACATTTTCTTTGTGACGTTTAATGGCACTTCTGTGTATGTACTTACGCAGCACTGACTGAGTTATTGCTTTCTAGGTTGGAAATGTTTTTTTCACTTACCATCATTCTTAAGAGAGGTAATCTTTGAACAAGTCAGCATATCTGAAATTGGAGGTGAATTGGAGGATTAGCAACTCTTCTACAAATGGGATATTTTATGTACAAAAATATTTTAAAATATTTAAGGATAAACTGCCAAAATTACCTGTACAGTCTTGAAAAAAGAAGAGTTCAAGTATAGCTCTAAATTGTAATCAACAATGAGTCATTTGCTTTAGGGAGGCCAACTATGAAAACAGCCTAGTGATAGCCTAATGATAATTATGAAAACTCCTTTTAAAAGTCAGTTGGATCTCAAATGAACTGTAAGCCTACTTGGATGAAATTTTCATTTCTACTTATTTAAAAAATTATCCAATTAACAGTTGGAAATGCCATTCTCTACCCACACATAGGCAATTTTCAAAACTTAAATATTAAATGTTTCATAGTAACATTTGTTCTTGTAGTGTAGAGATAATTTAATATATAATTACTGAGTGTTGAAAAAAGACAGATCCCACACACCTTATAATTTAGAAAGCAGGGAATGGAAATATTAAAGGTATGCTTGTAGCAGCCAGGGGTAACTTGGCGTTTTGTTAATAAATATAATACATATTTTATAACAGATATAATGCCTGTGAAAATAAAGAGGAGTCGTGTACATATGACACCAGTTTGTCATTGCCCTTAATAATACCTGTGTTGCAGGTGTCTTGATAAGGACTTTACATATATTAGCTTATTTACTTTTATACAAACTAGTGAAACAGGTATATTTTCATAGCATAGATGAAGCTGCTAAAACATAGGTAAAATAAACTACCTCACCCTAGGTTGCCCACCTGGAAAGTTGCAGAACTGGGGTCTGAGAAATAGCAGTCTAGAATCTCCACCTCTTTTCCCAAGGCAGTCTTGCCTTCATATATGGTTCTGTAGAAAACATTTCATATTTGAATGAATGATATTGGCTTACTCCCAGGTAATGATGCAGTATTGTTTGACCAATTTGTCTGTGTAAGTAGGGCCTCGATAAACGATGCTGAGAAAGAAATAAGCAGACTCAGAAGTCCAGTAAAACACCCCTACGCGTGGCACTTTGAGATCTGGAGGAAACAGCCCCTTTTTCACACGGGTATGGACACCCACTTGGCGGCCTGCATGGGGTCTCTTCCTCTCCTCCCCACTTGTCTGTTCTCATGTCTAAAGAAAGGTAGTTGTTTTTATCCCTGCTTTTACATCAGGTCCATCACAACCCAACACCAAAAAAATACTTTTTCAATTTAATAACAACGCAAGCCACCAAAATAATTAGTGTCTATTAGGGATAGACATGGCCTCAGGTATAAATATGGGCAGTGTGCCTTTGTGTGTGTCTCTTCTTTGTGAATTAAATGAATCTTTTTTTTTTTTTTTTTTAATAAGGATCAGCACAGCTAGTTCCTATGAGGCGGATGTCCCAAATGTCCAACTTTTCCAAACTTCTGTACTACTCCATCGTCTCTAATATCTACTGCTTCCCCTCCCCTCCATACTCCTCCTCTTGTCTTTGGATTCCATAGTTTGCTGCAACATCTCACAGAACTCACGTACCATACTTAACAATTAAGTGGTTTATTAGGGAAGTAACAGGGTATAACTCAGGATCAAGATCAACTTGGAAGTAACAGGAACAACTCAGGACACAGTTCCTTGATCAGAACAACTTCTCCTTGCCCTCTGCCATTGGGCCCTGCTGGGTCCTTGCTGCCACCGGGCCCTGCTGGGGGCTTTCTTGGGCAAGTGTTGCACTTCTTAGCTCTGTGGATCGGCAAACCCCACCACAGCCATCCTGCACCCATCTCTCACTGTAATAAGGAAGTATTATAGCTCCTCTCTCTCCGTATTTCCCTTCAAGCCTAGCGGGATGGCAAAACTGACCAATTCCCTTGTTAGGATTTGATAAACCTTATTTGTATGGTCCCACCCCCACAAGGTTGCCAAGTACCTTATTTACATCATTAGCAAGCTATCGAATCCTCTTGGTGGGCCACAAATACTCATTTGCATAGTCCCACCCAGTCATTTCGTGGGAGTTACAAAGACTATGGCTAGAAGGGCCGTATTAAGTAATTCACTCTACCGAAGAACAGTCTTGCAGAAGAAGCAGAAGAGCCGGGTGTGAGGAAAGCTCTGGGGGTTTCCAAAGAGTGACTTAACTAGAATCGAAATGATAGCATTGGAAGGGATGACAGAGGTCTTTTAATGTATCCCAGCCTCCTGACTTTATAGACAAGAAAAACTGAAGTCTAGAAAAGCAAAAGGATTTGTCTACAATAGGAAACAATAAAGCTTCATTTAGAGCTGGAGCCTTTAATCTTCACATCTAATGTTCTTCTCTCCATGCTGAAGGAAGCCACATCACCAATCAGAGCAAGAACATGGTGGCCCCAACTCCAGGGAAATGAGTTAAGCCATTATTTTGTCATCTCTAAATGCCCCCCGACTATAAACAAGATGGAAGATGCCTTTTGACTCACTGATTGGTAGGGGACGTGCCCATACTGGAGAAAGGCAGGGTCACTCATGCCTTATACTTCAGTAGTTTGGCCAGCTTTCCCTAGGGTTGGGCATCCATTGCCCAAAGAGAAGAAACCAGTTAGTAAGCAAGTAGGTTATTCATAAGATGAGCAATACTTGCTGAACCTTAGTGGATTCTCAATAAATAGGTGCTTTACTGTTTAAGAAAAGGTTTCAAAGTTGGATGTGTGTTACTTCTTGGACAGCATTTTCAGGTAGTAAAATCTGGTTGATATTTAGGAAAGTATTTGTCCCTTTTCATGCACTTTTGGATGTGTTACCCCCTCGTTGATTGTAATACCCAGCTAATATGGGAGAATCTTACAGTTGCCTTTGAAGGGAAAAGCTATACTGATTTTCAAGGTGTTTTATTTTTGTAGGTTTGGAATATGACATGAAGCAAAATTGCCATTTTCTCTGGCAGCAGACTCGTGGATGAAAAAGTATGACACAGGTTTGATGTTTGTGTCTGCTTTCTCAAGGTCAAGAAATTATCTCCTCAGAAGGCGACAGTACTATGCATGTTATGAATTGTGTCTCATTGGGCAGTGATAAAGAAAATGGGAATATCGCCACAGCAGCTGGATTCATGATTGGGCAAACACCACCACCAGTGTCTCCTCCACCTCCTCCTCCACCCCCTCCACCTCCACCATGTCCGTTTTCAGGGGAAGGCTTTCTTTCCTCTCCTCCTCCTCCCCCACCACCTCCACTACCTGGGGAACCTCCAGTCCCACCTCCGCCTCCAGGACTGCCCCTTCCTTCTCACATGAACGGATACAGTCACCTTGGGAAGAAGAAGCGAATGAGAAGCTTTTTTTGGAAAACCATTCCAGAGGAACAAGTTCGTGGCAAAACCAACATTTGGACCTTGGCAGCCAGGCAACAGCATCACTATCAGATTGATACCAAGACCATCGAGGAGCTCTTTGGGCAGCAAGAAGATACCACCAAGTCTTCCATTTCTAGGAGAGGAGGAACTCTTAATTCATCCTTCAAGGATGGTCGAGAAGAGGTAAGAATGGGGCGTGAAGGGGTAATCTTCCACACACTGCACTGGGCTGTGTTTGGGGTGTGCAGACATTTCAAAAAATTACTAGATTTCACTATGAAAAAAGATAATGCAAGCGAATGTGCCCTGGAAATGATAGCAGTGGCCGTACAGGCTGGGCTTGAGCTGAGTAGTGAAAAAGTATAAAAAGTGTGCATGCTGCATTCTCCCAGACATCCCTGTGGATTATGACCTCATGTAGAGAACATGCTACTTGGGGGCCATTGCTCTTGGCCTCTCAGCCCTGTTCTGCCTCTAGCACATCTGTGTGGTTTCCCTGGTGGAGAATTCTGCTGAAGCCCAGTATTGTAAGTCTCTGTTGAAACAAAAAACTGAGTTCCTGAGCTAGATTGGTAGTTATCTGGGATTAACTGGGCTGCTTGGGACAAAATGCCTTTTGTTAAACATCATCATCAACTAATATGCATCCTATGGATTTTATCCTTATTCTCCCCTCCAGTTTTCCTTCAGCAAGTGTTTTTGAGATGGCCTTCATTCCTCAGACCTGTGAACTAAATGATAGCCATTGTGGAACAAAGATTTTCAGAGAGCCAAAGCATAGCTGTATTTCCAGATAGACTTTATAGAAGAAGCATGTTTCCCAGTTAACACTAAACGTGTTACTTTAAGAAAAAATAAAGCTAACAATTTATAGGAAGTTAACAGAAAGCAAGACCCCAGAGCTACAAGTCATCATATATTACAGAAACTGAATTAAAAAATACACTTCTAAGTATGCTTAGTTTAGAAATGTGAAAATAAAGAAACCTCTACTTGCTGGAAGAAATAATGAGGAAGCCAGGAATTGAAAGGAAAGAATGCTTTGCACCCCTGTGTACGCATGTGCACACGCACGCATGCAGCAACAGAAATCCATCTTTTTTTTTATCTGCTGCAAAGGAGCAGGGAAAATAGGTCAATGATGGGGTTGACTAGATAAGGGAATGGGCAGGGCCCTGGAATAAAGTAGTAGCTCTATGCATTATTGAGTGCTTGAGTCAACAATATTGACCTCTTTTTTCTTTCTGGCTGAGGAACATGTCAACTCCTCCTTTCCATCAATTCACTGGGGGACCCTTAAAGCTGGATGTATGATCCCCTGTTGAAATGCCTGGAGTGTATTTTTGATGAAGTGCAGAGAAGGCTAGGGGGCAGAGAGTTTAAGTTAATGGGAGTGAAACAACTAGAACAGAAATAATGAGAATGTTGACAGAATGTGAAGAATGTGACCATTGTCACTGATTATTATGTCTAGAAACTGTGGAATGGGAGTGGGTTTTTCTCTAAAAAGTAAAATAAAATATTAAATTTAAAAAATTAAAAATGCAGAGAGCACTAAGATTAGAATGGTTTAAGTGTGAGCTATGAAAATTTGAGAAGGAAATCTGCAGGAGAAACCTTGGCGATCTCCGGTGCTGAACGCAGGCTTTCCCTGGTTGTTTATTTTTTACAAAGACCTTTTTTCCCTTCAAGTATCCTTTCAGTATTGGAAGGAGCAGTAAATCATTTCATTGGTACCCTGGCCTTTGCCCCAGCTTCCAACAGAGGTTCTTTATTGTACAGTAGGTCATTTCTAATCATTGTCTACTAATTAAATTTCAAGAATATTGAAGGGAAGATTGGAGGGATGTGTGTGGGAGCATATATCCCAGGAAAGCACCTATAATGGAAGAGACTGACCCAGCTTGCCCCTGGGGGGCAGTTGGCCACATTAGAATGGGTGGCTTCCTTTCTGAAGTGCAGAAACTTATTTTACCAAATGATAGTTTCAGGGCCTACAGGGAGTATACTGCTTTATGTTTGCGAATTAAAGAGAGGTTAAGAATCACTCAGGGAGGGAGGGAGGTGGCAGGGGTGTGGCATCTTTTCCCAGCTATGGCAGAAACAAAAATGTCCATTTCCTTAATAAAAAAAATCTTTCTCTTCATCTCCCTCCATTCCTGCATCCAGCTGGATCTTTACTTTTAACTCTTGTAGGTCCCAATCTGAGAGACAGCGTACTAGAAAAAAATACTATATCCCTATGACTGTGTATTATTACTAATCTAACTCTTCAACTCTTTAATATTCAGATTATAATAAGTAGCTTAGGTAGATAGATTTAAGTGGTATTGGGTGATACTGTCATACAACAAAGGTTATCCAGAATTATTTTCAATTTCTTCTGCTGTGTCCAACATGAGTAGATGTGTGTGTGTGTATGTATATATATATATATATGTATGTATGTATAGTAAAAGAATATAGTACAGGCTATTTTCTTTTCTCTTTAGATTTTCTTCTAAAGAAGTTATAACTCTTTAGAGTTATAATCTAACAAAGAACAGTAATGAATCTTCCAGCTCACTCTTGAGTAAGTGGAGTCTAAGGTTGAATGTAGTAGTCCTCACCATCTGTCCATGCGGCCTGGAGAATGCCCTAAACAGCATGTTCAGCAGAGGGACAGACCCAGTACCTGGACACATGACATCAACATGTTGTAACACAGGCCATGATTCTGGAGGTTGAAACGTGCTGAGGATCAGATTATGTCCTCTTAAAATATAATAACCTCCTATAGAAATGGCCTAGCATTATGTGGTTGGCATATACTTTAAAGAGCTTATAAAGTATTAGAAGTAAGTTCCGTTATACTCCAAAAGAAGTTGTTGGTAGATAGGAGAGATATGGGCTTGGGAATGGCTGGACTGAGAAGGAACGATACTTAAAACAATAGAATAGAACAATTAATAGGGAAAGCAAAAAGGTTATAAAATTTTACTATCCTTATATCCTTGTTACCTAAAAATTACTTGGAAGAGATTACAGATGTGATGGTACAATAGTAATTAAATCATAATAAAGTAATTAGAAATAGCAAATATTACTGGGGGTAAAAAAATGGTTCAGCCGAACTCCACCTTCTTTCCAGAGTTCGCTGATGTTATCCCCTCAAGTTCCGTTGTTCCCTGTCCATCTATTACCAGTGTTCCCCCGTCCTCCTCAGGGACTCACAGTAAAGTTGGTTGGGTCTGTATGTGTCTCTTTCTGCCATAGGACCAGCTCTTGAGTGTCAGGCCCATGTCTTAGCAATTTGTTATCCTCCAGAGAAAAGTTAAGTGTAACTGAATTGGACCAAATTGAACCAAGGGAGCAAAAGGTCTTACAAGGTATCAAAAGATCAAAATTGGGATTCACACACACACACACACACACACACACACACACACACACACACAAAAAAAAAAACACACAGACACACAATTGTTAACACTTGAAATCCTTTACTATGATGACTGTAGCAATATTACATTGACCGGAGAGGAAATAACTAAAATTGCTTATTAGAAAAAGAGGAAAGGAGAGCAGGAGAGAGAAAGGAAGGACGAAAGGAAGGAAGACTGGTTTTGCTAAATTTATGAGAGGTGATGTTTTCTTCTCCTACATGGTTATTCAGTTATCAGTCTTTCCCAATTTCTGTTATGATCCCGTATGTTCTAGAATTATGGGACATGTCATAATTCAGAATTATAGAACTAGATAGAGTGTTTAAAATATATTTTAAAAAAGAATGTACTTGAACTGGGTTTTCATTTCTTTCTTAAGGGTAGGGGTGGGGCCAGTTCCTAATTGACAGGCAACCAAAAATTTAATAAAGGAAACCCACCCAAAAGCTAAGTCCGTATTGGAGGCTACAGAAAGATTGTTTGTTTTGCTTTCCAGAATATGAAGTGGGATTGAAATAACCACTTCTTAGTGTTATTTAAGTAGGTATACCGAAATGAACATGGTTTATAAAATTTTTTTCCTTTAAAGGACACGAAAGGTAAATTTTGAGGTGGATACTAGGTGAAGGAATAAGAATTGTAGGGGAAGAAACTAGGAGAGCTTGTTTGGAGGTTTTAGGGAGAGGGGCGAGGCAGCCATTCACACACGCTCTTCTAAGGAGAATAAACAGTACCTCAGCTTCAGTGCGACCGAGGGCCGCTGAACCACAGGCCATCTGGCAGTCTGTGGGATAACTATTATCACCGGCAGGTCTTCCTCACATCCTAGTGGGAAATCTTTGGATTGAGTTGAATGCATTACCTTATATTTTAGCTCTCCTGTTCACCAGGAATGGATTAACCCTCTGGTGGGAGAATTTAAGCTTATAATGGAAGGAACTCTGGTGGAGCAGTGGTTAAGAGCTCGGCTGCTAACTGAAAGGTTGGTGGTTCAAACCCAGCAGCCGCTCCTTGGGAGAAAAGACCTGGCAATGTGCCTCTGGTAAAGATTACAGCCTAGGAAACTCTATGGGGCACTTCTACCTGTCATTTAGGGTCACTGAGAATCGGAATTGACTCGGTGGCACACAGTGGAAAAGCTGGTGAACTCTGTAGTCCATTGATTGCATCTGTTGTTGCAGAAACTGACTTCAGTGGTGGTCCTGCCTACAAGTCCTGTTCTGTCCAGAAGAGTGGGTTATGGATTGATTGGAAATGGTGGAGAGGTGAAGAGGGGCGGGGTTAACCAGGTTCATTTATTGGCCATTTTGGTTGATCCTGTTGTTCTTCGGGCGAGGTGTCCATGACTTCCAAGCTTGGGCGGCCAGTGAGTCCCCCAGGGATCCCATGTGCAGATTCTGCTGCCCTCAGTGATTCCAAATCACCACCCAATCCCACACAGATTCCTTTCTCAGTCACCCAGCAAGCATTTGGAAAGTAAGATAAGCTAATTTGCATGTGTTTTGACAACCCTCTCTAAAGGACTTCAACACCTTTACAACAGTGCTTTAGAAGGGTGAAGAGTGGTAACTGTGACAAAGAGCCTTCTAATGCACTAGCAGGTCTAGGATATCAGAAAAGAGTGGGGCTATCACCACATTATCAGTTGTCTCATTTTCTTTTGTTTGGACAAGGTGCTGCGCTTTGGTTTCCCTGTACGTGCTCAGTAATGGCCAGCCCAGGTATTTCCTCGGGTGATATTACTGACTTCCTTAAATTGGTGAGTGGTTTCTGAGGCCCCACTTCAGGCTGTGGAAACAGCAGTGTCTTGAAGCTGTCTTGAAGCTGTGGCTGCCTCTTTGTTGAGTGTGGTGGGCTCTTCCTGTAGGGCTAGGGAAGTTCTTAGACTCCTGGCAGGTGTCTTAGCTGGTGAGAAAATGATTTCTGTCCCTCCTCCCACAGATACAACTCTAGGGCTGCCACAGGAGTTGGCCAGGCACTGCAGATGGCTCTCTACAAATCTGCCCCCATTCCTAGAAAAGCATTCCCCTGTGAATACCCCTGGAAGCCCTGGTGGTGCAGTGGTTAAGAGCTCGGCTGCTAACCGAAAGGTTGGCAGTTCGAATCCACCGGCTGCTCCTTGGAAACCCTATGGGGCAGTTTTACTCTGTCCTGTAGGGTCACTATGAGTCAGAATTAACTTGACTGCAACAGGTTGGTGAATACTACTGGTGGAAGAACATTTGCCATGTCTATAGGAAGCTCAGCAATATGAAAACTCTCAGGAAATAGAGTCAGGAGGAGTCAGAGAGACTCGGACTAGCATTTCAATGGTACTGCCTTGGGAAGTTTGAAAAATGACGACGTCTCTAAGGCTGTTTCCTTATCTGTCAGGTAGGGATAATGAGAGTAATTTTCTCCCTCACTTTTCCAGCAACAGTTGTGGACCTAGGCCAGATGCACCAAGAGTCCCAGAGGGTGGAGGGGTGAAGAGAGTGAGGATGGGACTGGGGGTGTGTGGGCGTGTGGGAGGGTGCTGTAGTCAAGGGTTAAATATAGCAGGAGGTGGCAATTTAATGTGAGAAATATAAAACACGTGGTTTCCCCGTTCCAGATAGAAGGGAGCGCAGAAGAAGTTCTTTGTATATATATGTAGATATAGCACTGTACATGTTCTTACTTATGGCCTTCTAATTTGTGAATTATAGTAAGCACATAGTTTTCTGTCCTAATAAATTTAGATTCCTCTTTTTAGGGTGAGCTTTCCTTGTCAACTGGTGTTAAGTTTGACTTGTTTTCTTCTCACCCGTTCTTTCTCCTTCTCCCCCTCCCTTCACACTGAACTTGACCTGAAATCCCTGGGTAGGATTCCAATAAGGAGCCTGCCCTTTTAGCGTGGGAGTTTATTTTATGGCTGGCAGGTGATTGTGTTAACATGAAATAAAGCCCTGAGTCAGTAAATAATGTGGTTGTTTAAGATTAGTCTTCAAAAGAAGGCAACCATACTCTTGTGAAAATTTAACCTTATAGCCAGGAAGTGACATTAACATTGGTTAACAGTCTTACTGCTTCTAAGCATTCTTATAAACGTAGAAGCAAGTCCAGAGATCAGGAATTTAGTTTGAAACCTGATTCTCTTTTGTTCATGATGAATAACATTCATTCGGAAAGGAAGGACGTTATAACAACATTTCTATTTTAACTAGTCTCCCTTTACCAAAAAACAAATGGAAAAAATTGCAGCAGTTTTAACGTTATCTTTCCTCCATACATCCTGGATATTTACTTCCAAAGAAATAAAAGGCTTCTGTATTAAAAATAATAATAGTTCAGTGTAATTCCTAGGCTGATAAAACCCTTCCAGATTATTAATGCCGAGCAGTAAAAATCTGTTGCAGTCAGGTGCCGGGCTACCACCAGTGACCACCCTGACACAGAATACAACAGAGAGTCCTTGTTGGAGCAGGAGAAAAGTGGGGTGCAGAACTCAAATCTAGTAAAAAGACCAGACTTAATGGTCTAACTGAGACTGGAGGAACCCCAGAAAGCATGTACCCCGGACTCTCTGTCAACCCAGAACTAAAACCATTCCCAAGGACAACTCTTCAGACAAAGATTAGACTGGACTATGGGACATAAAATGATACTCGTGAAGCGTGTGCTTCTTAGCTCAAGTAAATAAATGAGACTAAATGGGCAGCTCCTGTCCGGAGGTGCGATGAGAAGGCAGAGAGGGTCGGGAGCTGGCTGAATGGACACGGGAAATCAGGGGTGGAAAAAAGGAGTGTGCTGTCACAGTACAGGGAGAGCAATTAGGGTCACATAACAATGTATGTATAAATTTTTGTATGAGAGACTAACTTGAATTGTAGACTTTCACTTAAACTACAACAATAAAATAAAATTTTTTTAAAAACCTGTTGCAATCAAAATCTGGGTGGTCCAATAAATAGCTACCATATTTCATGAAATCTAAGATGCCGTATTTTGTAAGATACATCTTAATTCCAGAGATGTTAAAGTGCAAAGTATGCATCTTAGACTTGGTGAACTATATAGCACAGGTTTTCCTTTTTTAATTCTGAGTAAATAAGATATGGGATACTTTCTTACTTCTTCCTAAAAGTGCTATTGGACATATATTTACTTTTTCAATAAAATGAGAGCTTGCTTTTAGAAAAAAATTAAGAATTTTATGATGTTTCTGAAAATGACAGTAGATGTCCTTTTATATCCTTAAATTGGGGTTGGACTCACTGTGCAGTATCTTTACAATTATTTTTTTCCTTTTGCAGTTCAAGTGTCATATGATTCTTGCTAGGCTAAGACACCTATTTCCAAATTGTGACTTTTAAGTATGAACTATATTATTCTAAGAGGAAATTGCTAAACTAAAAAAATTTAAATACATTTATTATATATTTTAAAACATATATAATTATGCAGTTAAGGAAATAAAATATTGAAGAAGGTTGGAAAGATAATATTTTAATTTAATATTAATAAAATTATATATATATATTATCACTAAATTTGCATATTTGGAATTAACATTCTTATAAATTAGTTTTGTACTTTGACAGTTTTCAATTCTCTTCTTCCCTCTAACTCTTTTTACTTGAACTTTAATAATCTCCTCTGTCTCTATTTTTTTCCAGATTACTATCTTGGATGCAAAGCGGAGCATGAACATTGGGATATTTCTTAAGCAATTTAAGAAGTAAGATTTTTGTATACATGTGAAACTTAGGTTATATCCATGCTGTCAGCATCACGTGGGTGTCACTGAGCTGAAACTCAGATTCAACTATGAGTGAAAATCATTCCTCATGCATTCAGATCCTTCTTAGATGCATAGCATGATGAATCTGCAAGAGTCTGTCACCTTCTGCTGTTTTCCTCCAGGAAAACATAATTCAGTGGCTTCCAGTACAGCAAAAATGGCCATGGGGTGTCCGTTCAAGCCTGTCATGCCAGGGAATTTATAGATTCATCTTTAGCGTTGCCCGTTGAGGATAGGTTGGAACTGGTGAGTCAAACAGCTATTAAATTCAAGTGTTTTAAGTGGAAAGAAGGCTCTGCAGGAGTTCCAGTGAGACCAAAGAGGATTCTTGTCTTCTCCCAAAGAAGAGTCCCAGTGGCTGTTCCTGCCTTAAGCCTTTCTGGGATGCCCCAGGATGGTTTTCTGGGTGAAAGGGTCTCTGAGTGTTCAGAATCCCATGTTTCCCTGGCGGTGGTGCTGATGTGAACATTCATCCTAAACTGCCCATCAGGCTGGGAAGAAGGTGGGATGTAAAGGAAGATGGAGGTGGTTTGTTTTCATTTCCACTGGCTTGTGTCTCTGTTGCCACTCCAGCAGACGTGAAATAGAATCTGATTGTCTTTTCAAGGCCTCCTCGGTCCATTGTAGAAGATATCCATCAAGGAAGGAGTGAGCACTATGGATCAGAGACATTGCGAGAGTTTCTTAAGCTTTTGCCAGAGTCAGAAGAGGTAAGGAGTTTGGCACACAAGGGTTAGATGTTAAGGGTGATGATAAAAGTTTAATATTTTTAGGAACGTCCAAACTGACATTGGAAAGGCACTTGCCTATCTGGAGTCCTGAATTTTCTCATGTAAAAGTAAAAGGTGACTCAGTAGAAAGAGCCCAGGTTATAGAGTCAGAGTCCTGGTTCAGATGTGAGTGTACCCCTAACTCAGAAACGTGGGCAAGCTTCTTAACTCCTGTGAACTTTAGTTTCCTTACCTGTAAAGTGAGGATAATAATGCTTACCTCATTGGGTTGTCAAGATGATTAAATCCTAGTTACACATCTAAACATGGTACTTTGGCGTACGGGAGCTTAATAAATTTTAGTTCCCTTTCCCATTCTCTAACGATCTTCTTTGCCTTGGGTGAACGCAGGTTATTTTGAATTTTATATATATTTTTTAAAAAGAACAAGAAAACCATTTTTGGTTGCTCTAAAAATATGAAGAGGTGGGTAAACTGTAAGTAAAGGTTGTTGACACAAATGACTAAAGACTAGAAATTTCTATTATAGTAACATAGTATCATAATAAAACATGGAGTTTTTCTGGTCTGAGTTAAGTGAATTGTTGAATGGTTAGAAGCTTAATAGGGAAAAACAGTAACGATTTTATAAAACCTTCCAAAATTGTTGTATTGTCTTTTATTTCTGAACCAGTGACCCTTGAAAAAATTCAGTAGGAAATGACACAAATACACGTGCTTGTACACATTGAAATGATAGAATCTTACAGAGTAAAAAGTGTAAGGCCCCCTTTTCACATGTACTGGCGGCCTTTCCCTTCCTCATCCTCTTCCCAGAGGTAACATATGGAACCTGATTTTCAGCACTTCTAATAACAAACAAGAAATGTATTTATACCTTTTCTTTTATATTGGTTAGTATTAAAGGGTCAAGTTCAGGGTCTTAGTGGTTATCTAATACTCTGAGTATATTTAATAACCTGAGGCTTTCTCTACGTTGAGTTTTCTGTTTGCAAATTGAGTGTAATTTACCTAGGCCAAGATTAATGGCGTTTATTAATGTTAGTAAAGGGCCTTAAAGTCGTAAGGGAAAGGTACATTAAATCATAATTTACTCTGGATCTTACATACTGAACAGTCCTTAATCTTTCTTTTATGTAAAGAGTGGGCATTCCAAAATCTTTAATTAGGATCTATAGAGTTTACTTTGAGTTGAATTTAAAAAGGCTTAGACGCTCTTGGAATCTCCTTCCTGCTTGGGCTTTTTCCCATGACTCCTCCATAGGACCACCGTGCATCCTCACTCTTCACTGACCTCATCCCTTCTGAGTAAGGATCAGATTGGATAATGCTGGTGTTCTGAAAGCTCTGAATTTCTAACTAAATGCAGGTTAGGCATGAGGGAGGCTGCCAGGAGAGGTGGAAGATGGAATACAGTTTCCTTAATGTCTTCATTTCTAATTTAAAACTCAGAGGTGACTAGGGAAGCAAAGGCTGTGGGAGACTAAGGGATCTTTCAGAAAAGCAGATTAGCTGTCAAACCTATCCCGTTCTAAAGAACTGTGTTCTGAGTTGTGTGGGGGATATAATCCAGAGGAAGAATGTTAGGGCAAGATGACTAAAACCCCCAGAAACGATGCCCCAAATCCCGAGGCACTCTCATGCAGACGGTTAGCTAACCCCGGAGACAGTGTCCCTCTGAGATGAAGTGTTGGCACGGGATCCTGAAATGCCTTCCCAGCTACTGACCAGCCACCGCTGTTTCTCCCATCAGTCTCCTGCTGCAGGGTCACCCTTAGTGTGAATATCTGACAAGCTTGGTCACACTGCTTCTTGTTTACATTACTGACTCTGGGCTTCAGTGCACCACGCCCTCCAAACTCATCTGGGAGCTTCCTCCAGCAGGAACACCCTGACAGTCCCTGAGGCAGCCGGGTGCCCCTCCCTGCCCTCTCTGGGGATCCTGCTGTCAGAGGGGGGTCTCAGTGAAAGCTGAAGCCACCTAACCAGGCGTGCCTGCTGCAAGGACAAATTGGCTCTGTTGTGAGGCTGTGGGCCCCTGGCACCACCCAGACTCAAGGAGTCTTTGGGTCTCTGGGTGGAGGATGGAGGGTAGGGATGAGGCCAAGGAGGAGGCAGGGCCAAGTAAGAGGTTTAGGAATGTGGCTGAAGTATGCTAATAAATGCGTAAGGTATGTGTAACCACGTTAAGCCTATGGTGTAATGTGCTGTGCTCATTTTTAGCTCAGGAAGGGACTAACCATTTATTGAAGGCCCCCATATTCCAGGCACTCTACAGAGCAAAATTAAATTAAACCAGACAATGTATTTAAAGTGCTTGGCACACAGAAAGTCAATAAACCGTAGCTATTATTATTTTATGTATTTTTTTAATTTAATCCTCACAATGACATAAGATGTTTCTCATTTTGCAAATGAAAAACTGAAGCTCACGTAGGTTGGATATGACTTGCCTCGTGTCCCGTGACTGATAGGTGATAAAGGAGAGGGTTGGAATTGAACCCTGAATTGTCTAACCCCAGAACAGACCTTTCTGCTCCACCCCACTGCCTCCCTTTGAGGAAGGAAGGGGAAAGGTTGTCAAAACTGCACCTTTCACACGGCTGGCCTCCCAGCCTTTCCATTGCCTCTGCTATCACAGAGTACTGGTATGAATAAGTGTCACTGGAGCAATACTGTAACTTATCAGCACTCTGAAAAATATAACCTGAAACAACGCTTTTCTCTCCTGAGTTCCCAGCTGATGGGCCAACTTAAGGTTAATTTGTTTTCAAGAGTTTCTCTGCCCTCCTCCATCACAGATGTTTTCTCTAGCGTGTTCGTTCTTCCTTCCTCAAATGCGTGGTTAAAACTTGCAGAGGAAAGGGCACCCAGAAATGAGAGCCCTGGGGGGTGTGCTCTGAATACAGTGAAGTGTTCAGTTCGCAGGGGGCTTGGTATGAGGAGGCTTGAGTAGGAGCCAGGTCGAAGGTCAAAGGGAGCCCCTTACTTTCACCCCAGCCTAATGGCCCTTCCTTCTGTTGTCTTATGTCTACTTGCTGTCTTAGTGTTAGGGGTATGAGGCTAGAAGATGGTAGACATTTCCTCTTCTCTCTAGAAGCAGAAAAATGCCTCCTCTGGACATTTTTATTACCACTTTTCTGCCCTCAGAGTCCCTGGGTGGCACAAACAGTTAACATGCTTGGTTGCTAGCCAAAAGGCACCTTGGAGGAAAGTCCTGTTGAACTACTTCCGAAAAACCAACCACTGAAAACCCTGTGGAGCACAGTTTTACTCTGACACATGTGGGGTCACCGTGAGTCACAACTGAGTCGACAGCAACTGATTTTTTTTCCTACCATCTTTGTTTACTCTGTTACTCAAAGGGGAATGACAGGGAGGAAGCTCAGGGTCTTCTGTGGGGTGGATATGTTTGCGGGAAATCCTGCTGTTTCAAGGCCATCTGAGTGGAATAGAGTGAAGGAGGCCTGCCCTTCAGAATGTGTGAGTCTTAGGGAGCATGCTGTTTGCTATGATGACAGAAACCGGACGCAGCCAAGCTGTATAATAAGAGTCACTTGGCTCAGCCAACAAATTATGCCTAACAATGTTTAATAAATGCTTTTTGATAATGATGTTGAGGATGTATAATAATTATAGGGTTTGTTCATTTCTCTTTCTTACTTCTCTACCACTGTGAAGGTACAGCAATCCCTTTTAATGGACACAAATCTTAAATTTTGAAATAAGAATTAAGAACTGTATACATGGCATTTAAATTCAGTAGTATCTTTCCATGGCCATTCTCTTGAAATCCATAAACATTTTTAGCCCTTTACAGAAGTGAAGGCTGTTAATCATCAGTCACTTACAGTTTAGTCTAATGTTTAATAGAAATATTTACCAAGTTTTCCTAGCATGACCTGTTGTTATACTTTAGACTGAAAATTGCTGTGGTTTTCAGAAGCCTTGAGCATGCTGCGTATATGTTCTTACAAAAGGTACAACCTCACTGTGCCCCTGCCCATATATAGTTAAACCTAGTTCAGAAGAGGTCAGAATTCATCCCATGGTTTTCTCGGTTCAGAAACTAGCCACTGACTTGGGTTTAGCTAAATTAGAAGTTCCATCTACCCATAAATTTAGTAAAGCTAAAAATGGTTCGTTCACTCTTGGCCCCTTAAAGGTAGAGGAACTAATGCAATTCCATACATGGCTATTTTCTGCCTATTAAAAAAAAATGTAGTCTTAAGGACCAGAATTAATACTAGGGTGTGAATTTGCACTATTACATTTTATATTTTCAGATAATTCACATGATATTTCAGTTTGTGGATCTTTTCAAATACTCCCTCCTTTTTATTTTTGAAGTGTCATTTCCTATTTTTCAAGAGACTTAAAAATCATGTTATTTTTATGGGAAAGAGAGTAAGCTTTATAAAGAATAATAAAAGTGGAAAGTGCTTGTTGGCAACAGTTAACTGTAACAGGCTATATAATTTACTAATATTGTTAAGTTACTAACGAAACCAAACCAAACCCATTGCTGTTGAGTCCATTCCAACTCATAGCGACCCTATAGGACAGGGTAGAACAGCCCCATAGGATTTCCAAGGAACACCTGGTGGATTCGAACTGCCGACCTTTTGGTTAGCAGCCCAGCCCTTAACCACTATGCCACCAGGGCTTCTATTAGGTACTCCTTACCATGAAGTATTTTGTTGGAAGAGTCTCTCTTACAGTAGACTTAAAGTGTTCTTGCCATTGGATTGATCCAGTTTTCTGTGTGACACTGTGTGAGAACTTTCTCTGTGGGATATGGGGACTTCTTTGCCCCTGCACCCACTGGCTAGCTGGCAATATATCTGTGTCAAGATTCTTTTTTTTCCTTTACTACAGTTGGAGGAATATTTGAATATGTTTAATAACTTTTAGTTTAGTTTAATTATTTACACAAGAAATAAATAATTTTCATTGTAAGCGTTTTAGAAATTACAAATGAGTAGTGGAAGAAAATCAAGTAGCCACTTGTAATCCTATCACGTGGTGTACTTGTGGCCAGCCTTTTCGTCTTCTTCCTGTGCGTGAAGTGTGTGCATGGGAGGGCTGGCGGACAATAGACAGTTTTAAAAGTTTACAGCAGTGGGATCCTGCTGTACGTACTGTTTTATTACCTGCTCTTTTCATAGGAGGAAATCTTGACATTGGTCTTCCAGTTGTTTTATTGGTTTTTCTTTTTATCTTTCTGCTGGAGAGCCAGAGTGTACTTGCCTCAAGATACAATAGTTCCTTCCTATAAAGCTATTATATGTGACATGGAATTTGACAGAGAGAAGATGTCTTAGACCTTACCCAGTCTAAGTATTTTATATCCAAAATGCTCAAAGTATTAGGATTTTGTTTTTTACTTATGACTCAAAGAATCATGTTGTAATGACTATCCAGTCTCTTCTTTCTTCTCCCGAACACTGATCACCCCTTCCAGATTATTACTTACAGAAAGTGTTCATCCTTAGAGCTGATTCTTTTTTCAGTCTTTCCCTGTAGTAACATCCCTGAGGATTCTAGTGGCTCTGGCTCTGATTTATAGGGTACTGAGCCCTGGTGGTGCAGTGGTTAAGCGCTCAGCTGCTAACCAAAAGATCGGCAGTTCAAACCCACCAGCACCTCTGAGGGAAAAAGATGTGGCAGTCTGCTTCTGAAAAGATTTATAGCCTTGGAAACCCTATGGGGCAGTTCTACTCTGTGCTGCAGGGTCGCTGTGAGTTGAGACCGACTCAATGGCAATGGGTATGGGTACATCTATATAAGTGACACTAGCTCCTGTCTTTCAAATTTGTAAGTTTTTTTTTTCTTTTTTAAAGAAACAAAGTGGTAGGTGTGATGATTTCCTTTTCTGTCTTTTCTTAGTTCTGCATTTTTATCAATTTAATGCCAAAGTCCTATTTTCTTAGAAGAATTCTAAAATGAAATTTAGAATAATCTTAAATTTTAATCCTTAGTTTTTTTTGTTTTCTCTGCCTCCTTTTCATTTGTCTTTTAGGTAAAGAAATTAAAAACATTTAGTGGCGATGTGTCCAAGCTGTCGCTGGCAGACTCCTTTATGCACTACTTAATTCAGGTGCCAAAGTAAGGATATCGTCATTGATCATTGTTCTGATGAGTATGACTTTTAAATTACTGACACTACAGTCTACAGACTTACTTATTCATTTTTCAGCTACTCACTTCGGATTGAAGCCATGGTGCTAAAGAAGGAATTTTTACCTTCTTGTTCTTCTCTATACACAGATATAACAATGTTAAGAACTGCTACAAAAGGTAAGTAAACACATGATCTTACATGCATTTGCTTTTATTAATTGTGGTAACAGTTTGTTGTAAAAAACCAAACCCGTTGCCACTGAGTTGGTTTGTTGAAAAGACTATTCAATTAAAATTAAACATGGAAAACCCCATTTCTAATACACCCTAAAAAGAGATATGGTACGTTACCAGGGATGGCATTTAAGATTTATTTCTCTTTACTTTTTTTTTTTCCTACTGAATTTTAATTTACATTTTATCCTTCCACAGAAAGTTTCTTTTATCTCAAGCTTCAAAGTAGGCTTTCTGGTTGTGGCTCTTTCTTGCTTCTCTCCTAGGCTAGCTTTCTGTTTGAGTGTTGTGTGTGTTTGTGTGTGTGTGTGGTGTGTATGGGGGTGTACATGTACACAGAATGGGGGTATTGGTTCAGTGGTAGAATTCTCGCCTTCTGTGAAGGAAACGCGGGTTCAATTCCCGGTAAATGCACCTCATGTGCAGCCACCACCTGTCAGTGGAGGCTTGCATGTTGCTATGATGCTGAACAGGTTTCAGCAGAGCTTTCAGACTAAGGTGGACTAGCACAAGAGGCCTGGTGATCTGCTTATGAAAATCATCCAGTGAAAACCTTACGGATCACAAAGGTCCTTTTCGCAACTGAACGTGGGGATGATGCAGGACCAGGCAGCATTTTGTTCCATTGTGCCTGGGGTTGCCATGGCAGCTAATGACAACAACAAATGCAGACAAAAAGCCTGGACTCCTGGGCCACCTTCGTCTCTCATCCCATGCTCTGGCCCCTCTTGGTGGCTGGGATCCTGCTTTTACAGAAGGCCAACTTCCTTCCCCCCTGACTTCTCACAGGCACCTCCAGTGTGACTCTTCTGCCAGGGTTCCTGATGTTTCTCATCTGTGGTCTTGTCTCTCACCCACTTCCCCTTGACCCTAACATCTGGAGAGCTGTTTAAGTTTGAGAGAGGCAAGTGGGTAATTTTCATTTCTTTGAACGACTCATTAAATGATCATCTACTCAACTTAGACAGACTCCTCTCAGACTCTGTCTAGTACCTTCTCCCACAGGGACGGGAGCTTTGCCTCCTGCTGTTTATAGCCCTGAAAGTTTGGCCCGGCATATTTGCATTCTCTTCCTTCTCATCTCCGAGGCAAATTCTCTGGCCGTCGCTGACCCTGACACTCTCCAGTGTTCATCAGGGCCAGCCTGATTTCTCTCAGTCATTTCTGGATTTCTAGTCATTGTAGAATTGCTTATTCCTGTTTGGTTGTCCTGTTTGTTTGCTCTGCCCTGGGTTGAGATGAGGTTTTTCCCATATTTTCTTCACTTTAGAGAGGAGACTAATAAGTAAGAATGTTTCTTCTTTCAATGTAAAGGCTTTTTCACATTTCTTGCTATGCCAAGGCTTATGCTGCATCTTTGTAAGGGTTGTTCCTCTTGTTCAAATAGAGATGGAAGCATATGTTTTCATTTGTGGGCACAGTAGAAATGTTTCTTATCTGGTTACCCTTCAAAACTGGCCTTCTTAGATAACATAATATAGGCAATGATCCAAATAAAATTTTTGAAAGTAATACCAGGCTTAAAGGAGAATATTAACTTAAAAATATCATAGGTGACATGTTACTATTTATATATACTATAATTTTAATAATCAGTTTTTCTTTTTAGCTTGTCATACATGAAAAAATTAATATTATTATTTCTTTACATAGGTGTTCAAAAAAATTGGTGTTTAAAAAACTAGTTTGCCAATATATTACAATGAAATTTTTTTCTTTTTAGAGCCTTAAGCCAATCCTAATGATATGTGTAGCTTTGAATAAAGTAGAAAGGTTCTCTGGTCCCCAAGGTTGGTGCTTTGCAGGTTATTTACATGTCATCCTAGCCTGTTTATTTTTTTTTTTACCAACTTCTAGTTCATTGACTAAACAAAATGTTGCTCTCTATCAGTTTTCATACTCCATAAGTATAGTCTCAGAGGTCAGTGGCTATAAGGGGAAAATTTAAAGAAATGACTTCTAAGAAGGAAGTCGTTTCTCTAACACATTGTACTGCTTTTTCATTAGGCTTTCGTATTTTTCACTATTTGAATGTTTCCTTTATCAAAGTATTTTGTGATATATAACTGTCATACTCATTTGATTCCCTGTTAAACACTAGGACAAGGATTTCCAATACCAAATGGTGCATTAGATATACTGCAGAATGTGCTGCTTTATTGTTTTTTCAGATTTTATAGACAATTTGAGGTCAGTGCTTGCTTCAAACACACTTAAGTTGGGATGTGGTAGTTGTCTTTTGCACCTTTTGAGCTGAACCCTTCTCTAAGCTACTGTGATGCTTTCTTGACAGAGCTGATGTCATGTGAGGAGCTACATTCTATATTACACCTGGTGCTCCAGGCTGGAAATATTATGAATGCAGTGAGTAAAATTCAAAAAACAGAAACGTTGTGTTTTCAACTTTTATATTTGTCTGTCTAAAGGCACATGCTTATTTCTTTTCTCTTGATTTGTTTTCTTTAGGGAGGGTATGCTGGCAATGCCGTGGGATTTAAACTGTCTTCTTTGCTCAAATTGGCAGACACAAAATCAAACAAACCTGGGATGAATCTTCTGCACTTTGTCGCACAGGTATGTAGAAGTGATGAATACAGAGAGAGAATGCGTGTGAATCGTCCTTGGAGATGGTGGAGTTTTTCCCAGGTGTAATGTGGCATCAAGCCGAGTTAGGAAAGGGCATGATGTGTTCTGAGAAGGATCTATTTGCAGAAGCACGATTGGCATATTCCTGAATTGAGTGGTGCCTTGGGTTATAGGGGTGGAGAGAAGTAGAGGAAGTGGGGGGTGGGACACAGAGATTAGTGAGGCCAGATTATGATGGACTCATGTGCCAAAGCCACGCAATTTGGATTTCATGTTTTAGCAATGGGGAGTCAGCAGAGGTTTGTGCACTGCATACTGGCATGGCCAGGTTTGTTTTTGTGTTTAGGAAAATGAGGCAGTGTGGAAGATGGGTTGGAGTACAGCGAAAACTAGAAGTGTCTCCGGTTGTTCGGGAGTGTGAGATGGAGAGAAGAGGACTGGTCATTAGAGCATTTATGATGCCCGCCTGACTAGATTTGTGACCAGTTATGTGTAGAGTGAGGGAGTTGGAGCCATTAAAAAGATCTCTTCCTTCTTTTGATGAGGTCTATGTGCCACAAAAATAGCTGATTACCAAGGGAAAAATCAGCCAAGGACAGTTATATCCTTGTTGTTAAATAGTCTCAAATAACTAATTGTACTGTTTTTTTTTTCTTTTCTTCATTGAATCAACTTGTTGTTTTGACACCAATCACAGAGACCTAGCTTTAATTTGGGAACGAAGCAGTGCTATATGGGTGTTACGAGTGAGAGCTTTAGAATGGGACAGAACTGGAAGCAGATTTTGATTTGTCCTTTATTAGCTGTGCTTCCTCAGACAAGTTCCTTAAACTTTAAGGCTTCAATTTCTGCATCTAATAAAGGGGATAGTGATACTACCAGTTGCTGTTCAGTTGACTGCAGCTCATGGTGACCCCATGCGTGTCAGAGTAGAACCGTGCTCTGTGGAGTTTTCAATGGCTAATTTTTCCAAAGTAGATTGTCAGGTCTTTCTTCCGAGACACCGCTGGGTGTATTCAAACCACCAACCTTTCAGTTAGCAGCCGAGTACATTAACCATTTGTACCACACAGGGAGGGACTCCAGGGGAGAGTGATACCCACTACCCACTGCTGTTGAGTCGATTCCAACTCATAGCGACCTTGTAGGACAGAGTGAAACTGCCCCATAGGGTTTCCAAGGCTGTAAATCTTTATGGAAGTAGACTGCTGCATCTTTCTCCCGTGGAGCAGCTGGTGAGTTCCAACTGCCAGCCTCTCCATTAGCAGCTGAGCACTTAACCATTGTGCCACCAGGACTCCTGGGGAGAGTGGTATCCATCTAAAAATAAGGTAATTGGGAGGGCTGAAGGAGATAACTCCACAGAGTTCTTAGCTCAATGTTTGGACTACAGTAAGCTCTCCATAAATAACACAGGGGTTAAGAGCTATGACTGCTAACCAAAAGGTCGACAGTTTGAATTCACCAGCTGCTGCTTGGAAACCCTATAGGACAGTTCTACTTTGTCCTGTAAGGTCACTATGAGTCAGAATCGACTTGATGGCAGTGGGTTTATTATTACTTAAGGAGCCCTGGTGGCGCAGTGGTTAAAGCGATTGACTGCTAACTGAAAGGTTGGTGGTTTGAAACCACCAGTGGCTCCTCAGGAGAAAGATGTGGCAGTCTGCTTCTGTAGAGATTTACAACCTTGGAAACCCTATGGGGTCGCTACGAGTCGAAATCGACTTGATGGCAGTGAATTTGGTTGTTTTTTGGTTTATTATTACTTCAGAATAATCTTTAGGTGATAGATGGTTCGTTTAGCTCAGTACTTAACTGCCAAGTTAATTTGCAGGATAGTAAAACAAGAAGTGTGTTCCTTATCCAGAGTGGATTGCAGATACTTGTCTGGCAGAGCTCTTTTATTTGATTTTTTCCCATATAAAAATTTATACATACGGTGTTATGTGACTCTAATTGCTCTCCCCATACTGTGACAGCTCACTCCACCTTCCCACCCCTGATCTCCCGTGTCCATTCAACCAGTTCCTAACCCTCTCTGCCTTCCCATCTCACCTCCAGACAGAAGCTGCCCGTTTAGTCTCTTGTATCTACTTGAGCTAAGAGGCGCACTCCTCACAAGTATCACTTTATGTCCCACAGTCCAGTCCAATCCCTGTCTGAAGCGTTGGCCTTGGACATTGTTTTAGTTCTGGGCTGATAGAGAATCCAGGGGCCATGCTTTCTGGGGTTCTTCCAGTCTCAGTCAGACCATTAAGTCTGGTCTTCTTACTAGAATTTGAGTTCTGCACCCCACCTTTCTCCTGCTCCATCTGGGACTCTCTGTTGTGTTCCCTGTCAGGGCGGTCATTGGTGGTAGCCGGGCGCCAACTAGTTCTTTGGGTCTCAGGCTGAAGAAGTCTGGCAGAGCTCTTTTAGATCCTTGTGTCCCATTGCTCTGTGTCACTTGGTCCCTGTCCATCTGGGGACGTTTCCTTAGTCTGTAATTGCTGCCTTCCCACCTGCCTTTCTCTCACCCTCTGAACAGGCAAAGAATCCAGACACCTCCATGGCATGTGCCCCTTTGACTAAACTCAGTTCAAAAACTGGTTTAGCAGCTGAAGGTATCTCAGTCATTTAAAGGCATCCTTGTAGGTATGGTGGTATTTAAGCAGGAGTTATTGGATTCTCTTAGAAACAATGGCCCTGCTAAGCTACCACCTCCTTCCATTGAGTTTTAATGCACACGGATCGTATTTCTTTCATGTCAGGATAAATTGCTCTGGGAAGTTAAATGGATCTTGAGAGTAGGGGAATTCTGATAAATCTTACTAAGAATATCAGAGTTCATGTCTCAGTGAATTACTTTGAATACATCACACATAAAAATGGGAACAGTGATTTTAAGGGTCCTTTAAGCCCTATAAAAATTATTTCCTTCCAATTTTATTTGGATAGTGAGAAAATTCTGTTTTTGTTCTAGGAAGCCCAAAAGAAAGATGTCATTCTTCTAAACTTTTCTGAAAAATTGTATCACGTTCAGGAGGCTGCTAGGTAAGCAAGAAAGACTGAGAGCAAATGGTGAGAATTCAAGAATTTCTAAAACTATCTTATGAAAATGCAAGAATATTTACAACTTTTTGATTCAAGTTGGAACTTAAAAAGTTTTATCTTGTTGAAGTTTCAGGCCTTTTCATTTGCTTACAGAGGTGTATGTGCACCTTTGGAATTTAGGGATTTTAAAAAATTAATCTTTATTTTTAGTCTAAAAAAAAACAATTGCAGTATATTCTAATGAACATCATCAGTATGAAAAAAAGATGGATTAAGAACTTCAAATCCCTCCACACCCCAGAGGTAGAGCTCTAACAACACAGCCTATTACCCTGGGAGTTGTTATATATCAGTCAAACTTCCAGGGCCATAAATTATTGTTTCCTTGTAGAATCTAACAAGGTACATTTATTTTCTATTGCATTAGAAGGAATTGGAACCATACCAAGAGCTGTGAAAGGATTTCTTTTTAAATTAGTCACTCAACCCTACAGAGAAAGTATCTACCAAACATAAAGCTCTATTTGTATCACCCTAATTTGTTTCTGATCCTAATAAAGATGCATATTTTAATGTAGTTACAGTCTATGGGTATTTGACATTTTGAATTCTGCTTTTTAAAATTTAAAGTACATATCCATGTATCCAGTGGTGAATGTTCACTAACTGACTCTTAGTGAAAAAAAAGAAGCCCTGATTTGTAGCATTTACTAATTTATATGGTGTAAATACTGCTACCATGACCGATCTAAAGCTACCAAAGTGATGTTACTGAATGCAGAAGTGAGAAGAGATACCCATAGTTAGCTTTTGCAAGTTGGCTGTAGCACACCACTCCATGTACCGACTCAGTTTATATATTTATTATTTGAGTGCCTACATATGGTCATGACAGATACGAACCATATGAACCATAGCTTTTTAATCCTTCCCCCTGTTGTTGGCCAAAAACCAAAGCCAGCTGCCATCAAGTTGATTCTAACTCATGGCAACCTCACGTGTGTCAGAATAGAACTGTGCTGCTTAGCATTTTCAATGGCTGATGTTTTGGAAGTAGATTGCCAGGCCTTTCTTCTGGAGTGCCTCTGAGTGGGCTCTAACTGCCAACCTTTCAGTTAGTAGCCAAGCACGTTAACCATTTGCACCACCCAGGAAATCCATCATTGACCAATATCTCAATATTAGCGGCTCTGTATACATCCGATCACAGATTACATGTCTGTCCCAAAGTGAGATTATCATTTAAGGTGTAGAGTTCAAAACTCATGTTTGCAGATGACTCAGAATCTTCTGCAAAAAGAATGGATGTCTTACAAGATACGAACTTTTTTATTTTCAAATTACTAAAAGAAATATATGTAGACATATTATTACTCTTGACTAGTAGAGTATGAGAAATGTTATGAAGAGAAATGATTATTAAAATTTTTTAAACTGACATTTCTGGTTAGAGTTAGATGGGGGAAGTATAGCTACATATTCTTTTAGAAAAACTATTAGTAAGATTTGCTTATTCAAAATGTAAGGTGAAGTACAACCTGGTCACAGATGTGCACCAATAACCAACGAAGGTGGAAAATGTTTTTTGTACAAAGAAAAATGAGAATTGACAATGAAAGCTTCCTAATTTATGAATTGTTAATTGAATTTCACCTGGATTTTAGGTTTCACCTGTTCACTTTGCAAAGTGACAAAACATTACTTGTGTTCTACTGATCTTGATTTAGCGTATGTAACAAAAACACTGCAATCGATCCCACCATTTCTTTGCAGAATTGTTAGCTGTGTGTTAGTTCTCTGTAAAGTACAGAGTGCTGGCTGTGGCTGCCCATGGCAAGCAAGGGGAAGTCTGGAGTCCCAGCACTTCCACATTACTCTTCTTATCAGGATGATCAGCGTATGTTGCCTTGACTTCTGGTTCTTTTCAGTTAGAACTTTCCTTTGTGTTTGGAGTCCTGGTGGCACAGTGGTTAAGCGGTTGACTGCTAACCAAAATGTTGGCAGTTCGAATCTACCAGCCGCTCCTTGGAAACCCTATGGGCAGTTCTTCTCTGTCCTGTAGGGTTGCTATGAGTCAGAATCAACTTTTTTTTAATTTTTAAAGTTTTTTCCCATACAAAAACTTACACATACATTGTTATGTGACCCTGATTGCTCTCTCCATACTGTGCCTTCCCATCTCACCTCCGGACAGAAGCTGCCCGTTTAGTCTCTCGTTTCTACTTGAGCTAAGAGGCACTCTCCTCAAGAGTATCACTTTATGTCTCACAGTCCAGTCCAATCCCTGTCTGAAGAGTTGGCCTCGGAAACTGTTTCAGCTCTGGGCTGATAGAGAATCTGGAGACCATACTTTCCGGGGTTCCTCCAGTCTCAGTCAGACCATTAAGTCTTGTCTTCTTACTAGAATTTGAGTTCTGCACCCCACCTTTCTCCTGCTCCATCCGGGACTCTCTGTTGTGTTCCCTGTCAGGGCAGTCATTGGTGGTAGCTGGGTACCATCTAGTTTTTCTGGTCTCAGGCTGATGAAGTCTCTGGTTTATGTGGCCCTTTCTGTCTCTTGAGCTAATACTTTCCTTGTGTCTTTGGTGTTCTTCATTCTCCTTTACTCCAGGCGGTTGGGACCAATTGATGCATCTTAGATGGCCGCTTGCAAGCTAAGTCAGAATCAACTTGATGGCAACTGGTTTTGTGTGTGTGTGTGTGTGTGTGTGTGTGTGTGTGTTTGGTGGCCAGAGAAAAGTATAAGTCTCCCAGAGTCCTGCTGGCTTTAGTTGTTAATGCTGTGCAGACCTAGTGTATGAAGAACTTTGTAAGTCCCCGGTTTGGGTTTTCTCACCAACAAGAGCATAGTTACTGCCTGCTTTCTTTGAACCGGGATATGTCTTTATGAAGGACTCTCCTCTTAAGAAAACATAGAGGGAATCTCCCACAATCTGAGTACAAGGGTAGATAATGTAGTCGCAGTGGTGCTCCCCTTCTGGTTCTAACTAAGGTTGGCCAGCAGTTGGTCTTGTGTGATGTACCCATGTGACACAGGGCTTCCTTGTGCAACTGCCCACTCTCTCCTTTCTTCTTTTAGATTATCTCTGGATAACATGGAGGTAGAGCTGCACTCACTGTTTGTCAGGACGAGATCTCTCAAGGAAAACATCCAGCGGGATAGAGAACTTTGTCAGCAGATGGAAGATTTCCTTCAGGTCTGTAGGTGATTCAAGTCAGTCCTTCTGATTTCATCTTCCAGCAGTACCACCAAGGCTGGTTAAATTTGTGTGGGTATGTTTGTGGGGGAAGCAGGTTCCCATTCAGATTTTTCCCTTAAGTTAGTAAAAAGAACTTTGTAATTTAATGCCGATTTGTTGCTGTTTTTTTTTTTAAACAGAGGATATTGAATATGGTCTACAACTAAGAAATTTGTTTAGGGATTGGGCCTCTGTTTTTATCCCTATTGAATTCACATGTTCACTGTAGTGAAATGGTATCAGCATATGATGCTTACGCTTGGTCTATGCCTGGCAACTCAAGTTTTGGTTCTAAACCACGTTTTAGGAGTTCCTGTCTCCAATCAGACTTTTGGGCAACAGAATGAAGTTCACAGAAGCCTTAAAGTTGCCTTAGAACTTGGGCTGCTGCACCTTCACTTGTTTTTTTTGAAGAAACAAGCTACATTTTGGCATGTTTTATAACGAGAGCAATAGAACACATGATAGCTGTGCCTATCAACACCTGAAATACATTAGCCCCACAGGGTGTGTCAGGAGCTGCTCCAAATAACATCAACAAAAAACAGCAGCGTGGACATGTTTGTGACAGCTCATTGTGACTCACTAATTACATAGTCTGACATACTTCTTTTATCTTCCTTATTTAAAAAAAAAGAAGTGACACTGTTTCACGCTTTTAGCCTTTAATGAAACTGTGCTCTCCCTAAAGTGTAGTTAGTCTCTGAGGCCTGCGAGGTGGAATGCATTGACAAGGCTGCCCTTGGCATTAGAAGGAGTGGTGTGCCCAGAGCTGCACCAGCTTGAGCCTGTACTCATAACTCAGCTATAGCAGAGTATTCTGAGCATTAGCTCTCACCAGCAAACATTTGATTTTGGTTTGGCTCTGCTGTGAGTTTGTTTTTATTACCAAACGTGCTCTGTATTTGATTTCAAATATATCCAAACTCTGATTTTCCATTGAAAGTACACAGATTTTTCTCAAACTGAAACAGCAAAGCAAGCACCACCACCACAAACACCTAAACATTAGGCACATTCAGGTGCATAAAACAAACTCAGAAGTTCAAGAACGAGCACCATCCCGCATCAAGATTAGAGTTCTGCATGTTACATTTTCCACAGGTTTCTTATATTCTTACACTAAATATTAATGGACAAAGGTTTGTGCTAAAGCAACTCTGCTATAGCCGCAACTCTAGAGTGCCCCTCAAAGACCTTTTTTTAACTTTTCAAAGTCTTCCAGTAATCATTTTTCTATCTGTAAATAAAACATTTCACAAAGTTTTTTGTTAATTTTTCTTAATACTTTTTTTTGGAATAGGTGAGGTAAAACTTTTTAAGGTTGGTTAGGTTTAGGCCATGAAGGACTCCAGTGCCAGTTGGAAAACTTTGGACTTTGTGCCATAAGCAGTTGGGAACCATTAAATGTTTTTGAGCAGAAAAATGACAGGAATGCATTTTTGCAGGTCTGCTTCAGTATTATAACCCTTTGGGCAAGAAACACTTCATGACTGAGTTTGGAACTTTGATCACTACCAGACAAGTTAGAGATGTAAAGTTGAATTTGATACCTCAACTGCTAATCTGTTGTCATTCACGTTTTGCCAGTGTAGCTTTGGACTTTTTAGTTTGTGGCCCTAATCAGGTGGAGAAGGTTAAAAAATAATAACTCTTAGCAAATAACTCTGAGTTTCATTGTTGTTCAGATCCATATTCAGAGTGTTTCATTTTCCCAAGTCCTAAGGGAGACTTCAGTGCCTTTAATTTTTCCTTCCTAGTATTCTACCAATCCCGATAGGATCTCAAAATGAGACATATGAGGTGGATCTAAACCTCCGTGTAGATTCTTGTCAAGAGTCCTGTTTTTATGCAGTTGAGCTGTTTTTGGCTAGAATCCATGTTTCCCTTCTGTGGTAGAATGACAGGCAAAGATTTATCCTTTCATTAATACTCTTCTCTCCATAAAGAAAAATACAGCATGAATGCACACACTGCCTTAGGCTACTGACTCAGATGGTTACTTTCTCTGGTATTTGGTTTCCTGAGTAGTTTTGGTTTCCTACCACCTCTTGAATGTGTTTGGTGTAAGAAAGGGGCCTTTAAGTGGGAATGTGTATTTGGAGTGGGTGGGAGGTGGTGAGTCTTACCAGGATTTCTCTTTAAGGTCTGTAGCTCTCCCAGCACGTTCAAGCAAGCAAGTGTACTCCTTCAAGTAGGCAACCTATAATTTTACCATTTCCTGGGCCCGTCCTCCTCACTCAAAATGTATTTCAAAGATAAGCCTTTTTTCAGCATGATACATGATATTTCATAAAATAAAATACTCCATACATTCCTCCTTCATATAAGTCCTATCCCACAGTGAAAAAGAAAGCAACATAAGAAGACTTTGGTATCCCAAGGGGCTGTGGCTGCTACAACATCCTTCCTCCCTGTAATCACCATGCCTCCTCATTACAGCTCAACATGTTAAATGCCACTGAACTGTGGTCAGGGAGATGTGTTTGTGACCTCTGGACATGGTAGCTCTCCATCCTGAAAAGGTTGGGAACTCAGTGGAGGAAGACATACCTCTTTGATTCCCACTTATTTGTGGAGGCAGTACCAGAATCTATAAAGGCCTTGCAGACTTATTTACACTCGAAGAATTCGGAGAAAATGAAGAAATAAAGAGGGTGGATTTGTATAGGGAAGCAGTAATTTCTAACCATGGGTACCCATCAGAATCTCCTGGAGAATTTTAATAAAGTAATAATACTCTGGGTACACCCCAAACCTATTAAGCTGTGTGGGTGGGGTACAAGCATGTGACTATCGAGAAAGCTTCCCTACTGACTCCGAGAAGCACCTCTGGTTAAGAAGCCCTGGCTGGTCCCTTAGTTTAGGCACAAGGGCCTCAGTCCTTTGGGAGTGACACATGATCCTGATATAGCTTATTCAGGATTAAGCTTAAACTCCCTCTCACCCTGGCAAAACTGACAACTTGTCAATAAGACAAGTGACTTCCAGGACCATCTTGGTCAGTATAAAAACCAAACCTGTTGCCATTGAGTCAGTTCCAGTGCATGGCAACTCCGTGTGTTACAGAGTAGAGCTGTGCTCCATAGAAGCAGATTGCCAGGCCTTTCTTTCACAGCACTGCTGGCTAGGTTTAAAGCACCAACCTTTAGGTTAATAGTCGAGCACAAACTGAATATAGCACCCAGGGACCTTCGGCCAGTATAAAGGTCAGTTTTAAGAGCAAGAAGAACAACTGGAAAAACAGCTGTAAGCCTGTGTGATTTTTTCAGGGACGTTAAAGGTAAAGATTTTATGAATGGCGTTCTACAGGTTAAAGCTCTTAAATCTATTTTGTTGTGTCTAACCCTTACACAGAAGGGATTCGCCTTGCTTTCCTGAGGTTTTTCTTAGATGGAGTTATTTTCTTTTTGGCTTTGAGTGTGCTGGCATCGCAATAGGCCTTCCGTTTTCCGAGACCTGAAAGTGAACGCAGGGAACGTGTCTTTCCAGGCCCCAGACGGGCCGCCGAGCACCCATCCACAGACCCTGTTCACTCCAGTACGTGCTTGCTTGTTTCTTGCAGTTTGCCGTAGAAAAGCTGACAAAACTGGAACACTGGAAACAAGGGCTCTGGGATGAGGCCCACACACTTATAGATTTTTTCTGTGAAGACAAAGAAACCATGAAGCTGGACGAATGTCTTCAGATATTTAGAGACTTTTGTACCAAATTCAACAAGGCAGTTAAGGTACGGCTCATGGCACCTCTCTCTTTTCACTCTTTTCACGGGTGTTTGGATTTTTATGTCTTCTTCCCTACCCATTCCTCCGCCTGTGGCAGAAGGATGGTTGAGCGTTCCTGTGGTTTCGGGAACGTCTGCCCCAGGTAGCGCTGCCAGGCTCTCAGCTGGGATTACTGGGATGCGGCTCTGCCGTCCTAGCCCCACAGGCTTCCACAGCACCAGGAGCCTGGCATTTGGCTGCCTCGGTTACTTTGCTTCTCATACCAACCCTCTTGCCAATTCCCTAAAAGCATTTTGTTAGTAAAGTTTATTTATGGAGGCAGTAAGAATATTTAAAAGCCTCTTTGAAGATCCTGAATGTCTTGCTCACCTCCCTCCCCAGAAGAGAATTTCCTCTTTCAGGGAGATTTGTTGCAGTGGAATGATTGGAAGGCCCTCTCTTTCCCATTTTGAGCATCACGACCATAGGGCGGTGTTAGCACATTGGAGCCACATTATTTGCTGCCAGAGCAGGCTTTGACATCTCCAGATGTCTAGGGAGCCTGCTGCTGCGGTGAGCCCAACAGGCATCCTTCTTGCCCTTCAGCCACCCACTCCAGTAATCTCTAAGTTCAGGGCAGAAGCCAGAAAACTCTCTGGGCTACTTGATTTTGTGGGAAAAAAAATGTTTACCTGTCTATTAAAAACAAAACAAAACAACTCACACCCCTTCATTTCAGGTGGTGAGGAGGCAGCAAATACTAGTGGTTTCTCTTCCCCTGTGTTTTAAATGCAGATCTGTCCATAGCAGAATTTCTTTTAGGACCGTCCACTTTCTCTCAAGCCTAAGTGAGCAGCCCAGAATTACTGTGAGTCCTCTACTCTCCTTTCTCCATCCAGCGAAGAGAAGGAGGCTCAGCTTGTGGCCACGTTTACGCTCCTCCGTCCAAGCGGTGAGCTCAGCTCAGCTGGGGAGGCGGTGGTGGCCTGGTGGAGACTGAGTTGGCTCTGCCTGAGGCCTTCATTCCCAGTCAGAATTCTGCAGGCCAAGGAGGCCACCTGCACGATGGTGTTAACACAGCTGTCCTGATAGCTACCTGGAAAGGAGAAGGCCTGAGAGACTTGGGGAGGATGGGGGAGGCCAGAACTGCCAAAGGAGCCAGGAGTTAGGGGAGGGAAGCCTGGCCTGGGAAGCCCAGCCAGAGCCTCACAGAAACTTGGAAGGGAAATTCCACCATTTGAGGAAATTGATTTTCAAATAAAAAGTGCTAGTAATAACAGATTTGGGTTGTGAGAGCCACATATTTGCATGACACAAGTATACTTAAAGTGCACAGCCAGGTGGTGAAGTCTGCTTTTGGTATGTGTGCTTATTTTGGATCAGTTTTGTTGGGGAGGGGTGAGTGCCTTGGAGCAGGGCGAAAGGTGGAAGGATTTGTAAAGCACACCTACTCTTCTTCCTCTTCTCGTGATTAGGAGAACAGAGCTGTAGCCCAGGGCAGGGCGTGAGGGGCTTAGCCCCTCTGCTGAGGTGGGCATCTGGCAGAGCCTCCTTGGCATTTGTGGTGTTTCTTTTCCAGAGAGAAGGGCTCTGGAAGGCATCTCTTAATGTCTTAGGTATATCTTTGTGCATCCAAATCATTGTTAAGTAGAATGTACTGCACTTGAGCACGTGTGCATGTGTGTATGTAGACATATCCATGCAACACCTAAGTTCAATTTTAACCCCCTTTTAACACCCATTGTGTTCTTCTCTGCCCCTGCCTGAATAGTAGCGCACTTTCCTGGAAGTTTTCTCTTTCTTTGCTTAGACACCACCATGGGTCTCCTTGGGGTTGAGGCAGCAAGCCTCTGTGGAGCCACAGACCACACTGAAGGGAGAGCGTCTTCACTGAAAGTGGGAAGTTGGGGTCCAAGGAATCAGATAACAACTTTAGACAGATGGTTGGAACAGGCCTAGTGTGCTCCCCAGGTAGCTGTGGGAGAGCTTACCCCCTCACACACACACACACACACACACCCTACCTCCCCAGGTAGAACACCCTGCGAGGCCCTCCTCTGTGCATGCACTGTGGTTGTAGGGCAGGTGGCTGGAATCGCGTGTGGCCCCCACATGGCTCATGCCTCTGCCTGTTTCTCTCCACCCTTTGTTCAGGACAACCAGGACCGGGAGGTGCAGGAACTGAGGCAGCAGCAGCGGCTGAGGGAGCTGGAGCAGAAGCGACGCTCCTGGACAGTAGGGGAGCTCGGGGGGTTTGGCCGGAGCAGCAGTGAGAACGATGTGGAGCTGCTGACAAAGAAGGGTGCAGAGGACCTGCCCCCTTTCTTGCACCCGAAGCCTATCAGCCCTTCCTACCGGCCCCCCAACACCCGCCGCTCCCGCCTCTCTCTGGGCACCTTCGCTGACCGGGAGCTGCTGACCTTCCTGGAGAGCTCCACTGGCAGCCCTGAGGAGCTCACCAAGTTCGACAGCCTGCCCCGGAAGAGCAGCCCCCTGCAGGCCCAGCCCACGGTAGCCTGGATGGAGCATGGAGACTTTGGCTCCAAACTTGCACACAGACCTCAGGCCCTGGAGGGCCAGGCAGAGGCCCCCAGCCCACCCACAATTTGGCAGAACCAGCTTCCAGCCCCCCGGCCTGGGGACCCTGGCTCTGCTTTCCCCCAAGCGTGGTGCGGTGGAGTCAGCATCCTCCGAAAGAGGAACAGTGAACCTGTGGGCCTGGGTCCAAGCCGCTCCACTCCACTCTCACCACTGGCTCTAGGGATTGAGGAACATGAGCTGGTGACGGGGCTGGCCCAGTTTGACCTCCAGGGTCACAAGAGCCCAGAGGAGACCCCCCAGCTGGCCCTGCATGATGTTAGCCCTGTGGAACAGGCATCTCTGTGGGATGGTAGCCCTCAGTCCCTCGGTACTGGCAACAGCAGCCTGACCTCCAGGGGCAGAGGTTCCCGGGAGGGTCTTGGTCCAGTCTTGGAGGATGGCGGGGCTGGCCCTGACCAGCCCAGCAGCGTGGCCCAGGTGTCTGTGGGGAGCAGTGACCCTGAGAACAAGGATGCTGGGCCTGTGTTCTACATCTCAGATACCACCCACTGCTCCCTGACTCTGGACTGCTCAGAGGGGACAGATTCCAGGCCTGGGGGCAGGGAACCCAAGGAGAGTGGGGACAGGGGTGGCTCTGTGTCCTCTGGGGCTGGGGAGACTGGGGGTAACCGGGTCTCCTCCAACCCTGCTTCCAGCCCCTCTGAGGAGGCCCCCACTCCGGTCTCCCAGAAGAGTGAACCCAGCTGCAAGGGGGGCCGTCCCAGGGACAGAACCCCCAGAGGTAAAGATGTGACAGCCCCGAAGAGAAGCTCCCTCAAGGAGGCCTCCCCGGGTGCCCTGAAGCCAGGCAGCAGTCGGAGGAGCCCAGGGGCTGTGCCCAAGCCTGTGCGGACCTTGCACACCTCCGAGAACGAGAGCATGCGGAAGGTTGTGCCCATCTCCAAGTCAGTCAGGGGGTCTGGGAGCTGGAAACAGCCTGAGCCGCTGTCCCTGGGGGCCCCCAGCAGCACAGACACGTCGTTGTTGCGCCGGAGCTCTGTGCGAGGGACCTTGGACACCTCACCCAGGAAACCCTCCACAGGGGTGGTGGCCACAGTGCCAGACGAGCAGAGGCTGCAGCGGGTTAGCAGCATCCGGCTGGGGAAGGAGCCTCCCTTACAGCACAGAAACTCTCGCAAGAAACCCAGCGCCAAACCCCTCAGGAACATGCTCAGGCAGAAGCCTGAGGAAAACAAGATCTGCTGCTCCAGCTCCCAGGGCCGGAAGAGCCCTGAAGAAGAGCCCAAGACCCCACCAGCCCCTAGCCTCCCCCTTGTTCCGGCCTCCATCCCCAGCTTTGCCCGAAACACGGTGGCCTCCTCGTCGCGGTGCATGAGAACAGACTCCCCTCCTGTCACCAAAGCCACCAGCCTGACTCGAACAGTCTCGCAGCGGCAGCTGAGGGTCAAAGGCAGCCCTGAGGACACCTCCCCCAGGGACAGCAGGACCCTGAGGCGGGCCAGTAGCACCCGCACCTCCAAGAAGTGCCCAGAGTCTGCTGAGGGGCTCGGTGCCAACACAGAGCCCCCTCTGAAAGGCAGAGGGGTCGGGGAGCGGGCCTCCTTCCGACTGAAAGGCTCAAATCAGACCACATTGGGGAAAATACTGAATCCCTTGTGGAAGTGATGGGTCGTGTCCTCTCTCTCGCCCCCTGGGTCCAGATGGTGAGGACAGCTTCTGGGATAAGGGCAGGAAGAGGCCAGCACTGAACGTCTTTGTTCCACCTATAGCAATCCCCTGGTGCCACCTGCTAATGATCTTGTCACTAAGGTACAGTCCGGAGGCCCGTGGACTCGGCCTGTGGTGCTGCCTCCTGCTGTAAAATCCCGAGTCCGAATGTGCGTTTGCTACTGTGACAGGGCAGCACCTCTCTCACACCCAGAGCGGCTCACAACCCCCCGGCCCCAGAACAAAGGTCCTGTGAAACCTGGAGTGTAAGGACATTCTTACGTAACGAGTGAAAAACGTTTTTGGCCAGTTTTTATATAACAAAGACTTATTTTTAATATTATGAAAATGAAATGTTTTCGTTGGTTCCCTTAGCAAAGTGAAATGCTTCCAAGGGGGAGAAAAAAGACAGGAAAAAAAATACCTTTGTATGAAGGTATTTTTATCTTCTTTGTTCCCTGGCCTCAGGGTCCCAGCTGCCCTCAGACCGCCGCCCATTGCTGGCAACTGGACTTCCCTGCAAGCCCTTGAGGCTTCTGTGGTTGGCTCCGTCTCCTCGAAGAATTTCTGGCCTGTTCGTTTCTCCTTGTGTAATTGGGTGAAGGTTTGTGCGTGAACAGGAGGGCAAGTTGGACTCTGGGGGCAGAAATCGGATGCTGCCTCCCAGGTGGTTAAGGCAGGTACCATGGGCAGAGGGAAAGGAGCCACATGGGATGCATGGTGGGGTTCCCGATGCCCAGGGCCTCTAGCTGCAGGGCAGGCCTCGCTTGGAGACAGGTGGCAGCTCCTGTAGAACGCTGGGTTTTCCATATTTTAGAAGTGCCATATTTTAATGGAAAGACGTCCAGGGCAGTTCATCTGAGCGCCTCTCTCCCAGTCCATGTCTTCCATCTGTGTGTTTTGTAAAACTCAGAGGCGGCTGCTATGGCTTGTGTTCACTCTGGTTACAGGGAAGGATAAACCCTGTCTCTCACTCAGTCTTTCTTCTCCCTCTCCTTTTCTCCCTCTTGCCTCTCTTTGCTTTCTACCCAGCACTTCTTTTCTCATGTGACCTGGAGCTGGGGACTCCATCTTTAACCATGATGCTTTTTAACATAGGTATCTGTTCCTTGGTACCAAAAAAACGAAACCCATTGCTGTTGAGTTGATTCTGACCCAGGGCAACCCCATATGTTACAAAGTAGGACTGCTCCATAGGGTTTTCTTGGCTGAAATCTTTATGGAAGCAGACGGCCAGGCCTTTCTTTTGGGGTGCCAACAGTGGGGGGTTGGGGTTTGAACTGCTAATCTTTCAGTTAGAGAACAAACCGTTTGCGTTGCTCAGGGATGTGTTCCTTGGTATATAGTGGTTTTTAAATCCTAAGAAAAGCCAAATGAAGTTTTTAAAAACAGACAAAAATAAATTGCTTTCAGCTGAATTTATATCATCAGGAAAATTTTGGTAAGAAGTCAGGCTTCATTCAAAAGGAATTATTCCTTCTGAGAATAACTGGTAAATGGGAGAAACTTTTTTTAAAGTTGCTCTTTTTTTCCCCACTTTTGTTCATTTATTGGCAAAACTTCATTTTAGATCCCACTGCAGTAGATGCATTTAGGCAAACATGAGTATTTGTGATGAATCCATGTGGTCAGTGCCATGGTTTCTCTCCTGGTGGGTGTTGCCTTCCATCTAAATTCATTGGAAACTTTGAGTTTCTGTAAGTCAGCTAAATTGAAAAGGTGAAGTTTATGGTTGAAGAAGTAAGACACCTGATCATAAAACCTCTTGTAGAATAGCCCTGAGTAGGTATTTCCACCATCTAAAGAAACCTAAGAATGCATGTATTTAACCAGGCAGACAGAAACTTTTAAAACACAGACTCCATGAGTGGTGGGAAATGAAAGAATGTGGTCCTAGGTTTGTGGATTTGTGGATGGTGAAAGGGCGGGGGCCCCACTTCATTGCTAATGCTATTTAACTTTGGAAAGTCACTGATTCTCCACAAGCCTCTGTTCTCCAGTCTACAGAAGTGGGGGCACGGCCTCAGTGATGGTCTGCAAGGGCCCCTCCAGCCCCAAGAGTCCTCCTCTGCCCTGGGATCAGCTTCTCAGAACCAAGCCCCAGCATCTTTAAAGCAAAAGCCTTACTTAAAGGCCATCTCAGAAGAAAGCACCTTCAGAATGAGTTGTTGCTTTAAAACCTAATGATAAGCTGCGTTTCCCGAGAAAAGGTATTTTACTTAGCCCTGTGTACCACTTCTGTGTGTGTGCATCTGTGTGAGCAGGTGATCATTCTATTACCTTTTATCGGTAGTAAGCTTGGAAAAATAATTTAAGTATATATTGGAGAAATGTAAATACATTTCTGTATAAATTTGTTTCAGATGAACTGAATGTATTTAATGGTCCATTTATATGTTCTTTTACATAACGTGTAGTTTAATAAAGTTCCTGTTTATGGGGGTTGTGTTATATACTTGGCTTTCTCTGTTGATGTGTTTGTGTGACCCGGGCAAGTGAGTGTTTCCATTTCTGCACAAAGAGAAGATGGGATGGAGGAGGTGAGGAGGGCTGGGATACAGCAGTCTTGTCCTCAAAAGGATTAAAAGCCACAGTTAGGCTCTTGGGGCAGGATATTCTTGCTAGCACAGGACCTGCATTTAATTGAGGGCCTTGGGAGGGGGCCCAGTGGCAGAGCGGTGGGAATGCAGCATGATTCTGACATCCAGCCCCAGTGGAATGTTCAGCACCTGACACACACTCACTTTATTCCGTGTTTGGGGCCAAGCTTTGTATAATCTCTGTGGGGCCGGCAAGTCTGGATCTGTTCCTTTGTGTCCTCATGAGTTTTGGCTCAGGACAAGATTGGGAAATCGCAGCTCACCTCTGCGGCTGGCTCAGGAATGAGCAGAGAGGGAGGGAGGTGCCGTTTTGTTTGAAATGCAGCGTTGGCACTTGAAAAGAAGGATTGTGTCTTAAGATGCACCTCGTACCTCAGTGTCTCTGTACAAAGCTTTAGTCCTAGCTGCTCTCCTGCTGTATTTAAAAGTGGACGAGAAGAATATCATGGGGTCAGTGGATTTCTTGACACCAGTGGATGAGCATGCCAATGACGTTCTTGTTGTGAGTTGCTGCTTGTTCCCTGGACACTTAGAACCTGGGTTTCCCTGTGTTTTAATAAGTCATTTGGGACAGTGGATGCCTCCTTATACCTTCAGCCCTGCTGTACAAGAAGTGATCCACGTAAACACAAAAAATTCTTTTGTTTTCCCCACAGTGGGTGTCTTAGTCATCTAGTGCTGCTATAACAGATACCACAGGTGGATGGCTTTAACAAACAAGTTTATTCTCTCATAGTCTAGTAGGCTAAAAGTCCAAATTCAGGGTGTCAGCTCCAGGAGAAGGCTTTCTCTCTCTGTTGGCTCTGAAGGAGGGTCCTTGTCATCAGTGTTCCCCTGGTCTAGGAGATTCTCAGCTCAGGGGCCCTGGGTCCAAAGGACGCACTCTTCTCCTGGCACTACTTTCTTGGTGGTATGAGGTCTCCTTGTCTCTGCTCACTTCTCTCTTTTATATTTCAAAAGAGATTGACTGAAGACACAACCTAATCTTGTAGATTGAGTCCTGCTTCATTAGCATAACTGCCACTAATCCCATCTCCTTAACATCACAGAGGGAGGATTTACAACACATAGGAAAATCACATCAGATGACAAAATTGTGGACAATGACACAATACTGGGAATGGGGGGACACAATTCAATCCATGACAGTGGGTCTCAAGTACTTCTGTTTTTACCCTTTTATTCATGGCTTTTACAGGAACTGTTGCCCAGGCCTCATGCAGAGTCACATTGAGTTAAAGGACTGCAGTTTCCTAAATGTTCACTCATGATTCTTATTTGTGTTTTATGGTAAGAGGCTCTGGGATAGCTAGGTGGAACTATTAATTTGGCCTTCTGAGGTGTACAAGTTCATGAACTTCTGCTTCTAAGAGTACATCTTTCCTCTACCTACTCCCATCTGCTGATATGACATTTTGCAATTTTCCATTGAAACATAAACTTAATTATTTGTTCTTCATTATATTTTTTTGCTTCATGGTCTAACCCTGCCCTCCCCACCGCCCCCTCCCCCACCGCAAAAAAAGGAAGAAGAGATTTTTATTTCGGTGTGTGTCCCCAAACACACATAAGCATCAAACATAGAAGCCAAATTTGAATAAGGGACATTGCATCCAGTCATTCAGTAAGTACTTCTTAAAATTATTTGGGCCATGAGCACAAACAAAATGGAGGACAGTGGGTCTGCAAAGTCAGTCTACTCAGCATTGATGGAGTAACAGCCTAGAGCTCAGATGGAATCCGTGGCAGGGTTGAAAAATAACCCAGAGCAGCCTCTGCCTGGAGGCTTTTCATCCAAAAATATCTTCCAGTAAAATGTCCTCATTGGACAAGAGTAACATTCCTGTAGTTGAAGAAAATGGCTTTTCAGTCTCTGCAGTGGGGCTTTTGGCCTCCTGGTTGTTCAATAGGACAAGTGGACCCTACCACAAGAGGGGTCCTGGCCCCAAGAAGCATTTAGAGTCAACTCATTCATGGGCCCTTTACCAAGGACCCACCAGGAGCCTGGCTCAACCTGGCCACCAGCCTGCGTGGGGAGGGAAGGTGCCTGACACCTTTCAGTGAGGGGCTGGCTTGAAATTCCCATTGAAGGATGCATGCTAGGCTCTTGGAATCAGGTCCTGGGGTTTGCCCCTGGCCTGCTTGAAGCGTTCAAGGGCTGAGCCATACGGGCAGTCCCTAACTCACAAGCAGGTTTTGTTCCCCAAGTTTGCTTGCAATTAGGCTTGAATTCAAAATGCACTTTCCCAAAGCAACCATGTTATGCTTTATAGGCACATTTCCAGGACAGCCCATTAAAAATCTATTTAACCCATCTATGGGTGGACTATATAGTTCAGTGGTAGAACTCTTCCCTTCCCTGCAGGAGACCTGGGTTTGATTTCCGGCCAGTGCATCTCATGCACAGCTACTGCCTGTCTGTCAGTGGAACTTGCATGTTGCTATGATGCTGAACAGGTTTCAGTGGCGCTTCCAAACCAGATGGACTAGGTAGAAAGGCCTGATGATCTACTTCTGAAAGTCAGCCAATGAAAACACTATGAATCAGCCTGGCTACCACCAATGACTGCCCTGACAGGGAACACAACAGAGAGTCCCTGATGGAGCAGGAGAAAGGTGGGGTGCAAAACTTAAATTCTAGTAAGAAGACCAGACTTAATGGTCTGACTGTGACTGGAGGAACCCCAGAAAGCATGGCCCCTGGATTCTCTATCAGCCCAGAACTAAAACAATTTCCGAGGCCAACTCTTCAGACAGAGATTGGACTGGACTGTGGGACAAAGTGATACTCGTGAGGAGTGTGCCACTTAGCTCAAGTAGCTACAAGAGACTAAACAGGCAGCTTCTGTGCGGAGGTGAGATGGGAAGGCAGAGAGGGTTAGGAGCTGGTTGAATGGACACGGAATCAGGTGGAAAGGAGGAGTGTGCTGTCACAGTATGGGGAGAGCAATTAGAGTCACAAAAATGTATGTATAAATTTTTGAATGGGAAGAAATAAAAAAAGAAAACACTATGAATCACGACGGTCTGATCCATAACTGATCATGGGGATGGAGGAGGACCTGGCAGAGTTCGTTCCATTGTGCATGGGGTTGCCATGAGTCAGGGGCCGACTCGATAGCTGCTAACAACAACAACAATGGGTGGACTATGTGTAGTACTGACATTTCTATAGGAGAGAACTTCACTTGTAGCAGTGCTTCTTGGGGAGAATGCCATGGATGCCAGGAACGTTTCTCCCCTACCTCATGGAATCAAGTAGTCTAAGGCACGGAGTCTGAAGGGCAGCAGTAATGTTCACTCTCCACTGCTGTGTAAGAAAAGGCCTCTCCTCTCTTGAGGTCCATCCTTCAGGCTGAAAGCAAGGGCAGACACAGGGACTCCAGTCTCCTAGGGCAACTCCAGTAAATATGGGCCATCTCTATGTCTGGGACTAGCCCAACAGAAAGGTACATGCCCTCTGTTTCCGATTTTCTAGGAGGGAGGCTGGATTTGGGTTGATTCAGCCGTACTCCCCTAGCCTCCTGGATAATCAATGAGAAGATGGCGGAGGTTGTAGGGGATGCTCTGTGTGACCTTTGGGGCCCCAAATTTGCATTTAAAAAACTCCTCAGTGATTTCATTTCTTTTTTGCTGTGATAAAATGTACAAGAATTTACTATTGTAACCATTTTTAAAAATTTTTTTTATTGTACTTCAGGTGAAGGCTTACAGAACAAATAGTTTCTCATGAAACAGAAGTACACATGTTGTTTTATGCCACTGGTTAACAACCCTACAAAATATCAACCCTCTAACTTCTCAACCTTTTTTTTTTTTTTTTTGGTGAAAATACACATAACCAAAGATACACCATTTCAAAAATTTCTACGTGCACAGTTCAGTGACATTAACTACGCTCTTCGAATTGTGCTGTTATTCTCACTTAAAATGAAGGCTTACAGAACAAAATAGTTTCTCATTTAACAGTTACTACAAATGTTGCTCTATGACAATGGTTAACAATCTCACAACACATCAACAATGTCCTTACTCAGCCTTGGGTTCCCTATCACCAGCTTCCTTGTCCCCTTCTGCTTTCTGGCCCTTGTCACTGGACTCCTGTAACTCGTTAGTCTCATTTGGTTTTACGGGGCTGTCCACTCCCAGGCTGAACAGTGAACCTCGGAGGTAACTTCACCACTGAGCTAAAAGGGTGTCTGGGGGCCACACTCTCGGGGCTTCTCCAGTCTCCTTTAGGCCAGTAAATCTGGTCTTTTTTTGTGGGTTAGAATTATGCTCTACATCCTTCTCCAGCTCTGTCCAGAACCCTCTGCTGTGATCCCGGTCAGAGCAGTCAGTGGTGGTAGCTGGGCACCATCTAGCTGTACTGGACTCAGTCTGGTAGAGGCCTTGGTAGCTGTGGACAATTAGTCCTTCAGTCTAATCTTTTCCTTGTATCCTGTTCTCTTCATTCTCCCCTGCTCCCGAAGGGATGAGACCAGTGGAGTATCTTAGATGGCCGCTCACAGGCTTTTAAGACCCCAAACACTACTCACCAAGGTAGAATTGACAGCACTATCTTTACAAGCTGTGTCATGCCAATAGAGCTAGATGTTCCCCGAGACCATGGTCCCCAGAGCCCTCCGCCCAGCAATTCAGTCCCTCAGGGAGTTTGGATGTGTCTATGGGGCTTCCATGACCTTTCCTTGTACAAGTTGTGCTACTTTCTCCTGTATTGTGTACTGTCTCACCCTTCACCCAAGATACCACTTATCAATTGTCTATTTAATATTCCCCCCGCCCCATCCCTGGTAACCAACAAAGATTGTTACATTTTGTGTGTGAACTTTTTCATGGATTTTTACAATAGAGGTCTCATACAATATTTGTCCTTTTGTGATTGACATATTTCATTCAGCATAATGTCCTCCAGTTTTATCCATGTTGAGATGGTTCACAGATTCATTGTTCTTTCTCATTGCATAGTACTCCATTGTGTGTATGTACCATAGTTTGTTTATCCATTCATCTGTTGATGGGCATCTAGGTTGTTTCCATTGTTTTGCTATTGTGAACAATGCTGCCATGAACATAGGTGTGCATATGTCTATTTGAGTGACGACTCTTATTTCTCTAGGATATATTCCTAGGAGTGGGATTGCTGGATCAAATGGTATGTCTATCTCTAGCTTTCTGAGGAAGTGCCATATCATTCTCCAAAATGGTTGTATCATTTTGCATTCCCACCAGCAGTGCATAAGTGTTCCGATCTCCCCGCAACCCCTCCAACATTTGTTATTTCCAGTGTTTTGGATTCATGCCAGTAATGCCAAGGTGAGATGGTATCTCATTGTGGTTTTAATTTGCATTTCTCTAATGGCTGGTGATGGCGAGCATTTCCTCATGTGTCTGTTGGCCATTTGAATGTCTTCTTTGGTGAAGTGTCTGTTCATTTCCTTTACCCATTTTTTAATAGGATTATTGTCTTTTTGTTGTAGAGGTGTTGGATTTTCTTGTAGATTATGGAGATTAGACCTTTGTCTGACTTGTACTGTCCAAAAATTTTTTCCCAATCTGTAGGGTCCCTTTTTACTCTTTTGGTGAAATCTTTTCAAGAGCATAGGTGTTTGATTTTTAGAAGATCCCAGTTATCTAGCTTACCTATTGAGTTTTGTGCGTTGATGGTTATGGTTTGTATCCTGTTAAAGCCATGTATTAAGGCCTGAAGTGTTGGTCCTATTTTTTCTTCTATGAACTTTATAATTTAGGCTTTATATTCAGGTCTTTGATCCGTTTTGAAGTAGTTTTTATATACGGTGTGAGGTATGCGTCCTGTTTCATTTTTTTGCAGATGGATATCCAGTTTTGCCAGCCCCATTTGTTAAAAAGACTGTCTTTTCCCCATCTGATGGACTTTGGGCCCTTGTCGAAGATCAGGTGACCGTAGGTGGATGGATTTACATCTGGGCTCTCAATTCTGTTCCACTGGTCAATGTATCTGTCGTTGTACCAGTACCAGGCTGTTTTGACTACTGTGGCTGTATAGTAGGTTCTGAAGTCAGGTAGTGTGAGTCCTCCAACTTTATTCTTCTTCTTCAGTAGTGCTTTATTATTCGGGACTTCTTCCCTTTCCATATAAAGTTAATGATTAGTTTTTCCATCTCTTTGAAGAATGTTGTTGGTATTTGGATCAGGATTGCATTGTATTTGTAGATTGCTTTGGGTAGAATTGTCATTTTCACAATGTTGAGTCTGCCTATCCATGAGCATGGTATGTTTTTCCATTTATGTGGATCCCTTTGGGTTTCTTGCAGTAGTGTTTTGTAGTTTTCTTTGTATAGGTCTTTTACATTCCTGTTCAGATTTATTCCTAAGTATTTTATCTTTTTAGGGGCTATTGAAAATGGTATTGTTTTCCTGATTTCCTTTTCATCGTTCTCCTTATTGGTGTATAGGAATCCAACTGATTTTTGAATGTTTATCTTGTATCCTGCTACTCTGCTGAATCTTTCTATTAGTTCCAGTAGATTTCTTGTGGAGTCTTTAGGGTTTTCTGTGTATAGTATCATATCATCTACAAACAGGGACAGTTTAACCTCTTCATTACCAATTTGGATGCCCTTTATTTCTTTTTCTTGCCTTATTGCTCTAGCTAGAACTTCCAGCACAATGTTAAATAGGGGAATATTTTCAGCCTCTCTCCATTAACAATGATGTTGGCCGTTGGTTTTGCATAGATGTCCTTTATTATGTTGAGAAATTTCCCTTCTATACCTATTTATTGAGAGTTTTTATCATGAATGGGTGTTGGACTTTGTCAAATGCCTTTTCTGCATCAATTGAGATGATCATGTGATTCTTTTCTTTCCTTTTATTTATGTGGTGGATTACGTTGATTAATTTTCTAATGTTGAACCATCCTTGCATACCTGGTATGAATCCTACTTGGTTATGGTGTATTATTGTTTTCATATGATGCTGAATTCTATTGGCTAGAATTTTGTTGAGAATTTTTTCGTCTATATTAATGAGAGATATTGGTCTGTAATTTTATTTTTTTGTGACATCTTTTTCCAGTTTTGGTATCAGCGTTATGCTGGCTTCATAGAATGAGTTTGGAAGTGTTGCTTCCTCTTCTATGCTCTGAAATAGCTTGAGTAGTACTGGTAGAAGCTCTTCTGTAAATGTTTTGTAGAATTCTCCAGTGAAGCCATCTGGGCCAGGGCTTTTTTTGGTTGGGAGTTTTTTATTACCTTTTCAATCTCTTCTCTTGTTATGAGTCTGTTCAGATTTTCAACATCACTTTTTTGTAGTTTGGGTAGGCTGTGTGTTTCTAGAAATTTCTCCATTTCGTCTAGGTTTTCAAACTTGTTGGAGTACAGTTTTTCATAATATTCTGTTAGAATCCTTTTTATTTCAGTTGGGTCTGTTGTAATGTCCCCCATTTCATTTCTTATTTGGGTTATTTGTGTCCTCTCCTGTTTTTCTTTTGTCAGTCTGGCCAGTGGTTTGTCGATTTTGTTGATTCTTTCAGAGAACAAACTTTGGTTTTGTTGATTCTTTCTATTGTTTTTCTGCTCTCTATTTCATTTATTTCTGCTCTGATCTTTACTATTTCCTTTCTTCCAGTCGTTGTGGGCTTTTTTTGCTGTTCTCTTTCTATTTGTTTGAGTTGTGTAGTTAGTGTTTTTATTTTGTCCCTTTCTTCTTTTTTGATATGTGCATCTATTGCTATAAATTGTCCTCTGAGGACTGCCTTTGCTGTGTCCCAAAGGTTTTGGTATGATATGCTGTACTTCTCATTTGATCCTAGGAATTTTTTGATTCCATCTCTGATTTCTTCTATTACCCACTGATTCGTAATCACAGTATTATTCAGTTTGCATGTAGTTGATTTTTTTTTCTTGCTCTTTCTATTGTTAATTTCTACCTTGATGGCATTGTGGTCAGAGAACATACTTTGAATTATCTCAACGTTTTGGATCTTGTTGAGGATTGCTCTGTGGCCTAAGATGTGGTCTGTTCTGGAGAACATTCCATGTGCATTGGAAAAGAATGTGTACTTTGCAGCAGTTGGATGGAGTGTTCTATATATGTCTATGAGGTCAAGTTGGCTGATTGTGCCCTTTAGGTCTTCTGTATCTTTGCTGAGTTTCTTCTTAGTTGTTCTGTCTTTTACCGAGAGTGGTGTGTTGAAGTGTCCTACTATTATTGTGGAACTGTCAATTTCTCTTTTCAGTGTTGTTAGAGTTTGTTTTATGTATTTTGGAGCCCTGTCATTGGGTGTGTAGATGTTTTTTATGGTTATGTCTTCATGATGGATCATCCCCTTAATCATTATATAGTGTCCTTCTTTGTCTTTTATGGTAGATTTCGTTTCAAAGTCTATTTTATCTGAGATTAGAATTGCCATTCCTGCTCTTCTTTGGTAGTTGTTAGCTTGATATATTTTTTCCCAACCTTTGACTTTTAATAAATTCACATATTTGTTTCTAAGGTGTGTCTCTTGTAGACACCATATTGATGGATCCTGTTTTCTTATCCATTCTGTCACTCTCCATCTCTTTATGGGTGCATTGAGTCCATTTACATTCAGTGTAATTATTGATAGATGTGGGTTTGTTGCTGTCATTTTGTAGTGCTTTTTTTTTGTGGTGCTCATGTTTTCTTTGTTCTTCTTACTCTCTTGTGCTGAGTTACTTTTGTTTGTGGATTTTTTTTTCATATCTTTTGTTTTTGTAGGTTTTGTTTTTGCTGAGACTTTATGTTTTTCCTCTTTTTTTTAATGAGTATTTTTGTTAACTTTCTTTGTGGTTACCATAAATTTTACCCTTATCTTTCTAAGTTTGAAGCAGTCTACCATTACTTGGTATCGCCTTGCCTTCCTCTCCATTAGAAGATTGTATACCCATGCCGTTTATTCCCTCTTTTATTGTTTTGATGTTGTTGTCATTTACTGATTAACTGCTCTGATTCCCTGTTGTATTTCTTTTGGTTTTGTATAGTCCTCAAGAGTTCATTGCCTAGATTGGTATCTGGCTGGTACAATCCTGTGTCCTAGGTTCTGCCTGTGAGCTTAAGCTGTTTGTCTTCAGATCGAAGAACCTGTTTTAGTAACTCTTGTAAGTTTGGTTTGACTTTTACATATTCCCTTAATTTCTGTTTATCTAGAAATGACCTAATTTCACCATCAAATTTGAACGAGAGTTTTGCAGGACATATTATTCTTGGCTGGAAATTTTTTTCTTTCAAGATTTTATATATGTCGTCCCATTGCCTTCTTGCCTGCATGGTTTCTGCCGAATAATCTGAGCTTAGTTGTATTGTTTCGCCTCTGTATGTGACTTATTGTTTTTCACGAGCTGCTCTCAGGATTCTTTGTTTGTCTTTGGTTTTGGCGAGTGTGAATATGATATGCCTCGGTGATTTTCTTTTGGGGTCTCTTCTATACGGGGTTCATTGAGCTTCTTGGATGGCCAGCTTTTCATCTTTCTTGATATTGGGGAAGTTTTCTGTCAGCAGTTCTTCAATGATCCTCTCAGTGTTTTCTCTTTTCTCCCCCTGTTCTGGAATTCCAATCACTCACAGATTTTTGCTTTTGATTGTGTCCCACATAACTCTCAGGTCTCTTCATTTTTCTTTGTTCTTTTTTCTGAGTTTTCCTGAAACAGAGTTGTATCCAAGTGTTTGTCTTCAATTCCACTGATCCTGTCTTCCACCATTTCAAATCTGCTTCTCAGCCCTTCTATGACATCATCCACTTATGAAATCTTGTTGTTTATCCTTTGGATTTCTAATTGTTGTCTTTGTATAATTTCTAGTTGTGAATTTATTTTGGCATTTTGTTCCTGCATTATTTTCCTGAATTCTTCCAATTTTTTGTCTGTATTTTCCATGAATTTGTCTATTTTTTCCTCATGTTTGTCAGCTGTTTGCCTCAGTTCTTGGAGAATTCTGAGTATTAGAGATTTGAATTCCCTATCAGGTAGTTCTAGTGCATTTTCTTCCACTGGAGACTCATCTGGTGTTTTATTTTGGATGCCTACTGGAACAATCCTGTCCTGTTTTTGTAAATGTTTTGTTTTTGCCTGCTATATTTGGGGCATCCAGTAGTTATTTTTCTCATTTATTGATTGTAGATTTGTTTGTTTCATCTCTTTAAAAAAAAAAAATTGGCTATGTCTGAGCAGACAGACTGTGTGTTCTTTGTTGTTTGCTTGTCTTTGGGCACAACACTTTTCACCTCCTTCTTCAACTGGCAGGGTCAGTCACTCAGATATGGTACGGCGGGGCAGGTCTAGCTGAAGAGGAGTTACTGGGATGGGTTGTTTGTGTCACTTACCACAGCCACCAGAGCAGGTCAGTAATCAGTGCAGGGCAGGTTCCAGTAGGCCATGCCTGTGCTGCTTGGTGGTGTGATGTCAAGCACACGGTGCAGGTTGACACTATGCAGCAGTGAGATTGTTATGTGTGAAGCTAAGATGGATATGGGAGAGAGGAGAGAGGAACAGGAGCCAGAAACATACAAACAAACAAAAAAGAATGCTAGGGGAGCTTGCCGTTGGAGTGGAGAGATGAGAGACTATGAAATGGAGAAAAACAGAAAGGGGAGGATGAAGAAAAGAAAAGAATGAATAAATAAGAATCAGAAAGGTTAAAGAACCACAAAGTTCCCAGGGATCCCACCAGTGCAGCTATGAGGTCTGTGGAAGTCGCTTTAAGGTGTTGCAGTACAGCCTGGCTAGAAGTTGTAGAGGTATACAGCGCCAGGTATTCAGGGAACAGAAAGAGAAGGAAGATATAGAGAGACAAGAAACTGAGCAATGAAGAAAGACAAAAAAGGAAAAAGAGGAAAAAGAAATTAAAAAAAGAAAAGAAAACAAGAAAGGCCCCCAGAGAAACAGAAAAAAAAAAAAAAAAAACCAGTGTAAAAAGAAATGTCCTCAGGGATCCATCCCTCTGCACGTCTGTGGAAGCCGAAGGGGAGTCTCCCGGCCACGCAGCTCAGCCTGGCCAGAAAGGGCTCCCAACTCAAGAGAAGGAAAAGAAAACAAACAAACAATTTAAAACAAACAAACGAACAAAAGCCCTGGGATCCCACCAGAGTGGCAGCCCAAACTGGGAAGCAGCTCCACATTCGAATGGAGCTCCGCAGCCCCTCAGGAAGAAGCAAAGATGGTGCACGGAGCCAGGTACTTGAGCGAAGGGAGGGGAAGGTGGCGAGAGGCAAGTAAGAAATCAAAAGAAGCAGAAAAAAAAAGTAACACTGGCAGCCAGCAAATGGCACTCAGAGAACCAGGTATTGCAGGCTGGTGTTTCTGGACAAGAGACTGTGTCCGTGGGAAGCAGAGGGGGCCGAGTGTGGGTGAAGAAGGGTAGAGAGTGGGAAAGCATATATCACAAATTAGCGGAGCTCTGCAGCCGCTCAGGAAGAAGCAAAGATGGCACACGAAGCGAGGTACTCGAGCGAAAGGAGGGGGAGGTGGGGAGAGGCAAGGAAGAAATAAAAAGAAGCAGAAAAAAAGCAACCCCAGCAGCCAACAAATGGAACTCAGAGAGCCACCCGTTCGGGTGTGTGGCATCCAAGCAGCCGCTGTTTCCCAGTCAAGAGACTGTGTCTGCAGGAAGCAGAGGAGTCCGAGTCGGGGTGAAGAAGGGTGGGGGGTGGGAAAGCGTATAACGCCAATTACCGGTTGTTTTGTCTCTTGCTGGTCGCTCCGTGAGGCTGCTTTCTCGTACCCCGTGTTTGCTGGTCTCCGATAGGAGTCCAAGATGGCGGATCCACGCTGTGTTAGCTGGTAGGGGACTCTGCATGAATCTCTCCTCGCTCTCTGTTCTCTGTCAGTTTTCTCCATTTGGTGCTTGGCTGAGTTCTTTATCTATTCATTTGACGTTTTAGGGTTTCAGGATTGTTGCATTCTCTGTTCGGCTTAGTTTTTTGGATCTTTGCTGTGGAGGGACAGAGTGGTGCTTCTGCCTAGAGCGCCATTTTGCCGGAACTTCCTATTTTAACCATTTTTAAGTGTACGATTCGGTGGCATTCAGTATATTCACAATGTTGTGTAAACCATCACCAATTTTTCATCACCCCAAATAGAAACTCTATACACGTTAAGCAATAACTCCCGATTCCCCTCTCCCCCCAGGCCCTGGTATCCTCTAATCTACTTCTGTCTCTGTGAATTTGCCTATTCTAAATATCTCAAATAAGTGCAGTCAGGCAATATTTTCTGTGTCTGTCTTGTTTCACTCAGCATGATGTTTCCAAGGTTCATACATGTTGTAGCATGCATCTGAAGGTCATTCCTTTTCATAGCTGAATAATGTTGCATTGTATGGATATGCCACATTTCGCTTATGCCCCTGGTGGTTCATTTTTCACCCTGCCGTTGAGAACCAATGGGCTGAAGAGAGGACTGAAGGCTGACTGATAAGAATGCTGGGGCTCTGGAGGGGCTCATAAGCTGTTCTCTGGGCTGGGCCCCTCTCGAAGCTTCTATGGGGTGAACGTGGATGCTTGTTTCCCTGTGAGCAAGCGATGCATAGGCGTTTGCTGTGAGCTTGGTGCTGGGGGAGGCGAGCTGCCTCGCTGCCTCACGTGAGCCTGAGAGTTGGTCTAATTTGCACCTTGAAGCAGAGTCTCCTCCAGGCACACACTTGGCTGCTGGGAGTCTGGAGCTCCCAGTGAGGCATCATCAGAGCTTCTGCAGCAATAACCCCAGGGCTGCCCCTTAGAAGGCTCATAATTTAGTGTCTGTGAAGCAGTTTGCTAATAGTGTAAGTGCTGAGCAATGCCACACCCATCTGACTGCCCACGGTGAGATTTTGTGGGCAATGCTGCTCTTTGGGGCCCGATTCCCTAAGGCCCTTGGGTCCCAGAGCTCTCTACACCTTGGTTCCCTCTCACTATGTGCTGACCTCACCGGGCAGGAACGGGGTGGGTGCAGCTCTCCAGGGTGCTGACTCAGCGCAGAGACGGGATCCACTGTGTCCTCCCACGTGTGCATTTAGAACACGGGTAGACGAAGGAGCCCTCAAAGACAGCTGTAGCCATTTCAGAGTGTGGAAGTCATCCCTACAAGGAGAACCAGAACCAGACCCTGGTTCTTTCCAAAGCCGTCAGCAGAGAATAATTGACCTCTTTACCACTTCTGTGCTGTAAACAGGCCCCCATTAGTCTGAGAAAGTTGCTAAAACAATCTTGTCAGTCTTGCCACTTTCAAGGACAGCCATTTTGCTCATTTGGGCAAGTGCAGCAGAGAGGTTTGATCTAGATTTGGATGAAAATGGTGGTTCAGCTTTGGAAGTTGTGCCAGCAGAGAGAACAGTGCCTCCATTCAGCCATGGCTGAGTGGAGACGTCAGCTGTGCTGGTCAGCTTTATTTTCTTCCTTCCCAAGGCACCGGTGGTTCCCACCAGGTGATTCATCCCCGTGAGTAGAGGGCAGAGGTGGGCTGCCTGCTGGGCAGACTTCTTGGTGACTGCTAAGAAAGAGCAAAACAGCCTCTCCGCCCCCACAGGGCCTCCTACTCCCAACTTCAAGTTCAGCTCCAATACAATAGAAGTAAGAGTCACTAGATAAGCAGCTGGATAAGGTGCCTAATTGCTCTCAGCCCTTTCCCAAGCCCCTGCTTTTCTCAACCAGCTAATAAGGGGTTGAATTACAGCTATTGCTTTTCTCCCAAGATGCTCACGTTCTAGACAGTTACTCACCACACTTCCACAACTCCAGGGACTGAGTGGGAAGTAAAACTTGTCATTCCCACTTTTCAGTACTGGAGGAATTTGTTCTGGAAGAGGTAAAAGGGGATCCTGTGAGCCAAAGTCTCATGTCACTGCCCAAAGGCCTAGCACCATCTTTGGCCACATTAATGGGGCAAAAGTACCCAGAGTGAGCCCAGCTGGTTAAGTCCATACCTGGTACTCTCCTTAGCCCTGAGAACCATCTTTCAGGAAGAACCTTGATGAGCGGAACATGACAGAGGAGAAGGACCATCCCAAGGGTCTGACATCATGCTTGAGGATGAGCAGCTGAGGCAACCAAGACTGTTTAAGCTTAACAAGGCTGTTACAGATTGAACAACATCAAAACCAAACCCGCTGTCGCTGTGTCGATTCCAACTCATAGCGACCCCATTGGACAGAGAACTGCGCCGTAGGGTTTCCAAGGCTGTAAATCTCTACGGAAGCAGATTGCCACATCTTTCTCCCCTAGAGCTGCTGATGGGTTTGAACTTTTAACCACTGTGCCACTAGAGCTCATCCCTCAACAATAGATGTTGAATTCCTGAGGATGTGATCCTGTTTGGAAAGAGGGTTTTCTTTGTTATGTTAATTAGTCACTCCCAAGGAGAGTAGGTTCTAAATCTAATCCCTTCTGAGTTATAAAAAGAGCAGATTAGATGCAGAGACACATGTGGGGGAAGACAGATGCCGTGTGAGGATAGTCTACAAACTGAGGAACCAAGGAATGCCCAGGGCTACTGACAGGAAGGAATCAACGTTGCTGAGACCCTGATTTGGACTTTTAGCCTCCAGAATTATTAGCAAATAGATTTCTGTCCTTTAAAGCCACCCATGCATAGTATTTCTTTTACAGCAGAGCTAGGAAACTAAGACAGGCTAAAAAGAACCTGGTGGTGGATATGACCACAACATTCAATTAGTGAGAGCTTTCAGGTGGAAGAATTTATCTTATTCTGTGCCATTCCAAAGCAAGATGGAGATAAGTCCTCAGTTACAGGGTGGGTTCACGCCAAAGTTCCATGTCCACCTCCTGGGCTGGAGGTTGGGCTGGAGGCCCCCTAAATCTCTTCCACCTGGAAGACTCTGAACCTGTGAAATGACTGTCCCAGACTCAGTTGCCCCTGAAAACCACTTTTCCCTTGCAGAGGCCACCTCCTGGGAGACCCAGCTGCACCTTAATGTTGAGAAGATGCTTCATGACAGTCACCATCATCATCACATCAAGAACACATAGTAGTGTCTCCTGAGTATAGGCCCGTTATTGTCATGGCAGCATCTGCTTGTTCCCCTTGGATTTGTCCACATGGTAGGGCCCTGGAGCACCTGGGCAGTCACTGTATGGCAGACTCTCAGGGAGAGTTAAGGCAACGTTCAGCTGATTGTGATTCTGGGAAGCTCTGAGTCCTGCAGGGATTCTAAAATGAAGTGCACAGGCCTGTGTTTCCAATAGCGCCTCAGAATCCAGCCAGCAGCTCTGGGGAAGAAAGCTGTGGCAGTCTGCTTCCGTAAAGATTTACAGCCATGGAAACCCTATGGGGCAGTTCTACTCTGCCCTATGGGGTCGCCATGAGTTGGAATCAACTTGGCAACAGTAGGTTTGGTTTTGGTGTTGTTCAATCCATAACAGCTTTGTTCAGCTTAAACAGTTTCGGTTGCCTCAGCTACTCATCCTCAAGCATAGTGTCAGACCCTTGGGATGGTCCTTCTCCTCTGTCATGTCCCGCTCATCAAGGTTCTTCCTGAAAGGTGGTTCTCAGGGCTGAGGACAGTACCAGGTATGGACTTACCAGCTGGGCTCACTCTGGGCACTTCTTCCCTTATTCACAAAGGGCCCCCACACATTTCAGGGGATGGTGGGGAGATGGACAGGCTGGGTGCCTGCCCTCCACCAACAGCTAGACTACTGCCAGGTCTGCCATTTATTAGCTGTGTGACCCTGGGCAAATTGCTTAAAGTTTTTGCTTGGGAATAATAGTCACAGGTAATTCAGGACCATAGGGCTAAATAACTAAATATTTGTAAAGCAGCATGTTTGCCATTAGTATTACTCTAGGTTGGGGACCAGACAAGGCACCTTCTCAACTGGTATGGCACTCCTGCAGGGTGGCCTAAGTGACATGAGTTGGCTGGCAGAGCTCTGCCCCGGGAGGGGGAAGGCTTTAGAGACCCGTGCGTGTCAGGCAGGGGGGCCTGCAGGCTCCACAGCTGCCTGATGACTCAGGGCAGTGTCTCCTCACCTTGACACTGTCCCTATCTAGCTGGGTGACCTCTGGCAGCTCACTGAACCCACCTGTGCCTCTATTTCTGCTTCCTCCTCCAGTGGCAAGGCAGATTCCATGACACCTGACAGTACAGAAATAGCCAGGTTGCGTCTAATTTATTGGATCTATAAAATGCATTTGTTTCCAAGGCCCATGATCTCACCCTTGAGACCAAAGTCTCCATGGGACTCCTCCCCTCTCACCTGACTCCTGGCGTCCCTCTCTCTGACATAATATTTGCCCAACACTTCCAGGGACGGAAGGTGCTCTCTCCATAGCAGCGGGCACTGTGTCACCAAGGAAAGGCCAAGGGAACATGCTGTGCCCAGAGCTCTCCCTCAAGGTCAACAAAGCCAGCAGAAGGAAGAGCAACTGGAAGGCTCTGTCTCTGATGCCCAACACACTCCTTCCTGATTCTACCTTGGGATCACCAGCTTCCCTGTAGTGTGTCCTCCACCCACATCAAGCCTGCCATCCTGGCTGCAAGGAAGGCAAGACAGAAAGGGGGAAAGGCATCTAGCCCTCCAACATCTGCAAAACACTGGTGAAAGGGAGGTCATAGGATGTTGGGGAAAGAGCAGAGGCCTGGATTTCATGAGCCCTGGGTCTCCTTGTCCTGTCCTGGGTAACCCTGGGCCACATCTTCTCTTCATGTGTATTTCCTCAGTTCTCTAAGGGAAGTGGGACTCCATGACCTCCAAGTTCCCATCAGGGCTGAAGGACTTTGATTCTCTAATGGTACAGTTCCTGATGACAGTCTTGAGGCCACACCTAGCCCACATTCTGCTGAATTTGCTCACATCTTATACCAATGACCTCCAACCATCTCCTTCAGAGGGACTCAAAGGGCCCTTGATAGCTGATCTGCACAGTTGCTACTGCAGGGCATCTCTGAGGACCTGCTCAGGGACTGTGAGATGATAGCATGGACTTTGGAGTCACACAAACCTGGTTCAAATCCCAACTCTTTTATTTACTAACTGAGTTACCTTGGGGAAGTCACTTATCAGCCAAGTCTCAGTTTCTCATCTGTAAAATGGGAAAATTGTGCTTACCTTTCAGGATTGTTATTAAAATTGAAAACATAGCCTGTGCATAGAAGGTGCTCAATAAACAGTGATTGGGATTATCAGGGAAGTCTGTGCTGTGAACATTTCCTGTGCGCAAAGTGGCAGTTGTCTGGGGCTCTGTTCTCTGATGGGAACACATGTGAGAAAAATAATGGGAAGTCAAATAGGCTGATACCATCTTTCACCACAAATGCAATACAACTGTAAGATAAAGGAACTATGGCTTATCATCTGCCTTCAAAGGGATTTCCAAAAGAGGAGTTCTAAGAGTGACTTGAGCATACCAGACCATTGCGTCTCACATATGGCTACACTTTTGGCTGTTCCCAATAACCCAATATGTCTTTAAAGCTGAGATTTGCCATCACTGAGGCCTTTTGGAGGGCAGTGCCAGGAGCTGGTCCCAAACACTTATGTCACATCCAAACACGTGCCCTTGTAGCATGGGCCAAGTGACTCAGCAAAAAGCTGCAGCCCCTTGGAAGACGCCTATGGGTGTCAGATGGTACAGAGTGAGCTGGGAGCCAGGTGGGCTCAGGCTGCCCTTGCATGTTTATGCTGACTCATAGTGGGCTTTAAGCAGGTCACTTAATTCGCTTGGTGCCACCAGCCCCTGGGATGGTGTGTTGGATGGAGTAGTGTCCTCCAAAATTTATGTTGAAGTCTTAACCCCTGTATCTGTCGAATATTACCTTGTTTGGAAATAGGGTATTTGAAGATATTATCAGTTAACACGAGTTCACACCGGGGTAGGGTTTCTAATCCAATCTGAGTGGTGTCCTATAAAAGCAAAGAGACTCAGAGAAACAGAGGAAGGATGGCCAAGCGAAGATGCATCTACTAGCCAAGGAATCCATGGGGCTGCCAGAAGCACGCGAGCCCCTGGCCCTGGGACACCCACCCTGAACTCAGACTAAAATAAATTTCTGTTTTTATAAACCACCCAGCTTGTGGCACTTCGTTATAGCAGCCCTTGTTGTTGCGGTTAGTTTCCATTTTTAACTGTGTGATATTCTTCTCAGGAGCTAATTCTGAATGATATTTTGCTATAGATTCACCTTAACACAAACACAGCCATCAGAAAAAAAAATGTCACCTACCTGTTTCTTTCTTTCTTCGTTTGGCAGGTTACTTAAGTTGGCCTCTGTCAGAACTTTTCCAGATGCTTAGCTGCATCTCAGCCTAGTAACAGATAGGATGGTGGTGCCACCCATCCCTTTCAGGGAGGGGTTTCTAAAGGCTTCAGACTCCAAACTGGTTGGAACCCCAAGCACTGGAGCTAAATCAGGTAAGTATCCGCTAGCACAGGTGTTCTGGTCTGCTGACACCTACTGACCCTGATGCTGGTAGGGTTAAAACTGGGGTGCAAAACTCATCTATGTTGTTAGAAGTCAGGATAGTGGCCACCCCTTGGAGGGCAGGTAGTGACCGAAAAGGGACACCAGTCTGTAATATTTTCAGGAACATGCTTCTGTAGTCTGAGAATGTTCTGTGTCTTGCTCAGGAAGCTGATTCTACGGGTGGATGCAGTTTGGGAAAATTCATCCTTATGGTATGTGCAGTTTTCTGTATGTATGTATATTGTACTTTAATAATAAAGGCAAAATGTGCCGTGCAGGATTTGGGGGCAGGATATAACCCATCTTGAAAGCTGCTCCTTCATGAGGCTCTCTGACACTTTTATTGTTCATACACTCTCTCAGGAAAGTTACTGTCCTGAGACTTTACCAACCACCCACATTAATACTCTGTTCAGTTTTCTCATCAGCAATTTTATGGGTATGTGGGTTCCTGCAAAACTGATGACATCAACACATTGAGCCCACACTGCTAGGGCTTCCGTACGTGCCACAGTCAGAGCAATTGCTGAACGGGCTGCGGGAAAGATGAGCCTTAAAGACTCCGGCCCTCAGCACCACCAATGACATCATTTCCTCCAACCAGGATTCAGCCCCACTCAAGCCCTGTCCAGGTTCTGTGCTTACCTGCCCAGGTGAGTCAATGAGCTCAACTGAGCTTTGAGGTGGTTGTCCTGCATGAACCTGCATGAAGCCCTCCTCTCACTGCCAAGGGGCTGTGTGACTTGGGCAGCTCACACGCCCTTTCTGGGCCTTAGGTTCCTCAACCCTAAAATAGGGAATTAGGTTGGAATAATTCCTAAGGCTCCTGAAAAACAGTGGAATGAAATCATTGTGCCCATGTGGAGGCATCCTCAGTCAGGGGTTTTATGTTGCTTGTTTGGTTTTGCATTGTCTTGTACTGTGTTGGAACACAAGCTCAGAGAATAAAGCTGACCGTACTCCTCGGTTCTTGGCACGCAATTATCATCAATCTTTGCGTAGATGGCCCTTTCACGCTTGGAATTATTTTACTTTCCCCCCTTTGTCTCCAACCCCCACTCCCATTCTTTTCTCCCTAGTAGGTACCTAACACAGGCAGATTATCCAATAGGCAAAGTAAGCACCGTGCTTACCTTGCTTACTAGATCATCTGTAGTGAACAATTTCACAGTTTTTCACCACATCAAAGATTCTGCTTCTAGGTATGGCTGGCATCTGTCTCTCTTCCAGCCCCACAGCACCTTCCTACAGAATCAAGGCCTCTTTTCAAGTTTACTGTCTCTGACAAGGACAGATTACCCAGTGAGCAAGGTAAGCACGGGCTTACTTGAGCTTACTTACTAATCTGTAGTGACCAATTTCACATGGGTTTCAGATTAGTAGGTAAGCACAAATAGCCCGTGCTTACCTTGCTTACTGAGTAATCTGACCCTGACCCAACATAATGTGTTTGAAATCTGTTCTTAGAGATGTGAATGTGTGTGTATATATACATGTATATATATATACACATATATACATATACACACATTTGTATATATATCTATATATCCTTGTAAAATATGTAGCGTTGTTTTCGGTGTATATTTTTAATTTACGTAAGTGATAATGTGCTATGAATCTCATACCATTTCTTCACTCCATACTGTCTGTTTTTATGAACCCTCTCTGTTGCTGTGGGAACATCTAGCCTGCTAATTCTTACTGATGCATAGATTCCTTAGCATCCGGCCATCGCCTTGTTCTTATCTATTCCCCTTGATGGACTTGCACATCTTGTTAGGACTCACAGAACTGCAGTGAGCACTTTCACCCACATCCCGTTAAGGACCCTCAGGAGAATCTCTCAGGAATTGCTGACTGAGAAAGTGTATTCAGTGTGTTCATTGTCACTAGGGGCTGCCAGGTTGCTCTGGGGGTGTAGGAGGTGCACAGTGTGGGGAGGCAGAGAATGGGGAAGGGCTGCTGAAAAAGCCACTGTTCGGCTGAGTTGTTTGATGCTTCTCTAGATCCTCTTATCTGGAAAAGGCACATTTTCACTGATTGTTTTAAGATCCATGTGTCCCCTTCCTCTATAACCCACATAATGGTGTGGGATTTAATGTGAGTTGATTTATTATTTGATAGCTGACTCTTTTCCTATGCTGTAAGCTCTCTGAGGACAGGCACGATGTTTCTCATTCACAGTCATATTCTGCCCAATGCCTAAGGCAGAGCTAATAAGTAGATGCCCAGAAAACAGCTATTGAATTTGTAAATCAGTGAAAAACTTATATTACAAATAAATTAAAAAATAAAAGCTCCCAGGGCAGCTTTTGTGAGGAAGACAAACGAAGCCTTAGCAGGGCTAGGGTGAAGGAAGAGAGGCTCACAGGGTGCAGAGCTTAAGGAGCCCTGACTGGCTCACTCGCGCATAGGTACCAGCCCAGCACACACTCAGCCCCAAGGGTGAGTCAGTCCAAGGCGCCTCCCTTGCCTTGCCCTGGACCCAGCTCTGCACCTCAAACTTTTGCCTCAGAAAAGCTTATGCCTTCAAGTTTAGCATCTAACCTAGTGCCTTCCTCTCTCCCTCTCTCTTCTTCCCTCTCTTCCTTTCTCATTCACTGAGCATCAGCTGTGTGCCCAGCACTGTGCTAGGACCAAGGGGAGGGAAGCTCTCAAGGAGTTCACTGTCTAGTAGAGGAGGTGGATGTGAAAATCAATCGCTATAATGCATGTTATTGTTGTTAGGTGCCGTCGAGTTGATTCCGACTCATAGCGACCCTGTGGGACAGAATAGAACCCCATAGGGTTTCCTAGGCTGTAATCTTTATGGAAGCAGATCCCCAGGTCTTTTCTCTCAAGGAGCTGCAGGTGGGTTCTAATCACCAAACTTAAACGGTTAGCAGCCAAGCACTTAATCACTGCGCATCCGGGGCTCCTTTTATAACACATAGAGATGAGTTTTAAAAAAAGTCATCATCCAGGATGATGGCAGCAGGGAAGCGGGCGGTCACTGTGGGGTGGGATTTTGTGGAGGACGCAGCGGGTGGAGGGTGTTCTAAGCAGGGAAAACCTACGCAAAGGCCTGAGTCAGAACCACACAGTGTTTCCAGCCATCTTGGGAGTCTCTGCTTCTGGAGCGTGAGGTTCCAGCTAGGAGACAGGGTCCCAGGTCTGGAGCAAGGAGGTGAAGCTTCAGAGGAGAAGGACCCAGATTCCCTGGGGCCAGGGGACTATATCCTGGAGGCAACGGTCCCCCAAAGGATGGTAAGCAGAGGAATAGAACTTTAGAAGTTTCTCAGGAGGCATTTTGTAAGGGTGGAGTCCTGGGTGACGCAAATATTAAGGGCTCAGCTACTAGTTGAAAGGTTGGTGGTTGGGCCTAGCGATCTGCTTCTGAAAGGTCACAGCCTTAAAAACTCTATGGAGCAGTTCTACTCCACACTCACAGGGTCGCCATGAGTTATTATCCACTCAATGGCAACTAACAACAACAGTGTTTCGTGAGGAAGGAAACTGAAGGGAGGTGAAGAAGCTGTGAGGCTGTTAGTTTGGTTGAGGAAAGAGTAGGGGAGGATCCCACCTGAGGAAACGGAGGTACATGGAGATGAACAATGCGGGGAGGGGAGGAGGGCCTAGGGCAAGCTAAGATTTCCCCAGTGGGTTGCCAGTCTGTGGGTCCTCTGAGTTGACATGAGGGTGAGCACTGGATCTTCTGGAGCTCAGAAGAAAAGTGGACCGGCCCAAGTCAGCACTTTACCCACATTTGCTGAGTGAAAGTGCGGCCCAGAGAAGAACCCCGGCGCCCAAGGTGCTAATAGGTGGAGTCTCGTTGGGGTAAATAGAGACAGGGCCCTAACAAAGGTGAGAGGTTTGAGTCTACCCAGAGGTGCCTCAGAAGAGAGGCTTGTGATCTATTTCCAAAACATGAGCCATTGAAACCCCTGTGGAGCACAGTTCTACTCTGACACACATGGGGTCGCCATTAGTCGGAGTCAACTCGATGGCAACTGGGAGCCTCATAAAGCAAACAACCATTGGCAAAGTTGTTTTCCAGAAAAAGAAGTGATCACTGGCAAATTGTTCAGTGTTGCTTGGAAGGGGGCGGACATGTCCCACCTGAGCCCTAGGCAAGATTATCCAGGCTGGTGACAGCCCTCATCCTCCAGAGGGAGGGACATTGCTGACACCTCTGGACACAGGCACAGCCGCCAGGCAGAGGCAGCTCCCTGGTCCAGCACTGGCCTCCCACAGACGTGGGGTGCCTCTCCCTATCTTGTGCTCACAGATTATTACGGGAGAACTTTTTCTGTCCTCTCTCCTGAAATTGAAACATAAAAATGGCCTTTTAAATTAGAACCATCCTGCCTACTCCATACCAAGAAAGCCTCATTACCTGAGAGTGAAATAATTATCTTTCTGCTTACTTCAATATTCACTTTGCTGAAGAGAAATTTTCTTTTCCTCTCCACCCATTAACCAAACTGGACTTTCAGGCTCTGCTGCTCTCTGGGAAAGTGTTTGGGGGTTACTGGCACCTTCAGGTCTTTATTCTTGCTCCTCCCACATCCCAACACCCCCCCACCCCCACCCCCACCCCCACCCCCCCGCCAACAGCTCGGTTTATTTGTTTCCTTTGAATCTCTCCTTTGTCCCCTGACCTCAGATCTAGTGCCAGGTGGCCAAGCTGAAACCCAGTGCAGACTCTGCTCCACTTCCCCTCGGCCCTCCCTGCCCCGACCTTCTCCGCAGACAGCGCAGGCAAGGCCTGCCAGGCCACTCCAAGGACTGCAAAATCTGTTGTCAGCATAGCCCTGTGAGACCAGGAAAACCCGTGGCTGCAGCCAGCTTCCTGGCAGAAGTGAGCCCCCTACACTTAGAAATGGTGCCAAAAACCAGCCTCTCATGTCATTTCAAAGTTGGAGAGAATTTCTTCCCTCTTGCTGCCCTCCGAGACTTTTGTGCCCTTCCTGAAGGAGGTCCAAGTTTTCTCAACTGATGGTGGAAACAGGAGTGGGGGAGTTTTCAGGTCAGCTTGGTTAGAGTGGCACACAGCAGTGAATCTCCACTTTGGAAGACATTAAGATCACCTGGGAGATTATTTTTTAAGTAAAAATAATAAATTCAGTAGATTAAAAAAAATAAAAGTTCACCCAGTGGTACTTCTTCCTCACCTCCCCAGTCTCCTCCTCTCCTCTCTCACTTCCTACCCTACCTGGGCTAAATGTAGGTAGACAGACCCTGAGGAGTTGCAGTCAGGTGCAGGTCATGGGGAAAGCTCCCCAAGGAGATTCAGATGCATCCCAGGTTTGGGAAGCACTGCCACCTCTAATGCTGTTCCTGCAGTGTTTGCTATAGGAGAGGATGATGTCATTTTAGATGCTAAACCCAGGCATGTGTCTCCGGAGAGTGCAAGCCTGGGAAAGTGGATAGAAAAAAATGAGGTGGTTAGTTGGGGTTAAAGGGGCGATTTGTGTCCATGGAACCCAGCAAGCTATTTGGCCCGTTGGTCAATGAAACCTTAGACGTCATTCCTCAGGGGTCTAAACATTTGGAGCCTAGATCTTCCTCTGTATCCTAGAATTCAGCCATTTTACTAGGTTAGGCCAGATTTCTGAGTTCCTGGAGAGACTAGGAAGAGACACGTTAAGAGGTAGAGGAGGTAAAAAAGGAGGCAAGGACACCACAGATTGTTTTTGGATTTTCAGCGGGTAATTATTTTTTAAAAATTTTCACAATAGTTTTTTTTTTTTAATTTCAAATACTTATGCTATAAAAAGTTATACTGTACAAAGTAAGAGTTACCCTCCCCAAATACCCACACCCCAAAGCCAACCATGTCCTTAGGGGTCCCACTGCTAATGGTGCTCACTGGAGTACGTGTATCTCAGATTCTTTTTCTTTGCACTCATACACAGACTGTATGTGCCTTTTTACGCAGTGGGGTCATACCACGCATACTGCTCTGCCACTTGTTGTGGTTTCTCACCACTGCCTCATGGACACCAGGGAGAACTTGTAGCTGGGCTCTGCCCTCCTGGCAGTGAGTGATCCAGTCGTTCTTCCTGCCTTGAGGTGGGGTGAGGTAACCTCGCTGGGTGCCAAAGGCAGGTGTGAAGAGTGATTCACTGCACTGTTCTCCTTATTTGTCCAATTTGTGACGAGCCCAGTCCCTTTAAGGAAAAGAGACTGGTAAGGATAAGCCATCCTCTCTACCTGAGAAAGTCTCTGGTTTGGGGTTTCTTCTTCAACACTGGGCTCGTAGGGCTACTCAAGGCAGACCAGAACCGTGGAAAGTGCACTGGGCCAGAGTCTGCCAGTTCATAACAAATATTTACTGAGGTCCTACTGTGTGTCAAGCACTGTTCAGGGGCAGGGATGTAGTGGAGGTGAGGGAGATGAAGTCCTTGCCCTTAAGGAGCTTAGGTGCTAGTGGATGTGTGTACAGAGGAAGGAGAGAATACGCACATAAATGTGTAAGTAGATTTAGATACTGGGAACTGCACATGGAAAACATGCTCAGGTAAGCTGGGGGTGCCTTGGAGTGGTCACTGAGAACCTGGAGACTTGAGTGCCAGCTCTGGTCCAGCCATGAACTCACTGTGTGACATGGGACAAGACACTTCCCGTCCCAGGACTGCAGTTTCCTCCTCTATACGATGAAGATGTTGGACCAGGTCACCTTGAGTCTCCTTCTATCCATAGAAAGAGCATACAGGAGGTTCAAACATGATGTTCTGAATCTTTCTTCCCAGAGTCCCTTTGCTGTGGTTGTGGTCTCTAAAAGTGAGATCTTTGTTAAAATCCTTCATCAAACATCAAAATCCTTCATCAAACAAGCTCTAGGGAACACAAAGCAGTAGGAAGAGGAACCAGCCTTTAAACTAATACATTCTGTACAAGCTCAAAGTGGCCTGGTATGCTCTGGGACTTTGCTGAAAGCCCAGGTGTTAGGAAGAACAGGTGGTTCTCTTTCTAGACAGCATGGGGGCAGCTGGGCTCATGCAGCCATAAACCATGGTTGCCAGAGCAGACACTAAGAGACCTGGGGAGGAAGGCAGAGAAGAACAGCTCAGAAATGGTAGGCGGTAGGAGTGGCAGGAGCTTCATGGGCCACTGGGAACCAGAGCCCTCAGCTACAGCACGTCCACCAGAGTCTTCCAGTCCATCCATCATATCCCAGCCCCACCAAGTTAATCCCCCTTGGCAAGGTTCTGCCACAAACAGGGCGTGCACATCTAGTTTGCTAAACGCTCTCTAGGGCCAGCCCAAAGAGGACCTGAGTTCAGGCACCACCAAGAAAAGCCTGCTTTGCAGAGAAGACCAGTTTAGCTGTTGATAACCAGAGGTGGGAGGAAGGAGTGGAGAGTATCTCCTTCTTCCACTCCCTCAAAGTGCAGTGACTCATACAATTTTTTTTTTTTTTAATTCAAAGGTTCACACATCACTTAGAAGGTGGGCACAGTGCCCAGGGGTCTGGGACCCTGGGCTTTTTGGACTCCAACAGGTGTAGGACTGTGAACTTCAATCTATGCTGAGTGTTTCCCAACTCAGCCCAACAGGACTGACATGCTCCTGAAAAGACAGCTGCTGTCGAGCTTTCACTTTAGCAGAAAAAAGGAGGACTCCTCTGAGCCTTCTTTCTGATCTGATTCATGCTTATTCATAATGCAATGGGCATAGGAACTGTAAATAACATATTAATACAAGAAAGCAAGCCAGGCAAACCAATGCATACATCACAACTCCAGTGACACACAATTATTCACGCTACCGAGGCTGGTAAATCTTCACGGGGAGTCAGCACATCAAGAAATAGGCATGCTGGGGGTAGGTGGAAATGATGCAAGAGGTTGACAGTACTAAACTCCACCGTTACTCCCTGAGCCTTGGACACATAAATAGGATGCCCTCCAGGGAGTGTTCTCCCAGGACATCAGAGAAGCCCAGGTCAAGTTGGCCTATACACAAAGAGCGGGGGCACTTTCTCAGCAGCCCCTTTTTAGACTTTCTGAAGGAGTACCAGGTGGAAGGAGTGGAAAGGGAAAGGGGGCACAGGGGAGGAAGGGACAGCAGGGACCTCCACACCTCTGAACTTTCCCTGCAAGGCCAGGAGTCTTGGGAATTTGCCTGGCTCCACCAATGGCCAAGCCCCATGTGCTCAGCCACACTTTCCAAAAAGCTGGACTGCAGCTGTCCACCTCCACATTTCTGTCAGAGCCATTTTCACTCTTACAGTAAGTTCAAAGGGGTGGTGGTACCAACAGATACGACTGGACTCATGGAGCTTGACTGCAGTTTTCTAGGGAAGGGCAGAGTTAGGCCTCTTCTTACCACCCATCTTTCCCCCAATTTGACTTCCATTCAAATGCCTCCCACTTACTGTGGGAAGATGAATGGTGGGTGCTTTTCTGGACTGGGGTTCCAGTGAGATATCACAACTGCCTTGCAGACTTGCCCAATGAACAGAGGCGGGAGGCATCTTGGGGGAGTATGTAGTGGCCCTGGTGCTTCTAGCACTTCCACTCTGCCTGGGGTCACAATGAGGAAGAAGTTTATGAATAATGAAACAATGCAAAATTCAGTCCTTCCAGATTCCACCCTATATCTCTGCTCTTGCACCCCATTCCTGCAGAGTCCTGACACTTGCAGCTCATTTGGCAGAATCCCTTCCTAAATCTGGGGAGGGATCTGTGCAAGGGTGAATGACTGAGGTAGGTGAAGGCAAGAGGGGCCTTCAGCTTCTGTCACTAACTACTCCCTCTCCCCAACCAGCTCAGTCTCCAAGCAAAGCAAATTCCTTGTAGGTCTGGGACAGGTCAGCTGCCTCCCACCCCACCCCCGCCACCTGGAGATTTCTATTACCCTTTCAGACCCCAGGCAAGGGTCATTTCCTCCAGGAAACCCGGCCTGACCACATACCCAAGCAAGGTGACCCAGCCCTTTTTTTGTGCTGCCTCTCCCACGCTCGCTGCCACTCAGAGATGAAACAACCTCTTCACACGTATCCTCTTGCACTGTGTCAGTGTATTGCACATCTCCGCATCCCTGGCACTTAGCTGGACGGAAATCCAATGCATGCGTATTGTGTGAGGAAAGCCACTCGCCCGTGAAGACCAGCATCGTGGTGGAAGGAGCATCGGACTTAGAGCCAGGACATTCTGCAATGTCACTTTCAGGCCACATGACTCTGGGAGAGTCAGTGAACTTTCCAGAGTCTCATCTGTTAAACAGAGAGACACACATTTCAGGGTTATTATGAAAGTTGAGTGAAATAGTGCTAAGTACAAAAATAAAACACACTTTACAGGGGCTGGGGGCGGGGGGAAGGGGGAGTTGTCGCTTAAGAAGTACTGAGTTTCTGCTTGGAGTGTGAAAGGTTTTGGAAGAAAAGTTCTGGAGGTTGCACAACATTGTGAATGTGATTAATGCTGCTGTATTGTACATTTAAATGGTTAAAATGGTAAATTTTATGTTATATATATATGCATGTTTTCTTTATAACCACAATAAATAAAAAGTCAACCATAACCACCACACTTTCAATAGGTGCTATGTACCAGGCTGTGACCAGCCTGAGGAGTTCAAACATACATAACAAGAGACTAAGGATGACTAGACCTCAAGGAGCACATTTGTATGTGAAGGCCTCTGGCAGGTGCTCGGTCCACAGTACATGTTCCATAAATGCAGGTTAAACCTCAATGGGAAGGCGAGGTCTGGAGGCCAAAGAGATAGCCTCCTTTTTCTCCTCCGATAGCCCAAAAAGCTACTTCCTTGGTATTACAGAAAGGACTAGAGATTTCTTCATTTTACAGCTAACGAGATTAAGAGCTACCAAAGGAAAAACGTCCCTGGACTTATTGAAGGGACAGGTGATGTGTTCATTTTACAACTGGGCATGAGAGATATTCTTGGAAAAGTTTGGCTTGCAATTCCGAACCATTTAGCAAAGCCCTAAGCCTTTGTGGGTGGCAATTATGTTCCAAGCTCCCCTGAAAATTCCACAGTAAATAGAACATTGATGCATTCACAAGGAAAGTGAGAAATAGATTATTTAGTTGTTGGGGGGGGCTAAGCCCTTTACTCTGGCTTTTAAAGGCTCACAGGGATTTTTCAGGCCTTGGTTTATTTTCAAGGGTGACCACTTCAAGCTATGTCCAGAGAAAGGTTACAAACAGCTCCACCCTCCCAGCCACATCCTTCCTAGGGAGGCAGGATGTGAAGTGAGGAGTTCTGACCCCAAGGGAGCTGGATAATGTTCCTGAGAGATTTGTAGATCTAGAAGTTTAAATGAATTTACAGAAGCTCAAGACTGTCTCTTTCCCCATCCCTCTGTTTTTAAGAGCCAGGCTCTTCCCAGTGGTCCTCATGGGGTGTTGGGGATGGGGATGTGTCAGAATTATCTGGAGAGCTTTTTAAAAATATATTTACCACCTCCACCACCCAGTGACCCATTCTAATTCTTTGAGGAAGAGGTATTGGGAGAGGGAGTGGAGTTGGGAATTTTGAAAAAAAGGCTCCTGGGAGGCCTTGTTGACTGGTTGAGAAGGGATTCTCAGGTCTTCCTCTCCAACCGTCTCAGTGCGTCACTCTCCCCTACACCCGACCCTTTTCTTATTTGTTGTTTTTCAGAGGATGACCTCTGGAGTTTGCCAGGCTTATGTTTTAACCCCACATCCACACTTACTCATTGCTCATTTTCCTCATTTCTTCACCCTCCCAGAATGGTTATGGAAAACTACCAAAATGTTGGCAGTTCGAATCCACCAGCCTCTCCCTGGAAACCGCATGGGGCACTTCTACTCTTGTCCTATAAGGTCGCTATGAGTTGGAATTGACTTGATGGCAACGGGTTTGGTTTGTTTTTTTGGTATGTAATAAAACCAGTTGCCATGGAGTCACTTCCAACTCATGGTGACCCCATGTGTGTCAGAGTAGAACTGTGCTCCATAGGGTTTTCAGTGGCTCATATTTTAGAAGTGGATCACAGAGCCTTTATTCCGAGGTGCCTCCGAGTAGACTTGAACTTCCAACCTTTCAGTTGTAGCCCAGAGGGTTAACGATTTGCGTCACCCAGGGACTCCATGAGTCAAAGCCAGCTCAACAACTCATATGTAACAGTCTCCAGTAAAAGCAGCCCCTTCCTTTCCTCAGACACACAGCCAGGATGACAAGGAGAAGCCACATGTGGCTGTCTGGGTGGGAGAGGGAACCAGGAGGAGCCACATTAGGATCCCTTTCTCTTAGGTGCTCCCTCTGGAATGGTGAGGGAGCTACAGGGGCAGAGTCCTCAAAGGTGAATCCAGCAGAAGACTAGGACCCCATGGGGCCCACAGTAGCCCTCAGAAAAACCCCAAAGCTGGAGTGGCCCTGAGGAAGCTTTAGGGTGATCTGGGACTGAGGGAGATGTGAGACTTTCTTTTTTATTTTCTTTTATTGTCGTACTTTAAGTGAAAGTCTACAATTCAAGTTAGTCTCTCATACAAAAATTTATACATACATTGTTATGTGACCCTAACTGCTCTCCCTATACTGTGACAGCACACTCCTCCTTTCTACCCCTGATTTCCCATGTCCATTCAACCAGCTCCTGACCCTCTCTGCCTTCTCATCTCACCTCCGGACAGGAGCTGCCCATTTAGTCTCATGTATCTACTTGAGCTAAGAAGCACACTCTTCACGAGTATCATTTTATGTCCCATAGTCAGTTTAATCTTTGTCTGAAGAGTTGTCCTTGGGAATGGTTTTAGTTCTGGGTTGACAGATAGTCCGGGGGCCATGCTTTCTGGAGTTCCTCCAGTCTCAGTCAGACCCTTAAGTCTGGTCTTTTGGAGACGTGAGACTTTCAATGCGAAAACCGGGACAGTGAATCACCTCACAAGCTATCATCTTGCTGAGGGGTGGGTGGCTGGGGAGAGAGCAGCTTAAGGAGGGTCAGTCCTCTAGGATGAAGAAACATGGTTCATTAGGGCATTTAAGGCAGCAAACCTGATTCTCGCCACCACCTGGGCCAGGGCCCAAATGGGCGGGACGTGCAGCTGATCAGTGAGGAGGAGGGAGGCGCTGGGAGGTCGGTGTGAGGTGGCCTGCTTTGGGGGGCTTCTTTTCTTCTTTCCCCTGCTTTTTTATTCAAATAGCTTCCTGGACGAAGGGAGCCTGGACAGCTGTCTCTGGAGAAGGTAGAAAAGGAGTAGGACTTCTTTGACCTCCAGCAGGGAGCAGAGGATGAGGGGACCCCACACAGCTTCCTTTGGGAAAAGGGGCGCTGCAGTGGGTGTGTGCAGACGCATGCGCACTGCAGCCTCCTGGGCAGGTCATCGAAGACCCAGCTTGTCCTGCCCTTTTCCCGCCTTTAACATGGTTTGTAGACAGATTTGCCTCCTGTGGAATTGGAATTGTCCAGGCCTCTGGCCAGATACTGTGGCTCTTGCCCGTCACAAGTGCCTGCTCCCTTGTCTGTCTTCCCAGCTTATTCTCTCTCAACACCTTTGGTTTTTGGTTCATCTCTTACAGGGGTGATAATAGGCGAGTTATTGAACTTCATCTGTTCAATAAGGATAATAATATCAAAGAAGATTTTTATGAATCAGTGAGATAATTTATGTAAAGTGCTAGGCACACAGTATACAGTAAAATTAGCTCCTTCCCTCTTTAGGATTCTAGAGGAGAAATTAGCTTTTCCAGAGCAAGGACAGACAAAGCACAGACAGATGGCAACTAGGTAGAGTGATAGAGAAAAGTGAATGTGAAATTACTCCTGGGTCCCTCTTTCTTGCTTCCTTGATCTCTCTACCCCTATTAATATCTCTTTAGAAGGCAGCCCGTCCTTGTAACGTCCATCCTTTGAGAAGACCTGGACAATGACCAAGGCTACATTCTACTTAACTAAAATGTCTGACCAAATTCAAAACTTTTAAGAAAACAAGATTGTAAATAAAGAAGTTTGAACATCTCCTGTTCCTTCCCTCTCCACCTCAGTCGTTATCACATGACATACTTGCTAAAAGCAGTCTTCTTTTGTATTTGTATGTTCTTTGAACAGTGGGAACAAGGAAGATGCAGTCCCACCTTGATGGGACTCACAGTCCAGTGGAGAAGAAATGAAAATGATTATATACTATGGGAAAAGCTGTCTTTTCCTGTAAGTATCTCAGAATTTCTGAGGCAGGGAGAGGGCTGAAGCAGGGCACAATAGTGGGGGAAGGATCCAGAGGCCACGGAAAGTGAAAGAGGAATCAGTGAAAGTGGGGTGAGGGGCCAGGGAGAAAGGGATTTCTCAGGGGTTGAAAGAGGCAAGGGAGAGAGAACAAGCCTGGAAGACAGAAGAGCAGACGCTTGTGCCATGCAGGACCCACAGTATCTGGCCAGAGGCCTGGTCAACTCCAATTCCACAGGCTACAGATCTGTCTACAAACCATGCTGAAGGCAGGAGAAAGGCAGGACAAATTGGGCCTTCGGTGATCTGCCCAGAAGAAGGCTGCAGCCCAGATGCAGGTGTGCACACTCACAAAAACACCCCTTTCCCCAAAGGAAGCTGTGTGGGGTCCCCTCATCCTCTGCTCCCTGCTGGGGAGTCGAGTCGAGGGAGTCCTACTCCTTTTTTTACCTTCTCCAGAAATGGCTGTCCAGGTTCCCTTCCTCCAAGAAGCTATTTGAATGAAAAAGGAGGAGAAAAAAAGAAAAGAAAAGAAGCCCCCCCCCCCCCCACACAGAGCAGGCTGCCTCATTCTGACCTCCCAGCCCCGCTTCCATCTCCCCTAAATTAAGCCCTCAGTGGCCTTGTCCCACCCATTTGAGGCATGGCCCAGGTGGTGGCGGAATCAGGCTTGAGCTGCGGTGCAATGAGTTTCTCTTACGTGGCCTTTCTGCTCTGGGTTTGCAATTCTCCCAAAACGATTGGTTGGACTGCAATCTAACAAGTGATTAGTTGGTTTACTATCCCCATAAACCCTGATAAGATCCAGTGGCTTGCGGTCCACCTAGAGGATTGGTCAGTTGCAGTCCTGCTGGGAGAGCCATGCCTTGAGATCGACAGAGTCTTCCTACATAAGGGGCCAATCTCACAGAGGTTTCTGGGGACCTTATGACCATCAAGAGCCTGAAACAGAGTGTGTCCTTTGAACCCATTGTCCCTGCACTGAGAACTGCCTAGACCCAAATAAAAGAGCTGTAATATGGATCAAATGCTGTTAGCACTGAAGACAGACTGTGGGCTAGTCAGCCCACTGAGAGAAGCTGGGCACCCCTGGGCAGGAGGTGGGCATTCCCATGCAGTGATTACTTGCAGAGGTTCAGAAGATCCTGTGCAGGGATCTTCTTACAACAGGGCGGAGCCCGTGACACCAGGCCCAGGGCGGCCCAGCTAGGCTCAGTGAGGCTTAACAGCAGAGCAGAGCATGGTGGGAGCTGGTGGGCCTCGGGCTGTGTGACAGAGCCAGAGGCAGCGGTGACATGAAAACAGCACCTGACCTGAACCATGGCATGCTTTCTGAGTGACATAAGTATGGACATGGGTAATTTGGGGGAAGGATAAGTGGGGGTTCCCCCTTTGAGACATAAGCAAGTTCCTTTCCCACAAAGTGGGTTGCATAGGAGGGTGGGACCAGTGCACAACAAGTAATCTGTTTCTATTTTTTACTATTTGCTTTTTAGAAATAATAATAATGGCTTTCACTTTGCCATCACTGTGTGTGTGTCTCGTGCGTACACCTCGATCATACTGAACGGGAGTAGCACCCAGGAGTGGTTAGTACCACTGGGTGAAGTCCTCATTTCTAGCAGTCTTATTCCTGCTTGGAAGTGGAAGGCACAGTCTAAGTGTGCAATGCAGACAGACAAATGCCCTAATGAACCATGTTTCTTCATCCCAGAGGAGTGACCCTCCTTAAGCTGCCCTCTCCCCAACCACCCACCCCTCAGCAAAATGAAAGCTTGTAAGCTGACTCACTGTCCCAGTTTTAGCATTATAAGTCTCGCATCCCCCTCAGTCCCAGATCACCCTAAAGCTTCCTCAGGGCCACTCCAGCTTTGGGGTTTTTCTGAGGGCTACTCTGGGCCCCATGGGGTCCTAATCTTCTGCTGGATTCACCTTTGAGGACTCTGCCCCTGTAGCTCCCTCACCATTCCAGAGGGAGCACCTAAGAGGAGAGGATCCTAACGTGATCCTAACGTGGCTCCTCCTGGTTCCCTCTCCCACCCAGACAGCCACATGTGGCTTCTCCTTGTCATCCTGGCTGTGTGCCTGAGGAAAGGAAGGGGCTGCTTTTACTGGAGACGGTTACATATGAGTTGTTGAGCTGGCTTTGACTCGTGGAGTCCCTGGGTGATGCAAATGGTTAACCCTCTGGGCTGCAGCTGAAAGGTTGGAAGTTCAAGTCTATGCAGAGTGTCTTAGAATAAAGGTCCTGCAATCCACTTTAAAATATGAGCCATTGAAAACCCTATGGAGCACAGTTCTACTCTGACACACATGGGGTCACTATGAGTTGGAAATGAATCGATGTCAACGAGTTTGGTTTTTTTTTTGGTTTTCTATGAGCCAAGAACTTTACAGAAATTTTCTCATTGATTCATAAAAATCTTGTTTGATAATATTATCCTTGTTGAACAGATTAAGTTCAATAATTCACCTAAAGTCACCCCATGTGAGGTAAAATCAAGATATAAATTGACCCTCTAGTTCTTAAGCCTGTGGTCCTCTTTCCATTAAATTATGCCTTTCCATTAAATTAAATTATGGTTATTAAGTTAAAGAAGAAAAAAAGTTGTAAGAGTGGAAGGGGGGGCGAGGAGCATCCTTAAAAAGTTAGAACCATATTTGGAAATATTATGAGTTTGCATTGGGCTTTTCGGTCAGCTTGTGAAATTTTAGAGCAATTTATACTCAACAATTTGAAGCCCACATATTCCTCAAGCTCCTGAATATTCCATGATTGAGTCATCATCCACCTATTGGTTTTAACTCTTTGAACCTGTCTATAACATCACCAGCCTGTTGGGCTAATGAATTCTTTGTTTACTACCTGCTCTCAAAGTAGCACTTGCTTTTATTTGTCCCACAACTGCTTTTTCCAAATTTTGAGGAAATATTTGTTAGTTCTAGTTTTTCAAAATGATCTCCTTCTCTGGGATGTCCATGGTCTGTTAAATTCTAGGCATATTCAGTCTTGGACCTTCATCTTCTAGACCCAAAGGTACTTCCTTATCTGGCCTTGCTGTTTCTCTGGGCTCATCTAAACGCCACACCTCTAGTCCCCTTAAAGTTATCGTTTGTGCCAATAATATCTCAGGACAACCTCCCTGCTGTGGTATTTGAGTGAGCCTCTGGTTAATAAGATTCTTGTGTCGAATATGGTGATTTGTTGAGGGCCAGTTACACATTTTTAATAAAAAGCCTTCTGTCCCTCCTCTGTTCCTCGGGATAATCAGAAGAGAGCTCCAACAAAGCCATTCTTCACTAGAACAGCGGATCCCTTCCCCATAGCAGTGGTGTCAGGTACATGCCCCAGCCAAGTGACAGATCCCTACACCTCTCAGGGCTTCAGTTCCCCTCGAATACTGGAAACTGAGAAAGCTGAGTTCCAGAATGCTTAGAAGATGCTGAATATCAAGGGAGAATTTCTCTCTTTGCCTCAGCCTGGAGGACAGGTACTGTGACTTAGTGCCTCTTCCCACCAGCTAGCTCTGTGATTAAGAACAAGCAAATGCTGAAACATTCTGCTTCCCCTCTGGGCTAGGCTTGGCCTGCCCCTCAGTGAGCCCTCGGAGCCTCCTCTCTTCTGGGCTGACCCTTCCTCTGCCCCTGTGAGGAGCTGGGGGCCGAAGGGCATGCCAAGGGGTGGCAGGTCCTCCAGTGACACTCAGCTTTGAGGAAGGTGTGAAGGTAGTTGCTGGTCTTTGTGGCCTGGAAGTGCTTGTTCTGCTTCTCCTGAGCTGTATCATCAACCTCTTTCCAATTCCAACAAACCAAAATTAAATGTGAGAAACTCTGGATTAAACTGTTTTCTCAACTACAGGACTTCTCAGAATTTTAAATACAAATTAAGTTTGTGAGCAATGATTTTCAAATTTGGCCACAGAACACATTTTTTGAAAAAACTGTTTCCTTAAGCATCTGGCACACTCTGGGAAAAACCACTCAGACTGCTTCCTATGTGTCTGGGCTCGGGTAGCGAAACCCACCTACAGAAAGAGAAGATACTGGTTCAGAACCAGCCCTAGTTGGGCTGTGGGTCCCGGCACCCACATCACTTAACTTTTCTGTGGCTCAGTGTCCACATAATGCACCAGAACAGGCCTGCAGGTGCCTGGGGACACCTCACAGTGTTGTTTTCAGGAACTGCGCCGTGAAGGATGCTGGGGTGGGGTGGGGTGCGGTGGGGCTGGGGTCTCTTGCAGGTTCTGCTGTGGAGCCCAGGAACACACTCAGCAGGGAATGTGGGTGAGCGGAAGCAGCCCTTACAGTCTGGCTTGACTCCAAGAACAGCAGTGAAAGCCAAGCTCCTCTCTGAGAGGCCTCAGGGAGAGCCAGAGACAGGAGTTCCAGAAGGTTCTGAGGGCCAGCTGACAGAGGTCAGCCTCCACCAGGGCCTCTTTCCAGCAGCCAAAACAGCTCACTCTTCACCAGGGCTCCCTCACCATTATCAGACAGAGACTCCGGACAGTGCCAACTTTAGGAAGGAGCAGGGGCAGGCAGCATGGAAAACGGCGACCATGTGCTGAAAATAAAACACACACAGAGCCAGGGTGTGTCACTTCCTAATTCCTACCTCAGGATGGATCTGGCAGATAAGTGGGAGGAGTAGGAGATGTGAGGGCAAAGAGGTGAGGGACACTAATTGTTGTTGCAAATGCCCCGCCTCCAAAAGCACCCGACTGCACTGGGGTCCCTGGGTTAACCTCACAATAGTTGTGAAACTCATGTATGCCAGCTCACTCCCAGGGGAAGAGAGAGCAGGTGGCAGTGCTGGGCGGCTCCTAGTGAAACGACCGCGGTGACCTCAGGTTATAGCCCCTCCCCTAAGGTTGCTGAAAGGAATCGGGGGCAGCAAAGAACGTGCGGTGGTTTCCTTTGCCGGGAGGTGGTGTGTGTGAGGGGGCCGAGGGCAGTAAGGTTGGAGGTGGAGACCAGATGGCTGGGGCTCTTGAAAGTCCAGTGAAGGAATTCAGGTCTTATTCTGAGGGCAGTGGTTGGGGGTTGGCGGTGATGAAGCCTTTTGCACAAATGAGTAACATATCACAGCAGTGCTTCAGATGACTGCGGAGGGGGGGTCAAGACTGGAAGGGGTAACCCAGGGAGTGATCAAGTTAGAAAGCTCTGAGGTCCTCACTGAGAAATGACTGGTTGCCACAGAAATCACTACAAAAGCCCAGTGCCTATGAGGGAATGGCTGGCAGGTGGAAAATATCCGTATTCTTCCTCACACCTGCAAAAATAGCTAGAATAAAAAAAAAAACAAAAAACTGACAATACCACATGTTGGAGAGAACATGGAGCAACCAGAACCCTCTTACATTGTCGGTGGGAGGCCTTTTACTGAAAGAAGACATGCGGAAGGGGCTACGCATCTCCCACTTACTTTTAAAAGATAAAAGTCAAAGCTCTGATCAAAGTCTGTATAAGAAACTGCCAAACGGTTTTTCAAAGTGATTTTTACCACTTTGGAAACTAGTTGTAAAACTAATTCAGAAAACTGACAGTTTCTTATGAAGTTTAGCATATATCTACCCTATAGCCTGCAACTCTGCTTCTAGATATTTACCTAGGAGAAATGATGGCATGTGTCCTCAAAAGACCTATAAAAAATGTTCATAACAGCTTTATCTGTAATAGCCAAACACTGGACATAAACCAAAACGTCCATCAATAGAAGAATGGATAAACAAATTGTTGCGTATTCATACAATGGAATACTGCTTAACAATAAAAAGGAACGAGCTGCTAATGTGCACAGCAGCGTGGATGAATCTCACAGACATGTGTACCAAGTTGGACATAAGTGAGTACTTACTGTATGATCCCATTTATATGAAGTTTAAGAACAGGCAAAACAGAAATCAGGACAGTGATTGACTAAGAGAGAAGGGGTTGATTGGCCAGCGGCAGGAGAGAACTCACTGGGATAATGGAATCCTTCTATATTTTAATTTGAGTGGTGGTAACACCATAAAATCATAGGACACTTTTTTTTTTTCATTAGGCATCTGGCAGGAGTAGTGTTTGTGGGAACACACTCTGACAAACATTGTTCAGACTGCTTCTCATGTCTAGGTGATCCAAACTCACCTATTGGAGAAGAAGACGCTCTTTCAAAACCACAGCCCAAGCCTTAGGTTGTGGGTCCTGGCACCCACATCACTTAACTTCTCTGTGCCTCAGTTTCCACAGCTGTGCAGCCAGAATAGGCTGGGCCCAGGGCGTGATGCATTATCCTAAGAACTTTTCTCAATACAGAAGAGTTGGTTAAACATTATCCTTGGATCATTGCTGGGTACACAAGATTGGCTGTGGCTCCTCTGAGCTATTAGCTTCAGCCTTGTCCTCCACAGACCTTGCTCAGAGCTGTGAGTTTGCATCTTTCAGAAGGGAGTGGAGATGGACAGCCCCTTCCTTTCTCCTCTCTCACTTGATTCCAAAAGAGCCCAATAAGCAACCTAAGAGAGATATGAAACACAAGCAACAACAAAAAGGCTCTGCATTTGCAGGATCTTTAACCTCCTTTATCTATTTAACCTTCAAAACAGACCTGTGTGGCTGCAGGACCATCATGAAGCCTATTTTAGATTGGTATGGAACACTGCCAGATCTGCAAACAATCGTGGGGATGACGCAGGACCAGGCAGCATTTTGTTCCGTTGTGCGTGGGGTCACCATGAGTAGGTGCCAACTTGACAGCAGCTAACAACAACAACAACAGATGTGTAAATTACCCATCTGAAGTGTCTGAACCTGAGTTTGAACTCAAGGTCCTGGCTCCAGCTTCTGTGCCCCTTCCACTCAGGAGAGTGACAACAGCAGTGGGAGTGACTCACGCAGTTCCTGAAAAAATTGAGTTGCTAGGGCATCTGTCTGAGGAAAGGGGTTATTTGCATACACACAATTGGGAACTGAGTCCCTGAGAGAGTGGAGTACAAGGTTGCCTTCCTTTCCTGGGTAGGTGTGAATTTCAGAAGGAGCTGCTGGCTGTATCCAGTGCACCTGGCAAGGATCGCAGTGATCTGGCAGGGATGTGCCCAGTGCTCCCTGGCGATCTGTGCCGTATTTGGCAGCTGGCCATGCTTCGTGCTAGTGATGACCACTTTTTTCTCTTTCACTCCTGTTCCCAGGAGAATCCTTACAGTGGAGACAAGCACATCCTAGAAGACACATTAACCTGGAGCTGTCTGGAGGAACAAGGTGAAAGGATTCTGGGAAGAGGGTTTTGTCAAAATCGGTGCTGTTCGCATGGCAAACAGGTTAGTCAGCTGTTTCCTCTTCAGCTCTGCATGTCACAAAATCCAATAGGCCAGGAGTCAATGAATATTCACACTCTTGCCTCACTTCCCATAACTCAATTTGCTTTTTATTTTAATTGCTCACTTGGGGACTGAGTTCTGACAAAAGCTCAGAACCTTGTGACTATGACTTCTTTAGAAGACAGACTTTTTTTTTTTTTTATTGTGCTTTAGATGAAGATTTACCAAGCAAATGATTTTCTCATTAAACAAGTAATACACATATTGCTTTGAGACATTGGTGCCAACTCCATGACGTGTCAACACTCTCCCCATCTAGATCTTGGGTTCCCCATGACCAGCTTTCCTGTACCCTCCCACCTTCTTGGCCTTGCCCTTGAGCTGGTGTGCCCACTTAGTCTCGTTTTGTTTTACGGGCCTGTCTAATCTTTGGCTGAAGGGTGAACCTCAGGAGTGACTTCAGTACTGAGTTAAAAGGGTTTCCGGGGGCTATACACTCTCAGGGTTTCTCGAGGCTCTGTCAGAACAGAAAGTCTGGTAGAAGACAGACTTTAAATCCAAGAGTTGAAAATGTATTTTCGAAAAAATATAAATGCATCCTACTCATAAAATACCAATGTGGGCACTTGAAAAGGGTGATATTTAAAATACCGACCCTGACCAACCATAACGTGGGCACAGGATCTTGGGGAACCTGCAACACTAGATGTTAATCCTTTGGTTGCTGAATGTTGGGGAGATGGTGGGAAAGTGGGGTAAGAGGTCCTGGGGGAAGGGCCAGGGCTGCTGGAGAACCCTCTGAGGACTTAGGGCAATAGCTGTTCACCAACTGGTACAGAAGAATATTTCAGCTTCAGCTTTACCAACCAGTTTGTACCCATGCAGATGGCTGAAGACTAGCCCTGCCCTGCAGCTGACCATTTTATGGATGGAGAAACTAAAGCTAAGGGAGTTTGAAAGATCTGGCTAAGGTCACGCAATTAATTCCCAGCTCAGGCTATAACCCTTGTTTTTAGATTTTCAAATTAGGAAGTTTTTGTACTTAGAGAAAGTGTCTCTCTTCAACATTCTGGTATTTTGTATTTAGCCTGTCTATTTATAGACCTGGTTAAGTGCTCAGCTGCTAACCAAAAGGTCAATGGTTCATACCCACCAGCAGCAAAGGACGTGCGCTTCTGCTCTTCTTGCTTGGTGTTGAGGTCCCTCGTCTCTCTGCTTCCTTCTCTCTTTTATATCTCAAAAGAGATTGATTTAAGACACAACCTGATCTGTAGCTTGAGTCCCACCTCATTAACATCACTGCCTCTAATCTTGCCTCATGAGCATCATAGACATAGGATTTACAACCCGTAGGAAAATCATATCAGATGACAAAATGTTGGACAATCACACAATACTGGGTATAATGGCCTAGCCAAGTTGACACATGTTTTTGGGGACACAATTCAATCTATGACACTAGGCCTTAGTTTACTTATTTATAAAATGGGGATAATAAATCTACATTTGCAGAATTCTTGTAGGGACTTGAGATGGTATTTCTGAAGAGTCTATCATAGAGCTTGATGCACTAAAAAGCAACTATTTTTATTTTATATTTTGATGTCACTGCTTATTCACTGAACTTTCCATTGTGAAAACTGTTCATTTATTCCCTCCATTTATATAGCAGGGTCTAGCTGTTTTTCTCATAAATTTGAATGAATTCTTCATATATTTTAGTCTATGGTCTGTTGTTTTTATTATAGAGGTTTTACAGTTTTACATGTCTAAATTTGTATATCCTTCATAATATGTTTCTTTAACTAAGAACATTATTGTATTCTTACAAATCTGATGGATTTACCATTTTCTGCTGGTTTGCCCACAATTTAATCTCTTTTTAATTTAATTTTTTTAATCTTATAGCGTATAGTTTAAGATATGTCTCTAACTCATCTTAACTAAACCAGTTGCTGTCGAGTCAATTCTGACTCACAGTAACACCATGTGTGTCAGAGTAGAACTGTGCTCCATAGGGTTTGCATGGCTGTGAACTTCCAGAAGCAGATCTCCAGGCCTTTCTTCTGAGGTGCCTCTGGGTGGGCTGGAACAGCCAACCTTTCAGTTAACAGTTGAGTGGTTAACCTTTTACACCACCCACTACTGAATAGTGTCCTAGGTCTGCTGTGACCAATTGCCACAAACTGGCCTGCTTAAAACAACAGAAACTGATTCTCTCATAGTTCTGGGGGCCAGAAGTTTGAAATCAAGGTGTCGGCAGATCTGTGCTCCCTGCAAAGGCTCTCGGGGAGAAGTTGTTCCTGGACTTTTTCAATTTCTGGTGCCTCTAAGCATTTCTTGCCTTGACGTTGCATAACTCCAGTCTCTGCCTCCATGGCCACATTGCCTCCTCCTGTTTTCTGTGTCTCAAAATCCCCTCTGCCTCTCTCTTACGAGAGTCTCCGGGTGGTGCAAATGGTTAACCCACTCAGATGCTAACTGAAAGGTGGGAGGTTTGAGTCCACCTAGAGATTCCTTGGAAGAAAGTCCTGGTGATCTACTTCCAAAAAATTAGCCATTGAAAACCCTATGGAACACACTTCTACTCTGACACACATAGGGTCACCATGAGTCAAGGTCTACTCAATGGCAGCTAGTTTTCTCTTATAAGGACACTTGTAAGACATTTAGGGTCCATCTGGATAATCTGGGATAATCTACTCATCTCAAAGTTCTTAATTTAATCATATCTGCATAAAACCTTTTTCCACATAAGGTCACATTTACAAATTTCAAGGATTAAGGCTTTATATCTTTGGGTGGCTACTATTAAACCTACTACAGTGGAACATGTGAGAGCCGGAACTCAAAGGGACTGCCTTGTTTTTCCAGATCTGGCAAATTTTCTGCCTTTGACAGGGTGCAGCCTTACCACTTTTATATTGCTCGTTTTGGTGGCAAACATTTGAGTTTTCCTTTTCTGACCTGTTTCTGCCTTACACAGATTCCAGCTTTTGTAGATTCTACTGTACAACTATTAGGAGCCTTGGTGGCACAGTGGTTAAGCGCTCAGCTGCTAACCAAATGGTCGAGGATTTGAGCTCACCGGCTGCTCCAAGTGAGAAAGATGTGGCAATCTGCTTCCATAAAGATTACAACCTTGGAAACCATATGGGGCAGTTCTACTCTGTCCTATAGGGTTGCTATGAGTCAGAAACAGACTTGACAGAAATGTTTTTTTTTTTTTTACTGTTCCACTACTTTAAAAAACTCTTTCCTTATTCTTCAGAGAAGAGAACAGCATATATCCAAATTACGTTAATACAAGAGAATAAAGTTAGGGGAGAGCTGAGGGTGGGCTCCGTGGGGGTTGGGAGAGCCAACCTCTGTGTTCTGATTTAGAACATCAGTGCCGCCTGTGGGGAAGTGGCCCAACCTAAAATTTTATCCCATTAGTGTTGTCAGCAGAAGCTCATGCTCTTTGGATCTGGAGTGAGAGTACATTTTTATCTACTTGACACCTAGATGACAGAGTCCCCGTTTTATTTGTCAGGACAATGTACCCAGCTAAAAGACTTTATTTCTCTACCTGTTTTGCATCTTGATGTAGCCATGAGACTAAGTTCTGGTGAAAGACATGTAAATGAGAGTTCACTGGGTGGAATTTCGAGCAAAGTTCCTTCAAAGGAAGACAGATAGCTGGTCATTGCCCATATTACACCTTTTCCTTTCTTTTTTTCCTGTGTGGAATACAGATGTGATGGCTGGAGCTCTAGCAGTCATATTGGGTCATGGTATGATCATAAAGCTAGTCAGGCACTAGAAATGGTGTAACAGAAAGCTAGAAAGAGCTAGGCCCCTGAGGAGCTAGTCCTGGGCTACCTACCTCTGTACTTATTTTATGTGAGAGAAATAAACCTCTAATTTGTTTAATCCACTTTAGTCAGGTCTTGTTAATAGCAGCTAATCTGGATTTCTGGTTGATACAATTTCAAAACTTTATTCCCTATTCTTTTTTTATTGACTTTTGGCATGAGTATACCTTACCTATCGCTTTCAGCTCAAATTTCACCTCCTCAGAGATGCCTTCTCTGACCACTGTATCTAAAGTTGGTCCACCTTGTCGTTCTGTCATGTTACCTGGTTGATGTTCCTTATTGTACTTTCACACCAAAAAAATATCTATTTTTTAGAATTTCTTTACTTGTTTATTGTCTGTTTTCCTTGTTGGAATGTAAGCTCCATGGAAGCAGGGGCCATGCCTGTCTCACTCTGGGCTGTCTCTGGAAGAATTCTTGGCGCATGGTGGGTAATCGGTATATGTGTGCTGAATGACTGGGCTTGAGTGAGAATTAACATGGGACACCGGGAGAAGGCAGTGCTGTTGAAAAGTTTCCTCAGGGGAAATCCAAGAAGCTCAAGTGGAAAACCTGCCAGTCCAGGGTACTAAGCAGGAGGGAGATGTTGACTTTCCCTAATCCTTCTCCTTCAGAGCATAAAGCACACCCATTCAGGGGTCTTCTGAGGACTTACCCCTTTGCCTTACAGAACATGTGTTCACCTTCACTGCCTGTACCCACTGTTGTATGGCTTCTACCCACTGGCCTGTGCTGTATGTATGATCTTAAATTCCTAAAGCTTCCATATCAGAGTCTAGCTTGGTCTCATGGGGAGATAATCACCTTGAGCCTCCAGGATGATGGTTGTTAATTGACTGGGCCCTCAACATCCCTAGTGGCACAGGTCTTTTTTTCCCTAAAATTTTGACTGGAATGGTCTGGTTTCTGTCTCTGCCCACTTGGTTAAATCCAATCTCAGCTGCCCAGCTCAAGTCTCATCCTCCATGGAGTCTTCCCTGATTGCTTTGGTTCACCCAGATCCTTCTGTTCATACTGCCACACCTCTCATTTTGATATGTCAGTCATTTATTTAGTCACTTGTTCTAAAAAATTCTCTGTGCTGAGCGCTGTACTAGTCACTGGATTACAATGAGAGCAAAAATAGTCCCTACCGATCACATATTTAAAAAAAAGTCCACTGCCATCAAGTCTATTCTGATTCATGGTAACCCCATGTATTACGGAGCAGAACTCCTTCATAGTGCAACTAAGAGACAGAAAGGGGGATGTTCAGATTCAGTGAATGCTCATCAACTGGAAGCAGGTGGTACAAAGGAGAGTCAAATAGTCCCAGAAGGGGCTTGAATGGCCCATCAGAAGGGCAGAAGGGCCACCCTTCTTCTCCTGTGTGTGGGGTGTGGGGCTGGGTCAGCACAGATTCTGCCTTTCCTTGCTCAGCAAGAGCTAACTTGTTCTTCACACAGCTGGTCAATCAATGAACTGCATGTTACATGTCCTCAGACAGAAATGCAGTCAAACCTTCATTATGACATTACCTGTCTCTCTTTTTTTAAATAATACTTTATTGTATTTTCAGTGAAAGTGTACGCAGCAAAACAGGTTCCCGTTCAACAATTTCTACACATATTGTTCGGTGACATTGGTTACATTCTTCACATTGTGTAAACAGTTTCATTATTTCCATTCTAGTTGTTCTATTCCAAATAACTTACTATCACAGCCTCTCAACCTTTTCATCTATGCTTTAGAGTTTTTGTTGACCATTTGGTCTAATATAGATGGTTTTGTTAAAAAAGTGCAGTACTCAGGGGTGGTATTCATTACTTTATAGGCTAACCTGCTGTTTAGCTGAAAGGTAACCTGAGGGGATAGTTTCAGTTAAAGGCTTAAAGACTATCTCAGGGTAATAGTCTCTGGGATTCTTCCTATCTTACTGGATCCAGTAAGTCTGGATTTTTTGAAAATTTGAAGTTGTGTTCCAGATTTTTCCCTCTTTCTATCAGAATCCATCGATTGTGCTCCTGATCAAAACTTACGGTAGTGGCAGCTGGGCACCATCTAGTTCTTCTGGTCTCAGGGTAGAGGAGTTCATGACTGACGTAGAAAATTAGTCCTGTAGACTGGTTCTTTCTCTGAGTCTTGGGTTTCCTTCTTTCTTTTTTGCCAAGTAGAAACCAATAGTTGTGTCTTAGATGGCAGCTCAGAAGCTTTTGAACCCCAGACACTACTCACCAGACTAGGATGCAGAACATAAACTTTATGAACTATATTATACCAATTGACCGAGTTGTCCCACGAGACTATGACCCTAAGTGTTCAAACGAAGAAAACTAATCCTGTGAGGTGACTGGTTTTGTCTAAAAAGTAACAGTTTCTATGAACCTTATTTGTTTTATTATATATTTAGATACAGATATATATCTACACACACACATATATATAATATACATATATAAACATGTGCCCTGGGAGTAGGAAATGTGTTCCCACCCAGAGGGCCCTGCGGAGCAGCGACTGAGGATCTCCCAACCCTAAGGTTCCAGAATGGCTCCAGGTGCTTCCGCCACTGCCACTACCGTCTCCTTTTCCCTCACTGCCCCGGCCTCACTTTTTTGTCAGGTTGAGCCAGAGGTAAGTATATTGTGAAGCTGAAAAAACATAAGATTCAGACCCTTTCCTTGTGTGGGCTCCTTCCAAGGCTCTGTATCTAGTTTTGTGTTTTTAATTTCATATTCTTTCTCTTAAAGAGAGTACCCTCAAGTTGTTTAAGACTTAGATTCCACAAAACCTGGCTCTGCTGCTGGTATTCCACCCCAGGCCCACCTCTGCCAGCAAAGCTCAGAGGAGCCTGAGCAAGAAGGACTACAGGTCCCTCTCAGAGTTCTGCCTCTCCTGGTTCCTTGGGCAGCGTCACCAGTCTGGGAGCTTTTGAAAAGAGAGGTTGATCCTAGACTGTTTTATCTGTGTGTGGCAGCAGAAGGCTGAATTAGAGGCATTCTTGGGGTCTCTTCCGGCCATAGATAACTGCATAGAATCCATTTATTTCAGAGTCTTGGTGAACAATAGCTAAAATTTCCATCAGGCAGACTCAGATTGAGTGGAGCTAAACAGTCTTACGTAAGCATCAGAGTCCTTCAAGAGGCCCGTTGTGGTTCCAGTCTGGCCACTCTTTTTCAAAGCTGTCCTGCTTTGTGGCTTCCCCACCGTGGCCCAGACCTGTCTTTGTTCTCGACATTCAGATCAGCAGAGATGGTAGAAATGCCTCTTCACCATCACATACACACGTGTATACACGTGCACATGCACACCATGCATACGTCCCTTGTCTCAGGGGCTGGCGGAGAAGAGACTTCTTTCTCATCCTGTTTCCCCACAATCAGGCCAATGTGCATTCAAACCAATATAGCAAACATTTATGTGCACTTAGTCTGTACTAGGTGCTGGGGAACCTTAGGAATGGTACCTGGGTACATGGGCCCTGTGCCAGGCAATTTGTATAAAGGGGGAAATAGAAGTGAATATAAATAACAACAGTAAACAGAAATAACACTAAAGAATGTGATAAATGCCCAAAGTGTAAGCAATATGATGACTTCTTAAAAGGGTCATTAATTCTGATTTGGATGATGGGTAGGTGGGTGTCTTAGTCATCTAGTGCTGCTACAACAGAAATGTCACAAGTGGATAGCTTTAACAAAGAGAAATTTATTTCTTAACAGTAAGGTAAGCTGAAAGTCCAAATTCAGGGCATCAGCTCCAGGGGAAGTCTTTCTCTCTCTGTTGGCCTTCTCATCAATGCTCCCCTGGACTAGGAGTTTCTCTGCGCAGGGACCCCGGTCCAAAGGACACACTCTGCTCCCAGCACTGCTTTCTTGATGGTATGAGGTCCCCCTGTCTCTTTGCTCACTTCTCTCCTTTATATCTCAAGAGATTGCCTCAGGACACAATCCAATCTTGTAGATCCAGTCCTGCCTTATTAAAACAACTGCCACCCATCCTCCCTCATTAAGATCATAGAGGCAGGATTTACAACATATAGGAAAATCACACAGTACCAGGAATCATGGCCCAGCCAAACTGATACACACATTTTTTGGGGGACATAATTCAATCCATGACAGTGTGTGAGGTTTTTTGAAGTAGGTGCCACACAGCTGTAATATTTAACAGTCTATGGGGGCAGTGGTGGTTCAATGGTAGAATTCTCATCTTTCATGTGGGAGACCCAGGTTTGATTACCAGCCAATGCATCTCATACACAACCATCACCTGTCTGTCAGTGGAGGCTTTCGTGTTGCTATGATGCTGAGCAGGTTTCAGAGGAGCTTCCAGACTAAGACAGACTAGGAAGAAAGTTCTGGTGACCTACATCCAAAAATCAGCTAATGAAAACCATATGGATCACAATAGTCTGATCAGCAACCCATCATGGGGATGGTGCAGGACCAGGCAGTGTTTCATTCTCTTGTACATGGGGCTACCGTGATTCAGAAGCAACCTGACAGCAGATAAAAACAACAACATTGGCAGCACGGACCTATCAGAAAAGAGTGAGTTCCTGGAGGGCCCAATTCAGGTAGACATGAGTCCTCAGTGGCTGGGCTGTGGGGAGAGGTCCAGGGGGGCTCCCAAAGGAAGGCTCAGGTGACTGAGGACATGGGGGGCTTAGGACAGTTGCCATTTACCAATCACAGCCAAAGTATTTACATATTTTCACAAGCAGAGCCGTGCTGGAGCATCTGACTGGCTCCCAGCCCTGAAGGGGCGTGAGGGCTGGGCACGTGGACAGAACTTTATTAGCCTCCTTCCCTCTGGAAATACCTTTCCTTCCATTTTCAGAACAGCTTCTCACAGTTTGGCCTGCTGTTTCTCACCCTATGTTGCAACAAAACCACCTGCCTTCCATGAAAGAGGGCATTGTTTTCCCACCTGAGCCGCCCACACCTGGGTGGGTAGAGCAGCGGGTCCCCATCCAGGGAGGGCTTGTAGTCGGCCCTGTTATGCCTCATGCCTGGAGCAGATGAGGCGTTTGCCTTGTGTGGAGCAAAGCCGGGTGTCTCCTGGACACCAGAATCGCAGAGTGTGTTGGAGAATTAAGCAGTGGTTGTGGTTATGGTAAAATAACTCCCTGGGCATTGCGAATTCAGACACAGTGCTTTAGTTTTCTTAAAGATGTCATTATCTTTTGGAAAACTACTCTCCTCAGAGTTCATCAACTCTTGGGTAAAAATGTTTACAATAGGAAAAAACATGAGGAGATTTTGTTTTTAGTTTTTTTCTTCAGACACTTTAGCTAGCCGTAATCACACTTATGTAAAATAAAAGTCTCAGAGCTATAACACTCACAAGGAGAGCAAAAGTGAGAGCCCTGAGTGTGGGAGGGTCAGGCAGAGGCCCACGGGGTGGGATTGGAGGGCTCAAACCCCAACATGCTTACAATACCAGCTGCACCAGGAACTGATACTGCTTGGGGTATGGCCTTGTCTTTAGAAGGGCTCTTCAGAAACAGATTGTAGGCACTGACTGAGGTGAGTTTCTAAGTTTAGCTGAGTGTCTAACCTAAGACCTTCAACTCGGGAGCGGGAGCAGAGCACAGAGGGACAGAGGGAAGGTGATGCAGGACACAGTCATTTGTGTGTGTGTGTGTGTGACACAGTGTGTGTGTGTGAGATTGTATGTGTGAGAGAGTGGTGTTTGTGTATGAGGGTGTACGTGTGAAACTGTGTGTATGTGAGAAAGAGTGTGTGTATGAGACAGAGTGTGAGATTGTATGTGTGAGACAGTGTGTATGTGACACAGAGTTTGTCAGAGTATGTGTGAGAAACTGTCAGTGTGTGTGTAAGAGAAACTATGTCAGAAAATGTGTGTGTGAGAGTGTGTGGGTAAGAGTATGTGTGAGAGTGTATATGTGTAAACGAAAGTGTGTGTGAGAGAAACTGTATGTCAGAAAATGTGTGTGAGTGTGTCAGTGTGTGTGAGTGTGTGTAAGAGAATATGTGTGAGAGTGTGTGTGTGTGTGTATGTGTAAAAGAGTGTGTGAGAGAATGTGTGAGTGTGAGAGGGTGTGTGTGTGAGAGAATGTGAGTGTGAGAGTGTGAGAGAGAGCTTGGTTTATAAGTGAGCAGGCTCTAGAGACCCCTGAAGACCCTCCCAGCCCCTCAGGGTCGCCCTGCTGGCCTGTCCGAGCAAGTCTGTTCTTCAGTCACCTACAACTTTTCCACTCCTCCAGCAGCACAGGGTTGGCAAGTTTTATGCTTTAGGTTGCTTTCTTATCTCGAAGTCCCAGAAAAGCAAACGTGTAGGTACTTGGGCCCACAAAGTGTCCACTGAGCCATCCTGTCCATACCACTGGGTGTCTGTGCATCCCTGCAGGGCATCCCTCAGGGCTCAGGGCTCCTGCTGCGCTGACTGATGGGCATAGTGTTTGGCAGGCTGCCTGGGCTTCTCTTTTCTCCTTTCTCACAGTCTTCTCTTCCCCCTTTCTTCCCTTGTCATTTTTAATCCTCTCACTTTCCTCTCCACTTCTCACGGTGTCTTTCCCAAGAGAGAAGCAAACTGCATGCCAAAGTACATAGCTGGCCACTAACAGGTAATTTCTAAATCTCAAGTATGGAGGGAATGTGTTTTACCTCAAAGCCCCTTAAAACACCAGCCCCTGGGGCAGAGTTGTCAGCGGCTATGGCGGAGGAATGAACTGGGTGGAAGCTACCTGAGCATCCCAAGCCCTGGAAGTCAGCTAACACAAACCAAATCAAACCAAACCTAGTGCCATCAAGTTGACTCCGACTCATAACAACCCTACAGGACAGAGTAGAACCGCCCATAGGGTTTCCAAGGAGCAGCTGCTGGATTCAAACTGCCAACCTTTTGGTTGGCAGCCAATCTCTTAACTACTGCGCCACCAGGGCTCCCAGCTAATACAGTCAAAGATGAATTCCTCCATCCAACGATAAGTCTCTTCATAGATCTTCCCAGCTGCTACGATTGGTTAGCATTATCTCAGATTGTAAGGGACTGTTGGGAGGTAGGGCCGAGATGGTGGAGTAGTCAGACACTTCCAGTGGACCCCTTACAACAAAGACCCGAAAAAACAAGTGAATTGATTATATGTGACAATATAGGACCCTGAAGATCCAAAGCAAAATTGAGGAACCGGACTGAGTGGCAGGTGGAGGGAGAGACAGTTTGGAAGCAGCAAGGAGTTGCCAGACCTGACCTGGCCAGAGCCTGAGCCCTTCAGGCCTTATCAGTCGGGGGTGAGCGGTGAGGCAGGCAAGCAGCGGTGCTTGGGAGGTGCGTTTTCCGCACTGCGAGAGACCAAGAACCAGAGAGAAGCAGCTCTCCACCGGTGAAAGATAAGTAATTGCGTCCGGCCTACTGCACAGATGAAAAACACCTTCCTTAGGAAAAACCTCTCTCCCCTTTACCTCCCCGCTCCCTGCTCTGCATTGGGTCCTGGATCAGCTTCAGCAATTGCTGAGTCCCCTGAGGTGGAAGTAGGATCCATCACACGCCCTGAGCCATTCTCCCAGCCTTGGAGAGTGAACAAATTAACAAATGGGGGAAAAAAAAGAAAACTGCTGGTTCCCCTAAGCCAGGAACTCAGGGTAGGCACAGCTCCTTCACCTAGGCACAGGCATAAGGGATCCACAGACTTTGAGTGCCTTTCCCCCTGCGTAGACTTGTGTGGGCCCATTTCAACATAATGGACCCTCATTGCCACAGTACAACAGGGTGTATACCTGAAGTCTAACTGCAACTGTTTCAGCTGTGAAGTGGCAGGTTCTTGACACTTGACACTGCTCTCCTCATTAAGCAGGGTCTTCACCTACCCACATCAGGGACCTAAGGACTGATGGCTCTACCCATGCCACCTAGTCACCTGCAATAGGGGCCCATGAATAAGAGGTGCCCCCCCCCCAGTCCTTACAGCCAACAGCATTAGGTGCTCACAGTCTGGTTGCAAAACCCACCCACCTACATGCTCTAGGGAACAGAGACACATCTTCCTGGACACTCGGGGGTGGCCGTCAGCCCCCTGCCTTGCTCAGAGTGTGTCCCCCTGCTGCAGCCAGACGCCTGTGCCTACACAAATCACCCATGCCTGTCTAGGACTGTAGGTGAGAGCTTGCACCCCACAGTTGGTGGCTATCTGCCTGGGCACCTGAGCTGAATCCATACAGGAGGAGTGGGCAGACTCCTGAGCTCACATACCTAGTAACAGATCTAACCACCTGGTGACAGGACATTAGAGCTTCATAGTTGCCAATAATCAAACTCGCTCACAGGAGCAGACTATTTGGGCATATCAAAACAAAACAAAAAGCTAGGACACAGTAAGCAAACATAAAATAAATATAATAACTTATTGATGGCTCAGAGACAACAGTTAATATCAAATCACATAAAGAGGCAATCCATGATGGCTTCAGCAAGCTCCCAAAAGAAAGAATCTAGAAATTTTCCAGAGGAGGAAAATTTCTTGGAATTACCAGAGGCAGAATACAAAGGATTAATATACAGAACTCTTCAAGGTATTAGGAAGGAAATTGAGCAAAACGCAAAACACGCAATAGAGGAAATTAAAAAGATTATAGAAGAGTATAATGACAAATTTAACAGGCTGCAAGAATCCATAGAGAGACAGCAATCAGAAATCCAGAATATTAACAATAAAATGTCAAATTTAGACAACTCAATAGAAAGTCATGGGAGCAGAATTGAGGCAATTGAAGTCAGAATTAGTGAGACTGAAGATAAAGCACTTGACACCAACTTATATGAGGAAAAATCAGATAAAATGATTTAAAAAATTGAAGAAACCCTAAGAATTATGTGGGATTCTGTCAAGAAGAATAAACTACGAGTGATTGGAGTACCAGAACAGGGGGGTATGACAGAAAATACAGAGAGAACTGTTGAAGATTTGTTGGCAGAAAACTTCCCTGATACCATGAAAGATGACAAGATATCTATCCAAGATGCTCATTGAACCCCGCATAAGGTAGATCCCAAAAGAAAGTCACCAAGCCATATTATAATCAAAGTTGCCAAAACCAAAGATAAAGAGAGAATTTTAAGAGCAGCTAGGGATAAACGAAAAGTCATCTACAAAGGAGAGTCAGTAAGAATAAGCTTGGACTACTCAGCAGAAACCATGCAGGCAAGAAGGCAATGGGATGACATATATAAAGCCTGGAAAGAAAAAAATTGCCAGCCAAGAATTATATATCCAGTAAAACTGTCTCTCAAATATGATGGCAAAATTAGGGCATTTCCAGATAAACAGAAGTTTAGGGAATTTTCAAAAACCAAATCAAAATTACAAGAAATACTAAAGGGATCCTCTGGTTGGAAAATCAATAACATCAGATAACAACCCAAGACTAGAACACAGGACAGAGCAACCAGATAGCAACCCAGATAGGGAAGTCACAAAGATAAACCAAAGCTAAAACAATAAAAATAGGGAAACAGATGTCAGTATGTAAAAGATGACAATACTAAAACAAAAAAGAGGGACTTAAAAAATGTAGACACAGATTTTTCATATGGAGAGGAAGTCAAGGCGATATACAGAAATAAAAGACTGGTATAAACTTAGAAAAATAAGGGTAGATATTAAGGTAACCACAAAGGAAACTAACAATCCTACAAGTGAAAATTAAAAAACAGAAAAATATAAAGACTCAGAAAATACAAAATCTACAGCAATGAAAAAGATGAAAAGAAAACACATAAAGAAATTAGGGACCATTTCATTTTATTAGTGTCACTCCTCGCCTAGTCTGCTGCTGTAGACTGATAGGATTTCATTCAATGTTTCCTGAAAACGATGGTGCTGTCGTGGGAGAAGGACACCAGTCACAGCCTTTGACACAGCGAGGTGGCCCGTTTATTCTCTTGAGAACTTGCCAACCCCGGTATTCTCAGATGGTCAGAGTTGGAGAGTTCCACTTAGAAGCCTCCCTTTTGCATTGATTCAACAACTTTTACGTAATTCTTTTTTCTTACATTCTTGGAAATTGTATGGGGCGCAAGCACACACCAATCATATCACTGTCAAGTGAAAACCTTTTCTTAAATATCCAATGGCACAGGAATAATAAATTTGGACTCATTCATATCTTGTTTTATGGGTGTGTACATGTCTTAGTCATCTAGTGCTGCTATAACAGAAATACCACAAATGGATAGCTTCAACAAAGAGAAATTTATTCTCTCATAGTCTAGTAGGTTACAAGTCCAAATTCAGGGTGTCAGCTTCAGGGGAAGGCCTTCTCTCTCAGTGTGTCCTGGAGAAAGGTCTCTGTGATGCATCAGTCATCTCTTGGTCTGGGAGCATCTCAGCAGAGGAGCTGCAGGTCCAAAGGACACGCTCTGCTTCTGATGCTGCTTTCTTGGTGGTATGAGCCTCCCAAGTGTCTCTGCTCACTTCTCTCTTTTATATCTCAGAAGAGATTGGCTTAGGACTCTATCCAGTCTTGTATACCTCATCAGTATAACTGCTGCTAATCTATCTTATTACATCAAAGTGATAGAGTTTACAACACATAAGGAAATCACATCAGATTACAAAATGGTACACAATCATACAATACTGGGAATCATGACCCAGCCAAGCTGACAGATATTTGGGGGGACAGAATTCAATCCATGACAGTACATGTGTATGAAACTTTCTGTGGGTGGAAAACCAGCAAGAGAAAGGAGAGAGCAGAAATGGTAGTGTGATTGCATCTTCGTGACTACAGTGTCCTGTACTCTACCTCTGATAAACTGACAATCGGTCAATACTTTTTTATGGGTGTTAGAGAACCCATTATGTGCATAACATTGTGCTCCAGATGATTTGGGATAATAATACATGGTCCTTCTCCCTAGGAAGTAGATGCTCTTTGGGGGAAAATATAAAACTTATATTTATAGAGCCTCATCCCCTCAAAAAAGCCTGTGTGTGGGATGCTCAGTGCGACTGTACTACTGAAAAGAAGTTTAGAGAAGGAAGGGTGACGTGGGCTGAGGTTGCTAGAAAAGGCCTCCTGGGAGGGCATTCTAGGTGATTAGGGGGAACAGATGGTGTCAAGGAACAGAAAGAGGCAGGAGAAGAAGCAGGGTGTGTGGGGAGGGACCCACTACTTGTATTCTCTGCCCACTCATTGGATCAGGAAAGATCGGGGTCTTTGGTTCCTGAAAACCCTAACTGGGGACCTCGAATGTGTCACCTTTTCTTGGAGCCTCAATGTCCTCATGAGTAAAAGTCTAATAGGTAATTTCAAAGCATTTCACAAACAGCAGTGACATAGGCACTGGCCAATCAGATCTGATACCGGCTGAGATTCGTGTCTTGACCTATCATCAACATTTTACAGGGTGGCAGGAGAGATACCTGAAGGTTCATGAAAGCAGCTTTTATGGATGTGTTATCTTATTTTAACATCATTTCAACTGTTCTGGCGTGTCCAGCTGCACATCAGCCCAGGTAATATGAGCTCTACCAATCTTACATGGCTGTTGTGAGAATCAAATGTCATAACATAAATGAAAGGATTTTGTAACCTGTCATGGGCTACACAAATACAAACTATTACTATTACTGTCATTACAGCGTGGTGTGGAGTGTGGTGGGGTGTGATGTGGTACGGAGTAGAATGGGGTGGTATCTGGTGTGGTGTATGGTGTGTAGTAGAGTGGGGTGGAGTGGTGTGGTGTGGTGTATCGTGTGGTTTGTGTGGTATGGTGTGTGTGGTGTGGAGTAAAGTGGGGTGGAGTGGTGTGGTCTGTGGTGTGATATGGTATGGAGTATGGTATGGTGTGGTTGGTGTGGTGTGGAGTGGTGTGTGGTGTGGTGTGGTGTGTGGTGTGGTTGGTGTGGTGTGTGGTGTGATGTGGTGTGGTGTATGGTGTGGTGTGGCTGGTGTGTTGTGGTGTGGTGTATGCTGTAGTGTGATTGGTGTGGTGCGGTGTGTGGTGTGGAGTAGAGTGGGGTGGAGTGGTGTGGTGTGGTGTGTGTGGTATGATGTTGTGTGGTGTGGTGTTGTGTGGAGTGGTAGGCTGGGGTGAAAAGTAGGAAAGTAAGCTTCTAAAATAATAGTATAATTAGAAAGAGTTTTTTTTTTTTTTGACAATGTATGATTGGAGATCATTTATTGTATTAAAAAATATATAGTTTAACATAAAGAGCTAAATGTTAAAAACTTCTAAAATGTCACATTCACTGTAAGATTATAAAGTCCTTGAGATAAAAAATCCATGACTTACATGTTTTGTTTCCTTTACAGCAGTGTTTCTCAAAATTTTGATCTCAGGACCCTGAATATTCTTTAAAAATTATTGAGGAGACATCTGCTTTGGGAAGATGGAGTAGGTGTACTTTTCCCTATTTTTTCCACTAAGTACAGTTAAGAACCCTGGACATTATATTATATATATATAGCATAAGAAAACTCTGAAACATGAAGAGAAGGTGGAAGTCTGGCTAGGAACCTCAGGTGATTGAAAAGACCACGGCTTGGGTCAGGTGCACCTTAGTCATCAAAGTGACATCTTTGCTTTTTTAAAACTTTAAAGAGGTCTTTCACAGCAGATTTGCTCAATGCATGAGGTTGTTAGATTTCTTGACTGCTTGCTTCTGTGGACGTTGATTGTTGATCCAAGTAGAATGAAATCATTGACAACTTCAATTTCTTCTTCATTTATCATGAAGTTATTCGTCCAGTTGTGAGGATTTTCGTTTTCTTTACATTCAGGCATAATCTATACCTAAGGCTGTGGTCTTTGACTTTCATCAGTAAGTTCTTCAAGTCATCTTCATTTTCAGCAAGCAAGGTTGTGCCATCTGCATATTGTAGGTTGTTAGTAACTCTTCCTCCAATCCTGACGCCCCGTTCTTCTTCATATAATCCAGATTCTCATATCCTAGAGGGGCTGAATTTTCTTCATTTATGTCAACCAAAACAACATTTGCAAGTGATAGAATGCAAAAGCAGATGTGAGAATCCAGCTGCCTTCTATTAAGCCAGACATTAAAGAGATCTGCAAAAATGTAAAACAATGCTACTTTTCTCACGATTTTTTTTTTGTTTTGGAAAATATAGTTATTTTTCCTAAAAATATACTAATTGTGGTAACATGTAGTGAATATTATTATTTTTAATGAATTAATAAATAAATATTTTAAATGCCTCTGTTTTAATTTGTAATACAGTAAATATGAATAGATATAACCAACATAAATGAGTTTTTTGGTGTCTTCAGTAGTTTTTTAATTAAATTTTTTATTTTGATCATTGTAGATCCAGATGCAGTTGTGAGAGATAATACAGAGATGCCATGCACTTTTTACTCAGGTTTCGCCAGTGGTAACATCTTGCAAAACTACAGTGCATCACAACCAGAATATTAGCCTAGATACAGTCAAGATACAGAGCATTTCCATCACCACAAGGATTCCTCCTGTCACCTTTTTATAGCCACATTCAATTCTCTCCCATCTCCAACCCTTCCTTAAGCTCTGGCAACCACTAATTGGTTATCCATTTCTATAATTTTGTCATTTCAAGAATATTGTATAAATGGAATTCTACAGAATGTAATCTTTTGGGATTGGCATTTTTCATTCAGCATAATTGGTGGAGATTCATCCATGTTATTACACGTATCAGTAGTTAATTCCTTTTTATTGCTGAATAGTGTTCCGTGGTATAGATGCACCACGGTTTATTTAGTCATTCATTCGTTGTAGGACATCTGGATCTTATTTATTGTGGTTAGCTGTCATCGAGTCAGTGCCAGCTCATGGCAACCTCATGTATAACAGACCAAAACTTTGTCTGGTCCTGCGCCATCTTCATGATCTTTGGTATATCTGAGTCCATTGTTGTGGCCATTGTGTCAATCCATCCCATTGAGGATTCCCTTGTTTTTGTTGTCCTTCTCTAGGTGATGTCTTTTTCTACCAACTGGTCTTTCCTGATGACACGTCCAAAGTGAGTTGAAGTTTCACCATCCTCACTTCTAAGGAATATTCTGGTTCTGTTTTAACTGGCTTTCTTTTACTCCACTCTTGCAGGGAAGAAGAGGGGCACTGCCTCGTCACTGCCAAGTAGAACTAGAAGTCCAGGTTCCCCACTCAGCCTCCACTGACATCCAAGAGGGAGATCCTCATTACTACTGGGTGGGATGGGGGGTTCCAGCTCCCGCTGTGGTTTTCACTAATGCCATAGGTATTCATTATGGCCCAGCGGGGATAAAAGTTCCCGCTCCATACTTGGCCTTGTTGGACACCATCCTGTGGGGGTGTTGGGCACCTCATTACAACCTTCTGAGGGTGGAAGTTTAAACTCCCCACTTAGGCTTTGCCAAGCCACAGTTTTTCTGTGGTGTTTGGATAGAGTAGAGCGGTTATTGTCTGAAAGTTTTCTGTTTTGCTAGGCTCCCCCTTTTCTGGTCCTTTGGCTAGATAGATATCCCAAATCATCTGGAGCACAATGTTATGCACATAAAGAATTCTCTAAAACCCATTAAAAAATATTGACTGATTTTAAGTTTATCATGTTTCTGTTGGCTCTTCTTGTTATTGTCGTACCCCCTGATGTTTCTGAGTTGCCAGCTTCTTCAGCTCCAAGTCTGGGACATATAAGGCAAAAAGAAAACCCAAGGAACATACTACTATATCGTTCCTAGAATCCTGAGGTTCCCAGCCATGACTTGCATGCAAAAGCTGGACTATTAAAAAGGAAAACAGAAGAATTTATGCATTCTAACTGTTGTTTTGGCAAAGGATATTGAATATATGGACTTCCAGAAGAATGAACAAATCAGTCTCAGAAGAAATACAACCAGAATGTTCCTTAGAAGCAAAGACTGATTGCTAGAAAAGGACATAGCGTTTCATAAAGTAGATGGTCAGTGAAAATGAGGGAAATCTTCAATGAGATGGGTTGACACAATAGCCACAACAAAGAACTCATACTAATAATAATGAAGATGGCTCAGGACTAGCAACTTTTCGTTGTTAGACACAAGGTGGCTATCAGTAGGAACTGACTCAATGGTACCTAATAACAACAGCAACAAGATTTGTAGTTGGAAAGACCAGAGTATTTTTATAGTCTTTTCAAATACTTGTGGATATTCTTCTATGATAGTACTCAAAAACTGGATAAGTAGTAGTTTCTTTAAAGATTAATTTCAGTGTGGAATCTGAAACTGTATCAATTAACTTTTCATACTCTGTTACATTATTATCCATTTATTTATCTTGCACTTTGAAGAGATCTTTTACCCACGCGTGAATTTTGGACTTTCAGAGTCCCCGAAGGAGTCTGGACTCCTGGGAGTTTCTGGAACACACTTTGAGAACTATTGTCCTAGAGTGCTTAGTCTGAGACCTGAGGTGGTGGTTGTTAGATGCTGTCGAGTCAGTTCCAACTCATAGTAACTCTATGTACAACAGAACAAAAGACTGCCCAGTCCCTCACCATCCTCACAATTGTCGCTATGTTTGAGCCCATTGTTACAGCCACTGTTCCATCCATCTCGTTGAGGGTCTTGCTCTTTTTTACTGACCCTCTACTTTACCAAGCATGATGTCCTTCTCCAGGGATTGGTCCCTCCTGATAACATGTCCTAAGAACATGAGAAGAAGTCTCACCATCCTTGTGCCTAAGGAGCATTCTAGCTGTTCTTATTCCAAGATAGATTTGTTCATTCTTCTGGCAGTCATGGTATATTCAATATTCTTCACCAACACCATAATTCAAAGGCATCAATTGTTCTTTGGCCTTCCTTATTTGTTGTCCAGCTTCCGCATGCATATGAGGCAATTAAAAATACTATGGCTTGGGTCAGGCACACCTTAGTCCTCAGCGTGACATCTTTGCTTTTTAACACTTTAAAGAGATCTTTTGCAGCGGATTTGCCCAATGCAATATTGTCATTTATTTCTTGACTGATGTAGGTGCCTAATAAATGCATTGATTTGATGATGAAATGTCAAAACCCTTTGACTGACCAGAAACTAGGAAAACGAAATGATCAGCAGTAAGAGAAAGTCTTTCCCAGGAGAAGTAAGCTGGCAAGAAAAAAATATATAAATATGGGAGGGACATATGTGCCTTGCCTCTTTGGTGCCTCCCTGAGGTGACCCCATGTTGATCTGTGTGCCACCACAGAGGAAGGAACCAGTTCTGCCAGTATGCCAGCCTGTTGTTGTTATTAGGTGCCATCGAGTCGATCCGATTCATAGTGACCCTATGTGACAGAGTAGAACTACCCCATAGAGTTTCCTAGGCTGATAAATTTACAGGAGCAGAACACCAGGTCTTTTTTCCTCACAGAGCAACTTCTGGATTCAAACCTCCGACCTGTGGGTTAGAAGCTCAGCGCTTAACCATTGTGTCACCAGGGCTCCTTGCCAGCCTAGCTGGTGATATTTCAAGCACTTTAAAAAGAAGTTTTATTCTCATTTTATAGGCCAGGGATGTTGAATGGTAGAAATGGCTGCACAGGGATGCAGAACAGGGACCAGATGCCAGGACTCCTGATTCTCTTCCTCATCTGTCTTCCCCGCAAAGGGGGAGCTGGTAGCTACTGCTGACCAGCTTACACTTAGCTTTTCTCTCAACAGGAGCATAATGGTCCCTTCCAGGAATCTAAACCAATGGAGAAAAAAGTGTTTTTTCCCTTCCACAGTGAACAGTAACTCAGGAGAGCTCACTGTCACAAGTCATTATCATGGCCAATAACAAAGCAAGATCAGATACTTGTCCACATAGGGAAAACCATGGCAAGTTTGTAAAATCAGTATGCTTTAGAGCAGCAAATGATCACTAACTCTATAAGCTGGGAAGACATCTCAGTAAGAGATGGTTGGTACATTTTCTGTTTTGTTTTATTGTGCTTTTTACAGAGAAGTTTCAATCTTGTTCTGAAACACTCTGGGCAAATCTAAAAAGGCATTAGCTGCAAAACTTTTATGAAGGTTCTGATGGGTTTTCACACGTAACTATAGACGATGGATACCCTTTGTCCTCTCTAGTTTGTTCCTGTTTGCTGGTGGGTTTCTCCCTCAGAGAGCTCCTTGTAGGTAGGCACTGTGCTTAGTCACTGCAGTATCCCTAGTACTAACACAGTAAGTTGCACAGCATCACAAAAAAAAAAAAAAAAAACCCATTGCTGTTGAGTCAGTTCCGACTCATAGCAACCCTAAAGGACAGAGTAGAGCTGCCCATAGGTTTCCAAGGAGCAGCTGGTGGATTCGAACTGCCAACCTTTTGGTTAGCATCTGAGCTCTTAACCACTGTGCCACCAGTGCTTAGTTATTTCACTTATGAACCACATTTAGTCAGTTGGATGTTGAAGCATTGTTAAGCAGTTAGAGAAGCTCATTATTCTAGAATTCTATGAAAAATGTCCTGGGATTCCACACAGGGGAACATGCAGTTGTATGTGATGTTGTTGTTTTCTAAATTATTTTTAGTTGGTTAAATTTGTTGAGCAAAAGGACTCTGGAATCAAAAGCATATTTTAAAATGCCTCTCCTCTCTCTTCCCTCAGAAGCTGATTTCAGGCACAAGAAGTAGGTTGATGTGCCACACAGTCAGAAATCATTTGGAAGGATGGTTTTTAAAACTAGAGATTATCTTCTTGTTGTTATGCCAGGTCAGAAGCTAAAGGTTCAAGTCCCTTGAGGCATTTTAGAAATTGCTGCGTAGGTTGTAGGTCTATTGATAGATAAACATGGATAAGAGATTATTGCCCTGTACACTTTCTTTTAATTCTCATGGGTTTTGTGAGTGTATGATTGTTTTAGGAGAGTCCTGAGTTAAATCTGATTACAGCATATATAAGTATAACAACAACAAAAAATACTCCATATAATAAAACATTGCTAAGCCCCAGCTGGTGACTTACTTACAATAGCAATTACACAGTCCTTAGGTTTGTTATAATGAGATTTGACTCATGCTTGGGAACCCCTGAGGAATACATGAATAGAGGATGTCACTAAAGTTTGTGGCTGTTACCAGGAGATAGATTTATCATAGCAACTAGATTTTTAGCCCAAGTTGACTTCATTCATTTCTCTCCACTCATTCTGTAGTTACAATTACTGTAAAATAGATGCTATACTATGCTACAAATATACATATACGTACGTATTTTTAACAAGCATTTGTATAGTCCTTCCTGTATGACAGGCACTGTCCTAGATGCTTTGCTACATTAAATCATTTAATCTACTAACAACGCTATACCATAGGCATTGTATTATAGACCCTGACAAGAGTTTATAGTCTTTTGAAGGAAACAAACACTTAAAGAGGTAAATATAAACAATATAGTAAATGGAAAATGTTTTGTTATATATGTATTACCACAACAAAAACAAACAAACCAACCAATAGAGTGAATGTAGTGGTGGAGCTGTTCCCATGGAATTATGGGAGCACAAGAGAGAGATGTGTGAGTAAACTTGAGGTGGGATGGAGGAAGGTGAGGGATACTTGAGCTGAGTATTTTTTTCTTTCATTTATAATTATTTAAATTTTTGTGGCTTGAAAATATTCTTTAATAATTTATAATAATAATTTAAAATACACCATTGTGTTCAGTATATTTCTAAATATTAAAGTATTATATTAGGCTTTAAAATATATTTATTCTCTTCTAAAAATGTGGACTAAATTTGGTTTCTGCTGTTTACATCAATCTGTTGGTTAAATCTGTATGGAGAGCCATGAGGTTTAGTCTTTGAGAAACAAAAATATATGATGATTAGTTGAATTACTCAAAAGTGAATCTGGATAGCTTAGGGTGAAACACTTGACCAGAATGCACAAAATGGTAGCTCACAGTCTGAATTCACACTCTAGATGTGTTTTGTTTGATTCCCTACAATGTTTGCAAAAAAAAACCTTGAGGCAATGTTGAATCCTTAGGGAATTTCATATAAAAATTGGTAGCTTTCTCATTAAAACTGAAATTTCTAGCCTTTATGGAAAACAGTGTGGCCAGTGTGGCAGTGCCTCAAAAAACTAAAAATAGAACTACCATATGACACAGCAATTCCACTCTTAGGCTTATACCCAAAAGACTTGAAAGCAGAGACTCAAACAGATACTTGTACACTAATGTTTATTGCACCACTATTCACAATAGCCAAAAGGTAGAAACAACCTAAGGACAAATGTTTTGTTATATATGTGTGTGTACATGTCCATCAACAGATGAATGGATAAACAAAATGCAGTACATACATACAAGGGAATACTATTCAACCAGTAAGAGAAGTGAAGTCTTGATACACACTACAATACGGATGAAGCTTGAAGAATTATGCCGAGTGAAATAAGTCAATCACAAAATGACAAACGTTGTATGACCTCACTTAAATAAAAAGAACAGGAAAATGTATAGAGACCAAAGTTTATTAGTGGTTATTGCTTATGGAGTACTGAGTTTCGGTTTACTGTGTTGGAAAAACTGCACTGATTAAGGTAGGTTTGCACAGCCAATTAATGTAATTGCTGTCAGTAAGTTGTACATTTGTAAAAAGTTGGATTGGCAAAAGTCATGTCATAGATATATTTACAATAACGACAGAAGAAAAGAGTAACTGCTGAGGCTGCTTATGTATAACCAAACACCTCATGAGATTTGGTTCCTTGGTTTGGAGATTTAGGGTCATGGTTTTATGGAACATCCCAGCTAACTGGCCTAACAATGTATTTGGTGCTTCTGTCCTACCAACTAGTTCATTTTACTGGGGTCTTAAAAGCTTGCAAGTGGCCATCCAAGGCACAACAATTGATCTCTATTCACCTGGAGCAACAGAGGAAGACGGAGAGTCAGGAATAAGAGGAGAAAATGCAATGTGTGACTAATTGCCTCTATGAACAGCTCCCTCTTTTGCCATGAGACCAGAAGAAATGGATGGTGCCCGGCTACCATTACTTAACATTTTTATCAAAGATTCTATAGAAGAATCCTGATCAAAAGAGGGAAAATGCAGAATATAATTTTGAATTCTAATGGAATCTAGGTTTCTGGAGCCATAGAGGCTGGATGATCCCCTGAAACTACTGCCCTAAATGCAAATCTTAAACTAAAGTATCTCCTGAACTCTTCTTAAAACCAAACAATAGTTTAGCTTATCTAGTTAAAAAATGTCTTCCTTGAGCATTATGCTCTTTTAAGATCTACCTATATGGGATCAAATTGACAGTAGCAACTCCAAAGATTTTATAGGAACCGTAGGGGGCAGGGAGTTTGTGTTGCTGCAAGAGGAACAACACAGAAAAGGAGGGTGAGAATGGTTGTACAACTTGAAGAATGTAATCAATGTCACTGAATTGTACATGTAGAAACTTGAATTGGTGCATGTTTTTGCTGTGTATATTCTCAACAACAACAACAAATAAAATAAATTATTTTTTAAAAAAACACTGAAAAGACATTCAGGCTGCTAACAGATACATGAGGAAATTTTGGAGAAAATTCATATAGCAAATTCAGTTCTTATTAAACAATTTCTATACATATTAGTCAGTGACATTAGTTACACTTTCCACAATATGTCAACGTTCTCATTATTTCCATTTTGCTTGTTCTGTTTGCATTCATCTAACTTCCCTGTTCCCCTTACCTTCTCATCTTTGGTCTAGTGTAAATGTTGACCGTTAGGTCACATTTAGATGATTATTCAGAGGAGCAGTGTACTCATGAGTGATATCTTAGTTAGTTAGTGCTGCTATAGCAGAAATACCACAAATGTGTGACTTTAACAAGCAGAAATTTATTTTCTCACAGTTTAGGAGGCTAGATGTCCAAATTCAGAGAGCCAGCACCAGGGGAAGTCTTTCTCTCTCTGTCAGCTCTGGAGGAAGGTCCTTGTCTCTTCAGCTTCTGCTTCCTGGGTCCTTGGAGATCATCATGTGTCTTGGCATCTATCTTACCCCATCTCTCTCTCTTCTTGCTTGTTTAATCTCTTTACATCTCAAAAGAGATTGATACACCCTACACTAATCCTGCCTTTTTAACATAACAAAGATAACCCATTCCCAAATGGGATTACAACTACAGACATACCAAAAAAAAAAACAAACCCAAACCTGTTGCCATCAAGTCGATCCCAACTCATAGTGACCCTACACAGAGGTTAGGATTTACAACACATAATTTAATCTATAATAGGTGATATTATTTATTTTATGAGCCACTCTGTCTTTTGGCTGATAGGTGACCACTGGGAGTAGTTTGAGTTTCAGGTTTAAAGGGTATCCCAAGGTGATAGTCTCGAGGGTTCCTCTAGTCCCTAGCGGTCCAGTAAGTCTGTTCTTTTTTAGGAATTTGAGTTTTTTCCTACATTTTCTCCCATTTTATCAAGGACCATCTGTCGTGCCCTGGTTGGAATGGTCAGTAGTTCTCTATAGCATTTTAACGCAAACGGTTAAGCACTTGACTGTTACTGCAATAATGCAGATTGGAGCCGCCTGCCACAATAGCCAATTCTGAGACAAGGGTGAGGTGAGCAGCAAGATGTTTATTATATATCGATATATAGGAGACAGAGGGGAATAGATTCCTCCAAAAAACCCATCTCCACCACTGGGGATCAGCTGAAGGCTTTTATAGGGACAGGATCATGTATCCTAGAAGTTTGTGTTAGTTTCCCCCTGAGGTGGTGATGTCTTAAATAAGTTAATCTTCTACTGGTATTCTTGGGGGTTATCTGGTGACATCCTTGGGGATTATCTGGTGACATCCTTGTTTTTTTCTTGTCACAGATGGGTGCTTTGTTGGGTTTTTATCCTTAGATCATTATCACTTGTTCTCCACCCTCCAAGGAGGAACATCAGTTAATCTTAAACCTTTTGTAGAGACTGGAGAAACAAGATCATGAGACAATGTGGCGGTTAGCAATGGGGAGTAAATAATACTGAGCCAGGCCTGAGCAGCCTCTTCCATGACTACTAGACAAAGGGTTGGTGGTTCGAACACACCCAGAGGCACCTCAGAAGACAGGCCTGGTGATCTGCTTCCAAAAGGTCACAGCCTTGAAAATCCTATGGAGCAGTTCTACTCTGCACACATGGGGTCATCATGAGTCAGAATAGACTCAACAGAAACTAACAACAACAACGATCTTATGGAAGCAGATCGCCAGGGCTTTCTTCTATGGCACTTCTGGGTGGATTCAAACCTCCAACTTTACAGTTAGCAGCTGAGTGCAAACTGTGCCACCCAGGGACTCAGATCCGATAGTATAAAATGAGGATCTGTATGTGTGTGATAAACTACAGGTGGTTTCATGTAGTAGAGGTATGAAATCTGAAGCAAGAGTAGTGAAGATGACCATGGCTGCAGAGGTCAAAATGGGCCTTATTTTGGCAGGCTTTGCCCATGCTGCTAAGGAACTTAAACTTGATCCTACGGGTGGTAAATAGTCATTCAATATATAAGCAGGCAAGTTGCATGGTCAGATTTCTGTTCCAGCCAGATCATCTTGGTGGCAGGTGAAGGGAGAAGTTAAGGGACTCAGCCTGGAGGCTGGAAGTCTAATTAAGAGGCTGATGCAGTTATCTAAGAAAGATAATGAATTCTCCTACCCGACAGTGAGGATGGCAAGAAACAGAAGGAAGGACTCCACAGGCACAAAGGAGTATCAAAAAAGTTTGGGGGTTGAAAAAATATGGACTACAAAGATGACGAAGGAAACGAGGATAACTCCTATGATTCTAACCACTGGGTGAGTGGTGGTGCACTTTAGGTGGGGAGATCACAGAAAGGACCAATATAGAAGGAAGAATAATGTGCTCATTTCCAGGCCTGCTGGGTGTGGGTGCCTTTGTGGATGGGCAAGCAGAGACAACCAGAGGCTGTTAGATATAGGAGCCAAGGTTCTATGAAAATAACCTATTTGGAAGAAAAGTGTTGGTCGTCAGCAGCATATCAATGATGCCAAAAGCATGAAGGTGCTTGAAATCACCCAGGGAGAGTATGTAGCTAGGCAAGAACAGTGAGCTGAGGACTGAATCCTGGGGAGCATCAACTTCTGATGCAATGACATGAGGACTGGAATAATTACTGTAATTCTCCAGCTAGGTCCAGAGTTTGGTTCCTGCCTTTTCAACAGAATGACTTTCTTCTCTTCATCATTTCCTTCCTCACATTCATTTTTTCCTCTTTTATTCATTCCTTATTTTCTTACTACTTCATTTTCTTCCCCTCTTAGTATTTTTTTGGTCATAAAATACTTAGCATATAAAAAGAGGACATATGTGTGATTTAGAGAAGTAATGAAATAAACACACTGTATCCAGCTTGTTAGTTGTTAGGTGCTGTCAAGTCGGTTCTGACTCACACTGACCCTACGTATAGCAAAATGAAAGAGCTTAAGAAATAGAATATTCCAGTTATATACCTCCCTGATTGCTTCTCCCCTTTTGCCTCCTATTACAGGTAATGCCACTATCCTGAATTTTGTGTTTTTTAAATAGTTTTATCAGACTGTTGTTATTGCAGCTGTTAGGTGCCGTGGATTTTGCTACCTCTGTATAAATAGTATAAAACTGTATGTATTCTTTTGTGACAGTCTTTTGTAGTTGATGTTGTTTTCCAATCTTACGTTTGTGAGATTTGTCTATGCAGATACATGTAGCTGTAGTTCCTTCTTTCATTGCTATTTAGCCTTCCACAAATTTATCTGTTCTCCTGTCAGTGGGCACTTGGATTGTTTCTGGACTTTGACTATAATGAACAGTGATTTTATGAACATTCTTGGTCATGTGTTTGGGGATTATCTGCACCTTGGGGATATACCTAAAACTAGGATTGCCAAATGATTTTCCCAAGAGGTTGCATCAGCTTATAATCCCACCTGAAGTCATCATCTTTTTTTAAACTAAAAAATGCTTATTTTTTTTGTAAAGACACCTGTATTTATTGCACAATTTTTTAAATAGAAAAAAGTATCCATTGTCCTAATGCTCAATGACAAAGAACTGTCATTTTCAGCATCCTTTCTTCACTTGTATTTTAACTTTTCCGTTCCACGTTATTTCCTCCTTTTAATTCTTTTGTTTTTTATTTTTGCTTTCACAAAATTCATTCCAAAGGTCAGATTGCTTTTCTTACATTTTTTAGGGCTTGCTCTGTTTTTCTATTCCTTTCTCTTTTTTCCCCCACCCTAGTCTCTGCCAGAGGCACTTGGGGCAGGGCCACTCACATTCCTTATCAAGAAACGCCTTCTGGGTTCATGGCCTGGAGCAAAATTCCCAGCATCAGAAAAGAAGAGAGGGCAGGGTGGTGGTGACCTCTGGAAATCCCACCTCTGGGCTCCCTGTTGAACCCAATACAGTTTTTTGTTTTTTTAAGTATGTGTCATTTGTATAATTATCCTTTAGGGTACAGCAGATAACTGGACCTGTTGAAGTCCCAGTCAGCTTCCAGAGGGATAAGGTAAACAGCACTGGGACCTACTCACTATTTCCCAGGGTAATTATGAATGTAGCATGAAGCTCTGAAAATGGAAACATAGGCACAGGCAGATATCCCTGAGAGGAGGTAGAGCTGGGCCTTTTGGCGAGAAACAAACAAAGATGGCCTTAACGAAGAGCAGACCAGAGCCCCCAGGTTCCCTACCAGGGCAGAGGGAAACCGAGCTGCTTCCATTTGTCCACCAAGAGTGTCAGGGTGGGATGCAGAGACCAAGGGCCCCCAGGAATGGCTGAGTCCCCTTTGTGGCAGGAAATGTTTGAGTTGGCTCCCAGCCACCTGGCATTTTGGCCTCTTGACTCTGGGGTGTATGTGGTTCTCTGTTGTTGTTGTAGGTAGGTGCTGTCCAGTCGGTTCCAGCTCATAGTGACCCTGTGTACAAGAGAACAAAATATTTCCCCGTCCTGCGCCGTCCTCACCATCATTGCTATGTGTGAGCCCATTGTTGCAGTCACTGTGTCCATCCATTTTGTTGAGGGTCTTCCTCTTTTTTGCTGATGTCTTTCTCCAGGGACTGGTCCCTCCTGGTAGCATGTCCAAAGCATGTGAGACAAAATCTCGCCATCCTCAGTTATAAGCAGCATTCTGGCTGTACTTCTTCCAAGACAGATTTCTTCTCTCTTCTGGCATGTCATGGTATATTCAATATTCTTTGCCAGCACCATAATTCAAATGGATCAGTTCTTCTTCAGTCTTCCTTACTCATCGTCTGGCTTTCGCATACATATGAAGTGATTGAAAATACCATGGCTTGGGTCAGGTGCACCTTAGTCCTCAAGGTAATATCTTTTCTTTTTAACACTTTAAAGAGGTCTTTTGCAGCCAACTTGCCCAATACAATATGTAATTTGATTTTTTAACTGCTGCTTCCATGGGTGTTGATTGTGGATCCAATTAAATGACATCCTTCACAACTTCAGTCTTTTCTCAGTTTATCGTGATGTTGCTTATTAGTTTATTTGTCAGGATTTTTGTTTTCTTTGTGTTAAGGTGTAATCCATACTGAAGGCTATAGCCTTTGATCTTCATCAGTAAGTGCTTCAGTCCTCTTCACTTTCAGCAAGCAAGCTTGTGTCTTCTGCGTATGGCAGGTTGTTAATGAGTCTTCCTCCAATCCTGATGCGGCATTCTTCTTCATATAGTTCGACTTCTCAGATTATTCACTCAGCATACAGATTGAATAAGTATGGTGAAAGGATACAACCCTGATGCACACCTTTCCTGACTTTAAACCATGCAGCATCTCCTTTTGCTGTTCCAACGACTGCCTCTTGGTCTAAGTACCTCATTGAGCACCATTAAGTGTTCTGGAATTCCCATTCTTCCCAATGTTATCCATAATTTGTTATGATCCACACAGTCGAATGCCTTTGCATAGTCAAAAAAAAACACAGGTAAACATCTTTCTGGTGTTCTCTGCTTTCAGCCAGGCTCCATCTGACATCAGCAATGATATCCTTAGTTCCACGTGCTCTGTTGCACTTCTGTAATTAGCTTCCGGAGGATTCTGTAAGGTGGAGGTCTTCCCTCTGAATACGTGCACTGCAGCAAATGGAGATGGTGTCCCAGGTGTGGTTGTCAGTCACCTTTATTTCCCGTGGTTCTTCACTTTGCCCACCTACTGGAATCACCTGGGCAGCTTTCAAAAAAGATGAATACCTGGGTCCCACCCTCAGAGAGTCTGATATAATGGGGTGGCAGGAAGGGTGGTGAGGCCTGGGCATCAGGGTTTTTAAAAGCTCTTCAGGTGATTCTAATATTCTGGCAAAGCTAAGAAACACTGCGTCAGTTCAAAGCTGAACCACTCAGGGATGGCAAGAGACATCAGTTGTTTTCTATTTGATTTAATAACCCCCATTCATTGAATACTAGGGAGTGAGGAAAGAGGAGGCAGTTGCCCAATTTGAATTTGGGATCAAAATCATCATCTACAATGAAGTCTTTCTTTCTGGAGTTTAGAAGAGCCACAGTCATCAGCTCTCACCTGGGGCCCATCTTGCTGTGGTAAGAGGCAGATCTGTACAGGACGCTGACTCAGCCTCCAAGACAGAGATGGAGCTCTTGCACTGTGCTGCCAGTGTCCACCAGACCCCTTGGTGTGGGGCCCCTAGGATCAGCACAGCCCACTCTCCAGATTGCCAGAGACCCAGGCCCAATGCTGCAGGGCACAGCCAAGTCTGCCAGGGAGGAGATGAGAAAGCATTAGCAGTGGGGTTTTAATTTTTCTTACCACCCATTTTTTAGTGTATTCATTTTATGATGAGAAAAGTAAATACAGGAAATAATTGACTATGTGAGTGCTTATCACACAACCTACTGTTCTCTTCTTACACTGCTGCCACAGGCACTTAGTACAGACCCGGAATCTATTTGAAAAGTCAAAACTATAGATCCTGAAGCTATTGCCAGTATGTAGGTCATCTGGTCACCTGATTTACATTCAACTTGGGGCATAGAAACAGTAGGAATACTGATTTCTTATTTCTGAGTCTCATACTCTCTACTCTTATAACTACTTCTTAAATCATGGCATTTTCTCTCTACTTCCCATCATCAAAATTAATGATAAGGAAAACAAGTGTTGGTGAGGATGTGGAGAAATTGAACTCCTCATCCATTATTGGTGGGTATGTAAAATGGTGCAGCCACTGTGGAAAACAGTTCGGCAGTTCCTCAAAAAGTTAAACATAGAATTACAACAGGACCCTGCAATTTCACTCCTAGGCATATACCCAAAAGAATTTAAAACAGGAATAAAAATGATACTGTATACCAATGCTAACTGCAGCACTATTCACAATAGCCAAAACATGGAAACAGCCTAAACATCCACCAACAGATGAGTGGATAAACAAAATGTGGTATATACATACAATAGAATATTACTTGGCCATAAAAGATTACAACCTCAAAAACTGTATCAGGCAGTTCTGCTCTGTCACCTGGGGTCCCTAAGACTAGAAAGTCAACTTGATGGCAGCTAACAATAACAACTCTCTTAGTTATCTAGTGCTGCTATAACAGAAATACCCCAAGTGAGTGGCTTTTACAAACAGATATATTTTGTCACAGTTTAGGAGGCTAGAAATCTGAATTCAGGATGCTAGCTCAAGGGGAAGGCTTTCTCTCTCTGTGGGATCTGGAAGAAAGTCCTTGTCTCTTCTGAGCCTCTGTTTCTTGGTTCCTTGGCAATCTTCATGTGGTGTGGCATCTTTCTTCCCCCATCTCTGCTTCCTGGCTGTGTGCTTAATCTGCTCCTTTAAATCTCAAAAGAGATTGACTTAAAACACAACCTCCACAAACACTGCCTCACTAACATGACAAAGAAAACTTAATTCCCAAATGAGATTATAACCACAGGTATGGGGTTAGGATTTATAACACATATTTTGGGGGGAACACAATTTAATCTATAACAACAACATAAAGAGAAATTAAGTTCTGATACATTCTACCACATGAGTGAACCTTGAAAACATTATGCTGAGTGAAATAAGTCAGTCATAAAAGGACGAACATTTTCCCATGTATATGATCCCACACAAATGAAATAACTAGAAGAAGCAAGTATATAGAGACCAAAGTTCATTAGTGGTTACCAGAGATGGGTGGGAAGGAGGCAGAAGGGAGGACTGAATGCCTGGGGGACACTGAGCTTCTGTTAAAGGTAATAGGATAATTTGGGAACAGATAAGGGCGATGGTTGAACAACACGATGAACATAGTATGTCACTGAAATGTGCATGCTCAGATTGTTGAAATGTCAAATGTTTTGTTACGTGTATATTTACCACCAAAAGAAACAAAATAGCCCCGTCCCCCCAAAAAAGAACAATGATGGAAATGTCATGATTGGTAGGCTTTCTCCCTCATGGTTGCAGAGTAGCCAAGCTGATCACCAACACTACGCTTTCTGTCCCGGGCTCTGTACCGCCATCCTTTCAGCTTGAGCCAGAGACTCCTACTTCCTGGTCTTGCAGTGCAGAGATACACATTTCTCTCTGCCCCTAAACTGGACATGAAATACTACATGAAGCCCCCTGCATAGAGTGGGCTCCAGCCCTGCCAAGGAGCTGCTTTTCTTATCGTGTTCTCACCCTGACTGTGCAGTTCAGCCCCAGATATCAGGGTCAGACGCCACTCTCCACACTCTTAGGTTGGAGGACCAGGGTGTCCCAGGGAGTTGACTTGCTGCTTTTCATTAAGTATATTGAGTGCCTAGAATACCTTTTATGGAAAGCCTACGAAAATTTTTCTAACCACAGCACAGAGGATCAAAGACTTTTAGTTAATAGCACCCAAAACACTATTTAGTTCCACTGTAATGGTTTTCTCAAGTATCTCAATCATCTAGGTAATTGAAAAAAAGATTTTAAAGAGAATGCTTGTGTCCTAGCTAATCCTATCAAGACTGAGAAGTCTCTGTGTGTGTATACAGTTGCACAGAAGAGTGAATTGAAGGTGGTTGTGTTAACACTAACTGAACAGGTAGCCATGGTTACAGGGTCATCATACTGTTGACCAGCAAACACATTTCTCAGGACAGCACTTTTCCCCCATCTCCAACAATGGAATGTACCTTCCGGCAGGACGTTAAATTCCTGAAAGTGCTCACTCTCTGCTCTGTGAGGTGAAGAGCTGACCCTATCCCTCTGCTGGGAGGGCAGTTAAAGCTGGACACTAAATATGGTACCTGGACATAGAAAGCCTGTGTAAACATTGGGAGAAATGCTTTTCTCTTTGGTTGCTTTTTTCCTCGAGAGGCATAAAATTGTTGAGAAACTCAGTACCTTGCAGGATGTAAAATTGCTTTCATTACCACAAATAAGACTCTCAAACTGAAGACAAGACAAACATACCTCTAAGCCAGGCCCACATAACAATGGTTGGTTTTACTTCCTTGTGTGGAATTAGGTGGAAGAATTTTTGTCCTAGTCTGAGTGCTGTGGAAACTGTAGGAAGAGGAAAGCTTAAAGGAAGGCCTAATGCTCAGGAGACACTGAGCTTCTGTTAAGGGTGATGGTATAATTCGGGAATGAGGAAGGGTGATAGCTGGACAACATGATGAACATAATTAATGTCACTCAACTGCACATGTGAAGATTCTGGAAATAACAAATGTCTTGTTACATACATATTTACCACAATAAAAAAAAAAAAAAAGAAAGAAAGGCCTGTGAGATGGAGGTATCCCCACAGAAAGACATGTGACCCTACCAAGAAGCAAAATGTAGAAGGATTACTGGAGGATCCAGGGCCCCCCCGACACTGCCCAGGCCAAGAGCACCAGTCACATAGTGTTCTGTGTAAATGTGACAAAGGGGGTGTTCACCATTAGGGATTTATTAAATGTGATCCAGGTCAGTGTTTTTCAGACTGTAGGCCATAGGCCACTGGAAGTCTACAAATATATTTTTTAGGGGTCCACCATTTCCAGGAAGATTTGAAAGTTCTGGATCATCTGATGGCCACTTACCACAGAAATGTTAGTACCTATGTTTGCTTTTGCATTTGCTGTCACAAAAGTGATAGTGGTTAATTTTTTTAATTGAAGTAACTTCCGTATAGAAAAGTACACCTTTTCCCAAATCCACCAGGTGCCATTTGTCCAACCTTCTCTCCCATCTTTCATCCCTTGGTCTGTGGCCTCACTGCAGAGCCTTTTGCATTAACTTCTGTCCTTGGAGAAGGTCCCACTGAGGAGGTGGGGTGGAACTGAGACTTGAGGAAAAGGTGAGACTTAGATAAGGAGGGAGAAGTGTGTGGAGCAAAGGCAGGAAAGTGACATCTTTCAAAGATTGTTCAATTCTGTCCACTCTCTCTAATCCCAGGGGTAGGCCCTTCAGATGGGAGTAATTTGATAGTTAGTGAAGTACTACAGTTAATGGATTGTATGTAATTTCAAGAAGTCCGTGGGTGGTACAAATGGTTAATGAGCTCAGCTGCTAACCGCAAGGTTGCCAGTTCAGGTCCACCCAGAGGCACCACAGAAGAAAGCTCTGGTGATTTACTTCCAAAAGATCAGCCATTGAAAACCCTATGGAGCACAGTTCTACTCTGACACACATAGGGCCATTATGAGTTGGAACTGACTCCACAGCAACTAGTAATATTATTTTTAAAAATGTTATCAGTGACAATCATGACTTCCACTTACCTTCCCCTTAGCACAAGGTCAGGGATAAATTTTGCTACAAGAGACGCACACTAAAAACAACTAAACTATGTTTGTATTGGGACCTGGCTTTCCATTCCTGACATGGAGAAAAAGACAGTTTTGCTTTGGATTCACTTAGAAGCTGAGTGATTGATAGCAGGCAAATGGCAAATATTCAAGGAAACATTTTTGGCTGAGTTGGTAACCAGTATAAACCCATATTTTGGTTTTCTTTACATCACTGCTTTAGGCTGAGTTCCACACTGGGTGCAGAGAGAGAGTTTGGGGACTGAAGAGCCACAAGGCAGGGGATCTGGGGTTTCCTGGGCTAAAGGCAGCAATTTGGGGGAGGCTGAGAATGCACAACTGATCCATTTAATTTGAAGATGCTATCCTGACCTCCCTCTCTCTCCCCAGCCTTTCTCTTACCTAACAATGCATTTTCTTCTGGACTCTCTAGTATTTGATTTTGAGCCATTTCATCCTTTTATCGTAAGTGTCTAAAACACGTCATCTGGGCTGTATAATGTTTTAAGTGTAGTCAGCTAACTTGAGATAACATCTGTTGGAACATTTCCCCTCTAACAGGGCCACTTCCCTGTCCTTGATACATTCTTCCCACATCCCCGCCCCGACCCTACCTTTGGCCAGGCCTTGCTCTGTGTAGCCACTGCACAGGCAATCAATTTGAAATTCATCCTTACATTGTCAAGCCTCCACTTGCTTTCATTCTTTTACCAAAGCCCAGGACACAGCAATGGAGATCTTCTAGTGTAGCTCTGCAACTAACTAGCCAGGTGACCTTGCATAGCCGTGATCATAGCCACCTAAGGTACAAGAAAGAAGCAAACGTTCTGCACAGGTGGGATTGTCTAGCCATTAGTACTTGCCTATGTCAGTTTTGTTCAAGGACCAGGACTCAGAGACAAGACAGTGGGCACCCAGGGCTTCTGTCAGTCAGCAGGTTACCTCTGCCTCCAAGCAGGTGCAATCCTCAACAGGGTCCACAGATTGGCCACCACAGAACAGGTTAGACTTCAGTCTTCATTCAACCCTCAGCTAGACACCCTTGTGCAGGGCACAACCAGCAGAACCTTACGTGGCGGCCCTGTCAGTGGACCAGGGAAGTTAATATGCACTCATAAAGGATGGGAAGAGGAAAGAAGATGCCTGCTTTAAATAGATGTAGTGTCAAATCATTTCTGAGGAATGGAGGTTTTATGCCCCTGAAGATCAGTGTTGAAAGACAAATTGTTAAATATTGGTATTTGCTTTGATTCTGTTTAGCTACCTCTCCCAAAATGTGCTCTGACATGAAACAATTTCCCTTTTACTCTTGATTGACTTGGATAATAATAAAGACAGGATATTAAATATTTGTATTTGTAACATTCAATAAGTAGATCAGCAGGTGTAATAGGAACAGATTTTCAAGAATCAGAGATTTGTCCTTATTGAGTCCCTCCTAGACAGTGGCTATAAGTGGAAATTTCTCTATGGAAATATTGACCCTGATCAATGCCACAGTTTTTCTCTATGTTCAAGGGGTTTAAGTTTGTAATGAATGTTTCCCACAATAAGAACATTTATCTTGGACTTTCAACTTCTAACATCATTAAAAATGAGATATTTTAACTTAAGAAATATGAAAATATATTCTATATTTCTGATTGACACAGAACCAGTCAAAGCTAAACCACTGACTTTATCTCATTAGAGAGAGAGAGAGAGAATCATTGTTATATAACAGTTAAAGATGGAATGCCTCTCCAGTCTCTGAATTTAAGGGTAAGTGGTATGGTCTATATCTAACTGGAGGACCCTAATGTTGATTGAGTCTATCGAGTTATTTCTTACCAATATTGAAAAGGGTTTTTTTTTTAACTTGGGACTTCATAGATACATAGACAGATGCCACTGAGTCAACTCCAGCAAGTGTATTTGAATTTACGCACAACAGAAAGAAACACTGCCCAGCCCTGCGTCATCCTCATGGTCGCTGGCATGTTCAAGCCCATTGTTGCGACTGTTGTGCAAAGCCATCTCACTGGGGGTCTCCTTTGCCCTCACGGGCCCTCTCCTTCACCAAATATGATGTTCTCCTTCAGCGACTGATCCCTTCTAATGATGTGTCTAAAGCAAGCAAGTTGAACAGTGTCCTGTTGCAATCCATAATGTTTTTAGTGGCTATATTTCAGAAGTAGATCACCATGCCTTTCTTCCTAGTCTGTCTTAGTCTGGAAGTTCTGCTGAAACCTGTCCACCATGAGGGACCCTACTAGTATTTGAAATAACAGTGACATAGCTTCCAGCATCACAGCCACACACAAGCCACCACAGTAAGACAAATTGACAGGCAGTAGGACTTTATAGGCATAAGAAAATAATTCATACTGTGGTCTGAATTATATTTAGCTAAATGGCTAGCTCAGGAATAAATACATTTAGCAAGTTAAAAACAAACATACATGCAGGCATTGTCTATCCCAGCTTTGCACTTGAACTCCAGCTGACCCTCTTCCTCCTGTGATAAAGCAGCACTAGTTACCTCAGTTGTGTTCATGGCAAAGTCCATGGTCTTCTCACCTTTCGTTACCCTTTCACCTCACTGTCCAGCCTACTCTTTTCCTTCGTCTCTGACCACTTATGCTATTCCTCATTTTGGCCCTGAAGTCCCACCCCGCATTCGATTACTGATGTGGATTTTCCAGCATAAACCTTCCTCTCCACAGATTGTCTTGCCCTCCCCCTGAAACCCTGCTACCCTGCCTGCCTCAGTCCAAGGATCCTGTTGTGGCAGCACCCTCAGGGTCAGCACCTCCACTGGGCTGGACCATCTCCTGCAAGTGGCAGATCAGACAGGTATGACCAGTAGGCTATTCTGGTGTTAACTAGCTATGCTGACCCTGAACAAGTTACTTAACTTTGCTAAGCCTCATTTTCTTCATATGTAAAGTAGGGATAATAATAATACTCCCTCATATGCGTAGGACTATTGTAGATTAGGGGCTCTGGTTGTGCAGTGGTTAAGAGCTTGGCTGCTAACCAAAAGGTCGGCAGTTTGAATCCACCAGCCACTCCTTGGAAACCCTATGGGGCAGTTTTACTCTGTCCTATAGGGTCACTATGAGTCAGAATTGACTTGACTGCAAGAGGTTTGGTTTGGTTTTTATTGTAGATTAAATAAGAAATGTATGCAAAACATTTAGCACAATTAGCTACTGATGATAACACTAAGCTGGAGCCTCACTAAGGAGCAGTTTTGTATCCACCAGTGGGAAGATTACAAGCTTTCTTTCCAAAAACCGTGGTTGTACTTGGGTTGAAGTCTTCCAGAGACAAACCATTATGAATGAAGCTAAAGGTGAAAGTTTTGTAGTTCCTACATCACCACATTTTTCCCAGAAAATTTTTCCAATTTTTCTTTTCACTTATCCAGAATAGAACTACTCTTTCCCTCAAATGGGGTGAGATAGATTCCTATCTCAAAGGGTTTATTTTTTATCGAGACATAATATACATACAGTGAGGAGCACAGATTTCAAGAGTATAACCCAGTTAATTTTTACGCACATACCAAACGCACACACACACACGCATATATACACGTATATGTGTATATCTGACCTCCTGGATCAAGATATAAAATATTTCCAACATCCCAGAAGCTCTCTAATGTTCGTTCCCCAATATCCCTTACCACCATCCCAGAGGTAACCACTCCAGTCACTTTTATTGCCATAGATTAGTTTTGTCTGTTCTTGAAATCATATGAATAGAATCATACAATGTGCACTCTTTAGTATCTGGTTTCTTTCACTTCTCATTATCTCTGTGATATTCTTTCATTTTGTATGTAGCATTAGTTATTTTTTATTGCTGTGTGTTTTTCTATTGTATGAATGAACATTCCGTAAGTTATCCATTCTACTGGACATTGGAGTTCATTCCAAATTTTGGCTATTTTAAACTAAGCTGCTATGAACGTTCTTGTACAGGTCTTTTGGTGGACAAGCTCATTTCTCTTGGCTATATACCTAGGAGCAGGATGAATAGGCCATAGAGTAAGCATAGTTTAGCTATAGCAGATATTGCTAAACACTTTTCCAAAATGGTAGTTTTAATTGCAACTCCCACCAGTAAAAGTAGGAGTGTACTAATTGCTCAATAACCTTGCTGACAGTTTGTACTATTGGTCTTTTTAATTTTAGCATGCTGGTGGGTGTATAAAAGTACTTCATTGTGATTTTAATTTGCATCTCCTGATGCATAGTGATATTAAGTAAATTTTATATGCTTATTGGCCATTTGGCTATCCTCTTTTGTGAAAAGGCTTTCTTTTACTCACTTAAAAAAACTTGGGTTGTTTATCTTTTTATTGATTTATAGGGTCTTTCTATATATTCTGGACACTAATCCTTTCTCAGATATATGTACTGTGAACGTCTTCTCTCAGTCTGTGATTTGCCTCTACACTCTCTTAACAGTATCTTTTGGTGAAGAGAATGTTCTTAAATTTAATAAAGTGCAATTGAGCAACCTTACTTCTAATGGTTAGTACTTTTTGCTCTTGAACATAGAGTAGCTAAAGCAAAAGGAAGAAATGATCACGTAAAAGAGCTGAACAGAAGATTTCAAACGGTGACTCAAGAAGACAAACTATTATCTGAAATATGAAAAGACCTGGAGTTAGAAAACCAAAAGAGAACATGCTTAGCATTTCTCAAGCTAAAAGAACTGAGGAAAAACTTAAGCCTCGAGTTGCAATACTGAAGGATTCTATGGGCAAGATATTGAACGACACAGGAAGCATCAAAAGAAGATGGAAGGAATACAAAGAGTCACTGTACCAAAAAGAATTGGATGATATTCAACCATTTCAGGAGGTAGTGTATGATCAAGAACCGATGGTACTGAAGGAAGAAGTCAAGCTGCACTGAAGACATTGGTGAAAAACAAGGCTCCAGGAATCAATGGAATACCAACTGAGATGTTTCAACAAGTGGATGCAGCACTGGAGGCACTCACTCATCTATGCCAACAAATTTGGAAGACAGCTACCTAGACAACTGACTGGAAAAGATCCGTATACGTGCCCATTCCAAAGAAATGTGATACAACAGAATGTAGAAATTATCTAACAATATCATTATGCAAGTAAAATTTTGCTGAAGATAATTAAAAAACTATTAAAGTAATACGTCAAAGAGGGAACTGCCAGAAATTCAAGCCGCATTCAGAAGAGGACATGGAACAAGGGATATCACTGCTGATGTCAGATGGATCTAGGTTGAAAGCAGGGAATACCCGAAAGATGTTTACCTGTGTTATTGTCTATGCAAAGGCATTCGACTGTGTGGATCATAACAAATTATGGATAACATTGCAAAGAATGGGAATTCCAGAACACTTAATTGTGCTCATGTGGAACCTATACGTAGACCATGAGGCAGTCATTGGAATAGAACAAGGGACACTGCATGGTTTAAAATCAGAAAAGGTGTACGTCAACATTGTATCCATTCACCATACTTATTCAATCTGTATGCTGAGCAAATAATACGAGAAGCTGGACTATAGGAAGAAGAACATAGCATGAAGATTGGAGGAAGATTCATTAACAACCTGCGATATGCAGATGACACAACTTTGCTTGCTGAAAGTGAAGAGAGCTTGAAGTACTTGATGAAGATCAAAGACCATAGCCTTCAGTATGGGCTACACCTCAACATAAAGAAAACAAAACTCCTCACAACTGGACCAATAAGCAATATCATGATAAATGGAGAAAATACTGAAGTTGTCAAGGATTCATTTTACTTGGATCCACAATCAACGTTCATGGAAGCAGCAGTCAAGAAATCAAATGATGTATTGTGTTGGGCACATCTGTTGCAAAAGACCCCTTTAAAGTGTTGAAAAGCAAAGATGTCACTTTGAGGACTAAGATGCGCTTGACTCAAGCCATGGTATTTTTAATTGCCTCATATGCATGCGAAAGCTGGACAATGAATGAAGACCAAAGAAGAATAATTGCATTTGAATTGTGGTGTTGGTGAAGAATATTGAATATACCATGGACTGCCATAAGAATGAAGAAATCTGTCTTGGTAGAAGTACAGCCAGAGTGCTACTCAGAAACAAGGATAGAGAGACTTCGTCTCACGTACTTTGGACATGTTATCAGGAGGGACCAGTCCCTAGAGAAGGACAGCATGCTTGGTAAAGTAGAGGGTCAGCAAAAAAAAAGGAAGATCTTTAACGAGATGGATTGACACAGTGGCTGCAACATTGGACTCAAACATAGCAACGATTGAGAGGACGGCAAGGGACTGGGCAGTTTTGTCCTGGTGTACATAGGGTCACTATGAGTCAGAACCGACTCGACATCTAACAACAATTTTTTGCTCTATTTAAGAAATCTTTGCCTACCTCTAAAGTCATGAAAATATTCTCCTATGTTTTCTTCTAGAAGCTTTATTGTTTTACTTTTCACATTAAGATCTATAATCCATTTTGAATTAATTTTTGTGTACAATGTTAAGTAGGGGTCAAAATCATTTTTCCCATGTAGGTACTCAATAAACACCCACAACTATTTACTGAAAAGACCATTATTTCACCCATTGAATTGTGATGGTGATATAAAAGTTAATGAAAATCAAACTCCATTTCCAGTCTATTGAAAATGGATTTTAAAGCAGTCTAGGGGCACACAGTGGCTTTAGTCTGACTACCAAAAACCTCCTCAGTACCTATTATGTCACACCTCAAGTTTCATTTCTGTAGAGTCATTCAGGCCTTCCCCACATCTTCACCCTCTGACTATCCTATTTGTGCCTCTTTCTTGTCACTACATCATTTTTCTTTATTCCCCCGCCCCCACCATTATTTTTAACTATTTTCCATCAATTTCCTTTAAATGTGCCTTCATGAACATGGATTCTTTTGCTTTTTTTTTTTCCATTGGTCATCTTTATGTTTTAACTGGCAAGTTTGATGTCAATGATATCATGATTAGTGATATATTTATACTTACACTTTCTATCTAGGTGGTGATTTTATTTAACATGATTTTTTTTTCTTTCCTATCTTTTTTTGGATTGATTGAGTTTTCTTTATTCTCTTATCTTTCTTCCACTGGTTTTAATTCTTTCACTTTTATTTCTAGTCTTTCATTGGTTGCCTTTAAAATTTTTTTAAATTTAGTATAGTAAAATATATATAACAGAAAAAATGCCATTGTGACCATTTTTCAGTGTGCAATTTAGTGACCTTAATTACATACACCATGTTGTACAACCATCACCACTATCTATTTACAAAGTTTTTCATCACCCCCAAAATAAACTCAGTACCCCTTAAGCAATAACTCCCCATTTCCCTCTCCTCTTAATCCCTGGTAACCATTAATAAATGCTTGTCTCTATGCATTTACCTATTCTAGATATTTCACAGAAGTGGACTTATACAGTATTTGTCCTTTTATGACAGACTTATTTCACTCAGCACAATGTTTTCAAGGTTCATCCATGTCATAGCATGTATCAGAACTTCATTTCTTTTCATGGCTGAATAATACTCCGTTGTGTGCATATACCACATTTTATTTATCTATTCTTGGGCGTTTGGGTTGTTTCCATCTTTTGGCTATTGTGAATAATGCTGCAATGAACATTTGTGTATAATTATCTGTTTGAGATCCAGCTTTCGTCTTTTGGTATATACCTAGGGGAGGAGTTGCTGGGTCATATGGTAATTCTATTTTTAACTTTTCAAGGAGATCTTTAAAATTTTGAGTGTATTCAACAAGTCAAAAGTTAAACAATATCTTTTTCTTTCCTTTTTTACTGTACAATGACCTTAGAATGGTTTAACTATGATCTACTCCCTTCCATATCCATATTTTTTATTTCAAGAATTCTGGTTCTAGGCAGAGGTGAGGAGAGGCAGAGGGAAGGGAGAGGAGAGGGAGGGAAGGTGTGTTGGAGTGGCCTGTCCGCCAGCCCGTGCCCTCCTTTCCGTGTTGGCCTCCTCCTGCCTTAGCGCCCCTTCGAAGCATCCCCTGTGGCCACCTCTCCCAAGCTCAACACTCCAGCCGCCTTAGCTCCCGCGGCCACCATTCCTGGTGCCCAGCTTGCTGCGAGTGGGCGCCGAGGTCGCAGCCAGGAGCTGGACCCGGCCCACTGACAGACTCTGCTGACACTGGACAGTAGGAGGACATTTATCCTGGTTGTGGACATGTCCCATGACACCAATCATTAGGGACTTCCAGGCAACATGGCACTATAGTCAGAAGCACCACCCCGTCCCTCCGCAGCAAAGATCAGAAGACCTAAGTCAAACAGAGTCACACCTCAATCCTGAAACCTTATGCATCAAATGAAGAGATAAAGAACTCAGCCAAGCACCGAATGGAATAAGAAACTGACGGAGAACAAAGAGGGAGGAGAGATACATGCAGAGGTCCCCTATCAACTACCGTAGCATGGATCTGCCATCTTGAACTCCTATTGGAGATCTATGAACAGGGGTAAAAGAAAGCAGCTTCACGGAGTTTCCAGCAGGAGACAGAACAACCGGTAACCCGCGATATAGGCTTTCCCACCCCACCCCCCACCCTTCTTCACCCACACTTAGCCTCCTCTGCTTCCTACAGCCACAGTCTCTTGGCCGGGAAGCACCCCGGTGTCGCTTGGAATCCATCCACCCACACTGACCAGCTCCCTGAGTGCCTTTTGTTGGCTGCTGGTGTTGCTTTTTTCTGCTTCTTTAGATTTCTACCTTACCTCTCACCACCTACCTCTCCTTTCTCTCAAATACCTGGCTCTGTGTGCCATCTTTGCTTCTTCCTGAAAGGCTGCGAAATACTGCTTGACTGTGAAACTGCTTCCCGGCCCATGCCGCCACGCTGGTAGGACTGCCAGGGCTTTTTTGTTTGTTTGCTCTGATTTGTTCTGTTTTGATTTGTTTGTTTGTTTCCTTTTTCTTTTCTCACCCCGGGAGCCCCTTCTAGCTGAGCAGTGCTGCGTGGCTTGGAACCTACTCCCTTACTCTGCACAGACGCACAGGGACATCCCTGGGGGCATTTCTTTTTTCTTGTTTTTTTTCTTTTTGGTTTTTTTTTGTTTCTTTGTTTTGTTTTCTTCTCTCTCATAGTCCCTTTTTGTCTTTCTTCATTTCAAGTTTCTCGATTTATTCATTGCTTTTCTCTTACGTTTTTTCTTTTTTTGTTTTTCCTCATTTCTCAGTCTCTCATCTCTCCATTCCAATAGCAAGCTCTCTTAGCACTCTTTTGTGTGTGTATGTTTTTGGCTCCTGTTCCACTCTACTTTCTATCATCTCTCCCATACCCATCTTAGCTCAACACATCACATTCTACCCTCTCCTTCCTGCCTACCTGCACTGTGCACTGAACACCACACTCCCAAGCAACACAGACTCAGCCTACTGGAACTTGCCCTTCACTGATTCCTGGTCTGCACTGTCAGCCCTGGTACTTGCCACAAACAACCCATCCCAGCACCTCCCCTTCAGCTGGACCTGCCCTGCTGTACCATACCTCAACGACTGACCCTGCCCATTGGAGAAGGATGTGAAAAGTTTCGTGCCCACAGACAAGCAAACAACAAAGAACGCACTGCCCACCTGCTCATACACAACCAAATAAAACAAAAAAGCAGGACAAAACAAATTCTACAATCAATACATGAATTAAATAACCACTGAATGCCCCGAAGACAGCAGACAATATCAAAACATTTACAGAAACAGGACAGAATGGTTCCAGTAGGTGTCCAAAATAAAGCACCAGTTGAGCTTCCAGTAGACAAAAAGGCACTAGACCTAACTGATAGGGAATTCAAATCTTTGATGTTCAGAATTATCCAAGAGTTGAAGCAAAGAGCAAACAAAAATGAGGAAAAAAGATACAAATTCATGGAAAAGGCAGACAAATTCCCTGAAAATACCAACAAAAAAATGGAAGAATTCAATAAAATAATACAGGAACAAAATGCCAAAATAAATTCACAACTAGAAAACATACAAAAACAACAATTAGAAATCCAAAAGAAAACAAGATTTCAGAAATGGACTGTGTCATAGAAGGGCTGAGGAGCAGGTTTGAAAGGATGGAAGATAGGATCAGCAAAATTGAAGACAAACACTTGGATACAACTGTTTGAGGAAAAATAGAAAAAAGGACAAAGAAAAATGAAGAAATCTTGAGAATTATGTGGGATACAATCAAAAGCAAAAATCTTCGAGTGATCAGAGTTCCAGAACGGGGGAGAAAACAGAAAACACAGAGAGGATCATTGAAGAACTGCTGCCAGAAAACTTCCCCAATATCATGAAAGATGCAAAGCTGACCATCCAAGAAGCTCAGTGAACCCCATATAGAATAGAACCCAAAAGAAAATCACCAAGGCATATCGTAATCACACTAGCTAAAACCAAAGCCAAACAAAGAATCCTGAGAGCAGCTCAAGAAAAACAAAAAGTCACATACCGAGGAGAAACAGTAAGACTAAGCTAAGAATATTCAGCAGAAACCATGCAGGCAAGAAGGCAATGGGATGACATACATAAAACCTTGAAAGAAAAAAATTGCCAGCAAGAATAATATATCCTGCAAAACACTTGTTCAAATATGATGGTGAAATCAGGTCATTTCCAGATAAACAGAAATTAAGGGACTATGTAAAAACCAAACCAAACTTACAAGACTTATTAAAGGAAGCCCTTCAATCTGAGAACAAACAACATCAGACCACAGGCTGAATATAGGACACAGGATTGTACTATCCAGATACCAACCTAGGAAATAAACTCTTAAGGACTATGCAAAACCAAAAGATTTACAACAGGGAACGAGAGAGGCTAATCTGTAAATGACAACAGCATAAGAACAATAAAAGAGGGAATAAACGGTGTAGGTATAGAACCTTGTAATGGAGAGGAAGGCAAGGTGATACCAAGTAATAATAGACGGGTTCAAATCTAGGAAGATAAGGGTAAATTCCAAGGTAACCACAAAGAAGTTAACAAACCTATTCATCAAAATAAAGAAGAAAACCATAAAGTCTCAATAAAAAGAAAACCTACAAAAACAGAAGAAATGAGGAAAAAAAAAATCCACAAACAAAAGGAACTCAGCACAGGAGAGTAAGAGGAACAAAGAAAACGTCAGCACCACAAAAAAAAGCACTACAAAATGCAATCCTACTCCTAGGAATATATCCTACAGAAATAAGAGCTGTCACTCGAATGGACATATGCACATCTATGTTCATGGCAGCATTGTTCACAATAGCAAAAAGATGGAAGCAACCTAGATGCCCATCAACAGATGAATGGATAAAAAACTATGGTACATGCATACAATGGAGTATTATGCAAAGATAAAGAACAATGATGAATCTGTGAAGCATCTCATAACATGGATGAAACTAGAGGACATTATGCTGAGTGAAATAAGTCAATTACAAAAGGACAAATATAGTATGAGACCTCTATTGTAAAAACTCATGTAAAACTTTACACACAAAAAGAAACAATCTTTGTTGGTTACAAGGGATGGGAGGGGTGGGAGGGAGCTAAACAGACAATAGGTAAGTGGTAACTTTGGTGAAGGGTAAGACAGTACACAGTACTGGGGAAGTCAGCACAACTTGTACAAGGAAAGGTCATGGAAGCTCCATAGACACTTTCAAACTCCCTGAGGGACTGAATTGCTGGGTGGAGGGCTGTAGGGACCATGGTCTCAGGGAACATCTAGATCAATTGACATAACACAGTTTATAAAGACAATGTTCTACATTCTACCTTAGTGAGTAGCATCTGGGGTCTTAAAAGCCTGTGAGCAGCCATCTAAGATACTTAACTGGTCTCACCCCTTCAGGAGCAAAGGAAATTGAAGAAAACAAGACACAAGGAAAAGATTAGTCCAAAGGACTAATGGACCACAGCTAACACGGCCTCCACCAGACTGAGACCACTACAGCTAGATGGTACCTGGCTACCACCACTGACTGCTCTGACCAGGATCACAACAGAGGGTCCTGGACAGAGCTGGAAAAGGATGTAGAACAAAACTCTAACTCAAAAAAAGAAGACCAGACTGACTGGCTTGACAGACTGGAGAAATTCCAAGAGTATGGTCCCCGGACACCCTTTTACCTCCGTGGTGAAGTCACTCCCGAAGCTCACCATTTAGCTGGGGATTGGACAGCTCCATAAAACAAAACGGGACTAATGAGGCACAGCAGTCTAGAGACAAGGACTAGAAGGCAGGAGGGGACAGGAAAGCTGGTGATAGGGAACCCAAGGTTGAGAAGGGACAGTGTTGACATGTCGTGGGGTTCTTAACCATTGTCATAGGGCAATATGTGTACTGTTTAATGAGAAACTATTTGTTTTTCAAACCTTCATCTAAGGTACCAAAAAAAATTGTCTATGTGAGATCAAATTGACAACAGCTATTCAAAAGGTTTGATGGGAAGCCTAGGGGGCAGTGAGTTGAAGATAATGGTAATGGAATAACTTGGAAAAGGATAGTGAGAATAGCAGCACAACTGGAAGAAAGTAATCAATGTCACTAAATTGTACATGTAGAAACTTTTGAAATGGTGTAACTTTGGCTATGTATATTTTCACCAAAAAAAAAAGGTCCTCCAAGGTCAAGAAGGGAGAGTGTTGACATGTCGTGGGGTTGTTAACCAATATCATAAAATGATATGTGTACTGACTGTTTGATGAGAAACTGTTTGTTCTGTAAATCGTCATCTAAAGTACAATAAAAAAATTTTTTTTTAAAAATCAAAACTCAAAGAAATTGAAACATAAGGTTTATTCTGAGCAGTTATTCTTTATGCATATAGGGAGACCATTCTGACTCTAAAAAAAAAAAGACAAATGACTGGGTGCAGTGCTAATTTCCACAATATTGTAGCAAAGCACTGGAACATTTGACGGAATCAGTGACTATAAAAAACACCAGCAACAACGAAACAACAGCGTGTGCAAATGAGACCGTGTGACTCAAAGCATCGTTGTAATTGGGTAATAATAACAGCTCTGACCAGAGTGCATTAGAAGGTTCAAAAAGTAAATTAGCATGGAGTTTTAGCCTTGTAGATGTATTGATACACATAAGCTGGGCTTATGAAAAAATTTTTGTTGTTATAACTAACTACAGGGATATTTTTATAAAAAATAATAAACGTCTGCTGAAACACTGTAAAAAAAAAAGAATTCTGGTTCTATAAGGCAGTTTTTCATTTGTTTGGTTGATTTTTAATTTTAAAGTGTTATTTAGATTTTCCAACAAATTTATTACCAATTTACTTGCTCATCATTACTCTTCGAATCTCATTACTTTTTTTTCTCATTTCTTTGTATGATTTTAATTTCTTTCCTGCTGAGGTACACCACTTAGAGTTCTTTAATTGCAAATCTATAATTAGTAAACTCTCCAAATCTTGACTATCTAAAAGTGTTTTGTTTTGTTTTTTTTCTCTCTCAGGCTTGAATGATACTTTAGTTGGTATAGAATTCTAGTTGGATGATTATTTTTCATGTTTTCCGGAATCTGTTATTCCTGATGAAAAGTCAGTTATCATTCTAAATGTCTGTTTAAGAAAATCTTCTGTCTTAACACTTTGTAGCTTTTATTATTTTTCTTTGTGTTTGTTCTGAAGTTTTAATAGTATGTGTCTACATGAAGGATTTGTTTTTACTTATCCAGCCTATAACACAGATATTCTTTCAATGTGAGAATCCTTGTCATTCTTTAGCTCCGGAAACTTCTCAACTATTTGATTATTACCTCTCTTCCGTTCTCTTTATTACTCCTTTTGGAACATTTTAGAGATTTTCATTATAGAGTCTTTGTCTCTTAAATTTTATTTCATATTTTTTTATCTCTCCATCTCTGTGAGACTTTCTGGATGATTTCCTCAGATTTATCTTCAAATTAACTAATTTGCTCTTTGATCATGTCTAGTCTATGCTTCCATCTGCCCATTGATATTTGCATATCAATAATTTTTTAATGATTCATTTAAAAAATTTGCCATTACTTTTTAAAAATCTTACCTTATGACTTTCAATATTCTTTGAATATTTTAAATATGTTAATTTTTAATACTTTTTCAGTTTTTTCCCTACTATTTATAATTGGTGATTCTCCTCATGGTGGTTTTTCCCTTGTGTTGTTTATAACTATTGACTATGAGGTAATCCTCAGAGATTGTTTTTGTAGGAGTTCCACAGGGCTTGGATTGTGGAAGTATCTTTAGAGGCTGGTTTCTTCTTTGCCTCTGCTTGCATCCTATATGATTAATGCATTCTACAGCAGGTTTTACTGTTAATCTCTTGATTTCAGCTCCCTACATTTCAGCCTTCATGGCATTGGTCTGGGTTCTAAATGTAAATGTTTACTTTTCTACCCAAAGACTCATGTGGAAGAAAAGTTTTCTTTTTTTATTCTTGTAGTTAAATGAAATTTACATTTCAAATTAGTCTCCCATACAAAATTTTATACATACATTGTTATGTGACCCTAATTGCTCACCCCATTCTGCAACAGCACACTTCTCCTTTCCGCCCCTGATTTCCCATGTCCGTTCAACCAGCTCCTAACTCTCTCTGCCTTCCAATCTCACATCTGGACAGAAGCTGCCCCTTTGGTCTCTTGTATCTACTTGATTAAGAGGCACACTCTTCATGAGAATCACTTTATGTCCCACAGTCCAGCCTAATCCTTGTCTAAAGAGTTGGCCTCGGAAATTGTTTCAGTTCTGGGCTGATAGAGAGTCCAGGGCCATGCTTTCAGGGGTACCTCCAGTCTCAGTCAGACCATTAAGTCTGGTATTCTTACTAGAATTTGAGTTCCACACCCCATCTTTCTGCTGCTCCATCAGGGACTCTCTTTTGTGTTCCCTGTCAGGGTGGTTATTGGTGGTAGCCGGGCACCGTCTAGTTCTTCTGGTCTCAGGCTGATGAAGTCTCTGGTTTATATGGCCCTTTCTGTCTCTTGAGCTAATACTTTCCTTGTGTCTTTTGTGTTCTTTGTTCTTAGATGGCCTCTTGCAAGCTTTTAAGACCCCAGACACCACTCACCAAAGTAGATGCAGAACATTTTCTTAATAAGCTTTGTTATGCCAATTGACCTAGATGTCGCCTGAAAGCATGGTCCCCAGACCCCTACCCCTGCTACTCTGTCTCTCAAAGTATTTGATTGTATTCAGGAAACTTCTTAGCTTCAGTTTAGTCCAGTTCTGCTGACTTCCCCTGTAGTGTGTGTTGTCCTTCCCTTTGCCTAAGATGATTCTTACCTACTATCTAGTTAGTAAATAACCCTCACCCTCCCTCCCCACCACCATAACCATCAAAGAATGTTTTCTTCTGTGTTTAAACCTTTTCTTGAGTTCTTATAATAGTGGTCTTTTACAGTGTTTGTCCTTCTGTGACTGACTAAATTCTCTCAGCATAATAAGTTCCAGCTTCCACCATGTTATATGATGCTTCACGACTTCATTGTTGTTCTTTATCATTGCATAGTGTTCCATTGTGTGGATATACCACAATTTGTTTATCCATTCATCCGTTGATGGGCACCTAGGTTGTCTCCATCTTTTTGCCATTGTGAACAGTGCTGCAATGAACATGGGTGTGCATATATCTATTCATGTGACTGCTCTTATTTCTCTAGGGTATATTCCAAGGAGCAGGATAGCTGAATCCTATGATACTTCTATTTCTAGCATTTTAAGGGATCAAAAAATCAATTTCCAAAGTAGTTGTACCATTCTGCATTCCCACCAACAGTGTATAAGTGTTCCAGACTCTCTGAAACCTCTCTAGCATTTATTATTTTGTGTTTTATGGATTAAGGCTAGCCTTGTTGGGGTGAAATGATAACTCATTGTCGTTTTGATCTGCATTTCTCTAATGGCTAATGATCATGAGCATTTCTTCATGTGTCTGTTAGCCACCTGAATGTCTTCTTTGGTGAAGTGCCTGTTCATATCCTTTGCCCATTTTTTAATTGGATTATTTGTCTTTTTGTTGTCAGGGTTTTGCAGTATCTTGTAGATTTTAGAGATTAGACCTGATTGGATTTGTTGTAGCCAAAAAATTTTTCCCAGTCTGTAGGTTGTCTTTTGACTCCTTTGGTGAAGTCTTTTGATGAACATAAGTGTTTGATTTTTAGGAGCTCCCATTTATCTAGTCTCTCTTTTAGTGATTATGCATTGTTAGTTATGGTTTGTATTGTGTTTATTCCATGTATTAGGGTTCCTAGCGTTGTCGCTATTTTTTCTTCCATGATCTTTATTGTTTTTGATTTTATGTTTAAGTCTTTGACCCATTTTGAGTTAGTATTTGTGCATGGTGTGAGGTATGCATCTTGTTTCAATTTTTTGCAGTTGGATATCCAGTTATGCCAGCACCATATGTTAAAGAGACTGTCTTTTCCCCAATTAATGGATTTTGGGCCTTTGTCAAATATTAGCCGCTCAGAGGTGGATGAGCTTATATCTGGATTCTCAACTCTGCTCCACTGGTCTATGTATCTGTTGTTGTACCACTACCAGGCTGTTTTGACTATCGTGGCAGTATAATAGGTTCTAAAATCAGGTAGTGTAAGGCCTCCCACTTTGTTCTTCTTCATGAGTAATGCTTATTTATTTGGGGCCTCTTCCCTTTCCATATGAAGTTGGTGATTTGTTTCTCCATCTCATTAAAAAATGCCAGTGGAATTTGGATTGGGATTTCATTGTATCTGTAGATTGCTTTGGATAGAATTGACATTTTCACTATGTTGAATCTACCTATCCATGAGCAAGGTATATTTTTCCACTTATGCAGGTCTTTTTTAGTTTCTTGCAGTAGTGTCTTGTAGTTTTCTCTGTATAGATCTTTCATGTCTCCAGTTAGATTTATTCCTAAGTATTTTATCTTCTTGGGCACTATTGTAAATGGTATTGATTTGGTAATTTCCTCTTCAAGGTTCTCTTTGTTAGTGTAAAGGAATCCAACTGATTTTTGTATGTTTATCTTGTATCCTGATACTTTGCTGAAGTCTTCTATTAGTTCCAGTAGTTTTCTTGTGGATTCTTTGGGGTTTTCTGTGTATAAGATCATATCATCTGCAAATAGAGATACTTTGATTTCTTCCCTACCAACTTGGATGTGCATTATTTCTTTTTCTAGCCTAATTGCTCTGGCTAGGACCTCCAGCACAATGTTGAATAAGAGTGGTGATAGAGGGCATCCTTGTCTGGTTCCCATTCTCAAAAGGAATGCTTTCAAAGTCTTTCCACTTAGGATAATGTTGGCTGTTGGCTTTGTATAAGTGCCCTTAATTATATTGAAGAATTTCCTTTCTTTTCTTATTTTGTTGAGAGTTTTTATCATGAATGGGTGTTGGACTTTGTCGAATGCCTTTTCTGCATCGATTGATAAGATCATGTGGTTCTTGTCTTTTGTTTTATTTATGTGATGGATTACATTGATTGTTTTTCTAATGTTGAACCATCCATGCATATCTGGTATAAATCCCACTTGGTCATGGTGAATTATTTTTTTGATATGTTGCTGAATTCTATTGGCTAGAATTTTGTTGAGGATTTTTGCGTCAATATTCATGAAGGATATTGGTCTGTAATTTTCTTTTTCTTGTGGTGTCTTTACCTGGTTTTGGTATCAGGGTTATGCTGGCTTCATTGAATGAGTTTGGGAGTATTCCATCCCTTTCTATGCTCTGAAATACCTTTAGTAAAAGTGGTGTTATCTCTTCTCTGAAAGTTTCGTAGAATTCTCCAGTGAAGCCATCAGGGCCAGGGCTTTTGTTTGTTGGGAGTTTTTTAATAACCTTTTCAATCTCTCCTTTCATTATGGGCTTATTTAGTTGTTCTACCTCTTTTTCTATTAGTTTAGGTAGGTAGTGAGTTTCTAGAAATTTGTCCATTTCCTCTAGGTTTTCAAATTTGTTAGAGTACAATTTTTCATAATAATCTGTTATGATTCTTTTAATTTCATTTGGATCTGTTGTGATATCACCCATCTCATTTCTTATATGGGTTATCTGCATCCTCTTCTGTTTTTCTTTTGTCAGTTTGGCCAATGGTTTATCAATTTTGTTGATCTTTTCAAAGAACCATGTTTTGGACTTGTTAACTCTTTCAATTGTTTTTCTATTCTCTATTTCATTTATTTCTGCTCTAATTCTTATTATTTCCTTCCTTCTGGCTCCTGTGAGTGTCTTTTGCTGCTCTCTTTCTACTTGTTCCAGTTGTAGGGTTAATGTTTTGCTTATGGCCCTTTCTTCTTTTTGGATGTGTGCATTTATTGCTATAAAATGACCTCTGAACACTGCTTTTGCTGTGTCCCAAAGATTCTGGTAGGATGTGTTTTCATTCTCATTTAATTCTATGAGTTTCTTTATTCCATCCTTAATTTCTGCTCTAACCCAGTAGTTTTTTGAGCAAGGGGTTGTTCAGTTTCTATGTGTTTAATTTTTTTCCATTGCTTTTTGTGTTGTTGATTTCCACTTTCATGGCTTCATGTTCAGGAAAGCTGCTTTGTAATATTTAGATGTTTTGGATTTTGTTAAGGCTTGCTTTATGGCCTAATACGTGGTCTATTCTGGAAAATGTTCCATGTGCGTTGGAAAAGAAAGTATACTTGGTTGCTGTTGGGTGTGGTGTCTGGTATATGTCTATGAGATCAAGTTGGTTGATTGTAGCATTTAGCTCTTCCATGTCCTTGTTGAGCTTCTTTCTGGATGTTTTGTCCTTCACCAAAAGTGGCGTGTTGAAGTCTCCTACTACTATTGTGGAGCTGTTTATCTCCTTCTCAGTGCTGTTAGAATTTGTTTTACGTATTTTGGAGCCCTGTCATTGGGTGTGTAAATATTTATTATAGTTATGTCCTCCTGGTGTATTGACCCTTTAATCATTATATGGTGTCCTTCTTTATCCTTTGTGGTGGATTTTACCTTAAAGTCTATTTTGTCAGAGATTAATATTGCCACTCTGGCTCTTTTTTGAGTGTTGTTTGCTTGATATATTTTTTTCCATCCTTTGAGTTTTAGCCTGTTTGTGTCTTTAAATCTAAGGTGCATCTCTTTTTGGCAATATATAGACGGATCATGATTTTTTTCCAATCTGCCACTCTCTTCTCTTCATTGGTGCATTAAGTCCGTTTACATTCAGCATAATTATTGAGAGGTTTAGTGCTGTCATCCTGATGTCTCTTTTTGTGTGTTGTTCACAGTTTCTTTGTTCCCCTTTATTTTCTGTGCTGAGTCGTTTTTCTTTATGTATTGTTTTCATCTTTTTCATTATTGTATATTTTGTGTTTGCTGAGTCTTTATACTTTTCTACTTTTTTATTTTGATTTGTAGGATTGTTATATTCCTTTGTGGTTACCTTAATATTTACCTCTATTTCTCTAAGTTTATACCAGTTTTTTATTTCTTTATATCGCCTTGAGTTCCCCTCCATATGAAAAATCTATGCATTTTTAAGTCCCTCTTTTTTGTTTTAATGTTGTCCTTTTTTACATATTAATATCTCTGTTTTGTTTTCCTATTTTCAATGTTTTAGCTTTGATATATTTTTGACTTCTCTGTCTGAGTCAAAATCTGGTTGCTCTGTCCTGTGTTCTAGTCTTGCGTTTTTATCTGACGTTGTTGATTATCTAACTGGAGGACTCCCTTTAGTATTTCTTGTAATTTTGGTTTAGTTTTTGCAAATTCCCCAAACTTCTGTTTATCTGGAAATAACCTAATTTTGCCGTCATATTTGAGAGACAGTTTTGCTGGATATATAATTTGTAGCTGGCAGTTGTTTTCCTTCAAGGCTTTATATATGTCATCCCATTGCCTTCTTGCCTGCATGGTTTCTGCTGAGTAGTCCAAGCTTATTCTTACTGACTCTCCTTTGTAGATGACTTTTCGTTTATCCCTAGATGCTCTTAAAATTCTCTCTTTATCTTTGGTTTCGGTAAGTTTGATTATAATATGTCTTGGTGACTTTCTTTTGGGATCTACCTTATGTGGGGTTCGATAAGCATCTTGAATAGATACCTTCTCATCTTCCATGATATCAGGGAAGTTTTCTGTCAACAAATCTTCAACAATTTTCCCTGTATTTTCTGTTATCACCCACTGTTCTGGTACTCCAATCACTCGTAGGTTGTTTCTCGTGATAGAGTCCCACATAACTCTTAGAGTTTCTTCATTCTTTTTAATTCTTTCATCTGATTTTTCCTCAAATAAGTTGGTGTCAAGTGCTTTATCTTCAATGTCACTAATTCTAACTTCTACTGCCTCAATTCTGCTCCTATGACTTTCTATTGAGTTGTCAATTCTGAAATTTTATTATTAATCTTCTGGATTTCTGATTGCTGTCTCTCTATGGATTCTTGCAGCCTATTAAATTTAACATTATGTTCTTGAATTACATTTTTTTTTAAGTTCCGCTACTGCTTTGTCTGTCTGTTCTTTGGAAGTTTCTGCATTTTGAGAATTTCCTTCCTAATTTCTAGAAGAGTTCTTATATTAATCTTTTGTATTCTGCCTCTGGTAATGCCAAGAAATTCTCTTCCTCCAGAGAACTTGATTCTTTATTTTGGAAGCTTGGTGAATCCATCATGGACTGCCTCTTTATGTGATTTGATATTGACTGCTTTCTCCAAGCCAGCAATAAGTTATTATAATTTTATTTTGTATTTGTTTAGTGAGTCCTAGCTTCTTGTTTTGTTTTGTTTTGATATGCCCAAATAGGCTGCTCATGTGTGCTAGTTTGATTATTGGTGCCCTTGAAGCTCTAATGTCCTGGCACCAGGTAGTTAGTTCTGTAACTGAGTATGTGCACACAGGAGTCCATTAAATTTTCCTATATGGGTTCACCTCAGGTGTCCAGGCTGTTGGCCACCAAGTGTGTGGTGCAGGCTCTCACCTACAGTCTTAGAGAGGCATGGGTGATTGGTGTAGGCACAGGTATCTGGCTGCAGTAGGGGGTCATGCACTTGAGCCAGGCAGGGGGCTGACAGCTGCCACTGAGAGTGTGAAAGGAAAGCGTGTCCCTATTTCCTAGGATGAGTAGGTAGTTGAGTTTTTCAGCCAGACTATGAGCACCCCACTCTGTTGGCTATAAAGACTTGAGGGCACCACTTATTCTTGGACCCGTGTAGCAGGTGACTAGATGGCACAGGTGGAGCCACCAATCCTGAAGCCCCTGGTGTGGATTGGTAAAGATGACTGCTCAAAGGGCAGGGCTGTGTCGAGGGTCACAAATCTGCCACTTCACAGCTGAAACAGTTGGTTAGACTTCAGATGTTTACCCTGTTGTCCTGTGGTAGTGAGAGCTAACGCTGTTGAGACGTGTCCACACAAGTCTATACAGGGCTGTAAGGCACTCAGAGTCTGCGTGTGCCTAGCAAAGGAGCTGTGCTGACCCTGAGTTCCTGGCTTAGGGGAGTCAGTAGCTTATTTGTTCCCTCTCCAAGGCCAGGAGAATGGGTCAGAGTGCCTTTTGGGATCTACTTTCAGCCCAGGGGACTCAGACTTCGGAAGGCCAGACTGGTGCAGAGCAGGGAGGGAGGAGGTAAAAGGGAGAGAGGTTTTTCCAAAATGGGCTTTTTTTCTTTTTTAAATCCCCACAAAAGGCTGCATGCATGTATTTATCTTTAGCCAGTTGGGAGCTGCTTTTCACTGGTTCAGAGTGTTGAAGCAGAATCTCTGCTGCCAGATCTCTCTTGATGTGAAAACTGCCCCCCGACTGAGCACACGGAGCTGTTTGCCTGCTTCACTGCGTACCTCAGAGCCAGTCAGGGCTGAAGAGCTGGAGCTGAGTCTGGTCTGGCACTTCTTGCTTCTTCAGAGCCATCTCCCTCTCCCCCTGCCACTCAGTCTGATTCCTCAACTTTGCCTTATTAAGGGCTCCTAGACATTCATATACTATCAAATCACTTGTTTTTCCAGGTCTTTGTTGTAAGAGGGATATAGGAAGCCACCTGACTACTCCACCATCTTGGCCCCGCCCCTCGGAAGAAAAGTTTTCTGGACACTGCCCTAGTGGGTGGAGTTTTTCTACTTCTTTCATGAATGGGCAGCTATTTTTGAATCTTGATTTTATTCGAGTAGTTCCCACTCCCATTGCACATTGGGCATATGACTTGGACTCCTTCCCATGCAAGAGTTAAAACTTCAGCTTCCGTTGGTTAAGGCTTAAGTCCAATTCTAATACCACTATGAGCCATTTATGTTTTAGTTCCTGTTCACTATTTTGACTTTGAGATCCCATTTTTTTCTGGAGGCTTTAATATTTTTGAATGGGTCCCTTGGTGGCACAAATTGTTAAGCACTTGAGTACAAGCCAAAAGAGTGGCAATTTGAACACAATTTGATGTGCCTTGGAAGACTGGCCTGGTGGTCTGCTTCCAAAAGGTCACAGCCTTGAAAACCCTATGGAGCAGTTCTACTCTGCACACATGGGGTTGTCATGAAGTAGAATTTAATCAATGGCAACTAGTAACAACAATAACAACAGATATAAATTTAAGCTGGTAATAGTTTGGAATTTACCTATATTTTAAATGGCAGAGTAGATATTTCTCTGTCAGTTTAGTGCACTATATTGACTAACAGTGTGTATGTGTGTCAAAAGGACAAATATTGTATGAGACCACTACTATGAAAACTCATGAAAAGGTTTATGCACAAAATGAAACAATCTTTAATGGTTACAAGGGAGGGAAGGGGTGGGGTGGAAAAACACTAAATAGACAATAGGTAAGTGGTAACTATGGTGAAGGGTAAGACAGTACACAATACTGGGGAAGCCAGGACAACTTTTCCAAAGCAAGGTCATGGAAGTTCCATGGACAAATCCAAACTCCCTTAGGGACTGAATTGCTGGGCTGAAGGCTGTGGGGACCGTGATCTCAAGGAACATCTAGCTCAATTGGCGTAACATATTTTATAAAGAAAATGTTCTACATTCTACTTTGGTGAGTAGCATCTGGGGTCTTAAAAGCCTGTGAACAGTCATCTAAGATACTCCACTGGTCTTACCCTTTTGGGAGCAAGGGAGAGTGAAGAAAACAAAAGACACAAGGGGAAGATTAGTCCAGAGGACTAATAGACCACAACTACCACAGTCTCCACCAGACTGAGTCCAGTACAACTATATGGTGCCTGGCTACCACCATCAACTGCTCTGACAGGGATCACAATAGAGGGTCCCGGACAGAGCAGGAGAAAAATATAGAACAAAATTCTAACTCACAAAAAAAAGGCCAGACTTACTGGCCTGACAGAGACTGGAGAAACCCTGAGAGTATGGCCTCTAGACACCCTTTTAGCCCAGTAATGAAGTCACTCCAGAGGCTCACCTGTTAGCCAAAGATTAGACAGACCCATAGGCCAAAACAAGACTAAAGGGGCACACCAGCCCAGAGGCAAGGACTAGAAGGCAGGAGGGGACAGGAAAGCTGGTAATAGGGAACATGACATGGGGTTGTTAACCAACGCCATAAAACAATAAATGTACTGCTGCTTAATGAGAAGCTAGTTTTTCTGTAAACCTTCATCTACAGTTCAAGAAAAACAAAAAATAGTGTGTGTGTGTGTGTGTGTGTGTGTGTGTGTGTGTGTGTGTGTATACAAAGAAGAAACACCAGAGAGGTAGCAGCATAACAGAAGAATCGTTTTAACACAAAGCCAAGAAAGGAAACAACTTCAAGAAAAGTTGATTATCTTGGTTGTTATTAAGGACAGTAAAAAAATAAAAAGAAAAGAAATGAGGACTAAATGCGAACATAGAATCTAGTAGTTAGTGTTTCTTAAAGGTGCCGGTTCGTTCAGCTGCAGAAAGAAGAGGAAATGGTGGTAGAGAAATGAAGCAATGAAATCTGTACCTCCTTGTTGAAAAGTTTGACAATGACAAAAAAAAATACAATCGTCACTTGATGGAGCATTAGACCATGTGAAGCGTTGTTTTTCAGAATAAGAGAGACCTCAAACAGAGTCAGTAATTCACTTCGCCACCTGGCAGAACTCCTTCGTCTGAGTCATCCAAATTTTGTTTGCTTCCTCTATAAAAAGGAACTTTTTTTTTAATTTGATGAGTTCTTCCAGCCCATATGACTTTCACAAACCCCTCTTTTCTAGGATCTCCTTGAGCCTCTTGTTTTGAATTTGGCCTCCTTGACCTGAGAGTTATGGTTGAGTTTGGATCTTGTCTTCTTGGTGAAGTAGATAAGGATGCAATCGATGTGATAAAGGCAAATTCAGTTGAATCTAAGCCAAGCAGGGGCCACAGTAAAATGTGATCCACTTCCATAGTGTGAGTCGGGAGAGAGATAGTTGGTAGGGTGATAGTGGGAAGGAGAGACAGGGGGAGAAAGGAGGAAAAAAGTAAGAGGAGAAAAGGAAAGGGAGAGAGGGAGAGGGCATGGATATATTGATTGATTAATTGAAGAAGGCAATTGCAGAACCTGTTACACTTGAACCTCTGAGAGGCTATTGATACTCTTAATGCAGATACGCTCACTCTAAAGATACCCTCTAGCCACCAAAAGCAACTCTTGATCATTCTCTTTAACTTTTGATGTATCTACGTTGCTATATACTTCATGCAAATCTCAAACCCAATGTATCTGGTGTGGTTAAGGTAAGTTTAATGCCTGCAGGGTCCCGTCATCTAGAAGAGATCCTCAGAGCCTCAGTAGGAATTGCTCACTCTGCCCTTCCTTAGTCTAAGAGGCCCCTGGGGTCACGTCTCCTCCCTGATGTTGATCCTTGGTGGGTTCACTTTCGAGGTTTTATGATATAAACCCCCCAGGAGAATCTTATCATTGACCCAACCTTAGGTACTTTAGCTGGGTTGTAATGTTCTCCACGTGTGAATTGAGTTGGGTAAACAGAAAGTCATGGTTTGAATTATGTCCCCCAAAAAATATGTGTATCAATTTGGTGGGCCATGATTCCCAGAATTGTGTGGTTGGCCTCCATTTTGTGATTGTCATTTTATGTTAAAGAGGATTAGGGTGGGATTGTAACACCACCTCTACCCAGGTCACATCCCTGGCCCAATGTAAAGGGAGTTTCCCTGGGGTGTGGCCTGTACCACCTTTTATCTCTCAAGAGATAAAAGGAAAGGGAAGCAAGCAGAGAATTGGAGACCTCATACCATCAAGAAAGCAGTGCCGGGAGCACAGTGCATCCTTTGGACTGGGGTCCCTGCACCAAGTAGCTCCTAGTCCAGGGAAACACTGATGAAAAGGCAGAAAGAGAGAAAGACTTCCCCTGGAGCTGACACCCTGAATTTGGACTTTCAGCCTACTTTACTGTAAGGAAATAAATTTCTCTTTGTTAAAGCCATCCACTTGTGGTATTTCTGTTGTAGCAGCACTGGATGACTAAGACAGAATAAATGTTGACATTACTGTTGCAAGAAGTGACTGTAGGAGAAGGGCTGGGATAAGGTCTCTTTGAGACAAGAATAGCCTTTATCACCAGGTCCTTGAGGAGAAGAAGTGATGAAAGCACCGTTGGTGGTCAAAATCCTTAGTTACAGCTGAGTTGTAGAAAGTGGAAACTAGCAAACAACTGAGCAGCCCTCCTAAGCTGCTGGCCTCAAAGGCAGCCTAGTCAGTGTTAAACCAAGAAAGAATAAATCTGAATGCTCTGAAGTGCAACCTCGGTGAATCTTTTCTGTAATTGAAGTTTGGATGGAAGTGCTTGAATTATTCTGGAAATCTCCAAAAATTAATTAACTTGCTTGGCTGAGTTGGGTAGATAAGAAAGGGTATTTGACCTTTCTACCTACTCATGGCTGGTAGCACTCACTCAACCAAAAAAAAAAAAAAAAACCAAACCAGTTGCTGTCGAGATGAGTCCAACTCATAGCAACCCAATGTGTGCAGAGTAGAACCATGCTCCATAGAGTTTTCAAGCCTGTAACCTTTTGGAAGCTCTTCTGAGGAGCCTCTGGGTGGGTTCAAACCACCAACCTCTCAGTTAGTAATTGAGTGCTTAACATTTGTGCCACCCAGGTAATTTTAGTACTCATTCAAGGAAGACTTGAAAGAAACTCTGAGGCCAGAATAGTGGGGTAGATAGAGCTGAGCTAGAAAGAGCAGCAGAGCAAGTCCTTACTGTTCATCATTAGCCTTCATTTGGGTTGGGTTCCTATTGTAGAGTGCTTTCTACCAAAGAAGGAATGCCTTTGCCACATTGCCACTTGCTGTCTCAGATATTGCCAGGAATCACCTCCTCCAGGAAGCCTTCTTTGGCTGTCCGCAATCCTACCACGACCAGATTGGGTTATAGCCCCCCATTTTGTTCCTGTAACACCCTGTGCATACCGTTACCACAGCACAAAACCACTCTGTGTTACGATTATGGTTCTGTGTCAGTCTTTTCCACTTGACCATAAGCTTCTCCATGAGGGTGCATGTCTTAGTTGTCATTATACCCCCAGATTCTGTCACGTGGCCCAATGTTTAGTACTGCTCAATATGTTTTGAACTGAACTAACATTATAAGAAACTATGGTACATGTTTATTTTGGAACTACAGCAATCCTTTGAAATAAATGTCCCTAAAAGTCAGAATTGATTGTGCATGTGTGTATGACAGTGTGTATTTTAGTGGTACCTAACATATTGTTCCACCATCCATCTGTCAGTTTGTTGTACCGTGGTGGTTTACGTGTTGCCGTGATGCTGGAAGTTATGCCACCGATATTTCAAATACTGCAGGATCACCCATGGTGGACAAGTTTCAGCAGAGCTTCCAGATTAAGACTAGGAAAAAAGATCTGGTGATCTCTTTCTGAAAATTAGTCAGTGAAAACCCTATGGATCACGACAGAACATTGCCCAACATAGTGCTGGAAGACCAGCCCCTAGATTGGAAGACACTCGAAATACACAGTGTGTGCAACAATGGACTCGAGCATACCAGTGATCATGAAGATGGCACAAGACCAGGTAACATTTCGTTGTGCTGTACCTGAGGTCACCATGAATCAGAGCCAACTCGACGGCAACTAACACCACCAACAACACATTGTTAATCACCAGTTTAATATCTGAACACCTTAGAATGCCACAGCTGGATGGGTATTTCCAAGGACTCTTGGCAAGGCAATAAAGAGAGAGTTTCTCTTGTCTTTGTCTCCACACACCTGGGCCTCGAGTGGTTTGCACTCACTTAGACTGGGGCTACTCGTTCTCTAAAGACTTCTCCTTTTGGGGTTTCTTTTCCAGATCATGTCCATTCTGGGAATCTAGGTACTGTAAAAATAGAACATCAAGGGAAATTTGCATTTACAACTAAAAAGGGAGTTCTTGAGGAGTTTCTTGTAAATAAATTCTTCCCCTCAGGAGATCTGAGGTGAGGAGTCTTGGCAGAGATGAGCGGTCACAAGTATATTGGATTCCACAACCTCAAAGCTGCCACTCTGCCTGGTCACTACCATTCTTTTTTGATCATTTTAGTCTATTGGAGGGGAAAAATAAGTATGGCTGAGAGGAGGTCACATTTAAAGCTTATTAGTAACTAACAGCTTAAATGTATCACTTAGTGCTCAGCTAGGATGACTTGATGACCTGGAAGGGCATTGGCAGCGTGACAAGTGGACACTACAGAGAGAGGGAAAACGCCAGGGATATACTTTCCCTGCTTTATGACTTTGTGCAGGCTCTCGGCTGTTCAAATTCACCTCATGAATTTTTGGTTTATGTGCCCTAGGCTGCCTAGGAGGTTGAGGAGGAAGATGGCCCCCTTCTCCTGAGAATTCTTTCTCTTCACAGAAACAAGGAACTACTAAGACAAACAAACGAATAAATAAATGAAATAAGCCAGGGCAAATGGGGTCAGTTCGCCAGATAAAACATTGGACATGCAGTTAAATATGAATTTCAGATAAGCATTGAATTATAGTGTAAGTATGTTCCAAATATTGAGACACACTTGTGTTAAAATTATTTTTTGCTATCTACAAGTCAAATTTAACTTGGTGTCTTATATTTTTATTTGCTAAATCTGGCATCTGTAAAATGGAGGCAAAGAACTTCCCTTCCTATCTGTTCTCCCCTCACCCAAAGACAGGGTCATAAATACAGCCATAAGATTTTTCTGGGTTCAGGCTCCTCAGCTCCCAAAGTCAGTTTCCCCTGATCTAGGGTGAGGCATAGACAGCCTGGGTGTCCACAAACTCGGGGGAGGGGGCCAATTGGGATGCCACCTTATAATTCCAGGTTTTAAGGAGCCCACTGTGGCTGCCCTCCAGGGAGGGAAGAGACTGATCCCAGGTACCAAAAGATCCTGCAAGACAGGCCCTGACAGAAGTCAGAAATTAATGGCCTGAATATGCCTGTCATCGTTGCATACTGGTGGTCACACCCAAGTCTTTAAGCTGCAGAGCCAACCCAAGGTGCACTGATACTTGAAGCAAACCCAATTCTACATAGAAAAATCTGGATTTACCAAAAAATACAGTAGCTAGTGATTATTTTAGTCTGTTGACAACAGGGTAAGCCACAGGCTGTCTTTAATTAGTAAACTCACCCCGTGCATTTAAAACAGGATTCCATTTGGGAAGGACTGAAAAAAACAAAAGTTAGTACACCACCCTTAGGATGGCCAAAGACTGCAAAAAGCCAGTTATTCCTGTATGAGGAAAGGGCTACCCTCAGTCTTCTTCAGTGGCCAAGATAACAGATGTGCGTGGGGCAGGTTTAGTGGGTGTGTGAAGAGTGGCTACACAACAAGATACGTTCCCAGGAGGTTTGAGGAGCCGGTCTTATTATCTTGTGGGCACAGTGCAAGTGCATGAGGTCAGACGGCTCACCCTTGACCCTGCCCCCCCCTCCACCTTCTACCCCCTGCTGTGGGTGCGCAGAAGTTGGAGAGACGGCCAAGGCACGGAGGAGTGAGGTGAGGGTGACTGGCGCTCACTGTGGTGGAAGCGGCGGTGGAGAGAAGAAGGGTAATTTATTCCGGCCAAGAGATGCACATACGCACGACTGGGAGGGGCCAGCAGAGGACAGTGCGGGACTGTTCAGAAAAACTGCATTCAGCCGGCATGTGGTGAGTATTCTGCTCCACGCACAGCCTGAACTTAGCTGGTAATAGAAAACTAATGAAAACAGTAATAATAATAATAACAGACAAAACCCCATTCTCCATAATAATAATTATCACTCATTGAATTATTATTGTGTGGCAGGCACCGTGCTAAGTGGTTCACACAAGAAAGGACCTAGTTACCTGCATATTATAGTTACAGAAAGAGAAGCTTAGAGAGGCCTGAGGCTGCACAGCCAGGATTCAAGCCCAGGATAACTGAGATGGAAGCTTGGGCTCCCAACCACTCTGCCACGTAGCCACACTTAGCACCGAGCAAGACGCAAACACTTCACTACCAGACAGAGTAAATGCGGGCTGCAGAGGCGTCCAGAAGTGCTATGGGAAAGGTACCAAACCTTGTTGTTGCTGTTGTTAGGTGCCATCGAGTCCATTCCAACTCACAGCAACCCCATGTAACAGAGTAGAACTGCTCCATAGGGATTTCTAGGCTGTAATCTTTATGGGAGCAGATCTCCAGGTCTTTCTCCTCTGGAGCCACTGGATGGGTTCCAACCACCAACCTTTTGATTAGCAGCTGAGCACTTAACCACTGTGCCACCAGAGCTCCTTACTAAAACCTTAGGAGATTTTAAATCTTAAAAGATGACTAAAGGGAGAGGGCAATACACGATTTTATTTTAAGTCAAATCACTTTAGGTAGACGCTTAGACAACAAAGTAAGAAATATTTAGGGGTGGCAAACTTTCATATCACACTTCAAAAACAACCTACTTCATTCAGGTGTTAGGTAAACCCTACTGAGTCCTCCAAGGAAGAGAAGTTTTTACTAGTCATTGTACGAGTCAGGACAAGCTATGTTATACTACAGTAACAAATGAGCCCTGAAATCCAGTCTCTGGAAGGCTCTACCACAGTCATCTACCAGGTCAAGTGGAGCAGCAAATCTAGACAGCAACTAAAACAAGGAGAACAACTGTGAACCCCAAACTAATTTGGGGAAAATTACATTCATAACTTTTTTATGACAGTGTTGTGCTTCAGAATTCCAAATTCTCTACAGTAATAAACTGTATGCTAAGGAAAAGAAAAGAAAAACAAATAGGCTTCATGGTCAAAGGGAAAGTTTGATGGTAGCTGACTGATGTAAGGGTAGTGGCTAAGCTATGGTTATGTTTATCACAAATTAACCACGTTGGGGATAAATATGATAACTAATTAATTTTTTTGTTTTATGATGTTTATTTCTGGGACATTCAAAATATTTTTCCACTGTGAGTAAACATTACATCTTGACAGCACATAGTAGATGCTTACTTAATATTTGTTGAATGACTAAATGAAATGACTATTAGGACTTCATAGTATGAAATGAAATACAGGTAGAATAATCACAGAGGTAACAGGTCAAAAAAGCATTCCCTATGATGTGTTTCTCCTCTTGAAGTTTTTCTAAACCAAGGAATCATGTAATTTAGGTTTTCATGAGTCAGTAAAATTAAAGGGGAGAAATATGGACGAATTGGCCAATGAGGACATTAAAATAACAGTTTTTACCTACCTGCACTGTCAATGGGATCCCTGGGTGGTGCAAATGGTTAACACACTCAGCTGCTAACCAAAAGGTTGAAGGTTTGAGTCCACCCAGAGGTACCTCAGAAGAAAGCCCTGGTGATCTACTTTCAAAAGATTAGCCATGGAAAACCCTATGGAGCACAGTTTCAGTGCTACTCTGACACACATGAGGTGGCCATCAGTAGCGTCACTAGGGTTGATGTCACCCAGTGTGGTAACTCAGGGTGTCACCCCCCCCAAGGACCTCCTCCTGTACCAGACCATACAGAATCCTTGGAAATATTTTTTGTACTAACGTTACTCATAAATTGTAATTTCCATCTATCACTCCTTGTTTTCCTTTAATTACTACTTCATTCTCAATTCACAAATACTAATTACCACAAGTTTGTAGCTAAAACACCAGAAAATTTGACAAAATCAGTGACTATAAAAACATCGGCAGCCTCTTAGGAATATATCCTAGAGAAATAAGAGTTATCACTCGAATAGACATATGCACACCTATGTTCATGGCAGCATTGTTCATAACAGCAAAACTATGGAAACAACCTAGATGCCCATCAACAGATGAATGGATAAACAAACTATGTTACATACACACAATGGAGTACTATGCAACGAGAAAGAACAATGATGAATCCGCAAAGCATCTCATAACATGGATGAAACTGGAGGACATTATGCTGAGTGAAATAAGTCAATCACAAAAGGACAAATATTGTATGAGAGCTCTATGGTAAAAACCCATGAAAAAGTTCACACACAAAATGTAATAATCTTTGTTGGTTACCAGGGATGGGGAGGAGGGGAACTAAATAGGCAATAGATAAGTGGTATCTTGGGTGAAGGGTGAGACAGTACACAATGCAGGGGGAACCAGCACAACTTGTACAAGGAAAGGTCGTGGAAGCTCCCTAGACACATCCAAACTCCCTGAGAGACTGAATTGCTGGGCGGAGGGCTCTGGGGACCATGGTCTCAGGGAACATCTAGCTCAATTGGCATGACACAGCTTATAAAGACAATGCTCTACATTCTACCTTGGTGAGTAGTGTCTGGGGTCTTAAAAGTCTGTGAGCAGCCATCTAAGATACTCCACTGGTCTCATCCCTTCAGGAGCAAGGGAGAATGAAGAGAACAGCTTACAAGGAAAAGATTAGTCCGAAGGACTAATGGACCACAGCTACCAAGGCCTCCACCAGACTGAGTCCAGTACAGCTAGATGGTGCCCGGCTACCACCAGTGACCACTCTGACCGGGATCACAACAGAGGGTTCTGGACAGAGCTGGAGAAGGATGTGGAACAAAATTCTAACTCACAAAAAAAGACCACATTTATTGGCCTAAAGGAGACAGGAGAAACCCCAAGAGTATGGCCCCCAGACACACTTTTAGCTCAGTGGTGAAGTCATTTCTGAGGTTCACCATTCAGCCGGGGAGTGGACAGCCCCATAAAACCAAATGGGGCTAATGAGGCACAGCAGTCCAGGGACAGGGGCCAGAAGGCAGAAGGGGACAGGAAAGCTGGTGATAGGGAACCCAAGCTTGAGTAAGGATAGTGTTGATGTGTTGTGATGTTGTTAACCATTGTCATAGGGTAACATGTGTACTAACTGTTAAATGAGAAACTATTTTGTTCTGTAAGCCTTCATCTAAAGTGAGAATAGCAGCACAATTGGAAGAGCGTAGTCGATGTCACTGAACTGCGCATGTAGAAATTTTTGAAATGGTGTATCTTTGGCTATGTGTATTTTCACCAAAAAAAAAAAAAAAAAGGTCGAGAAGGGAGAGGGTTGACATGTTGTGGGGTTGTTAACCAATGTCATAAAACAAGATGTGTACTACTGTTTCATGAGAAACTATTTGTTCGGTAAGCCTTCACCTGAAGTACAATAAAAAAAAAAAAACCAACGGCAGCAATGAAAACAACAGTGCGTGCCTGTAGCATGTGCAGATGAAAACATGTGATTCGAAGCATCATTGACTAGAGTGCATTAGAAGGTTCAAAAAGTAAATTAGCCTAGTTTTAGCCTTGTAGGTATATTGGTACCTGAAAGCTGGGCTTACAAAAAATGTTTTTTTTGTTATAACTGACTACAGGGATATTTTTATAGACAGTAATTTTGGTGTCACCCTGTCTGACAGTGTCATCCGGTGCGGTCTGCACCCCCGCAACCCCCTTGTGACTCCACTGGTGGTCATAAGTCAGAGCTGACTCCACCAGCAACTGGTTTAAGTACCATCAATAAATCTAATTTTAAAAATTAGACAACCTGGAATTAGAATAGGACAATCTTTAAACTGAATACATTTAGTTTTTGAAAATTTCACTACATTGTTTTTGTTTTTCTCATTTTGTTGAGGCAAAATGCACTAATCAACACTGACCTCAACCACCTGCTTCCCCGGCCAGACGTCTTATTAACGAACCCCAGGGCAGTAGACGCCTGGCATCAGCCATATTGAAAGGAGTTGTGCCCATTTTGGGGGAGGGTGTGTGTTCCCAGGGACACTGCACCTCTTGATTCCTAGGTGTCTCCTGACCCATCCACACCCCTCTCCCACTGCACAGGGGCAGGGTGGGGTGGTGGAATTAGCTCTTCCAAGTGAGAGCACAAGGCCCTGGATCCTGGACTCCTGCTTTTCCCCTCCCCAGGAGAACATTTCTCACAGGGATTAGCCTGAAGCCCAGTCTCCCGTCCTCTTGGCTCAGAGAGAGCCTTTCCTTCCCCTTCTCTCTGCGCTCACCTGCTGCCAGCCAGCCTCCTAGCTCACCTGCCCCTGCAGGGCTCCATGGAGGCAGAGGCAAAACGGAAGTGCAGAGCCCAAAGCTGGCTTCTGGGGACCAGGCCTTGTCACTCAGACCTTTGTCCTTCCCTGTCAGTGTCTCCCAGTTTCAGGCCATTAGTGAGCACTGCTGCCGCTGCAGCTGCTCTCAGGCTCCTGCAGAGCCTGGCGAGGGTGGTGCTTCCTGCTGACCAACAAGAGCTCAGTGCCTTTGACTCTGGAAGACATGCAGACTCCAGGGAAGATGCCATCTTCACCCCCTCAGGCTGGGAGATGCACCCCTCAGCGCTGGTCATAAGAAAGAAATGCAAAGATGAGCACAACTGACATTGATACGAATTCTCATTGTTTGCACAAGGGGGATGACATTTGGATGGCTCTGGGAGGCAGCAGTTATGTTTTCATTAGTCTGATAACATGGCCATTTGAGCAGCCATAAAGACAGGCAGATGTAATAATTAGTACGTCTTTATTGCTTTACAGGGCAGTAAAATAGGGAAACAGCATCCAGTGCTTTGGTTTTTCTCCTCTTAATGGAGCTCTTGTTGATATGTGTGTGTGTGTTTTTCCCCAAGTTTAAACTTTCAGAGTTATATAATCATTCTCCTTGGCTTACAGTCAAGCTTCGAGATTAGCTGGGTGCACTGTGCGAGTGGGGAGTAGATATGCGGGTGTGCCACGTGACCGTGTCCAGCTTCCTGGTATGGACGCTCTCAAGGCAAAGGGGTTTGCTTGCAGCTCAAGAAAGAGAGTTGTTTGCAGATGGATCCTGGTATCCATGCTTGGGATTTCAGGCCAATGCCCTGAGCATCTTCACTTCTCAGAACTGGAGCCATTAAAGTCAGAAACTCTATCACACTTCGCCCCTTGTGAAAATTGTCCAGGGCACTGAAAAATCTGTCCTGGCAGACACCACTTGAGAGAGAGTCACAATTTTCAATTTCCAGTTATTCAAGTTCTTATTTAAGTGGCATGCTCAACCCTCCCTGGATTAGAACAACGTGATTCATGGAAGAAGTACTTTTGGGGCCCAGATCCTAAATATTTCCTTTCTTCTCTTGCTTGCCTCCTTCTTTTAACTGAGTTTATCATCTCCTAGCCAATTAAAATGAAAACTATGGCAATTTCTGTAGGCTTTGCAAGTGTAGAAGAGAGATTATGGGTAGGACTGAACATTTCAAATGTCTCTTAGAACACATTGTCATTGGTAGAAGATTATATCTTCCCTAAAAGGATGCAAACAGTTTGCTAACACTGGAAGAAAAAGCCTGACAATCTGCTTCTGTAAAGGTTGTAGTAGTTCTATTCTGTATCACATGGGGTCTCCATGAGTTGGAATCACCTCGACAGCAATGGGTTTGGGTATTTTGGTTAAAAGCCAATCCTTTCCTGACCCTCCTTGGACCTCCAGAGTTTGCAATGGAAGATTAATGGCTCTCAAGGACTTAGATTCCCTAGTGAGAGACCTATAAAGACATCCCAGAACCCAACACAGAAATACAAGTTGGGGCCTGGTACCCCAGGGGACATCCAGGCATTAATTTCTTACTCTGTTCTTGGGAGGGGGCCAGAGGAGGAGCAGGCACAGCCACCAGCTGCTGGTGGAAGACATGTATTTCAGTCCAAGGAAAGCATCTTAATCTTTTGCAACATACTTGGTGCAAAGAAGGCATTCCATTCACTGTGGTGGTCCATTTGAGTATGCCACTCACTGTAAATAAAGCAGAGATGTATCAGTCATTTTAAAGTCCAAAGAACTTCTCTTATCCCTTAGTTTTCAGCTAGATTTGTTGATTTAGTGGGAGGTTAGTAGGGCAAGGGAGTCCCTGGGTGTTGCAAATGGTTAATACACTCAGCTGCTAACAGAAAGGTTGGCAGTTGGAGTCCTCCCAGAGGCACCTTAGAAGAAATGCCTGGCTGTCTACTTCTGAACCACCACCTGTCTGCCAGTTTTGTCAGACTGTGGTGGCTTATGTGTTGCTGTGATACTAGAAGCTTTGCCACCGATATTTCAAATACCAGCAAGGTCACCTTGGTCACAGGTTTCAGCGGAGCTGCCAGATAAGACAGACTAGGAAGAAGGAACTGGCAGTCTACTTCTGAAAAAATTGGCCAGTGAAAAACCTTATGAATAGCAGTGGAACATTGTCTGATATGTTCCAGATGCAAATGGATGCAGTGCTAGAAGAGCTCACTCTTCTATGCCAAGAAATCTGGAAGACAGCTACCTGACCAAACAACTAGAAGAGATCCATATTTATGCCTGTTCCAAAGAAAGGTGATCCAACATAATGTGGAAATTATCAAACAATATCGTTAATATCCACACAACTAAAATTTTGCTGAAGCAATAAATTGACAGGGAATTGCCAGAAATTCAAGCTGCATTCAGAAGAGGACATGGAACAAGGAATATCACTGCTGACATCAGGTGGATCATGAATGAAAGCAGAGACTGCAAGCAAGACGTTTACCTGTGTTTTATTGACTATTATGCAAAGATATTCAACTGTGTGGATTTTTGTTTTGTGTGGATCATAACAAATTATGGATAACACTTGGAAGAATGGGAATTCCAGAACTCTTAATTGTGATCATGAGGAACCTATACTTAGACAAAGAGGCAGTCATTTGAATAGAACAAGGGGTTACTATGTGGCTTAATGTCAAGAAAGGTGTGTGTCAGGGTAGTGTCTTTTCACCATACTTGTTCAATCTGTATGCTGAGCAAATAATTTGAGAAGCTGGACTATATGAAGAAGAATGCAGCATCAGGATTGGATGAAGACTCATTAAACAACCTACGATATGTGAATGACACAACCTTGCTTGCTGAAAGTGAAGAGGACTTGATGCACTTACTGATGAAGATCAAAGACCACAGCCTTCAGTATGGATTACACTTCAACATAAGGAAAACAAAAATCTTCACAGCTGGACCAATAAGTAATATTATGATAAAAGGAGAAAAGACTGATGTTTTCAAGGATTTCATTTTACTTGAATCCACAATCAACGCCCATGGAAGCAGAAGTCAGGAAATCAAATTATGCATTGCATTGGGCAAATCTGCTACAAAAGACCTCTTTAAAGTGTTAAAAAGCAAAGGTGTCACATTAAGGACTAAGGTGCACCTTACCCAAGCCATGATATTTTCAATCATCGCCTCATATGCATGTGAAAGCTGGACAATGAATAAGGAAGACTGAAAAATAATTGATGCCCTTGAATTATGGTGTTGGCAAAGAACATTGAATATACCATGAACTGCCAGAAGAATGAACAAATCTGTCTTGGAACAGGTAAAGCTAGAATATTGATTAGAAGCAAGGATGGCGAGACTTCATCTCACATGCTTTGGACATGTTATCAGCAGAGACCAGTCCCTGGAGAAAGATATCATGCTTGCTAAAGCAGAGGGTCAGCGAAAAAGAGGAAGACCCTCAACAAGATGGGTTGACATAGTGGCTGCAACAATGGGCTCAAGCATCGCAACGATTGTGAGGATGGCGCAGACCAGGCAGTGTTTCGTTCTGTTGTGCATAGGGTCACTGTGAGTCGGAACCAACTCGACAGCACCTAACAATAACAACTACTTCTAAAAAACCAACCATGGAAAATCCTGTGGAGAACAGTTCTACTCTGATACGTGTGGGGTCACTGTGAGTTGGAGTCGATGCTATGGCAACTAGTGTAGGAAAAGTGGGAAAGGCAGTGAGCAGCATAAGAGTGTGAAAATGTTGCCTGTGACTGAAACAGACCACATTATAGTCCCTTGACCTTTTATTTTTTAAAAGAGAATAAGAGTTTTTCTTATCATAAAAATGATGTATTACTTGGGTGGGGCCAAGATGGCAGAGTAGTCAGATGCTTCCTGTGGTCCCTCTTACAACAAAGACCTGAGAAAACAAGTGAATCGATTATACATGACAATCTAGAAGCCTTAAACATCAAAGACAGAGTTGAGGAATCAGACTGAGTGGCAGGGGGAGGGAGAGACAATTCGGAAGCAGCCAGGAGGTGCCAGACCTGACCTGGCAGGAGCCAGAGCCCCTCAGGCCGGATCGGCTGGTGAGCACCGTGAGGCAAGCAGTGGCACTTGGGAGGCATTTTCTGCATCAGGAGAGACAGAGCAGCAGAGAATCTACTCAGGCCTGAAGAACCAGTAAAGCACAGCGCTCAAATGACAAACGATAAATACATGTGTCTGACCTACCGTGTGGATCCAAAAACATCTCCTTTGGGAAAAAGCTTTCTCCCATTTACCTGCTCTGCACTGGGTCCTGGGCCAGCTTTAGTGATTGCCAAGTTCCCTGGGCCACAATTAGGACCTGTCAGTTGCCCTGAGCCATTCTCCTGGCCTTGGAGAGGGAACAAATTAACAAACAGGAAAAAATAATCTGCCAGCTCCCCTAAGCCAGGAACTCAGGGTAGGCACAGCTCCTTTGCTTAGTCACAGGCATAATGGGTCCGCAGATTTTGAGTGCTCTTCACTCTTGCATAGACCTGTATGGGCCCATTTCAATAGCATAGGCCCTCATTGCCACAGTACAACAGGATATATACATGAAGCCTAACTTCAACTGTATCAGCCTATGTAGTAAAGTGGCAGGTTTGGGACATTTGACACTGCTCTTCCCATTAAGCAGTGTCCTCACTTACCCACATCAGAGGCGTGAGGACTGGTAGTTCCACCTATGCCACCTAGCCACCCAAGACAGGGGTCCAAGAATAAGTGGTGCCTCCAAGTCCTTACAGCCAAAAGCATTGGGTTCTCATAGTCCAGTTGGAAAACCCACCCACCTATGTGCACAAGGGAACAGGGACACACTTTCCTCCCAGACACTCAGGGACAGCCATCAGCCCCCTGCCTTGCTCAGTGTGTGACCCTCTACTGCAGCCAGATACCAGTACCTACACCAATCACTCATGCCTGTCTAGGACTGTAGCTGAGAGCCTGCACCCCACACTTGGTGACTGAAATCTGGACACCTGAGCTGAATCCATAGAAGAAAAGTAAACAGACTCCTGGGCTTACATACCTAGTAACAGATCTAACCACCTGGTGACAGGACATAGAGCTTCAAAGGTGTCAAGAATCAACCAGCTCACATGAGCAGCCTATTTGAGCATATCAAAAAAGGAAGCTAGGGCAGAGTAAGCACATGTAAAATAAATAAATATAATAACTTACTGATGGCTTGGGGACAACAGTCAATATCAAACCACATAAAGAGGTAGAACATGATGGCTTCTGCAAGCTCCCAAAACAAAGAATCAAGAAATTTTCCAGAGGAAGAGAACTTCTTGCAATTACAAGAGGTAGAATACAAAAGGTTAATATACAGAACCTCATGAAGGAGATCATGCAAAACACAGAAGAAGCCAAGGAGCACACGGCCAAAGCAATAGAGGAACTTAAGAAGATTAGAGAAGAGCAGAATGACAAGTTTAACAGGCTGCAAGAATTCATAGAGAGACAGCAATCTGAAATCCAGAAGATTAACAATAAAATATCAGAATTAGACAACTCAAAAAAATTCATAAGAGCAGAATTGAGGCAATGGAAAACAGATTTAGTGAGATTGAAGATAAAGCACTTGACACTAACTCATCTGAGGAAAAATCAGATAAAAAAATTTTTACAAATGAAGAGACCCTAAGAATTATGTGGGACTCTATCAAAAGGAATAACCTACGAGTGATTGGAGTACCAGAACAGGGAGGGATAACAGAAAATACAGAGAGAATTACGCAGATTTGTTGGCAGAAAAGTTCCCTGTTATCGTGAAAGATGAGACAATATCTATCCGAGATGTTCCTCAAACCCCACACACGATAGATCCCAAAATAAAGTTACCAAGACATATTATAATCAAACTTGCCAAAACCAAAGACAAAGAGAGAATTTTAAGAGCTGCTAGGGATAAACAAAAAGTCATCTACAAAAGGAGTCAATAAGACTAAGCTTGAACTACTCAGCAGAAACCATGCAAACAAGAAAGCAATGGGACGGCATATATAAAGCCTTGAAGGAGAAAAATTGCCAGCCAAGAATTATATATCCAGCAAAACTGTCTCTCAAATATGATGGTGAAATTAAGGCATTTCCAGATAAACAGAAGTTTAGGGAATTTGCAAAAACTAAACCAAAATTACAAGAAATACTAAAGGGAGTCCTCCAGTTAGAAAATCAATAACATCAGATAACAACCCAAGACTAGAACATAGGACAGAGCAACCAGATGTAACACAGGCAGGGAAGTCACAAAAATAAATCAAAGCTAAAACGCTGAAAATAGGGAAACAGAGATGTCAGTATGTAAAAGATAACAACATTAAAACAAAAAAAGAGGGACTAAAAAATGTAGTCGTAGATCTTTCATATGGAGAGGAAGCCAAGGCAATATAAAGAAATAAAAAACTGGTTTAAACTTAGAAAAATAGGGGTAAATATTAAGGTAACCACAAGGGAAACTAACAATCCTACACATCAAAATAAAAAAGAAGGAAAATATAAAGACTCAGCAAATTCAAAATCAACAACAATGAAAAAGATGAAAAGAAAATGCATACAGAAAAACGACTCAGCACAGAAAATTAAGGGGAACAAAGAAACTGTTGGCAACACACAAAAAAAGACATCAAAATGACAGCACTAAACTTATACCTATCAATAATTACACTGAACGTAAACGGACTAAATGCACCAATAAAGAGACAGAGAGTGGCAGAATGGATAAAAAAACACTATTCATCTATATGCTGCCTACAAGAGACACAACTTAGACTTAAAGACACAGACAAACTAAAACTCAAAGGATGGAAAAAATATATCAAGCAAATAACAATAAAAAAAGGGAAGGAGTGGCAATATTAATCTCTGATAAAATGGACTTTAAAGCAAAATCCACCACAAAGGATAAGGAAGGACACTATATAATGATTAAAGGGTCAATACACCAGGAGAACATAACTGTAATAAATATTTATGCACCCAACATGGGGCTCCAAAATACATAAAACAAACTCTAACAGGATTGAAAAGAGAGATAGACAGCTCCATAATAATAGTAGGAGACTTCAACACACCACTTTCAGTGAAGGACAGAACATCCGAAAGAAGCTCAATAAAGACACAGAAGATCTAAATGCCACAATCAACCAACCTGATCTTATAGACATATACCAAACATTGCACCCAACAGCATCCAAGTATACTTTCTTGGAAGGAACATTCTCCAGAATAGACCACATATTAGGCTATAAAGCAAGCCTTAACAGAATCCAAAGCATCAAAATATTACAAAGCATCTTTTCTGACCATAAAACCATAAAAGTAGAAATCAATAACCGAAAAAGCAAGGGAAAAAAATCAAACACATGGAAACTGAACAACACCTTGCTCAAAAACTACTGGGTAGAATAAAGAAAATAAAGGATAGAATAAAGAAATTCACAGAACCAAATGAGAATGTAAATTCATCCTACCAGAACCTTTGGGGCACAGCAAAAGTAGTGCTCAAAGGTCAATTTATAGCAATAAATGCACACATCCAAAAAGAAGAAAGGGCCGTAATCAAAACAATAACACTCCAACTTGAACAAGTAGAAAGAGAGCAGCAAAAGAAACCGACGGGTGCCAGACGAAAGGAAATAAAGAGAATTAGAGCAGAATTAAATGAAATAGAGAATAGAAAAAAAATTGAAAGAGTTAACAAGACCAAAAGCTGATTCTTTGAAAAGATCAACAAAATCGATAAACCACTGGCCAAACTGATGAAAGAAAAACAGGAGAAGAAGCAAATGACCCAAATAAGAAATGAGATGGGCGATATCACAGCAGACCCAACTGAAGTTAAAAGAATCATAACAGAATACTATGAAAAAATTCTACTCTAACGAATTTGAAAACCTAGAGAAAATGGACAAATTTCTAGAAACTCACTACCTACCTAAACTAATAGAAACAGAGGTAGAACAACTAAATAAACCCATAATGAAAGGAGAGACTGAAAAGGTTATTAAAAAACTGCCAACAAACAAAAGCCCTGGCCTGGATGGCTTCACTGGAGAATTCTATGAAACTTTCAGAGAAGAGATAACACCATTTTTACTAAAGGTATTTCAGAGCATAGAAAAGGATGGAATACTCCCAAACTCATTCTATGAAGCCAACATAACCCTGATACCAGAATCAGGTAAAGACACCACAAGAAAAAGAAAATTACAGACCAATATTACTTATGAATATTGATGCAAAAATACTCAATGAAGTTCTAGCCAAAATAATTCAATGACATATCAAAAAAATAATTCACCATAATCAAGTGAGATTTATACCAGGTATGCAGGGATGGTTCAACATTAGAAAAACAATCAATGTAATCCATCACATAAATAAAACAAAAGACAAGAACCTCATGATTTTATCAATCGATGTAGAAAAGGCATTTGACAAAGTTCAACACCCATTCATGATAAAAACTCTCAGCAAAATAGGAAAAGAAAGGAAATTCCTCAACATAATTAAGAGCATTTATACAAAGCCAACAGCCAACATCATCCTAAGTGGAGAGAGTTTGAAAGCATTCCCCCTTGAGAACAGGAACCAGACAAGGATGCCCTTTATCACCAATCTTATTCAACATTGTGCTGGAGGTCCTAACCAGAGCAATTAGGCTAGAAAAAGAAATAAAGGGCATCCAAATTGGTAAGGAAGAAGTCAAAGTAACTCTATTTGCAGATGATATGATCTTATACACAGAAAACCCCAAAGAATCCACAAGAAAACTACTGGAACTAATAGAAGATTTCAGCAAAGTATCAGGATACAAGATAAACATACAAAAACCAGTTGGATTCCTTTACACCAACAAAGAGAACCTCGAAGAGGAAATCACCAAATCAATACCATTTACAACAGCACCAAGAAGATCAAATACTTAGGAATAAATCTAACCAGAGACGTAAAAGACCTATACAATGAAAACTACAAGACACTATTGCAAGAAACCAAAAGAGACCTGCATAAGTGGAAAAACATACCTTGCTCATGGATAGGAAGACGTAACATAGTGAAAATGTCAATTCTACCCAAAGTGATCTACAGATACAATGCAATCCCAATCCAAATTCCACTGGCATTTTTTAATGACATGGAGAAACAAAACACCAACTTCATATGGAAAAGGAAGAGGCCTTGGATAAATAAAGCACTACTCAAGAAGAACAAAGTGGGAGGCCCCACACTACCTGATTTTAGAACCTATTATACCACCACGGTAGTCAGAACAGCCTGGTACTGGTACAACAACAGATACATAGACCAATGGAACAAAGTTAAGAATCCAGACATAAATTCAACCACCTATGAGCAGCTTACATTTGACAAAGGCCTAAACTCCATTAATTGGGGAAAAGACGGTCTCTTTCACAAATGGTGCTGGCATAACTGGATATCCATCTGCAAAAAACTGAAACAAGACTCATACCTCACACCATGCAGAAAAACTAACTCAAAATGGATCAAAGACCTAAATATAAATCCGAAAGCGATAAAGATCATGGAAGAAAAAACAGGGACAACACTAGGGACCTAATACATGGCATAAACAGAATATAATCCATAACTAACAATGGACAAACACTAGAAGAGAAACTAGATAACTGGGAGCTCCTTAAACTCACACTTATGCTCATCAAAAGATTTCACCAAAAGAGTCAAAAGACAGCCTAAAGATTGGAAAAAAATTTTTGGCTACAACAAATCTGATCAGCGTCTAATCTCTAAAATCTACAAGATACTGCAAAACCTCAACAACAAAAAGACAAATAACCCAATTGAAAAATGGGCAAAGGATATGAACAGGCACTTCACCAAAAAAGACATTCAGGCAGCTAACAGACACATGAGAAGATGTTCACCATCATTAGCCATTAGAGAAATGCAAATCAAAACTACCATGAGATACCATCTCACTCCAACAAAGCTAGCACTAATCCAAAAAACACAAAGTGATAAATGTTGGAGAGGTTGTGGAGAGACTGGAGCACTTATACACTGTTGGTGGGAATGTAAAACAGTACAACCACTTTGGAAATTGATTTGGTGCTTCCTTAAAAAGCTAGAAATGGAAGTACCATACAATCCAGCAATCCCACTCCTTGGAATATATCCTAGAGAAATAAGAGCTGTCACACAAATAGATATATTCACACCCGTGTTCATTGCAGCACTGTTCATGATAGCAAAAAGATGGAAACAACCTATGTGCCCATCAACAGATGAATGGATAAACAAATGATGGTATATTCACACAATGGAATACTACACAACAATAAAGAACAACAATGAATCTGTGAAACATAACATGGAGGAATCTGGAATGTTTTATGCTGAGTGAATTTAGTCAGTTGCAAAAGGAAAAATATAGTATAAGACCACTATTATAAGAACTCAAGAAAAGGTTTAAACACAGAAGAAAACATTCTTTGATTGTTACGAGGATGGGGAGGGAGGGAAAGGGGTTTTCACTAACTAGATAGTAGGCAAGAATTATCTTCGGTAAAGGGAAGGACAACACACACTACAGGGGAAGTCAGCACAACTGGACTAAACCAAAGCTAAGAAGTTTCCTGAACACAATCAAACACTTTGAGGGACAAAGTAGCAGGGACGGGGGTCTGGGTTTCGGGGGACATCTAGGTCAATTGGCATAACAAAGGTTATTAAGAAAGTGTTCCGCATCCCACTTTGATGAGTGGCATCTGGGTCTTAAAAGCTAGCTAGTGGCCATCTAATGTGCATCAATTGGTCCCAACCAAACTGAAGCAAAGGAGAATGAAGAACACCAAAGACACAAGGAAAATATTAGCCCAAGAGACAGAAAGGGCCACATACAACAGAGACTCCATCAACCTGAGACCAGAAGAACTAGATGGTGCCCAACTGCCACCAATGACCGCCCTGAAAGGGAACACAACAGAGAGTCCCTAAAAAAAGGAGAAAAGTGGTGTGCAGAACTCATATTCTAGTAAAAAGACCCAGACTTAATGGTTTGACTGAGACTGGAGGGACCCCAGAAGACATGGCTTCTGGACTCTGTTACCCCAAAACTGAAACCATTCCCGAGGCCAACTCTTCAGACAAAGATTAGACTGGACTATGGGCATAAAATGATACTTGTGAAGAGTGTGCTTCTTAGCTCAAGTAGGTACTTGAGACTAAATGGGCAGCTCCTGTTTGGAGGCAAGATGAGAAGGCAGAGACGGTCCGGAGCTGGTTGAATGGACACGGGAAATCTAGGGTGGAAAGGAGGAGTGTGTTGTCACAGTATAGGGAAAGCAACTAGGGTCACATAACAATGCGTGTGTAAATTTTTGTATGAGAAACTAACTTGAACTGTAAGCTTTCACTTAAAGTACAATTTTAAAAATTATATGTTACTCATTGAAAAAATTTAAACATTAGGAAAATATGAATAAGAAAGTTGAATTTTGCTACCTTGAGATAACCTCTGTTAATATTTGATGAGCATTTTTTTCAGATATCTATGCACATGTGTGTATGTGTGTGTACCTATATATAAATTTACATCAAGGGGATGATACTACTCTTGTTTCTTCGTCATCACCTTTTTCACTAGCAAACATGTCTTTCTATTATGATAAATTTAACCATTTTTCATGAGTTTTTATGGGTATTCACATATTCCATAATTTATTTAGCCAACTCCCATTTGATATACATTTAGGTTTTTTTTTTTTAATATTTCACCATTATAAACTACACTGTAATGGACACCTTTTGGATATTGTGCTAATTATTTACTTAAAGGCAAATTCCTAGAAATTAAATTACTGGATAAAAACAAAACAAAACAAAAACCAAACCGGTTGCAAATGAGTCAGTTCCAACTCATAGCGACCCTGTAGGACAGAGTAGAACTGCCCATAGGGTTTTCAAGGAGTGGCTAGATCAAAGGGAAAGTTTATTTTAAATTTCAATGCATATTATTATTCTTCCCTGTAGCTTATAATCTTAACATCAAAGTAAAAGTAAGATATAGCCCATTTCCTCATACCCTTGCAACAACTGGCTTTGAGAAGATTTTTAATCTTTGCCAATCTGATGAACCCATATGGGATGGTTAAGGTTGTGTGTCAACTTGTCTGGGCCATGATTCTCAGTGGTTTGGCAGTTATGATGTGATTTGATAGATGTGTAATGATATAATCACCTCCATAATGAGACCTTATATAATGTTATCACTTCCATGATGAGATTTGTTATGAGCAGCCAATCAGTTGGAAGGGAGTTTTTTGGGGGGCTGTGGCCTGCATCCAATATAGGTGGACTTTCTGGCAAATCTCTTGGGCTTTTGCTTGCCTTGGATCTGCAGCTGATTCCTGTTAATCTGACTTCTGATTCTTGGGACTTGAGCTAGCAGCTTACCTGCAGATCTAGGGACTTATCAGCCTACACAGCCTGTAAGCCATAGGCCTGCTGTCTGGCCTGCCAATCTTGAGTTCACCAGCCCCTGCAGCTACGTGAGTCAAAAGAAGCCTCCAACCTGACCCACGGACTTGGGACTTTCCAGCCTCTACAACCACATGAGCCATTTTCTTGATATAAATCTCCTTCTATATATATTTATATGCTTCATTGGTTTTGCTTCTCTAGAGAACCCAGCCTAAGACACCATGTATATAAGATAGTTTTTATTTGCATTTCTTTGATTACTTGTGATGTGTGGTTATTGGCCACTTGCTTGTCTTTTTATTAATTAGCATGTCTTTTGTCCGTTTTTTCAAAAGGGTGCTGCTGATTTTCTTCTGACTTACAAGACTTCTTCCTATATTAGAAATATAAGCCTTTTCCTGTCATGTATTTTTAAAATATGTAATTCTGTTTCGATGCTATTGTCTTGAACGAGGTCAAATTTGTCAGTGTTTTGGGGGGTTATGATTGCCATAACCATGAAATTATTATAATTATAGTATATTTATAGTTCCTTTTAAAAAAATGTAACTCTTTTTTCACCAGAATTTTTCCTTGTGTGTAAGGCTTATGGTGGGGATCTAGCTCCTTGACACCCAGCTACCTGTTCAATTACCTCAACATCATTTATGAATAAGTCATCCTTCCCCCTTTGATTTGAATCAAAATTAACGCAAAGGCACACAACCCCCTCATTATTCATCATTTTAAAAAAATCCCTATTTTTATATGTTCTACTTTGACTTATTTTTGAAGTAAAATTTGTTGTTGATTTGGTTGAAGCATAACATTCATATAAAAAAGCACACAGGGCAAAGTATATGGCTTGATCCATTTTCAAAAGTGAAGACACTCATGTTCCCAGATAAGGAAATAAAACCTTACCAGAACCCTACCGCCTCAAACTGCCCACATGCCCTCTTTCAGTCAGTGGTTTCTCATCAATAGTAACCACTGTGCTGATGTCAATCACCCCATTAGTCTTGCATTTGTTTTTGAACTTTATATAAATTCAATCATTCAGTATATATTCTTTAGTGTCTGGCCTCTTATGTTGAATACTACTTTTGTTAGAATCATCTGTGTTATTGGATATAGCAATGTTTAATTAACTTTCAATGCTTTATAATATTTCATAGTGTAAATGTATTATAATTTTTTCATTCTAATGTTGAGGGGAATTTGTGTTGTTTCTAGTTTTTTATTATTATGAATAGTACTATTATGAACTTTTCTTGCATGCATTTTTTGTCTACATATGTATGCACTTCTGTTGAGTATATACCTGGGAGGGGAATTGCTAAGTCATGAGGTATACATGACAGCAGTGGTGGTTCAATGGTAGAATTCTAGGTTTTCTTGCAGGAGACCCAGGTTCAATTCCTGGCTAATGCATCTCAAGTGCAGCCACTACCCATCTGTCAGTAGAGGCTTGCGTGTTGCTTTGATGCTGAACAGGTTTCACAGGAGCTTCCAGACTAAGACTAGGAAGAAAGGCCTGGTGATATTTATCTGAATATCAACCAGTGAAAACCCTATGGATCACAATAGGCCAATCTCATTGTGCACGTGATCCCCGTGAGTTGGGGGCTGACTCGAACAGCAGCTGACAACAACAAAGGTATGCAAATATTCAGCTTTAATAGATATTACCAGGTTTTCACAGTTGTTGCAACAATTTTCATACTCGCCAACAGTGTGTGAGATGTCTAACTACTCCACATCCTCACTGACACTTAGAATTGTTAGTTGTTTTAATATTAGCCATTCTTGTGGGTAAAAAGTGGTATCTAACTGTGGTTTAAATTTCATTTTCCTGATGAATAACAAGGTTGAGCACCCTTTAAGATATATATTGGCCATTTGGATATTCTCTTATGATGTCATAGTAAGTTTCTTGCCCGTTTTTCTATAGTTTCTTTTTCCTATTTTTTACTTAGTAATTGAAAGGACTTCTTTATTCATTTTAAATGAGTCCTTTGTCAGAAATATATATTTCAAATCTCATCTTTTAGCCTGTGGCTTGCCTTTTCACTCTCTTAAATAGTATCTTTTGATGAACAGATGCTCTTTATTTTAATGTAGTCTAATTTATCAATGTGTTCTCTTATGATGAATGACTTTCACATTCCATTTAAGAAATCTTTGCATACCCAAATATCACATGTTACCTTCTAAAAGTGTTGTTTTACTTTTTACATTTCGATCTACACTCTAGCTGGTTTTTTTTTTTTTTTTTTTTTAATTGATGTAAGGGAAAGACTATGATGAGATTTTCTCCATTTGGATATCCACTGGCACAGAACCACTTATTGAGAAGACTCCTTTCCCCACTGTAGTACAATATCATCTTTGGTATCATCAAGTGGAGGTTTGTTTTTGACCTCTCTATTCTGTTCCAAAGATCTATTTCTCTCTCCTGGTGCCAATACCAGACAGTCTTTGTTACCTAGCATGATAATAACTTGGGAGAGTTCCTAGGTGGAACAAAATGTTAAGTGATCAACTACTAATCAAAAGGTTGGTGGTTTCAACCCACCCAGAGGCACCTCAGAAGAAAGCCCTGGTAATCTGCTCCCAAAAGGTTACAACTATGAAAACCCTATAGAGGATAGTTCTACTCTGCAACACATGGGGTCACCATGAGTTGGAATTGACTTGACTGCAACTAGTTTGGTTTTATAATAACTTGAGAGTTCCTGAGTGGTGCAAATGGTTAACACACTTGACTACTAACCAAAAGATTGGGGATTGAAGTTCACCGAGAAGCACCTCAGAAGAAAGTCCTGGTGATCTAGTTCCCCCCAAAAATCAGCTATTTAAAACTCAATGGAGCACAGTTGTAGTCTGAAAAACATGGGGTCGCCATGAGTTGGAGTCAATTCAACAGCAACTCTTTTTTTGGTTATAATAACTTGTGATAACTAGTGTAAGTTTTTCAGCTTTTTCTTCAAGATTGTCCTGGCTATTTTTGGCTCTTTGTATTTGCATATATAATTTATGGAAATTTACTTGTCAATTTACACACACAAAAACTTCCTGGATCTTTTTAGGATTTTAATTGAATCCATGGATCAATTTGGGGGAATTGAGATCGTTACAATATTATGTGCTCCATTCCACAAATACAGTATATCCTTCGTTTATTTAGGTTTTTAAAAAATACCTGCAAGTAATGTTTATAGTTTTCTGTATAGAAATCTTGCACATCTTCTTTTAGATTTACTCCAAAATATTTTATTGTTTATTCAATTGTAAATGATATCAAATTTTTAAATTTAATTTTCTAATTGTTGGTTATGGATATTTAGAAATACAATTTATTTTTGTATTGATCTCTAATAATTTATCTGGAGATTCTATTCGATTTTCCAGAATAAAAATAGGAATTTCATTTCTTCTTTCTCAATCCGTATACATTTTTTTTCTTGCCTTATTGCACTAGTAAAGGCATCCAATATGATGTTGAACACAGATGGTAATGGGGCATCTTTCTCTCGTTACCAGTCTCTGGGGGACAATTTCAATATTTGATCATTAAGTATGATGTACTGTAGTTTTTTTGTAGGTAACCTTTATCAGATTAAGGAAGTTTTCTTTTTAATTTTCTTAAGAGTTTTTATCATCAATGTGTTGAACTTCATTAAATGTTTTTTCTGCATCTATCGAGATAGTTAAGACATTTCTCTTTTATTCTATTAATATGGTAATTTACACGAATTGATTTTTGAGTGGCAAACAAACTTCGAATTCCTGGGATAAAACCAATTTAGTTGTAGTATATTTTTCTCTTTATACATCACTGAATTCAATTTGCTAATATTTTGGTTAGGATTTTTACTTCTGTGTTCATAATAGAGATCCTATAATTTTACTCTCTTTTACTATGCTGTCAGGTTTTGTTATCAAGGTTATACTAGTGCCTAATGAAACAGATTGGAAAATATTCCCTCTTTTCTAGTCTCTAGAAATGTTTGTGTGTTAAAATAGGGGTTACTTTCCCTAAAATTGGAAGAATTCACCCACAAAGCCAAGTGGGACAAAAATTTTCTTTGTGGGAAGATTTTTAACAGATTGTTTCTTTAATAGAAAAGAACTGTTCAGATTTTTTATTTCTTTTATTGGTTTTGATAATTTGTCATTTTCCAGGAATTTGTTTCTTTTATCCATATTTTGAAATGTAGAGACATGAAGTTGTTTATAATATCATCTTATCCTTTTAATGTCTGTAAAATTTGGAGTGATGTCCCTTTTTATTCTTTTTGATGGTAAGATATGCCATCTTTCTTTTTTCTTGACTAGTGTTGGCTTTACTGAATTTTTCTATTGTATAGTTATTTTATAATTCATTACTTTTCTGTTCTTTTTTTATTTCTTCCTTATACTTTCTTTGAGCTTAATTGGTATTTTTCCTTTTAATTCTTGAACTGGATGAATCAATTATTTTCAGTCTTTCTTTTTTTCTAAACTATTCATTTTAAAATTATATACATTTTACTCTAAGTGTGGCTTTAGATATATCACACATGTATTGCTATGTAATGTTTTCATTATCATTCAGGTAAATATATTCCAATTCTGTTGACATTTCCTCTTGGAATAATGGCTTTTTAGTAGTATATTGTTTAATTTCCTAATATTGGGGAATTATTTACTTATCTTCTGGTTATGGATTTCTTCCTTAATTCCACTGTGGCCATAGACATAATCTCTATGGTTTCAATTCTTTAACGCCTTCAAATTTGCTTAATGGTCCAGCCTAAGGTCAATTTTGATAAATGATATATGTGAACATAAAAAATGTTTATTCTGAAGTAGTGGGATGCAGTATTTAGAACATTTCAATTACGTTAAGTTTATTAGTTTGGTTGGTTGTTGCTTTTGTCTGCTTATTCTACCAGTTTCTGAGAGAAATGTATTAAAATCTCCTACACTGATTGTGGATTTGTCTCTTTCTTGTTTTGACTATGCTAACTTTTGCCTACATACTTCAGCATATGTTGTTAGGGATATACACATTTAGAATTGTTATACCTGCCAGGTGGATTAACTCAGTTATCCCTCTTTATCTTTGGCAATACTTTTGCTCTAAATCCTACTTTGCATGATATTAGTAATGTTTCCACTTTGCATCTGTCAGTTTGTTGTACTATGGTGGCTTGCATGTTGCTCTGATGCTGGAAGCTTGCCACAGGTATTTCAAATACCAGCGAGGTCACCCATAGTAAACAGGTTTCAGCAGAACTTCTAGACTAAGACAGACTAGGAAGAAGGACCTGGCAGTCTACTTCAGAAAAAATTAGCCAGTGGAAACCTTATGAATAGCAGCAGAACATTGTCTGATATAGTGCCGGAAGATGAGCCTCTCAGGTTTGAAGGTATTCAAAATATGACTGAAGAAGAGCTGTCTCCTCAAAGCAGAGTAGACTTTAACGACATGGATGGAGTCAAGCTTTTGAGACCTTCATTTGCTGAAGTGTCATATCTCAAAATGAGAAGAAACAGCTGCAAACATCCATTAATAATTGGAACGTGGAACATATGAAGTATGAGTCTAGAAAAATTTGAAGTTATCAAAAATGAAATGGAATGCATAAAGATCAATATCCTAAGCATTAGTGAGCTGATCTGGACTGGTATTGGCCATTTTGAACCAGATAATCAAACGATTTACTATGCCAGGAAAGACATATTGAAAGGGAATGGCATCACATTCATCATCAAAGCAAATATTTCAAGATCTGTCTTGAAGTACAACACTATCAGTAATAGGATAATATCCATACACCTACAAGGAAGACCACTTAATACAACTATTATTCAAGTTTAATTGATTACATTGGACCACTTCCATCATGGAAAGGGCAGCGTTTTGTCCTTACTGGAATAGGCACTTACTCTGGATATGGATTTGCCTTCCCTGCACACAATGCTTCTGCCAAGACTACCATCTGTGGACTTATAGAATGCCTTATTCACCATCATGGTATGCCACACAGCATTGCCTCAGATCAAGGGACTCCCTTCACAGCAAATGAAGTGCAGTAGCGGGCCCATGCTTATGGAATTCACTAGTCTTACCATGTTCCCCATCATCCTGAAGCAGCTGGCTTGATAGAATGATGGAATGGCCTTCTAAAGACGCAATTATGGAGCCAGCTAGGTGACAATACCTTGCAGGGTTGGGGAAATGTTCTCCAGGAGGCTGTATATGCTCTGAACCAGTGTCCAATATATGGTGCTGTTTCTCCCATAGCCAAGATTCATGGGTCCAGGAATCAAGGGGTGGAAATGGGAGTGGCACCACTCACTACTACCCCTAGTGACCCACTTGCCAGATTTTTGCTTCCTGTCCCCGTGACCTTATGCTCTGCAGATCTAGAGGTCTTAGTTGAAAAGGGAGGAATGCGCCCACCTGGAGACACATCACTGATTCCATTGAACTAGAAGCTAAGAGTGCCACCTGGCCACTTTGGGCTCCTTATGCCTCTGGATCAACAGGTAAAGAAGGGAGTTACCATACTGGCTGGTGTCACTGATCCTGATTACCAAGAGGAAATCGGACTGATTTTACACAATTGAGGTAAAGAAGAGTATGTCTGGAATGCTGGAGATCTTTTAGGGCGTCTCTTAGTACTACCTTGTCCTGTGATTAAAGTCAATGCGAAACTACAGCAACCCAATTCTGACATGACTTCTAATGGCCCAGACCCTTCAGGAACACAGGTTTGGGTCACCTCACCAGGCAAAGAACCACAACCAACTGAGGTGCCTGCTGAGGGCAAAGGGAATAAAGATTGGATGGTGGAAGAAGGCAGTTCTAAATACCAGTTATGGCCTCATAACCAGTTGCAGAAACAGGGACTGTAATTGCTATAAGTATTTCTGTTTTGTATGTGTGCATCTAATATTTTTGTTTCCTTCACTTATAAAATATAAGATGTAAACAGGGCTAGTGCGTTTTTGATTTTATGCATGTTAGTTGTATCATGTTAGGTGCAAATATGACTTTGTAATTGTCTTTATTCAGAGATTATGTATGGTTTCAGGAGATGTGTACAGGTGCCAAGTTGACAAGGGGTGAACTGTGTTGGTTAAGATTGTATGTCAACTTGGCTAGGCCATGATTCTCAGTGTTTTAGCAATTGTGTAATGTTGTGATCACTTCCCTGTTGAAATTTGATATGTGATCACCCCCATGATGGAATCTGCTGAGTGGTACTGGTAGGGGCAGGGCCTGTGGCAGCTCACTGCCCCCTCAGCTTCATCTGTCTGCCCTCAGTTGGTTACTTCCTGCCTGCTCACCTTGCTGAAGTTTTTGGCTTGTTCTAGACTCAGCAGCTATCTCTTGTTGTCTCACCTCTGGTTCTTGGGACTTGAGCTAGCAGCTTACCTGTTGATCTTGGATTTCATCTATCTTCACAGCCTGTGAGCAAGAGTCTTGTTCCCCGACCTGTTGATCTTGGGTTCACCAGCCCCTGCAGCTACATGAATTAGTAGAAACCCTGCGGTCTTGTCTGCTGATCTTGGAATTCATCAACCTTCACAGCCTGTGAGCAGGGGCCCTGCTCTCCAACCTGCCTACCTTGGGTTTGCCAGCTTCTGCAGCTGCGTGAATGTGGAGAGGACTCTACCCTGATCCACAGAGTTGGGACCTTTTAGCCTCTACAATCACGTGAGCTGTTTCCTTGATATAAATCTCTAGATATATACTTATACACTTTACTGGTTTTGCTTCTCTAGAGAACCCAGCCTAAGACACGCACCAGCCACTAATGCTAAAGATGAGGAAATTGAAGATTTTAACCAACTTCTGCTGTCTGAAATTGAGCAAACATGCAATCAAGTTGCATTGATAATTACTGGTGATTGGAATGCGAAAGATGGAAACAAAGAAGAAGGATCAGTAGTTAGAAAATATGGCCTTGTTGGCAGAAATGATGCCAGAGATTGCATGACAGTATTTCGCAAGACAAACAATTTATTCATTGCAAATACCTTTTTTCAACAACATAAACAAAGACTATACACATGGTCCTCACCAGATGGAAAACAAAGGAATCAAATCGACTACATCTGTGGAAAGAGAAGATGGAAAAGCTCAATATCATCAGTCAGAACAAGGCCATGGGCCAACTGTAGAACAGACCATCAATTGCTCATATGCAAGTTTAAGCTGAAGCTGAAGAAAATTAAAACAAGTCCATGAGTGTATCCTACCTGAATTTCAAGAATAGATTTGAAGCACTGAACACTAATGACTGAAGACCCGACGAGTTGTGGGATGACATCAAGGACATCATACAAGAAGAAAGCAAATGTTATTAAAAAGACAGGAAAGAAAGAAATGACCAAAATGGACGTCAGAAGAGACTCTGAAACTTCATCTTGAAAACAGGGTAGCTAAAGCAAATGGAAGAAATGATGAAGTAAAAGAGCTGAAGACAACATTTCAAAGAGCAGCTCAAGAAGACAAAGTAAAGTATCATAATGAAATGTGCAAAGACTTGGAGTTAAAAAACCAAAAGAGAAGAACATCCTCAGTATTTCTCAAACTGAAAGAACTGAAGACAAAATTGAAGCCTCAAATTGTGGTTTTGAAGGATTCTGTGGGCCAAATATTGAACAACGCAGGAAGCATCAAAAGAAGATGGAAGGAATACACAGAGTTACTGTAACAAAAAGAATTGGATGACGTTCAACCATTTCAGGAGGTAGCATATAATCAAGAACCAACAGTATTGAAGGAAGAAGTCCAAGCTGCACTGAAGATATTGGCAAAAAACTAGGCCCCTGGAATTTTTGGAATACCAGTTGAGATGTTTCAACAAACGAATGCAGCACTGGAGGTGCTCACTCATCTATGCCAACAAATTTGTCCAGCCACCTGGACAACCTACTGGAAGAGATCCATATTTGTGCCCATTCCAAAGAAAAGTGATCCAACAGAATGTGGAAATTACTGTACAATATCATTAATATCACATACAAGTAAAATTTTACTTAAGATAATTCTAAAACAGTTGCAGCAGTACATCAAAAGGAAACTGCCAAAAATTCAAGCTGGATTCAGAAGAGGACATGGAACAAGGGATATCATTGCTGATATAAGAAGGATCTTGGCTGAAAGCAGAGAATGCCAGAAAGATGTTTACCTGTGTTTTATTGACTAGGCAAAGGCATTCACTGTGTGGATCATAACAAATTATGGATAACATTGCAAAACATGGGAATTCCAGAACACTTAATTGTGCTCTTCCAGTACCTGTACATAGACCAAGAGGCAGTCATTCAAATAGAACAACAGCATAGTGTGTGGTTTAAAATCAGAAAAGCTGTGCATCAGGGTTGTATCCCTTCACCATATTTATTCAATCTGTAGGCTGAGCAAATAATCTGAGAAGCTGGACTGTATGAAGAAGAACAGGGCATCAGGATTGGAGGAAGACTCATTAACAACCTGTGATATACAAATGACACAATCTTGCTTGCTGAAAGTGAAGAAGACTTGAAGCAACTTACTGATGAAGATTAAAGATCACAGTCTTCAGTATGGATTACACGTCAACATAAAGAGAACAAAAATCCTCACAACTGAACCAATAAGTAACATCATGATAAATGAAAAGAAGATTGAAGTTGTCGAGTATTTCATCTCACTTGGGTCCACTATCAACACCCATGGAAGCAGCAGTCAAGAAATCAAACAATGCTTTGCATTGGGCAAATCTGCTGCTTTAAAAGTGTTGAAAAGCGAAGATGTCACTTTGAGGACTAAGGTGCACCTGATCCAAGTCATGATATTTTCAGTCACCTCATATGCATGCAAAAGCTGGACAATGAATAAGGAAGACCATAGAAGAATTGATGACTTTAATTATGGTATTGGTGAGAATATTGAATATACCATGGACTGCCAAAAAAAGAACTAACTGTCTTGAAAGAAGTACAGCCAGGGTGCTCCTTGGAAGCAAGGATGGCGAGACTTCGTATCACGTACTTTGGACGTGTGATCAGGAGGGAGTAGTCCCTGGAGAAGGACATTATGCTTGGTAAGGCAGAGGGTCAGCAAAAAAGAGAAAGACCCTTGACAAAATGGATAGACACAGTGCCTGCAACAATGGGCTCAAACATAGCAACGCTTGTGAGGATGGTGTAGGACTGGGCAGTGTTTCATTCTGTTGTACATAGAGTCGCTGTGAGTCAAAACCAACTCAGGAGCACCTAACAACAACAGTAGTGTTTCTCCAGATGTTTTAGTGTTTGCATGGTATTTCTTTTTCCATCGCTTTATTGGTGTATCTCTTGTAAACCCTAATAAGTGGATTTTTCTTTTATCCAGTGTGTCAATTTTTGTCCTTTAATTGGAATATTTAACCCATTTATATTTAATGTAATTTTAGATATATTTTGTTTAACTATACCATCTATTTTTTGTCCTATCTCTTTTATGTTTTCTTGTCTTCTTTTAAATTAATCATGTATTTTTTTATTATTCCATTTTCCCCATCAGATTGTTAGTAATGTGTTTTTTTTATAATCATTTATTGATTATCCAAAGCTGCAAACATGCAGTCTTGTCTTATTAATCTCTAGTATAAAGTAGTACTTTTCTTATTCCCAGACAATGTGAAGACCTTAGAATACTTTAACTTCATTAAAGTATGCTATTGTGTTACATATATGATATCTACGTGTATTTTCAACCTACAGGACTTTATTTTTGTTTTAAGTATTTAATATTTATTTAGGTTTGCCCACATATTTACCCTTTCCATTGTTCTTTATTCTTTCTTTGGTCCTTATGCTTCCATCTAAGATCATGTTCCTCCCATTGCAAATACTCCCTCAAGTACTTCTTTTAGTATAGTTCTGCTAACAATATATCATCTAAGTCTCAAGGAACATCTAGCTCAATTGACACAACATAGTTTATAAAGAAAATGTTCTACATTCTACTTTAGTGAGTAGCGTCTGTGGTCTTAAAAACTTGTGAGCAGCCATCTAAGATACTCCACTGGTCTCACCCAGTCGGGAGCAAGGGAGAATGAAGAAAAACAATGACCAAAGGACTAATGAACCACAACTACCACTGCCTCCAGCAGACTGAGTCCAGCACAATTAGATAGTGCCTGGCTACCACCACCTACTGCTCTGACCCTGTCACAACAGAGGGTCCCGGACAGAGTTAGAGAAAAATGTAGAAAGAAAATCTAACTCACAAAAAAGACCAGGCTTACTGGTCTGACAGAGACTGAAGAAACTCCGAGAGTATGGCCCCTGGACATGCTTCTAACTCAGTACTGAGGTCACTCCTGAAATTCACCCTTCAGCCAAAGATTAAACAGACACATTAAACAAAATGAGACTAAATGGGCATACCAGCCCAGTGGCAAGGATGAAAAGGCAGGAGCGGACAGGAAAGCTGGTAATGGGGAACCTAAGGTAGAGAAAGGGCTGGTGTTGACACGTCGTGAGGTTGGCAACCAATGTCACAAAACAATATGTGTATTAATTGTTTAATGAGAAACTAATTTGTTCTGTAAACCTTAGTCTAAAGTACAATAATAAAAAAAAAAAAGATACTTCTGGAGTACTTCTGTCATTTACTTGTTTCTCTCTAATGCTTCTGCAATGGTGAACTGCTTGATAATCAGTATTTGGCAGTATTTGTTTTCAAAATTTTCAAAATCTTCTTTTAAATTATGTAAATGTCCTGTTAAGGACTAGTAGAGAGATCTGTGCATGTCTTTAAATTTACTTCTGAATCTTGAAGAGCTTGACTTGTCCGATGAAAATGCTGCAGTACATTATTCCACACAACTAACATACATATATAGTCTAGTGTTTGCATTTTGTTGATAATGTTTTCAGCTTCTTTTTTTGGTATCTCCTTCTTGTGTCTGATCTTCAGAAATATTTTCTAAGGCATCTAGAATCTGAGTGTACAATTCCAGGATTGCACTCGTTTCTACAGTATGCACTTCTCAGCGTGTATTAGAAAAACATTTTAATACTTGATCATTGCCTAAATATGTTTGAAGAACTGCCCAAAGGTGCGTAGAGTTGGCAAAAAATGTGTAGAATAACTGAATGGTAGAAAGAAAAAAAAAAGATTGCTTTCAGACAACAATCTACTATGCTATATTCTACAAGACTAAGTGAATATGCAGCACATAGTATGAAAATGGCATATTCATTACTTTCTAAAATTTTCTGTTGCATGCCTTTGTAATACCCTGACATATTGGCAGCAGTGTCATAAGACTGGCCTCTGCACTTAGAAAAATCAGTTTTGCAAACATCACATAAATAGTGAAGTACTTGATTTGCAAGTTCTTCACTGGTACGACTTTTTAAGCTAGTGAATGTGATAAATCGCTCAACAGGTTTTCCATCTGTTGAAGACGTATATCTTAAAGCAATACTTAGCTGATCTGTATGAGAAAGATCAGGAATGGAATCTACAGACAAACTGAAATATCGAGCTATACTTATTTCACTGAAAATAGTTGACTGAAGTTTATCACTTAAGTTTATTAATTCTTTACATGTTGTTTTAAACACATACGATGGGTTGCCCTTTCCTGTGTAACCATATTTTGAGATGTGACCAGCTAAAAATGGATCAAACTGAGCAACGAGTTTAAGTAAACCCGAAATTTCCATTTTGTGGGAACCCAAAGACTTCATTTCTTCCTCAAAAAGACAATCCACATTCAGCAATTGTTACAATGACAGCAACAATGTGTTGCAAAATGGCTTTCCAATACTGATGTTCTTCATTAATTTGTGTTTCCAGTTTATGAGTTAAGCCAAAACCAAGTTTTTGGTTTAAATATGACAACATATAATCTTTGTGAATTGTATTGTTTTCATGTTCATCAATTATATTCGAGTTGCACCAATTGCTAAATCCATCCATAGCAAATCAAGATTAAATGATTTAGGACTGAATAGTTTTCAAACAAAACAATATACAGAACCAACTGATGGAGAATACAATAGCCACTCCTTCTTAAAATTTTCACCTTTAGTTTTGTACCCTAGAAATATATTCTGGCTACAGAACCTTGTTTGTTTACCATCCAGAAATTTTCCACAAGAATTTTCAAATGGCCTATTGTGATGTTGACAATGACTTGCCCCTCTTTTCATCCAATAACTTATATCATTAGAAGAAAAATTATTCCACAAAGCAGGATCTGTATTTCTGGCATTAATGGGGTCTGCAGATGCGATAATTTCAGATTCTAAAACAGTTTCACTTTCTACACCATTATTAATTTTTTTACTACAGCAAAGAATGGATGCAGAATGCAGAACAAATTCTATTATATTCATACTGCAATTAGTAATTTCAGCACTAGTGGTACTAGTACAGCAGTTTGCACCTATTTAACTCAAGCGTTCAAAGGAAGAAGTCTCCTCTGTTTCATTTCTCTTTAAAAAGGAAGTTAATTTTGAAATTTTCTTCAGGGATTCACAAATCCTTTTCTTTTTATTTTTTCTGAGCTTTCACTTTTGCATTCCTCTTAATTGTTGTTGTTTCATTTTACCTGGATATAAAATTATGTCACTTTTTAAATTTGGTTCTACTGTAGTAAACAAAATTGAATAATTGAAAATAAATAAAATTTATTAAACAAATAAAATCAATTTACACTCAAATTTGGATGTTAACACAAAAACTTATATTTGAAAATTAGTAAGTAAAAAATTAATTTGGAACATGTCATTTTGTTCTTCAGGTCTGCGGTAGTCAAAAGAAATAGTACTTACAAGACAGTCAGCACATTTGTTGGCGGGCCCTTCACAGATCTCCACAAGTGTTTTTCATTTTGAAATAATACTTAAAAACTTGTGTGCGCACTTCCCGTCCTTGGAATCTGTGTCTTCACTGTTCATTGGAGTACTACTGATACCTGACAGGGGAATGATACAAACACAAGGGTACATTCAATCTGAAGATACGTTTTGGTTCATTTTGTGCAGGACAGGACCAGATACGTCATAAGTCACACGATTATAGTGCTGCTGGCGCATTCTTATGTGGTTGATGAGAGAGAACTGAATGTGAGGTTATACTCGATCAGTCCAAAATGAAAAAGAAGATACAATTGTTATCATATACAAAATTTATTAAAATGGTATCAGTTTCATTCAGTGCCCTGCCAGTTCCCTTCCACCGTGGCACTTGCTTTTCCTTGTATCCTGTCTGATTGGCACTATAAATCTTTGCTTTGGACTGCTGGTGTCCTTGTTTTGTTGATGCCCTAAGCACATGCTTACCTTGCTTATTGAGTAATTCATCCCTGCATACAATTCGGTAATTGTGCTCCTAGGTATTTACCCAAATGAATTGAAAACTTATCTCCACACAAAAACCTACACATGAATTTTTATAGCAGCTTTATTCATAATTGCTAAAAATTGGAAGCAACAAAAATGTCCTTCAGTAGGTCAATGGATGAAACAACTGTTGTGTATCCATACAATGAAGTATTATTCAGTGATAAAAGAAATGAACTATCAAGCTATGAAAAGACATGGAGGAATCTTAAATGCATATTCCTAAGTGAAAGAAGTCAGTATGAAAAAGCTTCTTACTGTATGATTCAAACTATATTGCATTCTGGAAAAGGAAAATTGTAGCAAAAAGACCAGTGGCTGCCATGTTTGGGGAAGGATGAATAAATAAAGCACAGGGCATTTTAAGGACAGTGAAACTATTCTGTATGATACTGTAATGGTGGACACATAACATTATGCACTTGTCAAAACTTACAGAATTGTACAACACAAGAGTGAACCCTAATGTAAGCTACCAATCAATATGTCATAGTTGGTAAAGTGAAGCACCAGCGAGGTCAAGGGTGGCTCTCAGTAAAATGGAGTGACACAGCAGCTGAAACAATGAACTCAAACATAGCAATGATCATGAAGATGGTGCAGGACTGGGCAACGATTCATTCTGTTATATCTGGGGTTGCTATGAGTCAGAGTTGACTCGATGGCAACTAACAACAACAATGTGAACTATGGAATTTAGTTAATAACATGTCAATATTGGTTCATCAATTGTGAAAAACTAACCACATTAATGCAAGATGTTAACAATAAGAGAAACTGTGTTCAGAGGGAAAAGAAGGTATAGAAGAATTCTACTGTTTCAACAATTTGTCTGTAAACCTGAAGTTGATCTAAAAAAATATTGTATTCTAAAAAAAAAAGTTAAAGTAACAAATGTTGGATAGGCTGCCAGGAGATTGGAACTCTTATGCACTGCTGGTGGGAATGCAAAATGGTACAACCATTTTGAAAATGATATAGCTCTTCCTTAAAAAGCTAGAAATAGAAATACCATATGATCCACCAATCCCACTCCTAGGAATATATCCTAGAGAAACAAGAGCCATCACACAAATAGACATATGCACACCCATGTTCATTGTAGCATTGTCCATAATAGCAAAAGATGGAAACAACCTAGGTGCCCATCAAAGATGAATGGATAAACAAATTATAGTACATACACACAATGGAATACTACACAACGATAAAGAACAATGATGAATCTGTGAAGCATCTCACACCATGGCATCTGGAGGGCATTATGCTGAGTGAAATATGTCAATCACAAAAGGACAAATATTGTATGAGACCACTACTATAAAAACTCATGAAAAGGTTTACACACAAAAAGAAACAATCTTTGATGGTTACAAGGGAGAGGAGGGCTGGGAGGGAAAAATGCTAGAGAATAGATAAGTGGTAACTTTGGTGAAGGGTAAGACAGTACACAATACTGGGGAAGCCAGCACAACTTCTCCAAGGCAAGGTTATGGAAATTCTGTAGGCACATCCAAACTCCCTGAGAGACCAAATTACTGGCCTGAGGGCTGTGGGGACCATGGTCTCAGGAAACATCGAGCTCCATTGGCATAACATAGTTTATAAAGAAAATGTTCTACATTCTACTTTGGTGAGTAGCGTCTGGGGTCTTAAAAACTTGTGAGCAGCCATCTAAGATACTCCACCGGTCTCACCCCATCTGGAGCAAGGGAGAATAAAGAAAACCAAAGACACGAGGGAAAGATTAGTTCAAAGGACTGATGGACCACAACTACCACGGCCTCCACTAGACTGAGTCCAGCACAACTAGATGGTGCCAGGCTACCACCACTGACTGCTCTGACAGGGATCACAGTAGATGGTCCCAGACAGAGCTGGAGAAAAGTGTAGAACAAAATTCTAACTCACAAAAAAAGAAAAAAAAAAAAAAAAAGACCAGACTTACTGGTCTGGTAAAAAAACAAGTTAGCTGTCACATTTTGTAGCTTCTTTGAGAATAATATGTAGTTTTAAAGATTTTATCTTTGTTTTTTGTTTTCAACAATTTTACCATGTTGTATGGTCTTCTTTGAATTTATTCTGTTTCAGGCTCTCAAAACTTGAGTCTGTAGGTTAACGTCTTTTGTCAGTTCTTGAAAGTTTCCAGCTGTTATCTCTTCAAATACTGCTTTTGTTCCATTCTCTCTCTCCTCCCCTTCTGGGCCTCCAGTTGCATGTGTGTGAGATCTTTTTGTACTGTGTTGCATCTGTCCCATAACATTACTTCCTATATTTTCCAATCCTTTTTATCTCCTTCCTTTAGTTTTCTTCTGAACTCTCTTCTAGATCACTAATCCTCTCTTCAGCTGTGTCTAATTTGCTGTTAAACTCATCAATTAAGTTCTTAATTTCAGTTATTGTATTTTTCCAGTTCTATAATTTTCATTTGGTTATTTTTTAATTGATCCCAGTTCTCCAGCAAAATTCTTCATTTTGTCATCTATTTTCTTTACCGTATTAATCATGGTTATTTTAAAGTCGCTGTCTGATAACTGCAATATCTGAATCACTTGTGGATCTGTTTCTATTATCCTTTTTTTTCTTTTCTCTCTCTCTCTCTTGGTTCTGTCTCTTGGTATGTCTGGTAATGTTTCGTTGAATACCAGATATTGTATACGAAAAATGGTAAATCCTCTGGATGATGTTATCTTCCTCCAGAAAAGATTTCTTTAGATTCCATCAGGCAGTTAGAGTAGGAGCAGATCACATTAGTCCAATCACTTTAGTTAAAATCAGACCTGATTTGAAGCTAAATTTCATTCTTTGTAATGCCTGTTCTATTTTTGGTTTGCCCTGACTCCTACAGCATATTTCTTTAGGATTTGCAATTGAAAAACTAGGGTGTTTACCTTGACCCCTCTTCCTTGGCGGACCTCAAACTTCAGCTTTGATATTCTCAGGCTTGTGAGACTGCCAGTAGTTCTGCTTATATCCTCAGTCTCTTAACAGCCACTTTCTGCTTGGCTTCTCTGCCTTTAAGGTCTGTGCTGTTTAAGATTGGCAAATGCCTTTAAACTTCTGGGCTCACTTCACTGCATGTCCTTTCTATTTTGGATACTGACCCCTTACATTCTTGATGCCTTGGAAGACTGCTGATTTCTGTCTCCCCAGCCCCATGAGATGGATGAAAGATTTTCTGCCTTTCTGTTTGTGCTTTTTATTACGGGCAAATGCCTTGACGGAAAAAGTTAGGAGAATGGTGGAAGCATCTCTCTTTTATCTTAGCTCCTTGTATTCTGCCTGTCTTGGTAGCTTTTTAATGCCTTCAAAAACTGTGTTTTTCAGTTCTAATTGTGATCAGTGGGAAGATTGATCTGCTACTGGCTGCTGTGTCATAGCCAAGAATGGAAATTCACCTTTGACTTTTAAAATTTGTTTTTGTTCCCTTATGGCTCCACTTACCTCTCTCCTCAGTGACCCCTGTTTCAATGAGGCCTTTAGATTAGTCACACAGTATCTGGTTGCTGGTTCCTAACCTGAGTAATTACAACTGCTTTCTCTCCTCATATTCACTTTTTTTGCTTCTGAGCACTCCAGAAAAAGGTCACCAAAGTGTACTAATTGGGTCAGTTATTAGTCTGTGTAGCAAATCTTAGGCCTCATTCTAGCTTGGACCTTTTAGCCATTTCTTGTTGGTCTTTTGTATTCTTCACAACTGCTACCCATCTACTACTCTCAGATGGTCAATCCTATTTCTGCTGATGACCTAGAGCTCTGAATTTATTAGAGTCTGAACTTATTGAAGTCTCCACCTGAGGATTTCAATTTTCTTATCCATCTCCTCCTTCACTCCTGACTCAGAGGAAGACATATATCTCCTCTTTTGTCAAAGAATCTCTGTCCTTGATCTCATCCAACATGACTCCTCCTAGGCCTTGCCCCATCAATGATTAGTCTTCTTTCTTAAATTTCTTAACCTTCTCTGTTTCCTTATATTTTTTTCAATAAACATACCCAAATATCCCCATTCATAAACAAACTAACAATTCTTGCCCAACTCTATTGCCTTCTCTGGCTAAAACAAATTTGATGACAAACTTTTCAAAAATTAATCTGTATTTTTTGTCTCAACTTTCTCATCAACCATTCACTCCCTAATCCCTTGAAATTTAGTTTCCCTCCGCATCACTTGACAGACATTCTTCTTTGATAGTCTCCTTTGACTTCCTAAATCCTAAATCAAATGTTGTCTTCCTAGTGTTCATCTTCTTTGACTTCTTTTTATAGCCAATTTTTCTTTACACTCTCTCTCCTTTTGGCTTCTCTGAAATTATTTTTCTGTGGTTCTTCTACTTCTCTAAGAGATCCATGTATCTCCCTTGCTGCATCCTCTTTCTCTTCCCCTCCCTCAGTACAGATGTTCTCCATTCTCTGTTCTAAGCCTACTTCTTTCCTTCTCTCCCCTGTCTATCCCCCTTTGGTTCCCACATTCATATATACAACTTCTTTTATTACCTTAAACAAGATGACTCCCTAAAATTTATTTCCAGTCTCACTTTCTCTCTCAGCTCAACCCGAGAAAACCATTGAATATTTACTGTCCCTGGATATTTTACCAACACTTCACATTCAACTTGTCCCAAATTAGGTAGTTTCCCCTCAAATCTGCTTCTTTTCCTAGTTATCCTTTCTCTGTTAAAGGAACCAAGAAGCTGCCAGTAGCTCAGGCCTAAAAATGTATGGTCATTGCTGACTCCTTCATTTTCTTGTGCCCCTCCCCCAACAAATCAGGCATATTCTGCTAATCTCTAACATATAGTATCCCATGTGCCCTTTCCTTCCATCATTACCTCTGTAAGTTATTACTTTTGCAATAACTTAATGCGCTTTGGGTTCTGTTTCTAATCTATCTGGCTTGCTGCCATTCATGTTGCATAATATATATTGAATGAATAAATGAATAACTAAAGCAAAACCTTAATTATGTTACCTCCTGTTTACCTCCTGTCATGGATTGAATTGTGTCCCCCAAAAATATGTGTCAACTTGGTTAGGCCATGATTCCCAGTATTGTGTCGTTGTCCTCCATTTTGTAATTAATGTAATTTTCCTACGTAGTATAAATCCTAATCTCTGTTTGTAGTTAATAAGGCAAGATTAAATTATGTTAAAGAAGATTACAGTGGGATGTAGCAGCCTTACTCAGGTTATTTCCCTGATCCAATGTAAAGGGAGTTTCCCTGGGGCATGGCCTGCATCTCCTTTTATCTTACAAGAGATAAAAGGAAAGGGAAGAGAGCAGAGTGGAGACCTCACACCACAGAGAAATTATCACTGGGAACAGAGTGCATCCTTTGGATCCGAGGTTCCTGAGCGGAGAAGATTCTAGATCAGGGGAAGATTGATGATAAGGACCTTCCTTCAGAGCCGGCAGAGAGAGAACGCCTTCCCCTGGAGGTGACACCCTGAATTCAGACTTCTAGTCTACTAGACTGTGAGAGAATAAACTTCTGTTTGTTGAAGCCATCTACTTGTGGTATTTCTGTTATAGCCACACTAGATGATTAAGGCATCTCCCTATTGTTAACCAATGAATTTCCAACTTCTTAGTATGAGATTTAAGCCCTTTGAATCTGCTTGTAGAATCTAACTGTACTTTTCTAGCCTTACATCTTTCATATACCCAGTGCTTCAAATACACCATAATTTTCCATATAATCGTGTCCTTCAGGAGGTTAATTCTTGTTCCTTGATAAAAATATTCTGTGGTAATTAATTAAACCTGTGTCAGACAGCTTGTCTACTCAGTTTCCCAGAGCCTTTACTATTATACCTTGTGAATTTCCAATTAGGCGGAAAAAATACAGTGCGTTTCTCAATGTTATTTGACCATGGAACCCTGTTGAAAGAACTACCACTTATCTCATAAGAGGCCAATTTTATAAGGAGCACGTTTTGAAATAGGCTGATCCAAGATGTCTCTTTATTCCCTAGACATATCCCTTTCTTTCATCATACTCTTAACCTAAAACAGTGGTTCTCAACAGAGAAGATTTTTGCCCCCAGGGGACACTGGCAATGTCTGGAGACATTTTTGGTTGTCACAACCTGGGGTGGGGTGGGGAGGAGACGCTAACACCTAGTGGAAAGAGGCCAGAGATGCTGCTAAACATCCCTGAGCCCCACAAAACAAAGAACTATCCTCCCAAAATGTCAGTAGTGATGAGGTTGAGAAACTCTGGCCTAGCCTCTGTTCTTCTCACTTCTTCCCTCTGTATCCGTTTCTCAAAGTCCAGATCAACTCTGTTCTCTTTAACTAATGTTCGATTATTATGCTTTACTACTTAGATTTTCTCCCCTCTAATCTTTTTTGATCTCCACAAATAGCTAGTACAGTAGTAAGTTCTTGCTTGAAGAACAACAATCAATCTTTATTTAACTCTTTTTTTCCAGTCACCTCCCAAATTTAATTATTCGCCCTGTCTTACCAGTTTTTACTTTGTTTTTTCCCCACATCTTTCTTTTTCCTTCCATGTTCATTGCAACTGCCCTGGATCAGCTATTATGGCCTCATGTCCATACTGCAACAATAGGAAGGAAAATGATGTCATGGAGAGAGGGAGGCCCTGAAGTCTGACAGGCCTCAATTTGACCTCTGGTTCTGTCCTATACTACCCATGTGGCCCCAGACAAAGTACTTTCTCTTCCTGGAACTTTATTTCTCCCTGCTAAACTGGAAGTGATTATATCTCCTTGCAGGGTTTTTGCAATGAGGGCGCTGGTGCTCGCCTTCCAGGAGACCCAGGTTCAATTCCTGGCCAATGCACTTCATGTGCAGCTGTGACCCATCTGTCAGGGGAGGCTTGTTGGAGGTTTCAGTGAAGCTTCCAGATTAAGACCGACTAAGAAGAAAGACCTGGCTAGTCTACTACCCAAAAAATCAGCCAATGAAAACCCTATGAATAATGATGAGTCTGCAAAACACCTTATAACATGGATGAATCTGGAGGACATTATGTTGGGTGAAATAAGTCAAACACAAAAGGACCAATATTGCATGATACCACTTTTATAAAAAGTCGAGAATAGGTATAAACACAGAAAGCAACGTTCTTTGATGGTTACCAGGGACGGGAAGGGGAGAGAGGGGAAATCACTTTACTACATAATACACACGTGTTAATTATGGTGATGGAAAAGGCAATACACAATATGGGGGAGGTCAGCACAACTTGACCAAGGTAAATTAAGACACTGAGAGATACACAAGAATAAGGGACGACTACGGTAAATGCTATAATATACACAAATTTGCAACAACAGTAATAACAAGCAAAAAATATACGCATGATTACATAGGTAGATATGTATGCTATATGGATGCGGGAAGGGGTATGGGAGTACATGTGCATGAATATATGGTATATTTGTGAACATTTGCATATACATGTTTGTATGTACTGCATATATATTCATATATACAATAAAGCATATAGGGGACACATTAGGGATACTTCCTAGACATATTCAAACATCTCATGGGATTGATTTACTGGATTTGAAGGCTCAGGACCATAGTCTCATGGGACAACTAGGTCAACTGATATAACTTAGTTCATAAAGATAACATTCTACATCATAGTTTGGTGAGTAGCATCTGGGGTCTTAAAAGCTTGCAAGCAGCATCTAAGATACAATTATTGGTCTCTTCCCATCTGGAGCAAAGGAGAGTGAAGGAAACCAAAGAGTCAAGGAAGAAATTTGTCCACAGGACTAATGGCCATGCAAGCCACAGCCTCTTCTAGCCTGAGACCAGAAGAGCTAGATGGTGCCTGGCTACCACCATCAATCATTCTGACCAGGGACACAATAGAAAGTCCTGGTTAGAATGGGAGAAAAAATGTAGAACAAAATTCAAATTCATAAAAAAGACCAGATTTACTGGACTGATAGAGACTAGAGGGACCCCTGAGACTATTGCCCTAAGATACCCTTTTAACCTGGAACTGAAGCCACTCCCAGAGGTCACCTTTCAGTCAAATAATAGGTTGGCCTGTAAAATAAACAATAACACCCATGAGGAATGTACTTCTTTAAACAATCAACTATAGGAGACCAAACAGTCAGCATTTACCCAAAATCGCTGATGAGAAGTCAAGGAGGGGCAGGGAAACTGGAGGGTTGGAATCCGTCAGGCGGGGTGGAAATGGTGAGAGTGTTGACGCATTACAGGGACTGTAACCAATATCATGGAACAATTTGTGCATTAATTGTTGAATTGGGAATCTCATTTGCTGTGTAAACTTCACCTAAAACACAATAAAATGTTTTTTAAAAAAAAAAAAAAAAACTTGTATGAATCACAACAATCCAATCCACAACCAACCATGGGGATGGCGCAGGACTGAGTAGCATTTCATTTAGTGTTGTTGCATTGCATTGTAAATGGGGTCGCCATGAGTCAGGGGTCGACTTGGCAGCAGTAACAACAACAGGGTTTTTGTGAGGAATAGAGACAAATATATGAAGTACCTGATGCACAATGGTCAATAACCTCTGAAGGATTCTTCTACCCCTAGCCTCTGCCCCAAAGCCTTTCCTTTGATACACCATGGACAAAGCCTGGGCTGCTGGTATTCTGGGCTCTGGATGACTCTTTACCAACTTACACAAAGAAAGTTGCTTCTAACTCTTCTTCCCAAACCTTTGACACCTGACAAATTAATCCATTCACTGCACTCTGAATAGGTCTGACCTTTCTCATCCCCATGCTCTGGTTCATGAGTTCTCCCCTGTTGGAAACCTCTCTTCTCTTACCTACAAACCCTACCCACCCTTCAGTCCCAGTCTTACCAGCTCGTTCTGTGAAGTCTTCTCATCCCACTCTGCCTACAGCTATTCTTTCCTTCTCTGAACATTTGGAGTCAGTCCTTACCATCTGTTCCATATATGAGACAATTAATTTCCACTGCCTGACAGTGTTTCTCACATGGGAAACTATTATTTAAACCTTCTATGACTGTCTTTTTTAAAAAATGATAAAGTAGAGGGTCAGTGAAAAAGAGGAAGACCCCAACAAGATGGATTGATACAATGGCTGCAGCAATGGGCTCAAACATAGCAACGATTGTGAGGATGGCACAGGACCGGGCAATGTTTCGTTCTGCTGTCCACTGGGTTGCTGTGAGTTGGAACTGACTCCATGGCACCTAACAACATGAGTATCTAAGGAGTCCTTGGATGGTGCAAATGGTTAATGCATTCAGCTGTCAACTGAAAGGATGGACGTTTGAGTCCACCCAGGGGTGCCTCAGAAGAAAGCCCTGGTGATCTACTTCCAAAAAATCAGTCATTAAAAACTCTATGGAGCACATCTCTATTCTGACACACAGAGGGTGGCCATAAGCTGAAGTCGACTCAATGGCAACTATCTATTTGGTCATGATTATCCAAATTTTTGTGTGTTTTCTTGTTTTCCCATTTAGATTGTAAGCTCCTCGAGGCCAACTACTATGTCTTATTCTTCCTTATCAAAGTGACTTGCACATAGTAGAGGCTTCAGAAATATTCAGTATCAAATATTAAATCTCCTCTAAAGTTGTGGGTATGTCTTAAAATGCCTCTTCTCTTAAACCTCTTGCCCACTTTTAGGGGGTTCCTCGGGCATATAAATATAAAGGCCTTGAGCCAAGTTTAACATGGATTAAACAGGGGAGTGGGCGAGCCAGGGTCAGCACACTTGGGCCTCTGAGAGAACGCTCACAAACAGAATCATGGCAAGCAGACAGTAGCATTTAATTAATAATTTTAGTGGCTTATCCAAAATAATCTCCCTGATCTGGTGGATTAAATTCCACTTGACAAAACTGCCAATCCATGTGGAAACAAGTCTCCTGTGTGTTCTCCCAGTTACAGAAGGGCCTGAGGGCAGGAGGGGCTGTCCAGCAGAGTGTGCAGCTGGCAGGGGCCAGTGTCCCCAGGCAGAGAAAAACAACCCTTGCACCAGCTGCCAGAATCTTAAAACCAGCAGCCACAACATATTATTTTTTAAATAATTTCAAACTTGCAGAAAACTTAAAAGAATAAAAACTATATGTAGTTGCCATTGAGTCGATTCTGACTCACGGTAACGTGACGTGTTACAGAGTAGAACTGCTCCAGTAACCCCTTTAACGGGATTTACCTTTTTTGCTCCATTTTATTATTTACATGCTCTCTCTATTTCTCTTTCTCTCTCTTTATATATATATATATATACACAGACAGAGAGAGAGAGAGAGAGAGAGAGAGAGAGCCCTGGTGGTGCAATGGTTAAGCGTTTGGCTGGTAACCGAAAGGTCTGCAGTTCAAATCCACCAGCCACTCCTTGGTAGAAAGATGTGGCAGTCTGCTTTTGTAAAGATTTACAGCCTTGGAAACTCTACAGAGCAGTTCTACTCTGTCCTACAGGGTCACTATGAGTTGGAATTTACTTGACAGCAATGGGAGATATATATATATATATGTATATATATAGATAGATAGATAGATGTATTTGTCTGAACCATTTTAGAGTAAGTGACATGTAGCGAAACCTCTTACACTAAATAAAAATCCTTGGGTGGCACAAACAGTTTGTGCTCAACTATTAACCTAAAGGTTGGCCATTTGAATCCACCCAGCGGCACCTCAGAGGAAAAATCTAGTGATCTGCTTTCATAAAGATTACAACCAAGAAGACCCTATGGAGCAGTTCTATTCTGTAACACATAGGTTCTCCATGAGTCAGAATCGACATGAGGGTGACAGGTTTTACCCCTAAATACTTCTATGTATATTTCCTAAGAATAAGAATAATCTCTTGCATAACCACAGACGAGTTATCAACTTAACATAGATACTATTCTTTTACCTACTCTACCATCTGTACTCCAGTTTTGTTACAGTTCTTTATAACATTTCCCCACTCCAGCACAGGGTGCAGTCTAGGATCAGGTGTTGCATTAAGCTGTCATATCCTTTTAGTCTCCTTTACTCCAAAATATTTCCACATCTTTTGTTTGTCTTTTATGGCATTTACACTTGTAAAGAGTACAGTTCCTTTTTTAAAGGTAGATTCTTCCTCATTTGGAGTTTGCTGGATGGTCCCTTAATGGTTACATTCAGATTATGCCGAGATACTACAAAAGCACTGTTGTGTTCTTCTCAGGGCCTCACATCTGGAGGCACACAATGTCCATCTGTCTCTCAGTGCTGATGTTCATTTTGATCACCTGATCAAGGCATGGTCTAACTTCTCCACTGGATAGTTCTACTTCTCTTGTAACTGATGAGCAATCTGTGAGAACACACTCTAAGACTGTGCAAACATCCTGCCCCTCATCAAAATCCCCACTAAATATAGCATCCACTGATCCACTGATGATTCTCATCTATACAATTCTTTATTCCGATGGTTTAAAAAAAGGTGATTACTCAACCCCAGCATTTCCTCCACATTTACTGGCTGGCCCTTGACATTCTACTGTGAGCAGAAGTTCTTCCATCTCCTCCACTTGTTTATTTATGGGTCTCTTTATCTACTTATTAGCAGCATGGATACCTATTGTTTCCATGGTTTCTAACTCATTACTGTCCCTTATTAGTTTGGTGCTCAAGTTGTTCCAGAAATGGCCAGTGGGAGCCCCTTCCAGATGCTCCTGTGTCCTTGTGCCCCCATCCTTTTTTGACACTTGGTTACTTTCTGGCAAAACAGAATATTGAGCATCTTTTTAAATCACAGGTAAAATCAAGAGAGAGGGAGAAGAAAAGGAAAGAAGAAAAAAGGAAGTAAAAGACCGGGGGGGGGGGGGAGAGATGAAGGGAAAGAGAAATGAGGAGGGGCATTGTGGGGAGATTGCCAGCACAAATTCAGATCCTTTGGCACCTCTTTAGAAGTAGCTCATCTCTTCCTGGTCTAGAGAGTGGATTTGTGCCTGAGAGACTGCAGTGGACTCCCTCTGTACACAAGACCTTTGAAAAAAATGGGCTTTGTCATGACTCTGTCGGTTGCAAATGATGGAAACTCCCTCCAAAATGGAAAATGGGAAGAGAAAGAGAGGAGGAAGGGCAGGGAAAGGGAAGAAGGAGAAGTGGAAGAGGAAAAAGAATAAAAGAGAAGAGAAAAGGAACAAGACAGACCCATAATTTATTGGTTTATATGACTGAAAATTATGGAATCAGTTTTAAACTAAGCTGGGTCTAGATGCTTGAATGGATGCCAGAAATCAATCTACCTCTCCCTCGGCACTGCTGTTCTCTGTTAACTTCATTCTTGGTTAGCCTCTTCTGACGGAGGTGCTTCATTCCAGGTAAATTCTCCATGTGTAGCCACTCCAGCAGAAATAGAGCATCTGCTCACGTCTAAAGGCAGAGGGTGGTTGAAACCAACCAACCAACCAACCCGTTGCCATGGTGTCGATTCTGACTCATAGCGACCCGATAGGACAGAGTAGAACTGCCCCATAGGGTTTCCAGGGAGCAGCTGGTGGATTCCAACTGTTGGCGTTTTGGTTAGCAGCCAAGCTCTTAACCACTGCGCCACCAGGGCAGGGTACCCCCAAACCACATGAGTTGAGAATGGAGGAGGGGTGGTTTCCCAAAGAGAAACTGAAGTTCTGTTACTAGCAGGGGGAAAAGGGATGTTAGGAAGACTAACACAAAACGTCACTGTATGTAGAACACAGGACACTTGATGGTGTTAGAATTTTGACCATGAGATGCACAAGCAAACCACAGCCCAGCTTCTTTGTCGTGACAACCTCTCTCCACTTCACACAGACCTCTTACAAGAAAGGCCTCTGATTTCTGTCCATCGGATCTTGCTTCCAGCCTGGGGAACGGTGGCCTGGGGAATGGTGGCTGTCTGGTGTCCACCACAGGGAGGGGAGAAGAAAGTGTGCCCAGGAGCACATAAGACGTCAACAAGCCCTGAGCCTTTGGTGGGGCGGCTCTCTCCCCATCTGAACAGATTCCTGTGTGATCATTCCTCCCACAGCCCAGCAGTCCCAACGGGGAAGTGTCAGTCATGGTGGTGCATTAGGTCATGTCAGATGGCAATCCAATGCACTGTTAACAGAAGCTGACAGGAAAGCTCTAGCAATCTACTTATCTGGATACCACCCTTGCTGAATAAAGGGTCATTATCAGAATTAGTCACACAGAATTATAGCAGTTGGAAGTCTGCAGATTATTCATTACATCACCCTCATTTGAGTCACTGAGCACAGGCCGAACCTCAAAGGAGCCTGCCCTCACCCATTCCCCCTTTCTCTCCCTCCCTCCCTGTTCTTGGCACATTCTCTCCCCCCCCCCCCCCAGAAGTGAAAAGTTACATTAGGTCAGCCTCAGGCATGGCCTTTTCTGCTGCCCATAATCTCCTTTTCTGAGTTCATTTCACCTGCATGAGCCGAGTTTCATACCAGAGGCCTCTGGAGGAGGAGAGCCTGGGATGCTTCGCAATTAGACCCATTCCTGGAATGGTCCCATTGCCAACGTTGGTATGAAAATGTCAAACCAAACTATTTAATTGACCTGTGAAATTTCTGGTGTGGTTCCCACAGTTGCTGCCTGCTTAATACAGTTCTTGCAAAGAAGAAGATACAAATACCCAGAGGAGAAAGAACATTCCAGAATTTGTAGACCCACCAAAATGTTCCCCAGCTTGCTCACATGTGCCAACCTTGTCTCCGCCCTCACCACACCCACCCCCTCCTGCACCTCCTCATCCTACAGGCCTACACCTGCAAACTGTGCACACTCAGAGTTCACCTAAACACCTAGATATCCCCATGCAAAAACCAACAAAACTGATGCGTAGAAGCTGTGGGAAAGAGGCAGGAACAGAGAATGTGGTTAGCAAGATAGGTTCAAAGGCATCCAAAAATAACATACGAATAGCATGCCCTGAACTTCCAGGCAGAGGAAGATCAAGGCTTGCAGGGGAAGGGACAAATACTCCTCAGCCTCTTTACTGACTTCTTTTTAAAGTGTGCTTCAATTCCTGGGTATATACTCTTTCAAACTGCTACAGAGCTAGACAGCAATCCCCTGCCCTATCTCTGGACACGGCTGCTCCAGAAAACTGCATCTTTGGAGTGGTGATTTGTGAGGTGCAGCACAAACACAAGGTCTCAGCACATTAACCTTTTTTAGGTTCCAAATGGGCAAGATGTTCCCCTTGTTCTTATGGACCCAGAAGCCAGAGAGTCAGAGAGTGTTGAGCTGGAAGGGATTCTGGAGTATATCCAGCTGAACTTCTAATTTCTCAGAGCAGTGCAGGGACAAACCCAAAGGCACAGCCCACCCAGAGCAAACCACAGATAGACACTGGCATTCTTGACCTCTTGTCCAGTTGTGGTTCTGCTCTCAAGGTAGGGCCTTAGCACTAGTGCTTCATAATTTTTCCATGAAACCTTTGGTTTGAGTAAATTTGAATAAATTTGAATAACCCTTATGTCCTTGGCCTGCGGGATTTTTTGAAATTTGAAACATCATGAGATCAGAGATGAGGGCCATCAGCTGTTGAAGGATAGAAGGAAGGAGTCCCGAAACACCCCGGGGGAAAGGGTGCACTCCAGGCTGTGGGGTTTTCCTCTCCTGGTTCCCCTCAGCCTAACTGAATTGCTCTGTGGCTGTGGCCTCATATTCTAGGAAGGAGCTATAGGATAGCAAGAGGCGACAAGAATGTCTGCATTTGGGTGCTTTACGGGTTATTCTAGTTAAAAGGAGCAAAGCAAACCAAACTTTCCCACCAGTTAGCTGGAACCCAGCCTCTTTTCAGTCCAGTTGCCATCACATCGACTCCAACTCATGGCAACCCCGCATGCGTCAGAGTAGGACTGTGTTCCATAGGGTTTTCAATGGCTAATTTTTCAGAAGGGTATCACTAGGCCTTTTTTCTGAGGCACCTCTGGGTGGGCTTGAACCTCCAGCTTTTTGGTTAGCAGTCGAGCATGTTAACTGTTTGCTCCATGCAGGGACTCCCCAGATGATTTAGGCCTCTTGAAACAGGTGAACTGACAGGTTACCCCGCCTTTGCAAACAGGGATGAGATGGTGACCACCTTTAGCTTTAACTAAAGTGTTGAGGCAAGTCAGTGATAACGAGTTGCCTCCCTTCTACCTTTTCTAGATCCAGACAAGGAAAAGCAAACCCATTGGTCCCTTAGAAAATTTCACCTGCTCAATTGCACCCGATTCCTTCCTCCACACCTCTGGCTTCGTGCCCCCCACCAACCTGTTACTCCTGATTTGTCAGGTGACCAGCTCCTTCTGAGCTGGGTTCCTGTTTCATCTTCTTCCTGTTAATTAACGTGAAGAACCTGTTTCTGAAAGGAGCCCTGGTGGTGCAGTGGTTAAACACTCAGATGCTAACTAAAAGTTCAGTTTGAACCCACCAGCCACTCCACTGGAGAAGAACGTGGTGGCTGCGTCCATAATAATTTACTGCCTTGGAAACCCTATGGGGCAGTTCTACTCTGACCTATAGTGTAGATATGAGTCGGAATCGTCTCTACGCAGTGGGTTTTTTACCCGTTTCTGAGAAGTGCCCAACTATTTATTTCAGCACAGGCAAGTCTAAACACAGCTGTTACAACCATGGTAGGAGAGAGAAGTGGTTAAAAACACCTTGCTCATCTAAACATGAACCATGGGCACCTACTGGCTATATGTTCATCTACAGTACACAAAGCTCTGGGTCTTAGAGACCCTCTCTGCAGGGGCAGCCTTACCAGTGTGCAAGGCAGGGCCTCTCTGCAGGCAGAGGGGCTTCAAGCAGGGTCACAATGCTGTCAACCCCCCGTTGCTGTTGTTGGATGCCGTCGAGTTGATTTTCGACTCATAGTGACCCCATGTAACAGAGTAGAACTGCCCCATATGGTTTTCTAGGCTGTGATCTTATGGAAGCAGATCACCAGATCTTTCTTCCACAGAGCCACTAGGTGGATTTGAACTGCCAGCCTTTCAGTTAGCAGCCGAGTGCTTAATGGTTTCCTCACCAGCTCTCCTTACGTCAACCCTCCTAAAATTACACTATTAGAAATTCTATCATTTGGCTGATAGGCCTTCAGGACCCCCTTTTAAAGTGAAAACACTCTCATAGAGGGGCACCTAAAGAGCTACCTTAGCAAGGAAGACTCTTCAAAGTGGGAACGCAGACATCATCCTTGGGCAGGATGGGCTGTTGTGGCTATTCTGGAGCTCAGAGTTCAGAGAGGAGGTCAGAGCAGAAAGGAGCGGGCCCTGCCAGCTGGACTGGGGGTAAGGGACCTGGAGAGCAATGTCTCCTACTTGGGAATTTTGCTCAAGGCTAGACTTGCTCTGTGGTTACTGATCAAAAAAAGCCAAGCTGGGGTCACTTGAGTCACTGCCATCTATACAGGAGGATAAAGACCAGTTTGTGGTTAGGGCGCCCTAGGCCAGAGGTTGGACTTGGGGAAGGTTAAATTTGTAATGCATTAGTCTTGTAAAAGTGGTCTTTAGTCAGTGAAGTACATTTTAAATGAACAGGGGAATTTGATAGACAGGCTTTTTATACTTTTCCTACTTTGCTGCGGGACCTTCATGGGAAAAAAATCAGGATTCTCAGGCATTCTTTCCTTTCAAGAAACCTCACAACCAGAAGATAAATCATTACAGCCCAAATGACACTTTTTTTTTCTTATGCTGTAAAGACCTCAGAGAGGAGATTCCTCCTTGTACTGCATGACTAAGATATTGTTATAAAATGTGAGGCTGAGTAGTTTAAATGGGGAAAACGTTTTAAAAGAGGCCTGCCATGCTGGGGACGTTTGGCTATTCCCAGCCTTTCACGAGTAATGCAGACTAGTTCTCTGCAGCCTGCAAATTAAACACGGACTCCTTCGTGCAGGGAATTTGCATCTGAGACAAAGATTTATAGTAAACAGCCACCAGATGGTGTGTTAGTTCTCCTCAAACTAATAATCTGGCTTTCTTTGTTCTGTTCACTGATGAGAGCTGACATTTCATGGGAAGAACAGTCAATCCCAGGAAAGATGGTGGGACCAAAGGAGCCACGAGTATTATTTTATTTGTTCAGCCTGACAAGACTTCAAGCTCGTAAACGTGAGGGAGCTGTAGTCACTGACCCAGAGTAAAAGTAAGTGCCTATTTTTTCACACAGTGGATGCAACGATTAAAGTCATATCAGCTCCCAATATGTATGAGGACCTGACTTAGTGTTAATTGCTCCCAACAAGTGTGTTGATGCTGGATTCATAGCCAATTTCTAGCTCTTGGAGTGTTTGGGTGACCTAGCTGTCAGGAAAGATCAAGTTTTCATTCTTGTAAAGCCACCTTCACAAACCACACTGATTTTGATTTGTTAGATTTTTTTTTTTTATGCACTCCCTTTTTTTCTTTTTTTAATTCTTTGTTGTGCATTAGGTGAAAGTTTATGAAACAAATTATTTTCCCATTCGATAGTTTCTACACAGTGTTCCATGACACTGGTTTCATTCCGCACAATGTGTAAGCACTCTTCCCATTTCTGTCCTAGGTTCCCCATTTCCCTTCGTCCTGATTTTCTATCCCTTCCTGCCTTCTCATCTTTGCTTTTGGGCAAATGTTACCCTTTTGATCTCTTATAATTGATTGTTCTAAGGAGCATGCTCCTCTTGGGTGTCATTGTTTATTTTATGGGCCTGTCTATGGTTTGGCTGAAAGGTGGTCTCTGGGAATGGCCTCAGTTCCAGGTCAGAAGGGTGTCTTACGGCCATAGGAAGTGCCATTTTCCATAGTGGTTATACCATTTTACATTCCCATCAGCAATGCATAAGAGTTCCAATCTCCGAATTACCTCTCCAACATTTGTTTCTTTCTTTCTTTTTTTTTTTTAATTAATGCTAGTAATGTTGGGGTGAGATAGCATCTCATTGTAGTTTTGATTTGCGTCTCTCTAATGGCTAATGATCAAGAGCATTTCCGCGTGTGTTTGTTAGCCATCCAAACATCCTCTTTGGTGAAGTGCCTGTTCATATCCTTTACCCATTTTTTAATTGGATTGTTTGTCTTTTTGTTGTTGAGATGTTGAAGTTCTCCATAAATTTTAGAGTATAGACCCTTGTCAGATATGTCGTAGCCCCAAATTTTTTTTCCTGTGTGTAGGCTTTCTTTTTACTCTTTTGAAGAAGTCTTTTGATAAGCATAGTGTTTAATTTTTAGGAGGTCCCATTTATCTAGTTCATCTTCTGATATTTGTGCATTCTTAGATAAGTTTGGTATTATATTTATGCCATATATTAATGCCCCTAGCATTATTCTTACCTTCCATGACGTTTATAGTTTTAGGTTTTATATTTAGGTCTTTGATCAACTTTGAGTTAGTTTTTGTGTATGGTGTGAGGTATGGATCCTGTTTTTTTTTTTTACAAATAGACATCCAGTTTTGCCAGCACCACTTGTTAAAGAGGCTGTCTTTTCCCCATTTAATAGACTCTGGTCTTTGTCGAAGATCAACTGTTCGTAGGTGAATGGATTTACATCCGGGCTCTCAATTCTGTTCCATTGGTCTACGTGTCTGTTACTGTACCAGTACCAGGCTGTTTTGACTACTGTAGCTGTATAGTAGTTTCTGAGATCAGGTAGTGTGAGGCCTCCTACTTTGTTCTTCTTCAATAGTGCTTTACTTATCCAGACCTCTTTCCTTTCCGTATAAAGGTGGTGATTTGTTTTTCCATCTCATTAAAGAATGCTGTTGGAATTTGGATCAGGATTGCATTATACCTGTAGATCTCTTTGGGTAGTACTGACATTGTCACAATGTTGAGTCTACCTATCCATGAGCATGGTACGTTTTCCATTTATGTAGGCCTCTTTTGGTTTCTTGCAGTAGTGGTTTGTAGTTTTCTTTGTATAGGACTTTTACATCCCTGCTTAGATTTATTCCCAAGTATTTTCTCTTTTGGAGGCTATCGTAAATGGTATTGTTTTCCTGATTTCCTTTTCAAAGTTCTCTTTGTTGGTGTAGAGGAATCCAACTGATTTTTTTATGTTGAGCTTGTATCCTGAAACTTTGATGAACTCTTCTGTTAGTTCCAGTGGCTTTCTTGTGGAGTCTTGGGGTTTTCTACGTATAGAATCATATCATCTGTGAACAGGGATAGTTTTACTTCTTCCTTATCTGGATACCCTTTATCTTTTTCTTGCCTTATTGCTCTAGCTAGGACTTCCAGCACAATGCTGAATAAGAATGGTGATAAAGGACATCTTTGTCTGGTTCCCATTCTCAAGGGGAATGCTTTCAGTCTCTCTCTATTGAGAATAATGTTGGCTCTTGGTTTTGTATAAGTGCTCTTTATTATGTTGAGGTATTTCCCTTCTCTTCCTATTTTGCTGAGAGATTTTATGAGGAATGAGTGTTGGACTTTATCAAATACCTTTTCAGCATTGATTGAGATGAACATGTGATTCTTTTTCTTTTGTTTTATTTATGTGGTGGATTATGTTGGTTGATTTTCTAATGTAGTTTAGGTAAGTAGTGTGCCTCTAGAAATTTGTCCATTTCCTCTAGGTTTTCAAATTTGTTGGAGTACAATTTTTCATAGCATTCTGTTATGATCCTTTTTATTTCAGTTTGTTCTGCTGTAATGTCACCCATCTCATTTCTTATGTGGGTTATTTACCTCCTCCCCTGCTTTTCTTTTGTCAATTTAGCCAATGGTTTGTCGATTTTGTTGATCCTTTCAAATAATCAACTTCTGGTATTGTTGATTCTTTCTATTGTTTTTCTGATCTTTCTTTCTTTTTTTTTTTTTTCTGCTCTAATCTTTATTATTTCCTTTCTTCTGGTGACTGAGGGCTTCTTTTGCTGCTCTCTTTCTATTTGCTTGAGTTGTAGTGTTAATGTTTTGATTTTGGCCCTTTCTTCTTTTTTGATGTGTGCATTTATTGCTATAAATTGACCTCTAAGCACTGCTTTTGCTGTGTCCCAAAGATTTTGTAAGGTGTGTTTTCATTCTATTTGCTTCTGTGAATTTTTTAATTCCATCCTTGATTTTTTCTATTACTCAGTGGTTTTTAAGCCAGGTGTTGTTCAGTTTCCATGTAATTGATTTTTTTTCCTTGCTATTCTTGTTATTGATTTCTACTTTTATGGCACTGTGATCAGAGAAAATGCTTTGTATTATTTCGATGTTTTGGATTTTCTTGAGGCTTGCTTTGTGGCTTAAAATGTTGTCTATTCTGGAGAATGTTCCATGTGCGTTAGAAAATAAGGTATACTTTGCTGCTGTGGGTGGAGTGTTCTGTATATGTCTATGAGGTCAAGTTGATTGATTGTGGCATTTAGATCTTCCGTATCTTTATTGAGTTTCTTTCTAGGTGTTCTTTCCTTCACTGAAAGTGGTGTGTTGAAGTCTCCTACTATTATTGTGGAGCTGTCTATTTCTCTTTTAAATGCTGTTGAGTTTGTTTTGTGTATTTTGGAGTCCAGTCATTGGTGTGTATATATATATATATATATATAATGGTTATATCCTCCAGGTGGATTGACCCTTTAATCATTATATAATGTCCTTCCTTATCTTTTGTGGTGGATTTTACCTTAAAGTCTATTTTATCAGAGATTAATATTGCCATTCCTGCTTTTTTTTTTTTTTGGTTATTGTTTCCTTGATATATATTTTTCCATCCTTTGTTTATGTCTTTGTGTCTAAGGCGTGTCTCTTGTAGACAGCATATTGATGGGTTGTGTTTTTTTTTACCCATTCTGGTGCATTTAAGCCATTTACATTCAGTGTGATTATAGATAGGTATGAGTTTACTACTGTCATTTTGTTGTATTTTTTGTGGTGTTGATAGTTTCTTTGTTCTGCTTAATTTTCTATGCTGAGTTCTTTTTGTTTGTGGATTTTCTTTTCATTTCTTTTGTTGTTGTTGATTTTGTGTTTACTGAGTCTTCATATTTTTCTTCTTTTTATTTTGATAGTAGGTTTGTTAACTTTCTTGTGGTTACCTTGAAATTTACCTTTATCTTCTTATGTTTAAACCAGTCTTTTATTTCTTGATATCGCCTTGATTTCCTCTCCATGTGAAAGTTATATGGCTACACTGTTTATTCCCTATTTTTGTTTCACCTTTGTCATCATTTACAGACTGACATCTCTGGTTCCCTGTTTTCAGTCTTTCAGTTTTGTTTTATATTTGAGAATTCTTTATCTGGGTTGGTATCTGGCTGATGCTGTCATGTGTCCTAATCTCAGGCTTTTGTCCGAGGTTGTTTGTTCTCTATCTGAAGGACTCACTGTAGTATTTCTTGTAAGTTTGGTCTAGATTTTACAAATTCCCTTAATTTCTGTTTATCCGGGAATGTCCTAATTTTGCCATCGTATTTGTCTATGTTTTCCTTGATTTTCTCTGTGTTTCCCTTGATCTCTTTCTTGATCTGTTGGAGAGCCTTGTATATTAGTCTTTTGAATTCCTCATCAGGTAGCTCCATTGCCATTTCTTCCTCTGGAGGGTTTTATGGTTCTTTATTTTGGTCACTAGCTGGAGCCATCTTTTCCTGCTTCTTTATGTGATTTGATATTGCCTGTTGTCTCTGAGGCATCAAGAAGTTATTATATTTATTTATGTATTATATGTTTGTTCACTGTATCCTGAATTTTTGTTTTGTTTTTTGTTTGATTATATCCAAGTCAACTAGGCATGTGTGCTACTCTGGTTGCTAATCTGGCTGCATTGAAGTTTTCACCTCCTGGCTCTAGGTGGTAGGGTAGCAACTGGGTGTGTGAGCACGGGTCTGTGTTCACCAGTCTTGTGGGGATGCTGAGGATGTAGCTGGCTTTTCTCATGAGGTAATGTATCTGTCCAGCTGGTCACCTGGCTGTGGGTGCAGGAAGCGTTCTCCCTGGTCACTGGGTTGGCTGCTTTTTATGTGCTCTACCAATTGCCAGGTGATCAGGGTGAGGGTGCCTAGATCATCAGTCACTGGATGGGTGGTGAGGAAACTCTCACTAATGGTCCTGGGCAGGCAGGGCTGCATGGGGGTGTTTGGAGCAGGCACAAGCCTCCAGTTGCAGGGGAATGTGATGCAGGGGGTGAGGCAGGGGGAATGTCACCTGTCCATGGGTGCCCAGTTGGAGAGCATGCCCCTGTCCACTACAGTGTGTCATGGAGGAAGTTGTACAGTCAGTCTTCAGGCTCCCAGCTCAGGTGGCTGGAGGGAGTGGGAGGCACCATTGGCCCTCAGGCCCCTGGCACAGGTGGCTGGAGGGTTTGGAAGGCACTGTGCCAGCCCTCAGGCCCCCAGTGGGGGCAGCTGGAGGAAGTGGGAGGCACCACTGGCCCTCAGGCCCCGGGCATGTGCGGTCAGAGGGAGTAGGAGGCACTGCTGGTCTTCAGGCCATGGGGGTTTCGGCTGGGAATACTGCTTGCCTTGTCTCAATGTGGCCACGCTGTGCAGGTTCTGCTAGCAGGACACCGGTGATCCATAATTCTCCATGTCCACAGTTTTTATACTGTCTGTCCTTCCAGTTGATGTTCAGTCCGATTCTTCAGCCTCATCTTTGATGTTCAGGGGTCCAAAGTTGTCATCTATATCCGAATCACTTGTTTTCTCCGATCTTTGTTGTAAGAGGGACGTTATGAAGCATCTGACTACTCTACCATCTTAGACTGCCGCTTGTTTGATTTTTTTGGAAAATTATCTTTCAAAGACTGAAATAATATTTTCTCCCCTCTCTAAGAAAAGAAAACAGGAATCCAACTTGGAAAACTCAATTCGAAAATGAACATTTTCTTACCACTTTTCCCAAAGACTTCACAGTAAGCCCAGATTGCTGGCCTAGCTTCTAACCCTGTGGGGTTTAATGAAAGAGAGCTGAATTACTAGACCTCCCACAGAGTGACAGCACTAGAGCTGAGCACTGTGCCACCGCAAGGCCCTGCCCCACCCCCCGGCCCCACTTCCCTTGACTCCCCACATCTCCTCCCCTTTCCCATTGGCCAAAGTGGAGACCCTCCTCTCTGCCCAATGGCAGGTGCCCCGGCCCTTCTGCCCACACCCTGACTGGCAGGTGGGGTGACGAGTTATCTTATGGGTGACAGGTGACACCAACCCTAGTGATGTCACTGCTTTGGTGGTCCCTCCCTCAGCAGTGCTGGCGCACCCCCCACTGCCATGAACCTGTGGTCATTTTGTTGTCACCCCCTCTGACAGTGTCAGGGGGTATGGTCCACACCCTCACACCCCTCTAGTGATGCTGCTGCTCCCACAGATGGTTCCATAATCTGAAAAGTGGGTGTAAGCTGATGGAGCAGTAGGGATAGAGGCAACACAATGCTTTGGAATTTGGAATTCTGTACCCTTGTGAAATAGCCCTGTTTACCTCCTTGAACTGCACCTACTTTTCTGGAAATACACACACACACACACACACACACACACACAGACCTCTTAGGCAGAGAATTAAGAAGAAAGAATTCTTGTTTCCATCTTTTACCTTGCACTTCTCAAGTTCCCAGGAATCAATGCCCCATTTCCACTCTCCAGGGTTTATCTCAACACGTCTGGGTCTGTCCAGGAAGAGGCTGCCAGGATGTTGCTTACTCCTCTGGCAGGGAAGAGTCAACACACCAAGGGCAATTCCTGTAACTTCTGACTGTCCGAGGTTGTCAAAGCATATGGTCTACCATTGGTGCTTCTGTGATTTATTCTCCCTGAAGATGCCATCTATGACTCTAAAGCCTTCTCCATGGGAAACAAGCCCCTGACTGTGCTTCTTTCATCTTTTCAAGCCAAGTTCAGTCCATTTTATTCTCACACACACAAATGTGGGCAACTGGTTAGGGGCCTCCCACAGATTTCAGAAAGTGGGCCTGGGAGTGCTATTGACAGCAATTCTCTCTCTCATTGATTAAGAACATCGATCCTAGCATGGCACGCATCTACTTCTTTGCCTTTATTTATTTTGAATGTTGGTTATAACATGCCATTTGCAGGAACCATGAAGGTGCTTCAAAAAAGAGATAACAAGAACTGGTGATGAGAGATCCCAGGATCTCATGTCTTACCAGTCATCATACAGGTAATGAAAATATCATGCCAATAGGAATCAGACCAACTGGATAAACTTTTGGCTCTGCCACATGGAAGCTGTGTGTCTTTACACCAGTCACTATCTGGAACAAGTTTCCACTCAATTTCCATACCACAGTTAGAGAGAGTTGAAGAGGGGAAGTAAGGCCTTTGCCCTGAGCCCTGGTACCTGATTGCACCGCTGTCTGTGCGCCACCTGGTGGTAGGTGGAGGCAAAAACAGTTCTAGAGCAAGAGGGACTTTTTAAATGTTTTTAATCCTGCCCCTTATTTTCAGTAGAGGAAATTCACGCTTAGAGAGGATGATGAGCTTGTCTGAGGGCTAACAGTGGTAGAGAGTGGTGGTTAAGAACAAGGATTCTGGCGTCTCTCTGTCTAAGTCTTGCCTCCACAGTAGGGAACTAATATAACCTTGGGCAAATTTGGTAATTTCTATGTAATCAGTTTTCTTATCTAGAAAATGAGGGAAATAATGCTAATTGCCTCAGAGTTTTTTTGTGAGGTTAATATCTATTTTTTTACAGAACATGGGATCTCTACTGTCCACTCTGTAGAAAAATTTCTGCTTGAGAATCAGAGGAATATGAAATTTATGAAGACCATTTAATGCTACCACCCCACCAACACCACCAAAAAAAAAAAAAAAAAAAAGTTGCTGTTAATTACAGCCACCACCCGTGTAAACAGTTGATAAGCTCGGCTGCTAACTGAAAGGTTCAAGTCCACCCAGAGGCACCTTGGAAGAAAGGCCTGGCAATCTACTTCCAGAAAATCAGCCACTGAAAATCCTATGGAGCACAATTCTACTCTGACACACCTGGCGTCACCATGAGTTGGAGATGACTGTAGGACAACAGATATTCTTTAAATAAGCGTGGGTACCTTTATCCTGTCTGTGACTGTTCTGACAGTTCTGTTGAAAATAGGGCAGGTGAACCTTTGAGGGCCTGTTCTTGGTGACACCAAGTCCCATAGGAACTCTGGCTGGAATGACACGCAGACACGGCTCCGAGAGGGTCTCAGGTCTAGGGTATGATGTGCGTCTCTGACCAGACGCTTTTAGTGTGGGTACAATGCAAATTACTGCTGTAGGTGAGGCAAAGGGAATCCGGGCTCTGTTTTGTTTTTACTGCCTTCTATCTTTAATTAGACTTTCTTTAAAAATTCTTTGCATTAAAAAGGGACAGGAGCTGGTTGAATAGACACAGGAAATCTGGGGTGGAAACGAGGAGTGTGCTGTCATATTATAGGGAGAGCAGCTAGGGTCACATAGCAATATGTGTATAAATTTTTGTATGAGAAACTAACTTGAACTGTAAACTTTCACTTAAAGCACAATTAAAAAAAAAAAATTCTTTGCGTTAGTTGATGTGGAACAGCTAAAATTAAATCATGTTCCACAAACAGACTCAATAAGATCACCTGGTTTATCACTCACTGGCTGCGCGTCAAACTCCCCTAGGCTTATTATGCCTGTGCCCAGGAGATTGGATGTAGCTGCCATTTTGGAATAAAGTCTGCTACTCTGGTCATTTTCTCTGGGGACTTCTTCCCAAATATCACGAGAAGTTTAGGTGGATATTTTGGAGCTATCTAGTTTGTATTCAAGAAGGCCTATCACATCTATAAACTGTGAGTCTGAGTTAAGACTGGCTGACCTTTGAAGCCGAAAGGTTTGTTCTGGAAGCATTGACTTATTTTCTGTTTCAGTTATAAGTAGTAAGAGTAAAGTGTATAGCTGAGGACTCTGATAGTACATGTCTTTTAAAAACCTAACTGGCAATGGAATAACTCAATGTATTAGAAAATCTCTTTGCAGGAAATATAAAAAATGTAAAATCATTGAAGAAAAACTGTGAGACAGCATGCAAATACAGTATGCATTTGTTAAAGATGTTTAACAATGCCAGTAGATTATTGTTTTAAAGCAATTCCAATGACAGGTGTATAGGACAATCATAATAAAGACAATTACAATACTAGTGCTTTCAAAATGAGAAATTTTGTGTTTTTAAAGAATGAAGTTATTTTCCAGAAGGAGCGGAAGTTAGACAAAGGCAAAAGAACATAGGAGCCTCTGCCTGAAGCATTCAGCTGCTGAGTTATAATTTACAAGTCAAAACTTATTTGCATCTAGTTCTCCTAACAGAGGGGGAAAAAGGCCTTGAAAGCTTACTTTGAAAAGAAATTCTAAAGATGATCAGAAATTTCTTTGAGTAAACCAGTAAAAGGAAAACAAAGCTGAGAAAGGAGGTAGGACTTGAAATTTGTTTTACAAGTGTAAATGTGCACAGTGGTTAAGAGCTCGGCTGCTAACCAAAAGGTCAGCAGTTCGAATTCACCAGCTGCTCTTTGGAAACCCTGTGGGGCAGTTCTACTCCATCCTCTATGGTCGCTATGAGTCGGAATCAACTCAACAGCAACGGGTTTGGTTTTGTGTGTGTAAGAATGTGAAGATGGTTGAGATATCTAAAACAATCCTGATAAAGGTCTTTGTAAGGATTTACAAGTGGCAGCCCCTGTACCAGCTCTACCTGGGGTACAAACGTGTACTAGCTGTGGCCCCTGGCTTCCAGCTAGTTTACCATGAGGTTGGGCTAGTAATGGGGTCTTTATTCTGGACAGCCACAAGCCCAGCTTCTAGTGTGAAGCAAGAAGGGAAGGACAGATATCAGGGGTCAACCAGCAGTCTCAGCCTCCAGGAATTAGCCAAAAGTGTGACACTGAACAAGTGTACACACAAGTGCAGCCATAATCAGTGGCACAGAGCAGCCTCTGCATGTGATGTGAATACACTTTTCTCCCTCAGTTGGAACTGAAGCTGCACAGTAAGGCCATGCAGACAACTATACGCACAACAGGTGATTAAGGCATAGCAGGCACAGTTTTTAAGTTATTTAAAAATAACTTCAGTGTTTTTACTCCATTTCTCATTCAAAGCAGAACCAGAACATTGCATAGATATTTTCTTTGCTTTCTCTAACCATAAGTGGGAAACGTGATGCTGGCTGCCTTTGGTGGATTTGGAGGCAAAAGATCTCTGGTCAGGCAAGGTCACTGTGATGACTCAGATACAAATAAGAGTGATTACAGTTGTGCTTTGGAATGAGAGGTAAATTAGTTTAGGCCACCTAGTGGCAGAAAACCCAAAATAGCTGTGGTCTCATGTGAAAAAGACCAACAGTATGCAGTCTACGGCCAGTAGGATGCTTTAGGGGCCCAGGCTTTTTCTCTCTTGCTGCTCCACTACCCTCCACATGAAGCTTCCATCTCATTACCTCAGGATGGCTGCCTGGGCTCCAGCCATTATGTCTGGATTTTAGCCAGCAGGAAAGAGAAGGGAGAAATGGGCCTGCCCTACCCTTTAAGTTTGCTTCTTGAAAGTCTTGCACAACATTTCCACCTACATCCCATTGGACAGAACTTGGTCGTATGACCCCATCTAGTTACAAGGGAGGCTAGTAACGCGGTCTTTATTTTGGGCAGCCACACGCCTAGCTTCTAGTGTGAAGCAAGAAGAGAAGGACAGATATCAGGGGTCAACCAGCAGTGTCCACCGCAAGGAATTAGTCAAAGGTGTAAATGCATGAAGAGCCTGGACGTTGTTCTTCCTTGGGAGGCACAATCATTGGTCCTTGGCTTCTTCGATGCTTATCTAGAAAAAGAAGTTAAGCCTGTGTTACCAGAGGGTGAAGAGCTACACCCCATCAGGCCTCTTCCAATGGAGGAGCCTAGCTCCCACTCTGGCCACCTATCTGATCCCTTTCTTGTTGTTGGTTGCCGCCAGGTCAGCTCCCAACTCATGGTGACCTCATGCACAATGGAACAAACTGATGCCTGGTCTTACATCATCTTATGATTGGACCATTGTGATCCACAGGGTTTTCTTTGGCTGATTTTCAGAAGTAGATCACCAAGCCTTTCTTCCTAGTCTGTCTTAATCTGGAAGCTCCACTGAAACTTGTTCAGCATCTTAGCAACATGGAAGCCTCCACTGTCAGACGGGTGGTGGCTGCTCATGAGGTGCATTGGGCAGGAATTGAACCTAGGTCTCCCACATGAAAGGCGAGATTCTACCACTGAGCTACCACTGCCCTCTGTTTGGTCCTAATAGGTATATTTTCAGGTCTTTATTAAAGAAGAGCCAGATTCTGACATCTGTTGTCATTTTTCTTCCCAGGATCACCTGTTTATCTGACTCTCAGTGACTGCATCTCAGACCAGAGCCACCCAGAAACCTCAGGGTGCTGCACCTGGGACCTGTAACTGTTCTCCTTGCTACTTGCTGCAATCATGCTGGTCTGTAGGGAGTGGACCATGAAGGGACTCACTGGCAGCTGACAGAGGAATGCCACACAGCACACCAGGCCTGGACAGGCTGTGGAGACACAGTGACAGGGGTGGCAGCTAAACTGCCAGGACACCTGTGGCCAAGGCATGTACTAAAGACTCTCTTGTGCCTCTGAATCACAGCCCCTCAGGTTACACACAGCTGGCCCAGTGCCTGGCATCCATGGGTTACAGGATCCTCTCAGCATAGCAGAGGGGTTCAGAGCCTAGACCCTGTAGACCTCAGAGACACCCGATCTAGTTCAAATCTGTCTGTGCTACTCCTCTGGGTGATGGAAGTGAATCATGTAGTTTCTTCATGCCTCAGTTTCCTTGTTTATAAACAAAGGGTATATTAGCTTCCTGTGGCTGCTGTAACAAATTTCTCGGTGGCTTAAAAGAACAGAACTTTATTCTCTCACAATTCTCGGGTCAGAAGTACAAAATCAGTGTCACTGGGCCCAACTTAAGTCATCTCAGAGCTGCACTCCCCCCACAGGCTCTAGGGGAGAATCCATTCCTGGCACCTTCCAGCTTTGGGTGGCTCCAGGCGTCCCCAGGGGCTCGGCCACATCACTCCAGTCTCTGCCTTCTCTGCTTCCGTGTGAGTCAAGTCTCCCTCGACTTCTCTTACAGGACACTTGTGATTGCATTTAGGGCCCAGCTGGATAATCCAGGATATCCTTTCCATACCTTAATCACATCTGCAAAGATCCTCTTTCCATATAAGGTAGCATTTACAAATTCCAGAGATTAGGACCTGATATCTTTGGGGGCCATTATTCAGCCTACCACAAACCCAAAAAAAAAACCCCAAACTTGTTGCCATTGAGTTGATTCCAACTCATGGCAACCCCATGTATTACAGAGTAGAACTGTTCCAGAGGGTTTTCTTGGCTGTAATCTTTACGGAGCAGATTGTCAGGCCTTTCTTCCACAGTACCACTGGGTGGATTCAAACTGCCAAACTTCAGGTTAGTAATCAAGTGCAAACTGTTTGCACAACCCAGGAATCTCAGCCTACTAAAAGGCGTAAAAATAGTAATAACTTCCAAGGGTTGTTTGAGCATCAGATTGGTCCATGAGCATACAGTGCCTAGAACCATGTCAGGCACAGCGAACCACTAGGGAAGTGCCAGGTTTTACCATTCCCCTTACACAGGTAAATCAGCAGGTGAGACAATAAAGAAAGGATGGAGCCAAGGGAACTCGGGTCTGCTGACAGCCAGCCCACAGTCCCTCTGTAAAACTGGCTTCTGAGTTCCAGGTGCCAGTGAAAAGACCATGGAATCAGGATGACCATAAACCCTTCCAAATGTGTGCTCCCGAAGTGCTCATGTGATCATTCAGTACTGCTCTTTTGATGAGCCTTCTTTTCATTTCTCTTCTACTTCCTCTCCACACTTCCCCTCAGTATACGTTTATACTCCTCATTTTCCCCACAAAGAGAACTAGACCTGTTTGTAGCAAATAGAAACAGTACTGTGAGAAAGCGAAGTCAGGATCTGAAAGATGTTATCTATCATCTTTGTCAACTTGGGAAATGTGATGTGATGTGTGTGTGTGTGTGTGTGTGTGTGTGGTATACGAGCTTATATGTTTATTAATAAATATAAATTTCTGAATTAATCAGAATAGGCTAGTTGAAGTTAAATTACTTCCCCAAGGTCATACAGTTTCAAACTGAGTCTCTGATCTCAGTGGCTTGTTTCAGTAGATTTGTTTTTCATTCACGCTCCCACCAATGTGGGTTGGTGGGGGCGGGGGGAGGCGTCTGCTCCACAGGGTCACTTAGGGGCCCAGGCTGGCAGAACGTTGCTGGTCACTGAAGCAGACGGTGAGCATGCTTTGTCCAGAAGTAACACTTGTCTCTTCTGTCCATAGCACACTGCCCACCCCTAACGGCCAGGCACTGAGATAGGTGGGCGAGCAGGAGGATATTGCGTGAGCAGTAAATAAATGTCTCTGCCGCAGTCATATAAAGAATTAAAATGTGCTCCTTTCCATTCTAGAATGGCTTCACATGGGGAACAGACTCTGGATCACAGGCATTCAGAACTGCAGAAACTCAACTGACTGCTTTTGTTAACATTTGTGCCCACTCACTAAGTACCATGGATATCATTAGACGTGCATTGCCTTTGAGGCTTCTCCCTTATGTATGTTTCTTCCATCTATATTCTGACAGAAAAAAAATCAAGAAAATACTTTTTCTTCTAAATGTTTCCTCTTCATCCCCTTTGAAACAACAGCAGGCCGTCACCCACTCAGCAGGATTCAGCCTTATCAGGGCAAACACCATGTAAAATTTAAAACATGGCCCCTTGTTGCCATGCTCAGAGAAAGGGGGAGGGGAGACTTAGTCAACACTTATTGAGTTGTGTGCCTACTTCCAGCCTCCCCTGCTCACCTCAGTCTGCCGCCCATCCACTCACCTCCCCACCCTCAGCAGCCCATTGGTGTGTACTCAACCCTGGGCAGAAATCTGATAACTGAGTGTTATAGATTGAATAAGAGCCTTGGTGGTGCTATGGTTAGTGCTCAGCTGCTAACCAAAAGGTTGGCGGTTCAAACTCACCAAGCAGCAACATGGGAGAAAGACCTGGCAATCTGCTCCCATAAATGTTAAAGCCTAAAAAACCCTGTGGGGAAGTTCTACTCTATAACACATGGTGTCACTATGAGTCAAAAATTGATTTGACAGCCCCTAACAACAGCGACAAGGTGAATTGAATTGTGTCTGCCCAAATATGTGTTGAATTTCTTGCCCTTGTACCTGTGGATGTAATTCTGTTCGGAAGTGGGATTTTTCTTTTGCGATGTTAATGAGGTCATACCAGTGTAGGGTAGATCCTAAACTTTATCACTTCTGAGTTATAAAAAGACAGAATAGACACAGAGATACACACACAGGGGAAGACAAGGAACCAAAGAACAGCCAGGGCTACCATCAGGGATGGAATCAACATGGCTGAGACCCTGATTTGGACTTTCAGCGTCCAGAATTTGTAAGAAAATAAATTTCTGCTCTTTAAAGCTATCCACTTGTGGTATTTGTATTACAGCAGCACTAGTAAACAGTCTGCAGTTATTTCTTTGAAGGAAATGTACCAAAAGCACTAAACATGAAACTTGAAAGTAAAAGAGCCTAAGTTTGTATATCACCTCAAACTACTCACAAATCACATCCCAGCCTCCTGCTTCCCCTGCAATGTATAAAATCCCAGTTAAAGCAGTTCTCACTCTAGCACTGGGAGCTTGGTAAAATAGCTCCCAGAAGATGCTGGGGAGCGCTCTGGTCTGAATCTAATTTGGGTCAAAGGAGAAAAGAATTGGTGATCCTCAAAGGGTGGAGTGGGGGCATTGAGTTATTTTGCAGTAACTTGATTCCCTATGGAGCCTTGGTGGAGCAGTGGTGAAGAAAGAGCTCAGCTGCTAACCAAAAGGTCAGCAGTTTGAATCCACCAGCTGTTCCTTGGAAACCCTGTGTGGCAGTTGTACTTTGTCCTATGGGATCGCTACGAGTCGGACTTGACGGCAACGGGGTTTTTTGGTTTTGATTCCATATATACCCCAAGTATAGCCTATAGACTGAATAAATAACAGTACAACTGTCATGTGGGAATCTACGAGGTGTTTTGATACTTTGGTTAGTAACTGCTGACATAGACCTTAGAATGGCTGGTTTCAAATCTGAGATTCTAAAACAAGAAATAGTCAAGAAAGAAGGGAGAGTGACATTATGGACAATGCAGAGCAGAGCACTTAAAGAATCTGTCCCTTTACTGAAACAACCATGATGTGACAAAGATTGACAAAATTAACTTTTTGGAACTCTGGAATCTAATCAGAAATTTACAACAACCAGGGCTTGGCTTAATGAAAAAAAGAGCACTTGAATTTTGGTAAGAGAGCTTGGGGACAATTTTTCCCACCTGATTGCCATTCCCCACTCCTCAGTACAGCTGCGATGGCAGCATCTGTGGTCCCCGTTCCTGGTATGGCTTGCTGGTGCTAGGGGGCTAATATGGGTCTTGTTCTCAAAGTGCAGTGGCTGTGTGTTTTGACTGCCACGTTTCCCTGAGAGACCGGCACAGAGGCTGACTGTAGTTTCACCTTTTCCCCAACCTGGACTGATGTGGCTTTCCTGGCAGTGATAGCATCTGTTGAAAGATTTAAAGTCAAACACATCCAGCACCACCTGGGCAAGGGACCACAGACAGGGGAAGCAGGTGACAGAACCCAAAAGCCCGGGAAGGAGGAAGCTTGAGAGGAAAAAGTTATAGAGGGAATAAGGGCTAGAAAGGGCCACCCCATATGTTGGGGAAGGCAGAGTGCAGTGCAAATGCGCAGGACAGATCCTCCCTCAGAAAAGGCCTAAGAGGTTTCCAGACTTGTGCCTCTGGTGGTTCTGTGAACTCCACAAGAAGGTGAAGGCCGAGACGGAGTCGCAGGCAGCCTGGCTTAGCGCTGAAGGAGGTCCCAGCTCAGAGCCACACCACAAAGACCAGGATAGTACTTCTTTAAATTTTTGGCTCCAGGCATTTAAAGAAATCTGTCAGGTCACTGGCTAACCACTGAAATAAGAGAAAAGAGACTTTAATGACCACACATAACAAGGAATGCAGACGTTGCAAAAAATAGTTTGGAAAAGTCACTAAACCTACATACTTCAATAATCAAAAGTAACAGCAAACCCAAGGGAAGGGGGAGAATCTGATTTCCAGAGTTACCACCCTACATTATGCAAATGTCCAGTCGTCAACAAAAAACTACAAGGTATACAAAGGATCAAGAGAATATGGCTCATTCACAGGGAAAAACAACAACAACAACAGAAATCATCCCTGAGGAAGTCCAGACATTGGACTTACTAGACAAAGACTTTAAATCAACTGTTTTAAATATGCTCAAAGAGCTAAAGAAACCACAAAAAAAAAAGAACTAAAGCAAATCAGATAAAGTGCATGAATAAAACAAGAGCATCCTTAAAGAGAGGCCCGTCGTCTGGGGTCTTAAAAGCTTGCAAGTGGCCATCTAAGCTGCCTCAGTTGGTCTCAACCACCTGGAGTAAAGGAGAATGAATAACACCAAAGACACAAGGAAAGTATTAGCCCAAGAGACAGAAAGGGCCACATAAACCAGAGACTTCATCAGCCTGAGACCTGAAGAACTAGATGGTGCCTGGCTACCACCAGTAACTGCCCTGACAGGGAACACAACAGAGAGTCTCAGATGGAGGAGGAGAAAGGTAGGGTGCAGAACTCAAATTCTAGTGAGAAGATTGGACTTAATGGTCTGACTGAGACTGGAGGAACCCCAGAAATCATGGCCCCCTAATTCTCCATCAGCCCAGAAATAAAACAATTTCCAAGGCCAACTCTTCAGACAGGGATTGGGCTGGACTGTGGGACATAAAGTGATACTCGTGAGGAGTATGCTTCTTAGCTCAAGTAGATACAAGAGACTAAACGGGCAGCTTCTGTCTGGAGGTGAGATGGGAAGGCAGAGAGGGTTAGGAGCTGGTTGGATGGACGTGGGGAATCAGGGGTGGAAAGGAGGAGTGTGCTGTCACAGTATAGGGAGAGCAATTAGAGTCACATAACAATGTCTGTATAAGTCTTTGTATGGGAGACTAACTTGAAATGTAAACTTCATTTAAACTACGATGAAAAAAATTATTAAAAAGTCAAACTGAAATTCTGGCACTGAAGTACAAGATCTGAAGTGAAAGATTCACTAGAGGAGTACAACAAGAAATTTTAACAAGCAGAAGAAAGATTTCCTGCACAGACTGCAGCTAGACTATCTGCCCTGCAGATTTCAGACTTGTCAGCCCCCATACTCATGTGAGCCAATTCCATGAAATACACACACACATGCACATTTTCTTGCTGCCCCCGCAAATGGCTATTTAAGCTCTTTGATTTAAGACTTTTTATTTCCAAATCACTGAGGAGAACCGATGACAATAAGAAATCAAAATGACATATTGCATTGGGCAAATCTGCTGCAGAAGATCTCTTTAAAGTTTTAAAACAATGATGTCACTTTGAACACCAAGGTGCACTTGACCCCAGCCATGGTCTTTTCAGTTGCCTCATACTCATGCAAATGTTGGACAATGAAAAAGGAAGACAGAAGAAGTGATGCATTCGAATTGTGATGTTGATGAAGAATATTGAATATACTGTGGACTGCCAGAAAAATGAACAAATCAGTTTCAGAACAAAAACAACCAGAATGTTCCTTAGAACTGAGGATGGTGAGACTTCAGCTCACTTACTTTGGACATAGCATCAGGAAACACCAACTGCTAGAAAAGGACATCACACTTGGTAAAGGAGAGCGCCAACAAAAATGAGGGAAACCTTCAGTAAATGGATTATCACAATATCCACAACAATGGACTCAAATATACCAATGATCATGAAGATGGCACAGGCCTGGGCAACATTACCCACTGTTATACAGGAGGTCCCCAAGAGTCAGAGACAACTCGATAGCAACTAACAACAACTTACCACGTGCGGCCCTCAGCAACCTGTTATTTTAATCCTGTTGCCTTAGTTATTTAGAGCTGCTATAACAGAAATACCACAAGTGGGTGTCTTTAAAGAACAGAAATTTATTTTCTCACAGTCTAGAGGTTAAAAGTCCAAATCAGGGTCTCAGCCATGTGGACTCCTTCCTTGTCAGCAGCCCCACGCATTCCTTGGTTCCTCGACGGTCCTCACATGGCATCTGTCTTCTCTAGTTTGCGCATTGACTCTGTGTCTAATCTGCTCTTTTCATAACTCAGAAGTGATTAGGTTTAGAAGACATCCTACACTGAGATGGCCTCATTAACATAACAAAGAAAACCCTATCTCTATACAGGATTACATCCATAGATACAGGGGTTAGGATCCCAACACATATTTTGAAGGATACAATTCAACCCATAACCTTTGTGATTTTGAGATTGATCTATACTAATAAATGCAGTTCATGTTCATTTGTTTTTTGTACACTTTTTAAATGGAAATATAATATCCACGAAGTAAGGTTCACAAATATTTAGGATATAGCTCAGCAGCCCTGGTGGTGCAGTGATTAAGAGCTCAGGTTGCTCAGGTAGGTAATTTCAATCCACCAGCCACTCCTTGGAAACCCTATGGGGCAGTTCTACTCTGTCCTATAGGGTCCCTGTGGTCGGAATCGACTGGACAGCAATGGTTTTGTTTTTTTGTTTAGTTCAAGGAATGGTTTTACAAAGAGATCACACCTGTGTACCATCACTTAGATTAATATGTGCACACACACACACACATATACACATAGAGACAGAGAATATGTATGTATATATAGAACATTTCCAGGACTTAGAATCCTTCCTCATACCCCCTCTCATGTCCATTCATTTTAATTGCTAAATGGTATTCCAATATACTGCAATTTTTAAATCTGTTTTCTTATTGATGAACATTTTAGTTGTTTGTGCTTTTTCTCTTAACAAGCAATGCTGTTATGAACATGTAGGTTCTTGTCTCCTTGGGTACGGGGCAAGAACTTATCTCGTGTGCATTCTTAGGCATGGTCTTGCCGAGGGTGGGGTCTGCACATCTCCAGTCTAACTGCATGTTGCCTACTTGCTTTCCAGAGCATACTGCTTCTCCCTCCACAGCAGTGTGTGAGGCTTCCTGGCCTCCACGTCCTCGAAGCACTTGGAACTGTCAGGCTTTCACGTTTTCTAATCTGAAGGTGTGAAATGGTTTCTCACCATGATTTTAATTTGCATTTCTGTAATTCAAGTGACGTTGAGCACCTTTTCAAATTTTTATGGGCTATTCAGTTTTCCTCTTCTGTGAATTGCTTATTCGTGTCCTTTGCAAGTTTTTCTGTTGGGTTGTTCATCTTTTCCTTACTGATTTATAGTACTGTTAAGGGTACTATATACCATGTCAGTTATACATCAGGGCATGGTGGACTACTTCAGTTTTCTAAAGGGGAACGAGGATTAGTTTCTTGAGCTATAGACCACTGCATCTCATATAAGCTCCTACCAAACTTCTAGAACAGATTATTAAATGGATTATTAGTGAGCATTTAGAATGGGAAGTCGTGATCCTTGGGAGGGGCGCATATCACCAAAAACAAGTCATGCTGGACTTTCAGCTCGTCTTGGTTGGGTTTTGTCTGTCAACCACTACCATTTGGGTGGCACTTGTAAATTATGAACCCCAGAGTGCTTTCACGTACATCATGTCACAACAGCCTGTGACATCAATATCGCCATTATCCTCATTTTACAGACAGGCAAAGTGAAGTTCTGAGTCACTTAACAGCTTAGTGGTTGAGTAAGGACTCTGGCCTGGTAGACCAGGAAGTACTGAGATTCCTCCTGGGGTATCAGCTAGCCCTTTGACCACATCCTTGTCAACATGTAGACAGACGCAGGCTGCATCACAGACGTTACATGGGTTCCAATGCAGTACCCTGAGAGTGTCAGTCCTACCAGAATTTTCTAGAGTCCTGCACCAGGGCTCTGTCCTGAGCCCTTTCAACAGGCTAATAAATGTCTTTAAAATGGATGGAGACAACGTACAACTCATAGTTGTCAAAAGCTTGAAACTGGGAGAGAGACTATTAGGTTCAAATATTCTTAAGTGGTGGGCCAAATTGAACAAAATGAAAATTACTGGGGATACATAGAAACAGGTCTGTCCAAATCTCCCTCACTCCTCCCCTCCCCAATTCGAAAAATCCACCCAGGGAGGAGGCAACAAGGGAGAAAGACAGTCCCAAGGGATCCCAAATTGGCTGGGGCATGCTGTCGCCGTGGATGGAGCAGAAGGAGCCAGAGGCTAAGTCTACACCCAAGGCCTTAGGAAGTGAGAAAGGTTAACACCAGCTGAGTCCCAAAGGCCGGGAATGAATGTGAGGCCAAGGTCCAGGGGTCGGGCAGCTGGAGAGGAATGGGAGCCCTGCTGGGAATGAAGAGGCGGGGCCTAGGTGTCACTACCCAACCAGTTAGGAGCACACGAGGTTACTTGTCAGAGAAATGGCGACTGAATGTCCTGTACTCCCTTAAAATGTGAGGACAGGCAGGTCTTAGAAGAAAAAACGAATGACCTGCACAAGTGGTAAGTGTCCTATCCAAACAGACAGGTCCTATCCAGGAGGCCACTCACTGAGGACATTGTAAGAAAGAGCCAAGGACCCAGGTCAGGCCAGATGGACTCAACAGTCATTTCCAACTCCACACCCTTTGATTCAGTGTTATTGTTAGGTGCCACCAAGTCAGTTCCGAATCATAACGTCCCCATATACAACAGAACAAAACACTGCCCGGCCTGCGCCATCCTCACAATCATGTTATGCTTGAGCCCATTGTTGTAGCCACTGTGTCAGTCCATCTCCTTGAGGGTCTTCCTCTCTTTCGCTGACCCTCTGCTTTACCAAGCATGATGTCCTTCTCCAGGGATTGGTCCTTTTGATAACATGTCCAAAGTAGGTAAGAAACTGACAAACTGACAGACGAGTGATGAATTCAGTGTTGAGGGACAGTTAAAGAATGTTTTCAAGGAGCAATGGTTTGTGAAGGAGGTAGAGAGAGCAGGGACGGGGAGGGCCAGCTGAGATGGGAACAACATCGCTGGTCAGACGTCTCACAGTCACTGTAAAACCAGAAAAATTTCGTCTAACGTTCCTCTCAGAAAGAGAGAGAGAACAGCACTTGAGAAATACATTAGTCAGAACTAATTTTCTTTTTTTTTTTAAGATCACAGAAGTGATCATTGTAATTTTTAGAAACTACAGTAATGTAGAAAGAAAATAATACAGTTAAACCTGCAAAAGCTGGAAACTGTGTAAGGCAGAAACCTGTCAGAGAAGGAAAACTCATATATTTTCCACTAATAGAGAGGATAGAAAAGCAGTAAGACTGCACCCTGTAAAAGGCAGAAGACTTCGAGACCCGGAAAAACAAGGCAGTCGGGTCAAGTTCCGGCCCTCACAGGTTTCACTGTAATTTCCCATAAGCCTTCTATCCACTAGAACTGTTATTGTTTTCGTGTATAGCCTATTCCCATGTTTTTTGTTTATTTTGCCAAAGTGGGATCATACTGTCTGCTCTGTAACCTGATTTTTACACTTAACTATCTCTCGTGAGCTTTTCCCCATAGTCTTCAACCACGTAATTTGCAATGGCTGTATGACATTCCACTGTGTGACAGTATCATAATTTATTTAACATACCCCTTATTGTTTGATATATATTAATATAAATCCTGAGATATGATCTAGACAATAATCTAGACAAACCAGCTCAAATGCTTTAAATTTGCTCTCAGGGAATTACTGAAGAAGCTATAAAGCACGTGGCATGCTGCCGTGGTCCCTGAGGCCACCACACACAGGTGTGCCTGGTGAGCTTGCCCTGCCCCAGCTGTCATCAAGCTGTCAGGTGGAGGGTCCCCCAAGGCTGACAAACAATCCAGTGGAGTGTTCAGAACCACAACCCTGAACAACAGCCTGCCACCCTCTTCAGACAGTGGTGCACCAGGCCTCACATGCCCACAGTCTTGGCCCCATGAGAAGTCCAAGCATTTGGGTCAGGTGTGTCCCACACTCTTATCCCTGCTCAGCTCTCTGTGGACCCATTATCCCTCCTCACAACACCCCCACAGCTCTGCTGTGATGAGCTTTGATCTTCAGCTCTTCTCTTTGCGTTGACTGAAACCCATCTGTCTCCTGGGGACATTGCTTCTCTTGGGGCCCTCCCCCAGGGCCGTTTCCAAATCACTTCTCTCTTTTTTCTTTTTCTTTAAAAACCAAAGCTTATTTAAAATTTATGTCATTCAGCCATATCACCCCCTATATCTCCTCATTGCTGTCTTTACCAACCTCGGATCACCTCCCACCTCCCTTCATTAAAAACTCTAGCTCTTGGAAACAGATAGTGGTGATGGTTGTACAACATGATGAGTGTAATTAATATCACTGAATTGGACATGTAAAATATCTTGAAATGGTAAATGTTTTGTTTTATGTATTTTTACCACAATTTTTTTAAAAAGCTAGCTTTGATACTCTAATTTCTCCTCAAACTCCACTCCCATCATCATTTTCAGTGGCTTTTATATCCATGTGAGGGAACCAGCCAACAATAGCTTGTAAGTTCCTTATCCTCTTTCCCACCTCAGCCACTCCAGTCTAACGGTCACACCATAGTCTTTGTCGTGATAAGCATTCCCGCCACCACCAAAATGTCCATTGCAAACATCCTCCTCTCAGCCCCTGTCTCCCATCCTCCCAGGTCTCCTGGGCTCGAGGACTATCCCAAGAGCTCTGATTCATTTGTCTCTCTACCTTTTCCTTATCCATCATCCCTCTCTCTTCATTGCCCACCTTACCCAACTTAGACCACAAGATTTTTCATTATAATCTCTCCCTGGCAGACATCCTCAAGGCCCTTATTTCTCTCTTCTCTAAGTCATACTCACCTGGCAAAACCTCAGCCCTGAGAACTCAAATATTGACCTTCTACCTTTCTGATCAGCTGACATGACAGGAAAAAAAATCACACAATCGGGTCGACTGGCTATACTTTGAATCCATGACCACAAACCTCCAATAGGCACTACTTAGCTATTCTACCAGTTTCTGTTGTAAGTTTACTTTCCCCAGGCAGCAATTTCGTACTTTTCCTTTCTCTCCCCGTATGACATCCTTTGCCCTCAGTGTCAGCTAATGATCTGCCTCACATTTAGTTGAGAAAATAGACGTCATAAAAGGGGAACTCAATTCTCTTTCCTTCTCCAAACCTACAGACATGCCCGTATCTACTCCTGTCTTGTCAAAGTAAAAGCACTCGGCTCCTGTCAAAAGCCAAAGATTTGTGATGGTATAATTTGACAATGAATAAGGGTAATTATTGACCAATGCTATGAACATAATTAATGTCGCTGAACTGTACATGTGACGATTGTTGAAATGTTTTGTTACATGTATATTTATCAGTTTTTGTTTTTTTTTTTAAAGCCAACCCTTCACTGGAACTTGCCCCAGAACGGAAGCTTGTGAGAGTGTCAACCTCATTTGGGACATTCAGTGCTGTATGACTCGCACCCAGAAGAGTGCCTGATGTGGTGGGCACTAAGTGTTCATTGATGAAGGACAACTTCCTCCAGTTGTCTCTCTTTCCCCTGCACCATCGATCTCTTCTCTACTGGATCATTCCCATTAACATATAAACATGTGCTGGAATCTCCCATCCTTACAAAGTCTTTCCTTGACTTCACAGGCCTCAGCTTCTCCCCCTTCTCTCTTCCTGTTTATAACAAAACTTCTCAAACAAGTTTCCTATTGTCTCTACTTCTTCACCTACGATTAACTTGCCAATCCTCTCCAGTCTGGCTGCTGGCTCCACCACTTCCCTGAAACTCTTCTCATCAAGATTGTCAATGACCTCCATGTTGTCAAATCCAATTTCATCTAATATGACCGTTCTCCAAGGTGCAGCACAGCCACCCACTCCCTTTTCTTGAATCACTTTCTTGTTTTCCCTTATACAACACCCTTTAGATTTTCTCCTATTGCACCAGACATTCTACTCAGTCACCCTCTCCCTGATTTACAGATATGCCCTCTCATTCTCTATCAATTTCTTCTTCCTAGATGTTCTCATCATGGACTTTAAAAACCATCCATTTTGCTGATGATTTCCAAATTTATGCCTCCATTCAAATATCTTTGACCTCCTGACTCTTACACTCATCCAAATGTCAGCTTTGTACCTTGTTATAGATTGAATTGTGTCCCCCAAAATATTTGTTGTAAATTCTAACCCCTATAATTGTGGATGTAATTCCATTTAGGAATAGAGTTTTCCTTGTTATATTAATGAGGCCACATCAATGTAGGGTGTGTCTTAAACCAATCATTTTGAGATATGAAAAGAATTGATAAGGCACAGAAACAAGGAAGCACAGATGGAGAAAGACTGGTGCCACATGGAGATCAACAAGGAATCAAGGAAGAGACGCTGAAAGAGACAAGGAGTTTCCCTCAGAGCGGACAGAGAAAGAGCTGGTGCCCTGAATTCAGACTGCTAGCCTCCTAAACGGTGAGAGAATAAATTTCTGTTCGTTAAAGCCACCCACTTGAGGTATTTCTGTTATAACAGCACTAAGAAACTAAGACATACATCCTTTAGATGTTTCAGGTGCGTCTCAAGTTTAACGTATTTTTAAGTGTTACCCTTGATTCCCACCCCTCCACCCAACCTGCTTCCTACATCAGGCCTTAAAAAGTGGTATCACCATCTCACTTGTAGCTCAAGCCAAACGGCTAGCATCATCCTTGTGGGAGCATTTCTGGTGATAAATTCCTAAAACAGGAAATGCTGAGTCAAAAGGTTGGGGCCATGAAGGGTAAGACAGTACACAATACTGGGGAATCCAACACAACTTTGAAATAAAAAGAAAAAAAAAGTTGGGGCCACCTCTTAAATACGTAGAGATCTTTGAGGTCTATTCATCATGGATAACAAATGAGGCTTTGAAACTGTTGGTTTTACCAGCTCTGGAATCTTTGAGGGATTTTTTTTTTTTTTTTAAGTAGGTAGCTTTCTTGCTCTGGATCTGTTCCCTGACTTTGAGGCGTGAGTTAAATCAGTTAGTATTCTTAGATATAAGCAATAGGCACCAACTCTGAGTGATTCAAGTAAGCAAAATGTATTGAAAGGATCTTGGGTAGGTCACAGAGTTGCTGGGAAGGCTGAAGATCTGTTGTAATAAAGGGAGTCCCTAGACCAAAACTTATCCAAATTAATTCCCCAGAACATGTCTGTGAGGATTCTACCCAGGCCAGACACTGGACGTGGTCATGGTTCTGCTCTTGTCTTAGGGCTCTCTAGAGAAACAGAACCAGTGGCTCTGTAAATAGATAGACAGACAGACTGATTGACCTCAAGGGATTGGCTCATGCAATTGTAGGGGGTGGTACAATCCAAAATCTGTAGGTCAGGCTGCAGACTGGAGAATTCTGCAAGCTTGTGTCCCAGGGTCCGTAGGACAGTTGGCAGAAAGTGCAGACTGAGGAGAGCGAGAACGAGTTCTGCGAAAATATCTATTTCTAGTGTGGAAGCAGAACATACCTTAAGGAAACTCCCTTTTCAACTGATTGATTACATTAGATTACATTATGCATAGTGATTACATTACATTAGATTGGCTTGTGGAACAGCAACTAGTCTAGTGTTTGGTCAAACCACTAGGAACCATAGCCTAGCCAAGTTGACACACAAAATTAATCATCACAGCTGTCATCACTGCCGGCACCTGATAAAAGCCTCCTCATCCCTGACCCTTCTACTTCACTGTCTCAAGGTTAGAAGCTCTGAGAGGACAGATTGGCCTGGCTGCCCTGGGGTCTGTGGCTGTGCACTGGCTCCCCAGGGAAAGGGCTTATAGGCCATTTCCACTGCCTCTATAGATTATGTCATTCGGAAGCTCTGGCCACGAGTCTGTCACTCTGTCTGGCCAGCAAGTTCTACACTGGAGGTGTCAGTTGCTGTCTTAACACTCGTGCTGGGCCTCTCCTGGGAGGTTCTAGTAATGAATATGTTGCAATATTTTGTTTGTTTTTTTATCAGAAAGGCTGAGAGCACTCTGCAAACGTTAATAAATGATAAGATGTCAGTACAGCTGTGAATAAATCAGTAGGAATTTTCTCAGCTAGTTTCTTCCATGTTTTCTCCCTCTGCCCATCAAGAGTGGGGTAAGGGACCTGACCCCTTTTCTTTCAAGAATTAGCTTACCATCCTACTGCCACCCCTGGCACTGACAGTGGAAACTTGCCACTTCCATTTCTAACGAGATATATAATCTACTCTCATTTTGGCAACTAGACCAGTATATTTTTTCCATGAGGCTAGGTGGCGAGCCTTGCCCTGGTTTCTGAGGTCTCATGTTCACCCACAGTAAGCCAGGCTTCTTATTTTCTCCTGTTTTTTTTTTCAAAGAAGAGGACACCAAGGCAGACATTCAGCAAAGGCAGCCAAAATGCTGAAGCTGCTGTTCTCATTATATAGTCCACAAGCACCCGTGTCAGTAACATCTAACATGCATGTTAGAAATCACTCCATCACCAACTCCCCACCAGGCCCCCACTTGACCTAGCCCCATCATATCAGCCTCTTTGGCTGATTTGGCTATTAAGTTCCCCAGATGAAAGTCATACACTTTAATTGGAAAACCACTGGCCCAGAGTAGTCACAGGAATCAGCACGGTAACATATCATGATTTGCAGTTACAGGCCTCAGTCTAGCTATATACCTCTAGAATAAGGGATGATAAAACAAATGCAATGGGCAGAAAATGGACACTCTTTAGGGGAATTCCCATCTGTTTCACAAGTATTTAATGACCGCCTATTATGTGCAAAATGGTTAATAATCAGTTCTAATCACCAAAGGCTGGTGATTCAAGTCCACCCACAGGTACCCTGGAAGAAAGGCCTGGCAATCTACTTCCAAAAACTCACCATTGAAAACTCTATGGAGGGAGGTGAGGCCAAGATGGCAGAGTAGTCAGACGGATTCCTATGTCCCTCTTACAAGAAAAACCTGAAAAAACAAGTGAATTGATTGAATATGAATATCTAGGGGCCCTGAACAAGGCAAAGTTAAGGAACCGGACTGAGTGATGGGGGGAGAGAGAGACGGTTCAGAAGCAGTGAGGAGTTGCCTGACCTGACCTGGTGTGAACTGCAGCCCTTCAGCTTGGATCAGCTCAGGGTGCGCAGTGAGGCGGGCACACAGCTCTGCTCGCTCACTTGGGAGGCACTTTCCACATTGAGAGGGATCCAGCAGCAGAGATTCTACTTGGACACTCTGAACCAGTGAAAAGCAGTACCCAAGTAGCTAAAGATAAGTACATGTGCCTGGCCTTTCACGGGGATTTAAAAATAAAAACCCATTTAGGAAATACCTCTCTCCCATTTACCTCCTACCTCCTGCTCTGCACCGGGTCCAGCTGGCTTCAGTGATATGTGAGTCCCCTAGGATGGAAGTAGATCCCATAAGGCTCCCTGACCCATTCTTCTAGCCTTGGAGAGGGAACAAACTAACAGGGAAAAAATAAGCTACCAGCTCCCCTAAGCCAGGAACTCACGGTTGGCACAGCTCCTTTGCCTAGGCACAGGCATGAGGGTTCCACAAACTTTGAGTGCCTTCCACCCCTGTATAGACTTGCGTGGACCCATCTCAACAGTGTAAGCTCTCACTACCACAGCACAACAGTGTAAATACCTGAAGTCTAATTTCAACTGTTTCAGCTGTGAAGTGGTGGGTTTGTGACACTTGACACTGCTCTGCCCTTTAACAGGTGCCTTACCTCTCTGCATCAGGGGCTGGAGGACTAGTGGCCACCTAGCCACCTGCTACAGGGGTCCAAGAATAAGCAGTGCCCCCCAGTCCTTACAGCCAACAGAGTAGGATGCTCATACTCTGGCTGCAAAACTAACCTACCTACTCACTCTAGGGAACAGGGACAAGCTTTCCTTTCAGACACTCAGGGGCAGCTGTCAGCCCCCTGCCTTGCTCAGTGCATGACCCCCTACTGCAGCCAGATACCTGTGCCTATACCAATTACCATGCCTCTCTAAGACTGTAGGTGAGAACCTGCACCATACATTTGGTGACCTACTGCCTGGACACCTGAGCTGAATCCATATAGGAAAATTTAATGGATTCCTGGGCACACATACTTAGTTACAGACCTAACTACTTGGTGACAGGAAGTTAGAGCTTCAAAGGCACCCATAATCAAACTAATGCACATGAGGAGTCTATTTGGGCTTATCAAAACAAAACAAACATAAAATTATAATAACTTATTGATGGCTCAGAGAAAATAGTTAATATCAAATTGCAAAAAGAGGCACTCCATGATGGCTTCAGCAAGCTCCCAAAATAAAGAATCAATAAATTCTCTGGAGGAAAAGAATTTCTTGGAATTACCAGAGGCAGAATACAAAAGATGAATATACAGAACTCTTCAAGAAATTAGAAAGAAAATTCTTCAAAATGCAGAAATTGCCAAAGAACATACAAACAAAGCAGTAACGGAACTTCAAAAGATTATTCAAGAGCATAATGACCAATTTAATAGGCTGCAAGAATCCATAGAGAGACAGCAATCAAAAATCCAGAAGATTAACTATAAAATTTCAGAATTAGACAGCTCAGTAACACCAACTCATCTGAGGAAAAATCAGATAAAAGAACTAAAAACAATGAAGAAACTCTAAGAGTTATGTGGGACTCTATCAAGAGAAATAACCTACGAGTAATTGGAGTACCAGAACAGGGCGGAGATAACAGAAAATACAGAGAAAATTGTTGAAGATTTGTTGACAGAAAACTTCCCTGATATCATGAAAGATGAGAAGATATCTATTCAAGATGCTCATCAAACCCCACATAAGGTAGATCCCAAAAGAAAGTCACCAAGACATAATCAAACTTGCCAAAACCAAAGATAAAGAGAGAATTTTAAGAGTGGCTAGGGATAAACGAAAAGCCATCTAAAAGGAGAGTCAATTAGAATAAGCTCGGACAACTCAGCAGAAACCATGCAGGCAAGAAGACAATGAGATGACATATAAAAAGACTTGAAGGAAAACAACTGCCAGCCAAGAATTATATATCCAGCAAAACTGTCTCTCAAATATGATGGCGAAATTAGGGCATTTCCAAATAAACAGAAGTTTAGGGAATTTGCAAAAACCAAACCAAAATTACAAGAAATACTAAAGGGAGTCCTCTGGTTAGAAAATAAATAACATCACATAACTACACAAGACTAGAACACAGGACAGAGCAACCAGATATCGACTCAGATAGGGAAGTCACAAAAATACATCAAAGCTAAAACATTGAAAATATGGAAACAGAGATATCAATATGTAAAAAATGACAACATTAAAACAAAAAAGAGGGAGTTAAAAAATGTAGATTTTTCATACACAGGGCAAGTCAAGGCAATATAAACTAATAAAAGACTGGTATAAACTTAGAAAACTAGGGGTAAATATTAAGGTAACCACAAAGGAAACTAACAATCCTACAAATCAAAATAAAAATATAGAAATATCTAAAGACTCAGCAAACACAAAATCAACAACAATGAAAAAGATGAAAAGAAAATACATAAAGAAAAATGACTCAGCACAGAAAATTAAGGGAAACAAAGAAACTGTGAGCAGCACTCAAATAAAAGACATCAAAATGACATCACTAAACTCATACCTATCAATAATTACGCTGAATGTAAATGGACTAAATGCACCAATAAAGAGACAGAGAGTGGCAGATTGGATAAAAAAAAATGATCCATCTATATGCTGGCTACAAGAGACACACCTTAGACTTAAAGACACAAACAAGCTAAAACTCAAATGATGGAAAAATATATATCAAGCAAACAGCACTCAAAAAAGAGCAGGAGTGACAATATTAATCTCTGAAAAAATAGAATTTAAAGTAAAATCCACCACAAAGGATAAGGAAGGGCACTATATAATGATTAAAGGGTCAATACACCAGGAGGACATAATTATAATAAATATTTACACACCCAACAACAGGGCTCCAAAATACATAAAACAAACTCTAACAGCACTGAAAAGAGAGATAGACAGCTCCACAATAGTAGTAGGAGTCTTCAATACACCACTTTCAGTGAAAGACAGAATATCCAGAAAGAAAATCAAAAAACACACAGGAGAGCTAAATGCTACAATCAACCAACTTGATCTCATAAACATATACCAAACACTCCACCCAACAGCAGCCAAATATACTTTCTTTCCCAACACACATGGAACATTCTCCAGAACAGACCACATATTAGGCCGTAAAGCAAGCCTTAACAAAATCCAAAGCATCGAAGTATTACAAAGCATCTTTTCTGACCATAAAGCCATAAAAGTAGAAATCAACAACAGAAAAAGCAAGGAAAAAACATCAAAAACATGGAAACTGAACAACACCTTGTTCAAAAACTACTAGGTTATAGAAGAAATTAAGAATGGAATAAAGAAATTCATAGACTCAAACAAGAATGAAAACACATCCTACCAGAACCTTTGGGACACAGCAAAAGCAGTGCTCAGAGGTCAGCTTATAGAATAAATGCACACATCCAAAAAAAAGAAAGGGCCATAATCAAAACATTAATCCTACAACTGGAACAAGTAGAAAGAGAGCAGCAAAAGAAGCCCTCAGGTGCCAGAAGAAAGGACATAATAAGAATTAGAGCATGATTAAATGAAATAGAGAATAGAAAAACAATTGAAAGAGTTAACAAGACCAAAAGCTGGTTCTTTGAAAAGATCAACAAAACTGGTAAACCATTGGCCAAACTGACAAAACAGGAGAGGATACAGATAACCCGTATAAGAAATGAGATGGGTGAAAAGAATCATAACAGAATACTATGAAAAATTGTACTCTAACAAATTGGAAAACCTAGAGGAAATGGACAAATTTCTAGAAACTCACTACCTACTTAAATTAACACAAGCAGAACAACTAAATAAACACATAACAAAAGAAGAGATTGAAAAGGTAATTTAAAAACTCCCAACAAAAAAAAAAAAGCCCTGTCCTGGATGGCTTCACTGAAGAATTCTACCAAACTTCCAGAGAGGAGTTAACACAACTACTACTAAGGGTATTTCAGAGCATAGAAAAGGATGGAATACTCCCAAACTCATTCTATGAAGCCAGAAAAATCCTGACACCAAAACCAGGTAAAGACACCACAAAAAAAGAAAATTACAGACCAATATCCCTAATGAACATTGATGCAAAAATCCTCAACAAAATTTTAGCCAATAGAATTCAGCAACATATCAAAAAAATAATTCACCATGACCAAGTGGGATTTATACCAGGTATGCAGGGTGGTTCAACATTAGAAAAACAATCAATGTAATCCATCACATAAATAAAACAAAAGACAAGAACCACATGATCTTATCAATCAATGTAGAAAAGACATTCGACAAAGTCCAACACCCATTCATGATAAAAACTGTCAACAAAATAGGAAAAGAAAGGAAATTCCTCAATATAATTAAGGGCATTTATACAAAGCCAACAGCCAACATCATCCTAAATGGAGAGACCTTGAAAGCATTCCCCTTCAGAACGGGAACCAGACAAGGATGCCATTTATCACCACTCTTATTCAACATTGTGCTGGAGGTCCTAGCCAGAGCAATTAGGCTAGAAAAAGAAATATAGGGCATCCAAATTTGTAGGGAAGAAGTCAAAGTATATTTGCAGATGATATGATCTTATACACTGAAAACCCCAAAGAATCCACAAGAAAACTACCGGAACTTATAGAAGATTTCAGCAAAGTTTCAGGATACAAGATAAACATACAAAAATCACTTGGATTCCTTTACACCAACAAAGAGAACCTCAAAGAGGAAGTCACCAAATCAATACCATTTACAACAGCGCCCAAGAAGATAAAATACTTAGGAATAAAACTAACCAGAGACATAAAAGTTCTATACAATGAAAACTACAAGACACTACTGCAAGAAACCAAAAGAGACCTGCTTAAGGGGAAAAACATACCTTGCTCATGGATAGGTAGACTCGACATAGTGAAAATGTCAGTTCTACCCAAAGCGATCTACCGACACAATGCAATCCCAATCCAAATTCCACCTGCACTTTTCTAATGAAATGGAGAAACAAATCACCAACTTCATATGGAAAGGGAAGAGATCCCAAATAAATAAAGCATTACTCAAGAAGAAGAACAAAGTGCAAGGCCTCACACTACCTGATTTTAGAACCTATAATACCACCATGGTAGTCAAAACAGCCTGGTACTGGTGCAACAACAGATACATAGACCAATAGAACAGAATTGAGGCTCCAGATGTAAATTCATCCACCTATGAGCAGCTGATATTTGACAAAGGCCCCAAGTCTGTTAACTGTGGAAAAGACAGTCTCTTTAACAAATGGTGCTGGCATAACTGGATATCCGTCTGCAAAAAACTGAAACAAGACCCATACCTCACACCATGCACAAAAACTAACTCAAAATGGATCAAAGACTTAAATATAAAATAAAAATGATAAAGATCATTGAAGAAAAAATAGGGACAATGCTAGGAGCCCTAATACATGGCATAAACACCATACAAACCGTAACTAACAATGCACAAGCACCAGAAGAGAGACTAGATAACTGGGAGCTCCTAAAAATCAAACACTTATGTTCATCAAAAGACTTCACCAAAAGAGTCAAAAGACAACCGACAGACTGGGAAAGAAAATTTGGCTACGACAAATCCAATCAGCGTCTAATCTCTAAAATCTACAAGATACTGCAAAACCTCAACAACAAAAAGACAAATAACCCAACTAAAATATGGGCAAAGGATATGAACAGTCACTTCACCAAAGCTAACAGACACATAAAGAAATGCTCACTATCATTAGCCATTAGAGAAATGCAGGTCAAAACTACAATGAGATACCATCTCACCTCAACAAGGCTAGCATTAATCCAAAAAAACACAAAATAATAAATGCTGGAGAGGTTGTGGAGAGACTGGAACACTTATACACTGTTGGGGGGAATGTAAAATGGTACAACCACTTTGAAAATCCATTGGCCTAAACTGTGAATACATCCTAGAGAAATCAGCACCATCACATGAACAGATATATGCACACCCACGTTCATTGCAGCACTGTTCACAATAGCAAAAAGATGGAAACAACCTAGGTGCCCATCAACAGACGAATGGATAAACCAATTATGGTATATCCACACAATGGAATACTACGCAATGATGAAGCCGTGAAATATAACATGGAGGAAGCTGGAGGGCGCTATGCTGAGTGAATTTAGTCAGTCACAGAAGGACAAATATTGTATAAGACCACTATTATAAGAACTCAAGGAAAGGTTTAAACACAGAAGAAAACATTCTTTGATGCTACGAGGGTGGGAAAAGAGGGTGAGGGTTATTTACTAACTAGATAGTAGATAAGAATTATCTTAGGTAAAGGGAAGGACAGCACACCGTACAGGGGAAGTAAGCACAACTGGACTAAATCAAAGCTATAAGTTTCCTGAATACAATGAAACACTTTGAGGGACAGAGTAGCAGGGGTAGAGGTCTGGGGACCATGTTTTCAGGGGACATCTAGGTCAATCGGCATAACAAAGCTTATTAAGAAAATGTTCTGCACCCACTTGGTGAGTGGCTTCTGGGGTCTTAAAAGCTTGCAAGTGGCCATCTAAGATGCATCAGCTGGTAAAGGAGAATGAAGAACTCTAAAGACACAAGGAAAGTATTAGCCCAAGAGACAGAAAGGGCCACATAAACCAGAGACTTCATCAGCCTGAGACCAGAAGAACTAGATGATGCCGGGCTACCAACAATGACCGCCCTGACAGGGAACACAACAGAGAGTCCAAATGGAGCAGGAGAAAGGTGGGGTGCAGAACTTAAATTCTAGTAAGAAGACCAGACTTAATGGTCTGACTGAGACTGAAGGAACCCCAGAAAGCATGGCCCCTGAATTCTCTATCAGCCCAGAACTAAAACAGTTTCTGAGGCCAACTCTTCAGACAGGGATTGAACTGGACTGTGGGACATAAAGTGATACTCACGAGGAGTGTGTCTCCTAGCTCAACTAGATACAAGAGACTAATCGGGCAGCTTCTGTGTGGAGGTGAGATGGGAAGGCAGAGAGGATTAGGAGCTGGTTGAATGAACACGAGGAATCGGGTGGAAAGGAGGAGCGTGCTGTCACAGTAGGGGAGAGCAATTAGAGTCACATAACAATGTATGTATAAATTTTTGTATGGGAAAAAATTAAAAACTTTAAAAAGGAAAACTCTATGGAACACAGTTCTGTTCTGACACACATGGGGTCACCACAAGTCAGAATCAACTCAACAGCAACTGGTATTACGTGCAAAGTCCATGCCAGAAAATATTCAGGAAATTCTCAATCCAAAAATTACGTTAGCCCTGTGATTTTCTGTCTTCTAAAATAGGGGAGCCAAATGGATGGATTTGGAGGGCCCTCTAATTCCAGTATCCTACAATTTATGAAGTGGTTGGATTTAGCCATGACCATTTCCTAGCCACTCTTAAAAAAAAAAAAAAAAATTCAAACACACAAAGCACGAAAAATAGTTGAACAGATACCCAAGTGCGAACCACCTATATTGAACACATTTTAACATTTTGCAATATTTCCTTCATATATTTTTTAAAAATAAATCATTGTTGATACAGCTGGAGTGCTCACTGCCATTCCTTTTAGCTCCTCCCCTTTCTTCCTCCCCAGAGGTAATAATAACCCTGAAAGTGGTATGTGTCCTTCACCCATAGCGTTATAATTTCACTATGAATGTTTTTGTTTGGTACTTTCATAAATGTATGTACATGGCACCATACTCTACAGATCTTTTGTAACCTCCCCCTTTTTTTTTTTTTTTTTTTTTGCTTCACATTAGTATTTCCAAATATATCTGTTAATACATGTAGACCTATTTTGTTCATTTTATCTGATAGATTGTATTCTGAGGTATGAATAGTATTCCAATTTATTCAGCCATTTCCCTACTAATAGACATGTAAGAGTGCCCAGTATTAGGCTGTGAATTCTGACCCTCTGTCTTAGTTTCTAAGGAGCCCTGGTGGCACAGTGGTTAAGCACTCGACTGCTAACCAAAATGTCGGTGGTTTGAACCCACCAGCCGCTCTGTGGAAGAAAGATGCGGCAGTCCGCTTCCATAAAGATTACAGCCTTGGAAGCCCTATGGAGTAGTTCTCCTCTGTCCTACAGGGTCGCTAAGAGTCAGAATTTGACTCGACAGCAATGGGTTAGGGTCTTAGTTTCCTAGTGCTACTGTAACACAAACACCACAAGTGAGTGGCTTTAAAGAACAGACATTAATTTTCTCACAGTTGAGGAGGCCAGAAGTCTGAATTCAGGGCGAGACTCTAGGAGAAGATCCTTCCTTATCTGTTGCAGCTTCCAGAAGCTGCCAACAATCCTTATAGGTGTGTCTGTCTTGTCTGTCCTGTTCTCCTGGGTATATGTCTGTATCCATTCTGCTCGTTTTTTGACTTAGAAGTGATTAGATTTAGAAAGCACCCTACTTTGATATGACCAAATTAGCATAAGGAAAAAAAAACCTATTTCCAAACAGAATCATGTTTACAGGTATCAGAGCCAGGATTTCAATACATATTTTTAGGGGAAACAATTCAGTAGACAACATCGTCTAGCCACTGCAGCTCAGAAAAACCCTTCCTCTGGTCAGTACTTCACATTTGGACTTGGAAAACCAGGGGGAAATGGAGAAAGGTTTGCTTTGTAATTATCGTAAAATTGACATCTCATAGAATTTTAGCTGACAAGCTAAGCGAAGAAATTTGTACAAAGTGATACTTTATAAAACCCAGTATGTCTCAAAGCACGAAAAAAATCCACAGTTATCTCTCAAAATTAATAAGTACACCTGGGCAGGGAGCCCTCTGCGGACTCTCCTGTCAGCTGTACGCCATCAGGGATGAGAATTTCTCGGCATTTGGTTCTATTCCGTATGGTGCCACGAGGCCATTTACCAGTAAGTTTCCATCCTAATCCTGTGTTTGCATTCCTATGTATGACTCAGGAAAGGGCAGCCCACATGGTACACACAGAGTGCTCCATAAAGAAAAAAAACTAGCACTGATACAGAGATTTTCTGAAATAAAGTACAATATTTAAGTGTCTGTGGATCCACAATCAACACCGGCGGAAGCAGCAGTAAGAAATCTAACAACATATTGCACTGGACAAATCTGCTGCAAAAGACCTCTTTAAAGTGTTCAAAAGCAAAGATGTCACTTTGGGGACTAAGGTGTGCCTGACCCAAGCCATGGTAGGACTGTTGGCTTCGAACCACCAATCTTTTGGTTAGCAGCTGAGTGCTTAACCACTGTGCCACCAGGGCTGTTTGGAAACTAAGACAGAGGGTCAGAATTTACAGCCCAATACTGGGCGCTCTCACGTATCACATTCTTCTAGAGAAGAAATGGCACAAAATTCCAAATGGCCCAGTGCCTCCCAATGTCCAAAGCTTTGATTTTGTGTCTGGTTTAAAGACAAAGCCACGAAGATGCACGCTACTTTGATCTAAGATTCACTGCACTTTTGTGTAGCAAAATATCCAGAGAATCTGGCATTTATGACACTATAAGTGAAACACTGAGCCTTAGCCCGTGAATTCTTTAAGTACTGGGACCTGCCCCTGGCACACAGTGAGCACCCAATGAATGCTTACAGGGTGAAGAAGGAATGAGAAACAGACAAGCCCAGAGGACTGGACCTGGAACCTCCCACACTGAGATCTCGAACCCCTGGTCCTGATGAAGTGACTCACAGCTGCTACCTGATGGTGACTGAGAAAAATACGTGTTTCTATCAGCACGCTACAGAGAACAGTAGTACTCATCACCGGGGCGTGATGTGTGTTTTGATAAGTTCAATGTTTAACATAAAAATATGCAGGCCTCTGTGGCCTTGGATTCTGGGCTGTCTTGGCATCAAGGTTTGTCACGGAACTTGAATTCCTTTCTTCATTGCATATATGGTCCTCAGGTAGCCCCTTCCCAATGCAATGTCCCCACCCCCAGATTTGCTCCTACTCACAATCCCCATCTGCCACTTGGCAACTCCTGGTGGATAATCAGGAGTTACGGCGTCATCTACTCCAGAAGGAGTCCTGGTGGCACAATGGTTAAGTGCTCAGCTACTAACCAAAAGGTCAGTGGTTTGAACCCTCCAGCTGTTCTGAGGCAGAAAGATGTGGCAGTCTGCTTCTATAAAGATTCCAAACCCACTGCGGTAGAGCAGATTCCAACTCATAGCAACCCTATAGGACATAGTAGAACTGCCCCATAGTTTACGGGAAGCAGACTGCAACGTTTTTCCCCCGCAGAGCCACTGGTGGGTTCAAATCTCCAAGCTTTCAGTTAGCAGCCTAGCATTTAACCACTGTACCACCAGGGCTCCTCATAAATATTACAGCCTTGGAAATCCTATGGGGCAGTTCTACACTGCCCTATAGGGTGGCTATGAGTTGGACTCAATGGCAATAGGTTAGGGGTTTGGTATCTACCCAAAAGCAGACAGTGCCTGCATTGCATACTGCACACACTCTGTCCCTCCAGTGCCTCTGGTAGGCCCAGAGAACAGCTGTGTTTTCCCTGGAAAGGTTTGCATTTTGAGTCTCAGGGAAGTTTTAAGACACACGTTGTTAATGCCCCTGCGTGTTACCAAGGGCAACACGGGTACTTTATCATGGCTGTAATCACAGTATATTTTAATCAACTGTGTTCTCCCCGCCACACGTAAACTACGATGACTTGAGGAGAAATAATAATCAAGGTCTTTCTTATCTCTGTATCCTCAGTGTCTGGCACAATGCTTTGAAGAGAGTGGGTGTTCGTTGATGCTTGTTAAAATGTCATCAACAATTGATGAGGATGAGGAGGATGAGGCTGAGTGCTTAATATATGTCAGACTCTAGTCTACACACTATATATATACATACATATATGTAAACTCACAGCAATTTTGTGTGGTCTGTGCCGCTGTTATTTCCATTTTACAGATGAGGAAAGTGAGGCACAGAGAGTGAGGTAATTTGCCTAAAGGCACATAGTTAGTAAGCGGCAAAACCAGGGTTCAAACTCACACTGAAGAGTCCACACTCCCAGTCACCACAGTATGCTGTTTATATAACCCTATAAAGTCCCAAATGGCTTTGATGATATTACAGTCCATCTCTCCTGCTACACCTTCACACAGTCTCCAGGAATTAGAATAACTTAGTCCTCATGAGCCGTATTATGGAAAGAATTCCCAGTGCTGAGTGTGACACCTGCCCTGTGTGACTTTGACTTTTTCCTTATTTATAAAACAAAGCGGTTGGACTAGAAGACCTCTGAGGTTCATTTGTAATCTAAATACCACTGATTACCCTCTCCTGTCTGACTGAGCTAATGCTAATAAGAACTCCTTTTGATTCTTCTATCACTTCTTGATAGCACATGGCTTACCACTGATGGAGCCCTGGTGGTGCAGTGCTTAAGAGCTCAGGCTGCTAACCAAAAAGTCAGCAGTTGGAATCCACCAGCCGTTCCTCAGAAATCCTATGAGGCAGCTCTACTCTGTCCTGTAGGGTCACTATGAGTTGGAATCGACTCTACATCCACAGGTTTATCACTGGTAGTTTCTCGGTTCATTCACAATCCCTCTGGAGCAATTTCCATAACCTTTCACTAGTACTGATTGCCATTGAGTTGATTCTGATTGAGGGCAATCCCATGTGTGTCAGAGTAGAACTGTGCTCCATAGGGTTCTCAATGGCTGATCTTTCAGAAGTAGATCACCAGACATTTATTTCAGTTAGTATCCAAGTATTCAATCATTTGTACCGCCCATAATCTTATACCAAATATAGCTTCCATAATCCTATACCAAAAAAAAAAAAAAAAAGAACAAATCCATTGCCATCAAGTCGATTTCTACTCATAGCAATCCCATAGAACAGGATAGAACTGCCCCATAGGGTTTCCAAGGAGTGGCTGGTAGATTCGAACTGATGACCTTCTGGTGAGCAGCCCAACACTTAACCACTGTGCCACCAGGGCTTCTCCATAACCCTATACCAAAAAAATGAATAAATAAACTAGTTACCATTGAGTCAATTCCAACTCACAGTGACCCTATAGGACATAGTAGAACTGCCCTATAGGATTTCCAAGGAGCACCTGGTGGATTTGAACTGTTGACTTTTTGGTTAACAGCCAATCTCTCAATCACTGAGCCCCCAGGGCTCCTTGTAAAGATTACAGCCTTGGAAACCCTAAGGGGCAGTTCAACCCTGTCCTATAGGGTCTCTTTGAGTGGGAATCAACTGTATTTTCATTTGTGGATTTAACTCTTCTCCTGGGGGCCCTCCTAGGAGTGGGGAGGTGGGAACAACTGAGCCCTGTGTCAAGCCTCACAGGCCCCTTCCCTGACCAATTTAGCCCATCAGGGACGAAGACTGCCGAGAGCAACAACGCTCAGTTCCTTAGTAGCATTCAACCAAGTAAGGCGCACCTGGCTTCTGCAAATACGTTCCAGCTTGTGCCCTCCAAGCGTGGCTTTCTTTCTGTGTGGAAGTTCTCGCTTTTCAGAGAAGACTCACATAATTCAATACCTTAAGGTCCCTTCGGCCAAGAGATAGCCGTATAGATAAAACTCCAAGAAGCTCCAAGCTGTTAGCATAATTGCTTCTAAAAATAACTTTTGGAAAGGCCTGGTGAAGTTAAATTTAATACTTTTAAACAGAGCCTAAGGAAAAGCTGTAGTTGAGAGTCAAATCCTTCTCAAACACAGTAATCTTATGATTGTGTCTTGTTCTGGTTCTTTATCCTGGATTCTGTAATGCATCGCTGTAACTCATGCAAAGGGGCTTGTTTTGCTAACTAAGACTTCCTGACGGTTCCTCCGCCTGGCAGCGCTTCAGAACTGTTCACTCTTCTTTTGTCCTTGAGGCGACAATTAACCCATCTTTCTGGAGCAGCAAAACCTGCTTCTGGGTAGATTAAAGTACTGTGTTGTTTGCTATAGAAAAGAAAATGCTCAGGAGACCTAAGAAACTAATGTCAATATTAGGAGCTTAAAGACCTGTAAGTAAACAAAGGGGCAGGGTTTTCCGTTTGTGTGTTTGCTCTGGGTTGCTTGCTGTGAGATATCCCTAGCTTCGTGTTTGCTCCGAAGTGTTTACTGTTTTTAAGGCGGGTCATGAAAATGCCTCTAAGTTTTTTAAAAGCATCATTATTTGAGTAGAGCTATTCACGTAGACAAGATGTGCTTTCAGCAGTAAACTAGAACAAACACAGATGGGGCATTATTTTGGGGGGTCTTGAGGGTCCAATCATTATTTTCCAAAATGGAGCACCTAGACTCTTGTCTCAACCAAACACGTTAAAACGTATTGGTTATGGATTCAACAGTGCCTGCATGCATCTTATTCTGGAAAAACACAACTCAGGCAAAACTGAGGGTTGCATTAACAGGCACTGCTAGGATGGAATTATTGTTACTTAGCAAGTTTTTTTTTTTTAAAGTGCTTTCCACTTGTTTGTGTTGTTTTTGGGTTAATACACTTTATTTTTTTAGAGTAATTTTGGGTGTACATAAAAAATGCACAGAAAAGTGCAGAGAGTTCCCATATACCCCTTCTCTCCGCCCCCCCACCCCCACCCCAGTTTCCCCTATTAACATCATTGGTGTGGTACATTTGTTACAGTTGATGAACCAATATTGATACATTATTACCAACTAAAGTCTGTGGTTTACATTAGGGGTCACTCTATCTGGTACAGTCCTATGGGTTTTGACAAATGCATAATGTCATGTGTCCACCATTACAGCATCGTACAGGGTAATTTCACTGCCCTAAAAATCCCCTGTGCTCTACCTATCCATCTCTCCCCCAAATCCTTCCAGGTTATTTTATAATGTAAACTCCTGTCTCTACCAAGTTGTGGCCGAGTCATAGGCTGTTTGTGGAGATTTGGGGAGGCAGCATTAACTGCTGCGTTTCTCCTGCCTTTTTAAAAAACTGACCCTTTTGTTCTCCATCCTCTGAGCCAAACGCGGTTCGGTCATTTTTCACTACTCAGCGTCAGCCGGCTGTGCGGCCGCTCCTTTGAGTAGCCTGGGGAACGAGTGCCCTCTTCTGGACAATCCACCAATTGCAAATTCAGGAAGCATTGGTTGGGCTGTCAAACAGGCCTTGTGTTTGAATATTCTCGGTAAAGAACACAAAAGAAATTCTGATATGTTCCAACATTCAAGGAGCCCTGGTGGCACAATGGTTAAGCACTCAGCTACTAACCCCACCAGCCGCTCCCCGGGAGAAAGATGTGTCAGTCAGCTTTTGTAAAGATTAAACCAAACCAAACCCACTGCCTTCGAGCCGATTCCAACTCATAGCAACGGTATGTGTCAGAGTACAACTGCCCCATTGGGTTTCCTTGGCTGTAATCTTCACGGAAGCAGATTGCAGGGTCTTTCTCCCTCCAAGCCGCAGCAGCCAAGTTCTTAACACTTGCGCCACCAAGTCTCCTTATGTGGAACTTAGTGGGTTACTATAAGGAACACCCATGTAACCAAAACTGCTGGCGATCCCAGAAGGCCCTTCGTTGCCCTGCTCCAACCTCAACTCCCTTCCCCAAGAGGTAACCACTGTCCTAACTTAGACCGTAGTCACTTCCTTGTGTTTCCTGTGGTTTTATCACCCAAATGTGCATTCCTAGACACTGCGCGCAGTTTAGTCCTGCCCCTTTATGTTTTATATTTTTTAAGTTTATTTAAATCTACAAGTTCTCCTTAATTCAATTGTTTTCTTTTCTTTTCAATTTGTCTGTCAAAGAGCCTGGAGTGTTTGACCTATAGAGCTTCTGAGTCTGCATTCGCTGATTGCAGACTCACGGTGCAACCCAACATGTTTCTTTGTAATTTCTACAAATTGGCAGCTGACCCATAGGCTGGATCAGACTCATGTTCGATCCCTTTGCTAGACCATAGGTGGCACTGTGTTCTTTCAGTAGGAGTCACGTTACCGCTGGTTCTCCTTTTTTGCGATAGCAGCTTACTGACCATATTCACTAGTTAGTTGTCTGAGGACTGTAAACTGGTGATATTCTAACATTTATTTGTTGGTTGGTTGGTTGGTTGGTTAGAATACTTTTATAGAGTTGTTTTAACGACCAGTTTTCAAATAATGGATTTGTTCCTGTGGGGATTTTAAAGTTTGCAAATTCTTTGGCAGATGTGGGCTTTGTCCCTTCCCATTGAATCCGGGCAGATAGGTCACTGCTTCAACCAGTAGAGTACAGCAGAAATTATTTTTTAAATGGAGTAGGAGGATAAGTCTTTTGATTTAGAAAGTGAAGTTTTAGCTATTAAGTGGAGTTGTTTTTTTTTTTTTTAAGTAAAACTATTAAACTAATAGACACCTCTCTCCAAATCACTTAAAAAATACCAACACAAACTGTTGATGGAACTGCCCCCCAGGGTTTCCAAGGAGCGACTGGTGGATTCGAACTGCCGACCTTTTGGTTAACAGCTGAGCTCTTAACCACTGCACCACCAGGGCTCCATTATAGTAATAGACAACCTTTAATGATTTAAAGGACTATTAAATACTGAAACCCTTTGCCATCCAGTCAATTCCAACTCATAGCAACCCTATGGGACACAGTAGAACTGCCCCCCAGGGTTTCCAAGGAGCAACTGGTGGATTCGAACTGCTGACATTTTGGTTAACAGCTGAGCTCTTAACCACTGCACCACCAGGGCCCCAAAGGGCTATTAAGTGAAGTGTTGTTTTTTTTTTCCAAAGTAAAACTATTAAAGTAACAGATACCTCTCTCCAAATCACTTTAAAAATCCCAAAGCAAACTGTTTTTATCTCATAGCATATATTAACGTATCTACAATCATTTTGGTTGTCTGAGGCTCATTCTGTAGTGGATTCCTCAAGAAGAACTCAGAGAAAACAATATTCTTTGAGTTCTTACATGTTGATAATAGATTTTTTAAATGCCCTTTGTACATGAAAGCCTATTTTGCTGGATATAAAATAATTGGCTTACATTTCCTTGAGTACCATAGATAATATACATAGGAAGGAATGTACGTGATCCTAAATATGCTACCACATTTTCTTTTGATGATAATCTAATTTTCTTTCCCTTATAAATCTCTTGTTGTTTTTGCAAAGATTTGTCTTTTTCTTTGTTGTTGTTGTTGTTAGGTGACACCAAGTCAGTTCCAACTCATAGCAACCCCATGTACAACAGGATGAAACACTGCCCAGTCCTGTACCCTCCTCACAATCATAGCTATGTTTGAGTTCATTTTTGCAGCCTCTGTGTTAATCCATCTCCTCAAGGGTCTTCCTCTTTTTTTCTGACTCCCTGTTTTACCAGGCATTATGTCCTTCTCCAGGAACTGGTCCCTCCTCATAACACGTCCAAAGTACATAAGGCAAAATCTCACCATCCTCGCTTCTAAGGAGCATTCTGGCTGGACTTCTTCCAAGATAGATTAGTTTCTTCTTCAGGTAGTCCATAGTATATTCAAAATTCTTCACCAATACTGTAATTCAAAGGCATCAATTTTTCTTCATTCTTCCTTATTCATTATCCAGATTTTGCATGCATATGAGGCAATTGAAAATACCATGTCTTAGGTCAGGCACACCTTAGTCCTCAAAGTGACATCTTTGCTTTTCACACTTTAAAGAGGTATTGTGCAACAGTATTTGCCCAATGCAATAAGTCATTTGATTTCTTGACTGCCTCTTCATCGGCGTTGATTGCAGATACAAGTAAAATGAAATCCTTGACAACTTCATTATTTTCTCCATTTGTCATGATGTTGCTTATTGGTCCAGTTGTGAGGACTTTTGTTTGTTGTTGTTGAGGTGTAATCCATACTGAAGGCTGTAGTCTTTGATCTTTATCAGCAAGTGCTTCATGTCCTCTTTACTTTCAGCAAGGAAGGTTGTGTCATCCATACATCACAGGTTGTTTATAAGTCTTCTTGCAGTCCTGATGCTGCATTCTTTTTCATATAGTCCACCTTCTCAGATTATTTGTTCAGCATACAGATCGAATAAGTATGGTGAAAGATACAACCCTGATGCTTACCTTTCCTGACTTTAAACCACGCAGTATCCCCTTGTGCTGTTAAAATGACTGCCTCTTGGTCTATGTACAGGATCCACACGAGTACAACTAAGTGTTCTGGAATTCCCATGCTTCGCAATGTTATCCATAATTTGTTTATGATCCACACAGTTGAATGCCTTTGTATAGTGAATAAAACTCAGGTAAACATCTTTCTGGTATTCTCTGCTTTCAGCCAAGATCCATATGACATCAGCAATGATATTCCTTATTCCATATCCTCTTCCTGAATCAGGTTTGAATTTCTGGCAGTTCCCTGTTGATGTACTGCTGCAATTGTTTTTGAATTATCTTCAGCACAATTTTACTTGCATGTGATATTAATGATATTGTTTGATAATTTCTGCATTCTGTTGGATCACCTTTCTTTAGAATGGGTGCAAATATGGATCACTTCCAGTCAGTTGGCGAGGTAGCTGTCTAACAAATTTCTTGGCATAGACGAGTGAGCATTTCCAGCGTTGCATTCATCTGTTGAAACATCTCAATTGGTATTCCATCAATTCCTGAAGCCTTGTTTTTTACCGATGCCTTCAGTACAGCTTGGATTTCTTCCTTCAGTATCATTAATTCTTGATCATATGCTACCTCCAGAAATTGTTGAATGTCAATCATTCTTTTTGGTACAGTGACTCTGTGTATTCCTTCCATCTTCTTTTGATGCTTCCTGCATTGTTCAGTATTTTGCCCATAGAATCTTTCAATATTGCAACTCAAGGCTTGAATTTTTTCTTCAGTTTTCAGCTTGAAAAATACTGAGCATGTTCTTCCCTTTTGGTTTTCTAACTCCAGGTCTTTGCACATGTCATTATAATACTTTACTTTGTCTTCCTGAGCTGCCCTTTGAAATCTTCTGTTCAGCTCTTTCACTTCATAATTTCTTCCATTTGCTTTTGCTACTCTACATTCAAGAGCAAGTTTCAGAGCCTCTTCTGACATCCATTTTGGTCTTTTCTTTCTTTCCTGTCTTTTTAATGACCCTTTGCTTTCTTCATGTATGATGTGCTTGATGTCATTCCACAACTTGCTTGGTCTTCAACCATTGGTGTTGACTGCATCAAATGTATTCTTGAGATAGTCTCTATATTCAGGTGGGATATACTCAAGGTCATTCTTTGGCTCTTCTGGACTTGTTTTAATTTTCTTCAGTTTCGACTTGAACTTGCATGTGAGCAACTGATGGTCTGTTCCACGGTCAGCCCCTCGCCTTATTCTGACTGATGATATTGAGTTTCTCCATCGTCTCTTTCCACAGATGTAGTTGATTTAATTCCTGTGCATTCCATCTGTCAAAGTCCATGTGTATAGTCACCATTTATGTTGCTGAAAAAAGATATTAACAAAGAATAAATCATTTGCCTTGCAAAATTCTAACATGCAACCCCTGGCATCGTTTCTGTCACCAAGGCCATATTTTCCAACTACCAATCCTTCTTTGTTTTCAACTTTCACATTCCAATTGCCAGTAATTATCAATGCACCTTGATTTTTCTTTGAAGTCCAATACTTTTACTAGAAAATGTCTTGGTGTTGATTGTTCTGGGTCAATATTCAATATATGAGTTATACTCAGGGATGGATTACCCAATAAGCAAGGTACATACGGGCTTACTTGTGCTTACTTACTTATCTGTAGCACACAGTTTCACCTGTTTTTCCAAAATTTATTGTCTTCTATTTTTTCAAAAACAGGTGAAATTGTACACTACAGATTAGTAAATAAGCACAAGTAAGCCCATGCATACCTTGCTTACCTAGCTTAATGTAAGCTGGTGCATACCTTGTTGTTATTGTTGTTAGGTGGTGTCAAGTCAGTTCCAACTCATAGCGACCCTACGCACCACAGAGCGAAACACTGCCTGGTCCTGTGCCATGCTCACAATTGTTGTTATGCTTCAGCCCATTGTTGCAGCCACTGTGTCAGTCCATCTCGTTGAGGGTCTTCCCCTGTTTTACTGACCTTCTGCTTTACCGAGTGTGATGTGTACATTGCTTACTAGTTAATCTGCCTCTGGTTATGCTGCTTTTTTTTTTTTATTTTTTTTTTATTTTTTATTTTTTATTTCAGCAAAATTGTCTTGAATGATATTGTTTAGTATCCGTTCTTTTCTTTGCTTTGTTTTTTGTTTTCCCCCTTTTAGGAACTCCTATTATCCATATGTCACATTTTCTTTGTCTTCGGTATTTGTCACTTCCTCTAGAATCTTTTTCATCTCTTTCTTCATTTCATATTAATTTTTAAAAAATGTCTTCTCGAGGGGGTTCCGGCAAAATGGCGCTCTAGGCAGAAGCACCACGCCGTCCCTCAACAGCAAAGATCTGAAACACTAAGCCAAACAGACAAAACAACAATCCTGAAAGCCTAAATGAAGAGATAAAGAACTCAGCCAAGCAACAAATGGAGTGAGAAAACTGACAGAGAACGGAGAGCGAGGAGAGATTCATGCAGAGGTCCCCTACCAGCTAACGCAGCACGGATCCACCATCTTGGACTCCTATCGGAGACCAGCAAACGGGGTACGAGAAAGCAGCCTCACAGAGCGTCCAGCCGGAGACAAAACAGCCCCTCCACACATAACCATCTCCCCGCTGCATCCTGCCTACCTGCGCCATGCACTTGACATCAGACCACCAAGCAGTGCGGGCACGGCCTACTGGAACCTGCCCAGCACTGATTACCGACCTGCCCTGGTGGCTGTGGTGAGTGCCACAAACAGCCCGTCCCAGTGGCTCCTCTTCAGCTAGACCTGCCCTGCTGTACCATATTTGAGTGACTGAACCTGCCAGTCAGAGAAGGAGGCGAAAAGTATTAGCACACAGAGAAGCAAACAACAAAGAGCACGCAGTCTGCCTGCTTAGACATAGTCAAATTTTTTTTTTTTAAAAGGGACAAAACAAACAAATCTACAATCAATAAACGAGAGAAATAACTACTGAATGCCCCGAAAACAGCAGACAATATCAAAACATTTACCAAAACAGGACAGGATGGCTCCAGTAGGCGTCCACATTAAAACACCAGATGACTCTCCTGTGGAAGAAAATGCATTAGAAGTACCTGATAGGGAATTCAAATCTCTAATACTCGGAATTTTCCAAGACCTGAGGCAAAAAGCTGACAAAGATGAGGAAAAAATAGACAAATTCATGGAAAATACAGACAAAAAATTGGAAGAATTCAGGAAGATGATGCAGGAACAAAATGCCAAAATAAATTCACAACTAGAAATTATACAAAAACAACAATTAGAAATCCAAAAGATAAACAACAAGCTTTCATAAGTGAATGATGTCATAGAAGGGCTGAGAAGCAGATTTGAAACCGTGGAAGACAGGATCAGTGGAACTGAAGACAAACACTTGGATACAACTCTGTTTCAGGAAAACTCAGAAAAAAAACAAAGAAAAATGAAGATACCCTGAGACTTATGTGGGACACAATTAAAAGCAAAAATTTAAGAGTGATTGGCATTCCAGAACAGGGGGAGAAAACAGAAAACACAGAGAGGATCATTGAGGAACTGCTGACAGAAAACTTCCCCAATATCATGAAAGATGAAAAGCTGGCCATCCAAGAAGCTCAACGAACCCCATATAGAAGAGACCCCAAAAGAAAATCCCCAAGGCATATCATATTCACACTCGCCAAAAACAAAGACAAACAAAGAATCCTTAGAGCAGCTCATGAAAAACAAGAAGTCACATACACAGGAGAAACAATAAGACTAAGCTCAGATTATTCGGCAGAAACCATGCAAGCAAGAAGGCAATGGGAGGACATATATAAAATCTTGACAGAAAAAAATTGTCAGCCAAGAATAATATTTCCTGCAAAACTCTCATTCAAATTTGATGGTGAAATTAGGTCATTTCCAGATAAACAGAAACTAAGGGAATATGTAAAAGTCAAACCAAACTTACAAGAATTATTAAAGGGAGTTCTTCGATCTGAGGACAAACAGCTTCAGCCCACAGGCAGAACCTAGGACACAGGATCATACCAGCCAGATACCAATCTAAGAAATGAACTCTCGAGGACTATCCAAAACCAAAAGAAATGCAACAGGGAATCAGAGCAGTCAATCAATGGATGACAACAACATCAAAACAATGAAAGAGGGAATAAACGGCATAGGTATAGAACCTTCTAATGGAGAGGAAGGCAAGGCAATACCAAGTAATGGAAGACTGCTTCAAACTTAGAAAGATAAGGGTAAATTTCATGGTAACCACAAAGAAAGTTAACAAACATACTCATAAAAATAAAGATAAAAAAAAAAAACACTCAGCAAAAACAAAACCTACAAAAACAAAAGAAATGAAAAAAAAATCCACAAACAAAAGTAACTCAGCACAAGAGAGTAAGAAGAACAAAGAAAACTTCAGCACCACAAAAAAAAGCACTACAAAATGACAGCAACAAACTCACATCTATCAATAATTACACTGAAGGTAAATGGACTCAATGCACCAATAAAGAGACGGAGAGTGACAGAATGGATAAGAAAACAGGATCCATCAATATGCTGTCTACAGGAGACACACCTTAGAAACAAAGATGTGAATTTATTAAAAGTCAAAGGTTGCAAAAAAATATATCAAGCTAACAACTACCAAAAAAGAGCAGGAGTGGCAATTCTAATCTCAGATAAAATAGACTTTAAAACAAAATCTACCATAAAAGACAAAGACGGATACTATATACTGATTAAGGGGACAATCCATCATGAAGACATAACCATAATAAACATCTATGCACCCAATGACAGGGCTCCAAAATACATAAAACAAACTTTAGCAACACTGAAAAGAGAAATCAACAGTTCCACAATAATAGTAGAAGACTTCAACACACCACTGTCAGTAAAGGACAGAACAACTAAGAAGAAACTCAGCAAAGATACAGAAGACCTAAAGGGCACAATCAGCCAACTTGACCTCATAGACATACAGAACACTCCATCCAACCGCTGCAAAGTACACATTCTTTTCCAATGCACATGGAATGTTCTCCAGAGAAGACCACATCTTAGGCCACAGAGCAATCCTCAACAAGATCCAAAACACTGCAATAATTCAAAGTATCTTCGCTGACCACAATGCCTTCAAGGTAGAAATTAACAACAAAGAGAGCAAGGAAAAAAAATCAATTACATGGAAACTGAATAATACCCTGCTTATACATCCCTGGGTAATAGAAGAAATGAGAACTGGAATCAAAAAATTCCTAGAATCAAATGATAATGAAAACACATCATACCAAAACCTTTGGGACACAGCAAAGGCAGTCCTCAGAGGACAATTTATAGCAATAGATGCACATAGTTAAAAAGACGAAAGGGACAAAATCAAAACATTAACTACAGAACTGAAACAAATAGAAAGAGAACAGCAGAAAAAGCCCACAACCACCGGAAGAAAGGAAACAGTAAAGATCAGAGCAGAAATAAATGAAATAGAGAACAGAAAAACAATGGAAAGAATCAACAAAACCAAAAGATGGTTCTTTGAAAGAATCAACAAAATCAACAAACCACTGGCCAGGCTGACAAAAGAAAAACAGGAGAGGACACAAACAACCCAAATAAGAAATGAAATGGGGGACATTACAACAGACCCAACTGAAATAAAAAGAATTATAACAGAATATTATGAAAAACTATACTCCAACAAATTTGAAAACCTAGAAGAAATGGATAAATTTCTAGAAACACACAGGCTACCCAAACTACAACAAAGTGATGTTGAAAATCTGAACAGACCCATAACAAGAGAAGAGATTGAAAAGGTAATAAAAAAACTCCCAACCAAAAAAAGCCCTGGCCCACAGGATCACAATAGAGGGTTCTGGACAGAGCTGGAGAAGGATGTAGAGCATAATTCTAACTCACAAAAAAAAGACCAGATTTACTGGCCTAAAGGAGACTGGAGAAACCTCGAGAGTATGGCCCCCAGACACCCTTTCAGCTCAGTGGTGAAGTTACCTCTAAGGTTCACTGTTCAGCCTAGGAGTGGACAGCCCCATAAAACCAAATGAGACTAATGAGGTACAGGAGTCCAGTGACAAGGGCCAGAAGGCAGAAGAGGACAAGGAAACTGGAGATAGGGAATCCAAGGTTGAGTAAGGATATTGTTGATGTGTTGTGAGATTGTTAACCATTGTCATAGGGCAACATTGTAGTAACTGTTAAATGGAAACTATTTTGTTCTGTAAGCCTTCATCTTAAGTGAGAATGACACCACAATTGGAAGAGCCTAGTCAATGTCACTGAACTGTGTATGTGGAAATTTTTGAAATGGTATATCTTTGGCTATGTGTATTTTCATCAAAAAAAAAAGGTTGAGAAGTCAGAGGGTTAATATGTTGTGGGGTTGTTAACCAATGTCATAAAACAACATGTGTACTACTCTTTCATGAGAAACTATTTGTTCTGTAAGCCTTCACCTGAAGTACAATAAAATATTTAAAAAAAAAAAAAAAGCCCTGGCCCAGATGTCTTCACTGGAGAATTCTACAAAACATTTACAGAAGAGCTTGTACCAGTCCTACTCAAGCTATTTCACAGGATAGAAGAGGAAGCAACACTTCCAAATTCATTCTATGAAGCCAGCATAATGCTGATACCAAAACCAGGCAAAGATGCCACAAAGAAAGAAAATTACAGACCAATATCTCTCATGAATATACATGCAAAAATTCTGAACAAAATTCTAGCCAATAGAATTCAGCATCATATCAAAAAAATAATACACCATGACCAAGTAGGATTCATAGCAGGTATGCAAGGATGGTTCAACATTAGAAAATCAATCAACGTAATCCACCACATAAATAAAAGGAAAGAAAAGAATCACACGATCATCTCAATTGATGCAGAAAAGGCATTTGACAAAGTCCAACACCCATTCCTGATAAAAACTCTCAATAAAATAGGTATAGAGGGGAAATTTTTCAACATAATAAAGGGCATCTATGCAAAACCAACAGCCAACATCATTCTTAATGGAGAGAGGCTGAAAACATTCCCCTTGAGAACAGGAACAAGACAAGAATACCCCTTATCACCACTCCTATTTAACATTGTGCTGGAAGTTCTAGCTAGAGCAATAAGGCAAGAAAAAGAAATAAAGGGCATCCAAATTGGTAATGAAGAAGTTAAATTGTCCCTGTTTGCAGATGATATGATACTATACATAGAAAACCCTAAAGACTCCACAAGAAATCTACTGGAACTAACAGAAAGATTCAGCAAAGTAGCAGGATACAAGATAAACTTACAAAAATCAGTTGGATTCTCATACACCAATAAAGGGAACAACGAAAAGGAAATCAGGAAAACAATACCATTTATAATAGCCCCTAAAAAAATAAAATACTTAGAAATAAATCTAACCAGGGATGTAAAAGACCTATACAAAGAAAACTATAAAACACCACTGCAAGAAACCCAAAGGGATCTACATAAATGGAAAAACATACCATGCTCATGGAGAGGTAGACTCAGCAATTTACAAATACAACTCAATCCTGATCCAAATACCAACAACATTCTTCAAAGAGATGGAAAAACTAATCATTAACTTTATATGGAAAGGGAAGAAGCCCCGAATAAGTAAAGCACTACTGAAGAAGAAGAATATAGTAGGAGGACTCCCACTACCTGATCTCAGAAACTACTATACAGCTACGGTAGTCAAAACAGCCTAGTGCTGGTACAAAGAAAAACACAGTGACCATTGGATCAGAATTGAGAACCCAGATGTAAATCCATCCACTTACAGTCACCTGATCTTCAACAAGGGCCCAAAGTCCATCAAATGGGGAAAAGACAATCTTTTTAACAAATGGTGCTGGAAAAACTGGATATCTATCTGCAAAAAAAATGAAACAGGACCCATACCTCGCACCATATACAAAAACTAATTCAAAATGGATCAAAGACCTAAATATAAAGCCAAAATCTATAAAGTTCATAGAAGAAAAAATTGGACCAACACTACAGGCCCTAATACAGGGCATTAACAGGATACAAACCATAACCATCAACACATAAACCCCAGAAGATAAGCTAGATAACTGGGATCTTCTAAAAATCAAACACCTATGCTCTTCAAAAGACTTCACTAAAAGAGTAAAAAGAGAACCTACAGACTGGCAAAAATTTTTTGGACAGTACAAGTCAGACAAAGTTCTAATCTCCATAATCTACAAGAAAACCCAATACCTCTACAACAAAAAGATAAATAATCCTATTAAAAAATGGGCAAAGGAAATGAACAGACACTTCCCCAAAAAAGCCATTCAAGTGGCCAAAGACACGTGAGGAATGCTTGCGATCACTAGCCATTAGAGAAATGCAAATTAAAACCACAGTGAGATACCATCTCACCCCCGGCATTACTAGCACGAATCAAAACACTGGAAATAACAAATGTTGGAGTGGCTGTGGGGAGATCAGAACTCTTATGCACTGCTAGTGGGAATGCAAAATGATACAACCATTTTGGAAAATGATATGGCGCTTCCTTAGAAAGCTAGAAATAGAAATACTGTATTATCCAGCAATCCCACTCCTAGAAATATATCCTAGACAAATAAGAGCCATCACACTAATAAACATATGTACACCTATGTTCATGGCAGCACTCTTCACAATAGCAAAAAGATGGAAACAACCTAGATGCCCATCAACAGATGAATGGATAAAGGAACTATGCTACATACACATAATGGAGTATTATGCAATGATAAAAGAACAATGATGAATCTGTGAAGCGTCTCATAATATGGATGAAACTGGAGGACATTACGCTGAGTGAAACAAGTCAATCATAGAAGGACAAATATTGTGTGAGACCTCTATTGTAAAAACCCATGAAAAAGTTTACACACAAAAAGTAACAATCTTTGTTGTTTACCAGGGATGGGAGGGGTTGGGGGGGAAATACTAAATAGGCAATAGATAAGGGGTATCTTTGGTGAAGGGTGAGACAGTACACGATACTGGGGAAACCGGCACAACTCGTACAAGGAAAGGTCATGGAAGCTCCCTAGACACATCCAAACTCCCTGAGGGGCTGAATTGCTGGGTGGAGGGCTGTGGGGACTAAGTCCAGTACAGCTAGATGGTGCGCGGCTACCACTACTGACTGCTCTGACCAGGATTACAACAGAGGTTTCTGGACAGAGCTGGAGAAGGATGTAGAACAAAATTCTAACACACAGAAAAAAGACCAGATTTACTGGCCTAAAAGAGACTGGAGAAACCCCAAGAGTATGGCCCCCAGACACCCTTTTAGCTCAGTGGTGAAGTCACTTCTTGAGATTCACCATTCAGCTGGGGATTGGACAGCCCCATAAAACATAACGGGACTAATGAGGCACAGCAGTCCAGGGACAAGGACTAGAAGGCAGAAGTGGACAGGAAAGCTGGTGATAGGGAACCCAAGTTTCAGTAAGGACAGTGTTGATGTGTAGTGGGGTTGTTAACCATTGTCACAGGGCAATATGTGTATTGTTTAATGAGAAACTACTTTGTTCTGTAAACCTTCATCTAAAGTGCGAATGGCAGCACAACTGGAAGAACATTATCGACGTCACTGAATTGTACATGTAGAAATTTTTGAAATGGTGTATCTTTGGCTATGTATATTTTCACCAAAAAATAAAGGTCAAGAAGGGAGAGGGTTCACATGTCATGGGGTTGTTAACCAATGTCATAAAACAATATGTGTACTGACTGGTTTAATGAGAAACTAGTTGTTCTGTAATCCTTCACTTAAAGCACAATTTAAAAAAATATTCTTTTTTAATTTTTTTATTGTACTTTAGGTGAAGGTTTACAGAACAAATAGTTTCTCATTAAACAGTTAGTACACATATTGCCATATGACAATGGTTAACAACCCCATGACATGTCAACCCTCTCCCTTCTTGAGCTTTTTTTTGATGAAAATATACATAGCCAAAGATATACCATTTCAAAAATTTCTACATGCACAATTCAGTGACGTCGATTACGTTCTTCCAGTTGTGCTGCCATTCTCACTTTAGATGAAGATTTACAGAACAAAATAGTTTCTCATTAAACAGTACACTTGTTGCCCTATGACAATGGTTAAGAACCCCACCACATGTCAACGCTGTCATTACTCAACCTTGGGTTCCCTATCACAGGCTTTCCTGTCCCCTTCTGCCTTCTAGTCCAAAAAAAAAAAAAAATTTAAATAAGAAAAAAGAAAAACAGATGGTATAACAGAAGAAATTTCTAAAAATCAGTATGAAATGAAGAAAGAGATTAAAAAGGATTTGAGAGAAAATGATAAATACTCAAGACAATGAAAATGCAACATATTGATAATAGGAGTTCCTAAAGAAAAAAAATCAGAGCAAGGAAACAGAACAAATATTAAAAATTATAATTCAAGAAAACTTCCTTAAAATAAAAAAATATTTTAAATCATAAGGTTAAAGTGCATACTGTATATCTGAAAATATAAAACAAAAAAGAACCAACACAAAAACATATTCTAGAAAAATTACTGAACTTTAAAGATAACAACAACAAAAAATCCTTGAGCCTCTAGGAAACCACAACAAGTGATTTACAAGAGAAAGAAAATTAGATTATCATCAGACTTTTTAACAGCAATGCCTCTAGCCTGAAGAAAATGGAGTAGTATTTAAGATGCTGAAGGAAAGATAATGTGAGCCAAGGATTTTGTATCCAGCAACTGACTTTCAAGTATAAAAGACACAAGCTATACTAATTGTGCAATAAGTCAGGGAATATTGTTCCCAGAAGCCCTTCCTGAGGAATCTACTACAGAATGAGCATGTGCCAACCAAAATGACTGGGAAGACATCTACATAAGGAATGGTGGTGAGCATTAAACGTATAGATATTAGCAGAACTAAGACTAAATGAGGATTAAAAGAGATAGGGTATATATTATGCAATAGTTCCACGAGAAGACAATGTATATTATAACTATAAAAAATTAATGAGGAAGAATAGGAAGAGCATATAAAAAATAATTCTAACTGTGCTATGATGGAGCAATTTGATCTTCAGAAATGATAATAATTGCAACTGACTGAAACAGTTAAGTATATTTAATTCCATGAGTTCATAATGATACAAAAAGACTAATCAGTCACATTCACAGGATGATAAGGAACCAATTCATTACCTTGAAAAGTGGTAAATAAAGGAGGGAAAATTAAGCATTTATCCTACTTTTCGTATATGAACTGTATCATTGGGTAACCAAAGAGTATACAAGTAGAAGCAATCCTTTAGAAAAACATTCCAACTTATAAATGAAAAATAAAATAATTAGAATATCACTGTTTTTGCAGTACCAAAAGAATTAATGAATCTAGGCTCTGAGCATCAATAACTGCTAACATCCCAAAAAGACAGCTAAACCTTATGCACCTCCTAATGAAAGATCTTAACACCACTTATAGCTGTGCCAAAGGGATTGAACCTGAGGCCAAAAATAAAGTCTCTGGATCCATGTGCCAAATTGCAGGAAATAGCAAGGCCAGAGGAACATACTGAATTGCACCATGCATGTACAATCAGCAAAATCTGGGCTGTAGAAAACTCCACAGATCAAATGCCCTGGGTTTTTTCACACATGAACAGAAACAAAAGGAAAAGAAAGGGATGGAGGAGGACCCTATAGATGAAAAGAGTCACAAAATGCATATCAGAATTTCTAAATTGATGAGATTAAACTATAAGTGTGTCAGGACAGCAGTTACTTTTTGGGGGAGGGTGGGAGATGAAATTGGGACAGGCTACATAAGAAGGTTTTCTGGAGCAACTGGCAAAGTTTTTTTTCCTTTCTTGGGTTACAAGAGTATTAACCTATAATAACACATTAAGCTATTGTTTTGTTTTATGTGATCTTCTGTATTTGTGTATTATTTTATGGCAAACAGTAAAAAAATAAAAAGAACCAAATAGATTTTGTAAAAATTAAAAAATAATATTTATTTTAAAAAATTTTTAAAACCTCACTGGATAAGTTAAACAGCAGATGAGACATAACTTAACAGAAAATTTGTAAACCAGAAGAACACTCTGAAGTATTACTCATAATACAAAAAAGGCAAAGAGATTGAAGAGAAAATGAAAATGAGGTAAAGTCACATAGAGAACTGAATCAGAAAGTCTCATACACTTCTAATTAGAATTCCAAAAGAAAAGGAGAAAGAGAATGGGGGAATGGACATATTCTAAGAGTTAGTGGTTGGAAATTTTAATAACTGGTGCTAATTCTCAAATTTAAGAAGCCAAAAGTCCCAAGCAAGATAAATTAACTCCACTCATTCCTAGGCATATTAATGAAATAATAAAATAATAATAAAACATGAAGAATATCTTAAAAGCAGCCAGGGGAAAAAAACCGATTACATAGGAAAATGTGAAAATTAGATGACAGCTGATTCCTCAATAGCAACAATGGAAGTCAGAAGATAGTGGAATGATATCTTCAATATTTACTGATTGAAATTAACCATCAACCTAAAAGTATATGCCCAGTGAAACTATATTTCAAGAAAAAATCAAAATACAGGCATCATCAACAAACAAAAACTGAGAGAATTCAGTAAAAAAACAAAAAACAAAAAACCCTCACTAAGAGTCTTCTTAGGGATGAACTTCAAAGAAAAGGAGAATGATTCCAAAAGGAAGTTCTGAAATGCAAGAAGGAATGATGAGAAATATAGGAATACAGGTAAAACTATGGACAAATATAAATAATATTGCACATATAAAATAATAATGTAATAATGTCTAGTTGAAAGGTCAAAAATATTTGAGGTAGAATTTAAATCCTGGACAAAAATAGCATAACAATTGGGATTAACACATTTGCTATAAAGAATATATATAGGACATTGCACCTAACAACTGGAAAATACACATTCTTCTATGTGCCAGTCTCCTGCTAAGTATTACTCAGGCATTGTCACATTTAATCCTCCCAACAACCTTATGAGTAAGATAATATTGTTATCCTCATTTTTCAAATGAGAAAACACACATGGCCAAGAAATAGCAGAGCTGAAACATAAATCCAGGTCTGTGTGTCTCTGAGTCTACTCTTCTAACCACCCGACCACATTGCTGTCACTGGAAATATTTGTTCTGGAAAATATAGGCAAGTGTAAAGCCAAATCCATACCCCTCAATTGTCACTACTCATACACACACCCCACATATATGTAATTTTGAAAAAAAAAAGTGGGATTCAAAGTCTACTGTTTTGAAACTTACAATATTATCAGTTAATATAATAATATCCTGAACATATTCCTCTTACTCTTAATGTCTTTGAGAAGATATTTTTAATGGTTGCATCGTTTAGTATTTCTTTACCTCTGTACCACTACTCTTCTGCCTTCTACAATGTTCACTGTTAATTTTTGTTAGAAGGGAAAATAATCTGCTCAATACTTTTTATTTTCTCAGATTTAAATTAGGAGAGGTAGATGTCTATTCCCAAAAAAAAAGTATACATATTCTTGCTCTAGGAATCTTAATTTGCAAATAAACATCTGTGTCACATGTTTATAAAATCAAAAGGAAATTCAAAACACAAAAATGTGGATTTTCAAAAAGTAAATTAGGTGGTTTTTCTTGACTTGGCAAAAAGTGTTTTTGTTTGATGACAAAAATTTTTTAATAAAAAAAGGTTTTTCACATAAACCTTTTCCTCTGAATATGCAAATATCACTTGCTTTATGAAAATTGGATGCATGTGGAGCTTTCCAGAGATGCTTTTATAACTTTAAAAATATACATTTGTATATATATTTCAGTCTCAGCTCAGAGATTGATTAATACCATCATGTTAGTATAACATGTATAGTGAAATCTCATTTATTTAAATCTGACACTGATTTTGAATGTTGAATAACTCATATATGGAATAGGTATACAATTTGTGGTGAGGAAAAACCATTATGGGGTATGTGTGTGTTTGCATGCAATCTTGTTATGTCTTGCACACCAGTTCATTAACTTGTTTTATTTTACCTTTTAATATCTATTTGTGGTTTGATGAGTATAACATATTCACGCCCAAAAGTAACAAAATAGCATATGAACATTTACATTTTTAATAAATATGCATAGTCTCATTCAGTCTTCCCTTTTTCCCACCCAAAACTTCACCTGAACCAGTGAGTTAAATTTTGCAACCCTGTGTTCATCGTTGCTGGAAGGTGCCAAGGCTGTGTTTCTTGAGTGTCTGTGCATAACATGATCCATAGTCACATATTCCCACGAGGTCTCTTGTCTGCCCCACACGTATTTATGAACTCTCCTCACTCCTCCCATCCTCTGGTTAGTACTCAGTCCGGGCAAAATAACTTTTACACATGGCATCTTAAGAAGAAAACAGAAGAAGAAAATATGCTATAGAAAATCTAAAGCCAAATACAGATCTACCCACGCGCAGGCTTGCACTGCTCCACCTCCATTCCCAAATATCACTGCCCTCGTATTCTGCCCAGCTACCCTAGAGAATCTCTTAGCATCTGTGATTTAAAGCAGGCATCCGTTGACCGCCTTCTTTGAAGGCCTAATGCTAGGTTGCAGTTGTCAGGGTAACAGCGTGTCTGACGGGAGAACTGTCTCCGGCGTTTCCACAGGAACCACTCCCCTCAGGGGCAGGTGCAGCTGCAGGGAAACCAGAGAAGAGCCTTCAGGCAGGACGCGGCGGGGCGGGGCAGGTGGGGGTCCCCACGGAGGCCGCGGGGCGTGGCCACCCGGCTACCAAGCGCTCTGGATCAGTCTATAACATATATATTTAAATAAAACAGTACTTAGAGTGGGTAGTTTGTTTTGAGTTTCTTGGGGCTTGCAAAACAGCTGTTAATTCCTTCCGGCTTCAAAAAACCCAGTCGCTCTCGAGGAGCTGCCTGCACTTTGGAAATGGTCCAGGTCAACAAGAAACTGCAAACGAGCACCACTAGACAGTAAGGTTCTGTTTCCAAGAGCCGTATGGAGAGACGGGAGCGCTGGTGTGCGCGATTAAAACGTGAGGGAAACGCACTTAGACGAGTTTATGTGCTTTGCATAGTGTCCAGGGTATCCCAAAAGTGGCCAACAATCAAGGATAAACAGAGCTGATGGTTGCTGCGTTAAGGCTTGGCGTTTGAGATGTAGGTTATGCTAACTGCAAGGCACCTGCCTTTTGTTTTTCAGAAATACCGTTGGAAAGAGTATATGATTTATGCTCAGTGTGAATAGAAAAGAGGGATTTCTGGAGAATTCCTTGGCCAAGACTGGCATTTTAACCTTTTCCTAGTCTGTACCTGCACAGTCACGCCCGCTGCGGCATCGCTGGGGCTGAGGCACGGTCACTGCGGCTGAACGTGAAGACCTCGGTCCGCAGCCTGTTATCTTTGTGTTTCTCTGTGGGCGGAAGAAGACTGTCTGACATGGTCATTAAACCTGGCAGCTGCATCTGCGATACCCGTGGAGAATTTTGAGTGAGCTTGCAGAAAATGAGGGGCTTTCAGCTGGCCGCCTGCTTGTCGCTTCTCACGGCCTGAAAGGCGGCTCGACGAGCGCTTTCTCTTCCTTGTAATTACCAGTGGCGGGGGAGTGCGCGCACACCGTAAACATAATTGGAAACGTGAGTATTTTTGGGCTCCGCGCTGCTTGCCCGCTGCTCCATAAGGCGAGGCCGACGCGGGGGCCCGGGCTGTGGGAGGCCCGCGGCGCACCGCCATCGCGGGGTCCGGAGGGGTGTGCGCCCACGCCGCGTGGAGGCGAACAGCCGGCGCTGCAGGAGGTGGCTGGAGCACTCGGCTTTCTTTCGGCTAGGACCGGAGGTTGGCGCGCGGCTTGGGGTCGGAGACACAAAAGAACTTGGGGCCTAAATAGCGGGTGTAGACAGTCCTGCTGTCAATTCTTCAGGTTCTTTTTGAGAAAAGGGAGAAACCATATTTTACGGTTGACTCACAACAATGAGATTAGGCTGGCGTTTTTCCGCCCGTGGGGACCTTTGTGTGCTGCGCGGCGACTGCCGCCATGCGTCCCGCAGGGACTCTGGCGTTGCTGCGCCGCCGGGAACAGGGTCTGAGGCTCGGAGGGCGGCGCGTCCGGCTTCCTTTGGGATTTCAGAGCCTTACCGACTTCAGCCACTCCTCGCGCCCGGCGCTGGCTCCTTCGCTTCCCCTCCTCACACTCTTATTCTAAAAGGGCAGACATTTTATGGACACCAGAGGTAAAGGTAAAGACCTCAATTCCCTCATTTCTTTCCAAAGTATGAGTGAGTATTCCTGAAAGGGGCGTGGTTTTCCCTTACTTTTAAGAGCTCGGCTGCTAACCAAAAGGTCGGCACTTCGAATCCACCAGCAGCTGTTTGGAAACCCTATGGAACAGTCCCCCTCTTCCCTATAGGGTCGCTATGAGTCGGAACTGCCGGGGTTGGTTTTTATTGATTGCTAGAGGGAGTCTTGAAGTTCAACTTAGTTTTTATATTCATTCCTGGACAGGAATTCCAAATTCACAGAGCTGGCATCATGCAAGGGTCTCTGTGTCGTTTTTATACGTCTTAAAGAACCTTCGCTTTTCCCTAGGGGTTTCAAGAGCGTTTAGCAGCATCAAGTGGCTCCATGACGTCATGTTCAATGTTTTCTGTGCAATTCCGTGTTGGTCCGATTCAGACCCGAATGTGTGAGGCCAAGAAGGCAGCTCTGCTTTTGATCGTTGTAAAGCCAAACTCTAGCAATCTCTGTGGCTCTGTCTATAGATTTGGTGTTTGTTCATGGAAATTGGTCATGGAAATCCTCTCCTTCCCTAGAAGGGCCGACCAGATCCTGGACTCATCCAGTGTTGGGAGATGGTCAAGTTGCTTAAACTTTGAGGCCTCGGCTTCCTCAGCCATAAAATGTGTATATTAAAGTAATAGAGCGATAGATTATGACATGTACTGCTCTTCCAGTTCCATCTCCCCTTAAGCAGCTTTTCTGTTATAACCTGACATTTTAGGATTGGCTTATGGAGCCCTGGTGGTGCAGTGGTTAGAAATGCTCAGCTGCTAACCAAAAGGTCAGTGGTTGGAACCCACTAGATGCCCCGTGGGAGAAAGATGTGACAGTTTTCATTCCATAGAGATTTACAGCCTTGGAAACCCTATGGGGCGGTTCTACTCTGTCCTACAGGGTTGCTATGAGTCTGAATCAACTCCATGGAAGTGGGTTTAGCAGGTAGGGAAGAAATGAAAAAGGGAAAAATTAAAAAATAACTTTCAGAAAGCAGTCATCCAATTGTAGCTTAGAAATTGCCTAAGGACAGACTAAGCAATTGACTGTAGAATTGATTTATAGATAAGAACTAACACTATTATGTTCCTTTTCATTTCACATATCAATTGATGGCCCTAGGGAAAGACTGATGTCCCCCTAATCCAAAAATAAGGGTTGATATCAGTGCTTTAATTTGCCCCAATCTTGGTTTTCCACCCTGGAATGTGGTTTCTCAGATTTTTGCAAATAAGTTCCTTGTTAACCAAAGCCAGATTTATGATAAAGTAAAAAAAAAAAAAAAAAAAGTGTCAGAAAAAGAAATTAATGTGATTCTGAGATTTTAAGTATAACATAATAGGACCAGACATAAATATTTCTATTAAATTCTACTCCAGTAAAATAATGGTTAGGGTAGTGTTTCTGCTGTTGACCACTGTACTTTAAAAAGAATGTGGAGAAATTGGAGGGGAGGTTCAGAATGGTGCAACTAAAATAGCTTAAAGAAGCAGGAAAGGGAGATGGTAAAAAAAACTGAGGCTGTTTTAGGGAGAGAAGATTAACAGGGGCACCTTAGTTACTGTCAATGTAACCCTGGTGGCAAAGTGCTTGGTTGTTAACCCAAAGGTCTCCAGCTAGACCCCACCAGCTGCTCTTCAGGAGAAAGATGTGGCAGTCTCTAAAAATTAGTCTTGGAAACCCCGTGGGGCAGTTCTACTCTGTTCTATAGGATCGCTATGAGTGTTTCATTTATTAATATGAAATCTCTACATTTTTAAAGGTTGCAGCTAATTAAGAGTAAAACATTTAAAAGTATACATGCTTGCCAAACAAAACACACCTGCTGAATGGGGCCCACAGGCAGATTAAGCAAAGCAGCTGCAGACGCCTTCTTTGGGGGAGGGACTGGGCTAGGGGCTCTCCCAGGGCCTCTTCTAAATTTAGTTCTGTTATTTTTTTGCTTTCTTTTTTGGCTTGAAGGAACTTTTCTTAGCTTTGTTCTTCTCTCTGAAGGCTGTCTCTTCCTGGCTGGGTGTCACTTCTCTATAGACCTCTCTGAATTATTTGAATGAAGGAAAATGCTCTAGTCCTAACCCTATGGATAACAACGATCCCATCCAGGCAGCATTTTGGGTGCATGGGGTTGTGACAGCAGCTAACAACAAAATTACCTGACTTCATTATCTGAATGAGGACTGTGAACTTGTTGTTATGAGAATATGGCACCACTGTAGAGTTTTTGGAGGCCTGGTGGTGCACTGGTTAAGAGCTCTGCTGCTAACCAAAAGATTGGCAGTTCAAATCCACCAGGCGCTCCTTGGAAACCCTATTGGGCAGTTCTAGTCTGTCTTATAGGGTCACTATGAGTTGGAATCGACTCGACGGCAGCGGGCTTGGTTTTTTCTTTTTTTGGTAGAATCTAGGATTCTTGTATCACTTATAGAAATAAATAGTGTTTTCACAAATTCTTATGTGACCAATTAAATCTTTGATTGAAATTTTTTCTTCTCTCTTCTGGAATTTAAGCTTGAATACTCCTAAAAGTTTATCAGAATCTAAATACACTCCTCTCAATCTGTGGGAAGGCTTTGTCTCCCAGGGTAGTTTGTCAGTAAACATTGTGTGCCTGTGGTCAGGATGGCCCATCACAGCTCTATGTTTTGGCCCCCAAGCTCTACAGAGGACTAATAGTAGCTCTGAGTTCAATGATGTAGTAAACTGTTCCTGTCAGTTAACTGCTATGACAGGTGAACTTTGTGAAAATTCAGTATTTAAAAATTTTTATTACATACATACTGGTACCTTACTCGTCTTGGACATTTTCCCACAAGCCCTTATTTTCAGCTGTTGTAAGTAAAAGTTACAACTTCACTGTGCTTCTAGTTTGGCGATAAGTAATGTGTTCTCATTGTTAAATTTCTATTTTACAACTTTCCACAACTGTTCAGTGCAATTTTTAGAATATGAGTCCGTTGCAGTCTTCACATTGTGGTTTTGAAACATCTTTTATGACCTTTCCAAGTGAAATATTTCTCTGAAATTTTTCTCCCTACTTTTCCATCCTTTTTTTCTTAATTCCTTTGAACGAGTCTTTGTAAAACATAATAATGCAAATGGAGTAATCTGTGTTATCTGACACCCCACACTTTGCCAAGATTCTGAGAATAAGTATTTCTAAGATGGTCCAACAGAAATTACTGATCTCATTAGCATCCTCAAAGGAAACAAGACAGCCTTTTGAGTTACTGTTGAAGTTTCTGGAAGGTGATTGTTTATGAGTTCTCCAGGCTTCATTTATACAAGGGGAAGGAGAAGGTTGGGGGCTCCCTGCCTCGCAATCAACTTCCATTCTCTGTTCCTTTGGTCACTTTTAAGTTACCCCAAGAGGGAGAGCGCAATCAGGACTGATCATCTTGGTATGTGAATTAACTCTTCACTGGCCAGGTTGTTTTGGGCATCCATTTACCGCTGATTCTCTAGTACTCCGAATAACAAAGATTTTGTTGTACTTTGAACTAAAATAGCTCCTTTATTCTAAAACCTCAATACAAAATTTTGAAATGAGGATTGTAATCCTTCCTTTAAACAGAAACTCTGCAAGCAAATGTTTTTCACCTTTGTTACTTTTACAAAGGAGCCCTAGTGGCCCGGTGGTGAAAGCACTGGGCTGCTTACTGAAGGGTCATCAATTTGAACCCATCAGCCGCTCTGCAGGAGAATCCGTAGAGATTACAGCCTAGGAAACCCTATGGGGCAGTTCTCCTCTGTCCTGTAGGGTCACTATGAGTTAGAATCAACTTGATGGCAACGGGGTCGAGGTATTACTTTTGAAAGCACAGAGGTGAATCAAAGATACACCAAAGCTCTGTGCTAAAAACTAACCTCCATTAGTTGATCATGTCCAGTCTATGGCAGGCGCTGTCCTCTGCACTGCCTGCCATATGGTATATTTACCCAGTGCTAACTGGAGTCCTGTGAGATAGGAATCATTATCTTCACTTTAAAGGAGAGAAAACTGAGGCTCAGAGAGGTGGAATAAATTTTCCAAAATCACCATCTATAACAAGCAGGTGCAAGACTCTAACTCAGGTCTGTCTGGCTTTAAAGCCACTGCTCCTTCTAATACAGTCTACACATGAAATGGGACACGACAGGATTCCTTGAAATATTCTCTTCCCTACTTTGCAGTTTTGTTGGAGTTCCTGTGTTAATGAATAGTTAATGCTCAGAGACTTCTCACAGCACTGGGACACTTGTTAGTTTTCTTTGTTTCATCTTATAAACCAACGACCGCAAGGTAGGTCAAACGAACATCCTAGATAACTGAATACTGGGCAGTATTCCAAGGTGGTAAACAATGTCTAAGATGCACACAAACACATAAGTAAGGGTTGCTCCCTGGACCCCCAGCAAATAAATGCACTATTGTCCTCTGTAGCTGACTAACTGTTAGTAAGTGCAATGGAAACTTCCATCCATTGGAATACACAGGTAAGGCAAGGCTGGAAGAAAAAACAAAACAACGCTTAAGCAAACTTGGTCAGGCTTGGATCATGAATAAGTCTCATGAAGCCTACAGCTCCTAAATGAACTTCATGCCCACATTCTCTCTGTGTGGGGCCAAATCTGCCAACTTCCTTTTAGGAGAAACTCTTCTCCCTATTGTTGCCAAATTCCTAAACCTTCAAGGGCAAGTACTGTAGTTTTAACTCTTTGTCCCAGCCTTTAGCCTTATGCTTGGCATGTAGCACGTGCTCAATAAATATTTGTTTGAATGAGTAGATGAGAAACAGTAGTTTCCAAGCTGTTATTGGCCGAGCAAGCGGGATGAAAGTGTCTCTGGCAAGTGTCTCTGCTGTTGTGAGTCTCAGTTAAATTGATCCCTTGCTAAAAAGGGCAAGGGCATGCTCCCAGCCAGGCAACTCCAGCAGACTCCAGAGTTGAAGCCACGATGTCACTTTAAGCAAGTTTTCCTTTGGTTACTTGTGCTGAAGTGATTAGTTACCCCTGGATTGAGTGAATCAAAAAACAGGTTAGGAGTTGTACCATGTTCTCCAGAATTGAAGGATGGAAAGGGTGTCTTTCTAAAGGGTAAGATCTTTTGGAAGTGGGATATTAAGAAAGGTATAATATGCTAATGGAGAATATGTGCAGCCATATTTAAGACTGCTTTGTTTAGTTGTTATAATGCAATTAGGTGGTCACTGTAAATGACTGAAACTTGTAGATTATTGATTCTTCAAATCATAACTTAGGTTATGTCCTCTGTAATCAGTTTTCTAGACTTTTATAACGTGCTACAAAGTAATAAAGCCTAGGAAACAGGTCACTGCTTTGTGATTTAAGTTGCACGTATCTTTGTTACTCACATACATACATTTTAGACTGTGCTTTTGCAAACAAGGTTGCTTGAAAATAACTGTTAGCAAAGACATTAGCAGTTTGCTCCCTCAGGGTTTATGTCTGCACAAATTCCTTACTACAACAAGTTGTCTTTCACCTAACCTAGTTTACCTGTACAGTTCAGCCAGCTTCTCCCTGAAACTAATTCTCATAGTCTAACATTGTTTAAATTACTTTTTATTTGTATAAATGGTACATACACTTAATTTAAAAAATAATATTTTTAAAACAGCTTATATCTAAATACAGCAGTCTCTTCTTATCTCTTTACTTCCCATTCCCCAGTCCTTCTCCTTAGAGAAAACCCATTGTTCAACTCTTAGCCATTCTTCTGTTAGTTGCTTCCATGTTCTAAAAATTATCCTCCTTCTGCTATTTCTTTATTATTATTGTTCAAGTAATATATTCACATAGTTTAAAATTCAAAAGGAAAAAAGAGTAAAAATAATGAAAAGTCTCCCTTCTACTCTGATCCCCCTCCCAAAAAAAAAAAAAAGATAGTTTCCTGTCCAGTGGATTCCAACTCATGGCGACCCTGTGTGTTTCAGAGTAGAACTGCACTCCATGGGTATACATGGCTGTGACGTTTTGGTAGCAGATCACCAGGCCTTTCTACTGAGGCGCCTCTGGGTGGGTTCAAACTACCAACTTTTCATTTATGCCACCTAGGGACTCCTTTCCACCCTGATCCCCCAACCTCCCTAATTCCTTTCCTGGAGGCAGCCAATATTACTAACCTCTCATATATCCCTGTGTGCTGAGCAAATACTCCGAGAAGCTGGACTATATGAAGAAGAATGGGGTATCAGGACTGGAGGAAGACTCACTAACAACCTGCGTTATGCAGATGACACAACTTTGCTTGCTGAAAGTGAAGAGAACTTGAAGCACTTACTGATGAAGATCAAAGACCACAGCCTTCAGTATGGATTACACCTCAACATAAAGAAAACAAAACTCCTGACAACTGGACCAATAAGCAACATCATGATAAATGGAGAAATGATTGATGTTGTCAAGGATTTCATTTTACGTGGATCTGCAATCAACGCCCATGGAAGCAGCAGTCAAGAAATCAAAAGACACATTGCGTTGGGCAAATCTGCTGCAAAAGACCTCTTTAAAGTGTTGAAAAGTGAAGATGTCACCTTAAAGACTAAGGTGTGACTGACCCAAACCATGGTATTTTCAGTTGCCTCATATTCATGTGAAAGCTGGAGCACGAATAAGGAAGACTGAAGAAGAAGAATTGACACCTTTAAATTGTGGTGTTGGCAAAGAATATTGAATATACCATGGACTTCCAAAAGAACGAGCAATCTGTCTTGGAAGAAGTACAGCCAGAATGCTCCTTGGAAGCAAGGATGGTGAGATTACATCTTACATACTTTGGATATGTTATCAGGAGGGATCAGTCCCTGGAGAAGGACATCATGAGGGTCAGCAGAAAAGAGGAAGACCCTGAACGAGATGGATTGATGCAATAGCTGCAACAACAGGCTCAAGCATAACAACGATTGTGAGGATGGCACAGGACCAGGCAATGTTTTGTTCTGTAGTACACAGGGTCACTATGAGTTGGAACCCACTCGACGGCACCTAACAACAACATATATCCTTCCTGAGATTTCCTTGCGTATATACGGTTGCTGACAAGTCAATTTCGACTCATAGCAACCCTATAGGACAAAGTAGAACTGCCCCATAGGGTTTCCAAGGAGTAAGGAGTGGCTAGTGAATTTGAACTGCCAATCTTTTGGTTAGCAGCTGAGCTCTTAACCACTGCACCACTAGGGTTCCTTGCGTATATTGTTGTTGTTGTTAGGTGCTGTTGAGTCAGTTCCAACTCACAGTGACCCTGTGTACAACAGAATGAAACACTGCCTGGCTCTGCGCCACCCTCACGGTCGTTGTGATGCTTGAGCCTATTGTTGCAGCCACTGTGTCAGTCCATCTTGTTGAGGGTCTTCCTCTTTTTTGCTGACCCTCTACTTTACCAAGCATGATGTCCTTCTCCAGGGACTGATCCCTCCTGACAACATGTCCAAAGTATGTAAGACGTAGTCTCACCATCCTTGCTTCGGATTATTTGCTCAGCATACAGATTGAATAGGAATGGTGAAAGGAGACAACCCTGATGCACACCTTTCCTGACTTTAAACTAGGAAGTATCCGCTTGTTCTGTCTGATATACTGCATCTTGCATATATAGATACTACTATTTATTGATTGATTTTTGGTGTTCTCTATTGACTCTCAGTCATAGTTGATGAGAGCTTAGCTTTCTTTCCCATACTGTTTTCTGTCCTTCCTTCCCCACAACTTATTTATAGTTAAAGTTCTGATTAAATCACTACAAGTATTAATGCAATTATGACTGTGTAAATATTGTCAATGCTGATCCAAGTAGTTTACTGCAATTATGTTTCCTTTTTCTAATCCTTTTTTTTATTGTGGTAAAAATACTCACACCAAAACATTTGCCAACACAACTTCCACATTTACAATCCAATGACATTTATACATTTTTCATGTTATCTCACCGTTATCACTATCCTTTTTCAAAATATTCTACCACCATTAACGTAAACTCCATGCCCTCCTCCCGAAGCCCTCCCCTTCCCCTTCCTCCCACCCCTGGTAACTATTAATAATCTTTGGTTTCTATATATTTTCTTATTTGATATGAGTGAGATTATACAATGTTTGTTCTTTTGTGACTGACTGACTTCACTCAGCGTGTTTACAAGGTTCATCCATGTTGTGGCATGCATCAAAACTTCATTTTTCTTTACCAAAAAAAAGAAAAAAAACGTTGCCATCAAGTCCATTCCGACTCATAGCAACCTTATAGGAAAGAATAGAACTGCCTCATAGGGTTTTCAAGGAGAGGCTAGTGGATTCGAACTTGCTGACCTTTTGGTTAGCAGCTGTAGCTGGCCATAGCTCTTAACCAGTGTGCCACCAGGACTCCATATTTGTCTTTACAGCTGCATAATATTCTATTGTATGTATATGTCACATTTTGTTTATCCATCTCTTGATGGACATTTCGGTTGCAATTATGTTTCCTTGTATGTATTTTATTTTTCCCAGAGCTAATAATCACTTCATTTTAAAATTTGATTAGATTTTCTATGGGCCTATTTCTAATGTTTGTTCAAGTGCTCTAACAAATATGTCACATGATTCTGATAATTTTTTTAATTCAAAAGTTCCAAACATTTTATCGGTTCCACTCCTCTGTTCTCCCCTCTGAAAATTTACTCCCTTAGGTCCAATTTGGACTGGATTGTTTTTCTAGCCCCAGAGTACCGTTGTCCTGGGACTTGCTTTTCTCATTCTCCTATGTTGGGTTCTCATTTTGTGGACCTCCATATTTTTTCTTTCTTTCTTTTCTTTTTGTTTTTTGCAGAGTAGGTGCCAGGAGTGCTAGATGTCAAGTCTTGTTCGCTAACCTCGAGTGACCTTGAGGACTGTTTTCCTCTTGCGCTTCTTGGCTTTCCAGCCTTCGAGATGGGACAAGAGCACTTTCTCAACATTTCTGTGGTATTTTTTCTTTCTTTGTTTAATTCTATGTTGTTCTGAAAACACTTCCTCCAGTAGCTCTTAAGAAAGGGTGCACAAAAGGTAAATGTTTGAGTTCTTGCATGTCTGAAATTGTCTTTATCCTAACATCACACTTCATAGTTTGGCTGGGTATAAAAACCCCTAATAGAAAATCATTTGTTCTTCAGAATTTTGAAGGCTACTTCACTGCCTTCTAGCCTCTACTGTTACTACTGGGAGTACTTTGCCATTCTCATTCTTCATTTCCTTAAATGTGAATTGTCATTTCTCTCATGTATGCTGATAATCCACAGTGCTTTGCCGTGATTTGAGTAGTTTTTCTTTTTTACTATTTTGGACACTTGGGCCTTTTAAATCTAGAGATTCACACCTTTCATTTCTGGGAAATTTTCCTCTATTTTTATTTTGCTAATTTCCTCTTTTATTTCTTCTGTTCTCTCTTTCTGGAATTCTGCTTAACTGAACATTGTACCACCTGGATTGATCCTATAATTTTTATATCTTTTTTCAAATTTTTAATTTCTAAGGTGTCGTACTGTTCTTTTATTATTTTATTTTTATTTTTAGAACAATATCAGGTTTATAGAAAATTGAGCGGATAGTACAAGTGTTGCTATATATCCCCTCTCGCTCACACACAGTTTCCCTATTATTAACATCCTGCATTGGTGTGGTATGTTTGTTACAAATTATTACTATTAACTACAGTCTAGAGTTTACATTAGGGTTTACTCTTTGTGTTATACGGCTGTACAGTGTTATACATGGTTTTATGATACCATATATTCACAATTACAGTATCATACAGAATAGTTTCACTGCCCTGAAATCCCCCTAGCTCCACATGTTCATCCATCCACTCCCGAACCCCTAGAAGTCACAGATCTTTTTATTGTCTCTATAGTTTTGCCTTTTCCAGAATGTCATATGGTTGGAATCATACCTGTGTAGCTTTTTTAGAGTGGCCTTTTTCACTAAGCAATATACATTTAAAGTTCCTGCATGTCTTTTTGTGGCATGTTAGCACATTTCTTTTTACCACTGAATAATACTGCATTGTATGGATGTAGCCACTCACCTGTTGAAGAACATCTTGGTTGCTTCCAGTTTTTGGCAATTATGACTAAAGTTGCTATAAACATTTGATGCAAAGTTTATGTGGACATACATTTTCATCTCACTTGGGTAAATACCTAGGAGCATGATTGCTGGATCTAAGGGTAAGGCTGTTCAGCTTTTTAAGAAACTGCCAAACTTTCTTCTTAAGTGGTTATACCATTTTACATTCCCACCAGCAATGAATGAGAATTCCTGTTGCTGATTTTTTTTTTCCTGTCCTTATTTCATGGGTGGAATAACTTCTTTTTCTCTGAAGATGTTAAATACAGTGGGTTTTTAAAAAAAAATTTCTTGTACTCCCTGTATTGTTTCTGTGTATTCCAGGTTCCTTTTTTCTGTTTGTTTGCTTCTGTCATCTGATAAACTTTGTTTACTCATACTTAACATGAGGCTCTGAAATGTTTGATTGGAGTCCCTGTGTGATTGTTGGGATTTTGTAACTGGACACCTCTTTGTAGGGTGATTGGGCAGTCAGCCAGGTTTTTCTTTCAGAGACCTCTAAAGGCAGTGTTTAAAGGATTTTTGTAATGGAGCCATTTAGTTTATTCTAAGACTCAGAAGTCTCCTAAGAATATTCATGCTTAGGGTGGAGAATATGGATTTCCCCATCCTGAAATTATGAATAAGAACAGATTCTGGAAGGCTTATTGTTTAGTACACAGACATCACTTTACTCCCAGCTCTCAGTTTGGTGTTGCTTCACCTCACAGAGGTCTATCTGGAGACCTCAAATTAGATTTCTCTTCTTGAGTGGAGGCTGTTCCTTTTTTAACTTCTTATTTAATCAGCACTGGCTGAGGGTGCATGGTGGATCAGCCATATAGTGATTTCAAGAATTTGGACTCTATAGCCAGAATTTTTGGGTTCAAATCTTGGCTCTTGTAGTTAGTTACTAGCTGTATGACCTTGGTCAAGTTTCCTAAGCCTTACAATTGGTGCTTCCATGCTAAAGGTAAACAGCACAATGACCAGCAAGGCGAAGAACACCTTTGGATTTCATTTCACTTTATCTTGGGCCATTATTTTGTATTTTTAAGATGCTTTCATTTTTTAACACACAACCAAACCAATGAAAGCACAACGGAATAAATTGCACACATGATCTTTCTACGAAAATGATGTGGAGTTTCCAACTGAAGTAATTCATTGTTCACAGAATTTGGCAGTAAGAAAAGGAAAAAAAAAACTCTAAACAAATAGCCCATTGAAAAATATACCATGACATAAGTATGATGCAATGGCAAATTGCAGCAAGGGGCTGGTGGGAGAGGGTGGGAGGGTGGGGGGAGCCCTGAAGGAAAATTTTGTGTTACAAAAGGGTCAAAAGCTGTCCAACAGAATAACAAAGAAACAAATGTTTATTTTAAAGTCCTATTCGATTTTCAGTGTTTGACTTTGCCCTTGCAGGTTTTAACAGGTTATTTGTTTTCAGTTTACTGCCATGCTTAGAATTAGCATGGAATATTTTTTCCTCTGGGATGCGTATAAAACTAGGGGGATGCAGAGAACCCTACACCCCCTAGAGTAACTGGAAGGGGAAGAGCAACGGCCCACAGACAAAGTGCAGGAGAGAGTTTGCTCAAACGTCACAAACTTCACATAATTTTGAGAGGAGGAGGCAGGTCTAGGGTTCTGTCCTCTGATGGGCTTAGTTTAGCAGGGGTTGTTGAAAATGGTCCTAAATTGCTCCACCCAGAATTTCTCTTCTGCAGACTTTCTGGCTCTGAAGCATAAAAAAATGACAAAATTAGAAAGTGTTTGAATAATACAAAATACAAAAATATGTACTTTCCAAGACTGATGTTGGCTTTTGGTGAGGTATCTTTGCCAGTTTCTTCATCACTTTCTTAATTATTGATTTATTTATGATAACAAGAAACAGGAAAAATATAGGCAGGTACTTAAAAAACATTTTAAATAGGGAAAATGTCAAAGATATATGTATAAGGGTGCTTTTGGTAGCATTTATTTATATTATTAATTTATCTACCTCAGAGGATTGGTGAAATAACTTATGCTACATCTGTAAGTAACATACTATGAAACTACAAAAACAAATGGGATTATGAAATAAATAGTTCCTTAAGAGAAGCTATTCATGCTATGTTATTGGTAAGAAGGCAAAAGGAATTATAAATCACTGTGAATTTTCTGTTTTAATAAAAACTGTGTGTTTTGTATGTTTGTCTAGAAAACTATCTGGTATCATCCTAAATTGTTAAGTAATTATCTCAAAGAATCATCTTTGTGTGGTAGGATGATAGGTGATCATTGAATTTTTGCAAAGGACATCTGTCTGTTGCTTTTGAACCTGGAAAAAAAATTTGTATAGCTCTGAAGTGACCAAAGGCAGACAGTGGGAAGCACGGAGTTAGAAGAAATTGACCTTAATAATGCATGTGTTGGATAATCATAATGAACTGAGATTGAAACTATAGAGACATTCTTTGAAGTTACTTAAAATGTTATGTTGAGTTTCCATTTTCTCTAATGAATCCAGCCGATAGGCTTAAAGATGTAAAGTAATGTTTCTTAAATTATAGGGGTTAGTAGTACACAGTAGTTGATTTCATTGCATTGCTAAAAGGTTTTTAACATACAGTCTCCAGGTGTTGATTTTTCTCAGCTCTAATCTAGCACTTATTCAAAATTCTTAAAAAGATTTTTATCTGATAAATTCCGTAGCAGTGGAATTACCTTGTTCTCTTTAAGAAAGCAGTATGTACTGAAGAGCCGAAGTGTTGCTTTTCATGACACAGTTGGGACCAATATTTCAGGCAAATTCCTTTTTTTGTGTGTGTGAAAATACACATAACAAAACACACACACCCATTCAACATTTTCTTACATGTACAGTTCAATGACATTGGTTACATTCTTCACGTTGTGTCACTGTTCTCCTTATCTCTACTCATATTGTTTCACCACCATTATCTCAGACTCTCTTGTCCCTTAAACTTCTCTGTGTGTTAGACTTACTGTTGTCAGTTTGATCTCATATAGACAATTCTTTAGAAGAGTACACTGCTAGAAGTGAACATTCTTTACTAGTTACGCTAAACTGCTGTTTAGTTTAAAGATGACTTCATAGGATAGTTTTGGTTCAGGACTTAAAGATTATCTCAAGGCAGTAGGTTCAGGGGCTCCCCTAGTCCCAATAGGTCCAGTAAATCTGATTTCTAGAAAAATTTTAAATTCTGTTGCACATTTTCTTCCTTTTGATCAGGATCCATCTGTTGGGTTCTTGATCAAAACCTTCAGTAATGGTAGCTGGGCACTATCCCATTCTTTTGGTTTCATGGCAATGGAGGTAATAGTTCATGGAGGCAATCAGACCTGCAGTCATTTCCTTGTCCATTTCCTGGGTCTTCTTCCTCTGCTGTTTCAGGTGAATAGATACCAGTTGTATCTTGGATGGCAGCTCTCAACCTTTTAAGACCCCAAGCAGTACTCACCAAGTTAGGAGGTAGAACAGAGACTCTAAAAACAATACTGTATTAGGCCAGTTGACTGGACAGACCCTCAAAACCATGACGCTAAACCTTCATACCAAGTAAACTCATTCCATGAGGTGTTTGGTTGTACCTAAGCAGTATCAACAACTGCTGTCTCTCCCTTTTATTTATTATTATTATTAATTCAACTGAGCCCTGGCGGTGTAGTGGTTAAGTGCTTGGTCTGAACCTACCAGCTGCTACGAGGGAGGAAGATGTGGCAGTCTGCTTCCGTAAAGATTACAGCCTTGGAAACTCTATGGGGCAGTTTTACTCTGTCTTACCTATAAGGTCTCTGTGAGTCAGAATTGACTCAACAGCAATGGGTTTGTGATTGAATTTTTTGGCTCTTGTTATTATAAAATTATATATAACACTATATTGTCAGGCAGATTCTTGAAAGAAATGTATCCTTGTGACTGGCATGCCTCAGAAAATGTAGACTCACACCCAGGCTTTAATGAATAGACTTAACATATCCTGTTTGCTTTACTTAATGATCGCTGCACGTGTCATCCGGGAGACAAGTCTTAGTTATCAGATTATTCAAAGACAAACTGTAGTGTGCCTTGGTTATTAACATTTAATTTGGTATATAAATTTTGATTTTGATTTAATTTTACTTGACCATTTGACTATACAATGTTTAGCAACAAAAAGATACCCCTAAATCATAGCGTTTGTAAAGATTTTGATGAAGTTGCCATCAGATATTTCTCCAACTTTCCAAATAGTCTGTAATTGGAATGGATTGACTTTCTAATAATTTCCAAATGTCTATGTGTGGCACCTATCCATACCTAAATAGGCGATATTGAAACCCATGTGCATTTTCACCTACATCACAGTACTTTGTGTCAGGGATTATGTGTCTCTCCACAATGGCCACCCACACAGTCAGGCACATTCTAGCTTCATCTGCGTCTACAAAACAAATGTGTGCTTGCATGAGTGTCCATAGGAGAGCTGCTCCTTGGAAACCCTGTGGGACAGCTCTGCTCTGTCCCATAGGGTCGCTGTGAGTCAGAATCGACTTGACGGCCATGGGTTTTTGCAGCTGGGATGTGAATGGTACATTTCAATCCATTGCATAGCTAAATACTTGCTGAAGTGAATGGGCTGATGTTGGACTAACAGTGTTAGCTTTTTAATTAAAAAAAAAGACAACACAAAACAGGATATGATTTAATCCAGCCCAGTGATGAAGTAACTTTCATTCAGAGTGAAGGTAGCAAGTTAATCTACATTAAGGCATTTGTCACCATCCCGATTGCCACCTTTTAGAAGTAGGAATTCATTTTAAAAATTAATCAATAGTGTCGTTAGTATTCCTTGAGCCCTGGGAATGGCACTGCATGTGATATCTAACAGGACCCCAGCCTGGAGGGCTTCAGGCCGGATGGTGGAGAGGCGGAGGAGTTAGTTGCAAAGTATCTGCTGCACAGATGCTTTCCAATTTGGGGTTTTCTTTTCTTTTCTTCTTTTTTTGTTTTTTTAACCCTGCAGTCTTAACCACCAACCAAAAAATCAAACCTGTTGCCGTCAAGTTAATTCCGTCTCATAGTGACCCTATAGGACAGAAAAGAACTGCCCCACAGGGTTTACAAGGAGTGGCTGGTAGATTCAAACTGCTGACCTTTTGGTTAGCAGCTGAGCTCTTAACCACTGTGCCACCAGGGCTCTCTTCACCGCAGCCCCAAAACACAAGCTGGTTAGCACCATGCAACTGTGTTTTGAGTGCTAAGCACATTCATCCACATGTTAAATTGTCGGCAAACTCTGGAGCTTTTATTCCTCTTGGAAAATTCGATGGGAATCAGGGTGGGCCTGGGAATTCTATTTAGAAGCACTTCATCTGTTGGACAGATCGAGCCCTAGACAAGGGAGCCCAGCCTGGGGTGAAGCCAGCTGTCGGTCAGCACACCCGGCTGTTCACACTTGTTCAGGACTATGCCATCCCTAAGAAAGGAGCAGCTTTTCTAACTGCACAGACGACTGATGGTGGGCTGCCCAGAGCCAGATGATAACGTTAGCTATCGTTATTGACTCTGGGTCATGTAGCAGGCACTGTTGTTAGTTGAGTCGATTCCAACTCAGGGCAGCCCCATGTGTGCAGAGTAGAACTGCTCCATAGAATTTTCAAGGCTGTGATCTTTTGGAAGCAGATCTCCAGGCCTAACTTCCAAGATGCCGCTGGGTGGATTCAAACCACCAACTTTTTGGCTAGTAGTCGAGGGTTTAACCATTTATGTCACCCAGGGACTGTGCCACAGGTTTAACTAGGCAGGTATTAGAATGGGCCTATTGTTATCTTATTTAATACTCATAATTAGCCCACAAAGTAAGTACTACTATTAGCTGCTTTTTGTAAATGAAGAAACTGTGGCTTAGGAAAATTAAGTGACTTATCCAAGGTCATCTGGTTAGGAAGGGGTATAGCCAGCTTTAGAACCCAGGCTGTCTAACAATTGCTGTTGAGTCAGTTCTGACTGTGTCAGAAAAGAACTGTGCTCCACAGGGTTTTCAATGGCTAGTTTTTTCAGACGTATATCACCAGGCCTTTCTTCCAAGGCTTTTTGGGTAGACTTGAACCTTCAACTTTTCGGTTAGAGCCAAGCATGTTAACTGTACCACCTAGGGACTCCACTGACTACTGATCCCAAAAGTTTAATCACCATATCCAGCCTCTGGGATATCCAGTCTCTGGGAAGTGTCAGTGTTTTCCAAGCTCAAGTGGCCAAATATAAACCATTGTAGGTATTTATCCATGCAGATTTGATATTTGATCATATCTTAAATAACTCTGAACCCCTTACCATTCTTACCACAATGCTTTTAACATAGTGGAGTTTCAATAAATGTGGATTGAATTGACTAATCAGGAAAAGATGGCATATCCTTATTCAAGGGACTGAGATTGTGGATTCAGTGACTTTTAATTTTTTTTTGAAAAATTTTAAAATTACACAAAAGTATAAAGAATAATATAATGACTCTCCATGAATCTAAACCTAGCATCAGCAGTTATCAACATTCTGCCAGTCTTATTTCCCCTCCCCCAGCTTTTTGCTGTTTTGTTTTTAACTGATGTGTTTTAAAGCAAATCCCAGATGTGTCATTTCACTTCTAAATACTTCAGTTTTGATAGCTAACAGATATAGACTTAAAAAAACAACAACATAGCTACCATGCAATTATCACACCTAACAACATTAGCAATAATTTTTAATATCTAATACCTAGTCTAAGGAGCCCTGGTGGCACAGTGGTTAAGCACTCAACTGCTAACCCAAAGGTTGAATTATGGCATTGGTGAAGACTATTGAATATACCATGGACTGCCAGAAGAAACAAACAAATCTGTCTTGGAAGAAGTATAGCCAGAATGCTCCTTGGAAGCTAGGATGACGAAACTTCATCTCACCTACTTTGGACATGTTATCAGGAGGGACCAATCCCTGGAAAGGACACCATGTTTGGTAAAGTAGAAGGTCAGGGGAAAAGAGGAAGATCGTCATCAAGATGGATTGACACAGTGGCTGCAGCAGTGGGCTCAAATTTAGTAACGATTGTGAAGATGGCACAGGACCAGGCAATGTTTCATTCTGTTGTACATAGGATCGCCATGAGTCCAAACCAACTCAACAGTACCTAACAACAACAATCTTTACAGAAGCAGATAGCCAGGCATTTCTTCCATGGTGCCATAGGGTGAGTTCAAACTGCCAACCTTTAGGTTAGTAGTAGAGCACAAGCAAACCATTTGCATCACCTGAGGACCTTAGATCTGGGTAAACAAATTAACAAAATGCATTGCCCTAGAGTCAATTCCAACTCATACAAGCCTAGATAGGACAGGGTAGAACTGCCTTACAGGATTTCCAAGGCTGTAATCTTTATGGAAAGGGTATACTCTTCATGGAAGCCTACTGCTACATCTTTTTCCTGGGGAGCAGCTGGTAGGTTTGAACCGCCCGCCTTTTGGTTAGCAGCCAAGCGCTTAACCACTGCGCCACCAGGGCTCCTTAGATCTGGGTAGGATGGTTGCCATGGAGTTGGACTCATAGCGAGCCGAGCCTATAGGACAGAGTAGAACTGCCGCATAGTGTTTCCAAGGAGAGGCTGATGGATTCGAACTGCTGACCTTTTAGTTAGCAGCCGAGCTCTTAACCACTGCACCACCAGGCCTTCTTAGATCTTTGTAAAGGACTCTAAAAGCTTCCTCTAGTTCTCATGCTCAGTCTACCATGAGGTGGTCTTAGGAGCTGAGAAGGGGAGCCAGAGCAGCAGGGAAGGCCGAGTGCTGATAGCTCCAATTTTAGGTTCAAATTCCTAGAAAGAAATGCCAGCAACACATTGTCATGCTGGCCACAGGAGGGGCAGAAGAAGTCACAGCAGCTGATTTGCACTCTGCCACTCCTGTCTACCTTCTGACCTGAAGAAGTGTTGACAACCTTCTAAGCTAACCTGCCATTAATGATTACAAGTGCAGCGCCCCCAGGAAGGGGTGCTTAAAGGGCTTCCCTGCAGAGGCCCACCCGGCGGCTGCAGTGTGACATGTGAGAGCAGTTTTAATGACTCCTCAGTGGAAAAGCTTGCGCCGCCTATGGTTTCATTTATCTTTTTCCTCACACTCCTGGTGACTCTAAAGCAATGTGTCTGCAATTTGAAAATGTGGCAGCAATTACTCAAAGAAAGTGTTGTTGTTGTTGTTGGGTGCTATCAGGTTGATTCCAACTCATACTGACAAAGTAGGGTTTTATAGGATGTAGTATTTATGGAAGGAGCCCTGGTGGCACAGTGGTTAAGTGCTTGGCTGCTAATTGAAAGGTCAGTGGTTCAAACCCACCAGCCACTGCAAGGGAGAAAGATATGACAGTCTGCTTCCATAAAGATGACAGCCTTGGAATCCCTATGGGGCAGTTCTACTCTGTCGTATAGGGTCTCTATGAGTCAGAATCAACAATGAGTTTGGGTTTTTAATCGTTATGGAGGAGCCCTGGTGGTGCAATGGTTAAGAGTTTGGCTTCTAGACATAGAAGTATCATATGATCCAGCAATCCCACTCCTCAGAATATATCCTAGAGAAATAAGAGCTGTCACACGAATAGATATATACACACCCATGCTCATTGCAGCAGTATTCACAATAGCAAAGAGATGGAAACAACCTAGGTGCCTATCAACAGATGAACGGATAAACAAATTATGGTATATTCACACAATGGAATAGCATACAATGATAAAGAACAACAATGAATCTGTGAAACATAACATGGAGGAATCTGGAAGGCATTATGCTGAGTCAACTTAGCCGCAAAAGGACAAATATTGTATAAGACCACTATTATAAGAACTCAAGAAAAGGTTTAAACACAGAAGAAAACATCCTTTAATGGTTACAGGGGTGGGGAGAGAGGGAGAAGGGTATTCACTAACTAGTTAGTAGACAAGAATTATCTTAGGTGAAGGGAAGGACAGCACATGCTACAGGGGAAGTCGGCACAACTGGACTAAACCAAAAGCTAAGAAGTTTCCTGGATACAGCCAAACACTTAGAAGGACAGAGTAGCAGGGGCAGGGGTCTGGGGACCATTCTTTCAGGGGACATCTAGGTCAATTGGCATAACAAAGTTTATTAAGAAAATGTTCTGCATCCTACTTTGGTGAGTGGCATCTGGGGTCTTAAAAGCTAGCAAGCGGCCATCTAAGATGCATCAATTGGTCCCAACCCACCTGGAGTAAAGGAGAATGAAGAACACCAAAGACACAAGGAAAGTATTAGCTCAGGAGACATAAAGGGCCACATAAGGCAGAGACTCCATCAGCCTGAGACTGGAAGAACTGGATGGTGCCCAGCTACCACCAATGACCGCCCTGACAGGGAACACAATAGAGAGTCCCTGAAGGAGCAGGAGAAAAGCGGGGTACAGAACTCAAATTCTAGTAAAAAAACTAGACTTAATGGTTTGACTGAGACTGGAGGGCCCCCAGAAGACACGGCCCCCGGACTCTCTGTTAACCCAAAACTAAAACCATTCCCGAGGCCAACTCTTCAGACAAAGATTAGACTGGACTATGGGACAGAAAATGATACTTACAAAGAGTGTGCTTCTCAGTTCAAGTAGATACATGGGCAGCTTCTGTCCGGAGGTGAGATGAGAAGGCAGAGAGGGTCAGGAATGGATACGGGAAATCCGGGATGGAAAGGAAGAGTGTGCTGTTACAGTATAGGAAGAGCAACTAGGGTCACATAACAATGTATATATAAATTTTTGTATGAGAGACTAACTTGAACTGTAAACTTTCACTTAAAGCACAATAAAAATAAATAAAAAAGAAAACTTAAAAAAAAAAGAGTTTGGCACGAATTAAAAACACTGGAAATAACAAATGTTGGAGGGGCTGTGGGGAGATCGGTACTCTTGTGCACTGCTGGTGGGAATGCAAAATGATACAACCATTTTGGAAAATGATATGGCGCTTCCTCAGAAAGCTAGAAATAGACATACCATTCGATCCAGCAATTCCACTCCTAGGAATATATCCTAGAGAAATAAGAGTCGTCACTCGAATAGACATATGCACACCTATGTTCATGGCAGCATTGTTCACAATAGCAAAACGATGGAAACAACGTAGGTGCCCATCAACAGATGAATGGATAAACAAACTGGTACATACGCACAATGGAGTACTATGCAATGAGAAAGAACAACAATGAATCTGTGAACCATCTCATAACGTGGATGAAACTGGAGGACATTATGCTGAGTGAAATAAGTCAATCACAAAAGGACAAATATTGTATGAGACCTCTATTGGAAAAACCCATGAAAAAGTTCACACGCAAAATGTAACAATCTTTGTTGGTTACCAGGGATGGGAGGGGTGGGGAGGAGGAATACTAAATAGGCAATAGATAAGTGGTACCTTGGGTGAAAGGTGAGACAGTACACAATACAGGGGAAACTAGCACAACCTGTACAAGGAAAGGTCATGGAAGCCCCATAGACACATCCAAACTCCCTGAGGGACTGAATTGCTGGGCGGAGGGCTCTGGGGACCATGGTCTCGGGGAACATCTAGCTCAGTTGGCATGACACAGCTTATAAAGACAATGCTCTACATTCTACCTTGGTGAGTAGTGTCTGGGGTCTTAAAAGTCTGTGAGCGGCCATCTAAGATACTCCACTGGTCTCATCCCTTCGGGAGCAAGGGAGAATGAAGAGAACAGGATACAAGGAAAAGATTAGTCCAAAGGACTAATTGTCCACAGCTACCAAGGCCTCCACTGGACTGAGTCCAGTATAGCTAGATGGTGCCCAGCTACCACCACTGACTGCTCTTTCCAGGATCACAACAGAGGGTTCTGGACAGAGCTGGAGAAGGATATAGAGCATAATTCTAACTCAAAAAAAAAAAGACCAGATTTACTGGCCTAAAGGAGACTAGAGAAACCTCGAGAGTATGGCCCCCAGACACCCTTTTAGCTCAGTGGTGAAGTTACCTCCGAGGTTCACTGTTCAGCCAGGGAGGGAGTGGATAGCCCCATAAAACCAAATGAGACTAACAAGGTACAGGAGTCCAGTGACAAGGGGCAGAAGGCAGAAGGGGACAAGGAAGCTGGTGATAGGGAACCCAAGGTTGAGTAAGGATATTGTTGATGTGTTGTGAGATTGTTAACCATTGTCACAGGGCAACATGTGTAGTAACTGTTAAATGAGAAACTATTTTGTTCTGTAAGCCTTCATCTTAAGTGAGAATAACAGCACAATTGGAAGAGCGTAGTCAATGTCACTGAACTGTATGTAGAAATTTTTGAAACGGTGTATCTTTGGCTATGTGTATTTTCACCAAAAAAAAAAAGGTTGAGAATTTAGAGGGTTAATATGTTGTGGGGTTGTTAACCAATGTCATAAAACAACATGTGTACTACTGTTTCATGAGAAACTATTTGTTCTGTAAGCCTTCACCTAAAGTACAATAAAATATAAAAAAAAAAAAAAGAGTTTGGCTTCTAACTGTAAGAGTGGAAGTTTGAACTCATCCAGCGGCTCTGCAGGAAAAAGACCTGGAGATCCGCTCCCGTAAAGATTACAGCCTAGAAAACCATAAGGGCCAATTTCATTCCATCACATTTGGTCTCTATGAGTTGAAAAATTGACTCATGGCACCCAACAACAACAATCTTTATGGAAGCAGATCACCAGGTCTTTCTCCCATGCAACTGTTGGGTGGGTTCAAACCACCAGCCTTTCTGTTAGCAGCCAAGCATTTAACCACTTGTGCCACTAAGGATTCTTCTCAAAGACAGTAACCTTCCCTGAAAGTGTAGCCAATGAATTTTATTTAACAGGAAAGCTTTACCTTTCCACCCCTCCCTTATATTTTTCCGCTGGCGAGAAAACCTGGGAATCAGTCCTGAGACCCAAGATAAACAGACAAAGGGACGCGGACCTTATCCAGTAGGTCCCAGAACAGGTGGGAATACCATTAGTGTGAGGACTTGCCTCGGCTGGACATCAAGCCCACCAAGAGTGTGTGAAGGAGGGGGCGCTTGTTGTATGTATCAGAAAATCTCACCTCCTAACAGTGTAGCAGACAGCTTGCCAATATAGTGACTCTCTGCAACTTTTCCCTGGGAGCAAAACAGTCATTTTAGTAATGTACTTACCTATTCCTGTTCATTAATTTCATTAATTAAAAGGTATGTGGAACTCTCACCCACTGCTGTTGAGAATGCAAAATGGTACAGCCATTGTGGAAAACAGTCTGGCGGTTCCTCAAAAAACTAGAGGTAGAGCTGCCATATGACCTAGCAATTCCACTCCTAGGTATATACCCTAGGGATCTAACAAAAGTGATACAAAAAGACTTATGCACACCTGTGTTCATTGCAGCACTATTCACAATAACAAAAAGAACCTAAGTGCCCATTAGCCAATGAATGGATAAGTAAAATGTGGTACAAGCATACAATGGAATACCACTGAGCAATACAGAAAAATGAGTTCCCACAACAACTTACAACATGGATGAACCTGGAGGACATCATATTGAGTGAAATAATTCAATCACAAAAAACAAATATTGTATGTTCTCACTTTTATGAAATGACATGAACAGGTAAATGTATAGAAATTAATGTTATTAGCGGTTACCATGGATGAGGGGGAGAGAGGGAAAGCTGCTCTCTAGATAGTAGCTACTTGTTATTTTGGGTGATGGGAAAGGTAACACTGAATTAGAGTGAAGTGTGCACAGCTTGACCAAGGTAAACAATGTCACTAAGATACACATAAGAAAAAAGGACCTTTTGATAATTGCTATGGCATATATAGTTTTGCAACAATAGCAACAACAACCAAAAAATGTATGTGTGGATATGTATGTAGGCATATATATGTATAGGTATTGTCTTAGTTATCTAGTGTTGCTCTAACAGAAACACCACAAGTGAGTGGCTTTAACAAAGAGAAATTTATTCTCTCACAGTCTAGTACACTACAAGTCCAAATTCAGGGTGTCACCTCCAGGGGAAGGCTTTCTCTCTGTGTTGGCTCTAGAGGAAGGTGCTTGCCATCAATCTTCCCCAGACTAGGAGCTTCTCAGCTCAGGGACCCTGAAACCAAAGGACACGCTTTGCTCCCGGTCCTTCTTTTTTGGTGGTATGAGGTCCCCATGTCTCTCTGCTCACTTTTCTTTTTTATATCTCAAAAGAGATGGGCTTAAGACACAGTCTAATCTTGTAGATCTCATCAACACAACCCCCACAAATCCATCTCATTAACATCATAGTGATAGGATTTACAACACATAGGAAAATCACATCAGATGACAAAATGGTGGACAATCACACAATACTGGGAATCATGGCCTAGCCAAATTGATACACGTATTTTTTGGGGCACAATTCAATCAGTGACAGATATGTATATGTGATTATATATGTGTGTATATATAGGTGTATGCATATGTATATGTGTATGCATATGTATTCATATATATATAACGAAGCACATAGAGGGCACAGTTGTGGATACTTCTTAGACACAACCATACACTTCATGGGATTGGTTTCTGGGTTTGAAGGGTTAGGACCATGGTCTCATGGGACAACTTGGTCAACTGGCATAATATAGTTCACAAAGATTATGTTTTACATCCTGGTTTAGTGAGTAGTGCCTGGGGTCGTAAGAGCTTGCAAGGAGCCATCTAAGATACAACTATTGCTTTTACTCATCTGGAGCAGAAGAGAAAGAAGGAAGCCAAAGACTCAAAGAAGAAACTAGTCTACAGGATTAATAGCCCACACAAATCACGGCCTTATCCACCCTGACAAGAAGAACTGGATGGTGCCCGGCTACCACTACCAGCTGTTCTGATCAGGGTCATAATAGATGGATGCTGATAGAATGGGGAGAAAATGTGGAACAGAACCTCAAATTTTTTTAAAATTCAGACTTATTGGACATGCTGAGACTGGAGAACTCCCCAAGACTATTGCCCTGAGATACTAGTCAAACCTTGAACCAAAACTAATTCTTGAGGTCACCTTGTAGCTACATAACAGATTGGCTCACAAAATAAAGAATACCACCTGTGAGTACTGTGCTCCTTTAAAAAATTACTTATATGAGACCAAATGGTCAACAATTATTTTAAATCAAAGATAAGAATGTAAGGGGGCAAGGAAACTAGATTAGGAATGAAACAACCAGAAGGGAAATAATGAGAATGTTTACACATTGTGAAGAATGTAACCAATGTCACTGAACAATTTGTATAGAAATTGTTGAATGGGAGCCTAAACTGCTGTGTAAACGTTCACCCAAAACACAATACAGTATTTTTTTTTTAAAGTATGTCTCTTCATTATAAAATGCAAGTAATTGAATAGTGCCTAGAGGATAGGCTGAGTGAAAACGTTGAGAACTCTGCAGTATATGAGTAAATAGGCAGGCAGGAAGCCTGGTTCTTGCCATAAAGACAGATAAGATGAAAATAAACTCTCAAGGATGAATAAACCATGCCACCTAAGTCACCTTTATCAAGTGCACGGCAAGATATTGATTGCTACTGAATTTGAACAAAACTCAACTGTTTAATGGCCGGTGCCATTCAGGAGGTCAGTGGTCCACGTTCCCACCCCTTCTTCAAGTGTTGGTGCAGTTTTTTCCAGTGTATTGCCTCCATCAGGCAGTTGTGGGAAATGATGTGCAGAATTGTTGGAAATGATGGCCACTCTTGACTGCTGTGGGGGTGAGAATTTCTAAGCACTGCAATAGGAGGCCCCGCCATGACTGGAGTAGAAGGGACTCCTAAAGTAGGATTAGAGAATGACAGGGGGAGGGGATTGGGTGGTTGATCTAGGAAAACATATCAGAAGAAGCTGCTGTGTTCAAGGGCCTAGAATTGAGCTTGACAGCAGGAGAGAGGCAGATTTTGCAGAGTAAGGATGTACATGTGGCAATAGTCTAGATATGCAAGCAAAACAATTCATTTTTATTTGGATTTTTCTTTCTTTCGTTCTTTTTTTAAGTAACACTTCCTTAAAAAGTGATATCTGTGACATGACAAATAAAGTAAATGTATGATCCTGATCGGATCCTGAACTGGAAAAGATTTTATTGGGACAATTGATGAAATTGGAATATGGACTATAGATTAGGAAATAGTATTGCATCAATGGTAAAATTCCTGAATTTGATAGCTGTGGCTATTTATGGAGGAGCTCTTGTCCTCACTCTTAGGAAATATACATTCAAGTATTTAAGAGTTAAGCTTTTGTATGCAGTTCCTTCTAAAATGGTTAAAAGGTTGTGTGGAGGTGTGTGTGTGTAGGCTGTAGGTTCTATACTCCTTAAGAGGAAGAAAGATTGGAAATGATGAAGCAAATGTGGCAAAATGTTAACAACTGATAAATCTGGATAAAGGGTATACCAGAGTTTTTGATACTCTTCCTGTAACTTGTCAATAAGTTTAAAACTATTTCCCATTAAAAGATTTTTTTTTAAGTGTTATCTATTACATTAAAAAAAAAAAATGCCATTGAGTGGATTCCAACTCAGAGTGACCCTATAGGACAGAGTAGAACTGCCCCATAGAGCTTCCAAGGAGCAGCTGCTGGATTGGAACAGCTGACCTTTTGGTTAGCAGCCAAGCTCTTAACTACTGAGCCACCAGGTCTCCTCTTTTACATTAGTTAAGACTTAATTCAGCTGTGATAGAAAATCCACATTAACAATAGCTCAACGAAGAGTGAAACTTACTGTTCTCTCATGTAAAAGGCATCCAGAGGTGAGCAGTCATGAAGTTGTCAAGGTCTAGGTCTTCAACTCTTTTGTTGCTTGGGCAGCCTCAGCCAATGGCTTCCATCTCATTGTCCAGGATAGTTGCTTAAGTACTAGCCATTTTTCCACATTCTAGCTAGCAGGAAAGGAAAAGACCTGAAAAAAAGGAAGGGGGTGTCAGACAAAAGGGCCCATGTCAGTTGTCATAAGACAAGGTTTCCTGAAAGTTGTCACTCAGCATTTCCATGTACCTCATTGACCAAAATACCATCTCACAGCCAGTCTTAGTCAAGATTCTCTAGAAAAACAGAACCAGTAAGATATATACATAGAGGGAGATTTATTTTAAGGAATTATCTCATGTGATTGTGAGGGCTTGCAAGTCCAAAATCTGTAAGTCAGGTGACAGGCTGGAAATTCTGATAGTCTTGTGTCACAAATCAGTAGGTCAGGTGGTGGAGAAGAGAGAGAAATTCTGGCAGAATGTCTACTTACAGTCTGGAGGCAGAATCCTCCCTAGGAAAACTAGTTTTACTCTTAAGGCCTTCAACTGGTCAGATGAGACCCACGCACAATGATTTAAATGCTAATAACATTTAAATGTCATAGCAACATGTACACTAACAATAGCTTAAAAAGTGTTTGACCAAACAACTGGAACCATAGCCTAGCCAAGTTGACACATAAAATTAACCATCACATGACCCACAGCTACCTGCAAGGGAACCAAGAAAATAAAGTCTTTATTCCAGGTGTTTTGGGCCCTCTTAAATATCAGCTCACCAAACCTACTGCCATGGAGTCGATACCAACTCACAGTGACCCTATAGGACAGAGTAGAACTGCCCATAAGGCTGTAATATTTACAGAAACAGACTGCCACATCTTTCTCCAGTGGAGCGGCTGGTGAGTTCAAACCGCCAACCTTTCAGTTAGCAGCTGAATGCTTTAACCACTGTGCCGCCAGGGCTCCTTACTTAAATATCAAGGGGTTATCATATGGAAGAAGGGGGGAGTAGATGGTGGGCAAGCAACTAACAGTCTCTATCAAATCAAGTCACCCTAAGGAAGACATTGTAGCCATAACTCCTGCCCCGGCAGCCTCTGCAAAGCTTGTGACCCCAACTGGGATATCAGGCTGGCCCTGCCTCATTAGTGCTATTCAGTTATGCAGTGGGTGATGTTTGTAGACTGGAGGTTCGTAATCCTCTGCCATTTCATACAGTGCACACACACACATAAACACACAATTTGGCCAAACTCTGTGGACTTGTAGGAGACCCACTTGCCAATGACCAATTCTCTGCTTGTCCAAGATAGTTGTTGTTAGGTGCCGTTAGGAGTCGATTTTTGACTCATAGCATCCCAATGTGACAAAGTAGAACTGCCCCTTAGGTTTCCTAGGCTGTAATTTTTATGGGAGCAGATTGCCAGGTCTTTTCTCCTGTGGAGCTCCTGGTAGATTCGAACCACCAACCTTTTGGTGAGCTGCCAGCTTCTAACCATTGTGTCACCAGGGCTCCTTCTGGTCTAAGGGACAAACTACAAAATATACTGAAGAGAAAAAAGAATCAGAATAAAGGCTTAGTCCCTGTTACCAACTTTCTGTGCTTACAGGATGTCTTAGTTACCCAGTGCTGCTATAACAGAAATACCACGAGTGGACAGCTTTAACAAAGAGACGTTTATTCTCTCACAGTCTAGGAGGCTGGAAATCCGAATTCAGGGTGCCAGCTCTAGGGGTAGGCTTTCTCTCTCTGTCTGCTCTGGGGGAAGGTCCTTGTCATCAATCTTCCCCTGGTCTCGAAGCTTCTTAGCAGAGGGACCACGGGTCCAAAGGACACACTCCGTTCCAGTTCTTCTTGCTTGGTGATAATGAGGTCCACCTGTCTCTCTGCTCGCTTCTCTCTTTTATATCTCAAAAGAGATTGACTGAAGATACAACCTGATCTAGTAATTGAGTCCTGCCTCATTAACATCATAGAGGTTAGAATTTACAACACATAGAAAAATTACATCAGATCACAAAATGGTGGACAGTCACACAATACTGGGAATCATGACCTAGCCAAGTTGACACATATTTTTGAGGACACAATTCAATCCTTAACACATGCTGTAACCTTCTCTTGGAGAGTCACAATACATATCACTACATTAAAGGCTCTGAGAAGTCTTGCTTAATAGGAAAGTCTGTTTAATTCAGAGTCTCCCGGACTTATTTTACCAAACTTTTTTTTTTTTTTTCCCTTTATAGCATCTATTTGTGTCTCTCCTGTAGAGCCCACCTTGGCAAATGCTATATCAAGGCATGTTTTTAGGATGTGAAGCCCATACTGAACTGCCTTTAGCTTCCTTCTGAAACAGTAATTATGGACTCTGCTCATTTGTATTTCACAGAAAATGGAACTTAACGTCACTGTTTAAGCATAATGACAAAGTTTTTCATATGGCTGAACTTGGAAGCAAATTCCCTGTGGGGGAAGGTGAACTGACACTTGAGTTTTGTATTTTGTGTTTTTTTAAAATAATATTTTATTGTATTTTATATGAAGGTTTACACAGCAGTTTAGGTTCCCATTCAACAATTTATCCACAAGTTGTTCAGTGACATCGGTTACATTTTTCACAGGGCGTAAACATTCTCATTATTTCCCTTCTGGTTGTTTCATTCCTAATCTAGTTTCTCTGCCCCCTTACATTCTCATCTTTGATTTAAAGTAATTGTTGACCATTTGGTCTCATATAAGTAATTTTTTAAAGGAGCACAGTACTCACAGGTGGTATTCTTTATTTTGTGAGCCAATCTGTTATTTAGCTACAAGGTGATCTCAAGGGTTAGTGGTGGTTCAAGTTTTGACTAATATCTCCAGACAACAGTCTCGGGGATTCCTCCAGTCTCAACCAGTCCAGTCTGTTTTGTTGTTGTTGTTGTTTTAGGAATTTGAGGTTCTGTTCCACATTTTTCTCCCATTCTATCAGGGTCCATCTCTTGTGGCACTGATACCTGAGATTTTTACAGGTGTGTTTAGAACATTGACACTTTATGTGTGGCAGTGTCACAGCAAGCTTGACTGCAGCGACAGTGGGTGGAAACATCAGTGTCGCCGTCTTCTGCCCTCCTGTGGTGCTCCCAGTGGGGACATGAATACAGACATCCAGCTGCTGCTGCGGTTAGGATACCTGTTTAGGATGAGGACAGTCTTTTTTTAATTTTATTTTATTATTGTACTTTAAGTGAAAGTTTACAATTCAAGTTAGTCTCTCATACAAAAATGTATACATACATTGTTATGTGACCCTAATTGCTCTCCCTATACTGTGACAGCACACTCCTCCTTTCCACCCTGAATTTCCTGTGTCCATTCAACCAGCTCCTGACCCTCTCTGCCTTCTTATCTCACCTCCGGACAGAAGCTGCCCATTTAGTCTCATGTATCTCCTTGAGCTAAGAAGTACAGTCTTCACGAGTATCATTTTATGTCCCAAAGTCCAGTCTAATCTTTGACTGAAGAGTTGGCTTCGGGAATGGTTTTAGTGCTGGGTTGATAGAGTGTCCAGAGGCCATGTGTTCCGGGGTCCCTCCAGTCTCAGTCAGACCATTAAGTCTGGTCTTTGCACTAGAATTTGAGTTCTGCACCCCACTTGTCTCCTGCTCCATCAGGAACTCTCTGTTGTGTTTCCTGTCAGGGCGATCATTGGTGGTAGCCGGGCACCATCTAGTTCTTCTGGTCTCAGGTTGTTGCAGTCTCCAGTTTATGTGGCCCTTTCTGTCTCTGGGGCTAATGCTTTCCTTGTGACTTTGGTGTTCTTCATTCTCCTTTACTCCAGGTGGGTTGGGACCAATTGATGCATCTTAGATGGCTGTTCGCTAGCTTTTAAGACCCCAGATGCTGCTCACCAAAGTAGGATGCTGAATATTTTCTTAATAAACTTTGTTACGCCAGTTGACTTAGATGGAGGACAGTCTTTAATTGTAAGATATTTATTGCCAGATCGGCAGGGTTAACTGAACAATCATCATTTTGGCCCTGGAGTTCTCTTCTAAACCAAGTCCAATTCTCAGAATACTAAACTGAGTTTTCTTAGGCAGGTGAGGAAATGGCAGATGTTTTTACTTTCCATGTGAAATCTGCAGAAAAGGCAATGGATTTGCTTTCTCTTCAGAGAACTAAATGATAACACTGTAACCTTGCCTCGAAGCAGCTAACTAAACAAAGGGAATTATCTGTCTTCCATAAATTAACAGCCCTATTAACTCCATGCATTTTTTGGGGTACATTTTTAGTAATTTTGCCTTATAACATATAAAGCTTTCTTTTGTGAAGCTCATGGCACTTTTCAGATACCATCTCATTAATTTTTATCATACCCATAGGATGCCGGCATTATTACTCTTATCAGGAAAATGGAGGCTCAAGACAGCCTCCAGCCATGCAGCTAATTGGGGACATTGCCAAAAGCAGACCCAGGAGCTCCAGAGTGCTGGTCCCAAGTCTCAGCTGGCAGAGCACACAGCCTTTGAGAGGCAAGTTTTCAGTTTTGCAGTCTGGCTCTGAAATATTAAAAAATCCTTTGGGAAAAATACTAACCACTTCTCTGCCAGTTCCTTTAGGTATCCCACAGAACATTCATTCATTCATTCTGTGAATATGTCAAGTGTCTACTCTGTGCCAGACATAGTCTAGCATGCTGAGGGTGCCCTGGCCCTCAGAGATGTGCTCATATGCTTGTCTCCTGTGTCGTAAGGAGCCCCAGAAAGAGATGGTGAGCCCTGCCCAGCCCACCTCAGCCTGCTGGGAGGGGAGAAAAACAAGAGGGTCTGAGGAAAAGAAACTCAGAGAGAGTGAGTACTTACAGTCATAATAAAAATGATAAAAATACCCTTAAAACAACTCTTTGAGGTAGATACCATTATTAAATCTATTTTACAGATGAGGAAATTGAGGAAAAAATGGCATTCAGTGACTTGCCAAGGCCTCACTGTAAGAGTGGGATCAGTCCAGGCGGTAACCACTATGCATTCTGCCTCTCTAGAAAGCCTTTAAGAGGCAGGTGAGGGAAAGGGGACAATTCTGGGGGTCCTATGGGCTCTGCCCACAAGTGTCAGTATAGAGGAAGGGCTACAGCCAATAATGCAGGGACCATGTGACGGCCAGGCTCTGAGACAGCCATTTGAGCAGAATGAGGGCTTCCTTGTCTATCCTTGCCCCAGAGGGCATATCAGGTAGACTTACCACAAACAAAGACCTTTGAGACCAAGAGGCTTGTGCCTCCGCATGCCGCCACCTCCCAGCCTGAAGTCAGCTCTGGCTTTCTACCTTTCCTCCACACTCTGGGGGTGAGATGTATGGGTTATGGACCAGACATACTCAGGACACAGAAGGTGCCCAGCTCGGCCTACATGAGCCACTTCTTAGTGTGGGACCTTGGGCTCCATGGCGTCTGGGGCTCAGTTTTCTCATTTATAAATAGCATGCACGTCATAGGGTTGTTATTAGGATGGAGTGAGTTAATACATGTGAGTAAAGGCAGTGAACCCCGTGCCTGCCCTACAGTAAGCACCTCAGTGTTAGTTCTATGAGACTAACATTCATTTTCAGTATTTGGGGTACAAAGAAATATAAAACAGTTTATTTTATGATTTTGTGGATTCCTCCCAAAATCCATTAGTTGTTTCAGAGTAATTCAATTCTTGAATAAAATTATAAAAATTGTTACTTTCCTCCAGCGCCACTGGCCTCCTTTCTGTTCTTCACTCTCAAACAGTGCCTCCCTACCTCAGGGCTGTCGTGCTTGCTGTTCCCTCTGCCTAGGATGCTCTTCCTGCAGCAATTTACATGGCTGGCTCATTTCCTTCCTTCAAATGTCACCTCCTGAAAATGCTTTCCTGACCACACTGCTTAAAATGGCCTCCCCAGGTGCCCTCTATTGCAGCACCCTGGTTAATCCTTCAGAGCAGTTATCTTTATGAACTATATTATGCCAATTGACCTAGATGTCTCCTGAGACTATGGTCCTTAGCCTTCAAGCCTAGTAACTCGGTTCCAGAGGAGTTTGGATATGTCTAAGAAGTTTCCATAGTTGTGTCCGCTGTGTGCTGTCTTATATATATGAATATACATGCAGCATATACCAATATGCATATGCAAATACCCACAACTATACCCATATATACACTTGCATACCCTTCCATACACCCTCCCACATGTGTGTAACATACATATCTATCTATGGAACCACTCACAAATTTTTGGTTGTTACTACTGTTGTTGCAGAATTATATATGTTATAGCACTTACCATAGTTATCCTTTATTTTTGCATACCTCTCAGTGTCTTCATTACCTTAGTCATGTTGTGCTGACTTCCGCCACATTGTGTATTGCCTTTCCCTTCACCAGAATTAACATGTGTCTACTATCTACTAAGTGATCCTCCCTCCCTACCCCTCCTATCCCAGGTAACCATCAAAGAATGTTGCTTGCTGTGTGTAAATGTATTCTTAACTTTTTATAAAAGGTTTCATACAGTATTTGTCCTTTGTGATTGACTTATTTCACTCAGCATAATGGCCTCCAGATTCATCCATGTTTTAAGATGATTTGCAGACTCATCGTTACTCTTTATCATTGTGTAGTATTCCATTGCGTGTATGTACCACAATTTGTTTATCCATTCATCTGTTGATGGACACTTGGTTGTTTCCATCTTTTTGCTGTTGTGAATAATGCTGCAGTGAACATGGGTGTGCGTATGTCTGTTTGTGTCACTGCTCTTATTTCTCTAGGCTATATACCTAATAGTGGGATTGCTGGATCATATGGTATTTCTATTTCTAGCTTTTTGAGGAAACGCTGTACCATTTTCCATAGTGGTTGTAACTTGGTTGTAATCCTTATGGATGCAGATCACCAAGGCCTTTCTTCTGCAGTGCCACCGGGTGGGTTAGAACTGCCAACCTTTCAATTAATAGTTGACGCCAAATCGTTTGCACCAGCCAGGGACCTTCTCATGCAGACAGTTATCCTTATTAAAACAGACCATTCCTTAGTCCACTGTGGGCAGGAGACTGAGGAAATTACAAAACCAGTTGTTCTAAATTAGAGGTGATTCCCTGCCCGCCCTCGGCGGGGATATATGTCAATGTCTGGAGACATTTTGGGTTTTCACAACTGGGAGAGTGCTAATGGTATCTTATTGATAGTGACCAGGGATGCTGCTAAACATCCTGCAGTGCACAAGACAGCCCCACAACAGAGAATTATCCAGTACAAAATATTAATAACGCTGAGGTTGAAAAACCCTGTGCCAGCCTAGGGGAGAGGCTGGGGCCTGGTCTGAGCTGTGGGAACTGATTGCCTCACCTCCTTGGGTCTCTTTTTCCTCATCTGTGACGTAGTGTTCTCTTAGGTTACATTTAGCTGTAAACTTCTGTGATTCAGTAAAGCTAACTTTAACTGGAGATTAAAGATGAGGTGTGACTGTCTTTAGAATTTCATGTTTTGAAAATAAGCAGAAGAAATGTGAAGGGTTTTTAAGAGAATTTGTAGATATTGTTTAAAACTCAGGTGAATCCGTAAAAATGTTCATCCGTAGAAAAGCTGTAGGAGTTGGAAGGGCCTCATTCTCATGCTTTGCAGTGAAGGAAGGAATTCTTGTTGGGACTCGAGGGATAAAACCTTTTCCTGGAGTTACACGGAACCTAAGATGCCAGTTGCTACACCTGAGGGCTGCTTTTCAAGTATTGTCCCAGGTTTGCCGAGTCTCTGAAAGGGGAAGCACAGCCTCCTCAAGCCAGGCCGTTATTCCACCTCTTGTGATTGAATGAGAACCACACCCTTGTCTGCTGCATATCTCTCTTCCTATCAAAAGAGCCTGCTCTTCTAGACCTTAAGAAATGACCAGAAGGGAAAGAAAAAGAAAACACAAGGTTTGCACTCGATTTTGTGGGGACGCTGGCCTAAAGAGAACGCAGATTGTCAGAATTGCCAAAACAGGACGATGATGTTACATTATTCATACTTTCCAGAAAAAGTAATGTTGTTGTTGTTAGTTGCTGTCCAACTGGCTCCAACTCATGGCAACCTTATGTATAATAGAACAAAATGGTGCCTGGTCCTGCACCATCTCCAAAATCTTTGATATGCTTGAGCCCATTGTTAAGGCTATTGTGTCGGTCCATCTCACTGAGGGTTCTCCTCATTTTCACTGACCCTCTACTGGTTCTAATATAAATGTCCTTGACACAAAACAGAGTAAAGACCACGTTTTTCATACTATAAAAAAATTCAATATTAGAAGTTCAAATCATGCTTGTAAAAAATACTGTTTATAAAGAGAGAATTCTATATGAAGATAACTCTAAAGATCTGTCACCGTGTCATAAATATTATAATATTAAATTTCACAGTGTTTGAGCAATATTTTCAGGGAAGTGTCTTAGAATTTATTTATAGAGATTTACAGTCATAAGCCACATGTATGTGATTGAAATGTAAAGACAGAATGCTTTCTGTATCTAAAGGAAAGATTAGTCCAAAGGACTAATGGACCACAACTACCATGGCCTCCACCTGACTGAGTCCAGCACAACTAGGTGGTACCCAGCTACCACCACTGACTGCTCTGACAGGGATCACAACAGAGGGTCCCACACAGAGCTGGATAAAAATGTAGAACAAAATTCTAACTCACAGAAAAAGACCAGAATTACTGGCCTGACAGAGACTGGAGAAACCCTGAGGGTATGGCCCTCGGACACCCTTTTAGCTCAGTAAAGAAGTCACTCCCAAGGTTCACCATACAGCGAAAGATTAGACAGCCCCATAAAACAAAACAACACTAATGGGGCACAACAGTCCAGGGACAAGGACTAGAAGGCAGGAGGGGACAGGAAAGCTGGTAATAGGGAACCCAAAGCTGAGAAGGAACAGTGTTGACATGTGGTGGAGTTGTTAACCATTGTCATAAAACAATATGTGTACTAACTGTTTAATGAGAAAGTATTTGTTCTGTAAACCTTTATCTAAGGTACAATTTTAAAAAAAAGAATGCTTTCTATATCTATGTCATCTGAGGCCCCTAACCCGTAAAGAAAAAAACTAATAGATGCTGTGTACCCTCATACTCCAGAGTCCCTGGGTGGTACAGTGGTTAATGCGCTTGGCTGCTAACTAAATGGTTGGAGATTTCATTTCACCCAGAGTGTCCTTGGAAGAAAGGCCCAGTGATCTATTCCAAAAAAAATCAGCCATTGAAAACTCTACGGAGTATATTTCTACTCTGACACACATGAGGTCGCCATGAGTCAGACTTGACTCAGTGACAACTGATTACCCTCATTTTCCAAAGCAAGATGTTAGATTACCTGTGAAGGACCTACTAAGGGGGTAGCCAATAACTGTCTCATGACCCTAAGCCCATCACCCACCTCAAGAGATACTTTGGAAAGGTTGTTAGTATGTGAGCTTTTCTGTCTACCTGGCCCAAGGCAGAGGGAGAGGTGCTTCCTCCTCGCCTTAAGTGACAAAGGGGAATTCATGAGAACTCCTTGGAGACCATGACGCCTGTCGGGTTAGGAAAACATAAGGACTGGTATGAGAGCAGAGAGAGAGGAAGAAAGCTGCATTGAGATACGTTGCTATCCCCCACTCCCCCCAAGCAGACCTCAAGAGTGACACTTGCCCAAGAGAGTTCCGTGGAGAGATGATTGGGCCCTGACAAAGGGAGAGTGTGTGAGATAGATCCCTGGAAGACCAGACAGCGAGGCTCAGTGTCAGCCCGAGAAAGGGCAGCCCACATCATGGGAGTTTCAACTGGACATTCACAGCAGAGCAGTCTTCAAGGCCCCATAGAAGCTTCCCATGAGACAGAGTGCCAGCTTCAGACATCTGCCAAGTCCGGAGTACAATAACATCCTATTATATTTATACCTACCCTGTAAGACCTTGACGATCTTACCCTAATTTCTCCTCCATGGGCCAGCTCTGGAAGGTCAGAAACCTCACAAGCTACAGGAGGGAGAAGTAGAATCTAGAAGAAAGAGAAAAGGCCAGCCTTTACCCATAGCCCCACTTCTTGTTTCCAGAATGAAAGCTTAAAAGATCTGGGGGAAAGAGAAGCTCTAAATCAAGTAAGAGCTGGAGTTAGTATTACACTGGATGGAGTGTTTTTAAAATCACCTTTATTGCGGTATAACCTACAATAAACTGCACCCATTTTAGTGTGCAGTCCAACAAGTTTTGACTAATGGTACCATGGAACCACACACCGTCAAGACACGCAGTATTTCCATCATCGCCAAAAGCTCCTTTGTGCTCCTTAGCAACCATCCCCCTCCTTCACCTCCACCACAGGTAGCCACTGTTCTACTACTGTAGATTCATTTGCTTTTTCTCCCCTCCAACTAAAGTTTCATATAAGTGGAATAATAAAGTATTACTCTTTTATGTCTGGTTTCTTTCACTCAATATAATGTTTTCGAGATGTATCCATGCTGTTGTGTATATCAGTAGGTTGTTCCTTTTTATTGCTGAGTATTGTTCTATTGAATAAATACAACATAGCTTGTTTCCTCATTCACCTGTTGATGGACATTTGGGTTGTTTCCAGATTCTGGCTGTTATTAATAAAGCTATGAACGTTCTTTTACAAATCTTTGTATAGGCATATTTTCATTACTCCTAGGTAGTTGCTTAGGAGTGGAATTGTTACCGAATGCAATGGGTTTGCCGCTTGTACTCTTGTTAAGAATAACTAAGAGTCAAGTGGATTTAAAGCCAGGTATAGTGTATTATTCACAGCGAGTAAGGAGACAGGGAGATCCCTCTCAAAGCACTGTCTCCCCAAACAAAGGGCTGGAGGAAGTTTTACTCTATGCAGGAAAGGGGAAGTGATACATATTCATGAATTTTATATGTATTCAAAAAGAGGTCAGGCTAGGATTTGGCACAGAAGTGGCTGGCGGACTTCTCCCTTCTGAAATGGGCTTGGTCACTGCTCGATGACATATGTCTGGTGATTTTGGTTCCTTGGCATGGGTCCTTTGGTTCCTAGGCAATACTTATTATGGAATGGGGCCATCTGGCGGCCAACCTGGTTTCTTACCACAGACGCCCAGGCCTCACATGCCCAGGATTCTAGTTTTAATTGGTTGATTTGAAAGACAGCTTCAAGTGGAAAGATTAGGAGGAAGCAGATGACATTGTGCTTAAACTATAACTGCAAGTGAAGTAAACAATGTTTTGTGTTTGGCACCATTCTTCTTCTAGAAAATTTTTAACTGACAACTTGTTGCTTAAGGCCTTTTCTGTCCCCAGCTGGTCTCATTGCTGGGTTGTATGAAGATACATTTTTACCTCTATAATAAATTGCCAAACTGTTTTTTCTTAGTGGTTGTTATGGATTGAATTGTGTCTCCCAAAAATATGTGTATCAGTTGGGCTAGGCCATGATTCCCAGTACTGTGTGATTGTCCACCATTTTGTCATCTGATGTGATTTTCTTTTGTGTTGTAAATCATATCTCTATGATGTTAATGAGATGGGATTAGTGGCAGTTATGTTAAAGAGGCAGGACTCAATCTACAAGATTAGATTGTGTCTTAAGTCAGTCTCTTTTGAGATATAAAAGAGAGAAGTGAGCAGAGAGACGGGGGACCTCATTACCACAAAGCAAGAAGAACCGGGATTGGAGAGTGTTCTTTGTACATGGGGTCCCTGTGCTAAGAAGCTCCTAGACTAGGGGAAGATTGTTGACAAGGACCTTCCGCCAGAGCCAACAGACGGAGAAAACCTTCCCCTGGAGCTGGTACCCTGAATTCAGATTTCCAGCCTCCTAGACTGTGAGAGAATAAATTTCTCTTTGTTAAAGCCATCCACTTGTGGTATTTCAGTGGTTGTATACCATTTTACATTCCCACTGAATGTGTATGAGAATTCCAGTTTCTCCACATTTTTGACCACTTTTGGTAATGTCAAACTTTTTAATTTTAGCCTTTCTAGTGGATGCGTGAGGAACCCTGGTAGCACAATGGTTAAGTGCTCAGCTTTTTAACGAAAAGTTGGGCTGTTCGAACCCACCAGCTGCTCCGTGGGAAAAAGGTGTGGCAGTCTGCTACCATCAAGATTACAGCCTAGGAAACCCTATAGGGAAGTTCTACTCTGTCGTATAGGGTCGCCATAAGTTGGAATTGACCCAACAGCAGCGAGTTTTTAGTGGGTTTGTAGTGGTAGCTTGTAGTTTTGATTTGCGTTTTTCTCATGACTAATGATATTGAGCATCTTATCGTGTGCTTATTGGCCATTTGTATATTTACTTTTATAAAATGTCTGTCCAAATATTTTACCCAGCTTTTTTGAGTTGTTTGTTTTCTTATTGTTGAGTTGAATGAGTTCTTTATATGGAGAAAACACAAGTTCTTTGTCAGATATATGTAGCTAATATTTTCTCCCAGTCTGTAACTTGTCTTTTAATTTTCTTAGCTGTGTCTTTTGAAGAGCAAATGTTTTTGATTTTCATAAAGTCCTATTTATCAACTTTTTGCTTTTATGGTTTTGTGCTTTTTGTTGTACAGGATATTTAAATTATGGAAATGAGATTGGTCTTGGAATTGAAAGTGCTCAGAAGACTTTTATCTACCTACAGGTGACTAAAAACGTTGTTGAGGATCTTCTCCAGATTCCATCCAAGGGCAGAGAAAGTCCAGCCCACAGAGTGGCTTTGAAGAGGCAGTGGTGAAACAAAGTTACCTGATTGCACCTATATAATTCATCCCATTCAACAAAATGGCATATATCTTCATACCTCGTGGCTCCCCACTCAATCTATGAGCCGTTTTCTCAACTGAGGTCCTGGCAAGAGAATTAAGCCCTGATGCTATAAGGCATCCATTGTATATAATGAATTCACTGCTCTCCTATGCATCTAGATGGTTGTGAGACCATCTTTGGAAGAATGGAGAAAGGAGTCATTCAGATCATCTTCTGTGTCCTGCATTCACACAAGGAGCCCTGTTGTACATTAAGAACACTTTACTTACAGAAGAGGTTTAATTTCTTTCTTCCCAGCTTTTTTTTTCAGTTGTGCTTTAGATGAAGGTCTACATAGCAAATTACTTTCTCATTAAACAATACACATTGTTTTGTGACATTGGTTGCCAACCCCATGATGTGTCAACAGTCTCCTCTTCTCAACCTTGGGTTCTCCATTACCAGCTTTCCTGTCCCCTCCTGCCTTCTTGTCCTTGCCCCTGGGTTGGTGTGCCCATTTAGACTCGTTTTGTTTTATAAGCCTGTCTAATCTTTGACTGAAGGGTGAACCTCAGGAGTGACTTCAGTACTGAGTTAAAAGGGTGTCCAGGGCCCAGACTCAAGGATAAGAGGTTTAATATTATTCCTCCAACTGTAAATATTGTACCCAGAAGTTTCAAACTCCTTCATGACCTGGTCCCTGCCTACCCGTCCCATTACCTGCCACTTCCCTACACTCACCTTGTTTTACATTGTCCTCCACAACTCTATGACTTTGCACAGGTCATTGCTTCTTACTAGAAGTCAAAATTCTTACTATGAGTTGAAATTGACTTGATGGCACCCAACAACAGTAATCCCAACACCTAGGACAGTGCCTGAAACACTGTAGGTACCTGTTGTTGTCAGCTGCTATCAAATGGGCCCCCTACTCATGGTAACCTCATGTGCTACAGAGTAGAACCGTTCCATAGGGTTTTCTTGGCTGTAATTTTTACCAAGGCAGTTCACCAGGCTTTTATTCCTGTTTGCCACTGGGAGGGTTCCAACCACCAACATTTAGCAGCCGATAGCACACCGCTTGCACTATCTAGGCTCCTTGTAGGCACCCAATGTTTATTTAATGAATTAGTAACAATAATATATGCAAATTGAACATAATTAACTTTATCATCTCTATTATTAAAGTATACAAAATAAATATTTACTTAAAAGTGAAAAATTTCAGGAATCAAAGGAATGTACTTTTGAATTGAAATGAGGTATAAAACCCATTGCTGTGGAGTCAATTCCAACCCATAGCAACCCTACAGGACAGAGTAGAACTGCCTCATAGGGTTTCTAAGGAGTAGCTGGTGGATTCGAACTGCTGACCTTTTGGTTAGCAGCCAAGCTCTTAACCACTGCACCACCATAGAGAATGATATATAAGGCAATATGAATACCTTGGGGGGAATATAAGTTCATCCTGACTAGTGATTTAAATAAATATTCATATAGATATATAGGTATAGACTTTGGAGGAAAAAAGTATAGGTTGAAGAAGCATATAATATAATCCTGTAATAAATAAATTCTAAGTTTAAGGCTCACGCCTTTCTGCTTGCTGGTGGGGTTTGGGAAAATAGTTGTTATCGGTGGTCCTGGTTAGTTTCTCCAGGCAAGGTTTTTAGTTAGTGATTCAAAGAAGGAAGGGTGTTCTTCTGCTAGAAAGGAAGTACTGCAGGGAAGATGAATTCTGTACACAGACCTGTGAGAGGAGGCGTGGGAATGAGAGTGGGGGAGATAAACCCTACTTTGGACAGTGGCCTGTAGGAAACAAATAGAGGGGCAGAGAGTGGCAGCTCCGGCATGATGCTCAGTCCCGTACCTGACAGTACTGGTTAACATTTGCTGAGCACCTGCTCAGTGCCCAGCGCTGTCCTATGAGCTTTATTTATGTGATGTACCTCTGTACTCCTCACAAGAACTTTTTAGGAAAGTTACTAATTATCACCAATTTGTTGTTGTTCGTTGCTGTCAAGTCGATTCTGACTCATGGTGACCCCCTGTGTGCAGAGTAGCACAGCCCTGTGCCAGACATTCTCTAAGAGCTGGGGAATAAAGCAGTGAGCACAACACACACAAATCAACGTCTTTATGCAGCTCCTTCTCATGAGAATTGTGTCTGATTCTACTGGGGGAGACAGACAATGCAGGAGTAGACAACAATAGAGAAAATATATACCATGTCTGGCAGTGATTAGTGACACAGGGAAAAATAAAACAGCCTAAAAGGAAGATTGGGAATTGACAAAGGTTGGCTGTGACCTTTGGAAGCAGATCACCAGGCCTGTCTTCCGACATATCTCTGGGTGGGTTCGAACTGCCAACCTTTTGGCTAGTAGCTGAGTGCTTAACCATTTGCACCACCCAGGGTTCTTTACCAGTTTACATATGAGGAAGTCCCTGGGTAGTGCAAATAATTAACATGCTTGGCTGCTAACAGAAAGGTTGGAGGTCCGAGTTCACTCAGAGGTGTCTTGGAAGAAAGACCTGATGATCTACTTCCAAAAAATCAGCCATGAGCTGGAGTTGGCTGGACAACACTGATTTTTTTGCACATGAGGAAATTGAGGCTTAAAGAGTTTTTTAAAGTGGCCCAAGGTCACACAGCTTGTAAAATATGGAGTCTGACTCCATAATCTCTGATGTAAACCCCTCTTTGGATTCCAACGGGCAGAAACAAAAATCAAACTAACTTGAAAAAAAAGAGGGAATTGTACATCAGGGACAACTGGAACCAGTGCCTGAATGCTGCCAGTATTCTTTCTGTCTCTTATTTCCGCTTCTCTGTGCATTTTATCTTTATTCTTTCCTATTGTAGATTAACTTCTCCTTCTTGGCAGAAACATGGGTGACCTAAAGCTGGGAGCCTCATATCCTGTAAAGTCAAGCATGAAAGAGGGAGTTCTTCTTCCCCTTAGTTTTAGCTTTAAAAGTCCAGGAAAGAAATCTGATTGACTTCATTTGGGTTGAGGCCTCTCCTCCCCAGATCAACCATCTATGGCTAAGGAGGCAGGGAGAAATCATTGGCTCAGCGTGGATAAACCATGAGCAGGGTCCTGGAGCACAAACATGGCCCTTGGTGGCTCTTGTAGTGTTGCTGTAATAGAAATACCACAAATGCGTGGCTGTAAAGAACAGAAATAGATTTTCTCACAGTTCTGGAGGCCAAAAGTTCAAACCAGGGTCTTAGCCTTATCATTTCTTTCCTTATTGGTAGACCCAGGGGTTCCTTTGTTGGCTTGTAGATGATCGTCACATGGCATCTGTCTTCTCCTGTGTGTGTTTCTAACATGTGTCAACTTGGCTAGGCCATGACTCCCAGTACTATGTGTTTGTCCACCATTTTGTGATCTGATGTGATCATCCTATGTGTTGTAAATCCTAACCTCTATGATGTTAATGAGGCAGGATTAGAGGCAGTTATGTTAATTAGGCAGGACACAATCTTCAGGATTAGATTGTATCTTGAGTCAGTCTCTTCAGAGATATAAAAGAATCCAGCAGAGAGGAGAGGGACCTCATGCCACTAAGAAAGAAGCACCAGGAGCAGAGCACATCCTTTGGATCCAGGGTCCCTGTGCTGAGAAGCTCTTAGACTAGGGAAGATTGATGACAGGGACCTTTCCCTAGAGCCAACAGTGAGAGAAAGCCTTCCCCAGGAGGTGATGCCCTGAATTTGGACTTGTAGCCTCCTAGACTGTGAGATAATAAATTTCTGTTTGTTAAAGCCATCCACTGTGGTATTTTTGTTATAGCACCACTAGATAACTATAGGGTAGCTATGAGTCAGAATTGACTCGGCAACGGGTAGATAACTAAGATAATCTCATTAACACAAGAAAAGAAAATCTCTGTTTCCAGACAGGGTCATACTCATAGGTACAGGGGTTAGGATTTCAACACATATTTTGGGGGGACACAATTCAATCCATAACAGGGACTATCTCTGTGTCCTAGCCCATCCCAGAAAAGAAGAAAATACTGTAAACTGGTCAGCCATCACCCAACTGATGCATGAAAATACAATAAAGAGGAACATGGATAACTTTAAGCTTACAAAGTTTTAATGAAAAATGCATAGTTTTACAACTGAGATGTATGGGGATTCAGTGGAAATCAAACTATGTTTTGAGAAAATGTACTCAAACTTTTTACTGTTGGCAGAATTCTGGGGAGATATTAGCTAAGTTGCCTATTTTTTAAAAATTCTTGGTTTTTTAAAACAATTAATTTGCTTTATGATGACATACATTTAGAAACAGGTTAACCTGATAAAAAGGTTCAACATTATAGATGGATGATTTTTTCCCCATATCCCTCTTAATTTCTATAATATCAGAATCTTGAATTCAAACAATCTGCAGTGTTTAACAAGCCTTCCTACAAGGAAGCTGTTTTTTACAACCATCCTTGAAGTTATCATGCTGCAAGCTAGCCTGTTTCCGTCAGTCCATTCTCAGAGAAAATGGTTAAGAACATACACACATAAGCGCCTCTCATTCAAATGAAATAATTGCATGCTCATTTCCTAAAATGTCTCCTTTCATTAATTTGGTTACTTTCTGCTAAGCCCCTCAACTATCTCCATATCTCCTATTAGTGGCCAAGCCCAGATCTTGTAGTAAAGCTCCGAGTGTGATGAGGGTGATTCCTAATGCCACACTCCTCCTCAAGCATCCCCAAATCATGGCTGTTGTTTGGACCTAGTGCCTTGTTGCCAACTCATCTTCATTTGAATTCCACTTTAACCAACATTGTATCTGTATTTTAAAAAGCACTGGGGCTCTAATTCACAAAGTATCAATCTCTAAACATTTTGGGGGAAAATTGTACATCAAGGTCAGGAGGTTCTAACTGCAAGTGTGCCGTGTACTGACGAGTCGATTCCGACTCATAGTGACCCTGTAGGACAGAGTAGAACTGCCCTATAGGGTTTCCAAGGAACAGCTGCTGGATTTGAACCCACCTACCTTTTGGTTAGCAGCTGAGCTCTTAACCACTTCGCCACCAGGGCTCCATCTGCAATTAGAAGTGAAATTAATAAAAGTTCAGCAGACTGTGCCCATTCGCTGCCAGTCAACCTGTAACAGCCACTGAGCACCAGGGCTCCCCAGCCTTTGCACTTGCTGTTCCCACTGCCAAGGATGGTGTTTTCCCCACACAGCCCCATGACATGCTCCCTGACCTCACTCAGGTCTGCTTTCTGAGGCGCCTTCTCAGGAAGGCCCTTTCTGGCCATCCTCTGTAAAACCGTAGTTCCCGTGCAGCCCAGCCCACCCAGGCCGACCTTTGGCAATTCCCAATCCTCCTTTTAGGCTGTTTTATTTTTCCCCGTGTCACTAATCACTGCCAGACATGGTATATATTTTCTGGATTGTTGTCTATTCCTGCATTGTCAGCCCCCTTCTCCCCCTGGCCCCAGTAGAATCTGACATAATTCTCATTGATTCTCAAGAGAAGGAACTGCATGAAGACATTGATTTGTGTGTGTTGTGCTCACTGCTTTATTCCCCAGCTATTAGAGAATGCCTGGCACAGAGAGCCCCTCAGTAAATACTTTGAATGAATACATCTGTGAATGCAAATAGAAATCTTTGTGGTAAGAGCACTTGAACTTTTATTTTCATTATTTATTTTATGGAAAAAGTATATCATGTTTACTCTGTGCCAAACTCTTGTTCTAAATGACTTACAAATATTATCTCATTTAATCCTCATGACAATCATATGAAATAGGTACTTTTCTTATTCCCAGTTTATGGATGAGGAAGCCGAGGCACAGTGCCCAGACCACAGCTGTATGTGACAGCCTGTTCCAGAGTGGTACCTTCACCCACGACCGTGCTGCCTCCCATTAATTAGATAACTGAAATATATTTGGCAGAAAGACAAGACTGAATAGGTTTGGGCTGGGGCCAACCACAGGAAACTTTCTGGGCAAGGTGAATGGAACATCGATGTTGGGGAGGAGACACTGGATTATATCCAAGTTTAGGAGTCTTGAAGTTGCAGACTTGGAGGTGGCCAAAGAAATGAAGATTGGGATATGCAAATAGAGGAGAAATGTGGGGACTGGGTGGACATGGAGAGGAACACGGGCACATGGAGAGGGTGATGGAGAAGACTGAATGGGGCGAAATTAGGCTTCACGTGGTGACCCACAGGAACCCTTCATTCTAGCCTGGAATTCAAGAACAACCAGCACCAGACCAATGGTATTAAACAAAACTTTTTTTCACCAGTTGCCTTCGAGTCAACTCTGACTTATGGCAACCCCGTGTGTGTCAGAGTAGAACTATGTTCCACAGGGTTTTCAGTAGCTGATTTTTGTGGAAGTAGATCACCAGGCCTTTCTTCTGAGGCACCTCTGGGTGGACTCAAACCTCCAACCTTTCAGTTAGCAGCCAAGCATGTTAACTAAGCAAAACTAGGACTGGGTAAAGAAGTGTGGGTATGGGCCTGAGCATGTGAGAGTAATTTATGGGTGAGGTTTAGGTGAGGTGGGGTGTAAAATGAGTAAGCAGGAAAGGAGAAGGAAACTGAGATTCTAAGAAATTATCAATCATGTTCTTTCACATTTTCCCTAGTCTTGGGATATCAAATGAATTCATTGATTAAAATTCCTTTAGGTGAATAGATAAACAGACTGTGGTGTATGCGTGTGTTATGGATTGAATTGTGTCCCCCAAAAAAATATGTGTTATAAATCCTAACCCCGTACCTGTGGTATAATCCCATTGGAAATAGGTTTTTCTTTGTTTTGTTAATCAGATGATATTAGAGTAGAGTGTGTTTTAAATCAATCTCTTTTGAGACATAAAAGAGAAACAAACAAGTGGCAAGCAGAGATGGGGAAGATGGATGCCGTGCCACATGAAGATCACCAAGGAGCCAAGGAACAAGAGACAGGGACCTTCCCCAGAGCCAACAGAGAGAGAAAAAAGCCGTCTCCTAGAGCCAGTGCCCTAAAGTCAGACTTCTAACCTCCTAAACTGTGAGAAAATAAATTTCTGTGTATTAAAGCCACCCATTTGTGGTGTTTGTGTTACAGAAGCACTAGGTAACTAAGACAGCATGCAATGGAACACTACTCAGCAATAAAAATGAATGAACTATGAATATACCCAACAACATGTATCAATCTCCAAATAATTACCTGTGAAAGAAGCCAAGGAGTATATTCTGTATGATTACACTTACAGGAAATCCTAGACGATGTAAACTAACCAATAGTGACAGAAAGCAGATCAGTGGGTGCGTGGAGCCAAAGATGGAGGGACAGGAAGGGGGGTGAGAAATCTTTTTGGGATGATGGACATGTTTCTGTCTTGAGTGTGGTGATATTTTCATGGATGTATACATATGTCAAAACTCATCAAAATGTTCACTTAAATTAGGGATGATCAAATCCATAAATCTGTTCTTTGGGATTGTTTTCCCAAGGCTTTTAAGTTGGGAAGTCTCAACTTTTCCAAATTTTGATGAATAACTTTTTTTATTTTTAGTTTTTACTGTGGTAAAATATATAAGAAAGCATTTTCCATTTCAAACATTTTTATATATACAATTCAGTAGCATTAATTACATCACCATGTTGTACAACCATCACCACTGTCCATTCCCAAAATTCCCATTCTTCATCACCCTTAACAAAAACTCTATAGATTCATATAATTTCTTTTCTTCTAATTTTTTTTTTTAGATGGGGGTAGGGAGTGGCGGTTAAAAAATACCTCTGTTGAGCATATGTCTTCCATGTATGGGGTTGTCTACACTTGCTCCTATCTCCCTACTTAGGTGAGGAGACCTCCCCATTCTTGGAGTACTTTCTCAAGGCCCCTGGGTGTTTTTATTCCTGATTATCCTTGGCTAGCTCTACCCCCATTTTTTTTCTACCCTTATTTTTTACTTCTGCTATTTCTTCTTCCTTCTCTGAACTATTCCTGTTAGAATTTTATTCTCTTGGTATTGGACTACCTCTTTCTAGATGGATGTATTCATTAACTTCTCTAAGCTTTGGTTTCCTCATTTTACAGAATGTGAGTACCTACTGCCTAGGGTTTGTTGGGAAGATTAAATGAGTTAATACATCTAAATTCTCTTAGAACCGTGCCTGGCATATAGTAGATGCTACATACATATTACCATTATTATTAAGCTCTGCTCCCATTTCCAAAGGGGTGGCTCGGCTTGTAACTTCTTCAAAATTAATGGTTCATTTTCTTCCACCATCTGGCTTATTGGTGAAAATGTCTCATTACTCTGGGATCTAGGATGACCCTCATGAAAATCCCTTTGTAATTGTCCCTGGGATGAATTCTGAACTAGACTTTCAGCAGACCTCCTCATGGTCTCTACAAAGAAACTGAGAACCTTTGTGGTGTTGAAGTCTGATTTAGCTCTGTGGGTTGGATGCTGGACAAATGAGCCAATGCCATTGCTTTGTCCACCCTGTAAACCAACTTACTATTGTTAGTTGTGGCACCACAGCCTGACTTTAGGTATCACTTTGCAAATGTGAGCCGTTGGTCCTAAGAGACAAAGCAAAAGACTATAGGAAACTTGTAAAAATCCATCAGCATGTCTGGAAAAACAGAAGTGTGTGTTGTGTTGATATGTGGTTAGCAGAGTCCTCTTTGCAGCTCAGCTTCATATGAGACCTAATTTTAAGCCTTACCATCACTGTCTTTCTCAAAGAAATACAGCAAAATCATATGGAATAATAGTTGTGGCACATCCACATAAATAGTTATAAAATTGTCTCACCTACAAAGAATACATTTATCTGAGACTGTTTAGAGGAATTTTTCACCTCTTTGACAGGGAGTGGGTGTCAGCTAAGAATGGGTGATTCATATCCATAATTTACAATGCATCGAAGAACCAATAAGCAGAACAAAATCAAAAGCCTTGTCAAAGTCAACAAAGATTGTAGTTTTCATTTCTTCTATCTATAAAGTCCTTCAGTGTCACTGATGGTTAAATTTCTAGCTCCTCTTATGTATAAGGCTATGCTGCCTATGCATCTCCTTAAAAAAAAAAGGATTTTTGAAATATATAATGTATGCTTAAAGATTTATAATTTTAAGAATCATCTGATAAGACGTAAGTAGTCTCATGTTTATCCATGTATTATCAAATGTGCTTCTGTGTGACTTTACTCAATCCTATTAACCATGTCATTACATAGTTTCTTGACATGAGAATATATTTTTATGTAAGCATAACTTTTTTAAAAGTATGAGTAGACAATTTAATATTTTTCCTTTAGTACAGTATTTTGTGTGTTGACAAAGCAGGGCCTTGATAATGAGTGTACCGTGGGATATTGAGCCAATTTAGTTAATTTGGGCTTCAGCTCCTTTGAAGGGTTGAGTGAAGCTCTGCTTATGGGTAATTGAAGCTTCAGGCTGCAAAGAGTTCGGTGACTAAGAGGTAACCATTTTGGATCAAGGGTACAATTTTGATTGAATGATGAGCATTCTCAAAGAGCACATAGCAATTTTCTGAATTGCATAATCTAATGGCTGAAATTTGGAAAGTAATGATGTCATCTCACATTTTAAAAGAACATACATCTATGCCTCTGTAATTATTTTGTGTATTATTTTTAATAATAGCAATAGACAACTCCAAGGGTCAGGAAGAAATAGGCCCCGGGGATGTCTGCAACAGCTTTGTCAGAGAGTTTCTGCCCTACATAATTGTGTTTTCTTGTTGGAATTCCTGGCAAAGTCTTCTTTCCATGTTTTCTAAGCCTCTTCTTCCTTGTTCTCAATTCATTTCCTGATACACCTTTCCAAGGGGGTCTACCTGTGTTAAGATGGACTGAGTTCAAATCGTGTCCTTCCTGAATTATAACTTGTGAATCTTTCTCTTCTTTATTGGTTTTTTAATAAAATATATGATGAAATAGTAAATTAACCAAGAATATCAAGCGTATTTTGTTATAGGTTATTACACTCGGAGTTTATAAGGGGTAATACTATGGATAGGTAAAGAATTTGAGATCTACTTATTAAAAGACTGATCTGGGATCAATTTCTTAGTTTTTTGTGTATGGCATAGTAAAAGAACCCAGGACTAGGAGTTAAGAGACTTGGTCCTAGCCCTGGTTCTGCTACTATTTTGCTATATAACTCTGGGAAAGTCACTTAATTTTGCAAGGCATCAATTTTTCCATCTGAAAAATGAGGGTATTTCATCAGATTACTTCGAAAATCCTTTCAGTTTCTAAGGTTCTGTAGTTGTTTTTTAAAAATGGAACTTTCTGAGTAAAAGTTTGGCAGCTGGTTTTGTTTTTTCCCCTGGTTTGTATATTCATTCCACTAGAAAGACAGCCACACTGTTTTTGTTTTTTTTTTAAATCTAAAGTGCTTCTTAATAAATTTTAGCCCACTGCTTTATTTTTCCTTTTACATTGGGAAACAGCTTTCCCCCGTGGATTCAGTTCCGCCTATTCCTCTGCGTATGGAGCAGCATGGTGGAAATAGGAGGAACCTGGCTTCACAGCCTATGGGCTGGGTGACTTTGGAAGGTTAATTAACCTCTCTGATTCTCAGTTTCCATATCTGTAAAATAGAAACAATTCCTGGCACCACGACCCCAAGAGGTTTTGAATATAAAACAAAATTATGCATAAGAAGATCTAGCATGCAGCAGGCACTTAAAAAAAAAAAAAAAACCAGTTGCCATCAAGTCAACTCCAACTCATGGCAACCTCATGTGTTTCAGAGTAGAACTGTGCTCCATAGGGTTTTCAATGGCTGTGATTTGTCAGAAGTATCACCCGACCTTTCTTCCAAGGAGCCTCTGGGTGGACTCGAACCACCAACTTTTTGGTTAGTAGTCAAGCACATAACCATTTGCACCATCCGGGGACTCTGTTCTCTCACCCCTGCTCGCCACTTTCCTTTCACAGTTACATGACCCTGTTCTTTCTCACCTTCTCAAGGGAGGATGCAAGAGGGTCTCCTGTACCACAGTACCCGGTGCTTAATAGATACTGTATAAATATTGGTTGAATGAATGAATTGAATAAATCCTCTTTAAAAAATCTTCAGTGAACTTGTGGGATGACCCTTCAAGGAAGGTTCCTGTTGAACCCAGAAGATTCTGAAGATTCCCTGTCCAGGAGGTAACCTGTACCTTCAGATCAAGAGCCATGGAAGTAAAGATGAGACAGCTCCTTTGGAATCACTAGAAGAATGGAGACCAAGAGGAGCCTCGTACTATCTGGAAGAAGTACCAGAGGAAACTTGCTTTAATACAAACTAAACATCAGTGGCAGAATCATAAGTATTTTTAAACCTAACATAGGCTAGAAAGGACAGTTGTTATTTTTATAGTCAAAGTCAGAGGGCTTGATACAGAGCTTGTGGAAAATGAGTATATTTCAACATTTTTCTGTTTCTCTGCTAGTTGATTTTGATAGCTACTGTGCTTTCCTTTATAAATAATGATTCTCTTCCAAAATGAAATGCCTGTATTTTTCTCAAAGTTTGTTTACACAATGCCACACAACCAACCAAATAGCTCTTAACTTTATTATTTATCAGGGTATTATTTAGGAAGCATGTGAAGAAAAAAAGCCACTGTTTATTTTCTGGTTCTTGGTTATAATAGTAGGGTATTGAAAGGTTCCACCAATCATCTGTCAGTTTGTGGCTCCGGGAATTGACAAGATACCAACTGAGATGTTTCAACAAACAGATGCAGCGCTGGAGGTGCTCACTTGTCTATGCCAAGAAATTTGAAAGATAACTACCTGGCCAGCTGACTAGAAGAGGTCCATATTTGTGCCCATTCCAAAGCAAGATGATCCAACCGAATGTGGGAATTACCAAACAATATCATTATTATCACACACAAGTAAAATTTTGCTGAAGATCATTCAAAAAACAACTGCAGCAGTATACTGATAGGGAGCTTCCAGAAATTCAAGCCAGATTCAGAAGAGGACGTGGAACCAGGGATATCATTGCTGATGTCAGATGGATGTTGGCTGGAAGCAGAGAATACCAGAAAGATGTTTACCTTTGTTTTATTAACTATGCAAAGGCATTCGATTGTGTAGATCATAACAAATTATGGATAACATTGCAAAGAAGGGAAATTCCAGAACACTTATTTGTGTTTATGCAGAACCTGTACATAAACCAAGAGGCAGTCATTCCAGCAGAACGAGGGGATACTGCGTGGTTTAAAATGAGCAAAGGTGTGTGTCTGGGTTGTATCCTTTCACCATAATTATTCAATTTATGTGCTGAGCAAATAATCTGAGAAGCTGGACTATACCAAGAAGAATGGGGCATCGGGATTGGAGGAAGACTCATTAACAACCTGCGCTATGCAGGTGACACAACCTTGCTTGCTGAAAATGAAAGGGACTTGAAGCAGTTACTGAATTATACCTCAACATTAAAAAAAAAAAAAAAAAAATCCTCACAACTGGACCAATAAGCAACATCATGATAAACAGAGAAAAGATTGAAGTCAAGGATTTCATTTTACTTGAATCCACAATCAACACCCATGGAAGCAGTAGTCAAGAAATCAAATGAAGTATTGCATTAGGCAAATCTGCTGCAAAAGATTTCTTTAAAGTACTAAAAGACAAAGATGTCACTTTGAGGACTAAAGTGACTCAAGCCATAGTGTTTTCAGTAGCCTCATATGCAACGCGAAAGCTTGACAATGAATAAGGAAGACCAAAGAAGAACTGATGCCTTTGAGTAGTGGTGTTGGTGAAGAATATTGAATATACCATGGACTGCCAGAAGAAGGGATAAATCTGTCTTGGAAGAAGTACAGCCAGAACGTTCCTTAGAATCGAGGATGGCGAGACTTCATCTCATGTACTTTGGATATGTTATCAGGAGGGACTAGTCCCTGAAAAAGGACATCATGCTTGGTAAAGTAGAGGGTCAGTGAAGGAAAGGAAGACCCTCAGTGAGGTGAATTGACACAATGGCTGCAGCAATGGGCTCAAGCACAGCAACAATTGTGAGGCTGGTGGAGGACCAGGCACTGTTTTGTTCTGCTGTATATGGGGTCGCTGAGTCGGAACCAACTCAATGGCACCTAACAACAACTGAAAGGTTAAGCTGACACAGTAGCTTTAAAAACAATTTATTTAAGTTCTGGAGACTGAAAGAAGCCATGGCCGTCCTGGCCTTCTTTCAAATACACTGAATTTACTTCTGCTTTGTTTGCATATGTGTGGTCAAATTAAATTAGCATTTAAAAAACATAAGACGCATCAGATTGGAATCATTTTGTGTACTTGGGGATTAAAATAAGCCCGTATCTCTGGGTTCCAAAGCCATAATGATCAAATCAAGTGTTTTCTCTGTACATGTGGTAAGTTCTTCTCATCAGATATTCTGTTCAATAAAATAAGTGTGTCATAAAAGTATTTTCTTCGAACTTTGTTCTTTGATTGAAAAACTCCTATCTACCTTATGACTACTGCAATCGTTAAGCCCAGAAGACAAAAGATGGCTAATGCAACACAGTTGTCTGTGGATTTTAAAGGTTCATTATTATGTGTGAGGCATAACAACACCTTCCTGAAACTGGTCTTCTGTGGGGGGATGGGGGTGATTAAACTTTTCAGCCTGGACCCTTCCATCCTGCCGAGGAGGACTCTGACCCTTCCCATTCAGTGTCCCTCAGTCCCGTCTCCCTGTCTTCAGAATGAAACACAATATCTTAAGCACACTGAGCTCAGAGAGGCTGATCATTGGCTCCCGTTGTCCCTGATGGTGCAGCCCCGCCCCCTTGGCTTGTGCTGACAAGTTGTTTATATTTTTGTAAGGCCACCCTTTAACTCCGCAGCCTGATGACTATAATGGGCCCAATTGTCTGCAGGCTGCAGGGAGCTGAGTCTCCAGATCCGAGGAGGCTGGGATGCGTCTCCGATGCACAGGCGTGGCTGTTATGGAACATGGGTAAGGGGGCTTCTAGGTGTGGGATGATTCTTAAGAGAGGGCTAGCTAGTTAATCCTGGACACTGTTTTGGGGAAACAAGTTGTGATTGAGTTGCTAGGCTTTCTCCTGGTTTTAATGTTTTGCTTGCTCAAGAGCAGAAGGAAAAGACCAGTTCACTGACAAATGGACTGAATTTGCTGACAAAACTCATAGTGGTGACCCCTGCCACCCTGGCAGAACGGAGCAGGGAAGCAAAAACTTGGGGGAGAGACACAAGCCGGACGTGACACAAAAGCAACCTGGATGTGGCAAAACATAAGGCTATTTCCAGTGATGTTGTGAGACTCAAATGCTGCTTTATTTGCTTACGTAGTTTCTCACAGGAGTTCAGTTCTGCCACTGTGAGGTTTCTGTAAGCCAGCTCTTTTCCCATGTAGCTCAGTTGAGCCCGTTTGAAAGGGTCTAATATCTGCTTGTATTTTCAAAGGGCAAACCATAGTAGTCTTGTATGTCATAAATAGGTCCATTCAGAAATGTGGGAACGGTTTAGAGCTGGCAGGCTGTAAAGTTTTACTGCCCCATAAAAGTGCTCAAAGGGTACTATGGCTGTCTGCAATGGGGCTGTGGAATGAGGAAGAGCCCCAGGCCATTACAGCGTTTGTCCTTGACTGCTGAAGTGAGAAGCAGTGAAGCCTACAGGACACCGTGTGAGATGGGGCTGAGACCCTGAGATGGCTTAGCCAGCCTCGCCCCTGGGGTTCTTCTGGTTTCTGGCTTGTGACAGAGTGAGGGTGAAACGCTGTTGAGGCACTGGTCTTTGGTGCCTGATTTCAGCATCTCGGATACCCCATTTGGCACCAAGGAAGCACAGAGAGCCACACATGTCATGTGAGGAGGTTTGCTGTCCCTCAGATCTGCAAAGGGGCAGTGGGGGGCGGGGTGCGGAGTGGAAAATCAAAGACCCTGGGAACTGCTTTGGAAAGTCCTGCCTGCTGCTGAACAGAAAAATCACCTCTGGCAGCTTTTTGTATGTGTGCGCGCACGCATGTGTGTGTGTGTTCCGATAAAACTTTATTTATGGATACTAAAATTTGAATCTCATATAGTTTTCCTGTGCCACAAATATTATCTTTCTTTTGATTTTTTAAAATTTATTTATTTTGTTATTGTTGTTGAAAATATACACAGCAAAACATACCAATTCAACGGTTTCTGCATGTAGTGACATTGCATTCTTTGAGTTGTGCAATCATTCTCAACCTCCTTTTCTGAGTTGTTCCTCCCTCATTAACATAAAATCCCTGCCCCCTAAGATTCCTATCTAATCTTTGAGTAGCTGTTGTCAATTTGATCCTGTATAGATAGTTCTTAAAAGAGCATGATGCTCAAGGCAGAACTTTTTTTACTAGTTAAGCTAAACTGTTGTTTGGTTTTAAGAAGACTTCAGGGGATAGTTTTGGTTTAAAGTTTTAAGAAGACTTCAGGGGATAGTTTTGGTTTAAAGTTTAAAGATTATCTCAGAGCAATGGTTTCAGGGGTTCATCCATCCTCCATGGCTCCAGAAAGTCTGGAGTCCATGAGAATTTGAAATTCTATTCTACATTTTCTGCCTTTTGATCAGGATTCTTCTAAGGAATTTTTGATCAAAATGTTCAGTGACAGTAGCTGGGCACCATCCAGTTCTTCTGGTCTCATGGCAAAGGAGGCAGTTGTTCACAGAGGCAATTAGCCACCCATTCCATATCCTCCTCCTATTCCTGACTCTCCTTCCTCTGTTGCTCCAGGTGAATAGAGAACAATTCTGCCTTAGATGGTCACTTGCAAGCTTTTAAAAGCAATGAACTAGGAGGTAGAATGAAGCACTAAACACATTATTAGGCCAATTAACCGGGATGTTCCATGAAACCATGACCCTAAACCTCCAAACCAAAGAACCAAATCTCATGAGGTGTTTGGTTGTACCCAAGCAGCCTCAGCAGCTACTCTTTTTTTTTAATTCCTGCAATGTTGTAAATACATCTACACACAACTTTTGCCAATTCAGCTTTTTACGGGTGTACAGCTTACTGACAGCAATTGCAATAATCAGCTGTGTAACCCTACCCTTAAATCAACTCAATTTTTCCATCACTGTTAACACCCCTGGTACCCATACCCAAACCAAACCCAATGCCGTGGAGTTAATTCTGACTCATTGTGACCCTATAGAACAGAGTAGAATTGCCCCATGGGGTTTCCAAGCCTGTAATCTTTATGGAAGCAGACTGCCACATCTTTCTCCTGCAGAGCAGCTGGTGAGTTTGAAGTGCTGACCTTTGGGTTAGCAGCTCAGTGCTTAACCACTGTGCCACCAGGGTTCTTTCCCCTCATAACCACTAATAAACTTTGATCTCTGAACATTTGCCTTTTCTTGTCTTTTTATATAAGTGAGGCCATACAATATCTGTCATTTTGTGATTGGCTTATTTTGCTCATATAATGTCTTCATATTATAGCAAGTATCAAGAATTCATTTCTGCTGCTGGCTACATTTTGTTTATGCATTCATCTGTTGGTGGGCATTTAGGTTGTTTCTACCTTTTGGCTATTGTGAATAGTGTTACGATGAACATTGGTGTTGAGTCTCTGCTTTCAAGTCTTTTAGGTATATACCTAGGAGTGGAATTGTTGGGTCTGATAGTTCTATTTTTAGTTTTTTGAGGAACTGTTACACTGTTTTCCACATCAGCTGCACTATTTTGCATTCCTACCAGCAATGGATAAGGGTTCCAATTTCCCCACATCCTCGCCAACATTTGTTTGTTTGTGTTTTATCTTAGCCATCCTAGTGGGAGTGAAATGCTATCTCACTGTGGGTTTGTTTTTTTTTCTTTTAGTTTTATTGTGCTTTAGGTGAAAGTTTACAGCTCAAGTTACATTCTCATTCAAAAATTTATACACATGTTGTTTCGTGACATCGGTTATAATCCCTGCAATGTGACAGGACTCTCCCCCTTTCTACCCCAGGATCCCCATGTCCATTTGTCCAGTTTTCTTGTCCCTTCCTGCCTTCTCGTTTTGCTTTTACACAGGAGTTGCCCATTTGGTCTCATGTATTTGATTGAACTAAGAAGCATGTTCCTAACCTGTGTTACTGTTTTCTAATCTTTGTTTGAAAAGTGGGCTCGGGAATGGCTTCAGTTCTAAGTTAGCAGGGTGTCTGGGAGCCATAGTCTCGGGGGTTCTTCCAGTCTCTGGCAGACTAGTAAGTTTGGTTTTTTTTGTGAATTTGAATTTTGTTCTACATTTTTCTCCCGCACTGTCCAGGACTCTCTATTGTGATCCTGTTAGAGTGGTCAGTGGTGGTAGCAGGGCACGATCTACTTCTTCTAAGCTTAGGCTGGTGGAGGCTGTGGTTAATGTGATCCTTTAGCTCTTTGGGCTAATTATCTCCCTCGTGTCTTTGGTTTTCTTCATTGTCCTTTGCTCCAGACAGGATGGGACCGATAGATGTATCTTAGATGGCCGCTTGTAAGACACTACTCACTAAAGTAGGATGTAGAACATTTTCTTTATGAACTATGTTATGCCAGTTGACCTAGATGTCCCCAGTGGCTATGGTCCCCAGCCCTCAGCCCCAGCAGCTCAGTCCCTCAAGGTGTTTGGATGTGTCTAGGAAACTTCTGTGACTTTGCCTTGGTCACGTTGTGCTGACTTCCCCTATACTGTGTCCACTTTCCCTTCACCAATGTTGACACTTGTCTACTGTCTAGTTAGTGATTCGCCCTCCCCACCCTCGTAACCATCAAAGATTGTTTTTTTCTGTCTGTAAACCTTTTCTTGAGTTTTTATAATAGTGGTCTCATACAATATTTGTCCTTTTGTGATTGACTTATTTCAATCAGCATAATGCCCTCCAGATTCATTCATGTTGTAAGATGTTTTTCGGATTCACCATTGTTCTTTATCGTTGCACAGTATTCCATTATGTATATGTACCATAGTTTGTTTATCCGTTCATCTGATGGGCAGTTAGGTTGTTTCCATCTTTTTGCTATTGTGAATAGTGCTGCAGTGAGCATGGGTGTACGTATGTCTATTTGCTTGATGGCTCCGATTTCTCTAGGATATATTCCTAGGAGTGGGAATGCTGGGTCCTATGGTATTTCTATTTCTAACTTTTTAAGGAAGTGCTATATTGTTTTCCATAGTGGTTGTACCATTTTACATTCCCACCAGAAGTGCATAAGAGTTCCAATCTCCCCGCAACCTCCCCAATGTTTATTATTATTATTATTATTTTTATTAGTACCTGTATTGTCCAGGTAAGATGGTATCTCATTGCAGTTTTGATCTGCATTTCTCTAATGGCTAGTGATCGTGAGCATTTCTTTATGTATCTGCTAGCTGCCTGAATGTCTTCTTTGGTGAAGTGTCTGTTCATATCCTTTGCCCATTTTTAATTGGATCATTTGTCTTTTTGTTGGTGAGGTGTTGAAGTATTTTGTAGATTTTAGGGATTAGACCCTTGTCAGGTATGTCATAGCTCATTGCAGTTTTGATTTGCATCTCTCTGATGACTAATGACACTGAGCATATTTTCATGTGTCTGGTGGCCATTTGAATGTCCTCTTTGGTGAAATGTTTATTTAAGTCCCTTGCCTATTTTATGATTGGGTTTTTTGTCTTTTTGTTGTTATGTTGTCGAAGTTTTATATAAGTTTTGGTTATTAGATTCTTGTCAGATGTATGGTTTGTGGAAATATTCTTTCAGTCCATAGCTTGTCTTTTCATTTTTTGGAAAAGTCTTTTGATGAAGAAAATTTTTCATTTTTAACCAAAAACCAAACCAAACCAAACCCTTTGCCATCGAGTCAATTCCCACTCATAGCGACCTTGTAGGACAGAGTAGAACTGCCCCATAGGGTTTCCAAGGAGCGGCTGGTGGATTTGAACTGCCGACCTTTTGGTTAGCAGCTGAGCTCTTAACCACTGTGCCACCAGGGGTCCTTTTCATTTTTATGAGGTCCCATTTATTTATTTTGTCTTTTGCACTTTGTACTTTTGTAATTATATTAGATAATCCAGTGTTGAAAGCTAGGCCTGACAGCGTTACTCCTGCATTTTGTTTTAAGAATTTTATGGTTTTAGTTTGCACAATTAGGTCTTACACATTTTTACTTTGTTCTTGTATATGGTGTGGGGCATAGGTCGTGTTTTATTTTTCTGCATGTGGAAATCCAATTTTCCCAGCACCGTTTATTGAAGAGACTCTTCTTTCCCCATCGAATGGACTTAACCACCTTGTCAAAAATGAGACCTCTGGCAGCTTTGATGAAAGAGTTTTGTCCTTTCCTTTCTGATGTTCGTGGCATGCGGTCAGTGCACTCAGAACCTGTGTTTAATGACAAACTGAAGATGTGCAGTTTAGTTTTTAGATAAAGCTAAAGTTCAATCATGACCTTTAGATATTAAAGAATATCTAAAAACCAGTTGCTGTGGAATTGACTCTGACTCATAGCGACCCCATATGTGTCAGAGAAGAACTGTGTGTGCTTCATAGGGTTTTCAATGGCTAATATTTTGGAAGTAGGTTGCCAAGCCTTTCTTTTGAGGTGGCTCTAGGTGGATTTGACCCTCCAAACCTTTCGGTTAGCAGCTGAGCTACTCAGGGACTCCCTTTAATATCTATTCTTTATAAATCTCTCCATAATCCTAACCCCCAGCATTGGTACCTATTATCTCCAAAGCCACTACATTTTTGTGGCTCCTGGAGGAATTAAATCAGAGTGCAAGGGTTATTTATTTTTATTTTTTATTGTACTTCAGGTGAAGGCTTACAGAACAAATAGTTTCTCATGAAACAGAAGTACACGTGTTGTTTTATGACATTGGTTAACAACCCCACAACATGTCAACCCTCTAACTTCTCAACCTTTTTTTTTTTTGGTGAAAATGCACATAGCCAAAGATACACCATTTCAAAAATTTCTACATGCACAGTTCAGTGACATTGACTACGCTCTTCGAATTGTGCTGTTATTCTCACTTAAGATGAAGGCTTACAGAACAAAACAGTTTCTCATTTAACAGTTACTACAAATGTTGCCCTGTGACGATGGTTAACAATCTCACAACACATCAACAATATCCTTACTCAACCTTGGGTTCTCTATCACCAGCTTCTTTGTCCCCTTCTGCCTTCTGGCCCTTGTCACTGGACTCCTCCTGTACCTCGTTAGTCTCATTTGGTTTTACGGAGCTGTCCACTCCCAGGCTGAACAGTGAACCTCGGAAGTAACTTCACCACTGAGCTAAAAGGGTGTCTGGGGGCCATATTCTCGGGGTTTCTCTAGTCTCCTTTAGGCCAGTAAATCTGGTCTTTTTTTTTGTGGGTTAGAAGCAAGTGTTATTTTTAAAATGAGCTTGACCCAAAGCAGCATGTATGTTTCATCCTAGCATACAGAAACACCAGGTAGTTTCCACATGAGGCTGAGGTCTCCCGGAGTGGCAGGCAAGCCAGAGAGTGGGAGGGTTAGTCTTCCCCTGCGGTGGTCTTGTTAAGGAAAGGGGCTGTGACTCTGTAAGAGCTGCTCCCAGTGGGGTGGGGGCTCTGAAGGGGAAGGACAGGTGCACCACATCCCGCCCTCCGGGACCCTCCCCCACAGGCCTCAGGAATCCTGACTTCTTTCTGGCTAGTTCCCACCTGAAAAGCACCCCTAGGTGAAGGCCTGATGAGAGGGATGATGGGGACTCCATAAGGCTTCTCTCGTCACCAGAAGTGTGAGCTTCTCAGGCTTGGTATTTCATATGTTTACAGCATAATTTTGAGATACAGCATTTACATAAGCTAATGCTAAAATAGGAGACTACAATAAAAATATTCCTGTAAAGCCTTTAAATACTGAAGACTGTTCTCATGGGCTTATGAAACCAAAGAATTTTTACAGCATGAGTAGATGAAATATTATGACAATGATAAATACTAATTGTAATAATAGCTATCATTTATTGAGTGCTTACTCTGTGCCAGGCACTATGCCACATTCTTTACATATATTATCTCACTTAGTCCTCTCTAACCCTTTTAAAGTAGGTACAGTTACGATCCTCATTTTAAGGAAACTGGAGCACAGAGGGATTAAGTAACTTGAACAAACTCACACAGCTAGTTGTTATTGTTGGGTGCCATCGAGCTGATTCCGACTCATAGTGACCCCGTGTGACAGAATAGAACTGCCCTATAATGTTTTCTTGGCTGTTATCTTTACAGAAGGAACCTTGGTAGTGCAATGGTTAAGTGCTCGGCTGCTAACCAAAATGTTGGTGGTTCAAACCCACCCAGTGGCCCTACGGGAGAAAAGACCTAGCGATCTGCTCCTGTAAAGATTACAGCCTAGAAAACCATATGGGGCAGTTCTACTCTGTCACATGGGTCGCTATGAGTTGAAATCAACTCCATGGCACACAACAACAACAACAATGTTTACGGAAGCAGATCACCAGGTCTTTCTCCTGCAGAGCTGCTGGGGGGTTTGAACCAACAACCGTTCAGTTAGCAGCCAAGTGCTTAATCATTGCACCGCCAGGACTCTAGACCTGTAGAAATCTCCCTCACAGGGACTTAATGAACATAAGTTTAAAAAACAAACAAAACAAAAAAACTGTTGCCCTTGAGTCAACTCCAACTCATGGTGATCCCATGTGTGTCAGAGTAGAACTGTGCCCATAGGATTTTCAATGGCCAAATTTTTGGAAGTCAATCACCAGATCTTTCTTCCAAGGCACCTCTGGGTAGACTTGAAAACTCCATCCTTTTCAGTTAGCAGCTGAGTGTACTAACTGTTTACACCACCCAGGGACTCCTGAGTATAAATTGAACACGGTTTGAAATCACCCCTGAGTTCATTGTTGATCTTGCTTATCCATGTTGAAGGTTTATATAAGAATAAAAGGTGGACCTGAAATGCCCTTCTGGAACCTCTCAGTTTGGGTGTGCAGTTTGTCTTTTGTTTCTCTAGAAGTAAAACATTCAAGTCTGTTACTTTATACAATAGGAAGGTATCAATTTCTTAGACACTCCTTTGGATGTTTGACGATAATTGGAAATGAATTCAGCAGAGGATGTTTCCTAGAGGCAAAATTCCAAAAGGGATTTGTGAGGGGTAGAACTTCATTGAAATTCCTCAAACTGTTGACTCTAGAAACTGCAAGGAGCCAAAGGGCCGATTTCTGACTTTAGAAAACTCAGATAGGCTTCCTGACAGCACTCTGTGGAAACAACTAGGAAAATGATATCCCTTAAGGGGTGTTTGGGCAGGCAGCTTCTAATCTGTGTTCTTTGATGTATTAAGGAGCTAAATATACCCTGACTGAGATCCTACCTGGGGACCCTCCAAAGCTGGTGTTCTCACGTGGGTGCATTTCCTACCTCTGATGTCTCCCACGCTTCCCAGAAGAGTAAAGTGTGGAGCTTTAACAGAACTTTCTATCTGTTACCTGACCTCAGAGCCATGTGCTGTAAAGAGCTGAGCTCATGTGCTTTCCAAGATAAGTCTGAAATCCATATTGTTTTCTCAGATATTCCTAGTTGCAACATCAGATGATTTAATTTTAAATATAGGAGCTGTAAGCAAAATTTTGCCGGGGAGTCCTTGTCCATTGCAAGCAAAGTTTTTTTTGCTAATGTTGTTATTGTGTTGAATTACTTCAACTCATGATGACCTTATGTGTGTCATGGAGTAGAACTCTGTGTTACTGGGTTTTCAATGTCCAATTCTCCGGAAAGTAAATTGACAGGCTTTTCTTCCAAGGTGCCTCTGGGTGGACTTGAATTTCTAAACTTCCTGTTAGCAGCTGAGGGTGTTAACTGTTTGCACCACCCAGGGACTCTGTTTACTGAAAAGTCCTGAGAGATCTGCAAAATTGTCTCCTTCCATGGACCCCCAAGTGCTTCAAGGACAACTTGGCAATAACTGTATTTACAAGAATGCCCAGTAGAGCTGAGTCCAGGTTCTGACATATAAGTTCTCCCACTGGGGTCCAAGGGACAAAAACTAGAGCTCTCAGGATACATAATTCTTGACCTGTGCTTCTCACTGGATGATTTTCTTTTCCTAAGAGCATTTTTAATAGTAAAACAACAGCAATCAATGATTTCTTAGAAATGTGGCCCCTTTAAATACACCCTCAGTGAGGATAGCTATTGTGTCATCTGGGTACTTTCTGTGTTCTGGGCACACTAGGGGCACAGCATAGATATTAATTAATGATGGTCCATTAAGAAAAGAAAATGGGAAAACCCCTCTAAGGTAGCAGTGACCTTACAAGCCCCAGAAGCCTGGTTGGCACTGTGACAAGGAAAGATAGTGACAAGGCCTGCAAAAAGCAGCTCTCATCCCACCCTCAGCACTTGCAGTAAACCAGGGGGCGCCATTGTCTGAGCTGTCACAGGAGAGCTGGAAGGGGGGCTGGGGGCAATGGCAGACCACCCAGGGTTCCCCATCTCAGTCCCGAGGTATTCTGGAATACGGGCCTCCAATGTGAGGGTTCCTTTTTTCTCACAGGCCATGCTGACCAGGGTTCCACAGCTCCCATCTGCACTCAGACCTGTGTTTGGAATAACAGCTAATATGAGTTAACATTTGTTGAATTGCTAACTATGTGACAGGCACTGTTTCAAGTTTTTTATGCATCTTAACTAATTTAACCTTTGTAACAACCTATTATTTTCCCATTTGACAGATTGAGTAAAGTGAGGCACAGGGCAGTTAGTTAAATATTTTGTGCAAGATTGCACAATAAGGAGGTGGCAGAGTTGGCCTTCAGATCCAGAGCTGGAGTTCTTGTGAGCTGCCTGGATATATATTCCTGACCACACCTCTGATACTGCCTCAGGAAAGATCTAGAATTACTAGATCTTAAGATATAAACATTTTAAGGGTCTTGATATCACCAAATTGCTTTTCAATAACATGAGATGGTTATATAAATGTGTATTCTCATGAGCGCTGTGAACCGGTTAAGGAACACAGACGTTAGATAAGCCTGCAGTAAATGGAGGTGCTTCTTTAGCCTCTCAGCAACATGACCATAAAGCCTGGCCGCACAGCCTCAAAGAACCTGCATAAAGGTGAGAGGGGCTTGGATTAAACAGATTAAGATGGTCAAACTCTTCTTCTGTCCATTTTTAAGAATAAGTTTTCTTCAAGAGGAACAACCTAATGTGCTCAAGACTATATCAAGTATTTATAAAGTTGCTGTTTATAACTCTTGATCTTGGAATAAAAGAAGTAAATCAAGACAGCTGTGGAACCAGGGGCTCCAAAATACGTAAAACAAACTCTAACAACACTGAAAAGAGAAATTGACAGTTCCACAATAATAGTAGGAGACTTTAACATACCACTCTCAGTAAAGGACAGAACAACTAAAAAGAAACTCAGCAAAGATACAAAAGACCTAAAGGGCACAATCAGCCAACTTGACCTCATAGACATGTATAGAACACTCCATCCAACAGCTACAAAGTACACATTCTTTTCCAATGCATGTGGAACGTTCTCCAGAATAGACCACATCTTAGGCAACAGAGCATCCTCAACAAGATCCAAAACACTGAGATAATTCAAAGTATCTTCTTTGTCCACAATGCCATCAAGGTAGAAATTAACAACAGAAAGAGCAAGGAAAAAAAAATCAATTAAATGGAAACTGAATAATACCCTGCTTAAACATCACTGGGTAATAGAAGAAATCAGAGATGGAATAAAAAAATTCGTAGAATCAAACGAGAATGAAAACACATCATACCAAAACCTTCAGGACACAGCAAAGGCAGTCCTTCGAGGACAATTTCTACCAATAGATGCATACATCAAAAAAGAAGAAAGGGACAAAATCAAAATATTAACTACACAACTCAAACAAATAGAAAGAGAACAGCAAAAAAAAGCCCACAGCCACTGGAAGAAAGGAAATAATAAAGATCAGAGCAGAAATAAATGAAATAGAGAACAGAAGAAAAAAATAGAAAGAATCAACAAAACCAAAAGTTGGTTCTTTGAAATAATCAACAAAATCAACAAACCACTGGCCAGACTGACAAAATAAAAACAGGAGAGGATGCAAATAGCCCAAATAAGAAATGAAATGGGTGACATTACAACAGACCCAACTGAAATAAAAAGGATCATAATAGAATATTATGAAAAACTATACTCCAACAAATTTGAAAACCTAGAGGAAATGGATAAATTTCTAGAAACACATTACCTACCCAAACTACAACAAAGCGATGTTGAAAATCTGAACAGACCCATAACAAGAGAAGAGATTGAAAAGGTAATAAAAAATACCTCCACCCCCGCCCCTGAAAAAAAAACCCTGGCCCAGATGGCTTCACTGGAGAATTCTACAAAACATTCAGAGAAGAGCTTGTACTAGTACTCCTCAAGCTATTTCAGAGCATAGAGAAGGAAGCAACACTTCCAAATTCATTCTATGAAGCCAGCATAACGCTGATATCAAAACCAGGCAAAGATGCCACAAAAAAAGAAAATTACAGACCAATATCTCTCATGAATATAGATGCAAAAATTCTCAACAAAATTCTAGCCAATAGAATTCAGCATCATATCAAAAAAATAATACACCACGACCAAGTAGGATTCATACCAGGTATGCAAGGATGATTCAACATTAGAAAATCAATCAATGTAATCCACCACATAAATAAAAGGAAAGAAAATCACACGATCATCTCAATTGATGCAGAAAAGGCATTTGACAAAGTCCAACACCCATTCCTGATAAAAACTCTCAATAAAATAGGTATAGAAGGGAAATTTTTCAACATAATAAAGGGCATCTATGCAAAACCAACAGCCAACATCATTCTTAATGGAGAGAGGCTGAAAACCTTCCCCTTGAGAACAGGAACAAGACAAGAATACCCTTTATCACCACTCCTATTTAACATTGTGCTGGAAGTTCTAGCTAGAGCAATAAGGCAAGAAAAAGAAATAAAGAGCATCCAAATTGGTAATGAAGAAGTTAAACTGTCCCTGTTTGCGGATGATATGATACTATACATAGAAAACCCTAAAGACTCCACAAGAAATATACTGGAACTAACAGAAAGATTCAGCAAAGTAGCAGGATACAAGATAAACTTACAAAAATCAGTTGGATTCTCATACACCAATAAAGGGAACAACGAAAAGGAAATCAGGAAAACAATACCATTTATAATAGCCCCTAAAAAAATAAAATACTTAGAAATAAATCTAACCAGGAATTTAAAAGACCTATACAAAGAAAACTATAAAACACCACTGCAAGAAACCCAAAGGGATCTACATAAATGGAAAAACATACCATGCTCATGGATAGGTAGACTCAGCATTGTGAAAATGACAATTCTCTACCCAAAGCAATTTACAAATACAATGCAATCCCGATCCAAATACCAACAACATTCTTCAAAGAGAAGGAAAAACTAATCATTAACTTTATATGGAAAGGGAAGAAGCCCCGAATAAGTAAAGCACTACTGAAGAAGAAGAATATAGTAGGAGGACTCCCACTACCTGATCTCAGAAACTACTATACAGCTACGGTAGTCAAAACAGCCTGGTACTGGTATAAAGAAAAACACAGTGACCAATGGAACAGAATTGAGAACCCAGATGTAAATCCATCCACCTACGGTCACCTGATCTTCGACAAGGGCCCAAAGTCCATCAGATGGGGAAAAGACAGTCTTTTTAACAAACAGTGCTGGCAAAACTGGATATCCATCTGCAAAAAAAATGAAACAGGACCCATACCTCGCACCGTATACAAAAACTAATTCAAAATGGATCAAAGACCTAAATATAAAGCCAGAAACTACAAAGTTCATAGAAGAAAAAATTGGACCAACGCTACAAGCCGTAATACACGGCATTAACAGGATACAAACCATAACCATCAATGCACAAACCCCAGAAGATAAGCTAGATAACTGGGATCTTCTAAAAATCAAACACCTATGCTCTCCAAAAGACTTCACCAAAAGAGTAAAAAGAGAACCTATAGACTGGGAAAAAATTTTTGGACAGTACAAGTCAGACAAAGGTCTAATCTCCATAATCTACAAGAAAATCCAACACCTCTACAATAAAAAGGCAAATAATCCTATTTAAAAATGGGCAAAGGAAATGAACAGACACTTCCCCAAAGAAGACATTCAAGCGGCCAAAGACACATGAGGAAATGCTCACGATCACTAGCCATTAGAGAAATGCAAATTAAAACTACAGTGAGATATCGTCTCACCCCACATTGCTGGCATGAATCAAAAACAGTGGAAATAACAAATGTTGGAGTGGCTGTGGGGAGATCAGAACTCTTATGCACTGCTGGTGGGAATGCAAAATCATACAGCCATTTTGGAAAATGATATAGAGCTTCCTTAGAAAGTTAGAAATAGAAATACCATATGATCCAGCCATCCCACTCCTAGGAATACATCCTAGAGAAATAAGAGTCGTCACTCGAATAGACATATGCACACCTATGTTCATGGCAGCATTGTTCACAATAGCAAAAAGATGAAAGCAACCTAGATGCCCATCAACAGATGAATGGATAAACAAACTATGGTACATACACACAATGGAGTATTATGCAGCGATAAAGAACAATGATGAATCTGTGAAGCATCTCATAACATGGATGAAACTGGAGGACATTATGCTGAGTGCAGTAAGTCAATCACAAAAGGGCAAATATCGTATGAGACCTCTGTTGTAAAAACCCATGGAAAAGTTTACACACAAAAAATAACAATCTTTGTTGGTTACCAGGGATGGGAGGGGTGGGGGGGAAATACTAAATAGGCAATAGATAAGTGGTATCTTTGGTGAAGGGTGAGACAGTACACGATACTGGGGAAACCAACACAACTTGTACAAGGAAAGGTCATGGAAGCTCCAAAGACACATCCAAACTGCCTGAGGGACTGAACTTCTGGGCAGAGGGCTGTGGGGACTATGGTCTTGGGGAACATCTAGCTCAATTGGCATAATGCAGTTTATAAAGACAATGTTCTACATTCTACCTTGGTGAGTAGTGCCTGGGGTCTTAAAAGCCTGTGAGCGGCCATCTAAGATACTCCACTGGTCTTATCCCTTCAGGAGCAAGGGAGAATGAAGAGAACAGCTTACAAGGAAAAGATTAGTCCGAAGGACTAATAGACCACAGCTACCAAGGCCTCCACCAGACTGAGTGCAGTACAGCTAGATGGTGCCTGGCTACCACCACTGACTGCTCTGACCGGGATCACAACAGAGGGTTCTGGACACAGCTGGAGAAGGATATAGAACAAAATTCTAACACACACAAAAAAGAACAGATTTACTGGCCTAAAGGAGACTGGAGAAACCTCGAGAGTATGGCCCCCAGACACCCTTTTAGCTCAGTGGTGAAGTCACTTCCGAGGTTCACCATTCGGCCGGGGGTTGGACAGCCCCATAAAACAAAACGGGACTAATGAGGCACAGCAGTCCAGGGACAAGGACTAGAAGGCAGAAGGGGACAGGAAAGCTGGTGATAGGGAACCCAAGGTTGAGTAAGGACAGTGTTGACATGTAGTAGGGTTGTTAACCATTGTCATAGGGCAATATGTGTACTGTTTAATGAGAAACTATTTTGTTCTGTAAACGTTCATCTCAAGTGAGAATAGCAGCACAACTGGAAGAACCTAATCGATGTCACGGAACTGTGCATGCAGAAATTTTTGAAATGGTGTATCTTTGGCTATGTATATTTTCACCAAAAAAAAAAAAAAAAAGGATGTGAAGGGAGAGGGTTGACATGTCATAGGGTTGTTAACCAATGTCATAAAGCAATATGTGTACTGACTGTTTAATAAGAAACTATTTGTTCTGTAAACCTTCACCTGAAGTACAAAAAAAAAAAAAGACAACTGTGGAACCAGAACTGTTCAACCTCAGGAAACTTGTGTCCAAAGCAGCCGCTGAATGTTATTAACAACAACAAAGATTTACAGAGCACTATTAACTGAATACATAGCTTTTTCATCTTCCTTAAATCAAACCAGTGTTTCCCACACTTTCCTGAAGATAAGAAACACTTGAACTGTTGTTAAACTTGAAAAACCAAACCCACTGCTGTCAAGTTATTCCCACTCTGTTGTTAAATACACGTAAATAACCCGGCCTCCCCTGGGGAATTTCTGATTCAGTAGATCAGGATTGGAGCCCTTTAATCTGTGTTTTGACAAGCATCCTAGGTGATTTTTATTTTGGGGGAGTTAGGTAAACACTAGAAAACACCACTGAATAGTTATAATAAGTTCCCTTTTCAGTGTTAAGCTATTAAAATGAGAATGCTTGACTTTAATTGGAATGAAGTGCTGAAGAGAAAATTACAAAGATCAATTATTGCAACAGAAGTAACAATTATATACTAACCTCATTTAGCATTCTTTACCCACACTAATGCCTAAACATGTTATTATTTACCCATGAGTCTGCTCAAGACTCATGGTAACTCCAAGTACAACAGAATGAAACATCGCCAGGTTCTTTGTCATCTTGTGATCATTGGTATGCTTGAGTCCGTTCTTGTGGCCACTGTGCTTTTTTGTTTTTAAATTTTTTATTGTGCTTTAGGTGAAAGTTCACAGAGCAAATTAGTTTCCCATTCGATAGTTTGTAGATAAAGTGTTCCGTGACGTTGGTTGCATTCCCCGCAATGTGTCAGCACTCTCCACATTTATACCGCGGGTTCCCTGCTTCTGTTTGTTTGTCCAGATTTTCTACCCCTTCCTGCCTTCTCATCTTTCCTTTTGGGCAAATGTTGATTGTTCTAAGGAACACTTTTCTCTTGAGTGTAATTATTTGTTTTATGGGCCTGTCTATTGTTTGGCCAAAAAGTGGTCTCCTGGAATGGCTTCAGTTCCAGGTCAGAAGCGTGTCTTAAGGCCATAGTCTTGGGGGTTCCTCCAGTCTCTGCCAGACTAGTAAATCTGGTCTTTTTTGTGACTTTGATTTTTTGTTCTACATTATTCTCCTGCTCTGTCTGGGACCCTCTGTTATGATCCCAGTCAGAGTGATCAATAGTGGTAGCTGGGCACCATCTAGTTCTTCTGGTGTCAGGGTCGTGTAGGCTGTGGTTCATGTGGTCCATAGCCCTTTGGACTAACTCCTCCCTTGAGTCTTTGGTTTTCTTTACTCTCCTTTGCTCCAGACAGGAAGAGACCAACAGTTGTATCTTAGATGACCACTCGTAAGCTTTTAAGACCCCAGACACTACTCACCAAAGTAGGTTGCAGAATTTTGTCTTTATAGACTGTGTTATAACAATTAATGTAAAGGTCCCCAGAGCCTATGGTCCTTCACCTTCCCACCTAGGAACTTCATCTCATGAAGTGTTTGGTTATATGTAAGACGTTTCCATGACTCTGCCCCTAGTGTGCTCTATTGTGTATATTAATATACATGCAGCACCTACAATTATATATGTAGAAATATCCACGACCAAACCTATATCTGCAGGTAGGTGTGCTCCCTTCCACCCTCCCATACCTCTTTAGTATACCTATCTACCTATGTATCCATTAGTAAATTATTGTTTAATACTATTGTTGCAGAATTATCTACGTTGTAGTAATTACCGTAGTTGCACTTTATTCTTGCGTTCCTCTCAGTGTCTGCCATTGCACTGCTCATGTTTTGCTGACTTCCCCCATAGTGTGTATAATCTTTCTGTTCATCAATATTAACACATCTTGTATCTAGTTTATAATTTTCTCTCCCTCTCCCTCTCATCCCTTGTAACCATCAAAGAATTTTTTTTTCTGTGTGTAAACCTTTTCTTGAGTTCTTACAATAGTGATCTCATACAATATTTGTCCTTTTGTGATTGATTTATTTCATTCAGCATAATGTCCTCCAAATGCATTCATGTTGTGAGATGTTTCACAGAGTTGTCATTCTTTATTGTTGTGTAGTGTTCCATTGTGTGTATGTACCACAGTTTGTCCAGTCATCCATTGATGGGCACTTAGGTTATTGCCATCTTTTTGCTATTCTGAATAATGCTGCAGTGGACATGGATGTGCACGTGGCTATTGGTGTCATGTCTCTTATTTCTTTAGGGTGTAGACCTAGGAGTGGGATTGCTGGATCATACGGTATTTCTGTTCCTAGCTTTTTAAGTAAGTGTCTTTTCCATTTTCCATAATGGTTGCCACTATGTATTCTGGGTGCTTCCAACCTAGGTGGCTCATCTTCCAGTACTTTACTGACAATATTCTGTTGTGATACATAGGGTTGTCATTGGCTAATTTTTGGACGTAGATCACCAGGCCTTTCTTCGTAGTCTGTCTTAAGTTGGAAACTCCACAGAAACCTGTTCACCACGGGTGACCCTGCTAGTATTTGAAATACGGTAGTATATCTTTCAGTATCACAGCAACATACAAGCCATCACCTTAAGACAAACCGACAGAGAGGTAGTAGAATACCTAAATATACCAAAAATCCACTGCCTTCAAGTCGCTTCTGACTCATAGCAACCCTATAGGACAGAGTAGAATGGCCCCATAGGGTTTCCAAGGCTGTAAATCTTTAAGGAAGCAGACTGCCACATCTTTCTTCCATGGAGTGGCTGGTAGGTTCAAACTGCCAACCTTTTGGCTAGAAGCCAAGCACTATAACCACTCAACACCAGGGTACCACCTAAATGTACATCTCTTAAATTCTCTTTAATGTTTATTATATAGGCATATGCAATTTGCAAATTACCCTAACATAAACATGGACTGCCAGGCTGCCTCTAAAACCTCTGTAGCATCTCTTTCCTAGATCAGAATACTTGACACATGTTAGGTTAAAGGGCCACCTTCTTTTGGCAGTGTAAACTGGGGAACTGGTCCCTGAGATCCTGGCATAGCTCCTCCTCACCTCCACGCCTGCCATACCCACCTAGAGTCCCTACAGTGGGAGCCCCTGAGCTTCAGGGATGACTGTTTGGAATGGAAAATGCATTTCTCCATGGAGACATTGATGGCTGTTCTGGGCACTTACTACCATTAGTAATAGTATTTCTATGAAGAAATATATACAGCTCAAAACTACGTTTGGGAGAGTCTGGGGTTCTGGTATTGCTCCGTCTCTTGATCTGGATGGTGTTTACCCCATGTGGTCCCTTTGTGATAATTCTTTGAGTTGTTCCCTTAGGAGTTGTGCACTTTTTTGTTTGTAAGTTATACTTAAAGTATTTAAGTATACTTATAAAAGTTATGCTTATTAAAAGTTTATTTTTTAAAAACTATGTTTTGAATATACTCTTTTGGAAGTTAGGGACAGACTACATTGAAATCTAGCCTAAAGAGTAAGAAAATGATGAATTTGTCATCATATTTTCTCCACATGCTGGATAAAAGGAGATTTCAAAAGAAACACTTCTAACGTTGCCTTTTTTTTTCATGTTTAATGAAAGAATTAAACAGACATTAAATCACAATAGTTCCTAGAAACAGAGTTCTAAGGAAATTTTTTTTGCCTATTTTTTATTGTTTTTTGTTATTTTGTCCAAGTAAGGTTTTTTGTTTGGAACTTCAAAAGCCTGACACATGTGAAAAATAAGCATATTTATGATGAGTGAGAGTTTTGACAAGGATTTGAGAACCATGATCAATACCCCAGAGAGAGCTCTTCTCCTTCTGTCTAGTTTTCTAATATGTTCTACCTTAATATTGGGTTTTAAAGGAGTGTATGAGTCTGTGATACGGCCTGAAGCCTCTATGAGTAAGTGTCCCTAAAGACTCTGGAACATCTTTCCATGGCTAATAGATCAGCCCAAGGAGATCAATGTATCACCGTTTCAAGAAAACATTACAAGGAAGTATGCTCTTGCTCTAATGGAAGCTAGTAGCAATTTCCTTGTCAACTTCTCAATTGTTTTGAAATATTATTTTCCTCTACCAACTTTATATTCAAACTAAAATTAATTGTTTATCCTCATTCAATTTCTGAGTCCTTGGACCCCAGTTCTAATTTTTACCAGTTTTTGTTCCTCTCCCACAGAGAACTTCAGTGGCTGTAGAATAAGAGGGGCATCTTGTGTCTGTATGATGACACAGCAGTGGTCATGTTCCCACTTCTTCCTTTAGTTTCTACCTCAAAAAGATCTCAAAATGATGTTCTATGAGTTCTTTGAGTTACTAATATTCTTTTGTTTAGACTGACTTTCTTCCGTTTCTGCCTAACATCTTACTGTTACCACAATCAGTACATCTGCAATTAAGCTTTGTCTTCACTTTCAAAGTAGCAGCTAGTTTTTGCTAGTGTTTCTGTTAAATGACATTATTTTATTTGTGAAACAGTTCTGGATTTCTGCTAACTGTGTTACAGGAATCCAGACAGAAGGAAGACATAGACGCTACTCAGGCAGGCTCCTCAAAGGTTTACAATGTACTGAAGGAGGTAAGTTGCATTCACAAATAACTCAAATACCAGGAGGATGGAAGTGCCCTAAGTGAGATACAACGAGCGATGAGAGTCAGAAGAAGAGGTTACCGTGGTCCAAGGGCTGCCATTTGAGCTTCCTTATCAGGGATGGGCAGAATCTGGACTAGGAAAGATGAAAAGAAGGCCACACCAGGCTCGGCAGGAACAGATACCACCAAGGCAAGAAAGTGCAGTTTGGTTGAAACCAGGGAGTCAGGTGAGAACACTGTGGAGTTTAATCTTATGGCATAGGAGGAGGTTAGGTTCTAAAACCGTCACTTAAAAAGAGAGTCACACCTAGTGGACCACAACTACCACAGCCTCCACCAGACTGAGTCCCGTACAACTAAATGGTGCCCGGGTACCATCACGCACTGCTCTGACATGGATCACAACAGAAGGTCCCGGACAAAGCTGGAGAATAATGTAGAATAAAATTTTAACTCACAAAAAAAAGACCAGGCTTACTGGTCTGACAGAGACTGGAGAAACCCTGAGAATATGGCCCCCAGACACCTTTTAACTTCAGTACTGAAGTCACTCCTGAAGTTCGCCCTTCAGCCAAAGATTAGACAGGCCTATAAAACAAAACGAGACTAAATGGGAACACCAGCCCAGGGGCAAAGACGAGAAGGCAGGAGGGGACAGGAAAGCTGTTAATGGGGAACCCAAGGTTGAGAAGGGGAGAGTGTTGACATGTTGTGGGGTGGGCAACTGTCATGGTTTGAATTATGTCCCCCCAAAAATGTGTATCAATTTGGCTAGGCCATGATTCCTGGTACTGTGTGATTTTCCTGTATGTTGTAAACCGGCCTCTATGATGTTAATGAGGGAGGATGGGTGGCAGTTGTGTTAGTAAGGCAGGACCTGATCTTCAAGACTGGATTGTGTCCTGAGGCAATCTCTTGAGATTTAAAAGACAGAAGTGAGCAGTGAGACAGGGGGACCTCATACCATCAAGAAAGCAATGCCGGGAGCAGAGTGCGTCCTTTGGACCGGGGTCCCTGCACCAAGAAGCTCCTAGTCCAGGGGAACACTGATGAGAAGGCCGACAGAGAGAGAAAGACTTCCCCTGAAGCTGACGCCCTGAATTTGGACTTTTAGCCTACTTGATTGTGAAGAAATAAATTTCTCTTTGATAAAGCCATCCACTTGTGGTATTTCTATTGTAGCAGCACTAGATAACTAAGACAGCAACCAATGTCACAAAACAATATGTTTATTAACTGTTTAATGAGAAACTAGTTTGCTCTGTAAACCTTCATCTAAAGCACAATAAAAAAAAAAAGAGAGAGAGAGAGTCACGGTGACTAAATGACCCTTGACAATCCAGGCATATTGTCTTTCAAAAATTCAGTTACCACCAGTTTTTCCTCCAGTGGTGGAATCCATCACAGCTTGGCTTCTGTGATTGAGTACCAGATGAAGTAGGAAGTAATTGGCTTATGTCTAGACACCATATTGTGTGTGGTGTGCGTGTGTGTGTGAGAGAGAGAGAGAGAGAGAGAAAATATGAATGTATCTTTAAGAAAATAGGACCACATTCATCATAGCAGGATATTCACACAATAATAACCACAGGAGAACCAAGATTGACTGAGAGAAGTTCTCTCTAGGTTTCCAAACGACAAATGGGCAAAGGCAATTTCATTTAAAGGAGATACTAATGGTTAATAATCATATTAAATATGTCCACATTAAAAAACCAAAAACCAAACCTGTTGCCATTGAGTCAATTCCAACTAATTAACTCCATGTGCTACAGAGTAGAACTGCTCCATAGGGTTTTCTTGGCTGTAATCTTTATGGAAGCAGATCACCAGACCTTTCTTCTCTGACACTTCTCTGAACCACTGATCTTTAGGTTAGTAGTTGAGTACAAACCATTCGCCCCACCCAAGGAACTTTCCTACATAGTTAGTGATCAAATAAATACAAATTTCAGAAACAATGAGTTACTATTTTCTCCCTATCGAATTAGCAAATATTTTAAATAATACTGCCAGTGAAGGTGTATATCTCAACCTCATATATTGCAAATAGGAATGGAAACTGGTACAACCTTTCTAGAAAGCAATTATTTGATGTTTTGTTTTCTTGAGAGCCCTAGAAATGTTAATACACCTTGATTTGGTAATTTTACTTACAGGAATCTATCTTGAGAATATAAAAATGCAGACTAAGATTAGTCTTTAGCAATTTCACTGAAGTTTTGTTTATAATAATTGAAAAGTTAGAAACAACTTAAATGTAACCTTATGGAAATTAGCCACATAAACGATGATATATCAATTAGTGGAATATTTTTCAGCTGTCTAAAAATGTGTTTTTGAATAATTTTGCTGACATGAAAGTACATATTATAGTAAAACCTGCAAAAGCTGGAACTTGTGTAAGGCAGAAACCTGTCAGAGAAAAAAAATGCAAGTATTTTCCACTTAAAATGAGTGATAGAAAAGTGGTAATACTGCACGCTGTCAAAGGTGGAAAACTTGCAAGACCCAGAAAAAACGAGGCAGTCCCGTCAAGCTCTGGGTTTTGCAGGCTTCACTGTATATGATAGGCTGTTAAAAAAAGTAGGTTTCAAAATTATGTACATAGTAAAAATATGCATGACGAAAAAATAGACATGAATGATAATGTCATTTTTAATTTATTCATATTGCAAATATTTATTAAGCATATTATATGCCTGCACTTTATTTTTCTGCCACCACGTGTCCGTCAGTTTGTCATACTGTAGTGGCTTGTGTGTTGCTGTGATGCTGGAAGCTATGCCACCCATATTTCAAATACCAACAGGGTCACCCATGGTGGACAAGTTTCAGTGGCGCTTCCAGACTAAGACAGACTAAGAAGGACCTGGTGGTCTACTTCTGAAAAAACTGGCCAGTGAAAACCTTATGAATAGCAGTGGAGCATTGTCTGATATAGTGCTGGAAGATGAGCCCCTCAAGTTGTAAGACACTCAAAATAAAACTGGGAAAAAGCCGCCTCCTCAAAGTAAAGTCAACCTTAATGACGTGGATGGGGTCAAGCTCTCGAGACCTTCATTTGCTGATGTGGCACAAATCAAAATGAGAAGAAACAGTTGCAAGCATCCATTAATAAATAATTGGAACATGGAATGCATGAAGTATGAATCTAGGAAAATTGAAAGTTGTCAAAAATGAAATGCATAAAGTTTGATATCCTAGGCATTAGTGAGCTGAAATGGACAGGTATTGGCCATTTTGAATTGGACAGTCATATGATCTGCTCTGCCAGGAATGATAATTTGAAGAGGAATGGTGGTGTGTTCATCGTCAAAAAGAACATTTCAAGATCTACACTGAAGTACAGCACTGTCAGTGATAGGATGATATCTGTCATGGATTGAATTGTGTCCCCCAAAAAATGTGTGTAGCACCTTGGCTAGATCATGATTCCAGTATTGTATGGTTGTGTTATCTGATGTGATTTCCTTATGTGTTGTAAACTCTACCACTATGATGAGATTATATGTGATCTCCTCATGTGTTATACATTCTATCACTGTGATGAGGTTATACTGATGAGGTCGACAAGATTAGTGTCTTACTGCAATCTCTTTTGAGATATAAAAGAGAGAAGTGAGCAGAGACACATGGGAATCTCATACCACCAAGAAAGCAGTGCCGGGAGCAGAGCGTGTCCTTTGGACCTGAGGTTCCTGCGCAGAGAAGCTCCCAGACCAAAGGAAGATTGATGACACAGACCTTCCTCCAGAGCTAGTGGAGAAAGCGTTCCCCTGGAGCTGATGCCCTGAATTTGGACTTGTAGCCTACTGGACTGTGAGAGAATAAATTTCTCTTTGTAAAGCTATCCACTTATGGTATTTCTGTTGGAGCAGCACTAGCTGACTGAGACAATATCCGTACGCCTATAAGGAAGACCAGTTAATATGACTGTTATTCAAATTTACACTCCAACCACTAATGCCAAAGGTGAGGAAATTAAAGGTTTTTACCGACTTTTACAGTCTGAAATTGATCAAACATGCAGTCAAGATGCATTGATAATTACTGGTGATTGGCATGCGAAAGTTGGAAACAAAGAAGAAGGATTGGTAGTTGGAAAATATGGTCTTGGTGATAGAAACGACCCCAGAGATCGCATGACAGAATTTTGCAAGACCAACGACATCTTCATTGAAAATACCTTTTTTCAATAACATTAAATGGCGACTATACCTGTGGACCTCACCAGATGCAAAACACAGGGATCAAATCAACTACATCTATGGAAAGAGATGATGGAAAAGCTCAATATCATCTGTCAGAACAAGACCAGGGGCTGACTATGGAACAGACCATCAATTGTTCATAGGCAAGTTCAAGTTAAAGCTGAAGAAAATTAAAACAAGTCTGTGAGAGCCAAAATACGAGCTTGAGTGGGAATTTGGAGACCATCTCAAGAATAGATTCAATGTATTGAACACTAATGACCGAAGACCAGACGAGTTGTGGGATGACATCATGGACATCATACATAAAGAAAGAAAAAGGTCATTAAAAAGACAGGAAAGAAAGAAAAGACCAAAAGGGATGTCAGAAGAGACTCTGAAACTTGCTCTTGAATATAAAGTTGCTAAATCGAATGGAAGAAATGATAATATAAAAGAGCTAAACAGAAAATTTCAAAGGGCAGCTCGAGAAGACAAGGTAAGTCTTATAATGACATATGCAAAGACCTGGAGTTAGAAAACCAAAAGGGAAGAACACACTGGGCATTTCTCAAACTGAAAGAACTGAAGAAAAAATTCAAGCCTCAAGTTGCAATATTGAAGGTTTCTACAGGGAAAATATTAAACAATGCAGGAAGCATCAAAAGAAGATGGAAGGAATACACAGAGTCACTGTTCCAAAAAGAACTTGTCCATGTTCAACCATTTCAGGGGGTAGCATATGATCAAGAACCAATGGTATTAAAAGAAGAAGTCCAAGCAGCACTGAAGGCATTGGCAAAAAACAAGGCTCCAGGAATTGATGGAATACCAATTGTATCAATTGACATGTTTCCACAAACAGATGCAGCACTAGAGGTGCTGACTTATCTATGCCAAGAAATTTGGAAGACAGCTACCTGGCCAACCAACTGGAAGAGGTATTTGTGCCCATTCCAAAGAAAGGTGATCCAAAAGAATGCAGAAATTATCTAACAATATCATTAATGTCACGCACAGTAAAATTTTGCTGAAGTCATTCAAAAACAGTTGCAGCAGTACATTGACAGGGAACTGAAAGAAATTCAAGCCAGATTCAGAAGGGGACGGGGAACAAGCGATATCACTGCTGATGTCAGATGGTTCCCGGCTGAAAGCAGAGAATACCAGAAAGATGTTTACCTGTGTTTTATTGACTATGCAAAGGCATTCGGCTGTGTGGATCATAACAACTTATGGATAACATTGCGAACAATGGGAATTACAGAACACTTACTCGTGCTCATGCAGAACCTGTACATAAACCAAGAGGCAGTCGTTCGAACAGAACAAGGGAATACTGTGTGGTTTAAAATCAGGAAAGGTGTGCATCAGGGTTGTATCCTTTCACCATACTTATTCAATCTGCATGCTGATCAAATAATCTGAGAAGCTGGGCTACATGAAGAAGAACACAGCATCAGGATTGGTGGAAGACTCATTAATAACCTGAGATATACAGATGACGCATATCTTCGTTGAAAGTGAAGAGGACTTGAAGCTCTTACTGATGAAGATCAAAGACTACAGCCTTCAGTATGGATTACACCTCAACATAAAGAAAACAAAAGTCCTCACGACTGGACCAATAAGTAGCATCATGATAAGCAGAGAAAGGACTGAAGATTCTCAAAGATTTCATTTTACTTGGATCTACAGTCAAGACCCACATAAGCAGCAGTCAAGAAATCAAATGACAGATTGTATAGGTAAAATCTTCTGCAGAAGACCTCTTTAAAGTGCTGAAAAGCAAAGATGTCACTTTGAGGACTAAGGTGTGCCTGACCCAAGCCATAATATTTTCAATTGCATCGTATGCATTCAAAAGCTGGACAATGAATAAGGAAGACTGAAGAAAAACTGATGCCTTTGGATTATGGTGTTGGCGAAGAATATTGAATGTATCATGGACTGCCAGAAGAACAAACAAGTTTGTCTTGGAAGAAGTAGAGCCAGAGTGTGTCTTAGAAGCAAGAACAGTGAGACTTCATCTCACGTACTTAAGACATGTTATCAGGAGGGACCAGTCCCGGGAGAAGGGCATCATGCTTGGTAATATAGAAAGTCAGCGTCAAAAAGGAAGACCCTTGACGAAATGGACTGACACAGTGGCTGCAACAGTGGTCTCAAATATAGCAATGATTGTTAGATGACACAGGACCAGGCAGCATTTCATTCTGTTGTACATGAGGTCACTATGAGTTGGAACCGACTCAAAGGTACCTAACAACAACAACAACAACAACATATTTATCTGTAGGTAGTGAGTCTATAGATGATTTCTATTTTATTGTTTACACTTTTCTGGGTCTTCCAAATTTAGTTGCTTTTTATCTGAAGTGTGTATTTTAATAAATCCTTTCCATTTTTTAGAGTCCACTTTAATTCAATTCCTTCTATAAAGTCTTTCTTGGTTATTCTAATAAGAAATGTTCCCTCATTTTTCTGTGACTTTCTTCACAACTAGTTTGAGAATTCCTGGAGGACAGCAACTATGGTTTAGAGACCCTTAGTTTCTGAGCAAAAGCCTAGTTCTTCTTTTTCACCTTCTCCGTGAAGCCTTTACTAATACTCAAAATAGTGGGTGATTTATCTCTCCTTTGAGTCCTCCAAACAAGTTTTTATGCCTTTATTATGGAGGGTCCTTTGTGCTCTGGGTTAGAGTTAATTGTGTTTGTTTTGGCCCCCTATATTAGTTTCCCGTTGTTGTTAGGTGCCGTTGAGTTGGTACCAACTCATGGTTTCCTAGGACTGCCAAATAAAGTAACACAATCTGGGTGGCTAAAACCAACAGAAATTTATTCTCTCCCAGTTCTGGAGGCTAGACGTCTGAAATCAAGGTGTCAGCAGGGCCACGCTCCCTCTGAAGGTTCTTGAGAAGAAGCCTTGTTGCCTCTTCTAGTGTTGGTGGTTGCCAGCAGTCCTTGGCATTCTTTGGCTTTTAGATGCATCACTCCAATCTCTGCTCCATCTTCACATGGCCTTCTTCTCTGGATGTCTGTGTCTCTGTGTCTAAATTCCCCTCGTCTTTTAAGGACACCAGTCGTAACCTTATCTTAACTTGATTATATCTGCAAAGACTGTATTTACAAATAAGGTCACATTCACAGGTTCTGGGTGGACGTGAATTTTCAGGGGACACTATTCAACCCAGTACACTTCCCCTCACCATTTATAATCTAATTTCTTATTGTTAGAAATGAATCTTGTTCATCCTGGTGCCCAAACTGGTGCCTTGCATAAAGTGTGTGCCCAGCAAACATTGTTGAATTTATGACTGAATGAACATAGGTACTTTCCAGCTATTCCAAACAGGTACCTTGCAGTTAGCTCCTCATCTGAAGAATTACAGATTGCTGTACAGGCACAAGAGCAAGTAGATAGGATAAGAAGCAGCCTACAAACAATAAGATGACACTCTCCAGTTACAATGCAATCTCTATTAAAATTTCAGTGGTCTTTTTTGCAGAAATAGAAAAGCCAATCCTCAAATTTATATGGAATTGCAAGGGACCCTGAATAGCCAAAACAGTATTGAAGAAGAAAAACAAAGTAGGAGACTCACCCTTCCCAATTTCAAAACTTACTACAAAGCTACAGTAATCAAAACAGTGTGGTACTGGCATAAAGATAGACACACAGAACAAAGTGGAATAGAACTGAGAGTCTAAAAATAAACCCGAACGTTTGTGACCAGTTAGTTTTCTACAAGCATGCCAGTACCATTTAATGAGGAAACAATAGTCTCTTCAACAAATGGTGCTGGAACAACTGGATAACCACATGCAAAAGAGTGAAGTTGAACCCATACCTCACACCATATGTAAAATTAACTCAAAATGAATCAATGACCTAAATATGAGAGCTGAAACTATAAAACTCTTAGAACAAAAATAGGGATAAATATATGACCTCAGATATAGTAATGAATTCTTAGATTTGACACCAAAAGCACAAGCAACAAAATAAAAAATAGATAAATTAGATTTAATAAAAATTAACAACTTTTGTGCATCAAGAAAGTGAAAAGACAACCTACTGAATGGGAGAAAATATTTGCAAGTCATGTATCTTATAAGGGTTTAATATCCAGAACATATAAAGAACTCTTACAGGTCAACAACAAAAAGATAACCCAATTTAAAAAATGGACAAAGGACTTGAATAGATATCTTTCCAAAGAATATGTACAAAAGGCCAAGATGCACAGAAAAGATGTTCAACATCAGTGATCATTAAGGAAAAGAGCCCAGGAACTCTGCAAGAGAAAGAAATGCAAATCAAAACCACAAGGAGACACCCTTCACACCCACTTCTTGTTGAGTGCTATCTAGTCAATTTTGACTCACAGCAACCCCATGTGACAGAGTGGAACAGGTACATATGGTTTTCTAGGCTGTAATCTTGATGTGAGCAGATTGCCAGGTCTTTCTGCTGCAGAGCTGCTGTGTGGGTTCGAACTGCATACCTTTCAGTTAGCAGCCAAGCGCCTAATCATTGCACCACTAGGATTCTTTCATACCTACTAGGATGACTTTAATTTAAAAAAATGGAAAATAGCAAGTGTTGGCGAGAATGTCGGGAAATAAGAAGCCTTGTTCCATTGCTGGAGAGAATGTAAAATGGTGCATCTACTGTGGAAAACAGTTTGGTGGTTCCTAAAAAAGTTAGACATAGAAATAGCATATGACTCAGCAATTCTACTCCTAGCTATATACCCAAGAAATGAAAACATACGTCCACATAGAAATTTGTACATGAATATTTATAGCAACATTATTCGTAATAGCCAAAAGATGGAAACAATCCAAATGTCCATCAACCAATGAATGGATAAACAAATTGTGGTATGTACATACAATGGACTATTATTTAGCCATAAAAGGGAATAGAGTACTGATCCATGCTACGACTTGGATGAACCTTGAAAACATTATGCTAAGTGAAAGAAGTCAGACACAAAAGGTCACATACTGTGGGTGAACTTTCTATACCTCTGGACTTACCTTCTACTTGTAAGCGGGCAACTGCCTACTCTGTATTGCTATCCCATAATTCTGTGCTGAGTTTACAGGTCTGTATGGCTGTCTTGCCTGCTAGGATATCTACATTTGGATATCCCACTAAAAAAAAAAAAAAAAAGGTGCTGTCTAGTCAATTCCAGCTCATGGTGACCCCACATGGTGCAGAGTGGAACTTCAGTCTATAGGGTTTTCAAGCCTGTGATCTTTCAGAAGCAGATTGCCAGGCCTTTCTTCTGAAGTGCCTCTGTGTGGGTTCATAGCACCAACATTTCCATCAGTAGAGCACTTTAGCCGTTTGCATGACCCAGGGACTCGTTGGATATCCCACAGGCAACACAAACTCAACTTGTCTAAACTCAACTCATTTCCCCTGTCACACTTGATCTTCCTCCATTTTTCTCTCTTGGTGAATGGTGCCCTCCATCCACTGTGTTGCCCATGTCAGTAACCTGGATAATAGTCTCCCTTTTCTCCCCTCCCTATTACCAGGCATCAAATCCTAAAGGTCCTACCTGTTTCATACCTTTTGAGTCTTTCATCCCCACCCAACCTCCACTCCCTTCCTAGACTGGCTTCTTCCCACATGCTTCCATAGTAATCTTTCTGAAAGGCAAATCTAATCAGGTAATTTCTCTGCCTAAAATTCTTCAGAGGGTCCCATAGCTTTTGGACAAAGATGAGATCTCTTGGCTTAGTAGATAAGACCCTTGGGATCTGACAGCTTGCTGCCGTTGATAACTTCACCTCTCACCTGCCTTCTGAAACCATATAGAACTTTGGATCTTCCCTTGCCTCTCTCTTTATTCTACCTGATGCCTGCTCAAAACTCAAATGCACCCTCCTCTGGGAAGCCTTCCTTGATTTCCCAGCATGATTTGAAATCCACTTCTATGTTCCTGGAGCCCTGGTAGCACAGTGGTTGAGACCTATGGCTGCTAACCAAAAGGTCGGCAGTTTGAATCCACCAGCCGCTCCTTGGAAACCCTATGGGGCAGTTCTACTCTGTCCTATAGGGTCATTATGAGCCGGACTCCACTCGACGGCAAGGGTTTCTATGTTCCTATAACTCTGTGGGCGTACATGCTTCTATCATAGCAATTTTACAGTGTACTGGTGGTGTTGGTTTTCTTGTCTTCTCCCCCAACTAGACTGAAAGGCACTTGAGGGCAGGGACTTCATGCTTTTTCCAACTTTATAGCTTCAGCCTGGCACATAGGAAGCACTCAATAAATGTTTCTGGAAGGAAGGGAAGAGGATAAGGAGGGAGACTCCCTACCCCAATCTATTTTACAGAGTAAAACATCCCAGGAGAGGATAATGTCTCATCATTTTCAGGACTGGTTGTGTTGTAGTTGACTCTTCTGTCAGAATTTACCTAAAGTAAAGGCAGAGATGTTTTTCTTCTCTCGTATTCAGGGAATTGTGATTGCTGTTCTAGTGACTAACTGCCCCATAATGGAGGCTGGCCCTCTTCAGCTCTCTCAGCCTGATCAAACTAGAGTCATTTCCCTTGAAGGGACAGTGTTTGCGTTTGTGAGGGAGGATGTGTTTTCTGGAGCAGACTTGAAAACCGAGCCAGCCTGCTTGGTCTGACCCCCCTAGTGCTGCGATTGGCCCATCCGGGAGGCTGGACGCAAGACTTTAGTCATCGCTCTGGGGAAATCTTTCTGGAATAGGGCACAAACTCGCGTGTTTGTTTTCATGCTCTTTGTGCGAGGATTAGCCCTCGCGCCGGGTCTAGGAACGCTGCGAGAGCTAGGCCACATATAATCCAGGATTTGCATCCGCCTCGCGGCTTATGGAAAACAGATGCCTCACTACTCTGGGGCTGAGCACAGAATGGAAATGACCAACTAGAGAGCCATTTGGAACGGAGGACGCCAAGTTAAGGCCCTTCAGAATCCAACCAGGAGGCAGATTTCCCTCCCCTTAGCTGTTTTTACTACTTAAGGTAACTGCTGCCCTAAAACATCAGCCTATCGCTCAGAAGACGGCAGGCGATAAAGCAGTTTCACCTTCAAATAACATCGGGCTGCAGGACAGCTGCGGGGGAGGAAAGAAAAGGCGGAGAGTAGCTGGCACGAATGCTCCGTCGCCTACCCACTGCCTGAGGTCGTGCGTGAGCAAAACGCGGCCCCGGGTGGCCGCGGAGCGCGGCGCCGCCAGAGGCGGACGGCAACAGACCCTCGTGAGTGCCCGCGTCTCCTCCACGGAGCAAGTCGCAGTAAGTCCCCACGCGGGCTTCGGCACAGGCTGTGCGTGCGGGCTGCGGGCGCGACCCTGTCCACCTGGAACCTTCTCTGGTCAAGGTCCGGATGGACTGAGGTGTGTAGGAACCCGGAAAGGATCCATTTCCGGATCCTCACTGCGGTTGTTAGAAGCCAGTATGGAGCCAGTGCTAGGGTGAGCCGGGAAGTTGCAGAGCCTTGTCTTCACCGGCTGCGGAAGTGCTAAGCCTTGACATTGCATTGCTGCAGGCCAGGGCAGCGAGTTCTGGGGAGTGGATAGCCGACCCTCTGCCATTCCTGAAATGTATGGGTAAAGCTTCGGAAGTAGGGCTTTTAAATTCATTTTACACCGAGAAAAAAAGATACTCTGCAATCTTAGTCGTTTCCCTGAAAACTAGTCAAATAGATTTCCTTCCGATTAGCCTCCATTCATCCTCTGCCCAAGTGATACTACACTCCTGGCGTATTAAAGGAGACAGAGGTTGATTTGTTGAGAGCTTGCACATCTGTTTTTAATTGATACAGTTATTCTGAAAATACATGTCTCATGTTGAAAACTGCATGCTGCTTGCAACTAGTTAAAAGAAGGTGGAGAGGAAAGTTTGTCACGTTGAATGCCTGTCATATCCAAAGCACTCTATGGACCCCAAATTTGTTCCCATCTGTAATCCAACCCTATAAAGCAACTGGCTGCTTCTTCGTCCCTCACTCATACCCCTATTTTGTAAATCACCAGCCTTACTTTTGGAACAGAGACAGCTTTAGATTCAAGCCCTTTTAAAATACTTCATTTTACAGCATTGGAAGTTCAGACATCCAGAGATTAGGCCAACCCCTAGAGTAGGAGGGATGTTGCTTTTGTGTCAGTATGCACATCTATATCTTTTTTCTCTGAACACTTGTAACTTATTTTCTTCCAAAAGAGGGGGTCAAATTTTACATGAATACTTATGGGCTTGTTGTTACATGACGATTTGCATTTCCGGGTTCCTTTAAGTCGGGGTGGGAGGAGGTATTGGGCTGGGTTCACTACCTCCCAGCTCTGCTTGACCTCTAGTCTCAGATTTCCACTTGATTGCGTCTTTGGCATCTAGTACCTGCCTTTCAGCTCAAAGAAACAAAAGAGTAGGAATGACTCAGAACCCTTTAACTACCAAAACCTTAACCAAAGACATAAAGCACTTGATGGAATTCTTTATGGCAGACAGTACTTTTCCTTTCCCTTCAAACTTAGGCACATATAATAATTAAGGATCAATTTTAAGAAGTCCTACCTCCCTCCTCCCTCAGGGTAAATATGTATATGGTTGAGTCAGACTGGCCCACCTACACTAATGAAGTGTCTTCAGGGTGAGATAATCTGGTCGCATTCTGGACTGGGTACAGAAGGGTTAGCCACAGATCTCACTCACCCTTCTATTTGCACATTCTTTTCCCAGTAGCCTCCCTTTTCCTTCTACCCTATTCTATATGGAAACCCTGGTGGCACAATGGTTAAAGAGTTTGGCTACTAACCAAAAGGTCAGCAGTTCGAATCTGCCAGGAGCTCCTTGGGAACCCTGTGGGGCAGTTCCACTTTGTCCTGTAGGGTCACTGTGAGTTGGAATCGACTGGACAGCAACGGGCTTAGTTTTGGTTTTCTTTTCTATACTGTCCCACTTAGGTGCATACCATGGCTCTATTTTGGGTCATGGAATCTAGGATATCATTACCTTTCATTGTTAAGGTTCGTTTAGATGACAGTGCCCCTTATCAATATTCTCTGATAACATTTTTCCAATTCCTGCCTGTATTTTCCTGGAAAATTCTACGTTTATTAAATCTTCTATTGAATATTCCATTGTATCTGTCAAAAGTAATCATGGCACCTACATCTCGAATTACTGTCCTTGCACCACCATATTAATGCTGAATTGCATGGCTTCCTGATTGTCTAGTCAGCTCCTTATTTCTATTTCATATTGAGACGCAAATGAGAGAAACTTCTCATAAGACACTAAATGGGTTAGGAAGACTCTATGAGAAGTAACATCTTACACTCTGACCTTTGATTTGCTCTCCCTTCGAATTCGGTCCTTTGAAGTTCAGACCACTGACTAGAAAGAAGCTGGATAGTTATCTTGTGGCTCAGGAGTTATCTGTTTATTTGGCTATTTTCTGAGTAGCACTAACTCACCACCTCCCCAAGTGCTGATTGGTGAGAATTTGGCCTGTTCAATGGAGATAACCCCATCTGGAAATACAAGCTATGTCCAAGGAACCTTTGAAAATATAATTCTGAAATTCTGGAGAGATGACATTATCAGAACTTCCCCCTTTTCTCAGTACCCCACTAAAAATGACAACTGCTTGGTTTATACTAAATTCATCTTGGATTATAAATTCCCGGAAGACAAGAATCTTAGCTTGATTTGTACAGACACTAAAAGTTTATGCTGGTAGGTGCTGGCAAGATGCTTTTGGCGCTGCTGCTAATGATGAAGACAGGAACAATAACGGCTTCCCTGAGAAAATATGTTCCAGGATGGCTGTTTGAAAGACCTGAGAATGTTATCTTAAAAGCCTTGAGGCAAAGGCTGAGGTATTATACTCTATCACCAACAGTCTGTCTTATACTCTTATGTACAGTATTAGGAGCTCTGGTGCACAGTGGTGAAGAGCTCGGCTGCTAACCAAAACGTTGGCTGTTCGAATCCACCAGCCGCTCCTTGGAAACTCTATAGGGCGGTCCTACTCTGTCCTATAGGGTCGCTATGAATAGGAATTCGAGGGGAATGGGTTTGGTTTCGGGTTTGGTACAGTATTAGGCCTAAGACTGACTGCTAGTTAGCAAATCTGGAAAAGTCCCTGCAAATCATCTGTGAGTTTAGTTTATTATTTTCTCTGGAAGAAAATGGCAGGTCTCTTAATATGGATAGTACTTGGTTTTATGGTTAAAAGAACTGGCAAGTGCAACCTTTGAAATAAACAGGTAGAGGAGAAATTAAAACCTGTTGCCCTGTTGATTCTGACTCATAGTGACCCTATAGGACAGAGTAGAACTGCCACATAGAATTTCCAAGGAGCAGCTGGTGGATTAGAACTGCCAACCTTTTGGTTAGCAGCTGAGCTCTTAACCACTACACCACCAGGGCTCCCAGAGGGGAAATTAAAGGGAATAAATCTAGTGACAATAAGCTACTGTTTACCAGCCACTCAGCCTTTATGTATTTTTTGACAGCTTAGTGGAAATTCAACCTCAGACACAGAGCTTTTGTTGACAAATATTTTGTCTCACTAATACCCATTCCTTCCTGTGTAAAGCTATTAATTTCACACGTCCTGCATTTTTGAATTTCATCTCAAGCCTTGAATAGAATATCTTCTCCCTATGAACATCTAGCTCAGTTGGCATAACATAGTTTATAAAGAAAATGTTCTACATTCTACCTTGGTGAGTAGTGTCTGAGGTCTTAAAAGCCTGAGTGGCCATCTAAGATACTCCACTGGTCTCACCCCTTTGGGAGCAAGGGAGAATGAAGAAAACAAGATACAAGGAAAAGATTAGTCCAAAGGACTAATGGACCACAACTACCACGGCCTCCACCAGACTGAGTCCAGTACAAGTAGATGGTGCCCGGCTACCACCACTAACTGCTCTGACAGGGATCACAATAGAGGGTCCTGGACAGAGCTGGAGAAAAATGTAGAACAAAATTCTAACTCACAAAAAAAGACCAGATTTACTGACCTGACAGAGACTGGAGAAACCCTGAGAGTATGGCCTCTGGACACCCTTTTAACTCAGTAATGAAGTCACTCCCGAGATTCACCCTTCAGCCAAAAATTAGACAGGCCCATAAAACAAAACGAGATTAATGGAGCACAACAGCCCAGGGACAAGGACTAGAAGGCAGGAGGGGACAGGAAAGCTGGTAATAGGGAACCCAAGGCTGAGAAGGGAGAGTGTTGACATGTCATGGGGTTGTTAACCGATGTCATAAAACAGTATGTGTACTAACTGTTTAATGGGAAACTAGTTTGTTCTGTAAACTTTGATCTAAAGTACACTAAAAATTTTTTTTTAATTAATTAATTTAAAAAAGAAGGAAAGAGGAAAAAAAAGAATATCCTCTCCCTAGAATTTTCAATACGTTCTCCTTTTTCATAACGTTCTACATGTCAAGATGAAACTTGTTTATGCAGAAGAGCTGGCCAGGAAGATTAGGACGTGTCCCTGAGTCAGGCAAAAACACTGTACCTGTCAGCATCTTTGTTAACTTATGACAGTTGAGAAACGCTCCAATAGACTCTTGGGTACAGGTTTCGCTTCAACTGCAATAAAATGAATCAACGTAAGGTGTGCTAACTTCTGGAACCAGAGCAGTTTGTAAAAAATATGCCGGAGGCAATAGGAGTTATGAGAGGCGATTAGCCTTTTAAATCACCATCGCCTCACTGTAAATGTTTTTCTCTTTTCAGAATGCTTGCTGTTTGAGGGATGTCTTTTTTAGCTTAAATGTAGTCTTTGATTTAAACCAAAATATCAAGAGAGGTATAAAGTTTTGCTAACCTGTCTCCTATTAGGATCCAAACCAGTTACTTTGGAGTCTTGTGGACCCCATGTGCGTCAGAGTAGAGCTGTGCCCTATAGAGTTTTTTGTAATATACACACAACACATACAACAATTTCCACATGTACACTTCATTGACACTGTGCGCCCATTTATGCTCTCTTTTTTTCAAACTATCCCACCACAGTTAACATACCTAGAATGCACTCCCAAGCAAAAACTCCCTCCTACCCCTCCCTCCTCTCCCTGGTAACTACTAATCACTCTTGGTTTCTATGTATTTGCTTATTTCACATAAGTGATATCATACAGTATTTGTCCCTTTGTGTCTGACTTATTTCACTCAGCATGATGTCCTCAAGGCTCATCCAGGACTTCGTTCTTCTTTATGGCTGAGTAATATTCCACTGTATGTATGTACCACATTTTGCTTAACCATTTATCAGTTGATGGATATTCTTGTTGTCTCCATCTTTTGGCTATTGTGAATAGTGCTGCAATGAACATTCGTGTCACTGCTTTCATGTCTTTTGGGACTATACCTAGGAGTAGAATGGCTGGGTCATATGTTATAAGTCTATGTTCAACTTTTTGAGGAACCGCCAAACTGCTTTCCATTGTGGTTGCTTCATAGGGTTTTCAGTGGCTGATCTCTGGGTGGACTCGAGTCAAACCTGACAGCCAAGAGCGTTAACCATTTGTACCACACTCATTACTGACCTTGAGGATGATGACTTTGAGGACCAGAGTGGGAACAAAACGGGAAAGTCTTTCAAATTAAACTAGTTGCAGTCGAGTTGATTCCAGCTATGGCAACCCCACGTGTTTCAGAGTAGAATTGCACTCCATAGGGTTTTCAATGGCTGTGGCCTTTCAGAAGCAGATTGCCAGTCATTTCTTCCCAGGCACCTCTGGGTGGATTTGAACCACCAACCTTTCAGTTAGTAGCCAACCACTTAACTGTTTTGCCATCCAGGGACTCCTCTCTCAGATTAGAACTCCTGAAAAGAGAGATCTGACATAAGACCAAAAATGTGAAAGATATGACCCAATTTTGTTTTACTGTTCTGCCCAATCAGATAAAAGAAAGCTGTTTTCCAATTCTTTACCCTAATTTGTCAGCCAGCAGGGTTTTTTTTTTTTTTTTTTTGAGCAAATGCTATGTTTCCAGCACCCTGCTTATTGTCTGGAAAGGCCGATAGCATAAAAGGCAGAGCATAAGCTACGAAGGACTTGTCAAGACAGGTGGCAGCCATTAGCAAGCATCCTTTTACCTGTTCCTTGATTGCCCCAAAAGTCTTTCCTCAACCAGGAAACTAAGTCTAAAGCTGTGATGGGACACTTTAAGTGGTTCAGCTGCAAACACCTCTTGAGGGAATCAAGATGGCCCCTTGACCTGAGATTTGCTTTGTCTGTAAAAGGTGTGGTCTTGGCTCTGTCAAAAACCAAAATGCAGAGAAACACCAAAAATTAGTGTAACAGAATATATTTATTGTGAGTAGATACTATTTGAATTGGACAGTGTCAACCAGAAGATATCAGGAAGGCTCCCCAAAGAGAAAAGTGAAACCAGGTTATATAGGTGGGGGGTGGGGGGGTAGTCCAGGTAGGGTAGTCTCCTGAAGGTCCCAATGCCTAAGGCAAAACAGTTTCCCCTAAGCTACTTTCTAGGCTTTTGTTTGACTTAAGGTGACTTTAGGAGAACAGTTCCTTAAAAGTTCAAAATTCAAAAGGGCATCTAAGGGCAGATGGCCTGAGCTGGTTGCCCCAACTCCATAGACCCAGAAGTCTGGATTCCAGGAGAATTAAAACGGTTTCTCAGCTCTTCCAATGTGATTGGGCTACTTACCAGCAAGACTGCCATTCTGTCCATGGCTCTATTCCTATAATGCTCCTTCTCCAGCTTCCAAGCAGTTCAACAGTGACCTTGGGTAGCACCAAAATAACCCATAATGGGAGCGTTGCTGGAGGGTAAATGATAGATATCCTTGAGCTTTGCATTAGTTAAGAGGATGAGATCAAGTCTCTTCAGTCATGAAAATAACCTCTCAGACTAAACAAAGACAAAACTGTCTCTTGCTGACCACATATAATTTATTTAAATTAGCGTTGTACATTCAACAATGGTGTCAAAGCTATACTATAAAACTGCCGGAGCCTGCTGCGAGTTTTCTGGGCTTTTGCATAAGCATAAAAAAGACATTTGCCACATGAATGAGATTTGCATCTTGTTAGCTTGCCTGGGAGGGTGCAAGTCTATCTTTTTCCGTAGGGCATTTGCCTTAGTTATGATTCTGCTGGGAATTAAAATAGTAGGAGAAAGAAAAGGGCAGGAATTTGCAGGGTACTTAAAAGAAGGGAAGCTTGGGGTCAGATATGACCCCTCCCCTTCTTTTGTAATTCAAGATCGATAGTACAGCAAAGGCTATCTCAGTGTGTAGTAATCTCATCAGCATTAGTATGTGAATTACCTCCTTGTAGATTTGGGGCCACCGGTTCACCTCTATTGTTCACATATGCCCAGGGCATTCTCTGTTTACCTTGTGAACTGGATTCTGTCTGTGGAAGGCAGGAGTCCCTGGGTGGTAGGTACAAAGGGTTAATGCACTGTAACCAAAAGGTTGGTGGTTTGAGTCCACCCAGAGGTGTCTCAGAACTAAGGCCTGGCAATCCACTTCTGAAAAATCAGCCATGATTTTTGTAAAAAAAAATAATTATTTTTAATGGTGCACACAGTTCTACTCTGTACTCTGTGGAGCACAATTCTACTCTGACATACATGGGGGTGCCATGAGTCAGAATCAACTCAACCAGCAACTGGTGGTATGGACCCGTAAACCCCCTGACATCGCAGACCTTTTGATTAGCAGCCAAGTGCTTAACCACCATGCCACCAGGGCTCCACTGGTGATTTGTAAGGCAATTTAATTACGATATTAGTCAAAGAACGAGTATCTCTCATGAAATGCAAATAAGTATTTTGAATACTCCCTTACTTCTCATGGCCAATCAGAAGCCACCCAAAAAAAAGTGTATAAGAAAATATTCAAATGGACTGACCATGTAGGATCAGCTACTCCCTATCCTCACACCTCGACTCCCGTGTCAACCGTCAGACACTCCATCTGACATCCTTGCCTTCCTTTCCTTCCAGGTTCATCCCATTATCTTTACCACTCAGATCTTAGTTATCAACTTAGTTTTTCCTGAGATCTCTGGAACAGAAATTAACAACATGTCCTTGGCCACTTTACACCACATGTGGGTCTAATGGCCAAGATGAGCAGCTGAGTAGCTTTAGGATGTGGCTTTGAAGTTAAGAAAAAAATTTTACCCCAGGGTAAAAATCAAGTGTGACTGGCAAAAAGTTACAGTCCACATATAAAAATATTATTTAGGGTAATTCTGAATGTTAGCGTCCTGAGTGCTGCGGAAGACAAATGGCAAGCACTGGGTATCTTTCTCTTCTAAATCTTAGTGAAAAATGAAGTCACTGATGAAAACTAAACTTAATAGCTACAGAATGTGGTCTCCAGGTTCCTGCCACCATTAAAAAGAATGGTGTTTTACAAAGCAATGTCCATTTTATAAAAATAATGCTTTGTCAATCTGTGGTACCACTTACTCTGTACCACAAATGAGCCTGGAAGGTCATGGTCCAAATGATAAATGCTTTCTTTTGCCCTGGGTCACATGGCTGCCACAGACTCACACTGTACAATAAAGTGACATGTTGTTGTTGTTGTTAGTTGCCATTGACTCTGACTCATGGTTACCCTATGTGTGTAGAGTAGAACTATGCTCTGTAAGGTTTTCAGGGCTGTGACCTTTTGGAAGCAAATCACACCAGGCCTGTCTTCTGAGGCGCCTCTGGGTGGATTACAACCTCCAACCTCGAGGGGTTTGTGCCACCCAGGGACTCCTGAAGTGGCATGCCTGGGTGCCATTTATTTAGAGGAAGGATAACTGGAAACTTTTTGGTCTCCCTCCCCCCCATTTTCTACCATCAAATATCAGTTATCTTCAGAATGCCCTTCATCCCTTTCCCCCACAACATCTCAATCCAGAAACATAAGTATAAAGTGATTCATGCCTGAAGGCTAAAACCCACTCAAAGCTGCCAAGCCAACCACTGAAACAACATGAAAAGATCTAGGAGCCTGGAAAATGAAGAGGTGGGAGGGAAGGGTGTGTGAGGCCCTGTTCAAAGTGCTGCTTTCTCTTGTGAAATTTACTCTGACGTCTCTACCTCAGCTGTAAGCCTCACAGGAAAGGTATGTTTTATTCATTTGTAACTTAATTTTCATTAAAAGAAAAAAGTCTGGATTGCTTAGGGATCTCTTCTGCAAAGCTTTTACTTGTAATTGATATAAATTGTTTTGCTTAAACAAAGGTTCTAAATTTTTAATAGATATCTACTAAAGATCAAATTCATACTGCTCTCTAAAAAGCCTTTAAATATCAAGATTCAGAAATAATTATGAAGAATTCGCTTTGAATACTTAAAACCATTTCTGTAATAGGAGGAAGACAGATTTGTTAAGTTCTGAAATTCTGAATTCCATCTGCATGGGAGCTGGTTTTCATTTATAATGTAGTACAAAATATTCCTTATTCCACATGGGATGTTCCATGCTAAAACTCAATCTAGATAGAACTAAGTAGATTTATTTTCTTAGATAAATTTTTCCTAAGTCATTTCCTCTTCATCAAGTCCCTTGAATAATTACATTCACCAAAGAGAGAGTGAGAACCATAGGCTGAATAAAGGGAAAATATAATTGAGGAAGAGGAACTAAAGTTAGAGCTTAAAGAATGTGCCAGATTTAGATGGAAGAAAGAAGTGGGAATAGCGTAATAGGCTGTTGGGAACAGGCCAAGCTAAGGTCGAGAGCTGTTTTATAGATGGAGTTTCTTAAGAGACAAATCTAATTGGAGGAGGGGTTGACCAAAAGGTCTAGGTGGGGAATTTGTGGGAATTAAGATTAAATAGGGAGGATGGGGCCGAATCAAAGAGGATTTTTAGTGCCTGACATAGAAACATAGGCTCATGTTTAGGTGCTTGATTCTGCTTGATTCTTGAGGAGCAGACTAAGAGGAAAAGCATAGTAAAGGTGGAGTGACAGCAGAATATAATGGAGGGACAGGAGGAAGCTGTAAACTGGGAACAGGGGATGGAGAAAAAGATAAGACTGAGAAACATTTCAAAGAAGGAGTTGAAAAGATTTAAGTAGTAGCAATAGTAATACATTCCAAGTCTAGAACATGATTTACAGGACACTTCCACGTGTGCTATCTTCTTTGACCTTGATGACTGACGGCTGGGATGTGAGAAGGCTGAGAGTCTGGTGTCTTCTAGCCTAGGAAAAGGACCAGCGGTGAGATCATCAACAGCAGTGAGGGAAGCTGGGAAAGGCAGGAGGAGTGAGTCGGGGCTGCACGTGCTGAGTTTGAGGTGGTGACAGAGCAGAGTGGAGTTGTCCCCTGAGCCAGCTGTGCTCTCTCTAGACATCGATTTGGGAGTCAGACACACTCAGCGGTCATTTAATCCACAAGAGCAGGTGACACTCTGAGGGAGTGATGTTTTGCCAGATTCACAGAGCGAGAGGATTGGTAGGGAAGAGTCAAAGAAGCATTTAAAGAGGCAGAGGAGAAACAATGATGTTCTCTCCCACCCAAACTGAAGAAGAGTTTCAAGTAGAAGTTTTAGGGCCAGGAGAACAGATGAGAACTGGTGAGGGTCAAGTGGGGGAAGACTTTGGTTTTAGCTAAAATTAGGACACTGGGGAGAAAAGGTAACAGGGAAAGAAAGGGAGGGATGGAGGGAAGAAGGAAGGAAAGAAGGATGATAATCACAGGGTGCAGGATTAGGAAAAGGGTCTGGGGGCTTTTTCTTTTTTTCCTTAAATTAGGTTTATTGAGCTATAGTTTACATATAGTGAAACTCATCCTTTTAGTGTACAGTTCTGTGCATTTTGACAAACGCATGCAGTTGCATAACCACCACTACAATCAAGATGTAGAAAAATTCTTTCACGCTGAGAGGATTTTTTTAGAGGAAACCAATGTGTATTTGAAGTCAGAAGGGAAGGAACCAGCACTGAAGGAGAAAAGGACGGAGCTGAAAAGAGAAGGGTTAACCGTGGGAGTGAGGCCTTGAGGTGGTAGGCAGGCAGGTGAGAAGGAGCATTTTCCTCTATCTATGAAATGGAATGGAGAGATGAATGCATACATTCAGGGTCTTTGATAAATTTCAGGGGTGAATTCCTAAAGTGCTGCCAGCAAAACCATTTCCTGCTAAGCAAGACGTCGAATGCCTTATTCCATAGTTTCCACCGGGGAGGTATTATTTCCTATTGCAATTACTGTCAGCAGGAATTACATCAAAGTGGATTCCAGCCCAGGCTTGATTTTCTTTGGGCTGTGCACCCAAATCCTGCTGCCATGTAACACTGTAGCAATTTCAGAACTAGCAATTTAAAAATTCTCCAAAGTTAAGTGCATTTGCATCTTTTCCCGTTCCACACTGAGAAAAAACTTGGAGGCGAAATACATGTGGCAGCCATAAGTGACTCACTGCTGAAGAGACAGCTTCCACAGACATGTCCTTGGGGCATGCTTTGGAAGAAGAGATTTGATCCTCATCCTGTAATACTTAGGACTTAAAATCAGCCCAAGTGAGTTTTTCTCCTCACTGCACTCACCGGGTTTCCTTCGCGGGAGGCAGGAAGGCTGTTGAGCGGCAGTTCTCCAACTGTGGGTTCCATGAGTGGATTGTAAAATCAAGTTAGTGGGCTGCATGCAGCCTATTTAAAACACAAAATAGAACAGAAAATGTCAAAGGGCATAGGTGTGAGATCCCATGCAACTTTTTTTTCAGTGAAGTATATATGTCTGTGCTGCATAGTGAAATCAAATATATTTCTACGATACATCACGGTCACAAAAGTGTGGGGCTTCGAGGGACAGAGTAGCGGGGGCGGGGGGGTCTGGGGACCATGCTTTCAGGAGCCATCTAGGTCAGTTGGCATAACAAAGTTTATTAAGAAAATGTTCTGCATCCTACTTTGGTGAGTGGCATCTGGGGTCTTAAAAGCTAGCAAGCGGCCATCTAAGATGCATCAATTGGTCCCAACCACCTGGAGTAAAGGAGAATGAAGAATACCAAAGACGCAAGGAAGGTATTAGCCCAAGAGACAGAAAGCACCACATAAACCAGAGACTTCATCAGCCTGAGACCAGAAGAACTAGATGGTACCCGGCTACCACCAATGACTGCCCTGACAGGGAACACAACAGAGAGTCCCTGATGGAGCAGGAGAAAAGCGGGGTGCAGAACTCAAATTCTAGTAAAAAGACCAGACTTAATGGTCTGACTGAGACTGGAGGAACCCCAGAAGGCACGGCCCCTGGACACTCTGTTAACCCAGAACTAAAACAGTTCCCGAGGCCAACTCTTCGAAGATTGGACTGGGTTGTGGGACAGAAAATGATACTCTTCAAGAGTGTGCTTCTTAGCTCAAGTAGATACACGAGACTAAATGGGCAGCTCTTGTCCGGAGGCGAGATGAGAAGGCAGAGGGTCAGGAGCCGGTTGATGGATGTGGGAAACGCGGGGTGGAAAGGAAGAATGTGCTGTCAGAGTATAGGGAGAGCAATTAGGGTCACATAACAATGTTTGTAAAAATTTTTGTATGAGAGACTAACTTGAAATGTAAACTTTCACTTAAACTACAACAATAAACAAAAAAGTGTGGGAAACTCGAGTGTAGAAATGTATGGATCCTTTTTTAAAAAATTAATTTATTTTATTGAGAATATGCACAACAAAACATACCCCAATTCAATAGTTTCTACATGTACCGTTCAGTGACATTGATTACATTCTTCGAGTTGTACAACCATTCTCATCCTCCTTTTCTGAGTTGTTCCTCCCCCATTAACATCAACTCACTGACCTCTAAGTCCCTATCTAATCTTTCCAGTTGCTGTTCCCATATAGATAATTCTTAAAAAAGCATAATGCTCAAGGCAGTGGATCCTTGATTAATTGTGTGAGCCTAGGCAAATTACTGAACATCCTTGTGTCTTAGATCCATAGTCTGTAAAATGAGGGAAACAACAGTAGCTGTATAACTGTCAAAAGGATTAAAGAGAAAATGCACAAGAAGAATTACATGCAGAGCCTGGTAAATAGTGCTATTTGTCCTCAATCCTCCTTTGCCCTGATAGCAGCTTCTCTCATGGAGAAGATTGGCCTTTATCTAGCAATTTATTTGCATATTGTTCTTGATGGTTAGTTCTTTGAGTCCAGGGATTATGTCTTAAACATGTCTTTGTAAACCTGTAGCATCTAAAACAGTGTGTTGCTTGTTGTTTGAGGAAGTAAATCGAAGTGAAAATCCGCTAGATCTGGTTTTCCTTTCTGCTTGTGATTTCACTTCTCCGAGTAGGTGTGGGGAGAGTTAGAGTTTAAATTGCCTTTTGACTCTTAAATATATTTCATTTAACTGTCCATTGGCACCATGTTGTAATCACACTGTACTAGGCATTCAATAAGCATTTTTGATTAATTGATAATTAATGGGTGATTTGGTTTCTTTTGGAACCAGTATACCTTTAAGTCTGCTGTTTATGGTTCTTGATTACTTAGGTGTGTGCATACTAATAAAACAAAATAAATCAAGAGTCAAAGTATATGAAATGTTCAAATATAAATATACAGACTCATCTGTGGGTGGTGTGTGTACATATATCAGACATACTTACTACAACCAATAAAATCATAGTATCAGAATAGCCTATGAATGGCCTTAAAAGTATCAAAACCTGATTTTATCTGTTTTCAGTAGTCTTTTCTCGAACCCCATCCCTCTGTGACCTACACTTTTCTGGTCAGTCATTCAAAGGCTTGAGGTATGTGGTGGGTTTGTCTTCCATTGGGGGAGTGGTGATGGAATGACCTCAGAGCCACCCTGGGTCCAGGTGAACCAAAGCTCAGTTTCTTTAGTTCACATGAAATTGAACCTCTTTCCTCCAAGAAAAAGAACCTAGAAGTTGGGCCTCCTCAATTATTTGCCTCTTTTGCCCCTCTCCCCGCCTCAACCCTAAGTAAGGATGAGCATTAAGGTGGTTGCGGTAGTAGCTTTTGTGTGTTTAAGTTTACCCTCTTAAAAATTAAATACTTATGCTCATCACAAGACTTTACCAAAAGAGTAAAAAGAGAACCTACAGACTGGGAAAAAATCTTTGGCAAGGACATATCTGACAAGGGTCTAATCTCTAAAGCATATTGAAAACTTTAACAACTCAACAACAAAAAGACAAACAATCCAATCAAGACATGGACAAAGGACATGAACAGACTCTTCACCAAAGAGGATATTCAGATGGCCAACAAACACATGAAAAGATGTGTGGGCTCATTAGCAAATCAAAGCTACAATGACATACCATCTCACCCCTGCAAAAATGGCAATGATCAAAAAATGCTGGTGAGGTTGTGGGGAGATTGGATCTCTTATACATTGTTAGTGGGATTGTAAAATGGTACAACCACTATGGAAGATGGTATGGCACTTCCTCAAAAAGCTAGAAATAGAAATGTCTTATGACCCAGCAATCCCATTCGTAGGTATATATCCAAGAGATATAAGAGCAGTGACACGAACAGACATATGCACACCTATGTTCATTGCAGCATTATTCACAATAGCAAAAAGATGGAAACAACCAAGTGTCCATCAACTGATGAATGGATAAACAAATTGTGGTATCACAAATTGTGGTATATACATGTAATGGAATACTATGCAACTGTAAAGAATAATGAGGAGTCCGTAAAACATAACATGCTTGAATCTGGAGGACATTATGCTGAGTGAAATAAGTCAATCACAAAAGCAAAATATTGTATGGCCCCATTATTATAAAAAGTCGAGAATACACACAGAAAGAAATGTTCTTTAATGGTTACCAGGGATGGAAAGGGGAAGGTGGGGGGATCATTTTCTAGATAGTAGACACTTGTTATTTTTGGTGATGGGAAACACAATACCAAATATGGCTGAAGTCTGCACAATTTCACCAGGGTAAATGAAGACACTAAGACGTACACAAGAAAAAGGAACAACTTCAGTAAATGCTGCAACATATACAATTTTGCAGCAATAGCAGTAACAACCAAAAAATATGTGTGTGGTTACATAGGTAAATATTTATGCATATACGTGTATAAGAAGACATGTGAGTACATGCACATGCATGAATTGGTGTATCTGTAGGCATATGTTTATACATATTTGTATGTGCTACATATATATCCATATATATAATATAGCACAGGAGACACAGTTATGGAGACTTCCTAGACATATCCAAATAACTTTCGGAATTGGTTTACTGGGTTTAAAGGCTTAGGACCATAGTCTCATGGGATAACTTAGTCAACTGGCATAACATAGTTTATAAAGTTAACGTTCTACACTCTAGTCTGAGTAGCATCTCGGGTCTTAAAAGCTTGCAAGCAGCCATCAAAGATACAACTATTGGTCTCTACTCGACTGGAGCAAAAGAGAATGAAGGAAACCAAAGACTCGAGAAACGAGTCTACAGGACTAATAATCTACATGAAGCACAGTGTCTTCTGACCCGAGACCAGAAGAACTAGATGGTGCCTGGCTACCACTACCAACCATTCTGACCAGAGATACAACAGAGGTCCCAAATAGAATGGGAGAAGAATGTAGAACAAAACTCAAATTCCTAAAAAAAAACCAGGCCAGATGTACTGGACCAATAGAGACTAAAGGAACCCTGGAGATTATTGCCCTAAAATACCCTTTGACCTTGACACAGAAGCCACTCCTGGAGGTCACCTTTCAGTCAAATAATAGATTGGCTTATAAAATAGTATCACCTGTGAGTAATGTGTCCCTTAAACCATCAACTATATGAGACCAAATGGTCAACATTTACCCAAAAGCAAAGATGAAAAGGCAGGGAGGGGAAGGGAAGCTAGATTAATGGAAACAGAACAAACAGAATGGAAATAATGAGAAGGCTGTGAAATTGTGAAAATTATAAACAGTGTTACGGAACAGCTTGTATAAAAATTGTTGAAATGGGAACCTAATTTGCTGTACAAACTTTCACCTAAGACACAATACAAATATTAAAAAAAGAGAGAGAATGCAATCACCATAATGCTGCTTTGAATCCTTCAGTGCAAAAGCACCTTGTGGCTAGTAAGCATTAACATCATTGTTGCATGAAAGTGGAATGAGTGAATGAATAAATGAATGTCACAAATATGTGGCCTGCACCAGGTTTTCTTCTCATCCTCCCTCCTTTTCCCGCTTCTCTTTACCTTCCTCTCCTCTCTTCCACAGATAACACTTCATTTTTATTAAGTCATGTCTCCCTTGTTCATCTTCATATTAATTAGAAGCAGATTTTTAAAGCAATATAAATGCCCATGCCTGACAGCATGTTAACTTTCTGCAGAGGTAAATAGGGGCCCTAAGTAAAAGCTGAATCTCATTCCCATAATTCTGTATTTGGCTTAAATCCAAAAGATTATTTCTGTCACAACTGTGCATAAGGATTGTTAGGTTATTTTTTAAAAAACGTTTTCCTGTAATAATGCTGCACATACTTAGAGCCAGACAATAAAAAGTATGAGACACACACATTATTTGATAGTGTTTGTTTCTTCTTTCCAATACCGTTTTTAGATTCCTAACTTGAAGGAAGAGGTTTTAAATTGTAGTTTGAACTGCTTTCTCAAAACTACCTATTTGCATAGGCAGCATTTTTTCTCTCATTTAACAAAAGAACATCAAATAGCATTTAGTAATAATTAGTCTACCACTGTGAAAGGAGGTGCTCAAGGAGTAAAATGGTGATCTTTCCTATGATTTTCAGTTATCAGAAGAAGATTCCTAATATGCTTCTGGGGCTCTACATATTGGAAAAGCTCAGAACACATGAAAAACCAAGACTGAATTACAAAATATCAAAAAAATCTTCATTTTTATTACTTCCAGTGTTTACAGTTATCCAGTACCCATGTAGACGCATTACTAGGCATACCTTAACAACTGGATGAGAGCATTTTAAGTAGTGTTAAAACCTTTTCGCATAGAGTATTTGTAACTCTTAAGTAGGTGAAATTGTCCTGATAATCTTTTTTACCCCATTTTCCTAACAAGTATCTTTTCTAAAAATATGGCTCAAAGGTGATCGTTAGCTGAGGTCCAATCAGAAGATATTTTTGAAGGTGTTTCTCACAAGAATCTACGTGATCAGTGACACTGTGTCCTTCAGAGGAGCACTGGTCACATAGCCCTAACTGATGTCCAGGCAGGACACTTAGTCATTCTTGGTCATGCGCCTATTGAAAGTTCTGTGCTGAGACTGCACGTGTGTGGTGCTGTCCCTGCGGAGCTTATAGTTTGGTGGGGAGACAGCACTAACCAAGCAAACAAGCAAATAAATAAGCAGTTACAGCTTGTGAGAAGTGTTATGAAGGATTCAAACGGGATGAAGTGCTAAATAAAAAAAGGAGAAGACCCACTTGAGATAGGAGCATCAGGAGAGGCCTCAGTGAGGAGGCGCCACTTGAGTAGAGAACTAATGGCGCAGGAGCAGAGTAGGGGGGTAGGCAGCGCTGACAAGGAGGGGACCTCAGGCATGAAGTGCCTTTAAAGGAGCTCACTCCTTCCCTCATGAAGACCCATTGTTTTGCCGTTAACTAATCAAAATCCTAGGGACCGCAGTGGTCCAATCCCATTGTGCATGGGCTCTCCGAGTCATGGGCCTACTCAGCGGCAGCCAACAGCAAGAAGGAAAGGCAGCTTCCTTTTTTGAACTTAAAAAACAAAAACAAACCCATTGACATGGAGTTGATTCTGACTCATAGTGACCCTTTAAGACATAGTAGAACTACCCATAGGGTTTGCAAAGCTGTAAAATCTTCAGGGAAGTAGACTGCCACATCTTTCTCCTGTGGAGCCGCTGAACTGCCAGACTTTCGGTTAGCAGTCAGCACTTAACCACTGCGTCAGTGGGGCTCCTCTTTCTAGACTTAAGATCTCAGAATTTGCACTTGAGATAATGGGTTGCCTCATCCTTGAAAACAGGGCAGGGGAGTGCTGGAGGGCAGGGGAGGGCTCCAGACCCTGGAGAGAGAATGTGGGAAGAAGAGCAGAAGCCAGTGGCCGCAGGAAGGCTGGATAACGGTCCCAGAATGTTGTTTGAAATGTCCCCACCATTAGAATAAATAGAAAAAATAGAAATAAACTGTTTTTATAATGAATAACTTTATAGGCAAGTTTAAGACTGGGTTCTTCCATTTCGGAGTGTTAATAGCTTTTTTCTCCCCCAGCTGTTCAAGTCTACTCAACTCAGGCATCAGATACTTGGTTTTTTGTTCCTTTTTAATGTTTTAGGTCAAAGTTGACACAGCAAATTAGTGTTAATAGCTTTTTAAAAATAGAATGAGATTCCACTGAGTCCCATCAGGGAACGTGACGGGAGGGCCAAGTACCTGAACACGCTGCCCATCTGATGCCAACAGCGGGGGCTTTCTGAGTAAATCATGTGCTTTGATCACTTTACCAAGCTCACAGATTTGACAGGGTTAAAATTCTTCATGTCAGTATGTGTGACTGCTAATGATTTAATCTCCACTCTTCTTTGTTTCAGTGTCAGAGTTTGATTGTGAAGGTCACTCCAAGGATATGCAGCTTCTTAACTGTTCAAAGTTGGTAGTATTTAGCCTCGGTCTATTATGTCTCAGGAGCCCTGGTGGCAAAGTGGTTAAGAGCTCCGCTGCTAACCAAAGGTCGGCAATTCAAGTCTACCGGCAACTCCTTGGAAACCCTATGGAGCAGTTCTACTCTGTCCTGTAGGGTGGCTATGAGTCGGAATCAACTCGACGACAAAGAGTTTGGGTTTTTTTTGGTTTTATTATGTCTTGTATCTTTTTCTATTCCCAGGAGTCTGCCTTCACTGTGACTTCCCCTCTAACAGGATGTTGTGGTTTATTTTTTCCCTGCCCTTTGCAGTGTGGATGGCTGGATTTTTAACCTTTTAGAACTATAATCCTTTGTGGTTGGTTCCTGTTTCTCTGTTAGTTTGGGGACCCCTGCTATTTGACTGATGTATTTGCATATTCATAAACTGTAACCTATTAACTCCTCTCGCTGACCAGCTGTGGTCTGAGAGCTGTTTGTTATTCCTCAACATATTTTTCTATTCTCACTTAGCAAGACCTTTGCCTGTTATATTTTCAATTTTCTCTGTTGTAGAATAGTCTCCACAGAATTAACGTAATCATAACGAAACCAGGCCAGCCTGCAAAGATCTCCTCGTGTCTCCCTGTGGAGAGGGCAGTGAGCCAGAGTGGAGAGAGGAACACACTCCAGGTCAGGCCTCAGTTCTCTGTATGGCTTTGCCACTTCTAGTTTTATGGGTGGAGTCCCTGGGTGGTGCAAAAGGTTAAAGCACTTGGCTGCTATCCGAAATGTTGGAGGTTACCGAAAGCTTCCAGAGGCATCTTGGAAGAAAGGCCTGGAGAACTGCTTCTGAAAAATCAGCCATTGAAAACACTATGGAACACAGTTAAACTCTGACACAGTGGAGTCGCCATGAGTCAGAATCAACTCGACGGCAATTGATTTTGAGTTGTATGGGGAGGATCACTTCACCTCCCCAAATCTCTCTCTTTGTCTATACAGTGGTGATCAAACTGGATAGGGCCACAGAGCTCCAGGTGTTCTGAGGAGATGTGTCAAGGGCCTAGCAAGAGAGAGGTGAGCATGATGGCAGACAACATGACTAGGCCCAGTTGTTTGGAGAAAGTTGTTTTTTTTTTTTTAATAGGACTCTTTTTTTTTTGTACTTTAAATGAAGGTTTACAGAACAAACTAGCTTCTCATTAAATAATTACTACACATATTGTTTTGTGACATTGGTTACCTACCCCATGACATGTCAACACTCTCCTTTCTGGGCCTTGGGTTCCCTAATACCAGCTTTCCTGTCCCCTCTTGCCTTCTAGTCCTTGCCCCTGGGCTGGTGTGCCCCTTTAGTCTCATTTTGTTTTATGGGGCTATCTGATCTTTGGCTGAAGGGTGAACTTCAGGAGTGACTTCATTACTGAGCTAAAAGGGTGTCCGGGGACCATACTTTCAGGGTTTCTCTAGTCTGTCAGGCCAGTAAGTCTGGTCTTTTTTTGTGAGTTAGAATTTTAGTCTACATTTTCTCCAGCTCTGTCTGGTACCCTCTGTTTTGATCTCTGTCAGAGCGGTTGGTGATGGTAGCTGGGCACCATCTATTTGTACTGGACTCAGTCTGGTGGAGAATGTGGTAGTTGTGGTCCATTAGTCCTTTGGAGTTATCTTTGGAGAAAGTGTTTTGTGACTTTAAACCATGGAACTGTATCTTCTCTAAGGTTCCTTCTGACTTTTTTTTTTTTTCCCTGATTCTATGAAAAGATGAGAATCTTGTGCCTTCTTGCCCCCAGGCATGGTGGAGAGGCCCTGTCAGGGCAAGGAGGGAGGTGGATTAGGAGCCAGGCCTGGGGCAGAGGTAAAGCCTGCTTCTCTCAGCATCACAGAGTGAACTGAAGCCCTCCATGGGCCTGGAAAGTAATGGAGTTTATAACTGAAGCCCTTGATCCAGGTCTGAGACTAAAGGTGCAGATGACAGAGGAGTGGCTTTTATCCCTTTAGAGAGGACCAAGGCTATGACATGTGGTCAGGTAAAGACAGAAGAAAATGCCAGGTTCATAGACCTCAGGTTTGTGCTTCTTGATGGGGCAGGGAGGAGCACTGGAGCAGTGGGGTACATCCTGGCCTGGGTTCTTGCCAGATGCCACATTCCCCACTTTTTCCTTTCTAGAGAAGCCCAAGGTAATCACCTTGCTTTCTTTCTTCACCAGATAGCAGTTAAAACCAAGTGGCAATTCTGTAGGGAGCCAGCGGGTTATCTGTGGCTCAGACTGTTAAAGATGGAGATGTCTGTGCCTGGCCACTTCTTTCCCAGAGGAGAGTCCCCAGTACGTCAGAGGGAATTACAAGGACATCTGATCTTGAGAGCTACTCAACACTTTGGTCTGGCTAGGTTAGCAGCTTCATTATCTAGTAATAATAGTTGGATGTGGATTATGAGTCTTTTTTTTAAAGGTGTACAAGAGCATATTTGATTCTTGGGATGGCTTTATAAGAAAGCCTTTGCATCTCCTTTGGGTCAAGGGAAACAAGTTTAATTATTAATTGCAATGTGTCTGGAAATGTAGACTTTTTATATCATTAGAGAAATAATTTATAGTCTGCAAGGAATTTCATATGAATTGGAAACTCAAAATCTTCTTAGACTGCAGTGGAAAGTAAAGCACAATGTATTATTTCTAGCCATAGATACCTAAGAGGGCAGGTGAGAAGGAAAGGCAAGAAGGGAATTAGGAATTACATGGCATTATTTGGGGTATCTGCTTTACTACTAATTCATTTGCAATGTGATTTCCATGTTGGTGGGACTCTGCCTATTTTCTGGCAGGTTCCTCCTGCCCTCCCTCATTGTCCCCAGCTTTCTTCACCAAGCACTGTGTGCTCTCGGGGGCTTGTGATCTGCCGTGATGTTTCTTACAGCTGGATTTCTCTGTGCACAGCACTGAGAAGAAAGTACACACACAGCTAATTTTTGCACCTGTCAGAAGCAGCTTGCCTTTGCTGCAAAACACGGGCTGATCATGCATCTAAGAAACTGCTTTCTTTTACATTTTTTATCTTGTGCACAAGTAAATTGTAGGTATTGTGTACTTAATCATTTCTACTTGCTGGTATTGGTTTTCTTTCATGAGGTTTTTGCTGTCCTTGAGTTGGCTTGTGACTTAGTCAGTCCAGCTGTGTCTTAATGTCCAGACACTGAATTAGGGAATTACGGATCAACCAACTGAATTTTCCTTTGAAGCAAAGTCCGTGAAAGGAGGTGCCAGCCATTTCATTAGACTTGAGCAGAGGTTGGCAAACTTTGGCCTGTGGGCTTGTTTTTGTACAGCCTGTGAGCTAAGAATGGTTTTTACATTTTCAAATGTTTGAGAAAAAAAATCAAAAGAAGAGTAATATTCTGTGACATGTGAAAATTAGATAAAATGTCAAATTTCAGTGTCCATAAATAAAGTTTTATTGGCACACAGCTACACTCATTCACTTACGTATTGCCTATGGCTGCTCTCATGCTACAATGATAGAACTGAGTAGTCGGAGCAGTTACTGTATGGCTCAGAAAGTAAAAAATATTACTATCTGACCCTTTATAGAAAGTATACTGTCCCCTAGGCTTGAGTAGTTAAAACAGCAACAACAGTTGACATCTTCTGAGCTCTTCCTATATGCCAGCACTATGCTAAGCATCTTTCAGGCATTATCTTATTTAAGCCTCATAACAACCCTGTGAGATATAACTCTTATTATCACCAATTTTCAGATGAGGAAAGGAGGATTAGAGAGATTGTGTGATGTGCCCAAAATCACACAGCTGGTAAGTGTCAAAGGTGGGATTTGCATTCACATTTGTCTGTTTCCAGAGCCCAGACTCTTAATCCACCACAGAACACTGTCCAGTAGACTGAAGCAAGACCCATGCATATCCTTGGTGGGTCTGAGGTGGGGGCCCACAGGTGAAAAATTATTTAATTGAGATGTTATATTTGTTACTCCAGTGAGAGTACTTAAGTTCCTTAAGGATAGTGACCATATGTGGACCCCAGTGCAGTATTCAGCACACTTGTTGTGGTTAGTTACCGCTGAGTCAGCTCCAACTCATGGTGACCTTATGTATAACAGAACGAAACATTGCCTGGTCCTGCGCTACCCTCATGATCATTGCTGTTTGAGTCCATTGTTGGGACTATTGTGTCAATCCATGTCATTGAAGACTTCCCTTGTTTTTGCTGAACCTCTACTTTACCAAACACGATGTCCTTTTCTAGCAATCGGCCTTTCCTGATGACATGTCCAAAGTACATAAGTAAAAGCTAAGAAAAAGCTGGTTGAATGAAGGAAGCAAGTTGGTGGGAAGAGAGAAGAGGGCAGGAAAAGACAGGAAAAAAGGGGAAGAAGAGAAAGAGGAGGAGAAAAGACATTGACGAGGAAGAGTAACTGGCTGAGGCACATCAGGGTGCCCCGGCACTGGGGACTCACAGGTGCAGGCAGGACAACCTGGGCCTGGCAGTCCGGACCTTGTCAGTGTGTGCACCCCCTCTGCTGGGGCCTTGCTGCTCCTTTCTCCCTCCATCCCTCCTGTCTGGCTCTCTTAGCCTCTGGTGGCACTGTGGCCTCCCAGTTCCCTGCCCAAACACACTGCCAACACTTGAGAGCATGGGTCAGGGTTTGCTTCAGAGTGTGTCCGCTTGGAGGAAGACATGAAAGCAAGGCCTCCCATTCTTATGGCTGGAGATGCTTACTTACGTCAAAGGGGAAGACTTTGACAATGGAAAGGGGCCGAAAGGAATCATTTCTCTTCTTACCTAAGACGGCCACTGGCTCTAAGGAAGAGATGATGGCAATGAGGACTCATTTCTGCTGGCTGTTGACCAGCACAAAGTACCAGTCCTCTTTCTCACAAGAACGAGGGGCAGGTGTGCATGAGCAGAGACCCTCCTCCTCTTCCAGGCCTGGGATTAGCAGTTAGTGTGAGGAATCACGGAGAGCAACAAAGTAGCACTCCATCCTCTCACACCACCATGTCCAAGCAACGGGTGCTAAGTAGGCGAGAAGGCCAAGGCAGGCAGTTTCCAGCCTGGTGTGATAACAGTATATCTCTTCTGATTTTGCATGATTCTACCCACTCTCCTTTATTGGTTTATTTTATTTAGCATAAGAAAAGAGTTAATGAAGGGCATTAGTGATTCAGTGGTAACATTCTCGCCTTCCGTGCAGGCAATCCTTGTTTGATGCTTGGCCAATGCACTTCATGCTCAGCCACCAGCCATCTGTCATTGGAGGCTGGTGTGTTGCTATGATGCAGAACAGCTTTCACCGGAGCTTCCAGACTAAGAGGGACCAGAATAAAGTACTGACGATCTGTTCCTGAAAAATCAGCCAATGGATCACAATGGTTCAGTCCCCAACCCATCATGGGAATGGTGCAGGGCTAGACAGTGTTTCATTCCGTTGTGCATGGGTTCATCATGAGTTGGGGTGATGATTTGATGGCAGCTAACAACAACAATATATTATTAGTTTATTCATTTATCTAAAAGACAGATGTTTATTGAGCCTCTACATGAGCTTGACTCTAGGAGTACCAAAGTGAATTAGTACTTATTCCTAAAGGAACTTATAAATTCTAGTAGTGGCAATAATAATAATTATTATTACTATTATTATTATACATGTATTGACTGCTCACTATGTATCAGGCAATGTGCTAGGTGCTTTACAAGACTCATAGATACATTTAGTTCTTACGACAACTTTATGAAGCAAGTACTTTTACTATCCCCATTATAGAGATGAGGAAATTGAGGCACAGAGAGGTTAAATTACTTACCCAAAGTCATACAACTCATAAGTGGCAGAGCTGGGGTTCAAACCCCTCCTGACCCTAGGGCCCATACTGATGACCACTGCACCACACTGTTCCTGACTGAGTCTTGCTGCATGTTGGGCACAGTACCCAGACACTACACACACTATATCATTTAATCACAGCAGCTTTATGAGGTAGGCATTTTACAAATGAGCCAACAGAAGAAATGAGCAATCTGATGATGGATCAAATCCAGATCTGTTTCTAGAGCCTGTGCCTTAATTACAACTTCATGCTGGTGACATTCATAGTATGATTCTGATATTGGGACGAAAGTGTGGCAGGGTGCCATGTCCATTCCTTAAGAAAATCCAATCTCTGACTACAAGTATGAGGGGCAGCCTGTGTGGAGGATGTAAGTTTCCCTATCCTCACACTGTCTCCTCCCTCTGCTAAGGTGCCCCAGACCCCTACTTTAGTATCACCCTCTAGGTTAAAACACTGAGCTGTAGAAGTCCTCGGAAACTCAGACATCTTGACCAGAGAAAGTAACACCCTAACACCATAGCACTGTGGTAGTCTTAGCTCAGATGCAGGTCTCATTAACTCAGATGCAGTATAGAGCTGGAAGGCAGGCCAGCGATAGTCCTGGGAAATGGGAATGGGCCGCGGTTGGGAGCACCCACGTTGCTGGAAGGGTCAGGCCAGGGTAATCCTGGTAAAACAACAAAAAATAGTTGCCAACTGGTCAACTTGTGACTTGTGGTGACCCCCATGTATCTCAGAGTAGAATGTGCTCCATAGGGTTTTTAGTGCAACTGTGCACCATAGAGAGCCCTGGTGGCGCAGTGGTTAAGAGCTTGGCTGCTAACCAAAAGGCTGGCAGTTGTAATCCACCAGCCGCTCCTTAGAAACCCTACAGGAAAGTTCTACTGTCCTATAGGGTCACTAGACAGCAACGGGTTTGGTTTTGCTTTGGTGCATCATAGGGTTTTCAATGGCTGATTTTTTGAAAGTATATTACCAGGTTTTTCTTTCAGACACCTGTGGGTGGACTCGAACTGCCAACCTTTCCATTAGCAGCTAAACCAGTTAACCGTTTACACCACCCAGGAACTCCAAGGACTCCGTGATTCCGGTAGCTCACAGTTTTTATTGTTGTTACCTGCGAGCTTGACCACTACCTGCCCTGAACCACCACTCGATTCAGTTATTTTACTGAGTAACCCGGTTTCCAGGTGAGAAATAAGATGAGGAAGGGAAACCTACAGAGAGAAAAAAGGGGAAGGCTCACAATACAATATAAGTGAACAAACCATCTCTCTGTGGACGAGGCCTGCCTGCTTTTCTTCAGCCAGAGAACAGCCCAGAGGCTCCTTCCCGGGAGGTACCTGTTGTCATAGAGACCACAAACCCAGCAGCTTGGGAGCAGTGAATGCTGTCTGGCTCTGCGTGGCCTGGGAAACCAGGTCCGTCCTTGATTTGCTCATACATGTGGTTATTACCTTAGGACAGAGTGCTAGAAGTGGGATTATGTGGTCCGCAGATAAAAATTTCTAAGGTTCCCAAATAAGACTAATGAGGTACAGTAGTCCAGTGACAAGGGCCAGAAGACAGAAGGGGACAAGGAAGTCCCCTGGTGATAGGGAACACAAGGTGGAGTAAGGATATTCTTGATGTGCTGTGAGATTGTTAACCATTGTCATAGGGCAACATGTGTAGTAACTGTTAAATGAGAAACTATTTTGTTCTGTAAGCCTTCATCTTAAGTGAGAATAGCAGCACAGTTGGAAGAGCGTAGTCAATGTCACTGAACTGTGTATGTAGAAATTTTTGAAACGGTGTATCTTTGGCTATCTGTATTTTCATCAAAAAACAAAAAAAGGTTGAGAATTTAGAGGCTTAATATGTTGTGGGGTTGTTAACCAATGTCATAAAACAACATGTGTACTACTGTTTCATGAGAAACTATTTGTTCTGTAAGCCTTCACTTGAAGTACAATAAAATATAAAAAAAAAAATTTCTAAGGTTCCCTCTGAACAACATGCTGGTGTGTAGAAGAAGAAGTAGGGTTTCTCATAAAGCATTAGCAGCGCACCCACATCAGGCCACCTCCTTTCTCCTGCCGCCTGTCAGTCAGGACTCTAGTCCGCCCAGCTAAGGCCTGGGATCTGCCTTGGCCAGCCCAGTCACCAGGGGAACTATAATTTGCTATATAGAATCCCTGACTCTTAAGTCCCAGCCCTGTAGTCAAAGTCACCGCGTTAATTAAACAAGGTAAATTGCTGAGGCAAGCAGGCACTTGGCACTACTCTCAATTTAATTGTCAAAATGAAAAACTTGTGATTGTGAGACTCTGTGTAAGAGGAAAACAACCCTTGATGCTGTTGTACATCAGTGAGTAAATAAATGTAATTAGGAACCCAGAGCCTGAACTGGGAGGCTGTCCTCCAGGTACACTGAGGACAGGTAGAGTCAGCTGTGAATTCTCAGGGCCAAATGATGCCAGAACAGAAGAGTGTTCGCTGGCATGCTTGTTGTTGTTACAGTCAGAGCAAGAAATAAAATAAGGAAGGGGTAGATATGCTACTAAGGTCCCTGGTTGGTGCAAATGATTTGCGCTCGATTACTAACTTAAAAGATTGACAGTTCAAACTCACCCAGTGGTGCTGTGGAAGAAAGGCCTGGCGAAGTGCCTCCATAAAGATTATAGCCAAGAAAACCCTATGGAGCACAGCTCTATTTTGTAACACATAGGCTCTCCATGAGTTGGAATCCATTCTAGGGCAGTGGGTTTGGTTTGGGTTTTTTAGACACGCTGCTGAGGTGTTTGATATGCTATAGCAAAGATGGCTGAGACTTGTGTTTTGCTTCATTTTTCTTTGTAAAGGACAATCTTTAGGCTTACAATGGGCCTCTGAGGGATAGTGAGAAGGAAATAAGACCAGAGCTGCTGTTAGCAGCACAGCTTTGGTTGTGGGTTCGAACTGGCAGTCGCTCACAAAACACAAATAGTTTTTAACTTAATATGTTTATCAAGCATTAGCAAGGAGTCCCTGGGTGGTGCACACAGTTAGAGCACTCGGCTACTAACCAAAAGATTGGAGGTTTGAGTCCACCCAGAGGTGATTCTGAAGAAAGGCCTGACAATCTACTTCTGAAAAATCAGCCATTGAAAACCCTATGGTGCACAGTTCTACTCTGACGCATGTGGGGTTGCCATGAGTTGGACAACAGAAACTGGTAAAGAGTGTTGGCAAAGGATACAAACCAGGAGATACAACATCCCCATCTCATCAGGAGGCGTGGTAGCTTCCTTTGCCCCTCACCCACTTGAGATATGTACCAGGACAAGCTGTGTGGGTGTCACCTTGACACATAAAAGTCATAGCCCCTTGTCCACCTTTTTTTTTTTAAACTTTTTTTGTTTTTAAAATATATATAATACAACATTTACCCATTGAACATTTTTCACGTGTACGATTTAGTGATGTCAGTGCATTAATGGTGGTGTGCAACCATCACCCATAATTGTTGCCAAATTCCCCATCACCATAACAGAAACACAATGCTTCCCAAAAAATGACCCCCCTTTCCCTCTCCCTCTCACCCCTGGTAACCACTAATAAACTTTGGTCTCTGTACATTTGCCTATTGTATATAGACCACCAGCCTTCCAACTCACAGCTCCACTAATCCACACCACAAAGGAGGCAGGTACAACGTTCCCATTCATCTTAACTCTACTGGTCAAGGAGCAGTGCTTTGGGAACCCGGGTCATTCTTGCATCAGCCCAGGTCTCATGTTAACGTTTTACCTGCAGTAGGTAAAAAGAATGTAAGAGACAATCCAATTGCTGTAAATAATTTAAGTCTCCTGTCTTCAACAAATAATAGTCTGGGTTTTTGAGAGAACACATAGCTAAGATTGGCCAAATCATGCACCCTGATTTTTGTGTGATCATAGGAAAAGGTGGAGTTTCCTAAAGACTGAAGACAGGAAAATAGACTTTCCATTTGCAAAAATGAAAAGATGAAGCTCACAAGTTGTAGACTAAGGAACTTGATATGAGTCCCAAGCATAATTCTATAGTGGATTATTAAGGTGATATAAATACCTAGGAAAAAAAATAGTGATCACCAAGACTTGTCCTGGGTTCCATAAGAATAAATCATACCAGACCAACTGAAAGTCCTTTTTTGAAAGGGTTACTGGATATGAATTTCAGTTGTCTGTTTAATGTGAGTCAACATTACAAAACTGCCAAGAAAGGTAAAATGAGCTCAGATGTCAATAATAAAAGGAGAGAGCCTGGAGCAAGAAAAGCAGTGGTCTCACTCTACTCTGTACTGGGCAGACCTCACCTGGTTTATGTCTTCAATTCTGGGAGCACCCTTTGAGAAGCACACAGGCAATCTGGAGGAGAGACTGAATACTGGACCAAGAGTCAGGAGGGCTTGATCTGGGTCGCCATTACTGCAAACTGCTTTATGACCCAATCAGGCATAACTGTGACTTGGAGGCAGGAGACAGTCACTGGGAGCAATATTGAGAGGCCCTGTTCATGTCTTATTTATTTTTGTATCTCCAGTGGCCCATAATTCTTTATGGAATTTACAATATTGAATGGTAATCCCAAGCCCAGGACAATTTTGGTTTGAGTTCTTGGGCTGGAAGTTTGTCCGCTGGTTCCCTTGTTAATCTACTTCTATCCACATAATTCCAAAAGGTTAAGGCCAATTTAGGCCTTCTCTTTTCTAAAGGGTACTTAAAGGGAAGGTCCTTTTTACTTCATCCACCATTACTCCCAAGCAGTCCTGTTTGGCCTCGGACCTCCCCACAGTCACTAAAGAATGACTCCAACCCCCCAAAGTGGGGCATCTCACCAGGGCCACTGACCATGGAGAGGAGCCTGTTGGGGTGCAAGCCTAACCACTCAACCAAAGTGACTGCGAAGAGTCTGGGCTAGCTAGAAGGAGTTTGGTTTTGAGGGGCCAGCCTTGGAGCACCGGCCTGTGAAATTCATCATAACACTATCTCTTTTCCAGTTGCTTGTGTCTTAACTGAAGGCTGGAAATAATTGTTCTTTACCATCCACTTTCACAAGGCCATTAGGCAATAATTTTCCTAACGCTTTTTGAAAGTAAAGATAAAAGCTAAATAATCATTGCAATAGGCAGATTTTAAGGCTCCTGATTTCAAGTTGCCTCTTTTTAGTTGATTATATTTATCTCTTACTGAAACACATCACCTTTCTAATCAGCTGCCTTTGTTCCACCTCAGAATTGCCTGATTATTATTCTTGCTCTTGCCCATCCTTGAGGAACGTTGGGACTCACTGAAAGAGGAACTATGCCAATCACAAGACCTGGTCTCTACTCTATACTGGCTACTCCACCCTGGGCCGATCATGTAACCTTTCTGAATCTTGTTTTCCAGTAGAATAATAACAATGCATGCTTTATCTGTTTCTGGCTTTGCTATGAGAATCAAAGATAAAATGTATATGAAAGTGCTTTCTAAATTATGAGCCACCAATCAGATATGAAGAATTGCCTAGGGATTAGTGTTTCTCAAAGGGGTTGCTATTGGCATTTGAAGGGAACAAACCTACTTGGATGCAACTCTTCCGCCCCCTGGGAGATGTGTAGCATCCCTGCCCTCAGGCACTAAATGTCTTTAGTACACCCCACGCCTAGTCAGTGTGACAGCCAAGTATGCCCCTTCACATTTCCAAATGTTATCACCCCGTCTTGCCAGGAGGGGTTGGTACCATTCCCTGTTGGAGAACCACTGCTAGAGGAGGTGGGATGTCTTATGAACTGAAGGGTGGCTGGGGAGGACAGAAGCTGGAGAAAAATGAGGAAGGCAGAGGCTAGATGGTAAATGGCCCTGTATGCCATCCTCAGGTTATTTTCTAGTGGAAACCCCCCCTTGATCAGGGACAGGTAGACTGTATATAAAGGGCTTTGTGTTGAGCCTGGCACATAATACACAGGCAGTAAATTTTGGTCCACTGTCTGCTAGGAGGAAACCCTGGTGGCATAGTGGTTAAGTGTTGGACTGTTAACCAAAAACTCGAATCCACCAGGCGCCCCTTGGAAACCCTAGGGGCAGTTCTGTTCTGCCTTATAGGGTGCTGTGAGTCGGTGTGACATGACACGGCAACAGGTTTGGTTTGGTTTTTATCTGGTAGGAGCCTGCCAAACCCAGTTTAGTTAGCATACATCCTGTTCTTATGCATATGCACTGTCTGTATACTTCCTGAGTGTATGTCATCTCCAACTGGCTGACAACGGTTGTAACTCTTTAATGTCTGTTCAACTGGAGGGAAACGGCGGAGGGCAGGACAGCTCCAAGAAGTCAGTAACGTGTGCAGTGGCCTTAATCCCAAGGTTCTTGGGCTCTTCTGTGCTCTTTTGGCCCCACAGTCTGGCCACTTGAGGCTTCAATAAAGGCATACTCCAGCTCAGAAAGAAGCTGAGGCCTTATACACTGGTGGCCACTACCACCACTTGTCTACCTGTTGCCAGAGAGTACCGAGGAGAAGATGGTGCAGCGTGCTAACACATTCTTTGCTAATTGAAGTCCCAACTTACACACAGCTATGTTCATTTGCCAATAAACCAAATCCAACCTGTTGCGTGGAGTGGATTCTAACTCATGGTGACCCCGTGTGTTACGTAGTAAAAGTGCTCCATAGGGTTTTCTTGACTGTAATCTTTACAAAAGCAGTTCACCAGGCCTTTCTTTTGCAGAGCCACTGGGTGGGTTAGAACTGCCAACCTTTAGGTTAGCAGCTGATCGTAAACTACTTGCGCCACCTAGGGACGTATGTTAAAATGAGGCTGCATTTTCCAATAATAAACAGTATTACCTGTGTTTGTTAGGCTCCCAGCTAAGCCCTCTAACCCCCTGCTGTCGAGTCATTTTCAACCCATAGCAACCCTGTAGGACAGTAGAACTACCCCATAGGGTTTCCAAGGCTGTAAATCTTTATAGAAGCGGACTGCCACATCCTACTACTGCAGAGCGGCGATTGGGTTGGAACCACCGACCTTTCGGTTAGCAGCTGAGTGCTTTAACCACTGTGCCACCAGGGCTCCTTATATAACACCCACAGTGGTTAAATCATTATGATGACGGTATCTGGAGTTCAACTGTCCAGTGTTATGCTGTTTCCATGGAAAGAGGTATTCCCAATTCCAGGTAAAGATCAGAAATATCTACCATACCTTCTTGCTCAGCCGTCATCCCAGGCTGCAGCCGCTCTGAACTACTACACTCTGCTAGTGAGCCGGCTCTCCCCTTCAAGCCTTTGCCTGTGCGGCGCCCCATGCCTGAAATGCTCCCCCTCCTCCCACCCTGCAACATCCCTCCCATGTACCTCCAGAGCATCCAGTTCCTCTTGCTGTCAAAGCACCTACTGTTCCCGTTGGCACCTGCCTGCTTACTAACCCGTCCACCACACTAGACCGCTGCCTTCTTGAGGACTGAGAAGCCTGCATCTTTCTCCGTAACCTCCATGCCTACTCTGCCTGGCATGTGCTGGAGTCATTAAGTGTTTGTTGGAAAGAATGATTGAATGAATAAGTGAGCCTTTTCTAACTACAAGCCCAGCAACAGAACAAGGGTCTCTTCCACTTCCCCACCATCGTCTGAGAAAAGACACCGACTGCAGTTTAAGCCCCAAGAATTTGGGTTGAGTCAGGGACTAGGAGGAGAGAGGGCAGAAGAGAGGATGTGCTGTGGGAGGGGTCAGCAGTCAGTGAACTTGGCTGTGGGGGGACTCTCAGACAGCCTGTCTTAAGAAGAGGGCATTTTAAAACTGAGTGGGAGTAAGGAGGGCCTGCCAGTACTTTCAGGGTTGGTCTTAATTAAGTTGTAAACTTCTAAGGTAGAGTTGAGGAGCTCTGGTGGCACAGTGGTTAAGCGCTTGGCTGCTAACTGAAAGGTCAGTGGTTTGAGCCCGCCAGTCACTCCACAGGAGGAAAGACCTGGTTAAATGCTGCCATAAAAGATTACAGCCTTGGAAACGCTATGGGGCTGTTCTACTCTGTCCTATAGGGCTGCTGTGAGTTGGAATTGACTCGATGGCACACAACAACAAAGCAGACTTGTTAACCTGGGCTTTCCAGAGCTGATTACCATCTGAAATAGCATGCCAAAATTAGCATGTTTGCATTTTTCTGGTAGTCGCCAGGTTAATGCACTTGGCTGCTAACTGAAAGGTTGGCGGTGCAAGTCCGCCGAGAGCGCCTCAGAAGAAAAAGTCCTGGCGATCTACTTCTGAAAAATCAGCCGCTGAAAACCTTGTGGAGCACAGTTCTAACACAGATGGGGTCACCATGAGTCAAAGTTGACGGCAACCGGCATACTTTTTTGGAGTCTGTCGATTTCACCAGATTCTCTGTGGACACCGCCCATCCCCCCAAAAGGTAGTCACTGCTCTATAGAGCTGAGTGCCCCTTCACAGTGCCTGACTGCGTGCAAAGAATGTGATAAATATTCATGAAATCAAATATGCAGATGCACAGTCTCATTATTTAAAAGTTATTAGTGTGTACTTTTAAACTAGTAATTAACCAAGGAGTAGAATACTATATCCTTCCCTGCCTCTGTTGCTGTTTCTAAATCAGTGGTTGTGAATTCCATTCTGTTGTGTAATTTTTTTTTTTTCATTCTAAAGTATTGTTTGGAATATGAAGATCTAATCATTTTGATATGGCTACTTGCTGATCCTTTTCATATTTTAATACATTTGTTAATAAGTTTAATGATTTGATAGGAAACCATGGTATGTGTATATGTCAAAATTTATCAAGTTTCTCAGCTTTAAACTGAAAACTTTTACGTCATCAGAAAAGGAACAGGGTCTGGTCATCCCTGAATCTAATAAATGTACCAAATGATTTTTCTCTGAATGGTTAGAGCTAAAGAACACAGAGAAATATCATTTGCATTATTTGACTTAGAGGGACTGTATAAACCCTTTTCTAGGTAAGTTTCAAGAGGGGGAAAAGGTTGTAGAGGCTTATTGAACTGGGCTGGTTTTGCTTTTTTTTTTAAAATTTACATTTGTGTTTCAAGCTACTTGAAGCCTCTAAGAAAATAGACCATCTTTTCTTTCTAACTAATGGATATATGTACGTGCTTTCATACACAAAAAACACTCCTCAATTTGAACTTTCCATATTGAGGTTCCATATAGCTACCTGGCTTTCTTTCTAGAATCTGTTCTTATTGCGCCTTCTTTTCTTACTAGCACACTCTCTGATTTTAACGCTCACGGTACCTGTCCTGGCTGCCTTGCAGAGTGTGCGCTGGCTGCCTCGCCCTGTTAATCCTGCATTCGGATGCTGCTGATGGACCTCGGCAGCCCAGCAGGAGAGCATAGAAACAGCTGACTGCTGACTCAGAGGGGAAAGCAAACCACCCACGAATCTCATTGCAGCTTTCTGCTGCATCCTATCCCATAATCCCTTGCTTGGTTTGCTGCAGTCTTTTCAACAGACGCTCAGTGAGAAAGATGCCCTGTAAGATAAAGATTGATTGGTTTGAATACTGAAGGGGGTCTCCCACTTGTTAATGACCCAGCAATATTCCTGCCGACTGACTTTCCTGAGCCTTCCTCTCATTTCCTCCATTTTTCTCTTCCTCTCTTCTGTTCATGAGCTGGCACATCACTACACAGAGCAGAAGATAATGCTGGGCTTCTGATGATGGCTGCACCGCATGGTAGGGAATTTAACCCGTGTATTTGCATGATGCTTCCAAACTTGAGATGTTAGCAGAAATGTGCATTGTTCTTTTAGATTCCCGCGGAGCTGCAGGGACAGGCTGGGGAGGATTTAGTTCTGTCCTTTGTTGATTAGTCTGTTTGTCTGCAGAAATGGGTAGGTCCTAAGTGTTCAGCTTGCTTAATGTCCAGGTAGATAACTGATTCCTCCTGCTCTGTCTCTTCTTGCTTTCCCCCTTCTCTGTCGTGGTGATACTGCATGCTCTGTAACTATAGGATAGAGGGAGACCCACTCATGGTTTAAACAAAGGCACTAGATTAACATGAATGGAGAGAAAGTCATACAAGATTTTTTTTTTTTTTTAAATCAAGCTTGTAATGTGATCTGACTGGATTTTTAATTTTTACTAGTCTTGATTTTAATGTGTGTCTTAGCTTGTTTTAAATAATTTTTTTTTTCTGCATCTCTCTGTTGGGCACGAAGAAAGGGATGAAATATTTAATTTGCAGGATTCCTGCCTCGCCACCCCAGGGCGGAGGAGGGCTTACGATGCGACCCTTCCCCCACCCTGTCCTCTACAAGAGAACCCTGGGGTTGAGTGCTGAGGCGCCCAGTTACCATTGGAAACCTATTCATCCATAATGCATGACTGGACCCTCTGAATTCTGAATTCTGTTGATGACCAGCAAACGTTTGGTTTCCTTCTGACTTTTTTTTCTGCCTTGAAGTAGAATCAGATTTGGGTGGAGCTCAGTGGTAGCATTACACAGAAAGAAAGAAAAAAAAATCCTTGAGTTAGACCTTAGGTTTGCCTCCTTAAACCGTGGGCATAAGGATTGTATCCAAGAGCTATTTTTACATGTATGCCCCACCCTATCATTTTTCATTATTTTGGGGGCGCTGGGAGGGGTGGGGATCAGAAAGCAAGTAGTAAGGCTATTTATTTTTAATTAAAAATTGCATGTTAAGAAATGGCCTTCTGAACCAAAAGTTAAAATGAGATTTTTGCCCTAAGGAGAGATGGTTTCAGTGTCATAGCTTTAAGGAACAGATCTAGATTCAGATGTGGCACTTAAAAATGATTATTTATCAGTTTGTTTCTTTCACTTAGATCATATTGCAGCAGTTCTCGTCCTTGTGAATAAATTGTTGGAGGTTGAAAAACAACAGACTGAAAGAAGAGAGCCATATGTTTGCTCAGATTCTCTAAATGATTTCTTAATAAGTATTAGGATTCAGTTTTGCCTGGTGAGGACCTGTTCTCTAGTGCCTTGCGTTCTTTTGGGCAGATGGCCTGCAGCCCTGGTCCTAGCCCACTGTAAGGTTAAATAATGCCCGTCCTTGCAGGGCACACAATGAGAAGTTCTTTGTATGCTGTGGCAGGGGAAAGCAGCTTTCTGTGTCAGAGAAATGAGTAGTGGTCCTTGTGGAACCTCTAAGTATTTCTTTCCGGTTTTCTCCTAGAAAGACTCCAGTGATTTGCTTGGAAGGGCGGAATGTAAAAATATTCTCTGATAGAATGTGCTATTTTGAGAAAGATGCATGCAGCATATATATCCACACATTTTAAACAATGGAGAATAAAGTCTATACATTTTCAACATAGTTAATGTTATACTCCTGAGATGACTTAATTTTTTTTTAATTTATAGGGTAACAAAAGCTTAGTGGGTTTTATTTTTGAAATAAAGTGAAAATACCCTTTCTTTGTCTTACTAAGAAAGGAAAATGTTCTTTATTTGGATATCTTTAGGCATTGATTTACCCAAACTGATGACTTTCTTTCATCTATCCTTATTAATTAGAAAAAATCCTGAATTTAAAAAAAGTAAGCTTAAAAAAAACTTGTGCCTTTTTTATTATCGCTGATAAAACAAAGACTTTAACCAAGTATTTGCATATATTATTCAAATGTCTAGAAGAGAAATACTTTAAAACTTAAAAAAATTTACCGTCTAATTTACTATCATATTTTTTCTTAAAAATTGTGAGACTGAATTACTTCTGTGACAAAATGATAATTTGCACACACCTGTAATTGTTTTTTTTTTTTTTTAATAAATTCTGATGCCATGTATGCCCCTTTACATGTATGGGTTTTAGGAGCCCTGGTGGTGAAGTGGTTAAAGCACTCGGCTGCTAACTGAAAGGTTGGTGGTTCAAACCCATCAGTTGCTCCTTGAGAGAAAGATGTGGCAGTCTTTTCCTGTAAAGATTACACAGCCTTGGAAACCCTATGGGGCAGTTCTGCTCTGTCCTATAGGTTCTCTATGAGCTGGAATCCACTCAACAGCAATGGGCTTTTTGTTCGTTTTTGGGTTTTTTTGGCATAAGGGTTTTAGTGTCAGAGTAGAATTTATACTGGGGTTGCTATTCAGGTTCTCTGAATATAATTATCGTGCAGATTGTCTGAATTTAACTGATCAGTTTTCCTCCTATAATTTGAAGGTTTGAATTAGACCAGAAACTGAGAAAGAAAGGAGCCCAGGGTAATTACTCCAATACCGTCATTGAAGGAAACATGTATTATTGCTTTTTGTATGCTAGTCTTTCTACTCCCTTTTCCTTTATCCTCTCTGCCCTCATGTTCTCAACAGCCTCCATTCTTCCATTAAGTGCTTTTTGCTATTTTTCTTGAAAACTTATTAATTTAAGTAAACATTCTAATCAACAACAGATTTAAATATTGTGCTTCCTATACCAAAAAAACAAACAAACAAACAAAAAAACCTTGCCTTCTAGTTGATTGCAACTCATGGGACCCCACTTGTTACAAAGTAGAACTGAGTTCCATAGAGTTTTCTTAGGTGTAATCTTTACAGAAACAGATCACCGGGACTTTCTTCCACAAAGCAGCTGGATGGGTTCCAACTGCCAACCTTTCCGTTAGTAGACGAGTGCAAACCATTTACACCACCCAGGGACCTCTGCTTCGTATACTCCAGGGGCAAAAAGTGGCTTGCTGTTTGAAGGCCAGTGTCTTAGGAAGTTCTGACCTAGAATAAATTTCTCTTCCCCCTTCTTGTCAGTCTCCCCTAAACCCCAGAGTGAGTACCCAGTCATCTGTCTTTTTGTGGTCACAGAATATTCAGTGACTTTATGTAGTCCCCAAGGAAAGTAAGTGGAGGAGACTCGGCAAGGTGATGGATGTGGGGAGATGAGGTCCCACTCATTTTGACTGTCGCATTGTACTGTAAGATGAATGCCAGTTAGCCTGATCCCTTAACATGGTCCATCACACAGACCCAGGTGTCTAGAACTTAGGAAACGCAAAGCAGATCTTAACATCTTACTGTAAAAGGTGTGTAAAGAAGGCAATGGCAGACAGTTCTCTATACTGAGGAAAGAGGTAAACTAGGCATAAATATCATAAAGACAAGTTGGGGGTTTGGCCTAAAAACGACCTTCATGTGGTAAAAACCAGCATATCTAGAGAGGTCGTCATACATCTGACCCTGGAAATGAGATGGAGAACCTGGAAGCATAGGCATATTCTCCCTGGAGACAGAAGATGGCCTCCTGAATCCTCCACACATGTACCCACACATACACACACGCACACACACTGTCAGGAGAGAGATGGCACCTGGCCTTCTAATTTACAAAATGGCCCATTTGGGATGGAGGCTTGATTTAACTGGAAATGGGTTATGCTATTTTAATTTCACTGAAGACTGACCCCTTTTTTTCCTTCTAGTATAGTCCTCAATAACAATGAAAATTCAATTGCAGGTGAATGATAATATGCTCATAATTTAAAAAAACCTTGTTTTTTAATTGTTTTAACCTGCACCTTGAGCTCTAGGTACCACCTGTCCTGGCAGATAAAAGGTATTATATTGTGAGTTACAGAAAGCCAAAAGCCAAACCCAATGCTGTCGAGTCAATTCTGAATCATGGCAACTCTATGTGTTAGAGAGGAGAACTGCTCCATACGGTTTTCTTGGTTGTAATCTTTACAGAAGCAGTTTACCAGGACTTTCTTCCATGGAGCTGCTGGGTGGGTTTGAACCTCCAACCTTTAGATTAGCAGCCAGTTGCAAGCCACTTGCACCACCCAGGCTCCCCATTAATCCTGAACCATTAAGATTATCTATAACTATATATTAAGACTATCTGTACTATATAACTGGAGCCCTGGTGGCACAGTGGCTAACAGCTCAGCTGCTAACCAAGAGGTCAGCAGTTTGAATGCACCAGCTGCTCCTTGGAAACCTTATGGGGCAGTTCTGCTCTGTCCTATAGGGTCACTGTGAGTCAGAATTGACTTGACAGCAGTGGGTTTGGTTTTTTTGTTTTGTTTTGTTTTTTTGGTATACTGTGTAACTAGGTGGAGCTCTGGTGGCACAGTGGTTAAAAGCTACGGTGAGCTACGGCTGCTAACCAAAAAGTCCGCAGTTTGAATCCACCAGCTGCTCCTTGGAAACCCTATGGGGCAGTTCTCCTCAGTCCTATAGGGTTGCTGTGAGTGGGAATCGACTCTACAGCAGCAAGTTTGTTTTTTTTGGTTTTATATTACTAGATAATAATGGTTCAATATTTCCTGTCTAGAAACATACTGGAAGATATTTAACTTCTTGAAAAGCTGATTTTAGTGTGCTCCTAGCCACTGTCACTGGCCCTAGAACAATAAAAAAAGAAATCATATTAATACATAAATTCAACTAGATTGGCAACAAAGAGAAGCAGTAACCCAGGAATGCCATAAAATTAGACTATAGAAGGGGAATCTAGTACCTTTAAGATGATGTATAATGAAATATGCTGCCTCTTACCCATATGTCACACATTAAAATTTTATTTTCCAGAGAAATCTAAACTCTGCTTCCCAGTGACTCTTTCATAGACCAGCCAGACAAGTCTGTACTAATTCCTGCCCCTTCTCAGAACAGTGGTTTCAGCTTGGCCTCTCCTCCTCATCCTTCCTTCCTTCTCTTCTTCACACTCATGTCAGCAGTAAAAAGTCTGGATAGCTTGCTGATCTAAATGGTATAATTTGGTCTAGCAAATATGGTCTGAATCTTGGAATTGTGGATTTTCACGTATTTTTCTCTCATTTCATCCCCTATCAAGCTCTTCTTTTCTACTTGGTGGTAATTTCCACCAAATTGTAGGAGATTGAGAAAGTGACCAAGGGAAAAAAAAAAAAAAAAAACAGAGATGATGTGAGGAGAGAAATGCTGGGGTAGGATTTTTCTATGCTCAAGGATTTTGCTATGTGAAGGTTGCACATGTTTTTCTCACAGAGAGCTGAGATTAGTCTACAGGCTCCCATTAGAAAGGAATTTATGTGTCAACTTTCTTGAGGCTTTCTATTTCCATGAATGTGTCCTCGGTAGTTCTCAATTTCTTTTCCTGCATGTGTGATCATATTAAAATCTGTCATTTTCTGGATGATGGCTTATGTCACTGAGCACTAGAATATCACATGGGGAGACAACCTTGCCTTTTATCATGTAATCCAGCAAATGCCCCTCTTTCTTTTCTGCTACTGTGATTGAGTCTATTCCTATGTTATACTTCATTAGACCAATTCATTAAACAAAAAAAGAGTGTCTACTATGTACCAGGCCCTGTTCTGAGTGTGGGCCTACTGCAGTGGACAATCAGATAAAAATCCCTGCCCTCCTGAACCTTACATTCTAGTGGGGGAAGAGAGGGAGATGCTACGCAAAGTAAATAAACTATATACTATATTAGAAGGTAGCCACTGCTATGGAGAAAAATATAGCAAAGATAGGGGCTAGGGAGTGCTAGGCAATTGTGGGGGGTGGGGTCCCATTTAAACAGAATGGTCAGGGTGAGGCCTGATTGAGAAGGTGATGAGAGCAAAGCTGGAGAAGGGATGAGGACCTGTGTAGGCAGTGTGGCCATTTGTTTTCACTGACGGGGAACCTCAGCTGGACTCCCCACAGAAAAGCTCTTACAGCTGGTTATGACTATATCAAACTAATGTTAGCTATTCACGTAGCTGTTAAATGACTCTTCCTGCCATCACTTCTCCAGCGTTTCCTTTCTATTGACATTTTATCAGTGTCTCTGGTGTTAATTCCTGTACTAAGAGCATTCAGGCTCCATCAGAGACAAAGTCCATCCCAGGCATGCTTTCATGTGCGTCACTCCAGAAATTAGTTTTGCTATTTCCTCATCTTCAGCAGAAGTTGTTGTTGTTGTGTGCTGTCGAGTCAATTCTGACTCATAGCAACCCTGTAGGACAGAGTAGAACTGCCCCATAGGGTTTCCAGGGAGCAGCTGGTGGATTTGAACTGCCAACCTTTTGGTTAACAGCCGAGCTCCTAACCACTGCACCACCAGGGCTCCTTAGAATAGTTCTATATTCTGATCTCCTTAATTATCATGAATTTATTTCTGCTGATTATGTAAGACCAGTGTCTGACACTTCAGGAACCATGATGGAGAAGGGAGACCAGGCTGTAGTCTAGATAATATTTATTGGTTTTCTAGTCAAGGAGACCAGAAACTGTGGTAGTGCCCAACCACTTTGATTAAAGGCTGTTGTATATTTTGTGTATATTCCTCATGGCATATTCAGACTGATGGAAGGCTTCCCACAGGTCACTTGTGACAGATCTGTGGTATTGTCATGATTTTAAATTAGTGTTAATGAGTAAGCTTAATTAATTTCTGAGCAGTAGAATGCTAACAAAGACTTGCTGTCACCCACTACAATAATTATCATAAAATTGGAATGAAATGTTTATTTTCAGCTTTAGAGCATAGAAAATGTCGGCTCATAAAATTTCAGTCAACATATGTCATTTGATTAAAACAAATGTTTTTTCCTTGCCATAAATCCAAAATTCTAAGGTTAAAAAATAAGTTAGTAAAATCCAATATGATGTTTTCTCTCTGCTTTTTTCAATACCCAGCATGGCTCTGATTATTTCAAAGGGTAATATGAAAAATTTCAAAAGCTCTTGCAAATCATTTCTAACTGATTTTAATTGAAGAGTTCAATATCATTTTTATAAGTCACACACTTAAATGCCTATAAGGAATGAGCCAGTGGAGTGTTAAACTTGCTTAAGACTATAAACCACCCACTTATCAGATAGGGCAGAAACCCTGAAACCTGAGCTTTTTGATTCACTGATTTTACTGGATGACCTTGGGCAGATCATTTAAACACTCAGCTTTGGTTTCCTTATCTTTCAGACAGAAATCCATTCCTTCCCTCTGCTGATGTCATAGGGATGTGGTTAGAGAAAAGCAGATGGCGTGCCAACATTTGGAGCTCCTCGGAGATGAGCTACATTCGATCCAATCAATGAATATCGTTCTCTAGTTCTTCAGGGAGACACTATCGAAAGTCTAGCAGCTCATGCTGGCTAATTAGACATGTCACACCTACACAGTTTCACCAGCACAGTGAGTTCTGTCTGAATGTGATGTACTCTAGAGCAGGTGCTTTTGCAGGGTCCTATCTGCTTATTAATTAGACTCCTTAATAAATTTATCTAAAAAGGATAGAGTTGGAAAATGGGTGTGTCATGTACGTAACCATCCTCAAATATGTGTAAATTGCAGAGTTTTCTTAACAACATTTGACATATTTTTCAAAAATTTGATTATTTGGTGGGGTTTAAGAAGAACTATTATTTATATTTAGAAAAGAATGTTTCCTTTAGCAGCTGTAGAATTGCTGATTTTATAAACGTGGTGTATTTTCCAACTTCAAGCACAGGTCCTGGGACAAGTTAAAGTACCATGTGTAAACAAACCTTCTGTGGGGCCGACTTCTTAAAACACAAGGTCAAGGGCAGTGGGATGGCTGAGAGAGTGAAAAACCTAAGAGTTATAGTGACATAGACACTTGAGTCTGCATTCTGACATACCTTAACTGAGCCTCAGTTTACTTATCCATAAAATGAGAGTAATAGCATTACCTCCTGCCTACCTTCATATTGAAGGTGAGCTTGTTTTTTTTTTTTTTTGGTGAAGGTTATTTGCATTGGGAATTGGAGGGCTGTGGATACCTTACCAAATATTTAGAAAGTTAGGGAGTGTATTTCAGCTCAGCCTTGGTCTACCCCCTTAGAATAGAAACCAGAAGTTCTTTAAAGTAGTAAATGGAGCTCTGTTCTGTGTTGTAACTCTCCCTCCCTTGTTCTCTCATGGATCATGTTTCTCTGCTTTATTCCCTGTGGCCCTCTTCTAATTCTCCCTTCCTGGCATGAGTTAGATCCCACGTATTCTGAAACCTCCTCTGAATTAATTCACTTCACTGGATCACTTAACTGCCAACACATGAATACAAACTGATTTTTTTTTTTTTAATTATAGGGACTACCGCTAGCCTTTGTGCCTGCCCCATGGAAAATATATTTTAGTACCAAATCTATAAGCTTTTAGCTTTGAAGAAAAATTCTGAACCACATGCAAAGTTTTTAATTAAAAATTCCAATTTTTGCCACCCTGCCTATTTACCGTACAATAGTTGGAAAAAACACTCAGTTTTAATAAGAGTCAGAAGGTAAATGTATATTCAAATATAGTCATGGCTGAAGGTATAGTTATCTACATATCTATCCCCTCAGCTGCCACTGCTTTGAAACCCAGCAAACAGCTCTTTGTGCAACACGCCATCTTCTAATTTGTAATTGTTGCAGAGTGCACATGTGATTATTTTAATGACTTATGAAATCAAACAACAGACTGTACTCCCTCTACGGTGATGAAGGGTGGCTAGCGGTCATTTTGAGTTCACTAATGTGGAATTCTGGAGTCCTTGGGCTGACCCATGGTAGCGCAGTGGTTAAGAGCTCAGCTGCCAACCAAAAGGTCTGCAGTTGGAATCCACCAGCCGCTCCTTGGAAACCCTATGGGGCAGGTCTCCTCTGTCCAGTAGGGCCGCTATGAGTCAGAAGCGATTGGACAGCAATAGGTTTTTGGTTTTGGTGGGTAGTGCAAATGGTTAGTGTGCTCAGCTGCTAACCGAAAGGTTGGATGTTCAAGTCCACCCAGAGTCACCTCAAAAGAAAGTCCTAGTGACCTACTTCCAAAAAATCAGCAATTGAAAACCCTTGGGAGCATAGTTCTACTCATATGGGGTCGCCACGAGTCAGAATCAACTCAAAGGCAACTGGTTTAACGTGGAATTCTACCTGAATTCATAGCGCGATGCCTATCATAGCTAGTGACTGATTTGCACTTACTGATTATTTTATATTTTTCTGTTTTGGTTTTTCTGACAGCAGCAGCGTGCAGGGTCAAAGACAACCGGACCCCCATGTCAGTGGTCTAGGATGGCCAGTGAAGGCACCAACATCCCAAGTCCTGTGGTGCGTCAGATTGACAAGCAGTTTCTGATCTGCAGTATATGCCTGGAACGGTACAAGAATCCCAAGGTTCTCCCCTGCCTGCACACTTTCTGCGAGAGGTAAGCCTTCTTTGTGCTCAGAGAAGAGAGTTTCATTGGCTGACCTTCTACAGCCTACCACAGGTTCTTTCCAGAATTCTACCTTACCTCTGAGAGACAATGGCTCTTTTGTGCTTTTGATAGACATCTAGAAACAATCACGAGCTGCCAATTATTTCATACAAGTGGGAGAAAGTGATCAAGTAACTACTGATTCATTTCTATGGGAGATAGGGCATTAAGTATTTTAAGATTAAATTTTTAAAAAAATTTTCCCTCTGCTCATTGTGAAACACTTTTTGCCATCTGCAGTTCCCTCTATCATTTCCTTCCATGTAACTAATCAGGTACAACAGCTGCCTGTGTGAAGAGTTAGTTAAGGGGCGAAGTTCCCTTCCCATAGATACTTCAGAAGTCAGGTTTTGATTCATAGTCAACACACTAAATGGCACATTTGAACATTATCATTTCTAGATAAAGAAAAAAGCTATATACATGAAATAATTATAAATTACCTGACTGTGTAATTTGCTATATAGGAAAACACACTTCTTATTCTTCTTGAATGGTGTTTTTCCACTGGGTTAATTATCAAAGTAAACCTTTACCCCATCGTTTAACTTACCACATAAGCAATTAAACATAAAATGTTTGCTAGTAATACCATTAGTTCATCTGTGGTGTCATTTAAGTGTTTCCTTAGTAAGGTCATATATATTTTTAAAAAACAAATATGATAATTGTGTTTTATCGAATTTTGTTATGTATATTTTCTCTTGTTATTTAATACATGTAATTAAAATGCTTTACTCATATAATAGGACAGGAAACTGGTATTTCCAATGGCTTCAGATCAATGCTAATTACATTTAGCACTCAATTTAACATACATTTATTATCTGATTGAATGTTCTTTGAGTTGATTTACTTTGGAAGGTCCCAGTTGCAAAAGAATAAACACATCCTTGGTGATGGAGATGGATGGAGTAAGAAGGTAGATTGTTACTCTTGTGGTTTTTTGTCAGTTTCATTTGCTTTGTTTTGGGTTGTGGTGGTTGTGTGTGTGTGTGTGTGTGTGTGTGCATGTGTGGTTTTTATTTGTTTCTTTTAATGGTAGCACATGCTGTTATTGTGTGCTGTAGAGTTGATTCTGACTCATAGTGACCCTATATGACAGTAGAACTGCCCCATAGGGTTTCCTAGGCAGGAGTAAATTGCCAGGTCTTTTCCCCCTGGGAGCCGCTGAGTGGGTTCAAACCACCAACCTTTCAGTTAGCAACTGAGTACTTAACCATTGTGCCACCAGGGCTCCTTGTGGTAGCACATAGGGCACTGATAATTTTTACTTTCTTTTGTTTTATACTTTAGCTTAAGTACTTTGTAATTCATATTGCAAGATGATTAAATGGAGAGTGATTTTTTTGCCCTGTCACTCAATAAACCAAAAACCCATTGCTGTCAAGTCTGTAAAACATGAATGCCAGCTAATTGTCCATGTGTCTCAGAGCATGCATAGAAGGATCATTGTTTGACTTGCAGCAGTTGACATGGCTTGTCACACCTTACATCCAACACTGAGAGCCACTCATTCTGAGCTCCGCAGAGCAGCCCTACTTGCCAGCATTCAGCGCTTAGTCAGCTGTTTTTTGGCTCCCACTTCCTTGCTCTAGCAGTTGGGAAGCAAGCTTCCAGGCTGCCCAGGGTCTGCCCCCTACCCTCTCGACTGGGTCTAAGCCAACTCGCCGGCATTCCCCATCTAATAGCCAGTCGTGGAGATCTGTAAGATCCTAAGACAGCAAGTCTCTGTAAAATGCTATGTTTTAACATCTAGTGCATTAAAATTATTTCCTTTTGGAGATGCTGGCAACTTTCCTTAAAATTGGAAAATAGTCATTTTGTTTATGTAGTGACAAAACTTGAGGGCTTGTCTGACTTTCAGGAGAGTCTCACCCCCTAGGACCTCTCACCCCCAGCTCCTGCTGGCCACACACACCAGCTGCTCACTGAACTGCTTCTCACAGTCAGTCTCTTACCCTTGTATCTTCCAAAACGCCACCAATGGGACTTGGAAGGAGAGTAAAACTAGACACCGTGCCTGGCCTCATGGAGCTTGCAGCCTAGTGGAGGAGCCATTAATGACATAATTGCTCAGATTAATGTGAAATTAAACCAATGACAAGTGCTGAATACCAGAAGTACACAGGAAACCATATAACTGGGGACTTGACTCTAATCATGAAGGCTTCCTTGCAGAAGTGATTAAGCAGCCCAAGGATGACTAAAAATTAAGCAAAGGGAGTGGCAGGAGGAAAGAACTGCAGACGTATGCAAAGACATAGTGAGAGGGACCACGGTGCTTTGGAAGACCTTAAATAAGCCCAGTGTGGCTGGCACAAGTGAATAAGGGGAAGAGACAAAATATGTAGGCGCCAGATCCTGCAGGTGCATAATCCATGTTACCATATATGGGTTCTTGTCCTGTTGTAATAGTGGAAGCTATGAAAGGGTTTTCATGTCAACTGGGGAAGGGAGGGAAGTTTGAATGGTTAGCTTCGGGTGTGAGAAATCCACTTTGTGCAAAGTGGAGAAAGGTTAGAGAAGTGCAAGGGTGGATGAGAATACACCAGGCACAAGTCTACTGCAGAAGTCCAAGCGAGAGTGATGTAATGGAGATGATAGAACTGGAGATGAAGAGAACTTAGGAACTGACAGACTTTGGTTGTATATGGGAAATGAAGGAGAAAGACTGTCTCAAGAATGACTCCTAGCTGGTTGAATGAACATGGGAAATCCAGGGTGGAAAGGAGGAGTATGCTGTCACAGTATAGGTAGAGCAACTAGGGTCACATAACAATGTATGTATAAATTTTTGTATGAGAGACTAACTTGAATTGTGAACTTTCACTTAAAGCACAACAATAAAAATTTTTTAAAAAATGACTTCTAGATTCTGGTTTGCTTAGATGAGTGGGTGGGTTATTACTGAGCTAGGGAACATCGGAAGAGGACACAGTTTGGGGCAGATCATGGGTTTGGTGCTGGACATGTTGAGTTTCAGGACCTGTGGGACATCCAAGAGGAGATGTCAGGAAGACAGTTGGGATACAGAGCCGGGGCTCAGAGGAGACATCTGTTAGAAGAAATACAAATGTGAGTGCTTTGTTTATAGTCATGCATGTGGATCTGATATCTCAGGGAGAGAAGAGGGCTTATGACAGAGCCCTGATTAACTCCAAAATGTACTACTTAGTAGAAAAGATAGAGCAGACAGGAGAACCAGATGAGTGTGGTGTCATGGAGCCTGTCGGGAGAGGCAAAGAAAAGAGATCATGTTGGTGTGACCTGGGTGTCTCATGCCTGCTTCAACTATTTCCACTGTGATGTGTTTTTTCATATCTGCGATCTGCTTATGATTCTTATGTAAAAAAGTTTCAATGCTAACAAAAAGTTTGACATGCTTCTTGCAATCACCAAAGTCTACAAATCATGGGCACGATACTAGATATTCTAGACCATTAAAGTTTTTCAAACTTTAATGTGCATATAAATAGCCTGGGGATCTGATCCAGTAGGTCTAGGGTGGAGCCTGAGATTCTGCATTTCTACCATAGCTCCTGGGTAAGACCCATGCTGCTTACCCATGGACCACATGCTTGTGGCTGTAGGTAGCCTGGGTGGCGCAAACAGTTAAGTGCTTGATTAGAAGCTAAAAGGTTGGTGGTTTGAAGTCACCCAGAGGCACCTCAAAAGACAGGCCTGGCAATCTACTTCCCAAAGATCACAGCCTTGAAAATCCTATGGAGCAGTTCTACTCTGCACACATGGGGTTGCCACGAGTTAGAATCAACTCAATGGCAAGTGACAACGGAAAACGTTACAGAAGTCAATGACATTTTTTTTTTCCTTGAGCATAATCAGAGTTGCCTGATCAGTTTATAGGGCCAATGTGAGCACAGGTTATCTCTTGGTTTCTGAAATACCATTCTCCTAGTAAGGAGACCAGGAAGGGAGTTTCTGCAAAGTGGTCCAGGTAGTCACTGAGAACATGTATAGTACCTGGGAGAAGTAGTGTCCCAGGAGCCCCCCTGTGCTGACTATCCTCTGGCCTCTGCTCCTGCCACAGGTGCCTGCAGAACTACATTCCCGCCCACAGCTTAACCCTCTCCTGCCCTGTGTGCCGCCAGACCTCCATCCTGCCCGAGAAAGGGGTGGCCGCGCTCCAGAACAACTTCTTCATCACAAACCTGATGGACGTGCTGCAGCGAACGCCAGGCAGCAACGCTGAGGACTCTTCCATCTTGGAGACGGTCACTGCTGTGGCTGCAGGAAAGCCTCTCTCCTGCCCAAACCACGATGGGAATGTAAGTGGAGTGGGCCTCAGCACCTGTCGTTAGCTTTAGGTAGGCTCTGAGCACATCAGAAGTTATACAGTAAAACAGAACCCTACCTGGAAAATGAGTAATTGAAAAAAACAATTTTTTTCAGACTATTTTGTCTGTATACTTTTTTTTTTATTGTTGTAGTTTAAATGAAGTTTACATTTCAAGTTAGTCTCCCATACAAAAATTTATACATACATTGCTATGTGACCCTAATTGCTCTCCCCTTACTGTAACAGCATACTCCTCCCTTCCACCCCTGAGTCCCCATGTCCACTCAACCGGCTCCTAACCCTTTCTGCCTTCCCGTCTCACCTCCAGACAGAAGCTGCCCAATTAGTCTCTTGTATCTACTTGAGCTAAGAGGCACATTCCTCATGAGTATCACTTTATGTCCCATGTCCAGTCCAATCCCTGTCTGAAGAGTTGGACTTGGAAATTGTTTTAGTTCTGTGCTGATAGAGAATCCAGGGGCCATGCTTTCTGGGGTTCCTCCAGTCCCAGTCAGACTATTAAGTCTGGCCTTCTTACTAGAATTTGAGTTCTGCACCCCACTTTTCTCCTGTTCCATCAGGGACTGTGTTGTGTTCCCTGGCAGGGTGGTCATTGGTGGTAGCCAGGCACCATCTAGTTCTTCTGGTCTCAGGCTGATGAAGTCTCTGGTTTATGTGGCCCTTTCTGTCTCTTGGGCTAACACCCCTTGTGTCTTTGGTGGTCTTCATTCTCCTTTACTCCAGGGGGTTGGGACCAATTGATGCATCTTACATGGCCGCTTGCAAGCTTTTAAGACCCCAGGCTCCACTCACCGAAGTAGGATGCAGAACATTTACTTAATAAGCTTTGTTATGCCAGTTGACCTAGATGTACCCTGAAAGCATGGTCCCCAGACCCCTACCCCAGCTACTCTGTCCCTCAAAGTGTTTGATTGTATTCAGGAAACTTGTTAGCTTTGATTTAGTCCAGTTGTGCTGACTTCCCCGGTAGTGTGTACTGTCCCTCCCTTCACCCAAGATAATACCTGTCCCCACCCTCGTAACCATCAAAGAAAGTTGTCTTCTGTGTTTAAACCTCTTCTCGAGTTCTTATAATAGTGGTCTTATACAATATTTGTCCTTTTGCGACTGACTAAATTCACTCAGCATAATGCCCTCCAGATTCCTCCATGTTATAAGATATTTCACAGCTTCATCGTTGTTCTTTATCATTACGTAGTATTCCGTTGTGTGGATATACCATAATTTGTTTATCCATTCGCCCATTGATGGGCACCTATGTTGTTTCCATCTTTTTGCTCTTGTGAACAGTGCTGCAATGAACATGGGTGTTCATGTATCTATTCGTGTGATGGCTCTTATTTCTCTAGGATATATTCCAAGGAGCGATAGCTGGATCATATGGTACTTCTATTTCTAGCTTTTTAAGGAAGCGCCAAATCAACTTCCAAAGTGGTTGTGCCATTTTACATTCCCACCAACAGTGTATAAGTGTTCCAATGTCTCCACAACCTCTCCAGCATTTATTATTTTGTGTTTTTTGGATTAATGCTAGCCTCGTTGAGGTGAGATGGTATCTCATTGTAGTTTTGATCTACATTTCTCTAAGTGCTAATGATCGTGAGCATTTCTTCATGTGTCTGTTAGCCGCCTGAATATCCTCTTTGGTGAAGTGCCTGTTCATATCCTTTGCCCATTTTTTAATTGGGGTTATTTGTCTTTTTGTTGTTGAGGTTTTGCAGTATCTTGTAGATTTTAGTGATTAGACGCTGATCGGATTTGTTGTAGCCAAATTTTTTCCCAGTCTGTAGGTTGTCTTTTGACTCTTTTGGTGAAGTCTTTTGATGAGCATAAGTGTTCAATTTTTAGGAGCTCCCATTTATCTAGTCTCTCTTCCGGTGCTTGTGCATTCTTACTTATGGTTCAAATTGTGTTTATGCCATGTATTAGGGTTCCTAGTGTTGTCCCTATTTTTTCTTCTAGGATCTTTATCATTTTCGATTTTAAATTTAAGTCTTTGATCCATTTTGAGTTAGTTTTTGTGCATGGTGTGAGGTATGGGTCTTGTTTTAGTTTTTTGCAGATGGATATCCAGTTATGCCAGCACCATTTGTTAAAGAGACTGTCTTTTCCCCAGTTAATGGACTTTGGGCCTTTGTCAAATATCAGCTGCTCATAAATTTATGTCTGGATTCTCAGTTCTGTTCCATTGGTCTATGTGTCTGTCGTTGTACCAGTACCAGGCTGTTTTGACTACCATGGCAGTATGATAGTTCTAAAATCAGGTAGTGTGAGGCCTCCTACTTTGTTCTTCTTCTTGAGTAATGCTTTACTTATTCGGGGCCTCTTCCCTTTCCAAATGAAGTTGGTGATTTGTTTCTCCATCTCATTAAAAAGTGCCGTTGAAATTTGGATTGGGATTGCATCATATATGTAGATCGCTTTGGGTAGAACTGACATTTTCACAAAGTTGAGTCTGCCTTTCCATGAGCAAGGTATGTTTTTCCACTTATGCAGGTCTCTTTTGGTTTCTTGCAGTAGTGTCTTGTAGTTTTCGTGTGTAGGTCTTTTATGTCTCTGGTTAGATTTATTCCTAAGTATTTGATCTTCTTGGGGGCTATGGTAAATGGTATTGATTTGGTGATTTCCTCTTCGAGGTTCTCTTTGTTGGTGTAAAGGAATCCAACTGGTTTTTGTATATTTATCTTCTATCCTGAAACTTTGCTGAAATCTTTTATTAGTTCCAGTAGTTTTCTTGTGGATTCTATGGGGTTTTCTGTGTATAAGATCATATCATCTGCAAATAGAGATACTTTGACTTCTTTCCTACCAGTTTGGATGCCCTTTATTTCTTTTCCTAGCTTAATTGCTCTGGCTAGGACCTCCAGCACAATGTTGAATAAGAGTGGTGATAAAGGGCATCCTTATATGTTTCCCGTTCTCAAGGGGAATGCTTTCAAAGTCTCTCCATTTAGGGTGCTGTTGGCTGTTGGCTTTGTATAAATTATATCGAGGAATTTCCTTTCTTTTCCTACTTTGTTGAGCGTTTTTATCATGAATGAGTGTTGGACTTTGTCGAATGCCTTTTCTGCATCGATTGATAAGATCATGTTGTTCTTGTCTTTTGTTTTATTTATGTGATGGATTACTTGGCTGTTTTTCTAATGCCCTCCAGATTCCTCCATGTTACAAGATGTTTCATGGCTTCATCCTTATTCTTTATCGTTGTGTAGTATTCCGTTGTGTGAATATACCATAATTTGTTTATCCATTCATCTGTTGATGGGCATCTAGGTTGTTTCCATCTTTTTGCTATTGTGAACAGTGCTGCAGTGAATATGGGTGTGCATGTATCTATTCATGTGCCGGCTCTTTTTTCTCTAGTGTATATTCTAAGGAGTGGGATTGCTGGATTGTATGGTACTTCTATTTCTAGCTTTTTAAAGAAGTACCAAATTGATTTCCAAACTGGTTGTACCATTTTACATTCCACAAACAGTGTATAAGTGTTCCAGTCTCTCCACAACCTCTCCAACATTTATTATTGTGTTTTTTTAATGCTAGCCTTGTTGGGGTAAGACAGTATCTCATTGTAGTTTTGATTTGCATTTCTCTAATGGCTAATGATCGTGAGCATTTCCTCATGTATCTGTTAGCCGCTCCATAGGGTTTTCAGTGGCTGATTTTCTGGAAGTAGATTGGCAGGCCTTTCTTCTGAGGCACCTTTGGGTGGACTAAAACCTCCAACCTTTCAATTAGCAAAAGAGTGCATTAACTATTTACACCACCCAGGGACTTCCAATAAATGTTAGCTATTAAAGTTATTTTTGATTAATGACTTTATTCACCTTTTTTCTTTATATATTGACAACTTGAAATGTATCTGAAACTGCTTATAATAAAAAGAAGCCCCAGGTATAACAAAATCACTAAGGCCAGCAAGGGAGTGCTGGAACAGAGTAATTATTATTAGTCACATTACTGCTTATTTACCTCATCTCCTACCATTGTCTCTGCCCACTACACTGTAGCCCACTGGCCTGCTAGATCTTGCCAAGTCCTTTCCCACCTTAGCCTGGCTGTTCTCTATTCTTTCTGCCTGGGATACTCTTTGCTCCCTCTTGATGTGACTAGCTTATTCTCATCCTTCATGTCTCAACTCAGATTTCTCCTTTACAGAGCAGTCTTCTTTAACTGCACTAAGGAAGGCCACCTCTTCAACCCATTACCCTCCGTCACATCACCTTCTTTATTTCCTCCATAGCAGTCAGCACAGTCCATCTGCCATCATCTGCTTATTTGGTTACTTGTTAATTTTCTGGCTTTCCCTCTAGAATGTGAGGACAGGGACCTTGTTCAATATATCCCCAGCACCCAGCACACAATCTTATACGTGAAAGTCAATCAGTACATATTTGTTGAGACAGTGTGCCAGACACCATGCCTGGCTCCTTAAACACCACTTTGCAAAGCATGTGTTAGTTACCTTCATTTTACCACTGAAGAGACTGAAGCTTGGACAGTTGAAGTCACAGAGATACACCATAAAAGCTAGACCTGGAGAAAATGGCATCCTGGCCTTCCTTGTAGCCAAAACAAGAGAGAGACACCGTGGATTACATATCTTTAATTATTTAATTGAAAGCACTCCAGACTATCAATAAGACTAAGGTTTTCCACACATTGTACTACAAGGGGGAGTTACCATGTAAGTTTTGTAGAAAGAGCTTTAAATGCTCAGCTTTCAAAATCAGTTTGAGCATTCTTAGGACCATTTCTCACACTGTCTCTTACTGGATGCTGAGGCTGTTTCCTCCTGGAGCTCACATTCTAAATAGTAGTCCTGGCAAGCATTTCCATCAGTTCCCTTTAAAATATAGCCCAGCCATGTAGCTCTCTGGAGATCTAACTTGATATAGGAGAAAAGTTTTGAAAACATTAAGAGACCTACTGTCGACACTGGTCTAAACATCTAAAGAGGCTATCATGTAGAATTAGAAATAATGATAATTAGATGACATCAGTAAATAAAGGTAAGGGCGTCATGGAATTCTGCAAACATCTTGTAGCTCAATTCGGCTACAGCATGGATGAGAATACAGGTGGGCTGGAGAATATAGGAGACGAGCCTAGAAAGGTAGATGGGGAGAGATTGGAATGAGCTATAAATATTAACAAAAGTTTTGACCTAAATTCCACATGCAGTTGTTGTTGTTGGGTGCAGGTGAGTCTATTCTCACTCATAGCAACCCCGTGTAACTGAGGAGAACTACCCCTAGAGTTTTCTTGGCTGTAATCTTTACAGAAGCAGATCTCCAAGTCTTTCTCCCACAGAGCTGCTGGATGGGTTCGAACTGCCAATCTTTCAGTTAGCAGCCAAGCGCTTAACTGTTGCACCACCAGGGCTTCTTCCCACATGCAGTAGGGATGCATTAAAACCTTTTAAACAAGAGATGAGTATTTCAGTGGCAAGGTGCCACAAATGGTTAAGTGCTCGGCTACAAATCCACCCATAGGTGCTCGAAAGAAAGGCCTGGTGATGTACTTCTGAAAGATCACAGCCATTGAAAACCCTATGGAGCACAGTTCTACTCTGACACACGTAGGGTTGCCATGAGTTGGAATTGACTCTATGGCAACTGTTTTTTTTTGTTGTTGTTGTTGTTTGTTTTGGTTTACGGGGGAATGGAGTAGCAGAGACTGGAGGCAGAGGCACCAATTCTGAGTTTATTGAGTTGTCCAAAGAGATGGAACTAAAGTAGCATCAATAGGCCAGGAGAGGAAAGGATGACCTTCAGAAAAAAGAGCATTCATTCACTTGAGAATTTGCCTCCCGCAAATAAAAAGGCAAGTGCTAAAATCTCTTAAGCTAATCTTTTAATATATGAGAATTTGAATAATTAAAATTGATCATATACTAGGTCACAAAGAAAACTTCACTATGTTTTCCCATTTTGTAGGCCAAGTTTTCATACACCATTCAATAAAACTATACTAAAAACACATCTAGATACAAGAAATCCAAAACCTTAAAGAAAAAAAAAGCATAATTATTCAGTCAAAGAAAAAACTGTAGCATAATTAGACTATTTACAAAATACTGAAAGTAGAAGGCTTATCTATTAAATGTGTAGATAGGGTAAAGTCAAATCTGTACTCAAAGGAAATTTTATAGCTTTAAGTATTTGCATTTATCCAAAAAGAATCTAAGTGGCATAACAAAGATTTTTAAGAAAATGTTCTGCATCCCACTTTGGTGAGTGGTGTCTGGGGTCTTAAAAGCTAGTGAGCAGCCATCTAAGATGCATCAATTGGTCCCAACCCATGCAGAATAAAGGAGAATGAAGAACACCGTGGACACAAGGAAAGTAGTGCCCCAAGAGGCAGAAAGGGCCACATAAACCAGAGACTTCATCAGCCTGAGACCAGAAGAACTAGATGGTGCCCAGCTACCACAATGACTGCCCTGACAGGGAACACAACAGAGAGTCCCTGATGGAGCAGGAGAAAAGTAGGGTGCAGAACTCAAATTCTAGTAAAAAGACCAGACTTAATGGTTTAATTGCGATGGAGGTACTCTGAAAGATGTGGCCCCCAGGCTCTCCATTAACCCAAAATTAAAACCATTCCCGAGGCCAACTCTTCAGACAAAGATTAGACTGGACCATGGGACAGAAAAGGATACTTGTGAAGAGTGTGCTTCTCAGCTCAAGCAGATACACAAGATTAAATGAGCAGCTCTTGTCTGGAGGCGAGATGAGAAGGCAGTGAGCGTCAGGAGCTGGTTGAATGGACATGGAAAATCCGGGGTGGAAAGGAAGAGTGTGCTGTCACAGTATAGGGAGAGCAACTAGGGTCACAAAACAATGTATGTATAAATTTTTGTATGAGAGACTAACTTGAATCATAAACTTTCACTTAAAGCACAACAGTAAAAAAAAGAAAGAAATATATACATCTAAATAATTTCAGTTAACTGAAACGCTGTCTTCCTTAGCGAATAAATATCTTTTAATTCTAGGAAGATTTACAGTTATGTATTTACAGTTTATGAAAATAGTAACCTTAGTACTAATATGTTTGTGTTAAGAATAAATCTGTGAACATCTGGGGGGAAAAGAAAATCCAACTCAAGAAGTTAGGAAAATAACAAAATAAACACACAAAACACAAAGGAAAGAAAATAATAAGGATAAATTTAGAGAATTTGAAAATAATAAAACAGTTTGATGAGTAATCCAAGAGCTGAATCTTTTTAAAAAATGAGTGAAATAGATAATCTCTGATATCTGAAAAGCAAAAAAGGGAAAATATAAATAAATCAAATTAGAACTGATAAGAGACATCAGTATAGATATAAAAGGTAAATAAATTATATGGGCTATTATGCTAATGTATTGAAAGTCCGAATGAAATGAATGATTATCTAGGAAATTATAAATGCTTGAGAAAATACAAGAAAAGGTAAGTAGAAAAATAATGTTGAAAGAAACTGGTGAAAGTTAATTTAAGACTGAATTCTTTCATACTTGTAAAAAACAGATCTGATGGCATAGTGTGTATGCTTCTGGATCATAAGAAAAGATAGACAGCTTTCCAATTCATTTATGAAACACAAACAAAATCTAATGAAGATAACATGAAAAGAAAACTATTAATCATTCAGTTTATGAGAGTAGCTGTAAAATTCTTAATTAAAATACTCCAGCAAACTCCTACTATGTAAGGTTACTTATAAGTTAACAAAATTATGAACATCACAAAAGAAAAATGGGCAAAGAACTTAAAAAATTCAGAGGACATATAAATGACTAATAAGCATATGAGAAAAAATGATAAGCTTCACTAATAATCAAATCTTCTCAAATTGGCTGTAGTTTTTTTAAAAAAGATAATAATCAGTACTGATGAGGATATGGTAAGATATTTTCATGTGCTGCTAGCAGGAGGGCAAATTGCTCTTCAGAAAATTTACATCGATTTGGCAAAATGTAATGAGAGCTTTACGTTAAGTTCTTATCCTTTAATCCAGTCATTCCATTATTAGGAATATATCTAAGGAGGTAACTAGAGATGATGAAAGATTTTGTATAAGAATGTTAATTGCAATAATTATTACCTGTAACAAAAAATTAGAAATGATCTAAATGTGCACTATTAGGGAAATGGTTAAATTATGGTAAATCCATATAACTTATTGTTGGGTAGCCATTTTTGCTTACATATGAATATGTTTGTGTGTTTGAATAGGGTTTTGTTTGTTTTTTTAACTAGTGGGACCACAGTGTATATATATTGTAGTGAGGACATGGGTATTCTGTGCAGAAGGGATAAAGAGAACAAAGGCAGAGAGAATAAAGTAAAGAGATTGCCCATCTCTGTATCAGCCCAGAGTTCCCAGGAGCCGGGAAGTAGTGAGTGATTGGCTAGAGGTAAAGGGTCAAATCTCAGAGGGCACCAGATGTCATTTTAAAGAACTTGAGTCCGTTGTAAGTCATGGGGAGCTAGTAGAGGATGTTGGACATTGTAATGTCCAGGTATTTGCATTTACAAAGTAGCTAAACTCAGTGTGTGTTAGAGTAGAACCCAGCTCCACAGGGTTTTCAATGGCCAATTTTTTGAAAGTAGATCTCCAAGCCTTTCTTCTGAGATGCCTCTCGTTAGACTGGAACCTCCAACCTTTCAGTTAGCATACAGCCATGTTAACGGTTTATACCACCCAGAGACTCTTTTATGGGGAGGGGAGGCTAGATTAAACGGGGGTGAGCCTGAGGCAGGGAAACCAGTTGGGAGCCAGATGTAGAGAAGCGGGAGTGTGAGTGGAGACCAGGAAGGCTTTAAGCACCATTTATGAGTTGATTGGCTGGATGGATTGGTGGGGAGGGGAGTGTAGGATGACTCTCAGGTGTAGGATGACTCTCAGTTCAGCAGTGCTACAAGTGAGATAGAGGTTGGCTCTTTAAAATTACTATGATTTTTGTTTTTAATTGTACTTTAGATGAAGTTTTACAGAACAAATAGTTCATTAAGCAGTTAGTACACATATTGTTTTATGACAATGATTAACAATCCCACGACATGTCAACACTGTCCCTTCTCAACCTTGGATTCTGTATTACCAGCTTTCCTGTCCCCTCCTGCCGTCTAGTCCTTGTCCCTGGACTGTTGTACCCCATTAGTCTTGTTTTGTTTATGGGGCTGTCAAATCTTTGGCTGAACAGTGAACCCCAGGAGTGACTTCATTACTGAGCTAAAAGGGTGTCCGGGGGCCATACTCTCAGGGTTTTTCCAGTCTCTGTCAGGCCAGTAAGTCTGGTCGTTTTTTGTGGATTAGAATTCTGTTCTACATTTTTCTCCATCTGTCCAGGACCCTCTGTTGTGATCCCAGTCAGAGCAGTCAGTGGTGGTAGCCAGGCACCATCCAGTTGTACTGGACTCAGTCTGGTGGAGGCTGTGGTAGTTGTGGTCCATTAGTCCTTTGGACTAATCTTTTCCTTGTATCTTGTTTTCTTCATTCTCCCTTGTTCCCGAAGGGGTGAGACCAGTGGAGTATCTTAGATGGCTGCTCACAGGCTTTTAAAACCCCAGACGCTACTCACCAAGGTAGAATGTAGAACATTTTCTTTACAAACTGTGTTATGCGAATTGAGCTAGATGTTTCCTGAGACCATGGTCCCCACAGCCCTCTGCCCAGAAATTGAGTCCCTCAAGGAGTTTGGATGTGTCTTTGGAGTTTCCATGACCTTTCCTTGTACAAGTTGTGCTGGCTTCCCCAGTATTGTGTACTGTCTCACCCTTCACCAAAGTTAGCACTTATCTATTGTCTAGTTAGTTCCCCACCCCACCCCACTCCACCCCACCCTGGCCACTACCAATCTTAGAGAAACTTTAGAAAGAGAAATCTGTTGTCATTGCTTGAAGGACAAATAGAAAAGAATTGCAAAAGACATATTTCCTGAGCCCACCTCAGCAATCAAGACCCTTGGACACCATGGACTACTAATTCTAGTAAAGCTAAAGAATCTTTTTGTTATTGGGTGGAATGCCAGGTTCTTACTCGGCATGATTCGTATTGGCCAATAAACAAGAGACCGAGGTGGGAGAACAAGAAAGTCACCTTTATTTTATTGTACAAGGAAAGGAGTCAGTCGGAGCTGCTGCTGCCAAGATTCCCTGCCAAGGCAGACAGGCAGGTTACTTTTAAAGGGGTTTACAAGTAGGGAGTTCATACAAGTTATGTCAGCAACATTCTTAATCATACCACACAGGTGCAATGGGGTTTCCATACACCCTCCAAGCAAAAGCAGGATTCAAATGCAAAGTTGAGGGTGGGATCCCAGCAAAGGAAAAGATTTTGCAATACAACACTGTAGGGGAGGAAACCAGGTAAAGAACACAGCACTGTGGGGTCTCTGTCTCCCTTTAGTTAAAAAACGTTTCCCACGTATCTCATGAAATCACATTAAAATTTAAATCTATCTAAAGAGTTTGCACCTCTTTGAGGGGAATGGAGCTATTCTGAATATGTTTTTGAGCACTTCTCTGTGTTGAGTCATTCTGATTCTTTGGAATCGTAAAATTTATAAAACCAGCAAGAGTCCTTGGAAAATGGGCAGCGGGCAGCTTGAATCATTCTATCGTTTCATCACAGATTGTAGCAGTTCACTGCTGCTGCTTCAAAACAGGGTTCTCATTGCATATTCAAGCCAAATGCATGCAATATTAGAGATAAACTGCTGCAGTTAATTGCCATGGGTAAATCTTTAAAAACAGTTCAAGCATCTGAAGGTTAATAAAATTGGGTAATTAATGATAAAATAGGATGCTGCCACCAAAACTGCCTGCTGCACATGTGGATGAAACCCTGTTATCTACTTTAAGTGCTGTGACACTATCTGTCTTCTGATTAGACACCATAGCTGCATTGTCCAAATACAAAAGGAAAATGGGAATAACGGCTAGTGATCTAAGAGGTTCTCTTCACTTAAAGCAGATATTTGAGCGCGTGCCCCGTGGTCCCAGGAACACAAATGACGTTAAACCCTGTTCTTGCTTACTTAGGTGTCTGACTGAGGAGGATGTTAAGAGGTGCAAAGGAAAGGTTCTCATTAAGCCTGTGCTGCCTCTAAGAAGTCCCCACTTCCCCCACGAAGAACACTGTCAGTGCTTCTGCAAAAGCCTCAGGGCTGGCTGCAAGGGCCTGGCCACCCTTTTCAGTGCCTTAAAAATGCATATAGCCCTGCCTCTTGATGAACACAAACGGTGACTACCCATCAATAACAATAAGCTTATCCTGGCCTCTGACCCGCCCCCGGGAGCAGTGGCATCATTTCACTCAAGATGGATGAGCTCAGCTGAGCCATACAGCTAACACAATCAGCTCTCGGCTGCAGCCAAAGCTGTCAGCACCTGAGCATAACCATCTGAGAATGACTAGTTTTTGACAATTCGCAATGATCTCAGGGCCTTTGCTTCCTGAGACACACTTAGGATAGTGACCCAGGGACAATGACTTAGGTCTGCTGCTGTCTCTTTCAAGCTTTGTTTTTTTTTTAATTGAGGTAAAATTCACCATTTTAATTAAAGTGTACAGTTCAGTAGCTTTTAGTACTTTCACAAAGTTGTGCAACCCTCACCACTGTCTAATTGCAGAACGTTTTCATCACCCCAGAAAGAAATCCCATATTCATTCCCACCACCCCTCAGCCCCTGACAACCACTAATCTGCTTTTTGTCTCTATGGATTTATCTATTCTGGACATTTCATATGAGTGGAGTCATACAATATGAGCCTTTTTTCTGGCTTCTTTCACTTAGCATAATGTTTTCAAGGTTCATCTATGTTTCAGTATTTCATTGTGTGGATAAACCACAGTTTGTTTATCCATTCATCTGTTAATAGACATTTGAGTTGTTTCCATTTTTTGGCAAATAGGAATAATACTGCAATGAACATTGATATACAAGTTTTTGTGTGGATATATGTTTTCAGTTCTCTTGGGTATATTCCTAGGAGTGGAATTGCTGGGTCATATGATAGTTCTATATTTAACTTTTTGAGGAACCATCAAACTGTTTTCCCAAAGGCTGTACCATTTTGCACTCCCACCAGCAATGGATGAGGGTTCCAGTTTCTCCATATCCTCAACTACACTTTTTATTTTCCATAATTTTTTATTTTATTTTTTTATTATAGCCATCCTAGTGGGTGTGGGGAGCCCTGGTGGTGCAGTGGTTAAGAGCTCAGCTGCTAACCAAAAGGTCAGCAGTTGGAATCCACCAGCCACTCCTTGGAAACTATGGGGCAGTTCTACTCTCCTATAGGGTTGCTATGAATCGGAATGGGTTTGGTTTTGGTTTAGTGGGTGTGAGTGATATCTCATTGTGGTTTTGATTTGCATTTCCCTAATCACTAGTGAATGATGTTGAGTTTCTTTTCATGTGCTTATTGGTCATTTGTATATCTTCTTTGGAGAACTTTCTGTTCAAGATCTTTGCCCATTTTTAAATTGGGTTGTTGGACTTTTTGTTGTTGGATACTAAACCCTTATCAGATATAAGATACTAAACCCTTATCAGATATATAAGATCAGCAGGTTGTCTTTCCACTTTCTTTTTTATTGTACTTTAGGTGAAGGTTTACAGAATAGTTTCTCATTAAAGAGTCAGTACACATTGTTTTATGACATTGGTTAACAACCCCATGACATGTCAAAAGTCTCCCTTCTTGAGCTTTTTCTTTTTTTTGGTGAAAATATACATAGCCAAAGATACACCATTTCAAAAATTTCTACATGCACAATTCAGTGACATCAATTACGTTCTTCCAGTTGTGCTGCTATTCTCACTTTAGATGAAGGTTTACAGAACAAAATAGTTTCTCATTAAACAGTTAGTACACATGTTGCCCTATGACAATGGTTAACAACCCCACTACATGTCAACAGTGTCCTTACTCAACCTTGGGTTCCCTATCAGCAGCTTTTTCGTCCCCTTCTGCCTTCTAGTCCTTGTTCCTGGACTGCTGTGCCTCATTAGTCCCGTTTTGTTTTATGGGGCTGTCCAGTCCTCGGCTGAACAGTGAACCTCGGAAGTGACTTCACCACTGAGCTAAAAGGGTGACTGGGGGCCATACTCTTGGGGTTTCTCCAGTCTCTTTCAGGCCAGTAAGTCTGGTCTTTTTTTGTGGGTTAGAATTTTGTTCTACATTTTTCTCCATCTGTCCAGGACCCGCTGTTGTGATCCCGGTCAGAGCAGTCAGTGGTGGTAGCTGGGCACCATCTAGCTGTACTGGACTTAGTCTGATGGAGGCTGTGTTAGTTGTGGTCCATTAATCCTTTGGACTAAGCTTTTCCTTGTATCTTGTTTTCTTCATTCTTCTTTGCTCCCGAAGGGGTGAGACCAGTGGAATATCTTAGATGGCTGCTCACAGGCTTTTAAGACCCCAGACGATACTCACCAAGGTAGAATGTAGAACGTTTTCTTTACAAACTGTGTTATGCGAATTGAGCTAGATGTTTCCTGAGACCATGGTCCCCACAGCCCTCTGCCCAGAAATTGAGTCCCTCAGGGAGTTTGGATGTGTCTTTGGAGTTTCCATGACCTTTCCTTGTACAAGTTGTGCTGGCTTCCCCAGTATTGTGTACTGTCTCACCCTTCACCAAAGTTAGCACTTATCTTTTGTCTGTTTAGTATTTCCCCCCACCCCTCCCATCCCTCGTAACCAACAAAGATTGTTACTTTTGTGTGTAAACTTTTTCATGAGTTTTTACAACAGAGGTCTTATATAATATTTGTCCTTTTGTGATTGACTTATTTCACTCAGCCTAATGTCCTCCAGTTTCATCCATGTTATGAGATGCTTCACAAATTCATCATTGTTCTTTATCTTTCAATAATACTCCATTGTGTGTATGTACCATAGTTTGTTTATCCATTCATCTGTTGATGGGCATCTAGGTTGTTTCCATTTTTTTTGCTATTGCTTTCCACTTTCTTGATAGTGGCCTTTGATGCACAAAAGTTTTTAATTTTGATCAAGTCCAATTTATCTTTTTTTTTTTTTTATGTTGCTTGTGCTTTTGGTATCATATCTAAGAAACCACAAATCCAGGTCATGAAGATCTACCCCTATATTTTCTTCTAAGAGCTCTTACATTCAGATCCTTGCACTTCCCAATTTCACACTTACTACAAAGCTATAGTAATCAAAACAGTGTGGTACTGGCTAAGCATAGGCACAAAATCAAAAGGAATAGAATTGAAAGTCTAGAAATAAACCTGTACATCTGTGTTTAATTGATTTTTGACACGGGTGTCAAGTTCATTCAGTGTGGAAAAAATAGTCTCTTCAACAAATGGTGCTTGGACAACTAGATGTTACTTCCAGCTGTGAGAATTAGGGGATGCCTCCACAAGGAAACTAACTTCCAGGTTTCATGTCATATTATTACTGAGAGTTCATCATAATCAGCATAATATGGTTTTTTGGATATTTTTTTAGGCAAGCAGATGATCGTGACAGCAGCTACTACTTATTAAGGACTTACTATATGCCAGTATCATCTAAGTTCTTTGTGCATATTAATCTACTTAATCCTCACAACAGAGCCCTAGTGGCACAGTGGTTAAGAGTTCAGCTGCTATCCAAAAGGTTGGCAGTTCAAACCCACCAGGTGCGCCTTGGAAACCCTATGGGGCAGTTCTACTCTGTCTTACAGGGTCGCTACAAGTCAGAATTGACTTGACAGTAATGAGTTAATCCTCCTCGCCCTATGAAGTAGGTTACTATTTTTGTCTCTATTTAACAGACAGAAATTGAGACACAGAGAGGCAAAGTAATCTGCCTAAGGACACACAGTGAAATAAGGGATGGAGCCAGGATGCAAACAGCTGCAGTCTGGCTCCTCTCTTTTCTGTACATCAACAGTTCTTGAAATGTGACCCAGGGCCAGCCTTGGGTCCCCAGGAGACTTACAAGTGGTCCACGAGGTCAAAACTAGTTTCATAATAATTTTAAGACATTATTTGTTGCTTTCTTTCATTCTCTCAAGAGTGTACAGTGGAATTTTCCAGAGCTACATGTGATAACAGATTTAATGCAGAAGCAGATATGAGAATCCAGATGTCTTTTATTAAGCTGTACCCTGAAGAGATATACAACAATGGAAAACTATGCCATTCTTTTCAGTAATTTTTTTTTTTTTTTGCAGAATATAGTTCCTTCATAAAAATATATTATTTATGTTAACACATGATGGATTTGTTATTGTTTTTAACGTTATTATTGTTGTTAGGTGCTGTCGAGTTGGTTCTGACTCATAGCAACCCTATGTACAATAGAATAAAACTCTGCCCGGTCCTGCACCATCCTCACAATTGTTGTTATGTTTGAGCCCATCCTCGCAACCACTGTGTCAATCCATCTCATTCAGAGTCTTCCTCACTTTTGCTGACCCTCTACTTTACCAAGCATGATGTCCTTCTCCAGGGATTGGTTCCTCCTGATAAACATCCAAATTATGTGAGATCTAAGGAGCATCCTGGCTGTACTTCTTCCAAGACAGATTTGTTCGTTCTTTTGGCAGTCCATGGTATATTCAGTAGTTCAAATGCACCTTAATCCTCAAAGTGACATCTTTGCTTTTTAACATTTTAAAGAGGTCTTTTGCAACAGACTTGCCCAATGCAGTTCATCCTTTGATTTTTTGACTGCTGCTTCCATGTGTGTTGGTAAAATGAAATCCTTGACAACTTCAATCTTTTCTTCATTTATCATGATGTCACTTATTGGTCCAGTTGTGAGGATTTTTGTTTTCTTTATACTGAGGTGTAATCCATACTGAAGGCTGTAGTCTTTGATCTTCATCAGTAAGTGCTTCAAGTTCTCTTCACTTTCAGCAAGGAAGGTTGTGTCATCTGCATATTGCAGGTTGTTAATGAGTCTTCCTCCAATCCTGATGCCATGTTCTTCTTCCTATAGTCCAGTTTCTTGGATTATTTGCTCAGCAAACAGATTGAGTAAGTATGGTGAAAAGATACAACCCTGATGTACACCTTTCCTGATTTTAAACCATGGAGTATCCCCTTTTTCTGTTTGAATGACAGCTTCCTGCTCTATGTACTGGTTCCTCATGAGCACAATTAAGTGTTCTGGAATGCCCATTCTTCACAGTGTTCATAATTTGTTATGATCCACACAGTCGAATGCCTTTGCATAGTCAATAAAGTACAGGTAAATACCTTTCTGGTATTCTCTGCTTTCAGCCAGGATTCATCTGACATCAGCAATGATATCCCTGGTTCCACGTCCTCTTTTGAATCCAGCTTGAATTTCTGGCAGTCTCCTGTTGATGTACTGCTGCCACCACTTTTGAATCATCTCAGCAAAATTTTACTTGTGGGTGATGATAGTGTTTGATAATTTCTGCATTCTGTTGGATTGCCTTTTTTTGGAATGGGCAGAAATACAGGTCTCTTTCAGTCAGTTGGCCAGGTAGCTGTCTTCCAAATTTCTTAGCATAGATGAGTCAAGACTTCCAGTGCTGCATCGTTTGTTGAAGCATCTCAATTGGTATTCCATAATTCCTGGAGCCTTGTTTGTCGCCAATGCTCTTAGTGTAGCTTGGACTTCTTCCTTCAGTACCATCAGTTCTTGATCATATGCTGCTTCCTGAAATGGTTGAATGTCAACCAGTTCTTTTTGGTACAGTGACTCGGTGTATTCCTTCCATCTTCTTTTGATGCTTCCTGAGTCATTCAGTATTTTCCGGGTAGAATCCTTCAGTATTGCAACTCGAGGATTGAAGTTTTTCTCCAGTTCTCTCAGCTTGAGAAGTACCAAGCATGGTTTCCCCTATTGGTTTTCTAGCTCCAGGTCTTTGCACATTTCATTATGATATTTGTCTTCTTGAGCCGCCCTTTGAAATCCTTTGTTCAGCTTTTACTTCATCATTTCTTCCATTTACATTTTTACGTTCCGTTTATGTTATTCTACATTCAAGAACAACTTTCAGACTCTCTTCTAGCTTCCATTTTGGTCTTTTCTTTCTTTCCTCTCTTTTTAATGGCCTTTTGCTTTGTGATGTCCTTGATGTCATCCCACAACTCATCTCATCTTTGGTTGTTGGTGTTTAATGCATCAAATCTACTCTTGAGATAGTCTCTGAATTCAGATGGGATATACTCACGGTTATACTTTGGCTCTTGTGGACTTGTTTTAATTTTCCTCAGCTTCAGCTCGAAGTTGCATATGTGCAGTTGACGGTCTGTTCCGTTCTGACTGACGATATTGAGTTTCTCCATCGTCTCTTTCCACAGATGTAATCGATTTGATTCCTGTCTATTCCATCTGGAAAGGTCCATGTGTATAGTCACCACTTATGTTATTGAAAAAAAGTATTTGCAATGAATAAGTGGTTGGTCTTGCAAAATTTTGTCATGCCATCTCAGTGTCATTTCTATCACCAAGGTCATGTTTTCCAACTACTGTTCCTTCTTGTTTCCAACTTTCACATTCCGATCACCAATAATTATCAGTGCATCTTGATTGCATGTTTGATCAATTGCAGACTGCAGAAGTTGGTAAAAATCTTCAATTTCTTCCTCTTTGGCCTTCATGGTTGGTGCATAAATTTGAATAATAGTTGTATTAATTGGTCTTCCTTGTAGGCATGGAGCCCTGGTGATGCAGTGGTTAAGAGCTTGGCTACCAACCAAAAGGTCAGCAGCTCGAATCCACCAGCCACTCCTTGGAAACCTTATGGGGCAGTTCTACTCTGTTCTCTAGGGTCACTATGAGTCTGCATCAACTCGATGGCAGTGGGTTTGGTTTTTGTAGGCATATGGATATTATCCTATCACTGACAGTGTTGTTCTTCACGGTAGATCTTGCGATATTCTTTTTGACAATGAACGCGACACCATTCCTCTTTAATTTGTCATGCCCAGCATAGTAGACCATATGATTGTCTGATTCAGAATGGCCAGTATCAATCCATTTCAGCTCACTAATGCCTAGGATATCAATCCTTATGCATTTCATTTTTGATGATTTCCAATTTTCCTAGATTTATACTTCATACATTCCACACTGATTATTAATGAATGTTTGCAGCTATTAATTTTCATTTTGAGTCATGCCACATCAGCAAACCAAGGTCTTGAAAGCTTTACTCCATAAACGTCATTAAGGCCGACACTACTTTGAGGAAGCAGCTCTTCCCCAGTCATATTTTGAGTACTTTCCAACCTGAGGGGCTCATCTTCCAGCACTATATCAGACAGTGTTCCACCACTATTCATAAGGTTTTCACTGGCCAGTTTTTTCAGAAATAGACTGCCAGGTCCTTCTTCCTAGTCTGTCTTAGTCCAGAAGCTCCACTAAAACCTGTCCACCATGGATGACCTATACCAGTGGCATAGCTTCCAGCATCACAGCAACACGCAAGCCACCACAGTATTACAAACTGACAGACTACTGGTGGTTTTTAATACAGTAATAAATATTTAAAATTTTTCTCAGATTTAATTTTAATATGATAAATATCTATAGATATAACCCACATAAAGAAAAGCTCTTTGGCGGTTCTCAATGATTTCTAAAGAGTGTTAAGGGGTCCTGAGACCAAAAATGTTGAGAACTGCTGCCTACATTATTTTGCTATATGGGAATGGCCACAGAATAGCTGGCTATGGGGGCAGCTTTGTTGTTAACACCTCTGTTTGAGACCTGTCACATAAATATCATATGCTGTTCACAATTTATCCTTCATTTATTCCTGTGAAACTGGACATAATAATTCAAACGTCCTGGAGTGGCCATGAGAATTAAATGAGGTGATTCAGCAAGTAGAGCACCTTGTGCATAGTAAGCACTCCATCAGTGGCCCCAATCCTGGATTTTTTCTTGTTACCCACAGGTGATGGAATTTTACTGCCAGGCCTGTGAGACCGCCATGTGTCGTGAGTGCACCGAGGGGGAGCACGCAGAACACCCCACCGTTCCGCTCAAGGACGTGGTGGAGCAGCACAAGGCCTCACTCCAGGTCCAGCTGGATGCTGTCAACAAAAGGTGAGGCACACCTCCACCGGGCTCACCTCCCCCAGACCCTCCTTTCCCTGGACTCCCTACTGGCCACTTGTCCTGTCGCTTGGCCTCATGGTCTTTCATCCCAGTGGGTTAGTAGGTTCGTGTTACCGTTCAAGGAATGAGTCTCCATGCCATAAATAGGTTCTTCTTTTGTTGTGGGTCTGTAGTCATAAATTCATGAGTGTTGAAAGTTGTCCCCTACTCCTTGGTTAAAGTCCAAACTCCTTGTGTTATGAGTGGTGGCATTTTTGTTTTAGTACCTTACTTGATTAAAGGAATAAAGTACATTCAAGGAACATGCTCTCAGGAGGTCTCTGAAATTCATGCCCCAAACCAGGGTCTCTGAAGAGCCTTCCTTAGCTGCTGTTCTTGAACGCTGACAGGCACATTATGTGGGCTGTGACTGGGTCCCCTCTGAGCCAGGAAAAATGGTACCGAGCAGTGACTGCTCAACTCCCCTCATGTTCTCCTGCTTCTAGGCTCCTTCTTTGGCATGGAAGTGAAGGAACAGCATCGCTGTGTGTACATGAGAAAGATCAAAGAGGAAATAACATAACTGAAAAGCAGAACCAATAAATCTCTTCACCGATAGTTGTAGTGAGAGAAGTGTGGTTATTCTGCTAAATAAAAGAACTGTGAAACTTGGGAGAAGTTCCCACGATACTCTCAGTTTGGATAAGTTTTTCATGTGGTTGGGAAAAAAGATACAGTTATATATTTAGTGGTTCTCAACCATGGGAGATTTTGCCCCCCCAAGCAGCATTTGGCAATGTCTGGAGAAATTTTTGATTATCACAGCTGTGGGGGGGCAGGGGGGTTGCTACTGGCATCTAGTAGAGGCCAGGATGCTGTTAAACATCCTACAGTGCACAGGAAGTGCCCCCAGCTAATGGCCCAAAATGTCAATAGTGCTAAGTTTGAGGAAATCCTGATTTAAAGTGTGATGAAAAGCCATGGCTTACCAGATCCCCCAAGGCTTCGTACCATCAATTATTAAAAATGGATTGAAATAGATATGGACCCTCAGATTTTCTTCTTTCAAAGGTAGTAATGATGTTGTCTTATTCATTCTATTCTTCAGCTATTAATTTTTTAAATGATGAAAAGCATAGTAAATGTTTTTGAGAAAAGCTAGTGTTTTGACAGATCTTTGAATATTTCAGGGTTGATGTTAAATAATGACCTTTAATAACTGTCCCCTAGGCTCCCAGAAATAGATTCAGCTCTTCAGTTCATCTCGGAAATCATTCATCAGCTAACCAACCAAAAGGCCAGCATTGTGGATGACATTCATTCCACTTTTGATGAGCTCCAGAAGACATTAAATGTGCGAAAGAGTGTGCTGCTTATGGAACTGGAGGTCAACTATGGCCTCAAACACAAAGTAAGATTTCAGTCATTGTCATAGAGACAATGTAAGAGACCAGTGATAACCAGTGATGCTTCACAGCACTAGCTTACTGGCTTCTAACAGCAGCATCAGTGGCACAGTGGTTCAGAACTCGGCTGCTGACTGAAAGGTCGGCAGTTCAAATCCACCAGTCACTCCTTAGAAACCCTGTGGAGCAGTTCTACTCTGTCCTATAGGGTCGCTATGAGTCGGAATTGACTCAATGGCAATGGGTTTGGTTTTTTTTGTTGTTGTTGTTAATAGCAGCAAAGGGGACTCAAATGGGTTCTCAAGTGTCACAATTCACAATTAGATGGTAAACTGTAGTTTTTATTTAATGGAATATCCAGCTATTTTTTTTCTTTCTGTTTTCAGCAAAGCTTTATGATTCTATGACCTTAAGAACCAATTTATAATGAGTGATTGTCTAATTTGACAAAAGGTTAGGTTGACTGTAGAGTAATGCTCTGAGGATTTAGGGTTAAACTGAATTGTTTTCCTTCCTTAATTATAATGTCTAATAGTGTCTTAATTGTGCTGTCACCCACACCAACCAGTTAGTCAACTTCAAAGTGAACCCAGACTGCAGCCTTTTACTCTGCATGTCACAAAACCCGGGATGAAAAGCTTCTGACAGTCGGGTGTGGAGAGTTTTTATTTGTGGGTTCCTGTTCCTTTCCGTGGTATGCTGTAGAGGAGGTTTGGACACAAAGTAAAGATACTGGATAATAAATATTTTAGATGGCAAGCACATCAGTTTGTTTCCTACGCTCTTGGTAGTGACGTTTCTACTTGCCCTTATCAAAACACATGACCGAAGAAATATGTGTGTGGGAGAGACCAGGCGTGGCGGAAGGGAAGAAAGAAAATAACTGGGAATGCAGTGTAGGTTTTGCATTAGAACCAGGTTCACTGGGTTAAAGTAAATACCACTCACTTAGTGCCAACCCAGTGGGCAGGTCTAGAACTTTCAGCCGTCCCAGTGTCTAATAGGCTCACCTGGTGCCCCGTGGGGAGAGCATTGCAGCCCGCCACCACACCCCGCCACACTCACCGGGCATCCGGTTTTTCCGGCAGGTCCTTCAGTCGCAGCTGGATACTCTGCTCGAGGGGCAGGAGAGTATTAAGAGCTGCAGCAACTTCACGGCTCAGGCCCTAAATCATGGCACCGAGACCGAAGTGCTGCTGGTCAAGAAGCAGATGAGCGAGAAGCTGAACGAACTTGCTGACCAGGATTTCCCGTTGCACCCTCGGGAAAACGATCAGCTGGACTTCATCGTGGAAACCGAGGGGCTGAAGAAGTCCATCCACAATCTCGGGACGATTTTAACCACCAACGCTGTTGCCTCTGAGACGGTGGCCACAGGCGAGGGGCTGCGGCAGACCATCATCGGGCAGCCCATGTCCGTCACCATAACAACCAAGGACAAAGACGGGGAGCTCTGCAAGACTGGCAACGCCTACATCACCGCGGAACTGAGCACCCCCGATGGGAGCGTGGCAGACGGAGAGATACTAGACAACAAGAACGGCACCTATGAATTTCTGTATACTGTCCAGAAGGAAGGGGACTTCACCCTCTCTCTGAGACTCTATGACCAGCACATCCGAGGCAGCCCCTTTAAACTGAAAGTGATCCGCTCGGCTGATGTGTCTCCCACCACCGAAGGCGTGAAGAGGCGCGTGAAGTCCCCGGGGAGCGGCCATGTAAAGCAAAAGGCTGTGAAGAGACCCGCCAGTATGTACAGCACTGGGAAACGAAAAGAGAATCCCATCGAAGACGATCTGATCTTTCGAGTGGGTAAGGAGAAGGCGTCCGCTGTGCCGATGCCTCAGCACTGGTTTGGTTAAGGGGTCACTGGGAATGTGAGCTTTACTGCAAATAGTAACGCTATAGGTCAGAACTTGCACCTGAAACTGTTGGCAACTTATGCAGTCACTCCCAGGGATTTTACTTCCTTCTTTTTTATAGACCACGCATGTGCTGCATATTCATTGTAGAAAAGTAAAAACTGAAGATGGGCAGAAAGGGAAAAATCACAGCATCCATAATCTGGAGATTTTAAGGGACATATTGGCAGTCTTCCCCCACCCTCCCCTTGGGAGTATTTTCAGAATACTCCTGCCTAATGCAAAGGCAGAGAGATTGTTACATCAGATAACTTCCTGTGTTTCTCTGGAATCTCTCAGCCATGGCTCTACTATGGGCAAAGTGTCTGATGTCTCCCTGTTACCAACTCTGCAGTGTGAAGTGTGGGTGTGCAGTGGTGCACTGCAAGTTGTGATCACCTCCAGTCCTCCAGCTGTGTGTGTCAGCCCCAGCTGGGGAGCAGACCCAAAGAGGGGAGCTTGGAGAATGGAATGGTGTGCAGGATGAGGCAAGAGAATTTGGGAATTACCATGTCTGATTTATTACCTCTGGTTTCTAAAAACTTGTTTATTTTCTCAAAGTAAAGAAAGTAAACTAACTGTAAACAAAGGACAATTCTTAGGAAAAATAAGTCTGAACTGGTGCTTAGTTACTATTTCCAAAAGTAGCTCCAGCCTGCGTTGCTTTCTCCTTGTCCAGCCCTAAGCTTCAGTATCTCTTGAAGGGTGCTGCACAGCCTATCAATGGACACATGTAGAAAAGCAGTTCTGTGGTTCAAATAGATTGGGGTAGGTTAGGACAGATTGCTTTACTACAGACCTTCTCAGAACCTCTCGAACCTGCTGATGTGCATAGTAAATCTGCAAAGCAGGGGGAGATAACACGCAGCACCTCCCAAACTTTTCTGCCCACAGAACTCTTTTTCTGTAGTACCTCTTGGGAAACTAAGGATCCTTGAAACATACTAGAGCAAAAGCTGCTCTGTGCTAATACTTCAGGCTGAATCTTGGTAAAGACCGTAATATGACCATCAGAACATGGAGGCCGACATGTGCCACTGGCCATGTGTGCATGTGGGTGTAGAGGTTGGTACTCTCCCCACTACCCTTAAAACAGAGTGGAGGGACTAGGGCCCTGCACGGAACCGGGAGCTTCCCTGATTGGCCACTCCAGTTCTGCCATTTACTTGAGCCTTGGGCAAGTCTCTCAGCCTTCCTGGACTTCAGTTTCACTGCCCATAAAATAAAACATAAAAACATCTGCTTCTCAGAATTCTTCTAAGTACCAAGCTTAATGCCTAGCATGTAGGTGGATCTAAATAAATGAGGGATGTTGTTACTGCACATATTATTAAGGCTATTGACCATCCCAGCTACTTTCTCTTCTAAAAAAAATTTAACTTGTTGCTCCGCATTGGTCACCGGTGTTGGCAACCAGCTCAGTCTGTCATTCAGACCCCAGCCAAGTGCCCCCAGTCGACTCTGCAGGCAGTGTGCTGAGTGGAGAAAGCTCAGCTCTGGAATCGGGCATCTCTGGATCTGAATCCTGATTCTCCTTGTAGCCGGGCAGATGGCTTACCCTTTCTGAACCTGGTTTCCTCTTCTGTAAAATAAAGGGAATAAAATAATACTCTTAAGGTTGCTACAGGAATGAAATGAAAGATACTGCTTTTTGTGTGCCTGGCACTTGCCTATGTACAGTAAAGACTCGATTAATGGTAGCTATTATTTTACTGTTGTTATTGTTACTCTTGTTATTCATCATCATCTTCCCCTGCATTTTGCACCAGAGGGATGAGGCATATCTTTTGTGGGTGTTTTTTCCCCCAACTATATGGACTTTAAAACCCCAGCTCCCTCCCCAGGTGGAAAGGGATGTACTCCTCTCCCCTACTAGCCATTGAGAAATGCAGCCATAGTGATCCACTGGCATTGATGGGAAAGTGTTTAAATATTTGTAAAGAGCTCAGAACAGTGCCTGGCACACAGCACTTCCCATGGCCATCAAGTGGATTCTGACTCATAGCAACCCTATAGGAAAGAGTAGAACTGCCCCATAGGGTTTTCAAGGAGTGACTGGTGGCTTTGACCTTTTGGTTTGCAGCCAAGCTCTTAACCACTGTCATGAATTGAATTATGTCCCCCCAAAAATGTGCATATCAATTTGGTTGGGCCATGATTCCCTGTATTGTGTGATTTTCCTAGTAGTAAATCCTGCCTCTATGATGTTAATGAGGGAGGATGGGTGGCAGTTGTGTTAGTAAGGCAGGACTCAATCTACAAGGTTGGATTGTGTCCTGAGGCAGTCTCTTGAGATATAAAAGAGAGAAGTGAGCAGAGAGACAGGGGGACCTCATACCACCAAGAAAGCAGTGCCAGGAACAGAGCAGAGCATGTCTTTTGGACCTGGGGTCCCTGCACGGAGAAGCTCCTAGTCTGGGGGAACACTGATGAGAAGGCCGACAGAGAGAGAAAGCCTTCGCCTGGAGCTGATGCCCTGAATTTGGACTTTTAGCCTACTTTACTGTGAAGAAATAAATTTCTCTTTGTTAAAGCCATCCACTTGTGGTATTTCTGTTGTAGCAGCACTAGATGACTTAGACAACTACTGTGCCACCAGTGCTCCAAAGCACTACATATATGTTTATTAATGAAGTAGAGATGTTATACACCTCAGGTGTGTAGGGGCAGAAAGAAAGGCAAATCTCACTGGCCTATTCTTCTTTAACCTTATGTTTTAATCTAGAGTCCATCCAAAAGACACTACTCCCTGTCCGATAATATAACTCAAAAAACGTTTATACCATCTAAGTGCCTGCCAGGCACTATGCTATTGGCTGGGGGATAGAGATGAAAGAGGTACCATCTCCTCCTTAAGGAGCTTACACAGTTTGGGATGACAGATGTATGACCAACTAACTATAACACCATGGATTAGGTGATGGGAAGCTATAGAAAGGAGAAGGAATTTAAAATGGAACCTGAACAATGAGTAGGATTTATCCAAGTTGGCAGGAGGAAATGGCATCCCATACTGAGGGACTGGTGGGAGGAAAGGTGAAGAGGAGTGAACACAATTGATGTTTTGGGGGACACATCCTGTGAGAAGATGCAGGGTGAGCAAAGGTGCAGAGGATGAAAAGTGAGGAGGGCACTGGTGGAGGTGCAGTCAATGAGTCGGTGCTGGAGCCCTCTGTTCCTTGGAAGCCCTCTGTGCTTTCACACCTGGGCGCCTTTGTTCATGAAGTCTTCCCCAGTTTTATCTCTTCTTGTCTTAGTTATCTAGTGCTGTTATAACAGAAATACCACAAGTGTATAACTTTAACAAAGAGAAATTTATTCTCTCACAGTCTAGGAGGCTAGAAGTCCAAACTCAGGGCGTCAGCTCCAGGGGAAGGCTTTCTGTCTCTGTTGGCTCTAGAGGAAGGTCCTTGCCATCTATCTCCTCCTGGTCTAGGAGCTTCTCAGCACAGGGACTTCAGGTCCAAAGGACATGCACTCCTGGCTATACTTTCTTCGTGGTAGGAGGTCCCCATGTCTCTCTGCTCATTTCTCTCTTATATCTCAAAAGAGATTGACTTAAGACACAATCTAATCTTATAGATTGAATCCTGCCTCATTAACATAACTACCGCTAATCCCACCTCATTAACGTCATAGAGACAGGATTTACAACACATAGGAAAATCACATCAGATGACAAAATGGCAGACAGTCACACAGTACTGGGAATCATGGCCTAGCCAAGTCGGCACATATTTTGGGGCTACACAATTCAATCCATGACACTCCTCAAGAACCACTTTCTCTCTCTCTCTTGTACGTGCATGTGCTTTTTTTTTTCAGTTGGAAAGTATAGTAACTATATTTACTTGTTAAATACTAATTATGTTTTCTAAGACACAACTTGAAAACATCCAAAATACACATTAATTTCAGTACGGTGGATTCAAGACCAAGTATACATGTTACATGCATCAAGGCTAGATTACAAATTATCATAGTCATCATCATCATCATCGTCTTCTTCACGTTTTCTTTCCAGTGCATTTAATGGTAGAACTACCTTCCTTATTAAGTATTTCTTGATTTGCTTCCCCAGCAACATGTGGCCTTTTCTTCCTTTGGATCCCCAAAGAACGCACTGTGATTATTTTTATTTGTGCATGGGCCCTTTTACCCCACAAGGCTGTAAATTCCTTGAGGTCAAGGATGGTGTCATAATCAATTACAGTCTCCAACGATACCCAGAAGAATATTTTGTGTATGTGCTTTGCCCATTTGACTAGGATCAAGTTGTGATCTACTGCACAACTTAAACTCCCTGTCACTGCTGTCAGGCTACAGTTTTGAGGCCTAGGGTCATGCAGACCATGAAATAATGCACTAAGATGCAAGGGCAATTACCCACATGTATTCACATGCATGGGACTATGCTAGGTAATTTATCAGATAACTCAGACAAATACAGTGCTGGCCTGCTAAGAACTCGTCTTCTCTACATCCGTAAAGTTGACTACAAATGGATAGATTTTATATTAATAATTAGAAGGGCTCAACTTTCTGTTAACAGTTATACCTTTGTCATAGCACTTTAAGCTTCTTTATATAGTCATGCAATTATGTGCATGATAATGAAACATTCATGATTTGAACAATCCCTTTGTGCATGTGTTGAAGCGTGCTATATGTGATACAGAATTCATTCAGATTCAACTACACATGGGAGAGGACAACTGTGGTTCTGCCATTCCCTCAGCTGGCCTCTATTCCTGCAGGTCTCATGCATGCTGAGCTCATGCTGCACTGATTTTTGTACTTAAAGAGATATAGTTTCCATCAACATTTATTAGAGTTTATACAACAACCCTAAATGCGTATGCTAATTTTATGTAGTCATGAAATGTGTGTACTACATTTTCTGGGTGATATAAAAGATTTTGACTCAGCTATTCACCTTCCTCACCAATTATCCAGCCCCCTGGTTAGGTGTGACTATTGTTTGAGCACCTACTGTGTGCCAGATACTTCACTTGTTGTTGTTAGCTGCCATTAAATCGGCCCCCAACTGATGGTGACCCCACGTACAATGGAACAAAATGCTGCCTGGTCTTGCGCCATCCCCATAATTAGTTTCAGGTTAGACCATTTGGATCTGTAGGGTTTTCATTGGCTGCTTTTCCAGAGTACATAGCCAGGCCTTTCTTCTTCATCTGTCTTAGCCTGAAAGCTGTGCTGAAACCTGTTCATTATGGTTGTTGTTAGGTTGAGTTGATTTCAACTCATGGAGACCCTATGTAACAGAGTAGAGCTGCCCTATAGGGTTTTCTTGGCTGCAGTCTTTATGGAAGCAGATTGCCAGGCCTTTCTTCTGTGGTGCCTCAGAGTGTTCATACCACCCAAGTTCATACTGCCAAGTGCTTAACCATTTGTGCCACCAGGGCTCCTTTCATCATCGCTAGCTGATGGTGTTAAGAGAGGGATGAGATTCTGAGTCTGGCCTAGAGGAGGTCACATGGAGAAGGGCACAGATGGGTAAACAAATGCAGTACCTTCAGCATGAATCAAGGCACAGAAGTTGGGGTGGGAGGGGAGGCTGGCAGATGGAGGAGAGTCAAGGAAGTCCCCAGAGGAGATGACATGTAAGCCTAAGCTGGCTCTGAAGGATGAAAAGTCTGTCCGATGGAAGGAGGAAAAGGGTCTTTTAGATGAAAGGAGAGCAGGTGTAAAGGCATAAAAGTGAGAAACTGGGTAGTTCAGGGAACTGCCAATGATTCCATTGTCCTGGAGCATAAAATGAAGTAGGCGACACGCAGAGACCAGGCTATATTTCCTTGAGAAGGAGCTGGTACTTTGTTCTGTAAACTTGTGTTTCTCAAAGTGTGGTCTATAGACCACATGCATCAAAATTCCTTCAGGTACCTGGTAAAAATAAAAATTCTTGGATTCCAAACTGCATTTACTGAATCAGAATCTCTGGGGAGGAGCCAGGAACCAGCATCCTGTAAGCTCCAGTGATACTTATGCACACTGAGGTTTGAGAACCCAGAGTGCTAGGTGATGGGGGCGTGGGGAGGTGGGGCAGGCATTGAAGGGTGTAATGTAGTGTAGTGACTTAGTAAGATACCAACTTTCCAGAGAGCCTAGGGGCATGATAGGGGATCTATTGGAAATGTCTCCTGGGAAGCAGGGAGACTATTAAGAAGCTGTTGCAATCATCCACATGAGTTGTAAGTGCCAAAATTAAGTGATGCAATGGAGTAGAGAGGAAAGGACAGGTTTATAAGATGCTCAGGAGGTAGAGGACAGGACTCAGCATTGACCAATTAGAACTGCCAGCTGGTTGAGCTGGGATGCTGTAGGGCTGAGTAAGACTGTGGACTCTGAAGCTGTACTGCCGCGCATTCCAGCCCCAACACTGCCACTTACAATCTGCACTCTTGGTAAGCTACTCAACCTTTCAGTGCCTCAGGTTCCTCTATGAAATGGGATAAAAGAACCTACGTCATAAGGTTGTGGCACTGAGTAACATTCGGTAAATTTCAGAGGGGCAAAGTAGGTAATGCTAGTTAACATATTCATAGTGGTAGCATAGAAATAACAGTTAACACAAATAAGTAAGAACATAGTAGATAAATAGCTTAAAAACCTGACTGCCTGAATTTGAATCCCAGCCTGCTTTTATTGGCTGTCTGACTTTGGGAAAATTATTTAACCTCTGTGTGCCTCAGTTTCTTCACCTGTAAATGAGGAAAATATTAATGCATACCTCTCATATGGTTGCAGTGAAGATTAAAGAAATTGTTGTGCTGTTGTTGTTGTTAGGTGCCGTTGAGTTGGCTCCGACTCATAGCGACCCTATGCACAACAGAACGAATCACTGCCCGGTCCTGTGCCATCCCCATAATCATTGTTATACTTGAGCCCATTGTTGCAGCCAGTGTGTCAATCCGTCTCATCAAGGTTCTTCAGCTTTTTTGCTGACCCTCTACTTTACAAAGCACGATGTCCTTCTCCAGGGACTGATCCCTCCTGATAACATGTCCAAAGTAGGCGAGACAAAGTCCTTGCTTCTAAGGAGCATTCTTGCTGTACTTCTTCCAAGACAGATTTGTTCATTCTTCTGGCAGTCCATGGTATCTTCAATATTCTTCGCCAACGCCATAATTCAAAGGCGTCATTTCTTCTTCGGTCTTCCTTATTCATTGTCCAGCTTTCGCATGCATAGGATGCAATTGAAATCACCATGGCTTGGGTCAGGGGCACTTTAGTCCTCGAAGCAACATCTTTGCTTTTTAACACTTTAAAGAGGTCTTTTGTAGCAGATTTGCCTAATGCAATGCGTCTTTTGATTTCTTGACTGCTGCTTCCATGGGTGTTGATTGTGGATCCAAGTAATATGAAATCCTTGACAGCTTCAATCTTTTCTCCATTTATCATGATGTTGCTTATTGGTCCAGTTGTGAGGACTTTTGTTTTCTTTATATTAAGGCGTATCCATACTGAAGGCTGTAGTCTTTGATCTTCATCAGTAAGTGCTTCAAGTTCTCTTCACTTTCAGCAAGGAAGGTTGTGTCATCTGCATAACGCAGGTTGTTAATGAATGAGTCTTCCTTCAATCCTGATGCCATGTTCTTCTTCATATTGTCCAGCTTCTCAGATTATTTGCTCAGCATACAGATTGAATAAGTATGGTGAAAGGATACAGCCCTGACCCACACCTTTCTTGACTTTAAACCGTGCAGTAACCCCTTGTTCTGTTCAAACGACTGCCTCTTTATCTATGTACAGGGTCCTCATGAGCAAAATTAAGTGTTCTGGAATTCCATTCTTCAAAATGTTGTCCATAACTTGTTATGGTCCACACAGTCGAACGCCTTTGCATAGTCAGTAGAACACAGTTAAACATCTTTCTGGTATTCTCTGCTTTCAGCCAGGATCCATCCGACATCAGCAATGATATCCCTGGTTCCACGTCCTCTCTGAATCTGGCTTGAATTTCTGGCAGTTCCCTGTCGATGTACTGCTGCAGCCGCTTCTTCGGCAAAATTTTACTTACCTGTGATATTAATGATATTGTTCAATAATTTCTGCATTTTGTTGGATCACGTTTCTTCGGAATGGGCATAAATATGGATCTCTTCCAGTTGGCCATGTAGCTGTCTTCCAAATTTCTCAGCATGGATGAGTGAGCACTTCAAGTGCTGCATCTGTTCGTTGAAATATCTCAATTGGGATTCCATCAATTCCGGGAGCCTTGTTTTTCGTCAGTGCCTTCAGTGCAGATTGGACCTCTTCCTGCACTACCATCAGTTACTGATCATATGCTACCTCCTGAAATGGTTCAACGTTGACCAATTCTTTTTGGTAAGTGACTCTGTATTCCTTCTATCTTCTTTTGATGCTTCCTGCATCGTTCGATATTTTCCCCGTAGAATCCTTCAGTATTGCAGCTCAAGGCTTGAATTTTTTCTTCAGTTCTTTCAGCTTGAGAAATGCCAAGTGTGGTCTTCCCTTTTGGTTTTCTAACTTCAGGTCTTCACACATGTCATTATAATACTTTACTTTGTCTTCTTGAGCCGCCCTTTGAAATCTTGTGTTCAGCTCTTTGACTTCATCATTTCTTCCGTTTGCTTTAGCTACTCGACATTTAAAAGCAAGTTTCAGAGTCTCTTCTGACATCCATTTTGGTCTTTTCTTTCTTTCTTGTCTTTTTAATGACTTCTTGCTTTCTTCGTACATGATGTCCTTGATATCATTCCACAACTCATCTGGTCTTTGGTCATTAGTGTTCAATATGTATGTTTGATATGTATTAAAGAAATTAACACATATAAAAATCTTATAACAGTGTAGGCATATAGTAATCAATCAGTAAATGTTGACTAATGCTGTTATTAGGTCCCTGGGTGATGCAGGTGGTTTGCGCTCGACTACTAACCTAAAGGTTGGTGATTCAAACCCACCCAGTGGCACCACAGAAGAAAGGCCTGGTGGTCTGCTTCTGTAAAGATTACTGCCAAGAAAACCTTTTGGAACATTCTTCTCTGTAACACATGGGGTCACATGAGTCAGAATCAACTCAATGGCAATGGGTCTGTTTGTTTTTTATTGTTGTTATTATTGTTATCATCATAATCAACCAAGATAAGGAAAGTAAGTGGAAGAACTAGTGTGTTTCAGTTTTGATCATCTGGGTGGAGGTGTACAGTAGGAAGTTAGGGCTGGAGAGACCAATTTGGAAGAGAAAAGTGTAGAGCAATTACTTTAAATCATGAGCTTGGGTGAAATGTCAAAGATAGGAGTTGTGGTTCAGGGAGGAATAGATGAGGAATGGAAGAAGGAAGCAGGAGAAAGGAACAGGTGCTCTTTGAGCCAAGGATTGTGAATTTCACCTCAGTATGTCATCTTACTTAACATCTTTGTTGTTAGCTGCTGTCAACTCAGCTCCCCACTCATGGGACCCCATATACAACAGAATGAAACACTGCTGGTCCTGAACCATTGTGGGCTATAGGGTTTTTACTGGCTGATTTTCAGAAGTAGATCACCAGGCCTTTCTTCCTAGTCCATCTTAGTCTGGAAGCTCCACTGAAACCTGTTCAGCATTATACCAACATGCAAGTCTCCTCTGACAGACAGGTGGTAGCTGTACATGAGGTACATTGCCGAGGAATTGAACCCAGGTCCCCCAAATGGAAGGGGAGCATTCTACCACTGAACCACCAGTGCCCCTACTTAAAATCCTTAGGAGACTTAATATACTTTCAGCTCCTGATATCTCTACAATATAATATACTTGTTGTTAGCTGCCATCAGGTGGGCTCCCGACTCATGGCAACCCCATGTGTTAGAGTAGAACTGCCCCCATAAGGTTTTCTTGGCTATAATCTTTACGGAAGCAGTTGGCCAGGCCTTTCTTCCATGGAGCCACTGAGTGGGTTCACACTGCCAACCTTTAGGTTAGAAGCCGATTGCAAACTGTTTGTGCCACCCAGGCTCCTATTACTACACTATACCACAAAGTGTAAGGAGCCCTGGTGGCACAAACAGTTAGGAGCTTGGCAAAAGACTGGCAGCTCCACAGAAGAAAGTCCTGGCGATCTGCTTTCATAAAGATTACAGCCAAGAAAACCCTATAGGGCAGTTCTACTCTATAACACATGGGGTCACTGTGAGTCGAAAACAACTTGACGGCACCTAACAACAGCAAAAACCATGTAGTGTGCTGAAGCTGGCTCATACTGGTTCACAAGAGCCAACTGGGCTCGTCCCTTCCCAACTCTCTTCAGGGACTTCATACTGGTAGCTTGAGACTGGCCACAGTGGGAGCATTTATACTACCTACTCTACAGAAATCAGCAAGTGCTACAAGTCAGCCCTCCCCTCCCCCCACCCCACCTTCCACTCTTCAAGAGTCGATTTAACTAGCTTAGCATATAATTTCATGCTTACGGTTGAAGAAATGAAGGCTCAGAACAGTGAAAGCTGGGGTAGGAACGTGTGCCTTTTTCATTGCACAATGGCTCCTCTTCATCTGAAGTGTCCTTTGACTACTGTGATCTCCCGAGGTTGAGATACTTGATACCTCCTGCGCCTGAAAACCCCCATGCCTACTGCAAACGAATTACTGTGTTACTCTAATAGTGTGTTGGAAAATAATCCTGAATGAGTTTAGGGAAGTAGTTTAGAGCATCAGTTGATGATGATTCTTTGAAACACAGGGATTATTTTCCCCTGCACCCTGAGAGTTTGCTGACTAGAAGCCATGAGCTGGTTTTGTCAGCTGCTAAAGAAAGTAATTGAACAAAGGGGAAGAGAGAAGATGTGGGTGGAAGTGAAAGAATTGCAGTTGAATTGTTTCAAATTATGTAATTAATACATCGTACCTTAATGAGTCCATGAGAAATGTTGAATGAAACATTCATTTGTACTCTAGAACAGTGTGCTTTCTGGTAATACAAAATGGATGTGTAAAATCACTTAGCATGGGTTCAGAGGCTTTACAGGAAGATATGTTATTTTATGGCCCTTTCCCCTACCTCACAGAGTCCCTGGGTGGTGCAAATGATTAATGCACTCGGCTCCTAACTGAAAGGTTGGAGGTTCAAGTCCACTGTGAGGTGCCTTCGAAGAAAAGCCTGGTGTTCTACTCCAAACAATCAGCCATTTAAAATCCTATGGAATACAGTTCTACTCTGACACACATGGAGTTTCCATGAGTCAGAATCGACTCAACGACAACTGGTGTTTCTCCCCTGCCTCGCATCTGTCAACCACTACCTTCTTTCCCAAAAATCTCTGAGGAAAAGAGGTCAGGCTAATTTGGTATCAGGAACCCTGCTCCCAACCCTCCAGAATCCCATTTTCAGGAACTCTTCTTGCATTATAAGTGGAAGAGATACAGCTAATATTTACAGAGCACTAGGCACTGTGTGTCGATCCAGGATTGACACAGTGGCTGCAACAGTGAGCTCAAACATAGCAACAATTGTAAGGATGGCGCAGGACCAGGCAGTGTTTTGTTCTGTTGTATGTGGGGTCACTGTGAGTGGGGACCGACTCTACGGCACCTAACAATAACAGGCACTGTGTTGTGTTATGGAGTGCAGCAAGAAGATGTTGCCCTTGCCCTCAAAATGAAAAAACCAAATCCGTTGCCATCAAGTCAATTCTGACTCATAACGAGACTGACTCATAAGGACAGAGAAGAATTGCCCCATAGGGTCAAACTGCTGACCTTTTTGGTTAGCACCCAAGCTCTTAACCACTGCGCCACCAGGGCTCTGCCCCTGCCCTCAGGGAGTTTATAATCTAGTGAGGAATACAGTTAAACAGTTAAAATACCATGGGATAAAGGTTTTCTAAAGGATTTTAAGGAGCAAATGTGATACATGTGAGTCCAAAGGATAATTATCCTCACCTCAGAAACATGGTATTTCAGAAGTCCAGATAGAAGGACGCAATGTGCATGTTAGAAAAAACAAATTATGTAAACGGTCAGGAGAACCAGGTTTTATTCTTTGCTTTGTCTCTTGCTACCTTTGTGATCTGCCTAGATTCGATGTTCTCATCTATAAAATGGGAATGACAATATTTGCGCTACTAATACCTGTGGTTGTTATAGGGAGCACATGAGAGAGTGTATATGAAAGTGCTGTAACTATTTGAACACTTGATTTTCCCATGATGCAGTGTGGGTTTTAATTTACTCAGTCAGTGATTACTAACCCACTCACGCACCTACTCATTCATTGAACATTTGTTCCATGCATACTTGATAGAAAATCCTGTTTAGGCCCTGTGCTTGGCTCAATTTCATCTTGTTGCATTATCCCATTCAAAATATCTAGGTTTGTTTAGCATTCATTTTCAAATTGACGCTATTTGCATATTAATAGGAGTGGGGATGGGAGGCAATGTGAATTTATTGATCCCCTATTTCACGCTAGGGGCTTACCTTACTTCTGTAACCCTCCTGAAGTCATTGGATGGAATATCACAGATGGAAATGATCAGGAGGAGCACGGATCAGAAGTTGTTGGCTTAAAAATTCATTTTGTGCTTTGTAGGCTAGTTCAACATCTGGGGAAAACACGTTTAGTTGTTTTATGGGATTGTTGCCAAATAGTTTATTATTACTTTTAAAAAGTGTTACGCATTCTGCCAGCCAAAATTTACCATCAAATGAAATCTTTTACATCAAAGTAGACAGGAGATATTTTATAAGTACCATATATGTTTTGTATTGCTTTTATATTTGTCATGAGATAACAAGTTTTCAGTATGTATTTAGAATATTTGGGGGGGACTCTTCTATAGACTAAATAAAATTTACTAAAAATCTTGAAGAGTAAAGCAGGATCTCAAATTATTTCTACCTTCTAAAATTTTAACTTACTTTATTTTGGTTCCAGGTCACTTTATAAACACTTAAACTATAGGCATTTCAGCATAATGACAATACGGCTGTTATTCTGCATCATTTTTAACCATCAGGATTTGTCTAGTTTAACTGCAAGTACAGGTAGTCAGCATCAAAATCATTTGTCCTTCAGGAATATGCTTGTGGTGTCCGTTCTTTTTTGGGAGTAATGATCCTCCTATGCTTTCAAGTAGAGGTTTTGTTGTTGTTGTTTTAAATAATTATCGGTAATCCCTGACAAGCTAAAAAATGCTCTTGAGAATCAGTGGGTGTTGCCAATAATGCCAAATCCATCTATTTGGATACTAAGCCATGTGGCTTAAAGAAAAAGATTTTAAAAACAAATATAAAAGTAAAATGGCAGTGCCTGTTCCATCTAACTCTTTGAAGGAAATATATAAACAATCTTCGACTGACAGGTGTTCCTCTGTACCCATGATGTCATTTATATGTGGGGCAGCAGAGGCAGGCTGTAGCTAACTTGAGACCATGAACAGCAGCTGAGCCGACACATCTCCCTGGAACGTGGTAGAGGTTGTAGAACCTCTTTCCAGGAGTGTTCTTTGTGTAGCGTAGTTTCCTCATGACAAAGTGTTGGCAGGTAGTGAGCATCTCAAATGTTTATTTCAACTTGGCATAGAATTTTCCTTCTTGTTCTGAATAGTATTGATATGAAGTCTGACTAAATACCTTCCCAAGTTTTTAAATTACACCCTGTAACACATTTTTTTCCCATTTCTACCAACACTCCAAAACGTGTGTTTATTTCTGCCAAGAAAGGACCTCAAGATCATCAGCCATTAATATTTGTAACATTAAGCCTTTATGCTCTTTGTTTTCCCTTCTCCAATATTATCTCTGTATTTTCAGAAGGAAGATGACATCTTTTTGACTAACGTACCCCCAACTCTAACTAAAGAACTGTTTTTCCCATTTTTCTCCTATTTTTGAAACATGCACTGCTACTGCCAACAGAACCTTTTCTCAGTAGTGTAAGCTCTGTCCTTGGCAAGACAGGTAAAGGATAAATGAAGGAGGCCAGCAGGCAGTTTTTGTCTCTGTCTAGCCCAGTTATTATTGTTGTTGTTAGATGCTATCAAATCTGTTTCAACTCATAGCAACCCCACGTGATAAAGAACTGCCCCATAAGGTTTTGTATGCAGTAATCTTTACAGAAGATGCCCTGGTTAAGTGATTGGCTGTTACCGAAAGGTCAGCTATGCGGGAGATAAGACCTGGCGATCTGCTCCCATAAAGATTATGGTTTAGGAAACCCTATGGGGCAGTTCTACTCTGTCATATAGGGTTGCTATGAGACAAAATGGACTCTAGGGCACACAGCAACAACAATCCTTATGGAGGTCTTTTACCTGCAGAGCAGCTGGGTGGATTCACACCATCAGCCTTTCAGTTAGCAGCCGAGCGCTTAATCATTCACCACCAGGGCTCCTTACCTAGACTTGAAGGACAGCAAGTTAGCGCTCGTTACTCTGTTCAGGTGCATGTTATTTCCCTCCCTCCTTATTTTGAGTATTTCTTTCCCCTAGCTGTACGCACTAAGTGCACTTCCAATTTTGCATAACCAAGGACCTAGAACATCCTGGTTTTTCTTTACAAACCCCTGCTGAGAATTTGCATTTCCACCACAGATATACTGGATCAGAATCTACAGTTTAACGAGATCCCCAGGTGATTCTTATGTATAACTTCCTGTGAACTTCTGAGAAATGCAAATTCTCAGCTGGCAGCTTGTTAGAAATGCACATTCATAGCAGAGGTTTGAAGTGGAATGATCCAGTTCAAAGCCCTGTCATAATTTTCCTCATCTTGCTAACTGCCATGCTTTTGTTTACCAATGTTTTTGATAAATTAAATTTTTATTCTTAAGAGATCCTGCCCCTGCCCCCACCACCTTTTTAAAAGTATTTATAAACTGAGCATTTTAGAAGAATCATTTCTTTTCCTGGTCCTTTAGTTTTGCTGTATTCGATAACTGTCTGTTATTCAGACATCAGGGGAAATAACCGAAAACTAATGCCATGTTGGCGACCTGCATCCATACCTCCCTCAGAAGCCAACCACTCCTCCCCTTTTCTCCCTGCTAACAGATACCAATTCACCATTTTTAAAGAATGTTCACTGATACCACATTGTAGGGATTATGTGTGGATCAAGCGTAAAAGGTCCTTTCTTCTGATATATTTAGAAGAAAAATAGAACAGTTTTCCACCGCAATGTGGAAGATATAATTTGAGGATCTGGATCTCAAATTTTTCTTTTGTGTTAGTGAGAGTAGATGAGATTAAGATAGAGTATATTAGTTTCCTAAGACTGCCATAAAAAAATTATCACAAACTGAGTGGCTTAATTTTTTCTCTCATAGTTCTGGAGGCTGGAAGTCCAAAGTCAGAGTGTCAGCAGGACCATGCTCTCTGTGGAGGCTTGGGGAGAATACTTCCTTGCCTCTTCCGGATTCTAGAGCTCCACCTCCATGTGTTCCTCAGCTTGTGGCAGCAGAACTCAATTGCTGCCTCCATCCTCACATGGCCAACTTTGTCTCAAATCTCTCCCTCCTTTCTCTTGTAAGGACACTGGTCATTGGAGTTAGGGCCCACACTAAATCCAGGATTATGTCACCTAAAGTTCCTTAATTTATTCACATCTCAAAAAATGCTTTTCCAAAATAACGTTACATTCATAGATTCTGGGTGGACATATCTTGGGCGAGGGCGGGGAGGCACCATTCAACCCCCAACAGGTAGTGAGTTCAGTTGAAAGGGTCCCAGATTTCAGTGAGACAGCTACCATGTAGGTCTGCAATGGAGACGGTTCTGCCCAGCAATTCATTGTTGATTTTGTTCTGAGTTTAATTCTATCACCAATTTAACTTCCTAAACCCAAAAATCTGTTTCCAAACAGTCTTAGCTACTCCCAAGCAGTTTCTAAGCATGAGTTTGAGATTAGCTACCACCAGTGTGCCCTTGTCACTTTTTCCCAAGGCACTGCATTGATGTCTAACAACAAAAGGCGAAGCTGGTCTTTTGCATATGAACGAAGTTTTAAAACTGAAGCATGATTTTTTCTTTCTAACTGTGATTTAAACTTACTTCCTGGTCATGTCTCAGCAAGGTTCATTCTGTTTCAATTCATTAATATTTATGTAAACCAAAACCAGTTGCCACTGAGTCAGTTCCGACTCATGGCAGCCCCATGTGTGCATAGTAGAGTTGTGCTCCATACAATTTTCAATGGTTGTGACCTTTCGGAAGCACATCACCGGGGCTTTCTTCCAATGCTCCTCTGGGTAGGTTTGAACCACCAGTCTTTTGGTTGGTAGCCAAGCGCACTGACCCTTCATACCACCCAGGAACTCCCAATATTGTGGTTAGGAGCCCAGGCTTGAATCTACCAGCAGCTCCTTGGAAACCCTATGGGGCAGTTCTGGTCTGTCCTATAGGGTCACAATTCAACTCGACGGAATGGGTTTGCTTTTTTTTTTATTTTTGAAATGTTATAAATACTTCTTTTGAAACAAATCCAGGCGTCTGTTAACCTGTAGATTCCTTTGCCTTTTTTTCACTGCCTCATATCCCTCCCTTTAAAAAGGAGTATAGTAAGAATGAGACTATTTCCTTAAATTAATTAATTTCCTATAGCTTCTCTTAAGTATCTAGTCTAGAAAGCGCCCTGTCAGGATAGCTTTTATATTTTCAGGAAGAATATACAGCCTATGAGATACTGAGTGTTTGAAAATAATGCATAAGTAAATCCAGTGTATGGAAATCAGCTTTCTATTTTTATAACATCTGTGTCCTCATGGTTTATTACATGCACTCAGAGTCAAGCGCCCAGGATTCTTCTAGGAGCTGCTGAGTGAGAGTGTGGAATTTGGGCAAAACTCTAAAACAAGGCCTGTCTCCCACTGCATCTCATCAGTTGTCGTATTAGTTTGCATTATTATGTCTTTGTAGAATCTAAGTATATTTTAATTGTGTTAATATGCAGTTATAAACTAACAAGAGATGATTGGCATTTGCCTAAAAAAGCGATTTTGTAAAGACTTCATTGATCTGGAAGTAAAGTTTAGTTGCATGTGGATTAAGCTGTGGGGGTAGAGTTCTTTTTTTTTTTTTTTTTAAGTATAATTTAAAAAAAACATAGAAGTATTCTCTGGTTACCTGTGGAAGCCTCGATAATCTTCTTGCTGAGACTGAGAAATCTAATTCTCTAGTACTTAATTTATGTGGCTTTTTTTTAGGTACCAAAGGAAGAAATAAAGGAGAATTTACGAATCTTCAGGGGGTAGCTGCATCTACAAGTGGAAAGATATTAATTGCAGACAGTAACAACCAATGTGTGCAGGTATGGCCCCTAACTGTATACCTTTAACCAATTATATTGATAAAATAGACACCGGTGCATATTTTCCTACTAGGACCTAAGACACACAACACAGGGAAAGAAAGAGAAACTTATAATGTGTATATAGGCTTTTCTTCAAATAGGGTTTGCATGTTCTGTCTTGCAGTACATATGACAAATGTTCTTGCTTATTCCTTCCTCAGCATTCTCTGTACTAGTCCACATCTAATGAATGTAATTTGTTTTCCAGATATTTTCCAATGATGGCCAGTTCAAAAGTCGTTTTGGCATACGAGGACGCTCTCCTGGGCAGCTGCAGCGGCCCACAGGAGTAGCTGTGCATCCCAGTGGGGACATAATCATTGCAGACTATGATAACAAATGGGTCAGCATTTTCTCTTCAGATGGGAAGTTTAAGGTAAGATTAACTACCAGTCGGCTACTAAGTGGTAGATAAAAGGAATAAGAAATACAAGATGAATTTATCTTTTTCTTTTTTTGAGAGCCAATAAAATATTCAACAATTCTTCATACACAAAGCATCTTGACTTGACTTTATGAAGTCAGAGTGATGATATTGTCACTAATTAATTATTGTCATTAATTGTCATTAATCCACTCGTATATATCCTAAATGTGGCTCCATTTTATAAAGTAAGTTAATTAGGTTGCTTAATGGCTTTTTTTTAGCCATGAGATTTATAGGGAAACTTCCTGTTACCTCAGTTTAGTAATTCAGAAACAACAACCTTTAGAAAGGAGGTATGAAAAGGCAATGTAAATATCTCGAATTAATCTACAGGCAGTCATTTATGAAGCACCTTGTCTGATAAAAACAGAATTGTAAGAGATGATTCCCACTTTTTAAAAATTTAGAAGCCAATTGAGGAGAAAAGGCTAATACACCCAGAAAAAAAACAAAACGATTCACATCAGCCTTCCATCAGTCATAAATTGTTTGGTTCAATCTAAAAACACAACATTAAAGTACATCATATGACAGTTAGAAGGAAGAAAAAACGGGGGCTGGCTTTGTGGAGAAGTTGCAGGTTGAGCTACACTTTGAGGGATCCCATCATTTGACTTATTTACTGTCACTCCTAGTGTCATCTTCATGGAAAGGTCAAAATAGCTTCTATGTCTTCAGCAAGTCACCAAAGAATAGAGAGCCATTTGGTGATAACAGAAATCTCTCTTTAAGGTGGCATCAAAGAATATTATCATCTAGCCCATTTTCTCCATTTGTCCACAGGAAGATTAGGAGACCCTTGGAAAATGTCTTTTTTATTTTTTATTTTTGGTGAAAATATACACAACAAAATAGACACCACTTCAACAATTTCTACATGCCCAATTCATTGACATTGGTTACATTCTTCAGGATGTGCCACCTTTCTCAACAACCTTTTCAAAACAATTTTACCATCATTAACACAAACTCACTGGCCCCCTAAGCTTCTCATCTATCAGGAAAGGTCTTTTAGAAGGCCATATGCACTGCACCTTCCATGTCCCTCCTTTGCTAGCCTAACGTTGGTAATTGTTAGGTGACGTGGAGTCGATTCCCACTCATAGCGACCCTACAGGACAGAATAGAGCTGCCCCATAGGATTTCCAAGGAGCGGCTGGTGGATTCGAACTGCTGACGTTTTAGTTAGCAGCTGAGCTCTTAACCACTATGCCACCAAGGCTCCAATTATAGAGGCCTCTATTTCGGTTGACAACATAAACTTTGACTCAGGCAGATCAGGGATTCCAGCTCTGTGGCTTATATTAGTTGTTTGGCCTTCAGCAAATTACATAACTTCTTAAACCTCAGTAGCTTCATATTAAAGTTTGGATTAAAAAAAAAAATTACCTCATAGGATTTGGGTACGCATTAAATGAGATTTTATTTCTGGATTTTACGTATGCCTAGTGTGAAGTAGGCATCTAATAAAATGCCCTTTTCCATGCCTCCAGTAACCCTGTCAAAAATATGAAGTCTGGTGATAAACTATGATATGATTTATGACCCCACATAGTCATCACTTTTCTAAATGTTCGGAGATAATGCTTTTCGTAATCCATCCCGACATCCTGCAGGTTACACAAAGTTCACTCATTAGTGGCTTGTTGGAGGAATTTATATTTTCCTTTTTAAAGTCTTTGGGTTACTATAATCACCATATCATCTTTATGAAAAGGGATTACTTACATAATCGTTGAGAACTCTCAGAGCTTCTTGTTTTGTGTGGGGTAACATGTTGTTAATCTAGGAGAACAAAAAGCTGTCATTTTTAATTCTACAGTATTGTACACAGCTTTTCAGTTAACTGAATTTTTTGTTCCACTAGAAACTTGATGGCCCCATGTGATGGCCATCTATGCAGAAAGGAACTCTTACTTCTCTGTATCTCTTCCTCCCCTTCTTTTTTGTTTTGTGTGTGTGTGTATGTGTGTGTTTTTCATTGTGCTTTAAGTGAAAGTTTACAGTTTAAGTCAGTCTTTCATTCAAAAATTTATACACATGTTGCTATATGACCCTAGTTGCTCTCCCTATAATGTGACAGTGCACTCCTCCTTTCCACCCCGTATTTCCTGTGTCCGTTCAACCAGCTCCTGACCCTCTCTGCCTTCTCATCTCGCCTCCAGACAGGAGCTGCCTATTTAATCTCATGTATCTACTTAAGCTAAGAAGCACACTCTTCACAAGTATCATTTTATGTCCCATAGTCCAGTCTAATCTTTGTCTGAAGAGTTGGCCTTGGGAATGGTTTTAGTTTTGGGCTAACGGAGAGTCCGGGGGCCATGTCTTCCGGGGTCCCTCCAGTCTCAGTCAGACCATTAACTCTGGTCTTTTTACTAGAATTTGAGTTCTGCACGCCACTTTTCTCTTGCTCCATCAGGGACTTTCTGTTGTATTCCCTGTCAGGGCGGTCACTGGTGGTAGCCGGGCACCATCTAGTTCTTCTGGTCTCAGGTTGATGGAGTCTCTGTTTTATGTGTCCCTTTCTGTCTCTTGGGCTAATATTTTCATTGTGTCTTTGGTGTTCTTCATTTTCCTTTGCTCCAGGTGGGTTGGGACCAATTGATGCATCTTAGATGGTCGTTCACTAGCTTTTAAGACCCCAGATGCCACTCACCAAAATGAGATGCAGAACATTTTCTTAATAAACTTTGTTATGCCAGTTGACCTCGATGTCCCCTGAAACCACAGTCTTTTGTGTTTTTATAACTGTATTTGTGGTAAGACATACCCAAATATGATAACTTTAACATAAATAGAATGAAAACTCTTCAGTGACCTCTTGAAGATACTCATCTAGTTTGGAGACAACCCATTTGTTCTTGTTTCATGCTCTAGCAAAATCATGACCTGTATCTTTTTAAATTCCAGAGCTAATACTAAAATGAGGAGCCCTGGTGGCGCAATGGTTAAAGCTCTTGGCTGCTAACCGAAAGGTTAGTGGTTCCAACCCATCAGCAGCTTCACGGGAGAAAAGACCTGACAATCTTCACCTGTAAAGATTACAGCTTGGGAAACCCTATGGGGCAGTTCTACTCTGTCCTGTAGGATCACTATGAGTTGGAATTGACTCAGCGGAACACAACAGCAACAATAAAATAGGTTTCACAGAATGAGATAGGAGTTTCATATCTAAAAGAGAAAAGTTTCCTGAGCTGTTTCTTATTCAACAGTTTAATATTCCACATATAACAGATACTCCTCTTGGAGGAGCTGGATGCTTGGAGTTGGAATACTAGAGGATAATATTGGAACGAATACTAAAGAACACTCACACCTCCTAGAGGATAGAGGGAATAGACAGAGTTTCAACGATACTCTATTTTTTACCATAGGTTTTAATCAAAACCCAAAGGGTAAAAGGATAACAAGTAAAAACATATTAATACTATAATGTAAATTCTTTCAGTGTCATGCTTACAACTATATACTGAGAGATACTTTTTTTCTTCTTTTACTTCTTCACTGGGACTCAGTAAAATTTTACAGGTCTTCAGAAAGACGTACCTTTAACACAAATGTGGATTCCTTGTATTAATAGATTATCAGAGCGAGACCTATTTTTTTCAATGGTATGCTCAATTAGGAAGTAATATGTGGAACTGTGTGGCAGAAAAAAAATGATGGTGGAAACTCTGATACATAAGATAATTGAGTTTGCTTCGTATTCTTATTCTGTGAAAACCACTTCAGAAAAGTTTTTGAAGCAGGAGAATTTCATTCCATTTCTCTCTTTTGGAATTCTCATTCCTTCCTAATAACTTTATTTTTCTTTATGAGGATTGATAGTTAGAATATTCCAGAAGGACACTGGGGAAAAATCTGCTAACTATGCATCTAAAGCAGCCCCAAGTGCTATGTCCAGACATGGACTCTGTAGAGCCTCATTTTATCTTTCTTTCTGCCTTGATTTTTTAAATCAGAAGAATATGTAGAATGTGTAAGATATACATAGTCTGTGCCTTTTAAAAACAATTTAGAGAAGACATTTCAGCCCTGTGAGGAATCTTGTTTATTTTTTGGAAAAAAAAAAAAAAACCTCCATAGAGTGGCTGCAGAAGGAGCCCTGGTGGTGCAATGGTTAAGAGCTTGGCTGGTAACCAAAAGGTTGGAGGTTCAAAGCCATCAGTGCATCTCTGGGAGAAAAGACCTGGCAATCTGCTTCCGTAAAGATTTCAGCCTAGGAAATCTATAGGGCAGTTTTACTCTGCTGTATAGGATTGCTGTAAGTGGAAATCGACTCACTGCACATGACAAGAAGAGTGGCTGCAACAAGGGGCTTTGATAGAGCGTAACAAAATAGAAGAGGACTGCTGTAGAAGAGTGGTCAGCAGTGGCCTGTCTAAGGAAAGGAGAGTTTAGCTATCTGAAGAGCTGGGAGTGGGGAGAGCACGCATACCAGGGATCAGCAATGCAAAGGCTGTGGAGCAGTAGGATCAGGTTGGTGTGGAGAAGGAGCAGAAAGAAGGCGGAGTCTGGAGTGGTAGATGAGGCTGGCTAGGGAGGACGATCTAACGGACAAGGCCCCCACCCCATTCCAAGCCTTGACCGGGAGTTTGACTAATTTATAGTAAAACGGGAAACCAAGGGGTTTTAAGCAGGATAGGTAGAGTATAAGTGTCAGTATTAACATTTTTTTGTGTGTGTGCTTTAAGTGAAGGTTTACAGAGCAAATAGTTTCTCGTTACACAGTCAGTACATATTGTTTTATGACATTGGTTAAGAACCCCACAACATGTCAACATTCTCCCTTCTTGACCTTGGAGGACCTTTTTTCTTTTTTGGTAAAAATATACATAGCCAAAGATACACCATTTCAAAAATTTCTACATGTACAATTCAGTGACATCGATTACATTCTTCCAGTTGTGCTGCTATTCTCACTATCCTTTTCCAAATTATCCCATCATCATTATCTTCAACTCACTGCCGCCTAGACTTCCCATCAAACCTTTTGAGTTGCTGTTGTCAATTTGATCTCACATAGATAATTCTTTTTTTTTTTTTTTTTGTACTCTAGATTAAGGTTTACAGAACAGGATAGTTTCTCATTAAACAATTAGTACACGTATTGCCCTATGACAATGGTTAACAACCCCACGACACGTCAACACTGACCTTTCTCAACTTTGGGTTCCCTATCACCAGCTTTGCTGTCCCCTCCTGCCTTCCAGTCCTTGTCCCTGGACTGCTGTGTCTCATTAGTCCCATTTTGTTTTATGAGGCTGTCCAATCCCCAGCTGAACGGTGAACCTCAGGAGTGACTTCACCACTAAGCTGAAAGGATGTCTGGGGGACCGTTAACATTTTTGAGCGATGACTTTGCTCCATGGAGAACAGATGAGGTTGTATTTAACTGTTAACTATATTACAACCTGAAATCCAGAAATCCGACAACTATAAAACTAAGGATCAACGTCTCCATATCCATAGGCAAACATGGTACTGAGTAAATGTTTGTTGAATGGCTGAACAAACAAATGACAAATGAGCCACAAACCTGCCCTCAGTACCCTGTCCTTCTCTGATGACTTTTTTCCCTTGTTTTTTCTTTCTGTGTTACACGTATGCTCTGTAGATTTCAAGATGATGACTTTATCTGGGCTTTTTTCTTTCTTTCTTTTTTTTTTTGGTCTCTCTCATCCAATTTCAATTTAAAATCTTTTTGACCATATCCTGAGTTTCCTATCAAGAGTATTTCCTCATCTTGGTGGAATGAACTCAGCCCCTTGCCCAGTGGAGCATTCTAGTTCTGTAAGCCATGATCTCCAAAGCCAAACCCTGCTGTATTTGTGTGCATAGAGCCCAGTGGCCACTCCCCATCCACTCTCCTCCAAAGCTGTGGTTGTCAAGCTGATGAGGAGAGGATAACAATGATGAGATTGAGAATGCAATCTGAATTCCACCCACCCTCTTTGGTTTCCACCCAGAGTCTCACAACAAGAAAGACGCTTTGTAGGTTTTTGTGTCTTTAAGGTAGCATGAGATTCTTCTCTTACTCCCTCTTCCCTTTCCATCACCTCCTTCTTCTTCTCCCCATCTTTCACCTCCTGTATTTCTCCATTGTCCTCCTCCTTTTTCTTAATGCAAAGTTCCAGGGATGTAACGTCTTATCGCCTCTCTTTCTGTCACCACCTTCTTAGCCCTAATTTTTGTTCTTCTCTGCCTCTAATTTTTTCCTCTTCATCTTCCCTCCTGATTTATATCTTCTAGCCCATCAAGGAACATTCTGTGATCATAACAAATATAGAGGCGCCCCTGGCTACCATATTCTAAAATAGTTATTTAGTGAGTTAAATACTTTTATTTAACCATCCCAAAATCAAGGTCTAAAGTATTATTGTTTCTGTTTCGCTTAAGGTGGGAGACATTGTTAGGCAAAATGCAGTAATTTTCATTTCACTTGGTAGAACCCTTTGCAGTTAAACTGGAAGTGATGCAGGGAAATAGAAGGAAAAGAGGTTATAGTTCAACATTTAAGTTTTTGTTTTAGACCTGCACGAGTTCTTACTATGTGATAGAACGGAGGTAATCCTTTATTTTCTGTTTTTATTCTAGATAATTATGACCCATTTGGTATTATAAGGCTGAGTCATTTAAGTAATAACTAGTGTTCTTAATGTTAGGTAGTAATAATATTCTTGCTTTCATAATCAGAGTGCCATCTTTTTCTTTTGATATCTGCTAACATGAAGGAAAGACATGAAATTTCTTTACAAGCTGTTATGTGTTATAGTCTCTTTGATCTGTGGGCTAGGTTGGAGAATCAGAATCAAATTTCTGCAACAGATTCCCTTGCCAAGAATATCATTTTTTCCTTCCTTGGTAATTGTGTCCCTTTTCTCTAAGAGATCACATCTGAATCTATCACTTACAAACTTAACAAGTATAAAATATCATAAAGATGGAATACCCACTGTGGGAAAGTCCCCACCCTCTCTCCATACTCTCTCCTACTTATAGCTTCATATCTCTGTTGGGAAAAAGATAATCCTGTGGGTCAGGTCAAGTATCAGCTGGATGGGTGAGGAGAAGGGGACTGTCTGTGTGCCAGATGTTGTGCTTGGCACTTTCCCTTATCCTCTCAGGGAGTCTATAAAAATAGCTACCATCTTACAGATGAGAAAACTGAAGTCCAAACAGGTGAAAGAAATAATGAATTTTGCTCTGAAATTTAGATCTTGGGTGACTAAAAGAACCATAATAACATAAAAGAAGGTAGGAAATCAGGTGTTAGTTTGGATTTTCCTTAATCCCCCCCCCACACACCTTTTTTTTTACATGGTAGAAATGAGAAGGTCAGTTTGGTTTGACACTGGTTGAATTCAAGGTGATAACTTGTAAAATAGGCCATGATTAAAGACACTGATCTGGGAATCTTACCCATAGAGGTGACAGTTGATACCATGAAGATAAATGAGATCTTAGAAGTGTATGCAGTTGCACTGCCCAGTATGGTAGCCACTAGCCACATGTGGATATTGAGCTCTTGAAATGGGGCTGGTCTGAATTGAGATGTGCTGTAAGTGTAAATACACACTGGATTTCAAAGACTTAGTCCAAAAAAAGGAATGTAAAATATCTCTTTAATAATTTTTATATTGATTACATGTTGAAATGATAGTATTTTAGATATATTGGGTTAAATAAACTATGTAACTTTTTTTTAGTTTTTTGGTGTGACTACTAGAAAATTTGGAATTGTGTATTTGGCTCACATTGTATTTCTATCAGACAGTGCTATTATGTAGAAAGAAAATTAGAGGGCTAAAACACATATAAATAAATTTTTAAAATAAGCCTACAGAAGAGAATAAAATGAAAAGTAAGAGTTTCTCCTACTACCACTAATACCACTTTCTAGATACAAACACTATTTGGCATCTTATTTTTCCTTCCATATATATATATATACACGCATATATAACAGAACTATGTATAAATATACAAACACATTTAACACTGTAATACAAGTAGCCTCTGGCTATATTCACTGTTTTTCTTTCTTTGTTCAGTAATATAGCTGAGTTATCTTTCATAAAAACACATATAGATCCACTTCCCTCTGACATTTTGAGCCCAGATGACAGGGAGGACTGTGATTCTCACAGTTCCCCTCACTTACCATACCTCTTTCCGACTGCTCCCTTGCCTGGGATGCGCCTTCTTCTTCCATGTCGATAATGACCTGTGTCATCAAGTTGTTCCGTGTGGCTCCCAAAATGACCTATTTGAATTTTTGCAGATCTACGAAATTAAAAAGTCAACAGCAGACACTTTAAAAGGGTACAGTAGCCATGTTTGTCTCTGCAATGAGATTAGGAAATCATCGAGGACAGGAGCTGTAACTTACTGTCTTCGTTTACCAAGTTCCTAGAACACCATATCAGGCACACAGTAGGTGCTCAACCAGTGTTTGTAGAATTATTGAATAAATGGGGGAATGAGTGAAGTGCTTCTTTATAAGTACTCTAGAAAATAGAGCATTAAGAGTACAAGATAAAGGTAAAAGACATACACTTCATGGTAAATAGCCATTTATATACACACTGTAGTCTACTCAGAGAAATGAATAACACTTAAATGCACATGGTGTATTGTTTATATAAATGTAATGCTTTTCTCCCATTTTAAAATATTGTGCAAACTAGCATCATTTAATTATCATTTTTACCCTACAATAATGCTAGACTTTTTACGTTAATATTTTTTTTTTAATTTTTTTATTGTACTTTAGATGAAGGTTTACAGAATAAATAGTTTCTCATTAAACAGCAGTACACATACTATTTTATGACATTGGTTAACAACCCACGACATGTCAACATTCTCCCTTCTCAACCTTGGAGGACCTTTTCTTTTTGGTGAAAATATACATAGCCAAAAATACACCATTTCAGAAATTTCTACATGTACAATTCAGTGACATCGATTACATTCTTCCAGTTGTGCTGCTATTCTTACTGTCCTTTTCCAAATTATTCCATCATCATTATCTTCAACTCACTGCCCCCTAGGCTTCCCATCAAACCTTTTGAGTTGCTATTGTCAATTTGATCTCACATAGATAATTCTTTTTTTTTTTTTTTTTTTTTTATCTTAGATGAAGGTTTGCAGAACCAATAGTTTCTCATTAAACCGTACACATATTGCCTTATGACAATGGTTAACAACCCTACAACATGTCAACATGTCCCTTCTCAACCTTGGATTCCCTATCACCAGCTTTGCTGTCCCCTCCTGCCTGCCAGTCCTTGTCCCTGGACTGCTGTGCCTCATTGGTCTGGTTTTGTTCCATGGGGCTGTCCAATCTCTGGCTGAACAGTGAACCTCGGGAGTGACTTCACCACTGAGTTAAAAGGGTGTCTGGGGGCCATACTCTCGGGTTTCTCCAGTCTGTCAGGCCAGTAAATCTGGTCTTTTTGTGTGTGTTACAATTTTGTTCTACATCCTTCTCAAGCTCTGTCCAGGACCCTCTGTTGTGATCCTGGTCAGAGCAGTGATGACAACTGGGCACCATCTAGCTGTACTGGACTCAGTCTGGTGGAGACCGTGGTAGCTGTGGTCCATTAGTCCTTTGGACTAATCTTTTCCTTGTATCCTGTTCTCTTCATTCTCCCTTGTTCCCGAAGGGATGAGTATCTTAGATGGCTGCTCACAGGCTTTTAAGACCCAGACGCTATTCACCAAGGTAGAATGTAGAACATTGTCTTTATAAACTGTTATACCAATTGAGCGAGATGTTTCCCGAGACCATGGTCCCCGCAGCCCTCCGCCCAGCAATTCAGTCCCTCAGAGAGTTTGGATGTGTTTATGATGCTTCCATGACCTTTCCTTGTACAAGTTGTGCTGGCTTCCCCAGTATTGTGTATTGTCTTACCCTTCACCAAAGTTACCACTTATCTGCTGTCTATTTAGTTTCCCCTCCTACCCCTCCCATCCCTCGTAACCAACAAAAATTGTTTCTTTTTGTGTGTAAACTTTTTCAGGAGTTTTTACAATAGAGGTCTCATACAATGTTTGTCCTTTTGTGATTGACTTATTTTGCTCAGCATAATGTCCTCCAGTTTCATCCATGTTATGAGATACTTCACAGATTCATCATTCTTCTTTATCATTGCATAGTACTCCACTGTGTGTATGTAACCATAGTTTGTTTATCCGTTCATCTGTTGATGGACATCTAGGTTGTTTCCATCTTTTTGCTATTGTGAACAGTGCTGCAATGAACATGGGTGTGCATATGTCTATTTGTGTGACGGCTTTTATTTCTCTAGGATATATTCCTAGGAGTGGGATTGCTGGACCATATGGTATTTCTATTTCTAGCTTTCTAAGGAAGCGCCATATCATTTTCCAAAATGGTTGTATCATTATGCATTCCCACCAGCAGTGCATAAGAGTTCTGATCTCCCTGCAGCCTCTCAAACATTTGTTATTTCCAGTGTTCTTGATTCGTGCCAGTAATACTGGGGTGAGATGGTCTCTCGTTGTGGTTTTAATTTGCATTTTTTAACGGCTGGTGATTGCAAGCATTTCCTCACGTGTCTGTTGGCTGCTTGAAAGTCTTCTTTGGTGAAGTGTTCGTTTATTTCTTTACCCATTTTTAAACTGGATTATTTGTCTTTTTGTTGCAGAGGTATTGGATTTTCTTGTAGATTTTAGAGATTAGAACTTTGTCTGACTTGTAACGTCCAAAAATATTTTCCCAGTCTGAAGGTTCTCTTTTTACTCTTTTGGTGAAGTCTTTTGATAAGCACAAGTGTTTGAGTTTTTAGAAGATCCCAGTCATCTAGCTTGTCTTCTGGAGTTTGTGTCTTGTTGGTTATGGTTCGTATCCTGTTAATACCATGCAGTAGGGCCTCTAGCACTGATCCTATTTTTTCTTTTATGAACTTTATAGTTTTTTTGCTTTATATTTAGATCTTTGATCCATCTTAAATTAGTTTTTGTATCTGTTGTGAGGTATGGATCCTGTTTCATTTTTTTGCAGATGGACATCCAGTTTTGCCAGCACCATTTGTTAAAAAGACTGTCTTTTCCCCATTTGATGAACTTTGGGCCCTTGTCGAAGATCAGGTGACCGTAGGTGGATGGATTTACATGTGGGTTCTCAATTCTGTTCCACTGGTCAATGTATCTGTCATTGTACCAGTACCAGGCTGTTCTGACTACTGTAGCTGTATAGTAGGTTCTGAGGTCAGGTAGTGTGAGTCCTCCTACTTTATTCTTCTTCTTCAATAGAGTTTTATTGATAAAGTTAATGATTAGTTTTTCCATCTCTTTAAAGAATGTTGTTGGTATTTGGATCAGGATTGCATTGTATTTGTAAATTGCTTTGGTTAGAATTGTCATTTTCACAATGTTGAGTCTACCTATCCATAAGCATAGTATGTTTTACCATTTGTGTAGATCCCTTTCAGTTTCTTGCAGTAGTGTTTTCTTTGCATAGGTCTTTTACATCCCTGGTTAGATTTATTCCTAAGTATTTTATTTTTTTAGGGGCTATTATAAACGGTATTTTTTTCCTGATTTCCTTTTCATCATTCTCTTTATCAGTGTATAGGAATCCAACCGATTTTTGTATGTTTATCTTGTATCATGCTAATCTCCTGAATCTTTCTACTAGTTCCAGTTGTTTTCTCATGGAGTCTTTAGGGTTTTCTATGTATAGTATCATATCATCTGCAAACAGGGACAGTTTGACTTCTTTATTACCAATTTAGTTGCCCTTTATTACTTTTTGTTGCCTTATCGCTCTAGCTAGGACTTTCAGCACAATGTTAAATAGGAATTGTCTTAGTCATCTAGTGCTGCTATAACAGAAATACCACAATTGGATGCTTTAAAAAAGAGAAGTTTATTTCCTCACAGTAAAGTAGCCTAAAGGTCCAAATTCAGGGCATCAGCTCCAGGGGAAGGCTTTCTCAGTTGGCCTTCTTCTCATAAGTGTTCCCCGGACTAGGAGCTTCTCTGCACAGGGACCCTAGGTCCAAAGGACACCCTCTGCTCCTGGAACTGCTTTCTTGGTGGTATGAGGTCCTCAGTTCTCCGCTTGCTTCCCTTTCCTTTTATCTCTTGAGAGATAAAAGGCAGCGCAGGCCACACCCCAGGGAAACTCCCTTTATGTTGGATCAGGGATGTGAGCTGGGTAAGGGTGGTGTTACAATCCCACCCTAATCCTCTTTAACATAAAATTTCAATCACAAAATGGAGGACAACCACATAATTCTGGGAATTGTAGCCCAGCCAAATTGATTTACCCATTTTTGGGGGGACACAATTCAAACCATGACAAGAGTAGAGACAAAGGGCATCCTTGTCTTGTTCTTGTTCTCAAGGGGAATGTTTTCAGCCTTTCTCCATTTAGAATCATGTTGGCCATTGGTTTTGCATAGATGCTGTTTATTATGTTGAGAAATTTCCCTTCTATACCTATTTTATGGAGAGTTTTTATCAGGAATGGGTGTTAGACTTTGTCAAATGCCTTTTCTGCGTCAATTGAGATGATCATGTGATTCTTTTCTTTTATTTATGTGGTGGATTACATTGATTGATTTTCTAATGTTGAACCATCCTTGTATAACTGGTATGAATCCTACTTGGTCGTGGTGTATTATTTTTTTGATATGATGTTGAATTCTATTGGCTAGAATTTTGTTGACAATTTTTGCATCTATATTCAAGAGACATATTGGTCTGTAATTTTCTTTTTTTGTGGCATCTTTGCCTGGTTTTGGTATCAACGTTATGCTGGCTTCATAGAATGAATTCATAAGTGTCGCTTCCTTTTCTATGTTCTGAAATAGCTTGGGTAGTACTGGTACAAGCTCTTCTGTGAATGTTTTGTAGAATTCTCCAGTGAAGCCATCTGGGCCAGAGCTTGTTTTCGTTGGGAGTTTTTAAATTACGTTTTCAATCTCTTCTCTTGTTATGGGTGTGTTCAGATTTTCAACATTACTTTGTGTTAGTTTGGGTAGGTAGTGTGTTTCTAGAAATTTATCTATTTCCTCTAGGTTTTCAAATTTGTTGGAGTGTAGTTTTTCATAATACTCTGTTATAATCCTTTTTATTTCATTTGGGTCTGTTGTAATGACCCCCATTTCATTTCTTATTTGGGTTATTTGCATCCTCTTCTTTTTTTCTTTGTCAGTCTGGCCAGTGGTTTGTCGATTTTGTTGATCCTTTCAAAGAACCAACTTTTGGTTTTCTTGATTCTTTCTATTGTTTTTCAATTCTCTATTTCATTTATTTCTGCTCTGATCTTTATTATTTCCTTTCTTCTAGTGGTTGTGGGCTTTTTTTGCTGTTCTCTTTCTGTTTGTTTGAGTTGTGTAGTTAATGTTTTGATTCTGTCCCTTTCTTCTTTTTTGATCTGTGCATCTATTGCTATAAATTGTCCTCTAAGGACTGCCTTTGCTGTGTCCCAAAGGTTTTGGTATGATGTGTTTTCTTTCTCGTTTGATTCTAGGAATTTTTTGATTCCATCTCTGATTCCTTCTATCACCTGATGATGTGTAAGCAGGGTGTTATTCAGTTTCCATGTAACTGATTTTTTTTTTCCTTGCTCTTTCTGTTGTTAATTTCTACCTTGAAGGCGTTGTGGTCAGAGAAGATACTTTGTATTATCTCAGTGTTTTGGATCTTGTTGAGGATTGCTCTGTGGCCTAAGATGTGGTCTATTCTGGAGGACATTCCATGTGCATTGGAAAAGAATGTGTACTTTGCAGCTGTTGGGTGGCGTGTTGGCTGATTGTGCCCTTTAGGTCTTCTGTATCTTTGTTGAGTTTCCTTGCAGATGTTCTGTCCTTTCCTGAGAGTGGTGTGTTGAAGTCTCCTACTATTATTGAGGAACTGTCAATTTCTCTTATCTGTGCTGTTAGAGTTTGTTTTATGTATTTTGGAGCCCTGTCATTGGGTGCATAGATGTTTATTATGGTTGTGTCTTCATGGTGGATTGTCCCCTTAATCATTATATAGTATCCTTCTTTGTCTTTGATGGTGGATTTTGTTTTAAAGTCTATTTTATCTGAGATTAGTATTGCCACTCCTGCTGTTTTTTGGTAGCTGTTTGCTTTATCTTTTTTTTCCATCCTTTGATTTTTAATAAATTTACGTCTTTGTTTCTTTAATAAATTTACATCTTTGTTTCTAAGGTGTGTCTCTTGTGGACAGCGTATTGATGGGTCCTCTTTTTTAATCTATTCTGTCACTCTCCGTCTCTTTATGGGTGCATTTAGGCCGTTTACATTCACTGTAATTATTGATGGGTGTGAGTTTATTGCTGTCGTTTTTCAGTCCTTTTTTTTTTTTTTTTTTTTTTTTTGGTTTGGTGGTGCTGACGTTTTCTTTGTTCCTCTTACTCTTCTGTGCTGAATTCCTTTTGTTTTTGGATTTTTTTTCCATTTGTTTTGTTTTTGTAGGTTTTGTTTTTACTGAGACTTTATCTTTTTCTTTATTTTCATGAGTAGTTTTGTTAACTTTCTTTGTGGTTACCTTGAAATTTACCCTTATCTTCCTAGGTTTGAAGCAGTCTATTATTACTTGGTATCGCCTTGCCTTCCTCTCCATTAGAAGGTTCTATACCTACACCATTTATTCCCTCTTTATTATTCTGATGCTGTTGTCATTTACAGATTAACCTCTCTGGTTCCCTGTTGTAATTCTTTTGGTTTGGGGTAGTCCTTAAGAATTCATTTCCTAGGTTGGTGTCTGGCTAGTACAATCCTGTGTCCTGTATTCAGCCTGTGGTCTGATGTTGCTTGTTCTCAGATCGAAGGACTCCCTTTAATATGTCTTGTAAGTTTGGTTTGCTTTTTACATAGTCCCTTCATTTCTGTTTATCTGGAAATGACCTAATTTCACCATCATATTTGAACGAGAGTTTTACAGGCTATATTATTCTTGGCTGGCAATTTTTTTCTTTCAAGGTTTTATGTATGTCATCCCATTGCCTTCTTCCCTGCATGGTTTCTGCCAAATAATCCAAGCTTGGTCTTATTGTTTCTCCTCTGTATGTGACTTTTTGTTTTTCTCGAGCTGCTGTCAGGATTCTTTGTTTGTCTTTGGTTTTAGTGAGTGTGATTACAGTATGCCTTGGTGATTTTCTTTTGGGGTCTATCCTATATGGGGTTCGTTGAGCTTCTTGAATGGTCATCTTTTCATCTTTCATGATATCAGGGAATTTTTCTGTCAGCAATTCTTCAATGATCCTCTCTGTGTTTTCTGTTTTCTCACCCTGTTCTGAAACTCCGATTACTCACAGACTTTTACTTTTGATTGTATCCCACATAATTCTCAGGGTTTATTCATTTTTCTTTGTTCTGTTTTCTGATTTTTCCTCAAACAGAGTTGTATCCAAGTGTTTGTCTTTAATTTTGCTGATCCTGTCTTGCATTGTTTCAAACCTGCTCATCAGCCCTTCTATGAGACTTTCCTTTTCTAAAATCTTATTGTTTATCTTTTGGATTTCTGATTGTCTTTTTTGTATGATTTCTAGTTATGAATGTATTTTAGCATTTTGTTCCTGTATTATTTTCTTGATTTCTTCCATTTTTTTGTCTGTATTTTCCATGAATTTGTCTATTTTTTCCTCATTTTTGTCTGCTTTTTGCTTAAATTCTTGGATAATTCTGAATATTAGAGATTGGAATTCCCTATCAGGTAGTTCTATTGCCTTTTCTTCTACTGAACAGTCATCCGGTGTTTTATTTTGGACGCCTACTGGAACCATCTTGTCCTGTTTTTGTACATGTTTTGATATTGTTTGCCGTCTTCGGGGCCTTCAGTAGTTATTTTCCTCATTTATTTATTGTAGATTTGTTTGTTTCATCCTGCTTTTTTGTTTTATTTGGTTGTATCTGAGCAGGCAGGCTGTGCTTTCTTTGTTGTTTGCTAGTCTGTGGACATGATACTTTTCACCTCCTTCTCCAATGGACAGGGTCAGTCACTCCGGTATGGTACAGCAGGGTAGGTCCAGCTGAAGGGGAGTTGCTGGGATGGGTTGTTTTTGGCACATACTAGGGCTGACAGGGCAGGCCGGTAGTCAGTGCAGGACAGATTCCAGTAGGCCGTGCCTGTGCTGCTTGGGAGCATGATGTTCACCGCACGGTGCAAGTGGGCAGGAAGGAGGGGGTTGATTTTGATATGTGGAGGTAAGATGGGTATGGGAAAGAGGAGAGAGAGAAGAGAGGAACAAAAGCCAAAAACATACGGACAAACAAACAAAGAAAAAAGAGTGCTAAGGGAGCTTGCTGTTAGGGTGGAGAGATGAGAGATTGAGAAATGGAGAAAAACAAAAAGGAAAATAAAAAGAAAAGGGGTAAAAGAAAAAAATGAATAAATAAAATTCAGAGGGAAAAGAAAAAATCCCCCAGGAATCCCACCGGTACTGCTGCTAGGACTGAGGAAGTTGCTCCCAGGCAGTAAAGTACAAACAGTAGAGGTGTCACACAGCACCGGGTATTCAGGAGTCAGGAAGAGAAGGTAAGTATAGCAAGATGAGAAACTGGAAATGAAGAAAGACAAAAAGGAAGAAAGAGAGGGAAGAAAACAAAAGAAAGAAATCAAAAAACAAAACCAAAAATAAGAAAAAATAAATGCTCCCAGGGATGTCACTGTGCATCTGTGCAGAGTAAGGAAGTAGCTCCCATGCTGTGCAGTACTGCCCGGCTAGAAGGTGCTCCCAAGCCAAGAAAAGAAAAAGAAATCAAACAAATCAAAACAGAAGAAATCAGGGGGGCCAAGATGGCGGAGTAGTCAGACGCTTCTAGTGGACCTTCTTACAACAAAGACCCAAATAAACAAGTGAATCAATTATATATGACAGTCTAAGAGCCCTGAACAACTAAGGCAAAGTTAAGGAACCGGACTGAATGGCAGGGGGAGGGAGAGACGGTTCGGAAGCAGTGAGGAGTTCCCAAACCTGACCAGGCGAGAGCCTGAGCCCTTCAGTCCTGATCAGCTCATGGGCGAGCTGTGAGGCAGGCAAGCAGCAGTGCTCGGGAGGCACGTTTTCCACACTGGGAGAGACCCAGCACCAGAGAGTCTACTCAGCCACCCAGAACAAGTGAGAAGCAGCCCTGGATCGGCGAAAGATAAGTACTTGTATACAGCCTACCGCACAGCTCAAAAACATCCCCCTTAGGGAAAAACGTCTCTCCCATGTACTTCTCTACTCCCTGCTCTGCACTGGGTCCCAGACCGGCTTCAGCAATTGCTGAGTCTCCTGGGCCGGAAGTAGGATCCATCACATGCCCTGAGCCAATCTCCCTGCCTTGGAGCATGAACAAATTAACAAACGGGAAAAAATAAACTGCCAGCTCCCCTAAGCCAGGAGCCCAGGGTAGACACAGCTCCTTTGCCTAGGCACAGGCATGAGGGATCCATGGAGTTTTGAATGCCTTTCCCCCTGCAGAGACTTGTGTGGGCCCATTTCAACAGTGTAGGCTCTCATTACCACAGTACAACAGGGTATATACCTGAAGTCTAACTTCAACTGTTTTAGCTGTGAAGTGGAAGGTTTGTGACATTTGACACTGCTCTGCCCATTAAGCAGAGTCTTCACCTACCCACATCAGGGGCCTGAGGATTGGTGGCTCCACCCATGCCACCTAGCCACCTGTGATAGGGGCCCATGAATAAGAGGTGTCCCCAAGTCCTTACAGCCACCAGCATTAGCTGCTCATAGTCTGGCTGCAAAACCCACACACCTATGCACTCTAGGGAACAGGGACACGCCTTCGTCCGGACACTCGGCAGCGGCCGTCAGCTCCCTACCTTGCTCAGAGTGCGTCCCCCTGCTGCAGCCAGATGCCTGTGCCTACACCAATTATCCATGCCTGTCTAGCACTGTGAGAGCCTATACCACACGCTTGGTGGCTATCTACCTGGGCACTTGAGCTGAATCCATACAGGAGGAGTGGGCAGACTCCTAAGCTCACATACCTAGTAACAGATCTAATGACCTGGTGATAGGACATTAGAACTTCAAAGGTGCCAATAATCAAACTAGCTCATACGAGCAGCCTGTTTGGGCATATCAAAACAAAACAAGAAGCTAGGACATGGTAAGCAACATAAAATAAATAAATATAATAACTTATTGATGGCTTGGAGACAACAGTCAATATCAAATCATAAAGAGGCAGTCCACGATGGCTTCAGGAAGCCCCCAAAATAAAGAATCTAGAAATTTTCCAGAGCAGGAAAATTTCTTGGAATTACGGGAGGCAGAATACAAAAGATTGATATACAGAACTCTTCAGGAAATTAAGCAAAATGCAGAACACACAATAGAGAAAATTCAAAAGATTAGAGAAGAGCATAATGACAAATTTAACAGGCTGCAAGAATCCATAGAGAGACAGCAATCAGAAATCAAGAAGATGAACAATAAAATTTCAGAATTAGACAACTCAACAGAAAGTTATAGAAGCAGAATTGAGGCAATGGAAGACAGAATTAGTGAGATTGAAGATAAAGCACTTGACACCAACTTATTTGAGGAACAATCAGATAAAAGGATTTAAAAAAAAAATGAAGAAACCCTAAGAATTATGTGGGGCTCTATGAAGAGGAATAACTTATGAGTGATTGGAGGACCAGAAGAGGTGGGGATAACAGAAAACACAGAGAGAATTGTTGAAGATTTGTTGTCAGAAAACTTCCCTGATATCGTAAAAGATGGCAAGATATCTATCCAAGATGCTCATTGAACCCCACATAAGGTAGATCCCGAAAGAAAGTCACCAAGACATAATCAAACTTGCCAAAACCAAAGATAAAGAGAGAATTTTAAGAGCAGCTAGGGATAAACGAAAAGTCATCTACAAAGGACAGTCAGTAAGAATAAGCTTGGACTACTCAGCAGAAACCATGCAGGCAAGAAGGCAATGGGATGATGTATATAAAGCCTTGAAGGAAAACAACTGCCAGCCAAGAATTATATATCCGGCAAAACTGTCTCTCAAATATGATGGCGAAATTAGGGCATTTCCAGATAAACAGAAGTTTAGGGAATTTGCAAAAACCAAATCAAAACTACAAGAAATACTAAACAGAGTCCTCTGCTTATTAAATCAGTAACATCAGATAACAACCCAAGACTAGAACACAGGACAGAGCAACCAGATATCAACCCAGAGAGGGAAGTCACAAAAATAAATCAAAGCTAAAACACTGAAAATAGGGAAACAGATGTGAATATGTAAAAGATGACAACATTAAAACAAAAAAGAAGGACTTAAAAAATGTAGACATAGATTTTTCATATGGAGAAGAAGTCAAGGCAATATAAACAAATAAAAGACTTGTATAAGCTTAGAAAAATAGGGGTAGATATTAAGGTGACCACAAAGGAAACTAACAATCCTCCAATCGAAAATAAAAAACTAGAAAAATATAAAGACTCAGCAAACACAAAATCAACAACAATGAAAAAGATGAAAAGAAAATCGATAAAGAAAAACGACTCAGCATAGAAAATTAAGTGGAACAAAGAAACTGAACAACGCATAAAAAAAGACATCAGTATGACAGCACTAAACTCATACCTGTCAATAATTTCGCTAAATATAAGTGGACTAAATGCACCAATAAAGAGAGAGTGGCAAATTGGATTAAAAAAACACAATCCATCTATATGCTGCCTACAAGAGACACACCTTTAGACTTAAAGACACAAACAAACTAAACCTCAAAGGATGGAAAATAATATATCAAGCAAACAACACTCAAAAAAGAGCAGGAGTGGCAATATTAATCTCTGACAAAACAGACTTTAAAGTAAAATCCACCACAAAGGATAAGTAAGGTCGCTATATAATGATTAAAACATAACGAACAAACAAACAAACAAAATCCTGGGGGTCCCACCAGCCTGGCGGCATGGGCCGGGAAGCATTTTCACAGTCTTTCAGGAAGAAGTAAAGATGGTACACGGAGCCAGGTATTTGAGAGAAAGGAGGGGAAGGTGGTGAGCGGTAAGGAAGAAATCTAAAGAAGCAGAAAAAAAGCAACAGCAGCAGCCAACAGATGGCACTCAGGTAGCCGGCCAGTGTGGGCAGGTGGAATCCAAGCGACACCAGGGTGAAGTCAGTGCTTCCCAGCCAAGAGTCTGTAGCTGAAGGAAGCAGAGGAGGCCAAGTAGGCGTGCTGAAGGCTGAGGGGTGGTAAAGCATATATCGCTGGTTACTGGTTGTTCTGTCTCCTGCTAGAAAGTCGGTGAAGCTGCTTTCTCATACCCCGTTTGCCAGTCTCCGATAGGAGTACAAGATGGCGGATCTGTGCTGCAGTAGCTGATAGAGGACCTCTGCATGTATCTCTTTCACTCTCTGTTCTCAGTCAGTTTCTTATTCCATTCAGTGTTTGGCTGAGTTCTTTATCTCTTCATTTGATGCTTAGGGTTTCAGGATTGACGTGTGTCTCTGTTTGACTTAGTTTTTTGGATCTTTTCTGTGGAGGGACAGCGTAGTGCTTCTGTCTATAGTGCCATGTTGCCTGGAAGTCCTTTTAATATTTTCAACAAACATCTGTTGATTGATTATTAGGTATCAAGAAATATGCTAGGCTGTGAGTACATAGTGGTAGATACAACAGACATGATCCCTGCCTGCATGGAGCTTAATTCTGGTGAAGTTCAAGGGTGGATGCCTACCAATTATGCTGTCAGTTATATATATAATAATGACAATGCTTCCTTCCCTTTAGTGACTGCTTAATATATGCTACAGTCTATGCTAAGCACTTTACCTACATGATTTTACTTAATACGTATTCCAAAAATACCAGTAGAAGGAATTTAGGTTATTTTTTTTACCTTTTTAATATATAAGGAATCTGAAACACAAGCAAGTTTAATCCATTTGTCCTAACAAAGTTACATCCAAAGCAAGTGACAGAAGCAGGACAAGGTCTGGTGGTTCCTAATCCAGTGATCTGTCGCCGTACTACACTGCTTCTTTAGAAAGGAACAGGAACCTCTGTTAAGGGGATTCTAAGGCATTTTTTTGGTGGTGATCCCTAATAAAAATAAGGATTTTATATAAATATCAGTAATAGATAATGGACATGACAAAGACAACTTCCCAAGACAGGAGATCACTGAGCAAGTGAGTAGCTGGGCACTCCTGTTTAATCATTCCAGTAAATGTTTATTAAAACAAATGTCTATCTTTATATTCTATAGTGCTTTAAACTCTGATGTCTGTAGTTGATTTCTGTGCTTGTCTCTAACAGACAAAAATTGGATCAGGAAAATTGATGGGACCCAAAGGAGTTTCCGTGGACCGCAATGGGCACATCATTGTGGTGGACAACAAAGCGTGCTGTGTGTTTATCTTCCAGCCAAACGGAAAGATAGTCACCAGGTTTGGTAGCCGAGGAAATGGGGACAGGCAGTTTGCAGGTACACTCGATGGTAATATGTAAACCCCCTTTTCTATGCTTCTTCTGCTCACGTTTGCATGATTGGAGCATGTTGAAGACGCCACATCCCCAGCGTGTTTGCTGGCTTTGGGAAAGATGCTGGGGATGAAGTCTAAGTGAAAGCATGGTTAGATGCTTCTCAGTTACTCCACTGGCAGTAAGTTGAACTGAAATCCATGCGTGGTTTTTAGTGGTGGCAGTTTACAACTCAGAAGTCTACTCCTAGGATATTAATATTAAATAAAATATGGATTTTGGTATAAAATACTGTTCTTTTTAAAATAGAAAATGTTTAAGGAACAATGGAGTAACTCCTGTTCCCACATAGCTGCATTTGCCTTTAAAGAGACTCTGCATGAGGATTTTTTGACCTTTCTAGGTGATTGTAAGAGAGCAGGAGCTGAGAATATTTGATGTGTACCAGAAGGGTCGTCTCTTTTCCTTCCCTTTTTGGTGTACCACTTTGCAATCACAAGCTTACTTAGGTTCTCATATCTGTAAGCAGAGGCTGAATGAGTTAAGTTTTCTTTATAAAAGGATCCTTTTTGTGTTTAACATTAATCTGCACAATCTTTCTTTGTGCTTTGTCTCCAGTCCCGCCAAGTTCAGAATGTCACCCAAAATTATAAAGTGTGGGTTTTCAAAAATTATACATTGGCGTCTTTTCCCCAGTACTAAGAGTTGCCATGTCTTTCCTCCGTGGGAAGCTGAGGACCCTAAAATGACTAACACCTACCCAGGGATGCTGGCAGATGTGACTTTCAGATGGTGGTGTGGAGAATGAACTCTGAGGCTTTGTTGCTCACCCCACTTCAGCAGGGCTGCTGGAACTCTTACCTTGATCTGGAAGAAGTCAGAGTAGACAGTCACAGTGTAGAACCACATAGTATCCATGCTGCCTGGAGCTAGAGGTCTGGCTGAATGATCTTCTGAGGACTGAGTCTGTGATTCTTTGCTTTTTTTTCTTAAATAATGGAGTTAATATATTAAGTTTTTCTTTTCACGATTACTGCTATATTGTTGTAATCAATCATTTTTTGTTGTTACAATCATCACATTTTTTTTTTTTCATTTCTATTGCAGGTCCTCATTTTGCAGCAGTAAATAGCAATAATGAAATTATTGTTACAGATTTCCATAACCATTCTGTCAAGGTACTATAAATATAAAAGTTGTTGTTAACTTTTAACTGCTTTTATTTAAAAATAGGTCTAGGGGAAAATAATAATACATACACACTAAAGGAATTAACCTAAAAGAGTAGATTTTGCCTCTGCTTAAAGACACCGGTTTTAATTTGGACATACAGATTTTGGAGATGAATGAACTGAGCAAAACATAGTGGCAATAAGTTTTTTAATTTGAAACTGGTGTAAATGGAGATGACTTGAAAATTAAATTTAAAAAAACGATTATTTAAACTTAGAGGCAATTTTAAAGCTTAAATTGTATGGCTACTTAATAAAACAAAATAACTTTAAAAATTTCTTGCATTATAAGGTCTTCCGAACAAAATTAGATATTGGAACCCTGTTACGATAACAGGTTTGGGCAGGGGGCAGATATTAGCCCTAACTTGCATTCATGTAGTATAGTATAGTTCATACTTTTTATAATGCATTCACAAAGTTGGTATTATTTAGACAATGACCTCCTGCTGTCCACCCCGCCAATAGGGAGAGAAAGATTTGACCTTTATTAGGAGCAAATCAGGAAATAATAAAGTGCATCAAAACAAATTTCTCATTTACTAAAACCAGAATATACTTAGTAATATTCTGGACCAAGGCCACAGAAGGCATGGTTCTCACGTCTGAGGCTGTCGCCTGCCGCACATCCTCTCCAGAGTTGCAGCCATAGTGGTAGAAGTCCACCTTCGCCCGCCCCTCCATGGAGATAAGCTGCATTCTCTGCCACCACCACTCTCTGTGGGAGGTGTCCTGGTAAAAGGAAGAGGACAGTGGGGAAAGTCTGGATGGATGGTGGCAGAGGGAAACAGCAAAGAGGCAGCAGGACTGGGCTTTGTGACTGTTCTTCCCGGGGGCTGTCACAGTCCTGTATGATGAGCATAATTATCAAAGGACAATACTGGCTGTTATCACACTTCCTGCCTTCACTCGCTTGATAGAGGAACCATGCATTTAACTATAGGGCATTCAACAAGAGGAAAACTCATATAGATCCTGACAGTGCAAGGGCCAGCAAATGCCTGATAAAGATACTGCCCTCCCTCCACACCCCAGAAGATAGCAATAATTAGTCAAGTTACTCTTTCTTACTAAGTACAACTGTGGCCTCAGAGCCTTTCCCTTCCCAGTATTCCAGGCAGCCTTTATGACTCAACTGAGATTTACCAGCCATGGCTGATACTGTAGAAGGAAATAAAACATACATAAGTAACCAAAAATGCAGGGCAGGTAGCAATACCCTATTTCTTAAAAACAGGTACATACAAAGTTCTATAAGTGCCCAAAAGAAAAGAAAATACTCTCATAACAAAGAATACCAGGGAAGACTTCCAAATGGAGGTGGTATTTGACATAAGTAGAATTTTGAAATCAGAGAAGGGTTTTCATCAAGGTTATTAAAAACTTGGCTATAAAAACCTGTTCTAAACAGCAAAGCTATAAAAACTATTTCAGCTGATAAACTTCTCCCTCTTAGTATGTTTTCATCTGAATAATTTATAAGCAATTCAATGATGTTTTAGATGAGGAAAATTGAAAATATGGGAAGTTTTTAATTCTTAAAATTCTAAAAACACCAGTTTTCATTACAGCAGGTCATTTTAGTTACCTATTTAAACTCTATTTTCCTTATTTTCTTATTTCAGAAAACCACAGTCTTTTTTGTTTTTGTTCTTCTGTTAGACAGCTGTTGCCAAGTAGCTTTTATGAAATACTCAGGCTTTTGTGTCCCATGCAAACAATGCAATAAGCAGTAGTTCTGGAACTACTAGAAGGCAACTTCTCTTTGCAAACCTGAAAACAGTACCTATGGGCCAGGGCTAACATGTGGTCTAGTTACTTCTTTAGCCACCTTCAGCATATATTTTCTTTTCATCACAAAACAAGCAAGACTACATTTGACATTCTCCATAATCCCTAAGTGAAGCAGAAACACTTGAGCCATTTAGATTATGCCAAGGAAAACATACTGACTCAGAGAGAAAAACACCAACAAGTAAACAAGAAAAATTACTTGTAGGACTTACTAAGGGAAAGATCAGAGAATAACAAATTGTATCCTGACCAGCACAAATCCACTAGAATGTTTTATGTAAAAGGGTTAAAAAGAGTCAGGGAAGATTTTTAAAATATGACACCGTAGTAAAATCTGGTTGTTACTGCATCTGTCCATCCTAAAGAACCTGAAAGGAAACTTGCTTACTTGGCAGTTAATTATGTAATTAATTCAGGAAGAGTCCATGACTCTGTTTCTTCTTTGTCTTAAGGTAATTTTAGCCTTAGAGAGGGGGATGTTCCACTTTCCTGATGTACTTAATGAAAAGAAATAGAGTGATTTTAATCTTTTATGATCACAGAGATGGCAGTATGAAAACTAAAAGGTGCTGAGATCATCCTCAATGTAGGCCTTTGCTCAGATTGAGTGAATACGTTTACATTCTACATCTGAGGAACCCTTGAGTCAAAGTCGCCTGACAGCAGTGGGTTTGGTTTTTACTATCAAAGTGCCTTGTTCATAATACTTTTTGATTTGTTAAGGAGTATTTCTAATGACTAGTCTACCTGATAATAGAGGTTTAAAATAATGACCTAGAGACATTTCAATACCATTAAGTATTATCTACCCTAGTGGTGCAGTGGTTAAGTGCTCGGCTGCTAACCAAAAGATCAGTGGTTCCAACCCAGCAGCCACTTCTGCAGGAGATGCGGCAGCCTGCTTCTGTAAACGTTTACAGCCTTGGAAACCCTATAGGGCAGTTCTACTCTGTCGTACAGAGTCGTTGTGAGGCAGAATCAACTCGACGGCAGTGGGTTTTGGTTTTAAGTATTATCTGAGTCATCAAAATAAAATTATGCTTACTATATTGTTTGCAAACAATATAGTTAGCATAACTGTATTACAATTACAATTTTCTCAAAATCAGTAATCTGAATTTGGTACATATAGAGTAACACTCTATTGATGAGAATATTTAATTAACCACAACACCCCATTTCTTGACCATATTAGATACTGGAGAATTTACATAAGTGTAAATCTCAGTAGATTCTATTCATCAAAGCCTTAAGCTCATCTAAACCCTCTATTTTAACTAAAAATAACTTGTGAGGGTAAATAAAAAAGCCCTTTTCTTGTTCCTTACTCGCTTTCATCATACACACACACATTCACATACACACGTATTCACTCACAAACACACATTCATATACACACACTCACACTCACACATACTAAATGAACTGCCCCTATTAAACAACTGTGAAGTCCAGCCTATTTCTTGTTATGCTGACTTAGTAAAATGGTAATAAATTCTGAGCATCTAGCCTAAAAAAAACTCCTACTCTTTGACCCAACTTTGAGTTATCATCCATCCTGTTAAAACCACAGTTGTCCCTTCTTGAAATTTGGCTGTTTGTTTAAAGGCAGAAAGAATAGTATTGTTGAAAATTATAGCTGTATTTACTCATAATACCTTATATTTGTATAGTATTTTATTGTTTATAAAAAAGTATTTTTAACACAAATTGTTTAATGACCAGGTATGAGCTTAAAAAAAAAAAGTTGTGGTTTAACAAGTGAAAATCAGATTTATACATAAACTGTGCAGCCACAGGTGATATGGGTGATATAGGGGTCTAGTTTTTTTGTTTTATATTTAGAATATCTTAAATCATAGGTCTTGTTATAAATATCCTGCTCAGATTTTTTTAAACATCTATAATGTTGGTTTAATAATTTTAATTTAAACAATAATTTTTAATTATTTCATTCAGGTATTTAACCAGGAAGGAGAGTTCATATTGAAGTTTGGCTCAAATGGAGAAGGAAATGGGCAGTTTAATGCTCCAACAGGTGTAGCGGTGGATTCACATGGAAACATCATTGTGGCAGACTGGGGAAACAGCAGGATCCAGGTAGACTAAAATACTAATTTATTTGTTTAGAATGGTTGGTACTTATTAAAAGTGAAGAATTGCCTTCTCCTAAACTGGAAGATTTTCCATTCATCATTAGTCAGGTCATAAGACACTAGTTAATCATACTAAAACCAAAAACCAAACCCATTGCTGTTGACTTGATTCCAACTCATAGCGACTCTTTAGGAGAGTAGAACTACCCCATAGGGTTTCCAGGGAGTGGCTGGTGGATTTGAACTGCCAACCTTTTGGTTAGCAGCCAAGCTCTTAACCACTGTGCCACCAGGGCTCCTATAATCATACCAGAAAGACCAAACTAAGGAAAGTAGAGAAGCAGAAAAAGTGCAACATGCTATGAGTCATAACTGACTTCATGGCAACGAGTTTGGGGTTTGTTTTTGTTTGTTTGTTTTTTCGCATTACCAAAGTGAAATCCTCTAAATCAGGGTTTCTTAACCTGGATTATACACACCTGAAGGGGCCTGTGGGTAAAATTAAAGAGGCCCGTGAACATTACATTGTTATTTTCACTAACTTCTAACTAAAAATTATCATTTCCTTCAGTTATGAATATAGATAATAATCACCATAGTTTTAGCAATAACTATGACTTTGTCACCAAAAGAAGTCATAGATATTTTTATATTATAGTTGTTGCAGACATCTAGAGTTGTCATTTATGCTCACCATTACAAAAATTATAGTGGTTGTTAGACTCATCACTATTCCTTGTTATTTAATGTGTTAATAAAAAAGCACACATTAGTGTATCAAAATTTTATAATATTTTGATAACTATATGTCAGTATAATTGTTTTCCTTTATAATTCCCTGTAGTTTGTTTTATGCCTTTATAAACATTCTACTGAATTCATCCAAGAGTCAAAGAGGAAGTCCCAAGGGAAATTAAAAAAAAGCATTGGACTGAGTAAAAATGAATATATAGCACGTCAAAATTTGTGGGATGCCGCTAAAGTAGGGCTGAGAAGGAATTAACAGCACTAAATTGTTTACATTAAAAAAAAAAGAGAGAGAAGTTTCAAATCCATAATCTAAGTTCCCACCTCAGGAAACTAGAAAGAGAAGAGCATAACAAGCCCAAAGCAGTCTGAAGGAAGAAAATAGTAAAGATATAAGCAGAAATTAGTGAAATACAACACAGAAAAACAGTAGCTATAATCAGTGAAACAAAAAGTTGGTTTTTGAAAAGATCAATAAAATTGACAAACTTTGGCGAGAATGACAAAGACACAATTACTAATAGTAATGAAAAATAGACCATGAAGACATCAAAAGGATAATAAGGGAATTCTGTAAACAGCTCGACACACAGATATTTGACAGCTTAGATGATATTGACCAATTCCCCAAAAAGTAGAAACTCTACCACTCACACAATCTAAAATAGATTAATTTGAATAGCCCTATTACTATTAAGGAGTCCCTGGGTGGTGCAAACGGTTAACACACTCACCTGCTAATCAGACAAAAGGTTGGAGATTTGAGTCTACCCAGAGGCATCTTGGAAAAAAGGCCTGGCAATCTACTTCTAAAAAGTCAGCCAATGAAAACCATATAGAGTTCTACTCTAGTGCACATGGGGTCATCATGAAGTAGAGTCGACTCAACAGCAACTGTTTTTTATTACTATTAAAGACATTTAACCTGTAATTTAAAAAACCAAAAACCAAACCCTCTGCTGTTAAGTTGATTCCAACTCATAGGGACCCTGTAGGGTTTCCAAGGCTGTAAATCTCTGTGGAAGCTGACTACCACATCTTTCTCGCATGGAGCCACTGGTGGTTTCGAACTGTCAATCGCTTTAACCACTGCACCAAACTGTCCCAAAAGAAATCTCCAGACACAAATGGTTTTGTTGAAGAATTCTACCAAATATTTAAAGAATTAGCACCAAGTCTACACCATCTCTTCCAGAAAATAGAAAAGGTGGGAACACTTCCCAACTCAGCTTATGAAGCCAGTATTGTCCTGATACCAAAGCAAGACAAAAATGGTACAAAAAAGAAAATTACAGACGAATATGCCTTATGAACGTAGATGTAAATTTCTTAACAAAATATTAGCAGACAGAATCCAGCAATATTTGTAAAGAATCATACACCATGACCAAGTGGTATTTATTCCAGGAATACAAGGCTGTTTCATATTTCAAAATCCATGTAACTCACCATATTAAAAGGCTAACAAAGAAAAATAAACACATGAAAAGATGTTGAACATCACTAGACATTCACCAAAACCAAACCCCATGCCATGAGTCGATTCTGACTCACAGCAACCCTCCAGGATTGAGCAGAACTGTCCCACAGGGTTTCCAAGGCTATAAATCTTTATGGAAGCAGACTGCCACACCTTTCTCCCGTGGAGTGGCTGTTGGGTTCAAACCACTGACCTTTTGGTTAGCAGCCAAGTGCTTAACCACTGCACTACCAGGGCTCATTCACTAGACATTAGGGAAATGCAGATTAAGAACACAATGAGATATCACTGCATATTTATTAGAATAGCTAAAATAAAAAAACAGTGATAATTCCAAATGCTGGCAAGGATGGGAAGAAACTAGATCTCTCATTCGTTGCTGGTGGAAATGTAAAATAGTACAATAAGTCTGGAAAATAGTTCAGCAGTTTCTTAAAAATTAAACATATACCTGCCATACAATCCAGCAATTCCACTCTTGGGCATTTATCCCAGAGAAATGAAAACTTATGTCTACACAAAAACCTGTACATCATTGTTGACGGTTTGCATTCAGTGTGTCTGCCCAGCCAACGAAGATTAGCTGCTTAACTCTGATCTAGGCATCTCCTTCGCAGAAAAAGAATTTAGACTATAAATGTAACACAAGATACTTTTATTTCTTCAATATATTTATCTTGCTTAATTATCCCAATAAATGCCTACATTTAAAAGAAGCATTCTGTATCTGATGAGAAGTATATTAGACTAGTGGTCAAAATTTAAATAGCCTACATTCTGTAGAAGCCAGGCAGGGAATAAAGTTCATGAAGCAGTTCTGTGTAGGACCACAGATGCTAAGCTTTTTGTATCATGACCTTGGCATAGCACCTGCCTAATTACACGACCTTTTAAAACACCGTGCAGGCCAAACAAAATGATCAAAAGAAACCAGCCTGGGTGTTGTGAAGTAGAAGTTTAAAAGCCTGGATTTATTGCTTTAAGTACTCGGCTGCTAACCAAAAGGTTGGTAGTTGGAACCCACCAGCTGCTCCGAGGGAGAAACGTGTGGCAGTCTGCTTCTATAAAGATTATAGCCTTGGAAACCCCATGGGGCAATTCTGCACTGTCCTATTGGGTCACTATGAATTGGAATTGACTCAGTAGCAATGGGTTTGGTGTTGGGTTAATAGAAGCTTACATGCCAAAGGAAGACAACTTCATACCCAAATGTACATCTTAAACCATTGACTTCTTACAATTCACGCTTTTCTGGAAAGAGAGAGAAAAGAAAATCCCTATGTTTTCATTGTATGCTATGATTCAGAACCACTCTTCTGTGGTGTCGTTGCTGATTTTTCACTCTTGTGATTGGGGATGAAAGGGGTATGTGAGGATGGAAGGGGAGAAGTGAAGGCTTATAGTGAGAAATAAGGGTTATTCATTTTTCAAGCACCATCAAGGGCCGTTCCCACTAAACACTTGTTATGACCACGGTAAGAACATAAACGAGATTTGGCAGCCAATGGCATGTTCTATGTCCATGACTTTGGGGCATAGAGGAAGAGGAGAAAAAACAAGGTAAGTGAAGGGAAGGTTTTGTATATAATAGAGACCTAAACAGACCTTGCAGGGTGCATACATGCTTTTATATTAAAAGCATCAGCATCAAAGGTCCCTGGGTGGTGCAAATGCTTTGCACTCGACTGGTGACCAAAAGGTTTCCAGTTAGAATCCACCCAGCATCACGGCAGAAGAAGCAGGCTTGGCGATCTGCTTGTGTAAAGATTACAGCTAAGAAAACCCTATGGAGCAGTTCTACTCTGTAACACATGAGGTCTCTCCAAAGTCACAAGCCAACAACAAAAAATCAACAGCAAACCAACAACAAAAAACATTAGCATCAATAGGTTTTCTAACCTGTGTTTTGGCGTATTTATCTTTTCCCATAACACTCTGACTTTATATATTTTACAGGTTTTTGATGGAAGCGGATCCTTTTTGTCCTACATTAACACATCTGCTGACCCACTCTACGGCCCCCAGGGCCTGGCCCTAACTTCAGATGGCCATGTTGTGGTTGCAGACTCTGGAAATCATTGTTTCAAGGTCTATCGATACTTACAGTAACGGTGGGCAGCTAGGCACCCCCTTGCAAAGATCTTGCACTATAAACTGGAATGGATTTCTCAGTGTAGGACCAGGTTATGACTAGATTTTTTGTGCTCAAAGGAATCACTGGTGAACTTGCCAAGGTTGTGTCTGAATGTAACAATTTCCTTAAGACTGCATATCTGATTTCCATAATTCACGTTTAGGGTTAAAAGACAAAACAAAAAAACTCTTCTACTGAATCTATAAAAACTGCAAAGTTTTACACCTGTGAACTATGGCTTATAGAACAGGGATTTATGTAGTTAAACTAATTTTGCAAATCAAACAACATTTTAAAAAACTAGAATATTTAAAGGTATTTGTTAATCCTGTGAATGGTAGTTTTAGCTCAGAGTTTCCAAAAAAACAAAACAAGAACAAAATCTGTTGTAGTTATACACTTTATTTAACCTAGGTCACAAGACCCGGGGAATCTTCTAACCTCACTTTCACAGTAGGTATTACTCTCGTGACTTTTTTTTTGGCCATTGGTAACTGTGTATAAATTACTTTAAGAAAAAAATAAGGCTGTCTTGCAAAATGCTCCCAACTCTGATTGGCAGGCCTTGCGTTTAGCACCTGAGAATCAATGCAAACTTCCCAGCTTTTCTGGGTTAGATCAAAGATCCTTATTGTGCATTCTTTTCTTCTCACTTTGCATCAGAAAACAAAGTACATTTTCAGGGAGACCTGAAATTCCTAATGCTTTGAAAAGTTATTACAAGAGTCATGCTACCTTCTGGTAAACAAACGGCCCCATGAACTCCAGGTTAACGCACTGGAATGTTATCAAGAAAAGGTTAGTCACGTTGTAGGTGCCGTGGTCTCACGTGTCTCTCCTTTTCCACTTCGTGAAAGCGAAAGCTTTACCTTCTGCAAAATTTCAGAACATGTAATAGGACACCAGTGTCCTAGGACAGAGAGCCATAAGTAGCGCTTTGGAGGACTGATAGTGTCAACCAAAGGCATGTGAGTGATTAATGGCTTCCCGTTAGAAAGCAAATGTTACCAAAGTTGTGTTTTCTCAAAAGCATTACAGGTAAGGGCATGTTATGGTTATTTATCATTGTCTAATGAGTAATAGAGGTGTTACAGGACTATGTATACACGATTAGGGTAAGGTAGAATGTATCATATATATAAATAAATATATAGCTGAATCTTTGGTGTATTGAAATAGGCAGCACTCTGAAAGACAGACGGATGTTGTCCAGCCCCTCCAGCACATTCCTTGACCGTGCGTTTTCAAGCCGTCCTAGCAAAGCCAGCCCTAAAGCAGATTCGTTCTTGCCATTTTCCAGCAATGGTGGTGGTGGCTGACTTAGTCAGAAAACGACCTGTGCTTTTAAAAAAAAAAGATGTCAAAAGAAAATGAAAGTTCAGCTTAAGTTATGTTTAATTTAAAATTTAATTTGAAGTAAGTCTGAATGCATTTTGAGAATAGTCAATAGTTAATGTGTCATTTATACTGTAAATTAAGATGCAGTCTACTTCCACTGTTCAATTTTCTACTCAGTTCTACCAAATAGGATGTCATGTTTGGCATTCTTGATAATATGACTTTGGGGTCTTTTTCACTGAAAGCACCTTAGAACTGTACTACAAGAAAACATTTCCCATATGTATAATTATATGAATGTGATGTGTGTTATTTATTAATTTATAATTCAGTCATTCTGTTACTGTAAAATTTTTAAATTTTTAAAAGGAAAATCTAGCTACTTCCAATTGTTTATTAAATCTACTATGCCCAAATAACCTCTGAAAAAAATTTTTTTCAGGAAGATTTACTTTTAGGTTTAGTATTTTTTTTGGTGAGAGTTTGAAAAGTATTTGAGCCTATGATAAAGTTCTAAAATTCAATAGCATTTTTAGAATGTTAAACTAAGACGCTGTTTCCAAACATCAGTGAAATGAGCCTATGAATTCATACGTTCCTATTTCCTGAGTGCTGACTAGGTGCCAGGCACTGTTCTAGGCACTGGGGATATAGTAATGGATACAACAGACAAAAATTCCTGCCCTCTTGGAGCCTACATTCTGGGGAGGACATTTCGTTTTGCCTTTTCCTAACATTCTGCATAGAGCATAGGCTAGACTCTTCATGGTTCTTACACTGTTTAGGAGAAAACTTCTAAAATTGGTTAAATTGATTTTAGTTTATTTTAACAAGTAAAAATGGCTTCCTATTTACATTCTAAGGAGCCCTGGTGGCGCAGCGGTCAGAGGTTCAAACCCACCAGCCACTCTGCAGGAGAAAGATGTGGCAGTCTGCTTCCGTAAAGATTACAGCCTTGGAAGCCCTATGGGGCAGTTCTCCTCTGTCCTGTAGAGCCAGTAGGAGTCGGAATAGACTTGACAGCAGTGGGTTTGGGATTTAGATTCTGTCACAGGGTACTGATCTTAAGACTAGTTTATTTACATTTTTTTGCACAATATTTAAATTGTATTTGTGAACTTAGAAGTGAACTTATAAACTAACCAGCCATCATTATCATATCAGGCTGGACATCTCAATAGTAGATCAGATACAAAATTGATTTTTTACAGGTCAATATTGGGACAAACTGGAATGAAAGAATACTTTGATTCAGACCTGTTGTACCATCTGTTGCTAATACACATGCTTATGGACACTCCAGGAAACACAATATTTTTCTCCAAAAAAAATTTTAATCGTACATGTTGAAGTATAGATTAACATTTCATACTTGGATACATATTTGCATTTATTCTATTTCTTGTTAAGGATATTTTAGGGGGAAACGTGCTGCTGATAAGATACAAAGAGACAAGATTTAAATGAAATTTTGTCACATCCTATTGAAAATGGTTTCTGGTAAACTGAGAAGGATATTAAAAGAAGTAGCTTTTTTCTGGGCTACCATTATTGTTAGATTCCTCTTTGTCAAATGTACAGAACCTGTTACACATTCATGATAAGTAGCACTGAAATATTTCTCATTCAGATTTCCCCCTGGGCACTTACGGCAAAATACTGCCAGTTAGAATTTAAAGGTCAGTGACGATGACTTTCCTCCCAATACAGAGCTCCCCTGCTGGACATGGGGACATGGGCCATAGGGAGTCACTTGACTGACCATCCAGAAACGCATGAATAATAATCCTTTATGTAGTGTTTGTTTTTCGTTTTTTTTTTTTTAAGTAGTACTTGGCATTTTAATCAAACTTTAGTCTCCAGTAACTATACAAACCCCGAAGTTTCCTTATTTTAATTTACTGTTCGATTAACCAAGATTTGAGGCAAACAAGTACTGCAGATCCATGCAACTAGAACACACTTGCTTCTGCTAGTACGTATACAGGGTATGTCTTAACTCAGAGTTAACTGGAATAGCAGTATAATAGCAAGTATCCGTGGATCCTTAACATTCAAGGGTTAACATAAATGCTTCTGGTAATACCTACTGAGTTAATTGGAAGAAATATCAAATAAACATCAGGTACTCTGCAGATTACTTCAAATGGGAAAAATCTTTTTGTACGTTTGGACTCTGTAGTATCCTTTCTATTTGCCAGCTTCTGCAAAGAGAGGAGTATTTTAGTTTAATAATTTAAAAAGAAGACACTTCCAGGTTGGGTAAAATTGCAACTATTTGATGCAAACATTATCTAATTTTGCTTAAAAATGAAAGTTGTAATACTGTTGCATTCTGTAAATGTTGCAGGGTTTTAAACTTTACAATTATTTTAATATTTTTGATAACTAAGAATCTAGTATTGCCATAAAGGAAACTAAGTGCCCATTAAAGATCTGTTTGTTACAAAGAAATAATTTTTTTGTTTTGTTTTAAATGACAGTAAGCTACAAATCATGATGTTAATCTTAAAAACTTTCTGAAGATGAATCGTGTGGCAGTGATTGTGTGGTCTGTTTGTGGAGAATGTATGAAAGTTATTAATATTTTAGTATAAATTAATAAATTGGCTATGTTGTTCCAGTGAATGTACAGCACTTCCATTAACTTTTGAAAGCAACACAGCCTTAATCTAAATGCTTTTGCTTTATGACACAGGAATGTTCTGTCATCCGCAGAGTGTATTCTTGTAGTAGAATCCTTTTATCATTCTCAATCCTATAGCCTTTCACCCCTGTGTATGAAGGCTTTTTGCTTCCCTTTTTTTTCTAAATTTTGTACATTCCATCTTTATAGGTCTGTTTCATACGTCTGTGTATAGAACACTGTCTTGCTCTCTTTGACATTGGTTCTGACACTGTCTTGCTCTCTTTGACATTGGTTCTGATATATTCTCTTCATTTGTTCTTTTATGACTCAAAATGCTGACTGTCTACTTAAAGAAAAGAATGAACTCTGTGCATCAAAGTGTTTGTACGTTCGTAGCTTCGTATGTACCACGTATTTTGGATGCTTTAGTCTACAGTAAAATTTTAAATTAATTGTCTTGAAACATAGGAGAAGCAAGATTCATATGCTATCATTACCATGCACAGAATCTCAAATCATTATAATAAAGCTTGTTTTCTCCATTTTCAGGGTGAATGCTTATTTATTTTAACGTATCGTTCTCTTTTTTAGTGAAGGAAAATGGAAGAATGTTCCAGAATATGTGGAAACGATCAATACCTCAACCAAACTGTGAACCAAACTGTTAAGACTAGTGAGAAAAAGCTTGGTAAAAATTTTTGTTGATTATGATGTTAATAATGTTAGCATTTAGGACTCATCTTTAACAAGGATTTGAAAAACTGGGACAGATGTACAGTATGTACATTTAGGTTATAAGCATAGATGAAAATCACTATCCTTTTAGTAAAGAATCACAAGGTAAAAAGACTTTCTGGCAGTTATGACAGACACATTTCTAGGGGGTGAAAGACAAGAGGGACCTGGCTACAAACATCGTCTTCAGGGCCCAGAATTTAATTATAATGAAATTCATTACAATAAAAATTTCCATATTACATCACGCTAATGGCCACCCTCAAATCGTCTAAAGATGAGGTTTGAACAGTCCACTGGAGGTGCAGTTGTAATGAAGCCTGATGGTAAACATGCAAAGAATAGGGTATCACTGTTTTCAAAGAAGTTTATTCTGACAGTCTTTCTTAAATTAGAAAGAAGTAGTTCTTAAACACTGATCTCTATTCACAATTGGAAAGTTGTCATTTTAATGCCTCTTAAAGCAAGGCCACTATCTTCTCCAAAAGCTTTGAAAATAGATGAGGCCTGTAATCCCGAGTGGTTTATGGACTTGGTGCTCGTTCTCTGCTTCTCCCATGAAGGAATCTTGTCCCTCTTTATCATAAATATCATTGGCTCACACATTTGCATATAGTCTTTTTTGCCTGATATATTTATAGCCTTTCTAAAAGGTTTTTTTATTAAGTCTCTTTATATTTTGCTGAGATGGAACGAACACTAAAATTTATGTTAATTAGAGATTAAATTTTAAATACCCTTTATGGACAATGGAGGGAAACAATAAAAATTTGTGTGTTTGCGTGTTTTTTGTTTTGTTTTGTTTTGGGGGGGGGGGGGCGTTAAAAATGTCCAGAATAGATTAAAACTCTAGAAGAGACCACAGAAGTTAGTCTTAGAAGGAGAGATGAAACAACAGAAACTAGAAAAAGACTAAGCAAGCACACTGCTGAATAGCAGTTGTGGATATTAACATTACTGAATCCTGTTTCCATTGTTAAAAAAAGAAACACCAATTTTTTAAAGCGAGGATGGCGAGACTTTATCTTACATACTTGGGACACATTATCAGGAGGGACCAGTCCTTGGTGAAGGACATCATGCTTGGTAAAGCAAAAGGTCAGCGAAAAAGAGGAAGACCCTCAACGAGATGGATTGACACAGTGGCTGCAACAATGGGCTCAAGCATAACAACGATTGTGAGCATGGTGCAGGCAGGACCAGGCAGTGTTTCATTCTGATGCACATAGAGTCGCTATGAGTCAGAGCCAACTCAACAGCACTTAATGACATTTCCATTGTTGTATTTTCTTTTAACCAAGCAGGCATATTGCCATTGCAGTCTCCTAAGGAGTGTCAGAGTCAGAGAAAGAGGGGGGGCATTCCTGATATAAGCCACTTCTCCTGTGTTTTAGTTCATTGTATCTCAGAATGTACTTTGGAACTCATTTCACATAAAGCCAGATGTATCTTTTCCCAGAGCAGTCAAGGAGTTCAATTAAAGCTACAGCTTGTTGATGCCTAGGTTAGCAGATCCTACTGTCTTTTTCATTGTTACAGTCATTTAACAAATGTCTGACCACCTGTGGTACACTAGGCTTTTGACTAGGTATAAGGGATATAAGGATGAATAATAAAAGTATACTCCCAAAGAGCTTACAGTCTGATTAGGGAAACATCTGGAAATTACAGTACTGCGGGTTGCTTTTCTGTTCATTCATTAGCAAACATTTATTGAGAGTCTAGTATGCTGAGGTACTCTTCCAGGCACTAGGAAATAGCAGTAAACAAAGTCCCGGTTCTTATGGAGCCTTATGCCACTGGGGTGAGTCAAGTACATATATACAGGGTTGGCTACACAATTAGTGGGCTCCGGTACAAAAAGAAAATCCAAGTCCCCTCATTCAAAAAGCAGGGAAAAATATTTTACTTTTGTCCTGTGGTCTCTCGCACAATCTTGTGGTGTTTTTTATTTGCTATTTAAATGTCACACTCCCTCGGGTATGGGGATACTCACTGGGCAAGTGCAGACCCCCACAGGTGGCCAGTGCCCCACCCCGCAGCTCAGACCCTCCCCTTATACCCAGGCCCCAGCCAGAGGTGGAAGTGGCAGGGGTTGCTGGGTGGCAGGAGAGGGGGCAGCTGAGAGCCTGTCCAGGGAGGCAGAGAGGTGGTGGGAGGCAGGACCGCCATGTGTAAGCCGAGGCTTCAAGACCCCTGGAGCATATTCCATTGTTCCATCAGACTTCACTTACTAAACACAAATTCAAAGATAAAACTATGAAGAATTTCAAGAACTGCAGAGCATCAAACCCCAAGTGCAGGGTTCCTTCTAAGCGCAGGTCCCTGTGTGATGGCCCTGGCCCATAAAGCCAGCTCTGTATATATAATAGCAGGTGATGAGAAGGAAAATCAGCAGGGTAAAAGGACATACATGGTGGGAAGTGCTCTTTCAGTGAGGGACATGTGCAATAAACTCTGCAAAGAGCTGCCTTTGCAGCTGGACTTTGGACTAGGTGTAAGGGGTATAAGGATGAATAATAAAGTGTACCCCCAAAGAGCTTAGTCTGGTTAGAGAAACTTACGGAAATTACAATACTGCAAAGAGGGAGTAAACTATCCAGATCCCCAGGGAAGGACATTCCAGACAGAACAGCAGGTGTCCAGGGCCTGAGATGGGAGCAGAGTGAGCTGGAGAGTGTGGTGGGTGGCATCAAAGAGGAAATGGGACTAGCTTAGGGCCATAGTCAGGAACTTGACTTTTATTCTGAGTGAGGGTGTTGAGAAGAGTGAGATGATCTAACTCAGGTTTTGAAAGGATCGCTCTGGCCGCTGTATGGGAAATAGACTCCAGGGCAGGGATAGAACCAGGAATCCAGCTGGGAGGCTACTGCAATAATACAGGAGAAGGAAGATGGAGGCCTGGACCAGGATGGTAGCAGGCGAGGTGGTAAAAAGTGGCCAAATTCTGGAGATAGTCTGAAGGTAGAACCAATAGAATTTCCTGATGGACTGGAAGTATTGTGTGAGAAAGAAAAACAGGAGTCAAGAATACTTCAGGATTTTTGGCCTGAGACACTAGAATATGTACATTAGGAGGGAAGATGGAAGGACAGGTTTAAAGGAGAAAGTAGTTTCTTTTTTGGACATGTTAAGTCTGAAATATCCATTTGACATTTAAGATAAAATATTGGATAGACAGTTGGATATGAGTATGAGATTCAAGTCTGTTCTGAAGTTGTCAGTTTATAGATTATGTCTAATACCCTGAGACTGGTTAAAATTATCTAGAAAGTGTCAATGGAAAAGAGAGTCAAGGCCTGTCTGTGTGATAAGTGCTACAGTCTAGAGCATCACTGTCCAAAAGAAATGTAATGTGAACCATATATATAATTTTAGATTTTCTAGTAGCCATATTAAAGTAACACCAAAAGAAACAGGTGAAATACAGTAATGTATTTTATTTAATCCAGTGTATCCAAAATATTTCAATATGTAATCAGTACTTCAGTTATTAATGAAATGTTTTATATTCTTTTTTCATATTAAATCTCCAAAATCTAGTGGGTATTTTACATTTACAGCACATCTCAGTTTAGACTAATCACATTTCAAGTCTTAACAGCCACTTGTAGCTAGTGGCTACCGTATTGGATTGTACAGCTCTAGAGCATGCACGGGGCCTAACCCAACCTTAGGAGGTCAGAGAGGGTTTCAAGGAGCAGATTGTGTCTGAACAAAGCTCCAAAGGACAAGTAAGAATTAGCCAGGACAAAAGTAAATGTGAGGCCCAAGGCCAATTAGGGTGAAAGAGGACAAGAGAGCATGGGTTGTCCAGGAAAGAACAAGTAGTTCAGCAGGTGGGAGCATATAATACTCAAGAAGAAATGGTGAGAGATGAGGCCGGGTTGCAAAGAGTAAGTTACTTTGCCTCCTCCCAAGGGATTTGCATCCCAGATAAAACAAAAGAGCATCAGTAACTAAAATACAGAGTAAATCAGAAGAGTCCTAAGAGTTAATAAAAAACCCAAAAACCAAGCCCATTGCCATCAGTCTGATTCTGACTCATAGCAACCCTATTGGACAGAGTAGAACTGCCCCATAGGGTTTCCAAGGAGCAGCTGGTGGATTTGAACTTCTGACCTTTTGGTTAGCAGCTGAGAGGAGTTAATAAAGCACGATGGAAATTCCAAATTATCACAGAATTGTTGAGGACAATCTCACTTTATGCCTCTTGTCCCAGTGTCATTATAAATAGCAGCTACTTCATTCTCAGAAGTGTCCCAGTTTGGAAGATAAATTATATACTCACTGTACACCAGTGTTTCTCAACCTTTTATTTCATTATCATCCCAGTAAGGAGCTTTTTATGCTTTTTTTTTCCCTAATTGGTTCCTTTCCTCTCTTAGGCTAAGTTTTCTAGAGAAGCAAAACCAGTGAAGCTTATATATATATCTAGAGAGAGAGAGAGATTTATCTCAAGGAAGTTGCTCATGCGGTTGTAGAGGCTGGCAAGTCCCAAATCCATGGGTCAGGCATCAGGCTGGAGGCTTCTCCTGACTCACATAGCTGCAGGGGCTGATGAACCCAAGATCGGCAGATCAGACAGCAGGCTGCTGAAGTTGATGAATCCCAAAATCGGTAGGTAAGCCTGCTAGCTCAAGTCCCAGTAGCCGGAGGTCAGATGATGATAAGCTGGATTTAGGGTCCAGAGCAAGCAAAAGCCAGCAAGCTTTGCCAGAATGCTCATATATATTGGGTGCAGGCCACATATTCTAGGAGACGCCCCTTAACAACTGATTGGCTAATCACATCAGATCACATCATGGAGGCAGTTACATTATATCACAAAATGGAGGATAACTACATCATTATATAACTGCCAAACCACTGAGAATCATGGCCCAGCCAAGTTGACCAAACCAAAACCAAACCCACTGCCGTGAAGTCGAATCTGACTCATAGCAACCCCATAGTGGTTCCAAGGCTGTACATCTTTACAGAAGTAGATTGCTACATCTTTCTCCTGCAGAGCCGCTGGTGGTTTTGAACCACTGACCTTTCAGTTCACAGTAAAGCATTTTTAACCACTGCATCACCAGGGCTCCTTAGCCAAGTTGATGCACAACCTTAACCATCACAGTCCACCCTTTGTCACTTTGGCACTTTTACATATTTCCTTAAACCATACCCTTTCTCTAAATAAAGACAAAGTCATACTTGCACCTAACATGATACAACGAACACACATAGAACCGAAAACACACTAGCCTTGTTTACATCTTATATTTTATAAGTGAAGAAAACAAAAATATTTGATGCATACATACAAGGAAAAAATACTCATATAACAATTCAGTCCTCATTTCTGCAACTGGTTACGCAGCCATAGCTGATATTTAGAATGACCTTCTTTCACCACCATTCCGTATTCCCTTTACCCTCAGCAAGCAACTCAACTGGTCATGGTTCTTTGCCTGGTGGGGTGACCCAAACCTTCATTCATGAAGTGTCTGGGCCATTAATAGTCATGACAGAATTGGGTTGCTGTAGTTTTCTACTGACTTTAATCACAGGGTATGGTAGTACTAAGAGATGCCCTAATGGATCTTCTGTATTACAGACATACTCTTCTTGGTCTCCATAATGCAATACCAATCCAATTTCCACTTGGTAGTCAGGATCAACCACACTAGCCAATATGGTAACTCCCTTCTTTGCCTGTTGATCCAGAGGAATAAGGAGCCCAAAGTGGCCAGATGGCATTCTTAACTTCCAGTTCAGTGGAATCAGTAATGTGTCTCCAGGTGAGAGTATTCCTCCCTTTGGAATTAAGACCTCTAGACCCACAAGCATAGGGTCTCAGGATGGAAGCAAAAATTTTGTGAGTGGGTCACTAAGGATAATAGTGAGTGGTGATACTCCCGTTTCCACCCTTTGATTCCTGGACCCATGAATCCTGGCTGTGGGAGAAACAGCAGCATATATTGGATGCTTGTTTAGAGCATATACAGCCTCCGGGAGGACATTATCCCAACCCTGCAAGGTTTTGTCACCTAGCTAATGCTGTAATTGTGTCTTTAGAAGGCCATTCCATCATTCTATCAAGACATCTACTTCAGAATTTTGAAGAACATGGTAAGACCAGTGAATTCCATGAGCATGGGCCCACTGCCACACTTCATTGGCTGTGAAGAGAGTCCCTTAATCTGAGGCGATGCCATGTGGGATACCATGACGGTAGATAAGGCATTCTGTGGCAGAGTGGTTAAGAGCTTGGCTGCTAACCAAGAGATTGGCAGTTCAAATCCATCAGCCGCTCCTTGGAAATTTATGGGGCAGTTCTACTCTGTCCTATAGGGTTGCTATGAGTTGGAATTGACTACACAGAAGTGGGGTTTTTTTTTGTTTTTTGTTTTGTTTTTGGTAAACCCATGGATAGTAATTTTGGCAGAAGCATTGTGTTTAGAAAAGGTAAATCTGTATCCAGAGTAAGTGTCTATTCCAGTAAGAACAAAATGCAGCCTTTTCCATGATGGAAGTGGTCCAGTGTAATCAATCTGACATCAGGTTGCTGGCTGATCACTGCAAGGAATGGTGCCACACTGGGAACTCAGTGTTGGTCTCTGCTGCTGGCAGGTTGGGCATTCAGCAGTGGCTGTAGCCAACTCAACTTTGGTGAGTGGAAGTCCATTGTGCTGAGCCCATGTATAACCTCCCTCCCTGCCACCATGGCCACTTTGTTCATCAGACCATTGGGCAATGACTGGAGTGGCTGGGGAAAGAGGATAACTGATTTCCACAAAACGCATCATCCTATCCACTTGATTGTTAAAATCCTCCGCTGCCGAGGTCACCCTTTGGTGAATATTCAAATGAGACACAAATATCTTCATTTCTTTGGCCCATTCAAAGAGGTCTATCCACATACCTCTTCCCCATACATCCTTGTCACCAATTTTCCAATCATGTTCCTTCTAAGTCCCTGACCATCCAGCCAAACCAATGGCCACAGTTCATAAATCAGTATACAATTGCACATCTGGCCATTTCTCCTTCTAAGCAAAGTTAACAACCAAGTGCACTACTCAAAGTTCCGCCCATTGGGAGGATTTCCCTTCACCATTCTCCTTCAGGGAGGTCCCAGAAAAGGGTTGTAGTGTTGCTACTATCCACTTTTGAGTGGTGCCTGCATAAAACCATCTGTAAACCAGGCATGAGTTTTCTCTTACTCAGTCAACTGATCGTAAGAAGCTCTCCATGAGGCCATAGGTGCAAACTGGGAGACAGAAGGTAATGTGACAGGAGTGGAGACCATGGGCATTTGGGCCACTTCCTCATGCAACTTACTTGTACCTTCAGGTCCTGCTTGGGCCCGATTTCATATATACCACTTCCATTTAATGATAGAGTGCTGCTGTGCACATCTGACTTTATGACTCTGTGGATCAGACAACACCTAATTTATGAGTGGCAGCTCAGGCCTCATGGTGACTGGGTGGCCCATGGTTAAACATTCAGTCTCTAGTAAGGCCCAATAACAAGCCAAGAACTGTTTCTCCAAATGAAAGTAGTTATCTGCAGAGGCCGGCAGGGCTTTGCTCCAAAAATCCTAAGGGTCTGCACTGTGATTCACCAATAAGGGCCTGCCAAAGACTCCAAACAGCATCTCTATCTGCCACTGACACTTCAAGCACCATTGGATCAGCTGGATCATATGGCCCAAGTGGCATAGCGGCTTTCACAGAAGCCTGAACCTGTTGCAGAGACTTCTCTTGTTCTGGATCCCGCTCAAAACTAGTAGTTTTTCGAGTCACTTATAGGCCGGAGTAACATACCCAAAGAAGGGATATGTTGCTCCAAAATCCAAAGAGGCCCACCACGCATTTTCCCTCCTTTTTAGTTGCGTAAGGGGCCAGATGTAACAATTTATCATTCACTCAACATGTCCCATACTATTGGACCACTAGAAATTTCACTGAGGTAGAAGGTGCCTGAATTTATTTCAGGTTAATTTCCCACCCTCTAGCATGCAAATGGAAACCCTGGTGGCGAAGTGGTTAAGTGTTACATCCGTTAACCAAAAGGTCAGCAGTTCAGATCCACCAGGTGCTCCTTGGAAATGCTATGGGGCAGTTCTACTCTGTCCTGCAGGGTCACTATGAGTCGAAATCGACTCGATGGCAACAGGTTTGGTCTTGGTAGCATGCAGATGTCTTACCAATAAGCCTGGAGTCATTGATATTTCTTTGTTATTAGGTCCAATCAGCATAATGTCATCAATGTAATGGACCAATGTGACATCTTGTGGAAGGGAAAAGCAATCAAGATCTCTGCAGACTAAATTATGACATAGGGCTGGAGAGTTGATACACCCCTGAGGTAGGACAGTGAAGGTGTATTGCTGGCCTTGCCAAGTGAAGGCAAACTGCATCTGATGGTCCTTTGAAACATGTATGAAGAAAAATGCATTAGGCAGATCAATAGCTGCATACCAGGTATCAAGAGATGTTTTAATTGCTTAAGCAATGAAACCACGTCTAGAACAGCAGCTGCAATTGGAATCACCACCTGGTTAAGTTTTCAATAATCCACTATCATTCTCCAAGGTCCATCTATTTTTGCACAGGCCAAATAGGTGAGTTGAATGGTGATTTGGTGGCAATCATCACTTCAGCATCCTTAATGATGATGGAAGTAATTTCTGCAATCCCTTCAGGAATGCAGGATGTGATAGCTTTTATATGTAAGTCAGATTTGACAGGGGGAGCTTCCCTAACTAAGTTAAGACACCTAACTACAATGAGGCTGATTGGACCTCGTGGTGATAGGTAATAAGTGGCGGCACTCAATCAGCAAAGACAAGGTTGGCATGGTTACTGTAATGAACAGCTCAGCCAAAGCAGTTATCAGAATAGTCTGACTCCTATGGTCTGATGGCTTGGCTACTTAGTCATGGTGTCCCTAGGAGTGAAATAGATGTGAAATCTACTAAATATTTACTTGCTTTGTCCAAGCAGAAAAATTCCAGGACAAGTGAATGGCAGTCTAACTTGAATCACCAGAACAGAAAGTCTATCAATTCCCAGACTTGAGACAGTTTACAAACCCACAACCCGTTGAATGAAGGGGAGGCCAGGTCCCCTGAGGAAGGACCCCAATGCACTTCCAAAAATGTATGCTGTTAATCTTTCTTCCAGCCTTTACCAAAGGGATCTATGGCCTTTTACAAGAGTGACTGTTCACTGGGGAAAAGGAAATAATCAGACTTTTCAGGGATTACTGGATACTGCCTCTGAACTGACACTAATCCCAGGAAACCAAAACGCCACTGTGGCCCACCAGTCAGACTGGAGACATATGGGGATCAGGTTATTAATGGAGTCTTAGCTCATGTTCATCTTACTGTGGGTCCAGTGAGTCTGCAAATCCATCCTGTAGTGATTTCCCTAGTTCCAGAATGCCTAATTGGAATAGACATACTCAGAAACTGGCAGAACCTCCACATTGGATCCCTGACATGTGAAGATCAGTCTTCAAGGATGCTGGCACTCCCTTCACAAATTTATTCCTCATCTTTATGGTAAAAGGTGTGTCCTCTGGGCACTTCATGTATGGGTCTGTGGGTCTAACCTGATAAATCCACTCTAACATGCCAATTTCCCCAAGCCCTTGGATACCTTCTTCTGCAGTATACCAAGGCAGGTCTGGAACTTCAACTTAACTTAGTATAGGCTACTGTGTAATCCATGCTTCAGCGAACCAACCAAATAAACTATTAGAACCTTTCCTAACCTGTTGAATTGAAATACTGAATGAAGAATCTGCGCTTAGTGGGCCCATATCAATAAACTCAGCCTGATCCAACTTTATGTTCCTTACACCATTATCCCACATCCTTAATAGCCATTCTCACACATATTCACCAGATGTCTGTTTGTACATATTAGAAAAGTTAAGTCAAGCAGTTCTTTTGGAATGTAGCTGGGTCACAGTTTATATTTTACCTTTTGGTGTTTGCTGGGACTTAAGTCTAGTTATAGGTATAGAAGCAAAACAGGTGGTGGGGACGTACTTTGAGAACATTCAGCAATGTCTTGTAAGGTATCTGCCTCAGGCGATGCCCCAGGCAATGGCTCAGACACCTCACCAGGGAATGACTCAGACAAAGGCTCTTCAGACACAGCTGGGTTAATCTCATGAGATGGGGATAGCGGGGATAATGGTTTTACTGTGGAGGGTGGCTTAGCAGACAAAGATGGAATAATCTATTCAGATGGGAGTGAGAAGTTTGGTTCTGTTGGCAGGAGTGATTCAATGGAATTTAGGGGCTCAGTGTCCCCAGCTTCCTGATTATCCACACATATATCCCAAGTTTTAGGATCCATTCATTCCCAATCAATGCCTTCACTTAACTTCAGACACCTTTCAAGGCTAGGAATTCAATTGGCATTGTAATTCAGCCACTCTTACGGTAAGACTCTGGCTTTGGTTTTCAGCAATACCAGCTCTATTACTACAAGAAATAAGGCTTTCTTTCAAGGGACAAGTAGAATCTTTGAGGCCTTTGACTCTGAAGCCCTGAGCTCATCTTTTTCTTTCACCACTTTGTCTAGTGAAAGAAGGACCAATCAACCAGCTTCCTTATATTTCTCATTACAACAAAAATGTAGAAAGGTATCAAACATGTGACTACCCAGAGTCTAGCTTCTCACCAATACCTGATCTATCAGTGGTGATATTTTGCGTATTTCTATTGCAACCTCATGCCATGGATTAGCAGTGCCCTCTTTACCACTGGAAGCAGAGTCATCAACATCTTTATGACTAACCAAACTTAAGAACCAATTTAGAAAACTCATCCTTACAATTTTGTTTTTCTAGAACCATTTGTGGTAGCAAATGTCTTAGGTTGGGTTCTCCAGAGAAGCAAAACCAGTGGAAAAAATGGCTCATGTGATTGCAGAGGCTGGCAAGTCCCAAGTCCATGGGTCAGGTATCAGGCTGGAGGCTTCTCCTGACTCATGTAGCTGCAGGGGCTAACAAACCCAAGATCAGCAGTTCAGACAGCAGGCTGCTGGCTCACAGGCTGCTGAGGCTGATAAATCTAACATCAGCAGGTAAGACGGCAGGCCACTGGCTCACAAGGTGCAGAGGCTGATGAATCCCAAGACTGAGAGTTAAGCTGCTAGCTCAAGTCTCATGAACCAGAGATCAGATGATGACAAGCCGGATGCAGAATCCAGAGTGAGCAAAGCCACTGAGATTTGCCAGAACATCCATATATATTGGATTCAGGCCACACCCCTGACAAAATGCCCCTTACAACTCATTGGCTGATCACATCAGATCACATCATGGAGGGTGATTACATTATATCACAAAATGGAGGATAACTAAATCATTACATAACTGCTAAATTACTCATTACATAACTGCCAAATTACATTATTATATAACTTCCAAACCACTAAGAATCATGGTCCAGCCAAGTTGATACACAATCTTAACCATCACACCTCCACACAAACTTTTAACAACAGAGATATACTGCATATCTGTTTATGTACAATAGCCCTTCAGAGGGCCACAAACCATTGTAATATCTAAGAACTTTTTGGTCTCTCAAGATCCAGTTTTGATACTGCCCTGTTGAGAACGTGTGTTCTACACAAATGACATAATAGCATTGTTATTTCTAACTCAAGAGCTGTGGTGTGGTTGAGTTGATAACATTAACTATTTCTTCCTTGGAATTTCCTCCTTACTTAGTTTTACATTCTTCTGCTTCTTTTCCTGCATTTTGGACTTGTCTGTCTCTTTCAAATGACTTTATACCCACTTCTCACTTATCGACATGGTTAGGTTCCAAAGACTAGATTATTATGCAAAAATTGGCATTATGTGAAAATGGAGGATGACATGAGATCACAAAATGGAGGATGACTACATCATTATATAACCACCAAATTACATCATTACATAGCCAAACTGAGAATCATGACCCACGCTGACACATAACCTTAACCAACACAGCCCACATTACTCTCGCTTCATACCTTGACATCCGTTACTGCCAGATGTACATTGTTAATGCACAAAATAGACAGTAGATTTTTTACTATTGTCATAAATGTGAAATGTCAGATAATGAGATAGTCAATAAGTGAGGAGTAGGTGTACTTTCTTTTCCCACTTCCTTATTAAAAGATTTTTCTAAGCTTTGTCTGTGGGTCAGTCTTCTCAAAATTTTGGAGAAATTTTAGCTGAAAGGCCACAGAAGGGTTATCTTCAGTTTGGAGGTGTTTATCCTAAGGATGCAAGTGAACTTGAGGCAGTAGAATGTATCTCTTTCTCCTTGGTGGTAGTCATTCTGATGATTGGTCTTCCAAGACTGTGGTGCACACAATTGCAACAATAGCTCAGTGACATTTAGGATACCGCCACAGCTCAAATGGCCTACTCTCTTGGTATGTACTTAGTACTCATCATTCCCAACATAAGACCTGATTGGGTCAGTTTGTCATTGTCCAACGACATGGTTTTGCATCAAGGCATCTCAGAGGTCTACCTCATGTTCATTCTCTACCTGTTACCTTTGTCTTGAGCATTAGTCTAGTCAGACACCGCCCGGCTGGCTATATTTGATAGATATAGCAAGAACCACAACTTTATGCCAAAAGAAAGCCAGGGTTGAGATTAACAGAAAGGGGTCATGGGCCCATAAGATACCTGGAGCTTTGTGGCATACTCTCCCCTGAAGTTCTGTCCTCAGGTCTCATCTCTCTCCGTGTTCTCTCCCTCCACAAACTCTTCCATTACCTTGGGCAAAGAACGATAGCTTTGTAAAGATTTTTAAATGACAAAAACTGAGAAGTGTCTCCTAAATTTGGTAGCTAATAGGGAACTATTCAAAGTTTTTGAGCAAAAAATGAGTAAGAGTAGAGTTGTCCTTCAGAAAGAGTAATGTGGCAATGGTGTGTGGTATTATATTTGTTTCCTTGGGCTCCCGTAATAAAGTACCACAAACTGCAGGGCTTAAGACAACAGAAATATATTCTCTCACAGTTCTGGAGGACAGATGTACAAATTCAGGGTGTCATCAGCACCATGCTCTCTCTGAAGGCTCTAGGGATGAAATCTTTCCTTGTCTCTTCTAGCTTCTGGTGGTCCCAGGCTGCATAACTCCAATCTCTGCCTCTGTGTTCACATGACCATCTTTCCTCTGTGTTTCTCTCTAAGTGTCTTCTCTTCTTATGAGGACACTAGTCATACTGGATTAGGGCCCACTCTACTTCAGTATGATCTCATGCTAACTTAACTAATTACATCTGCAAAGACACCATTTCCAAATAAGATCACTTCACAGGTACGGAATTAGGGCTTGAGCATATCTTTTTTGGGGACACAAATCAGTCCATAGTAGGTGTGAATGCCATTTACAAAACATACATTAATTTCATTCTCCATATACATTATCTCTCTACAGAAGACTTCCAAAGCATTCTCTTGCTGCACTCCCACCCGTGAGCTTGATTTCATTTCCTACTCTCTCAAGCAGATGTTTTTTAGATGCCCTTCTTGACACCACAAGTTCAGGATGTCAAAAACTACATATCTTCTCTTCCAAACCACCTTCTGGGTGCCACGCAGCTCCTTCCTCCATTTCCTCTGTGGCCTGTCATAGAATCACTGCTAGAGCCGCAAATTTACTGCCCTCCTTTTTAACCTTACTGCCACCAGCCTGGTCGGCCCACATACCTCCTGCCTAGATGATGACAATTGCCTCGTTGCTCTTACCACTTCCAACTTCTCCCAGGCCAGGGGCCTCCATTTTTTCTCTTGTTCCAGGTCTGACAAATGTTAGAGTCTGTTTCTGGGTGTGGACCATAAAAATGTATATAAATAAGTATAATATGTTAAAATAAGACATAAAGCACTATGTGGATTTGGTGGAGGAAGAGACCACATCCCACCTCTGGCTCTCACACTTATCCAAGCCCCTTCTACCTTCCCCTCAACAGTCACCCCTTGGGCCTGGGATGTGCACACTGGTAGGACATCCTGTCCTCAGGAGGAAGGGCCTACAGCAGAGGCCTCAGGACCATCTGGACATTGCAGCAGTGTTTTTGCTGTCTGGCATCCCTTTGTCTTGGCTCCCCTATGTACAACTGAGCAGCAGCTGCCTGGAAGTTCTGAGAGCTCTTCTAAGTCCCACTCCAGCTATTCAACCTATCTGCACTTTGTGATCGAAGCTATCTCTGAACTGCCGAAGCCCAAAAGCAAGTGCAGCCCAGAAACGTGGGGAAGTTAACACCTCTGAGGGCAACACTCGACCATTTATAAGATAAATGCCCCAGCCTCCCATTCTTCAAACTGACGACTCTGGAAGGTGTTCTGGAAGGTTCTCAGAGGTCCTGGGGGAACTGAGCTCACTGTATTCAACAGTGACCTCAGTAACACACCTTTAGTGGCTTTTCCTCCTCTCCTCTTTCACCCTTACCACTTCCTCACTCTTACTTTCTGAGATCGCCTCCCAAATAAATTAATTACCATCATTCATGTCTTTGTCACAGGCACTGTTTTTTGGGGGAATTTAAACAAAGACAGGCAGGGGATTTTTGCTCCCATGTCCCTGGTCTAGAATGGAAGTGGTGGATAACAGGTGGGCATGTCCCCTTGTCCCTGAAGTTTCCTTGCCCAGGGGGAGGGGTATGGCTGGAGGAAGGCCAAAGCAGCTCTCAAAAGAGCAGGATTTAGAGCAAGGGCCCCAGCTGCCCACACTGAAAGGTAGTACTGACCAGAATATAAGCTCTTGGAGGGTGTGGCCTCTGGTAGTAGTAGACACTCCAAGTAAAAAGAATAAAATAAATGTATGTAAAAGGATTTTGTAAAATGCAAATTTATTCAACAAACAAATGCCATTCAGATACTACAACAAATGCTAGATGGTGATTACACAATGCAAATTCATGAGCACTTCTCAGATGTTGTAAATATTTGCTTTCATATTTAATAACATACTACAGCTGCCTGCTACCATAAAACTGCAGAATATGGAGTATCTCGATATATCTAAACGACATATAAGATGTAATTTGTGAACTGCATTGGTGAAAATAGTAAGTGGAAAAGCATTACTCAGTGAAAAGAATTAAGATTCTAGTAAAGTAAAAATATTCTTCAGTTTTTCAACTGACATATCTGATGTTGTTGTTAGTTGCCTTGAGTTGTTTCTGACTCATAGCAACCCCATGTGTGCAGAGTAGAATTGCTCCATAGGGTTTTTAAAGCTGTGACCTCTCAGATGCAGATCACCAGGCCTTACCTCCAAGGAGCCTCTGGATGGGTTTGGACGGCCACCTTGTCAGTTAGTAATCCAGTGCTTAATCATTTGCACCACCTAGGGTCCCCGGACATACCTAGTTATCCTAAGTCAACGCAGATGGTATTCTTGACTGTCTGGTACATTCATTTAATGCACATTTATTGAAGGTTTACCATCTATCAGGCACTGTGCTACGCCTTGGTGATACCAAGGTTAGCTTAGTCCCTGCCATAGAAAGGTGTTTGATATTGAAGGGAAGATGTCCAATTGCAAAATGAATGAGAGGCAGTATGATAAAACTGTACAGAGAGTGCCATACAGTACCACACAAGGGACCCAATCCACTTGTTGGGTGGGGGTAAGGTGGCCGGAAAAGATTCCTACAGGCAACACCTGAGCTGTCTAAAGGATACGTAAGAATTAGCGGCGAAGAAGGCTATTCTCAATGGAGTAGAAAAAGCAGCCTGAGAACAGGTTAAGACAGCGTTTCCCACAAATGTCACCTTAATGAGTTTTGTCAAATCTATATATCACCAGTACAATTACTTAATATTTTTCTTAAATCTCACTTTTCTTTTTTTTAATTTACATACCTACTTTAGCCGAATTTCGAACAATACATGAAAAATCTAGAATATGAAGTGCTAATTACATTTTTTATTACATATTAAAGTATTTATTAAAGGGCTACCCATTTACTATTTTAAAGTCATCTTATACTATCAATTGTTCTGTATAAGACACTGCAGAAAATACTGAATTCACAGAATTCTTGTGTTATGTGCCGCCCAGTTGGTTCTGACGCAGATAAGACAGAGTAGAACTGCCTCCACAGGATTTCGAAGGAGTGGCTGATGGATTCTAACTGACCACCTTTTGGTTAGCAGCCCAGCTCTTAACCATTGCACCACCAGGGCCCTAAGCGGCTACAAATTCCTGTTTTCGATGCCACCCTTGTTTTCAGTAAAATTTTTATATGCTTAAAATGATTCAAAATACCATGTAAGAATTTTCAAAATAATTGAAAAGTCTTAATGAATTTTTTAGCACCTCAGGCGAAGGGACCCGTGCTTTTTCTCTATCGTCAAGAGGTAGCTTATTTTCGACCGTTTTGATTTGAAATTCATTGTTGTTAAAAAAAAAAAAAAAAAAACCTAAGGGAAAGACAAACATACAATTCGGTTTTTAAAAGCTGGAAAAGCAGTGCATAGTGGTTGAAATGAAAATGAGTGAAAAACTGCGAAGACAGAAGAAAAGGAACCAAGGTGTCCGCCCCAGGATGTGCAAAGCCGGATGGATGGAGTCAGCGTTTCCTTCCTCCGCAGCTATACTGCCTCTGTAAGGCATACCGAGGACGGGTTCCGCCGCGCCGAGAAAACGCATATGTGAAAGCGAAGGCTTAAAACTTTTCCTAAAAAAGAAGCCACATTCAACATCGAGGCTAGAGGAGGCAGAGGAAGCGCCAGCGTCCGGGTCTGCAAAAGCCACGAGTCGGAACCAAGCTTGGACTAGCGCACACAACGGTGCCCAAACCCTCTCGCCAGGCTCCGCCGCCCCGCCCCCACACCGCGACCCCAGGCCCTGCCGGGTCCCGCCCAGACCCCGGTCCGGGCCCCGCCCAGGGCCAGTAGCTTGGCGTAGCCGCCAGGGGCCGCTGCGCGCCGTCCGGGCGAGAGTTGCCTCCTTTTCCGTCTACCGTCCTCCGCCCCCGGAGCTTTGTCGGCGCCAAAATCAAACCCGCCTCGGCCCGCCCCGCCCCTCGCCTCGAGCGCAGGCCCCGCCGTCGGAAGACTCGTCGTCCGCGCAATGGTAAGAAGTGAGGCTGCGTTCTCGAGTCACTCTCCTTCCCAGTGCCCAGGCTTCCGAGTCCCTCAGCCGCGTGGGGTTCCAGCTTGGCGTTGACTGCCCGGCTGTGCTGCGGAGACACGCGCCAGGCGGGTGTCCACCGCGGAGGGTGCCGCCAGGTAGCCACCGCTGCCACCCCTCACTTCCCGAGCGCGGCAAGGCGGCCCAAGGAACGCGCCGGCGCGCGCACCCGCCTCCGCTGCCCGCACCCCCGGGAGCCGGGAGGCCAGACTCCTGCGCCCTGAGGCCGCTGGGGGTCTACGGCTCTTCCTGCCTTTTCCGCACCCTGCGTCTGTCCCCAGGCCCCATCGAGGCGTGTTAGATTAAGACCCGCGAAGTGTTCGCGAACGTGTCCTGTGTATCTCCAGCCAGTACAGTTCTGATTTGTCAGGAAGATAATCTCCCTCTCTTTTTTTTTTAAGTTTTAGAGGAGTATTTAATGTTCTAGGACAAGACTCTAAACAGCTTAATGAAAAGGGCAGGTTAGAGCAATGTACAATAGTATTCTTTTTTTCTTTTTATTGTATTTTAAGTGAAAGTTTACAATTGCAAGTTAGTCTCTCATACAAAAATTTATACACACATTGTTATGTGACCCTAGTTGCTCTCCCTGTGCTGTGACCACACTCTTTCCACCCCGGATTTCCCGTGTCCATTCAACCAGCTCCTGACCCTCTCTGCCTTCTTATCTCCCCTCAAGACAGGAGCTGCCCCTTTAGTCTTATGTATCTACTTGAGTTAAGAAGCACACTCTTCACCAGTATCATTATATGTCGTATAGTTCAGTCTAATCTTTGTCTGAAGAGTTGGCTTTGGAAATGGTTTTGGTTTTGGGCTAACAGAGAGTCCGGGGTCTATCTCTTCCCTGATCTCTCCAGTTTCAGTCAATCCATTAAGTCTGGTCTTTTTACTAAAATTTGAGTTGTGCACCCCTCTTTTCTCCTGCTCCCTCAGGGACTCTCCGTTGTGTTTCCTATCAGGGCGGTCATTGGTGGTAGCCAGGCACCATCCAGTTCTGGTCTCAGGTTGATGAAGTCTCTGGTTTATGTGGCCCTTTCTGTCTCTTGGGCTAATACTTTCCTTGTGTCTTCGGTATTCTTCATTCTCCTTTACTCCAGCTTGGTTGGGACCGATTGATGCATCTTACATGGCTGCCTTCTAGCTTTTAAGACCACCGACGCCACTCACCAAAGTGGGATGCAGAACGTTTTCTTAGTAAACTTTGTTATGCTAGTTGACCTAGAAGTCCCCTGAAAGCATGGTCCCCAGACCCCCGCCCCTGCTACTCTGTCCCTCAAAGTGTTTGGTTGTATTCAGGAAACTTCTTAGCTTTGGTTTAGTCCAGTTGTGCTGACTTCCCTGAGTGTGTGTTGTCCTTTTCTTCACCTACGATAATTCTTGTCTGCTATCTAGTTAGTGGAAACCCTGGTTGCATAGTGGTTAAGAGTTATGGCTGCTAACCAAAAAGGCTGGCAGTTCAAATCCACTAGGCGCTCCTTGGAAACCCTATGGGGCATTTCTACTCTGTTGTAGAGGGTCACTATGAGTCAGAATCGACTTGACGGCAATGGGTTTGGTTTTTTGTTTTTATCTAGTTAGTGAATACCCTTCTCCCTCCCTCCCCACCCTAGTAACCATCAAAGAATGTTGTCTTCTGTGTTTAAACCTTTTCTTGAGTTCTTATAATAGTGGTCTTATATAATATTTGTCCTTTTGCAACTGACTAAATTCACTCAGCATAATGCCTTCCAGATTCCTCCATGTTATGTTTCACGGATTCATCATTGTTCATTGTTGTGTAGTATTCCATTGTGTGAATATATGATAATTTGTTTATCCATTCGTCTGTTGATGGGCAAGAGACAATCTCTTCAGAACCGTTGCCCCACACTACTCCGGATTCGGTCACCAAAGTTGCAGCCCTTGTTAGGAACAGGGAAAGTACAAGGGAGATGATGAGCAGGTGCAGAATTGGGACTGCGAGGCACACTGGAACGCCTTAGATTCCAAGATGTGCTCTCTTGGTTTTTTTACAGTTGAGTGGTTTTATGTACTGAAATGTGCCAAACACATTTCTGAATTGCTCAGAATTTCAGAACTAACCTAACGGATCTTCAGTTTATGCTAGTTAGATGGTTTCTGTGAAAATCCATTGATTTTTACCAAAGGGCAGGAATCACTATCCTTTTGCCCTGCTGGTTGTGTAAGGAGTTTGCCTCATTATTAGGGAAGCACAGCAATGAATTAGTCTTCCTTGCATACAGTGATGGATTAAGTTTTGGTGAAATTCCAGATTGTCTCTTGTGAGTTTAATGCCTTTATACTCATCAGATCATTTCCATAGACCTTCAAGGTTTTATGCTATTTTTTTTCTACTTCTTTTGGCAAAGAATTAACATTTCATGAAATGGATCTAAGATTTTAATATCTTAATTTGGTTAAGTGGCTTTTTTTGCCAGACTAATGATGGAAACGGATCTAGGTTGGACGGTATTGGAAGATACTTGTCGAGATGTTATTCTAACTGGTAACGACTTCCTTGTGGTTAAGCTAACAACCCAGTCACCTGGGCATAAAATGGTCAAAGAAGCCGAACAGGATTACATTTAAAACAAATCTGTGGTATCACACTTCTCTTTACGGAACTACTTAATATAAATGACTAAGAACTATGCAGCACCAGTGCATTAACTTTGTCCTTTTACCTAATCAACTCTTACACGATTCACCTTCTAATACTAAACAGTTTAATCTGCTGTTAACTTTTTTCAAATGCGTACCTCTGATGATGGAGAAACAAAATAAATTATAATAAAACTGTAGGTATATACTCTCTATTTTTATGCGTGATCAAGAAGTAAATTTAGTGTTGTGTTAATCAAAGATAAACTTTTGTTCTTTTTCCTTATTGAATTAATACCTATTTAATTTGATTTAGTTGGGCTCGCTGGGTAAACATTATTAAGTCCAGGCATATTTTTGCAGTTGGAGAACTGCAATATAGTCTATCAACTCTGAGGGTAGCAGGTGACATGTACTTTTTTTTTTTTTTTTTACATTTTTAAAATTTTCAGTATTTTATTATAATTGATCGACAAGACTGGCTTTAGGAATTCTATAGTTTCCAACTGGAGAAGTTTTCTTAGATACTTTTTTTTTTTAAGTGGTTTAAAATACATTGTTCAATCAGGAAAATTGGTTATCCTCAGGCCAAATTTTGTATTTCCTTAATAAATTGTATGCAGTTCTAACATACTGTCAAGACATTTTTTTCTAGTCTTGAATATCAGATGAGCCCTTGATGTTTTTGGAGAAATTTCTAAATAAGGATATTAATATAGTATCCTTTCACACTAATTTAATTCTGGATATGATACTCTCCTACTCTGGTTAATAATAAAATTTATGTCTAGTCATGAAAGAGACTAATGAATAAATTAGCCTAGAAACAATGCAAACGAATGATATAACTCATCTGCATTTTTTGAGCAACTGCTCAGAGCTACTGAGCCAAACTGCGTCCCCAGGTCTCTACAGTCTTCTCATTGTCTGCCTTTGGGTGGGAGATTCTTGTGGAGTCCATGGGGCTCTCCAGGAAACTCTTTATAATACCAAGATGCTAGGAGACTTTCCTAAAGCTTTGAGGCCTGTTTGCTGCTGGTGCAACCACAGACTCTAGGGATTCCCACTGCCCCTCGGTGCCCCTGACAAGGCCTCCAGATTCTGGGCTGAGAAGAGCAGTGTTGTCAGCCCTGCGGCACAGTTAAAGCACCTGGAGAGGGTTTTTTAAATATGCAGGCCCAGCCCCCATGTTCTGATTCCCTTGATATGGGATGTACCTGGGCATACATATTTTTTAAAAGCTTCTCAGATGATTGTAAAGTATGACTGGGTTTGAGAACCAGTGGACTGGAGAAGTGAGCTGAAGGAGCCTTCTAACTGGGCATGAATTGCATGCTTGGTTTATTCAGATACTCTAGAGGCCAGTGTGAAGAGATGTTAATAAAGTGTCACTGGACTGTAGCTCCCAGCCTTGGGTTAGTGAACAGACTATATGCTTTCCTGGAGCTCGCCTACCTGAGAGTTCCTGGTTAGTTTCTCCAACCAGGGTAGTCTGTGGTCATCATAGAATTCCCTATTATTAATTTGCCCTGTGTTGTGTTTATGGGAGTGTGGTGGGTGTTTGGGCAGAAGCTGGGCCTGGTAGCCTGAGCACCTTCACATTTTAAGTTTGGGGCCTTTAGATATGTAGTCCTTAAATTAAGGGCTGGCCTTTTTGTCTGCTCCGTCTAACCTGGCACTAAGCCTTGGGAAGGCAAACAAAGTTCTTGTTCTGACACAGTTTTTCTGTCTGCTGAGAGGAACAAGTCAACACTTTCAGGTATAGCCCAGCTGGGAGCTCAGGGAAATCCTCCTGGAGAAAGAATATCTGAATTGCATCTCAGGAGATGTTTTGGAGTTTGCAGCAGGCAAAAGAAGAAAGGTGTTTTAGGTAGAAAGAACAGCATAATAAAGGACACAGAAGCTGAAGAAAGCATACTAAGAGTGGAAAATTACAAGCAATTTTGTATTATAGGTCAAATTGCTTAGCTCTTGGTATTGTTAAGGTAAAATTTGAAGTGGGGAGTGGTAGGAGAGGGGGCTGTGAGGGGAAGGGTGGAGTCAGGTGATAGAGGGCCTTGTGTACCATTCCAGGCGTGCTTGGATACTTCTGTATGGTTGGGAGCCATTGAAGGATTTTAAGCAGAGGAGAGGCAAGGTCAAAATTGCCCTTTGGCAGTGTAGAATGTAGACTTAAGAAAATGAGACAGAAAGCATGGTTGGAGGACTGGAGTATGTTATAAAACCTGTCACCATCGAGTCCATACCGACTCATAGCAACTCTATAGGACAGGCTAGAACTGCCCAGTAGGGTTTCCAAGGAGTGGCTGGTGGATTCGAACTGCCAGCCTTCACTGCGCCACCAGGGCTCCAGAGTATGTTATAGGAGAGGGATAATAAAGACTGAACTGAGGTAGTGGTAGTAGGAATGGAGCAGAGAAGATAGATTTGAGAAATAGTTAAGTGCTGAAACTGGCAGAGTTTAGTGATTGGTTGGATGTAGGGTAAGAGAGATGAGGGAATCTAGGATGACTGCCAAGACTCTGGCTTGGGTAATGGTGGTATCTGAGACTCAGAATCTAGAACAGCCAGCTTGGGAAGTAGGTGTGGGAGAGAAGAGTTCAGTTTTAGACTTCGCGTGTTTGAAGTCTGTCCAGCAGGCAGGTAGATACATGAGATTGAAGCTCAGGAGCACACTCAGGGAGGCAAGTAAAGATTTGAGGTAGCAGCATAAGTGTTAGTTAAAACCATGAGATCAAAGGAGAGGTTTGAGGACATGAGGGGATCAACAGCTGAACCTTGGGGAACAGCAGTGTTTATAGGGAACAGAGGAAGTAGAAAAATATATAAATTTTTAGACTATTTACCTCATACAACTCATCAAGATATACCTGATAGTTTTTTAGGTGTAGAATAAGAGTGGTTTTCTAGCTTCTGCTAGTAGAATAAAGACTCATTACTCTGGTATGTATTCAAAATGGCAATTCCACATTCTTTCCCCATCTATTGTAGGTTCACATTTTTTGACTGAGCTTTTGGTTGAATAGAGTCAATCTTTAATTGTGTCATTTAAGTCTGCCTTTTAAGTGATGTAAAGTGTTTTTAGGTTCTTACTAAACAATTTATGTCCGCTTAAAATGCCATGCAATTTTTGTGAAAGATGCAGATCACTTAAGAAGCATTAGTGTAGAATCCTGTGTTAGAGCACTAGTGATGATGGTTCTGCTCTCGCCTGTTTTCTTTTCCTGCAGATCTTTACTGAGGAAATTTGACTTTTTTTTTAAATTTAGATTAAGCTTTATGCATGTACTCTGTATACAACAAAATAAGATTTATTATTAACTTACACATTTAAGTTACATATTAATTATCTCAATTTCACATCAGTTAAAGGATCAGAATCAACTTGATGGCAATGGGTTTGCTTTGGGTTTTTTTTTTATTTTTGTAAGTAAAGGGTGAAAGACCCATAAAACCAGTTGCCACCCAGTTGATTCCTACTCATGGGGACCTGCATGTCAGAGTAGAACTCCCTAGTTTTCAATGGTTGATTTTTTGAAAGTAGATTGCCAGACCTTTCTTCTGAAGTTCCTCTGGGTAGACTCAAATGTCCAACCTTTTGGTTGGCAGCCAAGTGCATTAACCATTTACACCACCCAGGGACTCCCATGAAAGGGTAGTTGGAGACTAATAGTAACCTGAAATAGGCTCCATTTTCTACTTAGATAGCTTCTTTCCTCTAGCCTACCTTCCACATTGCTACTATAATTGTCTTGCTGAAATCACTTACCACCCTAATGACAAGGTTAGCGTGGACTGAGGACTTAAGAAGGTGCAACAGAAAGAAAGGTTCCGAGACTGTAGGTACGTCACTCCTCTGCTTTAGATGCTCAGTAGCTTCTCATTGTCTAGAACAAAGTCCAGTCTCATTGGCTGGACAGTCAGCCTTCCTTAGTCTGACCCCAGACAACCTTTCTCATCTCATCTGCCACTCTCCCTGCACATGCTCTATACAGTAACCATCACAGAGTGTTTGTCCTGGAGCATGGTGTTTACGTCCATTGTGCCTTTGTGTGCTCTGCCCAGGACATCCTTCTCCCCACTTTATCTTGCCCAAGTCCTCCTTATCTCCAGCCCTCCTGGATAACTTCCTCCCTCCCCAGGGTGGAATTAATTCATGCAGTCCTGGATATTTATATAGGAATTTGTACATATAGCAGTTCATCAGTTATAAGTAGTTAATCTACTTATTTTCTTAGAGAGATTGTAAGCCTTGAAAAGGTAAGTACAGTGGTTTATCATTGGTTCATTTGATAACTATTGAATTTCTACAGAATGCCAGACTGTGTCTCAATTATAATTCTTAGTATTCTCCTGGCAGCATCTACCTTAAGGTTTGGCCTATAGTATGGTAGTTAAAATGAGTCTTTAGGTCTGGCTCTGAGAAATCAAACCTCTGCTGGTATAGACAAGACCATGCATAAAATTTCAGCTAAAGTTTCAGACCCAAGTTGCTGTAAAATGCAATGTTTACGTTTTTACTTTTGTGTTTTAGTCGAAGAAAAAAGGACTGAGTGCAGAGGAAAAGAGAGCTCGTATGATGGAAATATTTTTTGAGACGGTAAGTCATTTTTCCTAAGATTTTTAGCATTTTGCATAGTTTTCACATTAAATATATGTCATCCAATGTAAACTGCACCTTCTTCATTAAAGATCAATACTGAAGAATTAAGAATGGATAAAATCCTGCAAACACGTGGTTCCTGTGAGCTGTGGAGTATGAAAAACCGTATCTCACCACTGATAGACGTAGAATTTCTTCTATGCAGACTGTCCTACAAACTGGCTCCAGAATTCTTTCTGAACCATATATTTGATTGTGTCCCTTTATTGCTTTACAATAATGATAATAGCTCAAGTCTACTGAGTGCTTACTAGGTGCCAGCTGCTGTTCCAAGCACTCTGCATAGATAAGCTCATCTCATCCTTATATCAACCTTACACTCTTGTTATGTTACTCATTTTACGGATGAGGATATTTGAGATACAGAGAGCCTAAGGAGCTCAAAAAATACAATCAACAGTACCGGAATTTAAACCCAGGGAAGGTTGCCTGATTTTACAGGCAGTGCTAAATAATGCCTCTTTGCATTTATAAATCTGTCTGTAGTTAACTTGGAGCCCTGGTGGCATAGTGGTTAAGAGCTTGGCTGTTAACCAAAAGGTTGGCAGTTTGAATCCACCAGCTACTCCTTGGAAACCCTATGGGGGCAGTTCAGCATTGTCCTGTAGGGTCGTCATGAGTCGGAAGCAACTTGACAGCAATGAGGTTAGTGTTTTTTTTTTTTTTTGGTGGTGTAACACATGTGATGGCACACAGGCCTCTTAATTCAGTACAGCATTTGTGCATACCGCTAACAGGAAATACATTTGAAGTTTTAGCTCCACAGTGGGAGAGTTGGGATTCAAACCCACGCACCTGGTTCCAGAGCCTGCTCTCTTCACCACATTGCTGTACAGTGGCTTTTCTTTGCCTTCAGGTTAAAGTCCAAACAGATCTTTGACCTAAAAAAAATATTAACTTCATATGGCTTAGCCTAATACCTGGCAGGACCTTCAAAGCCCAGTCTTGCCCCAACCTACTGGACATTTTTGTTATATACAAATGTGAAGATGGGGGAAAAAATGGCAAAATGGAATATCAAATTAATAAAATCTCTTTTAATTTTAATAATGCAGATTCTCAGAAAAGGAAGAAAATATTCGGATTTTTTTTTTTTTTCTTTTAACTATTTGTAATCTTATTATTTCTTAAAATATAATCTTTCTATTCCTTAAAGTCATTGGCAGTTCAGAACAGGGTGTCATATTAATAATGATGGTATGATTAGGAAGGTAAATTGATGACGTTTATGTATGGTAAGGATTATGACAATTTATTTTTCTGTTGAGTTGTAATATTTGCCATATGGTCTCAGAACAAAGAAAGTAGATTTAATTCCTACCGGGCTGGGAAGAATGGTTGGGCATTTGTTTTATCCTTTATGATATTGTTCATTTTCTTTCAAATATCAGAATTAGCTTTTTCTGATTAAAAATTTTTCTTCATCCCTGCCCTCATAGTAAGTATCATAATGAGTATGATACTAGTATCAGCAGTTTAAAGAAGTTCAGTAACCAGTGAGTTTTAACATAAAGTTAGGAGTTAATTGTATTAATTAATCCATTCATTTTAGTTCATATATTCTTGTTCCCTTTTCCACATTACAGCCTAATCTGTTGTTGTTCATCAGTTTTTATGATGGTGTTGAAAAGTATAACAGATTTGGCAAAAGTAATGGAGACCACTTCATTTATTCTTGCATGAATGTGGTGTATCTAGAATCCAGACTGCTGTCAGAGTTGATAAATACTAACCATAAGCCCTTCAAGAATTCAAAGCAAATCAACAGTGTGGTGCAGAGTGGAAAGAACATGGGCCAGATGAATATGACATCTGGATTCACCAGTGTTGCTACCGGCAAGTTGAATTCCCTTGGCCAATTCATTTTACTTCTCTATGCTTCTTTTTCTTCAACTATAAAATAAGAATATGGACTAAATAATTTTTCTAGGGTTACAGAGACCAAAAATAATTATTCATTCTCCACTGCGTAATTTCTACTATTGAATTTCATTTTAAACGTCTTTCTGGTTTGCAATTCCTACGGTACCGTTTACGAGCTGTATGATGCTAGGCGAGTTATGTAAATAACTTCTTTCAGTCTTTATTTCCTCATCTGAAATGGAGGTGATGATACCTACCCCCTAGAGTTGTTATGAGTGTTAAGCAAGATGCCATATCTAGACACCCAAATAGTTGCTTTTGTATTTCTAGCAGTGGTCAATAAAAATTCCAACAAAATCAAATATGGCTACTCCAGGGTTTATTATAGAATTTGATTATATGTAGATGTTAAAAGAAGCCCCCTTTAAGGACTGATGTCATGGGGAAATGCTCATTATGTAATTAATGTTAAGTAGAAAATGCAGAATACAAACAATATGAATACAATGCAGTGTGATCATAAATATTAACAATGGTTGGATTACAGGTGGATTTTTTTACACTTTATTTTCTCAGTTTCCAACAGTGAACATGTTGTGGTGGTGGTGTTAGTTACTCACTCATGGCAACCTATCATGTGCAGAATAGAACTGTACTCCATAGAGTTTTCAAGGCTGTGACCTTTTGGAAGCAGATCACCAGGCCTTTCTTCCGAGGCACCTCTGGGTGGATTTGAACCGCTAGCCTTTTTAGTTAGTCGCCCAGCACTTAACTATTTGTGCCACCCAGGGACTCCTACAATGACCACATTAAAAAGCCAACAGACAGCACCACACACACCCTATGCTGCCTCTAACTGTAAGTGGGGCCTCCTCGAAGTTTTGGAAATCTTTTCAAGAGACAGTCATTAGTAATAATGACAGCTTATCAAGGGTAAGAATCTTCAAGTACTATTTGAGGCACAAAATAGGCCCAGTAAGCATTTGTTGAGTTTTTCTAAAAATTACGTCAGCAGAAACTAAATGAGTAGGTCTCTATCAGCATACAAGTCTCTTTGGAATGGCCATGCTTATACCCAGAGAATTTTATGTGTATATATATTTGGAAGCTACTGACATAATGGAGCCCTGGTGGCACAGTGTTTTAAGAGTTATAACTGCTAACCAAAGGGTCTGCAGTTCGAATCCACGAGCTGCTTCTTGGAAACCGTATGAGCAGTTCTACTGTGTCCTATAGGGTTGCTATGTGTCAGAATTGACTTGACAGCAACAGGTTTTTTTTTAACATAATAGAAAAGGAATTCTTTCCCAATTGCACTTATGAAGAACATGGGGCACTACGACACAGTGGTTGAAAGCATACATCTGAAGTCAGTTTTACCTAATAGCTTTGTTACTTAACCTCTCTAAGACTCAGTTTCCTCAACCAAACCAGTTACTGTCAAGTCAGTTCTGACTCAAGGGGATCCCATGTGTGCAGAGTAAAACTGCACTCCATAGGGTTTTCAAGGCTGTGACCTTTCACAGGCCTTCCTTCCGAGTACCTCTGGGTGGGTTTGAACCCCAGTCGTTTGGTTAGTAGTCCAGCACCTAACAGTTTGTGCCAGCCAGGGGCTCCCATCTATTGAAGACGGTGATAGTAGTATCCAACTCACAGTTTTTGTATAAGGATTAAGTGAGATGATCTATGAAAAGTATTAAATGTAAAACATTACAATGCCTAGATCATTTTAAGTACTTATGTCATCTAGTATTATATTTATGTGTTTTGCCTGGTATTTTACACATTTATAGCTTTTATGAAGAGCTAGAAACATCTCTTCATCTCTCTTTTATTATGTCTTCTGTAATGCTGGGGAGTTTAAGAACTAAGATTTACTCGAGACCATCTGCTCAGTGCACTTACATGACCACAGAATAGTTGAAGACTAGTTCTTTGCAAGCCCATTTATTTATGTAACAACCCCACTGGGGCAGCGTATGTTTGGGGCTCCTTCCTGATGACCACACGTAAGCAGATATCTCGATGAGTTCATGTTCTTTTCCCATGGAGCCTAAATTATTTCCAAATAAATTTGATAAATTGATTTTTCTAACCCACTAGAGGCCTAAAGCCAGTAATTTGTTGCATGTTCTTTGAGACCCTGAAGTATTATTTTATTTTCTAACAGTTTATTCCTAGACATACAAGCACTGATCTCATACTCTCACTGAGCCTAGTGAGTTAGTGTTGTCCTTAATTTACTAAATGGCAAGTATTGTGAGATGAAGTTACTTTTTTCTGAACATTTTATTATGAAAAATCTTAAAGTACACCAAAGAGATGGAACACCCAGAATGTAGTTCAAGAGAATGTTGACACGTTGTGAAAAACATAACCAGTGTCATATTAGTTTGTATAGAAATTATCAAATGGGAACCTAATTTACTGTGTAAACTCTTACCAAAAACACTATAAAACATATATATGTGTACAGAGCAAAGAGAATTTTACAGTGACACCCATATACCCGTGACCTAGATTTTGCCATTAACATTTTATTCTACTTGCTTTATCATACATATTCATCTGTCCACTCCTTTATCCATCCATCAGTTCATCTTTTTTTTTTTTTTTTTGATGCATTTGTAAAGAGTTCTTTATATATCCTGGGTACCAGTCCTTTGTTAGGTTTATTTTCTTCCGGTGAGTACTTGCCTTTTCAGTTTCTTAAGAGTGCTTTTGGATAAGCAAAAGTTTTTAATTTTTATGAAGATAATCCCCTTCCCATCCTATTGAAGTAGCTTTTTCAAATTTATTTTGGAAGAAATGGATCCTAGATTTTCATAACAGTAATCAAAATAATTCTGTTCTAATTACCAAATACTTTAGCCTTTTCAAATATTTCACTTGTGTTATCCAAATTCTTTTCATCACCTCTACCAAGGCTTGTTACAAGAAGAAAGGAATACTTAAAACAGATATTTTCCAACCACAAGATTGAATATTTTACATGCATATTTTTCCATAATGTTTTGGTTTGCACGTGGTGGACATACAACATATATGGATGAATGATTGATAGGCAGCCATGAATTGCATAATTTTCCTTTTGTTAGGTGTAACTCTTCCATGAAACCTTAAATGTAAGCAATTGCTGCCATTTATTTTGCTTTTTGTTAGAAATTCTAGATCTGTGAAGTATGATATATGCTAAGCAAATACTGTTCATGTTTTCTTAAAGTGTCAGAGAAGCTAATTACCTCACGTTAACTAATGATCCACCATAACTAGTTTTTATACTTCAGTGGGAAGATGTTCTTTATGTTGTGATCGCCAAGTACTTGAAAGAATTGTATATTCACGTAAAAGTCTATTTTAAATTATTGAAGGTATGATATAATCATGAAGTTTCTTATTAGCTCTAAAATGCTTAGATTCTATTGCATTTTAATTTCCAGGCCTAGTTTTTTTTTTTTAGTACAATATTTTATGAACATTTTTATGGTAAATATATATGGTAGAGAATAAATACATGTTCTTGACCTTTTTTAAAACCTTTTTAAACAGAAAGATGTGTTTCAACTAAAAGATATGGAGAAGATTGCTCCCAAAGAGAAAGGCATTAGTAAGTATCAAAGATGGACTGAAAATTTGGGGAAATGTTGATCATCTTTTCTGCAACAGTTGTTCACTCTATGGAGAACATAAATTTCTGGAGATGAAGATTGTGTCTGTGGGCCACAATTCTTTGTTTGGAGTATCTGTTCTAGGAAATTTAAAATGGATTACACATATACACAACATATGCTTTTTTTTTTTTTTTTTTGCATAGAACTTTAAAAAAAACTTATTTTAAAAACTATCATACAGTAAAATTGACTTTTTTTTTTCTTTTGGTGTGTAGTCCTAAGCATTTTAACACATGTATAGATTCATGTAACTACCACCACAATCAGGATACAGCAAAAAGTGAAGGAATTTTCATTTCCAATTGACTGTTGTGGAAATTGAGGCCCAGAGAGTTTGAGCAATGTCCCAGGATAACACTGCTGGTGGGGAATGAAGCAGATGTTAACCCAGATAACAGAACGGGACATGGGTTTTGCCATGGAGTCAGTCAGAGGAGCTGAGGGTAGGCGGTGGCCCAGCATGGGCCCTTGAAACAGAAATCCCCTCTTGGCCCTTTTCTCACAGGCAATTGCAAACCTCTTGGTGTCAGTCAGTGAAGTCTACTCTGTAGGCTTTAAGAAAGCCCTCCAGGAATTTAGAATTAGCTGGGGCCAGCGGTTTATTTTTCCTGCTTCACTGCTTGGTCTCAAGATGCACGGATTGTTCGGACTTGCTAATTTTAACAAGGAAGTATTTTGACTCACCTTCTTAAAAACAGTGTGAATATGCTGACTTGGCAAATGTTGTATTTTATATATATATGTGTGTGTGTATATATGTATATATTCAGCACAATAAGATAAAAGAATGTGAACATAATGTAATCTTTTGCTGAGAGCTCTTGGTCATCTCTGTGACTGTTCATTGATATACCCCAAAAGAAACAGATTGTTCTTCTGACTCCTTTCTTGGGATAAGTGTGCTTGCCTGCTTTCAATATGATGCTTTTAATGAGTTCTGTACTGGAAAATAAACACATCAGGGTTATTAAAGTTGTTTATAGATTGAAAGTCAATATATTTTGAGTAAAAGGTCAAGAGCCTCTTCTAAGGAGTGTCACACTTGCTCTACATCTAGTACTTCTATTGCACACTTAGGTCACCTATTGTGGTTGTTGAAACCACTTTGGAGACTTTAGTTTTTTTTCCCATACAAAAATTTATCCATACATTGTTATGTGACTCTAATTGCTCTCCCCATACTGTGACAACACACTCCTCCTTTCTACCCCTGATTCCTCATGTCCATTCAACCAGCTCCTAACCCTCTCTGCCTCCCCATCTGACCTCCAGACAGAGCTGCCCGTTTAGTCTCTTGTGTCTACTTGAGCTAAGAGGCACACTCCTCACGAGTGTCACTTTATGTCTCACAGTCCAGTTTAATCCCTGTCTGAGGAGTTGGCCTCGGAAATTGTTTAGTTGTGGGCTGATGGAGAATCCAGGGGCCATACTTTCTGGGGCTTCTTCAGTCTCAGACCATTAAGTCTTGTCTTTTTGCTAGAATTTGAGTTCTGCACCCCACCTTCTCCATCCGGAACTCTCTGTTCTGTTCCTTGTCAGGGTGGTCATTGATGGTAGCTGGCCACCATCTAGCTCTTCTGGTTTCAGGCTGATGAAGTCTCTGGTTTATGTGGCCCTTTCTGTCTGCACATTTATTTATTTATGGGTGTAGTGTGCTTCAAAACAAGTAAAAATTGCTCATGAATCTTCTAGTTTTGGTAAATGTGACTTTGGATCTTTACATGTATTAGTTCCCTAGGACTGCTACTGTAACAAATTACCACAAACTCAGTGGCTCAGAACAACAGAAATTTATTCTCTCATTGTTCTGGAGGCCAGGAATACGAAATCAAGGTGTGGGCAGGGCTGGCTCCTTCTGGAGGCTCTGAGGGAGAATCTGTTCCTTGCTTCTCTTCTAGCTTCTCATGGCTTTCCTTGGCTTGTAGACATCACTCCAATCTCTGCCTTCTTCCCTACTATCTCTTATGAGGACATGTGTCATTGATTTAGGACCCACCTCAAATCCAGGATGATTTTATCTCTACATCGTTAAATTAAATACACCTGCAAAGACCCTTTTTCCAAATAAGGTCACATTCACAGGTTTCACTTGGATATATCTTTTTGTGAACTGCTATTCAACCACTTCACGTGGTAAATTATTTTTTTTAAACCATTCTGGTTATATAAGTTATACATGTTTATTTTAACAAATTTGGAGCCCTGATGGCACAGTGGTTAAGAGCTTGGGTGCTAACCAAAAGGTCAACGGTTCGAATCCACCAGTTGCTCCTGGGAAACCCTATGGTGCAGTTCTTCTCTGTGCTGTAGGATCACTATGAGTTGGAATCGACTCGACAGCAATTTTTTTTTTTTGTTTTTTTAATAGAAGAATTTACTGAAATAAAAGTTGCTTACAATCACTCTTCTGAGATAACCACGGTTAACATTTGGTGTATTTTGATGTCTTATTTCTGTGTTCTGTTTGTCTATTTATGTATGTATCTGCGGATCTCTGAGAAGGGACCATGCTGTGTACATAGTTTTGTGTTCATGTATTTTTTAATACAGAATTATATCATCGATATTTACTCATGTCATTTGATTTAAAAAAAAGTACACACACAATTTGCAGCATCTGTATTTCCTAATATTTTATTCTGTGACCACCCACCATACAATAATTTGTTTACCCTTTACCTATTGTTGGACATCTAAGTTGTTTACAAATTTTGCTGCTAAAAATAATGTTGTGCTTAACAAGCTGTCCATAAATGTTTCTCCACATCTCATATGACTTCATTAGAAAATTTCCCAAGAAATAGACTAGAGAATAGAGGTTTGTATATTTGTTAGGCTTTTTATATGTATTCTCAAATTTCCTTCCAGAGAACTCTGTTAACCAGTTCCATTGAGTTGACTCCCACTCATGGCAACCTCATGTGTTTTGGAGTACAACTGTGCTCCACAGGGTTTTCATTGGCTGATTTTTCAGAAGTAGATCATCAGGCCTTTCTTCTGAGGTGCCTCTAGGTAGACTCGAACCTCCAGCCTTTCAGGTAGCAGCCAAACACATTAATCATTTGCACATCCAGGGACTCCCCCTTCCAGAAACGCTGTACCAATATATATTAAACATTTAATTCTTAGACCTCTGTGTTTTCAATTTTAGAATTCTTTGGAATGTAATAGATTAAAAACTGGTATCATTTTAGTTTCTACTTCTTTACAAGTGGGGTTGAATGTTTTTCACTTTGATGTTGATTTTATTTCTTTACTAAATTTAAATTTTTAATACATTTTTGTTATATTTTGAGGTTCTGCTCTAGGAAAAATTAAAATGGACATTAAAACAGATATATTTCTTGGTATACTTTTACTTCATAGGAAGTAAGAATTATTAAAAAATTTCAAACATCTGTTAAATGTGACTTGGCACCTTTACATGGTTGTTTTTTTTGTTTTTGTTTTTGTTTTTTATTGTACTTCAGGTGAAGGCTTACAGAACAAATAGTTTCTCATGAAACAGAAGTACACATGTTGTTTTATGACATTGGTTAACAACCCCACAACATATCAACCCTCTAACTTCTCAACCTTTTTTTTTGGTGAAAATACACATAGCCAAAGATACACCATTTCAAAAATCTCTACATGCACACTTCAGTGACACTGACCGTGCTCTTCGAATTGTGCTGTTATTCTCACTTAAGATGAAGGCTTACAGAACAAAATACTTTCACATTTAACAGTTACTACAAATGTTGCCCTATGACAATGATTAACAATCTCACAACACATCAGCAGTATCCTTACTCAACCTTCGGTTCACTGTCACCAGCTTCCTTGTCCCCTCCTGCTTTCTGGCCTTTGTCTTTGGACTCCTGTACCTCGTTAGTCTCATTTGGTTTTACGGGGCTGTCCACTCCCAGGCTGAACAGTGAACCTCGGGGGTAACTTCACCACTGAGCTAAAAGGGTGTCTGGGGGCCATACTCTTGGGGTTTCTCCAGTCTCCTTTAGGCCAGTAAATCTAGTCTTTTTTTTGTGAGTTAGAATTATCTTCTACATCCTTCTGCAGCTCTGTCTAGAACCCTCTGTTGTGATCCTAGTCAGAGCAGTCAGTGGTGGTAGCTGGGCACCATCTAGCTGTACTGGACTCAGTCCAGTGGAGGCCTTGATAGCTGTGGACAATTAGTCCTTTGGACTAATCTTTTCATTGTATGCTGTTCTCTTCATTCTCCCTTGCACCCGAAGGGATGAGACCAGTGGAGTATCTTAGATGGCCACTCACAGGCTTTTAAGACCCCAGACACTACTCACCAAGGTAGAATGTAGAGCATTGTCTTTATAAGCTGTGTCATGCCAATTGAGCTAGATGTTCCCCGATGCCATGGTCCCCAGAGCCCTCCACCCAGCAATTCAGTTCCTCAGGGAGTTTGGATGTGTCTATGGGGCTTCCATGACCTTTCCTTGTACAAGTTGTGCTAGTTTCTCCTGTATTGTGTACTGTCTCACCCTTCACCCAAGATACCACTTATCTATTGCCTATTTAGTCCCCCCCCCCCATCCCTGGTAACCAACAAAGATTGTTACATTTTGTGTGTGAACTTTTTCATGGGTTTTTACCATAGAGGTCTCATACAATATTTGTCCTTTTGTGATTGACTTATTTCACTCAGCATAATGTCCTCCAGTTTCATCCATGTTATGAGATGCTTCACAGATTCATCGTTGTTCTTTCTCGTTGCATAGTACTCCATTGTGTGTATGTACCATAGTTTGTTTATCCATTCATCTGTTGATGGGCATCTAGGTTGTTTCCATCATTTTGCTATTGTGAACAATGCTGCCATGAACATAGGTGTGCATATGTCTATTCGAGTGACGACTCTTATTTCTCTAGGATGTATTCCTAGGAGTGGGATTGCTGAATCGAATGGTATGTCTATTTCTAGCTTTCTGAGGAAGCGCCATATCATTTTCCAAAATGGTTGTATCATTTTGCATTCCCACCAGCGGTGTGTAAGAGTTCCCATCTCCCTGCAGCCCCTCCAACATTTGTTATTTCCAGTGTTTTTTGATTCGTGCCAGTAATGCTGGGGTGAGATGGTATCTCATTGTGGTTTTAATTTGCATTTCTCTAATGGCTAGTGATCGCGAGCATTTCCTCATGTGTCTGTTGGCCATTTGAATGTCTTCTTTGGTGAAGTGTCTGTTCATTTCCTTTGCCCATTTTTTAATAGGAGTATTTGTCTTTTTGTTGTAGAGCTGTTGGATTTTCTTGTAGATTACGGAGATTAAACCCTTGTCTGACTTGTACTGTCCAAAAGTTTTTTCCCAGTCTGTGGGTTCTCTTTTTACTCTTTTGGTGAAGTCTTTTGAAGAGCATAGGTGTTTGATTTTTAGAAGATCCCAGTTATCTAGCTTATCTGTTGGGTTTTGTGCGTTGATGGTTATGGTTTGTATCCTGTTAATGCCATGTATTAAGGCCTGATGTGTTGGTCCTGTGTTTTCTTCCATGAACTTTATAGTTTTAGGCTTTATGTTCAGGTCCTTGATTCATTTTGAAGTAGTTTTTATATACGGTGTGAGGTATGGGTCCTGTTTCATTTTTTTGCAGATGGATATCCAGTTATGCCAGCACCATTTGTTAAAAAGACTGTCTTTTCCCCGTCTGATGGACTCTGGGCCCTTGTCGAAGATCAGGTGACCGTAGGTGGATGGCTTTACATCTGAGTTCTCAATTCTGTTCCATTGGTCAATGCATCTGTCGTTGTACCTGTACCAGGCTGTTTTGACTACTGTAGCTGTATAGTAGGTTCTGAAGTCAGGTAGTGTGAGTCCTCCAGCTTTATTCTTCTTCTTCAGTATTGCTTTACTTATTCGGGGCTTCTTCCCTTTCCATATAAAGTTAATGATTAGTTTTTCCATCTCTTTGAAGAATGTTGTTGGTATTTGGATCGGGATGGCGTTGTATTTGTAAATTGCTTTGGGTAGAATTGTCATTTTCACAATGTTGAGTCTGCCTATCCATGAGCATGGTGTGTTTTTCCGTTTATGTAGATCTCTTTGGGTTTCTTGCAGTAGTGTTTTGTAGTTTTCTTTGTATAGGTCTTTTACATTCCTGGTCAGATTTATTCCTAAGTATTTTATCTTTTTAGGGGCTATTGAAAATGGTATTGTTTTCCTGATTTCCTTTTCATTGTTCTCCTTATTGGTGTATAGGAATCCAACTGATTTTTGAACGTTTATCTTGTATCCTGCTACTCTGCTGAATCTTTCTATTAGTTCCAGTAGATTTCTCGTGGAGTCTTTAGGGTTTTCTGTGTATAGTATCATATCATCGACAAACAGGGAGAGTTTAACTTCTTCATTACCAGTTTGGATGCCCTTTATTTCTTTTTCTTGCTTTATTGCTCTAGCTAGAACTTCCAGCACAATGTTAAATACGAGTGGTGAAAAAAGGCATCCTTGTCTTGTTCCTGTTTTCAAGGGGAATGTTTTCAGCCTCTCTCCATTAAGAATGATGTTCGCCGTTGGTTTTGCATAGATGCCCTTTATTATGTTGAGAAATTTCCCTTCTATACCTATTTTATTGAGAGTTTTTATCAGGAATGGGTGTTGGGCTTTGTCAAATGCCTTTTCAGCATCAATTGCGATGATCATGTGATTCTTTTCTTTCCTTTTATTTATGTGGTAGATTATGTTGATTGATTTTCTGATGTTGAACCATCCTTGCATACCTGGTATGAATCCTACTTGGTTGTGGTGTATTATTTTTTTGATATGATGCTGAATTCTATTGGCTAGAATTTTGTTGAGAATTTTTGCATCTATATTCCTGAGAGATATTGGTCTGTAGTTTTCTTTTTTTGTGACATCTTTTCCTGGTTTTGGTATCAGCATTATGTTGGCTTAATAGAATGAATTTGGAAGTGTTGCTTCCTCTTCTGTGCTCTGAAATAGCTTGACTAGTACTGGTACAAGCTCTTCTGTAAATGTTTTATAGAATTCTCCAGTAAAGCCATCTGGGGCAGGGCGTTTTTTGGTTGGGAGTTTTTTTATTACCTTTTCCATCTCTTCTCTTGTTATGGGTCTGTTTAGATTTTCAACATCACTTTGTTGTAGTTTGGGTAGGCTGTGTGTTTCTAGATATTTATCCATTTCCTCTAGGTTTTCAAATTTGTTGGAGTATAGTTTTTCATAATATTCTGTTATAATCCTTTTTATTCATTTTGGGTCTGTTGCAGTGTTCCCCATTTCATTTCTTATTTGGGTGATTTGTGTCCTCTCCGGTTTTTTTTTTTTTTTTTTTTTTTGGTCAGTCTGGCCAGTGGTTTGTCAAGTCTGTTGATTCTTTCAAAGAACCAACTTTTGGTTTTGTTGATTCTTTCTATTGTTTTTCTGTCCTCTATTTCATTTATTTCTGCTCTGATCTTTACTATTTCCTTTCTTCCTGTGGTTGTGGGCTTTTTCTGCTGTTCTCTTTCTATTTGTTTCAGTTCTGTAGTTAATGTTTTTATTTTGTCCCTTTCGTCTTTTTTTAATATGTGCATCTATTGCTACAAATTGTCCTCTGAGGACTGCCTTTGCTGTGTCCCAAAGGTTTTGGTATGATGTGTTTTCATTCTCATTTGATTCTAGGAATTTTTTGATTCCATCTCTGATTTCTTCTATTACCCAGTGATATGTAAGCAGGGTATTATTCACTTTCTATGTAGTTGATTTTTCTTCTTTGCTCTTTCTATTGTTAATTTCTGCCTTGATGGCACTGTGGTCAGAGAAGATACTTTGAATTATCTCAGCGTTTTGGATCTTGTTGAGGATTGCTCTGTGGCCTAAGATGTGGTCTATTCTGGAGAACGTTCCATGTGCATTGGAAAAGAATGTGTACTTTGCAGCGGTTGGATGGAGTGTTCTTTATGTGTCTATGAGGTCACGTTGGCTGATTGTGCCCTTTAGGTCTTCTGTATCTTTGCTGAGTTTCTTCTTAGTTGTTCTGTCCTTTACTGAGAGTGGTGTGTTGAAGTGTCCTACTATTATTGTGGAACTGTTGATTTCTCTTTTCAGTGTTGTTAGAGTTTGTTTTATGTATTTTGGAGCCCTGTCATTGGGTACATCGATGTTTATTATGGTTATGTCTTCATGATGGATCGTCCCCATAATCATCATATAGTGTCCTTCTTTGTCTTTTATGGTAGATTTTGTTTTAAAATCTATTTTATCTGAGATTAGAATTGCCACTCCTGCTCTTTTTTGGTAGTTGTTAGCTTGATATATTTTTTTCCACCTTTGACTTTTAATAAATTCACATCTTTGTTTCTAAGGTGTGTCTCCTGTAGACAGCATATTGACGGATCCTGTTTTCTAATCCATTCTGTCACTCTCCCTCTCTTTATGGGTACATTGAGTCCATTTACCTTCAGTGTAATTATTGATAGATGTGAGTTTGTTGCTGTCATTTTGTAGTGCTTTTTTTTGTGGTGCTGACATTTTCTTTGTTCCTCTTACTCTCCTGTGCTGAGTTACTTTTGTTTGTGAACTTTTTTTTCATTTCTTTTGTTTTTGTAGGTTTTGTTTTTGCTGAGACTTTATGTTTTTCCTCTTTTTTTTTAATGAGTGTGTTTGTTAACTTTCTTTGTAGTTACCATAAATTTTACGCTTATCTTTCTAAGTTTGGAGCAGTCTACCATCACTTGGTATCGCCTTGCCTTCCTCTCCATTAGAAGGTTCTATACCTCTGCTGTTTATTCCCTCTTTTATCGTTTTGATGTTGTTGTCATTTACTGATTAACTGCTCTGATTTCCTGTTGTATTTCTTTTGGTTTTGGATTGTCCTCGAGAGTTCATTTCCTAGATTGGTATCTGGCTGGTATGATCCTGCGTCCTAGGTTCTGCCTGTGAGCTGATGCTGTTTGTCCTCAGATCGAAGAACTCCCTTTAATAATTTTTGTAAGTTTGGTTTGACTTTTACATATTCCCTTAATTTCTGTTTATCTGGAAATGACCTAATTTCACCATCAAATTTGAATGAGAGTTTTGCAGGATCTATTATTCTTGGCTGGCAATTTTTTTTCCTTTCAGGATTTTATATATGTCATCCCATTGCCTTCTTGCCTGCATGGTTTCTGCTGAATAATCTGAGCTTGGTCTTATTGTTTCTCCTCTGTATGTGACTTCTTGTTTTTCACGAGCTGCTCTCAGGATTCTTTGTTTGTGTTTGGTTTTGGCGAGTGTGAATATGATATACCTTGGTGATTTTCTTTTGGGGTCTCTTCTATATGGGGTTCGGTGAGCTTCTTGGATGGCCAGCTTTTCATCTTTCATGATATTAGGGAAGTTTTCTGTCAGCAGTTTTTCAGGAATCCTGCCTGTGTTTTCTGTTTTCTCCCCCTATTCTTGAACTCCAATCACTCGGCAGATTTTTGCTTTTGATGTGTCCCACATAACTCTCGGGGTCTCTTCATTTTTCTTTGTTCTTTTTTCTGAGTTTTCCTCAAACAGAGTTGTATCCAAATGTTTGTCTTCAATTCTACTGATCCTGTCTTCCACCATTTCAAATCTGCTTCTCAGCCCTTCTGTGACATCATCCATTTCTGAAAGCTTGTTGTTTATCTTTTGGATTTCTAATTGTTGTCTTTGTATAATTTCTAGTTGTGAATTTATTTTGGCATTTTGTTCCTGCATTATTTTCCTGAATTCTTCCAATTTTTTTCCATATTTTCCATGAATTTGTCTATTTTTTCCTCATGTTTGTCAGCTTTTTGCCTCAGTTCTTGGAGAATTCTGAGTATTAGAGATTTGAATTCCCTATCAGGTAGTTCTAGTGTATTTTCTTCCAGAGGAGAGTCATCTGGTGTTTTATTTTGGACGCCTACTGGAACCATCCTGTCCAGTTTTTGTAAATGTTTTGATATTGTCTGCTGCCTTTGGGGCATTCAGTAGTTATTTTTCCGTTTATTGATTGTAGATTTGTTTGTTTCGTCTCTTTTGAAAAAAAAAAATTTGGCTATGTCTGAGCAGACAGACTGTGTGTTCTTTGTTGTTTGCTTGTCTTTGGGCACAATACTTTTCACCTCCTTCTTCAACTGGCAGGGTCAGTCACTCAGATATGGTACGGCAGGGCAGGTCTAGCTGAAGAGGAGTTACTGGGATGGGTTGTTTGTGTCACTTACTGCAGCCACCAGAGCAGGTCAGTAATCAGTGCAGGGCAGGTTCCAGTAGGCCATGCCTGTGCTGCTTGGTGGTGTGATGTCAAGCACACAGTGCAGGTTGGCACTATGCAGCAGCGAGATTGTTATGTGTGAAGCTAAGATGGATATGGGAGAGAGGAGAGAGGAACAGGAGCCAAAAACATACAAACAAACAAAAAAGAATGCTAGGGGAGCTTGCCGTTGGAGTGGAGAGATGAGAGACTATGAAATGGAGAAAAACAGAAAGGGGAGGAGGAAGAAGAGAAAAGAATGAATAAACAAGAATCAGAAAGGTACTGCAAAGTTCCCAGGGATCCCACCGGTGCAGCTATGAGGTCTGGGGAAGTCGCTCTCAGGTGTTGCAGTACAGCCTGGCTAGAAGGCGTAGAGGTATACAATGCCAGGTATTCAGTGAACAGAAAGAGAAGGAAGCTATAGAGGGACAAGAAACTGAGCGATGAAGAAAGACACAAAGGGAAAAAGAGGAAAAAGAAAGCAAAACAAATTAATTTAAAAAAAAAAAAATGACAGGCCCCCAAAGAAACAGAAAAAAAAAAAAAAACCAACATGAAAAGAAATGCTCTCAGGGATCCCTCTGCTGTCTGTGAAAGCCGAAGGGGAGTCTCCCTGCCACGCAGCTCAGCCTGTCCTGAAAGGGCTCCCAACTCAAGAAAGGTAAAAGAAAACAAACAAACAATTCAAAACAAACAAACAAACAAAAGCCCCGGGATTCCACCAGCGCGGCAGCCCAAACCAGGAAACAGCTCCACACTCGAATGGAGCTCTGTAGCCCCTCAGGAAGAAGCAAAGATGGCGCACAGAGCCAGGTACTTGAGCAAAGGGAGGGGGAGGTGGCGAGAGGCAAGTAAGAAATCAAAAGAAGCAGAAAAAAAAAAGTAACACTAGCAGCCAGCAAATGGCACTCAGAGAACCAGGTATTGCAGGCTGGTGTTTCTGGACAAGAGACTGTGTCTGTGGGAAACAGAGGGCACCGAGTGTGGGTGAAGAAGGGTAGAGAGTGGGAAAGCATATATCACAAATTACTGGGGCTCTGCAGCCCCTCAGGAAGAAGCAACGATGGCACACGGAGCGAGGTACTCAAGCGAAAGGAGGGGGAGGTGTGGAGAGGCAAGGAAGAAATAAAAAGAAGTGGAAAAAAAGCAACATCAGTAGCCAACAAATGGCACTCAGAGTGCGACCCGTTCGGGTGTGTGGAATCGAAGCAGCTGATGTTTCCCGGTCAAGAGACTGTGCCCGCAGGAAGCAGAGTTGGCCCAGTCGGGGTGAAGAAAGGTGGGGGTTGGGAAAGCGTATATCGCCAATTACCGGTTGTCTTGTCACCGGCTGGAAGCTCCATGAGGCTGCTTTCTCGTACCCCCTGTTTGCTGGTCTCTGATAAGAGTCCAAGATGGCGGATCCACGCTGTGTTAGCTGGTAGGTGACCTCTGCATGAATCTCTCCTTGCTCTTCGTTCTCTGTCAGTTTTCTCACTCCATTTGGTGCTTGGCTTGAGTTCTTTATCTCTTCATTTGATGTTTTAGGGTTTCAGGATTGTTGTGTTCTCTGTTCAGCTTAGTTTTTCGGATTCTTGCTGTGGAGGGATGGTGTGGTGCTTCTGCCTAGAGCACCATTTTGCTGGAACTTTACATGGTATTTTTAAAAACTTCTTTCTTATTTCTAATCTTAACCCTCTTTTTTCTGATTTCTAATCTAAACCCTGCCCATAGCATCCAGTTTATTTATTGTTTAATCTTTCATAATAGCTTTTGTTGTTTTAGTCTTCTTAACCGAAAGGCAATACATTTTCATTGTTTAAAAAATGAAAGAAGTGAGCAAAAAGAAGGAAATAAAAATTGTCTGTTACCTACCATCCAGGGAGAACAACTGTCAACACATTAGTGCATACTGCTTAACTTTATTTTTCTGTGTGATAAATTTTGAATATATTTCTGTGTAACACGTTTCTGTATAATGCATTTTGAATATGTTTCCATGCCATTAAGTATTCTCTTACAAATTTAATGGTTGCCTCGTATTCGATTACAATAACATTCTTTTAAAAAATCAAATTATTGGACTGGTTGTTCCAGTTTTTTTGCTGTTGAAAATAGTGCTTTGACAGGCATCCTTGTGTATTATCAATCATTATTTTCTTTAACTGACTTCATAAAACTGGAATTTCTATATTAAAAAGTATGCATATTTCTAAATTTTTAGATAAATATTGTCAAATTTCTTTACTTATGTATAAAAGTATTCATGTTGGAATAGTGTAGTATTTTTTTTTTTTTTTGGTGTTTTTCAATTTGGTAGTCAAATCTTACTGCTTTAGTTTGCATTTATTTGGTTATTAGTGGGATCGATCATTTTTCTTGTTTGTTAGCCGTGCATATTTTTTTGTAGGTGCCCATTGATATCATCTTAATTGCTTTTCTTTTGGAGTATTTGTTTTTTTATGATTGTTGTTTATTTTTAAGAGCTCCTTATTAACTTACTCACTTATTAACTCTTCATCTGTAATATTTGCTGCAAATGTTTCTCCAGTTGTTTGCCTTTTATTTCTGGTGTTTCTTAACATAGAGTCTTTAAAAATTATCTCTCTTAGCTGCTATGTCAGTAAAAGAAGTTCTTCAAAGCTTAGTGGATGATGGTATGGTTGACTGTGAAAGGATTGGAACATCTAATTATTATTGGGCTTTTCCAAGTAAAGCTCTTCACGCAAGGAAACGTAAGTTGGAGGTTCTGGAATCTCAGGTAAGTCACCACAATTAAAAATAATAGATTTGCATTGTAACAAAGAGGTTTGTTTTACTTAACCCTCTTTTTGTTTAGTGATTTCCCTTAAATTTTTAACATGTTATTTGACTCAAATTCTGAAGATTATCAGTATCTCTACCCTTCACCCAAACACTATGAGGACCTTACAATGTTTTAGGTTTCATTTTCCTACCTGCCATGATACTGTTTTCTAGTATTTTAGTTCCATCTGGTTTTTAACTCCAATATTGTTAGTCATTATTTTTATTAGTTCTCTCGATAAGTGCATGTTTAGATTTACTAGCATTTTAACTTTTTTAGCTCGCTGTTAACATCTTGCATCACGTCTGGGTTCAATTATCCTGTAAATCCTAGGTTCCTAACCTGGGGTTCATGGACACCCAGGGTGCCCATGACTAGAATGCAGACAGTGTGTAGGGGAAAAGTTATATCTTTATGTTTGCTTATTTATAACTGAAATTTGCATTTCTTTCAATTTTGAATGGAGAAAATAACCTGTCGTAGTATTAGTCATACCTGTGACTTTGTCATCAATAGAGATTATTTTCATGACATATCAATTGTTAACAGACGTCTGAAAGTATCATTTACTTTCATCACCACTTCAGAATTGTGCATTTGAGTTGTAGCTAGATTTTGTTATTTAATGGATGAATAAAGAAGCAAGTTATTATTAGATCATAATTTTTTAATAACCTAACTGTATTTTTATAGAATTTATTTCCTTTGTAACCCTATACAATTTGTTTTATGGATTTAAAAACACTATTTCAAGAAGGGGTCCAAGCTGAAGACATCTTTTAGTATTTTGTTCAGCCAGGGTTTAAGAGTGATAAACTCTCAATCTTTGTTTGAAAACGTCTGATTTTATCACTTTTTTTTTAAAATAATATTTTATCGTGTTTTTGGTGAGAGTTCACATAGAAGATTACGTTCCCATTTAACAATTTCTACACAAATTATTCAGTGACATTGGTTACATTTTTCACAGTGTATCAACATTCTCATTAATTCCATTCTGGTTGTTCCATTTCCAGTAATCTGGTTTTCCTGCCACCTTACCTTTTCGTCTTTGCTGTAGGGTAATTGTTGACCATTTGGTCTCATATAGATGGTTTTTTTTAAAGGAGCACAGTACTCACAGGTACTCACAGAATAAAATATATTTATTTTATGAGCCACTCTGATATTTAGCTAAAAGGTAACCTCAGGAGATGGTTTCAGTTCAAGGTTTAAAGAATATCATAGGGCAGTAGTCTCAGGCAGTCCTCTAGTCTCAACCAGTCCAGTAAGTCTGAACGTTTTAAGAATTGGAGTTGTGTTTCACATTTTTTCCTGTTCTGTCAGGATTCATATATTGTAGCTCTGATCAGAACAGTCAATAGTGATATCTGGGTACCATCTAGTTCTTCTGGCCTCAGGATAGATGAAGCCGTGGTGGTTCATGTAGACTCTTAGTCCTATAGACTAGTTTCTTCTCTGAGTCTTTGGTTTCCTTCTTTCTTTTTTGCTCTGGACAAATAGAGACCAATAGCTGTATCTTAGATGGCTGCTTAAAGGCTTCTAAGACCGCAGACACTATTCACCAGACTAGGATATAGAACATAAACTTTATGAACTACATTATGCCAAATGACCAAGTTGTCCCACAGGACTATGGTCCTGAGCTATCAAACCCCGAAAACCAAACTCATGAGGTGTTTGATTATGTCTAGTAAGTATCTGTGCCCCCTATGTGGTTTATTATATATATGACTATATATAATGCACACACATACCTGTATATAAATATACATATAAAATCCAAACCAAACCCATTGCTGTCTAGTCAGTTCTGACTCATAGCGACCCTATAGGTCAGAGTAGAACTGGCTCCACGGGGTTTCCAAGGCTGTAATCTTCATGGAAGCAAATCGCCACATCTTTGTCCCATGGCGTGGGTGGTGGATTCAAAGCACTGACATTTCGGTTAGTAGCTAAGTGTTTTAACCACTGTGCCACTGGGCCACCTTACATATTCATATAGGTATATCTGTATGTATATACGGAAACCCTGGTGGCATAGTGGTTAAGAGTTTGGCTGCTAACCAAAAGTTGGCAGTTTGAAACCACTAGGGCAGCTGTACTCAGAGTTGCCTTGACGGCAGTGGATTTAGATTTTTTTGATATGTGTATATATAGGTACACACATATATATCTTCAAACACATATATGCATGTATACATACATGTCTAACCACACACATTTTTTTGGTTTTGGTTGTTGTTAGTGTTGCTGCAAAATGTCTTCTCCTTTTGCCATCACTTCTTGAATATAGAATACTATATTCACAGTTATTTTTCCTTAGTGCTTTGGAAATATTTATTGTCTTGTGGCATCTGTTGTTGCTAATGAAATGTTTGCCATCAGTCTGTCTTTTTTTATTATTAATCTCTTTTCTGTTTGCTTTAAAGATTTTTTTCTTAATCTTTGATACTATGTTTTTATGATGTTTTGTCATGATTAGTCTTAATTTGCATTTGTATTTATTCTGCTTAAGACACTGCTGCTTCAATATGATGACGGAAGTCTTCTAGAAAATTCTAAAGTAGTATTAAACTATTTCCTCTTCCCTATTATCTCTGTTCTTTGCTTCTGAAGTTCCTATGTGGTATAAATTGAGCTTTCTGATGTTACCCTCCATGTTGTTTCATAGCTCGTTTTATTTTCCTAAATTTTGGAGGCTATAAATTTGGCTTGTGTATCTGCTGCTACCCCTTGTGTTTTGTTTCCCTGTGTGTTTTTTATTTGTGAGTTCATGTTTACTCGGTGGTGGTTAGCCTTAGGGAGCCACAGGTGCTCTAGTTTGTGAAAATAGTGGCTCAGGCTTCTTTGAGTGACTCCAAGGTACTTTAGTGGTTATGGATCAATTTTTATGTTAATTTCTTGGCTTGCAGTTCCAGTACACATGGATAGTGTATTCAGGGTACACATCTGTTCATGGCATGGGTGTAGAGATTTGTTTTCTTGTTGGCAACTTCCCCCCAACCTCAGCCTAAGTCCAGGAAAGAGGGAAGTCTACCTTTACACTATTTTCCAGCACTTTCTAGTACTTTGAACTGTATACAGGAACTCAGCTCTAGCTCCCCCCACCTCGCATGACCCTTCAGGTCTCCTTCTCTCATGTGCATGTTAGAATCCTACCCCCTAGTAACCAATGCTTATATCAGGTCTAAACTCACTGGCCAACAGAACATCAACTTCCTCTTGTTGCTCTGACTTTGCTTTCTCTCATTTCTATTATCTAGGGAAAGCCTTTTCCTCTTTTTGAGCTTGATTATATATTTTAACACTTTGTTGTAGTTGTTATATTTAATCCAACATTTATATGTGTCAGTAGTGGTTGGGAAAGCTTTCTCTGACAGCTTAGCCCACTATTCTCATGCATGTTCGTACAGTACAGTGTACACTTGTAAATTATGACCATTTAGCATTATTGAAACTAGTGTACATCTCATCGTGTTTAAGAACTTAAATAAATACTGAACTTTATATTTTATACATTCTTAATTATTTTATTTCAGTTGGGTCTATTGTAATGTCCCCCATTTCATTTCTTATTTGGGTTATTTGCATCCTCTCCTGTTTTTCTTTCGTCAGTTTGGCCAGTAATTTGTCGATTTTGTGATTCTTTCAAAGAACCAACTTTTGGTTTTGTTGATTCTTTCTATTGTTTTTCTGTTCTCTATTTCATTTATTTCTGCTTTGATCTTTATTATTTCCTTCTAGTGGCTGTGAGCTTCTTTTGCTGTTGTCTATTTGTTCGAGTTGTGTAGCTAATGTTTTGATTTTGTCCCTTCTCTTGATGTATGCATCTGTTGCTATAAATTGACCTCTGAGCGCTGCCTTTGCTGCGTCCCAAAGGTTTTGGTATGATATGTTTTCATTCTTGTTTGATTCTAGGAATTTTTTTATTCCATCTTTGATTTCTTCTATTACCCAGTGGTTTGTAAGCAGAGTATTACTCAGTTTCCATGTAATTGATTTTTTTCCCTTGCTCTTCCTGTTGTTAATTTCTACTTTGATGGTGTTGTGATCAGAGAAGATACTTTGTGTTATCTCAGTGTTTTGGATTTTGTTGAGGGTTGCTTTGTGGCCTAAGATGTGGTCTATTCTGGAGAACATTCCATGTGCATTGGAAAAGTAAACATTCTTAATTATTTTAATGAAACTATCATGGATTAAATCTTTTTTGTTAAGCAAAATATAAAGTTTTCTAATCCAAAACACTTGAACTAGAATTTTTGTTATGCTATCAATGTTGTTAGTATGGTGTTAGATGTTAGTATAATTAAACTTAGATTTAAAGTTTCTCATTTCTTGATAGCAGAAATTAGAAGCCCTGATATACTGAGATGGTCTATCTCTTTCATCATATCCACTTCTACTCTTGACTATGTTCTGGCTACTTCAAAGTCCTTGCTCTCCCCCTTACATTGCATCCAAAAGATCAGTTAAATGTCCGACTACATCAGGTGACATTCATCATTTTTGCTCAGATTTTGAAATTATGTAAGTAACCATATCTTGTGATGTCTACTTCTCTGCTATTGTTCTTTTGTTCCTTTATTACATGCTACTTCTTAATGAATGTCAGTGACTCCTCAGGGACAATTTCTGTTAATTTCTTCCCTGAATAAGCCATACTTTCTTGTTTCTTTGCATGCTTTTCCTTTTGTTGTGGTTGTTGTTGAAAACTGGGCATTGTGAATATTATAATGTATAACTTGGAAATCAGATTCTTCCCTCTCCTCAGGGTGTTTTCTCTATGGTGGTATTTTTGATGGTGGCACAGTGGTTAAGCACTCAGCTATGAACCAAAAGGTAGACAGTTTGAACCCTCCAGCTGCTCCACAGGATAAAGATGTGGCAGTCTGCTTCCATAAAGATTACAGCCTTGGAAGCCCTATGGGGCAGTTTCTGCTCTATCCTGTAGGGTCGCTATGAGTCGGAATTGACTCAATGGCAATGGGATTTAAGAAATGCCTAATCCAAAGTCATCGATTTTTTCACTTTTTTTTTCTTCTAGAAGATTTGTATTTTAGGTTTTATGTGTAGGCCTATGATCCTTTTCAACTTAATTTTTGTATGTGTTGCAAGGTATGCAACGATTTTTTTTTTTTTTTTTTTTTTTGCATATGGATATCCAGTATTTCTAGCACCATTTATTGAAAAGACTATCCATTCTCTACTCAGTTTCCTTGTTCATTTGGCAATAATCAGTTGTCTGTGTGGGCGGGTCTATTTCTGAACTCTCTATTCTGTTCCATTGATCTGTTTGTTCTTTGCTAGTATCAAACTGTCTTGATTAATGTAGCTTTATCGTAATTTTGAAATCAGGTAGCGCTAGCCCTCCAGCCTTCTTGTTAGATGCCACTGAGTTGGTTCTGACTCGTAGCAACCCTGTGTACAACAGAATGAAATACTGTCTGATCCTACGCCATCTTCATAATCATTGCTATGCTTGAGCCTATCGTTGCAGCCACTGTGTTGTCAGTCCATCTTGTTGAGGGTCTTCCTCTCTTTTGCTGACCCTGTATTTTACCAAGCATGATGTCCTTCCCCAGGGGTGATCCTTCCTGATAACATGTCCAAAGTACGTGAGACAAAGTCTCACCATCCTCACTTTGAAGCAGCATTCTGACTGACTTCTTCCAAGACAGATTTGTTCATTCTTCTGGCAGTCCATGGTATATTCAATATTCTTTGCCAAAACTGTAATTCAAACACATCAGTTCTTCTTTGGTCATCCTTATTCATTGTCCAGCTTTTGCATGCATATGAGATGATTGAAAAATACCATGGCTTGGGTCAGGTGCACCTTTGTCTTCAAAGTTCCATCTATGCTTTTGAACATTTTAAAGAGGTCTTTTGCAGCAGATTTGCCCAATGCGATATATTGTTTGATTTCTTGACTGCTGTTTCCATGGGCATTGATTGTGGATCCAAGTAAAATGAAATCCTTGACAATTTCAGTCTTCTCTGTGTTTATCATGGTGTTGCTTATTGGTTCAGTTGTGAGGATTTCTGTTTTCTTTATGTTAAGGTGTAACCCATACTGAAGGCTGTAGTCTTTGATCTTTATCAGTAAGTGCTTCAAGCCCTCTTCCTTTCAGCTAGCAAGGTTGTGTCATCTGCATATTGCAGGTTGTTAATGAGTCTTCCTCCAATCCTGATGCTGCATTCTTCTTCATATAGTTCAGTTACTGGGAGTCTTTGCTCAACACACAGATTGAATAAGTATGGTGAAAGGATACAACCTTGATGCACATCTTTCCTGATTTTAAACCACACAGTATCCTGTTGTTCTGTTCGAACAACTGCTTCTTGTTTATCTACAGGTTCCTCATGAGCACATTTAAGTATTCCGGAATTCCCATTCTTTGTAATGTTATCCATAATTTGTTATGATCCAAACGTGTTTGCATAGTCATTAAAACACAGGTAAGCATCGTTCTGGTATTCTCTGCTTTCAGCCAAAATCCATCTTAAATCAGCCGTGATAGCCCTTGTTCTGCATCCTCTTCTAAATCTGGCTTGAATTTCTGGCAGTTCCCTGTCGATGTACCGGTGCAATCAAAAATGGCTGCCCTCCAGCCTAGTTTTCGTTCTTCTAAGTCCTTTGCATTTTCATATTAATTTTAGAGTCAGTTTGTCAATTTCTAAAATAAAAGCCTGCTAGGATTTTCATTGGAATTACATTGACTCTTGTCTTAGTTATCTAGTGCTGCTATAACAGAAATACCACAAGTGGATGGTTTTAACAAAGAGAAGTTTATTTCCTTACAGTAAAGTAGGCTAAAAGTCCAAATTCAGGGTGTCAGCTCCAAGGGAAGGCTTTCTCTTTCTTGGCTTTCTCATCAGTGTTTTCCCAGACTAGGATCCTGGTCCAAAGGACACACGCTGCTCCTGGCTCTGCTTTCTTGATGGTATGAGGTCCCCAAATCTCTGCTTGCTTCTCTTTCCTTTTATCTCTTGTAAGGTAAAAGGTGGTGCAGGCCACACCCTAGGGAAACTCCCTTCACATTGGATCAGGGATGTGACCTGGGTAAGGGTGGTGTTACAATCCCACCCTAATCCTCTTTAACATAAAATTACAATCACAAGATGGGTGCTAACCACACAATTCTGGGAATCATGGCCCAGCCAAATTGATACACACATTTTTGGGGGGACATAATTCAAACCATGACAACTTTATAAATCAGTTTGGGGAGAATTGACATTGTAACAATATTGAGTCCTCTGACCGCTGAACACGATAAACGTGTCCATTTAGTTAAGGTCTTCTTGAATTTCTCTCAGCCAAGTTTTGTAGTTTTCATTGTTTAGATCCTTCATATCTTTTGTCAGATTAATCCTTAAGTGCTTCATATTTTTTGATGCAACTGTAACTGGTATTTTTTTTTTTAATCTCAATTTCAAATGCTTGTTACTAGCACATAGAAATACAATTAACTTTTATGTATCGATCTTGTATCCTGCAATGTTATTAAACTCACTTATTAGTACTACTTTAAACAATTACGTTGTCTGTGAATAAAGACAGTTTTCCTTCTTCCTTTTCTATTTGGGTGCCTTTCACTTCTTTGCCTGATTACACTGGCTAGAAACCTCCAGTATAGTGTTGAATAGAAATGGTTGTGAGCAGACATCCTTGTCTTGTTCCTCATCTTAGAGGCAAAGCGTGAAGTCTTTCTCCATTAAGTATGATGTTAGATGTAGGTTTTTTTGTAGATTGTCTTTATCTGGTAGAGGAAGTTCCCTTCTTTTCCTAGTTTGCTGAAAGTTTTTATCAAGAATGATGTTGGATTTTGTCAAATGCTTTTTCTGTGTATTTTTCATTCTCTTGTACATAGGGTTGCTGTCAGTCAGAACCAACTTGACGGCACCTAACAGCAACAACATTGAGATGATCATATGGTTTTTGCTGTTTATTCCTTTGATAAGGAACCCTGGTGATGCAATTGTTAAGTGCTTGGCTGCTAACTGAAAGACTGGCAGTTTGAACCCACCAGCGGCTCCACAGGAGAAAAGACCTGGTGATCTGCTCCCATAAGAATTACAGCCTAGGAAATCCTATGGGACACTTCTACTCTGTCATGTAGGGTCACTGTGAGTCAGAATTGACTGGATGGCACCTAACAACAATGATGTATTACAGTGAATGATTTTCAAGTGTTAAATCAACCTTGCATTCTTGGTTTATGCCCTGTTTTGCATGATCCTTTTTATACAGGTAGATCCCAGCTTACAACAGGGTTCCGTTCTGACAGCTCCATCATAAGCTGGTTCTGACATAAGTTGAATACCTCTTTTTTTAGTTTTCATTATTATTGCCTGTTAGTATCTTTATAAACCCAATCTTTGTCTTTAGGGGTTGGAAACATTAAATATAAACTTACAGATATATTTTAATACATACATATATTAAAAAAATACATAAATCATAACAATTTAGTCTGACAAAAAACAGTTGGACGATGTTGGTATTTTGTCAGTTGCGGTAATAACTCCACCTGTGGAAGGTTCTGGATCATCTGGATTATCCTTGGGAATGAAAATAGTGTTTCTAGTCAGAAAATTAACAAGAGCTGTCCCTATGGTCCTGTTTATTCTTCTTCATATATTTTGTGGTAACGTCTAACTACTTCCCGAATCTACCTGTCTACTTTGGCAAAGTGATCAGTGTAAGGGTCTATGTTTTCAAGCAACTGAAGCCCCTGATTGAGTTTAGAAAAAAATTCAGTTAATCCTTTCACTGTAAATCATAACATTGAACATCTGTGAATGAACATCTGAGAATGATAACATCAGCAAATTGCATGCCACAACAATGTATGTAGTACATATTACTAATATACGATGTACAAAAAACAGACGTTTGTAAGTGTGGTTTGTCATGATTCAAATATGTCGTAAATCAGGGGCTACCTGTATTGCTAAAATTTTATACTCATGGGACAGATTGGTCTGTAGTTTTATATTCTTACAAATGTTTATCTGATTTTGTTAACAAGAATGAGTTGGGAAGTATTTCTCTTATTAAATTTTTAGAAGACTTTTTATGTAATTAGTGTTATTTCTTACTTAAATGTTTTGGTAGAATTCACCAGTGAAGCCATCTGGGCCTAGAGTTTTCTTTGTGGCAGAGTTTTTAATTGCAAATTAATGTCTTTAATACAGATAGGGTTGTTTAGGTTATGTATTTTTTTTTTAAATATTGTGTTTTTGATGAAAGTTTACATAGCGAATTAGGTTCCTATTTGATAGTTTCTGTACCAACTGTTCAGTCATATTAGTTACATTTTGCACAATATGTCAACATTCTCTTTAATGGTATTCTGGTTGTCCTGTTTCCAGTACTGTAGTTTCCCTGCCCCCTTATCTTCTTATCTTTGCTTTAGAGTTAATGTTGATCTTCCTGTTTCATATAGATGGTTTTTTAGTAGAGCACCATACTTATGGGTAATATCCTTTATTTTGTGTGCTATTCTGCTATTTTCCTAAAAGATGACCTCAGGATAGTTTCAGTTCAAGGTTTAAAGAGTATCTCAGGGTAGTTGCCTCAGGGAGTCATTTGGTCTCAACTGGTCCAGTAAGTCTGGCCTTTTGTAAGAAGTTGATTCTTCTACATTTTTTTCCCATTCAATCCCGAACCATCTGTTATGACCAGAGTCAGAACAGTCAGTAGTGGTAGCCAGATACCATCTAGTTTTTCTGATCTCAGGGTAGATGAATCCGTGGCTCACGCAGGCCATTAGCCCTGTAGACTGTTAGCCCTGTAGACTTGTTTCTTCTCTGAGATTTTGATTTCCTTCTTACCCTTTTGCTCCTGACAAGTAGAGACCAATAGTTGTATCTTAGATGGCCGCTGACAAGCTTTTAAGATCCCAAATGCTACTCACTACCAAAAAAAAACAAAAACCAAACCCGTTGCCACTGAGTCAATTTTGACTTGTAGGGACCTTATACTAGGATGCAGAATATGAACTTTGTGAACTATATTATGCTGATTGACTAATTTGTCCCATGAGACTAAGGTCCTAAACCTTCAAACCTAGAAAACCTATCTCACAAGATGTTTGGTTATGTCTGAGAAGTATCTGTAACTGTGTCTTCTATGAATATATATGCCTGCATACACCAGATATCTGTACTTACAAGTACGTATAAATACTACTATCTGTGCACACATATGTATATCCCGGTATCTACCTGTATATCTATATGCCTATTCATATACATATATGACCATGCACTCATTTTTTTGGTCATTGTTGATGTTGTTGTCAAATTGTATATGTCATATTCTTTAGTACAAGCATCCTTTTCTCTTGAGCGCTTCTTAATGACATCATTTACTTTGGTCAAGCTATGCATGCTCACTACACCCACATTCAGTGCTACTTTTCCCATCACCAAAAATATGTCAAGTATTTAAGATCTAGAGCGTGATTCCCCCTCCACTGCCCACCCTTCCCTGGTAACCACCGATGAACATTTGTCTCTTTCTGTATATATCTATTCTTGTCTTCTTATAAAAGTAGAAACATACAAGATTTGTTGTTATGTGATTGACTTATTTCATTTAGCATTATGGTTACAGCCCAGGTCCATCCATGTTACGTTTTGCAGACTCATCATTGTTGTTTATAGTTGCATAGTATTCCATTACATGTATGTACTACATTTTGCTTATCCATTCATCCATCGATGGAGACTTAGGTTGTTTTCCATTTTTTTGCTATTGTGAATAATGCTGCAGTGAACATGGATATGCATATGTCTGTAAGTGTCACTTCTGTTAGGTCTCTAGGGTATATACCTGGGAATGGGATTGCTAGATCATAAGTAAATTCTATTTCTAGTTTTTTGAGGAAGTGCCATACTGTTTTCCATAGTGGTTGTACCATGTTGTATTCCTTCTTAATTGAGCTTTGATAATTTATGTCTTTCGAGGAATTTGTCCATTTCATCTAAGTTGTCAAATTTATATGCATAAAGTTGTTTATAAATATTCCCTTATTATCCTTCTAATGTTTGTGGAATCTGTAGTGATGTTATTTGTCTTATTCCTGATATTTGTAATTTGTATCTTCTCTTTTTATCCTGGTCAGTCTGGCTAGGGGATTATCACTTTTATTCATTTTCTCGAAGAACCAGCTTTTGGTTTTATTGATTTTTCTGTTGTTTGTTTTCTGTTTCATTGATTTTCATTTTTCTTTATTATTTTCTTCTCTTTACTTTGGGATTTTTTGCTCTTTTTTTTTCTGATTTCCTAAGGTGGAGGCTGAGGTCACTGATTTGAGACCTTTTCTTTCTCAGGTAGGAGTTTAGTGTTACAAACTTCCCCTAGGTACTGCTTTAGTGGAATCCCATAAATTTTGATATGTTTTGTTTTCATTTCACTCAGTTCAAAATACTGAGTAATTTCTCTTTTGATTTCTTCTTTAACCCGTGGGTTAGAGGTATGTTCCTTAGTGTTCAAATATTTGGGAATTTTCAGATGTCTTTCTATTATTGATTTCTGATTTAATTCCATTGTGGTCAGACAATACTTTGTATGAGTTGAATCCTTTTAAATTTATTAAGACTTGTTTTATGGCCAGAATATGGTCCAGGTTAATATGATCTATCAATGTTAGAAAGCTCTAGTTGTTTTACAGTGTTGTTCAAGTCTTTCATATTCTTACTGATTTTCTGTCTACTTGTTCTGTTAGTTGTTCTATTATTAAGAGAGGGGTGTTGAAATCTCTGACAATAATTGTTTATTTGTCTGTTAGTTTTTTTTTTTAATTTTATTGTGTTTTAGGTGAAAGTTTACAGCACAAATTAGTTTCTAATTCAAAAATTTATAAACAAATTATTGTGTGACGTTGGTTACAATCCTCGCATTGTGTTAGCACTCTCCCCCATTTGCCTTTCCTCCCTGGGTTCTCCATGTCTATTCATCCAGTTTTCCTGTCCCTTCCTGCCTTCTTGTCTTTGCTTTTGGGCAAGTGTTGCCCATCTGGTCCCGTACACTTGATTGAACTAAGAAGCACGTTCCTCATGGTTGTTATTGTTTGTTTTATAGGCTTGTCTAATCTTTGGCTGAAAGGTGGACGTTGGGATTGGCTTTAGTTCTGAGTTAGCAGTCAGAGATTGTCAGATAAAAAAGCAAGACCCAACTATATGTTGCCTGTAAGAAACACATTTTAAATAGAAAAACACAAAAAGGTTAAAGGTAAAAGGATGGAAAAAGATATACTGTGCTAACATTAATCAAAGGAAAGCTAGAGCTCCTATGTTAATATCAGAAAAGTAGATTTCAGAACAGAGAATATTAACTGGGATAAAGAAGATCATTTCATAATAATAAATTTATCAAGGGAACAGAATCCTAAATGTTTAGTCACTGAAAAATACAACTTCAATATACAATTAAGGCAAAAACCAATAGACACACAATAAGATGGAAACAACCTAAGTGCCCATCAACAGATGAATGGATAAACAAATTATGGTACATACACATAATGGAATACTACACAATGATGAAGAGCAATGATGAATCTGTGAAACATCTCACAGCATGGATGAATCTGGAGGGCATTTTGTTGAGTGAGATAAGTCAATCACAAAGGACAAATATTGTATGAGATCACTATTATACAAACCCAAGACAAGGTTTACACATAGAAAGAAACAATCTTTGATGTTTATGAGGGAGGGGAGGGATGAGGAGGAGAAATCACTAAGTAGACAAGTGTTAGAAATCACTAAATAGACAAGTAGACAAGTGTTAACTTTGGTGAAGGGAAAGACAGTATACAATATAGGAGAAGTCAGCATAACTTGACCAAGGCAAAGGAAGACACTTAGAGGAACACAAGAAAATCGAGAGAGAAAAGAAAGAGGTAACCGCAGAAAATACTATAGCACGTACAACTCTTCAACAACAGTAAAAATGAATAATAACTTTAAAGCGGAGACATAGGCAGATATATGTATGCTGAATAGAGGAAGGAGGGCATATAGGAGTGTACCCATGTACATATATAGGTTAGGCTGTGGATATTTTTACATACATACTTATATGTATAGCATATATGTTTATATATGTAATAGAGCACAAAGGGGGCACAGTCATAGAAGCTTCCTAGGCACATTCAGACACCTCAAGGGACCAAGTTACTGGAGTTGAGGGCTGGGGACCATGATCTTGGGACATCTAGTTCAATTGGTGTAACATAGTTCATAAAGAAGATGTTCTACATCCTACTTTGGTGAGTAGCAAAGGAGAATGAAGAAAACACAAGGAAAATATTAGTCCAAAGGACTAATGGACCACAATGACCACAGCCTCCATCAGCCTGAGCCCAGAAGAACTAGATGGTGCCCAGCTACTACTACTAATGACTCTGACAGGGATCACAATAGAGGGCCCCAGACAGAGTGGGAGCATATATATTCATATATATATATATATATGTGTGTGTGTATATGTATATGTGTGTATGTATGTATGTGTGTATATATATATATATATATATATGTATGTATGTATGTATGTATGTATGTATGTATGTATACACAGAGTGAGAGAAAAATGTAGGACAAAATTCAAATTCACAAAAAAGACCAGACTTACTGGTTTACAGAGACTAAAGGAACCCCCAAGACTGGCCCAGGACACCCATCTAACTCAGAACTGAAGCCACTCCCATTCACCTTTCGGACAAGCCTATAAAACAAACAATAACACACGTGAGGAGCGTGCCTCTTAGAGTAATCAAGTATATGAGACCAAATGGGCAACATCTGCTGAAAAGCAAAAATGAGAAAGCAGGATGACACAGGAAAACTGGGTGAATGGAAAGGGGGGAGAGTGCTAACACATTGTGGGGATTACAGCCAACGTCACAGAACAATTTGTGTATAAATTTTTGAATGAGAATCCAATTCGCCCTGTAAACTTTCAGCTAAAGCACAGTAAAATTTTAAAAAGTACAGTTTTTTATTTCTTTGCTTCTAGATTTAGCATAATCTCTACTTAACAAGTGGGAGAATTTGGTGAACGTTCTAGAAGTAAGCAAGAGTTTCTTGCTAGTATAGTGAATTTAAGTATTTACACATTTAACTTAATGTCAGTGTTTATTCTGAATGACTGAGGAATAGGATGTTCTAATTTTTATTACTCTGGGTTTCTGAGAACAAGCTTGTGTAAATAAGGGGTTGACAGCCTAGGCCAAACTTGCCAAAGACATCACATGAATTAGGTGCTGTCAGTGTGCTCTTCTGAAAGTTGGCATCCAGTGTATTTTGTGGCGCATTCCTCTTTCCCCTTCCGCTGTTTACAAGCTGGAGATCAAAGCTTAATTTCATACACCTGCTTATAAGTCAGACGTCAAGTTAGAGATAAACATAGGCAGTAGGACCTATGCCTCCTGTCCTAAGTACACCAGAGTAAATGAAGAGAGGGACTTTGATACTTCACCTGTAAAAGGTTGGCAGCCCTGGACATTTGCTGTAAGTAACCGTTTTCAAAAAAGATCAAATATAAACAGCCTCAGTGTTATTTCACTGACCTAAACCTATTGTATTCTTTCATTGAAATTGAGAATGCATGTCAGTATCATACTCTGCACCTCAACCATGGTTCTGAAGATCACTTAATCATTTTGGAGAAGCAATATGATATGGCTTAATGGAAAGAGAAATAGTTAGAAATGAGACATGGATTGCAGTAACAACCCCACTTATTTGCTGTACGATCTTGGAAAAATTTAATCTCTTTAAAGCCTCCATTTCGCAATTGTAAAAGAGAGATCACACCTACTTCAAAGATTTGTGGTGAGGATTAAGTGGTATGTGTAAATTGCCTGGTATACGTAGGGACTCAATGTGTGGTGACCATAGATTCAACTAAATCAATGCTTATCCAAGAGTGTATACTGTAAATATTTTTGTTCAGTCAAAATAGGTATTTGAGGGTCTACTGTGTGCTAAACACTTTACCAGATAGTGAAGGTAATTCAGAAAAGTAGAAGTCAAGATCTGTGCTTTATTTAAAAAAAGAACAGATAATAACATGTTGGTAAGGGTGTAGAGAAATTGGAACCCTCACCCATTGCTGGTGAGACTGTAGAATGATGTCCCTGCTGTGGAAAACATTTTTGCAGTTCCTCAAAAAGCTAAACATAAAGCTACCATATGACCTAGCAATTCCACTCTCACATATATACCCAAAAGACTTGAAAGCAGCGATGCAAACAGAAACCTCTACACCAGTATTCATTGCAGCACTGTTAACAATAGCCAAAAGGTAGAAACAACCCAAGATGTCCATCAACAGATGAATGCATAAATAAAACATGATATTTACCTACAGTAGAATATTATCTGCCATAAAGAGAAATGAAGTCCTGATTCATGTTGCAACATGGATGAATCTTGAAAACATTATGCTGAGTAAAGTAAGTCAATCACAAAAGGACAAATATTGTATGAGCTCACTAATATGAATTACCTTGAATAAGCAAATGTATAGAGATCAAATTTTAACAGTTGTTACCAGGGTAGGAGGGAAGGGGGAATCATTGTTTAGAAACCATTTAGTGTTTGTTAATGGCAATGGAAAATTTAGCAACAGATATTGGTGATGGTTGTACTTGATTGAGGTAATTGGTGTCACTGAAATGTACATGTGAAAAATGTTGAGTTGGCACATGTTATCTATATTTTTACAACATTGTAAAAGAAAAAGAACATGTAAACCTGTGCTGAAGGTAAGATATGTACACATGAAAGAGTGAAAAATGATATATAGATGACTGCCTCAATGAGTGCTAGAGATTAAAAATGGTGCAAGAAATGGTGGGATTGATGTAAAAATAGAAGGCACTCAGTTAATGTGAACCAGATTGAACCAGATTCCAATTTCAAGATTGTGCTGAAGGATTAGCTTATTCAACATACAGCCAAAGTAAAATGCCAGCTTCTTTTGAATTGCTTGCTAATTACTTCCAGATGGGGGATGGGGGGAGCTCTTAATTTTCTTACTTTCTTCATTATTCTGTTCTGCTAGTGATTCCAATTATGCACAGGAATGTACTTGTCTCTTAAGAATGGACATTCTTATGGTAGATCTGAAAATTAAATCAGGAAGCACATTTTTTTCCTTCCTTGCCTTTAGATTATGTGTGTTGATCGCTATTAAAGGCAGTCTAAAAGTCTTATGGTTATAATTTGTTTCTCTTTAATATTTTCTAAGATTAGCAAACAAGCCATCAGTTATGTATAGGTTGTGTTAACTGCTTCTACAGATGTTTACTGTATGCCTGCTCTCTGTATGCACTGTGCTATGTTCTTTGAGTAATTTAAAAATAATAGAATATGTGGTTCATGTTCAGAGAATTTACCCTTGGTAAGACAAGATAAATAAATTATAAGTTAATTATCTATATAAGGCTTAATATATAACCATTGCCAAATACTGCAGTTGCTATGTTATATCTGTTTAGAGGATGGCAGAAGTTATGTAAACTTGTATAGTTTAGGGAGACTTTTTGTTTTGAGCTGAAAGCTGGGTAGATAGATGGTGGAGGATATTCCTGGTAGGGAACAGACTGATGGTGGTAGCCAATATTTATTGAGTACTTAACCAGGCACAGTTTTAAGTGTCATTTTAACATGTTTTATATCATTCGATTTTTATCACAGAATAAGATTGTTGTTGTTAGCTACAGATGAGTCAGCCCCCGACTCATGATGACTCCACACACAATGGAATGAAGCGCAGCCTGGTCCTGCGTCATCCCCATGATCAGTTGCCAATCAGACTGCTGTGATCCATAGAGCTTTCATTGGGTGATTTTTGGAAGTAGATTACCAGGCCTAGCCTGCCTTAGTCTGGAAGTTCTGCTGAAACCTGTTCAGCATCATATATCTCCATAGAAAATTGAGACAACAAGAGGTTAAATATAGATGCACAAATGACAGTAATGGTAAGGCAAGATTCAAACTGAGACATTCTGATTCCAGGATCCATGCTTGTAACCACAGATGAATAAAACCTTAAGGCAAATTACATTAAGTAGGTAGATGATGACTAGCTTGGAAAGAATACATAATTTTTTGTTGTGAAGTAATGGGAAATTAAGATTGGAAAATTAGATTGAAGCCCTATTATAGAGCATCTTAGTGGTTGAATTTTATCATGTACACCAAGCAGGGGAAGGTGAAAGTTTTCCTGTGAAATATTTTTATATAGTTTTGCTGACCTAATTGCTTTTAAAAATTAGGTTATAGCTTAGAATATAATGTTGTTACATTCTAGTATTACAGCAAAAACATTTTTCTCTTTATATGTAAGTTACTATCATTAATGTTCTTGAGAATGATTTGAAGTGCAGTAATTTATTTCTGCTAGGCTGAAATAAATGTTTGGATTGGGTTGAAAAAATAATTGTTAAACTACTCTCAATAAATAATCGTAAGCCTTTTCACGTAAACTAATAACGTTAATGGGCAAGAACAGCTTTATATGGAGGTGATGAAAGTGATAGTGCATATTTTAGTCTGCTAGTTCCTCTGAAATATCTGTAAATATGTTTTGGTATTTGGATGAGATTAGAAATAGCTGTTTTGGCTCCAAAGAAGGTAGATAAATATCCATATTCTTTTCTTTAAGTCTTTGTTGTGATTTGTTACAAATTTTTATTCTTAACATTTAATTATATTGTGGAACTTCACAAGTGAAATGGTATTTCTCTGTATCCTGAAGGATGTATAAAACTTATTAAAGGTCAAAAGATGAGTTTTTCTTGTTGACATCTAAATATTTTAAGAGTTTAGGCTGAAACTTGCTGGTTTTTTCCAATGTGGTAATAATTTAGTTGGACGCACGCGTGTGTGTGTCTGTGGCCTTTCAGAATATTTTTTTTAAGGAAATGCAGAACAAAAGTTGTTAGAATATGCTATTCTTTCCATCATCTTTTGGTTTGCTCCTTTTTCTGTTGCCTCTCCCAAATAGTTTTGCCTTAAAAATGAAGGAAATGTCTCAACTTCCTCCATTTTACCCTGGCTTAAATTGTTGGATATAGGATGATGTCAGCTAATAGGTCCAACAGTAGGTAAGAGCAATGTAATAACTATCGTGTCTGACTTGCTGTTCAATGGGTCACCTGGCAGTGTGGGAGATAACCTACTACTACAATGTGACATTGACATTTTAAAATCTTTCTCCAAAAGTAATACCATTTCCATTGTGCTTTTATTTTCATATTCGTGCCCCTGTCAGTCCCTCTCACACTTACCATTCTGACTTGAAGATACCTCTTCTTTGCTGCTATAGCACCCTGAACATAGCTCTGATCTTCCTGGCTCACTGCAGGCACTCAGTCAGTGGTTGTTGTTGTCAGGTGCCATTGTTGTTAGGTGCCGTTGAGTTGGTTCCGACTCAGCAACACTACGAACAACAGAACGAAACATTGCCCGGTCCTACACCATCCTCACAGTCGTTGTTACGCTTAATCTCATTGTTGCAGCCACTGTGCCAGTCCATCTCATTGAGGGTCTTCCTGTTTTTCTCTGACCCTCTACTTCACCAGGCATGATGTTCTTCTCTAAGGACTGATCCCTCCTGATAACATGTCTAAAGTATGTGAGACATAGTCGTGCCATCCTTGCTTCTAAGGAGCACTCAGTCAGTGGTAGCTGTTATTATAACAGGTACGTGACTCTCTTGACAGTAGGGAGTGCAGGGAGACTGTCCAGCTCATTGCATTTGTAGTTTGTTGCTAATGTCATTATTTTTAAATAGAGGAGGGAAGCAAGATAAAATGTATAAAGAAGAATGTGACTCAACAAAATTTTTTTTTGAAGTCACATTACTTGACATTAGTTAGGATTGTCAAGTTATGTTTAGTGTGTTAAAATGTTAGTTTTGTAGAAGATACTGCAACTTTCTCTCACACTAAATTTATATTTACCTTTCACTTATCAAAGATCCCCATCCCTTTGTTAACGGAGAGGAATAATTCCATTGTTTTCCTTTAGTAGGCCAAAGAGTTATCACCTACGGTATAATCACATCATTATAAACTTCAATGATTATACCTAATTAATATTCCAAAATGAACTTTTCTTAGGAAATAAAACCTTGAGAGGTAGGTAATATATCAAAATCAAGCCAGTTTTTCTCAGTGGAAGTTCTTTCAGTTTTTATTTTATTGGACATAATACCTTCAAATAATTTTCAATAGGAAGTGAAAATCACCTCTAGACATTTTATAACTATTCTTGATTTATAATTTTTAGTATCTCTTCCACACAACTTATTTTTGTGGAATTTGATATCTCATGCCTGTATCAAAAAGGTAAATAGATGCAGCTTTCATTTTTCCTCTGTAACAAGCTAGGTTATAAAGCTACTTCATATTTGTAATTCTTAATTAAAATTCCTAGTTCTTTTAGGAGTTTTGATATTGATATTCTGATTTGCTCTCTTCTCATAACCCTTTTTCTTAGTGGAAAAGATTGAGTGCATCAGGTTTTAGCTCTTCCAACTTCCTCACATGGATGGCCATTCATTCTTCCACCACCTATATTGCTCTTTTTTTCACCAAGGCCACCTGTTTTGGAAAGTCCTCAGTCATACCTATGGCTTTCTTCCATTGGCTTTCTTCTTATCATCTCTCTCTTCCTCTCCTGGATTTTTTCAACATCTGACTTTGCAGTATTCTTACATGCTAATAGGGCCGAAAAAGGAACACCACCCCTTCTACCAGGCTCTCTTTTTCTGTCTCTCACTTAGATTCATCTGTTCATTCATCCAACTAATATTTATTGAGCTCTTACTCTAGGCCAGGCACTGTCCTGGGTGCTTAGAATATACCATCAGTGAACAAAACACAACAGTCCTTGCCCTTGTGGAGCTTACATTCTAGTTGAGGAAGACAGACTGTAAACAGTAAACAGAAATCACTAAGCAAATTATATATTGCACAAGAAGGTAGGAGGTGTATAGTAAAAAAAGAAAAGGTATTAAGAGAAAAATAGTACTGGAGTTTGGGGGCAGGATGCATATTGCAATTTTGAGTAGGGTGGTCAGAGAGAGTGAGATTTGAGCAAAGACCTGAGGGAGGAGAGGGAATTAACCTTCAGAACGTCTTGGAGGAAGAACATCCAGGCAGAAAAATCACTCAGAAAACAGCCAGTGCATAGGCCCTAAGATAGGAGCATACCAAGTCAGTTTAAGAAACGTCAAAGAGGCAAGTGTGGCTGGAGTGGAATGCGTGAAAAGGGAGTTGAAGGAGCTGAGATGAGGGAGACAATGGGAACAGATGGCCACGTGATGTAAGGCCCTGCATTCCATTGAAAAATTTTACCTGAGTGAAATGGGGAGCCATTCAATCCTTTAGCAAACACTTGTGCTCTTATAGTGTGCTGGAGTATCATGCGCCATGTGTTGGAAATAAGATTAAGACCTATCCATGTCCTCAGAGAATTCACAGTTTAGTTCAGGAGACTAAACCATAAACACATTGTGTTACAATTAAATATATGTACAGTGAAGGAGAAGCGAGCAGGCACCATAATGGAATGGAGGAGAGAATATCAGACTTGGTTTGTTTGTTACACATGCTGCCTGCATTTTGCTCTCCTTGATGTCACTGCTTCTGGTGCCAGACTCACTAATGCTTTCAGTGCCCTTCTTCTGGTTTGCTCCCTCCTCATAACCTCTTTTCCTTCTACCACTTGACACTGTTGGCTGCCTCCTAGAGCACTTTACTCTTGATAGTTAATCTTTTTCCCACCATTTTCCTTTTATTTACTTCTGTTTTCTTCTCTCCAACCGTTTGCCCTTCAAGATCCATTCTAAAGATTGTGTTCTTCTCCATACTGCCTTAGAGAGTGTTTCTAATCTGTGTTACCAATATCTGAGTAAGATCTGTAGCTCTAGAAGAAACTTCTTATTCTTTCTAGACCTTTATCTTTAACTTAGTATTTCTGTATGTATGGTGTAGTGGTATAGAACTAGGCTGTTAACCAAAAGGTTGGCAGTTCAAATCCGTCAGCCAGTCCTTGGAAACCCTATGGGGCAGTCCTGCTCTGTCCTGTGGGGTCGCTATGAGTCGGAACCGACATGATAACAATGGGTTTTATGTATGTGTGTGTGTGTGTTTGTATATATATATATGTATATATACATATTTGAGTTTACATATATATATTTTTTAATGGAGGTAATCTTGAGAGCTGTTACTTCTGTATCTTCACATTGGGAGATTAGTTGTTCTTTTCCTCTTGTATGTAATCCATCAGCAATTACTGTCACTTACCCTTAGTTATATTTCCTATACTTGCCTCATTTTCATTCCTGAAGTAAAATTAGTCTGGTGTTTTCCAAACTGTAATTAATCCTCTGCTGTAAGAGTCGTGAAACACTCCCTGATTTCACCACCATTATATTTAAAATGATTTTTTCTCCACTTTTTTTTAACCAGACGCCAATAAGAGCTTCAAAGTTCCAAAAGCAAAACCCAGTGCTGTTGAGTCGATTCCAACTTATAACAACCCCATAGGGTTTCCAAGGCTGTAAATCTTTACAGAAGAAGACTGCCACGTCTTTCTCCCACAGAGCCGCTGGTGGTTTCAAACTGTTGACCTTTCGATTAGCAGTCGAGTGCTTTAACCACTGTGCCACCAGGGCTCCTTTTTCAAAATTAGTGTGAAATAACTAGTGTTGTTCTAAGTCGAGGCTTTAAAATAATACTCCAGTCTCCCTAGTTGTAAAGAAGGGTTAATTTATTCGTTTCACTGGGGTCTCAAGTTTTCTTCTACTTTTCATGTCATTTCAGTTAACCTATGTAGCCCCATCTCAAGTAAATGTATGTTTTCTGTGAAGCTTTCTGTATGGAAAAAATGGAAAAGTAACTCCAGGCAACCACTTTTGATATACTGGGAATCCCCAGACTGGTCTCCAGGGTCCTGTCCTCAGTCCCTTTCTCTTCCTGCTCTATACTGTTTTCTGAACAATTTCATCTCCTGCAGCTGCCATTGCTACCCCCACACTTATGACTCCCCAGATTTTATCTCCTGTATAAACCTCTGGACTGAGCTCCACACCCATGTATTCAGCTATCTGCTAGACATCTCCACCTGAATGACTGACAGGCAACCATTATGTTCATTATGTTCAAAAGCCAGTTCATTACCCAAACCTGCTCCTCTGTCTCTCCGATTGTGAAACCACTATCCACTTAGTCACCCAAATCAGAAACCTGGTATTTGTCTCAGTTTTTTCCTCTCCCTTTTCTTCACATCCAGTCAGTCCCAAAGGCCTGGTACTCTCAAATCTCTCTCTTTCTTTCTGTCACCACTGCCACAGTCTTGGCTTAGACTCATTATCTCTGGCTAGAATTTTGAATTAGTGTCTTCATCATTGGTCTCCCTCTCTCATTTTCACTATCCCCCATCTGCTAGAGTAGTTACCTTTAATGCCCTTGGATGGTTTCCCACTACTGAGTAATAAAGTCCAGATTCCTCAGCATGATTTTAAGGCCTTTCATAATGTAGCTCCTGCCACTGGTCATTCTAGTAGCCTGCTGCTCTCCCCACCCTCACCGTACACACTGGTCATACCAAATTGTTTTCAGCTCCCTGAATGCCATTGATTTTACATCTTTATGCTTTTACATGTTGGCCTTGGCTTTTTTTTTTTTTTTTGCACCTGTCTATCTAGCAAACTCCATTCTGTGTATTAAACAGGGACATAGATCCATTAAGACCCACCTCAAAAATCTTTTCTTCTGGGAAAATTTTTTGTTTTGTTTTTATAAATAATACTTCATTGTGTTTTAGATGAAAGTTTACACAGCAACTTAGGTTCCCATTTAACAATTTTTATACAAACTGTTCTGTGACGTTGTTTGCAGTTTTCACATTGTGTCAGCATTCTCATTATTTCTATTCTGTTTATTCTGTTTTCATTAAACTAGCTTCCCTGTCACTCCTTACTTTCTCATTTTTGCTTTAAATATTGACCATTTGGTCTCATATAGTTGATTATTTAAGGGAGCACAGTACTCATGGATGATATTGTTTATTTTATAAACCAATCTATTATTTGGCTAAAACGTGACTTGGAACTTGGACTTGGGACTTTCTAGCCTCTATAACCGCGTGAGCCATTTTCTTGATATAAATCTCTCTCTCTCTCTCTCTCTATATATATATATATATGTGTGTGTGTGTGTATATATAGACGCTTCACTGGTTTTGTTTCTCTAGAGAGCCCAGCTTAAGACAGCTAGTTATAATAGTTAGGAGCCCTGGTGGCACAGTGGTTAAGCACTCGACTACTAACTGAAGGTCGGTTGTTCGAACCCAGTAGCTGCTCCTTGGGAAAAAGATGTAGCAGTCTGCTTCCATAAATATTACAGCCTTGGAAACCCTATGGGGCAGTTTTACTCTGTCCTATAGGGTCTCTATGAGTTGGAATTGACTCAACAGCAGTGGGTTTGGTTTGGTTTTTTCAGATATAATAGTAAACCCAAAACAACAGTGGCTTAAATGCCTAAGGGTTTATTTCCTCTCATATAAAAGAAGTCTGGAGGTAGGTTGTCTGGATGGGGCTAATCATCAGGATCTCAGGCTCCTATTAAGTGTTGGTCTCGTCTGATGTGTTTCCTAGGGCTCCAACCATTATGTCCATATTACTGGTAGCAAGAAAGAGAAAGGGAATGGCAAGGGCACATCCTTTTCCAGCAGCATCTGACTCCATTTCATTGAACAAAACATAGTTGTATGGTTACACCTGATTCAGAGTAGGGAAGGAAATATAGTTTTATTCAGCTGGGCCTATTGTCTGGGGCCGTGTTTTTAGGAAAGAGTGGATATTGGCAGACAACTAGCAGTCTCTCCTGCTTAGCCCTCATACCTGAGTTTGCCATATAAGATCCCAATTCTCATGTGAAGAGTCTGTAATCCTCTGTAAATGCGAATCTAACTTCTTCACTGTGTCAGCTGGATTTTGTGTGTCTTTGTGTCTTAAAATATCTGAATGACTTCTAATTACCCCATAAGGCTTTGTATGAATATAGCCACAACCTCTGAGGTCATTCTCATGACACTAGTAGGCTTCTGTTGGACCTTCTTCCCCTGAGAGTCCCTGGGTGGCACAGATGGTTAAGTGCTAGACTACTAACCAAAAGACTGGCAGTTCGAACCCACTCAGAGGCACCTTGGAAGACAGGCCTGGCAATCTGCTTCCAAAAGGTCACAGCCTTGAAAACCCTATGGAACAGTTCTACTCTATACACATGGGGTCACCATGAGTCGGAATGGATTCAGTGGCAACTAACAATAGCACCAACATCTCTTAATTTTTTTTTTTTTTTTTGTATTTTTAAATATCTTTCTAGAAGTTAGAAATAGCTCATTTTCAAATCTTCTTGCACCTCTTTAGTTTTTTATTTTGTCTTTTATTACTTTAGTAATATTAAGCATATTCTTAGTATTTCTAGTTGAGGGGATGCTAATCTCATTTGTAGGGAGCTACTCTGACTGTCTCATGGTGGTTCATTTCTTTACATTGTAATTCTTAATTACAGAATTACAGTGTTGTGTTATATGTGAATGTCCCTGAGGTTTTTGGGTTCTCAAGCATGCACTTATTGAGTACCTTCATTTTCCCTTTATGTTACGTTCTTGGTTGGATTCCCGTACTTTTCCTATGCCTATTTTTTAGGATTCCTGAAGTTTTTTTTTTTTGTTATTTCCAGGTTCTTAAATGTGCTCCACAGGGTTAGAATGCTGAATCTGCTGGTTAAGTGGAATATTTGTTTACTATATTTTTACTAGCTTCCCAAAATATTATCTTGTAATGAGCACTGTCTTATAGCACAAGGAAAAATAATTTAATTCAAAAATATGCAGCAAGCATTCAGTGCTCCCTACATGCAGAGCACTACTTTATTACTCAACTATGTTAATTAAATGAAAAGATTGAGACAATAATATTGTAACTATATACAGTGGGCATTTCATACATGCTTATTGAATGAAAAGCCTTCCTAGCATATAGTGCTTTATCCCACTTACTCTTATTTTTGGAAACTTAGTTCTGTAAGCCAATGTAGAGGAATGAAAGTGTTTTAAATTTTGGGTCTTCCAAAATTTTTCACAGCTTTCATAGCTGGCCAGTACTATATGAAAGAGACTTATTGTTACAGCTTTATCACATGGGAACAGTTAAAATGGTAGGGCAGAAAACCCAAATTTACTTGGCTTAAATGATAAAGAGGAATTATTTAATGGCTCTTTTAAATTTTCAAAGGTAGAGTATACTTCAGACATCATATAATCAAGATTCTGATTTCATTTCTCTGCATTTATCTTGGTTTTGCCTTTTGTATGATACTGTGTCCTGTGGTTTGCTTTCCTTATGGTTACAAGATGACAGCCAGCAGTAACTGGGGCTGTTTGCGTCATTGTAGCTCTGTAGTTTGGAGTCCAGAGAGAAAGAAAGAGTTGTTTCCCACAAGCATTGAACAAAACACTTTGACTTTACTCTGATTCAGTCCACACTTGAAATCAATCACTGTGGCTAAGAGCATCCCGTACAGTGAAAAACTTAGGTCTGGGATCATTGCCTATCCTTCAGTAGCACCAAAAACAGTAAGAAACACTAGCATTCATGAAGAAAACTATAAATCTCTACTAAAGGACATGAAAGAACTCTTCAATAAACAGAGCAGTATATTCATGGATGGGAAAACTCAATTGTAAAAATGTCTATTAATGTCTATATATAACTAATGTAACGGTAACCAAAATCCTACTAAATTTTTATGGATGATTCTCCGGTTCAAATTACAAGAGGAGCCAAGAAAGTATTAAAAATGAATAGGTGGGATTTTCCCTATTAATGGCAAAACAAATATAATGCTATAGTTCGCAATAGCAAAAAGATGGAAACAATCTAGGTGCCCATCAACAGACAAATGGATAAACAAATTGTGGTATATCGACACAATGGAATACTGCGCAATGATAAAGAACAAACGATGAAGCCGTGAAACATCATATAACATGAAGGAAGCTGGAACTTATTATGCTGAGTGAATTTAGTCACAGAAGGACAAATACTGTATAAGACCACTATTATAAGAACTCAAGAAAAGGTTTAAACACAGAAGAAAACATTCTTTGATGGTTACGAGGGTGGAGAGGAAGGGTGAGGGTTATTTACTAACTGGATAGTAGTAGATAAGAATCATCTTAGACGAAGGGAAGGACAGCACACACTACAGGGGAAGTCAACACAACTGGTCTAAACCAAAGCTAAGTAGTTTCCTGAATACAATCAAATACTTTGAGAGACAGAGTAGCAGGGGTAGGGGCCTGGGGACCATGCATTCAGGGGATATCTAGATCAATTGCCATAACAAAGCTTATTAAGAAAATGTTCTGCATCCTACTTTGGTGAGTGGCATCTGGGGTCTTAAAAGATTGCAAGCGACCATCTAAGATGTATCAATTGGTCCCAACCACCTGGAGTAAAGGACAATGAAGAACACCAAAGACAGAAGGAAAGTATTAGCCCAAGAGACAGAAACGGCCACATAAACCAGATACTCATCAGCCTGAGACCCGAAGAACTAGATGGTGCCTGGCTACCACCAATGACTGCCCTGACAGGGATCACAACAGATTCCCTGATGGAGCAGTAGAAAGATGGGGTGCAGAACTCAAATTCTAGTAAAAAGACCAAACTTAATGGTCTGAGACTGGAGGAACCCCAGAAAGCAAGGCCCCTGGATTCTCTGTCAGCCCAGAACTAAAACAATTTCCAAAGCCAACTCTTCAGATAGGGATTGGTCTGGACTGTGGGACATAAAGTGATACTCATGAGGAGTGTGCATCTTAGCTCAAGTAGATACAGGAGACCAAAGGGGCAGCTTCTGTCCAGAGGTGAGATGGGAAGGCAGAGAGGGTTAGGAGCTGGTTGAATGGACATGGGGAATCAGGGACGGAAAGGAGGAGTGTGCTGTCCCAGAATGGAGTGAGCAATTAGGGTCAGATAACTATGTATAAAATTTTGTATGGGAGACTAACTTGAAATGTAAACTTCATTTAAACTACGACAATTAAAAAAAGAAAAAACCTACAAATTAGAGAAAAGAATATTGACTTCTTCTATATTTTAGTTTGTATTTTTGGCCCAGCTCTTTGCTCAGCCAGCTATACATTGGCTTATGTCTACCTGGATTAATCTAGTATATCTTGAAATAAAATGATTGCATTCAATAATTTGAACATCTGACCCAAACAGAGTTTTGACAGTAGTCCTTATATGGTGTCCATAAGGAGGGTGATTTCATTAAAATGCCAAGACCCTATAAAAATAGCCCTGTGATTTGTCATAATCTTTAAATAAAAGAGGCAAAAACATGAAAAAAAAGAACTTGCTGTTGGTGTAGGAATAGACAAATAGGTAAGTGGAGGGCGTAGAGAAGCCATAGCAGGCCCATGTATATTTATTTACTTTATGATAAAGGTCCCGTATCATATCTTTATCAGTTATGTGGAGAAAGGGCAGGCTATTAAGTGAATTATAGACATAATTACATATCTATCTGAAATGAAGTTAGAGCCCTCCCTCACACCATATCCAAAATAACCACACGTCTTTTAAAGAGCAAAACATCAAAATAATACTCTAAAAATAATAGAAGGAAACTATTTGTACAATAAATATTAGGATAAGAGAGGCCTTCCTAAACAAGACACAAATCCTAAAAGCTGTAAAAGACTGACGTATTTACATAAAAAAAATAAAAACTCTTGTACATCAAAAATTAACATAAAAAGTTAAACACTTATAGCAAAGCCTTGCCATCTACTACATATAGACAGTTCCTAAAGATACATGAGAAAATGATACACAGCTCAATAAAATAATGGTTAAAGGATATTAATAAACAAGTTATTGAAGAAATACACACAGTAAACAGATACATGAAAAGATGCCAACTCTCAACAATAATCAGTGACCTTAAAATTAAAACCATGATATTAATGATATGTCATTTTCTATTGGGTTACCGTCTTTTAAATTATTACTAATACCCACTTTCGGGAAACCTGCAAGGAGTACTGTATTTTCACGCAAATAACACGCACCTTCTACATTTGTTTGTCAACTGTGCCCTCCCTCCGCAAGATATTTTTATAAGCGTGCTACACTAATTTTTTTTACAGCAACACGTAGAAAAAATTGACATAGCAACACTTATGAAGATACCTGCCGGGAAGAGAGCGTAGTTGGCAAACAAACGCACAAGGTGCACGTTACTTATGTAAAAATACAGTAAGCCTGTTACATACTCTTGGTGAGCTACAAAACGATGAAGTTAAAAGTTAAATGTTCAAGGCAAATACTAGCCCAAGAGACAGAAAGGGCCAAATAAACCAGAGACTTCATCAGCCTGAGACCAGAATTAGATGGTGTCTGGCTACCACCAGTGACCACTCTGACAGGGAACACAACAGAGAATCCCTGATGGAGCAGGAGAAAAGTGGGGTGCAGAACTCAAATTCTAGTAAAAAGACCAGACTTAATGGTCTGACTGAGATTGGAGGGACCCCTGAAGACATGGCCCCCGGACTCTCTTAGCCCAGAACTGAAGCCATTCCTGAAGCCAACTCTTCGGACAAAGATTAGAACATAAAATGATACTTATGAAGACTCTCCTTCTTAGCTCAAGTGAGTACATGAGGCTGAATGGGCAGCTCCTGTCTGGAGGTGAGATGAGAAGGCAAAAAAGGACAGGAGCTGGTTGAATGGACATGGGAAATCCAGGGTGGAAAGGAGGAGTGTGCTGTTATACGGAGAGCAACTAGCGTCACGAAGCAATGTGTATATGAATTTTTTATGAGAAACTGACTTGAACTGTAAACTTTCACTTAAAGCACAATAAAAAAAAAAAAAGGGAGTTAAATGTTCATATCCTTTGACCCAGTAATACTGCTTCTAATCTACCTTACAGAAATGCTTGTGCATATACACAGAGATATGTATCAATGACGTGGGGTATTGGAGCATTGTAATAATGAAAAACTGGAAACAAATAAAAAATAGCTATTAATAGAGGAGTGAGATAAGTAATAGTATGTACAAATTAATAAAAGAATGAAATAGAAACAGAATATTGTACAAAGAATAAATCCCACTTATGGTTTTTAGTGTTATCTGTATTGATCTACGTACGAATATAAAGCAAAGAAATAGGACAAGAGAATGCACACTAGACTTTATAAAGGTCACTTCTGGGGAAGGCGCTGGGAGAAATGGTGCAGAAGTGGAGAGGTAAAAGGGGATGTTTGGCAACTGAGAACAACAACAGTGCTTAAATAAAATAGCTTGCTGTGGACTCTACTCCAGCTTAAAACAACCCCATCCATGTGCATCAGAGTAGAACTGTGCTCTGCAGGGTTTCCAATGACTGATTTTTCAGAAGTACCTCACCAGGCCTTTCTTCTGAGGTACCTCTGAGTGGACTCGAACTTACAGCCTCTTGGTTAGCAGCCAAGCGTGTTAACCATTATGCTTAAATACGTCTGTATTTTTTTTTTTTTTTGGTCTCTTCTAAAAATAAGAATGTGCTTATGTTTTAACTCTTTTGAGAATACATTCGTATATTACTTATAATGGGAAAAGGATTTTAATATGCTAACTACATGGAAAACTGAAACGTGCATTCCACAACACAGAGAACCAGTGTTTAAATTTTGTGCAGTTTTTGCTTTTGCTTTTGCTTTTGCTTTTTTGGTCATAGATACACTCTCAGTGTATCGGTAATTTTGTTTCCAGCTTTTCTTTGAGTTTGGCTTCATTCTGTATCATTAACATTTATTTGAAATATTTTCTTTGGCTGCATAATTGTAACACATCTATACCACGAAATACTGATTTAATATTTCTCTATTGTTAAGAAAATTACATTGCTCCCATCTTTATTATTAAGTATAGCTTTATAGTGTTCATTGTTTCCTTTTGATAGATTCCTAAATGGAAATACTGACTTAAAAAATATAATTTCAAAGCTGTAGGTACTCTAACAAGAATTTTTAAATATATAAAATTTAAAGTAAGTAATACTGGCTTTTTTTTTTTAAGAAAAAATATATAGAACCTATTTTTTTACACAGCATAACACATGAATTTTCATAAAGCAGTTACGTGATCTTATTTTGCTTCTGCTAATATCTTTTCCCCGTTTTCTGTTCCTTGATATTGTTACTTATGAAAGTCTCTATATTCTTCCTCTAATACTTTGAAATTTTTGCAAGTCAGAACTCCTGTGCAGGGCAGCTTGAATCAGTCTTTGTGTTCCTCTCATGAATAGGCAGTTCCTCCAGGCAGTGAATTAGCCCTTTAGAAAATGTTGGCATTGTGTTTCTCAACCCTGAGTGCCTGTATAGGTGGTCAGGAATGCATTAAAGAGAAGCATTGTGTCAGATACTCAAATCTAACGATGAAATCTTGCTTTTACTAGTTACAAGTAGTTTTATTGTTGTTGTTCTGAGTTATTGGGTATCTTTAATTATTACTGTTTGCCTTAGTGAATGTTGTAAATGAATTTATTACAGTATGTAGTTGGTTCTGGTTTTACATTATAGAAATGTATCAGGAGAATTTACTCTTTAACGGAATCCTATGGTGAATGCTTTTTTTAAAAATAGGTTTTGTTTTTTAGAGCACTTTTGCGTTTATAGAAAAACTGTGCAGGAAGTACAGAGAGTTCCCCCTGTCCACTCCCCCTCCTGTACATTGTTTTTCCTATTAACATCTTGTGGCCCAGTGGTTAAGAACTTGCCTGCTAACCAAAAGGTTGGCGGTTCAAATCCACCAGCCGCTCCTTGGAAACCCTATGGGGCAGTTCTGCTCTGTCCAGTAGGGTCACTATGAGTCGGAATTGACTCGATGGCAGTGAGTTTATTAACATCTTGCATTCCTGTGGTACATTTGTACAGTTGATAAAGTAGTATTGATACATTATTATTTATTACAGTCCATTGTTTACAGTATGGATCACACCTCAACAAAAGTGTTGGAAAGCAAAGATGCCACCTTGAAGACTAAGGTGTGCCTGACCCAAACCATGGTGTTTTCAATCGCCTCATATGCGCGTGAAAGCTGGACGATGAATAAGGAAGACCGAAGAAGAATTGACTCCTTTGAATTGTGGTGTTGACAAAGAATATTGAATATACCATGGACTGCCAAAAGAACAAACAAATCTGTCTTCGAAGAAGTACAACCAGAACGCTCCTTAGAAGCAAGAATGGCAAGACTATGTCTTACATACTTTGGACATGTTGTCAGGAGGGATCAGTCTCTGGAGAAGGACATTATGCTTGGTAAAGTAGAGGGTCAGGGAAAAAGAGGAGACCCTTGATGAGATGGATTGGCACAGTGGCTGCAACAATGGACACAAGTATAACAACAATTTTGAGGATGGCGCAGGACCGGGCAGTGTTTTGTTCTGTTGTACATAGGGTTGCCATGAGTCAGAATCGACTTGATGGCACCTAACAACAACAACATTGTTTACATTAAAGCAGCTTCACTCTGTGTGTTGTACAGTCCTGTGGGTTTTGACATGCTTACGGACATGTGTCCACCATTACAGCCTCATACAGAATAGTTTCACTGCCCTAAAAATGCCCTGTGCAGCACCTATTCATCCCTTCCCTCTCCGTCTTTATAGTTTTGCCTTTTCTAGAATGTCATAAAGTTGGAATCATACAGTATGTGGTGAGTACCTTTTTAAAATATAGAGTATCACTCTCCTTTCTATTTTTGCACATGTAGACTTTTGTAAAGACAGAAATAACAAGTTTTTTTTTTTTTAGTTCAGACAAGATATAGTTAGCATTCATTCATTTTTGTTGATGAACTAGATAATATTCCTCTGTAGATTAATATCCTGTATATTTTAGTTGGAAACCCTGGTGGTGTAGTGGTTAAGAGCTATGGCTGCTACCAAAAGGTTGGCAGTTCAAATCTATCAGGCTGGAAACCCTGTGGGGCAGTTCTCCTCTGCCCTGTAGGGTTAGTATGAGTCAGAATCGGCCCGACGGCAATGGGTTTTGTTTTGTTTTGTTTTTTAATTTTATTTTAGTTAGCTTTGTTACTACAAGAAAACACATTTTTGTTTAGATCAGTAATTCTCAAAAGTCTGATGCTTTCAACCAGTGGCATCAGCATCACCTAAGATCATGCTAGAAATGCAGATTATTGGACTCCACCCCAGACCTATACTTCAGAAACTCTGGAAGTGGGGCCCAGAAACCTGTGTTTTAACAGACCTTCCAGGTAATTCTAATTTGCACTAAAGTTTGAAAACTGCTGGTTTAGGTGATATCTATACAGTGGCTGAAAATCTCAGCTCTTATCACTTGAGGCCTGGGTTTGGTTTAATCCCAAGGTAACTGTTAGGAACATAGCAATACTCCTTTTAAGAGATGCGTAGATGAAAAGTGATAGGAGGGCTACCTCACAAAGTTGCTTATCTTTGGTTCCAGTTGTTGAGATTCTGAGAACTAAGCAGAGAGCCAAGAATCCTTCACTGTTGAGCTGAACCAAATTGTTTCAGTACTTAGGGTTATTAGCAGAGGCATTCGGTTTGATAACATCCTTTAGATATGTGCTTCCTTCCATTACCAAGACACTTAAAGTGACAAAGCAAGAATTTAGTGCTCCACATTTAAAATACATGAGATTATATTCAGAGTTAAGAAATTCCTGAATGAGCTCTTTTCCAAATGCTTTTAAGTTGTAAATGATAACAGGCAAACATAATACAGTACTTGAAAGCCACTTCATAATAATATAATTAAGATATATCCATAAATTATTGACTTTTATACAGTTGTTAACATTTAAGATAACATCTACTTGTCTAATTATATTTAAAACATTTTTAAATGGAAAAAATTGTTACATTAATGTGTGTGTGTTTTAATTGGAAAAGTCCTCTACCCCTTAATATAAATATTACTAATTTACTAATTATTTTAGGAGGATCCATCAGGGTGGAATGTCAAAATTTTAAACATGGCTTTATTTTATAAATGGAAACTCTTGTTATTAAATATTAGATCCCCTTGTTAAATTTAGGGCCTTAATGCTTATTTTGGCTCTTAAATCTACGATAGAATTTTTTTTTCTTTTTTAAACTCAAAGATAATTAACTCTCAAGAAGAGGTATAACTGGTTTGGTGATGGTATGTTGTGCTATGGATTAGAATCAGTGACTGGAGAACTATTAAAGGGAAGTTTACAATGCTCTCTTTATGCATACTGGGAAATGGAAAATTTTTTAAAGTCAGGTGAAGCTGCTAACTTTTTGAAGATAATATTTGTTTTTTTAAGGGGAAAAAGTTATCCAAATATTATTCATTCCCTGGGTATGGCTAGGTCACATTGTGAAAAGTCAGTTTCTTGTAATCAATCAAAAGATATTAAATTTGTACAATCATTAATTATTTTCTAAATGTTTATAACTCAAGAGTTGGGGTAGGTATAGAATATATTTTAAGAAGATTCCCAGTCAAATGAGTCTGAAACTTGTTTATAGAAAAAGGCATAGTGGAGAATTTAGTATTAGGAATGTCCTGTGATTATTTATTTATTCATAGGCCCAGGTGAGGTTAATAAAATTGAGACAGGGAAGCAATTTTCTGAAATTTACCAGTCCTGTTTGGTCTGGGTGCAGCCACCTGCTAATGAATATTCCATATCTGTGGTACCTTTATGTTGGTACTATTTAATCCATTTCTACATACAACTTATCTACTTTCAAAACTGAGTAAAATTCATAAGCTGATCACTTTTAAGATGCATAACTTTTTTCTTGTTAGTAAACATCCGATTAGTATTCAGATTTATTAAAATTAAAAACAACACTGCTATAACTTATTTTTACTTTTCTCCTAATGCATATGTGTGAGAATTTTTTTTTTTTTAGTTGTAATTTAGATGAAGGTTTACAGAGCAATCTAGCTTCTCATTAAATAGTACACATATTGTTTTATGACATTGGTTAACAACCCCTCAACATGTCAACACTGTCCCTTCTCATTCTTGGGTTCCCTATTACCAGCTCTCCTGTCCCGTCCTGCCTTCTAAACCTTGCCCCTGGGCTGTTGTGCTCCATTAGTCTTGTTTTGTTATTTATGGGCCTGTCTATTCTTTGTATTAAGGGTGAACCTCAGGAGTGACTTCATTACTGAGCTAAAAGGGTGTTCGGGGGCCATACTCTCAGGGTTTCTCCAGTCTCTGTCAGGCCAGTAAGTCTGGTCTTTTTTTGTGAGTTAGAATTTTGTTCTGTGTTTTTCTCCAGCTCTGTCCGGGACCCTCTATTGTGATCCCTGTCAGAGCAAGATACATAACTCTTAACAGGCTAACAAATGTTTTCTTCTCTGAAAACTTAGTATGTAAAGTGTACCATTTCTCACAAAGTAACTCATTTAAAAATAAGTGGTGTGTCGATTATTTATTTTTTAATTTTATTGTGCTTTAGATGGAACTGTGCTGTGCAAATTATTTTCTCACTGAAAAATTTATACACAAATTATTTTGTGACATTGGTTGTAATCCCTGCATTGTGTCAGCATTCTCCCCCTTTCCACCCTGGGTTCCCTGTGTGTCCATTTGTCCAGTTTTCCTGTCCCTCTTGCCTTCTCGTCTTTGCTTTCAGGCAGTTGTTGCCCATTTGGTTTTATATATTTGATAGAACTAAGAAGCACGTTCCTCACGTGTGTTAGTGTTTTATATACCTGTTTAATCTTTGGCTGAGAAACGTGGACTTTGGGAGTGGCTTCAGTTCTGAGTTAGCAAGGTGTCTGGGGACTTTACTCTTGGGGGTTCCTCCAGTCTCTGTTAGACCAGTAAGTCTGGGTTTTTTTTGTGAATTTGAATTTTGTTCTACATTTTTCTCCCAGTCTGTCCAGAACCCTCTATTGTGATCCATGTCAGAGCAGTATGTGGTGGTATCCGGGCACCATCTAGTTTTGGGCTCAGGCTGGCGGAGGCTATGGTTCTTATGGTCCATTAGTCCTTTGGACTAATATTTCCCTTGTGTCTTTGGTTTTCTTCATTCTCCTTTGCTCTGGACAGGGTGAGACCAATAGATGTATCTTAGGTGGCCGCTCCCAAGCTTTTAAGACCCCAGACACTACTCACCAAAGTAGGATGTAGAACATTTTCTTTATGAACTTAATTATGCCAATTGCCCTAGGTGTCCTCCGAGACCATGGTCCCTAGCCCTCAGTCCCAGTATCTCAGTCCCTCAAAGTGTTTGGATGTGTCTAGGAGGCATCCATGACTTTGCCTTAGTCAGTCAGGTTGTGCTGACTCCCTCTATATTGTGTGTTCTCTTTCCCATCACCAAAGTTAACACTGGTCTGCTCTCTAGTTAGTGATTTTCTGCTCCCTAACCCCTCCGCCCCATAACCTTCAAAGATTGTTTTTTTCTGTGTGTAAGTCTTTTCTTGGGTTTTTATAATAGTGGTCTTATACAGTATTTGTGCATTTGTGATTGACTTATTTCACTCAACATAATACCCTCCAGATTCATCCATGTTGTGAGATATTTCACAGATTCATCATTGTTCTTTATCCTTGCCTAGTATTCCACTGTGTGTATGTACCATAATTTGTTTATTCATTCATCTGTTGATGGATACTTAGGTTTTTTCCATATTTTTGCTTTTGTAAACAATGCTGCAGTGAACATGGGTGTGCATATGTCTATTTGTGTGACTGCTCTTGTTTCTTTAGGATATATTCCTAGGAGTGAGATTGCTGGATTTTATGGTATTTCTATTTCTAGCTTTTTAAGGAGATGCCTTATCATTTTCCATAGTGGTTGTACCATTTTACATTCCCACCAGCAGTGCAGAAGAGTTCCAGTCTCCCCTCAACTCTCCAACATTTGTTATTTTCTGTTTTTTTGATTAGTGCCAGTAATGTGGGGGTGAGATGGTATCTTATCGTAGTTTTGATTTGCATAATGTCTAATGATCGTGAGCATTTCCCTATGTGTCTGTTAGCCACCTGAATGTCTTCTTTGGTGAAGTGTCTGTTCATATCCTTTGCCTATTTTTTAATCGGATTATTTGTCTTTTTGTTGTTGAGGTGTTGAAGTATTTTATAGATTTTATAGATTAGACCCTTGTCAGATATGTCATAGCCAAAATTTTTTTCGCAGTCTGTAGGTTCTCTTTTTACTCTTTTGGTGAAGTCTTTTGATGAGCGTAAGTATTTAATTTTTAGGAGCTTGCAGTTGCCAAGTTTATCTTCCAGTATTGGTGCATTATTAGTTATGGTTTGTGTTCTTTTTATGCCATGTATTAGAGCCCCTAGAGTTGTCCCTATTTTTTCTTCCATGATGTTTATCATTTTAGGTTTTATATTTATGTCTTTGATCCATTTTATGCTAGTTTTTGTGTATGGTATGAAGTATGGGTCCTGTTTCATTTTTTACAGATGGACATCCAGTTATGACAGCACCATTTGTTAAAGAGACTGTCTCCCCGCTTAATGGACTGTGGCCCTTTGTCAAATATCAGCTGCCCGTAGGTGGATGGATTTACGTCTAGATTCTCAATTCTGTTCCATTGGTCTGTGTATCTGTTGTTGTACCTTCCAGGCTTTTTTGACTACTGTGACTGTATAGTAGCTTCTAATATCAGGTAGTGTGAGGCTTCCCACTTTGTTCTTCTTCTTAGTAATGCTTTACTTATCTGGGGCCTCTTCCCTTTCCATATAATGCCGGTGATTTAAAGAATGCTGTTGGAATTTGGATCAGGATAGCATTATATCTGTAGATCACTTTGGGGTAGTATTGGCATTTTCACAATGTTGAGTCTTCCTGTCCATGAGCATGGTATGTTTTTCCGTTTATGTAGGTCTCTTTTGGTTTCTTACAGTAGTGTTTTGTAGTTTTCTTTCTGTAGATGTCTAATGTCCCTGCTTAGATTTATTCCTAAGTATTTTATCCTTTGGGGTGCGATTGTAAATGGTATTGATTTCCTGATTGCCATTTCGATGTTCTCTTTATTGTTAACCGACTGATTTTTGTATGTTAATTTTGTATCCTGCTACTTTGCTGAAACCTATTAGTTCCAGTAATTTTCTTGTGGATTCTTTGGGGTTTTTTTATGTATAGGATCATATCATCTCTGAATAGGGATAGTTTTACTTCTTCTTTACCAATCTGAATGCCCTTTATTTCTTTTTCTTGCCTTATTGCTCTAGCTAGGATATCCAGCACAGTGTTTAGCAAGAGTGGTGATAAAGGGCATCCTTATCTGGTTTCCTTTCTCAAGGGGAATGTTTTCTGTCTCTGTCTGTTGAGGGTAATTTTGGCTGTTAGTTTTATATAAATGCCTTTTATTATATTGAGGAGTTTCCCTTCTATTCCAATTTTGCTGAGAGTGTGATACGTCCATTATTGACTGTTAGTGAAATATCACAAAACTACAAGTCTATAAGAAAACATCAGCAATAGGGTATTTTGAAAAGACTTTAGTCAGGAGTGAATTGAAATTTGAAGAGAGAATGTATAAAACATAGATTTAAAATTTTTTTAGTTCATTTTTGACTAAATAATAGTAGACCTCAAGTTGTTATTTGGAGATGGGGTCGGGATCTTGATAAATGAAGACTCTGTAGCAAAGAATGAAAGCATATTCATTTTCTGCATAGAGTAAGAAGAAAATATTTTTAAAACTTTTTTTTCAGTCTACCTTAATGATTGATGGCCCCTTAGTTTTTGTTGTTGTTGTTGTTTTTAATCACAGGAGTTCTCAATGTAGTCCTTCACTTTTTTGTTCTTTTGACCTGGGCTATGTTAAAATCTCATCTTAGTAAGCCATTTTATTTGTTTTTGATATTCTAGTTGTCTGAGGGAAGCCAAAAGCACACAAACCTACAGAAAAGCATTGAGAAGGCTAAAATTGGCCGCCATGAGACAGTAAGTTTGTTTCTTTTGATTCTCTAATAATGGCAATGATAAGTAGAAGAATAAGGACACAGAGGGGAGAGGATATCATTACTTCCAGAAGAGAAGTAGAAAGAACATGAGAAGGTTTGACATGGTAGTGTTCACAATCGAGAATCCAAATTTTTATTATTATTAGGGTATTGTATATGGCAACATAGCATAGAAACATAAACCCTAGAGCTAGACTGACTGGATTTGAAAGTTTCCTAAACTCACTGTTCCTCATTTGTAAAATGGGAAATAATAAAATCTGCCTCATTGGGTTAAACTAGTTAATATTTGCAAAGCGCTTAGAAGAGGACCTGGCACAGGTCCTTTATTCTGAGGTACCTCTGGGTGGATTTAAACTTCTAACTTTTTGGTTGGCAGCTGAGCTCATTAACCATTTCTAGTACCCAAGGGCTCATGACACATAGTAAGCCCTATATAAATCTTTGCATAAATATTTTAAGAGTCATGTTTTGATTTTTTTTTTTAATTTTGAGCAGAATAAACTGACAACTATCAACATAATATCCTTGTAGCCTTGTAATATTTTTAAATTATTTAAATGAATACTAACCTATTTTGTTTTTAAAAGTGTATTGTTCCCTAAAGTATTGTTAGGGATTAAAAAAAAAAAAAATCATTTTATTTTCTAGTTTATCTTTATCTCAACCTTGGACTTTAAAAAATATTGAAAATCAACATGACCCCACTAACTACATTCCATGTAAAGGTTCCTGGGTGGCATTTACGGTTTGCACTCGACTACCAACCTAAAGGTTGATGGTTCGACCCGAACTAGTGGCACAATGGAAGAAAGGCCTGGTGTCTTAGTTATCTGGTGCTGCTATAACAGAATTGCCACAAGTGGGTGGCTTTAACAAACAGAAATTTATTTTCTCACAGTTTAAGAGACTAGAAGTCCGAATTCGGGGCACTGACCCTAGAGGAAGCTGTCCCCTCTGGGGCAGGTCTTTCTCTTTCCAGCTTCTATTCCTAGGTTCCTTGGCAATCCTGTGGTGTGTATCTTCCCCCTCATTTGTGCTTGCTTGCTTAATCTGCCCTTTTATATCTCAAAAGAGATTGATTTGAAACACACCTTACACTTATACTACCTCATTAACATAACAAAGAGAACCCATTTTCAAATAGGATTATAACCACAAGTATACAAAAAACAAAAACAAACCCATTGCCGTTATTGTCTTATAGTGGCACTGCCCTGTAGGGTTTCCAAGGCTGTAAATCTTTACGGAAGCAGACTGCCACATCTTTCTCCCACAGAGCCCCTGGTGGCTTAAAACCACTGAGCTTTGGGTTAGCAGCTGAGCGCTTAACCACTGCACCACCAGGACTCCTTAACCACCAAACCAAAAGACCAAACCTGTGCCATCAAGTCAGTTCTGACTCATAGTGACCCTATAGGACAGAGTAGAACTACCCCATAGAGTTTCGAAGGAGCACCTGGTGAATTCAAACTGCCGACCCTTTGGTTAGCAGCTGTAGCTCTTAACCACTATGCCACCAGGGTTTCCTCCTTAACCACAGGTATATATTATAAAAACAAACAAAAAACCAAACATGTTGCCGTCGAGTCTATTTTGACTCATAGCGACCCTATAGGGCAAAGTAGAACTGCTCCATAGGATTTCCAAGGAGCGGCTTGGTGGATTCAAACTGCCGACCTTTTGGTTAGCAGCTGAATCGTTAACCACTGCACCACCAGGGACCAGGGCTCCATAACCACAGGCATAGGGGTTAGGAATCGCAGCACATACTTTTGGGGAACACAATTCAATCCATAACACCTACTGATCTACTTCTGTAAAGATTATAGCCGAGAAAACCCTACGGAGCAGTTCAACCTGGTAACGTGGGGTCACCATGAGTTGGAATCCACTCAATGGTTTTTTTTTTTTTTTTTTTCTCATTCTATCTAGGCCTCTATTCAGAAAGTCTTCAGGTATTAACTTGTAGCACTTGATTGTGAAAGAAAACCACTCTAAGTAAAACTTGTCACATTGTAGAAAGGAGTAATAATACATCACAGGTTTATAGTGGCTTTATCCTTTTCAAAGTTATTTCACAGACGTTCATTCTTATGAATAGTCAGCACAGTCACAGATAGAAATTGAAGAATGGTAATTTCTGAAGAATATTCAAGAGAAGGTAAGTTCTGGGCATAACCTGAAACTGTTTCTTCTTCAGTTGACAGTAGAAATTACCATTTCTTTTTTTTTAAAAAAAAGGAAAAAGAAAGTTTTATTTGGCATATATTCAAAAAGACAAAAGTGGGAAACAGACAAGCATGCTTCCAGAGCTAATGTCTGCCCGAGTCTAGGGATATGACAGAATAAGCAGAAGTGGGAAAACAGACAAGCATGCTGCTAGAGCCATGTCTGCCTGGGCCCAAAGAATGTTACAGAATAGGCAAGAGTGGGAAGACAGACAGGTATGCTGCCACAGCCATGTCTGTCCAAGTCCGAGGAAGTATTATAGAAAAATATGGAATGAGTCACGAATTTGCGTGTCATCCTTCCGCAGGGGCCATGCTAATCTTCTCTGTATCATTCCAATTTTAGTGTATGTGCTGCCGAAGTGAGCACAGAAGTCACCACTTCTTGATCCTCTTTTTTCTTTAACACTGACAAGAACTTGTAGAAGCAATATCAACGAATAGTGACGTGCCCGTGCCCAGTTGTCAGCCAGCTTGCAGTGTGTTACTTGGCCCACTGGAACCAGTGTAACTAGGGGAAAACCTCACCAACAGACCTGATTGATCGCTGTAGCCCTCAGAAGAGCATAGTAGTTCAGAAAGGCTCCTGAGAGAGATGGCCTCTGGTGCTCATCCTGAGCTCACGTGGCAGGAAGTCTCAAAATACCTACCCTCCAGCTACTAGATAGGAGTCCCTGAGTGGCACAAATGGTTAACATGCTCAACTACTAACAGAATAGTTGGAGGTTCCATTCTACCCAGAGGCACCTTGGAAGAAAGACCTGGTGGTCTACTTCCAAAAAAATCAGCTATTGAAAACCCTGTGGAACTATTTCTATAGTATCAAATTGACAACAGTAACTGGAAAGATTAGATGGGAACCTTAGGGGGCAGTGAGTTTATGTTAATGGGGGAGGAACAACTCAGAAAAGGAGGGTGAGAATGGTTACAAAACTGAAAGAATGCAGTCAGTGTCACTGAATAATACATGTAGAAACTGTTGAATTGGTGTATGTTTTGCTGTGTATATTCCCAATAACAACAAAATAAATAAAATTAAAAAAAAAAACCTGGTGGAGCACAGTTCTACTCTGACACACGTCGGGTTGCCATGAGTCAAAATCAACTCTATGGCATCTAGTTTTGTTTGGGTTATCTACTAGGTATTATTCTTCATGGTAGTAATTAATGGTGATGATGATATGATGATGAAGTAGAAATAACTAACGTGTATATTCTGCTTACTATGAGCCAGGCAGGTACTGTTCAATTTTTTTTTCCCCCATTGAATCCTGCCAGTAACCCAAGGAGGTCACTGCTGTTACTGTCTCCATTTCATATCTGAAGCACTGGGGGGACAAAGAGGTTAAGAAATTTGGCCCAGATCTTAGTGCTGGTAACTGTCTGAGGTGGCTTCTAATTCAGGCTTTTGGATAGCTACTGTTTTATTCACATGTATGTTCTTTACTCTGCTTCTCCTGTCTGCATTAGCTCTTTCACCTCTCATTTTTCATTGTGGAGCACGCATAATTTGAGAGGGGATGGTGAATAATGGGTGTCTTTTTACGTTGTTGCTTTTAGCTGTCCTCAAGTCTGCTCCTGACTTATGGGACCCAATACACAATGAAATGAAATGCTGCCTAGTCATTGCCCCATCCCCATGATCTGTTGTGATTTGGACTGTTGTGATCTCTAGGGTTTTCACTAACCAATTTTCAGAAGCAGGTCACCAGGCCTTTCTTCCTAGTCCATTTCAGTTTGGAAGCTCCACTTAAACCTGTTCAGCATCATAGCAACGTGCTAGCCTCCACTGACAGGTGATGTCTGTGTATAGAGGGCATTGGCCAGGAACGGAACCCAGGTCTCCTGTATGGAAGGCAAGAATTCTACCACTGAACCACCAATACCCTCTTCTTATATTGTAATCATCTTTAAATCTCTCCTGAGCTGTGCTGTCTAACACCGTACACACTAGCCATATGCCGCTATTTACATTTAAATTCACATTAAATAAAATTTAAAATTCAGTTCCTCAGTCCTGATAGCCACATTTCAAGTATGCTAGCCATATGTGGCTAGTGACTCTTGCATTAGGGAGCACAGATATAGAACATTTCTCTTATTGCAGAGTTCTGTTGACATGCTGCTTCAGAGTATACTTCTTTATACAGGCATTCTCTATACAAATGCTGGTAATGGAGCTTTCTTCACTTTGAGACCAAAGGAAACAGCCTACAGAAGTAGGAAAATATGTAAATACAAATACAGAAAATACAAGCTAGCAAGGAACTTTAGACAAGTTCCATTAGGTAGCTTGACCTTTACTTGATTTTGCCTCAGATTTGTCCTATGATACCGTACCATAATCTTTGCTAGCATTTGATTTTTGTTTGAACTTATTTTTCAGGTTTCACAAATATAAATTAAATGTCTGTGATTATGACTAGTCAGTACAGGGTCACTTCTACCTGTTAGGGAGAATTATGGCTAGAAATTTCAAATGGTGTTTATTGGATCATATTGTATTTAAAAGTTTTTTTCTCTTTCACGTTTAAAGGAAAGTGGAAGGAGGCCACAAGCTACAGCTCTGCTATTTCTGCTGTCCTTAAATATTTAAGTATAAATATACATATATACATAGAGAGATTTTGAGGAATTGGCTCACATGATTGTAGAGACTGGCAAGTCCAAAATCCACACGTCAGGTAGCAGGCTGGAAATTTCTGGTCGTCTTGTGTCCCAAGTGGGTAGGTCAGGCGATGGGGAGGAAAGTGGAATTCTGGCAGGATGTCTGTTTATCGTTTGGAAGCAGAATTCTCCCTTGGGAAACTTCTGGTTTTGTTTAGGAATGTATAAATATAATTTTGGGAGTCAGTGGGTAGTGTGAACAGTTAATGTGCTTGGCTGCTAACTGAAAGGTTGGCAATTTGAGCCCACCCAGAGATGCCTCAGAAGAAAGGCCTGGCAATATACTTCCAAAAAATGAGCCACTGAAAACCTTATGGAACACTGTTCTAGTATGACACGGTTGAGGTCACCAAGAGTTGGAATCAAATCAACAGCAACTGATTATATATAGTATTGAGGTCAAAAGCATAATGCATATCATTTATGAGAAATAAAATAAAAATATTACATTCATAAAATGTATTACCTTATAAAACAAGGCATTTTATTGTTCTTAATTATACATAAAAATATTTTGAATGCAGGAAGAACGAACCATGTTAGCAAAGGAGCTTTCTTCACTTCGGGACCAACGGGAACAGCTAAAGGCAGAAGTAGAAAAATACAAAGAATGTGACCCACAAGTTGTGGAAGAAATACGTAAGTTTGTACCACAACTTGAAGGTTTTTAACTTTGCTAATGATAGAGACTTTATACTTCTTGTTGCCTGGTAAGCATTCTCCATGTGTATGAGAAAATAAAGCCAGTTAAAGTAGTATTCTGGTTCTGTACTCTAACTTTACTTTTGTAGCATAATGGGAAAATATTGCATTAGTATGTCCATTGAAGAGTCTTAATGTTAAAGTATGTACCGGTAACAACTTGGAAATTATAAGCATTTCAATAGTAGGTAGGGTAGAAGGATAAAGACGTAAAATACAAGCTTAGTGTCTTAGTCAATGTTCTCTAGAGAAACAAAACCAGTAAGATATTTTAAGAATGGAGTGGTGAGGGTGTCCGACCTCTAACTTCACAAGGTAGAAGGAGAATCAAGGTCATCAGTCCAAGGCTGATTCCTATGAGGTGAGGTCAGACATACCTCCTCTCTCCGACCTCTTTAGCAATTCTGACACTAGCTGTGCCTCATCCCTCCCGTGGCACTCTACTTTTCTGCTGGGTTTGATAATCCATTGCAGTGGCCACACAAAACTCACGGACAATACTCACAGTTATGGGGTTTATTAGGGAAGTAACAGGTTACAATACAGGATCAGAAATGACTCAGGATACAGTTCTTCAATCAGGACAGCCTCTTCTCAGCCATGTCTGCAGGCAGGCCTCTCCAGCCCTCAGCCTGGCCTCTGTGTTACAAATCTCTTTAGCTCTGCCAGTAGGTGCTCGGGGGCACCCCACTCCACCAGTAAGCCTCAGCCTGAAGACCCTCAGCTCCCTCGCTTCATGGGTCAGAAAGCCTAGCTCCGTTGACAAATGCCTGGAGGCACCATACTCCACCAGGAAGCCTCCTGCCTGAAGGTGCTCAGCTCTCTTGCTCCGTGGGTCTGCACGCCCACTCTAGCTACCTCACTCTGTGGGCCGGGAAGCCTACTCAAGCCGATCTCTTGGTTCCGCTGCTGTCGATGCTCTGCTGCACTTGCCACCACTTCTTGCCATCTTACACCATCTCCGGTGTTAAGCTGTCTGTCTCCTGGGTGTAGGAGGCTCTCAGTGCAGGAATCCTGAGTCCAAAGCATGTGCTCCACTCCTAGCTCTTCTTCTTGGTGATAGAGCATCCCCTCTCTCTGCTTGCTTCTCTCTCCTTTTATATCTTGTAAGATGTAACTCAAATAAGGGTGAGACTTGAGTAAAGGTGGTAAGAGTGGTGACTAGGGTAGGGGTAGTGACTTGAGTCGCACCCTCTAGTAAGGCCATGGCTCAAGATACCTCCCACCCTAATCCTGCCTCATTAACATAACAGACAACTCACTCTCAAATGGGACTATAACCACAGGCATAGAGGCTAGGATTTACAACACATCACAGAAGGGAAGATAATTACATCAAATCATAAAATAGAGGATGACTACATCATTACCTAACTGCCAGATTACATCATTATGTAACTGCCAAACCACTGAAAATCAGGGGGCCCAGCCAAATTGACACATAACCTTAACTGTCACAGCCTCCATACACCTTATTTGCATAGCCCCATGCAATCATTGTGTAGGAGTCACAAAGATTGTGGCTAGAAGGGCCATAATAAGTAATTCATTACACTGTAGATGTAGATAGAGGAATAGGTTCACATGATCGTGGAGGCTGACAAGTCTAAAATCTGTAGGTCAGGTGACAGGCTAAAAATTCCAGTAGTCTTGTGTTCCAAATGGGCAGTCAGGTGATGGTGGGGCAAAGAGGAATTCTGGCAGGATGTCTATTTATCATTTGGAGGCAGAATTCTCCCTTGGGAAACCTCTGGTTTTGTTCTTAAAGTCTTCAACTGATTGGATGAGGCCCACCCACATTATGGAGGGTAATCTGCTTTACTTTAGGCCAGATGGTTTAAATGCTAATCACATGTAAATACTTCATAGTAACATCTAGACTACTGTTTGACCAAACAATGGACACCATGGTCTAGCCAAGTTGACCCATAAAATTAACCATCACATTTAGGAAACCAAAAGTCACAGATGGACCTACATTGGCACCAAGTGGCTTGACTCTAGAAAGAAACCACCATTGTGTTGTAGGAAAAATGATACCAAAAATATAAGTTTGTGAGTTACAGAAAATCAGTTTGTGTGTTGACTTGCCTTTTAGATATATCAGTAATTTTTTGCCTTTTAAATCAGGATACTCAAACATTTATTTTGAATAATTTTTATATATTTATGTGAAGATAGAAATTTGAGGAAATGAAAAATAGTATTATAAAGATATACCACTTTAATTGCTTGGGAAAATATGCATAACTTTCTTCATATTTTTCTGTCGTAGCCTGTCTTTTATTTTAGGAAACGTTACCAAGTGAAACTTTTAGGAAATCTGATATTATAGTATGTGATTGAAGGCTTTGAGAGAAATTGAAAATATTTGGCACCTTTAAATTAACCTGAGAATAGTTTGATTGCAGTTAAGTTGGCCTAGTCCTAGATGATACTCTTTACAGTTAAAATTTTTTTTAACAGTTTAGTTAGTTTAAATCTAAAATTAAACTTAATTTTAGAGATATGACCTCACCAGCAATGTAATACACAGCTGTGATGGATTGAACTGTGTTCCCCAAAAATGTGTGTCAACTTGGCTAGGCCGTAATTCCCAGTATTGTGTGGTTGTCCTCCATTTTGTAATCTGATGTAATTTTACTATGTATTGTAAATCCTAATCTATATTATGTTAATGAGGCAGGATTAGAGGCAGTTATGTTAATGAGGCAGGACAATCTATAGGATTAGGTTGTATCATGAGTCAATTTCTCTTGAGAAATAAAAGAGAATCGAGCAGAGAGGAAACGGACTGCCTACCACCAAGAAAGAAGAGCCAAGAGCAGAGTGTGTCCCTTGGACCCAGGATCCCTGCACTGAGAAACTCCTAGACCAAGGGAAAAATAATGACACAGACCTTCCCCCCAGAGCCAACAGAAAGAGAAAGCCTTCCCCTGGAGCTGGCACCCTGACTTTGGACTTCTGGCCTCCTTGACTGTGAGAGGAGCCCTGGTGGCGAAGTGGTTAAGAGCTCAGGCTGCTAACCAAAATGTCGCCAGTTCAGATCCACCAGTCACTCCTTGGAAAGCCTATGAGGCAGTTCTGCTCTGTTCTGTAGGGTCGCTATGAGTTAGAATCAACTCGATGGCACACAACAACAACAGATGATGAGAGAATAAATTTCTGTTTGGTAAAGCCATCAATTTGTTATATTTCTGTTATAGCAGCACTAGATAACTAAGACAAACAGCCTGGATGGTTGTTTAGCTGATTACCCAGGGTGATTTTTCAAAGGGAGGTATAGGCAGAAGAACCCCCTCAGCCAATAATTCTCTGTAAATTAAGTATTTGGAGAGACATGTTAGCTCTTCCCTGGTGCCCACAAATTCATTTCATTACCCTGCAGAGGAAAGTTCTAACCAACTTTTCTGCTACAAAATCAGCTATTTTAACCTGTTCTAAAGTTTTAACTAATAACAAATGACCCTCAGTGAACAGAGACACACCAAAGCAGCAGGAGACAGGTAGGAAGTTACGCTAGGAAGCTAGATCTGCTCATGATTCATTTTCAAAAGAAACACAAACTACTTGTTAAAGAGTACATCAAATGTTACGTGCCTGACCTAGAGCAGTCTCCCGTGGAAGAGAACTTCAAGAACGGTTTTCTTGCTCAGGCTTAATACTTTCAGGTTGGTTTATTTTCAGGTTCAGCAGCCAAATCTAATCTTGCATTTATGTTTCTTACTTGGTTCTGCTTTCCTTCTTGATTTCAGTTTTGTGTGATTCTTGGACTTTTACCTTGGAAAACTAACTCTTCACTTACCTGTTCCATCTTCTGTTTTGTCTAGGGCCCACAGCTCTTAGCCATATCCCACTAGGATTTCTACTCTGAGTATTCTCTACTTTTCCATTTCATGGTCCCCATAGTATTGCTACAGTTGTCTCTGCAAGTGACCCTGACTAATATCACCTCCGCTTGTGACCCACCATTTTTACAGTCCTTCTTTCCATGATTTTGACAACTTGTATCCACTTAGGAATAACTAGGCTTACTTAACTACTTTGATCTTCACTGATGGTGATCCAAAGCAAGGAGACCATCTTCAGGTACAGAAAATTAACAGGGATAGAGATTTAATGCCAGACTGATTCATGATGTGGGAAAACTTTTTATTTTAGGCATGTAACTTCAGATGTTACCATTCCTTGTACCTATCTGAATTAAACAGCAATTTTAGCAAGTGCATTCCCTAAGTTTGTCACTGGTTTGTTTTGGAACACAATTTATCTGCTGATATAAGCTATATATAACTCTTATATTCATGTAGACATGGCTATGTATTATCTCCTACTTATTTCTCGGTAACGTCTGCAGTAAATGTTCGTTTCATCATGCCAGTTGAGTAGATAATATCATTAAGCAAGTATGAGCAAGATTAATTGCAAATACCCAAGAAGTAAAAAAATAAAAAATAAAACTAATAATAATATAAGTAGATAAAAGTAATTTACTTTTTAAAATAAATTTTAATTTTAGCTACTCTGACAGTTTCTTGAGTGAGACCAGACATAACAAGTTACAGTAGAAGTTATATTTCCACAAAAATAAATAGAAGTACATTAGAAATTTTCTTAAAAATACATGTTAAGACATCTGTCAAAACAGCAGAGTAACAACCTCTAAAAATTCACCCCTCCATAAAAACTTTAAAAAATGGCAGACTTCGTCGTCATCAACTTTCTCAGAACTCTGGAAATTAACACTTTGTAGCCATCCAGGGAGTGTTTATTTAAGAAAAATGATAGAATCTCATTATAGCAAGCTTTGTGGTATTTTAACTTGCCTCATTCCTATCCCCCTCTCAGCAGTAACGTTGAATAATAGCAGTCCTGTACTCCCTGTACCAGAGGGAACAGAACAGAGTGGGAGCTTTTTCAATGCCTCATTTCTAAGGAGTTGCCATTATTTGGCAAGTCCAGTGGTTCCCTGTTGTTGTTGTTAGTTGCCTTTGAGTCAATTTCAACTCATGGTGACCTCACATGTGCAGAGTAGAACTGTGCCGTAGGATTTTCAAGCCTGTGACCTTTTGGAAGCAGATCACCAGGCCTGTCTTCCAAGGAGCCTCTAGGTAGGTTTGAACCGCCAACCTTTTGGCTAATAACTGAGGACTTAAACGTTCCACCACTCAGGGACTCCCTAGAAAACACCAGTAGAAAAGCTTATCTTTATTTGACTTGGCTCAGGGTTAGCTTAGTGCTGAAAGCCTCTCCCTAAAGCCATGTTTGTCTAAAACAATCTAACTTCATAGGCAAGCTCAGGGAAGACTTGAGTAGATTCTAAGCTCCCACCTCTGGCTGACCTTGAAGCTCTATTCAAGCAGGAAGTGAAGGCTAGAGCAGAGATATAAACTGCTAACTGCCTAGCTGAGTGTTGGAGGCATAGACCAACATGCACACAGTCTCTCCACCAAGATTGGGGGATTTAGTAGTTCTAGGTGTTTAAGGAAATCTCTATTCAATCATTAGCTGACCACTAAACTAACCAGACTAGTAGACACTTCAGTGGCTATGCACAATGAAAAATAATGGGCTTTACAGAATTATTTCAGAAAAATGATTAAACATACAAACAACAAAAACTACAACAAGCAGTAACAACAATAAACTCAGGCAAGAGAGGAGAGTCTGATTTCCAGAGATGCTACATTATATCTAAAATGTCCATTTTTTGACCAAAAAAAGACATAAGGAAACAAGAAAGTATGGCCTATACACAAGAACAATTATTAGAAGTTATTCTGAGGAAGCCCAGATGTTGGACTTACTAGACAAAGACTTTAAATCAGCTATTTTAAATATGTTCAAAGAGTTAAACCATGTCTAAAGAGCTGAAGGAAATACAGAACCAAATAAAGGATATCAATAGAGATAGAAATCATTTTTAAAAAAAAAAGAAATTCTGGAATTGGAAAATATAATAACTGAAATGACAGCAGATTTGAGCAGGTAGAAGAAACTGGAATGTAGTTCAATTGACATTATCCAGCCTGAGGAACAGAAAGGAAAAAGAATGAAGATAAATGAACAGAGCCTCAGAGACTTGTGAGACACCACCAAGCATACCAACATATGTATAGTGGAAATCCCAGAAGGAGAGGAGAGAAAGACTGGATCAGAAAGAATATTTGAAGAAATAATAGCCTAAAATTTATTAAATTTGATGAAACACATCCAAGAATTTCAACAGATTCCATGTAGGATAAACTGAAAATGTTCTACATGTAGACATATCATAATCAAACTATCCAAAGAGAAAATATTGAAAGCAGCCAGGAGAGAAGAAACCCATCATGTATAAGTGATCCTAAATAAGGTTAATAGCTGATTTCTCATCAAAAACCAGATGTCAGAAGGCACTGAGATGACATAATCAAAGTGCTGAAAGAAAAAATTTCTTTTAAAAAATTAAGACACTCCCACATAAAACCAACTGAGAGAATTGGTGACTGGCAAGCTTGCCTTACAAAAAAAATATTAAAATGAGTTCTTTGGGTTGAAGTGAAAGGACACTAGATAGTAACTTGATTGACATGAAAAAATAAAGCACATACCAGTAAAAGTAACTACATAAATATCAAAGACAGTATAAATGCATTTTTGTTTATAACTCCTTTTTTTCTCCTAATTTAAAAGACAATTGCTCAAAAATGTATAAAGATGTAATTTGTGACAATACCATAAAAGACGGAAAGGAGTGGCACTATATGGGAGCAAAGTTTTTTTATACTACTGTGATACACATGAGGTTGGCATGAGTCAGAGTCAACTCAATGGCAACTGGTTATAACCCAACTAGACTAACAGACTTCTATAAAACACGGCACCCGACAACAGCAGAATACACATTCTTCTTAAGTGCATATGGAACATCTCCAGAATAGACCATATGTTAGGCTTAAAACAAGTCACAATAAATTTAAGAGTTAAATAATACAAAGTATATTCTCTGAGGATAGTGGAATAAAATTAGAAATCATTAACAAAAGGAAATTTGGAAAATTTACAAATATGTTGAAACTAAACAACACACTCCTAAATAATGATGAGTGAAAGAAGAAATCACAAGGGAAGTTAGAAAATACTATGAAATGAATGACAACAAAAACAAGTTACACAAAAACTAATAAGATACAACAAAAGTGCTCAGAAGTAAATTTATACTTGTAAACATAAAAAAAACTGTAACCTAACCCTCCACCTTAAGAAACTAGAAAAAGAAGAATGAACTAAATCCAAAGCAAGCAGTAGAAAGGAAATAATAAAAATTAGAGTGGAAAAATGTAAAATAAAGAATAGAGAAAATAAATGAAAGTGAAAGTTGATTCTTTTAAAAGACTAAGAACACTGACAAGCTTTTAGCTAGACTGGCCAAGAAAAAGAGATAGAAGATTCAAATTACTAAAATGAGGCATGAAAGAGGAGGCATTACTACCAACCTTACAGAAATAAAAAGGATTATAAGGTAATACTATGAATAGTTGTATGCCAACAAATTAGATAAACTAGGTGAATTGGATGAGTTCCTAGAAATACAAACTACCAAAACTGACTCAAAGAAAAAATACAAAATTTCAGTAAATAGAGTTAGTCATCAAAAAACTTGTCACAATGAAAAAAAAGCTCAGGACCAGAGGGCTTCACTGGTAAATTCTACCAAACACTTAAAGAAGAATTAATTATTTAAAAAAGAAGAGGGAACGCTTGCTAACTCATTCTCTGAGATCAGTATTAACCCTGATATCAAAGGCAGACAAAGACATCACACAAAAGGAAATTAGAGATCAATATCCCGTATGAATATAGATGCAGAAATCTTCAACAAAATGCTAGTAAACCTAATCCAGCAAAAAGGATTATATACCATAACCAAGTGGGACTTATCCCAGCAATGCGAGGTTGGCTCAATATATGAAAATCAATCAATGTAATATACATATTAATAAAGGAAAAAAAAACCTATAATCATCTCAGTAGATGCAGAAACAAAATCCAGCACCCTTTCATGATAAAAACACTCAACAAAGTAGGAATGGAAAGAAGCTTCTTCAGCCAGGTAAAGGGCATCTACAAAAAACCCATAGGTAACTTCATGCTTAGTGGTTTCATGGATAAAAACATTCAGTACACAAAATGTGAAGAGTAATCAAATATTCACTTTTCCACTTCTCAATCGTCTCTGACATCAGCTACTCACACAGCATTCTTTCTGCCCCAAGCCACCTGAACTAGGTCAGAGCTCACAAGTTGAAAGGACACTGTCCTTCAGACTGCTAAATAGACGCCAGCCAGAAACTCGGGAATCCACGGAACATCCTTCCTTTTGACCAGCCAGCCACAGATTTGGGGTTTTCCCACTACTTCATCAAGATGCCAGCTGCAAGCTTTGAGGCCTTCCCTGGCCTTTTTCGCTCTCACTTGCTGGTTCCTGCTACTCTTTTGGGTTTGATGATTTGCTAGAATGACTCACAAAACTCACAGGAAGTACTGTATTTACAATTACAGATTTATTATAGCAAAAGGATACAAATCGGGATCATCACTGGGCGAAGTCTGAGAGGGTTCCCAACACAGAGCTTCCACATCCTAAGCAGAGTTTGTCATCCTCCCTTCACCAACCAGAAAGCTCCTGGAGCCTCTGTCTTCAGGCCCTTTATTGGCCTTAGTCATTATGTAATCACGATTGAGGCCTTATTGTGTATTCATGATAGGTTAACTCATAGGTTAACTCATGAGGTTAGTTAATATCCAGCTACCAGGTGGTCTTTCTGGTCTGGCCAGCCCCCACACAAATCCTCAGATGTGGTCTGGAGGTTTTAGATAATAAAGGCAACTCAGTTACTTAGAAAATTCCAAAGATTATCACTTAGGAACCAGGGACAAAGGCCAAATTATTTTGTTTTTTGTTAAGGTGATTCATTACCACACAGTGGTCAAAGATTGAAAGCTTTCCCCAAAGAAGTCCACTTTTTTGACTTTTATTCAACATAGGCAAAAAAAAAAAAAATGTAGATTGGAAAAGTAGAAGTAATACTATATTTGCAGGTGACGTGACATTATATACAGAAGGCCCTAAAAAATCCACACACACAAACTATTAGAGGTTAGCTGTTCGGCAAGGTTGCAGGATACAAACTCAATATACAAAAATCAGTTACATTTCTGTACATTAACAATGAGCAGTCTGAAAATGAATTTTAATAATTCCATAATACCTGTCATGGATTGAATTATGTCCCCCAAAAAATGTGTGTATCAGTTTGGCTGGGCCATGATTCCTGGTAGTGTGATTTTCCTATATGTTGTAAATCCTGCCTCTATGATCTTAATGAGGGAGGATGGGTGGCAGTTGTGTTAGTAAGGCAGAACTGGATCTACAAGTTTGGATTGTATCCTGAGGCAATCTCTTGAGATATAAAAGAGAGAAGTGAGCAGAGAGACAGGGGGACCTCATACCATCAAGAAAGCAGTGCTGGGAGCAGGGCGTATCCTTTGGACCGGGGTCCCTGCACAGAGAAGCTCCTAGTCCGGGGGAACACCGAAGAGAAGAAGGCTGATAGAAAAAGCCTTCCCCTGGAGCTGACACTGAATTTCGACTTTTAGCCTACTTTGTCTATGAGGAAATAAACTTCTTTTTGTTAAAACCATCCACTTGTGGTATTTCTGTATAGCAGCACTAGATGACTAAGACAATACCATCAAAAAAATAAAATGTGTGGGAATAAAATTAATCAAAGAAGTGTAAGATTTGTACACTGAAAACTATAAAACATTGTTGAGAGAAAGTAAAGAAGACCTAAATAAATGGAAAGACACTCCATGCCCATGAATTGTAAGACTTAGTAAAATGAAAATACTTCCCAAATTGATATACAGATTCAATTCAATTCATAATCCCCACTGCCTTTTTTTTTTTTTTAGAATTGGAGACGTTGTTCCTAAAATACATATGGAAATGTAAGGGACCCAGAATAGCCAAAATAATCTTGAAAAAGGAAGAACAAAGCTGGAGGACTTGCATTTCCCAATTTTAAAACTCATTACAAAGCTATAATAATCAAGGCAGTTTGGTACTGGCATAGGATAAACGTATAGATTAATAGAATGGAATTGAGTCCAGAAGTAAACCCAGCTGATTTTTGACAGAGATACCAAGACCAATTGGAAAAGAATAGTCTTCATTTAGTGATGCTGGGCACAACTGTTACCTACATTCAAATGAATGAATCTGGACTCCTACTTCATGCTATATACAAAAATTAACTCATATGACACCAAAACACAAACTACCAAAGATAAAGTAGATAAATTGGACTTCAGAATTAAAAGCTTTTGTGTATCAATGTACACAATCAAAAAAGTGAAAAGAAAGCCCATAGAATGGGAGAAAATATTTGCAAATCATATATCCCATAAGGGTCTAGTATCCAAAATATATAAGGAACTCTGATAATGTAATAGTAAAAAGAATCCCATTTTTTTAAATGGGCAACAGATTTGAATAGACATTTCTACAAGAAAATATATAAATGGCCAGTAAGCACATGAAACGATACTTAAATCATTAGTCATTAAAAACCAAAAAAACCAAACTTGTTGCTGTTGAGTCGATTTCGACTCAGTGACCCCATAGTCATTAGGGAAATGCAAATCAAAACCACAGTGAGATACTACTACATGACACCCACTAGGATGGCTAGAATTTAAAATAAAAGGAAAACAGTAAGTGTTGGCAAGTATGTGAAGAAATTGGAGCCCTCATACATTGCTAATGGGAATGTAAAATGGTGTACAGATGGAGTAGCCACTTTGGAAAAGTTTCAGTTCCTCAAATTATTAACACATAAGAGTTACCGTATGACCCAAGAATTCCATTTCTAGGTATATACCCAAGAAAATTGAAAGCATGTGTTCACACAAAAACTTGTATATGAATGTTTATAGCATCATTATTCAGATTAGACAAAAAGTGGAAATAATTCAGGTGTCCATCGACTGATGAATAACACAAATGTGGTATACTCATACAGTGAAATATTCACCCATAAAAAGAATGAAGTAATAATACATGCTACAACATGGATAAACCTTGAAAACAATACGATACAATAAAAAGATAGACACATAAATCCACTTATTGTATGATTCCATTTACATGAAATGTTCAGAATAGGCAAATCCATAGAGAAAGAAAATAAATCAGTGGTTACCAGGGGCTCAAAGACAGGACATGGGAATTTACTGCTAATGGATATGGGGTTTCTTTTTGGGATGATGAAAATGTTCTGAATTAAACACTGGATTGTAAACTTTAATATGTGAATTTTATGGTAGGTAGAGTTATATTTTAATAAAAATATAAATAAATGCCATCATTTTAAGTAATGTTTTTGTCTAGTTGATGGCATTGTTATGTGCTGTGTAAATTAACTTGAAAGATGTAATACAGTTACATTTAGTGTCAAGATGTATGATTAAATATAAGGTAAATATTTCCGCTTACAGGGCTACTTTATTTACTTACCATTAAACTTTTTCTTAAGTCACATTTATTGTTTGTTTGAGAAACATACCTCATTTATGTTATCTTTAAAAGAGCAAGTACAATGATGATAGACATTTAGGAAAGGGAAAATGACTTTCTATGACTGATACAACTGAAGCTAATTAAAAATTTTCTTGGGGGACTTGAGCAGGTTTGTGGGATACTATTTTTGTCACTACTTGAGCTCTTATCATAGACATTTATATAACCTTTTGTTTCATATGAAAAATTATGAATATATATATATATATTTTTTTTTTTTTTTTTTTTTAATTTTTCAGGTCAAGCAAATAAAGTAGCCAAAGAAGCTGCTAACAGATGGACTGGTATGTATTGAAATGGCGTTGATAAACTATAGTGAAATTCTCGTCACACTTCACATTTACTGTGATGTGAAATGAAGATGCCTTTGTGCCTAGCCTTACTCAGCAAGGGACATTTCTAAAAATGTATATATAAATCAGGTTTTTATAAGTTAAATCAATTAAATAACTTCAGTTACTTAAGGAACGGTTTTATTGTTGTTGTTGTTTTTTAATTTGGGAGTTATTTTGTAAAACTGATGATTGCTTCCAGTTTAACTTTTGTGTAACTCTTCCCAGGATAAGTTACTGCTGCTAGTCAGTTAACCTGCATGTATTGGAAAGCAAGGTATATCTTTTTTTTTTTTAATTTGATTGTGCTTTAGGTGAAACTTTACAGCACATTAGTTTCTCATTCAAAAATTTGTACACAAATTGTTGTGTGACGTTGGTTGCAGTCCCCACATTGTGTCAGCACTCTCCCCGTTTCCCTTTCCACCCTGGGTTCCCCGTGTCCATTCGTCCAGTTTTCCTGTCCCTTTCTGCCTTCTCGTCTTTGCTTTTGGGCAAGTGTTACCCATTTGATCTTATATACTTGATTGAACTAAGAAGCACATTCCTCACGTGTGTTATTGTTTAGTTTATAGGCTTGTCTAATCTTTGGCTGAAAAGTGGGCTTTGGGAGTGGCATCAGTTCTGAGTTAGCAGGGTGTCCGGAGGCCATACTCTCAGGGTTTCTTCCAGTTTCTGTCAGACCAGTAAGTCTGGTCTTTGTGTGTGTGTGAATTTGAATTTTGGTCTACATTTTTCTCCTCTATCCAGGACCCTCTATTGTGATGCCTGTCAGAGCAGTCGGTGATGGTAGCTGGGCACCATCTAGTTCTTCTAGACTCAAGCTGATGGAGGCTGTGGTTCATGTGGTCCATTAGATCTTTGAACTAATATTTTCCTTGTATCTTTGATTTTCTTCATTCTCCTTTGCTCCAGACGGGTTGGGACCAATAGATGTATCTTAGATGGCCATTCGCAAGCCTTTAAGACCCCAGACACTACTCACCAAGTAGAATGTAGAACATTTTCTTTATAAACTATGTTATGCCAGTTGACCTAGATGTCCTTCAAGACCATAGTCCCCAGCTCTCAGCCCCAGTAACTCGGTCCCTCAAGGTGTTTGGATATATCTAGGAAGCTTCTGTGACTTTTCTTTGGTCAAGTTGTGCTGACTTCCTCTATGTTGTGTTCTCTTTCCCTTCACCAAAGTTAACACTTGTCTACTCTTTAGTTAGTAATTTGCCCTTGCCACCTCTCTCCTCCACCATACCATCAAAGATTGGTTTTTGCTGTGTGTAAACCTTTTCTTGGGTTTTTATAATAGTGGTCTCATTTGCCCTTTTGTGACTGAGCATAATTCCCTCCAGATTGATCCATGTTGTAAGATGTTTCACAGATTCATCATTGTTCTTTATTGTAGTGTAGTTATCATTGTGTAGTATTCCATTGTGTGTATGTTCCATAATTTGTTTATTCATTCATCTGTTGATTGGCACTTAGGTTATTTTCATGTCTTTGCTGTTGTGAATAATGCTGCAATGAACATGGGTGTGCATATGTCTATTCATGTGACAGCTCTTATTTCTCTAAGATATATTTGTAGGAGCAGGATTCTTGTATCGTATGGTATTTCTGTTTCAACTTTTTACCCATTTTTTTACCCATTACTGTCAAGTTGATTCCAACTCATAGCAACCGTATAGGACAGAGTAGAACTGCCCCACAGCGTTTCCAAAGAGAGGCTGGTGGATTCGAATTGCCGACCTTTTGGTTAGCAGCCGTAGTGCTTAACCACTACACCACCAGGGTTTCCTCTAGCTTTTTAAGGAGATGCCATATCATTTCCCATAGTGGTTGTACCATTTTACTTTCCCACCAGCAGTGTATAAGAATTCCATTCTCTCCACAACCTCTCCAACATTTGTTGTTTTCTGTTTTTTTTTATTAGTGCCAGTAATGGCAGGGTGAAATGATATCTCATTGTAGTTTTGATTTGCATTGCTCTAATGGCTAACGATTGCAAACATTTCCTTATGTGTCTGTTAGCTGCCTAAATGTCTTGTTTGGTGAAGTGTCTGTTTATATCCTTTGTCCATTTTTTATTGCATTATTTGTCTTTTCATTGTTGAGGTGTTGAAGTATTCTATAGATTTTAGAGATCAGACCCTTGTCGGATGTGTTGTACCCAAAAATTTTTTTGCAGTCTGTACGTTCTCTTTTTACTCTTCTGGTGAAGTCTTTCGATGGGCATAAGTGTTTAATTTTTAGGGGCCCCCGGTTATCAAGTTTATCTTCTGTTGTTTGTGCATTGTTAATTATAGTTTATATTCTATTTATGCCATGTACTAGGTGCCCCAACGTTGTCTGTATTTTTTTTCCAGAATCTTTATTGTCTTAGGTTTTATATTTAGGTTTTTGATCCATTTAGAGTTAGTTTTTGTGTGTAGTGTGAAGTATGGATTCAGTTTCATTTTTTTACACACAGACATCCAGTTTTGCCAGCACCATTTGTTAAAACAACTGTCTTTTCCTCATTTAATTGAGCTTTGGTCCTTTGTCAAAGATCGGCGGACCATGAGTAGGTTTATGTCTCTGTTCTCAGTTCTGTTCCATTGATCTTTTGTGACTGTCGTTATACCAATACCTGGCTGTTTTGACTACTGCTGCTGTATAGTGGGTTCTGAGATCAGGTAGTATGAGGCCTCCTACTTTGTTCTCTTTCTTCAATAATGCTTTGCTTATCCGGGACCTTTTTCCTTTCTGTATAAAGTTGGTGATTAGTTTTTCCATCTCATTAATCTCTGTTAGCATTTGTATCGGGATTGCATTATATCTGTAGATCACTTAGGGTAGAATTGATATTTTCACTATATTGAGTCTTCTAATTCATAAGCATGGTATGCTTTTCCATTTATGCAGATCTGTTTTGGTTTCTTGCAGTATTGTTTTGTAGTTTTCTTTATATAGGTCTTTTACATCCTTGGTTAGATTTATTCTTAAGTATTTTGTTTTTTTAGGGCCTGTTATAAATGATACCGTTTTCCAGATTTCCTTTTCGAAGCTGTTTTTGTTGGTGTATAGGAATCCAACTGATTTCTGTATATTGATCTTGTATTCTGCAACTCTGCTGAATCGTTCTGTTAGTTCCAGTATTTTTCTTGTGAAATCTTTTGGGTTCTTTATGTATAAGATCATATGATCTGTGAACAGGGATAGTTTTGTTGTTTTTTTTCTTTTTTTTTTTTTTTCCTTTTTTTTAATGGTACTTCAGGTGAAGGTTTACAGAACAAATAGTTTCTCATTAAGCAGTCAGTACACATATTGTTTTATGACATTGGTTAACAATCCCATGACATGTCAACCCTCTCGCTTCTCAACCTTTTTTGTTTTTGTTTTTGGTGAAAATATACATAGCCAAAGATACACCATTTCAAAAATTTCTACATACACAGTTCAGTGACATTGATTGCATCATGGTTCTTCCAGTTGTGCTACTATTCTCACTTTAGATGAAGGTGTATGGAACAAAATAGTTTCTCATTAAACAGTTAGTACACATGTTGCCTTATGACAATGGTTAACAACCCCACTACATGTCAACACTGTCCTTACTCAACCTTGGGTTCCCTATCACCAGCTTTCCTGTCCCCTTCTGCCTTCTAGTCCTTGTCCCTGGACTGCTGTGCCTCATTAGTCCCATTTTGTTTTATAGGGCTGTCCAACCCCCGGCTGAACAGTGAACCTCGGAAGTGACTTCACCACTGAGCTAAAAGGCTGTCTGGGGGCCATACTCTCGAGGTTTCTCCAGTCTCCTTTAGGCCAGTAAATCTGGTCTTTTTTGTGTGTGTTAGAATTTTGTTCTACATCCTTCTCCAGCTGTGTCCAGAACCCTCTGTTGTGATCCCGGTCAGAGCAGTCAGTGGTGGTAGCCGGGCACCATCTAGCTGTACTAGACTCAGTCTAGTGAAGGCCTTGGTAGCTGTGGTCCATTAGTCCTTGGGACAAATCTTTTCCTTGTATCCTGTTCTCTTCACTCTCCCTTGCTCCTGAAGGGGTGAAACCAGTGGAGTATCTTATATCTTAGACGGCTGCTCACAGGCTTTGAAGACCCCAGATGCTCCTCACCAAGGTAGAATGTAGAACATTGTCTTCATAAACTGTGTTATGCCAGTTGAGCTAGATGTTCCCTGAGACCATTGTCCCCACAGCCCTCCGCCCAGCAGTTCAGTCCCTCAGGGAGTTAGGATGTGTCTATGGAGCTTCCATGACCTTTCCTTGTACAAGTTGTGCTGGTTTCCCCAGTATTGTGTACTGTTTCACCCTTCACCAAAGATAGCACTTATCTATTGCCTACTTAGTATTTCCCCCACCTCTTTATCCCTCGTAACCAACAAAGATTGTTTCGTGTGTAAACTTTTTCATGGGTTTTTACAATAGAGTTCTCATACAGTATTTGTCCTTTTGTGATTGACTTATTTCACTCAGCATAATGTCCTCCAGGTTCATCCATGTTGTGGAATAGGGATAGTTTAATTCTTCCTTTCAAATTTGGATGTCCTTTATTTCTGTCTTAGATATCTGGTGCTGCTATAACAGAAATACTACAAGTGAATGGCTTTAACAAAGAGAAATTTATTCTCCCACAGTCTAGGCAGGCTAGAAGTCCAAATTCAGGGTACCAACTCCACGGGAAGGCTTTCTCTCTCTGTCAGCTTTGGGGAAAGGTCCTTGTCATCAATCTTTCCCTGGTCTAGTAGCTTCTCAGCACAGGGACCCTGATTCCAAATGACGCGTTCCCTTCCTGATTCTTCTTTCTTGGTGGTAGGAAGTCCCTCTCTTCTCTGCTTGGTTATCTCTTGTATCTAAAAAGAGATTGAGTCCTGCCTCATTAAAATAATTGACTCTAATCCTCCCTCATTAGCATCATAGAGGTTAGGATTTACAACACATAGGGTAATCACATCAGATGACAAAATGGTGGACAACCACATTACTGGGAATCATGGCCTAGCCACACTGACACACATTTTGGGGGGACACAATTCAATGCATAGCAATTTCTTTTTCTTGCCTTATTGCTTATGCTAGTACATCCAGCACAATGTTAACTAGGAGTGGCAATGAAGGGCATCCTTATATTGTTCCTGTTCTCAGGGTGAATGCTGTCAGCCTTTCTCCACCGATTATGATGTTGGCTGTTGGTTTTGTATAGATGTCCTTTATTTTAAGGAATTTTCCTTCTATTCCTATTTTATTGAGTGTTTTTATCGGGAATAGATGTGTTGAACTTCATCAAATACTTTTTCTGTGTCAGTTGAGATGATTATGTTATTCTTTTCTTTAGTTCTGTTTATGTGGTGGAATTACATTTATTGATTTTCTAATGTTGAACCATCCATGCATATCTAGTATGAATCCTACCTGATCCTGGTGTACTATTTTTTTGATATGATGCTGAATTCAATTGGCTAAAATTTCTATATTCATGAGAAATATTGGTCTGTAATTTTCTTTTTTTGTGGTGTTGTTGCCTGGTTTTGGTATCAGGGTTATGCTAGCTTCATAGAATGGATTTGGAAGTATCCCTTTCGTATGCTGTGAAATAGTATGAGTAGTACTGGTGTGAATTCTTCTCTGATTGTTTGGCAGAATTCTCTAGTGAAGATGTCTGGGCCAGGTTTTGTTGGGAGTTTTATTATTAACTCTTCAATCTTTTCTCTTGTTGTAGGTCTGTTCAGATTTTCTATCTCATTTTGTGTTAGTTTAGGTAGGTGGTATGTTTCTAGCAATTTGTCCGTTTCTTTTAGGTTCTCAAATTTGTTAGCGTACAATTTTTGATAGTATTCTGTTATACTTTTTATTTCAGTTGGATCTGTTGTAATCTCCCCCTGTCTCATATTTTATTTGGGTTATTTGCTTCCTCTCTTGTTTTTCTTTTGTCAGTTTGGCCAGTGGTTTGTCAATTTTGTTGGTCTTTACAAAGAACTTATTTTTGGTCTTGTTGATTCCTTCTGTTGTTTTTCTGTTTTCTATTTCATTTATTTCTGCTCTAATCTTTATTATTTCCGTCATTCTGGTGGCTGTGGGCTTCGTTTGGTGTTCTCTTTTTATTTGTTTGAGTTTTAGGGCTCACGTTTTGATTTTGGCCCATTCTTTTTTTGATACGTGGGTTTATTGCTATAAATTGACCTCTGAGCACTGTTTTTGCCAGCTCCCAAAGGTTTTGGTATGATGTGTTTTCATTCTCATTTGATTCTGGGAATCTTTTGATTCCGTCTTTTTCTGTTCCCTATTTGTGTGTAAGGAGAGTGTTGCTCAGTTTCCATGCATTTGATTTTTTTTTCCCTTGTGCTTCCTGTTACTGATTTCTACTTTTGTGATGTTGTGATCAGAGAGAGTGCTGTGTATTATTTTGATGTTTTGGATTTTATTGAGGGTTGCTTTGTGGCCTAAAATGTAGTCTGTTTTGGAGAATATTTCATGGGCATTGGAAAAGAATGTATACTTTGCTGCTGTTGGGTGGAGTGTTCTATATGTGTCTGTGAAGTCAGGTTGGTTGATTGTGGCCTTTAGATCTTTCGTTTTTGCTGTCATATTGTTGTGCTTTTATTTTGTGCTGGTAACGTTTTCATTGTTCTTTATTTCCTGTGCTAAGTTCCTTTTGTTTGTGGATTTTCTTTTCTTTCGTATTATAGATTTTGTGTTTACTGAGTCTTTATGTCTTTCTTTTCTTATTCTGATGAGTAGGTTTGTTGACTTTCTTTGTAAGTTACCTTGAAATTTAGCCTTATCTTCCTAAATGTGAACCATTCTTTTATTACTTGTTATAACCTTGACTTCCTGTCTGTCTGAAAATTCTATACCTACTCCGTTTATTTCTCCTTAAATAAACAATGTTTAGAGCCCTGGTGGTGAAGTGGTTAAAAGCTCAGGCTGCCAACCAAAAGGTCGGCAGTTCGAACCCTCCAGCTTCTCCTTGGAAACCCTATGATGCGGTTCTACTCTGTCCTATAGGATCACTGCGAGTCGGAATCCACTGGACAGCACACAACAACAACAAACAGAGTTTTGACATTGTCATCCTTTACAGGTTGATGTCTCTGTTTCCCTGTTTTAAGTCTTTTAGCTTTGTTTTATTATTGAGAGTTCTTGACCTAGATTGGTATCTGGCTGATGCTGTCCTGTATCCTAGACTCCGGTTGTTGTCAGATGTTCTTGCTTCTCTAACCAAAGGACTCCCTTTAATGTTTCTTATAAGTTTGGTGTGGTTTTTATGAATTCCCTTAATTTCTGTTTATCTGGCAATGTCCTAATTTTGCCATCATATTTGAGCTAGAGTTTTGCAGGATATTTTAGTCTTGGTTGGCAGTTTTTTTCTTCCAAGGTTTTTTATACGTCATCCCATTGCCTTCTTGCCTGCATGGTTTCTGCCGAGTAATTAGAGCTTATTATTGTTTCCACTTTGTATATGACTTCATTTTTGTGAGCTGCTTTCAGGATTCTCTGTGTTTGGTTTTGTCAAGTGTGATTATATGTTCTGGTGAGTTTCTTTTGGAGTCTGTTCCATATGAGGTTCATTGAGCCTCTTGGACGGTCAGCTTTTCATTTTTTCATGATATTTGGGGAGTTTTCTGCCAGTAAGTCTTCAACAATCTTCTCTTTATTTTCCATTTTCTCCCCCTGTTCTGGAACTCCAATCACGTGCACATTTTAGCTTTTGATTATGTGCCACATATTCTTAGTTTTTCTGTATTTTTCTTTGTTCTTTTCTCTGATTTTTCCTCAAACAGAGTGGTGTCCATGGATTTGTCTTCAGTCTGGCTGATTCTGTCTTCTATTATTTTAAATTTGCTCCTGAATCTTTTGTTTTTTGTTTTTTGTTTTTTTTTTTGAGTTGCCCATTTCTGGAATTTTGTTTATCTTTTGAATTCCTGGTTGCTGTTTTTGTATGATTTCTAATTATTTATTTTGATGTTTTGGTCTTGTGTTTTCCTGAATTCTTCTGTTGCTTTGTCTGTGTTTTCCTTGATTTTAGCTATATTTTTGCTAGTTTTGTCAGTACTTTCCATGATTTTGCTTTTTTTTCCCTTGGTTTTGTCTGTATTTTCCTTGATCTCTTTCCTAACTCTTGAGGGGCCCTAAATATTAGTCTTTTCAATTTCGTATCAGGTAATTTCACTGTCTTTTGTTCTGCTGAAGAGTTACCTGATTCTTGGTCACTTGCTGGAGCCATCTTATTCTTCTTTTTTATGTTTTGATATTTTCTGATGTTTCCAAGACATTAAGCTATTATTTTCTTTATTTATTGATTGTATATTCATTTGTTTTCGCCTGCTTTTTTGTTTTGTTTTGATATGTTACTGCAGGCCTGGCGTGGTTTGCTGCTTGCTTCTCTGTGGGCATGGTAGTTCTCAATATCTTTCCCAAGTGGGCAGGGCAGCAGCAGGCAGTGCAAGCCTACTTCGCTGTACACTGGTTTGGCGATGTGGATGAGGGTGGACTGGGTGGGTGCTGTCTGCCTCCTGATGTTGTGTCAGCAGTGTGAAAGTCTTCACAGCCCCCCGCCAGATGGATGGGTGTGTCGGACGGGGGTGGTATGGGCTCACTTCCCACTGTTCAGAAGCTGGACAAATGATGGGAGGGGAGAGGCAATGCGGGCCTGGTGTAGCAGTGGGCCTGTGTGCAAGGGACGCTTTAGCTGTGGCAGTATGACGGGTGCAGGCAGGAAAGTGGGGGAGATGGCGTATGGGGCTAGGTGGCAGGGAGAAAGAAAAGAAAAATATGGGCTTTGCGGCGGTAGTCAGTGGGGGCAGGGTGGACTCGAGGGCTAGCAGGACGGTGGGGAGATGGCATATGGGGCTTGGCGGGCGGGATAAAGAAAAGAAAGAAGGGAAAAGAAAAACAAATGGCTGCACAGTGCGTGCTGGTGGTTGGGGATGGGGTGGACATGGGGCCATGGTGGGCTAGTGTGCCTATGGCACTGTGTATATGTCAGCACAGCAGGGGCCAGCGGGAAGAGGGGGAGGTAGCATACAGAGGTAGCATACAGGGCTAGATGGGAGGGAGAAAGAAAATTAGTAATGGAACAAAGGAAAATCTTGGCAGCATGGTGGGGTGGGGCAGACCCCAGGATCAGGTGGGAAGGGTGGAGAGGTGGTTATGGGGCTCAGTGGGAGGGAGAAAGAAAAGAAAGAAAAAAAAATGGTGGCACGGTGGGAACTGGCAGGTGGGGATGGGGTGAATCCAGCACAGTGGTGGGCCAGTGACTCTCCTAGCCACAGCAGCATGGCAGGAGTTCAGTGGGAATGGGGGAGGTGGCGTATGGGGCTAGGTTACAGGGAGAAAAGGAAAAAGGAAAACCAAAAAAATGGTGGTGCAGCAGGAGCCAGCAGGTGGGGGCAGGGCAGCAGCCGGCCAGTGCCCCTCTAGCCACACAGGCGTTGCAGGGGCTGGTGGGAAATGGGGGAGGTGGTGTATGGAGCTAAGTGGGAGGGAAAAAGAAAAGGAAGAAAGGGGGGAAAAAACATGCTGTGGGTGGGGGCAGGGCTGTTCGGGGGGAGGCTCATATTGTGGAAGCTGCTCGGTTGGGGGGGTTCTTGCCTCACCTCACCAGAAGGGTGAGGAGTGGGAAAGCATGTTTCTCTGGTTACCAGGTGGTCTGTCTCCTGTTGGGAGCCCTGTGAAGTTGCCTTCCCGTACTCCCTTTCCGGAGTCCTTGCTGGCTGCGTTCCAAGATGGCGACACTGTGCTGTGTTAGTTGGCAAGAGACCTCCACTCCATATCTTTCCTTGTTCTCTGTTTTCTGTCAGTTTCTGTTTCCATTTGGTGTTTTATCTAGTTCTTTATCCCTTCATTTTATGCTGAGGATTCCAGGATTGATGTTTGTATTTTACTTAGTTTTTCAGGTCTTTACTGCAGAGGGACAGCATGGTGCATCTGTCTAGGGCAGCATGTTGGCTCTGCCTCTGCAAGATAACATCTTTAGGGGTTTCATGGAATCCTGAAGATTTGTCTTCTCACTAATAAAAACAACGGCTAACATTTTTCAGTGCTGACTATGTCTATGCGAGGCATTCTAATGAATGTCTACAGTGTATTCTTATTTTATCTCCACAACAATCTTGAGAGGTAGATATGATTATTATCCTTGATTTTAAAGGCGCAACTGAGTTCCTAAGAGGGGAACTAACTTGCCCAAGCTCACACAGCTGCTAGACAGTGGAAGAGGAATTAGAATGCTGATTTTCTTGTTCCAGAATCCAAGCTCTTAACCACTACATGATACTGTCTTCTCTGTAAGCCTGTCTTCACGTAAATGCCTTCTTAATCCATTTGTAAAATGAATATACTCACTGGTCTACACCAGAGATATTCTAAGAAGTGGGAATTAGTAAAGCGTTATCTACATGGTGTCTTAAAGTTTAGGAGGAAGTTAATAAACAGTGATTGCTATGAATTATGTACAAGTCTGATGAGTAATGTTAAAACCTGTCAGAAAATCACACTGATGTTTTTCCAATGTTAATTATAAAATAATGATAATTGAACTTTTCCATCCTGGTGAGAGTCTATAACACCTTCACATGTATTACTCATCCTTATTCTGTGTCCTTGGGAGAGTATGGATAAGATCGCATTGATTAGAGACACGGAAAGCTCCAAGCAACTGCAGGCAGTCAGAGATGATTAGTCACTGGAGGAATGGAGGTTTGAGCCAGGTTTCTTTGACTTCCTGTCCAGGTATCCATACTTCATAAGAATCATTTTCTTCTTATCTTTTTTAGAGTTAGGTATACTGGTAAAATCAATATTATTGGCCTTTGGTTTCTATAAAATTGCAGTCTTATTACAAAGTTACTTTATAAATATGTGATGCTTGGTGATAAGAACAGAAGAGGGAAAAAACAGCAAACTAATATCAAAGAAAAGGGAATAATGAAGTAAGTGCCCAATAAAGTTTAAAGAATAAATACAAATGGCATTGTGCGTGTTTGAGAAACAGAATTTTTAATGGGAAAAAAGAAGCAGCTGGATGTTTAGGCTAAAAATAAGACAAGTGTCACAAGATGATTTCCCCCAATCTTTTCTCAGCAGAGCAGCCCAGCAAATAGTAGGAACAGGTAGCGTGTGTTTATAGTGGGAGGAACTTGGCTTCGAGAAGAATTTAAGTTGTGCTCCTTATTTGCTGTGTGACCTGTTGAACTTCTCTGAACCTTTTTCCTCATCTATTCAATGTCAGTAATAATACCAACCTCACAGCATTTTGGAGAGAACGGTGCCTAAGCCCTCCAGCACAGCATTAGACAAAAGTATTCCTCTCTTCCCTTTCTCCTCTTTAAAAAATCCTTTTATGTTTTCCAATTGATCATAAATTTCCAACAGCTTATTTTTTTTCTTTCTGTTTTATTAGGTATTGAGAAAAAACCTGGAACTTTTAAAAAAATCATGTAGGAAAGATATTTTTAGAAAAGTAGAGACAACTGTTAAGAACCGTATTTCCATTGAGGTTACAGCTTATTCTTTCCAGCATAAACGTGTTACAGAAACATCATGGAGATAAGATAGAGCAAATTATACCTCATAAGACCTTCCTGTCTTTAAAGCAAACAGATAAACAGTAAAGCCCGGCAATAATACTAAACCTTGTTATCATATAGTTATTAAGGTTTGGTTTCTTTTTACTTAAAGTTCTTAAAATATATGTAGAATTGAGAATATTTACTGTTCAATAATCCAGTATCCCATTTTATAGAATGAGAGATTACCTCAGGGTTTAAATATAAATAGAAATACCATGTCTAAATATTTTATGGCACTAAATATACTTTGAATATGATTTAACAAATTATATAAAACTTTGTTTAATAATTAAGATAGATGGTAGTTTTTATAAATTTGTTTGAGAGGAATCTTAATGAGTGAGGGGTAGTAGATGTGACATCCTAACATAGACTCATCACAAACAGTATTGCCCAGTCTTATTCCTTTATGTATCGTGGGTAGTCACTGTGTAAATTAACAGGAGTTCTATCAGACTTAAGGTTATTGGGGGAAAAAATTACTTTATCTGTTTATAAAAATTTCTACATAATAAGAAAATTATTTGACAAGGAGTGAACTGCAAGACTATGGGTAACATTGTCTTGAAGGCAGACATCCAGTGTCCAAAGTCTTCTTTGAATTGATCCATTAGGCATTATTGTGGAGAGGTTTTTGTTTATTCTTTCGTTTGTTTTTTCTCTTTGAAGGTTTATAATAAAATTCTTTCTTCTGTGAACCAGGAAACCTTTCCAGCAGAGGCTATTAAATAGTGTTTCATTTTCTTCTCTCCTGATCTCGGTTTGAAGTCACTTCCTTCCAAATAGTATACTGCTTCTTACTCATTGCATCTGTTCTCTCATTTCCAAGAAATCATTCTGTATTCATGGAGCCTTTTCTGAAAGCTGTACATGTAATTCTTGATCTTTTCTAGCACACATATTACTTTGAAATTGTTTAGTAAAAGTTAATGTTTTTTTTTCCCTCTAGTGTCAACTTGAAGGCATAGGCTCTTTACATTCTGTAGTATACTTAATACCTGCTTTATGTACCAGTGGACTATCTATAAATATTTGACTATGATTGACAAGAATATACTGGCTGTGTAGACACTGGTAAACGTAAACAGATCATCCTGGAACACCTCATGCTAATATTGTAGTATTTTCTTAGGTTATTGTAAAAACTAAAGATTCATTTTAGATTGTTAAAAAAGTAAAGTTACATTTTAATATGTTGACATTCCACAACATTTTAATTGAAGGAAATGAAGATATTTTGTTAACACTATTCTGTATGATGCAGTAGATAAACAAACTTCATTCCAGAAATTTATTTATCATTATTTGATACTTTGAATTAAACTTTTTAGAAACAATATAAAAAAGTGAACAAACTCCAGAAGAGCCTATTTTAGCTCCTTACTTCATTATCACTACTAATACAGTGCTTAAGATTTTATAAAATACTCTAGCAAACTATAAAACCTTATATCGTTATTTTATAATACATTTTCATTATAAAGATGGTATATGTACATTAAAGAAAGTGTGTAAAATTGAAAAAAAAACTTTATTCCCATACCCAAGTGCAGCCCCTTGGTGTTGGTCTGACTCCTTCACTGCCTAAGTGGATATAACACTTTTTTCAGTGGTAAAATGCATTTTAAATTTCCCCTAGGGAGGCTAAGGACACATCTATTCCTGTCATAGTCTTAAGAGAGAAAGACCCCTTCCCTCCTCCTCACCCTCACTCCCTCACACTGGCCTGTTTGTCTGGAAGCCGTTACTCTACCTGTGTGTATGTGGGGGAGGGGCACAGAGGGCCTGGAGAGAATGTGCTCCCTTTGGGAGCAGCAGCAACTCTTTAATTCCTGACCTCTGCTGTGGAATGGGGAGGAGGCACCATCAGCCTTTTCCGTGTCTGGATTATTCTTAAATCAGGTGTTCTTTAGTGGCAGTTAACTCACTGAATTCTTATATATGAGATCTGTTTACTTGTTTAAAATGCTGGTTAAATATTTTCTTTCACTTTTTTATAATCTTAAAAAATACAGGTAACTCCTTTTGACACTTGTGGTGGTAACAGTAGAAAGTAAAGATCAATCAAGATAATTTATACTTGAAGTGCTTCGTGATTATTTTCAGTTCTCAAAAATATTTCTCAATTTTCTTTACAGATAACATATTTTCAATAAAGTCTTGGGCCAAAAGAAAATTTGGATTTGAAGAAAATAAAATTGATAAAAACTTTGGCATTCCAGAAGACTTTGACTACATAGACTAAAATGTTCAATGGTAGTGTAGGATCTGTGTGCTTGTGAATATGTAGATTTTTATATTATCCAACTAAATGTATTGAAATGTCATTTCCCTGTAACTGTATGTATCATTTTATTAATTTAAATAAAGTATAAACTGGAGATGCTCTTCATCCTTTTTGATACATCAAAAGCAGGATGATAGTCATATACTCACGCAGGTGCTCAGCAGAGTAGGACAATGCAAGTAAAGCCATCCGCCTAAGTCAGCTTACGAATGATATTTCAGAGATCAGAACATGGCATGATAATACTTTTTAGTTTCATTGAAACATTAAGAAAACTAAGTTTACAGTCAAAGGCTCTATCATACACATACACAATAAGTACTTGGAAATAGCCTTTAAAACCCTAATGGGGTTTTACCAGTATGTGGTGGACAAATGCGTGTAATTGTTAATGTACTGTATCGTCATATTTGCTAATTTCCCACAGAATATTTACAGAAAGTTGGTGTTCCTCAAATTTAGATTAATAATTTTTCAGATATGAAGACTAATTCTTTTGAGTTTTTGATGCCTTTCTACTGGAAAAAAAGCATATGGCCTTTTCTGATTTATGCAGTATTTATAAAATGTTATAATGGTGTTCGTATAGCACACAGCATCAACTATACAGTACTCAGATTATTTTTTCAACTATCTAAAAAAAGGTTAAAAATAAATTATATATATAATATATAATTTTTATATATATACAGTCTTAGCCATTTGTAATATTTACAGGCACTCCAAAACAAAGAAAAAATAAAAACTATTGTTTATAACACCCTTTACTGCCTTAACTTGTTTCCCTTAGTGTCCAATTTATTATTTTTAGTAACTTGAATCTAATACTCCGTATGTCTGAAATGACCTAAATGGCATCCATACCATTTGTTAGTGAATCTGACCTTTGTGTTGTATGGAGTTGCTCTGGGCCTACTTAATCACTTCCTGGAGGTGGGCAGGAGCAAATTGGTCCACATTCATTTGTTCTTAAGATCAGTTTATGTTGCCTTAGGACAACCTGTCTTCTCACAGGAGAAAGTATTTGATGTAAGAGACAAAGGACAAAAAAAAAACCCACCATGAGCCTTTCCCTAAAACACTGATTGTGGGAATTCTAAAATGTCTCAGACACAGTTTGCTATTTATTAGAGAAGGACACTCCCTTGTTTAGCAAAAAGGCATTGTGTTCAAAAAGGAAGCCATTTCTAATAGTCCCCAAAAGATAATACTTTATAAATATTTAGGCAACTTTTTTAATTTGGGTCTTTATTTTGGTGGACTACCATGAGAAAAGAGGGAGAAGGGGAAGCACTGATATATAGTATTTGACTGTTTACATGGTGTACATACTCCCACCATAGCCAATTTCAGGCTACCAATGTGATGACAAGGCAGAGTTGTGAAAAGATGCTCAGCAGCCACCATTATTTAGTGTCATAGGGGAAAAAGACCCCAGACTCAAATTTAATCAGAAGAGATTTTTATTAAGCCAAGACAAAGATGATCATTCGAATGAAGGAGACCATCAGCATGTAACCAGTACAGAGACTGAAGGAATCCACTGAATCACAGTCGTGGTGTCCATTATATACTAGAGAGGACAAAGAAAGTCATCACAAGGTCATGATTGGTAGCAGGTCAGTTCATCACTGTCGTAGGGGGATCTACAGCAGCAGGGAAAGGACCATGATAAGGATACTGTCGTAGCCATCTACTACTGCTATAACAGAAATACCACAAGTGGATGGCTTTAAAAAAGAGAAGTTTATTCTGTCACAGTCTAGTAGGCTAGAAATCCGAATTCAAGGTGCCAACTCCAGGGGAAGGCTTTCTCAGCTCTGGAGGAAGGTCCTTGTCATCAGTCTTCCCTTGGTCTAGGAGCATCTCAGCGCCGGAATCTCAGGTCTGAAGGATGTGCTCTGCTCCCAGTGCTGCTTTCTTGGTGGTATGAGGTCCCCAAGTCTCTGCTTGCTTCTCTTATACCTCAAAAGAGATTGGCTTAAGACACTAATCTTGTAGATCTCATCAATATAACTGCCACTAATCCACCTCATGACATCATAGTGATAGAATTTACAATACAGAGATGTCATATCAGATGGCAAAATGGTAGACAATCATTACAATACTGGGAATTATGACCTAGCCAAATTGACATATTTTGGGGGACACAATTCAATCCATGACAGGTACGTACATAATTACAAGTTTAAAAAGGTTATAGAATTGGTTCTGGTGTTTTACTTACCAGACTGCGTGGTGGCTGGGGTCACTCATGATCATGTGACTTTGAGTCATACTTACAAGGTGGTTATAAGACAATACTAGGGCCCCAACCTTTAACTTAAATCATACAACATGTATCATGGAGCATTTCCTTCTTTGTTTTACTTATGTACACCTATTAACCAGTAGAGAAACTTGTGCCAGTTTTTCTATCACATAACTAGGAGAAAGGGAAATTGGACCTTATCCTAACTTTCCTTACTATGGCCAAGCCCTGTAAGATTTAGAAGGTCTCCACTGTACAGTTCAATTCCTCCTTCTGATCAGGGATTTCAGCTGAACATCGTTAGAGCAAAAAAAAACCCAAAAACAAAACCAATTGCTGTCGAGTTGATTGTGACTCGTAGTGACCCTATACAGTTTCCTATGCAACTGCCCTATACGGTTTCCAAGGAGCAGCTGGTGGATTCGAACTGCCATCCTTTTTGTTAGCAGCCAAACGTTTAACCACTACACAACCAGGGGTCCATCCTTTGATCACAGTCTTTATTTTTTGCATGGCCTTACATTATCTTTAGCATAGACTCTGCTTTTGGCCTTTCATTATCTTCAGCATGGACTTGGCTTCCCTAGATGGCAGCCCATAAGCTTTAGGTCTTTAAATTCATGGCTACTTGGGTTTTGCTGTTCAGGTTTATTGTCTGTTCTCTCTGCCGAATACTGTCTTGTTCTTCACTATGCACTTGTTATCTCTGCTGGAAACTGGTTCTTCACCAAGCTCTGTCGGTTTTCACCATACTGTGTGGATTTGCAATACATCCATTGGAGACCTGAGCCGAATTGAGGAGTAACATGACCTTTTCAGGAAAGCTAGTTCAAGGTGCCAGACACATCCACTGTGTTATAAACATGTACAGAGTCAGTATGCATTGTTTTGAGACATGTTTTTGCCTGACCTTGACTACACATTTCATAATAAACTTGTCCAGACCAACAATGATTACAACTGTTACTAATGCAGTTATTCCAGTTTGCAATAAGGTTCATAACTATGATCCTATGCCTTGTGGGAGTTAACAGGTCAGATACTGATAGCATCTGCACTGGGGGGGGACTGAATGTAGCCATATTGCTCATTTGGTATACTTTGTGTATACCTTCCTTTTCTTCACCGGTGGTGTTTATGCAAGAACAACAGGAGGTACTTACTACTGATTGAGCTAATTTGACAAAAGCAGTATCTTTTCAGGCCTCAGTAGTTATGAGCCATAGTAACAAATAAGAAAGGCTTTATAATGGAGAAAAATTGTCTACAAGAAATAAACGAGCAATTAGCATACAAATGACTTAGAAACTAAAAAAATCTAAACCCATTGCCGTCGAGTCAATTCTAACCCATAGCGACTCTATAAGACAGAGTATTCCTGCCCCATAGGGTTTCCAAGGAGCAGCTGGTGGATTTGAACTGCCAACTTTTTGGTTAGCAGCCAAGCCCTGCACCACTAGGGCTCCAGAAACTAAAATAGCTTCTTCTAAATAAGGGCATATATGAGTAAACAATGGGTGCAGCAAATAACTTAATGATTAATAAAATACTAATAAAAAATGTAAAGGAAAGTTTTTAGGTTAAAACACATGGAAATGTTTACGTGTGTGAATCTGTTTTATCAATTAATAAAACCTAATTGATAGAACAAAGCTACTTCAAAAACAATGAGGGTTAGGCACAAAGCAATAATTTCAGTAACATCCAAGGGAAAGTTATTAGTCCACAGACCTTAAAGGCATGTAAGACAAAAAGATAGCAAATGCTAGAAAAAGAAATACGCAAATCCGAGAAGTGAATCTCTATGTGATCCAATGTTTGGGAGTAAAGGGTTTACAGGCTTGGTCCTGGATGTTGAGATAAGTTGTCCACACCAGATTTTGTCTGTTAATCATCCTGGTGATTTTTGAATTTTAGTTTGAGCCTTTTAGTTGGTTGAACTGTCCAAGTAGGAGCTGCAGCGTTCTTCAGTTGGAAGAGGTGTAACCAGATCTTAACTCCCTGTAGTTTAGCAGCACAAGGTTTAGCAAGGAGAACTACGTATGTCCTTTTCAACAAGGCTCCAGGGAATCTTTTAACTGATGTCTTTTCTAATATATGTACAGTCCCCTAAAACAATATTAGGCAGATTTTAGGATTTTGGTTTTTGGTTGTCAAAAGCTCCTTTAGCCTATAAAAACATTCTGTAGAGTATTGGATTAAAAATTGACAATATTTAACAATGTTAGAGTTGGTTAAATAACATAAGGGAGGGAAATTTGGTTTTGAAGAACTATTATAGTCATTTTAGCATTCATTTCTTGGAATCTACAGACAGAATCATTTAAAACACTGAATATATTTAGACAGAATTGTGACATGTGCCGTGACATCTTCTAATCCTATTTGAGGTACAAAAAATAGAAGTTAAATGATTACATGATTGAAATACAGATCTGTACTAACAAAGGAAAGAAAAGGAAAAAAAAATTTAATATCTGGACAGCAGAACATTAGCAATATTCTTATATAAAATTTTATAGTAATTATTTTCGTTTACTAAGTCCCATGTAACCAATTTTGGTTCTGTGTTATTGTGTATTAGCAGCAACTTGAAAACTCCCTCAGTTTCTATATAAGAGTTTTAAAAGCTTGATTTAGTCCACTGACATTTATGTTCAAAATATTATATCTTTCTTTGTGAGTTTGATATAGTCCATTTAGTTGCATTTTTAGTAAATTGGCAAGGTAAAACATCAGTGAATAATAAACCTAAAAACGGTTATGGTCAGGTTATAATAATAGCTTTGTTTTTAGGTGAGAACACTTGATGGGAGTTAATACAAAAGTAATGAAAAGCCAAACACAGTTAAATAAAAACTTTGGGTAAAATTATCTGTAAACATGATGATTAACTATTTCTAAACAGCTTTAAATATAACACATAATAATTTGAGATATTCTACCATATAGTTTAACTATGTCAAGAATATATTAAGTAAACTAAGCATGTGAATGGTAACAAAGTTTATAAGCAAATGATGTGAATTCTCTGATTAAAACGATTGGCTTGATGATGCTAGATTTAAAAGAAACAAAGTTGTGACCAAGTTAATAATTGAAATAATAAAATTATCACATAATATCATGTGTTTGTTGTTTAGTATTAGGCATATAAATTTTAACTCAAGGAAAATACTTTTTCTGATTTAACAACATGTTTATGTAATTTGTAATATATTAAATAAACCATTTTTTTAATAAAACAAACAAATCTTTTGAAGATTTCTATGAAGTTTTAAAGTTGTCAGGAGTTTGGTATAGATCACTGAGAATGAGTACTTAAGTTATTTTAAATCAGAGATGTTAAAGGTAAAAACCTTAGTTTTTTTCAAAACCATGCAGCTTTTTTTTGACTCAGGAATCTTTTCTTAATGAGAGGCTGAACTCCTGTCTTTGAGGCAGATTACGTAAAAAATAAATCGAAATTTTGAACTAGTAATCAAAGGCAATTTTATTATTTTAACAGTTGAGAAACATAGTTTCTTTGTTTTATATGTACTTTGATACTAAATTTAAAATCTCATAAATTAACTCATCAAATTTTAGCCAGACAGACAAAAACTTTGATTATATCTTTTGTACAATTCTTTAAGTGACAACAATGAACATGTTAATTAGCAGACCTAAATATATACGTATATATTTTTCTCTATGGCTTAAAAACAAGAGTATAAACTTGGATAATAATTTAATGTTAGTAAGTTACTTAAAGGTCTTGGAAGTTATTTTAAGCTTATATACCACAAAACATAATTACTGTTGAAATAAAACTTTATTTAAATAGTCTATATTTTTCTTTAAATTTTTACTATTTTATTTTAGGTGTGTCTCCTTGTAATTTTTATGTTTTGACTCATGATTAAAGAAAAAAAATTCATTATCCAATTTATTTTCATAGGCTTAATCTGATTTAGGTATTTTGAAAGCCAAAAGATAACTAAACTTTTTTTTCTTTTCTTACTCTATTGGCAAGCAATTTTGCCTTTCCTTTATTATCTTTTATTTATCCAGTAAATACCAAAGCTCTTTAGTAAAAATGAACTCATTGATTCTTGGAAATTACCACTTTTCCTTAAATAAACATATTTCGTATAATATCTAGTTTAATTACTTAGAAAAGTTTTGCTTTAAAGATTGACATATTGCAGAACATAAAACTCTTTGTAGAATAAATTTACATTTATTAATTTTCATAAATATTTGGACTGATTAAACATATAAGTGCTTATTATTAATATAGAGTAAGTTCTTTGAACAAATGTTATAATTTGATAATAGCATACAGAGGTAGGAAGTTATTATATTTTCATAACCCTGTCTTCTGCATGCTTTAAAGAGTAATTTAGAATAATTTGTTCTTTTTAAAGCCTTGTTATACTAATTAAGATGAATAATCTATTCTTTTTCAGTGCACTTTTTAAAATAGACTAATTCATATTAAAGGTTTTTAGAGTAGCTACTAAAGGCCCAGGTTGACAAGATAAAAACTCAGTCTCTTGAAAAACAGTAACCAAGGCAAGCTTTCAGGGCAAAACAAAACAGAAGGTGCCATGGCAGGACTTTGACATTGCCCTTTTTTCTTTTTTGAAAGAATTTAGCAAATGTGCACTCAATGAGTTAGGAAAAAGAAAAAAGCCTGTGAGGAGCGTCACTTTCAGTTTCTCACCTTTTAGAGTAACCTCCACAATGCCAAATTGTACACCCTAGCTGCAAGGAGCATTACTTCGGTTCTCTCATCCCTTAAAGTAACCTCCAAAATGCCAAATTGTGAAGAGCGACCTCAAACATGCACCAGACCTAGGTCAAACAAACCTTAACCTGAACTTGCAAGCAGAAAAACTTAGTAAACTTATATACCACAAAACATAATTACTGTTGAAATAAAACTTTATTTAAATAGTCTGTGTTTGTCTTTAAATTTTTAAGATGTGGCATCCCTCCGCCTCCATCTTACTAAGTAATAGCACATGCCAACAAAAGAAAGATGCACTAAGTAAATGCACATTTAAAGCAACAAAAGGAGAGAGTGGTGGACTTGTCATGCTCAAAGTTTCAAACTGCATATGGAAACAAAAGACCAAAAGATTGGCAGCCGTTCAAACCATGATCAACCCAAAAGTAAAGAGACAAAAGACTTTTAAACAGATGCTGGCAGAAATACAACAGAACCTGTCAAACGGGTTTGGTAGCAAACTGAAAGGATACAACAGAACCTGTCAAACAAGCCTCCAGCTAGCTCTTTCAGCTTCTAATGGGCGAAAGTGAGAGGACCTTTACTAGGTGCCTGAAACTGCAGCTTTTCAGTTAACCTGTTGCTTTATTCTAGAGCCCCTTCTTTCTAATCCACTGTGCAGAAAAGTTAATTTTACTGAGCTAAAAAATTTCCAAGAACGGCCATTGGTCTGGTTCCTAATCGCTGGTAAATGCATGTCATTTCTCAAACCAGACATCATTCCCCAGTTTACCAGAGTTCAGCAGGAGACCTTTAATTTCAGAAACCTGCAGATACAACCAAGTGTCACTAGATGGCGTGCAAACTTCACCTTTGAGCAATCTCAGAGACAAACCATCTGTACCAAAAAAAACCACCTAACTGCCTATACAAAAAAAAAAGCTACCTTCAGTTTTTCCCAAACCACAAAGAAATATTCTTTGAAAGTAGATTTACCTCTGTACCTACTGAGATGCTCGAATTTAGACAATACAAACAAGTGAAAGCTTACTAAGATGTCTGAGAGAATCTGAACAGAAAAACAAAAGGCTTAATATAAGATTGCAGAGAACCCTGCCATAAATCAATAGGGTTCAAATCCAAGATCACTTACCTTCGTGGGGTCCCCAGGGTCCGGGGAAACGGTAGGGTGCAAAAGGCCCTATTGCTACTGCCTACTCCATTCCTTGGCCCCTCAAGGATCCTGCTGAAGGAAGACGGCTTTGGAGCCTATCCTCATTACCAAAATGTCATAGGGGAAAAAGGCCCCAGACTCAAAATTTAATCAAAAGAGATTTTTATTAAGCCAAGACAAGACCATCATTCAAATGTGGGAGACCATCAGCATGTACCCAGTACAGAGGACAAAGAAATCTCCTGAATCACAGTCATAGTGTCCATTATATACTATATAGGACAAAGAAAATCATCACAAGGTCATGATTAATAGCAGGCCAATTCATCATTGTCGTAAATGGGACTACAGAAGCAAGGAAAGGACCATGACAAGTATATGGACATAATTACAAGTTTAAAATGGTTACAGGATTGGTTCTGGGGTTTTACTTACCCGGCTGTGTGGTGGCTGGGGTCACCTCATAATCATGTGACCCTGAGTCATAGTCACAAGGTGGTTATAAGATAATACCAGGACCCTGACCTTTAACTTAAATCATGTAACATACATCATGGAACATTTCCTTCTTTGTTTTATTTAGGTACACTTATTTATTAACCAGTGAAGAAGCCTGTTGTGCCGGTTTTTCTATCACATAAAACTAGGGGAAAGGGAAATTGGACCTTACCCTAGCTTTCCTTACTATGGCCAAGCCCTATAAGATTTAGGGGATCTCTGCTCTCCAGATCAATAGCATTTCTACCATACAGATAAACTAGGTGTAAGTAACCTCAAGAGCAAAATATTGTTGTCATTGTTGTTAGGTGCCATCAAGTCAGTTCTGACTCATAGCAACTCTATAGGACAGAGTAGAACTGCCCCCATAGGGTTCCAAGGAGTGGCTGGTGGATTTGAATTGCTGACCTTTTGGTTAGCAGCTGAGCTCTTAACCACTATGCCACCAGGGATCCAAAGAAAATAATAGTAAAAGGCTAATAGTAAAATAATTAGGAAGTGATGAGTTTTGAGTATTTACTACCTTTGTTTTTAATGTAGTATAGTTACTGCGTTTTTACACAAGTAACATAAAGTAAATGGCATGACTTACAGAATCAAATTTGGTCTTGGATAATTTATAATTTGACTCTAGATCTACCTAATTTGTGCTAAATCTTCAGGTTAATAACAAAACAAACCCAGGAATAAGAATTACCTAGAGCTTGGCTGGACCAATGCTCCTGGGCTTCTTAATTAGTAGCTCTAATTTCAGGCAAGAGCAAACCCGAAAGCAGTGCTGTATTGGAACTATTGCTTGGTGAACTGCCATTTAGCGCTTACGAAAATACCTTGTTGTGGGGGAGGTGCAGTTGGCAAACAAACATAGAAGGCATGTGTTCTTTGTGTAAAATACAATAATTATGCTATTGTTGTTAGCTGCCTTTGAGTCAGCTCTTGAATCATGGTGACCCCATGCACAAGAGAACAAAACGTTGCTGGTCCTATGCCATCCCCATGATCAATTGCAGATCAGGCAGTTGTGCTCCATCGGGTTTTCATTGGCTGATTTTCAGAAGTAGATCGCGAGGCCTTCTTCCTAGTCCATCTTAGTCTGGAAGCTCCTCTGACACCTGTTCAGCATTATAGCAACATACAAGCCTCCACTACAGGCAGGTGGTGGCTACATAAGAGGTGCGTTGGCATGGAAGGTGAGAATTCTATCACTGAACCACCAATGCCTCATATAGCTAATTACGAATTTGTATAATTTAATCTTTAATGATGGTCACATTTAACAGCTGGCTTGCTATTAAACTTAACAGTCGGATGTCACAAGTTGGTGCAAGCATTTCCAATACAGCACTGCTTTTGGGTTTGCTCTTGTCTGAAATTACAGCTACTAATTAAGAAGCCCAGGAGCATCGGTCCAGCCAAGCTGTAGGTAGTTCTTAGTCCTGGGTTTGTTTTGTTATTCATCTGAAGATTTAATATAAAGTAGGTAGACCTAGAATCAAAATTATGAGTGATCCAAGACCATATTTGATTCTATAAGTCATGCTATAATTGATGATTCCAATATCTTTCAAATAAATTGTGATGTTTAAGAGGCATTTGAGAGCTGATACCCATCTTATCAACCTTCTTCTTCATGTATAGCCATATTTTAAATCTCACAAATAATATCTGTCCCATTTTTATGGGGTTCTAGGAAAGAGATTTTGCAATCTCCTGGTAGTTTCACAGTTGTTCAGGGCCAGATCAATTCACTGAAATTCCTTTCTGGGGTTGGGCCAGGGCCAAGACCAAAGCGCCCGAAAGATGGAGCTGGGTATAACTTTTTATCTGATGTTTGCCACATCATTAGCCTAATGGGTTTATAAAGTTCTTGGCCTGTATCAGAAGTTGATGCTATTATCCTTAACTGTATTAAACATGATTCTCTTTAAAGGATTAGAACAGGAAACGAGTAAAGCTGCCATCCGGGGTTGCTATGAGTCGGAATCAACTCGATGGCATACAACAACAACAGCTATCCAAGAAGTAAGAACAACCCTAATAATTATTAAGAAGAAAATTATAAATTGTAAATCTGATAATTACATTTTTGGTGACATGATTGGGATAAAATATCTAGAAAACATTTTTCAGCTAATATGGTATCATTTACAAAAGCGGTTAAAATGTGACAGATTGTGGGATGGTGTCTCAAAGTTATGCAGTAACTTCCTTTCAGGCCATGCTTTCTAGATATTGTGTATATGCCAGGAGAAAAATGTACTGCATTATGAAATGACCCATTGCAGTGAATATATATGTATAGTAATTCAATAAGTCAACTTGATATTTTTAAAAATTTATTTGCAACAGATAGAGGTCAGGTAATATAGCTGTCTTCTGAAGGACTCATTGCTGAATCTCAAGGCTAATGGTTTCTATTAACAGAAGCTGGCAAACTACAGCCCACCCCAAAGGCCAAATCCAAGGCCTGTTTTTTAAGTGATCTTCAAGCTAAGAATTTTTTTTTTTACATTTTTATATTGTTGTAAATAAACAAATAAAAAGGAATATGCATCAGAGACTGTATGTGGCCTGCAGAGTCTACTGTATTTACTATCTGGCCCTGTACAGAAGAAGTTTGCCAGCCTGTGAAGGGTCAAAAACTGGCAACCTGTGGACTAGATACGGCCTGCAAAGTATTTCATTTTCCTGGAACTGTATTTTATTTTAAATCTACATTAGTTGTCAAAAAGTTCAGACAGTAAAATATCATATGCAAATTGATATTTTTAGTTTCTTTTGGAAATTGGGTGATTTAGCAACATTAAGTCTTCATTCCACATGGCAGCAAATCAGCTAGAGGTGAGTTTAAAAAAAAAAAGTGTTGTTTTTGAGTCAATTCCAACTCATAGCGACACTATAGGACAGACTAGAACTGCCCAATAGGGTTTCCAAGGAGCAGCTGGTGGATTTGAACTGCAGACCTTTTGGTTAGCAGCCTAAACTCTCAATCACTGCACCACCAGGGCTCCAGAGGTAAGTAGGACTGGTTAAATAGAACTGTAAGGTAGTGAGTTAATTCGTTAGAGGAATACCAATATATGGCTTTTCTCTTTAAGTCACAGTTTTATTTCAAGTTGACAAAGTGACTTTAGATCAATAACACTTTAGAAAAAGCATCATTGACAAATCCTTTACTTTTTAAGATATGTTTCCAGTTCTATTACTTTGGCTATTTACCAGTCCTCTTCATTCATATACAATATATCTACCAGAGTTCTGCCATAAGATATTTAACAAGGAACAGCGTGTTGATTAGTCATATTTATCTCCAACCATCCCAAATAAGCCTAGCCTAGGCATCATCGCATGGTCTAAGCATCAAAGTTATAGAAGTACTTGGGGATAGGAGGAGGAGAATTTAGTGCATTCAGTGCCTTGATTTTTAAATAAATGTAATTCCTAGTGGATCTTTAGTCTCTCTTATAGCAAATTCCTAGGTTTTAAAAGAGCACCTCTGAGAATGTACAAGTTGTAGTTGCATTTGGAGTCTTCAAGTTAGTGCCAGCTCACTCAGAGCATAAGCACTGAGACCCACCACTTTTGTCATTGCAGGTATTCATCATAAAATGATAGAATTAGAAAAAAATCTAGGTGATCATTGTAGTCTGATCCTTAGTTTACAACTAGAAGGGTCAAAAAGACTTGCCTGGGGTGACACAATATTTAGTGGCATAGCGGAGACTAGTAAATAAGTCAGCTGTCGATACATCACACCTGTCTGTGCTAAGCATCATGAGGGATACAAAGAAAGAAATGATTGCTGCCCTGGAGATTCCATGTTTAGAAGGCAGAAATGACATGCAAAGTGGCAGTGGAAGGTTGTATAATTTTTTTGTGGCATATATAATAGCTCAATAAAGAATGGCCATTTATATACACACAAATATATGTATGCGTTAACAGTTGCTATTGAGTTGAATAGACTCAACTCATGGTGACTCCATGTGTGTCGAAGTAGAACTGTGCTCCATAGAATTTTCAATGGCTGATATTTTGGACGTAGATCATCAGAGCTTTCTTCCGAGATGCCTTTGGGTGGATTCCAACCTCCAACATTTTGGTTAGCAGCTGAACACATTAACCATTTGCATCACCCAGGGTGTGTACGTATACACGTATATTATTATGTACATGTGTAATAGATATTATTTGCTGACCCCCATATATAAATATTCTTTACTGCGCTCTATCTTACAAGCACTTTTCTAACTGCCTAACCTACATTTTTTCCTAATAACAAGTCTATGAAGTCAGTACAACTATTATATATAGAACAACTTACCCATTATCAGACAGCAAGTAAGTGGTAGAGCTGTCATGGATTGAATTGTGTCCCCCAAAAATATATGTCAGCTTGGCCAGGCCGTATTGTGTGGTTGTCCACCATTTTGTGATCTGATGTGATTATCCTGTTGTTGTAAATCCTAACCTCTATGATGTTAATGGAGCCCTGGTGGCACAGTGGTTAAGAGCTCAGCTGCTAACCAAAAGGTCGGCCGTTAGAATCCACCAGCCGCTCTTTGGAAACCCTATGGGGCAGTTCTACTTTGTCCTACAGTGTTGCTATGAGTTGGAATAGACTCAACCATAACAGGTTTGTTTTTTTGGTTTTAAGATGTTAATGAGGCAGGATTAGAGAAGGTTATGTTAATGAGGCAGAACTCAATTTACAGGATTAGATTCTATCTTGAGTCAACCTCTTTTGAGATATAAAACAGAGAAGTGAGCAGAAAGACAGAGGGACCTCCTACCACCCAGAATGAAGAACCAGGTGGGGAGCTCGTCCTTTGGACCTGCGGTAACTGTGCTGAGAAGCTCCTAGACCACGGGAAGATTGATGACGAGGGCCTTCCCCCAGAGCTGACAGAGAAAGTTCTCCCCTGGAGCTGGCACCCTGAATTCGGCCTTCTAGCCTCCTAGACTGTGAGAGAATAAATTTTTCTTTGTTAAAGCAGTCCACTTGTGGTATTTCTGTTATAGCAGCACTAGATAACTAAGACAAGAGCCAAGATTTTACTCTAGGCAGTCTAACTGAGGAGCCCATGTTTTAAACAATTATTCTGCCCAGTATAATGGAGAATTTTCTTTTGTTTTGAGGCAAGGGAAAAAGATCCTTCCCCAGTTGAGTCTTAAGGTGACTACAGCTCAGCCAAAGCCTTGATTGCAAGCTATGAGAGACCCTGAAGCAGAGAACCAAGCTAAGATATGCCCAGATTCCTAATCCACAGAAACTATGAGATAATAAATGTGTGATGTTTCAAACTGCTAAGTTTTTGGGGTAATTTGTTATGTAGCAATAGATAACTAGTACAGTCCTTCTTTCACTATCCATTCCATGTTTCCTTTGCCCTCAGCCAATCATATCCTGATCAGTTTGGAGTGATCCAAACCTTCATTCATGAAAGGGCTGAATCTTCAGTGGTTCTGCCTTTTTTTAGTAACTCTTCTTTTCTATTGGACATTGAGTAATAAAAGGCAACCCATTTCCAGATGAAGTCCACCCTGCTCCCACTATGTAATACCAACCAACTTGATATTCAGGATCCATGATCCTTGTTGGTACAATAACCTCTTCTTTGCTTGTTGGTTCACTGATATAAGAAGCCTAAATAACCAGAAGGGAGTCTCAACTTCCAATTCAGTGGAAACATTGGTGTGTCCCCTGATTAAAAACATTCCTCCCTTGGGTGCTAAGACCTCCAAACTCAAAGTTGTGGGGGAATGGAAGCAAAAGAATACACTTTCCTTTCCATGCCTTAATTCCCTGTACCATGTATTTTGGCAATGGGTGAAGCAGTATCATATAACTGATACTGGTAGTAACTATTCACTACATATGTAAGTAAGAACCCCAGTCTCTCAGGGTATTTTCTCCCAACAGACATCATAACTGAGGCTTCAGTAGAATATTCAACACTTCTATCAGACTCAGTGATGGAATGCATGATAAAACCAGTGAATTCCATGAGCACGAGCCACTCTTCTTTTCCTCTGAAATTAGTTCCTTAGAAACAACATTGTATAGGCTATCATGATGGTAAATGAGGCATTCCATAAATCCATGGGTGGTGATACTGGTAGAAATATACCTGCCAGGGATCTCCCAGTAGGAATGCATAACTATTTGCAGAAAACCTAGCTATTTCTGGAAGGACAAATTACTCTTCCCTCCATGATGAAAGTATTAAGTGTAACCAGTCCATCACCAGATGACTGACTGGTGTCCCAAGGAATAATGAGATATTGGGGGCTCAAGCATTAGTCTCTGCTGTTTACAGGTTACAGGTTAAGTGCTCAGCACTGGTGGTAGCCAGATCAGCTTTGGTGAGGTAAAGTTCTTGTTGAGCCCACATAGTTTCCACTCTTGTTGACAGGACTACATCATACACAGCTAGGGAAAGAGACTGATATAATATATTCAAAGAATGTATTACCTCATCCACCTTGTTAATCTAGAGCCTCTTTCTTCAGTGGATACTCTTTGTTGAGCATTTACATAGGATCCAGTTTCTCCAAATTCAATGCCTATTCTGAAAGGTCCATCCAATATCTTTTCCCTAGACCTCCATGTCAGCAGTCTTCTAATCCTGTTCCTTCCAAGTCCCTGATCATCCAGCTAAACTGTTAGCTGCAGTCTACACATCAGTGTAGATTCTGCCTCTGCACATCTCTTTATCCAGACAAAGTTCTGTTCTCTGGTCTTTTTTCTTTCTTTCTTTCTTTCTTTATTGTCATCCAGGAATACTCCTGATCTGGACTTTGATGCTACAGCATTCCAGTTCCAGTTGGGGCCGTCGTACTATGCAGATTCATCTTGGAATTAGGCCCGTGATCTTTCTTCCTCAGTCAACTGATTACAAGGAACTTCTACCCTTATCCCTGTGAGGCCATAGATAAGAACTGAGGGAATGGAGGAAATGCAGTAGGAATAGGTGTTGTAGAAGACTCAGCCACCTACTTATTCAATTTTCTTGTATAATTTGGACCCATTTAAACTCTTTGCCTAGTCTGTTACGCATCAGATTCCCCTTGTCCCTTAGATTTAGCATCCAGTGATGATTCTTGCCTAAATCAATATGTCCTGTGATGGTAACAAAATTATTGTCATCATTCCTTCTATTTTATTAGTCAACAGGTCAACATTCTACTGTAAAAAAAAGATGTTTGGCTCACCCTGTCCTGGCTCATCTTGTACCTTCTCTACCCTAGCCCTGAAACCAGCCATTTCCCCAAGAAGTCCTGAATTCCTTTTAGTTTGTATTTGTATTTTGAAATGAAGATCTGGGAGCTAGTTGTGCTCATTACTACTTGGGTGTTGTTGCTTCTAACAACAGCTGGAGGTAGAAATCTTAGAAACCATGAATTTATACTGATACCTCTAGTTCTAGTGTAAACCCCCAAAGTTCTTCTTCACCTTGCAGTTTATATCTTTCTTCCCTATAGAAAGAACCCTTGCTCCAACATAAACAGTATGCTTACTCATTTGCTCAATCCTACAATATACATAAAATTACATTGGAAATTGCTAAACCCATATCACTACAAAAAATAAACCTACTAAGAAGAGTTCAGCATTTGTTGGCAAAGACTTAAATGTACAAACTGAAACCATACAAATACTAGAAGAAAACAGAAGTAAATCCTTTGTAGCCTGGGGGTAGAGAAAGAGTTTCTATATATGACTCAAAATCCAAATGCAATTTAAAAATTTATAAATTTTACTACATAAAAGTTTATTCTTGTATATGGTGTAAGGCATGCATCTCATTTTATCTTTTACCAAATGGTTATTGAGTTGTTCAACATTACTTATTAAAAAGTCTATTTTTCTCCAGTAACTGGAGATACCATCTTTATCATACATTAATTTCCATGTGTACTTGGGTCTGTTTCTGGATTTTTATTCTATTTTATTAGTCTGTCTATTAATGCACTAGCATCACACTGCTTTAATTATAGAGGCTTTATAGCGTGCTTTAGTATCTGGTCCTCCCTCAAAGCTCTTTATTTTCAGTATTTTCCTAGCATGTTTTATTTTTCCATTTGAACTTTAGTTTCAATTTTTCTAATTCCAGAAAAAGAAAAAAAAAAAGTTTGGGGGTATTCTTTATTCAGATTGTATTAAATTTATAAATTAATTTAGGAAGAATTGCTATCTCAGTAGAGTCCCTGGGTAGTACAAATAGCTAGCACAGTCAGCTGCTAACCGAAAGGTTGGAGGTTTGAGTCCACCCAGAGGTGTCTTTGAAGAAAGGCCTGGCTATCTATTTCTGAAAAATCAGCCATTAAAAACCCTATGGAGCACAATTTTACTCTGACACGCATGAGATCATCATAACTTAGAATCGACTCAATAGCAACTGATTAGGTATCTTGATAATGATGAAATATCCTATCCAAGAATAAAGGATGTCTTATCATTTGTTCAAGTCAACTTTTGTGTCTTTCATTGGTTTTATAGCTCTCTTCCAATAGATTTTTCACTTTTCTTGTTAAGTGTATTCTTAAGTATTTTATCTTTTTTTGTTGACATTGTAATGGGGCTTTCTCTTCCATTTTATCTTCTAACTGGTTAGTTAATTTTGCATATTAATTTTATATCTTGCTGTCTTACTTAATTCTTCTTTGTATGAGTTTGTTTAATAACTAATTCTCTGAGGTTTTCCAGATATATTATTATGTGATCTTTAAATAGACATAGTTGTAATTCTTCATTTCCAATTCTTAGGCTTCTAATTGTCTTTTCTTGTCTAAATTGCATTGGCTGATACTGCCCATATACTGTAGTGGAGATAGTAAACGTCCATGCCTTGTTCATAATCTTAGTAAGAATACATTTAGCGTTTCCATATTAAGTGAAATGCTGGCTTTTTATAATCTATGATTTATAATGCTAACGAAGTATTTGTCTAATCCTGTTTTTTCAAGGAATAGTTGATGAATTTGTCAAAGGCTTTTTCAGCATCTATGGAGATAATCATATCATTTTTCTCTTTAGACCTATTAATAAGATGAATTATATTAATATGTTTCCTAATATCACCATGTGTCTGTCAGGTTGTCATACTATGGGGGCTTGCGTGTTGTTATGATACTGCAAGCTTTGCCACCAGTATTTCAAATACCAGCAGGGTCACTCTTGGTAGACAGGTTTCAACTGAGCTTCCAGACTAAGACTAGGAAGAAAGACCTGGCAGTCTACTTCTGAAAAAAATGGCCAGTGAAAACCTTACGAATAGCAGCAGAACATTGTCTGATCTAGTGCCAGAAGATGAGCCCTTCAGGTTGGAAGGCACTCAAAATATGACTAGGGAAGAGCTAGCTGTCTCCCCAAAGTAGAGTCAACCTTAATGACATGGATGGAGTAAAGCTTTCGGGACCTACATTTGCTGATACAGCATGACTCCAAAGGACAAGAAACAGCTACAAATGTCCATTATTAATCAGAACGTGGAATGTACTAAGTATGAATCTTGGAAAATTACAAGTCATCAAAACCGAAATGAAACGCATAAATATTGATATCCGAGGCATTAGTGGGCTGAAATGGACTGGTATTGGCCATTTTGAATCAGACAGTCATATGGTCTACCAAGCTGGGAAAGACAAATTGAAAAGGAATGGCGTCACGTTCGTCGTCAAAAAATAATTTCAAGATCTACCCTAAAGTACAATGCTGTCAGTGATAGGATGATATCCATACACCTACTAGGAAGATCAGTTAATATGTCTATTATTCAAAATTACAAACCAACCACTAAGGCCAAAGAAGAAAAAAATTGAAGATTTTTACCAGTCTGAAATTGATCAAACATGCAATCAAGATAGATTGATAATTACCGGTGATTGGAATATGAAAGTTGGAAACAAAGAAGAAGGATTGCTAGTTGGAAAATATGGCCTTCGTGATAGAAACGATGCTGGAGATCGCATGATAGCATTTTGCAAGACCAACAGCTTCTTCACTGCAAATACCATTTTTTAACAGTATGTGGACCTCGAGACTATCCATGTGGACCTCATCAGATGGAATACACAGGAATCAAATCGACTACATCTGGAAGGAATCAAATTGACTACATCTGGAAAAAAACAACAGAAAAACTCAATATCATCGGTCAGAACAAGGCCAAGGGCCGACTGTGGAACAGACCATCAATTGCTCATATGCGAGTTCAAGTTGAAGTTGAAAAAAATTAGAACAAGTCCACGAGAGCCAAAGTATGACCTTGAGTATATCCCACCTGAATTTAGAGACCATCTCAAGAATAGATTTGACACATTCAACACTAATGACCAAAGACCAGAAGAGTTGTGGAAAGACATCAAGGACATCATACACGAAGAAAGCAAGAGATCGTTAAAAGATAGGAAAGAAAGAAAAGACCAAAATGATGTCAGAAGAGACTCTGAAACTTGCTCTTGAATGTCGAGTAGCTAAAGCAAAAGGAAGAAATGATGAAATAAAAGAGCTGAAAAGAAGATTTCAAAGGGCAGCTTGAGAAGACAAATTAAAGTATTATAATGAAATGTGCAAAGACCTGGAGATAGAAAACCAAAAGAGAAGAACACGTTTAGCATTTCTCAAGCTGAAAGAACTGAAGGAAAAATTCAAGCTTCGAGGTGTAATATTAAAGGATTCTATGGGGAAAATATTAAAAGATGCCGGAAGCATCAAAGGAAGATGGAAGGAATACATAGATAGAGTCACTGTACCAAAAAGAATTGGTCACTGTTTAACCATTTCAGGAAGTAGCATATGATGAAGAACCAATTACACTGAAGGAAGAGGTTCAAGCTGCACTGAAGGCATTGGCAGAAAATAACATTCCAGGAATTGACGGAAAATCAGTTGAGATGTTTCAACAAACAGATGCAGCGCTAGAAGCTCTCACTCTTCTATGCCAAGACATTTGGAAGACAGCTACCTCGCCAACAGACTGGAAGAGATCCATATTTGTACCCATTCCAAAGAAAGGTGAGCCAACCAAATGTGGAAATTATCGAGCAATACCATAAACCGGGCAATGTTTTGTTCTGTTTTACGTAGGGTTGCTATGAGTTGGAACCAACTCAATGACAACAACAATAACATCATTAATATCACTCACAAGTAAAATTTTGCTGAAGATCATTCAAAAGCATTTGCAATAGTACATCAACAGGGAACTGCTAGAAATTCAAGCTGGATTCAGAAGAGGACATGGAACCAGGGATGTCATTGCTGATGTCAGATGAATCGTGACTGAGAGCAGAGAATACCAGAAAGTTGTTTACCTGCGTTTTACTGACTCTGCAAAGGCATTCAACTGTGTGGATCATAACAAATTATGGATAACATTGTGAAGAATGGGAATTCCAGAACACCCTATTGGGCTCATGAGGAATCTGTACTCAGACCAAAAGGTAGTCAAAGAGATGGATTGACACAGTCGCTGCAACAATGGACTCACATATAACAACAATTGTGAGGATGGTGCAGGACCAGGCGGTGTTTTGTTCTGTTGTACCTAGGGTCACTATGAGTTGGAAACAACTCAATGGCACCTAACAACAACAACGTTTCCTAATGCTCAACCATCCACATATTTCTAACATAAAGCCCGCTTGAGTGTGGTGAATTATTTTCTTAATATGGTATTGGAGTTTATTTGCTAATATTTTTTTAGAATTTTTGCATCAATATTCGTAAGTGATATTGTTCTATAATTTTCTCTTTGTATACTTTCTCTACAGGTCTGGGTACCAATATTATATTTGCTTCCTGCTTCATAAAGAAAGATTCGGAAATTTCCTTCATTTTATATGCTCTGAAAGAATTCATGTAACATTGGGACTATACGTAAAGATACTTAACTATATTTTTAAAAGAACAAAAACAAAAATTAGATCCTTCTATACATATTGGTCAACACAGTTTGTCTTTTATTTAAAACTATTATTGGACATCTTTACATGTCAGTCTGTACAGATTTACTTCTTTGTTTTACTTGCTATATAGTATTTCTTTATAAAGATATACCATAATCTATTTAACCAAGATTTAATGGCTATTTGATTTGTTTCCAGTTTTTCAGACAACGCTTTTGAAGAACATTTCTGAAAGATATCTGTCTACACATTTGTGGAAGTTTTTTTTTTTTTTTTAAATAATATTTTATTGTGTTTTAGGTGAAAGTTTACACAACAAATTAGGTTCCCCTTTAACAATTTTATACAATTGTTCTGTGTCATTAGTTACAGTTTTTACAATGTGTTGGCATTCTCATTATTTACATTCTGTTTGTTCTGTTCCCATTGATTTAGCTTCCCTTCCCCTCCTTGCCTTCTCATCTTTGCTTTTGGGTAATGTTGACCGTTTGGTTTCATGTAGTTAATTGTTTAAGGGAGCACATTACTCATGGGTGATATTGTTTATTTTATATATTATTTGGCTGAAAGATGACCCGCAGAAATAGCTTCAATTAGAAGTTCATAGGGTATCTTAGGGTGATAGTCTCAGGGTTACTCTAGTCTCTATCAGTCCAGTAAAAACCAACAAAAACAAAAACAAAAAACCAAACGTGTTGTGGCTGAGTCCATTCTGACTCATAGTGACCCTATAGGACTGAGTAGAACTGCCCTATAGAGTTTCCAAGGAGCAGCTGGTGGATTTGAACTGCCGGCCTTTTGGTTAGCAGCCCTAGAACTTAACCACTGCAATTGGTCCAGTAGGTCTGGCCTTTTTTTAGGAATTTGAGTTTCATTCTATATTTTTCTCCCATTGTATCCAGGACCTTCTATTGTGCCCCTGGTCAGAATGGTTAGTAGTGGTAACCAGGTACCATCTATTCTGGTTTGTGACAGTTCTGAGGAAGAATTCCTTGTCAAAAAGAAAAAGAAAAAAGTATAGAATTATAAAGAATTGATCCTCTAAAAGGAATGAGAAATGTAAGGCAGAACTGAATTTGATAAAAAGGGAGAGGAAGCATAAGTTCTTTCAGATATTTTAAATTGCTTTTTCCATGGGCTTTCAGAAATTAACTTTAAGTAATTTTTATTGAATCAACTCAATGCCAGTGGGTTTGAATTTTTTTAAAAAGATTTGTATTAAATGAGCTAGGAATCTATGATAAAAAACAGATTAGTAAAAGAAGACTGTCTTCATAAAACAGCATGTGTACTACTGTTACATGAGAAACTATTTGTTCTGTAAGCCTTCACCTGAAGTACAATAAAATATTAAAAAAAAAAGAAGACTTTCTTTTAGATGGAATTTATTAATGAAAAAGAAAATTTGTAATTAATGTTCATGTGTCTTTAAGTTAAAGATTGTTCTTAGCTTTCAAAAGTTAAAGGCCAAATGCACTCTGAAAAGCCTCCTTTTTTAAATTTTATTTTATTGTTGTACTTCAAAGTTTACAATTCAAGTTAGTCTCTCATACAAAAATTTATACATATATTATTATGTGACCCTAATTGCTCTCCCCACACTGTGACAGCACATTCCTCCTTTCCACCCCTGATTTTCCATGTCCATTCAACCAGCTCCTGACCCTCTCTGCCTTCTCATCTCACCTCCAGACAGGAGCTGCCTATTTAGTCTCATGTATCTCCTTGAGCTAAGAAGCACGCTCTTCGAGAGTATCTGAAAAGACTTTTTAAAATAAACCTTAGCAATTTAGAGACTGGATTTGATTTAAACAAAAAGCGGGGGTTGGGGGGGTGAGTTATTTTGCAAACCTAAACTTGGAAGGAATCATGTTTTTCATAATATTTTGAAAACTAACTATGTGTCTTAGTTATCCAGTGCTACTATGACAGAAATACCACAAATGGATGGCTTTAACAAATAGAAATTTATTCTCTCATAGTTTAGAAGGCTAGAAGTCCAAATTCAGGATACCAGTGCCAGGGGAAGGCTTTCTCTCTCTCTCGGCACCGGAGGAAGGTCTTTGTCATCAATCTTCCCCTAGTCTAGGAGTTTCTCAGTGCAGAGACCCTGGGTCCAAAGGACCTGCTCCACTCCTGGTTCCTCATGCTTGGTGGTAATGAAGTCCCTGTCCTCTCTGCTTCCTTCTCTCTTTCATATCTCAAAAGACATTGACTCAAAATAGAACCTAATCCTGTAGATTGAGTCCTGCCTCAACATAACTGTCTCTAATCATGCCTTATTAACATCATAGAGGTTAGGATTTACATCAGATCACATGATGGCGGACAACCATACAATACTGGGAATCACGGCCTAGCCAAGTTGACACTCATTTATGAGGAAACAATTCAGTCCAGAACACTCTCTCTGGATCCTGCATCTGACTAGTCATCATCTGACCTTTGGTTCATGGCACTTGAGCCAACAGCCTGCTGTCTTACATGCTGATCTTGGATTTGTCAGCCTCTGCAGCCTGTGAGCCAGCAGCCTACCATCTGACTTGCCAATCTTGGGTTCATCAGCCCCTGAAGCTACAAGTGTCAGAAGAAGCCTCCGGTCTGATGCCTGACTCACAGACTTGGAACTTGCTAGCCTGTACAACCTCACGAGCCATTTCCTTGAGGTAAATCTCTCTCTCTCTCTCTCTCTATATATATATATATACATATATACTGGTGGCTCAGGGAGCCCTGGTGGCACAGTGGTTAAGCATTCAGCTACTAACCAAAAGGTTGGCAATTCGAATCCACCAGCTACTCCTTGGAAACCCTAGGAATTGACTTGATGACAACAGGTTTGGATTTTTGCTTTTGGTGGTGCAGTGGGTAACAGCTCAACTGCTAACCAAAAAGTGGGCAGTTTGAATCTACCACCTGCTCCTTGTAAACCCTATGGAGAAGTTCTAGTCTACCCACAGGATCACTATGAGTCACAATCAACTTGATGGCAATGAATTTTTGTTTGTTTATATATGCTTCACTGGTTTTCTTCTCTAGAGTACCCAACCTAAGACAGTTGGTACCAAGAGTGGTTCTAGAGCAACAAAATTTTAAGGATGAGTTTTCTAAATTTGTTCTCAAGTCTGGTTAGTCTTAAAGATGTTGATGTCTCTGCTTCCAGTAATAAAGAGGGCACTGCTAATCCATGACATAAGGTGGCAGTAGAAATACACAAAATATCACAACCAATAGATCATATATTGGTGAAAGGTGAGGCTCTGAGTGAGCGCATGTTTGATACTTTTCTACAATTTTGTCAAAATGAGAAGTATAAGGAAGCTGGTTGGTTGGTTCTACTTTTGCTAAACAATGTGGTGAAAGAAAGAGATGAGCTCAAGGCTTCAAGTCAAAGCTTCAAGCACCACACAAACAACCTCAAAGATGCCACTTACAGTAACAGAGCTGATATTGCCGAAAACCAATCCAGAGACTTATCGTAAGAGTAGCTGAATTACAATGCCAGTTAAATTCCCAACCTCGTATCATGTCTGAAAGTTAAAATGAGGGCATTGATTGGGAAGAAATGGAATTCTGAAACTAGAGATGGGGACGTATGAACAGATAGTCAAGAAGCTGGGGACACTGAGCCCCTAAATCCTGTTGAATCACTCCTGCCAACAAAACCATTAGCCCTTCTATCCACATCTGATAAGATTAACCTAGCTGTGTCTGAAGAGCCTTTGTCTGAGATATTGCTTGGGGTGACGTCTGAGTCATCACCTGGGGAGACATCTGGGTCATTTCCTGGTGCATCACCTGGATGCCTTACAAGACATTACTGAATGTTCCCAAAACACATCCTTACCACCCCTTTTTGCTTCTAGACCTATAACTATACTTAAGTCCCAGCAAGCCTCAAAAGTTGAAGTACAAAGTGTGACCCAGGAGGAGGTACGCTACACTCCAAAAGAACTGCTTGACTTTTCTAATATGTACAAACAGAAACCTGGGGGATGTGTGTGGGAATGGCTATTGAGGGTGAGATAATAATGCAAAGAACATAAAGTTGGATCAGTCTGAGTTTACTGATATGGTCCCAGTAAGCACCGTTTCTTCATTCAATGCTTCAGCTCAAGAGGTTAGGAAAGGATCTAATAGTTTATTTGGCTGGTTCACTGTAGGATGGATTACAAGGTGGCCTACACTAAATCAAGTTGAAGTATCAGACCTGCCTTGGTATACTGTAGAAGAAGATGTTATGGATTGAATTTTGTCCCCCAAAAATGTGTGTCAACTTGACTCGGCCATGATTCCCCATATTGTGTGATTGTCCACCATTTTGTCATCTGATGTAATTTTCCTATGTGGTGTAAATCCTACCTCTATGATGTTAATGAGGCAGGATTAGAGGCAATTATGTTAATGAGGTAGGACTCAATTACTAGGTTGTATCCTGAGTCCATCACTTTTGAGATATGAAAAAGAGAAGTGAACAGAGAGATAGGACCTCAAACCACCAAGAAAGTAGTGCCAGGAGCAGAACATGTTCTTTGGACCTGGGGTCCTTGTGCTGAAAAGCTCCTAGACCAGGGAAAGATTGATGACCAAGACCTTCCTCCACAGCCAACAGAGAGAGAAAGCTTTTTCCTGGAGCTGGTGCCCTGAATTTGGACTTCTAGCCTCCTAAACTGTGAGAGAATAAATTTCTATTTGTTAAAGCCATCCACTTGTGGTATTTCTATTATAGCAGCACTAGATAACTAGGAAAGAATTTGGTACTGGAAGACTGAGGTGCTGCTCTAACAGATGCCTAAAATGTGAAAACTATTTTGAGACTGTGAATTGGTAGAGGTTGAAAGAGTTTTCAAGTACCTAATATTAAAAGCCTAGATTGCCTTGAAGAGACTGTTGGTCAAATTATGATCATCAAAGACAATTCTGATGAGGACTCAGAAGGAAGTGAGGAGAGCTGTTACACTGGAGATGGCATAGAGGATGAGAAACAGCAGCAGAGAAACGGCAGCATTAGAACCAGGAGACCAGCACAAGACAGCCCTGGAGCCAACCAATGGAACAAGCGAGCTGATTGCCTTTGGGCAGGAGGCTTCCTGGCGGAGTAGAGTGCCTCTGGGCGCTTACTGGTGGATCTTAAGAGCTTTGAAACACTTGCCCCAGCAGGGCAGACATGGCAGAGAGGCCCAAGGGAGAGAGGCCAAGGAACCAGGAAGCAGAAGATGAAGAGGTAAGGAACACAGAAATCAGAGCTGCCTCAGCCTCAAAGTGAAGTGTTGCAACCTCTGAGGTCTCAAAACATGGAGACATGGCCTCTGGGGTTTCAAGGGTGGGGCCACAGTCTCCTAGATTTCAAAAAGTCAGATTTTCACCCACTTGGTTTCAGAGTGTGGAGCTGCCTTTCACAAATGCCAGCAGGATGGGTCCATATCCACTGTCCAAAGCTGAGGGGGTGGGGCTGCCATGCCCAAGGAGCAGAAGAACAGGGCTTGCCAGGACAGAAGCATTGGTGTTGCTACTCAGCAGACTAGGAGAATGGGACCACCCATATCTGAGGGAGCAGAGTTGCTATTCCAGTGGGCCTGGAATGTAGATCTGAAGCCCAGGGCCAAGGAGCCTCCACCCAGAATCCAGAGAGTGTGGCCAACATCCAGAGTCTGGAGGGCAGGGCCATTGCCTAAATGGTCTCAGAGAACAGAGGATTATTTTCAAGCTTGAATGTAGTGTATTCTGCTGACCTGCTTGATGCATTTTATCCCTTCTTCCCTTCCAATTTCTCCCATTTGTAATGGGAAATGTCTAGCTTGTATCTGTCCCACCATTATACTTTGGAAGCAGATAACTTGTATTCTAGATTTCACAGATATACAGAAATTTTTGGATTTTGGATTTGGAGTTGATTTAAGACTTCTGCTATGATATGATGGGATGAATGTGTTTTACATGTAGCAAGGACATGAATTTTTGGAGACAAAGGGTGGAAAATTACGGATTGAATTGTGTCCCCCAAAAACGTGAGTCAACTTGGCTAGTCCATGATTCCCAGTATTATTTGGTTGTCCACCATTTTGTCATCGGATGTGTGTTGTAAATCCTACCTCTATGATGTTAATGAGGCAGGATTAGAGGCAGTTATGTTAATGAGGCAGGACTAGATCTACTAGATTAGATTGTATCTTGAGTCAATCTCTTTTGAGATATAAAAGAGAGAAGTGAGCAGAGAGACAGAAGGACCTCATACCACCAAGAAAATAGTGCCAGGAGCAGAGTGTGTCCTTTGGACCTGCAGTGCCTAGACTGAGAAGCTCCTAGACTGGGGGAAGATTGATGACAAAGACCTTCATCCAGAGCTGACAGAAAGAGAAAGACTTTCCCTGGAGCTGGCACCCTGAATTCAGACTTCTAGCTTCCTAGACTGTAAGAGAATAAATTTCGGGTTGTTAAAGCTATCTACTTGTGGTATTTCTGTTATAGCAGCACTAGAAAAGTAAGACAGAAGGTATCCAAAGGCTTATGGGAATTGGCATGTTAGAGTGGATTTATCAGATTACACCCACAGACCCACAAGTGAAGTGCCCAGAGGACAACCTTTTGCAATGGTGGGGGACAAATTTGTGAAGGGAGCCCCAGCATCCTTGAAGACTCCTGTGATTGCTATTTTATGTAAGTCATATTTGACAGTGGGAACTGCCCTAACTGAATTATGACACCTAACTATAATGAGACTGATTGGACCCCGTGGTGGTAGGGGCCAAGTGGCAGCACTCAATCATCAAAGACAAGGTGGGCATGGTTATCATAATGGACAGCAGAGTCAAAGCAGTAATCAGAATAGCCTGACTTGTATGGACTTATGGCGTTGGCTACTTAGGCATAGTAACACTAGGAGTGAAATAGATAGGAAATCTACTAAGTATTTACTTGATCTGTACAAGCAGATGAATTCTAGGTCAAGTGAACAGCAGTCTAACTCAAATCGCAGAATAGAGAGTCACAGCCCCTCAATCAACTCCCAGTCTTGAGTAAAGTTAAAGACCCACAACCCTTTGATTGAAGGGGAGGCCAAGTCCCCTTGAGGAAAGACTCCAATACACTGCCGAAAACCTATACTGTTAATCTTTCTCCCAGTCTTCCCCAAGGAGATCTACGGCCTTTTACAAGAGTTATTGTTCATTAGGGAAAAGGAAATAATCAGATTTTTTGGGGATTACTGGGTACTGGCTCTGAACTGACACTAATTCCAGGAGACCCAAAACATTACTGTGGCCCACCAGTCAGAGAGAAGGCATATGGACGTCAGGTTATTAATGGAGTCTTACCTGATGTATGTCTCACAGTAGGTCCAGTAGGTCCCTGAACCCATCCTGTAGTGATTTCCCCAGTTCTAGGCTGCATAATTGGAATAGATATACTCAGTAACTGGCAGAACCCCCATATTGGATCCCTGAAAAGTGGAGTAAGGGCTATTATGGTAGGAAAACCCAAATGGAAGCCATTAGCACTGCACCTACCTAGGAAAATTGCAAACCAAAAGCAATATCACATTCCTAGAGGGATTGCAGAAATTACTGCCTCTATCAAGTACTTGAAGGATGCAGGGGTGGTGATTACCACCACATCCCCATTCAACTCACCTATTTGGCCTATTCTCCTGAATCTTGAAGAATGATTGAATTATCCTAAACTTAACCAGGTAGTGACACCAATTGCAGCTGTTGTTCCAGATGAGATGTTGTTGCATTGCTTGAGGAAATTAATACATCTCCTTGTACCTGGTATGTAGCTATTGATCTCACCAATGCCTTTTTCCCAATTCTGGTTTTGAAGGAACACCAGAAGCAGTTTGCCTTCAGCTGTACAATACACCTTCAATGTCCTACCTCAAGGTTATAACCACTTTCCAGTCTTGTGTCATAATTTAGTAGGCAGAGATCTTGATCGCCTTTCCCTTCAATAAGATGTCACACTGGTCCATTATGCTGATTCCATTAGGCTATTTGGACCTAGTAAGGAAGAAGTGTCAATGACTCTAGACTTATTGGTAAAACATTTGCATGCTAGAGGGTGGGAAATTAACCAGACAAAAATTCAGTCACCTTCCACCTCACTGAAATTTCTAGGGGTCTATTGGTGTGGGGCATGTCAAGGTATTCCTTCTAAAATGAAGAATAAGTTATTGCATCTGGCCCCTCCCACAACTAAAAAGGAGGCGTAACACCTGGTGGGCCTCTTTGGATTTTGAAAGCAACATATCCCCCATTTCGGTGTGCTACTCCAGCCTATTTATAAAGTAACTTGAAAAGCGGCTAGTTTTGAGTGGGCCCAGGGCAAGAGAAGGCTCTGCAACAAGTTCAGACTGCCATGCAAGTGGCTCTGCCACTTGGGCCATATGATCAGGCTGATCCATGGTGCTTGAAATGTCAGTGGCAGGCAGAGATGCTGTTTGGAGTCTTTGGCAGGCCCCTATTGGTGAATCACCACACAGGCCCTTAGGATTTTGGAGCAAAGTCCTGCCATCCTCTGCCGATAACTACTCTCATTTTTAGAAACAGCTCTTGCCTTGTTACTGGGCCTTACAGTAGAGACTGAACATTTAACCACGGGCCAGTAAGTCACCATGAGGCCTGAGCTGCCCATCATGACCCGGGTGTTGTCTGACCCACAGAGTCATAAAGTTGGACATGCACAACAGCACTCCATCATTAAATGGTAGTGTTAGATAAGAGATTGAGCCCAAGAAGGACCTGAAGGTGCAAGTAAGTTGCATGAGGAAGTGGCCTAAATGCCCATGGTCTCCACTCCTGTCACATTACCTGCCGTCTCCCAGTCTGCACCTATGGCCTCATGGCAGTTCCTTATGATCAGTTGACTGAGAAAGAAAACTAGAGCCCAGTTTACAGATGGTTCTGTGCAATATGCAGGAACCTCATGAAAGTGTACAGTGGCAACATTGCAGCCCCTTTCTGGGAGCTCCCTGAAGGACAGTGGTGAAAGGAAAATCCTCCCAATGGGCAGAGCTTTGAGCAATGCACCTGGTTGTTCATGTTGCTTGGAAGAAGAAACGGACAGCTGTGCGATTGTATACTGATTCTTGGGCTGTGGCCAATGGTTTGGCTGGATGGTCAGGGACTTGGAAGGAACATGATTGGAAAATTGGTGACAAGGAAGTATGGGGAAGAGGTATGTGGATAAACCTCTCTGAATGGGCCAAAGAATTGAGGATATTTGTGTCTCATGTGAATGCTCACCAAAGGGTGACCTCAGCAGAGGAAGATTTTAACAATCAAGTTGATAGGATGACGTGTTCTGTGGAAACCAGTCATCCTCTTTCCCCAGCTACTTCCATCATTGCCCAATGGTCTGATGAACAAAGTGGCCGTGGTGGCAGGGATAGAGGTTATACACGGGCTCAACAACATGGACTTCCATTTACCGAGGTCGACTTAGCTACAGTCACTGCTGAATACCCAATCTGCCAGCAGCAGAGACCTCCAATGAGCCCCCATTATGGCACCACTTCTCGAGGTGATCAGCCAGCAACCTGGTGACAGGTTGATTACATTGGACCTCTTCCATCATGGAAAGGGTAGTGCTTTGTTTTTACTGGAATAGATACTCTGGATACGGATTTGCCTTCCCTGTATGCAATACTTCTGCCAAAACTACCATACATGGACTTACAGAATGCCTTATCCACCATCATGGCATCTGACACAGCATCGCCTCACATCAAGGGACTCACCTCACAGCAAATCAAGCGTGGCACTGGGCCTATGCTCATGGAATTCACTGGTCTTACTATGTTCCCCATCATCCAGAAGCAGCTGGCTTGATAGAACGATGAGATGGCCTTCTAAAGATACAATTACAGCACAAGCTAAGTGAGAATACATTGCAGGCTTGGGGAAATATTCTCCAGGAGGCTGTATATGCTCTAAACCAGTGTACAATATATGGTGCTGATTTGCCCATAGCCAGGATTCATGGATCCAGGAATCAAGGGGTGGTAATGGGAGTGGCACCAGTCACTACTACACCTAGTGACGCACTCACAAAATTTTTGCTTCCTGTCCCTGCAACCCTATGCTCTGTGGGTCTGGAGGTCTTGCTTACAAAGGGAGGAATGCTTCCACCAGGAGACACTACTGATTCCATTTAACTGGAAGTTAAGAATGCCATCCAGCCACTTTGGGCTCCTCAGGCCTCTGGATCAACAGGCAAAGAAGGGAGTTACTCTATTGGCTGGTGTGATTAATCCTGATTACCAAGAGGAAATCAGACTGCTATTACATAAGGAGGTAAAAAAGAGTATGTCTGGAATACAGGCGATCCCTTAGGATGTCTCTTAGTACTACCATTCCTTGTGATTAAAGTCAATGGAAAACTATAGCAAACCAATTCCGACATGACTGCTAATGGCCCAGACCCTTCAGGAATGAAGTTTTGGGTCACCCTACCAGGGAAAGAACCATGACCAGCTGAGGTGCTTGCTGAGGGTAAAGGGAATACGGAATGGGTGGTGGAAGAAGGTAGTGCTAAATACCAACTACTACCAGGTGACCAGTTGCAGAAACAATGACTGTAATTGTTATGAGTATTTCTTGTTTGTATGTGTGCATCAAATATTTTTGTTTTCTTTACCTGTAAGATGTAAACAGGTCTAGTGTGTTTTCGGCTGTATGCATGATAGCTGTAACATGTTAGGCACAAGCATGACTTTATAATTGTCTTTATTTAGAGATTATGTATGGCTTAAGGAGATGTGAGCAGGTGCCAAGTTTACAAGGGGTGAACTATGACAGTTAAAGTTGTGTGTCAACTTTGCTGGGCCATGATTCTCAGTGGTTTGGCAGTTATGATGTAGTATGGTAGCTATGTAATGATGTAATCACCTCCTTAATGAGATCTAATATAATGTAATCATCTCTGTGATGAGATCTGCTTTGAGCAGCCAATCAGTTGAAAGGGTATTCCTTGGTGGGGTGTGGCCTGCATCTAATATATATGGACTTTCTGGCAAAGCTAGCTGGCTTTTGCTCACTTTGGATCCTGCATCTGCCTTGTCATCGTCTGGTTCTTGGAACTTGAGCCAGCAGACTGCCGTCTTACCTGTCAATCTTGGATTCGTCAGCCTCTGCAGCCCATGAACCAGCAGCCTGCCATCTTGTGTTCCTCAGCCCCTGTAGCTACTAGAGTCTGGAGAAGCCTCCAGCTTGACACCTGACCCATGTACTTGGGACTTTCCAGCCTCTACAAAGGCATGAGCCATAACCTTGAGATAAATCTCTCTCATATATATGTACGAATCAGTGGTTTTGCTTCTCTAGGGAACCCAGCCTAAGACAGTGACTAAGCTTAATTTTAATAAGAATTTCATATACATGTGTAGGTGTACATTTACATTTTATAAGAGAGAGAACCTAAACTCAAACTGTTAATCATAAAAACATCAAATGACCATATACCCACCACCAAACTTCCTTGACATTAAAAAATAATACATTTGTAACCTGAAAAGAAAAGAAAGAAAGAAATCCTGGTGGTCTCTGCATTTTCTGGCCCCAACTTTTCAACCCTTATTTTTTTACTGCTAATCTCTTGATTGAAGAATCATTAGCATTCAAATTTTGCTTGAGCCCTTTATCAGGCATGCTCTCCAACTAAACCATTTCTTCAAGGTCCAGCACGAGCTCAGCATCCTTCATGAAGCCTTTCACGGTAATTCCAGCTCATAGTGGCCTCCCCTTCCTTAGGTTGTTGCTCTGAACTATACAGCAACTTAAGTTATGGCAACTCAAGCTATGGCAACTCATCTAGCCCTGGTCATGTACTGCTTTGTAATATTCCAGTTGGTGTGTCCTCTATTCATTAGATTTCAAGCACATACCCCCTTGCATCCTCCACATACAAGGCACTATATTCTTGAATCAGTTCTTCTTATCCATTCACTGAGGGGGGATAATTACTGCCTAATTAAAACCATTAAATTGAAAATTAATCAGTAAGTTATCGGCATTGTCACCCAAGTCCCTGGGAAACAGTATCAAACAGTGGATTTGGAATCAGGAAGGTTTGGTTTTAAGTCCTACCTGTAACTATCTGACTTCAGGCAAGTTTCTTAAAATCTCTAAGCCTTCCTTTCCTCTTTCTTAAATGTTGGTGAAATGAATAACTTCAGAAATGTTGAGATTGTTTGAAGAATTATATGAAGTAATACAAACACGGCAATTAACACTGTGCTCTAGCACAGAATGCGTGTTCAGTTTGTTGCTAGTTGCCGTTGAGTTGTCCTGACTCATGGCGGCCTTGTGTATAACAGAATGAAACCTTGCCTGGTCCTATGCCATCTCCATGATCTTTGATATGTTTGAGTCATTGTTGAGGCTATTCTGTCAATCCATTTCATTGAGGTTTTCTGTTATATTTGCTGACCCTATACTTTACCAAACGTGATGTCCTATTTTAGCATGTCCAATGTAAGGAAGATGAAGTCTTGCCATCCTTGCTTCTAAGAAGCATTAAAGTTTTATTTCTTGTATATGCTCACTAGAAGGTAGTTATATCACTCTGAACATCTAGGGAGTTCTGGCAAGAGAAAATAAATCCTCCTCGATGCAAATACAGTGACTATCATGGGGGCACTGCCCTCCAGGGCCTGGATCCTCCAGTCCTCACCCCAACCTTGGAGCCCTTGCTGTTGCTGCTGGGGAGCCTAGTTTTCCATGCCCCTGCCCCCTCCTTTTCACCACCACCACCTCCCAACCAGCCTCTCCATACAGGGCATCCCCATTCTTTCCAGATTGGGATAAGATCAGTTACTGGAATGCTAAATTAGAAGTCTGGAAACATTTTTTTTTTTTTAAATAGGAAAACATTGTTATACGTGGTGGATAAGGTATCTAGTCAAATTACTTATGGGTGAATGGGCTTCTCTGGCCATATCTGGAAATCTAAACCACCATATCTAAAATTGTTTCTATGGGAAACTATGTTTCAAGTTCCCAACAACTGACTTTGAAATAAACTGTTGGAATGCAACTCGTTTGGCGACTGTCTGTAGGCCGACATTCATAACTCATTGTTAATGAAAAAGGAAATGACATTTATTCTGCCATTATTGAAGCATAGTGCACATATATTTCTTAACTGTTCCTTGAGGACACCGAGTATCTGAAGTTATTTAAAATAGCAGCCGCACTTACCTATTAGGTTGAATTGCTATGCTGGGTCTAATTATATTTGAGCTACTAACTCCAGCAACTCAGACGTGCTTGTCAGGTGTCTTTTAGGCATTTTTAGAATTTAGTATTTTTAAGTAAGGCAGAAAGAGCCTTTCTCTTTTGCAGTTCCCTTGTGGTTATGTAACTGCTGTGCCGAGGAAATGTCCTCCCTCCCTCTCACTCCTCGGAGGCTTCTCTGCCCATGTATGGAAACTGTTCCACAGCAGTTCTTGATACTGAAGTTAGCAAGCTGGACCCTTATTAGGATCCAAGCATGCAAGTTAAACAGCTCAAGGGCTAAGAGTAAAAATCTCCTGTAGAATCCTGTAGATACTATATAGATCAACAAAACTGGGTTTGGGACAAAGTCATTCTAAGAAAGAGAAAGAAGTATGAATATGAGTGTTCCGTATGAGGTTGGTGTCCTAACAAAAAATCAGTTACCCGTTTTAAATCCATTCTGTCATAAGTCCCAAGAAAGAATTTTTCTAACATTCTTTCATTTCCATTTTGTCTACCACAGAGAAGTCAGGTATGTTCTTTCTTTGTCGTCTCTTTTTAAAAATACCAATGATAATTTTATTTTTTTTTTAAAAAAAGCACAAGAGACAAATCTTAAGTCTTTGTGTATGTAGACAAAGGCAATTTCAATGTACTCTTTGCTTTTATTTATTGCAGGCTCCTACTCAGTCCTAAAGTCACTCACCCTCTTTTTTTAAAATTAGTTTGTCTAAGAGGGAGGGTTGAAAAGCAGAACTAAGCAGAGCATTAATTTTCTCTTTCTACCCCCTTATCAAAGCCAGTTTTCAAGAAAGGTAGGATATAAGCATCATTTATTATATCATGATAATGAATACTTAACCAGAGTATTTGCCTTACTCTAAGGGATAGTTGTAGCTTTTTGAGAATTAGGGAAATTAAGCAAGTTGAATTTTATTTTATTTTTCAAAATAAATTCTGCAAAATGGATCTCTAGTCATTTATGAAATGCCTCCTTCACACCACTGACAAAGATGAATGACGAGGTCCAAGTCGTGAAGAAAATCAGTCTTGGTGCACAAACAGAAGTGGAAATAAGTAGTTAAATACAACAAGTACTCTAATAAAGATTTTCAGAGGATGCTGGAGAGTCTCAAAAGGCCTCCTATAGGAACAGATGGTTTATCAAGGCTAAGTCTTAAAGATAAGATGTTCTCCTGAAGTAGAGCAGACAAACATGAGAAAAGCCAGAGATTCCATGAGGTGATCTGAGGGTCTTCCAGGCTCCCTAATTCTTAGGAATTACGTGTGGGGCTGAACGTTGGTACTTTCATCAACTGATATTTATTGGGCATTTATTATGTGCTAGCAGTTAGAGTGGTGAACAGGTTCTCATAGAGATTATGGCCTAGTGTGGGAGATGTTGAACATAAAACTATACATATATAATCTAGATTGGATCATGTTTATTCTTTTGCCTAAACTGTACTTGTAATAAGTACCATAATGGAAAATGCAGGGTACTAGGAGAGAGTTTGTGGCACAATGGTTAAGAGCGCAGCTGCCAACCAAAAGGTCGGCAGTTGAAATCCACCAGCTGCCCCTTGGAAACCCTACAGGGCAGTTCTACTCTGTCCTATAGGGTTGCTATGCGTCAGAATTGACTCAATGGCAATGGGTTTGGTTTCGTTTTGGTTTAGGGAGCATTTAACTGAAAGACTTTTTGGATTGGAGTAGGATGAATGAGAGGAGTGTCAAGGAAGAAAATGATGTTGAAAGCAAGACCTAAGGCTTCACGGAGGCAGATGGAATAGTGTGAGTGAAGACTTCCCATGGGAAAAAAGTGGCTTCAAAAGGAGGGGAGCCCCTGTGGGACAAAGCCCCATGCCTAGGGGTGTAATAAGTTGAGTAGATCAGAAAAGTAGGCCTATCCTTCAGGGCTTCTAGAAACTGTCATGGATTTTGGATTTTTTGGACAATGAGAAGCCACTGAGCAGTTTAAGCAAAAGAATTAACATAATCACATTTGCATTTTGAAAAAATTACTCTGGCTGTGTATAAAGCAGTGGCCACCAAACTTTTAAAACTGTGTACTTCTATCAATAAAACATTTTAAACCTGCACCGCAATATGTTGTTGTGTGGTGTCGAGTCAATGCTGACTCATAGTGACCCTATTATACCTGTTGCCATTAAGTTGATTGCAACTCAAAGTGACCCTATAAGACAAAGTAGAACTGCCCCATAGGATTTCCAAGGAGCTGCTGGTGGATTCAGACTGCCGACCTTTTAGTTAGAAGTCAAGCTTTGAACCACTGTGCCACCAGGGTTCTGACCCTATTATAGGTATATTTATTTATGGCAACAGGTTTAGTTATGTGTATTATAAAATACAGGAAAAAATATTATGTATATTATAAAGTATATTTTAAGGAATGAGATAAATAGAAGTCCTAAGATTTTCTTCCAACAACCTATTGGCACATCCTTTGTACTCACTAAATTGAGGTTCTATTTGGGAAGCTACAGGTTTGGAGTATGTAGGGACAGCAAGACTGGGAGTGGGGGAGACCATTTATGTTTATAGTAATAATCCAGGTAAGAAGTGGTGAGGGCTGGAATTAGGGCAAGGAAGGAGAGAAGTAGACAGATTTTAAATATATTTTGCAGGTTGAATGAAGAAGAGTTGGTAATTGGTTGGATGCGACAGGGATGAGGGGTGAGGAAGAGGACAATGTTAAAGATGACTCCTGGTTTCTGGCTTCAGTGACTTCTCATGATAATGTCAATTTACCCTTTAAGTGCAGTTAAATAAACTTCTGCTATTTAAATTTTGGAGAAAGAAAAAAAAAAAGAACTCTTACAGTCATTTTACTAGTGTTTGTTTGTTTTTTCCATGAGAGGGATTACCTTTAGTCCTCAAGATTTCTGTTCTCATGTTCTAATAGCTTCCTTGAGGACTCTAAGGGCAGAGAATTCCCATAGAAAGTCAAAATCTCTCAGGCCTCACCTCTCTTTCTTTCTTTTCTTTTTCTCTTGTTTTCTTTCCTTCTGTCTTTTTCTCTCTCAGCTACTGAGCACCTGCCAGGTTGTAAAAATTACAACAATACTTTTATTATTTGAGATTTTTATTGTGATAGATATACATATATATCATGAATCTTCTTTTCCCCACTGATACATTTTATGATCTATATCTTGATAAATTTTCAGAACCACTTGAGTTTATTTCTCAGCATGTAGTACATTAAAAGCAATGCTAATCACAGATTTCCACAAAACAAAACAAAAAAAACCTGGAGGAGTTATGGTCATTACATTATGTAGGTGGCAAGCATATTTTACATATTTCCAGAGAACTACCTGAGAATCCCCTCATGAAGTACTTACCTGTAGGCAAATGTCAGCTGGAGCTACTGTTAAAAAAATCCTTTAAAAAAAACTACCTACGACTCATAGAATCAAAATAGATAATTGCTATAAATCATTTTGTGAACTGAAATTCATAAATATACATTAATATATTTAATATAAACATTAATATCTTTGAAAGAAAATAATTTTTAAGTTTCCTTGAATGATTTTGAGTTTGGAATGATATTTAGGATAGAAGTAGGATGATTCTCCTAGATGCATATTGAGTAAAAGTAGGTTTTCTATACCTTGTTAGATGTTCGTAATTACTTTTGCTTCCCTTTGTTATTTGTAAAAATTAGCAAGTAAGCCACATATGTGGGGCTGTTCAGTGGTACTAGAGTATGGGAAGAATATTATTTATAAACTTATAAATGCCTTGCTAATTGAGTAACTCTTGAACTAATTTTAGAAAAATTCAATTTTATTATTCTAAATATACAAGTTTATATAAATACTTGAAAACTACTTTGGGGAGAGAAGGGTTTTCTTTATTCTGTTAGAGATCTAAATATCATTTGTAACTAATCACATTCATTGTTTGTGTTCAAAAATTGCTGCTGAAAAAGTGACCTAAATTTATGGTTGGGATTCTTGTTGCCTTACTTTTCAGGTGTGGCCTTGTGCTTGTTATTTCAGTGGCCGTCCTGGAAAGCAGAAATCCTAGCTTTTGTTTCAAAGGCCTGAGTCCTAGAGGGAATTCACAGTTATAGATAAGATGTCACTATGAGCTGGAATCGACATGATGGCAGTGGGTTTGGGTTTTTGGGTATTGATTTAAAGACAAGGGGGAGAGGATTAGTGGGCATAGTCAAAATATCTTGTCCAGAAACCTAAAGGGAAAATTTCCCTGATTTTAGAGAGAAAATCCTCCAGGCTGGGAGGAAGAAGAAAAGAGAGGGGAATTTGGGGGTCTAAGAGTTGAGGGGAATCTCTGGGTGGTACAAACAGTTAACACACCTGGTTGCTAACTGAAAGGTTGGAGGTTGGAGTCCACCTAGAGGTATTTCAGAAGAAAGTCCTGGTGTTCTACTTCCAAAAAATCAGTCATTGAAAACCCATGCAGCACAGTTCTACTTTGACACACATGAGGTCACCATTAGTCAGAATCAACATGATGGCAACTGGTAAGAGTTGAGGGGACCTGAGCACTGCTTCTTAGAATCACTGTTAAGGAGAAGGCAAGACCCAGAGAGAGATGGCTATGAGGTGTACCTAGGTAGACGGGGCCATGAGACCTATAGATGGACAAGGATTTTCATGTCCTAAATATGGCACTGAAGTAGCCAGAAACTGATGGACCTAACTTGACATCTTTGCAATTGGCAACTTCCATGAATCGAGAAACAGACACACAAGTCCTTGATACTATGTAAGATCCCAGAGCTGTGACACCGTCTCGGGAAGTGGGGAGGGGAGAGCCTCAAAAAGGCTGAGGTTTAGTCTCCCGCCCGATAGGATGGGGGCTTGAAATGGAAAATAAGTTGATGTAGAAAATAAAGTTGTATTTCATGGACTGTGATTCATAACTACTACACAGGGACAACTCTTTTTTCATATAAAGTGCATAAATAAACATCCATTTAGTATGTTCGGGCAATTGTACACATTCTAGAATAGTGAGGTATGAATGAATGAAGGTTAACCATGCCAGCATTCTAAAATGAAAAGACATGGAAAGTGTTCTTTCTAGGCACCAAAGTCAGAGTCATTTAAACAGAGTCAGCTGTGGTTTTTTGGACAAGTAGCAGAGGCTCGGATGAGATTTTAGACTTGAGAGACAATTTATGCAATAAAGTTCTATTTCATTTCTATTTTTCAAAAAGATACCACTGAGGTAAAATGGGGACTGGTAGTTCCAAAGGAACAGTGAAAGGTAGAGCCTACCCTATAAAATCCCTTTCTGACTAGCCAGAGAGCACCAGGGAATTTTGAACGCACAGAGATGATCTCCTTTTCACCCAGGATGTCTGGTGGTTGTTAGCAAATGAAAGCAGCGAGAAGATAGACTTGACTTCCATTCTCAAGGTCTGCCATGTGGAAAGGTGCTAGGAATGGCCAACTGAAATTGCAAATATGAAGGATAATATTAAAAGCAGAGACGTGTGTTTGGCCTAGAAACAGCTTGCCCCTCCTTGGGGGAAGGATAGGACTCAGGATGTGAAGACAGAGAAAGCAGCTGTAGCAGACAGATGGAAACAAGCTCAGGAGAGGTGTCAGGGAAGAAATGAAAGGGAAGAGAGAGGAGAAAGCATCACTACAACATGGGGATTTCTGACGGGAGAGGAAGTGAAAACTACAGAAATGGAAAGAGGAACTTGGCGACCTGAAGGCTTTCTTTCCCCCTGTGTTCCCCCTACCCCCCGCCCAAAGAAGAAACCATATTAGGAGAAAGATGTAAAGGAAATAGCCTTTTGCATCTTTGACCCTGATTTTGTAACTGCATATGACGTCATCTCTTTAACAAGGTTATTTTCTAGGTTGGAGTGATATGAGGGATGGTCACAGAGGGGAATGCCGCCTGTTTGCATTTAGAAGAGGCATGAAGTTCCCATCCGGCTTTGATGCTAATATTTGAAAAAGAAGGGGAAAAATTACAAACTGTCATTTTTTATGTGGTGTTCATGAAATAGGAAAGGAGAGCAGGGAAGTAGGAGGAAAGCAACATCAAAATCCAGTCTTCCAAGAAAATATTTTATCAAGCGTTTAATCAATGCTTGCTCAAAGGCTAATCATGAAAATCAGCTGTGCACTTGCAGCAGGCAGCTTGCAAACTGCAGGTGCAACTAGACAACGTCACTGTTAAGTTCCCAGATGCAATTCAAAAGATATTTACTAAACGTTAAACCAAATTTATGAATCTTGCCTTATGTTTTGGGAATAAGACATAGATTACCACCACATTAAAACATCTAGAAAAGAGCCAGCATCGAGAACTGTCACCAGATCAGAACCTACACTTTTTAAGGGGAGAGGCATGAAACAAAGAATCTATGTTTTGTAAAACAACAAAAACAAAAAAGCAAAACTTTATATCCGTATCATTCTTTAAAAACTGCTACAGCCTTGAATATGTTTTTTAGTATTTATTAGGTTGGAAAAGGAGGCTGGAGCTGGACTTCATGATAGGATTGTTGCTGGGATGGATTCTTTCTGATCTCACAGAGATTGAAGCAAGACTTTTTCTGTTAGTAGATGTGATGGTTAATTTTATGTGTTAATCTGGCTAAGGATGATTCCTAGTAGTTTGGCCAAATAATAGATTAGTTAATGTTCCATAGTGTAATGTAATGAAATTATCTTCCATGATGTAATTAATGTAATCAATCAATGAATTGAAAGGGGAGTTCCCTTAGGGTGTGGTTTGCCTTCAGACTATAAATAGATATTTTGGCAGAACTCCCTGTCATCTAACCTACAGATCTCGGGATGCAAGCTGGCAGAGGTCTCCAGCCTGCTGCCTAACTTGCTGGTTTTAGACTTGCCAGCCCCCACAATATCCATGAGCCAATCCCTTGAAGTAAATCTCTTTCTCTCTATATGTATCTATGTCTCACTGGTTCAGTTTCTCTAGAGAACCCTGACTGAAACAGTAGATGAGACTGAACACTTAGCTAATCCTCACTTTCCCTATGATCTCTGCTTTCCCTCCACTTCTCCTGACCTTCTACCCCTAGGACGGTTTTCTGGATAGGGTATATGGAAGCAAAACTAGGAGGAAGCATGCCTCTGTTCTTGCAGGTAGAAATCTTTATACAAGAATTCCTTTCCTGGACCCAAATTTTGGAAACTTTTATTCTGAGTGTTGAACTGGATTCTAGTCTTTAGATAAAGAGAATTAAACAAATTAATAACTTGATCCTCTCAACTCTAGCCTTAATCTTGAAAGTCTATGCCTTTTCTATAATAAAATTCTTCTTATCAGCTCTAAAATTGCCATAGTGGTGGCACTTGACCCTATCCTCCAAAATGTAAAAAACCCTTTTCCTTTAATTTGCTGCAGCGCATCTGCTGTAATGGCAGATGGCAAAGCATGACCAGTCTCGCCTTGGTATTTTGAAATAACCAGCTGGCCCTGAAAATAACCTCCAAATTCATTAGGCTCTAAAATTTCTGTTGCTGCACAAAGCACAGGCAACACCAGGATTTAGCAATAATCTAGTGTCCCATCTGGTCATCTACAGAGCAGGAGCCTAGGAAAATATGAGCATTTACTTACACCCAATATGCAGATATGATTCCCATACAACTAACAAATGGGACCCAGAAAACACAAAATAGTAGACACTACAGTGTTTAGACCTTTTTAATTAAGAAAAAGATTTTTTTAGATGTTTACTTTTGAGAGCACTCTTTCACATTTCTTAAAAGTCATCAAGTTTTTTAATCTAAAAATTATTTTCAAACACAATTTCCAGAAGGTTGAAACTAGTGAACATCTCTATTTTCAAGCAGGGCAGTGTTTCTTCAACCTCTTCAATGTAGTTGAAGAAAAATGCAGTGTCAATTCACTAGTTACTTGTCCACTGATTGCTCCATGAATAAAGATCTAACTTTGGAAGTGGAAGAAAGAGGACCTGGAAGGGGAAAATTGGAGAATAAAGAGAAGAAGTCCTAGGAATTCATAGACGGCTGTCTGAGGCAACTCTCATGAACTTTTTTGTTTTGTGTAAAAACCTTGTCTCATCTAAGCAACTTCACTTGTACACTGCTCTCCAGCCTTATCTGAAATTCTACACAGAGGGGGGCAAGAAGAGAATGTATCGACCATCTATTATATGTAGCTCACTTCTGCATCTGAATTCAAGTCCATAGGCTATCTTCTAGCAGTTTCTATTTCTCCTTCTAAGACCCCTTTGCCTTTGCAGGAAAGCTAAGGGATATTACCACCCTTAGAAGAAGCAAGCAGTTTAGCATATTTTGGGGCCTGTGAAATATGAATTTTCCTAAAAGTGAAATTGTTCAGCAATTGAAAACGTTACCTATAGCTTTTAAAAAAAAGAAGTTATTTTAAAAATCCTTTTCCTCTCTCAGTGCAGAGGTGCCTTCCTACTTTTTGTATAAAGTACATGTGGCAGATAGTGTTTAGCAATCCTTCATTTCTCAACGTTGCTTGAAGAAAATTATGAGTAATTCTATTGCTACCTTTTAAATATAGAGATTTTAAAATGGAGTAGCTCAAAAACTGTCTTTTTCTTACTGGTTCATTACTCTTCTGTAACCTTCTAACCACTACAAACCACTATTAGTTTCAGCAATTGAAAATGTTACTTCTAGTTCTTTCTCAAGCTAAGTGATTTCAGTTTTTTGTCTGTTAATAGATGTCTTTGCCCACACATTTGTCATAGTGGGTCTTGCAGTGGTTCTTCCCTGAACCCTGTGCAAGTTATTTCTATCACTTCAATTTTGAAATCTAGTAGTAGAGACTCTACTTAAAATAAAACGAATCAATACTCACCAAGGGTTTACCAGAATATATTTCTTTATGAAAATCACTAGTGAGAAGCAGTTACGGTTCTGGTGGTACTGTTGAGGTTCACCACTCTCCCTGTGATTTCTCACTCTTAGCCTCACTGTCCCACTGCCACCTCAGGTCTGGTCTCCTCTTAAAACTGCAGTCCAGACTCCGACAAATACTTCTTTCCTTAGTTTACTACAGTTGAAAGAGTATGGTACAAAAATGGGTATGTTAACTGTACTTTCCAGAACAGACTTGATTTCAGATATTTGATCTGCTTTCACACCTCATGTCTAGTGGTGTGATTTGCTTTCTTGCTCAGAAAGTATTGACCAGATTGTTCATGAAAGGTTAGTGGAGGAAAAGCACCCAGGCACCTTAACAACAAGGCTCAGGCTGTGACCACCTTGGTGTTTACTTGTGCTTGTGTTCCCTCCCAGCATGTTCCCTTAAAACGTGGGCCCTCAGTGAATATTTGTTGACTGAATAAATAAATGAGGGATGAGTAGGTTTAGAAGAGTAAGATTTAGCCTCCCATAAGCAGAACAGTCAGGAAGGGGAAGCAGGAGCAAGTGGGACACATGAGAGCAAGAATAACTTGTGAGGAAACAGGTCAGGTTGGGGAGAAGTTCAAAGTATGATTGGGTTTAAAGGGATCTACATAAATGGAAAACTGTACCATGCTCATGGATAGGTAGACTCAACATTGTGAAAATAACAATTCTACCCAAAGCAATTTACAAATACAACGCAATCCCGATCCAAATACCAACAACATTCTTCAAAGAGATGGAAAAACTAATCATTAACTTTACGGAAAGGGAAGAAGACCCGAATAAGCAAAGCACTATTGAAGAAGAAGAAGAAAGTTGGAGGACTCACACTACTGACCTCAGAATCTACTATACAGCTACTGTAGTCAGAACAGCCTGGTACTGGTAGAACAACAGATACATTGACCAATGGAACAGAATTGAGAACCCAGATGTAAATCCATCCACCTATGGTCACCTGGTATTTGACCAGGGCCCAAAGTCCATCAAATGGGGAAAACACAGTCTTTTTAACAAATGGTGCTGGCAAAACTGGATATCCATCTGCAAAAAAAAGAAACAGGACCCATACCTCACACGATATACAAAAACTAATTCCAGATGGATGAAAGACCTAAATATAAAGCCAAAAACTATAAAGTTCATAGGAGAAAATATAGGACCAATGCTACAGGCCCTAATGCACGGCATTAACTGGGTGAAAATGATAACCATCAACACAGAAACCCCAGAAGATAAGCTAGGTAACTGGGATCTTCTAAAAATCAAACACCTATGCTCTTCAAAAGACTTCACCAAAAGAGTAAAAAGAGAACCTGCAGACTGGGAAAAAAATTTTGAACAGTACAAGTCAGACAAAGGTCTAATCTCCATAATCTGCAAGAAAATCCAACACCTCTACAACAAAAAGACAAACAATCCTATTAAAAAATGGGCAAAGGAAATGAACAGACACTTCCTCAAAGAAGACATTCAAGAGGCCAACAGACACATGAGGAAATGCTTGCGATCACTAGCCATTAGAGAAATGCAAATTAAAACCACAATGAGTTACCATCTCACCCCGGCATTACCGGCACGAATCAAAAACACTGGAAATAACAAACATTGGAGAGGCTGCGGGGAGATCAGAACTCTTATTCACTGCTGGTGGGAATGCAAAATGATACAACCATTTTGGAAAACAATATGGCGCTTCCTCAGAAAGCTAGAAATAGAAATACCATATGATCCAGCAATCCCACTCCTAGGAATATATCCTAGAGAAATAAGAGCTGCCACTTGAATAGACATATGCACACCCATGTTCATGGTAGCACAGTTCACAATAGCAAAAAGATGGAAACAACCTAGATGCCCATCAACAAATGAATGGATAAACAAACTATGGTACATACACACAGTGGAGTACTATGCAATGATAAAGAACAATGATGAATCTGTAAAGCATCTCATAACATGGATGAAACTGGAGGACATTATGCTGAGTAAAATAAGTCAATCACAAAAGGACAAATATTGCGTGAGACCTCTACTGTAAAAACTCATGAAAAAGTTTACACACAAAAAGTAACAATCTTTGTTGGTAATGAAGGATGGGAAGGGTGGGGGGAATACTAAATAGGCAATAGATAAGTGGTATCTTTGGTGAAGGGTGAGACAGTATACAATACTGGGGAAACCAGCACAACTTGTACAAGGAAATGTCATGGAAGCTCCATAGACACATCCAAACTCCCTGGGGGACTGAATTGTTGGGCAGAAGGCTGTGGGGACCATGGTCTCAGGGAACATCTAGCTCAATTAGCATAACACAGTTTATGAAGACAATGTTCTATATTCTACCTCGGTGAGGAGCGTCTGGGGTCTTAAAAGCCTGTGATCAGCCATCTAAGATACTCCACTGGTCTCACCCCTTTGGGAGCAAGGGAGAATGAAGAGAACAGGTTACAAGGAAAAGATTAGTCCAAAGGACTAATGGACCACAGCTGAACTAGACTGAGTCCAGTACAGCTAGATGGTGCCTGGCTACCACCACTGACTGCTCTGACCGGGATCACAACAGAGGGTTCTGGACAGAGCTGGAGAAGGATGTAGAACAAAATTCTAACACACACAAAAAAGACCAGATTTACTGGCCCGAAAGAGTCTGAAGAAACCCTGAGAGTATGGCCCCCAGACAGCCTTTTAGCTCAGTGGTGAAGTCACTTCCAAGGGTCACCGTTCAGCCGGGGATTGGACAGTCCCATAAAACAAAATGGGACTAATGAGGCACAACAGTCCAGGCACAAGGACTAGAAGGCAGAAGGGGACAGGAAAGCTGGTGATAGGGAACCCAAGGTTGAGTAAGGACAGTGTTGACATGTAGGGGGGTTGTTAACCATTTTCATGGGTCAATATGTGTACTAACTTTAATGAGAAACTATTTTGTTCTGTAAACCTTCATCTAAAGTGAGAATAGCAGCACAACTGGAAGAACATAATTGATGTCACTGAACTGTGCATGTAGAAATTTTTGAAATGGTGTATCTTTGGCTATGTATATTTTCAACAACAAAAAAAAAAGTTTGTGAAGGGAAAGGGTTGACATGTTGTGGGATTGTTAACCAATGTCATAAAACAGTATGTGTACTGACTGTTTAATGAGAAACTATTTGTTCTGTAAACCTTCACCTAAAGTACAATTTTTTAAAAAAGGAGAGGGAAAAAAAAAAAAAAAGATGACTTGGTTTGAATTTGACCCAATTGGCCAGGTTGTAACAACCTAAATCCTTTCTCAAGGGCTTGCCAAGAAGGTTATACTATCAGAATCCTAAACAAACAAAAAGGAAGAGAGAGAGAGAGATGAAAAGAGGTAGGGAGTAAGGAAGAGTTCTCTTCCCGGCATCCTTCAGTTTTACATGACTGGCATCATTCACAGACATGATTCTAATTGTTCAACGTCCTCCTAATGCCCCTTGGCTCCATACACTGATACAGCCACCCCCAAGACCAAATCTATCTTCCTTCAAACTACGCTTTGTCCTAAATTTACTCCTTTTTAGAGCGCACTTCAAGTAAAAATTCCATTCCTCAGAATTGAAAACCATCTGATTACCTTGTCATATGCATATTTAAACCATAGTCACCAAGCACTTAGCAGTCAATACATGTTTTGAATTACTTGATTAAAATAATGTACTGTAAGTTTGAATGATTGATAGGCTGCATTCTCCCTGGGGAACATATGTGTTTCAAAAGAGGGTCTCATTAACCTAAATGAACCTAACTGATGGAATGAATTGGGACTCTCTGTGGTGATTCTGATTCTAGGCAACATTGTTCTCTCCTTACCATCAGGCTGGAAGTACAGGAGTCAGTGACTTGGTATCCCAACTATCTTCCTGTTGTAGTCGTTGGGAAGCCATTGCAGATTCAGTAGGGAAAAGAAGCATGATAAAAGTGTTTTAGAGAGTTTCACAGAGAAGCAATCTTTAGTCTCTATTTAGATGAGGACCTAGGAGGTGATTTCTCCTGCTTCCTGGTGCTCATTCCCATTTAGATTGAGTCCAGGGAAGGAATACAGGTAAGCTCTGAGCTCAGTACTCCTGAGGAGTGCCACTTGCTTCTGAAATACCAAGTACCTAAAGCGTACCAGCTGCTTGGGATACAAAAATGAATAAGATCAAAAAGAGTAATCAAGTCTACTTGAGGTGAACACGGGTGGAAGGGTGACCCATTCTGCCTTGGGGAACTCAGGAGGGTAAAAAACTCTGTTTGGGGTAAGAGGCATAGTGGGAGAGTGACCAGCTCTGCTTGGGGAATATAGACAAGACAGTAACCAGGTCTACCTTGGGGGACCATAGATAAAGTCACCAACTTGGCTTGAGAGAGCTGGAGAAGATTTCCTCAAGTAGAGGGAATGGGTCTCATAGCACTTACCATCTTGCATAATTATAAAGTGTACTGTTTATAAATCTGGCTTTACCACTCTGCTGCTCCTTGAGGGCAGGGATTTCCTGTTACATATTTTAGGGCAGCTCAATACATTACTTGGCATAATCATTACTGTTATATCTTTGAAAGAATCCATCGCTAGCTTTGTGTCTTGAAAGATGTATAGAAATGCATAGGATTTCTCCACTACGTGTGGAAAGAGAACAACATAAAAAATCCCCAGGGTTGGGAAATTTAGTGGGATTTTCAGGGAACACAATTGATTCATATCTGGAACTTGGGGTGACTGTGGGAAAGGGATTGGAGTACAATCAGAGTGTGGAGGACCTTGCAGGCTGTGCTAAGAATTCGAACTTTTTTGTATAGGTAATAGAGAGCCATTGAAAGTTTTACAGCAGGGAAATAATTAGATCAAACGTGTGTTTTAAATGGATCACTGGCAGCAACATGGAGATGAACTGGAGTAAAGGAAGATTGGAAACAGCAACCATCAGTCTTTTGTGAGTGGCAAGCGGAGGAACAGACTTTTTTTTGTACTTTAGATGAAGGTTTACAGAATAAATAGTTTCTGATTAAACAGTTAGTACACATATTGTTTTATGACAATGGTTAACAACTCCACGACATGTCAGCACTGTCCCTTCTCAGTCTTGGGTTCCCTATTACCAGATTTCCTGTCCCCTCCTGCCTTCTAGTCTTTGAGGGACAAACTTTTAAGAGAAAATTCAGAGTAGTACTATTAGTATTGAGAGAATGGAAAGAGTTGAATTTTTAGTTTGAATTTGAGTGTTGTGCAAGGAACCAAGACAGGAAATATAAGAAGAGAAGCAGGTAGGGGGAAGGAGAGATTATTAATTCAATTTTGAATATTTTGAGTGTAAGGAGCCTACATATTTCCAGGGAGAGGTGAGGGTACTTAGTCAGTCAGCAGTATGGAGCCCAAAAGACAAGTCAGGGCCAGAGATATAGTTTGGGGCATGGAGCCATTTGATTGGATGGAAATCCAGAGAGATCATATGGAGAGAGAAGAGTAACAATGAGGTCTAGGGGAAATTAAATCCCTTCTCATTTTTTTTTAAGTTCAGTGCTTTTCTCCCAATTACAAAAATATTGAAAAACCAATAACAGTCCCTGTTAAGTGGAAATCATATTATTATGATTTTTTTTCCCAGAAGTTCTTTATCTTCTGGCACTGGAAGAGTGAGCTGGCAATTTCAGATCCAGGAGTGCTGGTGAGGATTCTTCTCTGGGAGTTGACTTTTGGGTAGTTTTAGGTTAATACAAGCACTTTTGTGGAATCAGCTCATCCAGGAGTTTATCAACAGCCCTTGAAATGTCTACACATGAAACCCCAGGGGCAGAAGCCAGCCCAGCAGAGAGGGAAAACTTGAGTCAGAGCATCAAAACAATGGAGCAGTTTAAATTCCCTTACTGTTAACCATCTTGAAATGTTTGGAGACTCTTTGATGGCAAGCATCTAAGCAGTTTCTGGCGATGGTCTAAGGAGGGGAACCACGGGCAGGGTGGGTGTGGGAGGGCTTGAGGCACAGCACAGCCTAGAACACAACAGTGGTGAAGTATGTGGTAACTCAGCTTGGGGCAGTCATTTTTTGGTGTGGAAATACACACAACAAAACATATATCCATTCAAAACTTTCTACATGTACAGTTCAATGACACTGGTTACAAACTTCACGTTGCGTCACCATTCTCACTATCTCTACTCACACTGTTTCATCATCATTAACTTAGACTTTCTGCTCCTTACAGTTCTCATCTGTGCTTTAGATTTTTTGAGCACAATGCTCAAGGCAAACATTCTTTATTAGTTGAGCTAAAGGGATTGGTAATTTCTGAGTGAATTCTAGGTGGAATGAGTAAAAGACTTAGAAGTTGAAGAATGTAAGAACTTAAAGAATAATAGTATTGGGGGACCACACTCAACATTGACCTTATTAATAATATCATTTGATTGAAATAAATCATTGCAGATAGCACATTAAAGACAATAGCAAATGTATTTTGCTGGGGATATGATCAGGCGAGGCTTCCTGGAGGATCTGACACGAACTAAACCTTCAGTGACGGGCAAGATTCAAATGGGCAGAGAGAGAAGGGGTGGAGGGTTACAACAGGCAGGGAGAATGGTGTGAGCACCAAAAAAACAAGCTTATGTACAAACGTAATGACACAGTGCTTGTTTTAGCTAGATGATCATTTTTTAAAACAAGGAAAAATACAGATTTGTCGATGAATTGGATATTTAATTTGACTGCCCTCTCAGTTGATGACAACTCTGCTCCTCCAGGAGTCATCCTTGACTCCTTTTCTTTTGTCACATCCCACATATGGTCTCTCTGTCAGGAAATCTTGTTGGCTCTACTTTTAAAACATATCTGGAATCAAACTACCCCCCAGCCTCTACACTGCTAACATGGTCCAAGTTGCTATAGTTTCTGAAATTTTATTGTTAATCTTCTGGATTTCTGATTGCTGTCTGTCTATGGATTCTTGCAGCCTGTTAAATTTGTCGTTATGTTCTTCTCTAATTTTTTAATTTCCTCTACTGCGTGTTCTGTATTTTGCTTAATTTCCTTCCTAATTTCTTGAAGAGTTCTATATATTAATCTTTTGTATTCTGCCTCCTGTAATTCCAAGAAATTTTCCTCCTCTGGAAAATTTCTAGATTCTTTATTTTGGGAGCTGGCTGAAGCCATCATGGATTGCCTGTTTATGTGATTTGATATTGACTGTTGTCTCCGAGCCATCAATAAGTTATTATATTTATTTATTTCATGTTTGCTTACTGTGTCCTAGCTTCTTGTTTTGTTTTGATATGCCCAAATAGGCTGCTTGTATGAGCTAGTTTGATTATTGGCACTTTTAAAGCTCTAATGTCCTGTCACTAGGTGGTTAGATCTGTTACTAGGTATGTGAGCTCAGGAGTCTGCCCACTCCTCTTGTATGGATTCAGCTCAGGTGCCCAAGTAGATAGCCACCAAGTGTGTGATGTAGGCTCTCACTTACAGTCCTAGACAGGCATGGGTGATTGGTGTAGGCACAGGCATCTGGCTGCAGCAGGGGTATGCACACTGAGCAAGGCAGGGAGCTGACAGCCACCCCCAAGTGTCCAGGAGGAAGGCGTGCCCCTGTTCCCTAGAGCGCATAGGTGTGTGGGTTTTGCAGCTGGACTATGAGCAGCTAATGCTGTTGACTGTAAGGACTGGGGGGCACCTCTTATTTTTGGGCCCCTGTAGCAGGTGGCTAGTTGGTGTGGGTAGGGCCATCAGTCCTCAGGCCCCTGATGTGGGTAGGTGAAGACCCTGCTTGATGGGCAGAGCAGTGTCAAATGTCATGAACCTGCCACTTCACAGCTGAAACAGTTGAAGTTAGACTTCAGGTATACACCCTATTGTACGGCGGTAATGAAGGCCTACGCTTTTGAGATGGGCCCACACAAGTCACTCAAAGTCCGTGGATCCCTTATGCCTGTACCTAGTCAAAGGAGATGTGCCTACCCTGGGTTCCTGGCTTAGGGGAGCCGACAGTTTATTTTTTCCCCTGTTTGTTAGTTTGTTCACTCTCCAAGGCTGGGAGAATGGCTCAGAGCGTGTAACGGATCCTACTTCCGGCCCAGGGGACTTGGCAATTGCTGAAGCTGGTCCAGGACCCAGTGCAGATCAGGGAGTGGGGCGGTAAATGGGAAAGAGGTTTTTCCCTAAGGGGGGCGTTTTTGATCTGCTTGGTAAGTGGTACACAAATACTTATCTTTCACCAGTGAGGGCTGCTTCTCACTGGTTCTGGGTGGCCATGTAGTCTCTCTGGCGCTGGGTCTCTCCTGGTGTGGAAAATGCGCCTCCCGAGCACCGATGCTTGCCTGCCTCACCGCTCACCCCTGAGCTGCTCAGGCCTGAAGGGCTCAGGCTCTCACCAGGTCAGGTCTGCAACTCCTCGCTGCTTCTGAACCGTCTTGCCCTCCTCCTGCCACTCAGTCCGGTTCGTCAACTCTACCTTTGATGTTCAGGGCTCCCAGATTGCCATATATAATTGAATCACTTGTTTTTTCAGGTCTTTGTTGTAAGAGGGTCCACTGGAAGCATCCGACTACTCCGCTATCTTGGCCCTGCCTCCCAAGTCACTATAGTTTCTAGCCTGGATTACTACATTAGCCTTCAAACTGCTCTCCCTGTTTTATCCTTGCTCTCATACTGGCTACACTCAACACTGCAGCCAGAGGGATCCCAATGAAATATGTATGTTGGATCATGTTGTTCTGCCTAAAACCCTTCAACACTCCCCATCTGATTGTAGAGTAGGTAAAAGCCAAATGATTCACAATTGTCTGGGAGGCGCATGACAATTTGCCTGACACTTCACACCACCCTTTCCTCTCTGATCTTATCTTCCATACTCTCCCACTCACCCTACTCCGGCCACACTGACCTCTTGCAGATACACTCCTGCTTCAGGGACCTGGCTCTGCTCTGCCAGGAATACTCTCTCCCCAGAAAGCTGCAAGGCTAACTCCTGCTCAGATGCCATCTTTTCAATGAGGCCTACCTTGACCTCCCTGTTTAACCTTGTGTCTGCCCTTTACTCCCCTTGCATTACCAATCCTTCCCAACACTCCTCAGGCAGGAATAATTACTTGAGCTCTTCTACAAAAGATTGCTAAAATACTCTCATCTCATAATCAGCTGGAACATACCTCCTTCCTTCCAGAAACTTCTGACATTATAGCTCAGGACTAAGGTCAGAGAATCCAATTGCTTATAGTCAATGGCTTTATAGCAAAGTGATGACCATAATGTCTGTTGTAATAGAATAAATAAAAATAGATAGAGGAGAACATTTCTCAAGAGGGACTTCTAATAGATAGACGAATGTCTGGATATCTAAGAAGAATCCACTTTCATTTTTTATACAATTTAAATCTAGTTTTATAGTTATTGTTCATAATTTGACTTTTCAAGAAATGAAAACACCTATTACACGTAAACAGACTTATTCTTTACTATTATAATCTGATATATTCCCTCCCAAAATAGACGTAGTTACCCCTTTTGAAAATTATATAATAAGGTTGAGTTCTTTTATTTTGATAATATACACTCCTTCATTCCCCAAAGGTTTTAAATTAGCAAGATCAGACAAATCAAACTAGAAACGTACATTAAGATTTTAATTTCAGAGAAGGATCGAAAAGAAGAATCTATGAATTTGAGACCTAGGAGAGATCTTCAGGCTGTCTCCCCAGTCTAATTCCCCTCTCGTTGAAGAACTAGAGACCTGGAGAGCAGTCATGGCTTGTCTGAAGTTGCTCAGCTGACTGATGATAATTTGCTAAATTAAATCATTACAGAGTAGAGGGACGTTCCTCATCACCCTAGACCACCTTCAAAGTAGTATGCTGCAATTATGCAGCTAGCTGGATTTTATTTATGTATTAACTGTTGTTGTTGGTTGCTGTCAAGTCAGCCCCGACTCATGGCAACCCCATACAGAATGGAACAAAATGCTGTCCAGTCCTTACCACCCCCACGACGAGTTGCAAATCAGACTGTTGTAATCCATAGCGTTTCTCATTGGCTGATTTTTGGAGGTAGATTGCCAGCACTTTTTTTCTAGTCCATTGTAGTCTGACAGACGGGTGTTGACTGTGCATGAGATGCATTGGCTGGGAATCGACCTGGGTCTACAGCATGGAAAGTGAGAATTCTACCATTGACTATCTAATAATCTGACTATCTACTAATGTACTCTTGCATTAAGTGATGACATTTAATTTGAAAATATGCAGAAGCCTTTTCTACAAAGTTTGAGTATTTGCTCTGGCAATTCACTCTCTAGCGTTAGCCCATTTATCAGAAAGCATTAACGAACTCCCTGTTCCTATGTGTGTGTATGTGGTCATTTCTTAAGAACTTGAAGAAGAGTTGAGTCAAAAGGGACGGGATAATATTCACCATATGAACAAACAATGGAGACTTTGTCAGGTGAAATTATTGGAATGCAATGGTATCACCATGGTAACTAAGTTCAGTTCCTCAGACACTGTGGGGCCAGGGACTTCTGAGGAGATTCAAGTAAACTTCCCGGTTACCTCCTGATGTTGCCAGTGCCAGGTTGTAGTGACACTTTCTCTTCTCCATGCTCTCACTCTGTAGTCCTCAATAGTCACACAAATAAGTTGTAGCCATGTGTCTTTGCTAATCTACATACTTATTTCAGGGCAAGGAATGAATTGACAGTAAATTCAAGTAGTCAATTTGAAGTAGCACAGAACTGAAAATATGTGCTTATTCCTTACATTGTCATCTGTGCTAGGAGTCCATTTCTAGAGTAACTGCAGAGATTTTGCAACCATTTATACAGCATTTGAAATCTTAGACTTTTCCTCCCATGACACTATCATAGTCAGACCGTTTATGTCTCATCAGTTGAATGAGAGTCATTTTATTATCTTAAATGTGACCTCCCCTCCATCTGGCCCTATTTCCTGATAGCCAACCTCCACCAAGAGATTGGAAGTGACATTAACAATTGAGTGTCTGGGGATCTTCAAGATAAAGTCTATCGTCAGCAAGGTATAGCAATTTTGTAGGTTATTCTATGTTTTCAAATAAAACTGTATTCTTAGAATCAAAATTGTTTAGCAAACTTATTTATGCTTACAGCAAATTAAAACAGGAAGCATGGCACATTTCTATTTTACAATCTGCTGTCCCAGGGCCTTGGCTATTTGGAATGCAGACTGCACCCTGTTTGCAGGGATTTGGAATCAATTTACAGTGTGTGATATGATAACACGTGCTCTGGATCAGTGGCAGGGGAATGTTTGGAGCTGTAATTCTGTCTGTCTCCCCATTAGCAGGAAGCCTTGCTAAACTCACAGCTGGAGAAGTGCCTAAAAAGAACAAGGCTCTTTGTGTGTATGTGTGTGTGTGTGTGTGTGTGTGTCTATGTGTGTGTCTGTTTATAAAGACAACACAAAACCCAGCCCCAGGGATAAACACTAAATTAGGCCATTAAAAATGAAAAAGTACTTTCATCACTCAGATAAACTGGTGTCTGTGGTCACACCGACTAACTTTCTCAGCTAGAAGTGTTGCCATGTACCTTCATACATCTGGTGATGTTTAACAATATGAGAGAAAGAAAACAACCCTAGACCCAGTGGTGGCAAGAGCACCGAATGGAAAATGTTCATTTAATAAGGCACTAGGGGAGATACCCGAGATTCAAACAACGTGACTTGAAACCCCATATCCCTGAGGCATAAAGTAAAAGCTGACTCTTGGCTCCGGTGGGCCAAACATTAAAAAAACATGTAACTACATGTAAGTGCAAGCATGTAGCCCGCATAATTCCGAAGGCTTCCAGTGAAGTCAAATGCTAAGTGTAGGCAAGAAAGATGTAATTTTCTTCTTTGAAAAGATTTAAGTTATTTGTACATTGAGATCGGCGGAAAGAATGGCCTCCATAACGTGGCCCTACTTTCATATTTCTCTTCTCTGAAAGTCTATAGTGTTCGGTCCCTAGCTGATGGGATTGTCCAGTGTTCTGTCCCTTATCGCTTTTAACCTGTGTACATAAATATACTCACCGCTTTTCTTGTGAGTATCCTGAGTAAATAAATAAATGAATGAGTGTGCATGTGACTTAGAGTATTCAGATTATAAAAATCATTGAGCCAATCATGGCTGATTTGTTGTTTTAGATTATCTCAGTAATTCACAATATGATTAATTTTATTATGGCTTATGTTGTTGTTGTTAGGAGTCATTGATTATGGCTTATAGATCACCAATAAACTGATGAAAAGAGTCAATCTAGTTGAATGGGAAAGACACAACCATAGTTTCAGATAAGAAAAAAGATTGCATTTGCTAAGCAATTTTACCATCACTTATTAAAAAGTTAGAATTTGTAAAATCATTAATCTATTGATTTAGGATTATAGTTAAAGAACACACCAGTTATTTTTGCAGTCTTTTTTTAGAGTGAAGCAATAGTCTTTAGGGCAAGCATTTATGAAGCGTCTCTCAGTTGGCAAAGTGTTTCTCCACAAATTATTTCATCTGATTTTCTCGACTTCTAACTTTTTCACTCTGGACTGCTTTTTCAGAGGTACTCTGAAGTATTTGGTCTCAGTATTTAGCAACATTTTCCCAGCGTCCTGTCTTCATTACATCAACTTCTCTGGCAATGAGAAAGACTGGCTTAGCCGTTTCCTGTTCAGAACCCTGATGCCTTTGAGACACTGACCTGTGTGCCAGCTTCCTGCTGCAAAGATGCCTCTGGTTCTTCTCTCATTTGAAGAGCAGAGAGAAATCCATCACTGATCCTCTTCCCCATTTAGGTTACCAACGCCACCCCCTTCAGTTTTCCAGTTGGTATCCTATTAAACCACGTGAAATTTTTCCCCCTTTCTATTGAGTATTTAGGAGTCCCTGGGTAGCACAAATGGTTAAACGCTCGACTACTAGCTGAAAGGTTGACAGTTGGAACCTACCCAGAGGTGCCTTGGAAGATAGGCCTGGTGATCTGCTTTCAAAAGGTCATAGCCTTGAAAACCCTATGGAGGAGTTCTACTCTGCACAGGAGTCGACTTGACAGCAACTAATAACAACAACAACATTGAATATTTAAAATAATTTGATAGAAAAATGCACAAACTATTTGCGCTTTACTATAGCCTCCCAGGTTTTTTGGTTTTGGCTTGTGTGTAAATCCACACATCTTTTCATGCTGACCCTGGCACTTGCAGCCCTTCCAAGCAGGGCTGCATCTACCTTCCTCTCATTCACAAACTCTATGTTCTGCCAAATTTGAAATCTTCTCCTCCACCCTTTCCTGACTGTATTGTCCAGAAGTCCCTTCCCCAATATCATGAGCACGTAACTTTCCCTTCTACTCTTTTCTCTTTACAATGTTTAAAAATCGTTTTTATATATAAGTCATTTTACTGAGTAGTTTTTCACTGAATCTATCATAGTAAATGACGGAGAGTAATTGATAGATTCAGTGAAAATCTATCTACTCAATAAAATGACAAAACTATCTACTCAATAAAATAATAATCAGGTCCCTGGGTGGCACAAACGGTGTGTGCTCAACTACTAAAGGTTGGCAGTTCAAACTCACTCAAAGGCACCATGGAAGAAAGGCTTGGTGATCTGCTTCCCTAAAGATTACAGCCTAGAAAACCCTATGAAGTAGTTCTACTCTGTAGCACATGGAGTCACCATGAATCAGAATCAATTCAATACAGGTTAAAGGGATCGTAGTCATCTTTGCCATTCCCTGGTTAGTGGGTTTATTTAGGGTGTTTCCAGTTTGGAGCTATTATAAATAACATTGTCATAAAAATCTTGTAAAGTACTTTTCGTTTAAAATTATTTTCTCAAAATGAGTTTTCAAAAATATTACTGTGTCAAAGGCTGTGGTCGTTTTTATGACTTTTATTCCATATTCAAGTTGCCTTCAGGAAAAAAATACCAACGTGTTCTGTCCTTGGCACTGTAAGACTGGCCTTTTTTCTCTGAATCTTTTCCAATACTGGATTTTATAGTGACTTACCTTTTTTTGTGAAGAGATACTGAAGAATTGTCTTCATTTGCATTTCTGTATCTCTAATGAGGCTGAGGAGTCCCAGGGTGGTACAAATAATTAACGTACTCTGCTACTAACCGAAAAGGTTGAAGGTTCCAGTCTACCCAGAGGTGGCTTGAAAGAAAGGCCTGGCCATCTACTTCTGAAAAATCAGCCACTGAAAACCCTATGGAGCACAGCTCTACTCTGACACACATGGGGTCACCATGAGTTGGAATCGACTCAAAGGCAACTGGTGTGGTTGTCTTTTTTTTTTTTTTTTTAGTGATGTTGACTTATCAATATAAAATCTCAGAACCGAGACCATACAGCAAAAATTATTTCCTCAGGGGGAGGTCATTCCTTCAAATCTATTGGACTGACTCAGAAGAATTTGTTTACACATTTTGGGGAAAACCCTTTATTGTCATTTTGTAAAATTGCTGCCTATGCTCAAGACTAGATGCTTCTCTCCTCACATACAGACGACTGTCATAGCCTCTTCACCAATTTACCAACCTTCAAGCTTTTAGTTGCCAAATCATCTACCATACAACTTCCAGTTTAATATGCTTACAGAGGAAATTGGGCCCTAGGGAGGACCAGGGACAAGGGCACAGTAGCCAGTTAGGAATGGAAACTATGTCTACTGAGCCCTGGACCAGCATTCTTTCTCCTACAATCTCGTACCTCTCATTACTTTCTAGGCACTCAGATGTTTCAGGAGGGCTGCTGTGTGCTGACGGAGCCTTTCCTTATGGTTCTCTGGCTGCAGCAGCAGCAGCCACTGCATGAGGCTCGCACACCCACTGTTTGTGATTCTGCCCCTTTGCCTCCCACCTGCCAGGAGTCCTCACACATCTGATAGCTGCACTCCAGTTTGAAATGCCCCCTGCTGTTACCTCCACGTTATTGTTGGCAGTTGACTTGCCTCGGGTTGTTTCCATGCCTCCTGTTTGCCTCAGGCATGGTTTTTCTTCATGAGCTGATGGTAGGTCCTGCTCTCCTGTGCCACGCCATGGCCAGCCAGGGGACAGTGAAGATTGTGAGTTATGTCAATCTAATTTTCTATGCTGGTGTATGCACTCTCTGACCATGCTCTGCAGCTTCTTTCCTGTTGTTGTTGTTAGGTGCCATTTTGTCGGTTCTAACTCATAGCAACCCTATGGACAACAGAAGAAAACACTGCCTGGTCCCCTGCCATCCTTACAATCGTTGCCATGTTTCAGCCCATTGTTGCAGCCACTGTGTCAATCCATCTCGTTGAAGGTCTTCCTCTCTTTAGCTTACCCTCTGTCTTAGTCATCTAGTGCTGCTCTAACAAAAATACCACAAGTGGATGGTTTAACAAAAAGAAATGTATTCTCTCACAGATCAGTAGGCTACAAGTCCAAATTCAAGGCTTCAGCTCCAGGGGAGGGCTTTGTCTTCTCTGTCAGCTCTGGAGAAAGGTCCTTGTGATGTTCAGTCTTCCCTTGGTCTGGGAGCTTCTCTGCACAGGAACCTCAAGTCCAAAGGACACACTCTGCTCCCGGCACTGCTTTCTTGGTGTTATGAGGTTCCCATGTGTCTCTGCTTGCTTCTCTTTTTTATATCTCAAAAGAGATTGGATTAAGATGCTATCTAATCTTGTAAACCTCATCAGTATAACCTCATTATAGTGATAGAGTTTACAACACATAAGGCAATCACATCAGATTTACAAAATGGTAAATAATCATACAATACTGGGAATCATGACCCAGCCAAGTTGACAGATATTTTTGGGGACACAATTCAATCCATGACACCCTCTAACTTACCAAGCATGATGTCCTTCTCCAGGGACTGGTCCCTCCAGATAATATGTCCAAAGTATGTGAGACGAAGTCCTGCTATCCTCACTTCGAAGGAGCATTCTGGCTGTACTTCTTTAGAGACAGATTTGTTCCTTCTTCTGGCAGTCCATGGTATATTCAATATTTTTCACCAACACCATAATTCAAAGGCATCCATTCTTCTTCAGTCTTCCATATTCATTGTCCAGCTCTCACGTGCATATAAGGTGGTTGAAAATACCATGGTTTGGGTTAGGTGCACCTCAGTCCCCAGAGTTACATCTTTACTTTTTAACACTTTAAAAAGGTATTTTGCAGCAGATTTGTCCAATGCAGTATGTCATTTCATTTTTTGACCACTGCTTCCATGGGTGTTGATTGTGGATCCAAGTAAAATGAAATCCTTGACAACTTCAATATTTTCTCCTTTTATCATGACATTGCTTATTGGTCCAGTTGTGAAGATTTTTGTTTTCTTTACGTTGAGATGTGATCCATACTGAAGGCTGTAGTCTTTGATCTTTTTCAGTAAGTGCTTCAAGTCCTCTTCACTTTCACCAAGCAAGGTTGTGTCATCTGCATAATGCAAGTTGTTAATGAGTCTTCCTCCAACACTGATGCTCAGTACTTATCCAGGTAAGTTAACCTTGATAAGTTATATGAAGTCATATGAACACATATTGTTATAGAAGTTTCCCAGATTAATACCATATATTAATTTCCATAGCCAGATGGAATCCTAATAGTATTTCAACAACACTTATGTGACTTACCAGTCTGAACAATCTGAAATTTTGGAAAATATGTTTCATGATCTTGAACAAGGCACTTCACCTTCCTGGGCCTTTTTTCTTACCTATAAAATGAAGCCATAAAGTCTATGACCTGGAAAGTCCCTTTCAGGTCTAATGTATGATTTTCTGGCCTGACCTGATAGCTTGAAAGCAGGAAGCCTAAACTTCATTATTCATCATTTCTTATTACTTCCAAATCCACTGAGTAAAGCAACTTCACAGCTTCCTGAATCTGCGTGCTTTCGGATTATAGTCATGTTAAATTTGGCACTTCAAGTTCAAATAAAAAGCTGCCAGGTCAGCAGCAGGGAGCCAGATGTTAGGGAAAAGGAATGATAGAGGGGGATCTGTTCTTTCCTTAGGGGCCGACATGGACTGCCAGTCCAGAGCCACCTGGCAAAGTTTGCAGTTGGTAGACTCTAGCATCCTATTTGTGAGGTCTTGGGCAAGTTACTTAACCTCTCTGTGCCTTAGTAAAACGGGGATAATAGAATCTACCTCATAGGTCGTGGCAACTAAATGAGTTAGTACTTCTAAAGCATGTAGAACAGCGTCTGGCACATAGTAAGTGCTATGTAATGGTGTTGCTGTTATTTCATGTATTAGAAAAACAAAGTGAGACCTTGAAGAAACAAAGTGTCCCTTGGAGGGGCACTGCAGGACAGGAGCTCAAGTGATGACCCATAAAATGCTTCTGCTGCGTCAACTGCCATGCCAGGCCAATGTGAAACTAACGCTCCCCCATGTTGTGAAAACACCCCTGTTCCGTTCTTCCATTCAGATGCATGTTTAAATTCTAGGCTCGCAAGCAAATGTTTCAGAAAGGACCTTCTTACTTTTCCTCCAACTCCAAAATAAACTGACCTCCAACTGAAAAAGCAACATCTTGGGTGAGATCTGGCTATCTTCCTATAATCTCCCTCCCTCAAGGATTAACAGTGACAGGAGCAAGCACTTATATGGCAGAGGATAAGTATCTTCTCCAGGTCACAGAGCTAAATGGTGGAGCCAGGATTCAAACCTAAGCAGTCTAGCTCCAGAGTGTGCACTTGTATGCTGGCAACTGCAAAGTTCTGCTGCAACAGACTACATTCTGTGTGTGTGTGTGTGTGTGTGTGTGTGTGTGTGTGCGTTGGAGGAAGAAGAGAACCAAAGTATGCCCTAAAGGATTTAAGAAGAAGGCCTGTTGGATTGTTGAAAAATATACTCTCCAAGTGCACAAAACATGACATCTGACTCCACATTAGGCTCAAGGTGAAAAATACCAGTTGCTGTCGAGTGGATTCTGACTCATGGTGACCCCATGTGTGTCAGAGTAGAACCGTGTTCCATATGGTTTCAATGACTACAGTTTTCAATGACTGTTAGTGCTCCCTTCTCCTTAGACATAAGACATAAAATTTTTATTAGAAAAAGGCACCCCCTCTGGGCAGACACGGCATAATGGGCACATGGCTTGGCCACCAGTCAGTGCCTTCATGGAATTAAAGTTCCTCTTGCCCCAGTCTTGGTGGTCAAAAGAGCTGGGTTTCAGCCCCTATTCCTTGGGCACTCCATGCACAATCACACATGGCAGCCCCACATAAAATGATGGGCAGGAGCCAGAGGCTGACAATCAGAAAGAAGAGCTTTCTAGGTAGAAAAAAGAAGTGTAAAGGCCCCGAGATGGTGTCCAGCCTGGTGGGCTTGAGGAATACAAAGGCCACTTGGCTGAAGAATAGTTACCAAGGGGAACACTGCTAGAAGATGAGGTCAGAAAGGTAGGCAGAGGCCAGATCCCACAGTTTCTTGCAGGACAAGGAAAGGAGTTTGGATTTTATTCTAGTTGTATAGGCAACCATTGGAGGGGTTTATACATAATCTAAATTCTATTTTAAAAAGATCATTTTGGCTGTTGCACATCTGATATGTTCAGGGGCAAGAGGAGAAGCAGAGAGCCAGTAGAAGACAATAGGAGTCTATGGGAGGGATGAGGTGCTTAGATCAGGGTGGTGTAGAGAAAGAAAGAAGAGGTATAGGAAGTATTCTGGAGGTGAGCATCACAAGACTTATTGACAGACTTAAGCAGTGTGAAGGAAGGAGGACTTAAATATGACTCCTTGGCTTTTGGCTTGAGCAACTGGGTTGTTGGTGGTGCCATAGACTTGAAGTTAGAAAGACTTGGGCTATAACAGATTAAATGGGTGGAATCAAGCATTTTGGACATGTTAGGTATAAAATGATTATTAGACAGTGGAGATGGCAAGTAGGCAGTTGGATATATAACTATGGAACTTCAGGTCGGGGATAAAAATATAACAAGGAACTTATAGATAGTATTATAGATAGTATAGCTTATAGATAGTATTTAAAGACACAGGGTTGGATGAGTTCATCTAGAAAGAAGAAGTATAAACAGTGCCCAAGACCAAGCCCCAGGAACCCTTAGAGGTTGGGTATAGGAGGAACAGGCTACAAGGCAGAGTGAGGAGGTAGGGGGTAAACATCATATGTGGTACCCAGAGCTGTACTTTGTATTCAGTGCTGTTGGAGGTGTCATTCAAACAGACTTAAGGTGGCAGTTCTGGTGATAGCAGATTGTCCTTTGGAGAAAACACTAATTTACTAAGTGCCATGGATTGAATTATTTCCCCCCAAAAATAAGTGTATCTATTTGGCTGGGCCATGATTCCCAGTACTGTATAACCGTCTAACATTTTATCATCTGATGTAATTTCCCTACGTGTTGTAAATGCTATCACTATGATGTAATAAAATGGATTAGCGGCAGTTATACTGATGAGATCTTCAAATTAGATAGTGTCTTAAGCCAATCTCTTTTGAAATATAAAAGAGAGAAGTGAGCAGAGAGACACAGGGACCTCACACCACCAAGAAAGCAGCACCCGGAGCAGAGCACTTCCTTTGGACCTGAGGTTTCTGTGCTGAGATGCTCCCAGACCAAGGGAAGACTGATGACAAGGACCTTCCTCCAGAACTGACAGAGAAAGCCTTCCCCTGGCACCCTGAATTTGGACTTCTAGCCTACTGGACTGTGAGAGAATAAATTTCTCTTTGTTAATGCCATCCACTTGTGGTATTTCTGTTATATCAGCACTAGATGATCAAGACACTAAGTGACAAGCCCTGTTCTCTGCAGCCATTTAATCATTATTTGCTTTTGTTACTTTTATTACTTTGCTAATTTGATATACAATAATGCATGATAGTTGTTTTAATTTACATTTGGAAATTAAGTCAAGTACTAGTTTGCTATTTTTTCCCTTGTTATATGGGCATTCTGTAATATCTTTGAGACTGGTTGTTGCCAATGATTCTTGATTAGTTTCGTTTTTGTTTTTGTTGCTTGTTTTACTTTTTCTCATTTGGGATTGCTTTTGGCTGCAAGTAAGAGAAAACCTGACTACAATAAGAAGGGGCTAATTTTGCTTATAAAACAAGATGCCAGAAGGTAGACAGTCCAGCAATTCAATAATTCCATCAGAGATCCAGAGTTTTTCTACCTATCTGATCACCATCTGAGCATGTAGCTTTCTTCCTCAGGTTTGCTTGATGGCTGCTGAACCCCTGGGCATCACTTCCGTGTTCCAGCCAGAAGAAGGACAAAGAGGAAAAGGCATGGGCTAGCTGAGTCTATTCCTTTCTTCAGGGAAACAATAGCTTTCCTTGAAGCTAAGCCAGTAGAAGTCTGCTTATATCTCATTGACCAGAACCAGGCCAAATGGCTGTGCCAACTTGCAAGGGAGTCTGGGAAGGTGACTATTTCTTTTCCATTTACTTGTCATTTATTTAATCACATCTAAACATTTAGCACAACCATACCCAAGGCATCCTATATAAGCCACATTCTAGCTTCTCTTAAAATTTTTTTATGTTTAAAAAATTTTTTAAATTTACATACAATAAAATGTACTCTTTTTATTGTGCAGTTCTATCTGCTTTGATAAAAGCATAGAAAAAGGTGAATATTTTTAACTTAGAATACTGCTGCTCCCCCACAATTGCTTGATGTTCCCATAATGGAAAAAGACAATTACTCAACACAACAGAGTTTGAGAAATGAGAGAATCCTTATTCAATTCACCTAATCAGTCTTTCTGAGATGAGATGAGATGGAATACAGTTAGAGTAAGAAGAGTCCCCTTAGGTCAAGGGGGCAGTTTGCATCTCAAGAATATATGGCCCTAGTAATCACTAGGTCTCTGCCATGCTCAGGAACTATAGCTTCTGGGCAGCTCCTCCCAGACAAAGATGATGCTTGGATTCGAGGAACAACGATGGGGGTCATTTGATGAAACACTGGGCTTTATTATCTTGATTAGGGCAAAGCCAAAGATGGATGGCTAGATGGGCCAGTGAAAAGCTGTTACATGTACATTTTCATTAATCATCCCCAAATCTTGCATGTCTGAGTGGTGAATGATATGACAATGAATGATAATCAATGGGTAATTCAAATTATTTAATTTCAGTATCAAATTTACCATCTTAATGAAAGGTCTGGCATGCCCACAATGTTCATACAGGATAATATTATTATATTTATTGAGTACTATACTAGATGCTTAACATACATTATCTCATTTAATCTTTACAAGAATCTTGTGACCAGAGTGTATTGGATACAGATAGGGAGTATAGGTGATTTGACACTACTTTGTCAATTTTATGAAGAATGTGTTGAGATAAGACTCACGTTTATAGATTGCTCAGTTTTCATCTGTACTCATTAAAACAAAAGAACAAGGGTAAAGTAAGTCAAAAGCATGGTCAACATGTTGCATATTTTAAAATAAACATAGTTAGCTAATTTTTAGGTGTGTTTTTTCAAACCATTTTATTTTATATGGATCTAACTTAAAATTGATATACTCTAGTAAGATATCTCCTTAGTGCCTCTTTCATGCTTTAGTGTATACTGTTTTCATATTGACTTAATTCATGTTTACATTATGTATTTTCAGTTAACATTATTTCACATATACTTTTCCATAACTCCATCATTAAAAGAAGCCCTGTAAGTTGGATATTTCTTATCCTCTTAGGGCTTCAGTTTCTTCATTTGTAAAATGAGGCAGTTTGGCTATTAATGATTTCCAATTTTTTATCAAGTTCTAATATTCTATGATACAATATCTGTCATCTTCAGGCACACAGAAGTCTTCTTTGGAGAACAGGTTTACTCCAAAACATGGATGCTGCTTAATGGGCCATAACTTTCCTGTTGCTCATGAGTCAGCACAAAAAATACCTCCAGAGAAGGCTAAGTAGGTCAGATTTATCTAAGAAGACAGCTGTGTAATTCTGTATCCCTCTCCAACTCCATGGCACTGCAGATACATGCTTCTGGCTTTTCCAACAGCAGTCAAATAGCATTAACAATTTTGTGAAGTCCACAAGACCACAGTTTGAAACATCAAGTTGGCCTTAAAAGGCTTCAGTAGAACAAAATAGAGCTGCATGTATATATGATCCACAATCATGTTCCTCTATTTTTTATGGCATTTCCATTGATGCTGTGATACTGGTTAGTGTGGGAAGGGCATTATTAGTAAAAAACAAAAACCCTTTGCATCGTGACTTTTTATTAAACCTGTCGGCTTGCTTTCCTTTCTAATAGTCATACATACTGTAATAAACACACCGAGATGACCTTTCATTTAAAAACAAACTTTGAAGGTGTGGTTACTGCCTAAGTGGGTTGTGCATGTACTTTTTCCATTAGAAGCCCCTTTAACACAATGGGGGATTTTTAAAGCTCAATGGGCAAAAACAACCTTGGAGAGGTGAAATTAAGAGAAAGAAAGGAAACACTGGGATTGGGCTGGAGATCCTTGCTAAGAAAAGGAACATGTTGGCAGGGAATACAGAAAAATAGAAAAAAGGTAAAACAGAGAATACTGGAAGTGGTCAAGATGCAAAGTGACTTTTTTTTTCCCTCACATCAATGACTTATATTTATGTTAACCTTCTTAAATGTTAAGTTCTGGCCAATTAGGGTATTTAAGCTTGTTTTGTTATTTCCAGACACAGCATGAGACTGCATTCACAGTCCTGTATTAGCATCATATCCTTAGCAGCAGAGGATCCATAATTCATTTAGTTCTTCTCTGGCATCCGTCCTGCTATGCGACCACTGCCTTCCCATTGTCTAGACTGTTAGGCACCAGAGCAATTAAACAGAGGATCAATATAAGCAGACAGGTGTGTCCTGGTCACTTCCCCTCTTTATACTAGATTGCTCATATTCTCTGAATTTCATACAAGCTGCTCTGGAAGCAGTAAACGAACGCAAATTTAACCAAGATTACTAATATTTCCAGGTTGTACAAATCAATTGCTAATAGACGCTTGTTTATGGCATTGTTGACAAAGGTATGTTATTAAAAGAGCTAGAAAAGACATATCCAAGTATTATTTATGTTAGCCTGTTATTGTTAGAAACAAGCAACTGACCATGTCCTCGACCCCAACCAAGTTTCAGAAAAGGCTGGCTAATTTTTGCAATATGATTCCTAAAGGGCGTATCTGCAGAGTCTTTGAAGCTGCAGATCCCCTAGGATGAGGCTTCCCCACCTGTCAGAACCTGTACCATCTCCACGGAGTGTGCCGAGCACACCACCGCCACGCGGCGCTCAGGTCAGCCTCCCGGGTCTTCGGAGAGCTCTTTTTATTCTAAATTACAGACTGCAGCCACCGGATATCCTCGCTGCATAAATGGCAGTAGCCATGTGGCTGCACTCGCGTTTCCTGACAAGCACTGCATTATTTTCATTAATATCCTGTCTGTGGTCTCTCGCTGAGGGACTCCACACTCCTGCCACCGCCTCCCCACTCCGCCGGTAATGACTCGATAGTGGCCCGTGTGCCCGAACAAAGCCGAAACCACCGTAAAGTTTATTAAAACGCACTTGGCGACAGGGGCCTGGTACTGCCTCTCAACAACTGTAAGCCACCCTGGCCCAGCCGCAGAAAGCGCCTCCACACCGCAGGCTCGAACGAAGACGACCTCCGAAGCTAGACGGCCGGCGCCGGCGACAGTACGCTCCCCGCGGCGCTTGGGGCGGGGCACACAGGGCCGACGCGTTCGCATTGTCGACGTTCCCCACACCCCACCGCGTTCCATCCCTCCCTATCTGTGGCGCACACGCGCGCAGGGAGAGCGGCGCGCCCGAGGCTGGAGCGGCGGCGGCGGCGGCGGCGGCGGCGGCGGCGGCGGGGGCGGGACGGGGCGGTGCGGCGCGGCGCGGCGCGGCGTGGGGGCGGGCCCGGGGTGAGGAAGCCCGGGCGCCAGCTAGCTAGCAGCGAGCGCTGCGAGCACTCGAGAGGAGCGCGAGCACCAGTATGGCGGGGTTCCGACGCCCGCAGCCCGGCTGTTACTGCCGCACCGCCGCGGCCGTGAACCTCCTTCTGGGCGTCTTCCAGGTCTTTCTGCCCTGCTGTCGCCCGGGAGGGGCTCAGGGACAAGGTCAGCCTTGCGCCGCTTTGCGGAGTTCTCGTTCTACCCCGCCCCCCACCCCGCTCTTTCTTTTAGGGAACTGCTGAAATCTATATGAGGGCGAGGGGTGGAAAGGGAAAGGGGCAGCAGGAGGAAGGAAAGCTGTTGCAATTCTCGGTTGATAAAATTTCCTGACCACATCATCTCCTTCCACCTCCTCTGCCCCCCAGTACAAACGGAGAGTAGGGAACTCGCGGGGCTGGGGGAGCGCCTCGCGGACCGCTAGCCGCGCGCGCCCCGGAGCCTTTGTGCGCGGTCCCCGGGAGCCCCGGGCGCAGCCCCCGCTTTTTGTGGCGCGCGCTGGTTCCCTGCCGCTGCCCGGGAGCCGCGCTCGCCCTCTGGGCTTCCTGCAGCTTTGTTTCCCGAGCTTGGCTGCCGGTTAGGCAGACTCCACACGCCCGCCCTAGGTGCTGCGGGATGCGGAGCCATGAATGCCCCGGGGTGGCTGCGCCCTCTCCCTCTCACGATCAGCCCCGACCCGACCGCGGGCGAAGCGCAAAGACTTGCTCTCGCGTTTCTGTCACAGGGACCGCCGGCTTACACCCAGTCCATTGTGTTTTTACCCTAGTCTCGCTCCTCTGGTGTCCTTGGTGTTTAGAAGGAAAATGCGACTTGTTTTTGGTGAGGTGGGTGGAATAGGGGGGACGAGAGTGGGACAGGAAGCATTTCTTTCCCGTGCATTAAAAATACATTGACTTTTTTGGTGTTCCTGCAGCGATTGAACCCCTGCCGAATGTGGTGGAGTTGTGGCAGGCAGAAGAAGGGGAACTCCTGCTGCCCACTCAGGTGAGCACGACCAGGTGACAGGGTGGGTGTGGGTGTGCGAGGGAGGAGAGGCGTGAGGCCGCCAGCCCCCAGTGGCACCGACGTTCAGGCCACTTTGCAAGGCAAATAAACGGTCGGGCCGAGCCTGAACACCTGGCAACGGTGGCCTTCCTGGCCTCCTACCGCGCCATGTGACAAGGCGTGAGTCACGCCGGCCTCAAGTTCAGGGGTGGGAGCCCAGGCCACCTCAGCAGGGCCGCGGCTAGCGGCTACGGTGCGGAGGGGAAGGGCGAGTTTCTTGGCCGGCCCGTGTTCGAGAGACGTGTACGCTGCTGGCTAATGACTGGTGCTGTGTGGATGACACCGCAGGGTGGAAGGTTGAGGATAACAGGAATATTGACTTCATAAATGTTAGTGAGTGGTACTTGCCATTAGCGTTAAGTGTCTTTGGGATGAAGATATGACTTTTAAAGGATTGTAATCTTGAATTTTTTCTGAGTGCCTTTAATTTGTATTAGAATATACCCTCTTAAGAAGTTGTATTTCAGGTTTTTTCCTTTCTGTATGATGATATAATGATTGCATGTGGAAAGATAATTACTAACATTTTATTGGGGATCTCTCACATCATATAGGGTTTGCTGCTACAGCAGATGTAGTGCTGCAAAGCTTTCATGTATAAGGTTTAACTTTTATGAGAAATTATCATTAATTGCAAAATGTTCACATTTGAATATAATATCATTGACTTTTTTCGTTAGTTACCCAGAGTGTGTTTTTTTGTGCTAATAAGGAAATATTCAGCTCGTGGGCAGTGATTTTGAAAATGTTCATACTCCACTTTGGTGGCAGCACTTAATTCAACATTGTCTCTTGTGACCCTTTAGAAGAGCAGGCTGTCTAGCTGTAACTTCACAGAGAGGCTGGGCAATTTTACATTTCAGTTTTCTCCCTCCTGGGTGAAGCATTTAGAGTGCTGGTTTTGAGATATTTGAAATATTCATTTTAACCAGGGCTAATGAATAACAGATTCAAGGTGGAGAGGTCGTTTTAGAGGAAAATTTCCCTGGCCCTTCCTGAGGGCTAGCAGGCTGAATAAGACGAGTCCTTTGAGAAGAGGCCACATCAGAATGGGGAGCAAAAGTCTGTTGCTCTCTAAAAACTTTATTCCCAAGTGGATTTTTTTTCCTGATTATGAATAATACATGTGTGTTGTAGAAGGTTGGAAAATGCAGAAAGATAAAAAGAAGAAAATAAAAATAATGTATAATCAATTTGATGTATTTACTTAAAAAAAAAGTTTGTGTATCTCAGGATTGTTCAAGAGTGATACTAGTGACATTTTGGGCCAGATAATTCTGTGTTGTGGGAGCTATCCTGTGTTTTGCAGCATCCATGGTTTCTAGCCACTAGACACCAGTGACACTCGTTCCCCCTGCCCCGTCAGCTGTGTGACAACCAGAAATGTCTCCAGACACTGCCAGATATCCCTGGGGGGAAAACTGCCCTCGTTGAGAACCACTGGTGTCTGTCTTTATGTATTTGCATTTTTACTCAGTTGTAGCCTCCACTTTGTACTGGTTAGTGTTGGAAACCAACCCAGACTAAAAGGAAATTAAATTATAGACACTCATTAGTTACAGCAGTTGGAGATTTTGTCACTGTGCTTAGAGGTGGAAATGTCAAGGCCTGTGATTTGATTTAATTATTTTATTTATAGGTTAAAAACATAAAATTTTTAATTTCTGGTTTGTTTTGTTTATATACGTATAATACAGTTTGGTAAAAAAATGTTACAATTTAGAAGGTATCTTTCTGGCATATTCACTATAGAGGCATTTATAGGTAAGTTACTTTAATCAAAGCTATAATGAAAGTGAAACTGGCATTCAAAGTAATTTTCTTAACACATAATTTTTATATGTGTACCTTTTAGAGACTGTTTAATCTGCATATATCTGGGTGGAGGTGAGAGAATATATATATATATATATATATAACATAAGCTGCAGAGGGTTCTGAGGAAAGTTATTTTTAAGAAATCCTTTTCAAAGTGTTTTGAATTTTTTTTAGAAAGAGTTTCCCTTGTGTGTCTTACAGGGTCTGTTGAAAAGAATATTTATAGATGTTGTTTAGATTTGAGGATTTTCTGTTTAATTAATCAGTAGGTTGGGTTCCTTTCAGGAAGACTTAACAGATTGACTAAGAACTTGAGGTTTACTAATGATAGGTGAAATAGGAGCATCAGAAGATAGGGCATTAAATAAACAAAAGAATACTGATGTATTTGCCAACACTATTTATACAAAATATTTATTTTGGAAATGTTTTCTGTTGAATCAGCTTTTTTTTTTCCTTTAAATGGGTCTCTTTTTTTTTAATTGTACTTTAGATGAAGGTTTACAGAAGAAATAGTTTCTCATTAAACAGTGCACATATTGTTTTATGACAGTGGTTAACAACCCCACCACATGTCAACACTGTCCCTTCTTAACCTTGGGTTCCCTGTTACCAGCTTTCCTGTCCCCTCCTGCCTTCTAGTCCTTGTCCCCAGACTGTTGTGCCCCATTAGTCTCGTTCTGTTTTATGGGGCCGTCTAATCTTTGGCTGAAGGGTGAACCTCGGGAGTGACTTCATTACTGAGCTGAAAGACTGTCCAGGGGCCACACTCTCGGGGTTTCTCCAGTGTCTGTCAGGCCAGTAAATCTGGTCTTTTTTTTGTGAATTAGAGTTTTGTTCTACATCCTTCTCCAGCTCTGTCCAGAACCGTCTGTTGTGATCCCTGTCAGAGCAGTCAGTGGTGGTAGCCGGGCACCATCTAGTTGGACTGGACTCAGTCTGGTGGAGGCTGTGATAGTTGTGGTCCATTAGTCCTTTGGACTGATCTTTCCCTTGTAACTTGTTTTCTTCATTCTCCTTTGCCTCATTCTCCTGAAGGGGTGAGACCAGTGGAGTATCTTAGATGGCTGCTCACAGGCTTTTAAGACCCCATACGCTACTCAACAAGGTAGAATGTAGAACATTTTCTTTATAAACTGTGTTATACCAGTTGAGCTAGATGTTCCCTGAGACCATGGTCCCCACAGCCCTCTGCCCAGCAGTTCCATCCCTCAGGGAGTTAGGATGTGTCTGTGGAGCTTCCATGACCTTTCCTTGTACAAGTTGTGCTGGCTTCAGTGGGTATCTTTCTTAAGTGATCTAGGCAATCCCTGGATGATGCAAACAGTTAACACCCTTGGCTGCTAACTGAAACGTTGGAGGTTTTGGTCTACCCAGAGGCACCTCAGAAGAAAGGCCTGGTGATCTACTTCTGAAAAATCAATCATTGAAAACCCTGTGGAGCACAGTTCTACCCTGACACACATGGGGTCGCTATGAGTTGGAATAGATTTAATAGCAAACTGGTTTTTTTTTTTAAGTGATCAGGAACTTAAATAATGCATCATTAATAAAACCAAATAAAACAATTGAGTTGTTATAAACTGCTGGGCCCTCTGGCCCGGCTGAGCAGATTTGATTCCAGGCTTCATTTCTTTTAGCTCTGTTAGTTCACTGCTGTCCGTCCTCAGTTTCCTCATCTGCAGAATGAGGGTGATGATAGTGCCGATCTCAGAGGATTTTGCGAGGATTAAGTGCCTTCATTTTGCTAATCAAGGTGATTAATACATGCTACCTTAATACATGCTTTTATTTTGGCGATAACTTGACCCTAGACTTGGTCATAGGTGAGCTTGGAACAGCTTTCCTGCTTTGAAGAGGCTGAACCAGTCCAGATAACTCAGTACTATTATGTGCTTCATAGTTATATAGATGACATATATTATTCTTGTCTGTTTGATGCGTACTCTTATCATGTTGTGAAATGTTTTGGTGCAGGAACATAAAAGCTGTATTTACGCATGATGATAATGAAAAAGAAAAAAAACAGTTGCCATTGAGTTGATTATGACTCATGGCACTTTGTGTGTTTCAGAGTAGAACCTGTGCTCCATAGGGTTTTCAATGATGGATTTTTAGAAGTAGGTTGCCAGTCCTTTCTTCTGAGGTGCCTCTGGGTAGACCCAAACCTCCAACATTTCAGTTAGCAGCTGAGCGCTAATCATTTATACCACCCAGGCACTCTAAGGTGATAATGATAGGAAAGAAGAAAAAAAAAACCTGTCAGTGATTTTTATTCTTAGGTTTGCAGAATTTTTCCTCTTCTCTTACTATACTTCAACTATACTTCAAGACACTGAGTCTGAAGTGGTGATGGTTAGAAACCAAACCAGTGTTTTCAGTAGCTTACTGTGTGTGTGCAAGATGCTGCTTCTCCCACTTTTCTTCCGTCGCCTTCAAGGACAAAACTTTCCATGATTCCCTGTTATCCAGAGTGATGTCCACTTGACCTGCTGTGGCCTCCAGAGCCTTCTGCAGTCTGAGCCTTGTCTGTAGCTCCGGTCAGTCCCCTGGGACTCTCACGCCAGCCTGACCCTTGGCTGAGCAGGCCCAGTGTGTGTCTGTTGAATGAAAGAAGGAATGCTGTTGCCCTGCTGTTGTGTTTGTTCGGGGCCAGTCCTTCTTGGCTCCTGACTCCAAGTGGCATTGCCATCTTTCTCTGTCTTTGAGTTTCTCGCAGTGTCTTAAGTACTTGGGTTTCCCCCCTTGTTTTGTATGGGTCTTGTTTGTCCTAATTGGTTCTCCCGAAGAGAGTGGCCTTCTAAGACTTGGTGGCCCTATAGTGTCCACCATATTTTACGCATAGAAGGTCTTCAGTAGTTAGCCCACAAAGTCATCTTAGTGGAGGAAAGGCAGTTGTCTCAATGTCCCACCCATTTTTCTATTTATGAGGTTGGCAAGTTCTGAAAGTGTGCTTTACAGGTGAAATGCCTTAAGGCTTGATTTCCTATTGTTTAATAATCACATTGGAAAAAAAAAATCGATTACAGCAGTAAGAAGAGCAAGCAAGAATTCGTCGTCTTAGTCCATTCAGACTTTGCTCCTGATGTCCCCTGGTAGGCAAGTTTGGACGCAGACACTGGTGCTGAGTAGGACGAGCAGCTGCCACCTGCTGTAGGTAGTACTGACTCTGGTCTGGGAAGGGTGGGCTTGGCGCGCGCCAGCCTTATTTGTTCTTTTAGCAAACACCTACCATGGGCCTGGCCCAGTTAGGCCTGGAGATACAGTGATGAATAAGGTAGTCCTTGCCTTTAAAAACCTCGTGTCTTTCCCCCCATTACACCCTATGAGTATAGATAACGGAACTTGGTAGAAAGTGAAACAGGAAATGGTACAATGAGCATCTGAGTTGTTTTTATTATCTCAGGTACTGTGTTATGTAATAGAATCTTGCCCCAGTCAGTGAATCATTGAGTAGTATTTGGAAACCTTTTTGTCATAGAGGTTTGTTTTTGGTGTAATCTAATCTATCATCAGCATTGAAAAAAACTATGTTGAGCACTGCCCATTGTTTGAGAGTGTTACGGGTATTAACTCACGTTAATACACTGAAAACTATGAAGTATTATGACTGATTTCAGACATGAGGAAACTAAGGCACAGAAAGGTTAAATAACTTGCTTAGGTTAATAAGAAAGTGGCGGTGGTGGGATTTGAACCCAGGAAGGATCAAGCTCCAGGCCCACGCTTTCAGCCACTATGTTATTGTCTGAGTTTTAGCACAGTCTGACCGGGAGAGAAGTGGTGTGGTGATAAAGTTCTCACATCAGAGGGAAATAATTTTATGTTCTGTTTTGATTTAGAAAAACTTGCTTAATGAAGTCATCAAATGTAGTCATAGCGTCTCATATTTAAGAAACAGCTAGACTGTACTTAGCTCTGCAGGTATTTATTGAGCATCTGCTGTGGGCCACGCAGAGCCCTGGTTGTGCAGTGATTAAGAGCTCAGCTGCCAGCCAAAAGGTTGGCAGTTTGAATCCACCAGCTGCTCCTTGGAATCTCTATGGGGCAGTTTTATTCTGTCCTGTAGGGTATCTCTGAGCCGAAATTGACTCGACAGCAACAGATTTTTTTTATGGGCCAAGCACTGTTTTAGGGATATCGTGGTGAAAAAAACAGAAAAATCCCTGCACTTGTGGATTTTACAATTTAGTGGAGGCATATAGATAATAAACAAGGAATATAATAAATTATAAGTTATCTAATCTGTTAAAAAGTGATACATGCTGTGTTGGCAGAGTGGAGGAGAATTTCAGGGTGTGATGGTGGTGGGAGTTGCAGTTTTAAATTGCGTGGTCAGAGTAGGAGTCTTTGAGAACGTGATGCTTGAGTCAGTCCTTGAAAGACCAGAGTTAGAGCAGGTGGAAGGTGGAGGAATTATAGGATTTGGTCTCTACCCTTGGAGAGCTTGGTGTTATTGGTGAGATAAGGCTGGTAATACCCTGAGATAACAATCAGGTGCATAGAAATTGAAAGATAAGGAGCTGTGTGTATTGGAGGGGCCAGTTAAGGCTCAGGGGAGGATGGGGGAGCTTAGAGATCGAATTAGCAAACCTGTGATCTGGGCCCAGCCCAGAGCCTCACATGGATACCATACAGTGTTTTTGTCATTTCTGACATTTTAAATGGAGCTGAGAGCACTTGCTGAAGTGGTCGTAGAGGTTGCAGATGAGTATGTCCAGGCCGATGTTGGACTGTGTCCAATGCTAAGTTTAGGAGCTTAGAGTATATCTGACTAGTGGTTAGGGAGCCATTGTAGGTTCTTGGGCAGGGATTGACACGATGACCATGAATTCTGGGTCCATACCACATTTGAGGTAAATAGTGATTAATGTTGAAGAAGATTACTCTTGCAGTGATGCTTAGGGTGGCTGAAGGCAGGGAAGTCTTCAACTGGAGTGAAAGGCCTGAAGGTCTTCCCTGGTAAGCGAGGCCTGGGACACTAATGGTGTGGGCTCATTTGCTGGCAGGAGGGATGGAGAAGAAAGGACAGGGCTGCGCTGCATTTCAGATTAGTGGCTAGGTCTTCATGGTTGGAGGTAAAGGGAGGAGAGCAATACAAGGTGATTGTAAGGTTTGCCTAGGGGTCAAAGAGAGTGTCCTTGACATGTTAAAACAGAAGCCAGTTGGCTGGGACCCCTGAGGTTGGTAAGTGTGGTGTTGGTTGATATTATTCTGGGGAGCTGAAGGGGAAGCAAAATGCATGGATCCTGGAGGCATTTGGAAATAGGGTTGAAATGGTAAAGGAATTCATCCTACAAGTATTGTGGAGCACCTAACGTGCTGGTCACTGGACTTGGTGCTGTGCTGAAGATGTGTCTTGGCTCTTCTGGAAATGTAGGTATTTATATCAAGTGTGCACAAGTGTAATGGAGTGAGAAGTTGGGGCTGGAGATGGGGGTTTGGGCCTCTTTGTTACAACTGCAGGTTAACTGTCTGAGTGAATTCATGTAGAGGAGGCTTAAGAGAGCACAGGGCTGGCCCCAGGAGAACTGTGACAGCGACAGGTGGGAAGGGCAGCCAGCCAGTAATACCAAGTTAGGGAGGAGCTGGAGAAACAGGAAGATTTAGTATCCCGGCAGTCAATGGCGGTGAGCTTCAACAAAGAATAGTATGGTCATCTGACTTGTGAGTGTCTGTCAGGCAAGTCAGAAATGTATTTAATCGGTCTGATCTTATGCTTCTGTTTCAAGCACCTTTTCTTTTTACCGTCACAGTATATTACGTGTGATCAGATTTCAGCGTGCTAAGTCTGGGAGAAGATTCTGGAAGAGTTTTTGAGTATGGTACTTAAATGTCTTTTATAAAATTATCTACTTTTTTATGTTGATGTCGAAACATAACAGGTGTTGCTTTAGGGGATTCTGAACTCAATAGAATACAGTCTCTATATTTGGAAATTTTAATTATTAAACTTAAGGCTCTTGAAGAGAAGTTATGTTAAACTAATTTTGAGATTATGTTTGCGTGTGCTTTTAAACAGGTAGAGTATTTATTTACAGTGAATACCAAAGGGGTCACTTAGCAATTTCTGGCTTTTTACTAGTGTCATGCTTTCTTCAGTAGGTATTGGTTGGATGCCTGCTCTGTGCCAGGCACTACTGTAGATGTTCGTTACAAGTTCATCACCCCTGAGTGAGATTTGAAGAACTATTTCTTTTGGACATTCTGTGTTCCTTTGAAACAACTGTTAAAGCGTGTGCTTTCTCAATAGGGTGATTCTGAAGAGGATATGGAGGAGCAGTCTGAAGACCAGAGGTAAGGAGAGAAATGGGTGTGAATGCCTGCATGTTCAACTTCCCTGCCCACTTTGGATACTGTCTGAAGTCTTGGTATATGTCTGCTATATATGTATATTTAATATTATCTGCATTGTACCCTTATCTTTGGCATTTGTTATATTACTTTATTTTAATATAAGGTTATATAGAAGGCTGTTAGAAATCCCCCCCCCCCCCCCACAACTTGCCTTTTCCCCATGCCCTGCCTCTTATTCATGAACATCTGTTGAGCATCAGGCACTGTGCTGGGTGCTGGACATGAAACACTGAACAAGACCAGTGCTGTGTGTAGTGGGGTAGTCACTGTAAACAAAACAATTACGCTTATGATGTGAACTATCAAGAATTGGACTCCTGTGGTAGAGGATAGTGAAGTAGATGGGGTGGTCAGGTGAGGCCCCTCTTAGGCAGTGATATTCCAGCTGAAGTTTGGAGGATGTGTAGGAGCAACTAACCATGTAGCAAGCAGAGGAAGAGTGTGCTGGGCAGAGGGAACAGCAGGTGCAAAGGCCCTGAGGCAGGAAGCTCTGGCAGCAATCCAGGAACTTGAGGGAGACACGTGTGGTTTATAGGATAGTGTGATATGAAGTAGGGCCTTAGAGGCCATGGTAAGGAGTTACTTTTTCTTTTTTAAGTGTTGATGTGAGTTATTAAAGGATTTTAAGCAGGGGACTAGCAAATAAAAAAATGTAAATTATATTACCTTGGTCATAGGGCAGTTTTGTTCAGTTGCTGTCAAAATAGGATATGTGGTCTCTTGTAGGCACATGGGACTCACTAAGTGATACCTAGGAATGGGGATAACTTTCAGGGAATTAGCTTCCGGATCCCCAATGGCCGTATATCCTCTCTCCTGAAGTTAATGTGTCTGCGGTCACAAGTCAACATTTTCTATTTCTCCTTTCACAATCTCACTTCTCCCCTTCACAAAAAGAAAGGCATGCCTCTTACACCCCCCCAGTCCTACTATGTGCTTCATCTTGGGCAAACAAAGGGACAGTTTGAAATATTGGTGTTAGTAGAAAGTGATTTAACTCTGATTGGATGACAAATTCTTTCATAACTCTGGTGGTTTTCAAAATTGCTTTCAGCAAAAATTGAAGGAAGGCTTAATCAAATTGGCAGCTGATAGATCATTAAAAGATATTTTTAATGCTAGATCAATGTGTGATTTTTTGATATAACACTGAGTTTAAAGGACTTAGGGACAGAGCTGTGTACCAAAACTCCTTCCATTCACATCTGTTTATGTGAACAAGCTTTCTCAGTGCTTAACATTAAAAAAAGAAAAGAAAAAAGAAAACTGGGTATAAATTGATGCTAACTAACTCTATCTCATTCTAGCAGTAAGTACTGTTTATTCACAGATACATGAATCAGTTGGGAAAGGGGGTAAGACAGCTCTATCCATCTGATTTAAAGGATGCATTTTCAATAAAATGCTACTTACGTTTAATTACCTATCAGAATTTGTTTGCTAGATTAGTGGTGTACCAATAAAAATTGTAATGACTCAGTTCAGAAGAAAAATAAATTTAACACATAGACCCTCTGGTCATAGGAAATCCAAAAAACTCTAAAATTTTAATTTTTATCCATGGTTTTATTTCAGAAGGCTTTGAATATAAAGATATATGGGGGACAGGGAATAAAAATAAGAGTTCAAGGAGAAAAAAGAGCAATGTAAAACATCCAGCCATAAGGAAGAGTCTATTCATGTGTTTTTTAAAATGGATGATGGTGATTATCATTGCAATGATAGATTCCATTGAATATATTTTAGAAAGTGATTGGGAGTTTTTTTTTTTTTTAAACTACTTCAGGTGAAGGCTTACAGAACAAATAGTTTCTCATGAAACAGTAGTACACATATTGTTTTATGACATTGGTTAACAGCCCCACAACACGTCAACCCTCTCCCTTTTCAACCTTTTTTTTTTTTTTTTGGTGAAAGCATACATAGCCAAAGATATATACCATTTCAAAAATTTCTACACACACAGTTCAGTGACATCCACTACGCTCTTCCAATTGTGCTGCTATTCTCACTTTAGATGAAGGCTTCCAGAACAAAATAGTTTCTCATTTAACAGTTAGTGCACATGTTGCCATATGACAATGGTTAACAACCTTGCAACACATCAACACTATCCTTATTCAGCCTTGGGTTCTCTATCACCAGCTTTCCTGTCCCTTTCTGCCTTCTGGCCCTTGTCCCTGGACTACTGTGCCTCATTAGTCCCATTTGGTTTTATGGGGCTGTCCACTCCCAGGCTGAACGGTGAACCTCGGAAATGACTTCACCACTGAGCTAAAAGGGTGTCTGGGGGCCATACTCTCGGGGTTTCTCCAGTCTCCCTTAGGGCAGTAAATGTGGTCTTTTTTTTTGAATTAGAATTTTGTTCTACATCCTTCTCCAGCTCTGTCCAGAACCCTTTGTTGTGATCCCCGTCAGAGCAGTCAGTGGTGGTTGCTGAGCACCATCTGGCTGTACTGGACTCAGTCAGGTGGAGGCCTTACTAGATGTGGTCCATTAGTCCTTTGGACTAATCTTTTCCTTGTATCTTGTTCTCTTCATTGTCCCTTGCTCCCAAAGGGATGAGACCAGTGGAGTATCTTAGATGGCTGCTCACAAGCTTTTAAGACCCCAGATGCTACTCACCAAGGTAGAATGTCTTTATAAACTGTATTATGCCAGTTGAGCTAGATGTTCCCTGAGACCATGGTCCCCACAGCCCTCCACCCAGCAGTTCAGTCCCTCAGGGAGGTTGGATGTGTCTGTGGAGCTTCTATGACCTTTCCTTGTACAAGTTGTGCTGGTTTCTCCTGTATTGTGTACTGTCTCACCTTTCACCCAAGATACCACTTATCTATTGCCTATTTAGTATTTCCCCCCCACCCCTCCCATCCCTTGTAACCCAACAAAGATTGTTACATTTTGTGTGTGAACTTTTTCTTGGGTTTTTACAATAGAGGTCTTATACAATATTTGTCCTTTTGTGATTGACTTATTTCACTCAGCATAATGTCCTCCAGTTTCATCCATGTTATGAGATGCTTCACAGATTCATCGTTGTTCTTTCTCATTGCATAGTACTCCATTGTGTGTATGTACCATAGTTTGTTTATCCATTCATCTGTTGATGGGCATCTAGGTTGTTTCCATCGTTTTGCTATTGTGAACAATGCTGCCATGAACATAGGTGTGCATATGTCTATTCGAGTGACAACTCTTATTTCTCTAGGATATATTCCTAGGAGTGGGATTGCTGGATTGTATGGTATGTCTATTTCTAGCTTTCTGAGGAAGTGCCATATCATTTTCCAAAATGGTTGTATCATTTTGCATTCCCACCAGCAGTACATAAGATTTCCGATCTCCCCGTAGCCCCTCCAACATTTGTTATTTCCAGTGTTTTTGATTCGTGCCAGTAATGCCGGGGTGAGATGGTATCTCATTGTGGTTTTAATTTGCATTTCTCTAATGGCTAGTGATCGTGAGCCTTTCCTCGTGTGTCTGTTAGCTGCTTGAATGTCGTCTTTGGTGAAGTGTCTGTTCATTTCCTTTGCCCATTTTTTAATAGGATTATTTGTCTTTTTGTTGTAGAGGTGTTGGGTTTTCTTGTAGATTATGGAGATTCAACCTTTTTCTGACTTGTACTGTCCAAAATTTTTTTCCCAGTCTATAGGTTCTCTTTTTACTCTTTTGCTGAAGTCTTTTGAAGAGCATAGGTGTTTGATTTTTAGAAGATCCCAGTTATCTAGCTTATCTTTTGGGATTTGTGTGTTGATGGTTATGGTTTGTATCCTGTTAATGCCATGTATTAAGGCCTGAAGTGTTGGTCCTGTGTTTTCTTCCATGAACTTTATAGTTTTAGGCTTTATGTTCAGGTCCTTGATTCATTTTGAAGTAGTTTTTATATACGGTGTGAGGTATGGGTCCTGTTTCATTTTTTTGCAGATGGATATCCAGTTTTGCCAGCACCATTTGTTAAAAAGACTGTCTTTTCCCCGTCTGATGGACTCTGGGCCCTTGTCGAAGATCAGGTGACCGTAGGTGGATGGCTTTACATCTGAGTTCTCAATTCTGTTCCATTGGTCAATGCATCTGTCGTTGTACCAGTACCAGGCTGTTTTGACTACTGTAGGTGTATAGTAGGTTCTGAAGTCAGGTAGTGTGAGTCCTCCAACTTTTTTCTTCTTCAGTAGTGCTTTGCTTATTCGGGGCTTCTTCCCTTTCCATATAAAGTTAATGATTAGTTTTTCCATCTCTTTGAAGAATGTTGTTGGTATTTGGATCGGGATTGCGTTGTATTTGTAAATTGCTTTCGGTAGAATTGTCATTTTCACAATGTTGAGTCTACCTATCCATGAGCGTGGTATGTTTTTCCATTTATGTAGATCCCTTTGGGTTTCTTGCAGTAGTGTTTTGTAGATTGCGTTGTATTTGTAAATTGCTTTCGGTAGAATTGTCATTTTCACAATGTTGAGTCTACCTATCCATGAGCGTGGTATATTTTTCCGTTTATGTAGATCCCTTTGGGTTTCTTGCAGTAGTGTTTTGTAGTTTTGTTTGTATAGGTCTTTTACATCCCTGGTTAGATTTATTCCTAAGTATTTTATTTTTTTAGGGGCTATTGTCAATGGTATTGTTTTCCTGATTTCCTTTTCATCGTTCTCTTTATTGGTGTATAGGAATCCAACTGATTTTCGTATGTTTATCTTGTATCCTGCTACTCTGCTGAATCTTTCTATTAGTACCAGCAGATTTCTTGTGGAGTCTTTAGGATTTAGTATGTATAGTATCATATCATCTGCAAAGAGGGACAGTTTAACTTCTTCATTACCAATTTGGATACCCTTTATTTCTTTCTCTTGCCGTATTGCTCTAGCTAGAACTTCCAGCACAATGTTAAATAGGAGTGGTGATAAAGGGCATCCTTGTCTTGTTCCTGTTCTCAAGGGGAATGTTTTCAGTCTCTCTCCATTAAGAACGATGTTGGCCTTTGGTGTTGCATAGATGCCCTTTATAATGTGAGAAATTTTCCTTTTATACCTATTTTATTGAGAATTTTTATGAGGAATGGGTGTTGGACTTTGTCAGATGACTTTTCTCTGTCAATTGAGGTGATCATGTGATTCTTTTCTTTCCCTTTGTTTATGTGGTGGATCACGTTGATTGATTTTCTAATGTTGAACCATCTTTGCATACCTGGTATGAATCCTGCTTGGTAGTAGTGTATTATTTTTTTGATATGATGTTGAATTCTATTGGCTAGAATTTTGTTGAGAATTTTTGCATCTGTATTCATGAGAGATACTGGTCTGTAATTTTCTTTCTTTGTGGCATCTTTGCCTGGTTTTGGTATCAGCGTTATGCTGGCTTCATAGAATGAATTTGGAAGTGTTGCTTCATTTTCTACGCTCTGAAATAGCTTGAGTAGTACTGGTACAAGCTCTTCTCTAAGTGTTTTGTAGAATTCTCCAGTGAAGCCGTCTGGGCCAGGGCTTTTTTTTGTTGGAGTTTTTTTATTACCTTTTCAATCTCTTGTTATGTGTCTGTTCAGATTTTCAGCATCACTTTGTTGTAGTTTGAGTAGGTAGTGTGTTTCTAGAAATTTATCCATTTCCTGTAGGTTTTCAAATTTGTTGGAGTATAGTTTTTCATAATATTCTGTTATAATCCTTTTTATTTTGGTTGGGTCTGTTGTAATGTCCCCCATTTCATTTCTTATTTGGGTTATTTGTGTCCTGCCCTGTTTTTCTTTTGTCAGTCTGGCCAGTGGTTTGTTGATTCTTTCAAAGAACCAACTTTTGGTTTTGTTGATTCTTTCTATTGTTTTTCTGTTCTCTATTTCATTTATTTCTGCTCTGATCTTTACTATTTCCTTTCTTCCGGTGGCTGTGGGCTTTTTTTGCTGTTTTCTTTCTGTTTGTTTGAGTTGTGTAGTTAATGTTTTGATTTTGCCCCTTTCTTCTTTTTTGATGTGTGCATCTATTGCTATAAATTGTCCTCTGAGGACTGCCTTTGCTGTGTCCCAAAGGTTTTGGTGTGATGTATTTTCATTCTCATTTGATTCTAGGAATTTTCTGATTCCATGTCTGGTTTCTTCTATTACCCAGTGATGTGTAAGCAGGGTATTATTCAGTGTCCATGTAATTATTTTTTTTCCCTTGGTCCTTCTGTTGTTAATTTCTACTTTGATGGCCTTGTGGTCAGAGAAGATACTTTGAATTGTCTCAGTGTTTTGGATCTTGTTGAGGATTGCTCTGTGGCCTAAGATGTGGTCTGTTCTGGAGAACGTTCCATGTGCATTGGAAAAGAATGTGTACTTTGCAGGTGTTGGATGGAATGTTGTATATATGCCTGTGAGGTCGAGTTGGCTGATTGTGCCCTTTAGGTCTTCTGTATCTTTGTTGAGTTTGTTTTTAGATGTTCTGTCCTTCACTGAGAGTGGTGTGTTGAAGTCTCCTGCTATTATTGTGGAACTGTCAGTTTCTGTTTACAGTACTGTTAGAGTTTGTTTTATGTATTTTGGAGCCTTGTCATTGGGTGCATAGGTGTTTATTTTGGTTATGTCTTCATGATGGGTCGTCCCCTTAATCATTATATAGTGTCCTTCTTTGTCTTTCATTGTGGATTTTGTTTTAAGTCTATTTTATCTGAGATTAGTATTGCCACTCCTGCTCTTTTTTGGTAGTTGTTAGGTTGGTATGTTTTTTTCCTACCTTTGACTCTTAATAAATTCACATCTTTGTTTCTAAGGTGTGTCTCTTGTAGACAGCATATTGATGGATCCTGTTTTCTTATCCATTCTGTCACTCTCTGTGTCTTTATGGGTGCATTGAGTCCATTTACGTTCAGGGTAGTTATTGATAGATGTGAGTTTGTTGCTGTCATTTTGTAGTGCTTTTTTTTGTGGTGCTGACGTTTTCTTTGTTCCTCTTACACTCCTACGCTGAGTTATTTTTGTGTGTGGATATTTTTTGTTTCATGTCTTATGTTTTTGTAGGTTTTTTTTTTTCTGAGACTTTACGTTTTTCCTCTTTATTTTTATGAGTATGTTTGTTAACTTTCTTTGTGGTTACCATGAATTTTACCCTTATCTTTCTACGTTTGAAGCAGTCTACCATTACCTGGTATCGCCTTGCCTTCCTCTCCATTAGAAGGTTATACCTATGCTGTTTATTCTCTCTTTTATTGTTCTGATGTTGTCATTTACTGATTAACTGCTTTGATTCCCTGTTGTATTTCTTCTGGTTTTGTATAGTCCTCGAGAGTTCATTTCCTAGATTGGTATCTGGCTGGTACGATCCTGTGTCGTAGATTCTGCCTGTGAGCTGAAGTTGTTTGTCCTCCGATCAAAGCACTCCCTGTAATAGTTCTTGTAAGTTTGGTTTGGTTTTTACATATTCCCTTAATTTCTGTTTATCTGGAAATGTCCTAATTTCACCATCATATTTGAACGAGAGTTTTGCAGGATATATTATTCTTGGCTGACAATTTTTTTCTCTCAAGGTTTTATATATGTCATCACATTGCCTTCTTGCCTGCATGGTTTCTGCTGAATAATCTGAGCTTAGTCTTATTGTTTCTCCTCTGTATGTGACTTCTTGTTTTTCACAAGCTGCTCTCAGGATTCTTTGTTTGTCTTTGGTTTCGGCGAGTGTGATTATGACATGCCTTGGTGATTTTCTTTTGGGGTCTATCCTATATGGGGTTCGTTGAGCTTCTTGGATGGCCAGCTTTTCATCTTTCATGATATTGGGGAATTTTTCTGTCAGCAGTTCTTCAGGAATCCTGTCTGTGTTTTCTGATTTCTACCCCTGTTCTTGAACTCCATTCACTCGGCAGATTTTTGCTTTTGAATGTGTCCCGCATAATTCTCAGGGTGTCTTCATTTTTCTTTGTTCTTTTTTCTGAGTTTTTGTCAAACAGAGTTGTATCCAAGTGTTTGTCTTCAATTCCACTGATCCTGTCTTCCACTGTTTCAGATCTGCTCCTCAGCCCTTCTGTGACATCGTCCATTTCTGAAATCTTATTGTTTATCTTTTTCATTTCTAATTGTTTTTGTATAATTTCTAGTTGTGAATTTATTTTGGCATTTGTTCCTGCATTATTTTCCTGACTTCTTCCAGGCATTTGTCTGCCTTTTCAATGAATTTGTCTGTTTTTTCCTCATTTTTGTCTGCTTTTTGCTTCAACTCTTGGAGAATTCTGAGTATTAGAGATTTGAATTCCCTATCAGGAAGTTGTAGTGCCTTTTCTTCTACTGGAAAGTCATCTGGTGTTTTATTTTGGACGCCTAGTGGAACCATCCGGTCTCATTTTTGTAAATCGTTTGATATTGTCTGCTGTCTTCGGGGCATTCAGTAGTAATTTTTCTTGTTTATTGATTGTAGATTTGTTTGTTTTGTCCTTTTTTTTTTTTTAATTTGGCTATGTTGAGCAGGCGGGCTGTGTTTTCTTTGTTGTTTGCTTGTCTGTGGGCACGATAATTTTCATCTCCTTCTCCAATTGGCAGTGTCAGTTACTGAGATATGGTACAGCAGAGTAGGTCTAGTTGAAGAGGAGTTACTGGGACGGGCTGTTTGTGGCACTTACTATAGCCACCAGGGCAGGCTGGAAATCAGTGCAGGGCAGGTTCTAGTAGGCCTTGCCTGTGCTGCTTGGTAGTGTGATGTTAAGCGCACGGTGCGGGTAGGCAGGATGTAGGGGGGGATTATTATGTGTGGAGCTAAGATGGATATGGGCGAGAGGAGAGAGGAACAGGAGCTAAAAACATGAAAACAAAAAAGAATACTAGGGGAGCTTGCCATTGGAGTGGAGAGATGAGAGACTATGAAATTGAGAAAAATAAAAAGGGGAAGATGAAGAAAAAAAAGAAGAGAATGAATGAATAAAAATCAGAAAGGGAAAAGAACAACAAAGTTTCCAGGGATCCCACTGGTGCAGCTGTGATGTCTGGGGAAGTTGTTCTCAGGTGTTGCAGTACAGCCTGGCTAGAAGGCATAGAGGTATTCAGCACCAGGTATTCAGGGAAAGAAAGAGAAGGAAGGTATAGAGAGATGGGAAACTGAGTAACGAAGAAAGACAAAAGGGAAAAAGAGGGAAAAGAGAACAAAACAGATTAAAAAACAAAAAAGAACTTGAAAAGCCTCCCAAAAAAACAGGAAAAAACAAAAAATAAAAAACCCATGATTGGTCTCAGGGATCCATCTGCACATCTGTGCAAGCTGAGGATGTAGGTTCCAAGACATGCAGCACCGCCTGACAAGAATGGGCTCCCAACTTAAGAAAAGGAAAAGAAAAACAATTCAAAACAAACAAACAAACAAAAGCCCTGGGATCCCACCAGCGTGGCAGCCCAGACCGGGAAGCAATTCCACACTCAAACGGAGCTCCGCAGCCCCTCAGGAAGAAGCAAAGATGGCACACGGAGCCCGGCATTTGAGCAAAGGGAGGGGGAGGTGGTGAGAGGTAAGGAAGAAATCATAGAAGCGGAAAAAAAAGCAACACCAGCAGCCAACAAATGTCACTCCGAGAGCCAGCTAGTGCGGGCAGGTGGAATCCAAGCAGCTGGTGTTTCCCGGAATAGAGACTGTGTCCGCGGGAAGCAGAGGAGGCCAAGTGTAGTGTGGGTGAAGAAGAGCTGGGCGTGGGAAAGCGTATATCACAACTTACTGGAGCTCCGCAGCCCCTCAGGAAGAAGCAAGGATGGTGCACAGAGCCAGGTATTTGAGCGAAAGGAGGGGGAGGTGCTGAGAGATAAGGAAGAAATCAAAAGAAGCGGAAGAAAGGAACACCACTAACGAAGAAACGGCACTCCGAGAGCTGGCCTGTTGGGCGGGTGGAATCCAAGCAGCCGGTACTTCCCGGACAAGAGACTGTGGTCACGGGAAGCAGAGGAGGCCGAGTGGGGGTGAAGAAGGTGGGGGGTGGTTAAGCGTATATCACAGATAACCGGTTGTTTTGTCTCCCGCTGGAAGCTCTGTGAAGGTGCTTTCTCATACCCCCTGTTTGCTGGTCTCTGATAGGAGTCCAAGGTGGCAGATCCGCCCTGTGTTAGCTGATAGGGGACCTCTGCATGAATCTCTCCTCGCTCTGCATTCTCTGTCAGTTTTCTCACTCCATTTGGTGCTTGGCTGAGTTCTTTATCTCTTCACTTGATGTTTTAGGGTTTCATGATTGCTGTTTTCTCTTTTCGGCTTAGTTTTTCAGATCTTTGCTGTGGAGGGATGGCGTGGTGTTCTGCCTAGAGCACCATTTTGCCGGGAGTCCATGGTTGGGAGTTTTATTTAAAAAGTCAGTATTTACTATAGACCAGAAATTACAGTCTTTCTAAGCCTTTAAACTCACAGTATAAATTTTAAATGTTTGACAACTTAAACATGTGGGTCAGGGTTCAAAGTTTGTTGAAATCCTTTTTGGGTGTATGGGAGCAAAAATAGGTGAGGATGGTGATTCGGGCAAGAGTTGTGGCAGTGGAGGTGGAGCGGCATGGCAATTTTCGAGATGTATTTTGGGGGTGAAGCGGATTGAGTACTTGTTGACTTAGTTGTGGAGTGTGAGAGAAAGAGGAATTATGGAGGACTTCTAGAACTTAGCTTGAGTATCTGGGGAGATGATGATGCGTATGACGTGAAAGGTTTTATTGGGAGGGAAATGAACGCTGGTTGTTTCCTAGGAATCTCAGACTTTGTATGACACGTCCAGGTGGAAGTGGCAAGTTCAGGCAGCTGGATCTGTAAGTGCAGTGCTAGGCAGGCCTGGGCTGCAGACCCCAGTTGTGGGCGTCTTCAGCCTCTAGATAGCCTTGTTGCATGGGCCTTTTTATTCTCTCATTTTGTAGATGCTTTTCTCTCCTTGTTAGTTAGAGCTAGTTTCTTTTTTTCCCTTCAGTTTTCTGTCGCATTTAGAGGTATTAGTAGATTTTATCATTATTGGTCTTTTGATGCAGAGCCAGATTATCAGAGTGAAAGATACGAGAGTGAAGGGGAAGTAAATCAGTGTTGTAGAACAGTAGCTTTGAAACTTTTTGACAGCGACTTAGTCTTACGTGGTAACTATGTACTTATACACAGGCGTGTATATATATATGTGTGTGTGTGTGTGTATATATATATATATGTATGTATGTATGAATATATAGGCATATATATATATTTATAAAAAGAGAAAGTTCCACAAAATAGTACTTCCCTTAGTAGTTGAGATGTATATACTCTTATTTTTTATTCCATTTTATTTCATTAAAAAAATACTGGTTGCTGCCAACTGGATTGATTAAAAAACTCCCTAATGGATCATGGTTCACAGTTTGATCAACCCCGATTTATGTTTTATCTTCCTGATATCAAATGTCCCAGTATTTTGCTGTTATTTTGTCCCTAGTTGCTTTCCTTTTAACCTGACTTCCAAGACTCTCTGTTTCTCTTGGCTTTTTTTGGTTGAGATCTGTTTTTTATACATAAAGGCAACATTCTGACATGGGTGGGATGCTGCTCTTAGAAAACCTTTTTTGTTTCCATTTTCTGAAAATTTGGATTCTGGGATTCTCTCCAAGAATTATCTCTGTAAGTGTAATGGTCTATGATTGGTCAATTACTCACCTAAGTACTGACTGGGGCCCTGATTCCACAGTGGTTAAGAGCTACGGGTGCTAACCAAAAGGTCGGCAGTTCAAATCCACCAGCCGCTCCTTGGAAACTATGGGGCAGTTTTACCCTGTCCTGTAGGGTTGCTGTGAGTTGGAATTGACTCGAAGGCAATGGTTTTTGGATTAAGTATTGACTGTTCTCTGTCTTCTGCTGCACAGTTGAGGATTTTTTTTTTTTCTTTAAATTTTATTTTTCAATTCCTCTAAGTTCCAAAAATCCAGAACCCTAGTCTAACCATGAGAGGAACATCAGACAATCCCAAATTGAGAGTTTCTGTCAGTGCAGACTCATGAATATTTATTTTATGCTTTGGATTATAATCCAGTGCTAGGTTTGCCCTGTTATTTTGATGTCTTTTATTCTTAATCTTATTTATGAAGTCATTACTCTTTATACATTACCAGACCTTTTTGTGATTTAAATTTTAATGACTACCTCACAATGCCAACTCTTAAGGCCAGTAAGGTGTACTTGAAGTCAACAGAACCAGTACTTAAATGTTGAAAATGAACTCATTTTCTCTGAAAGAACCCATAAGGAGGAGCAGCTGCTAACTGGGGCCTCAAGAAGTAAACTTGACCGTAAAAACATAATCTCAGTATGTCCTAAGAGAAGTATAGGTGGCATCGACATCTATCACTGGAGAGAAATCTAGATAGTGAAGAGGGCTCTTGTGTTTCAGCCCCATGACTGCCGAAAGTGGGGCCACAACCTGACTGCCGTTAATTCTGGGGTGCAGGGTTCTAGAGCAGCTTCCCCTTTATCTCAAAACACAGCTTGGGAAAGCTTTCAGGGTAATTGGCCTCACTGAAGTTTTTGTTTATACTGTCTTGACTTCATCTTCTGCAGATGCTATGTAATTGTATTTGGTTGAAAGCCAGAAAAGCAATATTTGAAAAACTTTTTCCCTCATTCCTCTCCCTCCTCATTTTTCTCCTGGGTGTTCTTATATATCAGCAGTATTCTATGATGAGGGCAAATGAGAACTGACTTAAGGTCTTATTAGAATTGGAGACAGTCTGGGAAGCTGGTGTGGCCCTCTCTGTGCACCTTTGATAAGCCTTTTTTGTGTGTGTGTATTTTTGTTGGATTATGGAAAGTTTAAGCATTGGCAGAGAATGAATGGTATATTATTTCAGCGTTTTAACATGGTTATAAAAATTATACATACTGACTGGCTACCAACAGTGTCTGGGAAAGGGTTTTTAAATTTTTCAAAATAAATTCTTTTATCTGATTAGTAACAGCAGCAAAATGTGTTCTTCTGAAACAGTTCAAGTCAGTTAAAGGCAGATCCTGAGAGTCAGAACATGAAGAAAATATCGTTAACCTGTCAGGAGCATACTGAAAGATATAATTACAGACAATAAATGACTTAATCTTTAGGGAAACTTCTTTGGCAGTGAAGGGGATGTTGGAGTCCCCACAGGGAATGGAACTACTTTTCACTTTTCTTTGTTCTCCTTCAGAAATTGAATGCAATGTTTTTTAACAAAACCCAAGTTCTTTATCTGTTGATGTGGTCTTAACACTTTTGAACCTGAATGTGCGCTCCCCAGGGTTCCATGTTGCACCCTCCTCTCTTCCCACTCTGTCATCTCCCTTGGTAAACTCGCTGTTCTGTTGGGTTCTTATATATATAAGGAAGTTGCATATGGGTTATACCTTCTGACCAAGGGTCTCACCTGGTCCTAAACTGTTCAGTTCCCTCCAGGGGTCTTCCTTTGACTATCCTTCAGGTGTTGCAAAATTCGTGTGTCCTGAACTGAACTGCTTGGCTGCCCCTTGCCCGTTTCTACATTCCCCTAGCTGTTCTCCCTCTAGCATTGCCCCTCTTGGTGAATGGCAGTACCAGGCACTCATTTGTTTAACACAGAAATTGGGATCCGCTCTTGACTCTCCATACTCTCACCCTCCCGGTGGATCACCTGGTATGTCTGGATCTTTTTCAGATGGTCTCCCCACCTCCATTTTATAGCTACTCCAGCCTGTTCACATTCTCGCCAGAGTGATGCATCTAAAACATACATTTAAAATTTTTAAAATAAATTTTCTTTTATTAGTAACAGGAGCAATATGTGCTCTTAAAACAGCTTTTTGTGGACCACATTACCTCCGGGATAAAGCATAGACATCCTTTTGTGATCTAGGCCCTGTTCGCCTCTTCACCCTTCCACCCATACTGTTTCTCACCTCCCCACATTCAGACATGCTCTTCTTTTTGCCCCAACACTTTTCTCTTTCCTCACTCCCCTTCACCTGGCTCTCTTAGTTCAGATTCACCTGGCATCCTGGCACTTACTTAGCACACGGCACTTACTCGCTCTTCTGAAATTGCCTTTCTCAGCAAACCCAAGTTTCTGTGTGAGTCTCATTCTTCTTTGATTCTCCAGCACCCAAACCTGATACCTTACGTAAAGGACCTTAGGTAGGAAACTGCTAAACTGGAATGGAAGTTCATATTTTTAAATTTAAGTCTTCTAAATTGATTACTTGTTATGCTTCCTGTGTTCTCTTCATATCCAAGCCACTAGACCATATTTGTCATTGAAACCTTAGTACTAGTTTCAACTGTATTAGAGGTTGTGGTTTTTAAAATTGGGTTATTGCAGTTTGTGTGTTTTTGAAGAGAATGGGTTATTTGCTTTATATGAGTGTGCCCTGTGGTACCTTCTACAGGGTGGTTTGGGCCCTGAGAGGTTTACAGAGTGAATTCAGTCATGGTCTCCATGGATATAAAAATGTGAAGTGAATTTTCTTTGACTGTAATAGAGCTCGGAGTTCAGATATTTACCTTAACACAAGGTTTTAAGCAGAGTTCTTGGTATGTATTACAATTATTTTCAAACCATAAAAACCCTTTTTAGGCTTTTAGGTTGTGAAATGTTTCGCAAAGCTTTTTGACAATTTGTAATTATTTAACCCTCAATTGAAATCAGTTAGAATAACAATAGTTGTACAGTAGGATCAGAATCCTGATTTTGGTTTTCATTGAAATTTTTCTTCACCTAGATATATCTTTTTACAGCTCCTGGAGTGATTAGAATTTATATCTTTATTTTGAAAAAAGATATTTGAACATTTGATAATTCAAGGTATATTTTGAAGGGTTGATCTAGAATAAAGACAGGCAAAAACACTTCAATTGTGTCAATATTCCTTAAACCAAAAAAGTGGAATTGAATATCTAGGGGTTGAGTGGGTTGGTTATTGTATGTAAATGTGAATACAGCACCAGAACCTCTGTGTTCATATCACTCTACATATTATTTTAGACTAAAGATTGATTTTAAGAGAAGTGGTTTGTTTAACCTTAAAAGTCCAACTCTATGCTGGCTTCATTCCATATGCCACTTGGTGGTTTGACTGATCATCTGTCGCTCCATGTCACAACACTTAACAGTAAAATAACTCCATGGAATCCATTCAGTCAGATGTACATTCTGAGGAAGGAACCAGGCAGACTCATCAACCTAGGAACACTTGCCCATGGAAATTACAATGTGCTTAAAAGATACATAAAAGACTTATGAGAGGCCTGTTTGGGGAGAGAGGAAGATACCACTGTCAACAGGAGAGAGACTTGGGTGTTTGCCACTGGGACTCAACTTGTATTTTTAGGGAAGCTTATGGTCATGGGTGAGCTACCATTTTGGTTGTTTTAGGCTTCTTTTATTCACTGGGCATTGTGCTTTGGATTGTTCTTTACTTGCCTTGTTTTGGTGGGTCGATGAGGATAAAAGGTACCTTTTGAAGGGTCCCATAGTCTTGGCAGTGGTATTGATTAGTTCTGTAAAGGTGTTCTAGATGTGTTGTGACACCAGGATTTTCTCTGCTTAAAAGGTGGTGGAGCTTAGATTTCAAAGTTGGAAAGAGAAATGTAATTTCCCAAGGCAGTGTTCTTTGTTTAGGAACACTAATATTAATATAATGGGATCCCCTGGGAGCTTGTTACTCTAGTTTTAAATGAATTGTCATTAAATTATTAGTAGATTAAGTCTTTCACCTATGAAATATGACTGGAGGAATAGTTACTTTCCCCTAAGTAAATGTAACAAAAGAATGTTGTTACTTTACAAATAATTGCCTTGGTAGTCTAGACAGTATTTCAGAGATGTTGTGGAGCTCAGTGAATATGTTTTTGGAACCATTGTTTTAGAATTGCCTTTATAACCAATTTATAAAAGATGTAAAAAAGTTTTGTTGGCTTATTGTGGTGTAGTTGTTGAGAGCTACGGCTGCTAACCAAAAGGTCAGCAGTTTGAATCCACCAGGCACTCCTCGGAAGCTCTATGGGGCAGTTTTACTCTGTCCTTTAGGGTCGCTATGAGTCAGGATTGACTTGACGACAATGCGTTTGTTTTGGTTTTTTATTGTAGTCCTTCTCAAAATTTTCCCCCAAAGTAGTTGGGCTGTAGTTTGAATCAGCCTGCTTTAAGCATGAAAACTCTTTGAAATTAAAAAAAAAGAAAAAATTCAGAATTCATTGAAAAATTTTAATCATTTGAAAATTTTGCACTGATTGTTCTTTTTTTTTTTTTAACTTCCTCTAAAAACCTTTTAGTAAAATTGATGCTCCAGGAAGATGGCCATATTTATCTTGTGATGTTGTTTTCTCTAATACACATTTGGGAGTGTCAAGGGGGCATACACATCTCTGTTTGAGGAACATGGGTTTAGTGCCATGCCTGCTTTTTTCCTTTTCTCCTATTCCTTTTGTTTTTACCAGTTTATTCAAGTATTTCATTCAGAAGATATAATCCTGAATGGCAAGTGGCTGTTGGGCTAAAACTAAACCTCTCCTACTGGAGAGATGATTTGCTCTGAAATGTCCAAAGGAACCCATTGCTGCACTTGAAGGCTGTTGCCAGAGAATTAAAAAAACCCGTTGCCGTCCAGTTGATTCCAACTTATAGTGACCCTACAGGACAGAGTAGAACTGCCCCATAGGGTTTCCAAGGAGTGGTTGGTAGATTTGAACTGTCGACATTTTGTTTAGCAGTCAAGCTCTTAAAAACAGAGGACGAGTTGGTAGCTGTGAAAATGTGCATAGTGAATAATTCAGCGTTTCAGTGTCATGGCTTGTATAACATTGACTTTCAGGGTTGTGCTATCTTGTGGATATTGGTTCCTTCAGCTGCCTCTAAATTATATTAGGTGAGGTTCAGTTGGAATAACAATCCAAACAAGCAATGTTCCAGTTGATAGTTTTGGCAGATCTATATGGTATGAATTTTTGGTGAAGTAATGCTTTTGGGATCATGATTAATCTTTATCTCTTGAAGCCAGGCCATGTTAATCCAGTTAATCCATTAAAAATTGGATTTAAGTAATTACCTTTTATTGTATCTTAGTGGTTTCTGAAGTGCTTTTACATGCATTATCCTTAAACAACCAGGTACGTAGTTGGAGGTATTCCCATTTTATAAATGAGGAAACAAGTTCATAAAAAGGTAAAACAATTTGTTCAGGATTACAGAGCTATGAAGTGGCAGAAATGGCACAGAACCCCAGGTGCCCTCTCTCTAGATAACGTTCATCTACTGTGTTGTATCTGAAGTGAAATATATTGGAAAAGCTCTTTTCCAAGTAGATAATCTGATTTCGGTAGAACGAGACTAAGTCTAGGATTGATGTGTGGAAGCTACTGAACTCTTTAATACACTCTAGAATGATATGGTTCTTAGCAAACCCCCTGAATGACTGAGCATGGCTCTTAAAAGGAATTTAGATTCTAAACTTTCCAGAGTTGGGTCTTAAATAATACTTTATTGTGTGCTAGATAGGTCCTGGGTAGTGTAAGCGCTTAACACTTGGCTGCTAACGGAAAGATTGGCAGTTCAAGTCCACTTAAAGGTACCTTGGAAGAAAGGCCTGGTGATCTGCTTCCAAAAAACCAGCCATTGAAAACCATATGGAGTATAGTTCTACTGTGACACACATGGGATTGCATTGAGTCAGAACTGGCTTGAGGGCAGCTGGTGTGCTAGATGAATTCTTTAGTTTGACACTATTTCTTAGTGTTGATCATCCATGGACATTTGATTACATAGCTTTTGAGGCACCCTGGAAAATTTAAATGTGGAATTTTAAGTTTACTTTGTAGAATACATGCTATTGTAATAACGTGCTGAGAGGTTGCCTTTAGTCCTCTGACTTGCGATCTTGTTAGCTTGCTTTGCTTTGTGATTAGATATTTTCAGCTCAGGTAACGGAAAACCCTGACTCAGCTTGCTTAAACAATAAAGGATGCATTCTGTCCCCTAGCAGGAAGCCCAGAGGCAGGGTGGTTCTGGGTTTGGCTTATTCAGTAGGTTAGCTCATGGCCCGTGAGCGTGGTTCTTTCTACCTGTCTGTTGTGCTGTGCTCAGCGTGTTGCCAGCTTCTCTGTGAGCCGTGGGAACATGGAGAGGCAGGTTGAAAGGACCCTTTTCCTGGGCCTCCGAAGTGCCCCCCAGCAGAGTTCCCCTTGTATCTCACTGGTTCCCTACTCACCCTGAGAAGGGGCTCTGGTGGAACAAATGGCTGAGCACTTGGCTGCTAACCGAAAGGTTGGCTGTTTGAACCCACCCAGTGGCTCCGAGGGAGAAAGACCTGACCATCTGCCTCCTTAAAGATCACAGCCTAGAAAACCCTGTGGAGCAGTTCTACTCTGTCCCGTGGGGTCGCTATGAGTTGGAATTGGCTCCGCGGCAGTTAACAGCAACACTCACCCAGAGTCAATCACCAGCCTGGGGAGTGGTGGGACCACCATGATTAACTTTGCCTACAGGGTTGACCCAAATCACAGTGGGACCCACAGCCAGTGTGGAAGAAGGGGAAATGGATGGTGGGCGGGCAGCAGCAGTGTGTGCTATCCTCAGTGAGGGAGGTGAGCTGAATGAAGGATGAGAGGTCTAGGGCAGTGTCTCTCAGAGAACAGTCCCTGGACCTGCAGAGTCAGCATCTCCTGGGAACTTGTTAGACAAGCAAGTTCTCAGAGCCCACCCAGACCTACTGAATCGGAAGCTGTAGGGGAGAGACCCAGCCCTCCAAGTGATTGTGATGTACCTAAGAAATCACATTTCAAAATATACTTTTCATTTTTAAAATTATTTTTTTGTTGAAAATGTATGCAGCAAAACAGACAACAATCCAGTGATTTCTGCATGTACAATTCAGTGACACTGATTATGTTCTTCACGTTGTGCAACCCCCTCACCCTCATTTACCTGATTATTCCTCCACCATTAGCAGGAACTCAGTGCCCCCTAAGTTTCAAAATGTACGTCTTACTGAAGATTGAGTAATGAGAGGCAGAAATGGTCTAGTTGGTAAAACATTGGGATGCAGGTGGGAAGATGAAGGTTTTATATAGCCTTGTTTACTGACACTAGGAGCCGTTGTGGTGCAGTGGTTAGAACACTCGACTGGTAACTGAATGGTCAGCTGTTCGAACTCACCAGTCGCTCCTTGGGAAACAGATGTGGCAGTCTGCTTCTGTAAAGATTTACAGCCTTGAAAACCCTTTGGGGTAGTTCTGCCCTGTCTTACAGCGTCGCTGCGAGTCGGAATTGACTCAGTGGCAGTGGGTTTGGTTTGGTTTGGTTTACCAGGATTTTAGCAAACTTAGAATACATATACATTCTCTTACTATGTTATCAGGTTTCAGCTCGCTGATCCAATTTCTCTAAAAGAGTTCTGTCATAGTTTATGGGACAGGGGCTTCCAGCCTGAGTGTCCAACTGTTGGGGTCTAGCATACCCTAGCATGTCTGGTAAACAGGTGAGTTAGGCCACCACCGGTCAGTTTCCACGGGAGAACTGAGAAACTTTCTCAGGGATAATTTATTCATTATAAGGGAAGTGAGTCTGGCAGGAAACCTTGGCTCGGTAACAGAAACTCTGAGTTATTGGATGGGAGTGGCCATTCACAGTACAGGGTGGTGTGTATGCTCAGGTTTATCTCCTGGCTCAGCCCCCTGTGGACACGGGGCTGAGTGTGTGTGTGTGTGTGTGTGTAGGGAAGGTTACTGGAGCATGAGGAAGCAGATAAGCAAGAAAAAACTGAAAGAAGTGTTTCACTAAAAATCCTGCCCCAAACTGGGGTGGATGGAAGCAGCTCAGGCACCTCCCACACTGAAGGGGACTTCTGTGTCCTGCCTTTCCATCCTGCTTGGCAGCAGGGCCCTCAAGTGCGTGAGCGTGTGGGTGTTGTGTAGCAGATGTGGAAGAAATGGCAGGAGGAGGCTGCTGGGAGCAGAGAGAAGGAACAGAATTGGGATGGTAACAGCCTAGGATGGCTGAGCCTCCCCACCCCAACCACAGCCTGGGGCTTCCCTGCGGCCCTTTGTGGTGTGTATGGGGACATTGCCAGCTGAGGGCAGGAGGAAGGGACCTGAGTTCAAGTGTGGTGACCAGCAGGACTCATTTATGAGTGCTGGTGAGGGTCCCCTCGCCTTCTCTCCCTGCGTTCCTTGAGCTCTGGGGCTCTCAGGAAGTACCTTTTTGGCGTGAGGACGGTGCTCTGCAGACTGATAGGTCGTGAATTTTTGTTTCTTAGAGCCGCACGAACCGGTCTGTTGCAGCTTTGGGTTGTCGGTGCCCCAGCAGCAGCCACAAGCCCCACAGATTTTCTCACCAACATTGTGAATAAACTTGGTCTTTTGGTCGAATGGATTTTATTTCTAAAGTTATTTCTGAGCATATCAGTAGGAGCATATGCAAGGGAATTCTTTTCTTACACAAACTGTGAGCACTCAGGGCAAGTATGTGTGTGTGCTTGTGTGTTTATGGATGTGTGTGTTTTCTTGTGGGAAGTTAGTGGGAAGATTTTTTAAAAGATTATTTCAGTGTGTCCTGAAGCTTAATGGGCAAATGGGCAAAACCACATTCCTTTAATTAGTATTCAGATAAATATAGCTGCTGAAGCTGCCTGTAGGCTGTGTGTGTGTTATGGTGTCTTAGACTTATCTCATTACCAGTTTGAAGTTAGCAAGTGAATGTGTGTGGGCTAATCCACTTGCTGAGGCAGGTCCCCCTAGGCCATTCATTGGTTATGGCTGGAGAATCCTTTTGTCATTTCTTGTGAAATGCTTGAATCAGGATGAGTCTCCTTCTGCTTCCATGTATTTTAACCCAAATTGTCCTCTCTCGGGAAGTTTTCATATTTTAACTAGCATTATCTGGGTGTATAATTGTGCGGCCCATAAGGAATAACTGCTGTGGTTGTGAATTTTAATACTTCACCTATAAGTCTGTTTCAGGTGGATAAATGTCACACCCAAATTGCCTGTTAGTCTGACTTTCTTGTAATTTAATTAGCAGATTCATGTTTTGGGAAAATCTGATCTGTCATCCTGAAATCGGTTACAGTTGGCATAATTTGTGGGTGATTAGGCACCTTACAGTGACTTCCTCAGTCGTTGCAGAACGGGGGGGGGGGGGGGTAATTTGAGGTTGAAATGTGAGAATGAGGAGAAAGCCTTTACTCTCTACTCCTTAATCTTTTCATCCATTTAACCTGGGTTGTAAATTCAAGCCTCATTTTAATTTGAAAGTATGTTTAGGTAGTTGGGAAGGGTTTTTATTACTTCACCACATTTAGGCCAGAGCTGAGGGAGAAAAGTTATCCCTAATTGCCTGGTTGGGCCAAATTCTTAAAGTTATCATGGCTCCATTAAAGTTATGTTGTCCCTCATTGGAGGCCAAAATTCTATATGTAAATATAAGCCTAAAACCAAAACAGAACAACTCAGTTCAGAGCCTGTGTCATGGATTTTGTCCTTGCCAAGTTCAGAATATATATGGGGCTTGTGGAATAGAGTTTATGGATGCACAGGTATCAAGTAACTGGGGCTTTTTCTGAATTGAAGGCCTGTCACTTACATGAACACACAGTAGACACTATTTACATTTCTTTTTATTTCTGCTTTTGAATTGGGGTTAAAAGGAGAAACTGGAGGGGAGAGATGCTCAAGAGACCTGAACACCTGTATTATTGACTAAAAGAAGAGAAGGGGGAGTAGATGGGAAGTGGAATAGGAGGAAACTGGTAAAGGAGCCTGGTGGCACAGTGGTTAAGAGCTCGGTTGCTAACCAAAAGGTTGGCAGTTTGAATCTGCCATCCGCTCCTTGGAAACCATGTGGGGCAATTCTACTCTGTCCTGTAGAATCACTGTGAGTCGGAATTGACTCAGCAGCAATGGGTTTGGTTTTTTTTTTTTTTTTTTTTTTTTAAGTCCCCTATGTACGACGGGGTTCCGTTCTGATGACTCCGTCATAAGTCAGTTCTGACATAAGTTGAGTACCTCTTTTTTTTTTAGTTTTCATTATTATTGCCTTTTATTATAACTATCTTTATAAATCTGATCTTTGAACATCTTTGAGTGAACATCTGAGATTGATAACATCAGCAAATTACTCGCTGATTGTATGTAGTACATATTAAAACAATAAGATGATAAAAAAAAACCCAGACAGTTGTTTTTAAGTGCAGTTCATCATAACTCGAATACATCATAAGTCGGAGACTACCCGTAGTACATATTACTAACAATAAGATGTACAGATGAACAAAACAGATGGTTGTAAATGTGGTTCATCATAACTCTAATAAAGTCGGGGACTACCTGTATGTAGGGACTAGGTGGGGTAGGCAGACTTGAGCATTTCGCTGTGTGCCACTCCCAACACAGGGTTGCCAGGCTGAACTTGGAGCCCTTGGAGCGGTGTTCTCCCAGAAACAACCAAAAACCCGTTGCAGTCGAGTCGATTCTGACTCATAGCAACCCTATAGGACAGGGTAGAACTGCCCCGTGGGGTTTCCAAGGCTGTCAGTATTTACGGAAGCAGAGAGCAGCTGGTGATTTTCGTTCGCAGTCAAGTGCTTAACTACTGAGCCACTGGGGCAGTTATTCAGATTTGCTTAAAAGCATCATATAGGCAAGTCCTGAACTTGACTCTGCTTTCTACACATCAGTTTTTTTAAAATTATGAGGATGTATTCCTTTTGTAACCTAAAAAAAAAAATCCATTTTAAAATTAAGTTAAAATGTTAATTTTTAAAACTAAACTTGCTTTCAGTATACTGACTTCTCTACTTGCTAACCTTTTTAAACATATTGCTGTGTGTTCTTACTTGATCCTCATAATCTTGTGAAGCAGATCGCCTCTGGAAAACAAGGATGATGAAACCAAGATTCTGGGTACAGAGGGCTAACATCTATTAAACACTTAACATTTCTGGTTGCTTTTTATTGTATTAGCTTTTTAAATTCAGCGAACCTCCCCTGAGAAAATATCCGTCTCTCCATTTACTTGTGTCTATTGAGGCTCAGATGGGAAGTGACTGCTCTGTATTCTGTACGCCTTTGCCTCTCAGGGAGTCCCTGGGTGGTGCAAACAGTTAATGCACTTGGCTAAATTGAAAGCCTGCGGTTCCAGTCCACGCAGAGACACCTTCAAAGAAAGGCCTGGCAATCTGCTTCCGAAAGATCAGTCATTTACAACTCTGTGGAACAGTTCTACTTTGACACACATAGGATTGCCATGAGTTGGACAACTTCTCGGCAACTGGTTTTGCCTCTCAAAGGTTCGGTTCTTGCCACAGCTGAGAAATGTTAGAGCAGAGACTGGCCCTCAGATATCAGGCCAGCAGACCTTGAGTTTCTGGAATTTGCAGGCATGGTGTCAATTGAAGTGATTAGAAAATTCTTATTTGCTCTCATTTTTTTCTTTAGTCTCCCCTCTCCTGAGATGAGAAGAACAAGAAGAGCAACATGGAATAGTTTCATTTGTTGATATATATCTAAATGTTAATTCATATAAGTTAGGGAAATGAAATATTGAGTTATGGACACTTTGACTCAAAGATTAGTTAAACTTACAGTTTAAAAAAAATACATAATTTAGCTCAAGTGACTGATTAAAATGTTCATGATGATGGTGACTTATAATTAACTTACAGGTTTAGTTATAGATCATGCTTAATAGTTAAATACTTACTGATTTTTTTTCTCTTTAGTTTATCCTGGATTAAAAATAGAGGGAGTTTGTTGAACATTTGAATTTTAGCTAATACCCAAATCATTACATTTTCCATACTGATGAGGTTTCGATAAGAGATTTTCAAACAATATTTTAAATCTGTATTATATTAATAAATATGCACAAAACTTTGCTTAGATTATATTCTGAGTCTCAAGGTTATGCATAAAGTGTCTCAAATTTACCAGATTGGATGTGGGGAAAATGAATATTCTGCTGTAATCGATGGTTAGAAGACAATATACTTGTGATAAGAAACTGGCATAAACCATGTTATTAGAAAGCCCCTGAAGCATATTGGTTAACTAGTAGGTTATAACGGGGCCCTGGTGACACAGTGGTTAAGCGTTTGGCTGCTAACCAAAAGGCTGGCAGTTCAAATCCACCAGCTGCTCCTTGGAAACCCTGCGGGGCAGTTCTCCTCTGTCCTGTAGGGCTGCTATGAGTTGGAATCGACTCACGGCAACGGGTTTGATTTTTTTTTCCTGCTCTTAAGGAATGTATAATGTACATGGTCTGAAGAGAAGGAACACATGACTTTGGCTATGCATAAAGTAAGGTGTGTTTATGAGCTGGATTTTCATTTCCTTTTACTTGTATCTTTCCTGGCCTTGTATAATTTGGTTTAGGGCTGCGAGTAAGGATGGAAATACAATAGACAGTGAGGACACAAATGGATGGCTTGAGGATAAGTAGGTGGGTAAGGGAGAAAGGGCTGAGTTAAGGAGGAGACTGTTGATAAGGAAGAGTAGGCGAGAGGAAGGAAGTGAAGACTTGAGGTCAGGGTTCCTTCTGGCAGGAATCTGAGGTGCTTATGGGCAGGGCTGTGAAATAAGATGCCAAGATATAGGTGGTTATGATAATAACTACTTGAGACAGTGTTTTTTTTCCTAACTTCAAGGTCAGATAAAAACTCAGTGGTTAAGAGTTGTGCTTGGAGCCAGGCTGTCTGAATTGGAGTCTGCCTTCATACTTGCTTGATGGTGACTTTTGGCAAGTTGTCAACCTCTCTATGCCTTGATTTCCCCTCCTATAAAATTGGTATTATTAGTTGTATGTACCTCAGAGTTGTTCTGAGGATTAAATAATGCAAGACATTTCGAACGTTGCCTGGCACGTAAGGGCTCCAATATAACTGCCTTGAGATTGAGAATAATGTTGTTTGAGTTACATTACCATGTAGCAGTGAGAGACCCTTCTCTGCTCTGCACCTTTCTCTGGCTTCCAGGAGAGAACCCTTTTTAGAAATTTGATTACTCCCAACGACTTGGAGTAAAGGAGAACGAAGAACACCAAAGACACAGGGAAAGTATTGGCCCAAGAGACAGAATGGGCCACATAAACCAGAGACTTCATCAGCCTGAGACCAGACGAACTAGATGGTACCCAGCTACCACCAGTGAACGTCCTGACAGGGAACACAACAGAGGGTTCCTGATGGAGCAGTAGAATGATGGGATGTAGAACTCAAATTCCAGTAAGAAGACTTAATGGTCTGAGACTGGAGGCACCCTGGAAAGCATGGCCCCTGGTCTCTCCATCACCCCAGAACTAAAACAATTTCCGAGGCCAGCTCTTCAGACAGGGATTGGACTGGACTGTGGGACATAAAGTGATACTTGTGAAGAATGTGCCTCTTAGACAAGTAGATACAAGAGACCAAAGGGGCGGCTTCTGTCCAGAGGTGAGATGGGAAGGCAGAGAAAGTTAGGAGCTGCTTGAATGTTCATGGGGAATCGGGCGGAGGGGAGGAGTTGTGCTATCGCAGAATGGGGTGAGTGGTTGGGGTCTCATAACAATGTGTGAAAAAAAAAATTCTGTATGGGAGACTAACTTGAAATGTAAACTTCATTTAATTACAACAATAAAAAAAAATAAAGAAATTTGATTACATCTGAGAAGCCAGAACTAGTGTGAGTAACCACTAGGCCTCTGGGTTTGAACCCTGTCACTGACTAGCTGTGTGATCTTGAGCGTTAGTTTTCTCATCTATAAAATTGGGACAGAAATAGTGCCTACATCGTAGGATTGTTGTGGGAGGATTAAAAGAGTTAATACATGTAAAACAAAACAAAACCAAAAAAAGCCCATTGCTGTCGAGTTTATGCCAACTGATAGTGACCCTATAGGACAGATTAGAACTGCTCCATAAGGTTTCCAGAGAGCGGCTGGTGGATTTGAACTGCCGACCTTTTGGTTAGCGGCCTGAACTCTTAACTCTTTTGCCACCAGTGCTCCTAATACATGGAAAAGAAACCATTATTAGTGGAGTACGCAGTTGGCAGTACATATCAAAGTGTGTGTGTATGATTTGACTCAGAAATTCCACTATTAAGGGTTTCTTTAGACAGCAGTACAGTAAGTTCACAAACGTGTATTTACATGAATGTATGTCTGTTTATATTTGGGTAAAAACGTTAGAAGGAGCCTAAATGTCTAACAGTGCATCCAATAAAGATGATGATGTAGTAGAGTGTTTGACAGGGAAAGATGTTCATATTGAATTTTGTTTAATGAGAGGGAAAAAAAAAATCACTTTTGCAGTCTGGAAGAAAACACTAAAATATCTAGTGTTTTTGTTTGGTGGTGAAATAGATTTATTCTCTTATTTGTGCTTATTTTGCTTGTGATGTCCTCAGGTATATCAGGAAATAAGACATCTCGACTTGGGGAAACTCACAATGAAGAGAGGAAACAGATGTACAGAAACAACCAGTTATAATATGCATTATAACAGTCGTATATACTGGGCGAAGAACCCTGGTGGCATATTGGTTAAGTGCTCTGCTACTTACCGAAACTTTGGTGGTTTGAACCTGTCCGACAGCCCCGCGGGACAAAGATCTGACGATCTGCTCCCGTAAAGTACAGTTTAGGAAAACCTATGGGGCAGTTCTGCGCTGTCACGTGGGGTCTCCATGAGTTGAAATGGACTAGCTGCCTCCTAACAGCAACAACAACAACAACAACAACAACAACAACAACAACAACAACAACAACAACGTATTGACTGCTGTGGAACCAGGGAGTCTGTTTGGCTGAGGTGGTTTGCTTAAGGCTGTCTCTTCCAAAGACTGTGAAGTTGTCTTTTTGCAAATGAGTAGTGATTATAAGGCCTTGGGTACAGAAAAGAGTGAAAAGCTATTTTCCCTGAAGAGGCCTAGTTAATAGGAGTTTGGGATTGTTAATGGGGATCCTACAGAGGCGCTCCTGTTGCACTTCCTACCCTCTCAACCCCTCAGCCCCCTGCCCTGCTTTATAGGAGAGGAGAGAGGCACTAAGAGAGCTGACAGCAGCAGCCAGCTTGATCTGAGTGATATTCTGAACATCCGCCCTGAGATAGGTGGAGTGGGCATCCTGGGGGCCTGCTCTGCCAGGTGTCTCTCCTTTAGTTGGTTCATGCTGGGGACGTGTGAGGGAGTCCTGGAAGAAGGGCAGTAGCTATTTACCAAACGAGTATGGGCCGGTTTCAGCGTGTTAACAGAATGTACCGGAGCTTAAAGAAAAGAGGCCTGATGGCACATTCCTAAGAGTGCCAGCAAGGCCTTCGAATGCCAGTGCCATCTTACTCCAGGCTGATGTATAAAAATCAGAAAGATCGTTGTTTAAGAGAATCCCATTTAGAGTCAGGGTATCAAAGTAGATTAGGCTATGGATTTAACTGGATAGGAATTATTTAGAAAGGTATCAAGTTGAACTTGGCCTAAACATTATTTCAGAACCTTTCCCTAAACTGCAGTTTTTGAAAAACAAAGCAAAACTTTCTTTAAATCCACTGAACACTTTATTTAAACAGAATTTTCTGTAGAAGACTGGTATACAAACGATAACTATAGGGCTACTCTGTTGCATGGCGTGTGGGGAAGCCCAGAGGCCCCCTGAGGCAAAGGGATAGTTGCCTTTCGACTGTCCAGCCTTCCCCCCCGGCATCTTGATATTGTTCAGCTGGGGTGGCCGTGCATGGCAGGGAAGACAAGGCTCCCCAACCCTCAAGATGGATCTCTATTAGACTAAGTCAGTCATGGTTGTTCCCTTTGGTTTTGCCAGAGAGTGATTTAGGATTGGGTGTTTTATAAAGACATTTTTGAAGGGCTGTTATCTTAGGACTTCGAGGAGAGTTTTTCTCTATAAAGAACTCCAGTGAGGATATGATAATGAGAGGATGGCAAGGTGGGAAGGGCCCATGACCTTGAGGACGTCACTGAGCTGTTGAATCAGCCAGTCCTGGAACCATTCAGGTCATGTGAGAAAAATACTCTTATTTAAGTTGTTCTTAGTTAGACCTCACGTAAGTTAGAAGCTGAAAACCTCCTGTTACAACCTGTGTTTTAGGCATCGCTTCCCCTGGCTCCTGGGATAAACTGTGAGGAACCCTGTGGCTCTGTAATCCAGCGTGAGACATCTTGCTCCATGGAATGTCTGCCTTTTAGTTATTTTTGATTAAATTAAGAGTTAACATTTTATGTTATTCATATTTTCAAAGACATTTTCATAGTCTTGAATAAAGCATTTTTTGTGTTATAGTTGGAATCACATGGGGTTTATGTGTCTATTGGTGCTGCTCTGCCCTATTCTGGAAAAAACAGTTGTTTGTGTGCTGAACTTACAGACTTGAAATTAGAAGGTGACAACAAACATTAGTACATGGCCATTACTTTTTATGGTGTAAATGGTTTGTGCTCAACTGCTAACCTAAAGGTTGGTGGCTCGAACCCATCCAGTGGTACTGTGGAAGAAAGTCCTGGTGATCTGCTTCCATTGAGCTCACAGGCAAGAAAACCCTATGGAGCAGTTCTGTAACCCGTGGGGTTGCCATGAGTCAGAATTGATTGGACAGCAACTGGTTTGGTTTTTTTGGTATTTATTTTATCAAGGACTGTACTCTTTTCCACACTTTGCTATTTTATCTGTGTTTATAAGTTGCATCTCAAAATACAAGGGTTCTTAAATAATTTTTTCCTTTTGTTAGTAAAATTTAAAAATTAAAATTGAGAGACTTGTTCAGTGAACACCCAAGTATGCATTTCCTAGATTTTGCATCTGTTGACATCCTTAAAATTTTAGATAGCAGAGACCAGTGTGTAAGCATTTCAAAGTTTTTGGCTAAGTAAAGAAAAATGTTATGTTGCCTCGTCTGGCCTTTTATTTAGTCAGATTTAAGGCATAGCTCCTCTTCAGTTGGCCTGCTGTGTTCTGAGTTTATGTAAGTTTGAGGAGGCGGGTGGGAGAAGAGGTAGGAGAATGGAAAAGGAGACTCTTCCTTTATTCACAAACATTCTCAGGAGGACCTGGACAGTCAGGGGTTTTGAGGGGCCCTGTGCCCTTTCCCTTCAGCGCTTTGTCTGCTTGTGCACCTTCGAGGGTGAAGAGACTGTGAGGAGCCTGCCCCTGTTGGGAACTTTTCCTAAAAGCCCACTTTGGGCAGAGAATCAGGAATTGCAGCAGTTGAGCTGAGGAGGGCCAAGGCAGCTTTCCCTGCTCTCTCCCACTCATTTCCGGTTCACTGTTTAATGTGAAATCCTGGAACATGTGTTTTCGTGAGTTGCTTTATAAAAATGTTTTTTGCAGGATTCAGGAACAGGGGCTGCACATTCTTTAGTGCAACATACATGGATAATTGCATTTTGTGTTTCTGGAGGTGGGTAGGGAAATAGAGGCTGAGTGCAGTTCGTTTCAGCTTTCTTTACAGGATGTAAAATGTTTTTTCCCTTGGTGTTTATGCCTGCACTTTGGCAGGTGTGAACAATGAGGAGTTGAGCTCCTGTGGCCTTCTCTGTCCCCAAGGTCTTCTCACTCAGCCCTTTGAGAAAGGCTGGGCTTCCCATTTGTCCTCATCTTTTTCCATTTCAGTCACTTTGGAAACTAGTAGTTGGGAGCTGGAAATCGAATGTTTCTGTTTAGAAGTTTATGCAACATATGCAAAAGAGTCTGTTCCAAACTTTGCGGTTATATCAACTTAGAGCTTTTGCCAGCCTTTCTTGGGGAAAAACCTCAAAAAACCCGCTGGAATTAAGAGAAACCTCACAGCACCTCACAGCATAGTCAGTTCTGCAGTTGTAGTATAGAAGGCTGGAAGTGTGGAGACCTTTAGCAGAGCTTTGGAGCCCTGGTGGCGCAGTGGTTAAGGGCTTGGCTGCTAACCAAAAGGTCGGCACTTCGAATCCACCAGCTGCTCCTTGGAAGCCCTATGGGGCAGTTCTGCTCTGTCGTATAGGTTCTCCATGAGTTGGAATCGACTTGACAGCAACGGGTGTTAGCAGAGCTTTAGTATTAATGTCTGCTTTTGTTTCCCTTTTCCTCAAGTTTAGTCTTGTAGAGAACTTGGGCTGCCTCTGATTTTCCAGAACCTCTAGACTGGCTTATCCTAGGCACAAACCATTCTTTTTTCTTTCTATTGATACTGAGGTGTGGTACCCAGCCAGGCCTGAACTCACCATTTCAGGGCTCCAAGACTGTGCCTTGTGTCTGTGAGCACTAACCCTGGACAGTCACTTCTCCACGAGTTGACCCCAGTTCTGCCTTCTATAGTGAAACAGACCAAGTCCACTCCCTCTGCCATAGGGCAGCCCTTCACAGACTTGGACAAAGTTACCGACTCTCTTCTCTGGGTTGGTTTTACTTTTTTTCAAACTTCTCCAGACTGAATTATTCCTGATTTTTTTCATGATTAATACTAACTTTTTTTAGTTTAATTTTGGCCAATGCTGGGTAGAGTCTGGTCTGAATGGTACAGTATGGAGTGAATCCTTTTTTTTTTTTTTGGTCTGGATTCTGTTTATTTTAATGAAACCTGAGATTTTATTAGCAGCTTCTAGCAGTCTCTTCCTGTTTGTGCCATGTTGATTTTATGGCCAGCAAAAATCTTAGGTCTTTTTATTTCTTTTTCTACTTTTTAACAGGACCTGTTGTTAAGTTCTCTTTCTCAGTATACACTGAGTATGTTAATTACCTTTTTTAAAAAAAGCTTAAGTGTGAGTGTATACATTTGTTTTTTTTAAATTTTGCCTTGTTGGTTTGGAACTATTCAATCTGTTGAGACTAAAGAAAAATACACACCCACCCCTTTTTTCCCCTAATTGTGAAGATTGGTTCCAGAATGGCCACATGACTTTGTCTTCTCTCTCTTCCAAGACCCCACTTAATAGGACAGGACAGGGACTTAAAAGTTAGAGAAAAGTCCATAGTGAAGAAGCATTTGGAAGAGGAGCTATCAGCTAATAGCTATTCTGGAAGATACAAAATGGATGGAGATGCTATGAGGGAGACAGAGAAAAGCCTGCAGCAGGAACAAGGAAGATAAAGAGGGTGCATTCAGTACCCTGCACAGGGAATCTAAAGACTCACACCAAGCATACTGTGGAATTTCAGAACACCAAGGCTAGAGAAGATTCTCGAAGATTTGAGGGTGGTGGTGGCGGGGAAGAGGTCACTAATAAAGAGACTGCGCTGGATACTTTAACTGAGGAAATAGGGCTTATAATACCTACCTCGCAGGGTTGTTGTATCAAATAAATAAATAATGCACGTAAAGCACCAGCTGTATTATCTGGCAGGTGAAAACTTTCCGGGCTGTGTGTGCACGTGTTACCACTACTATTCTTACCATCACTGCTGTTACTATGACAGTGAAGAAATGTATCAGTTATCTTGAGATAGAAAACCCAGTGGCATAAAGAAGGTGTAAATGAATTAGATGAACTCAAAGTTTATCTCTAGATTGCTCATCAGAGAGAGCACTGGTCAGGCCAGGGCTGATGTGGTAGTTCCGTGATCATCAAAATTGTGGCTCCTTTGGTCTTGCTGTTCCACCATTATTAGCTGCCTCCTTATCTGAGGTGACTGTTCAACTTGAAGGTTCATGTTCATATCCCCTCCAGAAGGAGGAAGGAACTGAAGTAGCACCTCCCCCCCACCCCGCATAAGGTCACTTCCTGGAGGTAGCCTATAAAATTTATCATTACACTAGGTCCTAAGTTGCTGGAATATAAGATTTGTGTCACCTATTTGGTAGTTCTCACAGATCTGTCCATTGACATACTAACTTTTACTTGGGCTGATGTATGAATTATTATATATTAAACTAGGCATAAACCACAGAAGCTTTTAATATGGCTGAAAGTGCATTTGAATGGGCTTTTCTGAAAAAGTTCAATTTAATATTACTTTTGAAAAGATTTGCAGATGAGAAGAAATTGGAGGTGACTGAGACTGTCTTGTGAGGCTGGCATTAGTCACACATTAGACTTTTAATATGGAGATAATTCATGGAGGTTGCTTTGACTATTAGCGGATGCTTATAGCATTTGGTGTTTATATCTTCTTGTTATATGATCACTCTGCCCTGGGAATGCTAGAATTCTTGATTGTTACTCCTGGGAAATCTACAACTTAGATTTTTCACAGTATTTCATTCTGCTAGGAGGATAACTATGGGGTCTGTGACCCTATTCCTAGACATGAAATTTCTAGAAAGCCAGCTACTGCAGAGGCTTGTCTTAGCTGGAGGATCCTTTGTTCCTGCTCTTCCTGACTATGTTTACTTCAGTTAACTCAAATACTTGAGATTTATTTTTAGTTGGAAAAACTCAGATGTTTAAGGTTAATCTTAAACGTTATAAACTGTGCATTAAGACAAACAAAGCCATAATTTCAGTCTCTCACACTTAACTTGGGGACTGCTTTCTCACTTTAGAAATTTCTCAAGGACCATAATTCTTAACAAATACACATGTGATGTTTTTATTGTTTAACTTCTCATTTAATTCACGTCCTCCCTTAGTCATCTTTAGAATGCAAGAGTATTTTCGCATTTTAGACATTGATTATTCTTTCTTGTGCTTGGAGCATAACATAGCTTGCTTTTAAAATTGTATAAAGTAGTACAGGATTAACCATTTTAGATAGGAGATACGGTTAAAATCGTTGCCATGGAGTTGACTCTGACTCATTAGCGACCCTGTAGGACAGAGTAGAACTGCTCGGTAGGGTTTCCAAGGAGCGGGCTGGTGGATTTGAACTGCTGACCTTTCTGTTAGCAGCTGGTGCTTTTAACCACTGTGCTGCCAGGGCTCCTGGGGCATGGTTAAGTGGCATAATATAGACAGATGTTTAAAATATAGCAAAATGAGTAGATTCTGTCTGAATTACTGTCATTTTCAAACTCAGTCATTATACTGAATTCTGTATAAAGCAATTACGATGTAGCTTTGAAAAATCTCTTAGGATATACTGCTGGATAAACTGAAATATTAATAGTTAAGGAAGAACATTGGGTGTATATTAAATTGATACCTTAGTTCTCTTTTGTGGCTGGAGTCAGGAGTAGGAGTCAGAGGACTTGGGTCATGTAGCTTGTCGATGTGATTTGGGCCATGTCATTTAACCTTTGAGTTTGTTTCACCACAAGCAAAATAAGGGTATTGTCTGCTGTGCCAGTCTCACAGCAAGAAAGTAATGAGATACTGGTTATGAAAGTGCTTTGAAAACGATTAAGGGCCAGGAAAATGAAAGGTTGTGATAAATAAAAGTCATGATTGAGACTAGAAGCAAATATTTAAGTTAATAATGAAAGAAAGAAAAAATAATTAGAAAATCTCACTGTACTCTAGGTATTCAGTATACATTGAAGCCTTTGATTTTAAATGTTTAACAGATGCGTTTGTCTTTGTGTTTTATCCTAAGCAAGAGAAAAATTAATCTATTAGAATGATAATTATTTTGCTGCTTAGTCTGAGTTGTAATATAAATTTTTTTATAGATGATGTTATCCTTTCTTTAAAAAAATTTATTTATTCCACAGAACTAGCAGAATGTTATAATTCCTTTAACTAGGTTGTCAGATTTGCTTCCATAAAAGTAGTTTTTCCACAAGCTAATGATAGTTAGGATATATGAAAGATAGAATCCTTGACTTTTTTCTCTTCACCCCATTTACCACTGACCACGTGTCATTGTCAAGGATGGACACATTCACTTGAATCTCAGCTTGTTTTTCCAGAATGACCAACCTTGCTGAGTAGTGATGGAGGTTAGGGTCCCAGGGTGCATGTGGGAGGAGAGGATTGGGTTGGTTAGGTACAAGCTGCAGCAGTGTAGAATAAGTGTCTGGGAACCTTAGTGGGAAGATAAATATTTGCAGTGTAATATCAGTCAGGACTGAACTCCAAAACTGTCAGCTCTTTTTTTTTTTTTTTTTTTTTTTAAAATATTTTATTGTACTTCAGGTGAAGGCTTACAGAACAAAAAGTTTCTCATGTAACAGTAGTACAGATGCTGTTTTATGACTTTGGTTAACAACCCCACAACATTTTAACCCTCTGAATTCTCAGCTTTTTTTTTTTTTTTTTGGTGAAAATACACATAGCCAAAGATACACCATTTCAAAACTTTTTACGTACACATTTAAGTGACATTGACTATGCTCTTCCAATTGTGCTGCCATTCTCACCCAAGATGAAGGCTTACAGGGCAAAATAGCCTCCCATTTAACAGTTACTACAAGTGTTGCCCTGTAACAATGGTTAACAATCTCACAACACATCAACAGTATCCTTACTCAACTTGTGTTCCTTATTATCAGCTTCCTACTCCCCCTCTGCCTTCTGACCCTTGTCGCTGGACTCCTGTACCTCGTTAGTCTCATTTAGTTTTACTGGGCTATCCACTCCCAGGCTGAACAGTGAACCTCGAAGGTAACTTCACCTCTGATGTCAGCTCATTTTTTGACTGTAATATGAGTATATACATGTTAGCATATCATTTGAATTAGAATTTGGAAGCATATTGTGTATTGAAGGGGAAAAGAAAAATGTAAGTCATGGTTCTCAGTAATCAGGTTCGCAGTCTGTTGGGGAAATGAGTTATATAAGTCCATGACACAATAATGGTGTAGGACAGTACTATAATGTTATTGCCCAACTAAAATGGTGTTTTTTCCCACTAAAATAAGTTGGACAATAAAATTATAAGAATTAAAAAAATCGGAATTCATTTGGGGTCAGAAGAAAGGGAGTCGTGAAATAAGCAGGACAAAACTTGAGGAAAGCTAAAGACATCAAATTGGAAATAAGTAGGGTGTGCCCAGAAATTGGTTAGGAGACTGCCTGGCCAGAGCAGAGGGCTTATTTTGGTGTGTCAGGCATAAATCTCATAGATTTGTGGTACCAGATTTTGATAGCTTGAATTCTTGCCTATGGAATTATAACTTTTCCCTGAAGTAAAAAGGATAAGAGAGAAAGTGTTTAATGTAGAAGACAGGTAAAGAAGAAACAGCTTATGTAGAATTGGGCTGTGAAGAAGAAAATCAAAATATTTGAGTGGAACTAGTACGTAAAACTAAAATCTAAGAAAGCTTTCTGAAAATAAAAGAAGACCTGACTGTACATATTGGAAGAGCCCACCAGGTACCTGGGGAAATTGACCCAAATATTATCAATTCTAATATATATTCTAGTAAAATTATTAGACATGCAGGATGAAGAAAAGATCCTCAAGCACCCCATGCAAACAGATTAAATAATTTATAAGGGCAAAATAATTTGACCAGCATCACACTTCTTGAAATGACATAACAAAAAGCAAGGCAACAATGGAGCAGCATTTTCAAAAGATCTTAGAGAAAGAAAGTGACAAATAAGGATTTTATATCAAGCCTGCTGTCCGTCAAGTATCAAGGCTAGAAGAGGTTTTAAACACACACAAACTCGAGAGAATTCTGTACCTTTGAGAAATCTGTTAAAGAAAAAGCTTCATTCAACCAAGAAATGACTGGGTAAACTTCAGCAAAATAACTGATGGTGAGCGTTTAATATTTTAGTTGCAGATTTAAGACTGTCTTAGGTTGGATTCTCTAGAGAAGCAAAACCAGTAGAGCATATAAATATATATATATTTATATTAGTGAAATGGCTCACACAGTTGTAGAGGCTGGAACGTGGTTCAAGCTGGAGGCTTCTCCTGATATGTGTAGCCACAGGGACTGGTGAACCCAACTAAGATCAGCAGGTCAGAGAGCAGGGCTGTTGCTCACAGGCTGCAAAGATTAACAAATCCCAAGATGGGCAGGCAAGATGGCAGGTAAGCTGCTAGCTCAAGTCCCAAGAACCGGAGGTCAGATGAACAGGAGCAAGTTGCAGGATCATGAGTGAGCAAAAATCCTTGAGCCATGCTAGAAAGTCCACTTATATTTGATGCAGGCCACACCCCCAAGGACATTGCCTTTCAGCTGATTGACTACTCACCACAGATCCTGTCATGGAAGTGATCACATTATATCAGATCTCATCGTGGAGGTGATCACATCATCATACAACTGCCAAACTGCATCATAACTGCCAAACCACTGAGGATCATGGCTAGGCAAGTTGACACACAACTTCGATCACAAAGGCTAAAACAGAGGTGCAGAAAGGGTGGAAGAATAAAAGCCTTCCTTGTATCCATGAAGAGAGGCTCTTGGAGGTTGTTTGCTGTTGTGGTTTGGGTTCTCTAGAAGCAAGTGCTGAGACAGTTTGGTGTACAGGATATTTATTAAGGATTAGCACCTGTGGAGGGGAGGGGGAAGAAGCAGTATTAGGTAGAAGGAGAGGTCAGAACTGCAGTGTAGACCTGCAAAGCCTTGACCAACAGCACAGGGAGCTTTGGAGTGTTTATGGTCTATCAGAGCTGTCCAGTGTTGGGGGAAGTGCCTGGACTTTTATACCCTTGCCTTGATTAGTCACTGGATGTGAACTGCCCTTCAGAGGGCATGTTTTTGAGTGGGTGGCTGTTATGGATTGAATTGTGTCCCCCCAAAATGTGTGTCAATTTGGCTAGGTCATGATTCCCAGTATTGTGTGGTTGTCCTCCATTTTGTGATCTGATGTAATTTTACTATGTGTTGTAAATCCTAATCTCTGTTTATGGTTAATGAGGCAAGATTAGATTATGTTAAAGAGGATTAGGGTGGGATGCAACACCCTTACTCAGGTCACAGTGCTTGTTGGATGTAAGGGGAGTTCCCCTGGGGTGTGGCCTGTGTCACCTTTTATCTTACAAGAGATAAAAGGAGAGAGAGGTGAGCAGAGAGAGAGGGACCTCATTCCACCAAGAGAGAAGTGCCGTCAGTAGTGCATCCTTTAGACCCAAGGTCTTGCTGCTGAGAAGATCCTAGACTAGGGAAGATTGATGACAAGGACCTTCCCCCGAACTGACAGAGAGAGAAAGCCTTCCCTTGGAGCTGGTGCCCTGAATTTGAACTTCTACCCTTCTACACTGTGAGAGAATACATTTCTGTTTGTTAAAGCTAAAGCCATCCACTTGTGGTATTTTTCTTATAGTAGCACTAGGCAGTGAAGACAGTGGCTATCTACTTGATGTAAACCTTGAAAGAGCTGACTGCTGAAGGCTGTTTACTGACAGCTGTGGCAACGGGTTCTTCCTTCAAGGGAGATCTTGGGTAGCACATTTACATGTCCACCATACATACTTTTTCTTTAGTAGAAAGTAGACTATGGTCAAAGTAATGTTTCTTACAGCTATAGACTTCTGTTATTTTGTGGCTTCCAAGAATCTTTTGAACCTCCTCTCCATGTTTGGATAGTTCTCTACATTATGAACCCTGACTTCCCGAGAGAGAATACAAAACAAAAACATAAGAACTCATCAAACTCTATTACTCTGCCTCTCTTGCTGTTAGGGTGTAGACATATGACTTAAGTTCTGCTAGTGAGCTCCCCTAGCAAGACTTGGATTTGGAAGTGAAACGTGGAAAACCAGGCAAAGCGTGTGATATCCACTGTGATGGTGCTGGTGGCTGCAGAAGCAGTTTCCTGATCATAGTAGAGCTGGGATGGTTCTGCTAACAGTGAGGGTCACAGCTCCCTTACCAGACCAGCTCTACAGTGTGTTTCAGCCCAGATCTGAGGGGTGGGTATGACCTAGAACCCTGCTTCAGTAAATGCCTTTAAAATATGTAGAATGGATTCTGTGGTTGACAACTAAGAACTCTGACACATGCATAGGATGGGTTGTGGGGTAAAAGAGGCAAGGAGATGAATGAAAAGACATTGTGTAGACCAGGTGAGAACAGGTGAAGGCCTGAGGTAGGATTGACTTAGAACATAAGAATGGATTTAAGGAGAATATAAAAGAAGGAATGAATCACATTTAATGATGGTTAGAATAAGGAAGTGAAGAAGGGGGAAAAAAAAAAAAAAAAAACCCCGGACATCATTCAGCAGTTCCATCTGACAGATGGTTCTGGGTATGATGTAGGGATGGGTATTGGATGTATGGGTATACAGGTAGTCCCCAACTTAACGATGGGGTTCTGTTTTAACAAATCTGTCATAAGCTGGTTCTGACGTAAGTCGAGTACCTCATTTTTAAAAAAGTTTTCATTATTATTGCCTTTTATTATCAGTATCTTTATAAATCATAACATTAAACATCTGCAAGTGGATGTCTGGGGATAACATCAGCAAATTAAACGCACAGCAACATTGTATGTAGTATATATTACTAACGATAAGATGTAAAATAAAAAGTTTTAAGTGTGGCTCGTGGTAACTTGAATATGGTGTAAGTCAGGGACTACCTGTATGTGAATGATGGGAAGGCAGACTTTACATTTCAATTTATAGCCTGTTGCCTTGGTGGTGCAGTGGTTAAGCGTTTGGCCACTAATCAAAAAGTTGGCAGTTCACATCCACCAGATGCTCCTTGGAAACCCTGTGGTGGTAGTTCTGCTCTGTCCTATAGGGTTGTTATGAGTTAGAATCAACTCGACGGCAGTGGGTTTTGGTATGTTGTGTTTACTATATTTATTCTATTTTCATGATTTAAACAAATATAGTTTTACTATTTGAGCCAGGATGACTAGAAAAATTGTGGTGCCCGGATACTAAATTCTGTGATGTGTTTTACCTGTAAGGAGCCCTGGTGACGCAGTGGTTAAGTGCTCGGCTGCTAATCGAAAGGTAGGTGGTTTGAACCCACCAGCCTCTCTGTGGGAAAAAGATGTGGCAGTCTGCTTCTGCAAAGATTACACAACATTGAAACCTTATGGGGAGTTCTACTTTGTCTTATAGGGTTGCTATGAGTTGAAATCAACGTAGTGGCAACGGGTATTATACCTGTATTTAAACATGATATTTTATTATAATCTGAAAAGTCAAAATAAGTCAAAGTAATGAAGACTAAAGACCAGAATGGTAGAGTTAGAAAATTATGTAGATGCTCTTAAATCAGAACTAAAAAAAAAAAAAAAAATTACTGAGTTCCTGCTGTTATACCAAGCAATATGCTAGGTTCCTTCAGTGTTTTCTCATTTAATACTTCTTCTCACATCTGTATTGTAGATAATGTCATCCACTAAATAGACTCCCATTATGAAATGATTAGCAGTGTATCGCATAGGTTTCCTTGAATTGAGGGATGTGATTTAGTGTTTTGCTTTAAAAGACCTCTTTTAAATTAATTAAAAACATGATGAATTTTTATCTGCATAGACCTCTTCCACCTGTAATGCTTTTTAATTGTTAATACTATGTCTTACAAGTTTAAATAGCATAATCTTGGATTAGGAGCCCTGGTGGTGCTGTGGTTAAGTGCTCGGCTGCTAACCGAAAGGTCAGAGGTTCAAACCCATCAGCTGCTCCATGGGAGAAGGATGTGGCTGTCTGCTTCTGTAAAGATTTACAGCCGTGGAAAACCCTATGGGGCTGTTTACTCTGTCCTACGGGGTCGCTATGAGTCGGAATTGACTTGATGGCAACTGGTTTGGTTTTGGTTAATCTCGGATTAGCCTACTGATTAGACAGTCCAGGTAGTTTTGTCTAATTACGGGATTCCATTCCATCGACTCCATCTTTTTTTTTTTTTTTTTTAATATTTGTTGATTGTACTTTAGGTGAAGGTTTATAGAATAAATAATTTCTCATTAAACAGTACACATATTGTTTTATGACATTGGTTAACAACCTCACGACATGACAACGCTCTCCCTTCTTGACCCTGGAGGACTTTTTTTTTGGTGAAAATATGCACAGCCAAAGATACACCATTTCAGAAATTTCTACCTGTACGATTCAGTGACATTGGTGACATTGATTACATTCTGCCAGTTGTGCTGCTATTCTCACTATCCTTTTCCAAATTATTCCATCACCATTATCTTCAACTCACTGTCCCCTAGGCTTCCCATCAAACCTTTTGAGTTGCTGTTGTCAATTTGATCTCACATAGATAATTCTTTTTTGTTTGTTTGTACCTTAGATAAAGGTTTACAGAACAAATAGTTTCTCATTAAAGAGTTAGTACACATATTGCCTTATGACAATGGTTAACAACCCTATGACATGTCAACAACTGTCCCTTCTCAGCCTTGGGTTCCCTGTCACCAGCTTTCTTGTCCCCTCCTGCCTTCTAGTCCTTGCCCTTGGACTTCTGTGCCTCGTTAGTCCTATTTTGTTTAACGGGGCTGTCCAATCCCTGACTGAACGGTGAACCTCAGGAATGACTTCACCACTGAGCTAAAAGGGTATCCCAGGGCCATACTCTCAGAGTTTCTCCAGTCTCTGTCTGGCCAGTAAATCTGGTCTTTTTTTGTGAGATAGAATTTTGTTCTACATTTTTCTCCAGCTTCGTCCAGGACCCTCTGTTGTGATCTTGGTCAGAGCAGTCAGTGGTGGTAGCCGGCCACCATCTAGCTGTACTGGACTCTGTCTAGTGGAGGCCATGGTAGCTGTGGTCCATTAGTCCTTTGGACTAATCTTTTCCTTGTATCCTGTTCTCTTCATTCTCTGTTGCTCTCTAAGGGGTGAGACCAGTGGAGTATCTTAGATGGCTGCTCACAGGCTTTTAAGAACCCAGACGCTACTTGCCAGGGTATGTAGAACACTGTCCTTATAAACTGTTACACCAGATGAGCTAGATGTTCCCCGAGACCATGGTTCCCACACCCTCTACCCAGCAGTTCAGTCACTCAGGGAGTTGGGATTTGTCTATAGAGCGTCCATGACCTTTCCTTGTGCAAGTTGTGCTGGCTTCCCCAGAATTGTGTACTGTCTTACTCTTCACCAAAGTTACCACTTATCTATTGTCTATGTAGTGTTCCCCTCCACCCCTCCCATCGTTCGTAACCAACAAAGATTGTTTCGTGTGTAAACTTTTTCATGAGTTTTTACAGTAGAGGTCTCATACAATATTTGTCCTTTTGTGATTGACTTATTTCACTCAGCGTAACGTCCTCCAGTTTCATCCATGTTATGAGATGCTTCACAGATTCATCGTTCTTCATCATTGCATAATACTCCTTTGTGTGTAGGTACCATAGTTTGTTTATCCATTCATCTACTGATGGGCATCTAGGTTGTTTCCATCTTTTTGCTATTGTGAACAGTACTGCCATGAGTATGGGTATGCATATGTCTATTTGTGTGATGGCTCTTATTTCTCTAGGATATATTCCTAGGAGTGGGATTGCTGGATCATATGGTATTTCTATTTCTGGCTTTCTAAGGAAATGCCATATCATTTTCTGAAATGGTTCTATCATTTTGCATTCCCACCAGCAGTGCATAAGAGTTCCGATCTCCCCACAGCCTCTCCAACATTTGTTATTTCCAGTGTATTTGATACGTGCCAGTAATGCCAGGGTGAGATGGTATCTCATTGTGGTTTTAATTTGCATTTCTCTAATGGCTAGTGAACGCAAGCATTTTCTCATGTGTCTGTTGGCCGCTTGAACGTCTTTGGTGAAGTGTCTTTTCATTTCCTTTGCCCATTTTTTAATAGGATTATTTGTCCTTTTGTTGTAGAGGTGTTGGATTTCCTTGTAGATTTTAGAGATTAGACCTCTGTCTGACTTGCAGTGTCCAAAATTTTTTCCCCAGTCTGTAGGTTCTCTTTTTACTCCTTTGGTGAAGTCTTTTGATGAGCTAAGTGTTTTATTTTTAGAAGGTCCCAGTTATCTAGCTTATTTTCTGGAATCTGTGTTGTTGGTTGTAATTTGTATCCTGTTAATGCCATGTATTAGGGCCTCTAGTTTTGATCCTATTTTTTCTTCCATAAACTTTATAGTTTTTGGCTTTATATTTAGGTCTTTGATCCATTTGGAATTAGTTTTTGTATATGGTGTGAGGTATGAGTCCTGTTTCATTTTTTTTTTGCAGATGGACATCCAGTTTTGCCAGCACCATTTGTTAAAAAGACTGTCTTTTCCCCATTTGATGGACTTTGGGCCCTTGTTGAAGATCAGGTGACCATAGGTGGATGGATTTACATTTGGGTTCTCAATTCTGTTCCATTGGTCACTGTGTTTTTCTTTGTACCAGTACCAGGCTGTTTTGACTACCGTAGCTGTATCGTAGGCTGAGGTCAGGTAGTGTGAGTCCTCCTATTTTATTCTTCTTCTTCATTAGAGCTTTACCTATCTGGGGCTTCTTCCTTTTCCATATAAGTTAATGATTAGTTTTTCCATATCTTTAAAGAATGTTGTTGGTATTTGGATTGGGATTGCATTGTATTTGTAAATTGCTTTGGGTAGAATTGTCATTTGCACAATGTTGAGCCTATCTATCCATGAACATGGTATGTTTTTCCACTTATGTAGATCTGTTTGGGTTTCTTGTGGCAGTGTTTTGTAGTTTTCTTTGTATAGGTCTTTTACATCTCTGGTTAAATTTGTTCTTAAATATTTTATTTTTTTAGGGGCTATTATCAATGGTATTGTTTTCCTGATTTCCTTTTCATCGTTCTCTTTATTGGTGTATAGGAATCCAACTGATTTTCGTATGTTTATCTTGTATCCTGCTACTCTGCTGAATCTTTCTATTAGTACCAGTAGATTTCTTGTGGAGTCTTTAGGATTTAGTATGTATAGTATCATATCATTGGCAAACAGGGACAGTTTAACTTCTTCATTACCAATTTGGATGCCCCTTCTTTCTTTTTCTTGCCTCATTGCTCGAGCTAGGACTTCCAGCACAGTTTTAAATAGGAGTGGTGATAAAGGGCATCCTTGTCTTGTTCTTGTTTTCAAGGGGAATGTTTTCAGCCTCTCTCCATTAAGAATGATGTTGGCCATTGATTTTGCATAGATGCCCTTTATTATGTTGAGAAATTTCCCTTCTATACTTATTTTATTGAGAGTTTTTGTCAGGAATGGGTGTTGGACTTTGTCAAATGCCTTTTCTGCGTCAGTTGAGATAATCATGTTATTTGCTTTCCTTTTATTTATGTGGTGGATTACGTTGATTGATTTTCTAATGCTGAACCAACCTTGCATACCTGGTATGAATCCTCCTTCACTGTGGTGTATTATTTTTTTTGATATGATGCTGAATTCTATTGGCTAGAATTTTGTTGAGAATTTTTGCATGTATATTTACGAGAGATGTTGTTCTGTAATTTTCTTTTTTGTGGCGTCTTTGCTTGGTTTTGGTATCAGGGTTATGCAGGGTTCGTAAAATGAGTTCGGAAGTATCCCTTTTCTTTTCTATGTTCTGAAATAGTTTGAGAGTACTGGTACAAGCTGTTTTCTAAATGTTTGGTTGAATTCTCTAGTGAAGCCATCTGGCGCAAGGCTTTTTTTTGTTGGGAGTTTTTTTAATCACCTTTTCAATCTCTTGTTATGGGTCTGTTCAGATTTTCAGCATCACTTTGTGGTAGTTTGGGGTAGGTAGTGTGTTTGCAGAAATTTATCCATTTCCTGTAGGTTTTGAAATGTGTTGGAGTATAGTTTTTCATAATACTCTGTTATGATCCTTTTTATTTCAGTTGCGTCTATTGTAATGTCCCCCATTTCATTTCTTATTTGGGTTATTTGCATCCTCTCCTGTTTTTCTTTTATCAGTCTGGCCAGTGGTTTGTCAATTTTGTTGATCCTTTCAAACAACCATCTTTTGGTTTTATTGATTCTTTCTGTTGTTTTTCTCTTCTCTATTTCATTTATTTTTGCTCTGATCTTTATTATTTCCTTCCTTCTGGTGGCTGTGGGCTTTTTTTGCTGTTCTTTTTCTATTTTTTGGAGTTTTGTACTTAATGTTTTGATTTTGTTCCTTCTTTTTTGATGTATGCATCTGTTACTATAAATTGCCCTCTCAGGACTGCCTTTGCTGTGTCCCAAAGGTTTTGGTATGATGTATTTTCATTCTCATTTGATTCTAGGAATTTTTTGATTCCATCTCTGATTTCTTGTATTACCCAGTGGTTTGTAAGCAGGGTGTTATTCGGTTTCCATGTGATGATTTTTTTTCCTTGCTCTTCCTGTTGTTAATTTCTACCTTGATAGTGTTATGATCAGAGAAGATACTTTGTATTATCTCAGTGTTTTGCATCTTGCTGGGGATTGCTCTGTGGCCTAAGATGTGGTCTATTCTGGAGAACTTTTCCTGTGCATTGGAAAAGAATGTGTACTTTGCAGCTTTTGGGTGTGGTGTTCTATATGTCTGTGAGGTCAAGTTGACTGGTTGTGCCCTTTAGGTCTTCTGTATCTTTGCTGAGTTTCTTTCTAGATATTCTGTCCTTCACTGAGAATGGTGTGTAGATGTCTCCTACTATTGCTTTGGAACCATCAATTTTTCTTTTCATTGCTGTTAGAGTTTGTTTTATGTGTATGGAAGCCCTGTGATTGGGTGTGTAGGTGTTAATTATGGTTACATCTTCATGATGGATTATTCCGTTAATTATTATATAGTGTCCTTCTTTGTCTTTTTTGGTGGATTTTGTTTTAAAGTATCTTTTATCTGAGATTAGTATTGCCACTCGTGCTCTTTTCTGGTAGCTGTTTGCTTGATATATTTTTTTCCATCCTTTGATTTTTAATAAATTTACGTCTTTGTTTTTAAGATGTGTCTCTTGTAACCAGCATATTGATGGATCTTGTTTTTTTATCCATTCTGTCACTCTCCATCTCTTTTTTTTTTTTTTAAAGCAAAAAAAGTTTTATTCAGAATATATTCAAAAGGACAGAAGTGGGAAGCGGAGAAGCATGCTGCTAGAGTCACGTCTGCCCGAGTCCAAAGAATATTACAGAATAGGCAAGAATCGGAAAATGGACAAGCATGCTGCCACAGCCATGTCTGCCCGAGTTCAAAGAAGGTTACAGAATCGTCAGTATATATCAACATCACAAAATGGGTAGAATCATTGAAATCGTCACCTTTTCACTGGTTGGCTAGAAATTGTAATCTTACATTTTGAATCATCTTTCTTAACAATCATTGATACGGGTTTCAGTTACGAAAGTCAGGAGGGTCTTCATTGGGCCAACAAATTCCTGTTCACTAAATGTGAAAAGAAGAAGACAAAAGGTGAGAAGTCCTTTGGGTTAGGTTTTATTGCCCTTTTGTGAAAACTTCCTTAAGATAATTTCTGAGATTGTCCCATCTGTTGTCTTATCTCAGGGCCCAGTTGATGTGTCTTTGTGAGTCTGTGAGGGTTCAGCCCCAGCTGGGTCACAATTCTCCATGCTCAAGGAGAGGGAATAATAACTCCAATATTATTTCCTAAATCAGTCCCTCCTTTTGATCAGAGATTGGAGATAACACATCGATGATCAATACCTGGACTTAGTCGAGCTCCTAGATGGTGGCCATTGCAGGCTCTTTAAACTCACGGTGCTGATTTTCCACCGGATACCATCTGGTTCTTCACCAGGGTATTGAGTAAGAGCGACGTTCCCATCAATGGCATTGCTGGAGTGAGCAGACTCAAGATACATCAACATTTTAGCCTGAGGCCTTCTTTTGCCTGTTAGGTGTGTAAGACAATAGAGGATAAATCTTATTGTGGCTAATACAGTCAGGATGTAGACTAAGAATATTACTATCCCTTGCAGTAGTGATCTAGCCCATTTACTTATTCCTGATGGTAACCAACCAAATAGATCTGGTGTTTGTAAGGGTGTGACAATGCGTAATCTAGTAGCTTGCTGTGTAATGCTATGTATATGTTGTCTACAGCACAGACTACACTTTCTTGGACTAATAAAAAAAAATCTAAGGTTATTTTGTTATCTCGTGTCACCTTGGCTTATGAGATCAGAGATCACTGTTGTGCTTCTGTCTCATCTGTTATTTGTCCCATAATGACTGACAAATTTTCTTAAAGATTTCTCCAGTTCAGCTTAGCACAAGTAGGAAATGAAGCTACCAACCATATCCTGGGTGTTGGACCAGTGGATTTTCTTCTGACTTTGGTTTTACAATGTGTAAAATTTAACATTACCTTTCCAGTATTTACTAGCATTGTTACTATGAATACTTAAAGATGATCCTAAAGTTTCCGAAATGCATTGTCCACGCATTCGTCAGGAATCTAAACAAGAGATTGCCCACACGAATTCACTATTAATTGGAAAGGAATCATCTAAATTAGAAACATACCTACACAGAAACATATATCCGTAAGGAACACACGATATTTGTCTAGAAGAAACAGAAAATATAGAAAAATTTACATGTGACATGTTTTCATTAGAGAACTAATGATCAGCAAGATAATAGAGGATGGACCTTTCCTGTAGGCACTCTCCATCTCTTTATAGGTGCGTTTAGGCCATTTACATTCAGTGTAATTACTGATACATGTGAGCTTATTGCTGTCGTTTCGTAGTGCTTTTTTTTGTGGTGCTGACATTTTCTTCGTTTGTCTCACTCTTCTTTGCTAAATTCCTTTTGTTTGTGGATTTTTGTTTTTAATTTCTTTTGTTTTTGTAGGTTTTGTTTTTACTGAGAGTTTATGATTGTCTTCTTTATTTTGATGAGTAGGTTTGTTAACTTTCTTTGTGGTTACCTTGAAACTTACCCTCATGTTCCTAGGTTTGAAGCAGTCTGTTGTTACTTGGTATCACCTTGCCTTCCTCTCCATTAGAAGGTTCTATACCTACCCCGTTTATTCCCTGTTTTAGTGTTGTGGTTTTGTTGTCATTTATAGATTAACCTCTCTTGTTCCTTGTTGTAATTCTTTCAGTTTTGGATAGTCCTTAAGAGTTCATTTCCTAGGTTGGTGTCTGGCTGGTACAATCCTGTGTCCTAGATTCAGCCTGTGATCTGATGTTGTTTGTTCTCAGATCAGAGGACTCCCTTTAATAAGTCTTGTAAGTTTGGTTCGGTTTTTACATATTCCCTTAATTTTTGTTTATCTGGAAATGTCCTAATTTCACGATTGTATTTGAATGAGAGTTTTGCGGGGTATATTATTGTTGGTTGGCAAGTTTTTTCTTTCAGGGTTTTATATGTGTCATCCCACTGCCTTCTTGGCTGCATGGTTTCTGCCGAATAATGCGAGCTTAGTCTTATTGTTTCTCCTTTTCTATGTGACTTTTTGTTTTTCTTGAGCTGCTGTCAGGATTGTTTGTCTTTGGTTTTAGTGAGTGTTGTTATGATATGCCTTGGTGATTTTCTTTTGGGGTCTATCATATATGGGGTTCGTTGAGCTTCTTAGGATGACCAGCTTTTCATCTTTCATGATATTGGGGAAGTTTTCTGTCAGCAGTTCTTCAGTGATCCTCTCTGTGTTTTCTGTTTTCTCCCCCATTCTGGAACTCCAGTCATTCATAGATTTTTGCTTTTGATTGTATCCTGCATAATTCTCACGGTTTCTTCATTTTTCTTTGTTTTTTTCTCTGATTCTTCCTCAAACAGAGTCATATCCAGGTGTTTGTCTTCAATTCACTGATCCTGTCTTCCATCGTTTCAGACCTGTTCCTCAGTCCTATGACAATGTCCATTTTTGAAAACTTGTTGTTTATCATTCGGACTTCTACTTTTTTTGAATGATTTCTAGTTGTGAATTTATTTTAGCATTTTGTTCCTGTATTATTTTCTTGAATTCTTACACTTTTTGACCTGTATTTTCCATGAGTTTGTCTGCTATTTCCCTGAATTTGTCTGTTTTTTCCTCATTTTTGTCTGCTTTTTGTGTCAACTCTTGGATAATTCTGAATATTAGAGATGTGAATTCCCTATGAGCTAGTTCTAGTGCCTTTTCTTCTCCTGGAAAGTTATCTGGTGTTTCATTTTGGATTCCTACTGGAACCATCATGTCCTGTTTTTGTATATGTTTTGATATTGTCTGCTGTCTTGAGGGCATTTAGTAGTTATTTTCCTCATATTGATTGTAGATTTGTTTGTTTTGTCCTGCTTTTTTGTTTTATTTTGTTTTGTCTGAGCAGGTGGGCTGTGTGTTCATTGTTTGCTCATCTGTAGGCTCAATACTTTCACATCCTTCTCCAATGGGCAGGGTCAGTCACTCAGGTATGATACAGCAGGGCAGGTCCAGCTGAAGGGGAGTTGCTGGGATGGGTTGTTTGTGGCACGTACCAGGGCGGACAGTGCAGACTGGGAATCAGTGCAGGGCAGGTTGCAGTGGGCCGTGTCTGTGCTGCTTGGGAGTGTGATGTTCAGCAGACAGTGCAGGTAAGCAGGAAGGAGGGGGGAGATTTTGATGTGTGGCATTAAGATGGGTATGCGAAAAAGGAGAGAGAGGGGAGAGGAACAGGAGCCATAAACACATACACAAAAAAGAGTGCTAAGGTAGCTTGCTATTGGAGTGGAGAGATGAGAGACTGAGAAATGGAGAAAAACAAAAATGAAGAAAAAGCAAAATGGAAAAAAAATGAATAAATCGAGAAACTGGAAATAAAGACAAAAAAGGAAAAAGATAGAGATGAAAACAAAACCCGCTTCCCCCCCCAAAAAAAACCCAAGAAAAACAAAAACCAAAACCAAAAGGAAAAAAAACAAAAACAAAAAAGAAATGCCCCCGGGGATGTCACTGTGTGTCTGCCCAGAGCCAGAGAGTATGTCCTAAGCCGTGCGGCACTGCCAGGCCAGAAGGGGCTCCCAAGTCGAGAAAAGAAAAAGAAAACAGTCAAAGAAACAAATCAAAATAGAACAAATCAGAGCAAAGAAAAGAAATCCCCGGTGGTCCCACCAGTACAGCGGCATGGACTGAGAGGCAGTTCCACAGTCAAGTGGCGCCTCAGAGCCCCCCAGGAAGAAGCAAAGATGGCCACAGAGCCAGGTATTTGAGAGAAAGCAGGGGGAGGTGGTGAGAGGTAAGGAAGAAGTCTAATGAAGCGGAAAGAAGCAACACCAGCAGCCAGTAAATGGCAGTCAGGGAGCTGGCGGGTGGAATCCAAGAGGCTCCGGGGTGAAACCGGTGCTTCCTGGCCAAAAGACTGTGGCCACGACAAGCAGGGGAGGCTGAGTAGGGGTGAAGAAGTGGGGGTGGGGGTGGAAGAGCATATATCATTGGTTACCAGTTGTTCTATCTCCTGCTGGAAGTTCCGTGAAGCTGCTTTCTCATACTCCCGTTCACCAGTCTCCGATAGGAGTCCAAGACGGCAGATACGTGCTGTGGTAGCTTATAGCTTATAGGGGACCTCTGCGTGTATCTCTCCTCACTGTCTGTTCTCGATCAGTTTCTTATTCATTTAAGTGCTTGGCTGAGTGCTTTATCTCTTCATTTGATGCTTAGGGTTTCAGGAGTGACGTGTGACTCTGTTTGACTTAGTTTTTCGGATCTTTGCTGTGGCAGGATGGCATGGGGATTCTGACTATAACGCCATTTTGCCTGGAAGCCAACTCCATCTTTTATTATCAGTATTTTTATAAGTCTAATCTTTGAATATCTGGGATTGAACATCTGAGAATGATAACATCAGAAAGTTACGCGCTGCAACATTGTATGAGTATATGTTACTAAGATATGATACAGAAAGAAAAACAGAGGGTCGTAAGTGCAGTTTGTTATAAATGGAATATGTCATAAGTTGGAGACTACCTGTATATATTAATCCTCCACAATTAAAATATAATTTTCGTATTTAAGTATTAGTTAATTCAGTGGCTCTCAACCTTGACTACACTTTAGAATCACCTGTCTGGGGGGCTTTTAAAAAAAGACTGTTACTACTTGTCTTAGGCTGGGTTCTCTAGAGAAGCAAAACCAGTAAAGTGTATAAATATATCTATAGAGAGAGATTATATCAAGGAAACAGCTCATGCGATTGTAGAGGCTAGAACGTCCAAAGTCTGTGGATCAGGGTAGAGGCCTCTCCCAAGTCCCACAGCTGCAGAAGCTGGCAAGCCCAATATCAGAAGGTTGGAGAGCAGGGCTCCCACTCACAGGCTGTGCAGATCGATGAATCCCAGGTTCGGCAGATAAGCTGACAGCTCAAGTCTCAAGAATGGGAGATGAGACGACAGGAAGCAGCCGCAGGATCCAGAGAGAGCAAAAAGCTAGAACATCTGCTTATATACAGATGTGGGCCACACCCCCGAGGAGACTCCCTTTCATCTGATTGGCTACTCACAGTATTTTCAATCATGGGAGTGATTACATTAAAACATGGAGGATCATGACCCAGCCAAGTTGACACACAATCTTAACCATCACACTACTAAAGTAATTGAATCAGAATATAGGCAACCCAACTGGAAAACTCCTGCTTGGGGCTTTCTTTTGTAATGGAATGGCAGCTGCTCCTACAGTGCTGTTGTTTTGATCTTGTGAACTGGAATGTGATCAGTCAGGAAAGGGACTCCAATGTTCGTTTTGTAGGAGGCTAAACTTTCACTTTAAATGAAAGCACATCTAATGATGTGAAGAGGCATGAAAACACCCATCTTTATATTTTGATTCCTGACTCCCACTTGTCAAAGAATATGTGTGTATGAAACAGCTCAAGTTAGGATCAGACTTTTGTATAATTTTTCCTTAGTCTTTTTACCTGCACTTTCTGTCATCCCCATTTGCTTTTGAATCTGATGTCTGTCCAGGCAGGTGACTCTGAGTTGTGCCCTTCGCACCTGAGGATGCACCCCTGGGGTCCTGGAATGCTTTACAAGGGACATTCAGGCACTGATAATTTAAAGGCCATAAATGTCAGATGCTTCAATTTTGTGTGTAATTGTACCTAGAACTGACCTGCCTGAGAGAGTGCCGCGGCTCAGGTGGTCACTCCTTGTCCTTTGGCGCCTCCCCTTTCACACTTGGCATTCTTCAAAAGACCGAACCCTCTTCGCGTACCACACAGAGGGGTAATTAAAATATCCGTGTGGTTGCTGAGAAAGTGCGTGACTCTAATGACTCTAATGATCCTTTTTCACATTAGTTGGTTTCCTGTTCTTTGCTTTTAATAAAATTGAAAGACGACCTAGTTGAGTGGTCAGCTGATAGAGTGTTGTATTTTCCACTCTTGGATGCATAGTATTCTTTTTTCCATTTTCACCTACCTGTTTATGTGAACACATTTTCTCAGTGCCTACACCTATAAGAACTAAGCATAATAAATAATAGGTGTCGTGCTGAATCTTTCTCATTCCAGCAATAAGTAATAATATTCTATAAAGAATGAACTAATTGGGGAGGAAATCCCATTAATCTCTTTAAGATAAGCATTTCCAATAAAACTTCACTTATAATGAGTGATTAATAAGATTTGTAATATTTCTTTTGTCCTTAAAATAATGATTGTACTTAACTTCATTTAAGAAACTTTTTTTTTGTTTATTGTTGTAGTTTAAGTGAAAGTCCACATTTTAAGTTAGTCTCTCATACAAAAATTGATACATACGTTGTTACGTGACCCTGATTGCTCTCCCTATACGGTGTCAACACACTCCTCCTTTCCAGCCTGGATTTCCCATGTCCATTCAGCCAGCTCCTAACCCTCTCTGCCTTTTCATCTCACCTCTGGACAGAAGCTGCCTGTTGAGTCTCATGTATCCGCTTGAGCTAAGAAGCACACTCTTTACAAGTATCATTTTATGTCCCATAGTCCAGTCCAATCTCTGTCTGAAGAGTTGGCCTTGGGAATTGTTTTAGTTCTGGGTTGACAAAGAGTCTGGGGGCCATGCTTTCTGGGGTTCCTCCACTCTCAGTCAGACCGTTAAGTCTGGGCTTTTTACAAGAATTTGAGTTCTGCACCCCACCTTTCTCCTGCTCCATCCAGGACTCTGTTGTGTTCCCTGTCAGGGCGGTCATTGGTGGTAGCTGGGCACCATCTAGTTCATCTGGTGTCAGGCCAATGAAGTCTCTGGTTTATGCGGCCTTTTCTGTCTCTTGATGTCTTTGGTGTTCTTCATTCTCCTTTACTCCAGGTGGTTGGGACCAATTGATGCATCTTAGATGGCTGCTTGCTAGCTTTTAAGACCCTAGGTGCCACTCACCATAATAGGGTGCAGAACATTTTCTTAATAAACTTTGTTATGGCAGTTGACCTAGATGTCCCCTGAAAGCATGGTCTCCAGACCCCCGCCCCTGTTACTCTGTCCCTCGAATTGTCATTTAAGAAACGTTTAACATTGAGATTTTTGGTTAAGTATGTAAATTTCAGTTTGTTTGCATATTTTTGTTGCAGATAAATACAGTATACCTTCAAGCATAAAAGTATATTAGAATGGCATACTGTGGGGGAAGTGGAATGGAAAGATGAGATCAAGGAGAAAGGGAAATGATGTAGAATTTCCAACTGTTAAAGAGCTGTTCATGTATTTTTTAAAATGGATGTTGGCATATTGGAAGTACTTATGGCATTTAGACCAGAATGGATACATTTAAAAATGATGTAATAGTTTTATTTTAAATTCAGTATTTACACTATGCCAGAAATTATATTCTTTGCAACCGGTTAAAATTACAAGGTAGAATTTTGAATGTTAACTTAAAAATGTGTGGAGGAGTATATAGTTCTTTTCAAATCCTTTTTTGGAGTTGTGCCAGCAAAAAATGTGAGAACTCTTGACATTTGTCAGGTTGAACCCTGGACAAGGCCTGTCATGGCGGCAGGGGGGATGAGGAATACTGTAAACCGTTGCTTTGGAGTCGATTCCAACTCATAGTGGCCCTGTAGGACAGAGTAGAACTGCCCCATAGGATTTCCAAGGCTGTAAATCTTTACAGAAGCAGACTGCCACATCTTTCTCCCTCGGAGTGGCTAGTGGATTCGAACCACTGACTTTTCGGTTTGCAGCCGAGCGCTTAACCACTGTGCCACCAGGGCTCCTCCATGAGGATGACAGTGATCATTTATTCATTTATGTATGTATGTATTTTTTCTTTAGTTACCAGATTAGGTTATCTGATTGGGTATTTTTAAGCCTCTCAGCAATATTTAGCACAAAAGGATGGTTGCCAGACTTCAACATGACATTAAAAAATGCTTTCTTTTTAAGTAAGATAGCATAAGCCTTATAGAGGCCCATTCCTCTTCTCTGAGCCTTTGATGCCTCTCCTGATATCTAGATACCCTCTACCTTCCTCCTGCTCAAAATTCTTTTCTTTTTAAAAGGTGTTGAAAGGACGAAAGGCCTGGTGATCTACTTCTGAAAAATCAGCCACTGAAAACCCTATGTGGCATAGTTTTACTCTGACACCCACGGGGGTGCCTTGAGTCAGAGTTGACTCAGAGGCAGCTGGTATTTTAGATATGCGGGCTGTTTGCATTATCAGTAAAGTTAATGTGGCTTAGCCTTACCAGTCTGTCACTCCCAGGTATGCATATGCTGTTTTTAGTTACCAGTGATCTCCTAGAGAGATTAGGGAGGTGTAAGGAAGTGGTAGGAGCCCTTGAGTGGAAGCTGGGGCATTCTGCCATCTAATCTTGGCGCTGGCAAATGTTTGAATTTACAGAGAACTTTGCAGACTGTCCTATTAGCCTAAAGGGGAAGTCATTGGTTTTTGCCTTTTTTTGTTGTCTTTGTGAGAGCACCTGTGAACTTACTAGAGCAAACTGTAAGACTTGAGCACCTGTAAAAACGGCTTGGAGGCAGTATCTGAGGTCCTCCAACCCCACAAGGTTGAAGGAGAATCAAGAAGCAAGGCTGACTCCCATGAAGCGGTGGTCCGACATGCCTCCTCTCTCTGCCATCTTTACCGATTCTGACAGCAACTATCCCCCACACAGCACTTTGTACATCTCTGCTGGGTTCGATAGTTCATTGCAGGGGCCACACAGAACTCACAGACCATACTCAGAATTATGGGGGTTATTAGGGAAGTAACGGGTTACAGTTCAGGCTTGAGAACACTCAGGGTACAGTTCTTCCATCAGGATAGCTTTTCCCTAGCCTTGCTTACAGGCACACCTCTCCCTGGCCCTCAGTCTCTGTCCAGAGGCACTCAGCTTTCTCTCTCCATGGATGGGGAAGTCCACTGCATTGTTTCCTGCTGCCGGGTCACTGCTGCTTGTCTCTCCTTCCTTGGTGGTGGTAGTGGACTCCTCCCCTCTGCTCTGAAAATTGGCTCTTTTAAGGCAAAACTGACCAGTCCCCTTGGATTACCCTATCACACAGTTCTGCCCAATCACCTGGGTGGGAGTTACAAGACCATGGCTAGAAAGGCCACACAAAAGGAATCAATCGCAGTTTACTACGATAGACGTATGTCTCTACTGGATGGGATAGGAACTCTGCTTTGTCATTTTTTAGTTGACAGTTTTGAGAAGATTTAACCAAAAGATACTTGTCAAATGAGTAAACTGAAAAGTGAAATAAGGCAGAGGGGCTGAGTTTGCTTTTCACATCTCTTGGGCAGATTAGGTATTGGGGATACAGTATAGGTATTCTTGTTTTCTTATTTATTCTCTGAGTTCCACTTTTCTGAGGTTGCCTAGGGATGAAGAAGCTGTCATAACATAAAAATACTTACTAATAAATGTAACACAAAATTGGTCTCCATTCAAGGCATTGGCTACCCAACTGGTCTGTAGCCAGTGCCTTTGCGCTGGCAATTGAAAAGGAGAAAATTGACGATGAAGTGTTAAATGATTCAAAAGAAGGTGGTTTAAAATGTCAAAACATAAAGAGATGCCCTTGTGAAAACTAATGTGGCCCTTAAATATTTTAGTAAAAATTACCTCTCTAAAACAAATCGTGCTAGCTTATAATTTTTTTTTTTTTTTTTTTTTTTGCTAGCTTACAATTTTGTCAAGAGTTAGGGCAAAAAAAATCTCTTGATTCATTTGTTGTTCCTACTGAGACAGGACATTGTTGGAAATGTATCAAAATTTATTATATGCAAAACATTTTATTTTCATTATTTTGTTTTTTTTTTTAAGGTAAAACCCTAGCTAAGTCTCATTTTTTCCCCACTGTTGTGGATTTTAAGTGGATTACTTTGAGCAGCCTTTTTATTCAGTACTTGTCTTCCCTCAGTTACTGCACAGCACAGGCTTTGGAATCCTAAACCTGGGTGTGAGTCCTTGGCCCTGCCTTTCTCCCAGCAAGACCTTGGCCAAATAAACCTCTTTGAGCTTTGATTTCCTCCTCTGTAAAGTAGACAAATGAAACTTTTCATAGAGGGTTGTTGAGAAGGTTTAATGGCATAGTGCACATAAAACATGTGGTGGGGGCCTACACAGTAGCAGGTGCTCCATCGTAGAACCAGAGGCTACCATTAATTGTTTGCCATGTTCCTCTTGGATCTCATTTGCTTTTCACTTGGCAGTTGTTTCAGCTGAGAGGAGAATTGCTTTTTAAATGGAGTCAAGAAGGTGCAGTGATGCAAGTATGCAGGCATCTCCTGGTGTTCAGAATAGAAACAGCTTTTTTACATTATAAAGGTTACAATGATAATAACTAATTTTTGATGCTTGTAGGGTCACTGTGAGTCAGAATTGACTTGATGGCAATGGGTTTGGTTTTTGCTTTATCCTAGATGCTCTTTAAAACCCTTTCCAAATGGTGTCTCGTTTAATCCTTTCAGTAGAACTGTGAGATAGGTACTGTTACTATTTTCATTTTATATTGGGAAACCAGTTAGTAACTCACTCAAGTTTGCATAGTTAGTAAGTGTAATGCCTATTGTTAAATTTTTAAAGAAAATACTATAAAATCTAAAGAAGAAAATTTAAACCACCATAAAACCATACTGTGAGGTTTTTTTTTTTAAATTAAATGTATATAAATTTAATACAGAAGCACCTCATGGTATAGGTTTATGGTAGTTTAAACTTATATATATGCATTTTTGTTAGGTGCCGACAAGTCGATTCCAACTCATAGTGACCCTATAGGACAGAGTAGAACTGCCTGTGGAGTTTCTTAGGCTGTATTTATAGGTATATACATTGGAGTGGAATTTGCTGAGTGATGTCGTGACTCTGTGTGTAATGTTTTGAGGAACTGCCAGACTGTTTTCCAAAGTGACTGCATCATTTTACATTCCCACCAGCAATGTATAACCAAAAAACCAACCCAAACCCGTTGCCATTGAGTTGATTCCTACTCATGGTGACCGTATAGGACGCAGTAGAACTGCCCTATAGGGTTTCCAAGGAGCGGCTGGTGAATTCAGAAGACCGACCTTTTGGTTAGCAGCTGAGCTCTTAACCACTGCGCCACCAGGTCTCCTCAGCTGTGTATACTGACCCCAGAAACTCCACTGCTGTCGAGTTGATTCCAAGTCATAGTGACCCTATAGGACAGAATAGAACTGCCCATGAGGTTTCCAAAGCTGTAATCTTTAGGGAAGCAGACTGCGACATCTTTCTCTTGCAGAGCGGCTGGTAGGTTCAAACCGCCGACATTTCATTTAGCAGCCGAGCGCTTTAACCACTGTGCCACCAGGGCTCCTAGCAGTGTATGAGAGTTCCGATTTCTCCACATGCTTAATAACATTTGTTGTTGCCTGTTACTGTCTTTTTGATTTTAGCCCCACTAAGTGAGTGTGTGGAGCCCTGGTGGTGCAGTGGTTAAGAGCTCGGCTGCTAACCTAAAAGCAGTTTGAATCCATCAGCTGCTGCTTGGAAACCCTGTGGGGCAGTTCTGCTTTGTCCTATAGGGTCACTATGAATCAGAATTGACTCCATGGGTTTGGTTTGGTTTAGTGAGTGTGAAGTGGTATCTCATTGTATTTTGTTTTACATTTTCCCACCTGGGGTCACCTTGAGTTGAAATCCACTGGAGGGCTAATAACAACCATGACTATTCATGTTGAGCCTCTTTTTATGTGCTTCTTGACCGTTTGTGTATCTTTGAAGAAATGCCTAATCAATCCTTTGCTCATTTTTAAATTGGGTTATTTTTAGTGTTGAGTTGTATACCGTAAGAGTTTAATGTATCCTACCAGAGGTTTTTTTTTTTTTTCCTCAATACAGTATGAGATTTTCACTACATATTTAAGAATGGGATTTATGTGACACATAACATTTTTAAACTTGCTTTTTAAACTTAATATATTGTGGTTATCTTTCCATGTCTATGTCTAACTGATTGCATCACTTTATATTGACTGCACTCATTATATGAGTGTTCTGTAACTTGGAAACTAATTCTTTACTGAAGGGATTTATTTCAAGGAGGAAACCCTCCACACACTGCATACATCATTGAACACTGTACATTGGTTTTATTAAACTGTTGTAAAATATATGTAACAAAATACTTGCTAATCCAACAATTTTTACATGTACAATTGAGTGACATGGATTATGGTCATCATGTTTTGTATTCATCACCCCTATCCTTTTCCAGATTATTCCACCACCATTAACAAACTCCATACTCTCTAAGCAGTGATTGCCCCTTCCCCCACACTCCTACCCCTGGTAACCACTAATAAACTTTGGTCTCTATTTGTGTATTTCACGTGAAATCATAGAATATTTGTCCTTTTGTGTGTTCAGTCATTTGTTAAGGATACATTACTAGAACTGGAATTGCTGGGTCAAAAAGTGGACATATTTTAAGGCCTTTGAAAAATATTCCTAATTGCCCACCAGAAGTGTGGTTCCAGTTTATATTCTCAGGCTATTATTGTTATGTGCTATCGAGTTGATTTTAACTCATAGCGACCCCATGTGTTACCGAGTAGAACTGCCCCATAGGGTTTTCTAGGCTGTAATCTTTATGGGAGCAGATGGCCAGGTCCAGGCTTTCTCTCATGGAGCCGCTAGGTGAGTTCAAACCTCTAACCTTTGAGTTAGCAGCTGAGCACATAACCATCATACCACCACGGCTCCTAATACTCTCATGCTAGTGTCTTGAAATGGTCAGTTTCCTGACAAACTTTGCAGCACTGGGTAGCGACATTTTTGTTAATTTTTTTTTTTTTTTAGTCTAAGAGGCCAAACTTGGTACTGTGTATTGCTTTTAATTTGTGCTTATTTATTGTTGAAATTGGTTGAAGTCTTCTTTTTCTTGTTTCCTACCATGGGACTTGTTTCTTGTGCCTCGAGATTCCCTCTCATGTGTCCTCCAGATCTCAGCCTGGACATCCCTTAGTCTGGGAATCCTTTCCTCCCTCTCCCCGCAAATGCAGACACACACTCGGATTCCCTTTCCCTCTCACTTGGCATGGGTCCTCTCCAAGGCCCTGAGACCATTCCTAGGGGTGTGTTCACATGGTTATGTTTTTAAATTAAATATGCAAAAGTAAGCTATATTGTATATTTATTTTTCACTTAAATACTTCCCTCCCCCCTCCTCCTTGTCCCCACACACATAAGCTTCAAGCCCCACAAAACCTGGATCTGTCCCTAAGAGGTGTTCAGTACAATGTTGAAAGGAATCCATTAAGTTTAGTGCTCATTAGCTTTTTTGGCATCTAGACCAGGAGCTTTTCATTCATCTGAAGCTTGATTCCTAGTTGTTTTTTGTTGTTGTTGCCATCAGGTCAACTCCAACTCATGGTGACCCCATATGTGTTAGACTAGAACTATGCTTCGTAGGATTTTCAATGGCTGAAGATCGCCAGACCTTTCTTTCAAGGCACCTCTTGGTAGGCTTGAACCTCCAACTGAGCATGTTAACGTTTTTGCATCTCTCATGGACTCTGCTGGTTTCTAGTAAGCGCATGAAAAATGATAGCAATGAAAGAAATAAACTTTGAAGGCTTTTAACATTTCTGATTTTGTGTGGTATGTGTGTTTATGTACTCATGTGTTCCCAGACCTTGTGAAATAGAAGCCAGAGTATCTACTTTGGTATGTTCATGACTTTGTGTGATATCCCAGTCAAGGTGCTCAGTGTCTGTATAACCTCTTTCTTAACTCCTGGTTTGCTTCTTTTAAAGTCTCCATTCACAATGAATAAGTCTTTCTGGAACCCTCTTTTTTTATGATTTGAAATTTTTTCCAACTTGAGTGAAGAGGCTTAAAGGTGATTTGTTTATTTACTCATTTTCTGTATTTCTGAAACTTACTATGAATGTTAAAAAAAAACAAAAAACAAAAAACCCGTAACTTTTTGTTGTACAAAGAATTTCCCAGTTGCTTTTAGAGAGAGCAGAGACTTGAAGACTTGGGTGATGGTGCAGGCCTGCACTGTGACTCCAGCCAGGTTCATATTTAGACTTGAGGTCAGTGAGCAGGTGTTTGCGTTCTCACATCCCCTAGAACCATGCTATGCACTGTGATCTTAGGATCCAGCACTTTCACCTGAAAATGTCTCATTTCCTGAGCACCTTTTTAATTTTTATTTATTTATTTATTACTATTATTATTATTTTTATTCTTGTACTTTAAATGAAAGTTTACAATTCAAGTTAGTCTCTCATACAAAAATTGATACATACATTGTTATGTGACCCTAATTGCTCTCCCTTATGCTGTGACAGCACTCTCCTCCTTTCCAGCCTGGATTTCCCGTGTCCATTCAACCAGCTCCTGACCCTTTCAGCCTTCTCATCTCATCTCCGGACAGGAGCTGCCCATTTAGTCTCATGTATCTACTTGAGCTAAGAAGCACACTCTTCACGAGTACCATTTTACATCCCATAGTCCAGTCTGATCTTTGTCTGAAGAGTTGGCCTTGGGAATTGTTTTAGTTCTGGGTTGACAGAGAGTCTGGGGGCCATGATTTCCGGGGTTCCTCCAATCTCAGACCATTAAGCCTGGTCTTTTTATTGGAATTTGAGTTCTGCACCCCACCTTTCTCCTGCTCCTTCAGGGACTGTCTGTTGTGTTCCCTGTCAGGGTGGTCATTGGTGGTAGCCAGTCAGCATCTAGTTCTGGTCTCAGGATGATGCAGCTTCAGGTTTATGTGGCCCTTTCTGTCTCTTGGGCTAATAGTTTTCTTGTGTCTTTGGTGTTCTTCCTTCTCCTTTAGTCCAGGTGGGTTGGGACCAATTGATGCATCTTAGATGGCTTCTCGTTAGCTCTTAAGACCCCAGACGCCACTCACTGAAGTAGGATGCAGAACATTTTCTTAATAAACTTTGTTATGCCAGTTGACCTAGATGTCCCCTGAAAGCATGGTCCCCAGACCCCTACCCCTGCAACTCTGTCCCTCAAAGTGTTTGATTGTATTCAGGAAACTTCTTAGCTTTGGTTTAGTCCAGTTGTACTGACTTCCCCTGTAGTGTGTGCTGTCTTTCCCTTCACTTAACATAATTCTTGTCTACTATCTAGTTAGTCAGTACCCCTCTTCCTCCCTCTCCACTCTCGTAACCATCAAAGAATGTTTTCTTCTGTGTTTAAACCTTTTCTTGAGTTCTAATAATAGTGGTCTTATATGATATTTGTCCTTCTGTGACTAACTTCACTTGGCATAATGCCCTCCAGATGCCTACATGTTATGTTTTATGGATTCATCGTTGTTCTTTATTGTTGCATAGTATTCTGTGGTGTGAATATACCATAATTTGTTTATCCATTCGTCCGTTAATGGGCACCTAGGTTGTTTCCATCTTTTTGCTTTTGTGAACAGTGCTGCAATGAACATGGGTGTGCATATATCTATTTGTGTGATGGCTCTTATTTCTCTACGATATATTCCAAGGAGCGGGATAGCTGGATCGTATGGTACTTCTATTTCTAGCTTTTTAAGGAAGCACCAAATGGATTTCCAGAGTGGTTGAACCGTTTTACATTCCAACCAACAGTGTATAAGTGTTCCAGTCTCTCCACAACCTCTCTAGCATTTATTATTTTGTGTTTTTTGGATTAATGCTAGCCTTGTTGGTGTGAGACGATATTGTAGTTTTAATCTGCGTTTCTCTAACGGCTAATGATTGTGAGCATTCTTCATGTGTCTGTTAGCCTCCTGAATATCTTCTTTGGCGAAGTGCCTGTTCATATCCTTTGCCCATTTTTTTATTGGGTTATTTGTCTTTTTGTTGTTGAGGTTTTGCAGTATCTTGTAGATTTTAGAGATTAGATGCTGATCGGATTTGTCGTAGCCAACAATTTTTTCCCAGTCTGTAGGTTGTCGTTTTACTCTTTTGGTGAAGTCTTTTGATGAGCATAAGTGTTTGATTTTTAGGAGCTCCCAGTTATCTAGTTTCTCTTCAGGTGTTTGTGCCTTGTTAGTACTGTTTTGTATTCTGTTTATGCCATGTATTAGGGCTCCTAGTGTTGTCCCTATTTTTCTTCATGATCGCTGTTGTTTTTGATTTTATATTTAGGCCTTTAATCCATTTTGAGTTAGTTTTTGTGCATGGTGTGAGATATGGGTCTTGTTTCAGTTTTTTGCAGTTGGATATCCAGTTATGCCAGCACCATTTGTCAAAGAGACTGTCTTTGCCCCAGTTAACAGACTTTGAGCCTTTGTCAAATATCAGCTGCTCATAGGTGGATGAATTTATGTCTGGATTCTCAATTCTGTTCCATTGGTCTGTGTATCTGTTGTTGTACCAGTACCAGGCTGTTTTGACTACTGTGGCAGTATAATAGGTTCTAAAATCCAGTAGTGTGAGGCCTCCCACTTTGTTCTTCTTCTTGAGTCATGCTTTACTTACCCGGGGCCTCTTCCCTTTCCAAATGAAGTTGGTGATTTGTTTCTACATCTCATTAAAAAATGCTGTTGGAATTTGGATTGGGATTGCATTGTATCTTATAGATCCCTTTGGGTAGAATGGACATTTTCACAACGTTGAGTCTTCCTGTCCATGAGCAAGCTATGTTTTTCCACTTATGTAGGTCTCTTGGTTTCTTGCAGTAGTGTCTTGTAGTTTTCATTGTATAGGTCTTTTATGTCTCTGGTTATATTTATTCCTAAGTATTTTATCTTCTTGGGGGCTGTTGTAAATGGTATTGATTTGGTGATTTCCTCTTCGAAGTTCTCTTTGTTGGTGTAAAGGAATCCAGCTGATTTTTGTATGTTTATCTTGTATTCTGAAACTTCGCTGACATCTTCTATTAGTTCCAGGAGTTTTTTGTGGATTCTTTGAAGTTTTCTGTGTATAGGATCATATCATCTGCAAATAGAGCTACTTGACTTCTTCCCTGCTAATTTGGATGCTCTTTATTTCTTTTTCTAGCGTAATTGCTCTTGCTAGGACCTCCAGCACAGTGTTGAATAAGAGTGGTGATAAAGGGCATCCTTGTCTGGTTCCCATTCTCAAGGGGATGATTTTGGATGTTGGCTTTGCATCAATGCCCTTAATTAGGTTGAGGAATTTCTCTTCTATTCTTATTTTGTTGAGAGTTTTTATCATGAATGGGTTTTGGACTTTGTCAAATGCCTTTTCTACATCGACTGATAGGATCATGTGGTTCTTGTCTTTTGTTTTATTAATGTGATGGATTACATTGGTTGTTTTTCTAATGTTGAACCGTCCCTGCATACCTGGTATAAATCCCACTTGATTATGGTGAATAATTTTTTTGATATGTTGCTGAATTCTGTTGGCTAGAATTTTGTTGAGGATTTTTGCATCAATGTTCATGAAGGATATTGGTCTGTAATTTTCTCTTTTTTGTGGTGTCTTCACCTGGTTTTGGTATCAGGGTTATGCTGGCTTCATAGAATGAGTTTGGGAGTATTCCATCTGGAGCACCTTTTGATAGCACTGCTGGATGCTACTGATTATTTCCAATGCTAATAGTTTTGCTATAATGGAAAGCGGTGGCAGCCAGGTTGAGGAGGGATATCTAAGAGCAGATACAGAGAGAAAATAGAGTTCAGCATCGAGGTCTGTGAAAATTAACTGGGAAACTGTTAGTGGAGTAGAAAAGCTTGAAAACATAGTGAATACATTAGTTTTTGTCTCAGCACTAAGCCATCCTGGAGAGAAAATGTGTATGACAAGTGTAATGTTACAAGGTGTTATGGTATGTGGAAAGGAAGAATTGAGCACATTATTTGGAAATTTCCTATCACTTGAAATCATGTGTGACAGTTTCAAAATATAATGACAGACTTTGGTATATGTTTAGTTTAAAAATCCATAGCCTGATGTGGTATTCAGGCTCTATTTTCAGTATCCCTAGGATATATCAAAGAATTCTCTGGGTGGTGTAAATGTTTAATGAGCTGGGCTGCTAAATGAGAGGTCGGAGGTTCAAGTCCACCCAGAGGCGCCTTGGAGGAAAGGCCTGGCCGTCAACTTCGGAAAGATCAGCCTGTGAAAACCCTATGTGAAAACCCTGACACACGTGGAGTTGCCATGAGTTGGAATTGATGTGATGGCGACTGATTTGGGTTTTCTTAAATAATACATCAAAACTGATTTTCAACTTTTTGATTGGCTATGTGACTCTGGGGACTGTCACCAGACGAGTGAGCACATATATAGGTTTCTCAGCTGTCAACTAATGGTGCCTTCTCTTTCTGTTTGCTGTTATCAGTGCAGTCACCTGGAAACTCTAGTTGTTGGGGCCGTAAAGACATTGAGAGACTTCAACCTGGAGTTTACTTGTATTTTTAAACGTTCGAACACTTTTCGTACATTTCCTGTGATCAGTTTGTAGTTTTTAGGTGTAATACTTTTCCCCTCACTCTCCTGCGGGGGAAGTGTATATGTAAAGGATTTGTTAAATTGCTGGTATGATCAAACAGCCCAAGGAGAAAGGAGAAGTGGCTCTGAGCATTATAAGCTTGCTGGTAAGCTAGGGAGATATAGGGCTGCATGGGGATACTTTTGTTCTTTACTTAGAGATTTGGTAGGGAAGGTTCTCTGAAATTTCAACAGACATTCTGCTGTCATGTGTGAATACTGTCTTTTTGAGTTGCTTATTTGGGGCCAAGCTTTCGGTGAAAGTTGGTGAAGTAACAAAAGGTATGATAGAAAATTATTTAGTGGCAAAGCATACTTATTTTTGAAGTTGAAGACTTTGTACCCAAATCAAAATGGATGTCTCTCACTTTTTCTTACTTCTACAGATATCCTAAAGTTTTACCTAAACTTCAGCTGCATTGAAACTAAAGAAGGAAAAAAGAACCTGGGTTGGGGACACTTTAAATTGCTGTGGAAGGAGTTTGGACATATCTACCTGTCTGACTCTCTTAGCTAACAGATTTAGAATATGGAGAATGACTTGGAGCAGTTTTAAACCTTAATACTGGATATACATAGGAGGGGAATAACAGCCAGATGTAATTTTAAAGCGGGTACGTGAATGTAGTACGAATATAAACAGACAAAAAAAACAACAAACCTGTTGCCATCAAGTTGATTCTGACTCGTAGTGACCCTACAGAACAGAGTAGAACTGCCCCATAGGGTTTCTAAGGAGTGGCTGGTAGATTTGAACTGCTGACCTTTTGGTTAGCAGCCGAGCTCTTAACCACTGCATCATCAGGACCCCCAGTACGTATATAATTTGGCCAAATTCAGAGGTAGGAACAAAGGAGAAATTGCCCCCACAGGCAGTAGGGTAACTTGTTGCTACCCCCGTCAGAACTGAGGGGCTTATCAGGCTTGAAGAGAAATTCACAGTGCATTTTAGCCTGCTGCTTCTTCCACACTTGGTCTTTTACACAAGGACTTTTTGGAGAACCTGCTATAGCGTGTTTGTTACTGGCAAGAAACAGGATTAGATGTTGTGGGTGAACAGGGAAGTTGGCCAGGCCTTGACCACATAGAGTTTATAGTTTATACACATGAAGACAGAACTACCAGAGTAAAGCCCAGTATAGTACCTAAATGCCAGGTGAATGATAGCACAGCAGGCAGTTTCCCAGGGAAAGAACTTGTGAATAATTCACTGGGGGGCCTGCGGTGAGACCCTCAGCTGCTGGGACAGCGGGCCCTGCTTCCTCATCTGGGCTGACTTTGGGTGTGTGAGGGGGGGTCCCTGAAGTCTTTGGACAAACACAGTCCATCTTTTTGGTGCCAATTTTACATATGATTTGGGAGGGGGACTTTCATATTAAAATAAACTCAAAATTTAGAGTGCTAAATTTGCCTAAGTTTTAAAAATACAAGACTAGCCTTTAAATATTTTTCCTGCACTTCAGGCAGGAAACTGGGCAGGCCCTGGATTCTTGGTGTGATTCCTTCTCTGTCAGGGATTTAGGAAGAAATGGTTGGTCAAGGCTGATGAGGGGTTAGGAGAGGCCAGCTTTGTGCCATGTGGCCCTCCCTCCTCTCTGTGCTGCCAAGCTGGTTTAGTGAGGAGCATTTTCATTCAGATGACCTGGGCACACAGGTGCACCAGGGATGCGTGATTCCAACGGATTAATAATTAAATGTGGAGAATTAGAGCATTGCTTAAAATACATTTCCTTTAGAATCAGCTACAGGAAGGACTGTGGACCCTTTCATAGGTATAGTTGTAGCTTCTGCTTCCTTGGTTGGGGTCCTTGGACCCGGCTCCTAGAAGAAAGCCCTGAATTTATAGAGCAGGTGTTCCGTGTGTGCACCTTGAATGAAGGAGTGGATGAGGAAACTTGCAGTCCCCCCTGGGAAACCAGTTCCTTGACTGTGTGATTATTAAAAAGAAAGTCTGATTTTGGGGAAAAGCAGTCACAGGGAGCCCACATTAGGAAGCAGCACTGCCCACGAGGTTGTTGATGCATAGATGGAGGCCGCTTTCCAGCTCTGTAATCTTGGGCTTTGTTGCCTCATGTGTCGAATGGGGATGATACCTACACTGGAGTTGTTGTGAGGCTTGAGAAAGCATGCATACATGGTAGAGGTTCAGCTAATGGTGGCAGTGGCTGTGCCGAGGATAATGATGTTAATACATTGGGAGGGAGAGTAGTGGGCATTTATCCAGGGAACATTCTGGGGCCCTGACCTTCCAGGCAGCACTTGTTCAGTACTGTGGCCAGCTTTGATGTTGTAGTTTGGAAATTAGATAGTCTCCATTGTAATCACTAAAACCTTTATCATTACTTCAGAAAATGTGTGTGTTGCTAAAGCTAAATACAGATAGACCCTAGATCAAGTATAATCCGTTCCTGAAGACTGTTCTTTGTTTTTTACATCTTGTTCTTATGACAGAAGAAGTACATGTTTATTTTACAGACTTTCAACAATGCAGAGAAGAATGAGAAGAGTCCATATTTCCCCTGCCCAACATGAGTCTTGTTACCCTGGTGTACGTGCTTCTACTGAGATTGCGTTTTAGAGCAGAGTGGCTTGGAGTAAAATCCTGCATACACATGGACCTCTGGTTGCTCTGGACATGAGGGAAACCATTGAATACATTTTGAAGACAGTGAAAAATCAGGTGTGAGCGTGTGTCAGGCTGTGGTGAAGGGGCTGAGGGCAGAAATGTGGAGCAGTGAAGTGGGAACCCTTAGCCGACTTTTGTGAAATGGGACATTCTCACCTTTGAAGCTTGAGCTTGTGGGTTTTGAGTTCCTGTTTTGTGCCCTTTTAATGTCAGCTTTCTAAGTTCATAAGATTGTTGTAAATAGGTGTCCTAACTTTCATTAAACATGGATATTAGGAGACCTGAAAACGGTAGTAATCTCTCCCTTTCCAGGATGGGTGGGTGTGTTGGGGGGAAAGCTGTATGTTAAGTACCAGGGGAAGAAAGAGACCTGGGATGGAAGTAAAGGTTAAATGCAGTGCGGAGAGGTTGAGGGGCAGCTCTCTGGGTCCCCTGAGACTCAGCCTGGGTGTAGCTCTTCCCGGAAGCCTGACCCCTCCCTTAGCCACTATGCTAATTCTGCCTCTGTGCTCTACCCATTTCTCGATTCACTTGTTTGTACCCACCAGCAAGATGGTGTTTTTTAAGAGTGAGATCCTTCTGTTACTTTTGTATCCCCAGCATCTCACTGGGTTCCTTGGTCCTTTCCCAGTTGCTGTCGAGTTGATTCTGACTCATAGAGACTCCATGTGTGTCAGGTAGAACTGTGCTCCACAGGGCTTTCAATAGCTGATTTTTTGGAAGTAGATCACTAGGCCTTTCTTACGAGGTACCTCTGGGCGGCCTTTTGGTTGGTAGCCCAGTGCACTAACTGTTTGTACCACCTAGGGACTCCTCCCTGGCACTAGCGGGCCTTTAATAAATGTTTCTTTGAATGAATGAATGAGAAGCCTGCCCAGGAGGTGGTCATTCCCACGTCTCATCCTGCCTTATGTTTCTCACCTCAGTTCTTCTGTCCCCTTTGTTCACTCTGTTCCTTATCCTCTCCACCTCCTGTGGCCCCCTCACAACCCGGGGAGCCTCCCCACAGACCACTTTCAGCACTGATTTTGCTTGAGGCCCTGTGAGCTACCGCTGGTGCTTTAGACAAGGCAGAGGAAATCCCCATTGCCTTTGCCAGGGCTGCAGAGAGCATGGGTTTTCCCTTAACCCCACTCTAATACGTGGTGGTTAGACTTGGTAGGACTTAAGGATTGTGTAGATTTCTGCGGGTTATCTATTCATTTAGCCATTGTGCACTATTTCTGTGGAGTCCCTGGATGGTGCAGATGGTTAAGCACTTGACTACTAGCCAAAAGGTTGGTGGTTCAAACCCACCCCAAGGCGTCTTGGAAGACAGGCCTGGTGATCTGCTTCCAAAAGGTCATAGCCTTCAAAACCCTATGGAGCAGTTCTACTCTGCACACATGGGGTCACTATCAGTTGGAATCGACTCCATGGCAACTAATGATAACACTGTTTCTTAGTTCTAGAAAAAGTACTTGAAGGCCATGTAACTGTAGAATTACCTGTATTTTTTTTTTTTTTTAATTGTGCACTAGGTGAAAGTTTACAGAGCAAATTAGATTCCCTCAATAGTTTGTACATAAAGTGTTCCGTGGCCTTGGTTTCATTCCCCACAATGTTTCAGCACTCTCTCCATTTCTGCCCTGGGTTCCCCGTTACCTTTCACCCTGATTTTCTACCCCTTCCTACCTTCTTATCTTCGCTTTTGGGCTAATAGTGCCCTTTTAATCTCATATAATCGATTGTTTTAAGGAGTGTGTTCCTCTTCAGTGTTATTGCTTTTTTTTTCCTTCAGATTTTTTTTATTGTACTTTAGATGAAGGTTTACAGAACAAATAGTTTCTCATTAAACAGTCAGTACACATATTGTTTAATGACATTGGTTAACAACCCCACGACATGTCAATGCTCTCCCTTCTCGACCTTGGAGGACCTTTTTTGGTGAAAATATACATAGCCAAAGTTACACCATTTCAAAAGTTTCTACATGTACAATTCAGTGACATCGATTACGTTCTTCCAGTTGTGCTGATACTCTCACTATCCTTTTCCAAATTATTCCATCACCATTATCTTCAACTCACTGTCCCCTAGGCTTCCCATCAAACCTTTTGAGTTGCTGTTGTCATTTTGATCTCACATAGATAATTCTCTTTTTTTGTACTTTAGATTAAGGTTTACAGAACAGAATAGTTTCTCATTAAAGAGTTAGTACACATATTGCCCTGTGACAATGGTTAACAACCCCACGACATGTCAACACTGACCTTTCTCAACTTTGGGTTCCCTATCACCAGCTTTCCTGTCCCCTCCTGCCTTCCAGTCCTTGTCCCTGGACTGCTGTGTCTCATTAGTCTCATTTTGTTTTATGAGGCTGTCCAATCCCCTGCTGAACGGTGAACTTCGGGAGTGACTTCACCACTGAGCTAAAAGGGTGTCCGGAGCCATACTCTTAGGGTTTCTCCAGTATGTCAGGCCAGTAAATCTGGTCTTTTTTTCTTTGTGAGTTAGAATTTTGTTCTACATCCTTCTCCAGCTCTGTTCAGAGCCCTCTGTTGTGATCCCAGTCAGAGCAGTCAGTGGTGGTGGCCGGGCACCATCTAGCTGTACTGAACTCAGTCTGGTGGAGGCCGTGGTAGCTGTGGTCCATTAGTCCTTTGGACTGATCTTTGCTTGTATCTTGTTCTCTTCATTCTCCCTTGCTCCTGAAGAGGTAAGACCAGTGGAGTATCTTAGATGGCTGCTCACAGGCTTTTAAGACCCCAGACGCTACTCACCAAGTTAGAGTGTAGAACATTGTCTTTATAAACTGTGTTAGGCCAATTGAGCTAGATGTTCCCTGAGACCATGGTCCCCGTAGCCCTCTGCCCAGCAGTTCAGTTCCTCAGGGAGTTTGGATGTGTCTGTGGAGCTTCCATGACCTTTTCTTGTACAAGTTGTGCTGGCTGCCTTAGTATAGCATACTGTCTTACCCTTCACCAAAGTTAGCACTTATTGTCTGTTTAGTTCTCCCCCCCATCCCATGTAACCAAACAGAGATTGTTTCTTTTCATGTGTAAACTTTTACATGAGTTTTTACAGTAGAGGTCTCATACAATATTTGTCCTTTTGTGATTGACTTATTTCACTCAGCATAATGTCCTGCAGTTTCATCCATGTTATGAGATGCTTCACAGATTCATCATTGTTCTTTATCTTTGCATAATACTCCATTGTCTGTATGTACCATCGTTTGTTTATCCATTGATGGGCATCTAGGTGGTTTCCATCTTTTTGCTATTGTGAACAGTGCTGCAGTGAATATGGGTGTGCATATGTCTATTCGTGTGATAGCTCTTACTTCTCTAGGATATATTCCTAGGAGTGGGATTGCATTTTGTAGTGCTTTTTTTGTGGTGCTGACGTTTTCTTTGTTCCTCGTACTCTCCTGTGCTGAGTTCCTTTTGTTTGTGGATTTTTTTTCCATTTCTTTTGTTTTTGTAGGTTTTGTTTTTACTGAGACTGTATGTTTTCCCTCTTTATTTGTATGAGTATGTTTTTTAACTTTCTTTGTGGTTACCGTGAAATCTACCCTTATCTTTCTAAGTTTGAAGCAGTCTGTTATTACTTGGTATCACCTTTCCTTCCTCTCCATTAGAAGGTTCTATACCTACACCGTTTATTCCCTCTTTTATTGTTCTGTGCTGTTGTCATTTACAGATTAACCTCTCTGTTTCCCTGTTGTAATTCTTTTGGTTTTGCAGAGCCCTTAAGAGTTCATTTCCTAGGTTGGTATCTGGTAGTACAATCCTGTGTCCTGTATTTAGCTTGTGGTCTGATGTTGTTTACTCTCAAATGCAAGGACTGTCTTTAATAAGTCTCTTGTAAGTTTGGTTTGGTTTTTACATAGTCCCTAAATTTCTGTTTATCTGGAAATGTCCTAATTTCATCATCATATTTGAATGAGAGTTTTGAAGTATTCTTGGCTGGCAATTTTTTTCTTTCAAGGTTTTATATATGTCATCCCATTGCCTTCTTGCCTGCATAGTTTTGGGCGAATAATCAAAGCTTAGTCTTATTGTTTCTCCTGTGTATGTGACTTTTTGTTTTTTTCGAGCTGCTCTCAGGATTGTTTGTCTTTGGTTTTAGCCAGTGTGATTATGATATGCCTTAGTGATTTTCTTTTGGTGTGTATCCCATATGGGGTTTGTTGAGCTTCTTGGATGGTCAGCTTTTCATCTTTCATGATATTGAGGAAGTTTTCTGTCAGCAATTTGTCAGTGATCCTCTCTGTGTTTTCTGTTTTCTCCCCCTATTCTGGAACTCTGATCACTCGCAGATTTTTGCTTTTGGTTGTATCCTACATAATTCTCAGGGTTTCTTCATTTTTCTTCGTTCTTTTTTCTGAGTTTTCCTCAGAGTTGTATCCAGGTGTTTGTCTTCAGATTCACTGATCCTGTCTTCCATCATTTCAAACCTGCTCCTCAGCCCTTTTGTGACACTGTCCATTTCTGAAATCTTGTTGTTTGTCTTTTGGATTTCTAATTGTTGTTTTTGTATGATTTCTAGTTGTGAATTTATTTTAGCATTTTGCTCTGTATTATTTTCTTGAATTCTTCCCATTTTTTCGTCTGTATTTTCCACTAATTTGCCTGCCTTTTCCCTGATTTTGTCTATTTTTTCCTCATTTTTGTCTGCTTTTTGCGTCAACTCTTGGATAGCTCTGAATATTAGAGATTTGAATTCCCTATCAGTTAGGTCTACCGTAAGGTCATCTGGTGTTTTATTTTGGACGCCTACTGGAACCATCCTGTCCTGTTTTTGTAAGTGTTTTGATGTTGTCTGCTGTCATCGGGGCATTCAGTTGTTATTTTCCTCATGTATTGATTGTAGATTTGTTTGTTTCGCCCTGCTTTTTGTTTTATTTGGTTATGTCTGAGCAGGCGGAATGTGTGTTCTTTGTTGTTTACTCGTCTGTGGGCACGATACTTTTCACTTCTTCTCCTATGGGCAGGGTCACTCAGGTATGGTACAGCAGGGCAGGTCCAGCTGAAGCGGAGTTGCTGGGATGGGTTGTTTATGGCACGTACCAGGGCAGACAGTGCAGACTGGGAATCAGTGCAGGGCAGGTTGCAGTAGGCCGTGCCTGTGCCGCTTGGGAGTGTGATGTTCAGCGGACAGTGCAGGTAGGCAGGAAGGAGGGGGGAGATTATGATGTGTGGAGCTAAGGTGGGTATGGGAAAGAGGAGAGAGAGGAGAGAGGAACAGGAGCCAAAGCATACACACAAACAAATAGAAGTGCTAAGTGAGCTTGCAGTTGGAGTGGAGAGATGAGAGATTGAGAAATGAGGAAAAACAAAAATGAAAAGAAAAAGGGTAAAAGAAAAAAATGACTAAATTGAGAAACTGGTAATGAAGAAAGACAAAAAGGGAATAAGAAAGAAAAGAAAACAAAACAAAGAAACAAAAAAAAAAAAAAATGCCCCCCACGGATGTCCCTGTGGGTCTGCGCAGAGTAAGAGAGTAGCTTCCAAGCCGCACTGTACTGCCTGGCTAGAAGGGGCTCCGGTGCTGAGAAAAAAAAAAGAAAACAAACAAATCAAAACAGAACAAATCAGAGCAAACAAACAAAGAAAAAAGCCTCCAGGGTCCCACCAGCGTGGCAGTACGGGCCGGGAAGCAGTTTCACAGTCGAGCGGTGTTTTGCAGCCTTTCAGGAAGAAGCACAGATGGCACATGGGGCCAGGTATTTGAGAGAAAGGAGTGGGAGGTGGTGAGAGGTAAGGAAGAACGGAAAAAAGCAACACCATTAGCCAACAAAAGGCACTCAGGGAGCTGGCCACTATGGGCGGGTGGAATCCAGGCCACACAGTGGTGAAGCTAGTGTTTCTCGGCCAAGAGACTGTGGCTGCAGGAAGCAGAGGAGGCTAAGTGGGGGTGAAGAAGGGTGGGGGGTGGGAAAGCCTGTATCGCTGGTTACCGGTTGTTCTGTCTCCTGCTGGAAGCTCTGCACAGCTGCTTTCTCATACTCGCTGTTTGCTGATCTCCGGTAGGAGTCCAAGATGGCAGATCTGTGCTGCTGTAGCTGACAGAGGGTCTCTGTGTGTATCTCTCCTTGCTCTCTGTTCTTGGTCAGTTTCTTATTCCATTCGGTGCTTGGCTGCATTCTTTATCTCTTCATTTGATGCTTAGGGTTTCAGGATTGACATGTGACTCTGTTTGACTTAGTTTTTCTGATCTTTGCCACGGAGGGACTTTGTGGTGCTTCTGACTATAGTGCCATGTTACCAGGAAGTGTTATTGCTTATTTTATGGGCTTGTCTGTAGGGTCGCTATGAGTCAGAATCAACTCGACAGCAGTGGGTTTGTTTTTTTTTGGTTTTGGTCTATTGTTTGGCTGGAAGGTGGTCTCCGGGAGTGGCATCAGTTCCAGGTCAGAAGGGTGTCTCAGGGCCATAGTCTTGGGGGTTCCTCCAGTCTCTGTCAAACCAGTAAATCTGGTCTTTTTTATGAATTTGGGTTTTCTTTCTTCGTTATTCTCCCACTCTGTCTGGGACCCTCAGTTGTGATCCTAGTCAGAGTGGTCGGTGGTGGCAGCCAGACACCATCTTGTTTTTCTGGTTTCAAGGTCATGTAGGCTGTGATCCATTAGTCCCTTGGACTAATTGCTCCTGTGAATCTTTCATTTTCTTCACTCTTCTTTGCTCTGGATGGGAAGAGACCAGTAGCTGTATCTTAGATGGCCACTCGTAAGCTTTTAAGACCCCAGATGCTACTTAACCAAAATAGGATGCAGAACATTGTCTTTATGAAGTGTGTTGCGCCAGTTGATGTAGACGTCCCCTGAGTCTATGGTTCTTTGCCCTCGAGCCTAGGAACTTCATCCCGTGAGGTGTTTGGTTATGTCAAAGAGGTTTCCCTGACTGTGCCCCTTGTGTGCTCTGTTGTCTATGTGTTAATATATGAGGAGCACCTACAGTCATGTATGTAGAAACATCCACCACCAAACCTGAGATTATCTGTATTTTTAACATTTGTGCCTTTACCTTTTCATAATGTCAAAATAAGACCTGAAATATAATTTCCTGTGAATACAATTCCCAAATGTTATGTCAGGCATTGGCAAACCATGTTACTTTTAACTGCCACAATTATGTTGCTTTTTAACTGAAAATATTTGTGAAACTTAGGAATTTCCTAATACCTGTCTCCATTGCTCTTTTGAATGAAATTCCTTTTATAAGACATGAGGTAAGGCAGTTTGCCTAAAACTAGAGAAAGAGGCAGTTCTGTGGAGAACAAAACAGAGGGGTGGGGAGAGAAGCATAATAAACAACAACAAAAAATAAAAAAAATAAAAATTTGAGAGAAAACAGCACTACATCGTGTAGGAGGAAACCAAATAAGTGATGTAAGGCTAGAAGTTAAGATTTAGGGTAAAAGGAAGGGGAAGTCTTTGAGGAAGAGAAATTGAGGTTTTAGAAATGCAAAGGCTGACATTAGCAGGCTTGGTTGGCTAACTTTCTAGGGGTGTGCAGATGAGAAGCAGGAGGCTGTATGATTCTGATTGGCTTCAAATTTTGTGAATGTTAACACCGTATTATTATCGATGGCTTCTGTGGAGGGAAGTACAGCGAACTAGTGTTAAAAGAAAATGAAAACTTATTTCTAAATCTGTGCCGCACCCAGGAAAGAAAATCTCCCCCTTTCCCTGCAGCCAGCCACATGGCTTATGCAGAAAGCTGCATTTTGTCTTCTACACTTAAACTCAGGTTGCTGTCCCAGGTTCCAGCCAATCCATAGAGGCCTTACAGGGTCAGTAAAGGGAGTAGGTTCTAGTTGCATGTCAGCCCTGCTCTTACTTCATGACATATTTTTCTCATTAAAGAATGTATTCATGGTTGTTGTAGGAAGATTGGGCAATTCAGAAAAGAACGAAGAGAATAAAAACCACCATTATCCCACCCTCGTCTCTGAGAGCTGTTCTATCAGCATGTCTCAAGTTAGATATGCTGGGCTCCCTTTCCTGGGTCTCATTCCTGCTCAACTTTTTTGGTCTCTCTTTCTGTAGAAAATGGGGCGTACAGGCACTGGCTGTGCTCAGTTGCCATTCTCATAGCTTTGGGCCTCAAGAGTTCTGTTCCAGTGCACATGGTCATGAAGGAGGACTTTGATTGGCCTACCTTGGGTCACATGCTGGGTTCTGTGGATGAGAAGTCTCCTACCAGCAGGACGGGATGGGGCAGGAGCCATGTGTGAGGCGGCCAAAGGCCGTGGCTACTACAGATTGCCAGTCCAAGTCTTCTCCCGCAATACTTTGTCAATTTTAAAAAGCCAAAAAGAAAAATATTGCTAATAACAAGCATACACATGCATGCGCACGTTTTATATATGTAAATGTATGCATATGTTTATGATACATAAGTATGTATATTTTTTAATGGCTGACATCTTTTGCAGGTAAAATGTATTGCAAAAGAGAGTTAAATTTTTTATTTGCTTTATTTATGTCTTCTTTTGGAATGATAATAATGATACATACTTTTTGCCAGTTTTTAAGGGATTCTTGTAAAGAAGGCAAGCTTGTCTACTTTATGCATGGGGTTTGTTGGTAGGAGGTCTGGGTTTGTTTCTCAGCTCGCTGTTACCCAGATCCATGATCTTGGGCACGTGTTCCTCTGGGTTTCCATTTCCTGTCCCGGAGAAGGAGAGATTTAGACCCTGTGGTCTATGAGGTCGCTTCTAACGTAAAACTCCTGTTACAGCTTGAAGCCTGATTTATCTCTTAATGTTATTTAGAGAATTTTTAGCTGTGTCATAGATTTTGTGCAACATTGTCATAAAACCCACTGCTGTTGAGTCGATCCGGACTCATAGCGACCCTATAGGACAGAGTAGAACTTCCCCATAGGATTTCCAAGGCTGTGATCTTATGGAAGAAGACTGCCACATCTTTCTCCCACAGAGCAGCTGGTGGGTTTGAACCACCAACTTTTCACTTAGTGGCCGAGCACTTAACCACTGCACACCAGGGTTTCCAACATTGTCATAGCTGTAATTTATTTGGTGCCTTTGGCCAGGACATAACCCTCAAGTATAATGTAGTTCCTGTGGGAATATATGATTGGCAGTATGCTGTAGTTTCTAGGAATGTGCTTTGGAGGTAAAGCAGAGACCATCAGTGTCAGTAACTTCATTGGATGGCTGCTTTATTTAAGGGCATGGTATTGCTTGGATAGTAAAGCATACTTGATGATGCTAAGTTTGCTAAACTGCACACAGTCCATGAATTTAACAGGCGTCCTTGTCTGGTATACAGGCTGAAGTGACAAGACACACACAATGATTATTCTCTTGCTCAAGTATGTGTGAGTGATGCAGACAAATCACATGGGCATGTATGAAAGTTAGTAGTTTTTTTAAAAAAAGATTTTCTCCTAGTTTTATTAAACTTGAAATAGAAGGATTCTTACAGCATCTGTTAGATGCAGCATGTATTCTTTCATCAGTCATAAATTAAGTCTTTTCCATTCAGTTTCATACATTTCTTTTTATTCCTGCTGTTCTGCCTAAGTCTAACCAGTTCTCATTTCCTTTCTAAATCAGTGCTTCTCAAACATTAAGTTGCATATGCATCACCTAGGGGTCCTGGTAACTTGGAGATTCTAATTCAGTAGTTCCAGAGTGGGCCCTGGGATTTTGCATTTCTAACAAGGCTGCTGGTCTGTGGACCATACTTTTGAATAGCAGGAGCGTGGAGTGTATGTAGCCCAACCCCTGCACTTCCCCTTCCTTCAGCGCACAGGAATCTCCTCTTCTGCTCATTACCTCTATTACTCATAAGAGAACCATTTATGGACCATTTAGGTATCCACTTGTGTTTTTTAAGCACGTATTGGAATGAGGATGCAAGGATGGGGAACATAATCCCTGTCCTCAAGAAGCTTGCAGTCTTGTGGTGAGGCCAGTGGGGCTTATAAATAGCTACTGTAATATTGTAAAATGTGCTGTAATAGAGACAGGTGTATAATGCTGCAGAAACAGGAGGCAGAGATTGTTTTGGGGGAAGAAGTTCTCGTAAGTAAGGTTTCACGTGAGTACATTCTATTGACAGTATTTTTAGGTTCTGGACTCTTAAGAGAAAACCTATGTTTAGTTTACTGATTATTCTTGTGTCCCTTTTGCCTGGGACAATGCCTGAGATGATAAGTACGTAATGAATGTTGAATGAATGAGGTTATTTAACCCTTACAGAAAGGTTGAAGATCCTTTTTTAGGCCTCAGTTCACAATCTTGTTTCACTTGCCACCTCTGATATAAAGTTCACATGTAGAACACATTCCATTGGTGTTTTTAGGATTTTGTATAATTCTAGGCCACTAGTCTACTCTATCGTATAGGGTCTGTATGAGTTGGAATCGACTGGACGGCTCACAGCAACAGCTTGTGATAGACGCAGTCATGGTGGTGTGAGCGGTTTGCACTCGACTGCTAACCTAAAGGTTGGCAGTTCAACCCACCCAGTAGCTCTGTGGAAGAAAGGCCTGGCAAACTGCTTCCATAAAGATTACAGCCAAGAAAACCCTATGAGGCAGTTCTACTCTGCAACACATGGTGTTGTCATGAATCAGAATCAAGTCAATGCCGACAGGTTTTACTTGTGACAAAAATAAATGAATCCCACAAGGGGAGGTTAAAGTAATTTTGCTTTAATTATTTGGTGACTTTTCTGCATTCTCAGTGTCCTCACATTCTTTATTCAAGTGTAAGGAAGGGTCACCCCCACCCTCGTTTGCCTTCTACATTTGAATGTTGGCTTTTCTTTCTCCAAAGTTTCATAACTCGTGACCAACTAAAGAGTCAGAATTTGGGGGTCTTCCTTTTAGGTTTGAGGAAAGTGAACCTTAGAAGGGGTAACTGACTGTTCACCCGGGCAGTCCTGTTCAAGCCTGGGCTGCAGTCTTGGACCCCTGACCCTGAGATGAGGATTCTTTCGGCAACATTCAGGTCTGGTCACGTCCTTCTTCTCTTCCTTTGCCGCAGTGGACCACCTTGCATTTGTTTCTCTTCAGTTTCATCTAATTTGCTGGTACGGTACTTTCATAATTTTCAGAGGCTTCTTTTCATTTTTGGTCCTGTTTTTTCAAGTGTTGCCTGTACTATTACTGAGTGGCTGCCTTTTCCCTTGGTCTTTTCTGAATTTCCTTGGCATGCCGGAAGACATTGCCTTCTATGTCCTTTACATGCATTAACTCGTTGCGTTCTCTCATCTATGAAATAGAGAGCAATATACATACGTATGGATTTTTAAAACTGGGCATGAAGTATTCTAGGCCCCATCTTAATTCCAGATTTTGGCTTTAGGTAATATAAAACAGGTTATAGCTTGCCTCTTCACATGGGTTATTCACTTGTAAACATGGAAACGTATTGATGGGCAGAACCCCAGGTATGAAAACAGAACAAAGAACAAGACTGTATTTGAGCTCCTGGTATGTCGCCTTTGTGGATTTGTGTGGGTTGAAAAACATAAGTCTTATATTCGGTGTGTCCTTTTCCAGTGACTGGAGAAAACTATGTGGCATGTTTTAAAATATTTAAAAAAAAAAAAAAAGTTGGTTTTAAAATACAATGTATAGTCTTACTGCATTAATGCAGATAAACCATTCACCTGTGGAAATTTAGGGGGGAAAACCCCCTACTTAAGAAAAAAAGAAAAAGAAAAACAATTAACAGTGTAAGTTTAAGAGCAGGTAAAGGAGGAGAATACTTAATTTAGCACTTAAGGAGGAAATAACTTTCTCACTTCCGTTTTCTTCTGTTACTTATAAAAATAATATATATATTTTGCATAGAGAGCAAAGTTTATTAGTGGTTACCAGAGGTAGGAGGGAGGGGGAAAAAGAGGGTTAACAGTGATGGAAAAATCACATTGATTAAGGGTAGCGTTGTGCAGCTGATTATTGTAGTTGCTGTCAGTAAGTTGTACACCTGTAAAAAGTTGAACAGGCAAAAGTTGTGTAATGAATATATTTACAATGATGAAAAAAAACCCCAAAAAAACAGCAGCCAGCATCACACCATAGCCTGGTTAGTACAATCCTAAAGGTGAATCCTGCCTCCATTAGCATTCTAGCTGTAGGATGCTTGTCAGTGTGATGAATATTTCTGTGCCTCCATTTCCTCATCTGTAAAATGGGGCTAAGACCAAGCCTTTCCTTGGAGGTTGTTGTGGGGATGATATACAATAATGTGTGTACAGCATACTTACCATACCATCTGGTCATAGTCATAGTGAGTGCTCAGTACTCATTATCTCTGAAATCTCAGTATTCCATCTTGGTTGTCTTGGTTAGCTGCCATTGAGTTGACTCTGACTCCCCACGTGCAACAAAACGAAACATTGCCAGGTCCTGTGCCATCTTCACAATTGTTGGTATGCTCAAGTTCATTGTTGTGGCTATGGTGTGTTTTGAGGGTCTTCCAATCTAAGAGTCTCATCTTTTAGTACTAGATTGGATAATAATCTTTTGTGATGCATAGGGTTTTCTTTTTTTTTTAAGTTTTACAGTGCTTTAGGTGACAGTTTAGAGTGCAAATTAGTTTCTCATTCAAAAATTTATACACAAATTGTTTTGTGACATTGATTGAAATCCCTGCAATGTGTCAGCACTCTTCCCCCTTTCGACCCTGGGTTCCCCGTGCCCATTCGTCCAGTTTTCCTGTCCCTTCCTGCCTTTTTAATCTTTGCTTTTGGGCAGATGTTGCCCATTTGGTCTCACATGTTTGATTGAACTAAGAAGCACTTTGCTCACATGTTATCGTTTGTTTTATAGGCCTGCCTCATCTTTGGCTGAAAGGTGGACTTTGGGAGTGGCTTCAGTTCTGAGTTAGCTAGGTGTCCAGGGGCCGTGGTTACTTCTACTTTCTTTAAGATACTCATCGTCTCTCTTCTAGTTTCCCTTCCCGGGCCTGTCTCATAATATGTTTGTATTAGGGGTTTGAACCAGAACGAACTGCATTTCCAACAAGGTCCCAGCAAGTTAGTACATAAGAATCACCTGAGGATCTTGCTAAAAATGTAGATTCTGATTCAGTATATCTGGGGGTGGAAATGCAAATTCTCTGCAGGAGTTTGAACTAGGAATGCACCAGTTTGAAGCCCTGTTTTGTATCAAAGTTTCTGTACATCAAAAAAAGCAGTTATAGTACGTCCCTCAGTTCTAGAGTCTCCAAGTGTAGTAGAAATACTACAGGGCAGAAAAGGATTTGGTTGGCACTTGGGGAGCCTGGCCCTCACTTTGAGAGTGTAGGCTAGAGAGAGAGAGGGTAGACTTTGAAACTCAAGAGACACATCAACAGTCATTTCTTATCTGACAATGTATGTTATAGGTCACATCAGGCTTTGAATTTTTGCTCAATTTCTGTAGGCCTGGGGAGTGTCCTCTGGATTAAGGAGGTGGGGTCCAGTGAGGTAGGGAAGACCTTCCATTGCTTTTTCCCCTGCTGTCTAGAATGCTCTGAGACCACTCGTCTGCTTGTTGGTGGTTTCCGGACTCTTTTGTGATTAATTTTGTCTTGCTGCTTATGAGAAATGACACTGAATCTAGTATCCACGAACTTTGACTTTTATCTGTAGATGGAAATGTTCTGTTCCATATAGTCACTTGTACTTGCAGTAGTAAAAGAAATGATTGATTATTTTGAGTTTTCTATTTAAGGAAATTATACATAACATACTCTAAAATGTAGTAGAGGGGCAGAATCACTTTACAAAACGAATGAAAGTAAAATTTCCACTTAAGAGAATTTAGCAAGCTTTTGTGGGTATACCTCTTCCACCCTCAGAGAAACTGACTCAATGTATATGTTTCCACTTACTGAAAGTGAGTATGTAAGGAAATGAAAGCTGTGTGGACTGCTTGTTTAGAAATAGATGCTGTTACTTTGGAAGAGGGTGAGTTGAAAGTCGTGGAAAACCGAGGAGGAGAGAAAATTGAATCCTCAGGGAGGAAAAAATTTTAATGCAAACACCAAATATGATACCAAATAAAATCTAGGTGCAGAGTGGTTTGCTCGAGGGAGAAAATAAGAAGTGGAAGGGTAAGTGTACATTTTATTTTACACTGTGGTATGCTCTCTGGCTTTAAGCCCTGTGTTAGAAATTATTTCACTTGCTTCACTCCCCACCTCCTCCAAGAAACCTGTGGGAGATTTGAAGTATTTGACATATGCTCCTGTTTTTAAGTCGCATGGTGTATTGTATTAAGTAATATCTGATTGCAAAAATGGACTCTGGGCTGTCACACAAGATGTTACCATAAGCTCATTTCACACATGCTTTAAAAAAAAGAACAAACATTATTATTTCATCTCAGTAGCTTATAGATCATATTGGTGTTGAATATTCTGATATTGGCAGCATCTAAAATTCTCACTGCCTCCACTATTCTTTTTCACTTACAAGGCTAGCAGCTCTCTACTTAGGTCTTTGCTGGTCCAATGAGAATGCCAGCTGTCTGTAGTCAGGGGGTGTATTTTATATTTGTATCCATTCACAGCTTCTGGTGAGCCCTGGTGGTGCAATGGTTAAGCACTTGGCTGCTAACTGAAAAGTCTCCGATGCAAACCCCCTAGTCCCTCCGTGGGAGAAAAGACCTGGAGATCTGCTCCTGTAAAGATTTACAGCCTATGAAACCCTACAAGGGGGCAGTTTTACCCCGTCCTTTAGGGCCACTGTGAGTTGGAATTGACTCGACGGCACACAGCAACAGTGCCTTGCTGGACATCGGGTCCAGAAAATACTGTGTGAAAAAAAGAAAGCTTACTGAATGAATTTGAGCAGATCTTGGTAATGTGATTATTAGAATTTTCTAGTGGTGATGGTGGTAGTTTTTTGTTTTTTAATTAATCCCATCTGTTTTGTGTAAGTGTCATTAATTTGGTGAAAGACAGGATTGTATGGGGGGCAGGGAGCCAATTTATTGGTTGATACAAATCAGGACCCTAAAAGATCCAGACAGGCTGCATATAAGCCAAATCAAAGAAGAAGAAATTCTGGAGATATTAGATAATACAGCGCTGGGAACTGAATTAGCAGTTGTCTGCACAGGATGGGGAAATAGAAGAAAACCTAGAAAAGTAAGTAGGTGAGAATGACTCGGGGGCTTTAGAGACTTCCTGAAAGGTGCTGAATCAGTCTGTATTATAGTTGATGGGCCCAGTTTGCTCTGTTCACGGTAGCCTGGCCTGCTGGATTCAGTTCTGGCGACCACCTTTAGAAGGTATTATTACGTGGAGTAGTGTCGGAAGCATGTATACTATACTCGTGCAACTTCAATCCCAAGAACCTAGCAAAAAGCTAGTAATTCTTTTCACCTTCCGCCTTAGTGGATATCTGACGTAGGGCTGACCGTGGTGGCAGAGGCAACTCCCAGGTCCTGGGACCACGGCTCACGGGATGTTTCTGACTCAGTAGTTCCTGGGCAGCCTCCTGACACCCTGCTTCCTCCCGGTGGCAGAGGCAGCAGTGCCCCTGGTGGCCAGTTCTGTATTGTGCTGGGAGTCCTTCCTAGGGGCCCCCACTTAGAGCCTGCTCCCTGGAACCCTTTTAAGCATTTAATTCCCTGCATTAAATCTCTTTCTCAGAGTAGCTAGCTCGTTTCCTGCAAACAGTCTCTTGGTGAGAGCAACAGATTTTTACAGTGAGAACAAGCTGCCTTGGAGACAGAAGTGTCACTAGAAGTATCCTGGGAGGAGCAGCAGATGGACGGCTAAGTAAATAGATCAATGGTTCCTTCTCCCGTAATGGATGCAAGTACAATGCAGCTGTTTGGGGGAACTTGTCCCACAACACAGATCCCCAGGCTCTATCTCCAGAAATTCTGATTTAGAAGAAATTGGTGGAAGTCTGGAATCCATATATTTATTTATTTTTATTGTACTTCAGGTGAAGGCTTACAGAACAAATACTTTCTCATGAAACAGTAGTACACATATTGTTTTATGACATTGGTTAACAGCCCCACAACATGTCAACCCTCTAACTTCTCAACCTTTTTTTTTTGGTGAAAATACACATAGCCAAAGATACACCATTTCAAAAATTAACTACATGCACAGTTCAGTGACATTGACTACATCTTCTGATTGTTGCTATTCTCACTTAAGATGAAGCCTTACAGAACAAGATAGTTTCTTATTTAACAGTGACTACACATGTTGCCCTATGACAATGGTTAACAATCTCACAACACATCAACAATATCCTTACTCAACCTTGGGTTCCCTATCACCAGCTTCCTTGTCCCCTTCTGCCTTCTGGCCCTTGTCACTGGACTCCTGTACCTCGTTAGCCTCATTTGGTTTTACGGGGCTGTGCACTCGCAGGCTGAACGGTGAACCTCGGAGATAAGTTCACCACTGAGCTAAAAGGGTGTCTGGGGGCCATACTCTCGGGGTTTCTCCAGTCTCCAGTAAATCTCGTCTTTTTTTTTGTGAGTTAGAATTATGTTCTACATCCTTCTCCAGCTCTGTCCAGAACCCTCTGTTGTGATCCTGGTCAGAGCAGTCAGTGGTGGTAACTGGGCACTATCTAGTTGTACTGGACTCAGTCCGGTAGAGGCCTTGGTAGCTGTGGACCATTAGTCCTTTGGACTAATGTTTTCCTTGTATCCTATTCTCTTCATTCTCCCTTGCTCCTGAAGGGATGAGACCAGTGGTGTATCTTAGATGGCCACTCACAGGCTTTTAAGACCCCAGACACTACTCACCAAGGTAGAATGTAGAACAGTGTCTTTATAAACTGTGTTATGCCAGTTGAGCTAGATGTTCCCCCAGACCATGGTCCCAACAGCCCTCCGCCCAGCAATTCAGTCCCTCAGGGAGTTTGGATGTGTCTATGGGGCTTCCATGACCTTTCCTTGTACAAGTTGTGCTGGTTTCTCCTGTATTGTGTACTGTCTCACCATTCACCCAAGATACCACTTATCTATTGCCTATTTAGTATTTCCCCCCCACCCCTCCAATCCCTGGTAACCAACAAAGATTGTTACATTTTGTGTGTGAACTTTTTCATGGGTTTTTCCAATAGAGGTCTCATACAATATTTGTTCTTTTGTGATTGACTTATTTCACTCAGCATAATGTCCTCCAGTTTCATCCATGTTATTAGATACTTCACAGATCCATTGTTGTTCTTTCTCGTTGCATAGTACTCCATTGTGTGTATGTACCATAGTTTGTTTATCCATTTATCTGTTGATGGGCATCTACGTTGTTTCCATCGTTTTGCTATTGTGAACAATGCTGCTGTGAACATAGGTGTGCATATGTCTATTTGAGTGACAGCTCTTATTTCTGTAGTATATATTCCAAGGAGTAGGATTGCATTTTGTAGTGCTTTTTTTTGTGGTGCTGAAGTTTTCTTTGTTCTTCTTACTCTCTTGTGCTGAGTTACTTTTGTTTGTGGATTTTTTTTTTTCATTTCTTTTGTTTTTGTAGGTTTTGTTTTTGCTGAGACTTTATGTTTTTCCTCTTTATTTTTATGAGTATGTTTGTTAACTTTCTATGTGGTTACCATGAATTTTACCCTTATCTTTCTAAATTTGAAGCAGTCTACCATTACTTGGTATCGCCTTGCCTTCCTCTCCATTAGAAGGTTCTATACCTATGCCATTTATCCCTCTTTTATTGTTTTGATGTTGTTGTCATTTACTGATTAAACTGCTCTGATTCCCTGTTGTATTTCTTTTGGTTTTGGATAGTCCTCGAGAGTTCATTTCCTGGATTGGTATCTGGCTGGTATGATCCTGTGTCCTAGATTCTGCCTGTGAGCTAAAGTTGTTTGTCCTCAGATCGAAGAACTCCCTTTAATAATTCTTGTAAGTTTGGTTTGACTTTTACATATTCCCTTAATTTCTGTTTATCTGGAAATGACCTAATTTCACCATCAAATTTGAATGAGTTTTGCAGGATATATTATTCTTGGGTGGCAATTTTTTTCTTTCAAGGTTTTATATATGTCATCCCATTTCCTTCTTGCCTGCATCGTTTCTGCCAAATAATCTGAGCTTAGTCTTATTTTCTCCTCTGTATGTGAGTTCTTGTTTTTCATGAGCTGCTCTCAGTATTCTTTGTTTGTGTTTGGTTTTGGCGAGTGGTATTATGATATGCCTTGGTGATTTTCTTTTGGGGTCTCTTCTATATGGGGTTCGTTGAGCTTCTTGGATGGCCAGCTTTTCATCTTTCATGATATTGGGGAAGTTTTCTGTCAGCAGTTCTTCAATGATTCTCTCTGTGTTTTCTGTTTTCTCACCCTGTTCTGGAATTCCAGTCACTCGTAAATTTTTGCTTTTGATTGTATCCCACATAACTCTCAGGGTGTTTTCATTTTTCTTTGTTCTTTTTTCTGAGTTTTCCTCGAACAGAGTTGTATCTAAGTGTTTGTCTTCATTTCCACTGATCCTGTCTTCCACCGTTTCAGATCTGCTTGTCATCCCTTCTATGATACTGTCCATTTCTGAAATCTTGTTTATCTTTTGGATTTCTAGTTGTTGTCTTTGTATAATTTCTAGTTGTGTATTTGTTTTGGCGTTTTGTTCCTGCATTATTCTCCTGCATTCTTCCAATTTTTTTGTCTGTATTTTGTATGAATTTGTCTGTTTTTTCCTTATGTTTGTCAGCTTTTTGCCACAGTTCTTGGAGAATTCTGAGTGTTAGAGATTTGAATTCCCTATTAGGTAGTTCTAGTGCATTTTCTTCCACTGGAAAGTCATCTGGTGTTTTATTTTGGATGCCTGCTGGAACCATCCTGTCCTGTTTTTGTAAATAGTTTGATTTTGTTTGCTGTCTTCATGGCATTCAGTAGTTATTTTTCTCATTTATTGATTGTAGGTTTGTTTGTTTCATCCCTTTTTAAAAAAAAATTTACTATGTCTGAACATGCGGACTGTGTGTTCTTTGTTGTGTGCTCGTCTGTGGGCACAGTAGTTTTCGCCTCCTTCTCCAGTTGGCAGGGTCAGTCACTCAGATGTGGTATGGCAGGGCAGGTCTAGCTGAAGAGGAGTTACTGGGACGGGTTGTTTGTGGCACTTAGTACAGCCAGCAGGGCGGGTCGGTAATCAGTGCAGGGCAGGTTCCAGTAGGCCGTGCCTGTGCTGCTTGGTGGTGTGATGTTAAGCTCACGGTGAAGGTAGGCAAGATGTTCTGGGGAGACTGTTTGTTATGTATGGAGCTAAGATGGATATGGGAGAGAGGAGAGAGGAACAGAAGCCAAAAATGTAGAAACAAAAAAGAATGCTAGGGGAGGTTGCCATTGGAGTGGAGAGATGAGAGACTATGAAATGGAGAAAAACAGAAACGGGAAGAGGAAGGGAAAAAACAAAGAAAAGAACGAATAAATAAAAATCAGAAAGGTTAAAGAACCGCAAATTTCCCAGGGATCCCACTGGTGCAGCTGTGAGGTCTGGGGAAGTCGCTCTCAGGTGTTGCAGTATAGCCTGGCTAGAAGGCGTAGAGGTATACAATGCCAGATATTCAGGGAACAGAAGGAGAAGGAAGATATAGAGACGAGAAACTGAGTAATGAAGAAAGATGAAGGGGAAAAGGGGAAAGTAAACAAAACAAAAAAGAAAGAGAGCAAGAAAAGACCCCCAAAAAACAGGAAAAAAAAAAAAAAAAAAACCCAGAAAAACAAAAAAAACCACCACCGAAAAAAGAAATGTCCTCAGGGATCACGTAGCACCACCTGGCCAGAAAAGGGCTCCCAACTCAAGAAAAGGAAAAGAAAACAAACAAACAATTCAAAACAAACAAATGAAGAAAAGCCCCGGGATCCCACCAGCGTGGCAGGCCAGACCGGGAGGCAGCTCCACACTTGAACAGAGCTCCACAACCGCTAAGGAAGAAGCAAAGATGGCGCACATAGCCAGGTATTTGAGCCAAAGGAGGGCTAGGTGGTGAGAGGTAAGGAAGAAATCAAAAGCAGCAGAAAAAAAAGCAACACCAGCAGCCAACAAATGGCACTCAGAGAGCCAGCTAGTTCGTCCTGGTAGAATCCAAGCAGCTGGTGTTTCTCGGACAGGAGACTGTGTCCGCGGGAAGCAGAGGGGGCCGAGTGTGGATGAAGAAGGGTAGGGAGTGGGAAAGTATATATCACAAATTATGGGAGCTCTGCAGCCTCTCAGGAAGAAGCAAAGATAGCTCATAGAACCAGGTATTTGAGCAAAAGGAGGGGGAAGTGGTGAGAGGTAAGAAGAATTCAAAAGAAGCGGAAAAAGCAACACCAGCAGCCAACAAATGGCACTCAGAGAGCCGGCCCGTTTGGGTTTGTGGAATCCAAGCAGCCAGTGTTTCCCGGACAAGAGATTGTGGCCGCGGGAAGCAGAGGAGGCCAAGTCGGGGTGAAGAAGGGTGGGGGTTGGGAAAGCATATATCGCAAATTACTGGTTGTTTTATCTCCCGCTGGAAGCTCCGTGAAGCTGCTTTCTTGCACCCCATTTGCTGGTCTCTGATAGGAGTCAAAGATGGCAGATCTGCGCTGCATTAGCTGGTAGGGGACCTCTGCATGAATCTCTCCTCTCTCTCAGTTCTCTGTCAGTTTTCTCACTCCATTTGGTGCTTGGCTGAATTCTTTATCTCTTCATTTGATGTTTTAGGGTTTCAGAATTGTTGCTTTCTCTGTTCGGCTTAGTTTTCTGGATCTTTGCTGTGGAGGGACGGTGTGGTGCTTCTGCCTAGAGCGCCATTTTGCTGGAAGTCCTGAAATCTCTATTTTTAAAAACCTTACCCTGGTTATTCGGAGACATGGCCAGATTGGATACTAATGAACTAAATTATTTCTTGACTCTGTAAACCTGTGCACAGGATAATTCTTCTTAAAAGATGAAATATGTGGGAGCTACACATTTCTGAAGATTTCCACTCTAGGCGATTTACCTGTTTCTGGATTGAAAGTGATTCATTCTGTAGGTAGTGTCAGAACATGGCCGTGCTTCTAGTGTGGCGTGTATGGGATTTCCCCCCTTTCTTAGAACTAGAGGAAAGGGATGTATTTCAAAAGTGTAGCTGGATGCTGAATAACAACTGAGCTGTTTGCAACATAAAAATTGAGCTTGATACTTTATTATACTGTATTTTATTGTATAAATGTGGCATTTTGCGGTATAATACAGTATTTCATCGTATGAGGTGCTGTTAGTATATTTTCTTATCTATGTTTACAGTTGAAGGAAGAACACAAATGAAGTATTTAAACTACGGAAATGCCTCCTAAGAAGAGACATCAAGGAGTTATTTGGAGAGCTGGCGAATTCAGAATAATTTAGTGCTAGTGGAGTTTGCTGAGCTGTGGAGGCCAGGTGGTTTAAGAATCAGGGTTCATTTGTCCATGAAGATTCATATGAGGATGGAGATAGCAGGAAGCAGGGGCTGATTACCCAATAAGCCAGGTAAGCACAGGCTTACTTGTGCTTACTTTCTAATCTGTAGTGAACAGTTTCACATGTTTTTGATGTGGTGCAACCCAGGTGAAAATAAGCCTGTGCATACCTTGCTTATTGAGTTATCAGTCCCTGACAGGGAGGGAGGACCTGTTCTGGTGTAATCACTTGCTCTGCACTTAACTTAATTGCTCCCCCCTAAGCCCAGTCCTGATTTGTGCCCTTCTCTTCATCATCTCACACTGGTCCTTGTTTTAGGTGCATGCTAACAGACGGAGAAGGAAGTCACCGTTGTTTGCCAGGCTAATAGTGCCTACTTGACTGAAATTGATTAGCCTTGGATGATTGGAGTCCTTGTAGCAGCAGGGGTTATATGTCAAATGGGCCTCCACTGAAGGGCAAGGCTGTTCTGCCTCTGCAGCTGCCAGGCTGCTTCAAATTAGGCAGAGTGATTTTTGCACTTGGATAATAGATGGGAATTGACTGCAGCTTACTAAGTGCTGTGTTGGGATGGGAAATGTGGATGGTGCTAATCAGATGCATCTGCATAAGGCATTTCATCTGCATAAGAGGCCTGTGTGTGCTCAGGAAGGAAATGAGCTTGCAGAGCTTTTCTGGGTACATGTTTGAGAAGACACATCTGCAGAAATGCCCTCCTCTTTCCCTTCCTACATGGACCCTGACGGAATGGTTAACTGTGAAGCTGGCATGTGTACCTGCTGTTGGTTCTTTTATTTTTAAACAAAAAAAGTTTATGGAGGTAGAGTTCACATACCATGCATTTTACTCATTTATAGTATACAACTCAGTGTTTTTTAGTATATTCACAGGGTTGTGCAGCCAGTACCACAGTCTGTTTTTAGAACACTTTTGTCTGCTCTGAAAGAGGCTGTTGGTTCTTTTATAAAGAAAATGTAGTCTACACTTTTTAAGGGGACTTTCTTCCCCCCCACCCCCCCTTATGGCAGGATGCATGTATTTTTAGGCCTTTTATAGAATCTTCTTCTTTCATGGAAAGCATTTGTTTTCATGATAGTCGTGCATTATATTTTAATGTTCCAGAAGTTACCTGCTGCCCTGACTTTTGGACCCAGCCTCATGAATTATGTTTTAGTTACTGGTTTTATCAACCTACCGTTGGAGTCTTTTCAGTTTCAGGTGACAGATTCCATTCATCCAGCTACAGCATTAAAAGGAAATTATTAGCTCTTGGAACTCGGAAGAAACAGAAGGGCTGGCTTCAGGCACAGGTTGATCCAGGGATTCTCTGTCTCTCAGATACTTTATTTACATGTTGGCCACATTCGCCCCATCACGGCTGGGGGTAGGTGTGGGAGTGAAGGGCACTACAACACAGGTGGCAGAGGTGAGGCCAGCCTCAGTCTGCCTATATTCTTGTGTAAGTGGTGTTTAAATACTGTTGGTTTTGACGTACTTCTCCATCCTGGGAGTACAAAACTCCTCATGCAAGCAGTGAGACCAGCCAGAATCACTATCTCAGGCATGCTGTAATAGCCAGTATTATTGATTCAGATGATTATTCAAAGATTTTAACAAGGCCCAGGCCCTGAGCTTAAAAACAGAAACAAAAAAAAAGTTGCTGTTGAGTTGATACTGATTCATGGTGACTGCATGTGTGTCAGAGTAGGACTGCACTCCATGGAGTTTTCAGTGGCTGATTTTTTGCAAGTAGATCACCAGACCTTTTTTCTGAGGCACCTCTGGGTGGGCTTGAACCGCCAACCTCTTGTTTAGTAGCCGACTGCATTAATTGTGCTACCTCGGGTGAGGATGTTGTTAGTTGCTGTCAAGTCGATTCTGACTCATGACAACCCTGCATGTTACAGAGTAGAACTATTCCATAGGATTTTCTTGGCCATCATCTTAATGGAAGCAGATTGCCAGGCATGTCTTCCTCGGTGTTGCTGGTTAAGTTTGAACTGTCAGCCTTTAGATTAACAGTTGAGCACATACCATTTGCACCACCTAGGGACCTCTTTCAAGAAGATTCTCCCCAAGCTGAGGATTAACAAACTGGGTCTCTTATAGTCCAGCTCTATTGGTCACACAAATTTTAGCTTAATCTCTTCCACAACTTTTACTGAAAAGTGTCTGCTTTTCCTTAGTTTGATTTTACATCTTCTGGTAGTTTTAAATATTTAACTTGTCTTGCCAGTTCATTAACAATTATAGCATTTTTAATTTAGTAAATCATCCCAATTTGCATACTTTGACGTGACTAGACCTGACTTTTTTTAAAGCTGAATAAGTAATATAACTTATCTGACATAGGTTTTAAAAAATACTTTATACATGGCTTCTTTTTTTTTAGTTTGATTTGGTAAAGGTTTAAACTGACATTTAGGAAACACTTCTCATGATCCTGTGGTTTCTGACGTGGTAGGGCTAGGTTCATGGTGCATAATTAAAAAGAAATATTCTGAGGCCTGAATTATGCTTTTATAAATCTACTGCCAGTTTTCTTCCCTTCAACAAGTTTTATTGAGTGACTCTTCTCTAAATGCTGTGACACATTAGCAAACAAAGTGGACCAAGATTCCTGTCGTAGGGAAACCTGCTCTCTAATAGGGTATGGGAAAAAGACGGACAGCAAGCCTAAATACAGTAGACAGCTGCAGCTTATGGATGTTAAATAAAAAACAAGAAAACAAATATCATTGTCATCGAGTCGATTCCGACTCATAGTGGCTCTATAGCACAGAGTAGAACTGCCCCATAGGGTTTCCAAGGAGCGGCTGCTGGATTTGAACTGCCAACCTTTTGGTTAGCAGCTGAGCTCTTAACCACTGCATCACCAGGGCTCCTTATGGATGTTAGAAGGTGATATATGGTATGGAAAACGTTGAAAAAGAGAGCAAGGAAAAAGAAGAGCAGTAGTGTGCAGTCGGGACTGTTACTATAAGCAGGTTGTTGAGGCCCATTAAGAGGGTGAGATTTTATATGGATTGGAAGGTGAGGGAGTTGGCCAGGAGGCTCTCTGGGAGAAGAGTGTTCCAGACAGACTTCAGCCAGCACAGAGGCCTTTAAGGTGGAAATTTATGCCTGGAGTGTTCCCAGGGCAGCCAGAACACCCTAATGGTCAGAGCAGAACACATACCAGGGAGAGGACGGAGGTCGGAGAGGTGTTGCTGGAAGTGTACCCAGGGGCTGGAGGTCACATGAGGCCTTTGAAATGGGGAGTCATTGTGCAGTTTTGAGCACAGGAATGACATGATCTAAATTATATTTTTTTATTTTTCCTGTATAAAAATTTATACATGCATCGTGATGTGACCCTAATTGCTCTCCCCATACTGTGACAGCGCACTCCTCCTTTCCACCCCTGATTACCCATGTCCGTTTAACCAGCTCCGAACCCTCTCGGCCTTCCCATCTCACCTCTGGACAGAAGCTGCCCATTTAGTCTCTTGTATCTACTTGAGCTAAGAGGCACACTCCTCACGAGTATCACTTTATGTCCCACAGTCCAGTCCAATCCCTGTCTGAAGAGTTGGCCTTGGAAATTGTTTTAGTTCTGGGCTGATAAGCGAGTCCAGGGGCAGTGCTTTCTGGGGATCCTCCAGTCTCAGTCAGACCGTTAAGTCTGGTCTTCTTACCAGAATTTGTGTTTTGCACCCCACCTTTCTCCTGCTCCATCCAGGACTCTCTGTTGTGTTCTCTGTCAGGGTGGTCATTGGCACCATCTAGTTCTTCTGGTCTCAGGCTGATGAAGTCTCTGGTTTATGTGGCCCTTTCTGTCTCTGGGCTAATACTTTCCTTGTGTCTTTGGTGTTCTTCATTCTTCTTTACTCCAGGTGGTTGGGACCAATTGATGCATCTTAGATGGCCGCTTGCAAGCTTTTAAGACCCCAGACACCACTCACCGAAGTAGGATGCAGAACATTTTCTTAAAAAACTTTGTTATGTTAGTTGACCTAGGTGTCCCCTGAGAGCATGGTCCCCAGATCCATTGCACTGCTACTCTGTCCCTCAAAGTGTTTGACTGTATTCAGGAAACTTCTTAGCTTTGGTTTAGTCCAGTTGTGCTGACTTCTCCTGTAGTGTGTGCTGTACTTCCCTTCACCTAAGATAATTCTTATCTACGATCTAGTTAGTAAATAACCCTCAACCTTCCTTCCCACCCTCGTAACCATCAAAGAATGTTTTCTTCTGTGTTTAAACCTTTTCTTGAGTTCTTATAATAGTGGTCTTAAACAATATTTGTCCTTCAGTGACTAACTGAATTCACTCAGAATAATGCCCCCCAGATTCCTCCATGTTATGTTTCACGGATTCATTGTTGTTCTTTATTGTTGTGTAGTATTCCATTGTGTAGCTATACCATAATTTGTTTATCCATTCGTCTGTTGATGGGCACCTAGGCTGTTTGCATGTTTTTGCTATTGTGAACAGTGCTGCAGTGAAAATGGGTGTGCATATATCTATTTGTGTGACAGCTCTTATTTCTCTAGGATATATTCCAAGGAGCGGGATAGCTGGATCGTGCGGCACTTCTATTTCTAGCTTTTTAAGGAAGCGCCAAATGGATTTCCAAAGTGGTTGTACCATTTTACATTCCCGTCAACAGTGTACAAGTGTTCCAGTCTTTCCGCAACCTTTCCAGCATTTATATTTTGTGTTTTTTGGATTAATGCTAGCCTTGTTGGGGTGAGATGATATCTCATTGTAGCTTTGATCTGCATTTCTCTAATGGCTAATGATCGTGAGTATTTCTTCATGTGTCTGTTAGCCTCCTGAATATCTTCTTTGGCAAAGTGCCTGTTCATATCCTTTGCCTGTTTTTTAATTGGGTTATTTGTCTTTTTGTTGTTGAGGTTTTGCAGTATCTTGTAGATTTTAGAGATTAGACTCTGATCTGATTTGTTGTAGCCAAAAATTTTTTCCCAGCCTGTAGGTTGTCTTCTTAGTCTTTCGGTGAAGTCTTTTGATGAGCGTAAGTGTTTGACTTTTAGGAGCTCCTAGTTATCTAGTCTCTCTTCTGGTGTTTGTGCATTGTTACTTATGGTTCTTATTGTGTTTATGCCATGTATTAGGGCTCCTAGCGTTGTCCCCTATTTTTTCCTTCCATGATCTTTATCATTTTTGATTTTGTCTTTAAATTTTTGATCCATTTTGAGTTAGTTTTTGTACATGGTGTGAGGTATGGGTCTTGTTTCAGTTTTTTGCAGTTGGATATCCAGTTATGCCAGCACCATTTGTTAAAGAGACTTGTCTTTTCCCATTTAACAGACTTGGAGCCTTTGTCAATTATCAGCTGCACATAGGTGGATGAGTTTATGTCTTGATTCTCAATTCTGTTCCATTGGTCTGTGTATCTGTTGTTGTACCAGTACCAGGCTGTTTTGACTACTGTGGTGGTATAATAGGTTCTAAAATTAGGTAGTGTGAGGCATCCCACTTTGTTCTTGAGTAATGCTTTACTTATCTGGGCCCTCTTCCTTTTCCAAATGAAGTTGGTGATTTGTTTCTCCATCTTGTTAAAAAACGCCGGTGGAATTTGGATTGGGATTGCATTGTATCTGTAGATCACTTTGGGTAGAATTGACATTTTCACAATGTTGAATCTTCCTGTCCATGAGCAAGGTATGTTTTTTTTTCACTTATGTGGGTCTCTTTTGGTTTCTTGCAGTAGTGTCTTGTAGTTTTCATTATGTAGGTCTTTTACGTCTCTGGTTATATTTATTCCTAACTATTTTATCTTCTTGGGGGCTGTTGTAAATGGTATTGATTTGGTGATTTCCTCTTCGAAGTTCTCTTTGTTGGTGTAAAGGAATCCAACTGATTTTTGAATGTTTATCTTGTATTCTGAAACTTCGCCGACATCTTCTGTTAGTTCCAGGAGTTTTCTTGTGGATTCTTCGAGGTTTTCTGTGTGTAAGATCATATCATCTGCAAATAGAGATACTTTGACTTCTTCCCTACCAATTTGGATGCTCTTTATTTCTTTTTCTAGCGTAATTGCTCTTGCTAGGACCTCCAGCACAATGTTGAATAAGAGTGGTGATAAAGGGCATCCTTGTCTGGTTCCCATTCTTAAGGGGAATGCTTTCAAAGTCTCTCCATTTAGGATGATGTTGGCTGTTGGCTTTGTATAAATGCCCTTAATTATGTTGAGGAATTTCCCTTTTGTTTCTATTTTGTTGAGAGTTTTTATCATGAATGGGTGTTGGTCTTTGTCAAATGCCTTTTCTGCATTGATTGATAGGATCATGTGGTTCTTGTCTTTTGTTTTATTAATGTGACAGATTACATTGTTTCTCTAATCTTGAACCATCCCTGCATACCTGGTATAAATCCCACTTGATTATGGTGAATTAGTTTTTTGATAAGTTACTAAATTCTATTGGCTAGAATTTTGTTGAGGATTTTTGCATCAGTGTTCATGAGGTATATTGGTCTGCAGTTTTCGTTTTTTTTTTTTTTTTTTTTTTTTGTGGTGTCTTTACCTGGTTTTGGTGTCAGGGTTATGCTGGCTTCATAGAATGAGTTTGGGAGTATTCCATTCTTTTCTGTGGTCTAAATACATTTGGTAGTAGTGGTGTTAAATCTTCTCTGAGGGTTTGGTAGAATTCTCTAGTGAAGCCATCTGGGCCAGGGCTTTTTTTTTTTGTTGGCAGTTTATTAATTATGTTTTCAGTCTCTTCTTTTGTTATGGGTTTATTTAGTTGTTCTACCTCTGTTTGTGTTAGTTTAGGTAGATAGTGAGTTTTTAGAAATTTGTCCATTTCCTCTAGGTTTTCAAATTTGTTAAAAGTTTTTCATAATATTCTGTTCTGATTCTTTTAATTTCAGTTGGGTCTGTTGTGATATCGCCCATCTCATTTGTTACACGGGTTATCTGCTTCCTCTCCTGTTTTTCTTTTGTCAGTTTGGCCAGTGGTTTATCAATTTTGTTCATCTTTTCAGAGAACCAGCTTTTGGTCTTGTTAACTCTTTCAGTTGTTTTTCTATTCTCTATTTCATTTAATTCTGCTGTAATTCTTATTTTTTCCTTTCTTCTGGCTCCTGAGGGCTTCTTTTACTGCTCTCTTTCTGCTTGTTCCAGTTATAGGGTTAATGTTTTGATTATGGCCCTTTCTTCTTTTTGGATGTGTGCATTTATTGCTATAAACTGACCTCTGAGTACTGCTTTTGCTTTGTCCCAAAGGTTCTGGTAAGATCTGTTTTCATTCTCGTTTGATTCTATGAATTTATTTATTCCATCCTTAATTTCTTCTATAACCCATAGTTTTTGAGCAAGCTCAGTTTCCATGTGTTTGATTTTGTTTCCTTGTTTATTGTGTTGTTGATTTCACTTTTATGGCTTTATGGTCAGAAAAGATGCTTTGTAATATTTTGGGTTTTGTTAAGGCTTGCTTTATGGTCTAATATGTGGTCTATTCTGGAGAATGTTCTGTGTGCATTGGAAAAGAAAGTATAGTTGGCTGCTGTTGGGTGGAGTGTTCGGTGTATGTCTGTGAGATCACATTGGTCGATTGTGGCATTTAGCTCTTCTGTGTCTTTGTTAAGCTTCTTTCTGGATGTTCTGTCCTTCACCGAAACTGGTGTGTTGAAATCTTTTCCTACTATTGTGGAGCCATCTATCTCTATGTTCAGTGCTGTTAGAGTTTGTTTTATGTATTTTGGAGCCCTGTCGTTGGGTGTGTAAATATTTGTTATAGTTATGTCCTCCTTGTGTATTGACTCTTTAATCGCTATATAGTGTCCTTCCTTATCCTTTGTGGTGGATTTTACTTTAAAGTCTGTTTTGTCAGAGATTAATATTGCCACTCCTGCTCTTTTTTTTAATATTGTTTGCTTGATATATTTTTCCATCATTTGAGTTTTATTTTAGTTTGTCTTTAAGTCTAAGGTGTGTCTCTTGTAGGCAGCATATAGACAGGTCATGTTTTTTATCCAGTCTGCCACTGTCTGTCTCTTTATTGGTGCATTTAGTCCATTTACATTCAGTGTAATTACTGATAGGTATGAGTTTAGTGCTGTCATTTTGATGTCTTCCACTTAATTTTCCGTGCTGAGTCATTTTTCTTTATGTATTTTCTTATCATCTTTTTCAATGTTGTTGATTTTGTGTTTGCTGAGTGTTTATATTTTTCTAGTTTTTTATTTTGAATTGTAGGATTGTTAGTTTCCTTTGTGGTTACCTTAATATTTACCCTGTTTTTCTGCGTTTATACCAGTCTTCTGTTTCTTTATATCACCTTGACTTCCTCTCCTTGTGAAAAATGTATGTCTACATTTTTTAAGTCCCTCTGGCTTGTTTTAATGTTGTCATCTTTTACATATTGACTTGTGTTTCCCTATTTTCAGTGTTTTAGCTTTGATTTATTTTTGTGACTTCTTTCCTGTGTTCTAGTCTTGGGTTGTTATCAGATGTTAGTGATTTTCTAACTGGAGGACTCCCTTTAGTATTTCTTGTAATTTTGGTTTGGTTTTTGCAAATTTCCTAAACTTCTGTTTATCTTGAAATGTCCTAATTTTGCCATCATATTTGAGAGACAGTTTTTTGCTGGATATGTAATTTTTGGCTGGTAATTTTTTTCCTTCAAGTCTTTATGTATGTCATCCCATTGCCTTCTTGCCTGCATGGTTTCTGCTGAGTAGTCTGAGCTTAGTCTTATTATCTCTCCTTTGTAGATGACTTTTCGTTTATCCGTAGCTGCTCTTAAAATTCTCTCTTTATCTTTGGTTTTGGCATATTTTATTATAATATGTCTTGGTGACTTTCTTTTGGGATCTACCTTATGTGGGGTTTGATGAGCATCTTGGATAGATATCTTGTCGTCTTTCACCATATCAGGGAAGTTTTCTGCCAGCAAATCTTCAACAATTCTGTATTTTGTTATCGCCCCCTGTTCTGATACTCTAATCATTTCGTAGGTTATTCTTCTTTATAGAGTCCTACATAATTCTTAGGGTTTCTTCATTTTTTTAAATCCTTTCATCTGATTTTTCCTCAAATAAGTTGGTGTCAAGTGCTTTATGTTCAGTCTCACTAGTTTTGACTTCCATTGCATCAGTTCTGCTCCTTTGACTTTCTATTGAGTTGTCTAATTCTGAAATTTTATTGTTAATCTTCTGGATTTCGGATTGCTTCTCTCTATGGATTCTTGCAACTTGTTAAGTATGTCGTTGTGCTCTTCTCTAATCTTTTTAATTTCCTCTATTGCGTGTTCTGTGTTTCGATAAATTTCCTTCCAAATTTCTTGAAGAGTTCTGTATATTAATGTGTTGTATTCTCCCTCCAGCAATTCCAAGAGATTTTCCTCCTCTGGCAAATTTCTAGAGTCTTTATTTTGGGAGCTTGCTGAAACCGTCATGGATTGCCTTTTTATGTGATTTGATATTGACTGTTGTCTCTGACTCATCAATAAGTTATTATATATATTTATTTTATGTTTGCTTATTGTGTCCTAGCTTCTTGTTTTGTTTTGATATGGTCAAATAGGCTACTAGTATGAGCTAGTTTGATTCTCGGCATTTTTGAAGCTCCAATGTCCTGTCACTTGGTAGTTAGATCTGTTACTAGGTACGTGAGCTCAGGAATCTGCCCACTCCTCCTGTATGGGTTCAACTCAGGTGCCCAGGTAGATAGCCACCAAGTGTGTGTTGTAGGTTCTCACTTGCAGTCCTAGACAGGCATGGGTGATTGGTGTAGGCAGAGGCATCTGGCTGCAACATGGGAACACACTCTGAGCAAGGCAGGGGGCTAACGGCCACCCCCGAGTCCAGGAGGAAGGTGTGTCCCTATTCCCTAGAGCAGATAAGTGGGTGGGTTTTGCAGCTGGACTGTGAGCAGCTAATGCTGCTGTTGGCTGTAAGCACTGTGGGGTAGCTTTATTTTTGGGCCCCTGTAGCAGGTGGCTAGGTGGCATGGGTAGAGCCACCATTCCTCAGGCCCCTGATGTGGGTAGACGAAGACCCTGCTTAATAGGCAGAGCAGTGTCAAATGTCACAAAACTGCCACTTCACAGCTGAAACAGTTGAAGTTAGACTTCAGGTGTATACTCTTTTGTACTGTGGTAATGAGGGCTTATGCTGTTGAGATGGGCCCACAAGAATCTATGCAGGGGGAAAGGCATGCAAAGTCTGTGGATCCCTTATTCTTGTGCCTTGGCAAAGGAGTTGTGCCTTCTCTGGGTTCCTGGCTTAGGGGGGCTGACAGTTTATTTTTTCCCCCCGTTTGTTAATTTGTTCACTCTCCAAAGCAGGTAAAATGGCTCCACATGCGTGATGGTTCCTACTCTTGGCTTAGAGGACTCGGAAATTGCTGAATTCTCTCTGGGACCCAGTGCAGTCAGGGAACAGGGAAGTAAATGGGAGAGAGTTTTCCCTAAGGGAGGTGTTTTTGATCGTGTTAGGCTGTTCGCAAGTACTCATCCTTTGCCAATCCAGGGCTGCTTCTCACTGTTCTGAGTGGCTGTGTAGACTCTCTGGCGCTGGGTCTCTCCCTGTGCAGAAAACGCACCTCCGGAGCACTGCTGCTTGCCTGCCTCACTGGTCACCCCTGAGCTGATCAGGCCTGAAGGGCTCAGGCTCTTGCCAGGTCAGGTCTGTAACTCCCCGCTGCTTCTGAACCATCTCTCCCTCCCCCTGCTACTCATTCCCATTCCTCAACTCTGCTTTTGGTGTTCAGGGCTCTCAGATTGCCATATATATTCAATTCAGTTGTTTTTTCCGGTCTTTGTTGTAAGTGGGTCCACCAGAAGCGTTTGATTACTCCTCCATCTTGGCCCCACCTCCTGAATTATGTTTTAAAGGGGCCATTGTGGCTGGTGTTGAGCTTAAGCACAGGGAGATGAGTTGAGCCCATTGCAGTGAATAATCAAGAGATGATGGCACTCGGAACAGGGTCTTAGTGGTAGAGGTTCTGCGTGTTTTGAAAGCAGAGCCCACAGGACTTCCAGTGGGTTGATGTGAGGTGTGAGGTGAATAGTGAAGGACCACTCCCAGGTTACTGGCATGTTCTTTGCCTGTTGAGTTTGAGGTGTCTTTTAGATATGACAGTTGAGTAGGCCTCAGGAATGCTGGAGTTGGGGAGAGGGCTGGGCTGGAAATGTAAATCAAGGTGACTGGCTGAGATCACTAAGGGCCTAATTGTAGATAGGGAAGAGAAGAGGCCTGGGACTGGACCCTGGGGCCCTTTGCATTCAGGGCCTGTAGAGGCACCGGGGAGGCCCTGGGTGGCACAGACTGTTAAGCACTCGACTGGTCTCCAAAAGGTTGGCGGTTCAAACCCACCCAGAGGATCCTTGGAGGAAGGGCCTGGCGATCTGCTTCTGGAAGGTCACAGCCTTTAAAACCTAATGAAGCAGTTCTTCTCTGCATATATCGGGTTGTCATGAGTCAGAATTGACTTGACAAAAACTAAGAACAAATAAGAAATGGAGCAGGCCTCTGCAGAGGGGACTGATAAGTGACCAGTGGTTTAGGAGGAAGTAGAGCAAAATAATATAACCAAACCAAGAGTTTTGGAACTGAAACTTTTGTTCACTTTTAAAGAATTTATAAATGTGGAAATCTATTTTTCGAATCGATTAAAAGAAATATTTACAAGCTGTATTTATGAGAAGTGTAACTTCCTGTTGCTGTTAAACTTTCTAAAAGCTAATCATGCTTGAAATTTTAAGATCATCAAAGAAACTGAACTACTTAGCAGCTTTGAAAAATAAGGGAAAAGCAGAATGTCGTGGATATTCCACCCTTCCTAACATTGTTGCTGTTAGCATGCTGATAATTGTCTTCTCATTTTTCTCTGTATTTTAGTTGTAATGCATCGCATATGAGAGAACTGTTTCCTTTTATTTACTTGTCATGGCAGAGCTTTTTTCATGTTGCTATTATAATCTTCAGAAGAACGAATGGCCTGGCGATGTACTTCTGAAAAATCAGCCTTTGGAAACCCTGTGGAGCACAGTTCTATTCTGATGAACGTGGAGTCACCATGAATAGGAGTTGACCTGACAGCAACAATTTTTCTATGATCTTCAAAACACTATTTTTGTTAGAGAGCACTATTTCTTCTGGAATTGTTATTTATTGTTATAAAAGCTCAGTTGATAAACGTGACCACCACCTGATCTTTGCTTTCCCCTCCCTTCCTGACAGGTTCGCCTTTGCCTGGCCCTTGTGTCTGCACAGGATTTCATACTGTGCTTTGTCTAGGGATGTGAATGCTGAAAGAAGAGGGAAAGATGTTAGAGAACTGTGGGCAGAAGATGAGACCTGAGCAAGAATGGGACAGGCCTGGCCTGTGGGAGGGTAAAAAGCCTGCAGGGCGGGACAAAGGGAGTGAGGGTGTGGCAGAGGAGCCCTCTCTCCTGGGCTTGAGTGACTGCAGGGCCATTCTTTGTTGAGTGACATCTTCCGCAGGAACACTTCAGTTCCTCACGGATTTGAAAGAAAAATCAGAATTTAAAAGGAAAACCCTTAATGCACTGTTTGCATATAAGTGGCGTCTGAATAATTAAAAACAGTGAAATTTCCTGGGCCCAGTGTGAAAGGGAGATTCCTGCTGCTGCTGTGGAGGTCAGCTCCCTGAATTGGGTCACCTCCACCTGCACCCCTGCCCCACCTTTAATAAATACTGTTCTGAAACAGACATTTTAGCCTTTCTCTACATTCAAGGGGCAGAAGAAGAATTTGCTTTTGTAGAGTCCATGGTGATCAGAATATGAACCATTATTAATTTGTTTTTCTGCTGACCTTAGAACTGATACTTCTCTTTAGTTCATTACTCCTTCCCACCCTACTCCACCCTACCCCAAGGACATACAGTCTCTTAGGAGCTTTGTAAAGCTCTTTGCGTACAAAATTTCATTTAATCCTCACAGTAGACTTATGGGTATTACCTCTATTTTGAGTCCCTGGTGGTGTAAGTGGTTAACTTGCTCGGAAGCTAATGGAAAGGTTAGAAGTTCGAGTCTACCCAGAGGCCCCTTGGAAGAAAGATCTGGCAATCTACTTCCCAAAAACCAACCATTGAAAATTCTCTGGCACACAGTTCTACTATGCCATACAGGAGTCGCGAAGAGTCGAAATCGACTTGACAGCAACTGGTTACTGGTTGGAGCCCTGGTTGTGCAGCGGTTAAGAACTATGGCTGCAAACCAAAAGGTCAGCAGTTCGAATCCACCAGCTGCTCCTTGGAAACTCTATGTGGCAGTTCTACTCTGTCCTATAGGGTTGCTGTAAGTTGGAATTGGGTTTGAGTTTTTTTTTTGTTGTTGTTGTTGTTACTGGTTATAATAGTGGAAACCGAAATTCTGGCCACAAGGACATTAGATACTCTGTTGTACTCATCTTACTAGCTAATTCCACCTTTGGGGTTGGTCCCTGAGTGGGACCCAGTAGCCTGTGTTGTTGTGTGCCGTTGAGTCAATTCCAGTAGGCCTGGGAAGTTAGCCATGCTCTTTCTTTCACTGCTTTAATCTTCATATCCCATAGACTTCTTTCTCCCAAGAGTGACTAGGAAGCAAGAGGTGGTTCACCCCCATTTTCCCTCCTCTGGTTTTCCAAGAGCTCTGCAGTGTGACACAGTGTTGGACGACTTTGAATACAGCAGCAGTGCAGCCCATTTCCACTGTAAGCTTCTGCCAGCCACCCTAGGGGAACGTAGCAACGTCTGTCAATAATTGAGGATGTTGCAAGCAGTCTTTTAAAAGTACAATAATTTTTACCCCTTGCTTTCACTGAAATGTAAATGGTGGTGGGCTTGTATGGGCAAGACCCAGTCCAGGACTTCGTTCCTAGAAGGCAATGTGTGGGCATTACCTGTGTGCTCCTTCTAGCATCTTCTTTCTTTCCATTGTATCACACTGTCTGGAATGCCCTCCCACCCTGCGTTCCCTGAAGCGGCTCACAGAGGTCTTTCATGTTCCTGTCTGGGACTTGTGCTTGCACGTCTAGTTACGAGGCAGGACTGTCAGTTCTGAGCTAAGAGGTAGTTCCTGTGTGCCCAGCCACAAGTCAGTGCATATAGAGGCGTTTATCGGTTTTTATCAGTGTGTGACCAAAGCTGCCGTAGACCACCCCTGCAACTAGTGGCTGTTCCCAGTGAAAGGGATTAGCAACCACTCTTGCCCTACTCAAGAGTTTTCTTTGTTTTACTATCAAGTTTGGGTTATATTTGGGTTACTTCCATTGCTTTAGCCTTCTGATTTATTGCGACGCTCTGGTTCTGGGTGACATGAAAGGCTGGCAGCGTTGGAATCTGCCTCCCCCCAGGGTAAGTAGAGGCTGGGATAATGGGGCTTTTGCCTAGTATTAGTTCTGTTGAGCAGTGGCCACTGGCAGTTTTTGGTGTTAGACAGGGATGAGACTCTGTTTCAGCTAGATTTCAGTTTGGCTGTCACAGAAATGCAGAATGCAATGGGTTAAATAAGAGAGCGTTGTCTCTTTCCATTGAGAGTCTAGAGATATGCAGCTTCTGCTCCAGGAAGTTTTCAGAGACCCAGCTCCTTACCCATCACTACAGTACCATCCCCAGGGTACGGGGCCTTGTACTCGGGGTGCAAGGGGGCTGCGTTTGTGTTCATGGCAGCGAATTGGAGGAAGGGATGGAGAAGAGGGGCTTAAAGGGCCCCTAGATGCTGTTCTAAGATACTTCAGCTTACATCCCATCTGCTGGGATTGAGTTCTGTGGCTGTACTCAGCTGCACGGGAGCCTGGGGAATGTGCCCAGCTGAAAACCCTATCAAATTACAGTAATCCTATCAAATTATATTAGAAGAAGATTGCTATTAGGGGACAAATAGCAGTCTCTGCCACAGAACCCTGGGAAAGAAACAGTGAAACCTTTACCGTTATTTTCTAGGGAAAATTGCTTTTGACAAATGCATTTTAAGTTACACACTTCTTCTCCTCCAAAAGCACCCTCTCGGATATTGGAATTTAAAAAAAAAGAAATCAGTTCATTGTGTTTGAATTAAAATATTGTTCTGGCTCAAATTCTAGTAAGAAGACCAGACTTAATGGTCTGACTGAGACTGGAGGATCCCCAGAAAGCATGGCCCCCAGACTGTCCATCAACTCAGAATTAAAACCATTCCTGAGGCTAACTCTTCAGACAAAGATTAGACTGGACTATGGGACATAAGGTGATACTCGTGAAGAGTGTACTTCTTAGCTCAAGTAGATACATGAGACTAAATGGGCAGCTCCTGTCTGGAGGTGAGATGGGAAGGCAGAGAGGGTCACAAGCTGGTTGAATGGACACACGGGAAATCAGAGATGGAAAGAAGGAGTGTGCTGTCACATTATAGGGAGAACAACTAGGGTCATACAACAATGTATGTATAAATTTTTGTATGAGAGACTAACTTGAATTGTAAACTTTCACTTAAAGTACAACAATAAAATAATGGAAGCATACAAAAAAAGAAAAAAAAAGGTATTGTTCTGGGACATGCAGTTATATAGGATTATTTTATCCTACTAAGAAACTCTAAGAAATTACCTTAAGTACGTCAGGTTTTTATCTTACCAGTGCTCTGCAGTCTGTATGGCATAATTTGTGTTTTTTCCTTTGTCTGGAACTCCTTCCTCCATCTTCACTGAAGACATCATATCTAGCCTTCTAGGCCCTACTCAGATGCTACCTCTTCCAGAATGATTTTCCTAACCCACTTCACATCAGATGATCTTTTCTTCTTGTGAAACACTCACGGTATGGACTGTGTTCCACCTTGAATTATACGTGAAATTGTAAGCCTGTGAGAGTTAGGAAGCCTGACCTAATGCATGTTTTTATTCTTACAAAACTTCCTTGGCTATGGTAATACCTTAATGATGTTATAGTGAAGAGATTAGTATTGGTGGGATTTGACAGTCTTACTATTACAATATATGTAAGTTTTGTTACTGAGTTGCTCAACAGGTTATAGATGAGCTTTTCAGAATGGCTGACTCACCTTCAGGGGACTGATATCTAAATTTATATGGACATATTGGGAACTTAAAATTGGTTTTCTAAAGATAGCTAAAGTAGTGCATGAACTTACATTGTCTTCCCGTGGTTGAGGAGGAACAAGTCCTTCATCCCAGTCTCAGATTCACTGATTGTGTGTGTGAGTTTCTGCCTTGGCCTCCTCTTTCCTGTGTAGCATCCGGCCAACCCCATTACTGATGGAGATGTCTAATACTGAATTAATTATTTTTCATGCTAACCTGTTGTCTTGGAGCAGAAAAGTAATGCAAAATGGATTGTGTATGTTGCAGGTTTAAAAATCATATTTAATTATCTTAACATGTAGTAGAATGGCCTACCTTGAGTTGAGGGAAGATGTCAGATCTTTAAACCACAGAGAAGAAGCTGTAAGTAGCAGCAGGGACAAAGTTGGAATTGGAGTTTGGAAACATGAGCTTAATTGCTGCCCATTCTTTTGTAGGTTTTTTGCAAAGTCATTTAACCACTTGGCTGAAGGAGTTCTTTATAGCATGAGGAGTGTGGTATGATTAAATATGTGACTGTAATACTATATTTTAAAATTCTGTGAAATGCAAGTGTCATACAGTTTGAACATGAGATCCTGATAGTGAGAGTAGAGAGGTGGGAGCACATTTGAGTGGTGTGAAAAGGGTAGGACCCCAGGAGAGCCCTCAGCATCCATTATATGTGGAGTGTAAGAAAGACACAAGAGTCAAGGTATCAGCCAGGCTTCCAGCTGGACAGCTAACCTAAGTCACCAAGCTGGGAAGAGAGTACGGCGAAACTGCAGCGTTTTAAGCAAGATGTGGAGCTCCATCTTGGATTCCTCTTGGAGGTGCCTGTGGGCAATCCACGGGTAGGCATCTGGCACTGATGGAAACACAAGTTAGGAGCTCAGCAGAGGAGTCTATCCATAGATACACAGGTTTGGGAAATGAATCAGTCAGACCACAGAAACCAACTCTGGCTGATTTAAGCAGAAGAGGAATTTATTGAAAAGATGTTGGGCAGCCTACAGAATCTCTAGGAAGACTTAAGAACCTGGCTCAGAAAACAAGCAAACAAAAAGTGGGTTTCACAGCTACAACCACAGCCACAATTATGCCATGGAAGCAGGCTTCTGAGGACATTGCTGCCCCCACTGCTTACCCTGCTGTACTAGGGCTGTGGTCACCCCTAGGATGACTTCCCTCCCGTCTGCGTCAGCTCCTCATGCCCTGTCTCAGGTGGCTGTATCTGGCCTAGTCTAGGCCATGTGCCATCACCTTAGCTGCAAGTAAAACTGCAGTAACTGGCCCTTCAGAATTTGGAAAGGGTGACAGAGTGGGAAACTACAAATGCATTAACGAAGTTTAGATGCTGAACAGCCGAAGAAATGGCAAGTGCCTGTATTGGAAGCATGAGTCTATTGGTGATAGGTGAACCTAGAGGGTTGGGCTTGATTGGCCAGAAAGAGTGAGAAGGGGGTTAAGGAAGAGTCTAGGCAACAGTAACATGGGAAAGATGGGCAGAGGAAGAGGAACTTGAGAAGGAGATGAGAAGGAGCAGTCACAGAGTTGGGAGGAAAACCGGCAGAGGTTTTCTAGAAACCAAGGGAGGAGGAGTGGGAGAGAGCAGAGAGAAAGCAGTGGGAAGATTGAGTTAGGTAAGCATTGAAGCGACTGCTTGATGTCTCAGCTTGTAATCATTGATGACCTCAGCAAGAGCAGTGTTGGTAGTGATAGGGCTGGAAGCAGAGAGGTGGGATGGGAAGCAATGTAGCGTAGAGGTTCAGAATGTGCATTCAGATTCGCATTCAACCACCTGGTAGCTGAGTGGGTTTTGGCAAGTTGTTGAAACTCTCTATGTTTCTGTTTCCTTGTGTGTTAAAATGAGGATGATAGCGTTATCCATACAGGGTTCGTAAGATTAAATGTGAAAATAAAGTGGTTGGCACAGCATCTTATGCATTGTAAGTACTCAATAAATTTACTTGTGTCATTGTTGCCACAGCCAGACTGTGAGGGGAGAAGAGGACTTGAAGCAGCTAGCGATGGTCCTAGGGTCTACTCAAGTGGGAGCTGCGTGAGCTTCTTCACGTGTATAAGTGGAGGAGGACAACAGAGTAGGGAGGGAGACTTTGAAAATCCTTGAGAGGGCAGGATAGGGGCTGTGAGGCCCCCAAGGAGCCATCCAGAGTGAGGGGCCATGGGGTGAGTCTTTGAAAAAGGAACACCTCTTCCATGGATGGCATGAATGCAGACAGAATCATCCACAACCTGAGGAAAGATCAGCGCAAAGGACTTTTTGTTGTAGTTTAGGAAGGTATCAACACATCTGGCTGGCTTAACCCCCAGTAGTCCTGTTATCAGCAAGAGCCCCTCCCACAGACCACTGCTCCTATTGATCCAAAACCTTCCTTTCTCCTTTGATCCCTGTATTGTATTGTATTAAACTTTGTTTAACTGATGCTTTGACCTTGAAGCCTGAAGTTTTCTACAGTGGAAGAAACTGCAAAAACAATGTTTTACCAGATGACTGTTTTTCCTCTGTGGGATTTTAATGGGGGAAAACACTCATTTCTGCCTCCATTTTAAGTGGTTCTTTGCAGGTACAGTCATGCAGTGCATAACGTCCGTTTGTGCAGTGTCCAATCACATATACGTCCGTGGTCTCATAAGGTTATAATAGAGTTCAGTAATCCTGATTGGAGAATGGGATGTAGCGAATGTAATGTAACTGGACGTAGTGAACGGAACAGCTTCCTACACAGAGCACATGTCTCATGTCACTTGTATATGAAGCAGTTGTGCTGCCAGGCATATAATGGTACAGTGCATATATAACCTATAACATGTATGTCTTGGTAGTCATAATAAATGCTTATATTACTGTCTTATGTATGTAGTGTACTTTCTGTCATTATTTTAATGTGAACTTTCCCTACTTACAAATAAAAGGTTTACCATTTAACAGTGTATGCTTCGACTTGTAGGCTGCAGCATCCAATCTCAAGTATCGGGTATCTCTTCAGTGTTGTAGGATCTCTCCGTTTAATTTTCTTTTGAAAATATTGCAATGAAGTGTGTCATGGCTCCCAGACACAGCAAAACCAGTGCTAGTGATAGCAACAGCAGGAAGCAAAGGAGAAGTATTGGTTTGGAAGTGAAACAGAAGGTATCCCATATAGCTTTACTAAGTATATAATACAGTGTTCGCACAACTCCAGAATTGCATAATGTCGTATTTCACAGAATGTATCATGGATGTTAAATGACATATGACTGTAGTTAATTTATTAGAAAGAATGACAGTTCCAACTTAAGTAGAAGTACCTATGTATTTCATATTTTTTTTTATCAATAAACTTCCTGGGGAAAGTTTTTTAAAATTAAGAAATAAAAATAAAAAACAACTTGCAGTATGAAGCACACCAAAATGATGTGTTAGAATTTTATGATTCATGTAGTTATATAACTCATTTTATAAGTCATGTAGCTCAAGCCCTTTGTTTTTCAGATGAAGGCTCTAAAGCTCAGTGACTTGGGGGTCGCAGGAGTATTTGTGGCAGCATCGATGCTGAGACTGTGGAGGGGAGCCCATGGTGGGGCTATGCCGTGGCAAGACCAGTCTAAAATGCTGGGCAGCATCAGGAAGGGTTGCCCCAGGCTGGGACTTTTTTATTTTTGTGCAGGGATTGATTTAAGTTCTAATTGCATAATGGAAAAGTACTGAATTCCTCAGTGGTCCCTGGGGTATCATTAGAGTCCTAGAAATATCCATTTCCTGTTTAGGAAGATCGTGAATTACCAAGTATTCCATTGGACACACTTTTTAGAAGAATGCATACAAAGGGGACTGACATACGAATCCCTACCTTCATGGAGTCTGCAGATCTCTTACAGCTTTTCCATGACTGGGATCTGAATAGGTAGTTGCATTCTTGTGACTTAATGAGAGCTGCCCAGTAAGTATCTCGGTAGCATAACGTGTCTTCCTTTGAATACTTCAGAGCCTAGATAATAGCATCATTTTGGTATGGTCCACTTTGTTACTTTTTGAAGGCAGAGGGGGTTTGTGAAATGGGTAGGAGACCTTTCCTCTTGTCCATGCAATCTTTTTGCCCTGATCTGGAGGATAAGGCCATTGTTATAGCCTTAAAGAATTTTTTTTTGGAAACACGTGCTGCTCTTTCCAGGTATTTGAAAGAGTGTGTATGTAAAAGGCAACTAACTGTAGATATTGGAGCGTCGAGAGACAGATTCTTCCATGAAAACTAGTCCATTTAGAAATGTGGAAAACCACCGAGTTCTAGCTCCCCTCTAGTCAATAGTGTTGTAGTTGGGTGCTGTTGAGTCGATTCCATCTCATAGCAACCTCTTTTGGCAGAGAAGAACTGCTCCATAGGGTTTTCTTGGCTGTAATCTTTGTGGAAACAGATCATAAGGTCTTTCTCCCACAGAGCTTCTGGGTCGGGGGTTTGAACCTCTAATCTTTGTGTTGGCAGCTGAGTGCTTAACCTTTGCGCCACCAGGGCTCCTTTAGGCAGTCACTACTGGCCTCTAATCCCTGTTAGAAGGCAAAGTTATTTTTCACCTGTTCGGAAAGGCCTGTGACCCCTGCAGTCCCTCTTCTGAAACATTGATTGCAGCGTTCTCTAGAAATTAATCCAACCTTTCTGGGTAAGGTCCAGCACAGATCTGCAGTACAGAAGGCCTGTCTCATGGGTTGTCGGGGCCAGTGTCTGCTGGCTTTCCCTTCCTTCCATTGTCTTCTCAGTTTCGCCTTCAGCCTTTTAGCAGCAGTGCTGATGCAGGGCCGCTCTCGTTTCCGTTCTTTGAAGGAATGCTCACTGCTCACGCTCAGCCTCTCTTGCTTTATGCTTCTCACTCTAAGGCTCAGAGCCAGCAGTCTAACTTTCTAGTGTGCTTTTCCTGTGTACGAAATGTGTTCTCCAAATGTGGCCTTCACTTTTCTAAGGCGCTGCCTCTTTGCTCTTAGCTTTGCTTGACTGTGTTCTCCATTTAGTTTCCATGCATGCCAACTGTTTTTTGAGGCCCATGTCAAAGAACCTCCACTGTTGGAAGCCTTCCTTGACTGTTTCGGTTGGACTTCTCCTTTCTTTGAACTCTTGAGTTTCTTTCTTTGAGTTTTGCTTATTGGGATAGGAGCCTCATCCTACTACCTGGATTGTAATATTGGGAGCGTCTTTGTTGACCTGGCCACCTGCCCTGGTGCAGCCAAGGCTTATTGCCAAGAGCTGTGAGACTGCATCCTGAGTCACTGGACCTTGTTGCTCTTTCTGGAGAGAGGGAACATTGGATTTGAAATGATGTGTTTTGGTCAGATAACATTTGTGACAGCCAGAATAGTTGGTTATGGCTAATTCATTTTCAGTAGTTACTGGGCTGATTTTTTAAAAGGTGTGTCTGATATCAGCAGGATAGATTTAATTTTCTTAGGAAAAGGAGTCTGCACATCCAAATGCTTTTCCAAAGACTTTGGAATTATCCAGTCCAACTTCCTCATTTTACGAGAGAGGAAACTGAAGCCCTGTGTCACATGGGAAAGCCAGTGTCATCACCGGGACCTAGACCAAGGTCTTATCATTTCCAGTGAAATTTCTTTTCTCTTGTATCAGCCACTTTTTCAAATTGTGTTTCTTTGTTTCATATAGAGAAAAAAAAAAAAAAAAAACTTTGTAACTTGATATATTTTCAAAATGGTAAAGCCAAGTGAGCTGAAACTGACCAATGGAAAAAATAAATCTGTTCTATGACTTTTAGAGAAAAATATTATCATGGTTTTATTTCTCCATTGTGGGGTCAAAATAGAGTTTTCTTTAAAGTTAGAGAAATTCTGGCAATTTCCATCTGATTAGTTTGGGCCTTAAGTATCTGATTTTTGTTAGGTATGTAAAAGTTCCTGATTCTGGGATTTAAAAATCTCTTATGAGATGGTCTGGGTTTTTATTTCATTTGTCCAGGTTAGAGATAATGAGTTCCCCATTTGGGACTTTTAAATCCGGGGGTTAACTCTGATTCTAAGCTCAGTTGGCTTCCCTGTCTGATCTCATTGCTTTTCTTGTTAGATGAGTATCATCATCCTCTTAGTAACATGAACTAATATTTATTGTACTTTATGTGCCAGGCATGAAGCAAAGACATTATCTCATTTTATCCTCCTGACAGCTACCCAGGTAGGTACTGTAGTCGTCTCAATTTTATAGACAATAAAGCTGAGACTTAAGAGAAGTTAAGTGTCCTGTTCTTGCAGGACTAGGAAGTGGGCCTGGAACCAGGTCTATCTGGACTCTGGAGCCGAAGCCCTCACCCTGCAGGCTAGATGACTTCAGTTCCTTGGATAGGTCATGCAGTACCCTGCCCAAATGGGACGTGGGGTTCCTGGTTCTGACTTAGACAGATCTGGATTGGAATTTTGGCCATGCCACTTAGTATTTATTGGGCAGATTTCTTAAAACACTCCTAGCCTCATCTGTTCATTCAAAAGTTGTGTATAAAATCTGGTGGTAAATTCACCTTTCAGTGCACAGACAAGAAGAAGACTGTCGTTAGTTATTTTATTTATTACTTCTATGGTAGCCTGACTTTATTTATTTATTTTTAAGCCTTTTTAAAAGGTAGTTTTTGGTATGTGAAGTTGCCTGCTTTCTTTTTCTTTTGGCACGCTGAACCCTGGCTGTCAGCGTTTCTGGTGGGATAGCCGTGGGGGATCTGACTGCCATTGGCACCTTCTTTACACTTGTTTCCTCCGTTGACTCTTCCCGTCATTCCTGGAAGAAACTGGGTGTGTTCATGGCTTTCGCAAAGCACATTGTGGAATTAGCCTTGGCCTTTTGAGGTTTGAGGGAGTCTGGTAAATGGTATACCTTTGTCTGCTCAAGCTCAAAACCAGTGGAGAGATTGACGGGAATTAGGCAGATAGAGACTGAGGTGTCACCTGTATTATTCATAAAGCTGGTTTTGGAGAAAGAATAAAAGAGATACGGATTAAAAAAAAGAATGGAGAAAGAATTTTTAGGAGAGAGGATGGAGGCAGAAAAGTAGAGGGAGAAAAACGATTGCAGCTGGAATTCTTCACAGGCGATGAGGGCTTTGGGAGGGGCTCCCCCGGTCTCAGCATTGTTTGCACCTTCAAAAAACAAACTTGGGAACTTGGAGAGGGACTTGCTGAAGGTCACAAATCTTATTGACCAGTAAGTTTACAACTGAAATATCTACCTCTGGGCCCTTCTCTGAGCCACTGTTGGTCAAAGGTTACTTGGTGGTTGGACAAAATGAAAAAATTTAACAGCATCAGTGAAATATAGGACATCTTTAAGCAGCCAAAAATACATACAATTAGAATCCCCCGAAGAGAGGAGCAGAGATGTAACTTTGAGGACTAAGGTGCACCTGACCCAAGCCATGGTATTTTCAGTCGCCTCATATGCATGTGAAAGCTGGACAATGAATAAGGAAGACTGAAGAAGAGTGGATGCCTTTGAATTATGTTGTTGGCAAAGAATACTGAATATACCATGAACTGCCAGAAGAACAAGCAAATCTTTCATGGAAGAAGTATAGCCAGAATGCTCCTTAGAGAACGACAGGACTTTGTGTTATGTACTTTGGACATGCTATCAGGAGGGACCAGTTTCTGGAGAAGGACATCATGATTGGTAAAGTAGAGGGTCAGCAAAAAAATGGAAGACCGTTGATGGGGTGGACTGACACAGTGGCTGCAGCACTGGGCTCAATCATAGCAATGATTGTGAGGATGGTGCAGGACTGGGCAGTGTTTCATTCTCTTGTACATAGGGTCACTATGAGTCGCAAGTGACTCAATACCTGACAACAACAGCTTTTAAAGTGTCACAGTGTTTGGTAGTTTCCTGATATATATAATTTTTGTATTTTGTGTCTTTAAATAATTATGCTTATATATTTTGTTATACTTGTAGTATGGTTTTTTTTTTTTCTTTTACGTGTATTTATGTTTCTTTGGTATTTTTTTCTGCTATGTTGATTTGTGGCTTTTGATTCTGAAGGAGAAGGAGATCATAATAGTGATTAACAACTGTGTGCTGCTGTGTGAGATTTTATGTGATTGTTATTCTTAAAAATACAGACTCGGTGATGGATTCAGTCTTCATGAGCGGCCCTGGCTATGCTACCCCCCCGTCTCCCTGTTATAAGTCTAACAGATTTACACTTATACCCCCCCACCCGAAACAACTCGTCTTACTTGTATGTATTTTTTTTTCTTTCTTTTTTTTTAAAGCAAAAAGAAAGTTTTATTCAGCATATATTCAAAAGGGCAGAAGTGGGAAGTGGACAAGCATGCTGCTAGAGCCATGTCTGCCCGAGTCCAAAGAATATTGCAGAATAGGCAAGAATCGGAAAACAGACAAGCGTGCTGCCACAACCATGTCTGTCCGAGTCCAAGGAAGGTTACAGAATCATCAGTATATATCAACATCACAAAATGGGTAGAATCATTGAAATCATCACCTTTTCACTGATTGGCTAGAAATTGTAATCTTACATTTTGAATCATCTTTCTTAACAATCATTGATACGGGTTTCAGTTACGAAAGTCAGGAGGGTCTTCATTGGGCCAACAAATTCCTATTCACTAAATGTGAAAAGAAAGACAAAAGGTGAGAAGTCCTTTGGGTTAGGTTTTATTGCCCTTTTGTGAAAACTTCCTTAAGATAATTTCTGAGATTGTCCCATCTGTTGTCTTATCTCAGGGCCCAGTTGATGTGTCTTTGTGAGTCTGTGAGGGTTCAACCCCAGCTGGGTCACAATTCTCCATGCTCAAGGAGAGGGAATAATAACTCCAATATTATTTCCTAAATCAGTCCCTCCTTTTGATCAGAGATTGGAGATAACACATCGATGATCAATACCTGGACTTAGTCGAGCTCCTAGATGGTGGCCATTGCAGGCTCTTTAAACTCACGGTGCTGATTTTCCACCGGATACCATCTGGTTCTTCACCAGGGTATTGAGTAAGAGCGACGTTCCCATCAATGGCATTGCTGGAGTGAGCAGACTCAAGATACATCAACATTTTAGCCTGAGGCCTTCTTTTGCCTGTTAGGTGTGTAAGACAATAGAGGATAAATCTTATTGTGGCTAATACAGTCAGGATGTAGACTAAGAATATTACTATCCCTTGCAGTAGTGATCTAGCCCATTTACTTATTCCTGATGGTAACCAACCAAATAGATCTGGTGTTTGTAAGGGTGTGACAATGCGTAATCTAGTAGCTTGCTGTGTAATGCTATGTATATGTTGTCTACAGCACAGACTACACTTTCTTGGACTAATAAAAAAAATCTAAGGTTATTTTGTTATCTCGTGTCACCTTGGCTTATGAGATCAGAGATCACTGTTGTGCTTCTGTCTCATCTGTTATTTGTCCCATAATGACTGACAAATTTTCGTAAAGATTTCTCCAATTCAGCTATAGCACAAGTAGGAAATGAAGCTACCAACCATATCCTGGGTGTTGGACCAGTGGATTTTCTTCTGACTTTGGTTTTACAATGTGTAACAATTTAACATTACCTTTCCAGTATTTACTAGCATTGTTACTATGAATACTTAAAGATGATCCTAAAGTTTCCGAAATGCATTGTCCACGCATTCGTCAGGAATCTAAACAAGAGATTGCCCACACGAATTCACTATTAATTGGAAAGGAATCATCTAAATTAGAAACATACCTACACAGAAACATATATCCGTAAGGAGCACACGATGTTTGTCTAGAAGAAACAGAAAATACAGAAAAATTTACATGTGACAAGTTTTCATTAGAGAACTTATGATCAGCAAGATAATACAGAATGGACCTTTCCTGTAGGAGGTCTTCAGTTAGTCTGTTTAAAACATACTAAGGTGTTCTTCCCAAGGGCAAGCTGCCCCTCCTTGGTTTACGTATTAACAGTCATGGGTCACTTTCTCAGAAGCAGAAATGGAATCAAAGATAAAACAGAGTCTGAGCCATGAGGTCAGTCTCTGAGAATCTGGTTTCTTTAAGATACATAATTTTCTGCATCGTAAGAGGGTGACAGTTTGATTACAAACTTTACACAGGTATTTCATACGACATTGTCTTAAATACTGCTTAAACTAATTACTAATTTACCCTAAACATAACTCTCAGTCTCATCTTTGAAGTTAATTTCCTAAAACTGACTGAATTTTTCAAACAAAAGCTCAAATATCCAGAGCAAAATGGTCTTACTAGTTTATCTGGACCATTGTTTGACTCAGAGTATCTTCAGGAACAAGTTTTTTCCTCAAAGCTCAAGGTTCAAGAGGACACCCAAAGGCAAATATCCCATGTGGGTTGCCTCAACCTCCCTGAAAGCCAGAAATCTGGATTCTAGGAGAATTATATACGACTCTCTCATTATTCTTTCCTTTGGATCATGATCTTGTTATGGAATCTTTTATCAAAAATGCTCAGTAAGTGGTAATTGGACATCATCTGGTTTTTAAGATCCCAGGCACCATACAGCAAACTAGGAAATAAAACAGAAACACTAACACTTATATTAGGCCAGTTGTCTGAAATAACCACTGAAACCATGACCCTAAGGTCTTTGAACCAAGGAAACAAATCTTATGAGGTGTTTGTCTCTACATAAGCAGCATCAGTAACTGCTTTTCATGTGCCTCAACAGCAACTACATTCTGCAAAACTTCAGATTGAGTATTAATGTAAATACAGCAACATTTATCTATTGAGGCACAAACTGCTCCTTAAGAGACTAACAGGAAATCTAATGCTGTTCTATTTTGTAAAATCATAGCTCAAATTTCAAATACTTCTCTGGTTATGATACTTACAACTTTGCTAAATTTGCCAACAGGAACTTCTAATTCAAGAGTTACAATATCTAAACCCATTAGTTAGATAATTTAGGAGAAAGGAGAATGATTCCATATATCCAGAAATTAGGACCTTAAAATATCAGCAATATTAAAAAAAACCATAGTTTCCTTTCGTTTACTCAGTCGTATGTAGTTAATTTCTGTTCCATGTGATTCTGGATCACCCGCAGTCTGTGAACCCATCAGCTTCTGCATAGGAACTCTGGAAATTTTATTCAGTCTAGTCACAGTCCTTTTAGCAAGTCCAACATAGTCCAATCTTTTTGTTGAGATATTTTGGTCAAACTTTTTCAGCAAATCAGCAAAGTAAAAACTTATCTGCAGATGACAAAACTTAATACGGCCATGATTAATTGATAAACATATTCTTAATTGTGAAAGACCTGATAGAAATTAATTATAAGCATAACGTAAAGGCCAAATAAAATCAGTTAAAAAAAACTTTAGATAAAAATATTTCTAGATATAGCCATTAACCATATTCAAAGAGCTTCAGATATAATGCAGAATAATTTTGAGACAAAATACCCGATAGTCAGGATATACTAAGAATATACCAAGATTATCAAATCTCTAAATACCTGAATAGTAAAAAAAACTTTATAGGTAAATGATGTAAATTCTCTAATCAAACCATTGGCTTTGATAATGCTAGATTTAAAAAGATAAAGTTGGGACCAAGTTAGCAATAAAGAGATAATAATATAGGTCACTGTGAAACAATACTTAAGTTATTTAACCAAAGATCTTAAAGTAAAACCCTTAGCTTTCTTTTCTAGAAGACTCAGGAATCTTATTCTAATGAGAAGCCAAACCTTTGTTTTCCAGGCAGATTACACAAAGAATAAATTAACCCTTTAACTCAGAAATTAAAGAAAATTTTGTTATTTTAACTGCGAGAAACCCAATTCTTTGTTTTATATGCTATTTAACATTAAAACTCCTAAAAATCTCATAAATTAAGTGATTAAACTTTAGTCAGACAGATAAAACTTGACCATATCAAATAAATTTTTTTCAATAAACCTCTTAAAGGTTGCCTTTGTTGTATATCTCTTACAGTGCATCCCTTCAAATGGCAAACACTCATTAGCAGACTTAAAATATATATATTTGTCCTTTCTCTTGTGGCATAAAAAGCAAAAGTATATAAACTTAAATTATAACATGTATCTATTAATAACATCAATAAATTACCCAAAATGTCGAAATTATTTTAAGCCTATATATCATAAAACGTAACTGTTGTTGAAAGAAAAGTCTATTTAAACATTCTAAGATTTCATTCAACTTTTACTACTTCTGGTATTTTTCCCAATCTAATTTTAGCCCTTAAAGATTTTATCAACTGGCTTTGGAAATCATAGTCTTTGCTCACTTGACCAATTCATTGATATGGATGTAACCTTAAGTGTTTGGCTACTGCTGGAAACATTTTTCCAGGCCACTTCAGATGTGTCTCATTGTGATTTCTATTTTTTTTTACTTCTTAAAGTTCCCCTATAATAGAGAGAACTTGTTTACAGTTCTACGATTAGGATCTGCCCAATTTCTGATAACTGTAGCAAAACTGCAATTTTTCTTATCTTTTGTCTTAAAAGAGTCTCCACCTAGCTGGAAAGGGGTCTTTCAAAAGCATCCCTGGAGCTACAGGACCTTGGAGACTGGGAGGTGAGGAGGCCAGATCGTGCCCTGCCCTCACTCTCTTGACTCTTGGAAGACATTTACATACGTTTAAATTGATGGAGGCATTTTGAAAGACAAAAGATAGCTAATTTCTTTCTTTTTTACTGTTCAGGAACTTCTACTTTAAGACAAAACTATCCTTTTTCCTTAAATAAAACACATTTCATATAATATCTAGCTTAAGTTACTTAAAAAGGTTTCACTTTTAAGACTGACATAATATAAAACATGAAGATCTTAGTGTACCTTTCAGATAGACCAATTTATATCAAAGTTTCTCCAAGTAGCTATTAAAAATCTAAATCATAAGACAGACACAAGACGCTGTTTTTTCTGAATGAAGAAGGAACTGAGGTTTTGTGACTAGCCTTACAAAAAACAGCAATTCTTAGCCATAGCCACCAATCTGATACAAGACAAACCTAGACACAGTGCTGTAGACCAGAAGCAAGCTCTTAGAACAAAAGGAGACAGAAAGACCACATAAACTCACCAGATAATACCACACAAAGCAAGGATATAGGGATCCTAGTTTCTAAAAGTGTATATAGCAATTTTGGTAAGATCGACTCAATTCAATGGAAATAACAGGTACAGAACTACCACTTCTCTCTTAAATATCAAAACACAGGTCAGGAGCTGCCACCTCTGTCTGAGAATTTGGCAAAACAGGCAAGAGTTGCCACCTCTCCCTGCGAATTTGGCAAAACAGAACACTATTTTCCAGGTTTTTTCTGAGCCACAAAAAAGTCCAAATTTTGCAGCTGATAGTGACCACAGCTCTTTGAAAATAGAATTACCTCTTCAAATGCCCAAATCCAGGCCTAAACTGCAGTTCACTTAAAGAGTTACTAAATGTCTCTCTTAACCAAATGATCAAGCAAAAATCTAAGAAAGATTCTCCTTAATCAATCAACTGGTTTTTCAAACAAATATGCCAAACAAAACTTAAGAAAACATGAGAAAGAGAACAACAAAGAATAAGCAAAGTTTCGTTTTCTGAGACCACTCACCCCGTCAATGTCGAAGGGACATGGAGTGGGAACATGTGGGTCCAGAAGATAGGACCTTTCTTTCCCAGCTTCTGCTCCGCAGTCCAGGTCTCTTCGAAGTTGACTGAATTCGTAGCTTCAGATCCTTGACGACTACGCCATTAACTGTTGTAGGGGAAAAACGTCACAGAGTTTAGTAAAGCAAAAAGAAAGTTTTATTTGGCGTATATTCAAAAGGGCAGAAGTGGGAAGCGGACAGGCATGCTGCTAGAGCCATGTCTGCCCGAGTCCAAAGAATATTACAGAATAGGCAAGAATCAGAAAACGCACAAGCGTGCTGCTACAACCATGTCTGTCCGAGTCCAAAGAATATTACAGAATAGGCAAGAACGGGAAAACGGACAAGCATGCTGCCACAGCCATGTCTATCCGAGTCCTGTGTGTCTTTTCTTGATTTAGATTTTATGAAAATTGTCATTCTCTGAAATCATTCAGAAATGAAGCCTGTTGAAGATTAAATCCATCCTATTTCTGTTTAAATGCTTACAGAGCCTGTACATTTGTTACGAAGTTACGCTAACTGTAATCTAAGAGGGTTTTAAAATCTTGCAACTCTGAAGTTACGTTAGACTTCTAATAATTCAGTTTAAGCATTTATAATCTAGTTCAAACTCATCTGTAAAGGAGTAAGATCGCATCTCATGAGTGAGAGCCATGTATTGTCTTAACTCAATATCCAAATTTTAAAACTACAGCAAAACCCAATCCCTGTTTTCTTTTCTTTTTTTAGCTTCTCGGACAAGCTATTTACTGAAAGGGGCTTGCATTTTCAGCCATCAGTTCTAGATTTTGGAATTCAGTAAGTATCTTTTCTTTATAACTCTTAATACTCATTCTATTTTTATTACTGACTTTCAAGATAACCTTTTATGTATATGTACGATGTTAAATACATTTTAAAGGAGCCCTGCTGGTGCAGTGGTTAAGTGCTCCTATGCTAACTGAAAGAAGGTTTGGTGATTTGAGTCCACCAGCGGCTCTGGGGGAGAAGAGATTTGGTGACCTGCTCCTGTAAAGATTTCAGCCTGGGAAACCGTATGGGGCAGTCTTACTTTGCCCTGTAAAGTCACTATGAGTTGGAATAGACTCGAAGGCACACTACCACCACAACAAATACATTTTAAGTAAATAATAATATTATCAAGGAATGTTGATCCTAGGACTGGTTAAAAGGAACATTTTCATGAAAAGTAAGGTATAAGAGTTATTTTCAGCCTCACCTTCAGTTTTTAATGAATATACTTTGTAATATTTATAGTAATGGGAATTTAAAAACTACGAAGTCAATATTATTCTTTTCTTTTTTTTAAACAAATGAGGTTAGTTTGTAATGAAAAACTTGATGATTTCTGAATTCTTTTAAGCTAGCTTTGTTTACTCACTTGTTTATTATACTGCTTGCTATGCCTTGGGGATTCCAAATTACAGTATATGAACATTAGTTATTGTTATGATTAAGACATTGTCCTTGCCTTGAGGGAGCTCAGGTCTAGTAGGGGAAGATAGAGTACAAGCCAGGAGTTACTTGCAGTCCATTATGTACAGTGAGATGAAGGGGATGTGATCTGGGTATTGGAGGAAGGGAAAAGGGTGAAGCCCTGGAGGGTGGGTGGGGAACTTACCAACTCTTGTTGGATGTCATGAAGTTTGAGACTTAGAAGCGCTCAACTGCCTGAATGCAGAATTTTGCAGCACTGAAAAGATATAATATCAAATTAGTATTGTTTCCAGGATTGTTTCAGGTGTAAAGCTCTGCTTGTTTTAGTGGCCTGTTGCATCACTAATATTTTACTAAGCGCTTTTTTGAGCTAGAAGAAAAGCAATGTGAATGAAATAACCACAGTGGTAGGAAAGTATCTGGGGTGGGTTAGTGGTGGTCTTCTGGCATGCACGCCTTTATTGGTCTGGATTCTCTTCTGATGGTCAGAAGTTTGGAGCTGCAGTCAAGAGAGTGAAAGCTCGTTTAAGAGTACCTTGAAGAGTATCTTGTTGAGCTTTTAAAGGGGATACTAGAGAAAATTGTGAAGTGAATTTGCTAACTTTACAAGATTCTAGGCGGCTGCTCTTTCGTTTTTGAATTTTTACATTTTTACTCTTAGGTAAAGAAATTTAACAGCAATTGAATTTATAATAAAACCTCACTGATTTCAGATTATGAGAGAGCACTTGGCTTTTGTGAAACGTCTTTATTGTGAAAAGAAGTTTTAATGCAGGACCTATTTTAAAGAGTATAGATTATAGATTGGTAGATGTAATAAGATGAATAGTAGTAAATACAGTTAGATTGGGATAACAATTCCAGTTCATAGGATCCTGGATGTCTATGATATATTTACTCTTCTATGACATAACTGTCCTATAATCAGCACGCATGGGTGTGTGCATGTATTAGCTATATGTGTTAATTAGCTGCATACATCAGTTACTGATGCTGATAGCTGGAAGCATGTTGAAAGAATGTTTAAAGTCTTTGATTTGAACTTCCTTTTAATGATTCAGCTGCGTTTATGTAGCTCTACAGTTCTCAAAGTCATTTGTCAAAGTTCTCTTGTCATTTGAGCCTTATATATCAATTCTGGAAAGATACTTAAGGCAGGTATTGTGTGTGTGTGAGGGAGAGAGAGAATATAAATCACTTTCAAACACTTGTATGTTATGAGAATATTTATACATTTGTTACTGAGAAATAATGTGGTTTTCCCAAGGTCATTTCACTGGAAGTGGCTGAATAAACCTTCTGATTTCTAAGCCAGTACTCAGCATGCTATTTTTCTTGAGATCCAGGATATGATTATGGGAGTAAGTTATTTTGAAGTTTAAAAAAACTCAGTAAGCACAAACTCAGTATAATCTACATTAGCACATATTTTGAATTAGTCAAGTTTTACATTACCTCTAACAAATGACATAATTTATGGGCATATTAGATTAAGACTTTAGCCTGAGAGTTCACCCGATTTCTTCTCTGCCCTGAATTCAGCCTTTGCTGTTAGTGTTTATTTTGAAATTGACCTTGGGCAAGCCCCATTCTTTTTCATAGCTTTGGTTTCCCTCTAGGATGCAAACTCAGGATCATGTTATTCCATTGCCCTCTGCCTCCTTCGTAAGGCTTATTTTAAGGGTTAATATCCTGTGGGTCCCAAGATTAAAAGTGCTAATCATTCATAAGAGATTTTAATCATTCTTTTAGTGGTATTAAATTAATAGAATGTCTTCCAGTTGTCACTAGTGCAGGAAATTCGTCTCCCCATAACACTTTTAAAAATAGATTTAAAAAAATAGGATAAAAATAGCACAGGGGTGAGTGGGTGTCAGCCAGCATTCTATGCTAGGTCTGGCGAGGCTGCTGGTGGATGCAGTGTCTGGGCTTGGCAGATTGCAGTTTCACAGCCTTAACTTTCTGGGTGTGTTTCCTGTGGGAGGATGTCTGTATCCTCTGAAACCAAAAATCTTGTATTCCAATTATGTGAATGGAATATAAAGCTTGGAGGATAAGTATCAGTAATTTCGCTGATTGATTCATGTTATTTCCTTAAAGCCTAAAACCACAGAAGTCTTTATTTAATTTAATTGAGAGGGAAAAGGCAAATGTGAGTCCAGTAGTCTGGGGTAGGGATTTCTGAGGTGACCCTGTAGGCTTACGGTGGTGCAAAAAAAATTTCTAATGTTATTACTTGAGAACACTTAAAAGAAAAAAAAAAAGATTTTAATCACACAGATGTTGTATATTTTATTTGTAATTGGCTGTAAAGGCCTTATTTTTTAAAATGCACATTGGACATATTAAATTTTCAGGTGAGAGTTATGATTAAAAGTAGGAGGAAAAACTAGACGAAAAAGCCTGAGGACTTGATGGTGGTAATACATTATTTTGGAAGTCTCATGCATAAGAGTATGCATTTCATTTTCTCTTAAGCCCACATTTTTAAAATCAGAATAAAATGAGAGAAATACGGGCATAATATATATGAGGGTCCTTTTTCTTTTTTTGCTGAATTTAATATATAGTTTGATTTCTGGGCCATACTAATGAGTACTGTGTATTTGGGTCCCTGCCAGTGAGGGTATTAAAACTGGAGAAATGACTTCAGTGGAATTTTTGCTGACTCTGTTCTTATTACAACATAATTTAACTAGAGAGAATTTGATGTTGGGCAGTAGGAATCGGAAATAGATGATTAGAAGGGACTTTGCAGATAGCTCCAGGTAGGTGGCCCCAGCCCTGCTCCTCTCCTCTGCGGTTCCTTGACTGGAGTGGACGTTGTAGGTGTGGACAATTGACATTACACTTTCACCAGATTGTGTGCTTGCTGTAGCGCAGGTGCCCTTCCTCTGAGGCTCATGGGGAGTTTGGGAATTATATACAAAGCTTTATATGTGTGAATGTTTGCAGAGAGAGAAGCCACTACTTTTATCAGAATTTTCTGAAAAGCTCACGATTTAAACCACTGCTAGAGAGCGCTGCAGGATTTTCATTCTTCTCACAAGAGTGGCCTTCAACAACAATTAAAGTTTTCCTCCTCTCAGATCTAGCAAAGAGTGAGTGAAAAGTTTATCTCAAAGACTACAGAAAATATATGTATGTGTGTGTGTGTGTATATATATTTAAGCATCTTTAAATTTATTACTCTGTTGAGTTTTTCTTTAAGTACAGTTTCTTATCTAAAAACACATTTCCATTTGAATTAAAGACCCTAATCAGCAAAGTGCCTATTGCCCAATATGGGTTTTTTGTAAGCATTTACCTAACGACCCAGATGAGTCGAATTCTTCTAACACAAAAACCAGTGGGGTGCTACTGTGGGTTGGCATAAGGCTTGTAAAAGGGCTTTTTAAAAAAAAAAATTCCTTGTAGATTAAATATTTTATTATTAACAAGATTCGATAATGGTTGCCTTTAAATTTGTAATGAATATCAACAGCTTTCTGGGTTAAGGAAGTAAATGTATTTGTATACTTATATTTATAGCTGTACAATACATCACCTTTTCTCCTTGTTTCCCGTCCTAGGTTCCTGGGACATCCAGCAGCAAAGATCCTCTATGCTTACAACCCTAGTAGGGATAGTGAGGTTGTGGTGAATTCAGTGTTTACAGCTGCTAGACATTTTCATGTGCCTCCTGTTCATTGCAGGGTGAGTGTTGATGTACTCTTGGAAACTATGCTGTGGCAGGCTGCCAGGGGTTCTTGCTTTCTTTGGCTTGAAGTTTTTGTTCCCTTGTCTCCCTGTTTTCTGCTACCCAAACTCCTTCCTTCTGCATGTTTGCTTTAGCATTTATTTTTACAGTTGTTCATTTTCATAGTTTTGGTGGCTCTGATAAGTACAAGGGGAAAAAAGTTTAAAGAGTCTAAACTAGGTAGTAATGTATATATATTTAATATGAATAAAGACAACTTTATATCATTTGTCTTGAAATTATGAGAAGTGCTAAAGCATTTAGTTATAGTTGTTATCTCATCACCTTGCGACTTACTAAGAAAGTTAGGATTCGTCCTTTCTAAATATAGGGCTTACAAGGTGGTAGAGGGATCCTTAGAAAGCTAATTTGTATCATAACACAGCTCAAAATCCTGGTTCTTCTTGTAGTTTAAATTTCAGCGGTCTTAAGCTTTTAATGAAGATCCTAATTGCTCATGGGAGCCCTGGTGGTGCAGTGTTCATACACTTTATTTTTTATATTGCTTACTTACGTCGGCTTGACATTTTATGTATATGTACATATATATAACCCAAACCAAACCCATTGCTGTTGAGTTGTTCCTATTTCATTGTGACCCTGTAGGACAGAGTAGAGCTGTCTCATAGGGTTTCCAAGGCTGTAATCTATACGGAAGCAGACTGCCACATCTTTCTCCCACACAGTGGCTGGTGGGTTCGAACCGCCGACCTTTCAGTTAGCAGACAAGTACTTTAACCACTGCACCAGCAGGGCGTATATACATGTATATTTCTTTTTTTCTTAATACTGGGACTAAGGAGATGGTGTAAGGGGGAGGCTGATGTAATTTTGTTTATGCCAGTCTGTCCAGGTAAACTTTGCTCCTGATTTTTATTAAGTATTAACATGCTTGTACATTGATTATTCTCCGTACTGAAGTAGACAGAGAACTGTGTTAGACAAAGGCTGTTGAACATGTAGTAAGGAAGAGGAGGGGAAAGGAAGGATGGGAGACACATGATTCCTATCTAAAGTGAAAGGACTTGACAGCCATCTTGCCGTAAGTCTGTGGTATGTTCTTTTAAATATTCTCTTAGGTTGTTTGATGGTCATCAGTTTGGGATTCTGAGGGACTCACGATGCTTATAAATCAAGGGTGCAGAGTATGCAAAAATCTGTTAACAGCATCACCAAAAAGAAAGTCTGTGAAAGGTGATTTATCAAAAGGGGGTAGCATTCCAAATAGCTAATTAGGTGTCTTCCCTCCCCCCACCCCGCCCCAGGTAATTCCAGCAATGGGGAAAACTTCCTTCAGAATTATTTTCTTACCTACTGAAGAAGGAAGCATTGAAAGTTCTTTATTTATTAATACCTCCTCATACGGAGTCCTTTCCTATCATGTAAGTAACCTTTTCCTCTTTTCACGTAATTTGTTTGTCAACTTAACTTAAGAGGTTTGGATACTTTTAAAAAGACTTTTGGAAATGTCAGCCACATGCTTATGTCAGTAAAATATAAGGCTCTTAGTCATGTTAAACTCACCAGCTGTTACCCTCTTCCACCTCACTTGCTGGGGTTTGCTGTCTTCGGTACAGAGAACAGAGTTGTAACCCTCACTGTGAATCTTTGGAAGGATATTGGAACAAAACAAAGAAATCTATCATACTCACTTAAAATACAGCAGGCTTTCAAAACTCAGGTCTTTCACTCACATACATTCATGGAGGGAGCTATAGAGGCAACCTCTAGTGATTCCACCTACCTCTCCTCCTTGGCTCAGGAATATATCTGATCAGGAGGCATTGATTGTGTGCTTGGGAGCCAGTCCCCATGGAGCTCACCAAACATCAAGGCACTAGAAAGAGAGCATGAAGAATCTTTTGTTCACAAAAATAGTTAGGAATCTTTACCTTAAGTGGTACCTGTGACATTTTAACAGGATGTGGCATCAAGTAATTTATGTGCTAAGATTAAATCATTTTTGTGGTTGATTCTTATTGGATTCCACTAAACTGGTGGAATAACATAACAAAAGAGTTGACGTATTTGTCAAAAGATTTGCTATAATGAGGAACATTCACCTGAAATACACCAATATTCGTTGTGTTATATGGAGACAGAGATAATTACAATAGTTGGAATAACAGAATCTTGAAGGCCAAGTAATGAGTACAGATTTCCTTTGGAAAGTTACTTTAGCATTATGTTAGATGTGTTTTAAAGCTCTAACAGAAGAGTCATTCTCTTTTTTTCTCTGCAGGTGTCTGGAATTGGCACTCGCAGAATCTCTACTGAAGAGTCTGCAAAGCCACTACCCAATGCTTACTTCCTGCTTCCACAGGTTCAGAGCATTCAGCTTTCACAAACACAGGTAATTTTGATAGTAGATTTATTTTGAATGCCGGTAAACATCAAACTTTGTAACCTTCTGAATTTATATCTTTTGCAAAGTAGAATTGGGGTTCTATTATTTTCTGCTTTTTAACAAAAGTCCTGTTATATAGAAGTAGTATGTATATGTAAAGTGTCAGTCCACCACTCGTCTGTCAGTTTGTTGTACTGTGGTGGCCTGTGTGTTGCTGTGATGCTGAAAACTATGCTTCTGGTATTTCAAATTACCAGCAGGGTCACCCATGGTGGGCAAGTTTCAGGGGAGCTTCCAGACTAAGACAGACTACGAAGAAGGACCTGGTGATCTACTTTTTAAAAAATTGTCCAGTGAAAAGCAGTGGAACATTGTTTGATGTAGTGCCAGAAGATAAGCCCCTCAGGTTGGAAGGCACTCAACATATGACTGGGGAAGAGCCTCCTCCTCAAAGTAGAGTTGACCTTAATGACATGGATGGAGTAAGTCTTTTGGGACCTTCATTTCCTGATGTGGCACGACCCAAAATGAGAGGAAACAGTTGCAAGCATCCATTAATAATTGGAATGTGGAATATATGAAGTATGACTCTAGGAAAATTGGAAATAGTAAAAAATGAAATGGAATGGATAAACATCATATCCTAGGCATTAGTGAGCTGAAACGGACTGGTATTGGCCATTTTGAATAAACAGTCATATGGTGTGCTATGTTGGTAATGATAAATTGAAGAGGAATGGCATCGCATTCATCGTCAAAAGGAACGTTTCAAGATATATCCTCAAATACAGTGCTGTCAGTGATAGGATAATATCCATAACCCTACAAGGAAGACCAGTTAATAGACTGTTACTCAAATTCACACACCAGTCACTAATGCCAAAGATGAAGAAATTGAAGATTTTTACCAACTTCTGCAGTCTGAAATTGATCAAACATGCAGTCAAGATGCATTGGTAATTACTGGTGATTGGAATGCGAAAGTTGGAAACGAAGAAGCATCAGTAGTTGGAAAATATGGCCTTGGTGATAGAAACGACGCCCGAGATCACATGATAGAATTTTGCAAGACCAATGACCTGTTCATTGGAAATGCCTTTTCTCAACAATATAAACAGTGACTGTATATGTGGACCTTGCTGTATGGAATACACAGAAATCAAATAGACTACATCTGTGGAAAGAGACGATGGAAAAGCTCAGTATCATCAGTCAGAACAAGTCCAGGGACCGACTGGGGAACAGACCATCAATTGCTCGTATGCAAGTTCAAGTTGAAGCTGAAGAAAATTAGAGTAAGTCCACAAGAACCAAAGTACGGCCTTGAGAATATCCCACCTGAATTTAGAGGCCATCTGAAGAATAGATTTGACACATCAAACACTAATGACTGAAGACGAGACGAATTGTGAGTTGACATCAAAGAAATCATACGTGAAGAAAGCAAAAGGTCGTTAGACAGGAAAGAAAGAAAAGACCAAAATGGATGTCAGAAGAGACTCTGAAACTTGCTCTTCGACACAGAGTAGCTAAAGTGAGTGGAAGAAGTGATGAAGTAAAAGAGCTGAACAGAAGATTTCAAAGGGCTACTCAAGAAGACAGAGTAAAATATTATGATGAAATGTGCAAAAACCTGGAGTTAGAAGACCAAAAGGGAAGAACATGCTTGGCGTTTCTCAAGCTGAAAGAACTGAAGAAAAATATTCAAGCCTTGAGTTGCAATATTGAAGGGTTCTATGGGCAAAATACTGAACCATGCAGGAAGCATCCAAAGAAGATGGAAAGAATACAGAGTCACTGTACCAAAAAGAACTGGTCAACAGTTCATCCACTTCAGGAGGTAGCGTATGATGAAGAACTGATGGTATTGAAGGAAGAAGTCCAAGATACTGAAGGCATCGGCGAGAAACAAGGCCCCAGGAATTGATGGAATACCAACTGAGATGTTTCAACAAATGGATACAGCACTGAAGTGCTCAGTAGTCTTTGTCAAAAAATTTGCAAGACAGCTACCTGGCACCGACTGGAAGAGATCCATATTTGTGCTCATTCCAAAGAAAGGAGATTCAACAGAATGCAGAAATTGTCAAACAGTATCATTAATATCTCATGCCAGTAAAATTTTGCTGAAGAAATTCAGATACGGTTGCAGCAGTACATAGACGAAGAACTGCCGGAAATTCAAGCTGGATCCAGAAGGGAAAGTGAAACGAGTGATATCATTGCTGATGTCAGAGGGATCTTGGCTAAAAGAGAAAACCAGAAAGCTGGACTGTGTGAAGAACATGGCATCAGGGTTGGAGGAAGACTCATTAACAGCCTGCGATATGCAGATGACATAACCTTGCTTGTTGAAAGTGAAGAGGACTTGAAGCACTTACTGATGAAGATCGAAGCCTTCAGTATGGATTATACCTCAACATAAAGAAAACAAAAATCCTCACAACTGGACCAATAAGTAACTTCATGATAAATGGAGAAAATATTGAAGTTGCCCAGGATTTCATTTTACTTGGATGTACATTCAACATCCGTGGAAGCAGCAGTCAAGAAATCAAACGATGTATTGCATTGGGCAAATCTGCTGCAAAAGACCTTAATGTCACCTTGAGGACTAAAGTGTGCCTGACCCAAGCCATGGTATTTTCATTCGCCTCATATGCTTGTGACAGCTGGACAATGAATAGGGAAGACCAAAGAATTGATGCATTTGAATTATGGTGTTGATGAACAATACTGAATATACCATGGGCTGCCAGAAGAACGAACAAATCTGTCTTGAAAGAAGTACAGCCAGAACGCTTCTTAGAAGCAAGTCCTTTTGACATCTTGTCAGAAAGGACCAGTCCCTGGAGAAGAACGTCATGCTTGGTAAAGTAGAGGGTCAGGGAAAAAGAGGAAGACCCTCAACGAGATGGATGGACACAGTAGCTCCAACAGTGGGGTCAAACATAGCAGTAATTGTGAGGATGGTGCAAGACCGGACATTGTTTTGTTCTGTTGTACATAGGGTCGCAATAAGTTGAAACAGACTCGATGGCACCTAACAGCGACAACAAAGTGTCAGTGGAATTCATATAGTTATTTTTAATGGCTGTATAGTTCAAGGTTTTGATATTCCATAGATTGCTTCATCCTATCGGTCATTTGAAATGTTTCCCATTTTTCGTTATTTTTACCTTTAAGCTGTGCGCATATTTTATAAGTTTCGTCTTTACCCTTTTGGATTCTCTGTTTCCTCCGGGTATATTTCATTAAGAGAGATTCTGTAGTTAAAGACTACACACTGTTTTATAGAGCTTGTTAAATTGTGCTGGAGTAATTTTCAGGAAGACAGCACCACCATGGTCACCAGTAATGACGTGCTGCGAGGAAGGTCTCAGTCTTTCCCCTCCCTGCTTCCAGTCCTGCCTGGGTGTGTGGCTTAGAGGAAAGATGTTTTTGTAGGTTTATTTCTTTTAAAGTGTGTTTCATTAATAGCTTATAGAGTTGACCATTTTTTCCCCTTTGATTATCCTTATTTCCTTGTACTATTGAGAACTTTTTTAAAATTATGGTAAGTATGTATGTAACAAAACATTTGCCATTTCAGCATTCTTCACATATACAGTTCAGTGACATTACCTTTTTTTTTTTATCATATTGTTCAGCCATCACCATTATCTGTTTCCGTATTTTTCCATCACCCTTAACAGAAGCTTAGTGTCCCCTAAGCAGTGAGTCGCTCCCCCTGCCTCTGGTAACCACTGTGATTTTTGGTCTCCGTATACTTGTCTGTCCTAGCTGTGTCACGTAAGTGGGGTCATACAGTATTTGTTCTTTTGTGACTGGCTTATTTCACTCAGCATTGTGTTTTCTAGGTTCATTCATGTTGTACATGTGTTAGGACTTCATTTCTCTTTCTGACTATTATTCCCTTGTATGTGTGTACCACATTTTATTCATTCATTTGTTGATGGACATTTAGGCTGTTTCCACTTTTTAGCTACTGTGAATAATGCTGCAGTGAACATTTGTGTACAGGTTATCTGTGTTCCTGCTTTTACTTCTTCGGGTATGTATGTTGGAGTGGAGTTCCTGGATCATATGTTAATTCTGTGTTTAACTTTTTGGGAAACTGCCAAATTGTTATGGAGAATTTTTGAAATGGAAAAACTTTTGAACCAATATATTATGAACTTTTCCTACCCTTTGTTTCTGATTGATAAATTAAGAACATTGGTAGAATTTTCAGTCAGTAGGCATGGGTTTGGTTTTGGTTTGGAGGAGTGGTACCCAAAATTTTCATTTTTCCAGCAGTTGTATTGAAGCTCTGCTGTGTGCCAGGCATTGTTTTTAGAGTTTCTGTCTTCATGGAGTTTATATTCCATTGGGGGAGACAAACAAAATTAACCACCTGTAATGTAATATCTGGGAGCTTAGTCACCAAATAGATAATTCCTAGGGATTTTTAATATTACACTGAAACCTGTGAGAGCCAGAATGCAATGCTTCTGCCTTGTTTTTCTGGGTCTGGCAAGTTTTTGTCTTTAATAAGGTATAGTGTTACCACTTTTCTATTGCTTGTTTTAGTAGAAAATATTTGAGTTTTTCTACTCTGACAGGTTTCACCTAACTCGGGTTCTGGCTTTCGTAGGTTTTACTGTATCTTCATTTTTATAAAATTGAGTAGACCCTCTTCACGGGATTTTAAGGAGGATTTCTGTCAATATGCACATTTGGATTTGGGACCATGGGAATGCTGAAAGGTTTTCAGCAGGGGACTGATGTAACCTTCCATTTTTGGAAAAGAGGTTGGGAAGAGCTAGATAAGCTTAATTTGCATATGCTGACAGCATGGGTGTCAGCATGTGAACATAATTAGCTTTATCTCTAGACTCCTGTTCAGAAGAGAGCGGCAGCTGAGAAGGTCCAGGTTTCTGAGGTGACTGAGATTGGGAGCTCTCAGTGCTAGATGCTGTATTAAACCCACTGTTGTCCAGTCCATTCTAACTCGTAGCAACCCTGTAGGACAGAGCAGAACTGCCCCATAGGGTTTCCAAGGCTGTAGTGACCCTGTAGGACAGAGTAGAACTGCCCCATAGGGTTTCCAAGGCTGTAATATTTGCGGAAGCAGACCACCGTATCTTTCTCCCACAGAGCAGCTGGTGGGTTTGAACAGCTGACCTTTTGGTTAACAGCCAGATGCTTAACCACTCTGCCACCTGGGCTCCTATTGAGGCTGTGTTAGTGGTGATAAAAGTACTGAGCAGAGACATGTGGTCAGATTACTGTAGTCACTGGGGCTTAATTTAAGAATACGTGACATGCAATTTAGGGAGAGAGGAAACTGACCCTGCAGGGCTCATAGAGACCGGACACATCTTGCCCACTGTCTACCTCCCACGGTGCCCACTACACCCCCCTTCCATCCAGCCCATCTTCATCTCTCTCTGGATTGCTGTAGTATTTCCTTAACTGGTCTGCCAGCATCTACACTGGCCCTTTACAGCCCTTTCCCCAAAATACAAGTTGCATCACTTCAGTCCTTTGCTTAAAACCTTTTAATGCATTCCAGTTGAGTTTAGAATTTACACCAGATCCTTATCTTGGTGGCCTTGCGTGGTCTGGCCGCTGTCTCTCCCCAGTCTCGTTGCACACCACTCTTGTTCTCTGCGTTCCCGTCATACCAGCCTTCCTCTGGCTGCTTACATGTGCCATTTTACCTCTGCCACAGGTTCTTTGAGTCTGCAGTGTCCTCAGCCCTCCCTCTGATTTTCCTCCACATTAACCCTTATTCATCCTGCCTTCTTCAGCTCCAGCTTTAGCGCTTTAGGGCCTTGCCTTATCTCCCAAGTCTAGTTCAGGACATATGTTAGACTGCGATACAACTGTGTTCTCCCCCCTTGGAACACTTAGCCTCATTAACTAATCACACACCCACATGATGTCATTACTTAACCACCCTTTCCTTCATTCCGTGGAATTTAAGCCCTCTGAAAACGAGGACTGTCTGATGTGACTCCTCATCTTATTTCCAGCACCTGGCTCAGTGCCCACAGTCAGAGGTGCCCAGTACTAAACATTTGCTGAGTGAAGCTTTGGCCTTAAGGTAGCTCTGGAGCTGTCTCCACAGAAGCAGGTTTCTTTTGCTTGCTGCCTTGTGTCTTATTATGGTGGTGACACACTATGGCGGTGACTTGGCTTTTCTTGCTCTCTCCTTCTGCTTTAGCTGATGGCAACCACTGGCTCCTGCTAGTCTCCTCTTCACTGCCTCGTGCCATCTCTCTCAGGACCTTTTTTCTGCCTTATTATTTATTTGTTTTTAACAGCTTTATGGAGGTATAATTCACATACCATATAATGCACCCATTTAAAGTGTCCAACTCAGTGGTTTTTAGTGTATTCACAGATTTGTACAACTGTCACACTATATAATTTTAGAACATTTTTATCTCCCCAGAAAGAGCCCTTATACCGTTAGCAGTCCCTTTGTATCCCCCATCTTCCCTGCCCCCAGCCCATGGCAATCGTCAATCTACTTTTTGTCTCTGTAGATTTGCGTGTTCTGGACATTTCATATAAATAAAATAATACAATACGCGGCCTTTGTGATTGTGTCTCTTACCCATTACCCGTTGCCGTCCAGTCAATTCCAACTGTCCTGTGGGACAGAGTAGAACTGCCCTATAGAGTTCCCAGGGAGCACCTGGTGGATTCAGAATGGCCGACCTTTGGGTTAGCAGCCGTAGCTCTCAACCACTATGCCACCCGGGTTTCCGTCTTCCACTTAGCATAATGAAGTACTGATACGTGCTGCCATAGACTGCACCTTGAAAACATGTATCAGTGCTTCATTCCTTTCTATTGCCAAATAATATTCCATTGTGTGGATATAGCACGATTTGTTTATCCATTCATTCAGTGATGGGCATTTGGGTTGCTTCCATTTTTTTTGGCTATTATGAATATTATTGCTATGACATTTGCATACATGTTTATGTAGACATATGTTTTCAGTTCTTTTGGTTATATACACGGAAGTGGAATTGCTGTGTCATATGGTAACTCCAGGGAGCGCTGGTGGTGCAGTGGTTAAGTGCTCAGCTGCAACCCAAAGGTCAGTGGTTCGAACCCACCAGCCTCCTCCGGAGAAAGATGTGGCAATTAAATCATTATGAAAAGCTGGGGCTCAGGTGGTAATAGTATTTAAAAAGTATTTTTACTAAAAAGTTGTTGTTGTTAGGTGCCGTTGAGTTGGTTCCAACCCACAGTGACCCTGTAGGACAGAGTAGAGCTGCCCTGTAGTGTTTCCAAGGAGTGGCTGGTGGATTTGAACTGCCGACCTTTTTAGTTAGCAGCCAAGCTCTTAGGGTCCCATAATTTTTGTGTGAGTAAAAAGTATAGGCTGCCGATTTGTTTGGGTCTACCTTATATTCGGTGTCTACACAGAGTTGGATTTTAATATAACACTTAGAGTATTTGAAGTTTTTTCTGGCTTAAACATAGGCAGAAAGATAAAAAGACATGTGCAGGGAGAATAGTATTCATAATGGGATCCACAGGCGGTGTGGAAGGTGAAGGCTTCAAAGTCTTCGATGCTGCTGGACTCTTCTAACCTGTGAGATGCTGATCAGAGAAGGAAGAGCAGCAGGAATGTTTTGTAGAACTATGAGCATGCATCAGAAAATGGCAGATGTGCTTGATGTAGGCAAATGTTCAGCAGTACATGAAGGACACATAATTCAAGTGGCATTTTTAAGATTGCCATGACTTATCAGTTTCAAAACTTGAAAGAAATTTCAGTTGTCAGGGTAATCGTGGAAGACATCAGCAGACACTGCTGCTGCAAACCCAACAAAATTCCACCATGAGGAATTAAATTGGAAACAACCAGAAAACAGATGCACACTGTAATGCAGTGTTGTGATGTACATGAATGTGAAGTTCTTCATGCCATTCCTGCTACTAAAATGCAGACATGAAGAAGACGTCATCATCCATTTGTAGCAGGATGAGTGGAGGATGGAGCTCTAGAGCTGTGCCTGGTATATAAGTGCCCAGAATGAATGCCATTTATTACTGTCCGTCCCCCCACTGGAATGTTCACTCCCTAAGAACAAGGATCTTTGTTTTGTTCACTACCTGGCACTTTGTAGGTGCTCAGTTAATATGTGTTGGTACAAATGAATGAAAGTTATTTCTCTACACACCTAGGGATAAACAGTGCAATTCTTACCAAATAATTACAAAGCACAAAAATATACACGCTCTCAAGCAGGCATTTAAATAAATAATGGCATTAAATAAATATGTCATTGACTTTGCTTTAACTTTTCTCCTTGTATCCACATGAAGAGAAATAATGATTTTATTTAGGAGTAAAAGATACGGTTGAGAGAAGATGTGAAATCGCTGTGTGTGGCAATTGAATCATGAAAAAGCTGGAACTCAGATGGTAATAGTATTTCAAAAATATTTGTACTAATAAGTTAGGGTGTTTAAATAGGTCATTAAGGTGGAGCTAGGGCTACATGGGGGGCATTCTCAAACCTTCAAGTTCATTTGCATGAATATGAACTTTTATATCCATTTGAAGAAATGTACCTCATATGCATACAAAAGCTGGACAATAAATAAGGAAGACTGAAGAAGAACGGTGCATTTATTTGAATTATGGTGTTAGCAAAGAATATTGAATATACCATGGACTGCCAGAAGAATGAACAAATCTATTTTGGAAGAAGTACAACTGGAATGATCCTTAGAAGCAAAGATGGCAAGACTTTTGTCTCACTCACTTTAGGCATGTTATCGGGATGGATCAGTCCCTGGAGAAGGACATCGTGCTTGGTAAAGTAGAGGGTCAGTGATAAAGAGGAAGACCCTCAATGAGATGGATTGACACAGTGGCTGCAACAGTGGGCTCAAACATAGCAACAGTTGTGAGGATGGTACAGGACCAGTCAGTGTTTCATTCTGTTGTACATAGAGCTGTGACTTGGAACCAACATAACAGCACCTAACATCAACAACAACAATGAAGAAGTGAGTGTTGATTGAGAGCAGAGGAACTCTTTTCACTGGGGAATAGCTAGCAGCATTGAGTTTTTCAAACCTCTCACCATTCCCAAAGCATACCATTCCTTTTAATAAGCTGTTCCATCCCATCCTTTGCCTGTCAGCCTTCTAACTATCCTTCAAGGCCTAGCTTCCATATCACATTCTCTGCAACCTCTCTAGGCTCTCAAGAAGCCTGTATCCTGACACCCCCCCCCCCCCCCCCCGGCTCTTGGTCCACACCCTGCTTTCACATTTAGTGTCTCATGTTGTCCCTTTCCCACCCCTTCCCAGACTCTGTAGGAACAGGGCCTGTTTCTTTTCCAGTTTTATCATCTCAACATCTTGCTTAGTGTTTAATGCATTGAGGGTCCCAGAGTTGAATAGATAGGTGAGTCTGGGAATCTGAGTTGAGATCCCCAGACAGCATTTCTACCAGTCATAACATCTATGATTTGTATAACTTCACCTTCTCACCGCAACAACCAGTTTGACCTTCAGCAGATTTACTACTGGGGCAGGTGGTATTATTCTTATTTTAGAAATTGTAGAGTGGACTTAAAGTTTAAGTTACTTGGTGGAGGTTGAGAGTGGATTCAGAATTGGCAATGCTAGCTCAGTGTGCTTTAATTTTTCCCTATATATAGTAAATGTCGTAATGATTTTTATATTTGTTGACTTAGTAATTTAGGGCCCAGGAAAGTTAAATGCAAATAAATACTTTTTGCACTATTTTTATGATGCCAAAAAAGTAGAAACAGCTTAAAGATCTAACAGTAGAAAAAGGATTTGGTAAATTTGAGTGTATCAGCATAGTAGAATGTTAAGTAGTTCTTCTAAATTGTAGTCTTGATGACTGTAGAAATGCCTGGCAAGTGAATAACAGGATATAAAGTAGACTGTACTCCATGGTTGCAACTGTAAAATATATGACAGCATATAGTTTGCAAATATCGTTGGGCTAGGCTCATGAGAAAGCAAGAGATTTTACTTTTTAATGTTGTCTTCAATACTGAATTGGATCCAAACCATTGAGATTTGGGGAGTGTTTTTGTGATTTATTTGGGCAAAACAGAATATTTGAAGTTGACATTGTCTCACAATCTGGTATATATTGTCACTATGACAATAAGCTTCTCTAAGAGTTGTAAAAGAAATTAAATTACTATTATTGGATTCATTGTAAAATAATGTTTAATGTTAAAAATGTAATTATAAAGCAATATGGGAAACCCAGAGAAGTTTAAAGTTAGAAGCCAGGACCCACAGTGCTACCAGCGCATGATGAAAGGTAGTTTTGTGTGTGTGTGAGTCTGTGTATGGTTCCCCCTAACCACGTGGTGTCATATTATTGGATTGTCTAAAGGAAACACTATGTCTTTAGGATATTCTGTGATTATAAGGAATTATAATGTAATTATAAGAAAACATGAGAAAGCCAGCAAAGTAAAAAATTAGAAATAAAACCCAAGACCACAGTTACACTAAGCAGAGATTAACCATGATTAATCTTTTGTTATATCCTCTCAGTGTTTTTCCTGAGTGTGTGTGTGTATGTGAGCGCCTTGGGATCATATTGGATTGTGCAAAGGGAGATTATCTCCGGGTATTCTGTGTGACATCTAATATGTTTCAGACCAGGAGTTCCTAACCTTTTGAAACTGGCCCAGCCTTTCCTTTTGGTGTGTTGATGTCAGGACCTTGTGCCTGCACGGGGGCGACAGGTGTTGTGTGAGGGCCTGCAGGGAGCCTGGAGCTGCCAGGCGTGGGGGAGGCAACTGCTTAACTGCCACTTGCCTTCCTAAATGTGAGTCCCTTTCGTTTAAACATGGCACTCTGGAAGGGAAGCTGTAAAATAAGTGTAGGGAGAACAAGGGACGTTTTTCCAGTTGCAGTTTGACAGAGGAGAAGTGAAAAGGGGCAGATATCTCACTAACAAGTGGGTTGCAAAGATCTGACTGGGGATCTGGGGATGGCACATCAAGCACAGGGTATGTTCGAGGCCTTTGAGGCCGTCCTCGTGCCTGATAAAAAACCAAAGCCAAACCTGTTGACATCGAGTCGATTCTGACTCCTGGCCACCCTGTAGGAGAGAGTAGAAGTGCCCCATAGGGTTTCCAAGGCTGCAGTCTTTACCTAAGCAGAGTGCCATGTCTTTCTCCTGTGGAGTGGCTGGTGGGTTCAAACCGCCAACTTTTTGGTCACCAGGCCTCCTCTTGCCTGATAGCCTTGCATAATTACTTAAATGGTATAAACAAATTTTCTGGGCGTGATAGTTGAGAAATCCTACAAGTATGTGTGTAATTGTAATGTATTTAACATTTGTATGATAAAAGTCATTTGATTGTTTTTTTTTTTTTTGCATAGAAGTCATAGGCTGTCAAACTCTGGAGGGTAGATATATGTCATTACTTAATTTCCCCTTACCTACCTCTGTATTGTTTTTGATTTTATATTTAGATCTCTGATCCATTTTAAGTTAGTTTTTGTGCATGGTGTGAGGTATGGATCTTGTTTCAGGTTTTGCAGATGGATATCCAGTTACGCCAGCACCATTTGTAAAAGAGACTGTCTTTTCCCCAGTTAACGGGCTTTGGGCCTTTGTCAAATATTAGCTGTTCATAGGTGGATGAATTTACGTCTAGATTTTTGATTCTGTTCCATTGGTCTATGTATCTGTTGTTGTACCTGTACCAGGCTGTTTTGACACCATGGTGTCCCCTTACCTACTTGTGAATATAGCTTTTATGAATGAGGAAATGGCTTGTTTTGAAAAGTTTTTTTTTTCTTTGATCAGAGCTTCAAGTGAGAGTGATTCACTGGAATGAGAACTTGGGAAGAGGAGAGAGAGAGGAGGGTTGATGAATGGATGGAAGGAAGGAAAGAAGGAAGGAAGAAGACATGGTGAAGACGCTAGAGAGAGGAAAATAAAAATAGCGTGATGTGTGGGTGTAGGTGTTTCTCTTCGTTTCTTTTTTATTTTGTGGTAGTGCCCCAGGAACCTCTTGGCTACCACCACCATGCCTGTGAGCACCAGTAGCATCCTGATTGCCCCTGAAGAACAAATTTCTTCACCCTCTGTCTTCCATTTTCTTCTTTAAAAATCTGTTTTCAGCTACTGTGAGAACAACAGTTTCCTGGTTCTTCTTTTAACTCAGTGTTTACTCTCTTTCTCTCTCTCTCTTTTTTTTGTTCTTGCCCCACAGGGGAGTTGACTAACTCCTTACTGAAAACCTCGAGAGATCGCCATTATTGCAAGTATAATACTCAAAAGCTCTTGTTTTATGTATGTGTTTTCCTTTACTAGATTGTAAACTCCTTCAGGAGCCTTGGTGGTGCAGAGGTTAAATGCTCAGCTGCTAACCAAAAGGTCAGCAGTTTGAACCCACCAGCCACTCCATAGGCAAAAGATGTGACAGTCTGCTCCTGTCAAGATTTACAGCCTCGAAAATCCTGTGGGACAGTTCTCTGACCTGCAGGGTTGCTGTGAGTTGGAATTGACTCGATGGCAGTGGATTTTTTTGAAACTCGTAAGAGCAGAAATGTCATGCCCTAATCAATATTTGTTTTCCTGTCACCTAGCACAGTTTTTGACAGTATAGTATGTGGGAAATAAGTGCTTGATATTTGAGTAAATGAATCTTAAAAAGGAAGAAATTATAATAAACTCAGCTGTTTACTAAGTTATGGGTCAAATCTCCTTGGACTTCTTTCAAACATTCATTTTTTTAGAATATTCCAGAAACATTTGTTAGAAGATTTGAAGATGCCCTATACTGCTCAAGTTCTAAATAAGTAAGGATCACAAGTTAGAGAATTCAACCATCACCTTTATGTTACTGATAATCCACACTTGCCTATGTAATCTGAGGTGAGAGAGCCAGTAGTTACTAACTCCTTATCACCTAGGTTGTCCTTGGGTGACACAGATGTTTAAGTGCTCAGCTGCTAACCAAAAGGCTGGCAGTTTGAATCCACCCAGCGGCACCTCAGAAGAAGGCCTGGTGATCTACTTCTGAAAGATTACAACCCATAGAACACAGTTCTAGTCTGACAAACATGGGGTCTGCATGAGTTGGAATTGACTTGACGGCAGTTGGTTTGGTTTTGGTTTTACCACCTAGGTTAGACCTTGGGATGGCCTGCTAGAAGGGAAGTTTGAGTTTTCAGAACAGACACCCTTACCCAGGGAGTAGAGAGGAGGAGAAAAGAAGCCAACTGCTCTGATAGCCCCCATCCTTCTCAGCCCCTGCCTGTGGCACAGGGTCATTGTCTGTTGCCCGCTAACTAGGTAACTCCTTCTACTTCCAAAAGGCTAAGGAGTGTTTAGGGAAAGATTCCTGCCATTGGAGAAGGCAGAGGAATGGAGAAGGGAGTTTGTCTCTTATAACATTCCTCAGTTTTTGTTCTCTTGACTCATTGGGCTTACCTATTATTAAGCCTCTGGCTCTCCCTCTCTGGGAAGGAGATCAGAGGCTCCCACTTCTGAGCCTCTTCCCTCTCCTCCAATACAGCCCACCTGCTCCTTTGTTGATCCCCCTCCGATTGCTGGGGCACACTCTGCTTTGCACCTGGAAAGTCTAAATGGATTAGAAGAATTCATTAATAATCTATTCCAAAGCCACACTATACCCAAGGCTGAAAGTTCACTTCCTCGTATGTTTCCCATCCTCAATTCTTTTCATTGGGTGATATCCAGTACAGCTTATCAGAGGTTTTGCAATGGGATGATCATATAACAACGTTAAGGTACTTCAGTAAAAAGTACCAGCAATTTAAGGATGCTATATCATAGAGATACATAGTGTAGTTAGTAAGAAAATGAATTTACCAGATAGCCTGGTTCTGGGTGACCTTGGCCGAGTTCTTTATCCTCTCTGTGCCTCAGTTTCTTTTTATGTAAAATAGATAATAGTAGTCTTACCTCATGGGATTGAGTATTAGATAAGTTAATACATGTAAAGAGCTTAGAACTAGTGCCTGGCACATGACTAAAAAGAGTTCAGCACTTAAAAAAGTCTTTGACTATAAACGCTCTCCTGTTATGAAAATCACAAGGAGAAATTTAAAATTCAGAGGTTAAATCCCCTGGCAAGATAATAAAGTTCAAGGCTACATTTCCATATCAAAATATCTTGGTCTTCGTGAGGTAATATTGAAAGAATTTTAAAACCAAAAACCCATTGCTGTTGAGTCGATTCCAACTCATAGCGACCTTACAGGGCAGAGTAGAACTAACTGCCCTATAGGGTTTTCAAGGAGCAGCTGGTGGATTTGAACCGTGACCTTTTGGTTAGCAGCTGAGCTCTTAACTGCTGTACCACCAGGGCTCCAAATCTTCCTCAATTCCTCATTCTCTTCAGCTGAGACATTCTTGATGGCTGTTGGGAGCTGGGGAACCTCCTGCAACCACAGCCTGGGCTGTCTCTCACTAGAAGTCATGTGATTTCCCAAGCTGTGTTAGTTCTGTACTGAGTCTGTCTTGAGCCTCACTTGAGTCTAGAATGAGGAGGACACAGTGATATCAGAGCATCAGCTTCACATCCACCAATTCTGGAAAACATGCCTTTATCCCAGCCCCTCAAGCACTAATTCTGAGAAAAATTCTGGCCAGTATATCATGTTTGTCAAAGAAAGGGAAGGAGGGTGGAGAGAGGGCATCACCTTGGTTTCTGCTTCAATTCATGCCAGTTGTTCAGAGTCCAGGACCTTAGAGCGTAAACTTACTGGGGAGAAAATTTGCCATCAGGAGACTGATTTTGGTACTTTGGGGGTTGGTGAGGAGCCACCTGTACTCAGGAAGTGGTACCTGAGACGCTCTGGCTTCCCGCACAGTTGAAGGTTTGCAGTGGTGGCAGCCAGTCAGCAGGTCATACTGTCTTCTCCTTTATGCACGTCTGGGTTTCCGTTTCTCCTCGGAGCCCTGGGTGCCGAATGGTGTCTAGGCCCCTTTGAGCCTCTGCAGCATCTGTGGGCTGAGACTTGGGGACCTGTACCCAGGGTGGTTTGCATTGCCTCTTACTGTGGACTTGCTGGGGCTCAGAGCCTACTTAGGCCAGGTTTCTCCCTTCTTGGCCCATTTATTTCAACTGCAGGATTGTTTTCGGCAGATTCTCGGAGGGAACCTGCTGTTGACACTTTGGAAGCTTATGTCCTTATGTCCTAAGAGCCTCGCTGTGTGCTGCTCACTGTCTTTCTCCTGTTTTTGAGTGAGCCCTTTGCCCTGCCCAGTTCCCCTTTAATGGGTTTGCTCTTTGCTGTGCCTTGTCTTAGCTGAGTCCTAATTCTGCAGATTTCGTGAACATGTTCACGCAGGGCGCAGGCAGTAACTGTGGCTCCCTCAGTATTGCTCTGAATATTTTCCTGGTCTCTCCCTTACAAGGCTGTCCAAGTTTTAGCTAACTCTTGGTATAGCTGTCTCAGTCTTTGAAGACACAGCTCTGCGATTGCTCTGACTATGGGATCTGTACCTGGCCTGAAAAGTGTGTGTCTTCATATTTCCCAGAACTGAATCCTGGCTGTTTGGGTTAGCTATTCCTGTCCATTGAGATCTTGCCTATCTTCCTTCATTAGGTTTTTTTTTTTTTTTTGAGCCCCAGTTAGCACAGAGATATATCCACCCCCAGCCCATTTCTACTACCCTCTCAGTTAGATCCCAGTCTATCTCCATTTCTCTTTTTATGGCTCTTTAACCTGGCCCTCAGTTCTCCTTTTCCACTTCATCTCTGTCGAGTTCCCTGAGGTGTCAGCCTGTCTCTTAAGCTTCTCTTTCTCTTGCTTCCTCAATCTGCCTTCCTTTATTTTGTTTTTGTTCCTCTTGTCTGATGGGAAGACTGACCTGTGCTTCTCTAACCTTCTAGCATTTGTTTGATTTCCTGAGGGAACCTGATTGCTCTAAGGACAGGCCTTTGGAGTTGCCTTCTTTGGATGTGCACTAATATTGTCAAACTGTTTCTCTGACCCAAACCAAGATATGAGCATATAAGAATACCCTTTATAGCAACAACCTTATTGTTGCGACAACCTTATTACTTTTTATTTATAAAATCTGCTACCCTTGTATGGAATGTCACTGGGATCTTGAAAATTTAAAGCTGTGATTAGCACTTACGTGATGAGTAAATCTAGAGCCTCTTGAGTTGGGGAATAACACTTGAGTCTGTGGACCAGCCGCATGAATTCAAGCTAAACCCTTTCGCAGTTGTCTCCTAGCCATGAAGATAGTACACTAAAAAGGAACAGAATTTGGATTAGCCTGTCTTCTTTTTATTTTATTTGACAATTTCTTAAAGACCTGACTGTGAAAGCAGCAGATAAGAAGTCTCTGAGTGGCTTAAATGGTTAAGCTTTTGACTACCAGCTGAAAGGTTGGCTGTTCGAACCCACCCGGAGGCAACTCAGAAGACAAGCCTGGCAGTCTGCTTTCAAAAGGTCACAACCTTGAAAACCCTGTGGAGCAGTTCTCCTTGGCACACATGGGGTCGCCATGAGTTGGAATCAACTTGACAACCAACGATAAAAGCAGCAGATAGTGTTCTGGAAGCCTGTCTCTATTTTGAGGAGAGCCTCACCTGGGGCACCCTTTCTTTATAGCTTAACCAAGCAAGGCCCTGGTCTTGCCTGCTTAGGTAAAAGCTGTGCCTTTGTTATTCAGGGTCAAGCTACAGCAGTCTGCATCGGAAAGCCTGAGCCTTTGCTGAGCCCTGGGCCCTGGTTCAAGGCCAGAGTCAGGCCTCCAGGACCTTCTTGGCATTTGCTCAAGGCCCAGCTTGGCCCAGCTGTATAAAAATAGGTGCTTGCATTGGACAGAGCCACCATAGGCTGCGTGACCTACCAAGGTGAAAATCCCACATGGCTATCCTGAAACGGCCAGCCCTGGCTGTAGTGGTTAAAGGCCAGCTGCCCCAGGGTGAAAGCAGGGTGTTGCACAGCACAGTCCAGTGTTGCTTTGTGTCTCCAGAAGCCTCAATTTCTAGGTGGTAACCTGTTCCCCAAATTACTTTTTGTCTATCTTTCATGGTTCTAGCACATTTTTAGGGGTGGGCTGGGTGGTGTGCAGTAAATGAGACTTCTTACTGGATTCTGAACCAATTGTGAAATAAGACAAAAGGAATCAGAAGTGTTTAAGAAAAAGAAAATCCCTTCTCTTGGAAACCACAGGAGTGGGGAGGAGGAGTTTTCCTTTGACAACTTTTATGTGGGAAAAATGCTTCATGCAAGCATCCAAGTTATTTTTATGGAATTTTACTAAGTAAGTGCATTAATAGCGAATGAACAAGTAAAAATAATACGTCTTTTGAGGGCCCAGTCTGTGCCAGGTAGTTTGTATATGTGTCTCCTTTAATGCTGAGAATACCACTGTGAATTCTACAACTTCATTTTATAGGGAAGGAAGCTAAGTCTTCGGGAGGTAAGGAAGTGTCCTCAGGCCATTATAGCTGGGATTTGATCCTAATTCTATCTGGACTGAAAAGCCACTTGGTAACACTGACTTTACAAAAAGATGTGGATTAGGAAAATTGCTATACATGTGTATTAACCCCTCTTTTCCTTAAAACAAATGAACACATTTTGATTAGTTCCTAGGTTTTTGCCAATATTTTAGTGAGGGGGTTTGTTAACATAGGTAAATTTTGTTTCAGTGGTTAAATATTTGAGGAATAGAAAAGTGGTGGTGGAGGTTGAAACACAATGGCTGTTTAATATCAGGGTAAAACAACCAGTCATACACTGTTTATTAATAACTCAGCTAAGCCCAGCTGTTATACAGGAAACACTAAATTAGGACTTGGAGCATGAGTGTTATATGGCGGGGACCTGAGAAAAATATTCATTTTATACAGGATCATTGGCTATATAGAATATGTTTTATATAGCACTGTGTGTGGGGGCCACCAGCTGGTATGGTTACACGGCTTACACAGAACCTGTGTTCCTATCAGTATACACGCTGGCATAAGGGATTTACTTTTATAAAGCTCTCTAAAATTTAGCATTCAGAATTGCAAAGGGGAGAAAATAGAATCTAAGAATGATTTTTAAGTAATTCTTTTTTTATTTTGTAAGTTATGTTTTTTAAATGGAAGGTTTTCATGTGTGGTTGTTACCGGGAACATCATAATTTCAGCTGCTTGCTTGTTGGTTCTGTCTGGATTAATGTCTTATACTGCAGACTTCCTGTTTACTTTTGTTAGGATCTGGTTTATTCTTGTTAATAACCAAAAAAAACCAAACCCATTGCAATCGAGTTGATTCTGACTAATAGTGACCCTATAGGACAGAGTAGAACTGCCCTATAGGATTTCCAAGGCCAACTGCCATACCTTTCTCTTATGGAGTGGCTGGTGGATTTGAACTGCTAATCTTTCGGTTAGCAGCCAAGTGCTCAACCATTGTGCCACCAGGGCTCCTTATTAATAACAGTCACCTAAAATTATTTAAGACTTTAAGCCTATCGCTTGTTTCTTTTTCCTGTTTAGTTGCACATACCTGCCTCACACACGCACGGATCACCCTCTGCCCCTGCCCCATGCACAAAATCCAGTACCCTGACAAATATAGGAAGAGGATTCTTTTCCTCTTGTGTCTGGCTCCCTAAACGTATCATACCCCTTCACCACAAAGCAAGGGAATACATGCTACACAAAAGAGGTTTTAATCTTTCTGTTTTCTTGACTGTTGCATTATGTCTTGATGTGGTTTTCTAACGCACATCTCCAAGTTGAGGACTTTTTAGGACTTGATCTATTTTGTTTTGGAAAAAGTAGTGAGTAGGGTTACAAGACCTGCAGCTTGTTGCTGTTGCTCTGCTAACTAGCCCCAGAACATTTAAACCCTCAAAGCCACGTATTTTTCCATCTTCTAAAAGGGGACAGTACCATATACTTTACCTGAAAACTGCTAAGGAGTTATTTGCTTATGTCAAAAGAATGTAGACAGTTTCAAAAGTAGAGAATTAAGGTTTTTTCCCCTTTATAACCGCTCAGACACACTCATGCATAAGGAGATGAGGTGTCTTTAGCTGCAGGTCCTACTGTTAAACAACAAACATGCTCAGCTGGAGCCCTTCTGGGGGGAATTGGTGATCCCAGTGTGGGTAGCTGTCCCAAGTGGCTCATGCTTGGTTATAACTTCCTTTTCTAAGTCAAGATTGTACTAATGTTGTTCTTTTGAGACAAGAGAAAGACATAACCTCTAAATTTCTCATTTAGAAAAATTAGTTTACCTACAAAGGGCAGTTTGGAGGTGCTAGAACTCCCCCTTGTGGGATTTTCAAGTATGTTCTCCAGCAAATGAAATGACCAGAAAAACCAAACTGTTGATGTGGAATTGATTCTGACTCATAGCAACCCTATGGGACAGAGTAGAACTGCCCCATAGAGTTTCCAAGGAGCGGCTGGTGGTTTCGAACTGCTGACGTTTTGGTTAGCAGCCAAATGCTTAACCGCTGCACCACCAGGGCCCTCAGTGAAACAAAGTAGTGGTTTATTTTTGTTATGCTTACAACTAGTAGACAAATCTTATTTAAAATGGCAAATTATGAATTTATCCATCCAGAAACTTACCAGCAATGACAGATTTTAAGTTTAAACCCACCCACATCAAATCACTGTGCAAGTAGGATTTTTAATCTTGTTCAAAATTATAATTTTGAGCCTTTAATGTATTCTCAATGTTTAAAGAAATAGATGTTTTAAAATGCTTAAGGAAGTGAATTAATTACTTTTTCAGGTTAAGACTTATAACTAAATTGTTGTAGGTTTTTAATAAAAACAACAACTAAGTGTATACTTTGAAAGTGTGCTGATGGCTTTTTCTTTAAACTCCTTTGACAGTTTCAAATCAGAAGCACACACAGAATATTAGGCTTTGATATATTCTTTTACTTTTTAGCAATTTATTATTTTAGTTTTATTGCCCTTTTACAAGCTTGCCTAATTCTGTAGTGTATGTGCTGTGTACACACTTCCGTTCATTCAGGTATGTATTTTGAGTGCCTGTTAAGTGATTGGAGTCCTGGTGGCACAGTGGTTAAGAGCTATGGCTGCTAGCCAAAAGCTTGGCAGTTAGAATCCACCAGCCGCTCCTTGGAAACCTTATGGGGCAGTTCTCCTCTGTCCTATAGGGTCACTGTGACTCAGAGTCAACTGGATGACAACAGGTTTTTTTTTTTTTTTTAAATTAAGTGATAGGTATTGCAATAAAAGCCAGAAATTACTTAGACAAGGGTTCTACAGCCTACTTTGGAGGACAGACCTTGAACGATTTGTTACGTTTATAATAAGGAGTGTTACAAAATGTTAGGTAAAGGATGCTGTGAATCGGATTTAGCTAGATGGAAGGTTGGGGAGAGTTCAAAGCACAGGAACAGCAAATTCATAGGTTCTAAGGCCAGACAGAGCTGAAAGACCAGTGAAGCTGGAGCATGAACAAGGAGAGATTAGATAGATTTCTGCATTTCGTAGCTACCACCACCACCACCACCAGTTGCTGGCGAGTCGATTCTGACTAATGGTGCCCACATCTGTGCAGAGTGAACTGTGTTCCATAGGGCTTTCAGTGGCTGATTTTTGGGAAGTAGATTGCCTGGCCTTTTTTCCCAGGCATATATGGGTAGATTTGAATAGCCAACTTTTTGGTTAGTAGCCAGGCTTGTAACTATTTGCCCAACCCAAGGTCTCCCAAGAGTTTTGTAACTACGGTGAAGAATTTGAGACTTTTGTCAAGGGCGATGGGAAGTCTTTGAAGGGTTTTAAGTAGATGATGGCATGACCACATTTACATATTTGTAAACTCCTCTCTTGCTCTGTCTCCTTTTTTAAAATTTTATTCATTTTGTTGAGAATACCATGTTTTTAGACAAATAGCACATGCCTTCTATGTTTGTTTGCCAACCACACCCTCCCCGCCACAAGCTATTTTCATAAGTGCAACACCAGTGAAAATACCTCGTGGGGGGAGGGCTCAATTGGCAAACAAACATGTTGTTGTTATTAGGTTGCCATCGAGTGAGTTCCGACTCACAGCCACCCTGTGCACCGCAGAATTGAACACTGCCTGGTCCTGTGCCGTGCTCACAGTCGTTGTTATGTCTGAGCCCATTGTTGCAGCCACTGTGTCAGTCCATCTTGTTGAGGGTCTTTCTCTTTATTGCTGACCCTCTACTTCACCATGCATGATGTCCTTCTCCAGGGACTGATCCATCCTGATAACATGTCCAAAGTATGTGAGACGTAGTCTCACCATCCTTGCTTCTAAGGAGCATTCTGGTTGCACTTCTTCCAAGACAGATCTGCTCGTTCTTTTGGCAGTCCAAGGTATATTCAGTATTCTTTGCCAACACCACAATTCAGAGGCATCAACTCTTTGGTCTTCCTTATTCATTGTCCAGCTTTTGTGTGCATATGAAAATGAACATAGAAGACAAAAAAAATAGTATACTGTGCTTACAATACAGTAAAAATACAGTATACACAGTAAAATCAAACCAAACCTATTGCCCTTGAGTCAATTCCAACTCATTGTGACTCTGTAGGACAGAGTAGAACTGCCTCATAGGGTTTCCAAGGCTGTAAATCTTTACGGAAGTAGACTGCCACTTCATTCTCCAGATGAGTTTGAACTGCCAACCTTGCGGTTTGCAGCAGAGTGCTTAACCACTGTGCCACCAGACTTCTATAAACATACACAATTCAGCAGTTTCTACATGTATCATTTAGTGACACTGATTACATTCTTGAGTTGTGCAACCATTCTTACCCTCCTTTTCTGAGTTATGCCTCATTCAGCAGTTTCTACATGTATCATTTAGTGACACTGATTACATTCTTGAGTTGTGCAACCATTCTTACCCTCCTTTTCTGAGTTATGCCTCCCCCATTAACATAAATTCACTGCCTGCTCTAAGGTTCCTATCTAATCTTTTAAGTTGCCATTTTAATTTGATCCCATGCAGGTAGTTCTTAGAAGAGCATAATGCTCAGGGCAGACATTGTTTACTAGTTAAGCTAAACTATTGTTTGGCTTTAAGGAGACTTCAGGGGATATTTCTGGTTTAAGGTTTAAAGATTATCTCAGGGCAGTAGTTTCAGGGATTCATCTACCCTCCCTGACTCCAGAAAGGCTAGAGTCCATGAGAATTTGAGATTCTCTTCTGCATTTCCCTCCTTTTGATCAGGACTCTCCTATGGAATCTTTGATCAAAATGTTCAGTGATGGTAGCTGGGCACCATCCAGTTCTTCTGGTCTCATGGCAAAAGAGGCAGTTGTTCGTGGAGGCAGTTAGCCACACATTCCATATCCTCCTCCTATTCCTGATTCTCCTCCTTCCTCTTGCTCCAGGCGAATAGAGAGCAGTTGTATCTTGGATGGCCACTTGGAAGCTTTTAAAAACCTCAGCATTATGCAATGAACTAAGAGGTAGATCTGAAGCCAAGCCCATTGCTGTTGAGTCAATTCTGACTCACAGTGACCCTATGGAACAGAGTAGAACTGCCCCATAGGGTTTCCAAGGAGCGGCTGGTGGATTCCAACTGCTGACCTTTTCATTAGCAGCCAAGCTTTTAACCACTGTGCCACCAGCAGAAGCACTAAACATGTTATTAGGCCAGTTAACTGAGATGTCCCACAAAACCATGACCCTAAACCTCCAAACCAAGAACCAAATCCCATGAGGTTTTTGATTGTATGTAAAAGCCTCAGTAGGTACTCTTTTTTTTTTGGTCATTGTTATATATATGTTGATCACACATCTTCTGCCAGTTCAGCTTTTTACAGGTGTACAACTTATTGACAGTGATTACGATAATCAGCTGTGCAACTCTACCCTTAATCAACACGGTATTTCCATCACCGTTAACCCCCCATTTCCTGCTCCTTCCTACCCCTGGTAACCACTAATAAACTTCGTTCTCTATACACTTTACTTTTCTTGTCTGTTTTCTGTAAAGGAGTTCATATAATATTTGTCCTTTTGTGATTGACTTACTTCCTCAGCGTAATGTCTTCCAGCTCCATCCCTATTGGTGGCATGCATCAAGACTTCATTTCTCCTACTGGCTGAGTACTATTCCCTTGTATGTATGCACCGCATTTTGTTTATCCATTCGTCTGTCCATGGGCGTTTAGGTTATTTTCACCTTTTGGCAATTGTGAATAGTGCTGCAATAAACATTGGTGTACAAGTCCCTGCGTTCAAGTTTTTTGGGTATATAGCTGGGAGGGGAATTGCTGGATCATATGGTAGTTCTATTTTAGTTTCTTGAGGAACTCCCACATTGTTTTCCACAACAGCTGTACTATTTGCATTTCTCCAGTAATGAGTAAGAGTTCCAATTTCCTCACATCCTTGCCAACATTTGTTATTTATTTATTTATTTTTTTAAATCTTAGCCATCCTAGTGGGAGTGAAATGGTATCTCATTGTGATTTTGATTTGCTTGCATCTCTCTAATGGCTAATGACATTGAGTGTCTTTTCATGTGTTTGGTGACCATTTGAATATCCTCTTTGGTGAAATATCTATTCAAGTCCTTTGCTCATTTTATGATTGGATTATTTGTCTTTTTCTTGTTAAGTTGTTGAAGTTTTTATATATATTTTGGTTGTTAGATTCTTGTTGGGTGTATAGTTTCTGAAGATATTCTTTCAGTTCATAGTTTGTCTTTTTACTTTTTTGGTAAAGTCTTGATGAGAATAAGTTCTTAATTTCTATGAGGTCCCATTTATTTATTTTGTCTTTTGCTGTTTGTGCTTTTCTAATTAGATAATCCATTACTAAAAGTTAGGCCTGATAGCATTGCCCCTGCTTTTTTTACAAAGAATTTTATGGTTTTAGTTTGCATATTTAGGTCCCTAATCCGTTTTGAATTTGTTTTTGTGTATGGTGTGAGACATGAATCCTGTTTCATTTTTCTGCATACGGAAATCCAATTTTCCCAGCACCATTTATTGAAGAGACTCTTTTTTCCTCATTGAATGGACTTAGCACCCTTATCAAAAATCAGTTGACCATAGATGTGTGTGGGTTTATTTTTCGACTCTCAATTCTATTCCATTGGTCTGTGTGTCTGTTGTTATACCAATACCAGGCTGTTTTGATTACTGTAACTGTATAATATTGTTTAAAATCAGAAGTGTGAGTCCTCCTACTTTGTTCTTCTCTTTCAACATTGCTTTAAGTATTTGGAGACTCTTGCTGTTCTTTATAAAGTTGAGGATTGGTTTTCCTATTTCTGTAGAGAAGACTGTTGGAACTTTCATCAAGATTGTGTTGAATCTGTGGGTTGCTTTGGGTAGTGTTGACATCTTAACAATATTAAGTCTTCCAATCCATGAACATGGAACATCTTTCCATTATTTAAGTTTTCCTTAATCTCTTTCTGCAGTGTTTTATAGTTTTCATTGTGTAAGTCCTTCACATCCCTGATTAGATTTATTCCTAGTATTTTATTCTCTTAGATGCTATTGTAAATGGAATTGTTTCCCTCATTTCTCTGTCAGATTTCTCATTGCTGGTGTATAGGAACCCAACTGATTTTTGTTTGTTGACCTTGTACCCTGCAACTTTGCTAAATTCTTCTATTAGCTCTAGAAGTTTTCTTGTGGACTCTTCGGGATCTTCTGTATATAGGATCATATCATCTGCTAGTAGAGATAATTTTACTTCTTTTTTAATCTTGATACCTTTTATTTTTTTCTTGTCTTGTTGCTGTGGCTAGGACTTCTATTACAATATTGCATAGAAGTGATGAGAGCAGCACTCTTGTTTGGTTGCCAACTCTTGCTCCCTCTTAATGCAGTGCAGTGAATGGTATGGAGAGGGCAGGGGTGGTGGACACAGGGAGACTGGGAGAAAGGAATTGCACCAGTCCCTGCCTCCCTTTTTCTTTTGCTTAAACTACTGTAGGAGTCCATAAACTTTTTCTGTAAAGGGCTGGAGAATAATTATTTCTGGCTTTGCAGGCCATATGATGTAAGTTGCAGTTATACAATTCTGCCTTTGTAGCACAAAAGCAGGCATAGACAATACATAAAGGAATGAGTGTGCCTGTGTTCCACTAAAACTTTATTTATAAAAATAGACAATGGACTGGATTTGGTCCCTGGCCATTGTTTGGTGATGTCTGAACTCTAGGGTATTAGTAATGAAGAAAAGTGAATAGATTTCAAGAGCTATTTAGGAGATATACTCAGTATAACTTCATTATGAATTTGTTTGAGGGGGATAAATGACATGGTGAAGTAAAGATTCAGATTTCTGGCTTTGGCAGCTGTTACTAAGATGAGGCGCTCAGCAAGTGCAGCTGGCTTGGAGTGTGAAGATTCCAGTGGATGCCCAGTTGTTGGTTGGAGATATGGGGGTCTACACAGAGGTCTGAGCTGGAGATATAAATGTGAGGGGCAGCTTATCAAAGAGCTCTCCTTGGGAAAGAGTGGAGAATAGATCCCATGTCTGATGGTTAGAGGAGAGAGAACTAGCAATGGAGGAGCCAAAGACGAAGGAGGAAGAACCAAGAGAAAGAAGAGTGGTTGATGGTGTTAAACGGGGGAAGGATAGCAAGCAAAATGAGAAGTTTATTGGATCTGGTGATGTGAAGGTCGTTTGTAATTTTGAAGCAGTTTTAGTGAGTAGTGGGCTTTTCTTTTTATGTCTTTTATAGTGGGATTTGTGCACAGAAACGACAGATTTAAAAATCTAGTTCTTCTTTTAGATTCAATTTACAAATCTTACTCTCTTTTCATCTAGCAGATGCTAGCAATTACTTTTAAAAGAATTATTGTGGTGAAATATATATAATGGAACATTTGCCATTTCAACTATTTTTATGTGAACAATTCAGTGACACTAAGTACGTTTACCATGCTGTGCACCTATTGTCACTATCCGTTTCCAGATTTTTCTGTCAACCTCAACCGGAACTCAGCACCTTAAAGCAATGCTACTCCATCTTCTACCTGTCCCTGGTAACCACTAATGAACTGTGGTCTGTATCCATTTTCCTATCCTGGTTATTTCATATTAGTAAGAGCATACAGTATTTGCCCCTCTCTGTCTGACTCATTTCCCACAACAAAGTTTTTAAGGTTCATCCATGTCGTCGCAGTATGTATCAGAATTTCATTTTTCTTTATGGCTGAATAATACTTTTTTGTATGTATATACCACATTTTACTCACTCGTCTGTTAATGGACACTTGGGTTGTTGCCATCTTATGGCCACTGTGAGTAATGCTGCAATGAACTTTGGTTGAGTCCCTGTTTTCAGTTCTTCTGGGGATATACCTGGGAGTGGTATTGCTGGATTCTGTTTTGTAATTCATTGTTTAACTTCTTGAAGAACTAGCAAATTAGTTTTTAAGAGTGGCTTTGATTAATGTTTGGTTTTATTTACAGGCTTATTAAACTTTGTAAGTATTTTAGCAGCATTTAAAAATGCGCTATATTTTCTCTTTTTTTCCGTTCTTTAACTGGCAGAATGACAGAGTAGTTAAAATGTATTTTTATATAATGTACTTAGATAATTCTTATAAATCTAACAAACATAATTGTGATTCTGCTAAATCTTCCTGGGGTTAATAGATGCTTACCCACAGTTACATCAGCCCAGGCTTTGGGGATGCCTTCTTACCTTGCAGAGATTTCCTGATGTTCTGACTGTGGCTATCAGGCTGAGCACCTTTTAATAATCACTATGCCAGTGACTTCAAGGTTAAAGAAAGAGGAAATCTCATAGCCCAGATTCTTTCCATTCACATGTTGCACTGCTTTTCTGGGTATTCAGACATGTCTGTAGCCCCATCCTCCCACCCAATGGCTGTATCTCTTTAAGAAATGTCTGTGTTACCCCATATGACTGTGAAGATCTTTGAACTTGATGAAACCCTGCATTCTTTTCATATACTGCTGTCTCTTACATCCATAGATATTCCAGATATTAAAAATGATAGCCAGTTTAGTTTTGGATATCTCTTGAGGTTTGGTCTGACTTGGGAGTCACAACGTTTAAGGTCATTCTACTGATGGAAGGCATACGTAAGAAGAGCTACTTGGCTGTAAACCTACTTTAAAACAAAAGACTCCTATGTTGAAACAAAATGCTCAACAAGTGTAAAAGATGCAAAAACTATAGTGTTCCTGTGTATATTTACCTGCTTATTGCCATGACAGGAGTCTTCATATCACCCAAGGAGGAGCTTAAGATTTCCATTAGGATGTAAGCTCACCAACAGCACAGATTCTTCTGTTTTGTTCACTGTTGTGTTTCCAGTAAATAGAATAATGCCCAGCATTTAGCTAGATACGCAAGTGTTTGTTGACTAGATAAATGCATGAATGAATACACGTAGTTTCTGAGCAAAGGATTGTTTACTAATAGTACTAGATTGAGCTTTTTGCTTCCTTTTTAAGTTGTTTTTCCCTTTTTTCTTCTTTTAGGCAGAAACCACTAATACTAGCCTCTTGCAGGTGCAACTGGAATGCAGCTTACATAATAAAGTGTGTCAGCAATTAAAGGTAAAATAATTCTAGTGGTTTCTCCCTGCCTTCCTTGCTGCCTCTTTATATAAAATCATAAAAACAAAACAGAACATTCTGTTCTCAGAAATAACACACGCCCGTACCTGGTGGTCTTCTTTTTCTAAAAATTGAAACCACAAAATTCAGATGAGTTTTTCCTTATTTTTTTCCTCCCTCCAATCTCAGAGTTGTTATCTGGAATCTGATGATGTTTTGCGGCTGCAGATGAGCATAATTGTAACAATGGACAGTTCCTCAAAAGAATTTGAAGAGAACACACAAGATTTGTTAGATCATCTCTCTATTGTGTATGTAGCTATAGACAAATCTGAGACCTCAGGTAAGGTAGAATCCTTTGAAATTTTTATTCTAATATATTTTTACTAACCTACATCATCATTTTATAACATTTACTTGTAGGTAGTATCATAGCAAACTAAGACAAAAGGCTTTGCTTTCATTATTAAGAGATTGTAAGAGTAACTGCTTCTCAGTATGCAGCTGCTAATACATCTGTATTATTTTGGGAGGCAAGTGCAAACTATTCTGAGTTTACTTGGGGATAATTTTTTTTGGTTTTTTGGGGGTGTAGCACACACAGCACACACCTGTGGTACAGTGGTTAAGCACTCTGCTAACTAAAAGATCAGCAGTTCAAACCCACTAGTGGCTCCATTGGGATCTGCTACCTTAAAGATTACAGCCTAGGAAACCCTATGGGGCAGTTCTACTTTGTCATATAGGGTAACTATGAGTTGGAATCGATTCAATGGCACATAACAACTACACACAAATTAAAAGGGCATGACAGACTAATAAAAATATTCACAGAGTATTTAAAGTTTGTACCTCTTGGTTAAGGGACCCTGGTGGCACAGTGGTTAAGCTCTCAGCTGCTAACTGAAAGGTTGGTGGTTCAAACCCAGTAGTGGTTCCACAGGAGAAAAGACCTGGTGATCTGCTCCCATAGAGGTTATAGCCTAGGAAACCCAGTGGGTGGTTGTACTCTGTCCAGTAGGGTTGTTGTGAGTCAGAATCGACTCAAGGGCACACAACAATGACCACCTCTTGGTTGTACTGATTTGCAGATGCTCAGTTGACCAAATCATGCCATCTTGTGCTTTCAATAGTCAGTTAGATGCTGATTGTTCCTGGATACCTGGCAGGTTAGAGTGGTGTGAACTTTAACATTCATTTCTGTGAACTTTATCTTTGAAAATATGTGTCCTACCATAACCTGCTTTACTTCTTTAACATTCTAAGAACTCTTGTAGGAGACACGTATTACCTGATCCATGAAATTTAAAATGTAGGATTTGCTACTATTCATTGGTTATCAAGACTGTTCCGGTGTGTCAGTGTGTGTGTATATATATGTATATTTGTATTGAGAGGAAGAAATCATATCAGAAGTACAGTTTCACATTAGCAGTGTTCGTTGTCAGTCAAGCTTTATTTACTTCCCATTCCTCAGAATTGGCTGTTGTAGTCATGGGTCAGCAGGAGAGCTTTCCTGTCTCTGGTGTTTGTTTTTTGGTAATTCTGTGATGGCCAGATGGACAATGATGTAGGAAGGTTCTTGTCCCATGGGGAACATGTTTGTTGTTGCGAGTTAAAAGGAAACCTGTATTTTGAGATCCCAGGGTTTTATTCTTCCCAAGTGTGATTGTCTGAATAAGGAAATGAGGGCTGTGTAACTGCTAGGAAAATGCCACTTTATTTGGAGCTGTCCAGAGAGGGACAGTATCATGCCCCTAGACTGTGAATTTCTCTACTGGTAGTTTTTCATCATTTGGATAGCCTGTGTTGGCATGGAAATCTTCTTGTAAGGATATTTTTCTTGTGATTTAAAAAGAATGCCCAACAAAAAATGTCTCTTGGTTTCAATTTCATTGTTGAAAAATGAGTTACTTTTTTTAATAGAAAAAGTGTAGTGTGATGTTTTAATTACTACATGAAGAGATGAGAATGAGATAGCTCTTTGTTTTAATGTGATTGCTCTCATTCTTTTGGACAGATGATTCTGCCGTAAATATGTATATACTGCATTCAGGAAACAGCCTTATATGGATACAGGTAATTGCAAATGCTTACATAAAGTAAATTTTGAAATTACAAGTGTGCACTGAATGGTAGAAGGTGAAGATTTTTCAGGAACAGATACAGAAACACTCGAATCTATTTTCTCTTTTGCTTTAGTTTAAACCCATTTTCCCTTGTTTGAACCTGTATTTGGGTAAAAGTTGTCAGTACTCCTTTCATACTGTTATGGACACATCTGCTGAGCAGTTATGTGTGTCAATCTGTGACGCTTGGACTGAGTACATAGTCTCACAGCTGAGAGAGGTAATGTGGGTACTTTTTTGTTACAGGATGTACATCATTTCTCACAGAGAGATGCTCTGTCTCTGAAGTTTGAACCAGTACTGCTACCTACTGCTACAACAAACTTTACAAAAATTGCCTCTTTTACTTGTAAAGGTACAGATTTAAAAAAAAAATTCAAGATTGTCTTTTTATTTTTGTTACCTAGCTGTTATGATAGTCTCCTTTCTGTAAGATGACTTACAGCTATGGATTAGACATGGTCTTAAGAAGATGAATGGATTTGGTTTCAATATCACATCCTTAATAAATCTAAAAGACAGTATGAGGCAGAAACACTTGCGGATGCCACTTTTGTTCTCCTGCATATATCGGATTTTGAGTTTAAAGTTTAATTAACTCCGTTGGTGATTTGAAAGAGCAGGCTGAAACTATGTTTGGAGGAGGTGCTGTTTTCACAGCTAGAGTGGTTGGTTTCTATTAGTGAATACAAGCCCTGTCCTATCTTGAGGTTCTTATAGTTAAGAGAGTTTTGTAAAGAAATGGAAATGGGTTTTAAACATACGAAAACATACCCAGCCTCACTCATATTTAAAGAAACTGTAAATTAAAATAACAAATAAGATACAATTTTGTACTTACGGTGCTAAAACCCAGAAAGATTGCTAGTAGTCTATGTTGGGTAGCGATTATGGGGGGAGACACTCTGGAGTAAAATTTGATGCTGGCTTTTTGGAGGGAAAATTAGCAATTTCTGTGAAAATTAAAAATGCACATATATGCTCTTTGATTCTTAATCCTAACTCCTAATAATGAAGCCTACAGATATATATGTATTCATAGATGTTCCTACATCTTAGTGGTAGCAGAACAGTTTAACTGCCCATTGATAGGCGACTGGTTAAACTGTAATTCACCCACAGACATATGCTCTACAGCTGTTCAGAAAAATACAGGGGCATGTAATGCAAGCAGTGTGCATACATTTAGTTTTTCTCAAAGCGTCTCTCTCTATGTACTTGTATAAGCATAGAACATCTGAAAGGATGTCCAAGAAACTGAGTTGTTTCTTCTCTCTAAGCTAATTTGGGAACTGGAAGGCAAGGGTAAGAGGTAGACTTTATTTTCACATTTTTTTGTTAGTGTTTGAGGGTTTGTGAGTCATATATAGTGTATAGCTTAAACAAATGGATATTAGGATAAGAGTTACAAATCCAATACCAGTGATTTTATATTATGACCAAGATTTGGAAAAGCTGTAGAGTATTGTTTTGGTAAATCAGCAGTGCATTCCCATTTTTGCTGTTGAACTTTTTACTGTTTAGGTTGTGTTCCTTTCTTACTCATGCCTCCACATGCTCCTTTATATCCCACCCAGTCAAGCTTCAATTATTACTTTTGTCATCTCTGGCAGACCCAGGACTTTCCTCTTATTTATGGTGAAGACAGATCTTTATAAAGGAAAAGGCACAAAGTATTAACTCTTCACTTCCCCCCTCCGAGAAGAAATGAGAGGTTTCTTTTTTTAAGTGCAGGCATCATGTTCCAAATAACTGACAAGAAGCCAGTAAAGAAGAAAGGTAGACAGGAGCTTTTGAAAAAGGATTTTACCATTTATATTTAGTGCACTATTTTAATGGAGACAGCAAAGTGAAGTAATGAAAAAAGTTGTATGTGTCTTGTTTTTGTTCAGGCTTAATAAAAGAGAAGGTACTTATGCTTCACGTTTATCTCTTTCTACCCCAAAACAGCCACATTGTGTGACAGTGAAATGAATTATATGGAAGTTGTGAGGAAAACAAAAAGCACGCCAACACTAAAAGCATGCCTGTCCTCTCCTGTGGTTCCAGGGTAGGTTAATTCTGTCATCCCTGAAATCGTATTATTATATTCTCTAGAGATGATTTGAAAATATAACAGGTGCAACTTGTCTGATTCTCTTTCTGGATTTGCCTCCCCATCATTAGCATTGCTAAGAAGGAGTGAAAGAGCTATGAGCAGAATAGGGAAGAGGAAGCAGAATAATTCCGCTCGTGAATTAGGTTCTAGCCCAGTGAGGTGGCCAGGGGCACTAGAGGAAATGCTTACCTGGTGTGTCCAAATTGCCTCTGGCTTTGTGCTGGTGGCCCCTGTGTGCTGACCTGGCCACGCAAGTCGCTTCACTTCTGGCTGTTAGTTGCTCCACGTGTGATCAAGGAGGTTGAACCAGACGATCTCTAAGGTCATTTCAACACTGACATTCTATGACTTTTATCTGCTTTTTGCAGTTAGTTAGATACTCCTTAGAGTGCTGACAGAGTCCCTCTGTGGCACAAACAGTTAAGCACTCAATTATTAACCGAAAGGTTGGCAGGTCAAACCCACCCAAAGGCGCCTCGAAAGACAGGTCTGGTGATCTGTTTCCAAACAGTCAAAGCCTTGAAAACCTTATGGAGCAGTTCTCCTCTGCACACATGGGGTCACCGTGAGTTAGAACTGACTCAGTGACAGCTAACAACAATAACAGAGTGCTGACAGCTGTCTTACTCCCAGGGTTGATAGCATGTGTGTCCGCTGTTCACAGGTATTTCAGAATGGACTCTGCTGCAGCCCAGTTTCACATAGAGACTCACGAGAACACATCAGGAGTCTGGTCGATGTGGTATCTCAATCATTTTGACCAGAGTATTGTATTAAACGATGTATTTGTTTCCAAGAAGACCAAGCACATTTTAAAGGTACATGTGGTATTTTACTCTGATTTTATTTTCCCGTTTTAGCCTATTTTAAACTTTCCTTAAGGTTAGATGCTATGAAATTAGTAGTATTTATAAATTTTAACTTTTATTTAGGATGATTTTAAAGCAAATATTTTTCTTTAGAACCACAAAAGTTCATTTTCACTGGCCGTCCAAGAACCTCAACAAACTCCATACAGGATAGACCCCAAAAGAAAATCACCAAGCCATGTCATAAACACTCGCCAAAGCCAAAGATAAACAAAGAATCCTCAGAGCAGCTCGTGAAAAACAAGAAGTCACATACTGAGGAGAAACAGTAATACTAAGCTCAGATTATTTGGCAGAAACCATGCAGGGAAGAAGGCAATGGGATGACGTATATAAAACTTTGAAAGAAATAAATTGCCAGCTAAGAATAATATATCCTGCAAAACTCTTGTTCAGCTATGCTAGTGAAATTAGGACATTTCCAGATAAACAGAAATTAAGGGAATACGTAAAAACCAAACCACTTACAAGAATTATTAATTAAAGGGAGTCCTTCAATCTGAGAACAAACAACTTCAGCTCACAGGCCAAATCTAGGATGCAGGATCATACCAGCCAGATACCAATCTAGGAAATGAACTCTCAAGGACTATCCAAAACCGAAAGAAATACAACAGGGAATCAGAGCAGTTAATCAGTAAATGACAACAACATCAGAACAATAAAAGAGGGAGTAAACGGTGTAGGCATGGAACCTTCTAATGGAGAGGAAGGCAAGGCGATACCAAGTAATAACAGACTGCTTCGAACTTAGAAAGATGAGGGTAGATTTCACGGTAACCACAAAGAAAGTTAAAAAACATACTCATGCAAATAAAGAGGAAGAACATACACTCTCAGTAAAAACAAAACCTACAAAAACAAAAGAAATGAAAAACAAATCCACAAACAAAAGGAATTCAGCACGGGAGAGTAAGAGGAACAAAGAAAACGTCAGCACCACAAAAAAAAGTACTACAAAATGACAGCCATAAACTCACATCTATCAGTAATTATGCTGAATGTAAATGGCCTCAGTGCACCCATAAAGAGGTGGAGAGTGACAGAATGGATTAAAAAAAACAGGATCCATCAATATGCTGTCTACAAGAGATGCGCCTTAGAAACAAAGATGTGAATTTATTAAAAATCAAAGGTTGGAAAAAACTGTATCAAGCTAATGACTACCAAAATAGAGCAGGAGTGGCAATACTAATTTCAGATAAAGTAGACTTTAAAACAAAATCCACCATAAAAGATAAAGAAGGACACTATATAATGATTAAGGGGATGATCCATCATGAAGACATACCATAATAAACATCTACGCACCCAATTACAGGGCTCCAAAATACATAAACTGTAATAGTACTGAAAAGAGAAATTGACAGTTCTAGAATAATAGTAGAAGACTTCAACACACCACACTCAATAAAGGACAGAACAACTAAAAAGAAACTTCAGGAAAGATACAGAAGACCTGAAGGGCACAATCAGCCAAGTTGACCTCATAGACATATATAGAACATGCCATCCAACAGCTGCGAAGTACTCATTCTTTCCCAATGCACATGGAACATTCTCCAGAATAGACCACATCTTAGGCCACAGAGCAATCCTCAACAAGATCCAGAACATTGAGATAATTCAAAGTATGTTCTCTGACCACAATGCCATCAAGGTAGAAATTAAGAACAGGAAGAGCATGGAAAAAAGATCAATTACATGGAAACTGAGTAACACCCTGCTTACAAACCACTAGGTAATAGAAGAAATCAGAGAGAGAATAAAAAAATTCCGAGAATGAAAATACATCATACCAAAACCTTTGGGACGCAGCAAAGGCAGTTCTTAGAGGACAGTTTATAGCAATAGATGCATACATCAAAAAAGAAGAACGGGACAAAATCAAAACATTAACTGCACAACTCAAACAAATAGAAAGAGAACAGCAAAAAAAGCCCACAGCCACCCGAAGAAAGGAAATAATAAAGATCAGAGCAGAAATAAATAGAGAACAGAAAAAAAAATAGAAAGAATCAAGAAAACCAAAAGTTAGTTCTTCGAAAGAATCAACAAAATCGACAAACTACTGGCCAGACTGACAAAAACAGGAGAGGACGCAAATAACCCAAATAAGAAATGGGCGACATTACAACACACCCAACTGAAATAAAAAGGATCATAACAGAGTATTATGAAAAACTATACTCCAACAAATTTGAAAACCTAGGGGAAATGGATAAACTTCTAGGAACACACTGCCTACCCAGACTACAAGTGATGTTGAAAATCTGAACAGACCCGTAACAAGAGAAGAGATTTAAAAGGTAATAAAAAAACTCCCAACAAAAAAAAAGCAATGGCCCAGATGGATTCACTGGAGAATTCTACAAAACATTCAGAGAAGAGCTTGTACCAGTACTATGCAAACTATTTCAGAGCATAGAAAAGGAAGCAACACTTCCAAATTCATTCTGTGAAGCCAGCATAACCCTGATACCAAAACCAGGCAAAGACGCCACAAAAAAAGAAAATTACAGACCAGTGTCTCTCATGAATGTAGACGCAAAAATTCTCAACAAAATTCTAGCCAATAGAATTTAGCATCATATCAAAAAAATAATATACCACGACCAAGTAGGATTCATACCACATATGCAGGGATGGTTTCACCATTAGAAAATTAATCAGCGTAATCCACTACATAAATAAAAGGAAAGAAAAGAATCACATGATCATCTGAGTTGATACAGAAAAGGCATTTGACAAAGTCCAACACCCATTCCTGATAAAAACTCTCAATAAAATAGGTATAGAAGGGAAATTTCTCAACATAATAGAGGGCATCTATGCAAAACCAACAGCCAACATCATTCTTAATGGAGAGAGGTTGAAAACATTCTCCTTGAGAACAGGAACACGACAAGGATGCCCTTTATCACCACTCCTATTTAACATTGTGCTGGAAGTTCTAGCTAGAGCAGTAAGGCAAGAAAAAGAAATAAAGGGCATCCAAATTGTTAATGAAGTTAAACTGTCCCTGTTTGCAGATGATATGATAATGTACACAGAAAACCCTAAAGACTCCACGAGAAATCTGCTAGAACTAATAGAAAGATTCAGCAGAGTAGCAGGATACAAGGTAAACGTTCAAAAATCAGTTGGATTCCTACACACCAATAAAGAGAACCACGAAAAGGAAATCAGGAAAACAATGCTGTTTATAATAGCCCCTAAAAAAATAAAATACTAAGGAATAAATCTAACCAGGGATGTAAAAGACCTATACAAAGAAAACTACAGAACACTACTGCAGGACATCCAAAGGGATCTACATAATGGAAAAACATACCTGCTCATGGATAGGTAGACTCAACATTGTGAAACTGACAATTCTACCCAAAGCAATTTACAAATACAATGCAATCCCAATCCAAATACCAACAACATTCTTCAAAGAGATGGAAAAACTACTGACCTCTGAACCTCCTATATAGCTGCGATAGTCAAAACAACCTGATACTGGTACAATGACAGATACATTGACTGATGGCACAGAATTGAGAACCCAGATGTAAATCCATCCACCTACAGTCACCTGATCTTCGACAAGAGCCCAAAGCCCATCAAATGGAGGAAAGACAGGCTTTTTAACAAATGGTGCTGGCAAAACTGAATATCCATCTGCAAAAAAATGAAACAGAACCCATACCTCACACCATATACAAAAACTAATTCCAAATGGATCAAAGACCTAAATAGAAAGCCAAAAACTATAAAGTTCATAGAAGAAAAAATGGGACCAGCACTACAGGTCTTAATACACGGCATTACAGGATAACAAACCATAACCATCAACACACAAAACCCAATAGATAAGCTAGATAACTGGGATCTTCTAAAAATCAAACACCTATGCTCTTCAAAAGACTTCACTGAAAGAGTAAAAAGAGAACCTACAGACTGGGAAAAAATTTTTGGATAGTGCAAGTCAGACAAAGGTCTAATCTACAAGAAAATTCAACATCTGTACAAGAAAAAGACAAATAATCCTATTAAAAAATGGGCAAAGGAAATGAACAGACACTTCACCAAAGAAGACATTCAAGTAGCCAACAGACACATGAGGAAGTGCTTGTGATCACTAGCCATTAGAGAAATGCAAATTAAAACCAGAGTGAGATACCATCTCACCCCGGCATTACTGGCACGAATCCAAAACGCTGGAAATAACAAATATTGGAGAGGCTGTGGGGAGATCGGAACTCTTATGCACTGCTGGTGGGAATTCATAATGATACAACCATTTTGGAAAATGATACGTTGCTTCCTCAGAAAGCTAGAAATAGAAATACCATACGATCCAGCAATCCCACTCCTAGGAATATATCCTAGAGAAGTAAGAACCGTCACTCGAATAGACATATGCACATCCAGGTTCATGGCATAATGGTTCACAATAGCAAAACAATGGAAACAACCTAGATGCCCATCAACAGATGAATAGATAAACTGTGGTACATATACACGATAGAGTACTACGCAATGGTAAAGAACAATGATGAATTTGTAAAGTATCTCATAACGTATGAAGCTGGAGGACGGTACGTTGAGTGAAATAAGTCAATCACAAAAGGACAAATATTGTATGAGACCTCTATTGTAAAAACTCATGGAAAAGTGTATACACAAAAAGTAACAATCTTTGTTGGTTACCACGGATGGGAGGGATCGGGGGGAACTAAGTAGACAATAGATAAATGGTAAGTTTGGTGAAGGGTGAGATAGAACACAGTACTGGGGAAACCAGCACAACTTGTACAAGGAAAGGCCATCGAAGCTCCCTAGACACATCCAAACTCACTGAAGGACTGAATTGCTGGGCGGAGGACTGTGGGGACCATGGTTTCGGGGAACATCTAGCTCAATTGGCATAACACAGTTTATAAAGATGATGTTCTACATTCTACCCTGGTGAGTATCGTCTGGGGTCTTAAAAGCCTGTGAGCAGCCATCTAAGATACTCCACTGGTCTCACCTCTTCGGGAGCAAGGGAGAATGAAGAGAACAGGATACAAGGAAAAGATTAGTCCAAAGGACTAATGGACCACAGCTACCAAGGCCTCCATCAGACTGAGTCCAGTACAGCTAGATGGTGCCCGGCTACCACCACTGACTGCTCTGACTGGGATCACAACAGAGGGTTCTGGACAGAGCTGGAGAAGGATGTAGAACAAAATTCTAACACACACACAAAAAAGACCAGATTTACTGGCCTGAAAGAGACTGGAGAAACCCCGAGAGTATGGCCCCCAGACACCTTTTTAGCTCAGTGGTGAAGTCACTTTCAAGGTTCACCATTCAGCTGGGGATTGGACAGCCCCATAAAACAAAATGGGACTAATGAGGCACAGAAGTCCAGGAACAAGGACTAGAAGGCAGGAAGGGATGGGAAAGCTGGTGATAGGGAATCCAAGGTTGAGTAAGGGCAGTGTTGACATGTAGTGGGGTTGTTAAGCATTGTCATAGGGCAACATGTGTACTGTTTAATGAGAAAGTATTTTGTTCTGTAAACCTTCATCTAAAGTAAGAATAGCCGCAACAACTGGAAGAACGTAATCAATGTCACTGAACTGTGCATGTAGAAATTTTTGAAATGGTGTACCTTTGGCTGTGTATATTTTCAACAACAGCAATAAGGTCAAGAAGGGAGAGGGTTGACATGTCATGGGGTTGTTAACCAATGTCATAAAACAGTATGTGTGCTGACTGTTTAATGAGAAACTGTTCTGTAAACCTTCACCTAAAGTACAATTTAAAAAAAAAAAGATCAAACAAAAAACACCAAACTAAAGAAAAAAATAAAGTTCATTTTCAGAACTACTTTTAGGATGTGTCTCATTCTTAACCTATTGTTCAAGTGGCTCCAAGGGCCCAGGGTATATACCTTTGTGAATATTTTCTCTTAGAATATTCCAAACACATTGTAAGGTACAATTCCTGCTGAAAGAATTGTATTTACAAAAAGAAACCTGGGTCATGATAAAATACTAGGATTTTGCAAAATATCACCTGTAAGAATTCAGTACTACCTGTAAGAACTCAATACAACCTATGAGAATTTTAAGATTACTTTTATGAAACTTGAGAACAGTAGCATATTAAACATTATTTGAACCTGTTGTTTATATAAAAATGTTCTCACCTTTGACATGGAAAGTTGAAAAAAATGATTATTTAAAGTAAAAAAAAAAGCTTTAACATCATTCTTTATAATGATTATAATCATAATTAGTGTTAGGGAAAGTAACTTCTCTTGCTTCTTTTCTTTTTAGATTCTGAATTTCACTGGCCCTTTATTTCTACGTCCAGGCTGTTGGAATATATTTTCTTTGAAACTTGCTGTTAAAGACATTGCCATAAATATATTCACCAGTGTATATTTGACTACAAACATAGGTGCCGTTTTTGCAATACCTCTTCAGATATACTCGGCACTAACCAAGGTACTGTTTACAGCACTGTATGTGTTTTATAATATTCTTAGTAATTGTTTCTTCTTATTAACTTATGTTACGGTGCTTGGGTTTTATTAGTGGGTTAAGCTGATGGTGTTTAAGGCTGTCTGTGCAATTGAAGGATATTCAGGGCAGTCTTAAATGATAAATTATTTAGACGTGGAAATCTTTATTTGGAAAGAGTTTATATTTTTCACAAAGTAATTTAAAGTTATTGAATAAAATAAAGCATTAAAAGTAGATTATTGGATCTCATTTTCATTTATTTTCAAAATCTGTGTAACAAGGAATATGTGTTTGCTGTAAAAAACAGAACTGAACTCTTAGTACATACTTGCAATGAAATTAAATTTCAGATGTTTTAGTTGGACCTGTGTTAAGTGAGTCTCTGTTGCTCATACTCCTTGAATTTCCTTAGTGGGCCAAATCTAAGCCTGAGAGGCTTCATAATTAAGAAAATTGCTTTCTAAAATCTGGATAAATTGTATTTAACTTAGATCTTATCTTAAACGTGTCTCATTTTTTTCCTTAATGTTTCTTTCTTTTCATTTGGTTGTTGTTATTGCTTTTTGATCCAGACGATTGCGTGTAACAACTGGGTTCTAATTTTTCACTAGGAGACATTCATGTAACCATCTTTATGATTTTTCTCACTTATTAGCATTGATGTTTCATAGTTAGAAATGCCTCACGTTTAGTTACAAGCTTAAAGATACCCGCTGCCGTTGAGTCGGTTCCGACTCATAGGGACCCTGTAGAACAGAGTAGAACTGCCCCATAGGGTTTCCAAGGAGTGCCTGGTGGATTCGAACTGCCCACTTTTTGGTTAGCAGCCTGAGCTGTTAACCACTGTGCCACCAGGGCTCCAGCTTAAAGATAAGACTCCTAAAATTAAACTAAACAAAATGTAAGGGTAATTTCATCCTTCCATATTTTGAGCATGGGAGATTTCCTAGAAATCTCCTTTTTCTGATCAAGAGAGGTGTAGAGGAAGAGTGACTGTGGGAGGGAGCAGGCAGGTGTCACATACTTGTAGACCTAGCAAGTCTCTCTTTGCTCTCTAGACCTATAGGAAGTGGGACGTTCACTTAAATGCCCTGATTAGCCAGGAATTACTAGAGATTGGTTTATTGTTTTTCAGAGGGTTCAATAAAGTTAAAAAAAACAAAACAAAACAAAACACTAAAAACGTCCCGAGACTAATTTAATCTTAAATTCAGAATACATTTAGTGTGTTGCAAGCCCCGGGTGGTCATTATAGACAATGGTTATTGCACGGAGTCCGCAGTAGTCATCCTTTCTACAGGAGACAGTTGAGAACTCTCATCCAAGTATATAAAGGAAACCAGGAAATTTTTACTTTTCTGGTGGTTTGGCTCCTGGTTAGAGGGAAATTCACTGAGATGGAGGCCAGTGTCACATTTTAGTGCATTGGGATTTTTATGTTTAGTGTTGTGTTTTCAGTTATTCATATATTACTTTTCAATCTAGGAAGGGAGTCTGGGTTTTGAAGTGATAGCACATTGTGACATGCATTATTTCATGGGAAAGTCAAGAGCAGGTAAGTATTTTACCCTTAGGCTTTCTGTGGAACTGAGTTTGGCGGGGGGACTAGTGAGGAAAATGCAGCACTTGTAGATGGAATAATTAGTTCTGTAAATGTAGCTGGGTCATATTCTGTTCTTAGAGAGCATGATCATTAGCAGAATGACTTGAAATTGTTAAGAATCCTCCCAAAACATCCAAGGTACCTCTAAAATAATGTCTCCTTATTCTTTAGGAGCTTATACTTTTGTAAGAGATTTTTTTTTTTTTCCCATATACATTATTTGATCATCATAAGCAACCTTCTTGCCAAGAAAAAGTTTGGAAGGCTCTGATTCCTTTTATAAAAGAGCCAAGCAGAAGTTAGGAGAAACAGTTGGTAATGGTGTTTGAGTTGAGCTGGAAGACTTCAGTGACAGGGGCATAGACATCTTGGGGTGGAGGGGATGGTAGCTGTGAGAGACTGGAGGCCATGGGGTTGATATAGAAGCTGTTTCTAGTTCCCCCCAACCCCTTCTTTTGATTTATTAAAATATTTATCTAAGGAGAATTTTGAAGTACAGAGATTTCATTTGGAAGATTTCCATTTGTTCTTCCTGATACCCTCTTTAGCACAGACAAGACAGAATAGATAAGTAGAGAGGGTTGTGGTGAATAGTAGACCCCTTCATAAATATGCCCTTTATGTAGGCTTACCCTCTAGTCTGTGCCTCTGTCGAGAATTGCTGTTTGTCCATCATTCCCCTACATAGTAACCTGGAAGATTAGCATTTACCTGGAGATGGTTTTGCATTTTTAGATTTAAAGCTGTTAAAAATGTTCCAACTATAATTTTAACTTGTTTCAGACTGTATTCATGAGCCATGTGTCTTTTATGTTGTTACCTTTCTATTTGTCGGTTTAGTTTTTGTTTTATACATGTTTGTTTGATTTGATATATCATTTGCCATTGAGTTAGAGGGACTTTTAGTATAAAACAGAGAACAAGGGGGCATTTATTCACCCTATGGTCCTCTCAGTTTGAGAATTTTTTTGGTCATTTTGGCATTATTCACTAATTGAATTGTATTTGCTGTAAATGTCTGAGTATTAAATCTGATTTAACTTGTAGAAATCCCTAATTGGCAAAGGAGCCTCTCTCTGGATCGCTCTACCTGGGATGTGGATTCTGAACTTGCAAATAAATTGTATGAAAGATGGAAGAAATTAAAAAATGGTGACGTCTGCAAGTATGTCTTCAGTTTTATCTCCTTTATTCAGCAATGGGGATACATAATTGCATACTACTTGATTGCACTTGCAGTACTGAATTTTTAATAATTGATGTTTCTCCCCCAGCTTTTTGTTTTGACAAATATCAAACCTGAGAAAAGTTGAAAGAATAGTGCAGTGATTACTCAACTGCTCCTCACTAGATTCACCAGTTCACATTTTTACCATCTTTATTTATTTCTCTCTGTCTCCACATCTTTACTGTATATCTACAGCTGTAATTCTCATTATTTGCTGGAGTTATATTCTATAAAGTCTCTGTGAACACTGAGTTAGCAAATACTAAGCCACTGCTCCTAGGGGAAATAAGGGCTAGGTTCCTTCAAGCCTCTGGTCACAACATTTTTGTCAATGGTGAATACATATAAGCTTATTGTATGTTTGTTTCTGTTTAAAGACACCTTATTTAATACATGGTGTTGATTCATTAACATTGAACTCAAGGCCAACAGCACTGCTCACACCTGAAAGCTTACCTAACACACATGTTTTTTCCATCAGGAGCCTTCTCATGCTCAGGGACACTAGACAGCACTTCAGCACTATGCTTAGGGGGTATTTTAAGCAGCAAAATCAACAAAAAGCATGAAAATGCGAACGATATGGCACTGACTAGGCTTAGAAGGGCTACTTGTTTACAGTTTGGGAGCTGAAATCAGGCAGAGCATCGCCTTGTTCACCTTCAGTTGGGAATGTGTGCATCAGGCAACTCACATTTTTCACCACTCTGTGCTTGTCTGCGAATGACCGCAAATGTGCCACAAGTATTGACTTGGGGGTTCCAAATAAATGTTAGCAAGCAGGAGAATTTGCAAATGTGGAGTCTGTGAATAATGAGGATTGACTGTATATGCGCGCGCACACACACACACACTCTCTTACGCTCAGACTTTTTTTGCTGAATCATTAGAAAGTAAGCTGTAGATATTGTGGTATTCACTCTCAACACTTCAGCTTGTGTTTCCTAAAAAGGATATTCTCCTACACTACACTACCATTATCATACCCAACAAACTTAACATTGAATCAGTTATATTATCTAATAAACAGTCCATATTAAAATTTCCCTGGTTGACCCAAAAATATCCATTATAACTGTTATTTCTTTCTTTTAACCCAGGGTCCATTCAAGGGTCATATATTGTATTTGGTTGTCATGTTTTCTTTAATGTCCCTACCTTTATTCCCCTTTTATGAAGTCGACATTTTTTAAAAGTCCAGACCAGCTGTCTTACAGAACATCCCACACACTAGGTTTTTCTGATTGTTTTCTCTAGTTTATGTTCATAAATTTTAATCAAAAATACTAATTGTCTAGTTAGTTTTGTGTTCTCATCATTGCATCACATCAAACAAAAACCAGCTGCTGTTGAGTCATTTCTGACTCATGGTGACCCCATGTGTGCAGAGTAGAACTGCTCCCTGGGGTTTTCAAGGCTGTGACCTTTCAGAAGCAGATCGCCAGGCCTTTCTTCTGACATGCCTCTGGGTGGGTTCAAACTGTCAGCCTTTTGGTTGACAGCTGAGCACTTAACCTTCTGCATACCCACAGATTCCGTGTTACATCAGAAGGGACGTAAATGCCACTTTGTCCCCCTGTTGACATCACTAAGTTCAGTCATTTGCTTTAGCTGATGTGTGATAGGCGCTTAACTGTTTGCACCACCAGGTGCTCTTGATGTGTGACAGACCTTTCCTTTTCAAAGGTACCTTTCCCCCTTTGCTATTAAGTAATCTGTGGGGTGAAACATTGAGATCATATAAATGTCCTGCTCTCTAAGAATGTGTCATCCAGTGGTGTTATTTGTCACACATTGATAGTCATTGCCTGAATCAGTTATTAGATTGGTGGCTGCAAAATGGTGATTTTTCTAATTATTTTGTTCATTTTATATTTATAGCAGGTGCTCTAAACAAAAAAAAAAGGACATCTTTTGTTTTAGAGCATCACTGTGTATTCATGGCTTCTTGACTCAGTGTGTTGTAACTTATTATCATCACTATTTCTGATACTAAGCTGTACCAAATTTGGCTTGGGGAAGCCCCTCCGGGCTAGCTCCTGTGTCCTGGTGACATGGTTACATCATTCTTTTAGCACTTTCTTGCTTTCCAGTAAAGCAGGATGTCCCAGGCACACCTCGTACCTTCCCTTCCCCAGACCTAAAATGTAAGCCACTTTTTCCCAAGGAGCCCTTATTCCTTTTAGTGATAATGGTATCTAGTAGTGATCTCCCTTTTTTTTTTTTTAATCTTGAAATTATTTTTTATAATAATTTGTTTCTTTATCCATTAAACAGGAGGAATGTTTTAGGGATGACTCGGTTTTCCCACTTGAAGAAATCCAAGGAGTCAGAATCCTTTGTTTTCTTCTTGCCTCGTTTGATTGCAGAGCCTGGCCTTGTGTTAAACTTCAGCGCTACTGCCCTCAGGAACAGTGTGGTAAGGATAGTGTGTCTTCCAGCGTCTTTTTCAGTGACACCCTGACTCTTGACTTTTCAGCATACCAGGGTAATTCCACCTTGAGTTACTGTTTCAGAACCAAAATTAATTTAAATTCAGTTTATGTGACACACACGTGTCATTCAGCACTTTTAGTAGGGGAGTCTAAAGAACACAGTAAGGAGTGAGGCGTTAAACAGCATGAAAATCATTATTGTGTGCTGTATTACAAGTAACATTATGTTTATGAAGTTTATATACAGTTCAGAATCAACTCTGAATGCGGTTGAGAAAGCATTCAGTTGCGAACAGCAGAGAAGGCTTTGCCTAATACTATCTTAACTGAGTTTTTGTTTCCTAACAAGAAGCCCAGAGGAGAGAAGCCTGAAGCTGGTGTGGTGGCTCTGTGATACTGCCATGGACTGAGGGTCTTTCTGGGTGTTTGCTCTCATCCTCAGTCTGCTGGCTTCCTTCCTCATGTGTGCTTCTCTCCTTGTGCTGGGGACAGTGTCCAGGAAGAACCGCGAAGGGAGAGGGTGATGCCAGCAGACTTCCACTTAGGTCTCGTTGGCAAGAACTGTATCATGCCAACCAACCAACCAACCGCCGTCAAGTCCATTTCGACTCATGGCAACCCCACACAGATGTCCTTAATTTAAGAGGGTCTGGAAAATTGATTCTCTTTCACTGTGTCTATAATGGAAGCAGGAAAGGGAGAAGAGGAGAGTTCACTTAACCTCCAGGGGTTGGCCACAGCACTCTGATGTCAAATACTTTTGTTTACTTTTACGTTGTTCAAGAAAATATATGAAATTTAATTCCTTCTCTGATTCAAGACACCATTATTTTATAATCTAGATGCGTGTTTCTTAAGATAGTCTTAAAATACATATATTATTAAAATATATAAAATATTTCTTAAAATATTGAACCAGCATTTTAGGAGTTATTGAGTTGTATTCTTATCCCTACTACTAGGTTGTTGGGTGGTTGAGTCAGACTAAAAGTTCCTTATTTCCAAAATTTTAATCTTTAGACAGACCCTTAAAACTCATGGGTAGGTTATTTGTATAAGAGTTTGGTTATATAAAATAAGTATAAAACTAGTAACTCCATTTTCAGTGATTCTGGACCAATGGAATCAAGTTTCCCTCCCACGTTAGACCCTCTGTATCTTTGGAAACAAAATTGAAAATGAACCATTTCTTAAGTTTCTACCTTGATAAATTTTGATGCTTCTCCTTTCTTCAATATCAAGGCTTTTTAGAACATGTTGTACTTTTTTCTTGGGGTGAGGTATGATGGCTCTTGCCTGGCTTTTCCCTGTAAGCTATCAGTACTGGGAGTTGAGCAGGAAATGTGGTCATTTTTGTTACTTAGATACATGCTCTCCAGGAGTTTCACATGGCTCACCAGCTTCACAGTGATAAGGAGGGATTCTTCAGATAATTAAGATTTGTCAAGAAAATAAGTGATTTAACAGTTCCCATTGTTCTGTGATCCAGTGATTTTAACAGCCCTGCTTTTGTGTTTTATTCATAGATCCCAATAATGACAACCAATTAAAATGATCAGAATTATAATTTATACCACTTCAGATGCTTATCGTGTTTCTTAGGGATGACACCCCTAAAACTTTTGTTTTTTAAACTTTTAATCTTGAAATAATTTCAAACTTAGAAACAAGTTTTAAGAATAATACTAAGACTCCCCAAATACCCATCAGAAAGAGTTACTAATTTTTAATGTTTCGCTGCATTTGCTTTATCATTCTGTCTCTTCCTACACACACATATTCTCTGAGCCATTTGCGAGTATCAGACATTATGGTGCCTTACCTGTAAAGACTTCGAGTGAGTGTGTAGCAATTATAATGCTGGCATCTAATTACATATAATATTATCACCTGCAGTCTGTATTCACAGTTTTCCAGTTATCCTACTGACGTATTTTATAGCAATTTCGATTCTGGTCCAGGGTCTCACATTGCATTTAGTTGTCAGGTTCTCCTTTAATCTTCCTCAACCTTTCTTTGCTTTTCATGACATAGACATTTTTGAAGCGTTTAGCCGATTTATTTTCTAGAACGTCCCTCGATTTGGATTGTGTGGTGGATCCTTGTGATTAGATTCAGGCTCTGCGTTTTGGGCAGGAATACCTCAGGGGGGATGGCATGTCTTCCTCAGGTTTGATTTTCCTTCTCCTGTATCTAGGTGAAGTACTTCGTGGTACAGAACCCTTCCTCTTTGCCCATCTCCCTGCAGCTCCTGCCTGTCTCCTCATATCCTAAGCCCGAAGCCGCCATGCGCCTGCTCCACAAATGGTAATGCACCCAGTCCCATGAAGACTTTCTGATGGGCAGTTTGGGAAATACTGTTAAACACACCAAGACTATTAACCCATTAACCCATGTGACTTGGGACCCGGCCCCGTGTTGTGTTTAATTTGATGGAAATTACTGGCACCGCTTGTTCTGTGGCATCTTCAGTTGTACTGCTTCAGGTCCAGGTCCCAACAGAATATTCTTTTCTTTGGTTAAGAAAGAAAACCAGTTGGCATCTAGTCGATTCTGAATCATGGCTACCTCATACGTCTCAGAGTAGAATCACGCTCCATAGGGTTTTCCATGGCTAATTTTTTGGAAGTAGATCTCTAGGCCTTTCTTCTGAGGTGCCTCTGGGTAGACTTGAACCACCATCCTTTTGGTTAATAGGTAGGTTCTTAACCTATCATGCCATCCGGGAACGTTAGCATTGTGATTTTTCACCCATACTAGTATTTAGAATCTAAATCATGTTGATCTCTGGGCAAAACAAGAAATAAGTTCAGTGTGGCACAAGTGGTTTGCGATCAGCTGCTAACCTAAAGGTTGACAGTTCAAACCCACCCAGCAGCTCTGCAGGAGAAAGGCCTGGCAAGCTGCTTCCATAGAGATTACAGTCAAGAAAACCCTGTGGAGTAGTTCTACTCTGTAATACATGGGTTTACCATGAGTCAGGGGCCAACTTGAGGGTAGCTTAGAACAACAACAGAGTTGAATGAGATAATAGTATTAATTCATGTGTGCTGTATCTTGATTTATTTTCACACAATTACAGTATTACTTAAACTGTTTCTTCCTTTTGGGTTAGAAATACCCTTATCCCAGGTTATCTCAGCTTTGTCTCTATTGACATTTGGGGCTAGATAATTGTTTGGGGGTAAAGGGGCTGTCCTATACATTGAAGGGTGTTTAGCAGCATCCCTAGCCTGTATCCACTAGGTGCCAGAGGCACCTCCCCAGGCTGTGACAACAAAAATGTTTCCAGACATGCTAAATGCCCTGGAGGGGATAGAATTATCTTCAGTTGGGAATCACTGCCTTTCAGATTCAATGTCAATGAAACATTCTGGGGGAAGATGCTTCCTAGTTAGAGCTTTTGTCCCTATACGTTTCTTTTCCATTCTGTGCTACAGTGTGACTGATTCAACAGTGTTGAGCATGTGTAATACACCAGGCATGGTGTGGGGGCAGGAGACCTTAGCATCAGAGCGGGATAAATTGTGTGTATGCATGTGAACACAGGTGCTCGTGTATATATGAGTGCAGATACACGTGCATGTGTATTATTTCTTTATTGGCAAATCTAAATGCAGTTTTAACCGTTTATTTTTTTTTAATAGGTTTGGCACTGATATACAGATGATTAATTTCACAACTGGTGAATTCCAGCTCACCCAAGCTTGCCCTTACCAGGTAGGACGTCTGTAGACAGAATAAAGAGTGCCCACAAATGAGACACCAGCACACGGGCCTCCACGATCTGTGTTTTCAGTGCCTTTGCATAGGTTATGGAGCGTACTTTGTGTGGCTCTCTCATGTTTATTTGCTAGGTAGTCAGTAAACATAGCAGATTTTTCCAGTTAACTAATGTAGCAGGAATCAGTGGTTCACCTTAGCCTGTAAATTAATTTGGAGATTTAAATTTATGTGCATGAAGAAATCACAGCTGAATGAGAGCTACATAGAAAATCATAAAACTCGAAACCCTGGAATTTATAACTCTCTGAAGATTCCTTGGCCCTTCCCATTCTTTTTAGGACCAAACAGGGTTAAACAATTTTTTTTTTTTTTTAAAAAGATCTTCTCTTGTTAAACTGGCTTCATATTTTTAGCAAGTCACTTAGTTTCCATGATGTTCACCTCATCTATAAACAGAAGCTTTTCCTAAAATTGTGAAGCCTCCGGGCGATCACGAGATTTTGCATAATACTTGGGATTAGGTGTAAACATGTCATGTGGGGTGGACGTTGTTTGTTGGCAGCTTGGCAGCCTTGTGTCTTGGTGTTCACTCGGTTCTGTGGCTCTTTGTATATGGCTCAGTGTTTGCCTTACAGGTGTCTGAGATCAAGTCAAAAGTGGAGCATCTGTTATAAAAAATACACACAAGTGGACATATATGCACACATGTACCTATAACTGTGTTTAATAGTTAAATAGGTATATGTGTGCATATGTGTCTGTTTGTGTATATTTTTTATAACAGATGCTGCCTGGTGATACAGTGGTTAAGAGCTAAGCTGCTAACCAAAAGGTCGGCAGTTCGAATCCACCAGCCGCTCCTTAGAAACTCTGTGGGGAAGTTCTGCTCTGTCCTGTAGAGTTGCTATGAGTTGGAATCGACTTGAGGGCAAAGATTTTTGGGTTTTTTTTCCCCAGGTATGTGTTTAATACATGCACGCGTACACACACTAAATGGCTTGTGTATTTTCTTCTTCCTCCATCCTTACCAGTTGCCATCAGGACTCACGGCGACCCCATGTGTTTCTTAGCAGAGCTGTGCTCCACAGAGTTTTCAGTGGCTGATTTTTCAGAAGTAGATCACTGGGTCTTTTTCTAAGGTGCTTCTGGGTAGACTGAAACCTCTCAACCTTTCGGTTAGCAGCTGAGCACATCAATTGTTTGCACCAACCAGGGACTCCTCCACCTTTTTCACTCCAAAAAATACACTGTTGCCTCTTGATCAGCTTGAATAACAGGAGGGAGATCACAGATAACTCCCAACTTATAGTTACAAACTAATCAAGGGTTTTTTTTTTTTTTTTTTAAATTGTTTTGTGATGTAGGTTGCAATCCCCACAGTGTGTCAGCACTCTCCCCCTCTCCTTTTCCACCCTGGGTTCCCCGTGTCCATTGATCCAGTTTTTCTATCCCTTCCTGCCTTCTTGTCTTTGCTTTTGGCTAGGCGTTGTCCATTTGGTCTCATATACTTGATTGAACTAAGAAGCATGTTCCTCACAGGTGTGATTGTTTGTTTTATAGGCTTGTCTAATCTTTGGCTGAAAGGTGAACTTTGGGAGTGGCTTCAGCCATAGCAAGTTTTTAAGTAGATTTTGACACAGACTTATTTATGATGATAAACACACAGCCAGCAAAGTTTCCTTTCCTTTGTTACGTGGCCTAGGCGCAGAGGAGGTGATGAAGCACCACAGCAAGGTGTACTCTTGAGCTTACCCCTCTCACCATCCCTCTCAGTCCTGCCTCCACCATGCAGTCTCCACTGCTGTTTGAGATAAATTAGTCCAAAATACTAAAAGCTGTTTTGTCCCTCTGGTATTGAAGCATATATAGTTTGAAATTCAAAAAGTAATGTCAGTTTCTTGTACATGTAAATCTTCTATTCAGATTTGAACAATGAAGCTCATCTGAAAAAATGATTGCATTTATGACCCAAGACTTTACACAATAATACACCTATTTATGATAAGGGAAATTATTGCCATGTTACTTTATTACATAGACAGAATAGTATCAGTGCCTTGAAGACACTTAAAAATTTTACTCAAAATTATTATTAGAACTCTTTGTCATGTAAAGAAAGGCTGCCTACATTTTTATTTTGTTGGTTTGCTTTTTAAAGTGCAGTTACTCTGGTGAAGAGTATGTGGAGTTGGATATTTGAATTCAGGCTCTTCTGTGGTCTAGCTCTGTGACCTGGGGCAGATTATAGAACCTTTCTGAGCCCCATCTTTCTCACTTTTCATGTTTGAAGATTAAATAAGATTTTGAAAATACTCAGCATTTTACATGCCGTATTTTATGCTAGTGTGTGGCATGTAAGAACCTCTTAATAAATGGTGCTGTTGTTACCCTCTTAATATCAAAAGCCAGCAGCTTTTTTTTCAATATGCATATTATATGTAGAAAGCAGTTTCTCCCCTCAAGAAGTTTATAATTCTAATGAGAAGGAATCAAATATCATCACCATTTCTTCTTTGATCTAGCATGGGAAATGCTGACCAAGAAAACACATTTAAAAATCAAAAATATAGGAAAGATTATATGATTATAACTTTGTAGCTCTAAAGAATCAACGAATTGTTTATAGTGACAGGGAGCTAGAAAAAGCTTTATTTAATCTTCAAACAAGATTTATTCAGAGGAAGTTAGAAATCTTTTTTTTTTTTTTTTCTGTACTTCAGATGAAGGTTTACAGAACAAATAGTTTCTCACTAAACAGTTAGTACACATTGCCCTGTGACAATGGTTAACAACTCCACGACATGTCAACACTGTCACTTCTCAACCTTGGGTTCCCTGTCACCAGCTTTCCTGTCCTCTCCTGCCTTCTAGTCCTTGTCCCTGGACTGCTGTGCCTCATTAGTCCTATTTTGTTTTATGGGGCTGTCTAATCTTTGGCTGAATGGTGAACCTCAGGAGTGACTTCACCACTGAGCTCAAAGGGTGTCCGGGGCCATACTCTTCAGGGTTTCTCCAGTCTCTTTCAGGCCAGTAAATCTGGTCTTTTTTTTGTGTATGTTAGAATTTTATTCTACATCCTTCTCCAGTTCTGTCCAGGACCCTCTGTTGTGATCCTGGTCAGAGCAGTCAGTGGTGGTAGCTGGGCACCGTCTAGCTGTATTGGACTCCGTTTGGTGGAGGCGTTGGTAGCTGTGGTCCGTTAGTCCTTTGGATTAATCTTTTCCTTGTATCCTATTCTCTTCGTTCTCCCTTGCTCCCGAAGGGGTGAAACCAGTGGAGTATCTTAGATGGCTGCTCACAGGCCTTTAAGACCCCAGACGATACTCAACAAGGTAGAATGTAGAACATTTTCTTTATGAACTGTGTTATGCCAGTTGAGCTAGATGTTCCCAGAGACCATGGTCCCCACAGCCCTCTGCCCAGCAATTCAGTCCCTCAGGGAGTTTGGATGTGTCTGTGGCACTTCCGACCTTTCCTTGTACAAGTTGTGCTGGCTTCCCCAGTAGTGTGTACTGTCTTACCTTTCACCAGAGTTACCACTTATCTGTTGTCTGTTTAGTTGCCCCCCATCCCTCGTAACCAACAAAGATTGTTTCTTTTTATGTGTAAACTTTTCATGAGTTTTTACAGTAGAGTCTCATAGAATATTTATCTTTCTGAGATTGACTTATTTCACTCACCATAACGTCCTCTAGTTGATCCATGTTACGAGATGCTTTACAGATTCATCATTGTTCTTTATTGTTGCATAATACTGCATTGTGTGTACGTACCATAGTTTATCCATTCATCTATTGATGGGCATCTAGGCTGTTTCCATTGTTTTGCTATTGTGAACAATGCTGCAGTGAACATGGGTGTGCATATGTCTACGCGTGTGACGGCTCTTATTTCTCTAGGATGTATTCTTAGGAGTGGGATGGCTGGATTGTATGGTATTTCTATTTCTAGCTTTCTAAGGAAGCGCCATATCATTTTCCAAAATGGTTGTATCATTATGCATTTCCACCAGGAGTGCATAAGAGTTCCAATCTCCCCACAGCCTCTCCAACATTTGTTATTTCCAGTGTTTTGGATTCATGCCAGTAATGCCCGGGTGAGATGGTATCTCATTGTGGTTTTAATTTGCATTTCTCTAATGGCTAATGATCGCGAGCATTTCCTCATGTATCTGTTGGCCGCTTGAATGTCTTCTTTGGTGAAGTGTCTGTTCATTTCCTTTGCCCATTTTTTAATTGGATTATTTGTCTTGTTATTGTAGAGGTGTTCTATTTTCGTGTAGATTTTAGAGATTAGATCTTTGTCTGACTTGTAATGTCCAGAATTTTTTTCCCAGTCTGTAGGTTTTCCTTTTACTCTTTTGCTGAAGTCTTTTGATGAGCATAAGTGTTCAATTTTTATAAGATCCCAATTATCTAGCTTATCTTCTGGAGTTTGTGTTGTTGGTTATGGTTTTTATCCTGTTAATGCTGTGTATTAGGGCCTCTAGCATTGATCCTATTTTTTCTGCTATAAACTTCATAGTTTTTGGCTTTCTACTTAGGTCTTTGATCCATTTTGAATTAGTTTTTGTATATGATGTGAGGTATGGGTCCTGTTTCATTTTTTTGCAGATGGGCATCCAGTTTCGCCCGCACTATTTCCCTATCTGATGGACTTTGGGCCCTTGTTAAAGATCAGGTGACTGTAGGTGGATGGATTTATATCTGGGTTCTCAATTCTGTTCCACTGGTCAGTGTTTCTGTTGTTTTACCAGTACCAGGCTGTTTTGACTACGGTAGCTATATAGTAAGTTCTGAGGTCAGGTAGTGCGAGTCCTCCTACTTTATTTTTCTTCTTCAATAGTGCTTTACTTATCCAGGGCCTCTTCCTTCTCCATATAAAGTTAATGATTAGTTTTTCCATCTCTTTGAAGAATGTTGTTGGTATTTGGGTTGGGATTGTATTGTATTTTTAAATTGCTTTGGGTAGAATTGTCATTTTCACAATGTTGAGTCTACCTATCCATGAACATGGTATGTTTTTCCATTTATGTAGATCCCTTTGGGTTTCTTGCTGTAGTGTTCTGTAGTTTTGTTTGTATAGGTCTTTTACATCCCTGGTTAAATTTGTTCCTAAATATTTTATTTTTTTAGGGGCTATTATAAATGATACTGTTTTTCTTATTTCCTTTTCATCGTTCTCTTTATTGGCGTATAGGAATCCAACTGATTTTTGTGTTTACCTTGTATTCTGCTACTCTGCTGAATCTTTCTATTAGTTCCAGTAGACTTGTCTTTAGGGTTTTCTATGTATAGTATCATATCATCTGCAAACAGGGACAGTTTAACTTCTTCATTAGCAATGTGGATGCCCTTTATTTGTTTTTCTTGCCTTATTGGTCTAGCTAGAACTTCCAGCACAGTGTTAACTAGGAGTGGTGATAAAGGGCATCTTTGTCTTGTTCCTGTTCTCAAGGGGAATGTTTTCAGCTTCTCTCCATTAAGAATTATGTTGGCTGTTGGTTTTGCATAGATTGCCTTACCTTTCTTATGTTGACAAATTTCTCTTCTATACCTATTTCATTGAGAGTTTTTATGAGGAATGGGTGTTGGACTTTGTCAAATGCCTTTTCTGCATCAGTTGAGATGATCACGTGATTCTTTTCTTTCCTTTGATTTATGTGGTGGATTACGTTGATTGATTTTCTAATGTTGAACCATCCCTGCATATGTGGTATGAATCCTACTTGGTCGTGGTGTATTATTTTTTCGATATGATGCTAAATTCTATTGGCTAGAATTTTGTTGAGAATTTTTGCGTCTATATTCATGAGAGATACTGGTCTATAGGAAGTTAGAAATCTTGGAGAGAATAAAAGTTACATGTGAATTTTTCAGGATAAACAAGTTCAACAGGATGATTAGGATCAAATCTTGACATTAAAACAAAAGTAATTGTGTTTCTACTCTAAGATTTACTTAATGAAGTTGGAATCTTGCTTTATAGGATTTGTTTAATTGTATTTATTAATAATTTGCAGGGTGTGAATTCTGAGGAATCCAGGTTGGGCATCCTTCACTTACATTTGCAGCCTTTAGAGATGAGAAGGGTTGGTGTAGTTTTCACACCAGCTGACTATGGAAAAGTCACCTCACTCATACTAATCAGGTAGGTGTGTCTTTGTTGCAGATTGTTTCTTTCTCGCTGACTTGTCTAATTCTCTTTCTCTCAAGAATACGTAATCTGTATCTAATAAAATGAAAAACGAAACCATTTGCTGTCCAGTCGATTCCAATTCATGACGACCCCATGTGTTACAGAGTAGAGCTGCTCCATAGGGTTTTCTTGGCTGTAATCTTCTTGGAAGCAGATTGCCAGGCCTTTCTTCCCTGGCACCACTGGGTGGCTTTGAACTGCCAGTGATTCAGTTAGTAGCTGAGCACTTAACCGTTTTGCCTCCTAGTTGGTGTTTATGTTTCAGTCAGGCCTTTACTAGCGAGGCTGGTTGCATGGTAGGAAGAGACAGTGGCTGAGCAGAGAGGCCACGTGGAGCCCCTCATTTACTGCCCTGTGCCTCAGGCTCCTCCCATGTACAATAGGACATATATGTGCATTTCTCAAAGGGGCAGTGTATTTTACTCTGCATCTCTTCTGCTGTTGTCACCAAAGGAAGGCAGATGCACACACACACACACACACTTGTCTACTACTCTGCCCTTAGTTTAGAATAATCGAATAATTATGTACATATTTTCAGTCTGCTTTGGTTTGAATTTACACTACTCTCATACTCTCAGTCCTGCTCCTGGAATTTGCCGTAGCCCCAGAGGGCAATGGAAAAGTGCCTCTTTGAACCCATGACCCTTTTTACTTGTTTTCCTCCCTTTTAAATGATTGTTATTGCTAACTGATTTAAGCAGCTAAATGTTTTTCCTATGCTGTTTTCATCTTTAGGTAGTCTTTATAAACTCAGATCTCTGTTGAAGCTATCTCCATTGGTGAGAAGTCTAACACAAATTTAATTTTTACTAAATGACATTCTAGTATTTTTTAAAAAGCCTTTCTAGTATTAGGCCAAATAGAAAAGATTTTCTTATTCTGGTCTTCCATTAATATGGAAGAGTTTATCCTTCAGCAAGTGAATGCTACTAAAAAGAAAATGTGCTAAAGCTCTTTAAACAGTTTTCTTAAGCATTTTAACTTTTGCTGTTGTTGAGTGCCATTGAGTTGATTCTGACTCATAGCTACCCCATGTGAGAGAGTAGAACTACCCTGTAAGGTTTTCTTTTTTAATATTTTATCATATTTTTGGTGAAAGTATGCACAGCAAAACAAGTTCCCATTCAACAGTCTCTACACATAATGTTCAGTGACATTGGCTACAGTCTTCAGTTTGTGTCAGCATGCCCCATATGGTTTTCTGGCTGTAATCTTTACCGAAGCAGATCACCAGGTCTTTCTCCTACAGAGTTGATGGGTGGGTTTGAACCATCAACCTTTTTGTTAGTCAAGTGCTTAACCATTGCACCACTGGGGCTCCTTGCATTTTAACTGAGACTGCTTAATATCCTGTGTGATGCAAAGGTTATCACGCTCAGCTGCTAACCAAAAGACTGGAGGCTCAAGTCCACCCAGAGGTGCCTCGGAAGAAAGTCCTGGTGGTCCACTTCGGAAAGATCAGCCATTGAAAACCCTGTGGGGTACAATTCTACTCTGCCACACATGGAGTTGCCATGGCAGTGGAGTGGACTCCACGGCAACTGGTTAATATGTTTCATTTTAAACCCGTTCTTCACTTAAGGACTTAAAAGGTCATAAGAAGTTCAGAGATAAACTTTAATCTCTTCTCAAGTTAAGATATTCCAGACATGAAAATTAAGTCTGAAATTTTTGTAGTAGCTAATTCATTTTTGGTAGTTCCCTTACTGATAGATGTGAAATATTTTTCTGTAAACAGTATCAATCATTACTTAAAGGCTTTTCATGATTAAATAAAGGTTTTAATCCTTTAGATAAAGATATAAAAATATTTCAGTGTATTTTGCATAAATAGAAAAGTTAAATGAGTTGTATTTTTTCTTTTGTAGTATTTACGTTAATGATGACTGGCTTGCAGTCCAGTTCACATCATTTAAACACCATTTCCACTTAAATTTTTAATCCTAGAAATTATGAGTTCTTCTAAGGAAAAGGCAAAAACTAGTCTCAGTTACTGTTTTTGTTCTGAGTGATTTTGTTTAACTCCTCTTTTTTCCATGTTAATAAGAACTTGACTAGATATATGTGACTTGTGCGCTGGTATTTTAAATTTTTTTGGTTCAAAAGAAATAGAATTTTGGTTTCTAGAACCATCCCTAAGACAGAATTCTTTATGGCCATAATGACTGTGAAACTCCTTGATTTGCTCTGTATAGAATTTTTACTAGTTTTTACTAGTTTGCCTAAATTTGTTCATGTTCCTCTGTGGCTCCCAATTCATTTCTTCAGTTTTTTCCTCTTAGATGTCTGATCACCACTCACTTGCCTAGTTGTCCCAAAATAAAAGTTTATTTAGGAAGCAGGGAGTGTTTGTTTATGGTGATGGTTATACAACGTTATTAATGTAACAGATACCACTGAATTGTACACCTAAAAAGCGTTGAATTGGCAATTACTATATATTTTTTTACAATGAAAACAGCAGAAAATGGGTCTCCGTTCTTTGTCCGTGGTGGTAGAGTGATCACGACCACTCACCCACCTGGCTGTAGGCAGCTTCTTGGATCCTCTGGGCTGGACAGCTTCTGTTGCTTGTGGACAGGCCCTTATTCCATGACATGGCAGGGGATGCCACACTATTTAGAATGGTTTTCGTTTTTAAAATTTTGAAAATGTCTTTGCTAACTACGAATGTTTAAATTCAAGAACATTGGTTGTATCTTGTGACTCATCGTAATGCCTTTTTATTGTATCTCCTTTCACTATAGGAATAACTTGACTGTTATTGACATGATTGGCGTGGAAGGGTTTGGAGCGAGAGAGTTACTGAAAGTGGGTGGAAGACTTCCCGGCATGGGAGGTTCACTCCGGTTTAAGGTGCCAGAGTCCACACTGATGGACTGCCGTCGACGTGAGTCCATTCATGGGGAAGGCTTGGCGCTAAAGCCAAGGGCGGAAAGATCTGTAGTGTTGGTGCAAATAATAAAACCAGGCAAACGTTTGCACATATTTAGTCTGATGCTCCTTAGATTAGAACAGTAACCTTAGGTGTTTAGCCCAATTTAAATAATAGATTATAGAGAGGGGGAGAAAAGTATAAGTGCTAAATTGCCAGTATAGTGTTAAATATTTAAGATAAATAGTATGAAGCAATTAATTTGGTATCAGTTACCTAATCATAGAAAATCACACCAGAATGATGGAAGGAAGACTAAACATGCTGACGGATAGGATTTTTTGCAGTGATGGACACATTCCATACCTGTACAGTCCAGTACTCTAGCCACATGTGATTACTGAGCATTTGAAATATAGCTAGTGTGACTAAGGAAGTGAATTTCTAAATTTATTTCATTTTAATTTAAATTTAAATAGCCACATATATCTAGTGGCTACTGTATCAAACACTGGAGACTTAGAAATTTATATAACTGTCCCACTAGAAATCTCTGAATTGTTCATGCATTTAAATTAATGCCTTTACATTATTGAAATTAGTTTCCAGAACTTCCTCAGGAACTAAGAAATTGAACAATAGATGGAAATTGTTTTTGGTAAATTCTGTTTTGTTTTCCTCTACGATTTTTAATTTCATGAAAACACTGAAAGTATTTTTGTGTAACAGTATGTTTTCTACAAAGAAAGTTGGTTGGCGAAACTATTGGATCATTTGTAGCACTATTTTTTTAATGTCTGACTGGAATGATTTTCTTAGAAAAATGATTTTTTTTAAAGTTTTTTAGAAAACTATGGTAAATGAGTAAATGAGCACCGATTTTGAAAAGATATTAGCCATTTTGCGTTTAAAATTCTTCATCAGGGTATTCATCACGTAATATAGAGTTGACCTTGAAAGATATAATTAAGAAATAACATAAAAACTATAGAACAGGGTAAAATATTAGTCTTTATATAGAGTAGATTATGGGTTATGAAATTCATAGAAATATTTCTAAATTTTTGTAAGTCTTCTCTTTTTTTAATCCCCAACGTAAAATGTGCTCTGATTTATTTGCAGTGATTTAGCTACTTACTTCCTCTTAATATAATGGATATTTGAACTGTGTTTCTAGCTGGTGTTGGGTGCTGTTGAGTTGTTTTCAACTCATTTGTTGTTGGGTGACCCCATGTGACAGAGTAGAACTGCCCCATAGGGTTTTTTTGGCTGTGATCTTTATGGAAGCAGATTAGCAGGTCTTTGTCCCATGGAGTTACTGGGTAAGTTCTAGCCACCAACCCTTCGGTTAGCAGCCAAGCACTTACCGTATTTTCCCACAAATAATGTGCCCATGTAAATAATGCACACACATATAAAACGTGCACAGTACACTCAGGAAAATAATGCTTGAGGGGGTTGTGTGATTGGTAAAGAAAGTATAACGTGTGCTTTATTTGCTTAAAAGTACGGTAACCGTTTGCGCCACCAGAGCTCCTTTGTGTTTCTAGTAGCTGAGATGAATTTACACAGAAACTGTTAACTAGTCCCTGGCTCAACGTGAGTGAAGACCATGTTTGTAAGCAAGCTGGCTATTCGTAAATCCAAACTATTTGGCTTTTGAGAAGGATAAACTTTGGCCTTTTAATAAGTAAAAGGGCAAAGAGGAGACTTTGATTACTTTTGGTACTAAGGTGGAGCATTTAACTTGACCACTTAAGTATTTTTATTATATTCTGGTTGTGTAACAGAATCTACAGGAAGTTAGAAATCAGTCATACTTTATACTTTGAGCTTGATTTTTTTTTTTTCCTCACATTTTAGTAATATGGATCACGGTTTGTTGATATAATAAATGGAGATTTTTAAATAAAATTTGCAGTTCCTATGAGTTGGAATTGACTTGACAGCAACAGGTTTGGCTTTTGGTTTTTACATGCTAAATACAACTTTCTGTCCCCACTAGAGCTGAAAGACAGCAAGCAAATTTTATCTATTACAAAGAACTTTAAAGTTGAGAACATAGGACCTCTCCCTATAACTGTGTCCTCTCTGAAAATCAGTGGGTATAACTGCCAAGGTTATGGTTTTGAAGTACTGGATTGTCATCAGTTTTCCCTGGATCCAAACACATCCCGGGACATAAGCATCGTGTAAGTGTTGAGTTTCCATTTTGTGATGCATTTAACAACGATGGAGGGGAGAAAAACCCCTTTTTCCTTTGATAAGATACTTTTAAGTTCTTTATATATAAATGTTCATTTAGTAGAAGTAAGAGAATTTGCTGTCATGATGATTATCTTTTTCCGTGCCTAAAATGATAACAAAGGGAATCCTTTGTTGCCAGGTTTACTCCAGACTTCACCTCCTCCTGGGTCATTCGTGAGCTGACTCTTGTAACTGCTGCAGACCTGGAATTTCACTTCACTCTCAACGTGACCCTCCCTCACCACCTGCTGCCCTTGTGTGCAGATGTGGTTCCAGGGCCCAGCTGGGAGGAGTCATTTTGGTGGCTCACGGTGTTCTTTGTCAGGTAACCCACCACCTCCTCCACCATCCTCTCAGTAGAGAAGTCATTGGGCACGTTGCACAAAAATGTAAATTGCCTGGCATAGCCAAAGCATAGGAGCTGAGTGGGATTGATACCGCTTTGAGAGCCCTGACATGGGTGGTGTATGCAGAGGAGTAACTTATCGAATAATAGCAAACTAGTTGTAAGAGACTTGTATGACCTGCAAGTGTGATATACAGCCGTGCTCCATAAACATTCCTTGGCAGTCAGGTGGAAGATGTTTCTCCTGTGAGCACAGTGCTATGGCAGTTCGAGATTAGAAGACTAAAAGGAGCCTCTTAAAAAATGATTTAATCCTGAAAACATTTTTCAAAATTGGATTGGAATGTCAAACTTGTAAATGATACATTTTTAGAAAAATGTGTATATTTTTAAAAATCTTCATGAAATGTTGGAAATTATGCTGTCACATTGTATGGAATTTTAATACCGTATCTTTAGATGCTTCTCCTCAATTATTTACCACTCTTACATAATGAAATTAGTCTTTTTAATGCCAGTCAGACCCATGCAGTAATGAATCTTGTTGCTTTCTTCCTCAGTTTGTCCCTGTTGGGTGTGATTTTAATAGCCATCCAGCAAGCACAGTACATTCTTACGGAATTCGTGAAAACAAGACAGAGGCAAAATTCTAGCTCTTCCTTACAGCAAAACAACAGTCCAGTGGATGTAATCGGCTCCCATTCTCACAAGTAAGGGTTCCTATAGTGTGATTTTATTGTTTTTGTTTTTCACTTTCGATGTTACTCATTTCTGGTTTTAAGATTTTATTTTAAGGTAATATAAATTTTGGTTCCTTATTTGTTTTCAGCAGATTTTCTTTCCAGCTGTTTATTATGTGAACAGCTGTAACCTTTCTTTTCTTATAAGATAGTTTGCATGTAAGGACTTAGGTTATTGGTGTCCCCACTGGCAGGAAACTTACGAAAAGAAGGAAAGTTTGCAGTTCTTAATACACATGATACCAATTACTGCCTATTCCCATTGGTTTAGAAGCGGAGAAGTAGAATTTTATTTGGTGTGCCATTATACTAAATGTTTTTCTTCTTAAATTCAGAAGCAATTGCAAGAACTTTCTTGATGCCTATGGCCCTTCTGATAAAGGCAGGGGAAGAAACTGCCTTCCGGTTAATGCCCCTCAGAGCAGGATCCAGAATGCCGCAAAGAGGAGCCCAGCAACCTACGGCCATTCTCAGAAGAAGCATAAGTGCTCAGTGTATTACAGCAAACACAAAGCCGGCACATCCATGGCCAGCAGTGCCAGCACTGCTACTGAGGAAAAACAGACTTTGGCTCTGGGCAGTTCCCTCTCTGTGCTTAAAGAGGACCTTTGCCCTGATGTTATGGGTGAGAACTGGATAAACCTCAAGTATGCAAGTGGCATAAATGTCAACCTGCAGAAGAGTTTAACCTTTCCCAAAAACTTACTGAATAAAGAAGAAAACACACTGAAAAACACATTTGTTGTCAGTAATACTTCTTCAGAATGTCATATGAAGGAGGAGATACAGATATGTATGTTTCCTAAGGAAACTGACATTAAAACTTCAGAAACCGTGGCTGAGCTCAAGGACCGTGAGCTCTATCCTCTGAAGGCCTCTAAGAAACTACCTGAAAATCATTTGCCAAGAAATTCACCTCAGTACCAGTCAGACTTACCAGAAATTTCCAGGAAAAATAATGGTAATTTTTTCATTCTCCCGTTTCTCCCTCAACCTGTTTTTAATGAAATTTGTTCTTGCCTGTGGCTTTTAGTTTTTGCTGTGGATGCTGAATGTTTTAGTTCATGCAAGAGGCTTCAGCAAAGGTATAAATGTTGAAATATGGTTTGTAAAATGAAGTGTAAGGCAAGAGACCAAGTTCTTAGAATGTCGTGGCTAGGACGTTTGATTGTAATTTACTGCATGAGTTTAGAAGACTGTGAATATCGTATTTTATTACTGGGAGAAGATGGACATTTTCTCCCTCATTGTTTTTTATTTTAGCTTGTTAGACTTATTTGCCAAAGTTAATCAGCCCATGAAATGTCTCTGACTGAACACAACTTCACCAACTTTATTTAATAGATTCCACCACCTGGTGTTCCTTGGCCCTGCTTTGTCTCCTAATTTTGTCCCTTGGTTAAAGGAAAACAGGTGTTCTCTTATAATGAAAATATAGACAAAACTAGACTAGGAAGATGGTCTAAGCGTAAACTGATCTCTTTGGCTTCTGGCATAAGAACCTGTGCCTATTTTTCTGCCCATCCTGACCTTCTTAATATCCTCATTTCTGTACCTGTTAAAGCCAGATTTTTGATACTTTTTGATCTGGAAAAATTAGTTGCTATTGATCATATTTGAAACACGTAAATATAAATAAATTCCTATTTTTCACACCTTGGCATAGTAGAGAGGGTACAGAAGTGTTAATGTCTTGGCTAGTTCTAATGAGGTGGTATGCATTTAGTAAAAACCCAAACTGAACATTAAATGTTCCATAAAAGGACACTTCCAATTTAAGAGGCAATTGAGTCCTTTGAGTGGAACGTGGTTTGGGCAGTTGCACGTCATTCCTGATGCAGCTTGTCCCGACCTGTCTGCACTTTCCCTTGGCAGCAGTGGACTCATGTCTGCAGTGTTGCCATTGTGCACTTGTGCCTTCTCCACCTGGCATGTGAGTATGCCCTCTGGGATAGTGCCATTTCACCAGATCTTCACATAAAGCCCCAGCATACCTTGCCTGCGGATATTTTATGGTGGGTGGTTGGGTGCCTGTTTTTCTGTTTCCTTCCCGTTCTGTATGACCCAAATACTTAAAAAAAAAAAACTTGTGAAAATACGGAGCAAGTTCTCCTGGGCTTTTCCCTTATTCATGAGTCCTTGGTCCTGAGCACAGTATTTGAAATAGGATGACTTTACACAAACTTAATATTGTAGCTGTTTGAGGGTACCATCCCTGTAGAATTGCCTTTCCTGCAGTCCATTTTGTCCATCAGAGGTCTGAATAAATGTGCCTGCAAAACATACCTGCTGTGGCATTGTGGGTAGATGGGCGGGGCCCTTGAAGTGGTTGAACTGTTGTGATGTGGATCAGAAAGGTAATGCCAGAGTGGGTCAGAGGCTTTGAATTTGTGCCTCCTCTCCTGGCCACTGTTGCTGTAGAGCTGGCCCAACTCACGGTCACCCCACACACAACAGAACAAAACACTGGCTGCTTGGTCTTGTCCAGTACTTGATGTTTAATGCCAGTAGTTGAGTCAAGATTACCACATAATAACACTTCAGCCAGTGTGATTAATAAGAGAGCCCAGTTATTTTTTTTGCATTTACTATTGTATGTAGATGGTAAAACTGCCCGGAATCTTTCCTTTCTGTGCAGATTCCTAACATGCGTATAATGATTTAAATAGAAACAAATGTTCGCTATAAGAATGTTCCATTGTGGAAGGTTTTTTTTTTTTTAAACTTTTGACTGGGTCAGCAGTGTGTTAAGTGGTACCAGGGTGATGTTGACCAGATGTCAAATAAGGTGTTGATGAAGAACTTTGGCTTCCCACCATATTCAGACCAACACATTCACAGTCCTGTATTTATCTACAGAATTCGTGTGTCAGCAGGGCACTCTGTTCATTGAACTATACACTTATTCCTCACTTATCGACTATCTCGTTACCCAATATTTTGCATTTACAACAATAGTAAATCTACCATTGACTATTCTGCGCATTAACAGGGAGCCCAGGTGAGAGGAGGAGGAGGAGGAGAGCGAGGTTTGTGAGGAAGTGAGGCCAGATTGGCCACAGGTGGTTCATATTGCTTGGAGCAGGTGGCGTGCGGTGGTGGCGGGAGCTGGGCTGCAGGAGTCGGGCAGGGGCTTGGAAGGCTCTTCTTCAAAGAGGTATCTTTGCTACCTCTGAAGCCTCCACCGGGCCCAAGCGGCCAGGCCTCACCTGCCTGCAGGCCCAGGAGCTACCCACTGCTGAGGCCCGTCTCGGGGGCCAGCAGAGCTGGAAGGTGGAGAGGCTTGACTTGGGGGTCTGCAAGGAGGCCTGGAGCCCAGCCAGGTGATGGTGGGCCCCTGCTGCTCCGGAGGTGGTGGGCAACCCTCAACCACCACCCCCAGCCCCCTCAGCCTCCTTGTTGGGGGGAAGGTGTGGGAGGGAAAGGGGGCCCACTGCACCACATGCATCCAGAGACACGCTGAGGGTGCCCAGTGGCAGGGGGGATTCTCTCATAAGGCAGATTTTCGCGTCACAGCCTGGTCTTTGGAACCTAACCATGTCGTTAAGTGAGGACTGGGTGTATTTTCTTCTGACTGTTTGATGTTCACAGCATTATTCTAGGGAATTGTTGAAGATGTTAATTTTTTTTAAGTGCCTGCCATCAATTTATAATTTAAAACTTTTATATAATTAAAGATTTTTTTAAATAAATGTGGTAGGAATAAATATAAGGACTGAGAAATCTAGGAGAAGATAATTGTAGTTTGGAGGTAGGATTTGGGCTTTTTTAGTAATATTAAGAGTTTGGTGTTCTTTTGTCAAATTTTAAAGGAAATCACAGCAACAAATTGGCAAATGGTAGACAGGCATTATTGGCAGGGAACCGTAACGTGTAAAAATGCTTAAGAGTAAGAAAACTGTATACAAGGACATTCTAAATTTTCACTTCCGACTTTGAACATTAGTCGTTTATTATTTTAAAAAATATTTTATTTGTGAAAAGCTTGTCATTTCCATGTTGAGATCCTTACTAGAATCTGAAGAAAAACAGCTTCAGCCTTGTGAGCTGAACTTAGCCCACCTGAAAGTTGGTCACATTATATCCTGTGTAGCCCAGCAGAGTCGGAAGCTTCCAGTTAGTATGTTTGCCACGTTTTGCAGTTTCTTCCCAAGCATACAAATGTTCTTTGGAACAAGTCCAGTGATAAGATTGCCTTTGGGAAGGGAGAGGAGCTCTGCCTCCTAAAAGTGACTTACGTGAGTTTCCTAACCTATCAGAACTCGTGAGGCACCTGAATTGCTGTGCTTCTATTCGGAGGCATTTTTTTCTGGGTGTAACTTTATTGTTGTGTGAGAAGAAAATGTTCCAGTGTGTATAGTAATGCCCCTGACTAGTGCTCACTGCTAGTATTGTCAAGAAACAATACTTTCTGAATAACAAAAACGTGTCCCATCCCTTTGCCGCCTTTTCCCCCTGCCTCCTCCTGAGAGGCCTGTGGTAAATCATCAATTAAAATTTCTGATAGAAATGAAATCTGTTGACAGATTCTTCAGTGCTCTGTTTTCCCGCACTTGTGTTTTGGCATCAGCCTGCCAAACAACTGTGAAACAGCTAGATTTCTCAAATATTCAGTACATGTTTCAGAGTCTTTTGATCATCTGACGAGAGTGGGGCTTTATGGGTAATGTAAATGATCTTTGGCAGTATGTTATGTCTCTCTTAAAATGTTTATTATTATTATTTTTAATTGCACGATCAAAACAACATAAATTTAGGATTATGGTGAAAGGCGGACTGCTGAACTCAGCACTGCCCAAGAGGAATAGTTAGCAGAGTATTTCATTGCTTTCTGTTTATAATAATGTGAAACATAATTGTATTTATAATTTAATAATACTCTAAGCCTCACAATTAATAGTGCGTGAAAGTGTTCACTGAATTAGATACCTCTGACGTTTCTGAGACTAGTGTTTGCAGAAATTAAAATAATACTTTCATTTACTTATGGATTCAGATAGCTGTTTACTGAAAATAATACCATATGATTAGGCTTGATAAAGCTTTGACATAATTCTGATGCGTTCACTTGCTTCCTGTTTTTCCACTTTTTTTTTTTTTTTAGTCTTTATGGCATAAATACTCTTACTGTGAGGTAAAGGTGAGAACATTACATAACACTAAGCAGGCTTACAGGATGACACGGATTGGGACCATTTTAAAATGAAGTAAATACTCACAGTATTCCCCAATTCTTAAATATTTTTGTTAGAATTTCTCAAAGAATCAATGAAAAACTTGTTATTAACATTCATGTTATTGTTTGTCCTGATTCTTGGACCCAGAAAAAGGACGTTACTAATTTTCTAAGAGTCTGTCTGTGCTTCACTACTTTTTTTTGGATGATTTAGTTATTGGATATTAAGTTTGGATCCTTCTTAAAAAACATACATTTATGTATATGACTAATACTTATAGTGCTCATTCTTGGCATGAAGAAACCTTAAGGAAATCATTTTCTCGTGAATGAGGACTCTAGGAAAGTACTGGCATAGGGGGATATCTGTATTTTGTTTCATACTTATGGCTTCCAGAATCCAAAAAGATATTTTTATTTATGATTTCTTTTTATGTTATGTATCGTGTCTCGGCTATTTCCCTTACTTGTTCATAGTATTGGATATTTTTTTATGAATGTCTGATAGCCAGTCTGTGTTGTAGAAGGAATTAAATTTCAAAAGTGATCTCTGTAAAAGGATGGTTTTTAATTTTGACATGTGAAACGGGGAGTAATGATAATTCTGTAGGGCTGCTGTTTGGTGCGTATAGTTCAGAAGTGTACAAGTTTGAAGAGGATCTGAAAGCTGTATCCCAGCTGCCCTCTACCAAAAAAAACCCCACTGCCATCAAGTGGATTCCGACTCATAGTGACCCCGTAGGGTTTCCAAGGCTGGTAAAGCTCTACGAAAGCAGACTACCACATCTTTCTCCCATGGAGCTGCTGGTGGTTTTGAACCACCATTTCAGTTAGCAGTCAAGCAGTTTAACCACTGCACCACCAGGGCTTCTTTTAATACCAGTAAACCAGTTGCCATCAATTAGATTCTGACTCCTGGCGACCTCACGTGTGTTGGAGTAGAACTGTGCCCCATAGGGTTTTCAGTGGCAGATATTTTGGAAGTAGATCACCAGGCCTTACTTCCAAAGCACCTCTGGGTGGACTTGAACCTCCCTTTTTTGTTAGCAGCTGAGTGCTTTAACCATTTGTACCATCCAGGGACTCTCTATCCTGTAACTAGCTACATCTAAACCATCTAGGCAGGTGGTTGACTGTACTATGAGGACAGAAATTCCTGAGAACTTCCTTAATTGCCTTTGATTCAGATTCTTTACAAACTCGACTTTTAAAGTTATTTCCAGTTGTTAAAGGAAGTGATGGGATTTGCCTCTGGATAAGACTTCGGCCATTCCTTTCATTAAAACATCCCAAGCTGTTTATTTTACGTAAATGACTTTAGCCAAAAGCCTAGCTTTCTAATTTCATCTTGTGATATTTGGAGAACATGATCTTAAATTGGAGCCCTGGTGGCACATTGGTTAAGAGGTGCGGCTGCTAACCAAAAGGTCAGCAGTTTGAATCCACCAGGCGTTCCTTGGAAACCCTATGGGGCAGTTCTGCTCTGTCCTACTGGATCACTATGAGTCAGAATCTACTTGACGGCAGCGGGTTTGCTTTGGGTTTGGAACGTTAAATTAATTTTGAGATAGGGCCTCTTTTTCTGAAAGTATAAGACCTAATATGGCATGATTATGGTTAAACCCTGAAAACCTGTAAAAAATTTAAAAGGTGTGTACCATTTGCTTGCCCAGTATTTTTATAGTTTCATAATATTACAATTTTGTGTTAACAAGTGTTATTGTAAGAAATTACGTATCTTGCTTTGAGTTTAATTTGTAGCTTCAGAATTTAAAATCAGAGGGGACTTTATTGTTCCTTTCATTCTTGAGTGAGGGACTTGCCTTCCCTAAATCCCATAGCAGGGCTGTGTCAGAGTCTTGGGTTTAGTTCTACCAGTGTCTGATGGGGCGTTCATTCCACCAAGGCCTGCAGCCTGCTTCGCTGTTGAAATACTTGCACTGTGGTAATCTGAACGTTCTCAGATTTCAAAGATATTGTCAGGGAGTCTTGGTTAAAGAGGAAAAAGGAAAGTATTGAAATACTTTCTGTTTCAAATTAAAACACTGAGGCCAGTTACTTTGAAGTTGATTTGACTTTATTGTGAGGTAAGGGACAGAAGAAGAAATACACTTACGAATTAAATCACTTTAAAGGTAATGGTAAAAACGTGTTTTCGGGTGAGGGACCCCCCCCCCCCCCGCCCCCTCACCGGCATCCACTTTTGCTAACGATTCATCTACCAGGTTCTTCAGAAGGTGGGCATTGTTCACTGGGGATAGAGTGGGTACTTATGGTGAGAAAAGGGCTGTCCCTGAAAAATGGTTCCTGTGTCCTTTGGTGGTGACACTTTTACATCTATACGAGTTCTGGTTTCATCTTTATAATAGTCTAGTAGGGTAGGCAGGGAGGGTGGTGCTGTCTTCATTTTATATATAAGGGAACCTGAGGTTTGGGCAGCTCTAAGAACTTACTTTGATCATAAAACTAATTAGTGACTGAGTCACCACAGGAAGCCAAATCCTTACCCTACCTTTTTTTTTCTTGACCTCTTTTAAAGATTGTTTGTAGAACTCAAGTGTAGTTTTTAACCTGTAAACAATAAATTTTTAGGGCATCATAGAGGTCAAAAACAATCCTTAAGTCTCAATCTCATTAAAGGAAAGTATTACATGTTAGATGTAGGAAGGAGATTTAACTATGGAGAACACAAATGGAAATAATTAGCTAGAAATTAAATCGTTTTTATTTATTCAAGGGAGTAACCAACAAGTGCCTGTCAAGAGTGAAGCAGACAATTGTGAAACTTTGAAAAAGCAGGGTGACACAAAGTCTTCCTCTGAGAAGAAGAGTCACAAAGCATCTAAAGAAGACATATGTCCTGAGAAACGGGACATGCCTCCTGCTGAGGTCTGTATTCATTTTGTTTCTTGTCTCTTAAAAAGAACAAACCCATTTTAGGTTGCAAATATCTGTGAAGTAAGTGTCCGTGTATATTTCATACTTTTCAAAGAACATAGTTATTATGCATTTGAATCCATATTGATGTGTTTGTTCAGAAAAAGTTTTTATTTATTTTCTGACTCTTCAGGAGATATTCAAATAATTTTTAGTGAAACCAGATGGCTTTTACTCTGAAGAGAAGCTGTTTTTCTTTCTTTAAGGTTTTTTTTAAATTGTACTTTAGATGAAGATTTACAGAACAGATAGTTTCTCATTAAACAGTCAGAACACACATTGTTTTATGACGTTGGTTAACAACTACATGACATGTCAACACTCTTGCTTCTCGACCTTGGAGGACCCTTTTTTTGGTGAAAATATACATAGCCAAAGTTACACCATTTCAAAAGTTTATACATGTACAATTCAGTGACATTGATTACATTCTTCCAGTTGTGCTGATATTCTCACTATCCTTTTTCAAATTATTCCACCATCATTATCTTCAACTCACTGCCCCCTAGGCTTCCCATCAAACCTTTTGAGTTGCTGTTGTCAGTTTGATCTCACATAGATAATTGTTTTGTTTTTTTTTTGTATCTTAGATGAAGGTTTGCAGAACCAGTAGTTTCTCATTAAACAGTTAGTGCGCATTTCACCATATGACAATGGTTAACAACCCCACGACATGGCAACACTGTCCCTTCTCAACTTTGGATTCCCTATCACCAGCTTTCCTGTCCCCTTCTGCCTTCTAGTCCTTGTCCCTGGACTGCTGTGCCTCATTAGTCCTATTTTGTTTTATGGGGCTGTCTAATCTTTGGCTGAACGGTGAACCTTGGGAGTAGCTTTACCACTGAGCTCAAAGGGTGTCTGGGGCCATACTCTTGGGGTTTCTCCAGTCTCTGTCAGGCCAGTAAATCTGGTCTTTTTTTGTGTATGTTAGAATTTTATTCTACATCCTTCTCCAGTTCTGTCCAGGACCCTCTATTGTGATCCTGGTCAGAGCAGTCAGTGTTGGTAGCTGGGTACCATCTAGCTGTACTGGACTCAATCTGGTGGAGGCCGTGGTAGCTGTGGTCCGTTAGTCCTTTGGACTAATCTTTTCCTTGTATCTTGTTCTGTTCATTCTCCCTTGCTCCCGAAGGGATGAGACCAGTGGAGTATCTTAGATGGCTGCTCACAGGCTTTTAAGACCCCAGACACTCCTCACCAAGGTAGAATGTAGAACATTGTCTTTATAAACTGTGTTATGGCAATTGAGCTAGATGTTCCCTGACACCATGGTCCCCACAATCCTCCGCCCAGCAGTTCAGTCCCTCGGAGTTTGTAAGTGTCTATGAAGCGTCCATGACCTTCCCTTGTAAAAGTTGTGCTGGCTTTCCCAGTATTGTGTACTGTCTTACCCTTCACCAAAGTTACCGCTTGTCTATTGTCTATTTAATCTCCCCCCCGACCCCTCCCATCTCTTGTAACCAATAAAGATTGTTTCTTTTTGTGTGTAAACTTTTACATGAGTTTTTTACAGTAGAGGTCTCATACAATATTTGTCCTTTTGTAATTGATTTATTTCACTCAGCATAATGTCCTCCAGTTTCATCCATGTTATGAGATGCTTCACAGATTCATCATTGTTCTTTCTCTTTGCATAGTACTCCATTGTGTGTATGTACCATAGTTTGTTTATCCATTTATCTATTGATGGGCTTCTAGGTTGTTTCCATCTTTTTGCTATTGTGAACAGTGCTGCAGTGAATATGGGTGCGCGTATGTCTATTCGTGTGACGGTTTTTATTTCTCTAGGATATATTCCTAGGAGTGGGATTGCATTTTGTAGGGCTTTTTTTTTTTTTTGTGGTGCTGATGTTTTCTTTGTTCCTCTTACTCTCCTGTGCCAAGTTCCTTTTGTTTGTGGGTTTTTTTTTTTCCATTTCTTTTGTTGTTGTAGGTTTTGTTTTTACTGAGACTTTATGTTCTTCTTCATTTTGATGAGTAGGTTTGTTAGCTTTCTTTGAGTTGCCTTGAAATTTACCCTTATATGCCTGGATTTGAACCAGTCTATTATTACTTGGTATTGCCTTGTCTTCCTCTTCATTAGAAGTTTCTATACATACACCATTTATTCCCTCTTTTATTGTTCTGATGCTGTTGTCATTTACAGATTAACCTCTCTGTTTCCCTGTTGTAATTCTTGTGGTTTTGGGTAGTCCTTAAGAGTTCATTTCCTAGGTTGGTATCTGGCTAGTACAATCCTGTATCCTATATTCAGCCTGTGGTCTGATGCTGTTTGTTCTCAGATTGAAGGACTCTCTTTAATACGTCTTGTAAGTTGGGTTTGGTTTTTACATAGTCCCTTAATTTCTGTTTATCTGGAAATGTCCTAATTTCACCACCATATTTGAACGAGAGTTTTGCAGGATTTATTATTCTTGGCTGGCAATTTTTTTCATTCAAGGTTTTATATGTGTCATCCCATTGCCTTCTTGCCTGCATGGTTTCTGCTGTATAGTCTGAGCTTAGTCTTACTGTTTCTCCTCTGTATGTGAGTTTTTGTTTTTCTCGAGCTGCTCTCAGGATTCTTTGTTTGTCTTTGGTTTTAGCGAGTGTGATTATGATATGCCTTGGTGATTTTCTTTTGGGGTCTATCCTGTATGGGGTTTGTTGAACTTCTTGGATGGCCAGCTTTTCATCTGTCATGATATTAGGGAAGTTTTCTGTCACAATTCTTCAGTGATCCTCTCTGTGTTTTCTTTTTTCTCCCCCCTGTTCTGGAACTCTGATCACTTGCAGATTTTTGCTTTTGATTGTATCCCACATAATTCTCAGGGTTTCTTCATTTTTCTTCATTCTTTTTTCTGATTTTTCCTCGGAGTTGGATCCAAGTGTTTGTCTTCAGTTTCGCTGATCCTATCTTCAGTCATTTCAAATCTGCTCCTCAGCCCTTCTATGACACTGTTCATTTCTGAACTCTTGTTGTCTATCTTTTGGATTTCTAATTGTTGTTTTTGTATGATTTCTAATTGTGAATTTTTTTTAGCATTTTCTTCCTGTATTATTTTCTTGAATTCTTCCATTTTTTTGTCTGCCTTTTCCATGAATTTGTCTATTTTTTTTTGTCTGCTTTTTGCTTCAACTCTTAGATAATTGTGAATATTAGCGATTTGAATTCCCTATCAGTTAGGTCTGGTGCCTTTTTTTCTACTGGAAAGTCATCTGGTATTTCATTTTGGATGCCTGCTGGAACCATCCTGTCCTGTTTTTTTTAATGTTTGATATTGTCTGCTGTCTTTGGGGCATTCAGTGGTTATTTCCTCATTTATTGATTGTTGATTTGTTTGTTTAGTCCTGTTTTTTTTATTTGGTTATGTCTGAGCAGGTGGGCTGTGCGTTCTTTGTTGTTTGCTTGTCTGTGGGCATGATACTTTTCACCTCCTTCTCCAATGAGCAGGGTCAGTCACTCAGGTGTGGTACAGCAGGCCAGGTCCAGCTGAAGGGGAGTTGCTGGGATGGGTTGTTAGTGGCACGTACCAGGGCTGACAGTGCAGACCGGGGATCAGTGCAGGGCAGGTTCCATTAGGCTGGGCCTGTGCTGCTTGGGAGTGTGATGTTCAGCACATGGTACAGGTAGGCATGAAGGAAGGGGTAGATTGTGATGTGTGGAGCTAAGATGGGTATGGAAAAGAGGAGAGAGAGAAGAGAGGAACAGGAGCCAAAAACAAACAAACACGCAAAAGAGTGCTAAGGGAGCTTGCTATTGGAGTGGAGAGACGAGAAACTCAGAAATGGGGAAAAACAAAAATGAAAAAACAGAAAATAGTAGAAGAAAAAAATGAATAAAACGAGAAACTGGAAATGAAGAAAGACAAAAAGGGAATAAGAGAGAGAAGAAAACAAAACAAAGAAACAAGCAAAAGAAAAAAGAAATATCCCCAGGGATGTCCCTTTATGTCTGTGCAGAGTAAGGGAGTAGCTTCCAAACCATGCGGTACTGCCCAGCTAGAAGGGGCTCCCAAGCCGAGAAAAGAAAAAGAAAACAAACGGAGAAATCAAAACGACAAATCAGAGCAAACAAACAGAAAAGCCCCAGGGGTCCCACCAACGTGGTAGCATGAGCCGGGAAGCAGTTTCACAGTCGAGTCATGTTTCGCAGCTTTTCAGGAAGAAGCAAAGATGGTGCACGGAACCAGGTATTTGAGAGAAAGGAGGGTGAGGTGGTGAGAAGTAAGGAAGAAATCTAAAGAAGCAGAAAAAGCAACACCAGCAGCCAACAAAAGGCGCTCAGGGAGCTGGCCAGTGCGGGCGAATGGAATCCAGGTGACACTGGGTGAAGCTGGTGCTTCCTGGCCAAGAGACTATGGCCGCTGGAAGCAGAGGAGGCAGAGTGGGATTGAAGAAGGGTAGGGGGTGGGGAAGCCTATATTGCTGGTTACCGGTTGTTCTGTCTCCTGCTGGAAGCTCCGTGAACTTGCTTTCTTGTATCCCCTGTTCTCTGATCTCTGATAGAAGTCCAAGATGGTGGATCTGTGCTGTGGTAGCTGATAGGGGACCTCTGCATGTATCTCTCCTCACTCTCTGTTCTTGGTCAGTTTCTTATTCTGTGCCATGTTTGGCTGAGTTCTTTTTCTCTTCATTTGATGCTTAGGGTTTCAGGATTGACATGTGACTCTGTTTGACTTACTTTTTCTGATCTTTGCTGTGGAGGGATGGCATGGTGCTTCTGCCTATAGCGCCATGTTGCCTGGAAGTCTTCCAGAAGCTGTTCTTAAGCAGATGGGTTAACTCCTGGGTAAGGATGAAAAGTATAGCCAGATCACATGTAGTCTGTCTCTAGTTGATACCCAACACCTGTTTTTAAGGCATTCTCTTGCTGAGTTGGAAGAATAAGCCAAAATCCACAGGAGAGGGATGTCTTTCTAGCGGGAGTGAGTAGACGCTAGTAGAGGAGTTTTAACAGAATCCTAGAAGAGAGCAGGATCCAAGTCCTTTAGCAGAGGTTACACGCTGTCCTGGCTGGCTCTTTCCCTTTCCACCAGTGCCGTTAGAGTACTGAAAGTGTCTGGAAAGCAGAATCCAGCCCTGAAGCTGTGTAGCTCATAGGGAAAAACAAACGGGTCCTAGATAAAGGGAGGAAAGGTATTTAGGAAAATACACCTACTTTTTTCTGCTAACACAGAGGTCTCTGTATTAGCAGAAGCACAATGGCAAAAAAAAAAAAGCACTCCAACCATGCAAATATACTATAGTAAAAATGAATGAAAGAAATAGAACATGCAAAAGACAGATGAAGATCCCAATAGAAGAAAATGTATTTAAGACCCTAGGAAAGCTCTGAGACCCCTTCACAGAACAGAGTATGAGTTCAGTAAACCAGGAGCTTTCAAAGGCAGATTAATATACTGGGATGGAACTAAAAGAAATATTATAGCACTAAGGAAATAAATGAAGAACAAATGACGTTACATGTATAATGGCCAAAAATTGAATTATTCACTTGAAGAAAGACTTAAAACGTTTAGAGAGAAGGTGATAGTTACAGGGACAAAGAAAGACAATCCAACATAAGGTTAATGATTGTCTAGATAAAAGCCCAACAAATAGATCAGAAAAGGATTCAGAAATGGTAATGGAAGAAAATTTTCCTGATACAAGAAAAGAATTGAATTTGCAGATCAAACGGGTGCAATGTGTTCATCAGGAAAAACTGAGCTATAATAATGGACATAGGCATATCCTGGTTAAATTATCAAACTTAAAGTGTAAAGAATCGTGTAGACAAAGGCAGAAAAATCAAGAAACACAAAGTGAAGCCGGCCCCAGGACTTCTCCATAGGAACATTTTACACCAGAAAATGGTTGGAGCAATAATGTTGAGGGAGTGAAAATACGAGCAAAGAGTATAGTCACCCAAGCTGACTTCAAGTATAGAGGCAACAGGCAGACACCTTTAAACAGGAATGAACTCATGAGGTCTTGAAAAAATCACATTGATGAAATTTAGCTAACCAAGACAGACGTAAAAATAAAGACTCAAGATTGAAGAAGCCATGTTAAAAGGTATCTTGGTAAGCTTTCAATCCATATTATATTCAGAACTAAGACTATAAGCAATGGGTGATGATACTAGCTCTTGCCAGAATGTACATATTACAGCTTTACAAAGTAAAAATCGTAATATAATCTGCCAAAATGGAAGACAGAATGGAGAGGTAGATGAAAGGAAAAGTTATAATTTTCTCTTTCCTACTTTGTAAAATTAGAACGTAGTTTAAAAGGGAGAAAAATTATGAAAATTTTTCACAATCTTTTTCTTAACCTTAGATAAATCCATAGGGAATTAATATATCATATTGAGAAGAAAGTTATTTGAAAGTTAACAATTCCTTTGATTCCACTTCAGTGTCTTTTTCTTATGTTAAATTCATATAAAATAGAGTTTAAACATTTTTATTTGAAAATAGTATGTGGTCCCAGGGTTACAAATTATTTCTGCCCTGCCATCTTTATATATGTATAGGTGCATATCCAGAAACAAGGTTTGCCAAATAATCAGTTGGAAACCCTGGTTATTTCTGAGTGGTGGGATTTTGGTTGATTTATTTTTCCCTTCTTTATACTTCTCTGTTTTGCCTAAATGTTGTAACAAACACGAATTTTTCATTTTACTAAAATGGAAGTGATCCAAAGTAAGTATATGACAGACATTCCATACTAGGAATTTGCAGTCTGCTGACAAAGACGAGGTATTTCTGTGTAATCAAGCACCAAGATTAATGTACAGTAGGGCACACATGGGCAGCGGGCTGCACTGAGCCCCAGAGGTGGAGGAAGCATCATGGCGAAATTGGGAGCCATTAGGAAACCATCTGATGGAGAAGCAGTACCTGTTGGGAAGCAAGAGAAGGGAGAAGCCTTGAATACCAATCGAAGTTTAGACTTTGTCCCCTAGATCTCAATTGGAAACACAGATGGTGAAGTAGGTGAGTGTAAGTAGTAGGAAATGTTTGTATCTACAGAGAACTGGAGAATGCCTGCTAAGGAAGTTCAGAATCAAATTTTTAAAAGCACATGTGCTCAAACAAAAAGCCTTTTTGGAGGATTTGCCTTGAGGTTTCCTGTTTTGGGGACCCTGCTGCAAATACCAGAGAGCTACTGAAGGTTTCTGAACTGAGGGTAGGTGGAAAGTGGTTAACAAATTGAGAACAACGTATAGGTTGTCAACTTCTGAACGTAAGAACAGAATCTTTCCAATTCAGTTTCACAAAGACTGGTGGAATGACTGTTACCTGAACAGTGTACATAGTTGTTTAGTAAATGCTTGTATGCGTGTGTCAATAATGCAGTTTTGGAAGATCAGTTTGAGTGTTTTAGAGACTGGGGTGGAGAGGAAGGAAATGGACACCAGCTCTTTTCTAACAAGAAGGCTGTTACCTTGCTATGAGATGTGATGTAACAAAGACTGTATTTAGGCAGGAGCAGGAGTAAAGGATAGGAAGGATAGATGAGAAACATTTTAGAAGAAAAATCAAGACCTCTGAGTGCCTAACGGCATAGAGGAGAGGAGTCATCTTTTCTCACACAGCCATTTGCAGACGGTAACTCCAGGGCTCCAAGCCTGAGGGACTAGAAGATAGGGAATTCTGGTTCATTTTTATATTTGTCGAAGCATTGTTGCATCGTAGTTAAGAGCATGGACTTCCTGGTTTCAAAACCATCTCTTCACTGCCTAGCTGCATAACATGGGGCAGGTTACTTAATATCATCATTTCCTCATCTATAAAACAGGGATAGTAATAGTATAGCTACCTCAGAGGGTTGTGAGGATTCAGTGAATAAGTGCTTAGAATAGCAGCACTTGCTAAGTAGTGGCAAGCAGTAAGCACCAAAGAATAATAGGTAGGGTTGTGATCATTATCTTCAGGGTGTTGGCTGGACTTTGAAGTGAAAGAAGGTAGCAGGCAATGGGAGATAGGGAGCTAAAGCCTCCATGACAAGCCAGGGCTGGAGATTGAGATCTGGGGTTATCCTTGTGGAGGTTAGGATTGAAGTGTGGCATGGGGTTCTCCGAGGTGTGTACAGACAGAAGGCCAGGGGCCTGAGTCTGGGCCTCAGGCAGTGTTGGAGTTATGGATGTGTGGAAGGTGCAGGTATAGCAGACATACAAAGAGTCAGGTGAAAAAAGAAGCTAGGGCACACTTTTAGAAGCAAAAATAGTTACTGAATTTGCAATAGGAGGGAATGACTAAAGTTAGCAGTTGAACCTAATGCCCATGGGTTTTTTTGTTTGTTTGTTTTGTTCTGTTTTTTGTTGGGATGGGGAGGTAAAATATACAACATTTAAACCATTTTTAGGTGTACAATTCAGTGACATTAATTGCATTCACCGTCACCACTGTCCACCTCCAAAAGTGTTTTCATCACCCCAGACAGAAACTTAGTACCCTTTCAGCAGTAACTTCATTCCCTCCTCCTACAGCCTCTTTGCAGTCCCAGTTGCCATCGAGTCAGCTTCAACTCATGGTGACCCCATGTGTGTCAGAGCAGAACTGTGCTCTCTAGGGTTTTCCGTGGCTGATTTTTCAGAAGTAGATTGCCAGGCCTTTCTTTTGAGGTGCCTCTGGATGGACTGAAACTGCCAACCAAAAGGTTAGCAGCCAATTGCTTTAGCTATCTGTCATGTTACCAGCCCCTCATAATCACTGAGAAACTTTCATTTCTGCAGTTGCCTGTCCTAGATGAACCTGCTATCCTTTTGATGTGGGTGTTGGTATCTTACATATTGCCCTGTAATGAGATAGAAACCTCACCAGGATGCGCTGCCTCCACGAGCCCCACACGTGTGTGCTGGGAAGAGGAGCCGGAACTAGATACCCCAAGATCTGCGGGCCTCAAGGTGGAGGTAGCCCTGAGGGGCAGCACTGCACGTGCTGGCTGCTGGCACCCATCTGCTGTGTGTGTGGGCGCCATTCCTGTCTGAAACTCTGTCCTCCCAAAGCCTTCCCGGACTTCCCAGGCCAGACTCAGCCTTCTTCGTGTGTGCTTGCAGCCAGGAGATCCTTGAGGGTGTGGGCTGTCTTTTATCTTTCTCTTCCTGGAGCTTAGGAATTCCTCACACTGAGGTCCAGTGGTTATTTGCTAAATAAAGGAGCGGAGCAGCGGGTGGGAGATGAGGAGGACAGCAGGCAGGCCTCTTGGTGTCAAGCGAGCAGTTAGAGCAGCTAGACCTTGACCTCCCTCTCCTTTCCTGTGCTTCTAGCCTGTGCAGGGCAGACAGCTGCACCTCATGGCAGGGGTGCGAGTCTGAGGGACTTGGGGGACTCAGGCTGTAATTTGGGGCCCAAGAGTGTGCTTGTGGTCAACCAGGGTGCATTTTCAGGTGCTGGTTTGGGGGCTGTCATTGTTTGCGGTCTCTGCCACTCATTTGTTTTGTAGAATTGCTCTTTAACGTCCCAGGAGTGTGTGTCCCATGGCATCATTAGTTTGGAGCAGACCATCTGTGCAGTAAACACATTCCCAAGGGCAGTGCTTAGTGTTTGTTTTTCTTGCAGATTCTTAGGGCCTAACTTTGCAGCTTAGAAAAGTGTATAAATCTGTCTTGACTAAGGGCAACATTCCTCTAGAATTATTAGCCAGGAAGGTCGAAGCCCAGGTCTGGAAGCCACAGACTAACTTGTAATCCTTGTTTTCTCTTAAGCATTTTTTTCTCTTAGCAAAGTGTAATACATGGTTATTATGGGAGCATAAAGAAGTGGGGGAAAAGATTTATCCAAAATGAACCACTTTTAACAGTTATATTTTCTTCTATGCAAAAAAATGTTTTTAAATTGGGCTCATCGTGTATATATGGCTTTGTTATAATACTAAATGTTCTCACGTTGTTAAAAATTATTGAGGAACTTTGCTGTCAGTAATTACATGCCATTCCATTATTGATCTCTGCCATAATTTAAGCCATTCCTCTGCAGTAGAACATTAAAGTTGTTTCCAGCGGTTTGCTTTTATAAATAACTGTGATGAACAGCCTTGTTCTTAAGTCTTGCCTGTATACCTGATTATGTCCTTTTTATGGGTTTCTAGAAATAGATCAAAGGGGTATAAACTGTTTGAGGCTTCTCGTGCATCCTGCCAAATTGCTTTCCAGAAAGGGGTGGCATACGAGAGAGTTAGTTCCACTCTTCTCTCATCAGCATCAATTGTTGTTTGCAAAGTCATGGTCAGTGTATTGTTGTTGATGGATTTTGACTCTTAGTGACCCCCTGTGACAGAGTAGAACTGCCCCATAGGGTTTTCTTGGCTGTCATCTTTACGGAAGCAGATCACCAAGTCTTTCTCCCATGGAGCCGCAGAGTGGGTTTGAACTGCCAACCTTTTGGTTAGCAGCCAAGTGTTAACCATTACACCACCAGGGCTCCTTTCAGTAGTCGCTATGATAGGTGAAAAACAGTCTTGTTTTGTATTTCAGTTGGCATCCTACTACGGAAAGATGATCATTTCTCTTCATTTCATTTTCTGTGTGAGTCTCAGAAACATAAAAAAGCAAAAACTCATCCAGCCAAAATCCTACCACTTAAAAAATTCTGTAGGTTAAGAAGTAAATGTCCAGCCCCATTCCACTTCCGTTGCTCCAAGCCAGACACTGTCAGCAGCACCACGCTTTCCCAGCTGTGTCCTAGTGTTTGCAGACATAAACATGCATATAAAACATCTGGGCTTTTCAAAACCAGAATGGAATGATGAGATACAAGCTGATCTGTGATTTGCCTTTCTTAAAAACATTTTATTATGAAATGTTTTGGATGAGGTCTTTATGGTCTTTGGTCTTTTATATTTCTTTCGTGAATATATATTTTATATTCTTTGCCAAGTTTTCTGTTGAATATTAGTGGTTCTTCATATTTTCTGTCACAACACTTTATATGTGAAGGTATTAACTCCTTGTCACATATTGTGCACCAGGTCATTTCCTTAGTTCGCCCTTTCCTGTTTTTGTTTGTTTTTACTTAATCATCAGTGGCTTTCAGAATGTCTTGTGCAGTCAGTCTGTGATTTCTCTAGTTTCTTCTTTTGTTTGTTTTGCTTGTGTAAAGCTTAGGAAATCCTTGTCTTCCCTGCAGTCAAATTATCCCCTCTATCAGGGAGATCAGAGGACTTGACTAGTTCAAATCATTAAAAAGTAATGATGATGATCACTAACTTTTACATAAGCTGCTTACTCTGAGCCAGATAATTTAATCCTCACAGCAACCGAATGAGAAGACATACCAGTAAACTGAGGCAGAGAGAGGCTAAGTAACTTGCCTAAGATTTCATAGTAAGCAAGGAGTGAGACTCAAACTAGATAATTCTGCATTGGAGTCCCTAAGTAGTGCAGAAGGTTAACGTGCTCAGCTGCTCACCAAAAGGTGGAAGGTTTGAGTCCACCCAGGGGCTTCTTGGAAGAAAGGCCTAGTGATCTACTTCAAAGGATTAGCCATTAAAAACCCTTCGGAGCACAGTTCTGCTCTGACACACATGGGGTGGCCATGAATCAGAATAGACTCGACGGCAACTGTAAAAAGTTTGGCCTCAGAGCCACCTATAATTTTTTTTGTGTGTGTGGAAGTTTTTTTTTTAAAATTGTACTTTAGGTGAAGGTTTACAGAACAAATAGTTTCTCATTAAACAGTCAGTACACATATTGTTTTATGACATTGGTTAACAACCCCATGACAGGTCAATCCTCTCCCTCCTTGATTTTTTTTTTTTGGTGAAAATATATATAGCCAAAGATACACCATTTCAAAAATTTCTACCTCCACAATTCAGTGACATTACGTTCTTCCAGTTGTGCTGCTATTCTCACTTTAGATGAAGGTTTACAGAACAAAATAGTTTCTCATTAAAGTTAGTACACATGTTGCCCTATGACAATGTTTAAAAACCCCACTACATGTCAACACTGTCCTTACTTAACCTTGGGTTCCCTGTCACCAGCTTTCCTGTCCCCTTCTGCCTTCTAGCCCTTGTCCCTGGACTGCTGTGCCTCATTAGTCCCGTTTTGTTTTATGGGACTGTCCAATCCCCAGCTGAACAGTGAACCTCGGAAGTGACTTCACCACTGAGCTAAAAGTGTGTCTGGGGGCCATACTCTCGGGGTTTCTCCATTCTCTTTCAGGCCAGTAAATCTGGTCTTTTATGTGTGTGTGTTAGGATTTTGTTCTACATCCTTCTCCAGCTGTGTCCAGAACCCTCTGTTGTGATCCCGGTCAGAGCAGTCAGTGGTGGTAGCTGGGTACCATCAAGCTGTACCGGACTTAGTCCGGTGGAGGCCTTGGTAGCTGTGGACAGTTAGTCCTTCGGACTAATCTTTTCCTTGTATCCTGTTCTCTTCGTTGTCCCTTGCTCCCGAAGGGGTGAGAACAGTGGAGTATCTTAGATGGCTGCTCACAGGCTTTTAAGACCCCAGATACTCCTCACCAAGGTAGAATGTCTTTATAAGCTGTGTCATGCCAATTGAGCTAGATGGTCCCCGAGACCATGGTCCCCAGAGCCCTCCGCCCAGCAATTCAGTCCCTCAGGGAGTTTGGATGTGTCTATGGGGCTTCCATGACCTTTCCTTGTACAAGTTGTGCTAGTTTCTCCTGTATTGTGTACTGTCTCACCCTTCACCCAAGATACCACTTATCTATTGTCTATTTAATATTCCCCCAACCCCCACCCCTCCCATCCCTGGTAACCAACAAAGATTGCTACATTTTGTGTGTGAACTATTTCATGGGTTTTTACCATAGAGGTCTCATACAATATTTGTCCTTTTGTGATTGACTTATTTCACTCAGCATAATTTCCTCCAGTTTCATCCATGTTATGAGATGGTTCACAGATTCATTGTTGTTCTTTCTCGTTGCAAAGTACTCCATTGTGTGTATGTACCATAGATTGTTTATCTTTTCATCTGTTGATGGACATCTAGGTTGTTTCCATCTTTTTGCTATTGTCAACAATGCTGCCATGAACATAGGTGTGCATGTGTCTATTCGAGTGACGACTCTTATTTCTCTAGGATATATTCCTAGGAGTGGGATTGCTGGATCGAATGGTATGTCTATTTCTAGCTTACTGAGGAAGCACCATATCATTTTCCAAACTGGTTGTATCATTTTGCATTCCCACCAGCAGTGCATAAGTGTTCTCATCTCCCCGTAGCCCCTCCAACATTTGTTATTTCCAGTGTTTTTGATTCGTGCCGGTAATGCCAGGGTGAGATGGTATCTCATTGTGGTTTTAATTTGCATTTCGCTAATGGCTGGTAATCGCAAGCATTTCCTCATGTGTCTGTTGGCCATTTGAATGTCTTTGGTGAAGTGTCTGTTCATTTCCTTTGCCCATTTTTTAATAGGATTATTTGTCTTTTTGTTGTAGAGGTGTTGGATTTTCTTGTAGATTATGGAGATTAGACCTTTGTCTGACTTGTACTGTCCAAAAATTTTTTCCCAGTCTGTAGGTTCTCTTTTTACTCTCTGGTGAAGTCTTTTGAAGAGCATAGGTGTTTGATTTTTAGAAGATCCCAGTTATCTAGCTTATCTATTGGGGTTTGTGTGTTGATGGTTATGGTTTGTATCCTGTTAATGCCATGTATTAAGGCCTGAAGTGTTGTTCCTATTTTTTCTTCTATGAACTTTATAGTTTTAGGCTTTATATTCAGGTCTTTGATCCATTTTGAAGTAGTTTTTGTATACGGTGTGAGGTATGGGCCCTGTTTCATTTTTTTGCAGATGGATATCCAGTTTTGCCTGCAGCATTTGTTAAAAAGACTGTCTTTTCCCCATTTGATGGACTTTGGGCCCTTGTCGAAGATCAGATGACTGTAGGTGGATGGATTTACATCTGGGTTCTCAATTCTGTTCCATTGGTCAATGTATCTGTCGTTGTACCAGTACCAGGCTGTTTTGACTACCATAGCTGTATGGTAGGTTCTGAAGTCAGGTAGTGTGAGCCCTCCAACTTTATTCTTCTTCTTCAGTAGTGCTTTACTTATTCGGGGCTTCTTCCCTTTCCATATGAAGTTAATGATTAGTTTTTCCATCTCTTTAAAGAATGTTGTTGGTATTTGGATCAGGATTGGGTTGTACTTGTAAATTGCTTTGGGTAGAACTGTCATTTTCACAATGTTGAGTCTGCCTATCCATGAGCATGGTATGTTTTTCCATTTATGTAGATCCCTTTGAGTTTCTTGCAGTAGTGTTTTGTAGTTTTCTTGTATAGGTCTTTTACATCCCTGGTCAGATTTATTCCTAAGTATTTTATCTTTTTAGTGGCTAGTATAAATGGTGTTGTTTTCCTGATTTCCTTTTCATCGTTCTCCTTATTGGTGTATAGGAATCCAACTGATTTTTGAATGTTTATCTTGTATCCTGCTACTCTGCTGAATCTTTCTATTAGTTCCGTGGAGTCTTTAGGGTTTTCTGTATATAGTATCTATCATCTGGAAACAGGGACAGTTTAACTTCTTCATTACCAATATGGATGCCCTTTATTTCTTTTTCTTGCCTTATTGCTCTAGCTAGAACTTCCAGCACAATGTTAAATAGGAGTTGTGATAAAGGTCATCCTTGTCTTGTTCCTGTTTTCAAGGGGAATGTTTTCAGCCTCTCTCCATTAAGAATGATGTTGGTCGTTGGTTTTGCACAGATGCCCTTTATTATGTGAGAAATCTCCTTTCTATACCTATTTTATTGAGAGTTTTTTTGTCAGGAATGGGTGTTGGACTTTGTCAAATGCCTTTTCTGCGTCAGTTGAGATGATCATGTCATTCTTTTCTTTCCTGTTATTTATGTGGTGGATTATGTTGATTGATTTTCTAATGTTGAACCATCCTTGCATACTTGGTATGAATCCTACTTGGTCATGATGTATTATTTTTTTGATATGATGTTGAATTCTATTGGCTAGAATTTTGTTGAGAATTTTTGCATCTATATTCATGAGAGATATTGGTCTGTAATTTTCTTTTTTTGTGACATCTTTTCCTGGTTTTGGTATCAGTGTTATGCTGGCTTCATAGAATGAATTTGGAAGTGTTGCTTCCTCTTCTGTGCTCTGAAATAGCTTGAGTAGTACTGGTACAAGCTCTTCTCTGAATGTTTTGTAGAATTCTCCAGTGAAGTCATCTGGGCCAGGGCTTTTTTTGGTTGGGAGTTTTTTTTATTACCTTTTTAATCTCTTCTCTTGTTACGGGTCTGTTCAGATTTTCAACATCACTTTGTTGTAGTTTGGGTAGGCTGTGTGTTTCTAGAAATTTATCCATTTCCTCTAGGTTTTCAAATTTGTTGGAGTATAGCTTTTCATAATATTCTGTTATAATCCTTTTTATTTCAGTTGGGTCTGTTGTAATGTCCCCCAGTTCATTTCTTATTTGGGTTATTTGTGTCCTCTCTTGTTTTTCTTTTGTCAGTCTGGCCAGTGGTTTGTCGATTTTGTTGATTCTTTCAAAGAACCAACTTTTGGTTTTGTTGATTCTTTCTATTGTTTTTCTGTTCTCTATTTCATTTATTTCTGCTCTGATCTTTACTATTTCCTTTCTTCCGGTGGTTGTGGGCTTTTTTTTGCTGTTCTCTTCCTATTTGTTTGAGTTCTGTAGTTAATGTTTTGATTTTGTCCCTTTCTTCTTTTTTGATATGTGCATCTATTGCTATAAATTGTCCTCTGAGGTCTGCCTTTGCTGTGTCCCAAAGGTTCTGGTATGATGTGTTTTCATTCTCATTTGATTCTAGGAATTTTTTGATTTCATCTCTGATTTCTTCTATTACCTAGTGATGTGTAAGCAGGGTATTATTCAGTTTCCATGTATTTGATTTTTTTTCCTTGCTCTTTCTATTGTTAATTTCTACCTTGATGGCATTGTGGTCAGAGAAGATACTTCGAATTATCTCAGTGTTTTGGATCTTGTTGAGGATTGCTCTGTGGCCTAAGATGTGGTCTCTTCTGGAGAACGTTCCACGTGCATTGGAAAAGAATGTGTACTTTGCAGCGGTTGGATGGAGTGTTCTATATATGTCTATGAGGTCAAGTTGGCTGATTGTGCCCTTTATGTCTTCTGTATCTTTGCTGACTTTCTTCTTAGTTGTTCTGTACTTTACTGAGAGTGGTGTGTTGAAGTTTCCTACTATTATTGTGGAACTGTCAATTTCTCTTTTCAGTGTTGTTAGAGTTTGTTTTATGTATTTTTGAGCCCTGTCATTGGGTGCATAGATGTTTATTATAGTTATGTCTTAATGATGGATCGTCCCCTTAATCATTATATAGTGTCCTTCTTTGTCTCTTATGGTAGATTTTGTTTTAAAATCTATTTTATCTGAGATTAGAATTGCCACTCCTGTTCTTTTTTGGTAGTTGTTAGCTGGATATATTTTTTTCCACCCTTTGAGTTTTAATAAATTCACATGTTTGTTTCTAAGGTGTGTCTCCTGTAGACAGCATATTGATGGATCCTGTTTTCTTATCCATTCTGTCTCTCTCCGTGTCTTTATGGGGACATTGAGTTCGTTTACATTCTGCCCATTTTTTAATAGGATTATTTGTCTTTTTGTTGTAGAGATGTTAGATTTTCTTGTAGATTATGGAGATTAGACCTTAGTCTGACTTGTACTGTGCAAAAACTTTTTCCCAGTGTATAGGTTCTCTTTTTACTCTTTGGGTGAAGTCTTTTGAAGAGCATAGGTGTTTGATTTTTAGAAGATCCCAGTTACCTAGCTTATCTTCTAGGGTTTGTGTGTTGATGGTTATGGTTTGTATCCTGTTAATGCCGTGTATTAGGGCCTATAGTGCTGATCCTATTTTTTCTTATATGAACTTTATAGTTTTTGGCTTTATATTTAGGTCTTTGATCCATTTTGAATTAGTTTTTGTATATGGTGTGAGGTATGGGTCCTGTTTCATTTTTTTGCAGATGGGCATCCAGTTTTGCCAGCAGCATTTGTTAAAAAGACTGTCTTTTCCCCATTTGATGGACTTTGGGCCCTTGTTGAAGATCAGGTGACCATAGATGGATGGATTTACATCTGGGTTCTCAATTCTGTTCCGTTGGTCAGTGTATCTGTTGTTCTACCAGTACCAGGCTGTTTTGTGTACCATAGCTGTATAGTAGGTTCTGAGGTCAGGTAATGTGAGTCCTCCAACTTTATTCTTGTTCTTCAATAGTGTTTTACTTATTCAGGGCTTCTTCCCTTTCCATAATGATTAGTTTTTCCATCTCTTCGAAGAATGTTGTTGGTATTTGGATCAGGATTGCATTTTATTTGTAAATTGCTTTGGGTAAAATTGTCATTTTCACAACGTTGAGTCTACCTATTCATGAGGATGGTATGTTTTTCCATTTATGTAGATCCCCTTGGGTTTCTTGCAGTATTGTTTTGTAGTTTTTTTTGTATAGGTCTTTTACATCCCTTGTTAGACTAATTCCTAAGTATTTTATTTTTTTTAGTGGCTAGTATAAATGGTATTGTTTTCCTGATTTCCTTTTCATCGTTCTCTTTATTGGTATATAGGAGTCCAACTGATTTTTGTATGTTTATCCTGTATCCTGCTACTCTGCTGAATCTTTCTATTAGTTCCAGTAGATTTCTCGTCGAGTCTTTAGTGTTTTCTGTGTATAGTATCATATCATCTGGAAACAGGGACAGTTTAACTTCTTCATTACCAATATGGATGCCCTTTATTTCTTTTTCTTGCTTTATTGCTCTAGCTAGAACTTCCAGCACAATGTTAAATAGGAGTTGTGATAAAGGTCATCCTTGTCTTGTTCCTGTTTTCAAGGCGAATGTTTTCAGCCTCTCTCCATTAAGAATGATGTTGGCTGTTGGTTTTGCATGAATGCCCTTTATTATGTTGAGAAATTTCCTTTCTATACCTATTTTATTGAGAGTTTTTTTTGTCAGGAATGGGTGTTGGACTTTATCAAATGCCTTTTCTACATCAATTGAGATGATCGTGTGATTCTTTTGTTTCCCTTTATTTATGTGATGGATTACATTGTTTGCTTTTCTAATGTTGACCCATCCTTGCATACCTGGTATGAATCCTACTTGGTTGTGGTGTATAATTTTTTTTTGATATGATGCTGTGAATTATGTTGGCTAGAATTTTGTTGAGAACATTTATATCTATATTAACGAGAGATACTGGTCTGTAATTTTCTTTTTTTGTGGCGTCTGCCTGGTTTTGGTATCAGTGTTATGCTGGCTTCATAGAATGAATTCGGAAGTGTTGCTTCCTTTTCTGTGTTCTGAAATAGTTCGCGTAGTACTGGTACAAACTCTTCTCTGAATGTTTTGTAAAATTCTCCAGTGAATCCATCTGGGCCATTGCCTTTTCTTGTTGGGAGTTTTTTTTTTATTACCTTTTTGGTCTCTTCTCTTGTTATGGGTCTGTTCAGATTTTTAACATCACTTTGTTGTAGTTTGGGTGGATAGTGTGTTTCTGGAAATGTATCCATTTCCTCTAGGGTTTCAAATTTGTTGGAGTATAGTTTTTCATAATATTGTGTAATGATCCTTTTTATTTCTGTTGGGTCTGTTGTAATGTCGCCCATTTCATTTCTTATTTTGGTTATTTACGTCCTCTCCTGTTTTTCTTTTGTCAGTCTGGCCAGTAGTATGTTGATTTTGTTGAGTCTTTCAAAGAACCAACTTTCGGTTTTGTTGAGTCTTTCGATTGTGTTTCTGTTCTCTATTTCATTTGTTTCTGCTCTGATCTTTATTATTTCCTTTCTGGTGGCTGTAGGCTTTTTTTGCTGTTCTTTGTCTGTTTGAGTTGTGTAGTTAATGTTTTGATTTTGTCCTGTTCTTCTTTTTTGATGTGTGCATCTATTGCTATAAATTGTCCTGAGGACTGCCTTTGCTGTGTCCCAAAGGTTTTGGTTTGATGTGTTTCCATTCTTGTTTGATTCTAGGAATTTTTTGATTCTATCTCTGATTTCTTCTATTTCCCAGTGGTTTGTAAGCAGGGTGTTATTCAGTTTTCATGTAATTGATTTTTTTCCTTGTTCTTGCTGTTGTTAATTTCTACTTCGATGGCATTGTGGTCAGAGTAGATACTTCGTATTATCTCAGCGTTTTGGATCTTGTTGAGGATTGCTCTGTGGCCTAAGATGTGATCTATTTTGGAGAACGTTCCATGTGCACTGGGAAAGAATGTGTACTTTGCAGCTGTTGGATGGACTGTTCTTTGTGTCTGTGAGGTCATGTTGGCTGAGTGTGCCCTTTAGGTCTTCTGTATCTTTGCTGAGTTTCTTTTTAGATGTTCTGTCCTTTACTGAGAGTGGTGTGTGTGAGTCTCCTACTATTATTGTGTAAGTGTCAGTTTCTCTTTTTAGTACTGTTAGAGTTTGTTTTATGGATTTTGGAGCCCTGGCATTGGGTACGTAGATGTTTATTATAGTTATCTTTTCATGATGGATCATCCCCTTAATCATTACATAGTGTCCTTCTTTCTCTTTTATGGTGATTTTGTTTTAAAGTCTGTTTTATCTGAGATTAGTATTGCCACTCCTGCTCTTTTTTGTTAGTTGTTAGCTCGATATAGTTTTTTCCAACCTTTGATTTTTAATAAATTCACATCTTTGTTTCTAAGGTGTGTCTCCTGTAGACAGCATATTGACCGTTCCCATTCTGTTACTCTCCGTCTCTATGGGTGCATTGAGGCCATTTACGGTCAGTGCAAGTATTTATAAATGTGAGTTTATTGCTGTCATTTTGTATTGCTTTTTTTTTTTTTTTTTGTGCTGACGTTTTCTTTGTTCCTCTTACTCTCCTGTGCTGAATTCCTTTTGTTTGTGAATTTTTTTTTCATTTCTTTTGTTTTTGTAGGTTTTGTTTTTAGTGAGACTGTATGTTTTTTTTCTTTATTTGTATGAGTATGTTTGTTAACTTTCTTTGTGATTACCTTGAAATTTACCCTTATCTTTCTAAGTTTGAAGCAGTCTGTTATCACTTGGTATTGCCTTGCCTTCCTCTCCATTAGAAGGTTCTATACCTACACAGTTTATTCCCTCTTTTATTGTTCTGATGTTGTTGTCATTTCCAGATTAACTGCTCTGATTCCCTGTTGTATTTCTTTTGGTTTTGGATAGTCCTTGAGAGTTCATTTCCTAGATTGGTATCTGGTGGTACAATCCTGCATCCTAGATTCAGCCTGTGAGCTGAAGTTGTTTGTTCTTAGGTGGAAGGACTCCCTTTAATAAGTGTTGTAAGTTTGGTTTGGTTTTGACATATTCCCTTAATTTCTGTTTATCTGGAAATGTCCCAGTTTCACCATCATATTTGAATGAGAGTTTTGCGGGATATATTATTCTTGGCTGGCAATTTTTTTTTTCCGGGTTTTATATATGTCATCGCATTTCCTTCTTGCCTGCATGGTTTCTGTTGAATAATCTGAGCTTAGTCTTATTGTTTCTCCTCTGTATGTGACTTCTTGTTTCTCATGAGCTGCTCTCAGGATTCTTTGTCTTTGGTTTTGGTGAGTGGTATTATGATATGCCTTGGTGATTCTCTTTTGGGGTCTATCCTGTATGTGGTTCGTTGAGCTTGGATGGCCAGCTTTTCATCTTTCATAATGCTGGGGAAGTTTTCTGTTAGCAGTTCTTCAATGATCCTGTCTGTGTTTTCTGTTTTCTCCCCCTGTTCTGGAACTCCAATTACTCACACATTTTTGCTTTTGATTGTATCCCATATAATTCTCAGGGTTTCTTCATTTTTCTTCATTCTTTTTTCTGATTTTTTCTCAGAGTTGTAGCCAAGTGTTTTTCTTCAGTTTCACTGATCCTGTATTCCATCATTTCAAACCTGCTTCTCAGCCCTTCTATGACACTGTCCATTTCTGAAATCTTGGTGTTTATGTTTTGGCTTTCTAATTGTTGTTTTGGTATGATTTATAGTTATGAATTTATTTTAGCTTTTTGTTCCTGTGTTATTTTCTTGAATTCTTCCATTTTTTTGGTCTGCCTTTTCCATGAATTTGTCTAGTTTTTTTTCTGCTTTTTGCTTCAACCCTTGGATAATTCTGAGTATTAGAGATTTGAATTCCCTATGAATTAGTTTTAGTGCCTTTTCTTCTACTGGAAAGTCATCTGGTATTTTATTTTGAACACCAACTGGAACCATGCTGTCCTGTTTTTTAAAATGTTTTGATATTGTGTGCTGTCTTTGGGGCATTCAGTAGTTATTTTTCTTGTTTATTGATTGTAGATTTGTTTGTTTCTTCCTTTTTTTTTTTTAAATTTTGCTATGAGCAGGCAGGCTGTATGTTCTTTGTTGTTTGCTCGTCTCTGGGTATGATACTTTTCGCCTCTTTCTCCATTTGGCAGGGTCAGTCGTTCAGATATGGTAGAGCAGGGAAAGGTCTAGCTGAAGACAAGTTGCTGGGATGGGTTGTTTGTGGCATTTGCTGCAGCCACCAAGGCGGGTTGGTAATAAGTGCAGGGCAGGTTCCAGTGGGCCGTGCCTGTGCTGCTTGGTGGTGTGATGTTAAGCGTACAGTGCAGGTAGGCAGGATGGAGGGGGGAGATTGTGATGTGTGGAGCTAAGGTGGGTATGGGAGAGAGGAGAGAGGAACAGGAGCCAAAAACATACAAAGAAATAAAAAAGAATGCTAAGGGAGCTTGCTGTTGGAATGGAGAGATGAGAGACTATGAAATGGAGAAAATCAAAGGGAAAGAAGAAGGAAGAATAGAATGAATAAATAAAAATTGGAAAAAAGAACAGCAAAGTTCCCAGGGATCCCACCAGTGTGGCTACGAGGTCTGGGGAGGTTATTCCTTGATGTTGAAGTACAGCCTGGCAAGAAGGCGTAGAGGTTTCATTTTTTGCTAGGTTTCAGGGGACAGGAAGAGAAGGAAGATATAGAGAGATGAGAAACTGAGTAATGAAGAAGTGTGAAAAGGGAAAAAGAGGGAATAGAAAACAAAACAAATTAAAAAAGAACAAGAACCACCCCCCCCCCCCCCACAGAAACATGGAAAAAAATAACTTACTTAAAAAGAAATGTTCTGAGGGATCTTTTTACGCATGTGCGGAAGCTGAGGCTGTAGGTCCCAAGCCACGCAGCACTGCCTGGCCAGAATGGGCTCCCAGCTTGAGAAAAGAGAAAGAAAACAACAAAAAAAAGCCCTGGTATCCCACCAGCATGGCAGCACAGACTGGGAGGAAATTCTACACTTGAGCAGAGCTTCACAGGCCCACAGGAAGAAGCAGAGATGGCTCATGGAGCCCAGTATTTGAGTGAACGGAGGGGGATGTGTTGAGAGGTAAAGAAGAAATCAAAAGAAGTGGAAAAGAGCAACACCAGCAGCCAACAAATGGCACTCAGGGAGTCAGCCAGTGTGGGCAGGTGGAATCCAAGCATCTGGTGCTTCCCGGCCAAGAGACTGTCCGCGGGAAGCAGAGGAGGCTAACTGGGGGGTGAAGAAGGGTGGGAGATGGGAAAGTGTATATTGCTGTTTATCGGTTGTTGTGTCTCCTGCTGGAAGCTCCGTGAAGCTGCTTTCTCGTATCCCCTGTTCGCTGGTCTCTGATAGGAGTTTAAGATGGCGGATCCGTGATGCATTAGCTGATAGGGGACCTCTGCATGTATGTCTCCTCGCTCTCTGTTCTCTGTCAGTTTCTTATTCCATTTTGTGCTTGGCTGAATTCTTTATCTTTTCATTTGATGTTTAGGTTTTCAGGATTGCTGTTTTCTCTGTTTGGCTTAGTTTTTCAGATCTTTGCTGTGGAGTCATGGCGTGGTGCTTCTGCCTAGAGCACCACGTTGCCGGAAGTCCGCAGATTTTTTGTTTTTAAATTGTGCTTTAGATGAAGGTTTACAGAGCAAATGAGTTCTCATTAAACAATTAATACGTATATTATTTTGTGACATTTTTTGCCATCCCTGTGACTTGTCAACACTCTCCACTTCTCCACCTTGGGTTCCCCATTTCCATTTGTCCAGCTTTCCTGTCCCCTCCTGCCTTCTCATCTTTGCCGCTGGGCTGGTATGCCCATTTAGTCTGTATGCATGATTGAACTACGTGTGTTGTTGTTTGTTTTATAGGACTTTATAATCTTTGGCTGAAGGGTGACTTACAGTCCCACTAGACTTACTGGTCTGATAGAGACTGCAGAAGCCATGTGTAATCTTAATTGTGACTCTTCACGGTAAATAGTTTTCTTTCAATTTCTTGGTTAGTCCTGCCTTTCTGTATGTGAGACCTCTCCGTACCAGAAGGTAAAGAGAGAGCTTGTCCCTTTACTTGTCCTCTCATGTATTAACAAGTATGTTTCTTTGGCTTGGGTTCCGCATTTGCTTTCCTCTCTCTTTGCTGTCACTGCCTCCATGCAGACCTGTGTGTCTCTCACCTGACTCCTGCCGTCTTGTTTCTGGACTCCACCTCCAACCCCCAGTGAAGGAGAGTCTTCTAGGCATGCCAAATTTCTCTTCCCTGCCCATGGATTTAGACGTTGCTCTTCCAAAGCTAGCCCCAAAGAAAAGGAACATCCAGTCGTTTTTCATTCCTCATTATGTCTTCTTTTTGCTCACTTGTCCACACCTCTTCCTGTCAGTCTGTTGTATTTACTTGTACACCGTCTTCTTGGTCTTTCTGCTCACACCTCTGAGAGCAGCTTGTCCAGCACTGTCCTTTTCTCCCTGACTGATACTCACAGGTGAGGTGATGCTTCTAACCAACAAATCCCGTCAGCCTGCAGTCCTAGATGCAGTTACCTTCTTGCGTGCACATGATGGCAGTTCTAACCAGATTGATGTGAGAAAGGCAGCCAAGTGTCAGAATGACTCCTGACCGGCTCACACCTTCTCCGACTTTCATTAGAGACTGAGCCTTATTTGTACATGACCCTGGTGGACTTAAAGGCTCAAATACTTGCTGTGTTGGAAGCCTTTCTCGGCCCTTGAGTGGAGAGGATGGACCAGAGGAGGTGATTTATTCACAGAAAACATTTTTTTTCCAGCAGTGGGAAATACACAAGGGAACAGTACATGAATAAAGATGGTGTTTTCTAATGATTAACATTGAATCATGCCTGTAACTCTTTTCATATGTCTGTTTAGAATCAAGCTTAAGCAATTAGTATAAAGTCCTGTTGGATAGGATTTTGTGTGTTTAACTTACCATCATGTTTTCAAAATACCTTCAGAATCAGAAAAAAAGTTAAGATGTACTTATTAGGGAAAAAAATTAGAAAAAATCTCATAATCCAATCATGTATATAGTCGAATTTTTATTTTGTTTCTAGTGTTTCTTTTGGTAAGCATATTACTTTAATAGGGACATGAGGCTTTTGATACACTAGACATGTAACAAGGAGCCCTGGTGGCTCAGTGGTCAACCACTTGGCTGCTAACTGAAAGGTCAGCAGTTTGAACCTACTACTAGCTGCTCCACGGGAGAAAGATGTGGCGTGGCAGTCTGCTTCTGTGAAGATTACAGCCTTGGAAACCATATGGGGCAGTTCTGCTCTGTCCTTCAGGGTCACTATGAGTCAGAATCAACTTGATGGCAACAACACAGAGACACACACACAACCACACACACAGATATATAACATGTAGGCATCTAGAACCTTTTATCTTTCTTCTTCTGAGTCATTCTGTTGAGTATGTTAGCATCTCATGGATTCCTACTCTCATTTCTGGACCAACCTTCTGAAAAAGAGTTCATCAAAAATGAGTTCATCTTTGCACTTCACAAAATGTGCAGCCTAAGGTTCAGTAAGTCCCTGAGTGGTGCAGACAGTTTAGTGCTTGACTACTAGCCAAAAGTTGGTGGTTCCAGCCTGCTCAGAACTGCCTTGGAAGAAAGGCCTGGTGATCTCTTTCCAAAAGGTCACAGCCTTAAAAACCCTATAGAGCAGTTCTACTCTTCACACGAGTCGGGATCAACTCGATGGCAACAAACAACAACAGCAGGGTTCACTAGGCAGAGGACTCCCTGGACTAGGGGATGTGCTTCTGTGAGGTTTCTGAAGGAGCCATTTACCTGCTGAAAGGACCTCACACAGGTAGGAGATGGGTTTTTCAAGCCATAAGGTCTTAGTGTGAGCCTTCACCACCCCCACCTGCAGATAATGTCTCTGTTTATAGGGGTAGCGTGGTGGAGGGAAGAGAAAGAACAAGTATTTAGACCTTGAAGATGTGAGCTCTTTTTTTTTTTTTTTTAATTGTAAAAACATAGATAACACAACATTTGTTATGTGTACAGTTCAGTGCCACTAGTTATGTCAAGCATGTTATGCAACCATCACCGGTATCTGTTGCCAAGTTTTTTGTCACCATAAACAGAAACTCAGTGCTTTCTAAACAATGAGCTATTTTAAATTTTCTATTTTAAAATTTTGAGTTATCTGATTTTTCTTCAGTAGATTTCATGTGACTTGCACAAACCAAGTTTACAGGTCAAGGTTAGAAGATTTATTGCTGCTGAAATTAACAGCAAGTTGACCATAAATTGCTACCAGATGTTTTTTCTTTTTAGCCCCTCCCTAGGAATTTTAAAGGCAACGTTTTTTTTTCCTTTTCTTTTCGCAGAGATGGAGGGAGGAGGTATAGAAAAAGAGGGAAATGAAAACAAACTAGAGACTGAGAAACACATGTCTCAGCTTTCACAAGTGCTGGCAAGTTCTGATTTTAGATGGAGTTGATCTTCAAAAGTTAAAAATAGGTTTTTAGTCATTTTAAACCACTAAAAGTTTTCTTTTTCCTCTTTAGCAAGAAGATCCTTATAGGAAGAAGAAGCTTCAGGAGAAAAAGGAAGGAAATTTACAAAGTTTAAATTGGAATAAAAATCGAACATGTAGAAAAAACAAGAAAAGGGGCGTTACTCAGGTCTCAAGGTGTGTGATGTTTATAATCCCTTTAAAATTTGATCTGGCTTTCACTTTCTAATTTTGCAGTTAACTCTTTTAATCTTCTTTCTGTTGTGTTGGTGTACAGACAGTATGAGATTGTAGATGTTTGTATTTTGAGATGAAAGTATATTCTTAAAATGAACACCTGTTCTTACTATGTTTTTAATTTAGTTTGTTAAATACCTTTGTGTGAAGATTTTTGGTTTTTTTTTTTTTTTTTTTTTTGTTTTGTTTTGTTTTGGTCTTTCCTTTATAAAATGCTAAAAGTTATAGAAGGCTTTAGGGAAAAAGCATAAGGCATTGCTCCATCCAAAGAGTTATTTTGCCAGTGAAATGCAAGTGTGTCTGTAGTTTGTTTCGTTGGCCGTGGGAGCGGGTGCTCAGGAAAACGCCTGGGCACGGGCAGGCCTTCTATTCCTAGCTTGACCACTGAGCTGTCTGGGCAGTCTGGGGCAATAGTAATGAGTTAGAATAGCCACCATTCATTTAACCCACAGCTTAGCACTGTGGAAGATGGGTTCTTACAGCTGCAGAAATTGAGCCTCCCAAATAGTAATGATTTGCTTAAAGCCACAGAGATTGCGAGGGGCAGAGCCACAGTGGGAACCAGGCAGTCGATACTCTCCTTTGGACTGGAGACACTTAATGTCTCTGAGCTTCCATTTTCTTCTCTGTAAAATGAAGGAGCTTGCCAGTGTTTGTGTGGGAGTCCCTTATTGCCAGGGTTAGAGAAGCATCCCTCTAAATCAGATGTTATGTAAATTTATCACTTGGGGATTTTTCTGAGCAGGTCAGTAGCATGTACATTCTGACTGCAAATCAACCCAAGTGGTATCATCTCTTGAGTTTCAGTTTCTTATGTCACACTTGCAATACCCCCCAGCACCCACTTGCAGAGCCTTCAGCAGAGATGCACTCCCCTACTTCTTCCTCCCTGGGCTGGTGGCAGGGCTTTCCAGGTCCCCCTTGCCACCTTCCAGAGCCCCGTTTATGTGGGAGACTCATTTCCAGCCCTTGACTCCTGTATGCGGCTGCCCTTGAGTAGGCATTAAAAGCCCACCCGGGGGCATTAAAGCTTGTTTCTCCTGCAGGAACGCTTCTGTCCCCACCACTCTGGCTTTTTCTGCCTTTGAGCTCTGGCATCTGGGGGATTCTCTTATGAGCTCAGTTAGGCATTTAAGTGTGTTTCTGGTGAATTTTTCTCTAGCAGTTTCAGTTTTGTGTGGGGAAAGGTTCCACCTTGCTGCAGTTTCCCATGCGGTTGGAAGGGAGCTGCAGCCAAGCAGCCCTCACTGGCAAGGGCCGCCTGCCTGAGAAGTACAGATGTGCCTGTGTACAGTGTGTGTCCTCCGACCCTGAGTGGCAGCCCTGAGCTTGGGGCCTGTGGTCCAGCATTGTGAGGAGCACCAGCATTTCTCACATGTGCTCTACCAGAGCCCTGTTAGGCAGCTCCAAGGTTTATTCACGTTCCAGTTCTCTACCCAGCTCACAGTAAAAAAAAGTCAAACTGTTGTATTCTTTTGCATGTGTTTTCATTAAAATTTGATTAACTGTGAGATCACTTTAAAGGAGTATAATTTCCTGATAACGTGCACATAGAAAGAAAAATAAAGTGGACCAATTAAATGTATTTTTACATTTACACAATGTATTTTTAAAAGCAGATTTCTGACATGCCTCTGACATGCTGAAGAAATAAATAAGTTGTTAAAAAACAACTTTATAGTGGCTTGCAGCTCATAATGTTTTGAGAACGTGATGCTTAACAAGTGGGTTGTTGGTGTTGGATTGTCTCTTCACCTGGCTTGTATTTCTGACCTTATACCCTTTTTACCTTGACCACAAGCTGGTACAGTCATCTGGCACATCTTAATATATTTGATCTTCTTACCCGCCATCCTACAAATCTAACATTAGGTACTGAAATTGGACCGTGTGAAATAATCATCTAGTGATTCTCGGTACATTTCTGTATTGCCACTTACAAAATTTTATTAATGTTCTTCCCACAAGGAGGTCAGTCTAATAAAACCAAAAAACGAACCTGTTGCCATCCAGTTGATTCCAACTCATAGCCACCTATAGGACAGAGTAGAACTGCCCCATAGTGTTTCCAAGGAGCTGCTGGTGGATTCGAACTGCCAACCTTTTGTTTAGTAGCTGATCTCTTAACCACTGCACCACCAGGGCTCCTCAGTCTAGTAAGAGGTATTATTATTCGACTGTCAACTTCATGGGGGACGAACTTTATTCTTCTTCTTTGTATGCCCTGCACCTTTTGTAACAATATGTGGCACATGTAGTCACTCAACAAATTTGAAAGGAATGAATGAGAATATTTAAATTAATGTGGAATACCTTCTCCCAGACAACAAAGAGCAAGTTCATCTATTGAAAATCATATTTTACATTGAAAAAGAAAAGAAAAACAACTCAAGATTCCTGGGTGCTGGTCCTGGGCCTCCTGTCACTTACTGGTTGGCCTTGAGTGACTCATGGAACCTTGTGGAGCCCTGCTTCTCAGAGAGAGTGTCTAACTTAATTAAGCTCTAACTTAATTCTAGTTCTAAAACAGCAAAATCTTTTTTTTATTAATATCCTCCCTTACTCATCATATCCTACCACCAGACTCAAAAAGAAGGCACCCCAAGTTGTCCCATATCCATTTTTTTCACCGCTAATAAGTCTCATGGAAAAGAAGTATGTATGCATGCATGATAAAATATGGCTGTGCTTTCTTTGTGGCTGTTCCAGGCCTTCTGAACAGAGTGAATTAAAGCTTGTGTGCAGTGAATTCGGAAGGCCTGAGCTGAGCAGTGACATGGATGTAAGAAACTGGTGTATACAGGAAAACACTGGGGAGGTTTGTAAAACAGATGCTGAAATTGGAAGCTTACCTGCTGCACAGGGAGAGGCAGGTATGTAATTACAGGGAGCTGTGAATGGTGCCTCTGTTAAGTTTTTGTTTCCTCAGGGAAGTATTCAGTGAGAAAAATGGAGTTTTAATGAGATTATCACTTTACAGGCAACTTAGCTTACTAAAGTGTGAATGGAAGGCTGTCAGGATGAGACCAGAAAGCTAAGATTCTTTTGAGCCTGGGCAGGCCTCTAGCATCACACCCTGTTGTTGTTAGTTGCTGAGTTGGCTTTGACACATGGAGACCTTATGTATAGCAGAATGAAATGTTGCCTGGTCCTGTGCCATCTTCATGATCATTGCTATGTTTGAGTCTGCTGCTTTGGCCACTATATCAGTCCATCTCACCAAGGACCTCCCTCGCCTTCGCCAACCCTCCATTTTACCACCATGATGTCCTTTTCTGGCAATTGGTCTTTCCTGATGATGTGTTCAAAGTTAGTGAGCTGAAGTTTTGCCATTCTTGTTTCTTAGGAACATTCTGGTTATATTTCTTCTAAGACTGATTTGTTCTTTCTTCTGGAAGTCCGCAGTATATTCAGTATTCTTTGCCAGCACCACAATTCAAATGCATCAGTTCTTCTTCTGTCTTCCTTTTTCATTGTCTAGCTTTTGCATGCATATGAGGTGACTGAAAAGATCATGGTAGCACCCCTGCCTCCCCTAAAATCTGCCATTCCTGATAATCCTTATGCATATTGCTGCCAGGAGCAAGGGCTGCTTGCTCTAGATAGGTGAAAGGGGAGTAGGGGAATAGCCAGGTGAGAAGAGTAGCAGCCCCACACCAGAGTGAGATAATTCCTGCAGAACCAGATGCTGCCCGGCCCGGGGGCTGCCAGGCAGTGTCCCTGGGAAAGGAACGTAAAGGAGTGCTGAATGGTAGGTCCAGGATAGGGCAGAGGATAGCGGGAGGCAAAAGGACCACTGAAGTTGGCAGTATATGTGGGATTGCGGTGAGGTCGTGATCCTCCCAATACTCCCTTTCCCCAGACACCCCCCCTCCCAAAATTCATGCCGCAGTTAACTGGTTTCTATCTGCATTCTCTCTTTGTCATTCCCTTGACACGTGTTGCTGTTTGGTCTTACTGGAGGCTCTATCCACCCACACATAAACATTTTGAAACTCTCAGTGGACATCTTAGTAAAAGACAGAGGAAAATTGCCCTCAAACCTCCGGTCCTGCAGAGTAGCTTTAGTTTGATGAAAGTGTTTACCATTTCCAGAACTATTTTTAAAATGAGATTATAATTAGTATTGGCTGTCTTAACCCTAGAGCCCTGGTGGCACAGTGGTTAAGAGCTCAGGCTGCTAACCAAAAGGTCAGCAGTTCAAATCTACCAGCTGTTCCTTGGACATCCTATGAGGCAGTTCTACTCTGTCCTGTAGGGTTGCTATGGGTCGGAATCAACTTGAAGGCAATGGTTTGGTTTGGTGTTTTGGTTTATCTTAACCCCAAACACATTTAATTGCCTATCCCATAAGCAGAGTAGGCATATGCTTATCCCTCCCCCCACCCCAATAGTGCTACCATTAATGGGCAGAGATGGGAGACCCTGAAGGTGGACCTCGCCTTCTTCATAATTTCACCTCTTTCCTTTTATTAGAAATGCGTAGAGTTGAAAATTATGTAAGTGACCCATGCCTTCTCTTCATGGAGTCAGCTTTCCTTTCTTACTTCCCCTAGAGGTTTACTACCGGAAGCCTGAGAAGAAATGCGTGGAAAAGTTCTGCTCGGATTCTAGCTCAGACTGTGGCAGCTCTTCAGGGAGCGTGCGTGCCAGCCGGGGCAGCTGGGGGAGCTGGAGCAGCACCAGCAGCTTGGACGGGGAAAAGAAGCCCACAGTGGGCCCTCAGCACTTCCTTCCCACGAGTGAGTAGTGAGCATGAAGCCAGGGGCTCCATACCACCCTGTCTTTCCACTCTCCCTCTTATACCAGTATAAGGTCTAGATCTGCCTTCCAGCACTCGGAGAGGCTCCTCTTGGCCCCCTCAGGACAGGCCCCTCTCGGCCCCCTCAGCATATGCCTCTGTCCATAATGTAGTATTAATCCAAATTAGTAAATTTAAATGTTGAGTTTTATTAAGTTTTCAATGGAAAGATAAATTATAAAAGGACTTTTAAAAATTAAATTACTGATTGTGCAAATGCCAGTTTAACATGAGAAATAAATTCCCCATTACAGTTAATGATATTAATAATCTCTGCATTTTAGTACAGAATATATAGTTGAATTACACTTGTAAAAACTTGTGATAATATTTTTTTAATGCAGGTGATAGTGTTTCACAAAATGATTTTCCTTCTGAATCTCCCATCTCCTTCAGTCTTTCTCACAGCATCTGCAATCCCATGTAAGTTTTTAATTTTGCACTTTTATGATAGCTTTATGTACTGTTTCTTCTATCAGTCATTGTGTTTTTTTCTTTGTACTTGGTTCTGCAGGGTAAAAAAATGGAAAACTTTTTGTTTTTAAGGATGCAAGAAAGTAAGTCTACTCTTACTAACATAGATCAGAAACAGTGATCCTTCCAAAGAGACTCAGTTCATGTGCAAGTGTCTCTTCTGTCATACACTGTCTTTTCAGGGATAGAGTTATGTTAGAAAATACCTAATTTCTGAAAGAAGAAACTAGCTATTATAAGGGTGGGAATAACCTGCTCTTTGCTAGGTGTTGAGATAAAATTGAGCTTTGATGATACAGAACATTTTTCAAGAACCTTGTAGATACTCACATACTTACAGTTCCACTATGTGATGTTTTCTGCATCATGAGACAAATAAACAAGTACTTCTTATTGAGTGGGAGAAGAGTTGGGTCAGCAGGAAGGAGAGAGCATCAGAGTGAGAAATGTAAAGAGGTTTCTTAGATGCCTGCCATGTTGTTGTGAGAGGCCAGGAAGATACAATTTCATTGGTGAGTTTGTGAAGAAGGAAACAGCTAGTGTATAGTGAAAGCTCTCTATGAACTGTTTTTGTTAGGGGCAAGAAAGTGACTAGGGATTACAAATTGCTGCTAACTGGTGGCAGGCAGATTTGAAACTGCACATTGCCTTAGTTAAAGTTTTTTTTTTAATTTAGACTTTTCTAGATCTCGGAAATTGAATATTCTGCAACTCCTTTCTGGCTGTGTTCCTTATGTGTCCAGTATGTTCTTGGTGGTAGAATTAATGTAAAAACTCAATCAGACTTAGTTTATGCAATTTGACTATTTCCTTGCACAGAGAAAAAAATGGATAGTTACCTCGTTTTCTCACTTTCTCAACAGACACGTGAACGCTCTCCCACAATATGCAGAAACTGCCTGTCCCGGCCTCCCTGATGGGCCTGCAGGTGTTGATGAAAATAAAGGTGAGGTGCATTGCTCTCACTACAGACACCAGCCATGAGTTTACCTTGTATGACTGGCTGGTGAGTGTGAGAAAAAAGAATAGATTGGGTGGGCAGGGCCATTCTCCCAGTGCTCTCTTCTCTAAGCCTTGTCACGAGACTTCCATGGATTGCGAGGGCACCTGCCCTTGGTACTGATGTCATCAGGAGTCTTGCTGACCCGTTTGCCTCCAGACTTTGCAGTGGAACTGAGCTCCCTGCTTGTAGCAGAGGCAGAGGGTACTCTGTGGCCCAGGTACAATCCCAGAGCCCTTTTATAGGGGGCTACCACTGCTTTTAGTCCACCTTTCCTAGTCTGCAATGAGAAAGGAAAATGGAGCGGCAGTGGCACAGCCCACGAGAACAGAGGCCAGGTTGGAGAACATGCCAAGGGTAGGAGCATGCCTGCTTCCACGTTCCTGGCCGTCTCCTCTTCCTTCCCAAACTCACCTTGTCCTAGAAGCCTGTTAATTCTGCCTCAGCTGCCATGGTGACTAGCCCTGCTCAGAGCTAAGGTCCCTCAGACCTTCTGCCAGATGGGTTAGGACAGTGACCTAGGCTAGGAGTGCAGAAAAGGAGTGGGTCAGAAGGAAACCCCACTCCTGCAGCTCTCTGACAGAAGGTTAACTCTAGGTCTCCCTCGTTTTTCTTCTCCTTTTCTCCTCTTCTTCTCGCTCTCTTTGTCCTTGTCTTCCATCTGCTGTTTTGTCCTAGCTCCTCTCTCCTACCTAACTGGACTCAGGAATTATGGGAGGATAAGCCTGATATTTACTCTCCATGGCAGCATTTAGCTTGAATACATGTGTTTGCTTTTGTGCATATATATTGTTAGATTTAAAAACTGCTGAACACTTCAGAGCATTTACTTTGAAAACATAAAGCATTTTTGCTGTTCCATAGATAAATTTTGGACATGCTTTCAAATTATCAATGGAAATAAACTATTTTCTGAGTTGGATCTATTTACTGTTGTTACTAGGTGCTGTTGAGTCCGTTCAAATTCATAGCGACCCTGTGCACAACAGAATGAAACACTGCCTGGTCCTGTGTCATCCTCACAATCCTTGCTATGTTTGAGCCCATTGTTGCAGCCGCTGTGTCAGTCCATCTCATTGAGGGTCATCTTTTTCCCTGACCTCTATTTTACCAAGCACGATGTCTTTCTCCAGGGACTAGTACCTCCTGATAACATGTCCAAAGTACGTGAGACGAAGTCTTGCCATCGTTGCTTCTGAGGAGCATTCTAGTTGTACTTGTTCCAAGATAGAGTTGTTCATTCTTCTTGCAGTCCATGGTATATTCAGTATTCTTCACCAACACCATAATTCAAAAGTATCAATTCTTCTTCAGTCTTCCTTATTCATGTTCACCTTTTCCACACATGAGGTGATTGAAAATACCATGGATCGGGTCAGGCGCACCTTAGTTCTCAAAGTGACATCTTTGATTTTGAACATTTAAAAGAGGTCTTTTGCAGCAGATTTGGCCAGTGCGATATGTCCTTTAATTTCTTGAGTGCTACTTTCATGGGCATTGATTGTGGATCCAACTAAAATGAAACCCTTGACAACTTCAGCCAGGGCTCCATCTATTTAGTAGTCCAGCAAAGTAAGTGTTTTTCAGTAAGAATTCTTAAATTCAGTAATCAATAATTTGCTAAGGCAACATTTTTCTTTGACATAATAGAGAAGAAATACAACTTAGTGAATGGTGGAGAAAAACAAAATATGAAAACATTTCATTTAACATTTTTTTTGTTTGTTTTTGTTGCTAGTTGGAAAGGGAGTTACACGTAATAAGCTAGGGTCCTGGGAGTGCTTTTGGTCCAGTGGTTAAGAGCTCAGCTGCTAACCAAAAGGTTGGCAGTTTGAATCTGTCAGCCACTCCTTGTCCTGTAGGATCACTATGAATTGGAATCTACCCGACGGCAACAGGTTTGGTATTTTTGGTCCAGTGTCCTGATTTGTTTGTGTGTGTGTGCTTAAAATGCCTTTTATTTGCCATATCCATGTTTTGATTCCCCAGTTTTACGACTGGGGAAGAGCTGTCTCCTCACAGTAGAGTCAACCTTAATGACGTGGATTGAGTAAAGCTTTTGGGACCCTCAGTTGCTGATGTGACAGGACTCAAAATGAGAACAGCTCCAGACATCCATTAATAATCAGAATGTGCAATATACAAAGTAGGAATCTAAGAAAATTGAAAGTCATCAAAAATGAAGTAGAACGTATAAAGATCAATATCCTAGGCATTAGTGAGCTGAAATGGACTGGTATTGGCCATTTTGAATCAGACAGTCATATGATCTATACCAGGAACGATTAATTGAAGAGGAATGGTGTTGCATTCATCCCCAAAAGAAACATTTCAAGACCTATCTATAAGTACAGTGCTGTCAGTGATAGAATAATATCCATAAGCCTACAAGGAGGACCAGTAAATATGACTATTACTAAAGTTTACACACCAACCATTAATGCCAAAGATAAAGAAACTGAAGATTTTTACCAACTTCTGCAGTTTGAAATTGATCAAACATGCAGTCAGAATGCATTGATAATTACTGGTGATTGGAATGGAAAAGTTGGAAGCGAAGAAAAAGAATCAGTAGTTGGAAAATATGGTCTTATTGATAGAAATGATGCAGAAGATTACATGATAGAATTTTGCAAGACCAATGATTTATCATAGCAAATACCTTCTTTCAACAACATAAACGATGACTATACATATGGACACCTCCAGAGGGAATACACAGGAGTCAAGTAGATGACATCTGTAGAAAGAGACAATGGAGAAGCTCAGTATCATCAAAACAAGGCCAGGGGCCAACTACAGAATAGATCATCTATCTCTCATACACAAGTACAGGTTGAAGCTGAAGAAAAGTAAAATAAGTCCACAAGTGCCAAAGTACAACCTTGAGTATATCCTACATGTATTCAGAGACCATCTCAAGAGTACATTTGCCACATAGAACACTAATGACCGAAGACTAGACGAGTTGTAGAATGACATCAAGGACTTCATACGTGAAGAAAGCAAAAACTCATTAAAAAGACAGGAAATAAAAGACCAAAATGGATGTCAGAAGAACTGAAACTTTGAAACTTGCTCTTGAGTGTAGGGTAGCTAAAGTGAATAGAAAAAAATGATGAAGTAAAAGAGCTGAATGGAAGATTTCAAAGGGCAGCTTGAGAAAAAAAAGTATTATAATGAAGTGTGCAAAGACCTGGAGTTAGAAAACCAAAAGGAAAGAACATGGTCAGCATTTCTCAAACTGAACTGAAGAAAAAACTCAAGCCTCGAGTTGCAATATTGAAGGATTCTATGGGCAAAAATGGTTTAAGTCAGGAAAGGAAAAGTGTGAGTCAGGGTTGTATCCTTTCACCATACTTATTCGATCTGTATGCTGAGCAAATAATCTGAGAAACTGCACTATATGAAGTAGAACGAGGCATCAGGATTGGAGGAAAACTCATTAACAGCCTTCATTATGCAGATGACACAACCTTACTTGCTGAAAATGAAGAGGACTTGAAACATTTACTGATGAAAATCAAAGACTACAGCTTTCAGTATGGATTACATCTCAACATAAAGAAAATGAAAATTTTTACAACTGGACCAGTAAGCAGCATCGGAGAAAAGATTGAAGTTGTCAAGGATTTCATTTCACTTGGATCCACGGTCAACACCTATAGAAGCAGCAGTCAAGAATCAAAAGACAAATTTCATTGGGCAAATCCCCTGCAAAAGACTTCTTTAAAGTGTTAGAAAGCAAAGATGTCACCTTGAAGACTAGGTGCACCTAACCCAAGCCAAGGTGTTTTCATTTGCCTCCTATGCATGCGAAAGCTGGACAATGAAAAAGGAAGACCAAAGAAGAATTGACACCTTTGAATTGTGGTGTTGGCGAAAAATATTGAATATACCATGGACTGCCAAAAGAATGAACAAATCTGTCTTGGAAGAAGTTCAACCAGAATGCTGCTTAGAACCAAGGATGGCAAGACTACATCTCATACTTTGGACAGGTTATCAGGAGAGATCAGTCCCTGGAGAAGGACATCATGCTTGGTAACGTAGAGGGTCAGCGAAGAAGAGGAAGACTGTCAACGAGATGGATTGACACAGTGGCTGCAACAATGGGCTGAAGCATAGCAACAATTGTGAGGGTGGTGCAGGACCAGGCAGTGTTTCGTTCTGTTGTATATGGGGTCACTATGAGTTGGAACCGACTCCATGGCACCTAACATGGGCAAAATATTGAACAGTGCAGGAAGTATCAAAAGAAGGTAGAAGGAATAGACAGAGTCACTGTACCAACAAAGAATTGGTCGTCGTCCAGCCATTTCAGGAGGTAGCACGTGATCAAGAACCGATGGTACTGAAGGAAGAAGTCTAAGCTGCACTGAAGGCATTTGTGAAAAACAAGGCTCCAGGAACTGACGAAGTACCAGTGAGATGTTCAACAAACTGATGCAACACTGGAAGTGCTCAGTTGTCTATACCAAGAAATTTGAAAGATAGCCACCTGGCCAACCAACTGGAAGAGATCCATACTTGTGCCCATTCCAAAGAAAGGTGATCCAACAGAATGCATAAATTATCAAACAATATCATTAATATCAAACACGAGTAAAATTTGAAGATAATTAAAAAATGGTTGCAGCAGTACATCGACGGGGAACTGCCAGAAATTCAAGCCAGATTCAGAAGAGGATGTGGACTGATGTCAGATGGATCTTGTCTGAAAGCAGAGAATACCAGAAAGACGTTTATCTGGGTTTTATTGACTACTCAAACTCATTAGATGGTGTGAATCATAACAAATTATGATTAACATTGCGAAGAATGGAAATTCCAGAACACTTAATTGTGCTCACGTGGAACCTGTACATAGTCGTTCGAAGAGAAGAAGGGGATACTGCATGGCTTAAAATCAGGAATGGTGTATGTCATGGTTGTATCCTTTCACTGTATTTATTCAATCGGTGGTGCAGTGGTTAAGAGCTCGGCTGCTAACCTAAAGGTCAGTAGTTTGAATCCACCAGCTGCTCCTTGGAAACCCTAGGGGCGGTTCTACCCTGTCCTATAGGTTCACTCTGCGTCAAAGTTGACTCAGCAGCACCCGATGTGGTTTCTTGTTTTCTCTTCAGTCTGTATGCTGAGCAGATAATCTGAGTAGCTGGACTGTATGAAGAATAATTCGACATCAGTATTGGAAGAAGACTAATTGTCAACATGTGATACACAGATGACTCAACTTTGACTTGCTGAAAGCAAAGAGGACTTGAAGCATTTACTGATGGAGATCAAAGACTGCAGCCTTTAGAATGGATTACACCACAACATAAAGAAAACAAAAATCCTCACAACTGGACCAATAAGCAACATCATGATAAACAGAAAATATTAAAGTTGTCAAGGATTTCATTTTAGTTGGAACCACAATCAATGCTCATGGAAGTTGCAGTCAGGAAATCTAACTAGGTATTGTACTGGGTAAATCTGCTGCAAAAGACCTCTTTAAAGTGTTCAAAAGCAAAGATGTCACTTGGAGGACTACGTTATGTCTGACCCAATCCGTGATATTTTCAGTTGCTTCATATGCATATGAAAGCTGGACAATGAAAAAGGAAGACCGAAGAAGAACTGAGGCCTTTGAATTATGGTGTTGGCGAAGAATATACCATGGACTGCAAGAAAAATATGTCCTGGAAGAAGTACAGCCAGAATGCTCCTTAGAAGCCAGGATGGCAAGATTTTATTTCATGTACTTTGGACATGTTATCAGGGGGGACTAGTCCTGGAGAATGGCATCATGCCTGGTAAAGTGGAGGGTCATGGAAAAAGAGGAAGACCCCCTGATGGGATGGATTGACACAGTGGCTATAACAGTGGGCTTAAACATAGTAAGGATTGTGAGGATGGCACAGGACCAGGCAGTGTTTCATAGTGTATATAGGGTATAGGGTTGCTATGAGTCGGAACCAACTTGATGGCACCTAACAACAACAACATGCTTTGATATCTGCCCAGCTTAAATTTCCTGATCGTTTTTGTAATCACTTCCTTGACTCCTCTCCCTTTGTTGCATTTACCTAGCAAGACCACAACCGTGGTTTTACCCAGTTCTCCATCTACTCTTCCTGTTTCTGTGTAGATAAGTGAAGCTGGAGAACAACATACAGTTAGCAAACATGCTGACTGATCTCTCTGAATTCATGACCCCCCAGCTTCAAATGATGGAGCCCTGGTGGCACAGTGGTTAAGCACTCGGATGCTAACAGGAAGGTTAATGGTTCAAACCCACCAGTCACTCTGCAGGAGAAATACGTGGCAGTCTGCTTCTATAAAGATTACAGCCTTGGAAACCCTATGGGAAATGTCTACTCTGTCCTGCAGGGTCACTGTGAGTTGGAATCGACTCAGCCACAAGGGTCTTTTTTAAATTCACATAGGCGCCACTGCTGTGTCTCCCTAGCTCATTCATCTCCCACTCTCCTCCTCTAGCCTCACACTTCCAGTGCTTCCTGTCACATTGCCTTCCTAGTTGATCTTGCTTTCTATTTTCTGAAAAAGAGAGAAGCAATTAGAAACCTCCAGAACGCTCCCTCTGCCTCATCAACCCACCTATCACTATTGTGCTACTCTCTGCTCTCCTCTTGTTGTAACCTGTCCAGTTTGTTGTACAACCTTCCTGTCCAAGGATATTGTTTCAGGAAATTTCCAGTCCCTCCTTCATTATCAGTTTTTCTCTTAATGGGTCATTCCCATCAGCATACATGTATATTGTAATACCACCCATATTTAAACAAAACCAACCCAAATCTTCTCTCCTGAGCTACTTCTCCATCTCTTTCTTGACTTACTCTTCAGCTCTGTTTCTCTGCTCCTCTGTTTAGGGGAATTCCTTAGAATTGTCAGTGCTTTCTGATTCAGATCCCTTCCCCCCTTTCTTTGTTGAAACCACCCTAATCTGGTTTTGACGCCATCACTCCAGTGAAACAGTGCCTGTCAGGGTCCCCAGTGATTTCCACGTTAAGTCCCGTAATCAGTTCTTTGTCTTCAGTGTCCTTGTTAATTATAGACATTAAATATTCTGTTCTTGCTAGGAGACCTTATGGGTCCCAATTCAGTTCCTCTTCATCTCCTCCACTTCTCATAACATTTGCGTGCTCCACAGAGCAATTTTTGGTGCTCTTTTTCCCGTGCAGGCTTCCTTGGTGATCTTGTCCAGTCTCAAAGCTTTAAATCTCACCTATTTTCTGACAACCCCCAAATTTATATCTTCAGCCTGGGCCTCTCTCTTGAACGCCTGTGTATCTTACCGCCAACTGCCGATTTGATGTCTTAACTTTTGACATGTCTCAAACTGAATGCTTAATCTTCTTCAAACCTGCTCCTCTTACAGTCTTCCCATTCACTCTTTCTAACTGCTGAGGCCAAAAGTTTAAGCAACATCCTTGAGTTTTTTTTCTTGACCCCATATCCAATCTGTTCCCTCATTCTGTTATCCTTCTACCTTTCAAATATATCCACAGTCTGATCACTTCTCACCACCTCCTCTAAAATTACCCCGATCTAAGCCATCATTATCTCTTGCTTGGGTTATCACGGTAACTTTCTAACAGATCTGGTCTCCCTCTTCTGCTGTCACCCCACCTTACAATCTTTTTTTAACACAACACCCAGAGTGTTCATGATAAATCATGCCAAATCATGTTACTATCAAAAACTGTGAAGGGTCTGAGATTTTACCGTATTTGTAAGCTAACAAATTAGCCTGCCACAATTTTGTAGATGCTGGCAGAAGACAAGAGACTCCTGTGTCAGAGACAATTTTTAGCACAATAAGCAGCATCAGTGTGTTTGTGTCAATTCCCTTTGCCCCCAGTCCCATGGGGCAATGCAAGTGGGCCTAGGTGGCTGCTTATACATGCAGGGGGTTGTACTATAGGAAAGGAGCCCCGAGTGTAGGGAATCCAGGTGTTTTTTAATGGGCAGGAGACATGACCTTTGTAATGCTAGACATTAACCAGATTTGCCCTTTGCTCCAGAGGGTGACACTGTTTCTGTCTTCTGAGATTTTACTTAATAATAATCCTTGGAAAAATAGATCAGAATGAAGTCAGTCAGAACTTTTGCTTGTAAGAAGTCCAGAAATGTAAGCAACCCATAGAGAATTGTCTCACAGCAATATATACCCCTTGTTTCTACACAGTCTTGGCTGATGGTAGATTTTCTCATAAATCACTCAGTGATCGATTCTTGATTAATCTGACCAACAGGGTTGGGACCAGATATGTTCAGTTTGGCTCAGACAGCATTTAATAAAGCACCTATCAATAGGACTCCAACTAGCAAGATGAGGCCACCCTGCAGTATTTATCTCAACCATGCCCCATAGAGTCTGAGACTAAACCAGCTGAACAAATCATATAACCCTCAGGATCTATTTTAGAAAGCCAGGTGACTTTCTTCTTAAGTTTCTGTATGGGTCTTTCTGTTTGGCCAGAGCCATTAATCCAGGTATAGTAGGATGTATTAATGATTGCATAGCGATTCCACCTTGGCCCACAAAGGAAAAGTCTAGGGCAATTCTCTCATCCATAACAAGCCTGGCCTGTGTGTCCAGGTTGACCGGAATGCCTTGCAGGCATTCTAATTAGATGAATCCTATCATAGGGATAATTGCCTGCAAAATGTGCATAAGTAACAAATTATCTCTGTGGGAAGCAAACCCGAGTAACCAAGGGTAGATTCATTTTGGAAAGATCGCCACAGTCACATGAAGCCTATAAGGCTACATGATGTTTCCTTAAATATTTGAAGCTCTCTTATTACCACCACTAAGGTGCAAGTCTCTGTCTTTTCAGGAAGGAGGTAAGTTAACAGCATTATTTACAGTTCTGGGAGCACATGTGATGTCCTGGAAAGGAAGTGTTGTTTATAGTTGTTGGATTCCCCCACGTGGGACTTGCCTGAGGCAGAGGATACTCCAGTGTGGCCTGACTGGCTGGTAAACCTTAAAATTTCCAATTCAGTTTGAATAATCGAGTCTAGTCTTTGTTTTTGGAGGGACTGCCTGAGTGAGGGTCTGACCTGTCCTGTTTCTCCACACCACCAGTTAGAGGGCATCCATCCCTCCCACAAATGGCTGAGTGATGGCTATCAGAATCAAGGTGGGGAAGACATCCGGAGGTGTTGGCAGGTGTTTTGTGTGGGAGATGCAGGAACAAGGCCATTCCCTGGGAAAGTTCAGGGGGATGGTGATCGGATTGTGTTCAGAACTGTGTAGGGGTTGGATGGCAGGTGCAGCAGCCAGTTAAATATAAGGTGCTCAAATAGTTTGGGAGAACCATATCAGGACATTTTCCTTTGCAATGAAGGCTCTAAGGACAATTCTGAAAAACCAAGATCATTAATGTCACTCCCTTCCCTATAACCTGGGGTCTAAGATGTCCCTCCTCAGGTGCTAAGGTTGTCATTCCCTGCCTACTGCCACAAAATCCTTGTATCTTATTCTAGTAGCTGTCACTTCACCCTTTTTCCAGTCAAACCGTACTTAGACCTTTCATCTGAAAGGGTCAGATAGAAGAGGGATGAGTGTCTTTTTATAAAACCTAAACAGAGACCCATTATGTCCCCCCACTTTAGCCAGTGTGGCCACTGTAGGGTGACTCAGCAAGCAGTGTACTCATCCAAGTGGTCATTCTCCTTATGATCTATGAACATATCAAACCAACAAGAGAATCCAGGCAGCTGACCCAGAATTAAGTCTGAATCCACCTGGCCTCCTTGACTGTGCTGACACCCAAAGTGTATCTTAATCAAGGTTGACCTGGGATTACTGTTAGGGGCAAGAAACAAGCATCATGTCTCTCAGAATAGTCAGGGTGGAATTCTGAATGTTCAGAATAGGGATGCATAGCCTCTTCCCCGGATACACACACACACTCACACTCACACTCACGCACTCACTCTCACACACACACAAACTCACACTCTCCCTCCCCCCTCCCTCTCTCGCCCTCTCTCCCATCTGTTCCTTTCTCCACCATCCCCCTCTCTCCCACTCTGTTCCTCTCTCCTTCCCATCTCCCCCCTCCCTCCCTCCCCTCCCTTTGGTCCCTATCATTACCCAGAAAGCAACTGAGAGGAAAACATCCCTTTCTGAGGATGGGATTCAGTGACCAAACTGCCTTACGAAGGTGTGTGGACCAGAAGAGGTAGAATCAGAAATTTTTAGAGTTAATTTTTGAGGAGGCTCTTCTAATTCTTAGCAATACCAGATGCCTGTGGATAGTAGGGAGTGTGACAGATCCACCAAATAACTTGACTATTAACCCACTGTTGAGTCTTTTGGTCTGGTAAGTAAAACAAGAAAACATGATATGGATTATTTTCAAGGGCCGCAGTGGTGTGGCCTGAGTTGGCTGGTTGGGCTAGAACAGAGACATTGCAACCTTAAAATATGTTATCTGCAGTGAGGCACCACTGGTAGCCTGGAGAGGGTAGTCAATATGCCAGAACTGGTCAGTAGCAATGTCCTGTGTGATGTGGCCTCCCCCACCTCGAGACAGCCAGATCCACTTTTGGCAGGAGTCACAAGTCTGGCAGGCAGTAGTAGCCTTTGCATCAGAAACCTACAGTCCTTTATGCTCTTGTCTGTGATGCTGGAAGTGTAACGTCCAGTCCAATGATGAGTCCAGACAGCAGTGGTGGCAATCTGGGTGATGCAAACTCGATCAGCAGCTGAATTCCAGCTGTTCTTATCAAAGAAAGGGCCTTTACGAGGGACCTTTATCTGAGTGACTCAGGAGGTTTAATCAGAAGCCAAGCTTTGTTTCCACATTTCACAGCCCCAAAGGGAAGTGTCTTTAATTTGCCAGACTGTGGTTTTCCAAGTGTCAGACCAAACATCTAGGCCATTGGCAACAACCCAAGAGTTAGTAAAAGCATAACGAGGTTCATCATAGGCAGAAATGACCAGAACAGTCTTGAGTTCTGCCCACTGAGCAGAGTGAGCACATCCATTCTTGGTTTTACATAGCTGGCACTGAGGGTGGACATCTGTAGCAGCCCAGTGGACACCATTAGGCTTTAGCTTAGCCAAACCATCAGTGAACCAGACCTAGGTGTTGAGTGGAATTCTTAGTGAATTGAGGGCCCCACTGAGCCGGCAGCTCTGCTTCAGGTGGCAGAGTGGAGGATGAAGTTTCCCCAGAGGGTTAGCTGTCACTTTTTCACGTAAAGCTGAGACATGGCTGGGGTTGAGTCAGCAGCATGAGCATCAGCATATTTCCTCAATTTCTCTTGCCTCCAAGTGTCACGGGGGCGGGTGGAACAGGGTAGATCTACCTAGGTAGATGCCTGGGTTGCATTACAGGAGAGGAACCCTAGGCTCAGGGAACTCACATCTTTTAGAACGAGCAGTAAGCATGTCTGCCGTTTGCCCCAAAGGGAGACACTGTATTTTCCAAGGCTTTTGCTTAGTAAACATCGTTGAAAAGACAGTTCAGAACAAAGGCAGTCAGTGCCTCTGCCTGCAAGATGTACAGAAACATGAGAAACCTGTGGAGACTTGTCTCCTAGCAGTCACTCTGCTCAAAACCTTTCAGTGGTTTCCCGTCTGAGAGTAAATGCCAGAGTCCTTCAAGTGGCCCAGTCAGCTCTGTGACCTCTGTCTTACTACCCTTTCCCTGGCCCACTCTGGGGCCTTTGCAGTAGTCCCCATGGCCTGGAACACTCTTTCCTGGCACCCTCTAGGCTCACTTCCTCACCTCATTCACATCTTTAACCAAATGTTACCTCAGTGAGGCCTTTGACTGCCTTGTTTAAAGTTGCTCTTTGTCATCATAGCACTTACCATCTGTTACACTATATATACTTACTTTCTTTGTTGTTTTGTTTCTGTTCATTTGAATGTAAAGTTGTTTACTGCTGTATTCTTGGTATCTGTAACGGTGCCTTCTTGCATAAAACCAAAACACTGAACCAAACCCGATGCCATCTAGTCGATAGTGACCCTATAGGACAGAGTCGAACTGTCCCATAGTGTTCCCAAGGAGTGGCTGGTGGATTTGAACTGATGCCCTTTTGGTTAGCAGCCAGGCTCTTAACCACTGTGCCACTAGGGCTCCTCTTGCATAAAGTAACCCTCAAATATTTGTTGGGTGAACCGACTTTATAATTTGGGTCAGGAGACGAGTTGTACACCATCTGAAATAAAGGTCAAAGCAGTATGCTATACTTCAGCGTTATGCTGAAATAACATCCCGAAAGAGGTCAGGGAAGGCAGAAGACTTCGGCGTGTGAGTAACATCAGGGAGTATTTTCTGGAGGGAGAAGCACTTGAGTTGGGCCTTCCAGGAAGGGTAGAATGAGGGCTGAGTTGGGCAGGAAGTGTACTGAGAGACCTTGTTCTCTTCCGTAGGTCTTTACCCACCTGGAGACCTGTGGCCCACCCAGCCAGTGTGTCTGACAAGCAGCTTAAACTGCAATCTCGAGAGCAGCGTGCCTTGTGTGCTGCAGGAGCCTCCCCCCGTTCATAATAGGTACAGCTTCACATCTCTTACGTGCGCCTTGCTTAGCCTATAGGCTTGTGGTCAGAATTTAAACTCAGTTTGTTAGGTAGTCCTTACAAGAATTAGAACCGAGCTTCCTTACCTCAGTGTACTTCAGCTGTGTTTTTCTCTGCCTTTTGGAATTGCATTGTGATTTTTTTAGAAAATAACAAACTGGGCATTGAAAGAAACATTAAAGGAAAATAAAAGTAATATAGCTGGAGACCATGTCATTATTTTCCTTTTTTTAATTGAAAAGATGATAAATTAATGTCAGAGGCAAATTTGAAAAAAAAATTCACTCATAATTCCCACTTCTATAACAGTGGCATTTTCCCGTGGTATGAATTTTCAAAATACTTTAAAAGATCAAATAGTTCAAGTATCGAAAAATACTTACATAGTGACAATTTCTTAAAATCATTATTTGGTATTAATATGTCGGTCAAATAGAGACACCTGAGCAAATGTTAATATCTTTGTTTAATCACAGAATCCATTTGACTTTTTTCTTTTGGTTCAGTTTATTTTAACAGTATTTACTTTGTTACTTGTACTTTTCCATAATGAGAATCCAGTTTGCAATAACGATCAAGGTATCATCATGAAGCATATAATCTTTATAGCTGTGATTTACCTAAGATGAATGCTGACTTTTCTCTGAGTGAAAGATGGAAATTTCAATAGCAGAACATTTAAAAAAATCCTTCAGGTGTGTGCTCTGACACCTGAAAGGTAGTCCAGGTGTTCTTCCACAGTGCTGATAAAACCAAGGCTTTGGATTCTGTCTCTATTAAGCTTAACAGACATGGTTCTAAACAAGACTTCGAACCAGCTCGTTTGGTTTGACCCTCTGCTAAGAACCTGCATTTCCACCCCAGATATACTGAATCAGACTCTACATTTTAACAAGATCCCCAGGTGATTCATACATTCTCATCAGCAGGAGGTCAAACCAGAAACCAACTGGTTCGAATCCCTGGTTCTAAACAAGGTGTGCTCCCAGCCTGAGCCATTTGTCCTGCAGAGTGTGTGTCACTGGTCATTGGTGTTTAGTTAGTAAGTCTTCAGTTTGGTACCTTGAGAATATACATCTTTTATTTTCCAGAATTGAGGAATTAGCAACGATTAGGATGCTGGGCAAGGTAGTGTGGAAATACATAACGATTCAAACATTAGAAAAGAGAACAGACTCTTAAAACGTGATAATTCCTCCAAATTCTATAGCCTTTAAAAATTGTTTTCCTCTTCCTTGCTTGCTGTCTTGACGTTTTGTTTCTGAAACTAGACCTCTTGTTTTTTATAGCAGTTTCATTGATTGGAGCACAACTTGCGAAGGCCAGTTTGCCAATGTGTACTGTCCGTTGGAGTTGAATGATTATAATGCCTTTCCAGAAGGTAAAAACTATTTGAACAATGCCAACTTTTTTTTTTTAAAGAGCTTTTTATTTAATTGATTTTTTCTATTGGTTTCTTTTTTTTTTTTAATTGTACTTCAGATGAAGGTTGATAGAACAGTTTCTCATTAAACACTTAGTACACATATTGTTTTATGACATTGGTTAACAGCCCCATGACATGTCAACACTCTCCCTTCTTGACCTTGGGTTCTCTATTACCAGCTTTCCTGTCCCCTCCTGCCTTCTAGTCCTTGTCCCTGGCCTGTTGTGCCCTGTTAGTCTCATTTTGTTTTATGGGCCTGTCTAATCTCTGGCTGAAGGGTGAACCTCAGGAATGACTTCATTACTGAGCCAGAAGAGTTTCTGGGGGCCATATCCTCAGGGTTTCTCCAGTCTTTGTCAGGCCAGTAAGTCTGGTCTTTTTCCATGAGTTAGAATTTTGTTCTGCATTTTTCTCCAGCTCTGTGTGGGACCCTCTGTTGTGGATCCCTGTCAGAGCAGTCAGTGGTGGTAGCTGGTCACCATCTAGTTGTGCTGGACTCAACTGGGTGGAGGCCGTGGTAGTTGTGGTCCATTAGTCCTTTGGATTAATCTTTCCCTTGTATCTTGTTTTCTTCATTCTCCCTTGCTCCTGAAGGGATGAGACCAGTGGAGTATCTTAGATGGCTTAAGATCCCAGACACTACTCACCAAGGTAGAATGTGGAACATTTTCTTTATAAACTGTGTTATGCCAGTTGAACTAGATGTTCCCTGAGACCATGGTCCCCACAGCCCTCCACCCAGCAATCCAGTCCCTCAGGGAGTTAAGATGTGTCTGTGGAGCTTCCATGACCTTTCCTTTTACAAGTTGTGCTGGCTTCCCCAGAATTGCATACTGTCTTACCCTTCACCGAAATTACCACTCATCTATTGTCTATTTAGTATTCCCCCCCGCCCCAATCCCTCGTAACCATCAAAAATTGTTTCTTTATGTATGTAAACCTTTACATTAGTTTTTACAGTAGTGGTCTCATACAGTATTTGTCCTTTTGTGATTGACTTATTTCACTCAGCATAATATCCTCCAGTTTCATCCATGTTATGAGATGTTTCATAGATTCATCATTGTTCGTTATCATTGCATAATACTCCATTGTGTTGTATGTACCATGGTTTATCCATTCATCTGTTGATGGGCATTTAGGTTGTTTCCATCTTTTTGCTGTTGTGAACAATGCTGCAGTGAACATGGGTGTGCATATGTCTATTCGTGTGACGGCTCTTATTTCTCTAGGATATATTCCTAGGAGTGGGATTGCTGGATCATATGGTTGGTTCTTCTATTTCTAGCTTTCTAAGGAAGCACTATGTCGTTTTCCAAAATGGTCGTATCATTTTGTGAACAGTGCCAACTTTTATCTTCATATAGTCAGAGCAGGAAGTGTGTGGATTTAAGGTACTAACCTGCAGAAGAATGTGCCTGCTAACAGTGAGCTGACTTTGAGAAGGATTTTACAGCATGCTGCTGAGTGACACCATGTGGATCCGGTTGTGCATGCCTGCCATTTATAATTTCAGGTGGCTCTCAAAAAGCCCTCTACATCTGGGTGTATGAGGGCTTCTACAGATAACCCTAATCCAGTTGGCCCTTCAAATTAGGTAGAATCGGGTTGTTTGATTCATGTGGCCCTACCATGAGTCAGAATCAACTCAATGGCAACTAACAACCGCAACAGCATTGTGGATTATCCGCTGGGCCGCTGAGGCTTTTGGAGCTTTTTGCTGTTCTTTTTAGGCTGACAAGTCTCTTGTGAAGTAGAAGCATTTTCCTGCTTGTTCAGCAGAATTTCTTGACTCTTCTGTGTGCCCCTGGGTGGTGCTCCAGAAGGAAGGAAAGGAGCTTGGAGGGGAAGTTGCAGAAAATGGCAGGTGCTTGGGCTCAAGCATCTGTAATAATGAATAAGAGCTATGGGATTTCCTGATAAACTGTAAAGTTTCCTATTGTAGTTCCTTATTTGGTAGATTTCACATTATATTCTGATGATGATTTCTCACAGCTCAGGTGCAAGCTAGAGTTGCCTTCTCCAGGAAGAGATAAGCAGGTATATTATAAGCCCAAACCAAACCCGTTGCTGTCGAGCGATTGCAACTCATAGTGACCCTATAGAACAGAGTAGAACTGCCCCCTAGGGTTTCCAAGGAGTGGCTGGTGGATTCGAACTACAGACCTTTTGTTTAACTGCTGAGCTCTTAACCACTGCACCACCAGGGCTCCCAGGTATATTATAGGTATTGCAGTTACTGGATTTTGGTATGTGCATCGCTATATGCTAACCACAAGGGGGTGCTTTAGTACCTTTCTTCCATATGATTGTGAGGCTTTGTGTTTACTGTCTTACTGATATCTAAGAAGTGCTTGGTTTCATATTGCTTTTAGTTTCGTATTGCTTTTATCAGCCCATGAGCTATATTTGTGGGTAGCTGAGATTGGTATGACAGGTGACAAAGAAAATTTTAAGGAATGGTAAAACATCTTGACAATATTAAAATCCGTAGTAGTATTTTAGTGTACTTCATGTGTTAGAAAGATTCCTATCAAATTATCAAATGGAGAAAGACAAACCCAGAGAAAGACCTTCCTAGCTGAGGGCTTCCCAGGTGGTGTGTCTCACAAAGTTTCAACCCTGAGAATGACAGTAAAATTGTCCTCCTGACTCACACTGAGTAAGTATTTTATGTCTGTCTTTAACCTGTCAGTAGACTAAGGCCTTGCATGCGTTTTTACCTGAGAGTGAGAATTCAGGTCTCTCCATGAAAATGTTTACTTGTGTTGATGTCTCCCATTCTCTGTAGAAAACATGAATTTCCCCAATGGCTTCCCCTGTCCTGTAGAGGTTCAGACGGACTTTATCGACAACAATCCTCAGTCTACTTGGAACACGGCCACCAGCATGCCGACTGCTTGGGGACATGCCAGCTTCATCAACTCTACGGTCAGTGTCCGCCCAGAGGTCAGTGCCCATCCTGTGCCCAGGGCCCTTGGCAGCACCCGGTTATTTCTGGTGTTTCTTTAATACTTGTCTCAATTAGTTTTAGAGTTGGGCTTGAATCAGCTCCACCTGCTTGTTTATTTTTAGATCACAGGATCTAGGGCTGGCCACCCTCTGAAGGAACCTAACATGTAATCAGACTGGTAGGGGTTTACAGACTTTGATATTTCTATCCACCCCTGAATGAAAAAGACATCCCATACTACAAGAGGCATGCTCGTTTGTAGATAAAATGGAAATCGGGCCAGGAAGCCCCGTGTTTGACACAGCTATCATAGGTGACCTTGTGACCTTTTCATCTGTGGTCATAGATGAAATGGAAGTCCAAGGAAGGTCAGTGGTGGTGATTGGGTCATGACATCTTCTGCCTGTGAACACCCACCCCTCTATCCTAGAGTCCAGGACTTTCCCCTTTCATATCTGCTCAGTAGTTTTTACAGATTAAGAGCATTTGACCTATGGACCATCCCTTGGGTTCAAAATTAGTGTATCTAGTCAGATGAGGATTTCACAACCCTCCATCTGAGAGGAAAGCGGAGTTAAAACAACCCCGATTGTTGAGAATAGTTTAATAACTTCCAATAACTTTAGTTGAAAGCCCTTGGCTATGCAAATGATTTTGTGCTCAACTGCTAACCTAAAGATTGGCAGTTCAAACCCACCCAGCAGTACCAGGGACGAAAAGGCCCGGCAGTCTCCTTCTATAAAGATTACAGCCAAGAAAACCCTATGGAGCTGTTCTATTCTGTCACACATGGGTTGGAATCGACTTGATGGCAACTAACAACAACCAGTTGGGTTGATACTGTTGTGTTGTCCACTATTATATATTCAACTTCAACATTTGCGTATCTAAGGCTTTTTTAATATTTTTTTCCTCTCCCCGTTCATACTGCAGCCCTACCTCACGAGCACCCGAAGCTTGTCTCCAATGTCTGGACTTTTTGGTTCCATCTGGGCCCCACAGAGTGACGTGTATGAAAATTGCTGCTCCATCAACCCCACCACGGAACACGCGACTCACATGGAGAACCAGGCAGTCATGTGCAAGGAGTACTACCCAGGGTTTAACCCGTTTCGTGCCTATATGAACCTGGACATATGGACTACCACAGCAAATAGGAATGCCAACTTTCCACTCTCTAGAGACTCGAGTTACTGTGGGAATGTGTGACAAATTGGATTTCCAAACAATGTGAATAAAGATGCTTGTGTTTTGATTACTAGTGTGTAAAGTGGTTGTTGAGATAGATTATGACATTGGTGGATATTTTGGCACTTTTATATGAAAATAAATTTTTTTAATGAAATCTAGGCACTCTATTTTTTTAATCCTTCATAAATCAGTGGTAGGAACTCGGCATCCATGTCATAACTTCATAATTCAAGATGTGGGTCAAATGTGCCACGTGTTTAATCAGAATGCAGAAGACTTCTAAGAAGGTAAGAGTTGAGGAAGAAAGCTGCTGTGGCTCTCACCTCACTGAGCCTCCGTATCACCTGGGGCACTTTTAAAAATTGTGAAGTTGTTCAGGCTCCATTCCCAGAGATTCTGATTTAATTGATCCGGGGCTCTGAGCACAGGAGTTTGTTTTTTTTTTTTTTTAAGTTCTCCACTATTTTAATGTGCAGCCAGTGTTGAGAACTACTGGCTAAGGAAGCCCAACTTAGCAGAAAGTCATTGCCTGGATTGACTGTGCTGGGGGCTGGAGAACACTTTCTGGTCCTGGTGTGGGGTGGGGCTGGGGAGCAGAGCACCTGGCAGAGCTCTGCCTGTCACAGTTACGGTGAGAACTCCCTCCCCGACATCTTGCAAGCCACTGGGGTGACGACAGCACGGGGACGTTCTGGTAAGTGGTTTCCCTCTTGGAGTGTGCAGGTTTACTCCGAATGCAAGTACTTAGTACTTAGGGCTAGGTAGCTGATGCATGCGGTTTGTATCTGTCAGTGACTATACAAGTCCAAATTATGGTGGAATTACATATTTGCATGTGTAAGCTCTGAAAACACTTTAAACTTCTAATAAAAATATCCTATTTTTATATATTTTTTTGTCTTTATTGAGAATTCAGTAATACATTTTTGAGTGGAATGCTAGGTTTTTGTGCTTTGAGTTAAATTTTTCTTTGCAATGGTTGTATGTGAGCTTGGGACCAGCAGGACAAGTGTGCTGGGAATTAGAGACTGCCCTTTTGCAGGGAGTACCTCTGAGCATGCACAGCATTTCCGCTGAGCACGCATGGCTGCTAGAAAATCCTCAGGTTGCCAAGTTAGGATCCTGATTTGAGTCAATCAGTCTTCCTTACCCCCTCCCCCCAATTTGAATAATGGTAAAGATAACTTTGCATTGGGCCAATCTGCTGCAAAAGACCTCTTTAAAGTGTTAAAAAGCAAAGATGTCACTTTGAGGATTAAGGTGTTCCTGACCCAAGCCATGTTATTTTCAATCACCTTATATGCATGAGAAGGCTGGACAATGAAAAAGGAAGACTGAAGAAAAGTTGACACATTTGAATTATGGTGTTGGCGAAGAATATTGAATATACCATGGACTGCCAGAAGAACAAACAAATCTGTCTTGGAAGAAATACAGTCAGAATGCTCCTTAGAAACGAAAATGGCGAGATTTCATCTCATGTACTTTGGACATGTTATCAGGAGGGACCAGTCCCTGGAGAAGGATATCATGCTTGGTAAAGTAGAGGATCAATGAAAAAGAGGAAGACTCTTGACAAGATGGATGGATACAGTGGCTACAACAATGGGCTCAAACATAGCAACAGTTGTGAGGACGGTGTAGGACTGGGCAGTGTTTTGTTCTGTTGTACATAGGGTTGTACCCACCCTGCTCTTCTGTGCTTCAGCCCAGAAATAATAACCAGCAGTGACAACACTTCTGCTCACAATCCACTGGCCAGAACTAGTCATGTGGTCCTGCCCAGTTGGAAGAGAACAGAGAAGTAGAGGTTTCCATGTTTCCAGAAAAGAGAACTGGATATTTCTGAGCACTAGTAGTGTTTCACCACACATACAAAGTTTTGAAGAAGTTTTTTTTATTCCCCCTCTAGTTGGAAAGAGAGGTCCCTGGTTGGCACCAATGGTTTGCTCTAGACTACTAATCAAAAGGTTGGCAGTTTGAACCGTTTCAGCAGCACTGTGGAAGAAAGACCTGGTGATCTACTCTCATAAAAATTACAGCCAAGAAAATGCTGTTGAGCAGTTCTACTTTGATACATGGGGTCACCATGAGTCAAACTCAACGGCAATGGGTTTGATTTGGTCTTGTTTTTAGTTGGAGAGATTTTGGTCTCTAAACACAGGGAAGCCAATAGAGCCTGGACCTCCTTCTAGAAAAGAAGCCCTAGAGTATCAGCAGAAGTCTGACTTGACGCCCCACCATTTTAGCCGTGCCTCAGGAGTTCCTCAAAAACAAGTGCTAATTCCCCAGTGGAACCAGGCACCCACCCTCCAGTTCCACGCACTGAGGGAACTAGATTCACTTCACAGCTTCTGGAGTTTATGGTCCCATTAGGTGACTTGACAGGAGCCCTGGTGGCACAATGGTTAAGCTTTCGGCTGCTAACCAACAGGTCAAACCCACCAGTAGCTCCGTGGGAGAAGAGACCTAAGGTCCTCCTCCAGTAACGATTACAGTACAGCCTAGGAAACCCTGTGGGGAGTTCTATTCTGTCCTATAGGGTCGCTATCAGTCGGAATTGACCACACACAACAGCAGGTGCCTAACCTGGCTCCACAGTGTGCACTCCATATGTTGTTTTTAACTTCAGAAAAATAAAATTTAAGAAAATAGGGACACATACGTATAAACTGCTGAACAGCTATTCAAAAATAATTTGCTAACCAGTATGCCTAAAACCTGAGTGACCATAAAAGGGCCCTCTGTTGGGTTAATTCTGAAGCAGAACTTTGAAAGAATGGGTAGTGGTTATTCTGGAGGTAAAAGGTCAGCTTCCTAACTGGAACTGAAAGTTCAAATAAAGTTCTCGTGGGGGAAGAGAAAGGAACTCAGCGGAAGCAGTGTTGAAGCTTATGCTTTCATGCGCTGGCTAAGATGAGAAAGATGATCAGAATTACTGTGGCATATTATTCTAGTGATTGAATGTGAGACAATCTGTTGTCTTGGTGCTAGCAGTAAGCAGCAGACATGCAGGTACAAGAACAATCAAGGCTGGGCCAGTGTGTTAATGGGAAATGGATTGGAAAGGCAGGCCTGAGAAATATTCCAGAGAGAGACCAAGCAGGGTGCACAGGTTGGAGCAAGGGAGCCTGGGCCATGGCCATGGCACTGATAGTCAAAGTGTTTTCTCCTACCCAGCTAGTTCTGCTTTAGAAATGACACTGGAGTTTTTTGCCGCAGCAACCATAGTCCTCTCTCCTCTCTGTTATCTACTCCACCTCCTTAACATCAGTGAACTCTTTTATTTTCTAAATTCATTGTGGGGTGTACCCAGCTCTTTTCTGCGTTTTAAGTATAGATGGAAACACCCTTATTGTTTGTCTTTTGCAGAAAATAGATAACCAAATGAAAAAAAATTAAAAATCATTGTAATCCTACTTCCCAATATGACATATTTCACATTTGGTACATTTCCTTCCATATTTGTATTTGTGTATTTTTCCAAAAATGGGATATACATACGATTCTGTGTACTGCTTTCCTACTTAATATTCTTTGCAAAACCAGACATTTTATCTAGCATTTCACACTCAATATGTCAACACCAAGCTTATTGCTTCTCATCTATCCCTAATCCAAATTTATGTCATTAATGCTGTATAACAAATATTTCTATTGCTCCACCTTCTGGACATATGGTAAAATTGTGATTAGGTGGGACAATGTTCTAGAGTCTCCCTTGTGTCTTTATCTCTGGCTCAACAACTGGCTTCTTTGGAAATGATGGCTGCACAATCAGTGTGGGTCCCTGAATGTGGCAGACAGATCCTAGGGTGGGCCGCGTGACTCCTGCCTCCTAGTGTTTGTGCTCTTGTGTGATGCTTTGTCCTTGAGTGTGCGCAGGACCTGTGACTTGCTTCTGGCCAATAGAATATGGCAAGGTAATGGCTGTTTCCCTGATGATGCTACTTTGTATGTAAGACCCCATCCTGCTAGCAAACTTGCTCTCTCTCTGTTGCTGCCTTTGAAGAAGCTAGCTGTCATAAAGTAAGTGGTCATGTTAGAGAAGCCCAAGGGGCAAGGAACTGCAGGGGGCCTCTAGCAACTGAAGGTGACCTCAAGCAAGAAACTGAAACCCTCAGTCCCATAGCTATGAAGTAATGAATTCTGCTAAAAACCTGAGGGAACTTGGAGGTAACTGTTCCCAGTTGAGCCTCTGATGAGATCACAGCCCCAGCCAACACCTGGAGGGCAGCCTGATGAGACCCAGAGAAGACCCAGCTAAACCATGCTGCTTTGCTGGTTTACTGCCTGTCTCCTCCACTTTCCCTTTCTTACCACCATCAGAATTAAACTCCAGAGGCAGAGAATTTCTTTTATTCATTTCTATATTCCCAGCATTTAGATCAGTGGTTGGCACATAGTAGGCACTCAATAAATACTTACTGAATAAATGAAAAATGGGAAAGAATTTTTTCTTAACAGTGAGATAATTGTAATAAATTTATTAAATATAAGATACATAAGTAGTATTACAAAGTCTAGAGCAATTAGAACTCTGTCATAAGATTGTTACTGATTTCCAAGTCTCAACAATAAAACAAAAAGGATATGGTTTGACCCACAGTGAAATTTGTGCTAAAGCAAAAATATGGAATATATATAATTTATTTGTAGAGAGCAAAAAAGAGGAAGACCCTCAACAAGATGGATTGACACAGTGGCTCCAACAGTGGGCTCAAGCATAACAATGATTATGACCAGGCATAACAATGACAGGACCAGGCATTGTTTTGTTTTGTTGTACATAGGGTCTCTGTAAGTCAGAACTGACTCAATGGCACCTAACAACAACAACAATACATAGGCTATAGCAAATGCATTATAATTATTTCTTAACACATAAAATTTCCATCAGTCACATTGTAACATGGGATATTGGCTGGAAGGATTTCCCCCAAACTTGGAGAGGTTATCTAGAATAAAACTCATTGCTGTCTCATCAATGTCGACAATGTCCCTATAAGACAGAGCAGAACGGCCCATAGGGTTTCCAAAGTGGATTCGAACTGCCGACCTTTTTTTTTTTTTTTTTAAATTGTACTTTAAGTGAAAGTTTACAATTCAAGTTAGGATCGCATACAAAAATTTATACATACATTATCATGTGACCCTAATTGCTTCCCCTATACTGTGATAGCACACTCCTCCTTTCCACCCCTGATTTCCTGTGTCCATTCAACCAGCTCCTGACCCTCTCTGCCTTCTCGTCTCACCTCTGGACAGAAGCTGCACATTTAGTTTCATGTATCTACTTCACACAAGAAGCACACGCTTCACTAGTATCATTTTATGTCCCATAGTCCAGTCCAATCTTTGAAGAGTTGGCCTCAGGAATTTAGTTCTGGGTCGACAGAGTCTGGGGGCCATGCTTTCTGGGGTTCCCCCAGTCTCAGACCATTAATTCTGATCTTTTTACTAGAATTTGAGTTCTGCATTCCACCCTTCCCCTGCTCCATCAGGGACTCTGTTGTGTTCCCTGTCGGGGGAGTCATTGGTGGTAGCTGGGTACCATCCAGTTCTTCTGTTCTCAGGCTGATGAAGTCTCTGCTGTATGTGGCCCTTTCTGTCTCTTGGGCTAATACTTTCCTTGTGTCTTTGGTGTTCTTCATTCTCCTTTACTCCAGGTGGTTGGGACCAATTGATGCATCTTAGATGGCTGCTTGCTAGATTTTAAGACTCCAGACGCTGCTCATCAAAGTAGGATGTGAACTGCCGACCTTTTGGTTAGCAGCAAAGTTCTTACCACTACACCACCAGGGCTCCACAGGCTACCTAATGTACGTAAGGAGTCCCTGGGTGGTACAAATGGTTAACATGCTCAGCTGCTAACCAAAAAGTTGGCAGTTTGAGTCCACCCATAGGCACCTTGGAAGAAAAGCCTGATGATCTAATTAAAAAATGAGCCATTGAAAACCCTGTGGAGCACAATTTTTACTCTGTTACACACGGGCTTGCCATGAGTCAGGACTGACTAGACGGCAACTGGTGGGATCTTGGAGTTTCAAATACAAGCCTCAAAATAAAAGTCACAAGAACAGGCCCTGATTCATAGTAGAAGCATTTCTCACATAGCCAACTTCATAAACATGCTATAAGGGTTTATTATATAATGATGGTTATGATTCTCCTGAGTATCAACAGAGATTAAGAGACAACTAAATACAAATATGTGGATGTGTTGGTGGCAAGTGTTGTATCATGGAGTGGATTCACTCTGTCAACATCATATTTCTGGATTTCTTTCATATCAGTTGGGGTAGGCAGAATAATGGCCTCCCAAAGATGTCTATCCTTCTTCGTTTCCAACTTCCACATTCCAATTAATTATCCAAGTAATTATCAATGCATCCTGATTGCATGTTCGATCAATTTCAGACTGCAGAAGTTGGTAAAAATCTTCAATGTCTTCATCTTTGACCTTAGTATTTGGTACATAAATTTGAATAATATTCGTATTAACTGGTCTTCCTTGTAGGTGTATGGATATTATCCTATCACTGACAGCGTTGTACTTCAGGCTAGATCTTGAAATGTTCTTTTGTTGATGAATGCAGCACCATTCCTCTTCAAGTTCTCATTCCCAGCACAGTAGACCGTATGATTCTCTGATTCAAAAACTAAGGATTGGTAGTTGGAAAATATGGCCTTGGTGATAGAAACGATACTGGAGATCACATGATAGAATTTTGCCAAGACCAATGACTTCCTCATTGCAAATACCTTTTTTTTTAACAACATAAACGGCTACTATACACGTGGACCTCGCCAGATGGAATACACAGGAATCAGATCAACTACATGTGTGAAAAGAGATGATGGAAAAGCTCAATATCAGTCAGAACAAGGCCAGGGGCCAATTTCGGATCAGACCATCAATTACTCATATGCAAGTTCAAGCTGAAACTGAAGAAAATTAGAACAAGTCCATGAGAGCCAAAGTACGACCTGAAGTATATCCCACCTGAATTTAGAGACCATCTCAAGAATAGATTTGATGTGTTTGAACACTAATGACCAAAGACCAGACAAGCTGTGGAATGACATAAAGGACATCATACGTGAAGAAAGAGGTCATTAAAAAGACAGGAGAGAAAGGAAAGACCAAAATGGATGTCAGAAGAGACTCTGAAAGTTGCTCTTGAACATCGAGTAGCTAAAGCAAAAGGAAAAAATGATGAAGTAAAAGAGCTGAACAGAAGATTTCAAAGGGCGGCTTGAGAAGACAAAGTATTACAATGACATGTGCAAAGACCTGGAGTTAGAAAACCAAAAGGGAAGAGCAAGCTCAGCATTTCTCAAGCTGAAAGAACTGAAGAAAAAATTCAAGCCTTGAGTTGCAATACTGAAGGATTCTATGGGAAAAATATTAAATGACACAGGAAGCATCAAAAGAAGATGGTGGGAATACACAGAGTCACACACTAAAAAGAATTGGTTGATGCTCAACCGTTTCAGGAAGTAGCATATGATCAGGAACTGATGGTACTCAAGAAAGAAGTCCAAGCTGCACTGAAGGCACTGGCAAAAAACAAGGCTCCAGGAATTGACAGAATACCAACTGAGACGTTTCAACAAAAGGATGCAGCACTGGAAGCGCTCACTCGTCTATGCCAAGAAATTGGGAAGACAGCTACCTGGCCAACCAACTGGAAGAGATCCATATTGATGCCTATTCCCAAGAAAGGTGATCCAATAGAATGCAGAAATTATCAAACAATATCATTAATATCACATGCGAGCAAAATTTTATTGAAGATCATTCAAAAGCGGCTGCAGCAGTATATCGACAGGGAACTGCCAGAAATTCAAGCAGGATGTAGAAGAGGACGTGGAACCAGGGTATCATTGCTGATGTCAGATGAATCCTGGCCGAAAGCACAGAATACCAGAAAGATGTTTCCCTGTGTTTTATTGATTATGCTAAGGCATTCAACTGTGTGGATTATAACAAATTACATTACGAAGAATGGGAATTCCAGAACACTTAATTGTGCTCATGAGGAACCTGTACATAGATCAAAGGCAGTTGTTCGAATAGAACAAGGGGATACTGCATGGTTTAAAGTCAGGAAAGATATGCATCAGGGTTGTATCTTTTCACCATACCTATTCAATCTGTATACTCAGCAAATAATCCGAGAAGCTGGACTATATGAAGAACAGGACATCTGGGTTGGAGGAAGACTCATTAACAACCCGCATTATGCAGATGACACAACCTTACTTGCTGAAAGTGAAGAGGACTTGAAGCACTTACTGATGAAGATCAAAAACCACAGCCTTCAGTATGGATTACACCTCAACATAAAGAAAACAAAAATCCTCACAACTGGACCAATAAGCAACATCATGATAAGTGGAGAAAAGATTGGCGTTGTCAAGGATTTCATTTTATTTGGATCCACAATCAACACCCAGGGAAGCAGCAGTCAAGAAGTCAAAGAACGAATTTCATTGGGCAAATCTGCTGCAAAAGACCTCTTTAAAGTGTTGAAAGACAAAGATGTCACTAAGGTGCGCCTGACTAAAGCCATGGTGTTTTCAATTGCCTCCTATGCACGCAATAGCTGGACGATGAATAAGGAAGACCAAGGAAGAATTGTGGTGTTGGTGAAGAATACTGAATATACCATTGACTGCCAAAAGGACAAACAAATCTGTCTTGGAAGAAATACAACCAGGATGCTCCTTAGAAGCAAGGATGGCCAGACTATGTCTCACATACTTTGGACATGTTATCAGGAGGGATCAGTCCCTGGAGTAGGACGCCATGTTTGGTAAAGTAGAGGGTCAGCAAAAAAGAGGAAGGCCGTCAGTGAGATAGACTGACACAGTGGCTGCAACAATGGGCTCAAACATAGCAACAATTGTGAGGATGGCGCAGGACATCGGCAGCGTTTCGTTCTGCTGTGCCTAGGGTCGCTATGAGTTGGAACAGACTTGACAGCACCTAACAACAACTACAAAGATGTTCATGTCCTAATCCCTGGAACATGTGAATATATTATATCACATGGCAAAGGGGAATTAAGGTTGCAAATGGAATTAAGGTGGCTAATCAGTTAAATTTTGAGATCAGGAAATTATCCTGGATTATCAGATGGGCCCAGTTTAATCACAAATATCCTTAAAAGTGAAACAGGGAGGCAGAGAGAGATTTGCAGCTGTTATACTGGTGATTCTGAATAGGGAGGAAGAGACCACAAACGAAGGAATGCAGACAGCCTCTAGAAGCAGGAAAAGAGAACTAAATGGATTCTCCTCTAGAGCCTCCAGAAAGGGACACAGCCCTGCTGACATCTCAATTTTAGCCCAGTGGGTCCTAGTTTAGACTTCTGACTTCCAGAGTATAAATAATAAATTTGAATTGTTTTAAGCCACTAAGTGTGTGATAATCTACTACAGCAGCAATAGGAAATTACTACAGTACTGTCAAGAATAGTGAAGGGTTTGAGATTTTACCCTGCTTACACGATAACAAGTTAGCCTGCCACTGTTTCATGAATGCTGCAGAAGACACAAGACTTCTGGGTCAAAGACAAAGGGCAGTTTATTACTCACAGCATGGCAGCAGCTAGAGTATCAGCATTTTGCACTAGTTCACCAGACCCAGATTACCACAGGGCAAGGTGAATAGGGCCAGGTGACACCTGCACACACAGTGGCTCATATTACAGGAGAGGAATCCTGAATACATGCTTGGCTGCTAACAAAAAAGTCATTGGTTTGAACCCACCAGTCACTGTGAGGGAGAAAAAACCTGGCAATCTGCTTCTGTAAATAATAGTTTAGGATACCCTATGGGGCACTTCTACTCTGTCACATAGGGTTGCTATGAGTGACTCGACAGCACATAACAACAAACAATTGAAAAAATGTGCCTGGCACCTAGTATATACTTGTTAGTTATTGCTCTCTTCCCCCCCTCTCTTTGCAACCCCTACCTTCCAGAGTTGGCTTCCTGGAGGAGTTGGCTCTGTGCCAGGCATGGGCAGTTTTGACACTGGGAAATTCTGGGCCTTTACAGCAGTCCCTTTTATTTCCTAAAATTAAACTTTCCGTGAAGCATATTATGCAAGAGCAGAATTTTTATGCAATCACTCACTGGACTCCCTGGGACAAGACAGAGCTACCCCTGTGCCAGTTCCTGGCAAAGCTGGTGTTGACCCAGTTACTCAAGTTTCTGAGGCTCAAAACAACAAATTTTCTTGTGTTTCTATGAGTGCCAGGGCAAATTTCCTTAGCAGAATCATCCCGTGTTCTTGTAAAAGAAAGGAATGTCCCTTTTCTTCCCAAAGAAAGTTCCATGTCTCCCCTCCTCAGAGAGCAGTGAGCATTTACTTGTGCCTGCAGTTGCCCTCCCGGACACATCAGAGAATTCCCTGAATATCCAGGGAATTGAATGAGCTATGGCAAATACTCAGTGGCAAAAACTTAGTCTGTCAGTCAGATTCCTGGCAAGAAAGAGAAGGAAAAAAAAAAAAAAATCTCATTACCACCGAGTCAATTCAAACTCATGGTGACCCTATGTGTTACAAATACCTTAGGGTTGCACCATAGGGTTTTCTTGGTTATAATCTTTACAGAAGCAGTTTGGCAGTATCACTGGGTAGGTTCAAACTGCCAACCTTTTGGTTAGTACTTGAGCATAAGCCATTTGTGCCACCTAGCGGCCTTAGAAAAGAGATAAACCCATTGCCGTTAAGTCGATTCCGACTCATAGCTACCCTATAGAACAGAGTAGAACTGCCCCATAGGGTTTCCAAAGAGTGGCTGGTGGGTTTGAACTGCTGACCTTTTGGTTACCAGCCAAACGCTTAACCACTGCACCACCAGGGCTCCATAATCCACTTAAAGAGAAAATTGAAGAGAGTTTTATAAAAGAACTCTTTACAGAGGTTTGGGCGGGGTCTAGGGAAACTGAAGTCCTGAAGAAACAAAGGGAAAGAGGGTCATAAAACCTGCAGATGGAGAAGCTGTACAGAGAGGCGGTGTGGAGAGGAGAGGAAGGCAGACAACTGCTAGAGATAGGCTCTGAGGTATGAAGCTGGAGGAATAAAGACCCTGACCTCCTTCTCCCTATTTCCCATCTCCTGCATGTGCTCCCCATTGGATGAACCAACTGGGAGTCAGAAAACAGGGATTCCATTGATGTTGCTCAGACAAACCTCCACTGACAGACAGATGATGACTGCACATGAGGCACACTGGCCAGGAATTGAACCTGGGTCTCCCCCATTGGAAGGTGAGAATTCTACCACAGAACCACCACTGCCCCCTCCTCTATCATATTACCTTATTTTAATTGTGTTTCAAAAACCACTGGTTAACATTTTCTTATTTATTTACTCATTTATTTATTAATGTTTTTATTCATTCAATCATTCATTTAATTATTATGTATTAACTTATCTACTTTTAATTTTTCATTTGTTTATTGTTTATTTATCTCCCCTCACTAGACTGGAACAGAGAACCAATCTTCCTTCTTCACTGCTGTATCTCCAGTATTTAGAAAAGTGTTTTAGAGACGCACACTGTAGAAGTGCAATACATTTTTTTTTTTTTAATGAATGGATGGATATTATAATTGGTTTCTGAATAGCCCTGCTTGGGTTATGTGCCTACCCCAGCCTGGGTCTGTGCCTACTTCTGTGGTCAGAGAGAGGCAAATCACCATGGCTGACAATTCAATCCAGATCACAGCAAACAAAGTTGTTGAACTGACAAAAGTAACAAACATTCACTCCATACCCCAAACTAGTCCTCTTTTCTCCCAAACCAGCTCCTTGTCCTTTGTTTCCTCTATCAGTTAACTAGCCTCTTTCTCCTTCATGGTATCCTTTGACAAGAGTATCCCACTTTTTCTTAGAGAATTGCTCCTTTCATGCCCACCTTGCCCCCTCATTCTAGCATTATCTAGTGGAAGTTGCCATTTTATCACATGACCCTGCCTCCACAGCCACCAAGATTGATCTAGGAGGCTGATGCACAGTGTGACTAGGCCAGTTAGAGTCTTTCTGTGGGATGATTCCAATTGAAACCAAGGGAAGGGAGCTCTTTTCTATCTGGTGGTGATGCTGGGATGAGTCCTTCTAACCTTTGTAGGCACAAGGGTTAAATTCCAAGGTGCTAGAGGCAACCATTTAACCAGCTGTTTCTCAATACATAAGTTTGCATATTTTCCAGCCTCCTCATTGTTTTCCACCCCACTTCCTTGGCTCAGTCATTTCCACATTTTAGGACCTATGTCTTGCAGCAACTACAGTCTGGATCCCAATTTTGTCAGTTAGAACATGTTCAGCTAAAAGTAACAGCACAGGAGGCAGAGCCAAGATGGTGGACTAGTCAGAGACACTAAGCCATCCGCTGCAACAAAGACCAGAAAAATCAAGTAAAACAGATACAGATGCCAATGTTGGAACCCTGAACCTTAAATGAAGGGATAAAGTATTAGATCAGAAGTCACTGAAGAGAAAGAGAAACTGATAGAAAATGGGGAAGGAATAGAAATATGGAGTGGAGGTTCCTGGCCAAACAGCATGACTCAGCATGGCCGTCTTGGAATAAAACCAACAACCCCACACACATACAGGCACCTCCACTGAATCCCCAATAGGAGAGAGAGATGAGCAATTGGCCGTATACATCCAGACAAGGTGGTGAAAACGATTGTACCCACCCATGAGCAAGCAACAAAGCACGCCTGGGCTACCTGCCCAGACATAACCAAACAAACCCAAAAAGTAGGACAAAACAAACCTACAATCAACAGAGAAAATAATACCTGAATGTCTCGGACATTCAGGAAAAGATAACTCCAATAAGTGACCAGAATAAAGCATCAGTTGACCTTTCAGCAGAAGAAAAGGCACTGGAACTACCTGATAGGGCATTCAAAAATCTAATATTCAGACTTTTGAATTAGGAAAGAGATCAAGGACACTGCAGATAAAATCATAGAAAACACAGACAAAATAATAGATGAATTCAGAACAAAATGGTAAAATAAATAAACAATTAGAAGTCATACAAAAACAGCAATTAGAAATCCAAAAGATAGACAACAAAATTTCAGAAATGGACAATGCAACAGAAAGCTTTAGGGGCAAATTTGAAATAATGGAAGACAGAATCGGAGAAATTGAAGATAAATCTACTAATGCCACTTTGAGGAAAAATCAGAGAAAAGAATGAAGAAAACCTAAGAACTATGTGGGATACAATTAAGGGTAAAAATTTGCATGTGATCAGAGTTCCAGAACAGAGGGAGAAAATGGAAAACACAGAGAGGATCATTGAAGATTTGCTGACAAAAAACTTCCCTAATATCATCAAAGATGAAAAGCTGACCATCCAAGAAGCTCAAGGAACCCCATACAGGATAGACCCCAAAAGAAAGTCACCAAGACATAATTGAACTCACCAAAACAAAGACAAAGAAAGAATCTTGAGAGCAGCTCAAGAAAAATGAAAAGTCACATACAAAGTGTAAACAATAAGACTAAGCTCTGATTACTCAGCAGAAACCATGCAGGCAAGAAGGCAATGGGATTACACATATAAAACCTTGAAAGAAAAAAAATTACCAACCAAGAAGAATATATCCTGCAAAACTCTCTCTTAAATATGATGGTGAAATTAGGACATTTCCAGATAAACAGAAATTAAAGGAATTCGTAAAACTCAAACCAAACTTAACAAGAATTATTAAAGGGAGTCCTTCAATTAGAGAACCAACAACATCAGACAACCAACTGAATCTAGGACACAGGTCGGTATGAGCCAAATACTGACCTAGGTAATGAACTCTCAAGGATTAAAAAAACTAAAAGATTCAAAACAGGGAACTAGAGACGTGAATCTATAAATGACGACGATGTCAGAACAATAAAAGGGAGAATATATGGTGTAGGTATAGAACTTTCAAATGGAGAGGAAGTCAAAGCAATATCAAGTAATAAAAGACTGGTTCAAACTTAGGAAGATGAGGGTAAATTTCAAGGTAACCACAAAGAAAGTTACAAAAACTACTTGTCAAAATAAAGGAAAACAAAGTCTCAGTAAACACAAAATCTACAATAATGAAAGAAACAAAAAGAATTTCACAAACAAAAGGAACTCAGCATAGGAGAATAAGAAGAACAAAGAAAAAGTCAGCACCACACACACACACACAAAAAAAGCACTACAAAATGACAGCAATAAACTCACACCTATTGATAATCACACTGAATGTAAATGGCTTAAATACACCTGTAAAGAGACAGAGAGTGACAGAATGGATAGAAAAACATGATTCATCAAAATGCTGTCTACAAGAGACACAACTCAGAAACAAACACATAAATATATTAAAAATCAAAGGATGGAAAAAAAAATAGCAAACAGAAACCAAAAAAGAGCAAGAGTGGCAATACTAATCTCAGATAAAACAGACTTTAAGGCAAAATCCACTGTAAAAGACAAGGAAGGACATTATATAATTATTAAAGGGACAATCCAACATGATGACATAACCATAATAAATATCTATGCACCTAATGACAGGGCTCCAAAGTACATAAAACAAACTCTAACAGCACTGAAAAGAGTATTGACAGTTACAAAATAATAGTAGGAGACTGCAACACACCACTCTTAGTAATGACAGAACATCTAGAAAGAAATTCAACAAAGATACAGAAGAGTTAAAGGCCACAATCAACCATCTTGACGTTATAGACATATACAAAACTCTCCACCCAACAGCAGCAAAGTATATATTCTTTTCCAACAAACAGAATATTCTCCAGAATAGACCACATCTTAGGCCACAGAGCAACCCTCAACAAAATCCAAAACACTGAGATAATACAAAACATCTTCTCTGATCACAACACCATAAAATTAGAAATTAATAACAGGAAGAGCAAGGGAAAAAAAATCAGATACATGGAAACTGAATAACACCTTGCTTGAAAACCACTGCATAATAGAAGAAATCAAAGATGGAATCAAAAAATTTCTAGAATCAAATGAGAATGGAAATACATCATACCAAAACCTTTGAGACATAGCAAAGGCAGTGCTCAGAGGTCAATTTATAGGTGCACACATCAAAAAAGAAGAAAGGGACAAAATTGTGGGGATATATGCCATTTAAACATGGCTGCACTATTGACAACTGCAGCCCCCACAGGCCTCTATGCTGTATATGACATGTTGGAGACTTGTCAGCGATAAGAAAGAGATTAGGCACGACTTGTTTTCCCAAACCTGTTGTCCTGTTACTGATTGGCTTGTTTACCTGAATTCCTTCTCCCTTGCCCGAAACTTATTGTTACTCACCCAAAGCCCATTGTTCTGTTATTTGCTTCACTGCTTGCTGTATTGACTACAAGTAAACTCCTGGGACTGGAGCTGGGGGTCGACTCCTCAGAGTGACCCTCCTGGCCCCACTTCTCTGTAAGAGTTGTGTTTGGCTACTGTCTTCACCGCCCCGACAACCGTCGCTGCTGCAACAGATGGTGCCCCATGTAAGGGTGCTGTAGACATCCTTGCACTCAATCCCTGAAGGTGGTAAGTACAGGATGCGTCCATTTGGGCTGCTCTTACAACCCCAGGAGCGGAGGAGTTTTTCCGCAGGCGGAACTTTCCCGGACATTCTTATCTCGGGCTGCTATAGCCCCGGGAGCGGCGGGGCTTTCTCGTACGCTCCCTCAAGGGATTTCAGGCTTTGGGCCAGGAGCCTTCCTATCACTCTTTCCTTCATTTTCCTATTCCTCCTCGCTATGGGGAATTCTCTTTCTTCTGAACAGCGTCAACACAAAACCCAGTTGTTAGGATTGTTAAAGGCCTCTAAGCTTAAGGTGTCAGAAGAAGCCCTTACCCAACTTCTGCTTTTAATTGAATCTGCCATTTCCTGACAGGTAGACAATCAACAAGCAGCTGAAATTCTTTGTCTACAGCTTGCTTGTGAAAATGCTAATGCTGACTGTCAGGCTGTTTTAGTTCTCTTAAAGGTACAGAGTCTTAATCTAGCTGAAATGATTAGAGCATGTCAAAATGTTGGCACAGAAACTCATAAGGCACAAGTATTAGCGGCAGCTCTCCATCCATCCACTGCCACCTGTTTTGGGTGTGGTAAACCTGGAAATTTTAAGAAGGACTGTCACAGTTTAAAAAACAAAAATGCCAACACTAAATTTCCAACCCGAAAGTTTCCCTGCTGTGGTAAAGGCGGTCATTGGGCTAAGCAGTGCAGATCTCAATTTAACAATCAAGGCAACCCTATGTCGGGAAACGGGAAGAGGGGCGAGAGCTCTCATGCCCGAAAAATCCAGAGGGCCCCCGAGTGTGGAGTGTGGTGTGTGGAGTGTGGAGTGTGGGAACCACAGCATAGATTCCAAACAACAATGCTTGCAGGTTAACGACTTAAAAGCAGCTACTGAAGGGAGTGCAGGACTAGATTTATCCTTGGCAGAAGGTGCCATAATAGATGAGGCAGGAAAAGTTTTTCTTATAGCAACACAGGTTTGGGGACCCCTGCCTCGAGGATATTTAGGACTCCTAATGGGTCGCTCTAGTATTACATCTCAAGGTCTAACTGTTCATCCTAGTGTAACAGATTCTGATTACGAAGGACAAATTAAAATTATGGTTTCCAGTCTCTCTTATTGGAACATTACTCCCTCTGATAAGATAGCACAGCTAATTTTACTTCCCTTTGTAGTCCCCTCCGCTTGCACTACCCCAAGATGGGCTGGGGGTTTTGGCAGTACCGATGCTTTTGGGGTTACTAAGTTACAATCTTCCCGACCATATCTTACTGTTCAGGTCAATGATCGCATGTTTAAAGGGCTCGTGGATTCTGGGGCAGATGTAACTATCTTCTCATCTGATTCCTGGCCCCCTTCTTGGCCCAAGAAGCAAACTGCTGAAACCCTCACAGGAGTTGGAGGAGCACAGTGTCCTTTTCAAAGTACACTTCCCATTGTTTGCTATAGCCCTGATGGACAGCCCGCTTCTATCTGTCCCTTTATCCTTCCTTTACCTACTATATTATGGGGACGAGATTTACTCTCCCAGTGGAATGTTCAAATTGGCACCCCTCAGGATTTTTCATAGGGGCCACTGCTCAAACAGCCCTCTGCCAAAATTAACCTGGATACCTGGCCCTCCTGTTTGGGTTGAGCAGTGGCCCATTAAAGAAGAAAAATTAAAACACCTTAAAAAACTTGTCCAGGAACAGTGAGAGGCCAGACACATCCGGCCTTCCTGCAGCCCTTGGAATACACCTATTTTCTGTGTCCCCAAACAATCCAAAAAATGGAGGCTCCTTCATGATTTATGGGCTGTGAATCAACGCCTTGTCCCTATGGGACCTCTTCAGCCAGGAGTTCCCAATCCGGCCTGTATTCCTCAAACATATCACATTATCATTATTGATCTTAAAGATTGGTTTTTTTTACCATCCTACTCCATCCTGATGATTGTGCTAAATTTGCTTTCTCAGTTCCTTGTATGAATAATTGTCGTCCTATGCAGCATTATGAGTGGACTGTTCTCCCACAGGGCATGGTCAATAGTCCAACTATCTGTCAATATTATGTTGATAAGGCTCTTAAGCCAGTCCGAAGAGCCTTTCCCTCATGTCTTATATATCACTATATGGACGACATTCTCCTAGCCCATCCCAAACCAGAACAACTTGATTCACTTCTTGTCTCTGTTCAACAAGCGTTACAAAGTTTTGGCTTATAAATAGCCCCTAAAAGGTTCAGTCTTTCACCCTGTGGCAGTATTTTGGATACTATCTTGACATATCATTCACTCTAAAACACCAGAAATTATAATTCCCAAGACATTAACTCTAAATGACCTCCAGAAAATCCTTGGTCATATTAATTGGCTGCGACCTTCACTCGGTATAACAACTTCTCAGCTGACCAACTTATTTGAGACCTTAAGGGTGACCCTGCTCTAACCTCTATGAGAACACTCTCTCCCCAAGCACGCCATGAATACTTGTTAACCAAGCCATTAAAGAAAAATTTTTGACTCGTTTACAGATAAATCATCCTGTTTACCTTCTCCTATTAAATACTCCTCATAGTCTTACAGGCGTGCTCTGTCAATTTACTCCTGACTTCGTAGCACTTGAGTGGCTTTTTCTTTCTCATCGCCCTCCGCAACAGTTGTTTACATGTTTCTCTCAGCGCATTAACTTATTAATGCAAGGATGCACCCGCACTCAACAGCTTTTGGGTTCTGACCCTCATTTTATATACTTTGGGGTAATGAAAACAGCTTTTGATCATGCTCTTCTCAATTCTGAAGAGCTCCAGATCGCTTTGGCTGATTTTACTGGGCAAGTAATTTATTCTTATCCCACTTCAAAGCCACTCTCTACCCTACAGCTTCTTCCTTTACAATTTTCTACTATGCTCTCTCCTTCACCTCTTGCTAACACTCCTACTGCCTTTATAGATGGATCAGGAAAGACTGGAAAAGGAGCGGTCACTTGGCAAACAGACGGTGCCTGGCAACATTTCATTACACAAAAGGCTTCCACTACACAGCGTGCTGAACTATTGGCAGCTGTTGCTGCCTTTGAAATTTTTAAATCAATGCCGTTCAATTTAATTGCTGATTCTGCTTACGCTGTCCACACCATTCAACATATTAGTGACGCAACTCTCCGCTTTAGTTCCGATTATAAGTTATTTACTTTATTTAAAAGGCTCCAAACCCTGCTTAATAGCCATAACTCTCCCTTTTTTGTGTACATGTGCACTCCCATACACCCTTGCCGGGGCCTTTTTCTGATGGCAATTCTCACGCAGATTTACTTGCTGGCTCTGCCTTTTCTAATGCACAGACTTCTCACAATTTCTTTCATCAAAATGCATGCGGACTTCAAAAACAATTTTCTATCTCCCTTACTGAAGCACAACATATTGTTCGCACCTGTCCTGACTACCAATGCTTTCCTCCCACGTCCTTTGCTGCTGGCTTCAACCCACATGGTCTAATAGCCAATCAGTTGTGGCAAATGGATGTAACACACTATCCTCCCTTTGGGAAACTTAAATATCTCCAGGTATCCATAGATACATGTTCTGGGTTTCTTTATGCCACAGCCCTTTCTGGGGAACGTTCTACTCATGCCTGTCATCATTTCACCAAAGCCATTGCGACTATGGGATGTCCCCAAGCCCTTATAACTGATAATGGGCCTGCATATACTTCTGCTAAATTTCAACAATTTTGTGGCACTTGGAATATTCTTCATTCCACTGGCTTTCCTTATAACCCTCAAGGGCAAGCTATAATTGAACGTGCCCATCATACTCTCAAACAGCTCTTAAATAAACAAAAGGGGGGAGATGATGGGTCTAGAGTATGTGACCAGAATGAAAGACTTGCCAAAGCTCTCTATTTTTAATTTTTTATCAGCTTCCAAAGATGGTCGCACTGCTGCAGAACAAGATTTTATCCCCTCTGACACCCGACCTCACCCACAGGTCCTCTATAAAGATCGTAAAAATCCCTCTGTCTGGCAAGGACCTGCAGAATTATTAACCTGGGGGTGAGGGTATGTGGCTGTTTTGTCTCCTACAGGTCCTCTTTGGATTCCTGCTCCGGCTGCAGCACAGCCCGTGCTCCATCCCTCCCGCGGTGCTCTGAGCCCAGTCCCGGGTTGCCGCTGCCTGGGCTCGCCAGCCTGGTCACCTGGGGTGTCACCACCCGGGATGGCCCCACCTGGAGGCTCTGGGCAGGCGAGAGCGGGCTTTGCACTTTGGCCGCGACTAGGGGTCCCAGACGCACCCCGCACCGTGGCTCCCCCACGCGCCGGCACACTCTGCCCTGCACCTCTGCCCCCTCCCTTCTTGGAACGGCCACCACTGCCCCCGCTGCGGTTGCCGGAGGCAACATCCGATCCGACCCCAGAGCTGCAAGTGACACCGGCACCCCTTCCCCCGGGGATGAACACTGAAGGGCCATCTGACCCGAAATCACCTCTTCCCCCGGGGATGGATACTGAACAATGGAGATCTGCACTACCGGTAACATGGGGAGGTCTGAAAGCCCTCTCCTTCAAAGCTGAGCATATCCTCTCAACTACAGGTGCCCCACTTACACCTGAAAACCTGTTTCTAGCTATGGTTTCCCTCGTGATAATCAATCCTCAATAGTCATCCTATATTTTCTTGTTAATCAGTAAGTTCCCAATGAAAATTTGTTATGTGTAAATTCCTCTATATTTTCTGCTTCTCCTAGTTAGATGCTTCTGTATAGATAGATTTCTAAGTTAGATGATTCCTTTCCAATTGATAGTAAATTTGTGTAAATCAGTGTTTGATTGTTAAATCTGTTATGATGTGTAAATTACCCTTCCTGGTGATTCCCTTACAAGTAATGGCAAAGCTGTGTAAATCACTGCTTGTTTGATTGTTAATGAATCTTTGAGCCTTTATAAATCTTCAAGCCTTTAAGAATAATAATTTCAGTGGATGTTAAAAGTTAGTGTTTACCTGACAAAATGAGAGTCAGAGGAAACCCATGGGTCCAACAATCAAGATATTACTAGTGCAGAGGATTATATTATCCTCATAGGATCATCCTCTATTGTCTTACACACCTGAAAGGCACATTGAGTCCACTCACTCCGGCTATGCAATTGATAAGAACATCGCTCTTACTTAGTAACCTGGTGAAGAACCAGATGGTATCCGGTGGAAAACCAACACTGTGAGTTTAAAGAGCCTGCTATGGCCGCCATCTAGGAGACTAAGTCCAGGCATTAAGTAACAACCTGGTGAAAAACCAGATGGTACCTGGTGGAAAACCAGCACCGTGAGTTTAAAGAGCCTGCTATGGCCGCCATCTAGGTGACTAAGTCCAGGTGTTACTCATACTATGCTACTTCTCCTCCTTAAACATATGGAGTGTGCCCCAGCTGTAGTTGGACTCACTAAGTCGCCAGGCCCTGAGGTGTGGTGACAGTAGCTGAGATAATCTTAGATAATCTTAGATAATCTTATCTCGTAGAGAAAATTTTACTTTGTCCTACCAGACACTTGTTGGACCAGTGGAAACCCTCTTGATTCTTATTTCATTAACTAAACAAAAGGGGGAAAATGTGGGGATATATGCCACTTAAACATGGCTGCACTATTGACAACTGCAGCCCCTATAGGCCTCTATGCTGTATATGACATGCTGGAGACCTGTCAGCGATAAGAAAGAGATTAGGCACGACTTGTTGTCCCAAACCTATTGTCTTGTTACTGATTGGCTTGTTTACCTGAATTCCTTTTCCCTTGCCCGAAACTTATTGTTACTCACCCAAAGCCCATTGTTCTGTTATTTGCTTCACTGCTTGCTGTATTGACTATAAGTAAACTCCTGGGACTGGAGCCGGGGGTCGACTCCTCAGAGTGACCCTCCTGGTCCCACTTCTCTGTAAGAGTTGTGTTTGGCTACTGTCTTCGCCGCCCCGACAACTGTCACCGCTGCGACACAAAATCAAAATGTTAGCCCTAAAACTTGAACAAAGAACAGCAAAAGAAGCCCACAGCCACTAGAAGAAAGGAAATAATAAAGATCAGAGCAGAAATAAATGAAACAGAGAATAGAAAAACAGTAGAAAGAATCAACAAAATCAAAAATTAGTTCTTGGAAAGGATCAACAAAATTGACAAACCACTGGCAAAACTGACAAAGAAAAACAGGAGAGGAAGCAAATAACCCAAATAAGAAATGAAATGGGAGACATTACAACAGACTCAACTGAAATAAAAAGGATCATAACATAGTACTATGAAACATTGTACTCCAACAAACTTGAAAGCCTAGAGGAAGTGAACAAATTTTTAGAAACACGCTACCTACATAGACTAACACAAACAAAAGTAGAGAATCTGAACAGACACATAACAAGAGTACTACTCAAACTATTACATAACATAGAAAAGGAAGGGATACTTCCAAATTCATTCTACAAAGCCAGCATAACCATGATACCAAAACCAGGCAAAGACACCACAAAAAAAGAAAATTACAGATCAATATCCCTCATGAATATAGATGTGAAAATTCTCAATAAAATTGTATCCAACAGAATTGAACACCATATTAAAAAAAAAATACACAACGACCAAGTGGGATTCATACCAGGTATGCAAGGATGGTTCAACATTAGAAAATCAGTCAACATAATCCACCACATAAATAAAAGAATCACATACCCATCTCAATTGATGGACAAAAGGCATTACTGATAAAAACTCTCAGTAAAACAGGAATAGAAGGGAAATTCCTCGACATAATAAAGGGTATCTATACAAAATCAACAGCCAACATCATCCTCAATGGAGAGAGGTTAAAAGCATTCCCCTTGAGAATGGGAACAAGGCAAGGATGCCCTTTATCACCATTCCTATTTAAGATTGTGCTGGAAGTCCTAGCTGGAGCAATAAGGCAAGACAAAGAAATAAAGAGCATCCAAATTGGTAAGGAAGAAGTAAAACTATCCCTATTCACAGATGATATGATACTATACATAATGAATCCTAAAGACTTCACAAGAAAACTACTGGAACTAATAGGAAGATTCAGCAGAGTATCAGGATACAAGATAAAGGTACAAAAATCAGTTGGATTCCTATACACCAATAAAGAGAACTCTGAAAAGGAAGTCAGAAAAGCAATACCATTTATAATAGTCCCTAAAAAAAATAAAATACTTAGGAATAAATCTAACCAGGGATGTAAAGGACTTATATAAAGAAAACTACAAAACACTACTGAAAGAAACCAAGAGACCTACATATATGTAAAAACATACCATGTTCATTGATAGGTAGACTGAACATAGTGAAAATGTCAATTCTACCCAAAACAATCTACAAATATAATGCAATCCCGATTCAAATAAGAACAGTATTCTTTAACGAGATGGAAAAACTAATCATTAACTTTATGTGGAAAGGAAAGAGGCCCTGAGAGGCCCCGGATAAGTAAAGCATTACTGAAGAAGAAAAACAAAGTAGGAAGCCTCAGAACCTGACCTCGCTATGGTAGTCAAAACAGCCTGGTGTTTGTTGAGAACCGAGAGGTAAACCCATCCACCTGCAGTTACCTGATCTTTGACAAAGGCCCAAAGTCCATCAAATGGGGAAAAGATAGTCTTTTTAACAAACGGTGCTGGCAAAACTGTATATCCATCTGTAAAAAAACTGAAACAAGACCCGCATCTCACACCATACACAAAAACTAATTCAAAATGGATCAAAGGCCTAAATATAAAACCAAAAGCTGTAAAGATCATGGAAGAAAAAATAGGGTCAACACTAGGGGCCCTAATACATGGCATAAAGAGGATATTGTTGTTGTGTGCTGTCGAGTTGATTCTGACTCATAGCAACCCTATAGGACAGGGTAGAACTGCCCCACAGGGTTCCAAAGAGCAGCTGGAGGACTCGAACTGCTGACCTTTTGGTTTGCAGCCTGAGATCTTAACCACTGTGCCACCAGGGCTCCAATGCTCATCAAAAGACTTCACCAAAAGAGTAAAAAGAGAACCTACAGATTGGGAAAAAATTTATGGCTATGACATATCCGACAAGGACCTAGTCTCTAAGGTCTATAGGAAAATCCAACATCTCTACAATAAAAAGACAAATAATCCAATTAAAAAATGGGGAAAGGATATGAACAGACACATCACCAAAGAAGACATTCAGAAGTTAACAGACACATGAGGAAATGCTCGTGATCACTAGCCATTAGAGAAATACAAATGAAAACTACGATGAGACACCATCTCAACCTGACATTACCTGCATGAATCAAAAAAACAGAAAATAACAAATGTTGGAGAGGTTGAGGGAGATTGGAACTCTTATGCACTGCTGGTGGGAATGCAAAATGGTACAACCAATTTAGAAAGTGATATGGTGCTTCCTTGAAAAACTGGAAATAGAAATACCATAGGATCCAACAATCCCACTCCTAGGAATATGTCCTAGAGAAATAAGAGCCGTCACACGAATAGACATATGCACACCCATGTTAGTTGCAGCATTATTTACAGTAGCAAAAAGATGGAAACAAACTAAGTGCCCATCAACAGATGAATGGATAAACAAACTGTGGTATATACACACAATGGAATACTATGCAACGATAAAGAACAATGATGAATCTGCGATACATAACATGGATGAATCTGGAGGACATTATGTTGAGTGAAATAAGTCAATTACAAAAGGACAAATACTGTATGAGACCAGTATTATAAAAACACATTAAAATGTTTCCACTCAGAAGGAAGAAATCTTTGATGGTTATGAGGGAGGGGTGGGGAGAGGAGGGAAAAACACTAACTAGATAAAACATAAGTGGTAACTGGTGAAAGGTAAGACAGTACACAATACTGGGGAAGTCAACACAATCTGAACAAGGTAAGGTCATAGAAGCTTCACAGGTACATCCAAACTCCCTGAGGGACTGAGCTGCTGGACTGAGGGCTGGGGACCATGGTCTTGGGGGACATCTAGCTCATTTGGCATAACATAGTTTATAAAGAAAATGTTCTACATCTGACTGTGGTGAGCAGTATCTGGGGTCTTAAAAGCCTGCAAGCGGCCATCTAACATACATCTATTGGTCCCATCCCAGCTGGAGCAAAGCAGAATGAAGAGAACAAAAGACATAAGGGAAAGATTAGCCTAAAGGACTAATGGACCACAACTACCAGCAACCTCCAACAACTGAGCCCAGAACAACTAGATGGTATCCGGTTACTACCACCGACTGCTCTGGCAGGGATCAGTAGACGGTCCCAGATAGAGGGAGAAAAATGTAGAACAAAATTAAAATTCACACAAAAAACAAACCAGTCTTGCTGTCCTGACAGAGACTGGAGAAACCCTGAGAGTATGGCCCCAGACACCCTTTTAACTCAGTACTGAAGTCACTCCTGAGGTTTACCCTTCAGCCAAAGATTAGACAGGTCTATAAGGCCAACAATAACACATGCGAGGGACATGCTTTATATACAGTCCAATCATGTATAAGAGACTAAAAGTGAAGTGAAGCCCAAAAGTGAAGACAAGAAGGCAGGAAGTGACAGGAAAACTGGACGAACAGAAACAGGGAACCTAGGGTGGAGAAGGGGAGTGTGTTCACACATCGTGGGGTTGGCAACCAGTGTCACAAAACAATTTGTGTATTAACTGTTTAATGAGAAACTAATTTGCTCTGTAAACTTTCACCTAAAGCACACACACACAAAAGATAATTCAAACTATTAAACACATCGAAAAATTGAAGGAAAAAAAAAGTAACAGCACACTCAATTCTGGCTGATTTAAAGAATACAGAATAACGTTGAGGAGTGTTACCACTCTCTGGACTCCAGCAGATGCCCTTCCAAACCAATGCCTGTACCACATGGAAGCTCCCTGCCCCACCAGAATTTACCACATGGAAGCCTCCCCTGCCCACCCCCTCAACTTAGATCACTCCTGGGGGAGGGAGGGGTGGATTACCTTGAGTGGGACTAAGTATTACCCATAGAAACGGTAAGCGACTAAGCTACCTTAATTTGGCAAGTTTTTTATTACTCAGAAAAGGGAGTTTAAAAGTTAAGCAAATTTCAGTTAGGCAGGGATAAGGAAAGTGATATTTTTGTACACTCTGGAGATTATAGTTATGAACTTCATACCTGATATATAAATGTTGTTAGGTGCTGTCGAGTTGGCTTGGTTCATAGTGACCAATGTATAACAGAACAAAAGGGATATATATAGTATAAATTGATACCATTTTATTACTTCTATGTTTATCTGTGATAAATGTAACTGATATTGATGCTCATTGTGTGTAATTTCATCTTGATTTAATGCTGGTTGTGCCTCAATAGCTTGTTTAAAAAAAAAAAAGAGAGAGTTCAGAAAGTTTTCCAAGAATATGACTTAAAGTTAGGATAAACCTCATGTGAAATCTGACTCTGAAGTCCAGCGCTTTACATGGAGAGGGTTGTCTGAGGCAAAGCTGTTCCACAAATGAAGCTTTCATTAAGTGGGTTCCTTCCCCTCTTTGGGGACCCTGGTGGTATAGAGGTTAAGCATTCAGCTGCTAACCAAAAGGTTGGCAGTTCGAATCCACCAGCCACTCCTTGGAAACTCTATGGGGCAGTTCTACTCTGCTCTGTGGGTCATATGTGTTGGAATCAACTCGACAGCAGCAGGTTTGGTTGTTTTTTGGTTTCCCCCTTTCTCCAACCCTTCCTCTTTGGTATTCTCTACTTCAGAGGGAATCATGCTTCTTCCCAAATACTTTTTCCTTTACTGTCCTACCTGAACCCACCCAAGACAATACCATCTGCTCCAAAGCTTCTCCTCCAACTATGCCATCAATACTGTCAATTCTTGAGAGCAACTGAAGCTCATCTAATTGTTCAGAAGAAAACAGCATAATTGCCCTAATTCATATTAACATGTGAATGACTGAAAACCCAATAATACTTACATTCCTTAGTGTACTTGCCATTTTACCAAAGGGGCTTATTAATCTAAATAAACCCTTTCTGTGGTACAATTTCAATAGAAAATTCTTGGCCAGTTAGTCCTTTCCAGGTCCCTCAAGGAATAACTCTTTCTTGATAATGTCTGTCTCTTCAAGAGTAAAACTACAGGGAGGGTCAGTAATTTTATATTTGGTCTACATCAGTGTGATGGTTAAGGTTGTGTGTCGACTTGGCTGGGCCATGATTTCCAGTGGTTTTGCAGTTATGACGTAGTTTAGAAGTTATGTAATGATGTGATTTGGCAGTTATGTATTGCTGTAATTAACTCCATGATGAGATCTGCTATGAGTATTCAATCACTTGGAAGGGAGTGTCATGCATTAAACTGTGTCCCCTAAAAATATATGCCAACTTGGCTAGGCGATGATTCCCAGTATTGTGTGATTGTCCTCCGTTTTGTGATCTGATGTAATTGTCCTATGTGTTGTAAATCCTAATCTCTGCCTGTGGTTAATGAGGCAAGATTAGGTTATCTTAAAGAGGATTAGAGTGGGATGCAACACCCTTACTCAGTTCACAGCCCTGGTCAGATGTAAGGGGAGTTTCCCTGGGGGGTAGCCTGCATCACCTTTTATTTTACAAGAGATGAAAGGAGAGATAAGTGAGCAGAGAGGAGAGGGACCTCATACCACCAAGAAAGAAGCGCCAGGAGTGGAGCTTGTCCTTTGGACCCAGGGTCCTTTCACTGAGAAGCTCCTAGACCAGGGGAAGATTGACAACAAGGACCTTCCTCCAGAGCTGATGGAGAAAGAAAGACTTCCCCTGGAGCCAGCACCCTGAATTTGGACTTCTAGCCTCCTAAACTGTGAGAGAATAAATTTTTGTTTGTTAAAGCCATCCACTTGTGGTATTTCTGTTATAGCAACACTAGATAACTAAGACAGGGAGTTTCCCTGGGGCTGTGGCCTGCCTCTAGAATAAAGGGATGGATGTTCTAGCAAGGCTGTGACTCTGGATCCTGTATCCAGCTCATCGTCATCTGACCTCTGGTACTTGGACTTGAGCTAGTAGCTTACGTGCTGATCTTGGGATTTGTCCGTCTCTGCAGCCTGCCAGCCAGAAGCCTGCTGTCTTACTTGCCGATCTTAGATTGATCAGCCTCTGTAGCCTGTGAGCCAGCGGCCTGCTGTCTGACCTACCAATCTTGGGTTCATCAGCCCCTGTGGCTACATGAGTCAGGAGAAGCCTCCAGCCTGATGCCTGAACCATAGGCTCAGGACTTGCCAACCTCTACAACTGCATGAGCCATTTCCTTAAGATAACTCTCTCTCTCTCTACATACACATTTCACTGGTTTTGCTTCTCTAGAGAACCCAGCCTAAGACAATCAGGTAAGGTCTTCCCCCCTTTGATCTATGCCTATAGTGAGCTAGAAGACAGACAGGTTTGGGACCTGATTTTTTTTAATAGGCAATTGTTACACAGAAATTTTCCTTGAGAATCAGCTTAAAATCTTAGAAAAAATGGTTTTGAGGAAAGGTTGGGGAAAACAATCTCTCCAGATGTCTGCATTGTCTTCACATTGTTTAAATTTCTGTCAGAATTTTTATTCTGTGCCTACACAACTTTGAGGTGCTACAATTTCATGTGTCTGAAAGTTCCTTCTGTCCATTGACCTACAATTCCCCTTTCACATCTCGATCACTCTCGTAATTTTATACTTCTGTCAAGCTGTTATTATTTATACAGAAAATGCAACAGTTAATGTGCTCGGCTGCTAACTGAAAGGTTGGAGGTTCGAGTCCATCCAGAGACTCCTCAGAAAGCCCTGGCGATCTACTTCTGAAAAATCAGCCATTAACAACCCTATGGGGTAACCATGAGTTGAAATTGACTCAATGTCAACTGTTTTTCATTTTATCACTTATATCAACAGATAGCTTTTGTTTCTCCACTTGATTTTCCATAAAATAAGTATATTTTTTCTTTGGGCTCTACTTACAAACCAGTTGATATCTAGCACTTAAATGTGCCAAAAACAAAACAAAACAAAACAAAAAAACCACTGCTGTTGAGTTGACTCCAACTCATAGCGACCCTATAGGACAGAGTAGAACTGCCCCATAGAGTTTCCAAGGAGCACCTGGAGGATTTGAACTCCCAAATTGTTGGTTAGCACCTGTAGCACTTAACCACTGTGCAAACAGGGTTTCCTTAGATGTGCCAGGAAGTGTTTAAGTTCTTTCCACATGGTACCCTTCCTAGTTTTCACAACAACCCTAAGGAGTTCATTTTACATAGATAATGAGTTACATGGTCAAAATCATACAGTTAGCAAAAGGGCCCAGAGACTCCATTCATAAACACTACACTGCACCACCTCTCTGTTTTACTTTCATGTTGTCAGAAATGTTTATAAACCATTTTGAAATATTATTTCTTACAAAAAAACAACAGTATGGCATCCTAACATTCTAAAACCAAGTCTATACAGTTTGACAAAATGAGAAGCTAAGGTGGGACTAAGACCCCATTATACCCTTGGCATACTCAAGGTTGGTGTGGTGATATTCCTGCTGTTCCCTAGTCACTTGGCGATGCCATCACTAATCTTGACAGATTCTATGGGTGTCTTAGTCATCTAGTGCTGCTATAATAGAAATATCACAAGTGGTATTTTTTTTTAAACAGCATTAGTTTATTATCTATTCCCTATGTGTTACCTCAAACAATCTAAACATATACAAAAATTTGGAATGTTGAATAAATGCTGATCAGTAAAATATTACATAGCTGCTAAAGTATAACAAATCAATATTAAAATGTTTAACTCTATTTATGACCATGTTTGTATTTGAAAAATTTTTCTTCAGTATTATACACATTTTCAAGTCCAATCCAAAGAAGTCAGATATATATTAACAAAATAAATATGTGGAGAATTTTAGAATTTCATTGATTCAGATGAACTGATGATTCCTGAATGAATTATAAAACTTTAGCTTGTGTAAACAATTCTATATGTAATAAATTACTCTGATCATATAATTTTTACTGCTTTAAAATTTTAGGGTAAGAAATTTTAAACATAGTTACTAAAAATAAGACAGTTCTGGCTTTGAAGATTTGCTCTATAAAACTTATTAAAATAAAGTCAGTTATTGGTATGGGCCTTAATACAAACTATTCAACAGTATACAAACTAAAAACTTCTTTATTTCCTAGAAAGAGTTAAATTATTACTCTTCTATTCAAATCAGAAACTTTATTACTACAACAAAAATTCTAATGAGTTCTTCCTTTTTGAGCAAAACAACATCATTATTTTATTTTTTCCAATATTTTGTAAGAAAACTTAGGCTATTAATTTAAGTGGAAAACTTTCTTGGCTTTTAACAACAGGAGTTTATTCTCTCACAGTCTAGTAGGCTAGAAGTCCAAATTCAGGGTGCCAGCACCAGGGGAAGGCTTTCTCTCTCTGTCGGCTCTGAAGGAAGGTCCTTGTCATCTATCTTCCCCTGGTCTAGGAGCTTCTCAGCACATGGACCCCAGGTCTGAAGGATGTGCTCTGCTCCCAATGCTGCTTTCTTGGTGATATGAAGTCCCCCTGTCTCTGTGCTCACTTCTCTCTTTTATGTCTCAAAAGAGATTGGCTTTAGACAAAATCTAGTCTTGTAGATTGAGTCCTGCTTCATTAACATAACTGCCACTAATCCCACCTCATTAACATCATAGAGGCAGAATTTACAACACATAGGAAAATCAGATAACAAAATGGTGGACAATCACACAATACTGGGAATCATTGCCCAGCCAAATTGATACACGTATTTTTGGGGGGACACAATTCAATCCATGACAATGAAGGTAGTGGCAGCTTGACTCAGGAAATAGAAGGGTGACTTTGAGCAGAACAAATGACTTTTTATTCCTTTTCCCCTAGGACAAATGTTCCCATTCTTTGCAGCCTCATTCAACAACAATTTGATTAGACTGGCTGATCCCATAGTAAACTATAGGTAGTACTAAGTTCCTGTACTTTAAATCCCAGAGTCTTTCTTAATATGAAGTTTAAATCCTAGGGCCTTTCTCATATGAAGCTATTATTAATGGCTAACAGTGAGCATTTACCAGGTTCTGGGTACTGTATTTGGGATAAGAATAATCATCCCCATTTGATAGATATGAAAACTGAGTCTTGTGATCTGCTCAGTCATAAAGCTAACACGTGGAAGATCCAGGATTTGAACCCAAGTCTATCCGATTATAAAGCACCTGCCCTTAAGACTGCTCCCACAATGCTGCAGAGGATGGGCATGACTGAGTTGTGCTGAGCCCTGGGAATCTGGGATATGGGCTATAGTTAATCACTGCCCTGAGTCAATCCAGAAGCTGATTTATGACAGTGATTTATAATGAGTCCTTAAGAGCCAGTATAGCGTGTTTTTGAGATTCCGTAATTTAGTGTGCATGTAAGAAATAACTGAAAAGCTGCAATGAAGATTTCTCACTATGATGCAGGCCAGGAATGATGATGATGATAATAAGAATAACAACTGAGCTCCTTCTGTGTGCTAGGCATTCTATTAAAGCACGTTACATGTATAATTTCATTTAACCAGGAAGGAAAACCAGCTGGTATTTGAGTGGTATCCTATACTTAAGTCATTCTTCAATCATCATTTAACGTCCTTCTTGAACTTAAAACAGCAAATGACATTGTTTCAGGGAAAGTTTGTTTTTGCTTAAGATTCTCATACGAAGCAGTGCAATGCATTTGGGCAACATTCATACAAAGAAAACTGGCAACATGAAAGGTACATATATACACATATACTATAAAAAATTCAGCTTTTTGTATTATTTGAATAGTTGGTCACATTCTCAGTGAATAAATGTTTCAATATATAAGATAAATATTTCAATGCATGCTTCTACAAACAGAAAAATTTTAACTTAAAAAATATAAACTAAGTATACAATTAAACATTTTAAATTGGAATTACAAGCCTGACATTTACTCTAATAAGCCACATTCTTTTAAGCGTGACAAATCTTAAAAAATAACAAGTATTCATGGATTCTTTAAAATAATTAATACAAATATTAGTTATAAATCTTCTAGGGGTTGTATCCAAAAACTTTTTTGGGCTCTACAATTGCTAAGAAGACAACCTTCCAGGCACTGAGAGATATTTATACACGTTGAAAACCATTACATCGTCACAAATAATTTGGAGACTTCTTTCTCAGATAGTTGGCCAGAAATCTTGGCCAAGAAGCTGGCGGTATTCTTGTCTGCGACTCTGACTGGGACACTGAACCCTAGTTATAGATTATAACAACGATTTAATCTAAAGGAAGCAGTGGCAACATGGCTCATGTCCCTGAATTGGAGTCATATCATGCCCTAATTTTTCTATTCACTAATAGAAGTCAGTAACCCCTGCCCAGACTGCCACATCACATGGTTGGATTTAGCAGTAATTTGGCCCTTAAGAAGATATTAAAATGTCTTTTCCAACGTGCTTCAAATTACTTGCGCTTGATCAAATTCTGCCTTCATAGTCTTCTTGCCTGATGAGACCATACAATCATTATGGATATCAAAATGATACCAGTCGCTCATGGTTTTGTCTGACTGTATGGTTAAAATAAAGCACTATATCTCTTCATTTCTGTATTTAAACAAGGTCAGCTGCTGTGTGGTAGGGGTAGGAAGTCAGCCAGGACAAGGAGCCAGTAGTCAGACTTCTCTCCCTTGCAACCCACCACGTGCATGCAAGGGCCATTTCAGATGTTTACACTCCCTTCCTCCAGGACTCATCAATATTTTTTTAAAATAATTTTTTTTTGTTGTTGAAAATATACACAGCAAAACATACACCAATTCAACAATTTCTATGTGTATAATTCAGTGACATTGATTACATTCTTCAAGTTGTGCCACCATTCTCACCCTCCTTTTCCCAATTATTCCTCCACCATTAACATAAACTCACTGCCCCTAAGCTTCCTTCCCAATCTTTTGAGTTGCTGTTGTCAATTTGACCTCATATACTTAGTTCTTTAAAAGAGTACGATACTCAAGGCAGACGTTCCTTACTAATTAAGCTAACTGTTGTCTGCTAACCTATACTCTTAAAAGGCATGTCAATCAATCACTTAACAAGTATTAATTGAGTGCCTAGTATGTCCTAGAGGCTGGGGATACTTCAGTGGAAAAAGACTAAAATCCTTGCCCTCATGAAATTTATATTCAGCAGATGTGCGTGAATCTGGAAGCTCCTTTTCTGCAGTCTGATAGAATTCTTGCAGCAGATGAAAATTATTTGCATTGCCTTTGGGAGTCTTGCATATTTGGACCAATCCTATATCTCATTTATTATCCTCATGATTTTGTCTTTTTCTTTTGGGATAGTCCATCAAAGAATCTTGAGAATCTTCTTCTATTTTCAAATTTTAGATTCCTGAAATAATTACAAGTTTTCTAAACTACAACAAGAACAACAAAAAAACAAACAGGACTTTTCTGGACTTTCTGTTCTGAGTTAACTTAAGATTGATGTTTCTAATTCCCAGAGATATAAACCAAGAAGGCTGAATTCAATGTAGAAAATCCCTCACCTGGGTTGACATATGAAGCAGTCTTCCTCTGAGAGGTTTTGATTGATTTTTCAGGTTTCCAAAAATGTTTGGAAGTGAGAAACACTTCTCTTCATATGAGATGAGAGGAAGAGAATCTTACAGTCAGGCCCATAGTGGAAAAAAAACTAATATTAAGACAAGTCGAAGTAATAAAACAATGTTGTTGTTAGATGCCGTTGAGTCAATTTTGACTCAAAGTAACCCCATGTGACAGAGTAGAGCTGTCCCATAGGGTATTTTTTGGCTGTAATAGTTACAGAAGCAGATCGCCAAATCTTTCTCCTGTGGAACCACTGGGTGGGTTCAAACCCTCAACCTTTTGTTTAGCAGCCCAGCTTAACAGATGCGTCACCAGTGCTCCTTAATAAAATAGGATTTACAAATCAGATGTTGGAGGTAGAACTGGAAGACTGTGTGCTTCAGGGAAATGGAAAATAGAATGGCTGAGATTCCATTAACAGACCAGGCCCAATGGAAACTATAATAAACACAGAGTTTAGCCATGGAAATTTTCCATGATGACATACTTTAAAGATGTGTCTTTCCTTTTTTATTAACTAAAGATATTCACAGTTGAAAGTGCCAAGGTCTGCTTACTGCCATATTCCCTGTCACAATATTTAAAATCACCAGGATACTAGGATCTCAGCAAAAAGTTGATAGTGAAGGATAATTGAAACATTCAGTTGTTAAGAATGGCTGGCATTCCCTATATACCTTGATTTTAAGACAAAATCATCTACAAGCTCCAGAAAATGTTGCTTACTCTAGAAAACCCTGACTAACCTTAATCTTGGATAGTACACACCTGGTTCTTCACCTAACATTTATCAGGGGCCAGAAAATGTGAAACACTCGAATTTATCCATCAGAAATACATAATTTAACACAAAATGTTCCCCAGACACTAGACATATTAGATATCAGCAATATAAAAACAATTCTGACTCATCAGCAATATAATGTTTAATTTTGCCACAACTCAAAAAACTTTACATTTCTAGATATGTTGAAGAACCTATCAGATTCCACCTTTTTACCCACATTACTGACCTTGAGAGTAAGCAAGATAATATTATAATAACACTTTTTCTCTAAAGAGCAACTTGATTCTTTGCAGAAACTGAAGACTTGGCTCCTGTGAATTTCCATCTTCACTCAGGAGCAACAAGCCCTGACTGATTGGCCAGAAAACTACCTGTGTGACTCTCCATCCCATGTTTGGGGCCAGGGAGTTCAGGACACATGCCTCTTGGTTGCTGAATGCCACAGGACAGCCCTGGTGTCTGCTGTGTGCTGTGCCCTTCTTCTGTTCATCCTGCCACCGTCTCCATGGGCTGTGGTAAATAAAAATGATGTGGGGCTGGCTCCAGGCCAAAAGGAAGCCCAAGAAGGCACCCAACAGGGACATCTGTTATAACGCCTTTGTTTCTTATAGTGAAAGGGACTCCTACTGGGTGGAGAACCTTATGGTACAGGAGTGGGAGAATTTTGACCCCCCTTTAAGTTATGTCTTCATAAGTGGGACTTTGTTCCTGGCAAGTGGATTATTGACAATATCTTGACTCCATTGAAAAGAGTCACAAAACTGTCTTTGTGCTTTCTGAAAACTTTGTGAAGAGTGAGTGGTGCAAGTATGAACTGGACTTCTCCCATTTTCGTCTCTTTGATGAGAACAATGATGCTGCCATTCTCATTCTTCTGGAGCCCATGGAGAAGAAAGCCATTCCCCAGCAGTTCTGTAAACTATGGAAGATCATGAGTACCAAGACCTACCTGGAGTGGAACACTAATGAGGCTCAGCAGCAAGAGTTTAAGTTGAAGACTAATTCTAATTTTTAAAAGGAAAATTTCTATAAAAGGAAATATTCTCAGTTTTCAAAACTTGGTTCTACCCTGGTTTAGAATTTTGTTATTATTATTCTGTACAGGCAGTAATAAGTACTATTCTTCAAAAATTACAGCTGTTGCTTCTGGCAACATGGCACTCTAGGCAGATGCACCATGCCATCCCTCCACAACAAAGATCCAAAAAACTAAGCCAAACAGAGAAAACAGCAATCCTGAAATCCTAAAACATCAAATGAAGAGATAAAGAACTCAGCCAAGCACCAAATCGAGTGAGAAAACTGACAGAGAACGGAGAGTGAGGAGAGGTTCATGCAGATGTCCCCTATCAGCTAATGCAGCATGGATCTGCCATCTTGGACTCCTATCAGAGACCAGCAAATAGGGGGTACGAGAAAGCAGCTTCATGGAGCTTCCAGCAGGAGACAGAACAACCAGTAACTGGAGATATACGCTTTCCCACCCCCCACCCTTCTTCACCTCCACTCAGCCTCCTCTGCTTCCCACAGCCACAGTCTCTTGACCAGGAAGCACCGGCTGCTTGGATTCCACCCACCTACACTGGCCGACTCCCTGAGTGCCATTTGTCGGCCGCTGGTGTTGCTTCTTTCCACTTCTTTTGGTTTCTTCCTTACCTGTCACCACCTCCCCCTCCTTTCGCTCAGTTACCTGGCTCCATGCACCATCTTTGCTTCTTCCTAAGGGGCTGCGGAGCTCCACTTGAGTGTGGAACTGCTTCCCGGTCTGGGTTGCCATGCTGGTGGGATCCCGGGGCTCTTGTTTGTTTTGAATTGTTCATTTTCTCTTCCTTTTCTTGAGTTGGGAGCCCATTCTGGCCGGGCAGTGCTACACGGCTCGGGACCTACTCCCTCAGCTTGTGCAAATGCACACAGGGATCCCTGAGAGCATTTCTTTTATTGTGTATTTTTTTCTGTTTTTTTGGGGGGCTTTTCTAGTTCTTTTTTTTTTAAATTTGTTTTGTTTTCTTTTTCCTCTTTTTCCCTTTTTGTCTCTCTTCATAACTCAGTTTCTCATCTCTCTATACCTTCCTTCTCTTCCTGTCCCCTGAATACTTGGCCCTGAATATCTCTATGCCTTCTAGCTAGGCTGTACTGCAACACCTAGGAACAACTTCCCGAGACCTCGTAGCCGCACCAGTGGGATCCCTGGGAACTTTGCTGTTCTTTTTTCTTTCTAATTTTTATTTATTCATTCTCTTCTTTTCTTTTTTTCTTCCCCTTTTTGTTTTTCTCCATTTCATAGTCTCTCATCTCTCCACTCCAACGGCAAGCTTCCCTAGCACTCTTTTTTGTTTGTATGTTATGTTTTTGGCTCCTGTTCCTCTCTCCTCTCTCCCATACCCATCTTAGCTCCACACATCACAATCTCCCCCCTCCATCTGGCCTACCTGCACGGTGCGCTTAACATCACACTACCAAGCAGCACAGGCATGGCCTACCAGAACCTGCCCTGCACTGATTACTGACCTGCCCTGGTGGCAGTAGTAAGTGCCACAAACAACCCATCCCAGAAACTCCTCTTCAGCCAGACCTGCCCTGCTGTACCATATCTGAGGACTGACCCTGCCAACTGGAGAAGGAGGCAAAAAGTATCGTGCCCACAGACAAGCAAACAACAAAGAACACACAGCCCACCTGCTCATACATAGCCAGATTAAAAAAAAAGGATGAAACAAACAAAGCTACATCAATAAATGAAAAAAAAAAAAAAACAACTTCTGAATGCCCCAAAGACAGCAGACAATATCAAAACATTTACAAAACCAGGACAGGATGGTTCCAGTAGGTGTCCAAAATAAAACACCAGATGACTTCCCAGTAGAAGAAAAGGCACTAGAACTTCCTGATAGGGAATTCAAATCTCTAATACTCTGAATTATCCAAGAATTGAAGCATAAAGAAGACAAAAATGAGGAAAAAATAGACAAATACATGGAAAAGGCAGACAAATTCATGGAAAATACAGACAAAAAAAATAGAAGAATTCAGGAAAATAAAGCGGGAACAAAATGCCAAAATAAATTCACAACTAGAAATTATAGAAAAACAACAATTAGAAATCAAAAAGATAAACAACAAGATTTCAGAAATGCACAGTGTCATAGAAGGACTGAGGAGCAGATTTGAAATGGTGGAAGACAGGATCAGTGAAATTGAAGACAAACACTTGGATACAACTCTGTTTGAGGAAAACTCAGAAAAAAGAACAAGGAAAAATGATGAGACCCTGAGAATTATGTGGAATACAATCAAAAGCAGAAATTTTCGAGTGATTGGAGTTCCAGAACAGGGGGAGAAAACAGAAAACACAGAGAGGATCATTGAAGAACTGCTGACAGAAAACTTCCCCAATATCATGAAGGATGAAAAGCTGGCCATCCAAGAAGCTCAACGAACCCCATATAGGATAGACCCCAAAAGAAAATCACCAAGGCATATCATAATCACACTCGCCAAAACCAAAGACAAACAAAGAATCCTGAGAGCAGTTCGTGAAAAACAAGAAGTCACATACAGAGGAGAAACAATAAGACTAAGCTCAGATTATTCGGCAGAAACCATGCAGGCAAGAAGGCAATGGGATGACATATATAAAATCTTTAAAGAAAAAAATTGCCAGCTAAGAATAATATATCCTGCAAAATTCTCGTTTAAATATGATGGTGAAATTAGGACATTTCCAGATAAACAGAAATTAAGGGAATATGTAAAAACCAAACCAAACTTACGAGAATTATAAAAGGGAGTCCTTTGATCTGAGAACAAACAACTTCAGCTCACAGACTGAATCTAGGATGCAGGATCGTGCCAGCCAGATACCAATCTAGGAAATGAACTCTCAAGGACTATCCAAAACCAAAAGAAATACAACAGGGAATCAGAGCAGTTAATCAGTAAATGACAACAACATCAGAACAATAAAAGAGGGAATAAAAGGTGTAGGTATAGAACCTTCTAATGGAGAGGAAGGCAAGGCGATACCAAGTAATAATAGACTGCTTCAAACTTAGAAAGATAAGGGTAAATTTCACGGTAACCACAAAGAAAGTTAACAAACATACTCATAAAAATAAAGAGGAAAAACATAAAGTCTCAGTAAAAACAAAACCTACAGAAACAAAAGAAATGAAAAAAATCCACAAACAAAAGTAATTCAGTACAGGAGAGTGAGAAGAACGAAGAAAACATCAGGACCACAAAAATTACAGCTGTTCCTGAAATCTGTTCAGAGTAGGAAAATTTTGAAGAATGAGTGTTTGGGTACAAAGATCTGTAAAATAGAGAGGGATTATAGCAGATCTTCAGTAAGTGGTTTTGACTGATGTGTGAGAGCACTGTAAAACTGAGGTGCTTGGCATGGTTAAAATGACTGCCCCCAAACTTGAATCAATACTCTATTTTTGAATTAAACTTTAGCTTTTCAAAGTCCTCCTTTCTGCCTTCCTAAGAACAGAACCTGTGATTTAGAGCCTTATGACCTGTAACTTCTTGTGAAACTTTAACCACCCTCAGCGAACAATGACGGGAGCAAGAATGTGGTTTGTGAAGAAATGTTTGTCAGGAAATGTTTATCAAGATGGTCTTGGGCTTTTTGCGGGGGGGGGGGGAGGCGGGGATGGGTTCTGGCTGGAGTGGGGTTGGCAGGGGTTTGGGAAGGGCTAGGGGAAAGATGAAGGATGAAGTTCCCTCCTCCTTTCTCCAATCCCAAGCCACAGAAGCCTGGGCAGGAGGGTATCTACTCTTGCTGCTGTGTCTTGCAGATGTGCCAAAATGGATGTGGGTGGGAGGAGAAGATGCCTGGCAGAGCAGCCTCTGTGGTGGCTTTCTCAAAGCAATACAGATCCCCGTCTGGGGGACAGCAAGACAGGGGAGATGGGGTGGGGACCTGTGGGTTCCCCATGTACAGCTGTGTATATTCAACAGTGGTCTCTGGTACCTACTGTGGGTATCTATGTGTGTGAGAACCTACCCTTCCTCCATGCCCTGCATGACCTGTGATGCTGCAGACACTACTATCCTGTTTGCAGGTGTGTGTTGGGGGGCACAGAGGGCATGTTTCATGTCCTGTTGCACCCTCTACTCTGTGACCCCTGTACTACATTGTAGGAGGTAAAGAAAACCAAGCACACACACACATACACACACAAGATGCTCTTGGGAGAATGCTTGCACAGCATGCCCCAGGAAGAATGTGTATGTAGATATTTCAGAAAATTGCTTGCTAGGTTGGCTTCAGGAAGTCTGTGTTAGAAAACAGATCAGCTAACGTTGCAAAATTTTAACTTGCAATTGTCTTGTAGCCATAAATAATCCCAAGCCCCCATGATTATGGTCATGTACTCCCTTCCCCATTTTTATGTATAAAAAGCTAATCTCTCCCTCAGAATGCTGGAACACTTTTGTGATCTGGCATTACATTGTGTTCCCCAGCTAAAGCTGTTCCAATCCTCCAGTAAAATTCTTTGCTTTCACTTTTAACAGAGTGTAAGTCTGTTCAGCACTATGACACTGATTTAGTTCTTATTGTTTTATTTAACTATTACAAAATACTTTGTGTGAAAAAGACATAGCCTGTGTTTTTGAAAAACTTTTAGAATTTCGGTCAGATGCTCAAAATTTTAAATGTATACCATGACAAATACCCTTTTTCCAAATACCTTTTCATATTCTGTGTTCACTTCATAACTTTTTTCTCTTTCTCTCTTTTTTTTTTTTTAGATTTTTAGGGATTTGTAGGAGGTCTTGTACTGAACTGAAAAGAAGACTGGCTAAATAGGAGTAAGAAGGTTTAGAGGCTAACCCTGGATTTGCTACTTGTTACCTTAGGAGCCACGTGGCTGGGCAAGTTCTGTAATTACTTGAACTAAATCAAAATAACCAAACTCATTGCTGTCAAGTTGATTCTGACTCACAGCAACCCTACAGGACAGAACAGAACTGCCCCATAGGGTTTCCAAAGAGCAGCTGTTGGATTCGAACTGCTGGCCTTTTGGTTAGCAGCCAATCTCTTATATTGCACCACCAGGGCTCCCACTTGAACTAAGGGGATAATTATATCTGAACTATTTATTTCATGTGGTATTGTGGGATTTGGATGAGGAAATGCATGTGAAAGTGCTTTGAAAACTGTTAAGAACTGAACAAATACAAGCACTTTGCCTGTGAGGGAGGTGTTAATAGCTTTGGTGAGAGTGTAGAATTACCTTTACTGTATATAAAATACACTGCTACTACCACGTATTTAACTTATGAGTAAATTTATTTCTACATGATGTTGCCATAATATTCTAACTGCTTTAGGATTACAAAGCAGTAACTTCAAAGTTCAACTAGAGAGGAGAAATAGAGAAATAACAGAGGTTTTTAGTTCCAGGGGAAAAAAAAAAAACAACTGGAAGGAAGACGTTTTCTCAAGTGTCTAAGAAACCACAAGAAAATGGTGGTGATTTTGGATTAATAAAAAAGAAAGTCTTTTCAAGCAACTGGAGAACCTGAGTTGTAAGGGACAGAAAGAAATATTCACGTAGTCAGTGAACCGTATGGAAAAGCTGACTCCACATGGCATAAAAGTCCACCCTCTCAAGCTCACATTCACCACTAGTGATTAAGCTGGCATAATGCTTGAACCTTCCAAGAGGATTAGGGATGTGGAATCAGGTAGGAGAAAGAATCCTGGATTTATGGTAAAAAATTCTGGTTTCAAATCCCAGTTCTGTCATTTACTATTTGCATGAATTTTCTCATGTGAAAGAGGAGCAAGAATGCTTCCTCCATTTCATATCTCAATCTGTGAAGATCAAAATGACTGTAACAACATTATAAGAAGGTAGTTTATTTCCCTTATAAATATTCCTCATGGCCTGAGGTAAATTAATTTCTGTGGCAATGAAGAAAACCAAGCTGAGACTGTGTTTCAGATTACTTACTTGGAGAACTAGGGGAGGTGTAGGGGACGGGAAAGACTTAGATTCCAAACTATAGACATAAGTGGGAGCCCAAATCTTTCATGATGTGAGGGATGTAGGTGCTAGAAAAAGTTACTGCATGGGCAATTCCCGTCACAACCTTGTGAAACAAAACTGCATCACTGACAATTGATTGTTGACAAAATGGTGTCAGTTGTTCTTTACGGACAGTTTAGTGAGCGCAGTTCTATAGAGAAATAGAAAAGGTATGGCAAGGCCAGACTATTTTAAAGAGTTTCACAATGTAAGCCTAATCTATATCAAATAAACTGTCCTGATGCTTCCTGTGGAGTTTTGTTATTTTTCTGTTTACTTGGTCTTTACTCAAGCCTCTTTGCTATGAACACCACCACTTTTGTGCTGTCATGCTATTTTCATTTTCTATTATCTCTTCTTTAGACCAAATCCTAAGACAGTATTACAGCCAGACCTCCATATCCGGGGGGTTTGCGTTTGTGGAGTCAACCAACTGCAGACTGAAAATATTTGGGAGAAAAAAGAAAGTTCCAAAAAACAAAACTTGAATTTGTCGTGCACCAAACTGAATCCACACTAATGAAATGATGTGCAGGGATACCCAGTTGTACCCTTCTGCCATTTCACAGGTCCTCAGTCTCTCTCCAGCACTTGTTGTTTGAGTATTGAACATGTACAGACTTCTTTTATCCTTGTCATTATTCCCTAAACAATATAGTACAACAACTATTTACATAGCATTTACCTTGTATTAGGTATTATAAGTAATCTAGAGATGATTTAAAATATACAGAAGGATGTGCATGGATTATATGCAAATACCACAGGGTTTTATGTAAGGGACTTGAGCATCTGCAGACTTTGGTGTGGGGTATCCTGAACCAGTCCCCTGCAGATACTGAAGGACAACTCCATATTGTTTTTATAACCTGAACATTATATATATATTTCCTGTTAAAAAGTCTGGCACAACAGCTAACTTTTCTAGTTCTTCAACTGGTTTTAGGAACTACATCATTAAAAACAAAACAAACATACAAAAAACTTTTGATATCTAATACTTAACTCAGAAAACTCACTAACGCTGAAAGAATACAATAATGTTTTTACCTTAGCTGTCAGTTATACAAATTAAACAGGATTGGGACAAAAATTATCTGGTACTATCACTATGAGTCAAAATCAACTTGATGGCAACAGGTTGGATTTTGCTATCCTTATTGCTCCCTCAGGCAAAACTTTGCTTTTGTCGGTTTGAATAATGATTGGTGAGTTATCTGAATGCAGGAAAGCATAGACTTGTGGACTGGACACAGATTTTGGAGATACAGGTATCCTCTGCTTTTTGAAAGTTCGCTTTATGGCACTTCGCTTTTACAAAAGACCGATATTACTACCTGTTTTCGCTAACCGAAAGAAACCCAGAGGATTTTCCCTTTTACGAGAAAAGGTGAAAAGCGAAAGAAAATAGCGTTCAGTGTTTGTTTTACAGCAAGCTGTTAATTAGGCACCGCACTCCAAGCAGGGAGAGTGGCATTGCCAAACTCCTTCCCTGGGAACTACACTGAATGTCTCAGCATCAAGCCGCCATAGCTTTATTTGGTATGATTCAGTAGGTTATTTTTTGGGTCTGGGACCAATGAAAAAAACTTCCCAAAATGTTGTACCTCCGACTTTGGTGAGCAGCGTCTGGAGGCTTAAAAGCTTGTGAGTGGCCATCTACTGGTCCCTCCCTGTCTGGTGCAAGAGAGAATGAAGAAAACCAAAGACACATGGGAAAGATCAGTCAAAGGACTAATGGACCACAACTACCACAGCTTCCACCAGACTGAGTCCAGCACAACTAGATGGTGCTAGGCTACCACCATTGACTGCTCTGGCAGGGATCACAACAGAGGGTCCCTGACAAAGCTGGAGAAAAATGTAGAACAAAATTCCAACTCACAAAAATGACCAGTCTTACTGGTCTGAAGGAGACTGGAGACACCTCGAGAATACAGCCCCCGGAGACCCTTTTAACTCAGTACTGAAGTCACTCCCGAGGTTCACCCTTCAGTCGAAGATTAGAGAGGCCCATAAAACAATAATACATGTAGCTCAACCATGTATACAGACGAAATGGACACACCAGCCCACTGCCAAGGACGAGAAGGCAGGAGGGGACAGGAAAGCTGGACGAATGGAAATGGGGAACCCAAAGTTGAGAAGGGGAGAGTGTTGACATTTTGCAGGGTTGGCAACCAATGTCACAAAACAATGTGTATTATTTGTTTAATGAGAAACTAATTTATTCGGTAAACTTTCACCTAAAGCACAATAAACATTCTTTTTCCTCATACAAATTAATGGTAATTGTTTCTTCGCTTTGTACCGTTTTGGCTTACAACAGGTTTTATGCGAACGATCTACTTTCGGATAGCGGAAGAAACCTGTATATTGACGACAGGTGACTAAAGTTCTGAAAACGGGAAAGGGTAATAAGAGGTATGTTTTACCGACAAAATTCTGGCTTCCAAGGATGGAGAAGAATCAGGAGTGGAGTTTAAAGGCGGTGTGTTTCCCGGTGATGTGGAGAAGACTGGATGCTGGCACTTCCAAGAAAGTACTGGTTGGGCAGTCAGCTCCTCTTTGGCTGCCAAATCTGCCTTTGCGTTTCGGAAAAACCCACGCGGAGGCCTCTGGCATTTCCGCCTTCCTCTCCCTGTCCCCCGCCGGCCGCGACCCCCAGCAAGCCCCCAGCGCCTTCCATCGACGGAGGCCGGCTAGGCGCGGGGCAAGGGTACAGCACGACCCAGGGCGCCCACCCTCGGGCCCGCCTCCAGCCGGTCGCGACGTCGGTCACCGGTGGGGCCTGCGGGGAACGGCCACGGCGGCGCGCCCTGGGCCACTGCCGCCTGGCACTGACACAGCGCGCTCCGCGACACGGGGTTTTCCCGTCCCGGTGAGGAAAAGGCGCCCGTTGCGCGGCCGTCCCCCCTCAATCGCTTCCCTGTCCTCGGCAGAGTCAGAGCAGCTTCCCCCGCCGGCCCAAGACGGCAAGAAGGAGCGGCCGGAGGCGGCTCCGCGGTCTCCACAGGTACATCAGACCCTTCCCAGGACTCTCCTAGGCCAAACCACTGGGACTCCGGGTTCCGGCGCGGGTGCAGCCTGGGCCTCGCCCGGGCGGCTTAAGTCCGGGATGAGGCGGCGCGGGCCCGGGCGGGGAGAGCAGGGGTCCCCGGGAACGTCGACGCCTCCACCCTCCGTCTTCGCGCGGGTCTGCGGGGACCGGCGAAGGCCGGCCTGAGGTCAGCCTCGGGGAAGCTGGGGACACCGGAAAGGGTAGGGGCGCGGCGGAAAGTGAACCCAGTGCCTGCAGAGCTCGAAGCCCTGCGCGCCCAGGCGCCATCCCGGTGCCAGCGGCTGTGCCCTGGGTCCTTCTCGGTTCCACTGCCTGTGCGCCCTCCCCGCCGCCCCGACCCCATCATCGGAGCGGGGGTGGGAAGCGTCTGGTAAAGACATTCAACAAGCTAGTGAGATTGAACGTGCCTGTCCTGCAGGGGGCGTGTCTCCGCTCACTGGGACTGTGAACTTCTGAAGGCTAGATTTCGGTTTCCGTGGCTCAGAGGTGGGAGAGGTTCGGGACTTGGATCTGCCTGGGACCCTTGCTTTCTAACCCTGAGGCTCGCCTCCGCGCGGATGCAGGCTCCATGCCGCTTTCACATTCCTTCCTGCGCAGAATTTGAGTTGTGTCTCTTTAGAAAACATTTAAACAGGGACGAGTTAGTTCTTTAAGTAAGAATGTTCCAAGTTCCCCTTACGACTTCAACTTTTTGAAACGAGGACTTGTGCTTTTGTGTCTTTAGAACTTAGATGCAAACTAGGAAAAGTGTTTTCCTTATTAAAAGAAAAAAAGAAGAAACTACTTGTGCTAATAATCTAATCTTGCAGAAGGTCCTGCTTGCACTGTTACTAGGTCAACTGTTTACCAAGGAGCAACTGGAAAGCAGTGTGGTCGAATTTGAAAGGAGCCTACAAAAGGAAATAGCAAACATCGTGGCTATTTGAAAAATGATTTCCCAATATTTTAAGTTTCTTTCTCTTGTAAGCAGAGAACATATGTGTCTGTAAGCTTTTTATAATTGTACACATTTTATGAACATTGCCGGAAGTTAATGGCATATTTTCAGAAGTTTCTAAGTTATCAGTTTGTTTTTTGTATTATTTAATAAGTTGGCTTATTTGATTAAATAACTTGTTTTGATTTTCATCATTGAGCATGATTTACTATATATTCCGTCCTAGGTGTATTTCCTCATAAAATTTTTTTAACAAATATAAAACCATTGAATTTACTCCTCCCAAATAGGCTTGCTTGTCAAAATTATTTGTTTCGTCTAATATCATTTAAAATTTATTTTACTTTCTCCTTATACCTCAGAGCTCTGCCTGAGTTGCTGAGTGCTCTGTGGGATAGATACAATGTCCATTGCACCTAAGTCTTATTTCTTATCTATTATTATTCTTAAAAACAAAAAACAAACCCAATTGTTGCTTCTTGCATTAGAGAAAAAGGGATTACTTTCAAAGGAGTTACATTTAAACTGACAACAGACTTATTTTTTTTTAATTGTGCTTTAAGTGAAAGTTTACAGTTCAAGTCAGTCTCTCATACAAAAATTTTACACATACATTGTTATGTGACCCTAGTTGCTCTCCCTATACTGTGACAACACACTCCTTTCCACCTCGGATTTCCCATGTCCATTCAACCAGCTCCTGACCCTCTCTGCCTTCTCATCTCGCCTCCGGACAGAAGCTGCCCATTTAGTCTCATGTATCTACTTTAGCTAAGAAGCACACTGCCTCACGATTATCACTTTATGTCCCATAGTCCAGTCTGATCTTTGAAGAGTTGGCTTCAGGAATGGTTTTAGTTTTGGGCTAACAGAGAGCCTGGGGCCATGTCTTCTGGGGTCCTTCCAGTCTCAGACCATTAAGTCTGGTCTTTTTACTAGAATTTAAGTTCTGAACCCTACTTTTCTCCAACTTGGTCAGGGACTCTGTTGTGTTCCCTGTCAGGGCGGTCATTGGTGGTAGCCGTGCATCATCTAGTTCTTCTGGTCCTGGGCTGATGAAATCTAGTTTATGTGGCCCTTTCTGTCTCTTGGGCTAATACTTCCCTTGTGTCTTTGGTGTTCTTCATTCTCCTTTGCTCCAGGTGGGTTGGGACCAATTGATGCATCTTAGATAGCCACTCCCTAGCTTTTAAGACCCCAGATGTCACTCACCAAAGTGGGATGCAGAACATTTTCTTAATAAACTTTATTATGCCAGTTGACCTAGATGTCCCCTGAAACCATGGTCCCCAGACCCCTGCCACTCTGTCCCTTGAAATGTTTGGTTGTATTCAGGAAACTTCTTAGCTTTGATTTAGTCCATTTGTGCTGACTTCCCCTGTAGTGTGTGTTGTCCTTCCCTTCACCTAAGATACTTCTTGTCTACTATCTAGCTAGTGAATAACCCTCTCCCTCCCTCCCCACCCTTGTAACCATCAAAGAATATTTTCTTCTGTGTTTAAACCTTTTCTTGAGTTCTTATAATAGAGGTCTTATACAATATTTGCCCTTTTGCGACTGACTAAATTCACTCAGCATAATGCCTTCCAGATTCCTCCATGTTATCAGATGTTTGACGGATTCATCATTGTTCTTTATCATTGCGTAGTATTACATTATGTGAATATACCATAATTTGTTTATCCATTTGTCCATTGATGGGGACCGAGGTTGTTTCCATCTTTTTGCTATTGTGAACAGTGCTGCAATGAACGTGGGTGTGCATGTATCTATTCGTGTGATGGCGCTTATTTCTCTACGATATATTCCAAGGAGTGGGATTGCTGGATCATGTGGTACTTCTATTCTAGCTTTTTAAGGAAGCGCCAAATGGATTTCCAAAGTGGTTGTACCATTTTACATTCCCACCAACAGTGTATAATTGTTCCACTCTCTCCACAACCTCTCCAACATTTATTATTTTGTATTTTTTGGATTAATGCTAGCCTTGTTGGGGTGAGATGGTATCTCATTGTAGTTTTGATTTGCATTTCTCTAATGGCTAAGATCGTTAGCATTCCCTCATGTGTCTGTTAGCTGCCTGAATGTCTTCTTTGGGGAAGTGCCTGTTCATATCCTTTGCCCATTTTTTAATTGGGTTATTTTTCTTTTTGTTGTTGAGGTTTTGCAGTCTTTTGTAGATTTTAGAGATTAGATGCTGATTGGATTCGTTGTAGCCAAATTTTTTTGCCTAGTCTGTCAGTTGTCTGTTTCTTTTTTTGGTGAAGTCTTTTGATGAGCCAAAGTGTTTGAGTTTTAGGAGCTCCCAGTAATCTAGTTTCTTTTCTGGTGTTTGTGCATTGTTACTTATGGTTTGTATTCTGTTTATGCCATGTATTATGCAAAGATCCTAGCATTGTCCCTATTTTTTCTTCCATGATCTTTATCGTTTTTGATTTTATATTTAGGTCTTTGATCCATTTTGAGTTAGTTTTTGTGCATGGTGTGAGGTATGCATCTTGTTTCAGTTTTTTGCAGATGGATATCCAGTTATGCCAGCACCATTTGTTAAAGAGACTGTCTTTTCCCCACATTATCAGACTTCAGTCCTTTGTCAAATATCTGCTGCTCATAGGTGGATGAGTTTACACTGGGATTCTCAATTCTGTTCCATTGGTCTTTGTATCTGTTATACCAGTATCAGGCTGTTTTGACTACCGTGGTGGTATAATATGTTCTAAACTCAGGTGGTGTGAGGCCTCCCACTTTGTTCTTCTTCTTCAGTAATGCTTTACTTATCCAGGGCCTCTTCCCTTTCCATATGAAGTTGGTGATTTGTTTCTCCATCTCATTAAAAAATGTCATTGGAATTTGGATCAGGATTGCATTGTATCTGTAGATCACTTTGGGTAGAATAGACATTTTCACAATGTTGAGTCTTCCTATCCATGAGCAAGGTATGTATTTCCACTTATGCAGGTCTCTTTTGGTTTCTTGCAATAGTGTCTTGTAGTTTTCATTGTATAGGTCTTTAACGTCTCTGGTTAGATTTATTCCGAACTATTTTATCTTCTTGGTGGCTGTTGTAAATGGTTTTGATTTGGTGATTTCCTCTTCAAAGTTCTTTTCGTTGGTATAGAGGAATCCAACTGATTTTTGTATGTTTATCTTGTATCCTGATACTTTGCTAAAATCTTCTATTAGTTCCAGTAGTTTTCTTATGGGTTCTTTGGGGTTTTCTGTGTATAAGATCATATCATCTGCAAATAGAGATACTTTTAGTTTTTCCTTACCAATTTGGATGCCCTTTATTTCTTTTTCTAGCCTGATTGCTGTGGCTAGGACCTCCAGCACAGTGTTGAATAAGAATGGTGATAAAGGGCGTCCTTGTCTGGTTCCCATTCTCAAGGAGAATGCTTTCAGACTCTCTCCATTTAGGATGATGTTGGCTGTTGGCTTTGTATAAAAACCCTTAGTCATGTTGAGGAATTTCCCTTCTATTCCTATTTTTCTGAGAGGTTTTATCATGAATGGTTGTTGGACTTTGTCAAATGCCTTTTATACATCAATTGATAAGATCATATGGTTCTTGTCTTTTGTTTTATTAATGTGATAGATTACATTGATTGTTTTTCTAATGTTGAACCATCCCTTGACAGCAGACTTCTTAACAGAAATGAAACAAAAATCTAAAGACAATGGCATTTTATCTTCAGTATGCAGAGAAAATAGCTGCCAATCTAGAAATCTACTATATGAAAATATCTTTCAGAAATGAAGATGAAATAAATTTTCAGACAAACAAAAATTGAGATAACTCATTAGTAGCAAACCTTCACTAAACTGAAAAAAAAAAGAAAAACAAACCCATTGCCGTCGAGTCGATTCTGACTCATAGTGACCCTACAGGACAGAGTAGAACTGCCCCATAGAGTTTCCAAGGAGCGCCTGGTGGACTCAAACATGCCGACTTTTTTTTGTTGTTTAAGCAGCTGTAGCACTTAACCACTACACCACCGGGATTTCTGCCTTCACTAAAGGGAATACTAAATAAAGGATGTTCTTCAGGGAGACTAATATGTGATCCCAGATGAAAGGTGGAGATGCAGAAAGGAATGAAGAGCAAAGGAAATGGTGACTGTGTAGGGAAATAAAAATGAAAAAATGACCTTTGAAACAACAGTAATAAGAAATTTTGTGAAGTAATTATAATTACATGACCACATGTTTAAGTCAGTAGGATGGTAAATGGATTTAAAATGTATTAAGGTCCTTACATCATCTAGGGAAAGGATAAAAATACTTGTTAACAGCAGATGTTGACAAGGATGCACATTGTAGTCTCCTGCATAACTACAAAAAGAGTAGTGAAACGATGTAGAACTTCCAAACCAACAGGAAAAGTGTAATGATTAAAAACACCGGAGATTTAAAGGCAGACAAGAAGAGAGAGATGAAAACGTAAAAGCACCGCTGCTTCACTCTGCACGCTGGGCTTGCAGGTTAGATACAAACCGTACCTAACTATTCCAATTTACATGCAAATTTGACTTAAAGACAAATTTAGGAATGGAAGTCATTCATAATCCGGGGACTGCCTGTACATGTAAAAATTTGTCAGATGCAGCTGAATTAGTACTTAGATGAAAATGTATAGCCTTAAGTGCATATATATATATATATATATATATTTTTTTTGTACTTCAGGTGAAGGCTTATAGAACAAATAGTTTCTCATGAAACAGTAGTACACGTATTGTTTTATGACATTGGTTAACAACCCCACAACATGTCAATCCTCTAACTTCTCAACCTTTTTTTTTGGTGAAAATACACATAGCCAAAGATACACCATTTCAAAAATTTCTACATGCACAGTTCAGTGACATTGACTACGTTCTTCCAATTCTGCTGCTATTCTCACTTAAGATGAAGGCTTACATAACAAAATAGTTTCTCATTTAATAGTTACTACACATGTTGCCCTATGACAATGGTTAACAATCTCACAACACATCAACAATATCCTTACTCAACCTTGTGTTCCCTATCACCAGCTTCCTTGTCCCCTTCTGCCTTCTGGCCCTTGTCACTGGACTACTGTACCTCATTAGTCCTATTTGGTTTTATGGGGCTGTCCACTCCCAGGCTGAACGGTGAACCTCGGAGATACCTTCACCACTGAGCTAAAAGGGTGTCTGGGGGCCATTCTCTCAGGGTTTCTCCAGTCTGCTTTAGGCCAGTGAATCTGGTCTTTTTCTTTTGTGAGTTAGAATTATGTTCTACATCCTTCTCCAGCTCTGTCCAGAACCCTCTTTTGTGATCCTGGTCAGAGCAGTCAGTGGTGGTAGCCAGGCACCATCTAGCTATGCTGGACTCAGTCCGGTAGAGGCCTTGGTAGCTGTGGACCATTAGTCCTTTGGACTAATGTTTTCCTTGTATCCTGTTCTCTTCATTCTTCCTTGCTCCCGAAGGGATGAGACCAGTGGAGTATCTTAGATGGCCACTCACAGGCTTTTAAGAGCCCAGACACTACTCACCAAGGTAGAATGTAGAACATTGTCTTTATAAACTGTGTTATGGCAATTGAGCTAGATGTTCCCTGAGACCATGGTCCCCAGAGCCCTCCGCCCAGCAATTCAGTCCCTCAGGGAGTTTGGATGTGTCTATGGGGCTTCCATGATTAAGTGCATATATTAGTAAAGAAGAATGGCTGAAAATTAATGAGCAAACATCCATCTCAAGAAATTAGAAAAAGAACAGTAGAATGAATCCAAAGAAAGCAAAAGGAAGAAATGCAAATGTAAAAGTAGAAATTAATGAAATAGAAAATAGAGTATCTATAAAGTCAAAAGTTGGTTTTTGGAAAAATCTAATAAAAATGATAAACTGCTGGCAAGACAATCAAGAAAAAATAACAGGCACAAATAATTCATCTAAGGAATAAAATGGGGGACATCACTATAGGTCTTGCAGACATTAAAATAATAAGAGGATAAGTACCATATATTTTTTTTGCAAATAATGTGCCCACACATGTAATGTTTGGAAATGATGAAATTAAGTAAAACAGTTCTGGCATAGTGCGCCCATGCATGTACAGTGCACGTTTGGACATTTCCGGAAGTGAATTTCGGCCTCATTCACCTGTCCTCTCACATTACAGGTAAATCATATGTTTCTGTTTGGTTTCTTTAATCTCCTATTTATGTGTATAAAAATAGTCTAAAAATGTTACTTTACATCATAATTATATAATAAAATATAAGCCATGGTCAAGAAGTCATGGATCGAGTTTGGTTGTCCCCTGGTAATTGAAAAATAAACAGTAGAAACTGTGCATTTGTTTCTATTAATTTAAGTTGATAATTATAGCACATTAGCTCAACAGTTGAATGTGAAAACTATATCAAATCCTTGAAAGTGAAAGCATTAAGTTATGTTAGATTTGCTTGTTTCGTAGATTAATTATGCCTCTTTAGTGTCAATTGAGGAAACCCTGGTGGCATAGTGGTTAAGAGCTACAGCTGCTAACCAAAAGGTTGGAGGTTCGAATCCACCAGGTGCTCCTTGGAAACCGTATGGGGCAGTTCTACTCTGTCCTGTACGGTCGCTATGAGTTGGATTTGACTCAATGGCAACAGGTTTGATTTTTTTTTTCAGTGTCAATTTAAGTCAGCAGCATGTTAAAAAAAAAATTGGCATTGCAAGCTTACAAAAATAACTAGTGGTGGGAGTGGTGTGTTTGGCAAAAAAAAGTATAACACACATTATTTGCAAAAAATACAGTAACTATTTAAATTGTCAAATTTAAAGGAGTAAATTCCTTGAAAAACACAACTGACCAAAACTGATAAGAAGAAAATGAAAATCTGAATAGTTCCATAGCCGTTAAATTTAATTTGTTTTACAAAAATAAAAAACAAAACCAACTAACCAAACAAAAATAACAGCAAAAACTGCAGGCCTAGATGATTTACTGATGAACTCTACCAAAATTTTAAGAAAAAAATAAATGCCTATCTTTCACAAACCTTCAAGAGAATAGAAAAATTCATTTTTTTGAGGTCAGTGTAACTTTGATTGCAAAACCAGATGAGAACATTGTAAGAAAAGAAATTTATAGGTCAATTTCACTTCTGAATATAGATGCAAAAATTCTAAACAAAATATTATAAATAAAATCCAGCAATATATAAAAAAGATAATATATACAGACTAACTTTATTCTAATAATTCAAGTTTGTCTTAACACACTAAAGTTGATCAATGTAGTCACCACTATTCATTGAAAGAATAAAGAAGGAAATTCATGTTATCACCTCAATAGATAACAAAAAGTAAAAAAAGATTTTGATGAAATTCAATATTCAGTAATCAAGAAAATAAAAGGCATAAGGACTGGAACAAAGAAATAAAATTATTACTACATCTGGATTATATGATTGTGAGCATAGAAAATAAAAAAGACTAAAAACAATTAAAATTACTAAGTTAGTTTAGCTAGGTTGCTGGATACAAGGTCAGTATGTAAAATTTGGATTTCTATGTATATATGTGTGGGTTGTTGGGCTGTTGTTATTATTAATTTATAGGGACTGTATATACTCTGGAAATGAGTCTTCTGTAAGTTATTTGTGTTGTAGATATCTTCCATTCTGCAGTTTGCCTTTTCATTTTATGTGTATGAACTGGTAGTTTATTCCATATGTGTGAGTGTATATGTGTGTGTATAATACCATTTTCAAAGCTTCAAAAATATCACATACCTAGGAATAAATTTAACAAACTATACTCAACAATAAGATGTTTTTGTGATAGTTAAAAAAAAACCTAAAGGAGCCCTGGTGGTGCAGTGGTTAAGCACTTGGCTGCTAACTGAAAGGTCAGAGGTTTGAACCCACCAGCTGCCCCATGGAAGAAAGATGTGACAGTCTGCTTCAAAAAAAAATGGAGAGAGTTATCATGCTTACGACTGGAAGATTCAATATTGTAATGGTGCCAATAACTCCCAAATTGATCTATAGATTCAATGCATTACCAATTAAAATCACAACAGATTTTTGTTTTGTTTTTGAAACTGACAAGCTGATTCTGCAATTTATAAGAAAATGCAAAAGGCCAGTAATAACTAAGACACTCTTAAGAACAGCAAGGAGGAAGGACTTGCTGTCCTAGCTACAAAGATGTATAATAATATTTAATATAGTGTGTTATTGGTGCAAGGATAGACAAAGACAATGGATCAGAATAGAGAGCTCTGAAACAGAACCACTCCTATGTATATGTGTGATTGTTGACAAAGTAACATTGCTGATTATTTCTCCAAGATAAACTTTTAAAAAATGGTGCTGGGTCATTTGGATATCCAGATATTAATGCCAGGTAGACTATAGACCTAAAATGTGAAAGACAAAGCAATAAAGACTTTAGATAATAATAAGGAGAATATTTTCATGATAATGTAGGAATCATTTTTTTAAAACAGGCCACAAAATCACTATCAGAAAAGAAAATATAAAATTAAAAAATATATGTTCCTCCAATGGCTCTGTTAATGAGGGTGAAAATGCAAACCTCGAGGTGTACGATATTTGCAACACAAATAACTAACACGAGATTCATTACCAGAGTATATAGTCTCTATAAATTAATAACAGTAGTAATAATGTTAATAACAGCCCAATAGAAAACAGTGGGCAAGCAACTTGAATGAGCACATTACAAAAGAGGATTTCCAAATGATCGATTAAAAAAAAACCTGTTGCCGTCGAGTTGATTCTGACTCATGGTGACCCTTTAGACACATACGAAGATCCTCAAACTCATTATTAATTTAGGAAATGAAAATCCTATAATGAGATACCACTACCTATCTACCCAAATGGCTAAAGTTAAAAGACTGACAGTGCAAAGTGGTGGCAAAATATGGAGAAACTAGAACTCTCATATAGTGCTCATAGGAATATAAATTATGGTGTATCCACACTATGAAATGCTGATATCCATTGGGGGAGAAATCAGAAATGTGTTTATATGCTGACATAGTAAGTTGTTCATGCTATATATTTTTAGATGAAAAATTGAAACCCATAATAAATATTCATGGAATGATCTCATTTATCTAAAAAATAGAGGAGGGGATGTAAAGTAATGCCAACAGTGTGGCCATAAAAATTCTGGCTGCAACAATTTAAATTCCCAAGCCAAGCATGCATTAACATTATTTATGCTTTACTTCTTTGTGCCTGTAAATTATATAGCCTAGGTCCTCATACATTCTTAGCTTCTGTGAATGTGGGAAACTAGTTTTATCCATAAAAAGCTTTGTTCTTGGGATTACTTTGGAAAAAAAATGATAAGATAGTGCAATGAGCAAATATAGACCAAAGAGTACAGGTACAGGAATGGGGGAGCTGAGGAGAGCCAGAGAAGGTTATAGGGCCCAGAAGGTGGACCGAGAGCAAAGTACTGGATTCATGGTTGAAAGGAAACTAGCAGTTGTGGTGCAGGAAGCTTTATTTCCTCATCTTCATCTGAACAGTCCATCCAGACTTAAGCACTGCTTTCTGCACTTAGTTCTCTGCAGCTCCAAGGAAGAGAGGGTTCTGACGGTCTGATTGTCCCTCACCCCAATGAATCACTTGCTTGGCCTGGGGTTCCCAACATCCCTCCTGTTCTGTGCCAGGTAGTTGGTACTGTTTAGTCAGATGGGAAATTACCAAGGTTCTGTCACCTGAACAGAAGTAGTAGGTGCAAGGCAGTTTGGTGAGCCTGGGACCTTTTTCTTTTGCTGAAAGAACATGGTGCTCCTGGAGCTGTATTCAGTAAACGGTTGTCACATCAGAGTTGTGGTTTGGCTCTGAGATCTCTCTGAGTCAAGGGGGCACTGAGTAAGGGAAAAAGCATGCTTAAATACAAGAAGATTTGAGTGCAGGACAAGGTGATTTTATATCCATATGCTTAAGCCTAGCGTATTTCCTAAACTGCTTGCTGGTTCATTCCTCTATTCATTCATTTATTCATTCTTTCAACCCATGTTTATTGAGTCCTGCTATATACTCTCAGATGGTGGTATACTTATAAGTGGCCGTATATCTGTTTCAGTGTTGTTGGATGTCAGGGAATTCGTTTTTTACCCCCAGTCATATGTACCGTTTGCCTCTCTGTTATTTCCTGGTAACTGTTTTTGTGTGTTATGCCTTATAAAGCATTTCTCAAGAATCAGAATTATGGTATGCTATAAAACCCAATCACTCATTTGAACTTTTTTATTTGTAGGTTGAATCACCAGACAATGTCACATGCTTTGTGGATACTGTGGGCCTTGGGGGCCATAATCACCCTCTCCAAAGGAGGGTCCCCATATCAGGCTTTTCTGTCTTGTGACCCCACGGGTGTCTGCGATGGCTCCTCCAGGTCTTTGAACTCCATTCCCTCAGGGCTCACAGAAGCTGTGAAAAGCCTTGACCTGTCCAACAACAAGATTGCATATGTTGGCAACACTGACCTTCAGTTGTGTGTGAACCTCAAAGCTCTGATTCTGAAGTCCAGTGAAATTAATAGAATAGATGAAGATGCTTTTCTTCCCCTTGGAAGTCTTGAACATTTGGACTTATCCTATAATTACTTATCTAATTTATCATCCTCCTGGTTCAGGCCCCTTTCTTCCTTGCAGTTCTTAAGCTTACTGGGAAATCTTTACAAAGAACTTGGGGAAACATCTCTTTTTTCTCATCTCACAAATTTGCGAGTCCTGAAAGTAGGAAACATTTACACCTCTAAGATTCAGAAAAAGGATTTTACTGGAATAACTTTTCTTAAGGAACTTGAGATTGATGCTTCAAATCTCCAGAGTTATGAGCCAGAAAGCTTGAAGTCAATTCAGAATATAAGTCATCTGATCCTTCATATGAGGCAGCCTATTTTACTGCCGGCGACTTTTGTAGATCTTTTAAGTTCCCTGGAATATTTTGAACTGAGAAATACTGATTTGCACACTTTGCATTTGCCAGAACTACCCATCAGTGAAACCAACCCACTGATTAAAAAGTTCACCTTTAGGAATGTGGAAGTCACTGATGAAAGTTTTAATGAAGTTATGAAACTTTTCAGTTCTGCCTCTGAACTTTCAGAATTAGAGTTTGATGACTGTACCCTTAATGGAATCGGTAATTTTGATTCATCTGTTATAGAGAAAATTAAAGATCCAGGTAAAGTAGAAACATTAATAATACGGAAGTTGCATATTCCACAGTTTTACTTATTTAACGATTTGAGTAGTATATATTCACTCACAGGAAACGTTAAAAGAATCACAATAGAAAACAGCAAGGTTTTTCTGGTTCCTTGTTTACTTTCACAACATTTAAAATCATTAGAATACTTGGATCTGAGTGAAAATCTGATGGTTGAAGAATACTTGAAAAATTCAGCTTGTAAGGATGCCTGGCCCTCCCTACAAACCTTAATTTTAAGGCAAAATCACCTGACATCATTAGAGAAAACTGGAGAAACTTTGCTTACTCTCAAAAACCTGACTAGCCTTGATATCAGTAAGAATAGTTTTAAGTCTATGCCTAAAAATTGCTGGTGGCCAGAGAAGATGAAATATTTGAACTTATCCAGCACACAAATACATAGTTTAACCTATTGTATTCCCCAGACCCTGGAAATTTTAGATGTTAGCAATAACAATCTCAATTCATTTTCTTTGATGTTACCACAACTCAGAGAACTTTATATTTCCAGAAATAAGTTGAAGACTCTACCAGATTCCACCTTCTTACCCATGTTACTAGTCATGAGAATCAGCAGGAACACAATAAATACTTTCTCTAAGGAGCAATTTGAATCCCTTCAAAACCTGAAAACATTGGAAGCGGGTGGAAACAACTTCATTTGCTCCTGTGAATTCCTGTCTTTCATGCAGGAGCAGCAAGCACTGACCAAGGTCTTGGTTGACTGGCCAGAAAACTACCTGTGTGACTCTCCATCCAATGTGCGGGGCCAGCAAGTTCAGGACACGCGCCTCTCGGTTGCTGAGTGCCACAGGGCAGCCCTGGTGTCTGCTGTGTGCTGTGCCCTTCTTCTGTTCATCTTGCTCATGGGTGTTCTGTGCCACCGTCTCCATGGGCTGTGGTACATGAAAATGATGTGGGCCTGGCTCCAGGCCAAAAGGAAGCCCAAGAAGGCACCCAACAGGGACATCTGTTACGACGCTTTTGTTTCTTATAGTGAAAGGGATTCCTACTGGGTGGAGAACCTTATGGTCCAGGAGCTGGAGAATTTCGACCCCCCCTTTAAGTTATGTCTTCATAAGCGGGACTTTGTTCCTGGCAAGTGGATTATTGACAATATCATTGACTGCATTGAAAAGAGTCACAAAACCGTCTTTGTGCTTTCTGAAAACTTTGTGAAGAGTGAGTGGTGCAAGTATGAACTGGACTTCTCCCATTTTCGTCTCTTTGATGAGAACAATGATGCTGCCATTCTCATTCTTCTGGAGCCCATGGAGAAGAAAGCCATTCCCCAGCGGTTCTGTAAACTGCGGAAGATCATGAATACCAAGACCTACCTGGAGTGGCCCAATGATGAAGCTCAGCAGCAAGGGTTTTGGTTAAATTTGAGAACTGCAATAAAGTCCTAGTTTCCTTCATTAAAGGGCAGTTTGGGCCTAGTTCTGGTGTTTATGTCACTAGTTGTAACTAAGTTCATCCTGACATAACTACATAAAAACCACATGAATGTACATTGGCATTTGAGGACTTACTAAAACTGTTAACATTTTATTTGGAATGCTGTTTTAAAAAAAATTGCTACCAAATTGAAAAATGGCTTTTAATTATTCTTTAAGATAACCATGATGTAACTCCATTATTGATATCCAAATTATCTGTAGCTATCAGCTTCTTCATTAGGAAATAGCGAATGAACTGAGGATTTGAAATGAAGGTGCCAAGCCAGTCAGCTCTCTGTGAGGAGACTCTCCCATGTCTGCCTAGAGAGTGCCTTCTCTGTGCCATTCATCTGAGACCACCTTCTGGGCCAGTGCGCTAAAGAGTGAGAAGGCAAACTGTTGGGGTCACTCAGTCAAACTTGGTATTCTTAGAAGAATGTACTATTTGTTCCTATCAAAGTTCATGGAATGGGCCCTTAGAGGGTATATTTTCCTGTGAACTGGGTCTGTCTCTTGGGTATTAGGTTTCTTCAGCTGCAGTTCTTGAGAGAAGGTATGTGACACAAAAGACAGTCAATTATGTCTTTCCATTAAAAACTAAAATTACTAATGTAAATAAAATTTTCAGTTTATGAAAGCTTGAAAGAAGTGTCTCACAACGATGACTGCTCTTTCTTCAGTCTTTCACTGCCTGTTAAATTCTAACTAGTCTCTAGTTTCCCATCATTTGGCTTTCAATCCCTGCCTTCTAGTCTGTCTCCCCTGAATATTGTTGCTTGTTTCTTCTTTGTAAAGGCTTATTTCTAATCCTAAAAAGGCCCTCCTTTTTTGTGTTCCCTTCTGAATATTTAAAAACATAGATGTGAGCTAAATAGATTTTTAAACAAGATGGGGTTGCCATGAGTTGGAATCATTTTGATGGCAAATAACAATTAATACACCTGGAGGTTCCTCATAATGTCAAAGAAAGAAAATAGTTTAATACACAGTGATTTAAAAGATAGATACTACTACATACATTATAATTAAGATTGAATAATACATTAAAAATAAATGCAGTGTTCCTTGCTAAGAGCTGTTTATGGATTCTGTTCACCTTTCTTCTAAAGCTGGGAACCACATGTGAAAGGAAGTAACCTGTTCTCTGTTCAGTTCTCAGCCAGAGTAGGGTTATGTAGTTATTAGGGCTCTGAATTCAGAAAGACCTGGGTTAGTAGATGTGTAACAATGGGCAAGTCACTTGACCCAAATGTTTTCCTGTCCTTAAAATGGAGATAATGATACTACTTCACAAGGTACTGGGAGTATGAAATGCAGTAATGTAAGTACACACTGAGCACACGCCCGTTGGTTACCATTCACTGTGGAGGGGCTAGGAAGGAGAGTACCAAGCCTGTAAGAATGGGAACAATGGGGTGTCTGTAGGTGGGAGGGATGCCTGTAGGAGATGCTAGCTATTATGATTATTATTATTTTCCCAGGAGTGACTAATTTCCTTATATACTATGGTCTTCCTGTGTATGAGTGCTAGCAGGGATATAAGAGACCCTGTTGTTTGCCGACAAATACTCTAAGAAGTAAGTTTGCTAAGGCTTTGGTCCTTGAGAAACACACATGTACATATATACAATCCTGTATACCCTCAGATACACTCGCAGGAGGGTGTTAGAGAAGATACAGCAGCCAGCCTAAGGAAAAATGGGCAAGCCCAGGAGAAGGAAACCTGAGATTAGGGGAATGCATAGGCCACAGAAACCAAAACCATGAATGGACTTTTTGCTTTACTTCTCTGTTTCCTACATTAAGCACAATGTCAGTCATCATGAGAATCTGATAAATTGACTGGATCTATATATTTAATTGCAAGAATTTAAACAGCAATAGAAATAGCTCTATATTTAATTGATAGATCTAAAATAATATTTCTTAAATAACCTTTATATTTTTCATTGCAAATGTTAAACATGTTCACTGTAGAAATTTTATAAAAGAGATAAGAGCATAGGAAAGAATATAAGTCAGCTCTTTTCCCACCACCTTGGGATAACCACTGGTAACTTTTTTTAATGCATAGGTACATATTACTTTACAAAACTGGGATTAGATTGTAAATATTTAAAATGTGTAAGGAAAATGGCATCTTCATGTTTTTCTGAGATTGTTTCGTGATTATCTGACATTTCTGAACTCAGGGTCATTTAGGATTCCACGTAGATACATACTGGTTTACTTGCCCAGATCTTTAATCTCATGCAGCTGTCCATAGAAAGTAAGTAGAAAATACATCAGAGATCAGTTTAAGGGCTCCTTTTACAGGAGAAAAACTAATTTGTATATAGTGCTCTTTATTTGACTGTGAAGTCTTCTATTAGTCAACAGATTATAAATTCAAGAATCTTCTTTTATCTCCTTAACCCCTGCACATGCTTGGTGTGTAAAAAGTATTGGATTATTGAAATATTTGTTGAGTAGATAGATAAACCAGAGTTAAATCTTCTAATAAGCTGGATGGTGATACTGAAGCACTGGCAGTTTCAAGAAGGAAAATAACCAACTAGTAGAAATCTTAATGTGAATTATCTTCATTACAACTATGATGGAACTTGGAACAGCATTAAGCATGTTGCTAACATTTTTGACAAGAAAAATAATGGCCAGTGATTTCCTTCCTACTTCATACAAGTATATATTCTTCAAGTATTGCATAGTGGATGTTTGGTATTATGTATATGGTGTTGACTATTTAACTATTGACTAGTAACTTAAAATGTGTTAACTTCAGGAGTCCAACATATCATTCTTGGGTTAATTCTTGCTGACTGGTCTTCCCCATTCCCTCCTGCTGGATTAAATCATTCTTCTAACAAATATTTATTGAGTGCTTACTATGTGCCAGGCACTGTTCTTTTAAGTGCTGTGGAAACAGTAGAGAACAAAACAGACAAAATTCATGGAGTTTATGAATCTTGATAAGTGCTATGAAGAAAATAAAAGCAGAGTAAGAATAGACTGCGCATGTGTGTGCAGAATGGCACGAGAGAGGAGAGGGAGTCTCTCCATTTCAGAGCAGGTCTTGGAGTGGGGCGAGTGCATTCAGCAGCCCCTGGAAGCCCAGTGCAGCTTGGCCCACTGAGGGACCCATGGCAACTGGTGCCAGAGGCTTTGAGAGTAATCTCCTCTGTGCCCAAACCACCATGTGGTGCCAAGCACACAGAGCAGAAAAGATCCTATCTTTAACCATAGATTACTTAACAATTTTTCTACCTAGTTGAACTAATGAGAAGATATTAAAATAACCAGTTTCTGTCCAGTCGATTTCAACTCATGGTGGCCCCATGTGTGTCAGAGTAGAACTGTACTCCATAGGGTTTTTAATGACTGTGATCTTTCAGAAGTAGATCACCAGGCCTTTCTTCTGAGGTGCCTCTGGGTGGATTTGAACCACCAACCTTTCAGTTAGTAGCTGAGCACTTAACCATTTGCGTCAACCTATTAATTATAATGTATGTGAGAAGTACTTTGCAAAGCTCTTTGCAAACACTGTACAGATAGCATTATTGTCAGCCAACCTGGAGGTAGGATGTGTGGTGCAATAAAATGTGTTGCAAGCGTGGGTTAGAAAACAACTGTAATGGGAAAGATGAAAAAAACACACTTTATTTGTTTATTCCATTGTTCAGCTTCTCTTTAAATTCTGTCCACATAGACATATTGTTCTAAGGGACATCAATTAATTCAGTTCTCTCAACTCTTGGAATCATTGCTAAAATTAAAAAAAAAAAAGTATTAAATGTAGATTCAAAGATTTAAAAATATTCCAACATGCAATACATTGCTTCTGGGGTAAGTCTGCTAGACTATTCCAGCCCTAGTGAATAATTAATGCCTTGAACTATTCCTATCACCACAGGTTGCCAGGCCACCAACTAACGAAGCCAATCCAGGATTTGTCCGTACAAAAAATGTGTGTGCTCCCAGCTAAATCTCTGTTAAGGAGGATGTGCTATATAAACCCAAATGGCAGAACTTTTCATAAATATCATTTGCAAATATAATGATAAACTGGTATTCCCCTTTTTGTTAATCCTTGTTAATTGCATGATTTTTATAGATAGATAAGATTGTTATTTATACCACACCTATTTTCAAAAATAAATTGAGTTTACAATAAAATCCCAAAGTATAAAGCAAGAATAAAAGGCAAGGGTAATATACTAAAAGGAGGAGGGAGAGTGTAATGACTATCCTGAAAAAACCAAGGATAATGGAAATTACTATAATGGAGCAAAAACTTAGCACTGGGCTTTCCTGCAGCCAGCTCATCAGAGGAAACTTGCTATACATTAAAAAGAATCACACCAGTTCAAGAGATAAGTCACGTTTTCCTGGTTATGATCTTTGATAAATTGTGGTAAGGGAACCCAGAACTAAAACCATTCCTGAAGCCCACTCTTCAGACAAAGATTAGACTGGACTATAAAACATAAAATAATACTCATGAAGGGTTTCCTGCTTAGTGCAAGCAGATACACAAGACCAAATGGGTGGCTCCTGTTTGGAGGCAGGATGAGAAGGCAGGACGGGACAGGAGCTGGTTAGATGGACATGGGAAACCCGGGGTGGAAAGGGGGAGTGTGCTTTTACATTATAGGGATTGCAACTAATGTCACATAACAGTATCTGTATAAATTTTTGTATGAGAAATTAACTTGAGCTGTAAACTTTCATGTAAAGCATAATTTTAAAAACAATTCCGGTAAGGAAACTTAATGCATAGTATCTCTGGTAGCAATTTTACAAAGAAAAAGCAGATATTTCACATGTAGCTTTTTCTTAAACAGAGCCTCAATAAAAAGTGTATTAATTTTTATTCTCTAAAGAATACATAAAGATTCCAACTGCCCTTTGTTATTTACACTGTCATTTAAGGTGACATTTATGCTCATACTAAGCACCAAGTTTATACAGAAGGTTTATGTACTGCAGTTTTATGAGTAAGTCATTAACCAAAACCTGTTCTGGACCCGTCTTGTCATATTAGAAGGGAAAGTCAGGGACAGTGGATGAAAGAAAGAGCAAGGTGCATCGTGTACCTTTATTTGGCCTTGAGTTGCACTGACTCACCAAGAAAGGCCAGGCCTGGAGTTGGAGCGGGTGGCTGCCAGAGAGTGTTTTCTGTCGCTGTAGCATGGCCCTAAGACCCAAAGACCCCTCTATGCCGCCCCCTTCTCTGATGTCCTACTTGAGAGTCTTTCCTTTGGTTCGCAGTGCTCAGAGATGAGGGCGTTACTGTCAGTAGCCATTGTTAACCTGGACATTTAGGGTAGGTGAAGAGCAGGGGAGCATGGAGCAAGGAAGGCTGTGAAATATAAGTGGCCGTCACTCAGAAAGTACTGAAGGGCCGTCTCTTAGGAAAAGAGGGAGTACTTGGCAGATTGGTGCCTACCTCTCAGGGCTCTTCTTCTTACGGGGGCTAGGGAGGGGGGTTATATTTAATCCCGTTTACCCCCTGGAAAAGATACACTATGGTCTTAGGACTGTGGGTTTGATGAGTAAGCCTTATTAGTCAGCTCTGGATAGGGCTGTTACCTTCCTGTGAATTTAATGAGATTTGAGTTTATTCAGTTGGGAGTCCTTGGTGCCTATAAAAATCCTAGTTGCTGCCATGAGTTGACCAAGTCTGTAGGTATTCTCACCAAGGCTTAGCCTAAGAAAAGATGAAGAATGGCAAGGAATTTAAAAAGTCAAAGTCCAAGGACAAAATCCTACTTGTCTCTGGAAATAATAAAAGTTGGTATATTCTAAAAATAATTTTCTATACTCTGATTCACATTTGGGGGCTTTAAAAATTTCAGTTCCACTGTATTTATCTACTCACTCATCCATTACAATGTTCCATCACTACACCCTTACAGTGGAAAATATGGAAGATAAAGAGTGCAATGTATCTTCTTTGGCACTTAACTTCATAACCAGAATACTAATACAAGTACAGGGAGAAAAGAGACCAATAAAATTTGTTTTGAAATAGATAGTTCAGGAAAACAGCAAGTTTCTGCTATAACTATACAAAGATAATGACATTTCAGATGGAAGAATGTATCACCAGAAACATTTAAGAAAATACTGTAATTTTTTTTTTTTTTTAAAGGATATGGGTTGCTGATCATCCTTTTCAAATCAACTTTCTTTTTGCCGTAAGGACAAGTCTGCTTCTCACCAACAATACACCAACCTCGGATGCAGAATTCATGAAAGCTTAAGCATCTTGTTAGGGAAGCTGCTAGATATTAAAGAACAATGCCTCGTTCCTGATGACATAATGGAAATGATCCCATCTTTAGAGTCTAGTTGTGGAGGGTGAGAATGGCTGTCAGGCATGACTTGATTATGCACATCTCTTTTTTAGGGAGATTACTGTAGGACATTCAAACTTCCCAGGACAGTGAGCTTAGGGTCAAAGGTGCATTAGCTTTATGACCCTGAGGAATTTACTTAGTGTCTTTGCCTTATTTGCTCCTGTCACCTCACTTAAAGACTTCGAAAGTGCTTTTTTTCAATAATGCCTTATATGAATGTAAATCTGGTAAGCCAGACTTATATAATGTAAGCCCTATCTCACTTATTGTGCATTTCTTGTGCATTTACCATAGTCTTACCCTATTCTACTACTTTTTGTCCTTACTTATTACTATGCAGTCAGACTTGTGTCAGGCACTTAGAATAATTAAAATTATTTGTGGTTATATACCTTACCAATGTTTCTATTAACTTCATACATTTTTTTCCCTCAACCTTATTACTGATAAGGAACCAATTATATTTAATAGAACTCATTAAACATGTTGCTGTAGAGTCTGCTTGACTCATAATGATCCTGTAGGACAGAGTAGAACTGCCCTGTAGGGTTTTTAAGGTTGCAAATCTTTATGGAAGCAGACTGCCACATCTTCCTCCTGCAGAGCAGCTGGTGGGTTCAAACCACCAACCTTTTGGTTAGCAGCCAAGTGCTTAACCACTGTGCCGCCAGGGCTCCTATTTAGTAGATCATAAACCTTATAAACTTGACTTCTCAAACTCAAGGCATTTAGAACTTGATTTGTATACATCACCTTGTCCAGAAAGCCTGAGCCTTCTCTCCCAAAGCTGAGAGTGCGCACCATGTTTTCCCACACAGGGACGGACTCTCATTAGAGCGCGAATGATGCTGTATCATGGCTTTCTGTGTACTTACATGTCTCTTTCTAGATCACACATCACTTGTGGGCAGAGACTAGCTTTTATTAATCTCTGTGTCCTCAGCACCCTAAGCAGTGACTAGAAAATATTTATTGAGTGAACATTTGAATGAATCACTCAAAACTGATTATTTTTGGGAAGTAGATACCAGAACAGGTGTGTGTATTTTATCAACCAAAAAAAAAAACAAACAAACCCAAACCTGTTGCTGTTGAGTTAATTATGGCTCATAGCAACCTCATGTGTTACAGAGTAGAACTGCCCCATAAGGTTTTTTTTGGCTGTAGTCTTCTATGGAAGCAGATCACCAGGCCTTTTCTTCATAGTGCCACTCGGTGGGTTTGAACCACTAACCTTTAGGTTAGTAGCCAAGAGCAAACTATTTGCCCCACTCAGGGGCCTGTGCCTTTTACCAGGTTCTCCAATACTGTAGATTGAGGCAAAATGATTAATAAGATCTGACTCATAGATTTGCTTCTATGATCCATGATCCCAATGTGGCTTTCTGGGCCAAGATCACGTGGTCTTCTGACTGGCCCGCTACACTACACACCCTTGTGATCCACAATGATTTAGAAGGTCCCTTACTAACAAGCAGAGTATCCTGGAGGTATAGCCAAGTCAAGGTCATGTATGTAATTCCTCAATGTTAGATCTGTGTGCAACTAAGAGTTTCCACTATTTTATGTTCTTGGAATTGGGGTCACTTTTGCAAAATGCTTGGATTAACATAAAGTGGTGTATTATAACAAAGATTTTTCACCAAAATCTGCACAGCCTTCATTTAGAAGAGATGGAGTACAGCCCCCATCTTCTAGATAGGCATAACATTCAGAGCCATAGAAGCAGCACTGAAATGTCCACCTGCTCTTTAATCCTTCCATCTCCTTTTTAATACCTCCTTTCATCTTCAAAATCTCAGTGCTGAAGAGCCTCCACGCTGGCAGAATTGCTGTAGAGCAACTGTCAGAGAACCCTCCTTGTTAGTATGACTCATGTTTGCCCACTCCTCATTCAGATGACTCATGCTCAAATGGGCCATTCATAATACTCCCTGCAAAGCAAATTTAAAGGTGACTACATTCTAAATTACACACACACACACACCAGTACAACAATCCCTAAGGGCCTTTAAAGGTGAAGAGAAAAAGTATTTCCACTTGTAAATGGCAGAAATGGCTCTGTTCCAAAATGTGAAAAGTAAATCAGATTTAAAATTAGGGCCAGACTTGGAAAATTTCTGCTAAGAATGATAGTTTTTTGGGAAAGGTATCACACTGAAAAAAACACCATAGTATTCCATACGGGATATCTTTGTCTTTCTTCCCTTAGCATTTTAAGGCTTAAATGTTGGAGTAAGGGCTCCAGTTACAGTTCAGATGCATTTGGTCCAGTTTTTCAGCCTAAGGATTGAATACGTGGACATTGTCCAGTCTGAACAGAATTGAATCATAGGCACTGCACATCTAGGATATTACAGACTGAGTGGGCTTCAGAGGCAAAAGACAGGATGGTTTAACAACCTCATAATGCCAGAGATTTGAACTGACTGGGTATATAGTGATACTATTATAAAATTGATACGGTACTATCAAATAAAGATAAATAAGATAAATGCCTTATTATTACTATTACTATTTTGCATTTAGGAAAGAATTAAAATACTGACTGTGGGCCAATGCAAACGCAAGTTTGGTATCCATAGTGACATGTTCGGGCAGTACAGGCTGATTTGTTCAGGGGTTTTGGTCCCAGCAACTTTCAGCACTGGTCTTCCTCGATGGTTACTTGTGTGCTGGAGCTTGCCTGGTACCTAAAGGATTCCAGCCAATAGGTGGCTATTTTGGGAGAAATTCATAGGCAGAGGGATCAAATAGTCCCCAGGTACTTAGGTCACTCTCTTGCAAGGTAAGGTGTCCTGATGCCTGCAGCATTATCCTCTTTTCAAGGCCAAAGCTGATAAAAAGGCTTGATATTCTCTTCTGGATGTCCCCATTATTTTTATTGACACAAGAAAGTTCCTAGGATTACTTCTAGCAAATCACACTTGCATTTCTTGGTCTGGTAAGATTCAAACACGGGCCTCCACCTGGATAGCCTGAGCTCCTCCCTACACCTGAGCCTGCACTCTTTCCTTCACCTCCAAACTCCTTCTGTCCATGGTCCTTCTTGGCTGACTGTTCATTTACGGCTGTGGCTAACCCTTCTAGCCAACACCCTGCTAGATGCTGCTGTCTTCCTGTTCATGTGGTGTTAAGAGGCCTCTCTAAAAACAGAAGCACTGGAGGAGGAGGCTCACCTTAATTAGCAGTTCTTTTGTCAGCAGGCACAATCAGAATGTCTCAAGACACTGGTGGGTGGGTTGGTAAAGGCCTAGGGTTTCAGGACTGGAGACAAGCAAGGCAGAAGGGAAGGGACGAGGGGGAGAGAAAGAGAGGAGGGTGATGAGATGGTCTTCCCTGCCTTGCTATGTCTCATGTACAACACAGATCAGTTGAAAACTACCTCCCAATGTTGGCTTGATGGAGGCCGAGCGGTTTCTCTTGGAAAGGATACACATGATTACATGAAAGTTGGTAGGTGTTTTCAGTGAGTCCTTCTTCATCCAGGTCCACAATGATCTTCTGCCCGCAGACGGCACAGATGTTGTCTGACAAGCTCCTTGTAGGCATCTGCTGATGCTGTAGAACTGTTAAGGAAATAAGCACAGCACGGCTGGGAAGAAGCACATGTGCCATTCTCTGGAAACAAGGAAGTCACTGTCAGGCACTGGGCCAGACGGCCCTCTTCACTGTTTTTAAGTTGGTTTAGAACTTGAAAAGGAGCCCTGGTGGCACAGTAGTTAAAAATGTTAGGCTGCTAACCGAAAAGTGGGCAGTTGGAATCAATCAGCTGCTCAATGGGAGAAAAGATGTGGCAGTCTGCTTCTATAAAGATCTACAGCCTTCGAAACCCTATGGGGGAATTCTACTCTATCCTATAGGGTCACTATGAGTCGGGATCGACTTGACGGCAATGGGTTTGGTTTTGATTTTAGGACTTGAAACACCTCTTTTCACAGGAACAGTGCTACAGTGGGGTTAAGGTTTCCAGGTCAGACAGAAACCTACTGAACTCCAAAGCACATGAACCCAGAGCACATGGCTAATTGTAACCATCAATCTAACCTCCACAATAGAAATCCTTCCAGTGGAATTGTTTTTGTCCAGGGATGTGCTTCAGCATCACACAGAAAGCTTTTAGGCTTGTCCGTAACCTGGCCTTTCCCTCTATTCTCCTGAAATTCTGATTCATAGATCTGGAATAAGCCCAGGTATCTATATATTTTTAAAATTCCCATATGATTTGAAAAAGCACACAGATTAATCACTGTTGGAAGAAAACCCATTTAGAGTTCTAATTTGGTATACCTGCACCTTCCCAGTGCTATGGATGAGGGTGGCTCTCAACACTGGCAGCACATTAGAATCCATAGAGAACTAAAAAAAAAAAAAAAAAATTATTGTAGAGTAGTTTTAAAGAACAAAAATGAAGATAGTACAGAAAGTTATTAAAATCTTACATTAGTATGGGACATTTGTCATGATTTTTGTTGTTGTTGTGTGCTGTTGAGTCTATTCTGACTCACAGCAACCCTACAGGACAGAGCAGAACTGCCCCATAGGGTTTCCTAGGCTGTAATCTTTATGGGTGCAGATCGCCACATTTTTTTCTCCCACCAAGCCACTAGGTGGGTTCAAAATGCCAACGTTTTGGTTAGCAGCTTTAACCAGTGTGCCACCAGGGCTGCTTCATAATCAACGAGCCAATACTGACAAATTGTTATGAACTAAAGTCCATACGTTATTCAGATTTTCCAAATTTTTACCTAATGCCCTTATTATCTTCCAGGAGCCCATTGAGGATACCATGTTGCATTAATTGTCATTTTTCCTTAAGTTGCTTTTGGCTGTGACAGTTTCTTAGACTTTGCTTATTTTTTATGAGCTTGGCAGTTTTGAGTAGTATTTTGCAGAACACCCCTCCAAGTGGGATTTGTCTGATGTTTTTCTCATGGTTAGACTGGGGTTATAGGTTTTTGGGAGGAAGAACACACAGGTAAAATGCCATTCTCATCACATCATATCAAGGGCACGTACTATCAACATGATTTATCACTGTTGATGTTAACTTTGATCACTGGGCTTGAGGCAGTGCTTGTCAAGTTTCTACACTGTAAAGTTTCTCTCTCTTTTTTTTTAACCGATTTCCATAAATAATATGAAGTCACTATACGCAGCCCATACTTAAGAAGTGGGAAGTTGGACTCTACCTCCTTGAGGGGACAGGGTCTACATAAATTATTTGGCATTTTTCTGCATGGGGTATTTATCTATTCTTCCCCATGTATTTATTCAATCATTTATATCATGGACTCATAGATATTTATTTTATATTTTAGGATATAACCCAGTAGTACTTTATTTATTTGGTTGTTCAAATTGTTCCAGCTTTGGCCATTGGGAGCTCTTTTTGTTGACTCTTGAGTCCTTTTGACATACTCCCATAATTGTTTTTGTTGTTGTTGTTGAGCACTTTCTTACTTTCTGGCAATATAAGATGCTCCAGCGCTCATCTTGTATATTTCCTGGCCCAGGCGTAGATTCAACTTTTTCTCGAAGGAGCCCTGGTTCTTTTTATTGGGGAATGATATTAGAAACCAAGATCTGGGTGCTAGGTGTGCTCATTGCTACTAGGTATTATTGCTTCTGGGCCCTTTCAGCTGACAGAGCAGGGAAATACCTGTGTATATACTAACCCATGTATATGCACATATCTATAAATATTTCTATTGTATCCATCTGCATTTATATTAAGCTAAACATGAGGTCATACTGATGTCTCCAACTCTAATCCACTACCACATGGATCACTCTAGTCTTCTCCCTTTGTCTGTAAACTCTCAGTCCAACAGTAAGAAACTTGGCTCCCATCATCCATTTACTTTAAGTTTTCAATTCCAGTATATACATGTACCCGTTGCTGTCGAGTTGATCCTGACTCACAGCGACCCTATGGAACAGAGTATAACTGCCCCATAGGGTTTCCAAGGAGCCACTGGTGGATTCAAACTGCCGACTTTTTGGTTAGCAGCTGAGCTCTTAACCACTGTGCCACCATGGCTCCTGTATACATGTGTAGTGTTATCAAAATTAACTTGCACTATGGAGAAAAACAACTTGAGCAACAAGAATACAGTGCTTATATTCAATTTCTTTTGCCTTAGTCTTACAATCTCCACTTATTTCCAAATCTACTGAGGTCAGCACCGTTTCTCCTCACCCTATTCAGTGAGGTTATTTCACACACTTGTAGTACAGGTTGATTTTGTCACAGTCCTCATTCTGTCCTGGGATACCCTGCCTGACCTTCTAAATGATTTTTTAAACTTTGCATACATTAAGTTCATTCTTTATGCTGTAAATTTCTGTGGGTTTTGACAAATGCATAATGTATCTACTCATGTATCATACAGAATAGTTTCACCACCCTAAATATCCCTGTGCTTCACTTATTCAACACTTCCCACCTCCCCAAACTCCTGGCAACCACTGATCTGTTTACCTTCTCTATAGCTGTGCCTTTTCCAGAATGACATATAAATGGAATCATACAGTATGCAGACTGGTTTATTTCATTTAGCAATAGGCATGTAAGATTCATCCATGTTTTTGCATGGCTTGATAGCTAGTTTCTTTTCCTAGGAGCTTTGTAAACAAGACAGACGCCCTGGCTCCACCCCCAGAGATTCTGATTTCATTAGTCAAATGTGGGGCCTAGGCACTGGTGTGGGAATGGAGGCGTACTCCTCCTTTACTTCTTCCCTACCTCAGGCATAAGCATGGTGCACAAGTGCAGGTGTATGCGTGCATGTATGCATGTGCACACACATACCAGTCCAAGTCACTGATGGCTGTGCTGATGGCTTGAGGCAGTGGTTTTTATAGATTTGGGTGTTTGAATGAGGGTGACAGAAGATGACAAGAATTTCAGGACTGTTGAGTGGGATTAGCTAAGAAGTCTCCAGAAAGTTGGTGCCTTGGTTGTCTTTCCAGGTTAAATCTCTACCTCCTGGTTCACTGGAGAACAGAACACATACAACTCTTCTCTTCCTCTCCTGTCCATAAGCAAACACAAGAGGGTCTGGGAGTTTTCTAAGGGGTATGATTTCTGTTTTATGTTGGGGGAACCAGGATGAAAATGCTTCCTCCTATGCTCACCTTAAACCTTATAAGAAAGGCAGTTGTCCCATAGATGATATATGGCAGAGGAACTCTAAAAAGTATGTTGTTCCAGCATTCCACCACAGAAGCTGGACTCTAGAAAAAAAGTAAGATAGAGCAGATGAAGGGCTAGTGATGTCAAGTTCATGTCCACTTAGGCCCTCTGCCCCATAAATGGAGACAGATAAGAATAACACATGATCACTGTTCTCTTGAACTCACACTAGTGTTTCCACTTCATATCCATCCATCCATGGACCAAGAGACAGGTGGAAGATAGAGATGCAGAATTCTTGTAATGACTAGGTCATTCCTGGAGCTGGAGACCTGGGTTTTAAAGGCTTTAAAGGGATATGCATGTGTCAGACACAGCTGGATGTTCCTAGTATCTGGAATCCATCTAACCAGAAAGTTTGTTAATCCTGACTTTTAATTTTAAGAAAGTTAAAAAAAAAAACACCTTTATGAAGGATTTTTTTTTTTTAATTCCAGGGAACAATATATAATTAGAATATATTTAGCATACTTTATGTATCTTCTAGTAGCTGGTGGGTTCAAATTGCTGACCTTTTGGTTGGCAGCGGAGGTCTTAACCACTGTGCCACCCGGGCTCCCTTCAAATGCTATATAATGATAGATGATCTTTATGATGAGTACTGGTTAAATGTTTTATGTAGCACAAAATATGACTTTTATATACATTAGAGTTATAGAAAGGGTTTTTGATATTATTCATCTTTTACTAATTTTTAAAAGTTAGCAATTAGAGTAGGGTAGGTATGATAACTTTCAAATAATTGGCATATTTCATTAAACAAGGCACCCTATTTCACAACCACTCTAATAAATAATGTATTCTCTAATTAATTAGCAAATAAAATTTTGAGTGCAAGGGCAATCCATGCAGCAATTGGGCTGGGAGAACCAGTTAACTATTAAAATGGTCTTAAAGGAAAAGATAATCAGCATATAGGTAAAGATTAATCTTTCTGTTTTGGAAATTGGGTGCAAATATCTGGGGTAAGACAATTTTTCCATATGCCTTGAATGGTTACAAAGAATGAAGGCATCACTTACCCCTATAGTAGAAGCCATGTAATCTGAGAAGATCTTGGCAAAGTCTTTCCCCATTATTCTGTAGTAGAGGCCATAGAACAAGGATGCAATGCCAAAATCCATGGAATCTCTAGCCTTGATCCTATTGAAGCAACAGTATAAGAAGATAAGGATGTGGCATTGGGGGTGGGAGGGAGGTAGAGCTCCAAAAATATTTCCTGCCATAGTGCATAGTGTCTAACAGACTCTTGTGGGTGTTTGTTTAGGCTTTTTTTTTTTTTTTTTAATTAAAGAATTTAAAATTCTCTAAATTCTCCTCAAAGTTTACCACTCAGGGCTAACTGGACAAAGGAATTCTTGAGATAGTCCTTAAAAGCTTCTTAGGACTGCAGGGCTTAGACAAGCAGACTCTAACCAGTGGTTCTCAGCTTCGGCTGCACAGAAGAAACCCTGGGGAGCTTGTAAAAATCTCCATCTCAAGGCCACAGCCCAGGCCAATTACATCAGAACCTCTGTGGATATGACCTGTGCAGCAGTATTTTTTGAAGCGCCCCAGGCTCCAGGTGTTTCAATGGGCAGCTAAAGTGGAGAACCACTTTAGCAGAGCAATGGTTCTCAGCCTGGGGAGACTTAAAAATATACTGATGCATGTGCCCCACACACCCTCAGGGACTCTCATTGGTCTGGGGTGGGGTCTGGACAGTGGTATTTTTTAAGAGCTACTCTGGAAATTCTACAGTACAGCTAGTGTTGGGAATCACTGCTATAGAGCTTTAGATTTTACAGAATGCATTAAAATATTTTACCTTTTCTAACAAGTGTATGAGATACATATTATTACCCCCACTTTACATTTGAAAAAAATGGGGATTTAGAAAAAATGATTTGTTTAACATGACAAGCCTCGAAGTTTGAGGTCCGTAGTTGCCATGTGTTGATAAAAAGTTTTTTTGCAAGTTGAATCATATTTCAAATGTACTAGGATTCTCTGTGATAATTATTTAAAAAGATGGATCTCTTTAAAAGTGAATAACCCCCCCCCCAAAAAAAAAAAAACCCCATTGCTGTTGAGTCAATTCTGACTCATAGCGACCCTATAGGACAGAGTAGAACTGCATACAGGGTTTCCAAGAAGCAGCTGGTGGATTCGAACTGCTGATGTTTTGGTTCGCAGCCATAGTATTTAACCACTGTGCCACCAGGGCTCCTAAAAGTGAATAATTACCCTTAATTTAATCATTGCATATTTAGTTGACTATACTCTAAAGAGTCTCAAATACTTGTGGAGAGTCTGGGTAGGTCTGATTGAGACAGGGAAGCTAGTGGAGTGTGGAAGTGTTATCTTGGAACCTTCTGGCTGGCTTGTGCTCTGTTAACTTGAGGAGGAAATGGTAAGGGCAGAGAGTTTCCTAGACTTAGTACAGATAGTTTGGTGATGTGAACTGGGAATCCCAACAAGGGTGGTGTTCTCATCCTTTCAGGATCTCCCTGGGTATATTGAATAATTAGGACAGTGATAATGAAGATAATTAAGACTATCTTCCCTCTATGTCCACAGGAGCTAATAATCTTATTGATAAAAAGTATAGTAACAAACTCATGGCCTCGTAGAAAAGAATCTTAATACAATGATAATCAACAACAATTAGTAGCGAAAAAATAGTTCCTTCCTAATCTGAAGGGTTAAGTTCTTGGTATACCACATTGTATAAGGATCTTAAAGTCTTATGAGGTAATAGTCTTGGGACAACTGTAGTCCCAAGTGACTTTCTAAAAGTCTTTACGAATAGTTTTAAATTCATTAAAATAAAGCAATATAGACAGTATGCAATATATATATATGTCTTTCAACATCTTAAAACAGCAATAATAGATCTGTACAGTTACTTTCTACCCTTTTCCTGCTAAGAAAACATTAGGAGTTCCCTCTCTGAAAGTTCCACGACGTGCTTATAAAATGCGATTGCTTTGTTGCCACAGGAAGAGCACTTTCCCAGGGGCTGACTCTCCATTCCATTGCCTTCCTTATTCTAAGAGTCAAGAGTTGCTGATCTCTACCATTCAATTTCTGTTGTAATCTCAGAGATTTAGAAGAACTTCGATGTGACAGATATGCTGGGGAATTTGTATTTACGCTGCTTTCCATGGCTGTGTGCTAAGTCTTAAATCCCCTTTCTAGCACACAGGCTGGTTATGGAGCCTCAGCTCTGCCTGTGATAACATCATCCAAGGCTCATCTCAGCAACCAACTTCCTAATGGGAGTATGATTCTGAGTCATAGACACAATTACCCCTATGACCTTTATTTCTCCCAAGACTTTCTTGCAGTCATCTCTTTACCTCTTTCAATTTCTAAGCACTCACTATCCTCCTTTTCCAACTGTGCTCAACAAGATACAATGGATACCAAAAATGAAATTCTCGAGCAGTGCTATCCAATAAAAATATAATGTGAGCCACAAACTTAATTTAAAATTTTCTAGAGGCCACATTAAGACAGTAAAGAGAAATAGTGAAATTGATTTCACCAATATATCCAAAGCACTATCATTTCAACATATAATTGACATACAAATTATTTTTTTCATATTAAATTATGAAATCTAGTGTATATTTTATACTTACAGCACATCATGTCAGACCAGCTACATTCCAAATGCTCAATAGTCACAAGATCTAGTGGCTACAGTATTGGACAGCACAGTTCTAGAGATTTTAAGAAAGATATATAGAAGGAAATCTGGACATCAGAGAATTTTGTGGAAGGGAAATTTGTAGTTCAGTCAGGATTAATATACAACAAATGTGGACTTACTTTCAGTGGTGACCTTTTAAGTTTGCAGATCAAGTATAGATCCTCTTAAAAGCTTCTAATTTTAAAATGTTTTCTTCTGTAGGGCTTTTCTTCCTTGTCTAGTGGTTTCCCCCAGTGACAAGACTATATGGGATATCTACTGTAAACAATGTGTGCGTGGGAAATCACAGGGCCAAATGTTGTTTCTGGATACAGAGAACTTGACAGGTGAATGTTCCAAGAAAGTGCTTTTGGAGATATTAATGTCTTCATTGGAGATACTTACTTGAAAAACAAATTGAATCCACACATTGTAAACATGATAGCCAAATAACCCACAATACCAAATGCATAGCTGAGTTTGTAGATTAGAAGAAACCATTTGTAGACCAATCTGTGAAGTGAAAAATTGGGAGAAGCACAGGACATGATACATGATATTTTATCTTTTCTAAACATTGTTATAAATCAGTTTTAGTTTCTAAAATTCAATTATTATGTACAGAGCATGAACATATCAGCTAAACTCAATCTATAGTTTTAATACAATATTCACAGGCAGTATATTAATAGTACTACCCTGCAGACGTTTATATGTCTATGCATATGTAAATTCATTTTAATTTTATATGTTCCTCACGTAAAAATGCCTTTAGGAATGGGTGCTCTACCTGGGACCTTGCCTATCCTCCTCCTATCCCCTTCTCATGTGGCTTTAGGGTTAGTAGAATCATTTTTGGCAGGAGTACCTTGGAGTCAAGCAAAAGATGGGATGAGAAGTCAAGCAGAGAGACCCTTCCCCCAGCAGTTTATCTTCCCTCCTGCTACTGTGTGCCTCAGCCCCCAGCCCCAGTGAATAAATTATCAGGAATAGACCTAGCCCCCATCCATCTCCTCTCTCCTCTCCTCTCAAAGAGCCCCTCCCCTAGCCCTTGGGATAACATTACAACAGAGATTCAGTGTTGTTCCTTCTGCTATGTGGATGGGTTCCAGCACTTACTATGACCTCTCCTGAGGCCCTGCCTTCTTCCCACAGGGCCTAAGGGGAGAAGTGAGAGGATGAGGATGGAGGATGGGTGTGGAGATGATCTAGAGGGAGCCATCTACCCTGCTTATTCCCATCTTTACTAGCAGTAAAAGCCCTTAGAAAAAACTACACAAAAGGGCCACAGGGCTGCTGCATGACTGGAAGGATATGGGGAAAGTCTGGGGGCCCAGTTCCATTCCTGGGAGGCCCAGAAGAAGGGTTATGCCAACTGGAAACAAGAGGTGGTGGAAGGAGAGAGAGAAGCTGGAGGTGGGTCATTCGTGCTCAGGGAGGAAAAGAAGGGGGTGGCTGGAGTGCTGTTCACAGGGCGTAAAATGGCAGGAGGCCCTGTTTGTTCAAAACCCTTTCCCTCTACCCCCTCTCGAAGCCCCTCTCCCGCCTTTCAGACCCAACCTCATTCAGAGTCTTGCTCCAGAGATGTGGCCCCACCCTCTCATCTTAACCCATGGAGCCTGGTCCCTACTCTCTTATCCTCCCCAGCTTCCTCCTTGATGGAACCATTGCACCAAATGCTTAAGTTCTAGATATTACTGATGTAATATTCAATATTATTATAAAAGATGCTCTGTTTCATTGAATTCCAGTTAGAAAGGACCTTCTGAAACATGATTGTTTAAATGAGGGCTTGTGGGCTAGCCTGAGAAGTGACCTGCCATTTACAGCATTTCTATGGTGCAGTGCTTTCCACCTCCCAAAGAGCTAACATGCAAGGGCCACCGGTACCTGCCCCTACCCCACACGAGAGGTACTCCTGCCCCTTGGGAGGGGTAGGCAATGGTGAGTGATGTGGAGGGGGAAACATGTCCCGGAGGCACAAGTCCACTTATAACCGTTTTGCCCATCTCCAAATGGGGCCAGGGAGTGCTTTTGAGGTCTTTTTGCCACGCTGACTGCTTAGGTCATCAGTTCTTTCACTCTGCCAGTGCTGAGCAGTTTGGATCATTGCTCACTGAACTCAGATCAAGGTGGAAGTTTATGTTGCAAAATGAGGTGGTGATGGGAAAACAGAGAAGCTGTGAGATGCCCCACCCCAACAACAGCCAGCACCAGTGTGTGGGTTCCTTGAGCTCCGCACTTTCTAAGCACCCTCTCTCCTTGCCTCAATGGGCCCTTCTCAACGTTTGCCAGCAGTAGAGGTCTTCCATGACTAAAACTTTCTAAAGTGAAGGGCTTCCCTATGCAACGCTGTTTGTTTGATTTAATTACGCCTCAGCCTGCGGTTGAGAGCATGGCTTTGCTGTCAGGTAGTGTTTGGTTTGGGTCTGGGCTCCACCGCTTACTGCCTGTGAGAACTTGGTCAGCTTACTTGGCGTTTTTTCGCATATTTCCTTATTTATAAAGTGAGGATAAGAACACTAGCTTCAAGGATAGTTCTGAAGATGATGTGAGATAGAGTACCAATGTTTAAAGGACTTGGCATACTAAATGCTCAATATATTATATCATTGTTATGGATGTGTTAGATTTTCCAACTCTCACCCTCCTCCTCCCAAATCTTCCTGCTTATTGGGGGCACAATTTTCCAGGAGCACTAGAGCCCAGATCATCCTTGCTACTCAAACTTACACTGTTAGGCAGATAAGCCAGAAAAGAAATTTTGTTACTGCTTCAGAGCAGCTTCTACAAAGGAAAGCTGGCCTTCAGGTTGGAATTGATGTGGTCAAGCCCAACTCTTTGTGGCTGGCATGTGGCCTGCTTTTGAACCTGAACTTCATTGCTTAACAGACAACCCCTACTGTTGTAGAGGGAAACTCACTCCCCCTTCTCTGATACTCCGTCCCACTGTTAAAACAAACAAACCTGTTGCCGACGAGGTGATTCCCACTCATAGTGACCCTATAGGACAGAGTAGAACTGCCCCATAGGGTTTCCAAGGAGCGGCTGGTGGATTTGAACTGCCAACCTTTTGGCTAGCAGTTAGGTGTGGTTTAATATGCTATAGGAGAGGAACAACCAGTTTTTTCACTTTGTTGGTGCCAGAGGCCACTCTTCTGGTGTTTGTCTTCAGGGCCAATACTGATTTGCTCCCGCCAGCTCTCCTAGCCTAGTCTGGCTTCCAAATGGAAAATACCTGTGGTGCAACTCATTTATAATATGATCATTAAACAAAGATCCAAAAAGATCCATAGAACTTAAACCCAACAAAACCCTGTTCTGTTAAGACCGACTCATAGCGACCCTATAGGACAGAGTAGAACTGCCCCATAGGGTTTCCAAGGCTGTAATCTTTATGGAAGTTGACTGTTGCCATCTTTCTCTTGTGGAGCAGCTGCTAGGTTCCAACCACTGACCTTTCGGTTCGCAGCCGAAGGCTTAGCCACTGTACCACCAGGGCTCCTTCCTTAGGACCTGTCATATATAGGAGCTCTTTTATCCTGACTTCTCTAGCAGAAAAGGTCTTCATCAACCCCTCCCACTGTTGTCTCTTCAAATGGCAGCTGGGTCTCCTTTAGAATGTCAGTGGAGTCTGTGGGCTTTCAGACTGTACAATGGGGCTGTGCTCGATGCAGGCAAGAAACACTGAAGTGGCTGTGCTGTGGTATGAGAAGCAGAAGGCTTGGACCCTGGCCATCTGAGATACATGGGCCATGGAGCGTAATGAGGCAGGGTTTGGGTATTTCGTCTCATGAAGGTCCTCTACACTGAGAGTACTGATGTGCACAGAAACACTGCATTCAGCTAGGCTAATTCACTGTTTAGTGGAAAAGTGAAGTGTTTTCACTGAAATATAATGTAGATTACACCCGGGGAGGGGGATAAAATGATTCTTCCAAAACTCAGAGCACTGTCACAAATCTTAGATAACTTACAATGTTTTGTAAGCAGGAACGAGGATGCCATTTGTCCATTTTACCCATGGATAAACCAGGCCCTACAAAGGCTGTCCAAGACCCCAAACCGGCCAGTTTAGAAGATCTCCTAACACCACCCCAATGCTCTTCCCCAAATGGGATTAAATTAAAATACCCATAAACCTGAATTCACTTACTTGCCTTTCAGTCTTTATCATTACACTTATTTAACTGATTTCCCTTGCTGCCTCTTTTTCCTTTTTCTCCATGCTAGAAAGAAACGTTGATATTTGCCTCTCCCACTTTTTTTAAAGGATAAAAATAAATATCTAAATGGCTAAATAATCATAAAAAATCACACAGGATCTTACGATTTATTCTCCAACAGAGATCAAAATTTGACATTGTTTTATTACCATTTCACATTTTACGTACTTTTTATGCATCTCATTTCAGTTTATACGAATGAGGATTCTGATCTTGTTTACAGAACAAGGAGAATGAGAGCAAACTTGTAAGCACATTACTTGATTATGAAGCTCTTTGGAAAGATTTTTGAATGATATGATGAAATCCTATAAACCTCAAGAGGTTGGCTATAGTAATTAAAGTGACCATTGGAGTATTAAAGCCTCATTTGTTATGAGAGTAATAAATTGTCTGTTCTTATGATTCATCAAGTTGAGGTTGCAATACAAGCTTCTAACTTGCTCTATTTTAAAATGTGTGCAGCACAACTTACAGAAGACTAGAGCAAAATGCTGAGCTAAAAATATACATGCAAAGAATGCTCTAGAATTGCTAAACAGTAGTTTCACTTTTCTTTCTCCTTGCCTTCACTAGCATAATATCTGAAGTAATGAATTTTACGGGGCATGACTTAATTGCCAATAAGAAATGAATGTGAACTAACAGCAGTACAGCTTATCTCCAAAATGTTTTGTTACTGAAGGTAGAAGAAGTTAACAGCCCCCTGCCCCAGGAAATTGGAAATTAAATATACTTTTTAATGCTTAAAATAAAAGGGGCTGTGGGGAAGGACTGAATGAAATACATACTGTGGTGTTCTCCCTGAGAGGGGCTTCTGGGTAGCTCTGAAGAGAATGTAACTGGTAATAACTGAGAATATTCCCCACAGAGAGAGAAAGCGCCACCAGTAAAGTTTTATAGTGAAATACAAAGGGACAACCCACATCTGCAACAGGGTCACCAGCTGCCAGAGAAAGGAACAGAAAGGCGTAGTCAGCTACTGTAGATGGCACAGGATGGCATCTCCATTATTAAACAATTCAGAAGCTACCCAGGGTAGGGTGGAGGGAAGGGAGGACCACCTTCAACATGATTTCTGTAACATGAAACTGGTTCACCAAAGACTCTAAGCTGCTCCTGGACAAGTAAAGGTAAGGAGAGAATTGGCACAATTATCTGAAAATTCATATGGGAAATAGCCCCCCAAATTCTCATCTTCTGTCACATCCTTTCATCTGGATATTTCAAATGAAAGCAATTTTGGGCCTCAACAGCTATGTGATGTTGGACAAGTGAGCCTCCCATTAGTTGTAAAACGGGATAACAATGCTGGCCCTGCTTCCCTGTGCCGACTGAACCAGCAAAACAAGTTGCCGTCGAGTCAACTATGACTCACGGTGACCTCATGTGTGTCAGAGTAGAACCGTGCTCCATATAGTTTTCAATGGCTGGTTTTTCAGAAGTAGATTGCCAAGCCTTTCTTCTGAGGCACTTGAGTGGACTCAAACCTGTAACGTTTTGATTAGCAGCCTATCAAGTTAGGCATCTGTACCACCCAGGGGCTCCATGCTGAGTGAGGTGGGAATCAAATGAGACCACAGATGGGAAAGCACTCTGAACTCCACATGCACTATGCGGAGCTCAAGGGCTGTTGTTAGTCTCATCTGCACATGTGAAAGTGCACAGTGGATGTCAGAGGAGGAACTTCTGGTCAGTGATTCAGAGTGGCTTCCGGGGCCTCTTCTGCCTGCTGCTTAACTGCGTTCTGCAGTGTTAGCCCTCGAGTCACAGCTGTGGGGTCACCTCGTCCCTGACTGTTGGATTTGCAGCCATGCATCTTATCTTTGCTCTGTAGGTCCCCGGTGCCTTTTCCAGGCAGCCCAAAGGGTAGATCACACTTTTTCCTGTTCCTCTGTCTGTGACGGCTTTGTGGCCTGTGCCACTGACCTGAGTCCAAGTGGCCTTCAGCTTCAGCGGGTGCTTTAAGCTGGCGTAATCCCACAGGGGAGGGTGCTAGATAGACCGAGTTGATGGGCTTTGGGTCACTGACTTGATATGGTTACCACAGTAACACTCCTAATCTTCAAAGCAGGCTTAATACCAGCTATTTACCTCTCTTGTGAAAGCAGACAGGTTTAAACAATAGCAGTAACTTTTGGTCTTCTGTGTTTTATCACCTTCAGACTAACCACCTGTTATTCACCCAGAGAGGACATTGGCGGTTCAGTGGTAGGATTGTCACCTTCCACGTGGGAGACCCTGATTTGATTCCCGGCCAATGCCCTTCATGCGCAGCCACCACCCATCAGTCAGTGGAGGCTTGCACATTGCTATAATGCTGGACAGGTTTCAGTGGCGCTTCCAGACTAAAACAGGCTAGTAAGAAAGGCCTGGAGAACTATTTCCAAAAATAAGCCAATGAAAACCCTATGGATTACAACAGTCTGATCCACAACTAATCATGGGGATGGCGCATGACCGGGTAATGTTTCTGTTTCGTGCCAGTCACCATGAGTTGGCCCAACTCCATGGCAGCTAGTAACAACAACATTCACTCAAAAGGAATTTAAGAGGGGGAGAGCAAAGAGGTTTTGTCTCAGGTACGGACTTTAGTTCACTGTTAGCGGCACACTGCAATACTCTGTTGAGAAGGATTCTGAGGTGGCTCCTGGTTTAGTGGTAAAATGTCTCATGTTAATTATGTCTGCCTGGGGTGTGGGAAGAGTTGTTAGGCCATGCATGTCACATATTTGTCATCCTGAGTAAAAAAAAAGACATATCATTTGCTTTCTTTATCTTCTTAATCTTTGTGATAAAAGAGGAAAGCTTAAAAAAAAAGTCTACTGATATATTTTTGGCTCCTTTAGTAGGTCTTGGTCATAAGGGTCTAAGATCAATAACTAAAAACATTTGACAGGACTTTAACATATAAATTAAACAGCCAGGCCATAGACATTTTTCTCTCCATGTCAAATAAAAAGACATTTCCTAGGCTCTCCTTCTCTTTTTATTGTTCCATCCCCAAAAACAATCTGATCTAAAGTCTCCTTAGAGTTGCTCTAGATCTTGCAGAGGACGCTACAGTTGTTATACATATGCATTTGAACAAAAATACACATGGGCAAACCTGAGGTAAATATCCCAAGAGTTCAGCAAAAAATATTCTATAGCCACTTTTTTTTTCTTCTAAATTCCAGGCAATGCTTTAGTGAAGAGTAAGTTTATTTACTCTTATCTGAATTAGTCAGTTAATTTCTTTAATTTTCCATCCCACTTTATGGGTATGGGCAAAGCTACTGAATGAGTTAGCACCTTTATTTATAAAATTTAAATAAAGATATACACATAAATAGGGAAAAAAAAGGCTTTACTTAAGAAAGTAGAATAGCTTTCATGAGGACCAGGAACAACGTGCTAGGTTACCAAATCTAAAGACATAGCTTACTTTAGCACTCAACATTAGCAACTTCAACCTAGTACTATTGATAATAAAAGTGTTCAACCTTTTAAAAAAATCACATCTGTGTTTTGGTCATTTATTTCTTACATTTGATTATAGAGATAGTTATCTGTTATAAATTACACATTTACTGACTTCTAAAGTCAGTTATTTATGATATTAAATAAGGAAACAGACATGAAATCCATCTTTCAAAATTTGATCAACCATTTGCATTTTCATCTTTCTGTTTTAAGAATTTGATTCATTTTCACATTTCCCCCATAAAAATGCTTACTTTTTTAAATAAAATGTTAAGAATCACTTAATTTTCATTCAGAGTAAAACTACATTCTCTTAAATTTTATACTTTAGGTCATGAACCAAAGTTGATGAGACTAATACATTTCCTCTAATTCATGGAGTTGCCATCTACAATGGTTTGGAACTACTATTGGACATAATTTAATAAAACTAGTTCTCTCCCTATGCATCTATAAGTATGAGCCATTTCTGCTATGGTTGTTAGGTGCCGTTGAGTTGGTTCTGACTCATAGCAATCCTACGTACAACAGACCGAAACACTGCCCGGTCCCGTGCCATCCTCACAATCGTTCCTGTGTTTGAGTGCATTGTTGCAGCCACTCTGTCAATCCATCTCCTTGAGCGTCTTCCCTTTTTCACTGACACTCTGCTTAACCATTTCTAGAAGATCCCAAATTTCTCTTCATTGATGCCTAGATTTAATTAACAGTGAGTAACAATGCTCAGTGTATAAACATGGTACTTTTAAAAGCAGACTTTGGAGATCAGAAATGAAATTAAAGCAGAAAATCATTATAATATATTATGTGTGCAAATATCTTAACTGTCTTTAAAGTGTATACCCAGCACCACATTTTCTCAACATGCACGGGGAGAGGTTAGAAATTTACATTATGAATTCAATAATTGTTATGAGAAGTCATTTTTTAAATGAGGGCCACATTTCATAGCAATTTAAAAGATTATCAATTTCCAGAGCAGTTAAAACATCTCATTTTTAATAGTAACTGCCACATATGAAATGTAGGAATGCTGTACCTCATAAATAAACACATGAAATATGTAAAATTGAGGCACATACATGCAAAGGAGGAAGGCTGGCACCTGGAACACATTAATGCCAGGGGGTCACCATGTGGGCATGCGTCTGTGAAAACCATCTGCATTACTTTCGAGGGCAGCCCATGCAGCTGGATCATATCACCCATGTTCTCCCCACCCACACATCGTAGCAGGAGGAATTTCCTGATGAATCAGATGCTGCCCAAACTTACTATGCTTTTTCTTGTTACCGTCACAAAAATGAATCTGAAAAGATCTGCAAATCAAGTAAAAATAAAGATATCTTTTCATTGGTCTAATTGTACAGAATGATGAATGGTCCATGAAATATTAAAAAAAAGAAAGAAGTCATGTGATGCTCATTCCCTTTGCACTGCAAATCCCTATTTGCAACCACTTGTGTGTGTATAGGGGTAGTGGGTGGGGGTAGAGGGAGTACAGGGGGATGCTCAGAGGTAAGCAAGAGCTTATAATGTAAATAAATGACTCTAGAAAACATTGTTGCTATCAGTACCAAGGAGCCCTGGTGGTACAGTGGTTAAGAGCTGTGCTGCTAACCAAAAGGTCAGCAGTTTGAATCCACCAGCCACTCCTTGGAAACCCTATGGGGCAATTGACAGTGAAGGAATGTGTGGACATAAATCAAACAGGAAAAAATTATGGAATCTTGGCATATGGGTGACCCTTAGAAATTCACTTCGTCCATATTCTATCTCCAAGTCAATCCAAATTGTTGATTTTATTTAAATTCTTAAAGGAGATTCTGCAATGTTATGTATGTATGTATGCAAACATGTATGTATTTGTACTTTGCTTCATTTTTAAATGATTTGAGCAGACACAATGCTTTACTGGCAGAGTAATATATTCTAGTGTTTCATAGCTATTAATAGGCAGGAAGTTTGACTTAAACAGAGAAATGTTTCAATATGTGGCAAATTATTTGCCTGGGTATTCAGGCAAGTTAAGAGTGTGTATGAAACCCAAATTCTGTGTGTGTAGTTATCAGGCCTTCTCATCCATTTGAAGAGAAGCAGAAGGATTCTATTTTGGCAGCACCTCACCCCTACTTCCTGCAGATATGAAAAGTAGGATGCATAAAAAAGTGGGGAGAGTGTGTGAATGAAATTTGATTTCTAAGTAAATTCTGTTAAAAGTACTTGGAAATAATTTAACTGTGAGGCTCTGACCAAGTCTATGCCATATCAAACTATGGCTGGAAGAGAAAAATTCAAATATCCAGATGCTTGGTCTACACTGTGCTAAAAATGTGACTATTTGGAAACATTTAGTAGTATCCCGAATAAAATAAGAATTTTCCACATTTTATCTGTAAGTTTTTAGATCACACAAGAGCAGTTAATGTATATTTTTAAACTTTATTTTATAGATACCAATTTCTTTTACTTATTTATAAGCTGCTCTGATGTGCATAGCAACTACAGACTACAGAACAGACACTGCCTAGACAAATTAATGATCCTGTCAGAAGATGGATCTATTTGTTAAAAGGCTGTATCTGGAAAAGTTCTGAACTTTTTGGATTAGTCCCTTGCCTCTGAAGGACATGTCCAAATTATGCATGAAATAATGTGAAAATTAAAAAAACAATACTTTTTGTATAATAATAACTTCAGGGTACAAATCATACGTATAAATAATAATACCTTGAGTGGACAAAGTGACCACGTATTATTGTATGTGCAAATCCTACTTCTTTTTTTCTAGCTTCCTCCCCTGGTTTATCTGTAAACTCTCATTCCATCTTGGCTCCCACCATCTGCCATCCATTTACTTAATTGTTCCATTCCAGTAAACATATATCGCTGAATCAGAATTGTTAACCCCATACTCCCACAGGAAATAATTATATCAACTAGGCAACAGGGCTTATATGCAGTTTCTTTTGCCTTTAGTCTTACAGACTCCACTCATTTCCAAAAACACTTGGGTCAGCACATCTTCCTCCACCCCCTTCAGTGAGGTGTTTTCATACGTTTATAATATGGTTAGATTCTCTTCATAATTTGCATTTCTTCCTGGGATCCCTCAGCTTTGAAATGATTTTTAAAAATTTTCATACAGTACATTCACCTTTTGTGCTATAAAGTTCTATGGGTTTTGACAAATACAAATGTTATGTATCTACAATTACAGTATCATAGAGAATAATTTTACTGCCCTAAAAATCCCTGTGCTTCACCTATTCATCTGTCCCCCCTCCCCTGACAACCCTCTGATCTCTATAGTTTTGCATTTTCTAGGATGTCATATAATTGGAGTCATATAACATGGAGCCTTATCATACTAGCTTCTTTCACTTATCGATATGCATTTAAGTTTCTTCCATGCTTTTCCATGAAGGATATTTTGGTTGCTTCCAGTTTGGGGTGATTATGAGTAAAGCTGCTATAAACATTCACAAGCAGGCTTTTGTGTGAGTATAGGTTTTCATATCAATGGGGTAAATACCTAGGAGCAATACTGCTGGATCATATGGTAAAATTATGTTTACCTATGTAAGAGACTGCCAGACTGTCTTCTAAAGTGGCTGTAGCATTTTGCTAACACTAACCAAAAGAAAGTTAGAGTAGCTATTTAATTTCAGACAAGGAAGACTTCAGAATAAAGAAAATTATCAGAGAAAGAAGAGTATTACATAATGATAAAGGAGTCAATTCTCCAAGAAAATGTAACAATCCTTAATAAGTATACAACAGAGAGTCAAAACACATGAGGCAGCAACTGATATAACTACAAAGAGAAATACACGAATTAACTATTATAGTTGGAGACGTCAATGCTCCTCTTTCAGTAACTGATAGATTGAGCAGGAAGAAGATCAGTAAGGATATAGTTGACCTAGACAGCACCACTCAACAATTTAATCTAATTGACATTTGCAGAATATTTCATTCAATAACAGCAGAATAAATTCTTCTCAAGCTCACATGGAACACTCACCAAGACAGACCACATTCTGGGCCACAAAAACACATCTTAACAAATGTAAAAGAATAGAAATCATACAAAGTATGTTCTCAGACCACGATGGATTTAAACTAGAAAATAATAACAGAAAGATAAAATATTTGGAAATGAAACAACACATTACTAAATAGCATGTGGATCAAAGAAGAAGCCACAAAAGAAATTAAAAAACATTTTGAAATAAATGGAAATTAAAATACAATTTATCAAAATCTGTGGAACGTAGCTTAGAGGGAAATTTATAGCATTAAATGCATATGTTAGAAATGAAGAAGAATCTACAATCAATAATCAAAGTGTCCACCTTAGGAAACTAGAGAAAGTAGAGCAATTAAAGCCTAAAGCAAGCTGCAGAAAAGAAATAATAAAAATTTGAGCAGAAATCAATGACATTGAAACAGGAAAACAACAGAGAAAATCAATAAAGCCAAAAGCTGGTTCTTTGAAAAGATCAATAAAATTGACAAACCTCTAGCTGGTCTAAACTCTCTAGGTCTTTATAGTTAAAGTAGGTTTCTAGTAGATAAAATATAGTTGGGTCTTGTTTTTTTGTTCACTCTGACAATCTCTGTCTTTTACTTGGTGTATTGATATAGTTGTTTTAATAACTGCTGTATTTGTAACTGCTTTCTATTCACTGCACTTTATCTCCCTCTTTTTTTTCTTTCCTTCTCTTTTTCTGCCTCATTTCTGGTTTAAAATGAGATTTTTATGATACTATTTTCTCTTCTTTCTTAGCATATCAATGATACTTATTTCCTTTTTTAAATTTAGTTGTTTCCTTAGGGTCTTCAATATGCATTTACACTACTCTAAATCTACTCTCTAATAACACTATACCACTTCATGGACAGTACAAGTATATTCCCAACTTTTTCCTCCTATCCCTTGCAATGTTGCTGTCATTCATTTCACTTATCCATATAGTATAATCAGCCAATACATTGTTGCAATTATTACTTTGAACAGTTATCTATTAGATAAATTCAGATTAAGATATATAAAACATTTTATTTTACCTTCATTTATTCCTTCTCTGGCGCTCTTCCTTTCTTTATGTAGATCTGAGTTTCTGAGTTTTCCTTCTTCCTAAAGAACCTCTTTTAACAGTTCTTGAAGCAGGTCTACTGGTGATGAATTCTCATAGTTTTTGTTTGTTTGAAAAATATTTTATTTCTCCTTCATTTTTGGAGAATAATTTGCTGGATATAAAATTCTGGATTGATTTTTTTTCTTTCAAAATTCTAAATATTTCTCTCCACTCTGTTGTTTGCATGATTTCTGATGAGAAGTTCTATATAGTTCTTATACGGTTGCTGTTGAGTCAATTTTGACTCATGGTGACTCCATGTGTGTCAGAGTAGAACTGTTCTCCATAAGGTATTCAATTACTGATTTTTTTAGAAGTAGATCACTAGACCTTTTTTTCTGAGATGCCTCTGGGTGAACTCAAACCGCCAACCCTTCAGTTAGCAGTCAAGTGCATTAACTGTTTGAACCACCCAGGGACTTAGTTTCTCCATGTGTAAGGTGTTTTTTCCCCTCGGGCTTCTCTTTGTCTTTGGTTTTCTACAGGTTGAATATGATATGCTTAGGTGTAGTTTTTTGATATTTGTTTTGCTTGGTGTTCTCTGAGTTCCTGGATCTGTGGTTTGGTCTCTGTCATTATTTTGGAAAATTCTTGGCCATTACTTCTTCAGATATTTATTGTGTTCCATTATCTCTTTTTTCTTCTTCTGGTATTCCAATAACAGCCATGTTAAACGTTTTGAAGTTGTCCCACAGTTCTTGGATATTCAATCCTTTTTTTTTTTTCATTATTTTTTTCTTTGCATTTCATTTTGGGAAATTTCTATTGACATTTTCAAGCTCATGAATCTTTCCTCAGCCATCTCCAGTCTATTGGTGAGTCCATGAAAGGCATGCTTTATTTCTATTACAGTGTTTTGATTTCTAGCATTTCCCTTTAATTCTTTCTTAGTTTCCATATCTCTGCTTACATTACTTATCTGTTCTTGTACGTTGTCTACTTTTCTATTACAGCCCTTAGCATATTAATCATAGTAATTTAAAATTCCTGGTCTGATATTCCAAAATCTCTGCCAAGTCTGAGTCTTGCTCTGATGCTTCTTTTGTCTATTTAGACTGTGGAGGTTTTTTTTTTTTTTTTTTTGTCTTTCAGCATGCCTTGTAATTTTTTGTTGAAAACCAGATATGATGTATTAGGTAACAGGAACTGTGGCAAGTAGGCCTTCAGTGTGAGATTTTTATGTTAATCTGACTATGAGTTGGTCTATATTTAATGTTTTCTGTGGCTGTAGTTGTCAGAAGTTTCTGTTTTATCTAGTGTCCTATTTTTGTCTTTCCTATTGTCTTTGGATTTCCCTAAAAACTCCTTAAATAGAGTCTGAACCTTGCAACTGTTTCGGCTCTAATCCACTGCTACAGGGGACCTGTTGATGTGATGCTAAGGTGTGGGCAAAGAGGAAGTGTTCTATAATCCTGTGGTTAAGTTTCACTCTTTTAGTGGACCCGTGTCCCTGGATCATGACCTTCACAACTGTTTCTCACCATTTTTTTCCCCTTCAGGGGAGACAGAAAGGCTAGTGGGGGCTGGAGTTGGATAATTTCCCTTCCCCTATAGCAGATAAAGTTCTGGTAAAATAAGATTTTTTCCCTTGCTTGGCAGGCTTTCCTTATGAAGATCACTCTGGGTGTATTTCAAAATGGCTGGAAGTCCTTTCTACTTTTGAAATTTCTATCATTTTAAAGATCAGGAAAATGAGGCTCCCTGTGGTTGAGTAGCTAGAGTCTTTTAACTCCTAAACTAATCCCTTTTCTTTTCTGGTTCCTATTAGTACATTTCATAAAATAAACTAGGGGAAGCATCCTCAGAAAAAGTATAAGGTAGAATAGTTGGGTTGTGGCAAGGCAGGAAAATAGATATATTGCTTTAAAAAAAAAAACATAAAATCTTCTAACAGATAATGTAAATTTGTGATTTAGTATTCATCTCAGCTTTGCAATAAAAGAATTCTTTTATTAGTAAACTGCTTTTATCTTATATGATTAAATTTGCACAAACGTTATATACAATTTCTGGAATGCATTCAGCTCAACTAATGCTTCTAAACATTTACTATGTACCAATTACTGTGCTAGAAATTCTCACAGGTAAATGTTTCTGCATCTTGACATATCTGTAAGATAGGTTCCTATCTTAGATATTTCCATTTTGCAGATAAGAAAACCATGCTTTGGAGATATTTAAGAAGCTTGTCTGTGATATGAGAACAATTAACTAGTGATGTTGGATTCTAATCTTTCTCTGCAACCAATTAGTTATGTGACCTTGACCAAGAGATTTCATCTCTCTGAACTATACTTCCACACTTGTAAAATAGGGATAAAAATAATTACCTTCCAGAGTAACTGAGATAATGTACAAAAACACTTATCACAGTACAATAATAATAATTACTATTCTTTTTGATCATTATATTGATGGAGGCTACAATATCAAATCATTGAAATAAACTTTACTATATGGCTCCTTATGAAAAAAAGCCAAGAACTACGTGAACCTTATAAACTTAGTCAAAGCTCTAAGTATCTCTGGTAGCTCCCATATAATTATAGATGCCAAGAAAAATGATTTAAAATATAGGTCCTCTGTGGATGATAAGCTATTTAGGTCAGCAATTATGGAAATATGCTTATCAAATTCTATCATCAAAGACATCAAATTGAGTAGTGCATCAGGTATAGTTTTTTGATATAGTTCATGTGGAGTACAATAAGAAAGCTGGAAACCAGTGTTATAATAAGCTACTGGTGTTCTGGGAAACATTTCCAGCTCAAATGGTTGCAGACATCACTGAGAGTTCCTGAAATGGCTGTATTCTGATGATCAGCTCTGGAAGTGAACCCCCAAGAAGGGATACAAAACTGCAAAGCACTGGACAAAGTCAGAAGTACCATGTGAAGAACACTGGCCTCCTACCGGCTATTGAGCCAGAGATTGTCAACAGAGACAGGCAGGAAAAAGGGGCTACTCAACCTCCTCCTTTGGGACAATGACAATAACAGGTGGACTGAGGGGCAAAGAAGTACTAGAAAATATTTCAGAGGCCAACCAAGTTTCTGAAATGAACTAACCCAGCTGAATCCAATGGAACTCCCATGAAACTCAAATCTGTCCTTGATGCCTGTGGGATATTTTTATCTAGGCTCCTGGATTCATCAAAGTGCCAGACAGGATCACCCTAAAAAAGTTCACAATCACAGTCACCTGGTTACCTTCAGGGTGATCCTTAGAACCACAGAGCCCCTCTGGCTAGCCATAAAATATAGGAGCTGTATAATAGATGATAGAAGGACACAGAAACAACAACCCAAGGGAGGAGAAGTGGGGTACATAGGGGACAGAGTGGGGGGCCAGTCAAAAGTAACATCCCTGGAGAGGTGTTCCAGGAGTGTAGCTTGTTCAGTGAACAATGAGAAACAATTTGGGTGGGGGAGTCCAGCTAACCAACAGCTGTCAGGTCCAGGAATGCCCACCTGGGCCCAGTGTAGCCTGAGTGATCAAGGGTCAGTACTTTGAATGGCAACAAGTCCTAAATAAGGACGCTGACTCACGGGCAGTTCTGTCTGTGGCAGGGCAGAGAAACACGTCCTCAAAGGGAGTTAGCATGGGAGTAACATCTTCAAATATAAGACAAGGACAGATTCTTTTTGGCATAAGCCACCTTGAAAATCATGAAATAAAAATGACTAGAGGAGAGGTGGGACACAGTGCAGATCAGTTAGCTCATGTGGCATTGCTTCCTTTCAAGGGCAGAGGGCTTCTTCTGCAAAGCCTACACCTGTGTTACCATGGAAACGACATTTTAAAAAATATCTAAGAGATAGTTTTCAGTTATAAAGAAAGGATAGAACAGGACTATGAACTGGTTCCTTAAGAATCCAGATTTCTTCTCCTTTAAGAACTTGAAACATTCTGTCTCAGGTATCTCCATTTGGAAAACAAGGAAATCATTTTTCAGATATATTTAAGGAGCTTGTCTTCAATATGAGAGCAAAGATTAGCGAGGCTGTTTTTTTTTTTTTTCAGTCTCCTTCATTTAAAAAAGTCATCCAAGTTCAATATAGAAGGTGCTTATTTTAATTGACAAGATAATGAGGAAATGGTAGAAAATTGATGCATTTGCTTTAAAAAAACAAAATAAAACATGAGTCCTTTTTCTAAATAAAATGTCCCAAATTGCCTAAACGTAAAAGTTATACAGAACTCAAAAAAGTTCCTTTAAACTCTATGCTACATTGGAAACATTTTTTATGATGGATAAAAATAAAATACTGTTCTAAGCCAACAACATATCATATGATAGAGGCAGTCCTTTTATCTAATGACTAGTCCCAGACCAAGGACCTTCTTCCTTTGCAGTCCTGGGCCATTGAGGCCATGAGCGAGTCTAAGCCAGTGGTTCCCCAAGTGTGGTCCCAAGACCAGCAGCATCAGCACTGCCTGGGAAATGGTTAGACATGCAAATTTTAGGGGCCTACCTCAGACCAATCAAATCATAAACTGGGGATGGAACCTTGGAATCTGGTTTAAGAAGCTCTCCAGGTTATTATGGTGCATACTAAGGTTTGAGAACCACTGCTCTACTCACTGCAAGGGTGATGTCTCAGATCTAGTGAGGTCCAGGGTATGACTCTGAGGACCTGAGATGGTCAAGTTCTTGTGGACATGCTCTAGTGGGATTGTTCTGTGAAAATGGGATCTTGCTCCATTTGTGAGATCAGTGCAGTGTTTGCACTAATACATTTTCCATGGATATGCAAACCATTGATGACAAAACAGTTTATTACTAATAAAACAAAGTTAGACAACCTCAATCTTTTATTTTTTCTATTCCTAATTCCTTTTCCTGAGCCACTGGCAGAAGTTGCTCATGCACAAAAGGAAAATAAGTTTACCTAAACCAGGGCTTCTCAACCTTGGCACTACACTGTATTGACATTTTTGGGCCAGATAATTTTCTGTTGTAGGGACTGTCTTGTGTATTGTAGTATGTTTTGCAGCATCGTTGGCCTCTACCCACTGGATGTCAGTAGCACCACCCTCCCTCACCCAGTGGAAACAACAAAAATTTTCTCAGGAGGGGGAGCCAAGATGGTAGCTTAGTCAGACACACAATACTGTTGGCCTTCTACAGCAAAGACCTGAGAAACCAAGTGAAATGGATGCAGGTAACAATCTTAGAACCTTGAACATCAAAAAGAAAGATAAAGAAATGAATCAAACACCAACTGCTAGGAACACTGAATGAACACAATGAAAGAGGAGTGACATGGAACAGAAGGGCCTGCCAGCCATCCTGGCTCAACATGGCCATCTTGAGACAAAGACAGTAGCAACACTGAGTGAGAAGCATAGGAAGGCAACTTCATGGCATTTGCACAATAGACAGAGAAACAGTATAAACACACCTGGAAAGAAGCAATGTGAGTAGATCACGATCCAGATCTAAGGAAGGAAAACAGAAAGGAGGCAAGAATTCCAGGGATCCTGCTGTCCACAGAGCAAGGAGGGAGCTAGGATCCAGAGTCAGGTATATTCATGAATGGCAGTCCCTGACCTCCAGGGTGGGTGGCGGGCATGAGGCAGCAGATAAGTGGAGTATCATTGGGAGGTCCCCCACCCGATCAAACTCTGGGCGGCCACCCTCTCCTCAAACTTGGTTGAAGGCAGGTCCTGACTGTTGGCTGCAGTGGACAGGAAGTACCCAGGCACCCACATCTGCTAGCCAAAGGGGTGTACTCCCTTCCACCCCACCCTCCTGATTGGAAGCAGCAGAGGGTTCCATACCCCAGCCACCCTGTCCGACGGGAGACCACAATATGAACACCCCTCCTCCCTCATCCAGCCCTGTCCACCCCCCCCTCACCCAGTCCTGTCCACCACACCCCTCACCAACCTGAAGAGCAGTAGTAAGCATGCTCCCACATGCTCACCAGCCCACAATGCCCCCATACTCAGTGAGCAATAGTGACTATGTGCCCCCATGCTCGCTCGCTCCCCACATCCCCCCCAACCTGGCAAATGGTGGCAAGCGTGTTTCCTGCTCACCCACCACACCCACCACACCTGTTGCCCATCCATTCAGCAAGTAACACTGCCCACTCCTGCACTACTGGATCGATGACAGATGGCAGCCAATGCCCGCCCAGCCCGCCCTCAGCTGCCCTGCCCACCCAGTGAATAGAGACCTGTGTTTACACTCCCAGCCACTGTCTCACCCACCCAGAAAGAGGTGGTGAGCACTCTAGTGTTGCCAGACTAGTGACAAGAGTTACATGCCTCCCCTGCTTGCCTGGATACATCAAAACAAAACAAAAAATCAGGATGAAACAAACAAATATGAAATAAATCAATAAATATATTAACACTTTAATGCCTTGAAGACAACAGACAATATCAAAAATCACATAAAGAAGCAGCACAAGATGGCTCAAACAAGTGACCAAAATAAAGAGCCAGAAAACCTTCCTGAGAAAGAAATTGTAATGGAACTACTTGGCAAGGAATTCCAAAGTCTTATATATAGGATCCTCCAAAAGATTAAGAAAGATACCAAGGAAAAAAACCAAAACTCTAGACAAAACCAAGGAACACAGAGGCAAAACCCTAGAAGAATTCAGGAAAACAATACAAGAACAAAATAACAAAATAAACAGACAATTAGAAACCATACAAAAACAGCAACTAGAAGATTAACAATAAAATTTTAGAAACAGATAACGCAGGGAGATAGGAGTAGAATTGAATCAATGGAAGACAGAATCAGTGAAATAGAGGACAAATCCCTGATACTAATTTGTTTGAGGATCATTCAGAAAAAATAGTGAAGAAAAACGAGGAAAGCCTTAAGAGTTATGTAGGACACTATCAACAGGAATAATTTACATGTGATAGGAATTCCAGACAGGGGGAGACAATTAAAAAGAAAAAAGGTACAGAAAAAATTTTTGAAGATTTTCTGGCAGAAAACTTCCCTAATATCACGAAAGGCAAGAAGATATCCAACCAAGAAGCTCATTGAACACAATACAGGATAGATCTCTAAAGAAAGCCACCAATACATAATCATAATCAAACTTTCCAAAACCAGAGAAAAAGAAAAAATCCTGAGAGCAGCTAAGGAAAAACAAATGGTCACCTAAAAGGGAAACAATATAACTAAGCTCTGATTTCTTGGCAGAAACTATGTTGGCAAGAAGGTAATGGGATGACATATATAAAACCTTGAAAGAAAAAAATAGCCAACCAAGAATTATATATACAGAAAAACTGCTTCTCAAATACAATGGCGGAACTAGGACATATGCAGATAAACAGAAATTAAAAAACCAGACCAAATCTTACAAAAAATATTAAAGGAGTCCTTCAGACAGAGAACCAACAACATCAGACAACAACTTGAGATTAAGACACAGAACATCACTCAGATACCAACCAAGAAAAAGAATTTGCAAAACTAAAATAAAGCTACATGACTGAAAATAGGGATCCAGAGACATTAATCTGTAAACAAAGACAACTTTAAAATAAAAAGGGGGAATAAATGGTGTAGCTACAGAACTTCCATATGGAGAGAAAGTCAAGGCGATACCAAGATATAACAGACTGTTTTAAACTAAGGTAAATTTCAGGATAATCAAAAAGAAAATTTATAAAACTAATCACCAAAATTAAAAAGAAGAAAGCCATAAAGATTCAGTAACATAAAGTCAACAACATAGGAAATGAAAAGAAATCCATAAACAAAACTCAGTTCAGAAAAGTAAGCAGAACAAAGAAATCATCACCACCAAAAAAAACCCACAACAAAATGACAACAGAAATTCATATCTATCAATAATCACACTGAATGTAAATGAGTTAAATGCACCAGTCAAGAGACACAGTAACAGAATAGGTTAAAAAAAAATATGACCCATCAATATGTTGCTTACAAGAGACACACCTTAGATACAAAGACATAAATAGGTTAAAAAAAATCAAAGGATGGAAAAAATTTATCAAGCTAACAGTAACCAAAACAGATTAGGAGTGGCAATAATAACCTCTGATAAAATAGACTTTAAGTCAAAATACATTATTAGAGGCAAAGAAGGGCATTACATAATAATTAAAGGGTCAGTCAACCCAGAGGACATAATCTTAATAAATATTTATGCACCCAATGATAAAGCTCCAAAATGCATAAAACAAACTCTAACGGCATTGAAAAGAGAAACTGACAGTTTCACAATAATAGTAGGAGACTTTAACACACCACTTTTAGTGAAGGACAGAACAACTAGAAAGAAACTCAACAAAGATACAGAAGATCTAAACACACAATCAGCCAACTTGACCTCATAGACATATACAGACTACTCCACCCAACTGCAGCACAGTAGACATTCTTCTCCAAATGCACATGGATCATTCTCCAGAATAGACCACATTTTAGGCCAAGAAGCAAGCCTCAATAAATTAAACAATATAAAAATTATACAAAGTATCTTCTCAGATCACAACACTATATAAAATTAGAAATAAATAACAGGAAGAACGAGGAAAAAAAATCAAACAGTTGGAAACTGAATAACACCTTGCTTAAAAACCACTGGGTAGGAGAGGAAATTAGAAATGAAATTAAAAAATTTCTAGAATCAAACAAAAATGTAAGTGCCACATGCCAAAAAGTTTGGAACACAGCAAAAGCAGTGCTCAGAGATCAATTTATAGTAATAAATCCACACATCAAAAAAAGCAGAAAGGGCCAAAATAAATACCTTAAACCTACAACTCAAAAAATAGAAAAAAATCATCCGAGGTTCACCGTTCAGCCTGGGAGTGGACAGCCCCATAAAACCAAATGGGACTAATGAGGTACAGTGGTCTAGTGACAAGGGCCAGAAGGCAGAAGGGGACAAGGAAGCTGGTGATAGGGAACACAAGGTTGAGAAAGGATATTGTTGATGTGTTGTGAGATTAACCATTGTCATAGGGCAACATGTGTAGTAACTGTTAAATGAGAAACTATTTCGTTCTGTAAGCCTTCATCTTAAGTGAGAATAGCAGCACAACTGGAAGAACGTAGTCAGTGTCACTGAACTGTGCGTGTAAAAATTTCTGAAATGGTGTATCTTTGACTATGTGTATTTTCACCAAAAAAAAAGGTTGAGAAGTTAGAGGGTTGACATGTCGTGGGGTTGTTAACCAATGTCATAAAACAATATGTGTACTACTGTTTCATGAGAAACTATTTTCAGAAACTATATTCAGAAACTATTTTCAGAAACTATTTGGCCTTCACCTGAAGTATGATAAAAAAAAAAATAGAAAAAAATTCAGCAAAAGAAGCCCACAGCTGCTGGAAGAAAGGAAATAGTAAAGATTACAGCAGAAATAAATGAAACAGAAAACTGAAAGAATCAAAAGATCAATAAAATCGACAAGGGCAGAGCCAACATGGCACTATAGACAGAAGCACCATGCCATCCCTCTATGGCAAAGACCCGAAAAACTAAGTAAAACAGATACAAACGTCAATCCTGGAACCCTAAGCATCAAATGAAGGGATGAAGAACTCAACCAAGCATCAAATGGAATAAGAAACTGACATAGAACAGGGAATGAGGGGAGCTACGGAGTGGAGGTACCCTGCCAGCTAATGTGGCAGGGACTTGCCATCTTAGACTCCTCAGCCACCAAGAACAGTGGACAGGGAGCATGGGAAGGCAACTTTATGGAGCTCCCAGCAGGAGACAGAGCATCTGGTAATCAGGGATACATGCTTTCCCACCCACCACCCCTCATCCCTCTGTGTGGCCTCCACCACTTTCTGGCAGGCGGCAGTTGCTTGGCCTGAGAGAAGGCAGCTCCTTGCTGCTTGGATTCACCATGCCCACACCAGCCAGCTCCTTCAGTGCCATTTTGTTGTTGTTGTTTTGGCTTCTTTTTGTTTCTTCTCTCTCTCTTTTCCCCACCAAGCTGATGCCATGTACTATCTCCACTCCTTCTTGATGGGCTGTGCTGTGCCGCTCGGCTGGGGAGCTGTTTCCCCGGTCTGCGCTGCCATGTCAGTGGACTCCCTTGGGGCATTTCTTTTCTCAGTTTCTTGTCTCTCTCTACTTTCATTCCTTTCCTTTCTCTTAACCATCTGGCTGCATGTGCTGTCTCTACCACTTTTTGATGGGCCCTACCACACCACTTGACTGGGGAGATAGCAGTACATGGCTTCCCCAGTCTGCATAGCCATGCTGGTGAGCCACCTTGGGGCATTTTTTTTTCCTTTATTGGTATCTTGTCTCTACCTTCGTTTCCTTTCTCAAACCACCTGAACACATGTGCTGTCTCCACTGAAGTTTAATGGGCTGTGCCATACCATGTGGCTGGGGAGCTGGCAGCACATGGCTTCCGCAGTCAGTGCCACCACGCCGGTGAGCTCCCTTGGGCTTTTTTTTTGTTTCTTTTCTCAGTTTCTTCTCTTTCTGCCTTCCTTCCTTTATTCCTCCCAACTATCTGGCCACGTGTGACGTCTCCACTCCTTTTTGATGGGTTGTGCCACATTGCTCGGCTGGGGAACTGCCGGCACAAAACACAGACAAAAATAAGGAAAAAATAGACAAACTCATGGAAAAGACAGACAAAACAACAGAAGAACTCAGGAGAATAATACAGGAACAAAATGTCAGAATAAACAAACAACTAGAAATCATACAAAAACAACAATTAGAAATCCAAAAGATTTAAACAACAAGGTTTCAGAAATGAACAGTGCCATAGAAGGTTTTAGGAGCAAATCTGAAACAATGGAAGACAGGATCAACGAAATTGAAGACAAATCCTTGGATACTACTTTGAGGAAAAATCAGAGGAAAGAATGAAGAACAATGAAGAAATCCTAAGAACGATGTGGGAGACAGTCAAAAGCAAAAATTTGCATGTATTCGGAGTTCCACAACAAGAGGAGAAATGGAAATACAGAGAGGATCTTTGAAGATTTGCTGACAGAAAACTTTCCTGGTATCATGAAAGATGAAAAGCTGAACATACAAGAAGCTCATCGAACCCCGTTAGGATAGACCCCAAAAGAAAATCACCAAGATATATAATAATCACACTTGCTAAAACAAAACACAAAGAAAGAATCCTGACAGCAGCTTAAGAAAAATGAAAAGTCATATACAGAGGGTAAACGTGCAGAAACCATTCAGGCAAGAAGGCAATGGGATGACATATATAAAACCTTGAAAGAAAAAAATTGCCAACCAAGAATAATATATCCTGCAAAACTCTCACTCAAATATAATAGTGAAATTAGGACATTTCCAGATAAACAGAAATTAAGGGAATATGTAAAAACCAAACCAAACTTACAAGAATTATTAAGGGGAGTCCTTCGGTTAGAGAACCAACAACATCAGACAACAGCCTGAATCAAGGATGCAAGACCGCATCAGCCAGATACCAAACTAGGTAATGAACTCTCAACGATAAAACAAAACAGAAGATTTACAACAGGGAACCAGAGAGGTCAATCTGTAAATGACAACAATGTCAGAACAATAAAAGAGGGAATAAAGGGTGCAGATATAGAACTTTCAAATGGAGAGGAAGTCAAGGTGATATCAAACAATAAAAGACTGGTTCAAACTTAGGAAGAAAGGGGTAAATTTCAAGGTAACCACAAAATATGTTAACAAACCTGCTCATCAAAATAAAGAAGGAAAACAAAGTCTCAGTAAACACAAAACCTATCAAAATGAAAACAATGAAAAGAAACCACACAAATAAAAGGAACTCAGCACAGGAGAGTAAGAGGAATAAAAAAACATCAACACCACAAAAAAAGCATTACAAAATGATAGCAATAAACTTATACCTATCAATAATCACACGGAACATAAAATGGCTTAAATGCACCTGTTAAGAGACAGAGTGAGAGAATGGATAAAAAAACAGGATCCATCAATATGCTGTCTATAAGAGACACACTTTAGAAACAAAGGCATAAATATATTAAAATTCAAACGATGGAAACAAATATATAAAGCAAACAGCTACAAAAAAGATCAGGAGTGGCAATACTAATCTCACATAAAATAGACTTTAAAAAAAGGCCACTATAAAAGACAAAGACGGACATCATATAATGATTAAAGGAACAATCCACCGGGAAGATATAACCATAATAAATATCTACACACCCAAAGACAGGGCTCCAAAATACATAAAACAAACTCTAACAGCACTAAAAAGAGAAATTGACAGTTCCACTATAATAGTAGGAGACTTCAACACACCACTCTCATTAAAAGACAGAACATCTAGAGAGAAACTCAACAAAGATACAGAAGATCTAAAGGCTATAACAACCAAACTTGACCTCATAGACATATACAGAACACTCCACCCAATAGCAGCAAAGTACACATTCTTTTCTAACACACATGGAACAGTCTCCAGAATAGGCCACATCTTAGGCCACAAAGCAACCCTCAACAAAATCCAAAATACTGAGCTAATACAAAGTATCTTCCATGATCACAACACCATCAAAGTAGAAATTAACAATAGGAACAGCAAGGGAAAAGAAATTAATTACATGGAAACTAAATAACACCCTGCTTAAAAAACAACTGGGTAATAGAAGAAGAAATCAAAGATAGAATCAAGAAATTCCTAGAATCAAATGAGAATGAAAACACGTCATACCAAAAACTTTGGGACACAGCAAAGGCAGTGCTCAGAGGTCAATTTATAGCAATAGATGCACACATCAAGAAAGAAGAAAGGGACAAAATCAAAACATTAGCTACACAACTCGAACAAATAGAAAGAGAACAGCAAAAGAAGCATACAGCCACCAGAAGAAAGGAAATAATGAAGATAAGAGCAAAAATAAATGAAATAGAGAATAGAAAAACAATAGAAAGAATCAACAAAAGCAAAAGTTGGCTCTATGAAAGGATCAACAAAATCAACAAACCACTAGCTAACTGACAAAAGAAAAACAGGAGAGGACACAAATAACCCAAATAAGAAATGAAATGAAGGACATTACAACAGACCCAACTGAAATAAAAAGGATCCTAACAGGATACTATGAAAAACTATACTCCAACAAACTTGAAAATCTAGAGAAAATGGACAAATTTCCAGAAACACACTACCTATCCACACAAACACAAACTGATGTTGAAAATCTGAACAGACCCATAACAAAAGAAGAGATTAAAAAGATTAAAAAAAAAAAAAAAAAAAACTCCCAACAACAACAACAAAAGCCATGGCCGAGATGGCTTCACTGGAGAATTCTATAAAACATACAGAGAAGAGCTTAGACCAGTACTACTCACACTATGTCAGAACATAGAAAAGGAAGGGATACTGCTGAATCATTCTATGAAGCTAGCATAACTCTGATACCAAAACCAGGCAAGGACACCACTAAAAAAGAAAATTACAGACCAATATCTGTCATGAATATAGATTCAAAAATTCTCAACAAAATTGTAGCCAATAGAACTCAGCATCATATAAAAAAAAATAATACACAATGACCTAGTGGGCTTCATACCAGGTATGCAAAGATGGTTCAACATTAGAAAATCAGTCAATGTAATCCACCACATAAATAAAAGAAAAAGATCACATGATCATCTCAATCGACCCAGAAAAGGCATTCGACAAAGTCCAAAACGTATTCCTGATAAAAACTCTCAACAAAATTGGTATAGAAGGGAAATTCCTCAACATAATAAAGGGCATCTATACAAAATCAACAGCCAACATCATTCTTAATGAAGAGAGGCTGAAATCATTCCCTTTGAGAACACGAACAAGACAAGGATGCCCTTTATTACCACTCCTTTTAACATTGTGCTGGAAGTCCTAGCTACAGCAATAAAACAAGAAAAATAAAGTGCATCCAATCTGGTAAGGAAGAAGTAAAACTGTGCCTATTTGTGGATAATATGATACTATACATAGAAAACCCAAAAGATAACAAGAAAACTACTGGAACTAATAGAAAGATTCAGCAGAGTAGCAGGATACAAGATAAACATACAAAAATCAGTTGGATTCCTATTTATCAATACAGAGAATGATGAAAAGGAAAACAATACCATTTATAATATCCCCTAAAAAAAAATAAAATACTTAGGAATAAATATAACCAGGGATGTAAAAGATCTATACAAAGAGAACTACAAGACACTACTGCAAGAAACCAAAGGAGAACTACATAAATGGAAAAACATACTATGCTCATGGATAGACTCAACATTGTGAAAATGTCAATTCTACCCAAAGTAGCCTAAAAATACAATGCAATCCCAACCCAAATACCAATGGCATTCTTTAACCAGATGCAAAAACTAATCATTAACTTTATACAGAAAAGTAAGAGGTCCTGGAGAAGTAAAGCACTACTGAAGAAGAAAGTAGGAGGACTCGCACTACCTGACCTCAGAACCTACTGCACAGCTACGGTAGTCAAAAAAGCCTGGTACTGGTACAATGACAGACACATTGACCAATGGAACAGAATTGAGAAACCAGATGTAAATCCACCCACCTATGGTTGACTGATCTTCGACAAATCTCAAAGTCCATTAAATGGGAAAAGACGGTCTTTTCAACAAATGGTGTCAGCAAAACTGGATGTCCATCTGTAGAAAAATGAAACAGGGCCTATCCCTCACACCATACACAAAAACTAATGAAAACTGATCAAAAACCTAAATATAAAACTAAAAACTATAAAGATCATAGAAGAAAAAATAGAGTCAATGCTAGAGTCCGTAATACACGGCATAAACAGGATACAAACCATAACTAACAATACACAAACACCACAATGTAAGGTAGATAACTGGGATCATCTAAAAATTAAACACTTAAGCTCATCAAAAGACTACACCAAAAGAGTAAAAATAGAACCTACAGACTGGGAAAAAAATTTTCCCTATTACAAATTTGACAAAGTTCTAATCTCTAAAATCTACAGGAAGAACCAACACTACAACAAAAAGAGAAATAATCCTATTAAGAAATGGGCAAAGGAAATGAACAGACACTTCATCAAGGAAGACCTTCAGGTGGCTAACAGACACATAAGGAAACACCTGTGATCACTAGCCATTAGAGAAATGTAAATAAAAACCACAATGTGATACCATCTCACCCTGACATTCCTGGCACTAATCAAAACAACAGAAAATAACAAATGTTGGAGAGGCTGAGGGGAGACTGGAACTCTTATGCACTGCTGGTGGGAACGTAAAATGGTACAACTATTTTGGAAAATGACATGGCGCTTCCTTAGAAAGCTAGACATAGAAATACCATATGATCAAGCAATCCCACTCATAGGAATATATCCTAGAAAAATAAGCCATCACACAAATAGACATATGCATACCCATGTTCATTATGGCATTGTTCACAGTAGCAAAAAGATGGAAACAACCGAGATGCCCATCATCAGATGAATGGATAAACAAACTATGGTATAGACACACAATGAAGTACTATGAATGATAAAGGACGATGATGAATCTGTGAAGCATCTCACAACATGGATGAATCTGGAGGGCATTATGCTGAGTGAAATAAGTAAATCACAAAAGGACAAATATTGTATGAGACCACTACTATAAAAACTCATGAAAAAGTTTACACACAAAAAGAAACAATCTTTGATGGTTACAAGGGAGGGGAGAGATGGGGTGAGAAAACACTAAATAGACCATAGCTAAGTGGTAACTTTGGTAAAGGGTAAGACAGTACACAATACTGGAGAAGCCAGCACAACTGTTCAGAGTAAGGTCATGGAAGCTCCATGGACAAATCAAACTCCCTGAGGGACCAAATTACTGGGCTGAGGGCTGTGGGGACCATGGTCTCAGGGAACATCTAGCTCAACTGGGATAATATAGTTTATGAAGAAAATGTTCTACATCCTACTTTGGTGAGTAGGGTCTGTGATCTTAAAAGCTTGTGAGTGGCCATCTAAGATACTTCACTGATCTCACCCTGTCTGGAGCAAGGAAGAATGAAGAAAACCAAAGACACAAGGGGAAGATTAATCCAAAGGACTAATGGACCACAAGTACCATAGCCTCCACCAGACTGAGTCCAGCAGTAGATGGTGTCCAGCTACCACCACCAACTGCTCTGACAGGGATCACAATAGAGGGTCCTAGACAGAGCTGGAGAAAAATGTAGAACAAAATTCTAACTCACAAAACAAAACAAAACAAACAAACAAACAAACAAACAAAAAAACAAACAGACTTACTGGTCTGACAGAGAGTGGAGAAACCCCAACAATATGGCCCCTGGATGCCATTTTAACTCATTACTGAAGTCACTCCTGAAGGTGAGCACCATTCAGCCAAAGATTAGACAGGCCCATAAAATAAAACAAGACTAAATGGGCACACCAGCCCAGGGACAAGAACAAGATGGCAGGAGGGTACAGGAAAGCTGGTAATGGGGAACCCAAGGTCAAGATGGGGAGAGTGCTAACATGTTGTGTGGTTGGCAACCAATGTCCAAAACAATGTGTGTATTAATCTTTAAAGAGAAACTAATTTGCTCTGTAAAACTTCATCTAAAGTATAATTAAAAAAAAAAAAAGATAAAAATTGACAAACCACTGGCCAAATTTACAAAAGAAAAGAAGGTGAAAATAACCCAAATAAGAAATGAAATGAATGACATTACAACAGAACCAACTGAAATAAAAAGGATCATAACAAAATATTATGAAAAATTATACCCAACAAATTTGAAAACCTAGAAGAAGTGGACAAATTTCCAGAAACACACTGCCACCCAAATGAACACAAACCAAGGTAGAAAATCTGAACAAATCCATAATAGAAGAAATTGAAGGGGTCATATTAAAAAAAAAAAAAAAAAAAACTCCCAACAAAAACAAACCCTGGTCCAGACAGCTTCACTGGAGAATTGTAGCAAACATTCAAAGAGTTGACATCAATACTATTTAAACTATTCCAGAACATAGAAAAGTAAGGAATACTCCTTAATTCAGTCTATGAAGCCAGCATAACCCTGATACCAAAACCAGGCAAAGACACCACTAAAAAAGAAAATTATAGACCAATATCCCTCATGAATATAGATGCAAAAATTCTCAACAAAATTCTAACCAATAAAATTCAAGAGCATATGAAAAAAATAATACATCATGACCAAGTCGGATTCATACCAGCTATACAAGGATGGTTCAACTTTAGAAAATCAATCAACATAGTCCCCCACATAAATAAAAGGAAAAAAAGAATCACATGATCATCTCAATCGGTGCAGAAAAAGGCATTTGACAAAGTCCAACACCCATTCTTGAGAAAAACTCTCAGCAAAACAGGAATAGAAGGGAAATTCCTCAACATAATTAAGAGCATATAAACAAAATCAACAGCTGACATTATTCTTAATGGAGAGAGACTGAAAGCACAATGAGAACCAGACAAAGATGCCCTTTATCACCACTCTTATTCAGTATTGTACTGGAAATCCTAGCTAGAGCAATAAGGCAAGAAAGGAAAATAAAGGGCCTAAGAGTTGGTAAGGAAGAAGTAAAACTATCCCTATTTGCAGAGGATATATGATCCTATACCAAGAAAATCCCAGAGACTCCACAAGAAAGCTACTGTAACTAATAGAAGAATTCAGCAAAGTAGCAGGGTACAAGATACATACAAAAATCCGTTGGCTTCCTCTACACCAACAAACAGAACTCCAGAAAGGAAACCAGGAAAACAATACCATTTACAATACCCTTCAAAAACATCAAATACTCAGGAATAAATCAAACTAGAGGCGTACAATACTTACACAAAGAAAACTAAAAAACATGACTACAAGAAACCAAGAAAAATGTTGTTGTTGTTAAGTGCCGTCCAGTACGTTTTGGCTTATAGTGACCCTATGTACAACAGAATGAAACACTGCCCTGTCCTGCGCCATCCTCACAATTGTTGCTATGTTTGAGCCCACTGTTGTAGCCACTGTGTCAATCCATCTCATTGAGGGTCTTCCTCTTTTTCGCTGATCCTCTACTTTACCAAGCATGATGTCTTTCTCCAGGGACGGGTCCCTCCTGCTAACACGTCCACAGAATGAGATGAAGTCCCACCATCCTCACTTCTAAGAAGCATCCTGGCTGTACTTCTTCCAAGATAGACTTGTTTGTTTTCTAGCATTCCATGGTACATTCAATAGTTTTCACCAAAACCATAATTCAGAGGCATCAATTATTCTTCAGTCTTCCTTATTCATTGTCCAGCTTTCACATGCATATGAGGCGATTGAAAATACCATGGCTTGGGTCAGGCTCATGCACCTTAGTCCTCAAAGTGACATATTTGCTTTTCAACACTTTAAAGAGGTCTTTTGCAGCAGATTTGCCCAATGCAATATGTCGTTTGATTTCTTTTTTTTTTTTTAATTGTACTTTAGGTGAAGGTTTACAGAACAAATAACTCCTCATTAAACAGTCAGTACACATATTGTTTTATGACATTGGTTAACAACCCCACGACATGTCAACCCTCTCCCTTCTTGACCTTTTTTTTTTTGGTGAAAATATACATAGCCAAAGATACAACATTTCAAAAATTTCTACATGCACAATTCAGTGACATTGACTACGATCTACCAGTTGTGCTGCTATTCTTACTTTAGATGAAGGTTTACAGAACAAAATAGTTTCTTATTAAACAGTTAGTACACGTTGCCCTATGACAATGGTTAACAACCTCCCTACATGTCAACACTGTCCTTACTCAACCTTGGTTCCTTATCACCAGCTTTCCTGTCCCCTTCTGCCTTCTAGTCCATCCCTGGACTTCTGTGCCTCATTAGTCCCGTTTTGTTTTATGGGGCTGTCCAACCCCCGGCCGAATGGTGAACCTCGGAAGTTACTTCACCACTGAGCTAAAAAAGTGTCTGGGGGCCATACTCTCAGGGCTTCTCCAGTCTCTTTCAGGCCAGTAATTCTGTTTTTTTTTTTTTTTTTTTGAGTTAGAATTTTGTTCTACATCCTTCTCCAGCTCTGTCCAGAACCCTCTGTTGTGATACTGGTCAGAGCAGTCAGTGGTGGTAGCCGGGCACCGTCTAGCTGTAATGGACTCAGTCTAGTGGAGGCCTTGGTAGCTGCGGTCCATTAGTCCTTTGGACTAATCTTTCCCTTGTACCTTGTTTTCTTCATTCTCCCTTGCTCCCGAAGGGGTGAGACCAGTGGAGTATCTTAGAAGGCTGCTCACAGGCTTTTAAGACCCCAGATGCTACTCACCAAGGTAGAATGTCTTTATAAACTGTGTTATGCCAACTAAGTTAGATGATCCCTGAGACCATTGTCCCCACAGCCCTCCACCCAGCAATTCAGTCCCTCAGGGAGTTTGGATGTGTCTATGGAGTTTCCATGACCTTTCCTTGTACAAGTTGTGCTGCTTTCCCCAGTATTGTGTACTGTCTCACTCTTCACCAAGATACCACTTATCCATTGCTTATTTAATATTTCCCCCCCAACCTTCCCATCCCTCATAACCAACAAAGATTGTTACTTTTTGTGTGCAAATTTTCATGAGTTTTTACAATAGAGGTCTCATACAATATTTGTCCTTTTGTGATTGACTTATTTCACTCAGTGTAATGTCCTCCAGTTTCATCCATGTTATGAGATGCTTCACAGATTCATCATTGTTTTTTATCATTGCATAGTAGTCCATTGTGTGTATGTGCCATAGTTTGTTTATCCAATCATCTGTTGATGGGCATCTAGGTTGTTTCCATCTTTTTGCTATTGTGAACAGTGCTGCCATGAACATGGGTGTGCATATGTCTATTCGAGTGACAGCTCTTATTTCTCTAGGATATATTCCTAGGAGTGGGATTGCTGGATTGAATGGTATTTCTATTTCTAGCTTTCTAAGGAAGCACCATATCATTTCCCAAAATTGTTGTATCATTTTGCATTCCCACCAGCAATGTATGAGAGTTCTGATCTCCCCGCAGTCTCTCCAACATTTGTTATTTCCACTGTTTGTGATTCGTGCCAGTAATGCTGGGGTGAGATGGTATCTCATTGTGGTTTTAACTTGCATTTTTCTAATGGCTAGTGATCGCGAGCATTTCCTCATTGTCTGTTGGCCACTTGAATATCTTCTTTGGTGAAGTGTCTGTTCATTTCCTTTGCCCATTTTTTAATAGGATTATTTGTCTTTTTGTTGTAGAGGTGTTGGTCTTGTAGATTATGGAGATTAGACCTTTGTCTGACTTGTACTGTCCAAAAATTTTTTCCCAGTCTGTAGGTTCTCTTTTTACTCTTTGGGTGAAGTCTTTTGAAGAGCATAGGTGTTTGATTTTTAGAAGATCCCAGTTACCTAGCTTATCTTCTGGGGTTTGTGTGTTGATGGTTATGGTTTGTAACCTGTTAAATGCCATGTATTAAAGCCTGTAGCGTTAGTTCTATTTTTTCTCTTATAACTTTATAGTTTTTGGCTTTATATTTAGGTCTTTGATCCATTTTGAATTAGTTTTTGTATATGGTGTGAGGTATGGGTCCTGTTTCATTTTTATGCAGATGGATATCCAGTTTTGCCAGCACCATATGTTAAAAAGGCTGTCTTTTCCGCATTTGATGGACTTTGGGCCCTTGTCGAAGATGAGGTGACCGTAAATGGATGGATTTACATCTGGGTTCTCAATTCTGTTCCATTGGTCAATGTATCTGTCGTTGTACCAGTACCAGGCTGTTTTGACTACCGCAGCTGTATAGTAGGTTCTGAGATCAGGTACTGTGAGTCCTCCTACTTTATTCTTCTTCTTCAGTAGTCCTTTACTTATTTGGGGTTTCTTCCCTTTCCATATAAAGTAAATGATTGGTTTTTCTATCTCTTTGGAGAATGTTGTTGGTATTTGGATCAGGATTGTATTGTATTTGTAAATTGCTTTGGGTAGAATTGTCATTTTCACAATGTTGAGTCTACCTATCCATGAAAATGGTATGTTTTTCCATTTATGTAGATCCCTTTGGGTTTCTTGCAGTAGTGTTTTGTAGTTTTGTTTGTATAGGTCTTTTACATCCCTGCTTAGATTTATTCCTAAGTATTTTATTTTTTTAGGGGCTATTATAAATGGTTTTGTTTTCCTGATTTCGTTTTCATCATTTTCTTTATTGGTGTATAGGAATCCAACTGATTTGTGTATGTTTATCTTGTATCCTGCTACTCTGCTGAATCTTTCTATTAGTTCCAGTAGATTTCTCATGGAGTCTTTAGGGTTTTCTATGTATAGTATCATATTGTCTGCAAACAGGGATAGTTTAACTTCTTCATTACCAGTGTGGATGCCCTTTATTTCTTTTTCTTGCCTTATTGCTGTAGCTAGAACTTCCAGCACAACGTTAGATAGGAGTGGTAATAAAGGGCATACTTGTCTTGTTCCTGTTCTCAAGGGGAATGTTTTCAACCTCTCTCCATTAAGAGTGATGTTGGCTGTTGGTTTTGCATGGATGCCCTTTATTATGGTGAAAATTTCTCTTCCATACCTATTTTATTGAGAGTTTTTATCAGGAATGGGTGTTGGACTTTGTCGAATGCCTTTTCTGTATCAACTAAGATGATCATGTGATTCTTTTCTTTCCTTTTATTTATGTGGTGGATTACATTGATTGATTTTCTAATGTCAAACCATCCCTGTGTATGTGGTATGACTCCTACTTGGTTACGGTGTATTATTTTTTTGATATGATGCTGAATTCTATTGGCTAGAATTTTGTTGAGAATTTTTGCAGCTATATTCATGAGAGATATTGGTCTGTAATTTTCTTTTTTTTGTGGCATCTTTGCCTGGTTTTGGTATCAGGGTTATACTGGCTTCATAGAATGAATTTGAAAGTGCTGATTCCTTTTCTATGTTCTGAAATAGTTTGAGTAGTACTAGTAGAAGCTCTTCTCTGAATGTTTTGTAGAACTCTCCAGTGAAGCCATCTGGGCCAGGGCTTTTTTTGGTTGGGAGTTTTTTAAATTACCTTTTCAGTCTCTTCTCTTGTTATGGGTCTGTTCAGATTTTCAACATCACTTTGTTGTAGTTTGGGTAGGTAGTGTGTTTCTAGAAATTTATCCATTTCCTGTAGGTTTTCAGATTTTTTGAAGAATAGTTTTTCATAATATTCTGTTATGATCTTTTTTATTTCAGTTGGGTCTGTTGTAATGTCACCCATTTCATTTCTTATTTGGGTTATTTACGTCCTCTCCTGTTTTTCTTTTGTCAGTCTGGCCAGTGGTTTGTCGATTTTGTTGATTCTTTCAAAGAGCCAACTTTTGGTTTTCTCGATTCTTTTTATTGTTTTTCTGTTCTCTATTTCATTTATTCTGCTCTGACCTTTATTATTTCCTTTCTTCTGGTGGCTGTGGGCTTTTTTTTGCTGTTCTCTTTCTATTTGTTTGAGTTGTGTAGTTAATGTTTTGATTTTGTCCCATTTTTCTTTTTTGATGTGTGCTTCTATTGCTATAAATTGACTATGAGCACTGCCTTTGCTGTGTCCCCAAAGCTTTGGTAAGATGTGTTTTCATTCTCGTTTGATTCTAGGAATTTTTTGATTCCATCTCTGATTTCTTGTATTACCCAGTGGTTTGTAAGCAGGGTGTTATTCAGTTTCCATGTAACTGATTTTTTTCCCTTGCTCTTTCTGTTGTTAATTTCTACCTTGATGGAATTGTGATCAGAGAAGATACTTTGTATTATCTCAGTGTTTTGGATCTTGTTGAGGATTGCTCTGTGGCCTAAGATGTGGTCTATTCTGGAGAATGTTCCATGTGCATTGGGAAAGAATGTGTACTTTGCAGCTATTGGAACGAGTGTTCTATATGTGTCTATGAGGTCAAGTTGCCTGATTGTGCCCTTTAGGTCTTCTATATCTTTGCTGAGTTTCTTTTTAGATGTTCTGTCCTTTACTGAGAGCGGTGTGTTGAAGTCTCCTACTATTATTGTGGAACTGTCAATTTCTCTTTTCAGTGCTGTTAGAGTTTTTTTAATGTATTTTGGAGTCCTGTCATTGGGCGCATAGATGTTTGTTATGGTTATGTCTTCATGATGGATCGTCCCCTTAATCATTATATAGTGTCCTTCTTTGTCTTTGATGGTGGATTTTGTTTTAAAGTCTTTTTTATCTGAGATTAGTATTGCCACTCCAGCTCTTTTTTGGTATTTGTTAGCTTGATAAAATTTTTTCCATCCTTTGATTTTTAATAATTCACATCTTTGTTTCTAAGGTGTGTCTCTTGTAGACAGCATATTGACCGATCCTGTTTTTTTACCCATTCTGTTACTCTCCATCTCTTTATGGGTGCATTGAGGCCGTTTACATTCAGTGTAATTGTTGATAGATGTGAGTTTATTGCTGTCATTTTGTAGTGCTGTTTTTCCATGGTGCTGACGTTTTCTTTGTTCCTTTTACTCTCCTGTGCTGAATCCTTTTGTTTGTGGATTTTTTTCATTTCTTTAGTTTTTACTGAGACTTTATGTTTTTCCTCTTTATTTTTATGAGTATGTTTGTTAACTTTCTTTGTGGTTACCGTGAAATTTACCCTTATCTTTCTAAGTTTGAAGCAGTCTATTATTACTTGGTATCGCCTTGCCTTCCTCTCCATTAGAAGGTTCTATACCTACACCATTTATTCCCTCTTTTATTGTTCTGATGTTGTTGTCATTTCCAGATTAACTGTTCTGATTACCTGTTGTATTTCTTTTGGTTTTGTATAGTCCTTGAGAGTTCATTTCCTAGATTGGTATCTGGCTGGTACAATCCTGCATCCTAGATTCAGCCTGTGAGCTGAAGTTGTTTGTTCTCAGATCGAAGGACTTCCTTTAATAAGTCTTGTAAGTTTGGTTTGGTTTTTACATATTCCCTTAATTTCTGTTTATCTGGAAATGTCCTAATTTCACCATCATATCTGAACGAGAGTTTTGCAGGATATATTATTCTTGGCCAGCAATTTTTTTTCTTTCAGGGTTTTATATATGTCATCCCATTTCCTTCTTGCCTGCATGGTTTCTGCCGAATAATCTGAGCTTAGTTTTATTGTTCTTCCTCTGTATGTGACTTCTTGTTTTTCATGAGCTGCTCTCAGGATTCTTTGTTTGTCTTTGGTTTTGGTGAGTGGTATTATGATATGCCTTGGTGATTTTCTTTTGGGGTCTCTCCTATATGGGGTTTGTTGAGCTTCTTGGATGGCCAGCTTTTTATCTTTCATAATATTGGGGAAGTTTTCTGTCAGCAGTTCCTCAGTGATCCTCTCTGTGTTTTCTGTTTTCTCCCTTGGTTCTGGAACTCCAATCACTTGCAAATTTTTGCTTTTAAGTGTATCCCACATAATTCTCAGGGTCTTTTCATTTTTCCTTGTTCTTTTTTCTGAGTTTTCCTCCAACAGAGTTGTATCCATGTGTTTGTCTTCAATTTCACTGATCTTGTCTTCCACTGTTTCAAATCTGATCCTCAGCCCTTCTATGACACTGTGCACTTCTGAAATCTTGTTGTTTATCTTTTTTATTTCTAATTGTTGTTTTTGTATAATTTATAGTTGTGAATTTATTTTGGCATTTTGTTCCTGCATTGTTTTTCTGAATTCTTCCATTTTTTTGTCTGTATTTTCCATGAATTTGTCTGCCTTTTCCATGTATTTGTCTATTTTTTCCTCATTTTTGTCTGCTTTTTGCTTCAACTCTTGGATAATTCTGAGTATTAGAGATTTGAATTCCCTATCAGGAAGTTCTAGTGCCTTTTCTTCTACTGGAAAGTCATCTGGTGTTTTATTTTGGATGCCTACTGGAACAATCCTGTCCTGTTTTTGTAAATGTTTTGATATTGTCTGCTGTCTTCGGGGCATTCAGTAGTTATTTTTCTCATTTATTGATTGTAGATTTGTTTGTTTCATCCTTTTTTTTTTTAAATTTGGCTAGGTCTGAGCAGGCAGGCTGTGTGTTCTTTGTTGTTTGCTCATCTGTGGGCACGATACTTTTTGCCACCTTCTCCAATTTTCAGGGTCAGTTTCTCAGATATGGTACAGCAGGGCAGACCTAGCTGAAGAGGAGTTGCTGGGATGGGTTGTTTGTGGCACTTTCTACAGCCACCAGGGCAGGTTAGTAATCAGTGCAGAGCACATTCTGGTAGACCGTGCCTGTGCTGCTTGGTGGTGTGATGTTAAGTGCGCAGTGCAGGTAGGCTGGATGGAGGGGGGAAACTGTGACGTGTGGAGCTAAGATGGGTATGGGAAGAGGAGAGAGGAACAGGAGCTGAAAACATACAAATGAAAAAGTGCTAGGGGAGCTTGCCATTGGAGTGGAGAGATGAGAAACTATGAAATGGAGAAAAGCAAAAAGGGAAAGAAGAAGAAGAAAAAAAGAAAAGAATGAATAAATAAAAATTAGAAAGAAAAAAGAATAGCTCCCAGGGATCCCACTGGTGCAGCTATGAGGTCTGTGGATGTTGCTCCCAGGCGTTGAAGTACAGCCTGGCTATAAGGCGTTGATGTGTCACTCAGCGGCAGTTATTCAGTGGACAGGAAGAGTAGGAAGGTATAGAGACAAGAAACTGAGTAATGAAGAAATACAAAAAGGGAAAAGAAGACAAAACAAATTAAAAAAAAAAAGAACATGAACCCCCCCCAAAAAACAAAACAAACAAACAAAAAAACCATGGAAAAAGAAATGCTCTCAGGGATCCCTCTGCACGTCTGTGCAGGCTGACGGGGTAGGTCCCAAGCTGTGCAGCACTGCTCAGCCAGAGCAGGTTCCCAACTTGAGAAAAGAAAAAGAAAACAAACAAACAAACAAACAAAAAGCCCCAGGATCTCACCAGCGTGGTAGCATGGACAGGGAAGCAGTTCCACACTCCAGTGGAGCTCCACAGGCCCTCAGGAAGAAGCAAAGATGGCGCATGGAGCCAGGTATTTGAGCAAAGGGAAGGGGAAGTGGTGAGAAGGAAGAAATCAAAAGAAATGGACAAAAGCAACACCAGCAGCCAAAAAATGGCACTCAGGAAGTCACCCAGTGTGGGTGGGTGGAATCCAAGCAGCCAGTGCTTCCCAGTCAAGAGACTGTGGCTGTGGGAAGCAGAGGAGGCCGAGTGGGGGTGAAGAAGTGTAGGAGGCTGGAAAGCATATATTGCCGGTTACCGGTTGTTCTGTCTCCTGTTGGAAGCTCCATGAAGCTGCTTTCTCGTACCCCCTATTTGCTGGTCTCTGATAGGAGTCCAAGATGGTGGATCCGTGCTGCATTAGTTGATAGGGGACCTCTGCTTATATGTCTCCTTGCTCTCTGTTCTCTGTCAGTTTCTTATTCCATTCGGTGCTTGGCTGAGTTCTTTATCTCTTAATTTGATGTTTTAGGGTTTCAGGACTGCTGTTTTCTCCGTTTGGCTTAGTTTTTCGGATCTTTGCTGTAGAGGGACAGCGTGGTGCTTCTGCCTAGAGCGCCATGTTGCCAGAAGTCTCATTTGATTTCTTGACTGTTGCTTCCATGGCCATTGATAGTGGATTCAAGTAAAATGAAATCCTTTACAACTTCAGTATTTCCTCCATTTATCATGATATTACTTACTGGTCCAGTTGTGAGGATTTTTGTTTTCTTTATGTTGATAGTAATGCATATTGAAGGATTTAGTCTTTGCTCTTCATCAGTAAGTGATTCAAGTCCTCTTTGCTTTCAGCATGTGTTATCTGCATACTGCAGGTCATTAATGAGTCTTACTCCAATCCTGATGCTGAATTCTTCTTCATATAGTCTAGCTTCTCAGATTATTTGCTCAGGATACAGATTGAATAAGTATGATGAAAGGATACACCCCTCATGGACACCTTTCCTGATTTTAAACCATGCAGTATCCCTTTGTTCTGTTCAAATGACTACCTCTTGGTCTATGTACAGGTTCCGCATGAGCACGATTAAGTGTTCTGGAATTCCCATTCTTCGCAGTATTATCCATTATGATCCACACAGTCAGATGTCTTTGCATAGTCAACAAGAAACAGAAAAACATCTTTCTGGTATTCTCTGATTTCAGCCAAGATCCATCTGACATCAGCAATGATATCTCTCATTCCATGTCGTCTTCTGCATCAAGCCTGAATTTCTGGTAGTTCCCGGTTGATGTACTGCTGCAACAGCTTTTGAATGATAATCAGCAAAATTTTACTTGTGTGTGATATTAATGAATTTCTGCATTTTGTTGGATCACCTTTCTTTGGACCGGGCACAAATATGGATCTCTTCCAGTGGTTGGCCAGGTAGCTGTCTTCCAAATTTCTTGGCATAGACGAGTGAGCATTTCCAGCATTGCATTCATTTGTTGAAACATCTCAATTGGTATTCTATCAGTTCATGGAGTCTTGTTTTTCACCAATGCCTTCAGTGCAGCTTGGACTTCTTCTTTCAATACCATTAGCTCATGATCATGCTGTCTCATGAAATGGTTGAATGTTGACCAATTCTTTTTAGTATACTGACTCTGTGTGTTCCTTCCATCTTATTTTGATGCTTCCTGCGTCATTCAATGTTTTGCTCATAGAATCCGTCAATGCTATGACTCAAGGCTTGAATTTTTTTCTTCCATTCTTTCAGCTTGAGGAATGTCAAGGATGTTCTTCCCTTTTGGTTTTCTATCTCCAGGTCTTTTCACATTTCATTATAATACTTTACTTTGTCTTCTTGGGCCACCCTTTGAAATCTTCTGTTCAGCTCTTTCACTTCATCATTTCTTCTGATCACTTTAGCTACTCTACATTCAAGAGTAACTTTCAGAGTCTCTTCTGACAACCATTTTGGTCTTTTCTTTCTTTCCTGTCTTTTAAATGGCCTTTTGGTTTCTTCATGTATGATGTCCTTGATGTCATTCCACAACTTGTCTGGTCTTCAGTCATTAGTGTTCAACGTGTCAAATCTATTCTTGAGATGTCTCTAAATCCAGGTGGGATATACTCAGGTCATAATTTGGCTCTTGTAGACTTGTTTTAAGTTTCTTCAGCTTCAACTTGAACTTGCATATGAACAATTAATGGTCTGTTCTGCAGTCAGCCCCTGGTCTTGTTCTTACTGATGACATTGAGCTTCTCCATTGTCTCTTTCCACAAATATAGTCTGTTTGATTTCTGTGTATTCCATCTGGTGAGATCCACGTGTACAGTCACCGTTTATGTTGTTGAAAAAAGGTATTGCGAGGATAAGTCGTTGGTCTTGCAAAATTCTATCATGCAATCTCTGGTGTCATTTCTATCACCATGGCCATATTTTCCAACTACAGATCCTTCTTTGTTTCCAACTTTCATATTTCAATTACTAGCAATTATCAGTGAGTCTTGATTGCCTGTTTGATCAGTTTCAGACTGCAGAAGTTGGTAAAAATCTTCAATTTATTCATCTTTGGCATTAGAGATTTATGTGTAAATTTGAATAATAGTTGTGTTAACTGGTCTTCCTTGTAGGCGTATGGATATTATCCTATCACTGACAGCATTGTACTTCTTCATAGATCTTGAAATGTTCTTTTTGTCGATGAATGCGATGCCGTTCCTCTTCCATTTGTCATTCCTGGCATAGTAGACCATATGATTATCTGATTCACAATGGCCAATACCAGTCCATTTCAGCTCACTAATGCTAGGATATCAATCTTTATGCATTCTATTTCATTTTTTTGATGGCTTCTAGGTTTCTGAGATTCATACTTTGTACATTCCACGTTCTGATTATTAATGGATGTTTGCAGCTGTTACTTCACATTTTGAGTCATGCCACCTCAGCAAATTAAATCCCAAAAGCTTGATTCCATCCATGTCATTAAGGTTGACTCTGCTTTGAGGAGGTAGCTCTTCCCCAGTTGTCTTTTAGTGCCTTCCAACCTGAGGGGCTCATCTTCTAGCACTATATCATATAATGTTCCACTGATATTCACAAAGTTTTCACTGGCCAATTTTTCAGAAGTAGATCACCAGGTCCTTCTTCCTAGTCTGTCTTAGTCTGTAAGCTCCACTGAAACCTGTCCATCATGGGTGACCCTGATGGTATTTGAAATACTGGTGGTATAGCTTCCAGCATTACATCAACATGCAAGCTACCACAGTACGACAAAAAAGATTCATCATTATTCTTTATCATTGTGTAGTACTCCATTGTGTGTATGTACCACCGTTTGTTTATCCATTCATCCATTGATGGGCACTTAGGTTGTTTCCATCTTTTTGCTATTGTGAATAATGCTGCAATGAACATGGGTGTGCATATGTCTATTCTTGTCATGGCTCTTTTTTCTCTAGGATATATACCTAGGATTGGGATTGCTGGATCATATGGTATTTCTAGTTCTAGCTTTTTAAGGAAGCACCATACCATTTTCCATAGTGTTTGTACCATTCTACATTCCCACCAGCAGTGTATAATAAAAAAAAGGTCCCGGTTAGAGAGGGAAAAAAATGTGGAACAAAATTCAAATTCATAAAAAGGATCAGATTTACTAGTCTGAGAGAGACTGGAGGAACCCCAAGACTATGGTCCTTAGACATCCTTCTAATTTCTAACTGAAGCCATTCCAGGAAATTACCTTTCAGCCAAGTAATAGACAGGCTTACAAAATAAACAATAACACTTGTGAGGAAAGCACTCTTTAGAACAATCATCTTTATGAGATCAACAGGTCAACATCTGTCCAAAAGCAATGATGAGAAGGCAGGAAGGGGCAGGAAAACTGGATGAATGGAAATGGGGAACTCAGGGTGGTAATGGGGAGAGTGCTGACACACTTTGGGGATTGCAACCAGTGTGATGGAACAATTTGTATATAAACTATTGAATGGGAAACTAACTTGCTCTGTACCACTTAAAGCACAATTTAAAAAAAAATTGTTTCCAGACATTGCCAAATGTTCCCTGGGTGCAAAATGCCCCCCATCCTGTCATGAGAACCACTGATTCAAACCAAAGCACCAGTGTCCCTGGGTGGTGCAAACGGTTAACGCCATCAGCTGCTAACTGAAAGGCTGGAAGTTGGAGTCCACCTAGAGGGGCCTAGGAAGAAAAACCTGGTGATCTACTACTTTGAAAATCCTATGGAACACGGTTCTACTTTGACACATATAGGGTCACCTTGAGTCAGAATCAACTTGGCAGTAACTGGTTTTTTATTTCCTTCAAAGCAATAAGAAAGGAAGAACGTGGCAGCAAGGACAAGCGGTGGTGACTCATGTTGTAGGACCGGCCATGCCTCTGTCTCCACTGCACCAGCGCTACCTGTGCGACGACCAGGCGCAAAGGAAGATCAAGATCATCTCCATGTGCATGGACTTGTGGTCCCAGTGTATCTTGTACATCGTCTCTTGCTGAAGGCTGGAACTGGCAAATGAAGCCATCTGAAAAATCCCTCAACCCCTGCACGTTTAGCAAATGAAAATGTAACAGGCTGGACTCAAGTGAGGCAATTAGAAGTTTCAAAGATAGGGGCTGTTAAGCTGTGATTACAAAGATTTCATAATTGTATCTTGGTTCTTCCCATGCTCCAGGTTTGGGGAATAAGCAGATAAGAGGAGGAGCCTGGTTCTATCAGCAAAACCAATTCCTCCCAACCCTTTGCTTTCTGGTTGGTTTTGGCCTCAGCCTTGTCTTTTCAAGCTAAGTGATGGAGCCAAAAACACTGATCAGTGCCCCAGGAAGACTTGAGTTCCAGTCCTGGATCTGCTACTTAATCACCATGTAACCTTGGGAAAGTCGTTTATCTTCTCTGAGCCTCAGTTTTCTCATTTGCAAATTTAAGATAACTATCCCTTTATATCTCACGGTGTAAAACTGACATGCGTATGTTATTTTATTTGTACCTATATCAAGAATAATAATAACTATTAGGTCGAATCATATAAAATTGCCATTTTTGAAAGTAAAAAACAATAGAATATTGTTAATTTCAAGTAATTTCCATTATTTTCAAGTAAAAGGATACACTGTAGATGGTGCCTCTGCTAACGAGGGTATATAATCCATGGGGCTATGGAAAGTTCCTGAGTGAGTTGTAAATTGTTTTCATTATAGGGAGAAAGAATTGGTCCAAGTATTATCTTAGATATGCACATTCAGACGATGGCTGAAAGTTTCCATTTTTGGTTGGACTCTTAGTTTTGCACAATGATAGAGAAAATCACTAAGATACTATGTCATCTGGTTTAACTTCCTACAGTAGAAGTGGCCTTGAAGAAAGCCTAGAGCAGTGGTTCTCAACCTTGGCTGGAAGTTAGAAATTATTGGGTAAAACCCCAAAACCGAACCCATTGCTGTTGAGTCGATTCTGACTCATAGCTGTATAAGACAGAGTAGAACTGCTGCGTAGGGTTTCCAAGGCTGTAATCTTTACAGAAGCAGACTGCCACATCTTTCTCCCTCGGAGCGGCTGGTGGGTTCAAATTGCCAACCTTCTGGTTAGCAGCTGAGTGATTAACCACTGCACTACCGTAATTACTGAGTAGCTTTAAAAAATCCCAATATCCAAGCTGTACCCCAGATCAATTAAATGGCAATTTCTGGGGATGGAATCCTGCATCAGTAATTTTTAAAGCTTCCACATTATTCTAAGGTACAGCCAAGATTGAGAACCACTGGCCTAGAGGAAGAAAAAGAGGCCTAAGGTGAAAATCAGGGAAAAGGGGGAAAATCATTAATTATGCCAATTAATAACCTAATAAATATGAGCACCATCTTTCAGCCCCATTGGAGCACCACCAGTCACAAAACATCTTAAAGTTAGGTTTCCACTTATGATTGGTTACAGTGTGACCTCTTAAAGGCCTTTGTTGGCTCTGCGCTTTGGGTTCTCTCCCTTTACTCTAAGCAGCAGAGACTTACTGAGTGTTTCAGAAAGGGCCCCATCCAAATCCCAGGGGTACCCCCTGCTGGAGAAAGTGTAGAAATTAGTCCATGGAGTCAAACCATTTCCGCTTGAGTTCAACCTCTAAGTCAGGGCTGGAAGGGACCACAGACGTACTGAAACCCCTTCATTTTTCAAATGGAGAAGCTAAAGTCCAGATCAGGTAAGCGACCTGAATAAAATTACATGATGTTAGCCTTTGTGCTGGAAGGTGAGTGCAGGAGACAAGAATGATTTGTAGAGGCTCATAAAAAATACACACTCGTTCCCCTGAATAAGCGGGAAGAGAAGAAAAATGAGAAGGATACAAGAACTTAGTTCTGGCTTTTCTAGCCCCAAATCCAAAATCACTACTTAATATTCCATGTCATTAATAGGCTTTCAACTTAGACAATGTAAATAGAAGAATAAATTTATCATCAGCCTAAAATAGGACTTACATTGTCTATAAGACAAAATATGCTTTGTGTATATATCATGAAAAAGTATCTCAAATAGGTTAACCTATGTGGAAGTGCTTTGAAAAGTATAAAGTGGTATACAAATGTAATAAGAATTCCTTATTTTGAGCAGGAATACATCATAATAGTTTCCTATAATACAATAAAGAAGGAACTTTTCATTTTTATTTCATTTCATGTGGTACCCACAGGGCCCAGTGAACCCACAGTAGGGACTGCACCCCAGGGGAAACATCAGATAAAGAAAACAAGGTGTACCATGTACCTGAAGTAAACACTAAACTTGATACTGCCATATTATGAAGGATATGTAAATACAGCTTTGTGGGCTAGCATGGAGCACAGTGTAGAAAACATAAAAATTCATCTGATTTTGGTCTACAGCATTTCTGTGCACACAACCCCACGTTGCTGTCCTAACGCACCTTCTCTAGATGGAAACTTACAACTAAGGCGATTTCATTCCATTTCTCAAACTGTTAAGATGAAAATCTAATTTTTAGTACAAGAGCTATAAAGAATATTAATCACTTACTTCCACTCATCATCCAAAGAAAGCTTGACGCGGGATATCTGAAAAACATAAATAGGGCCTTTATTAAAATTTCCTTGTTTTCTTATCTTGTATTTTAAAGCATTGTATGTGAAATCCAAACCATGAAAAATAGTGATGTTCCCTACCAAAAAAACAAAACAAAACACTCTAAACTTACTGCTGTCAAGTCAATGAACTTATGGGACAGAGTAGAACTGCCCCATAGGATTTCCAAGGCTGGATGGTGCCCTGGTGATACAGTGGTTAAGCATTCGGCTGCTAACCAAAAGGTCTGCAGTTCAAATCCACCAGCTGTTCCTTGGAAACCCTATGGGGCAGTTCTACTCTGTCCTATAGGGTCGCTATGAGTCGGAATCAGACTGAGGGCAATGGGTTTGGTTTGGTTTTAATATTTATGGAAGCAGACTGTCACATCTTTCTCCCACAGAGCAGCTGGTGGGTTCGAACTACTGACCTTTCAGTTAGCAGCCGAGCACCTAACCACCATGCCACCAAGGCTGGAATAATTTAGGACGAAAGTCCTAATAAAATGTTTGCTTATAGAACTAAAAAACCAGTGTTCAGGTCTCTATTAATAAATACTTGATTCTGGCTCCTAGGTCAGAGAACCAGATAAGGCTCAATTCCCGTGGCTCAGTTTTGGCAATTCAGTCAAGGTTGTATACGGTGGTCTCCTAATAAGCAAAAAGTGTCACCCTTGCTTCTGGAATATGATGTAGGGATCTCAGCACCCCTACTACAGTGTGTTTTGCTGGTGTCTTAAATGATGCCAATGAGTAAATATCTCCCAGTTCATGGTTTGAGGTCCCTGGGTGGTGCAAACAGTTAACACGTTTGGTTGCTAATCAAAAGGCTAGAGGTTCCAGTCCACCCAGAGATGCTCAGAAGTAAGGCCTGGATACAGAGGTCCTCAGGATGCAGACAATTTCACTGCCTAAAGCAGCTTGCTTGGCACACTCCGTAGCTTTACATTAAAATCCTGGTTCTCCTCTCCTTAACTGCTGCCCCAAACTAGAGGAAATTGGTGGAAACCAGTTTAGGCACCATGTTGACATTCAGGGTAACTGTTTAGCTCATTAAATACCTCATACATAGTAACTTCCTCGCCTCTGGGTGGAGTTTAACTGCCATTTTCTGAGCATGTGACACATGAAGCTATATGTAAACCCCATTGCACCTGCGTAGTATGATTAAAGATGTTGGTCATGTAACTTCTAAGAACTTCCTACTTGTAAACCCCTTAAAAGTAACATTCCTCCTCACGCTCGCTGAGCAGTCTTGGGGGCAGCAGCCCTGACTGTTACCTTTCCTTGAACAACAAAATAAAGGTGCCTTTCTACTCTCTCACTTCAGCCTCTCGTTTATTGGCTGAGACAAGTTGTGCCAAGCAGAACCTGGGGTTTCCACCCAGCAATATGGAGATCTACTTCCAAAAAATCAGCCATTGAAAATCTTATGGAGCACAGTTCTGCTCTAACACACATGGGGTTGCCATGAGTTGGGAGTCTACTAGCAGGCAAGTTTTTTAGTTCAAGTTTTAGAGAAAGCTAACCAGGGCTCTCCTTGTTTGGGGTGTGTTAGTGCCCCCCAGTTAAGATGACATTGTTATTGAGGGTTGAATTTAAAGTATGGCCCCAGGGAAGGGAAGTAGTATCCTGGCAGAGCCCTTGCAGATTGAGCTGAGAACACACAGCCTATCCCCAGGACAGATTTTGGATGACCTACTGAGTCTGTCCACATGCTGCCTTCACCTGATTATTGTTACTCCACCAAATTTGTTCATTTGAAACCTTTAAGGACAGTCACAGGAAAGACATAATCTTGTAACATTCACAGACAGCATAAATAGATAAATCCCTAGTCTAGTAGTGTTAGAAGATACTGTTTGAAAGCTAAAGTCCCCAATGATGGCAAAGAAGAGATGGCAAATAAAACATTTGTTATACAAACTTGATGTTAACCAGATTTCCTCCCTATGTTTTCCCCCAATGGTGTAAGCAGTTCTGACAGATGAAAGAAACAAATGCCACCCTAGTTCAGTCTAGGATTTCTTGGACTTGAGGTAAACAGGATCCATAATAAAATCTGTTTTTGTCAGAGGCTTGAGGGATTCCCTACAAAAGAGAACAAGGCTCGTGGTGACACAGATAAGTAGGGGCTTGGGTAACATTTGCACAATGCCAGGGCTTACTGGACAATGTCAGAAAAGAGAAAGTGGGTGAAGCAGCGGGTGATGGTGGCAGCTTCTCCATGACTCCCTATACTGCCCACCAGGGGGTTATCCCAGCAGGTGATGGTCCCACCAGGGAGTAATCTCACCAGGGGGTGATCCCACAAGGTAATGGTCTCACCAGGGGGTGATCCCACCAGGTAATGGCCCCACTAGGGAGTAATCTCACTAGGGGGTGATCCCACCAGGTGATGGTCCCACCAGGTGATGGTCCCACCTGGTGGTCCTTGATACTCAAATGGAGGTCATAGTAACTGGGCTCAAGTGCTGAGTTCCAGGGGCAAAGCCTTAGTGAAAACCTTCCTTTGTTTGATAGGCCCCTCTCTGCTGACTTCTGCTTTGGGGGAAAAAAACATTGAACGGGTTTGGGGAACTGAGCCAGGCAAACACCTAGTACCACCCAGGACAAAACCCTGAGCTGATGGTTCTTCAGGTGACCTTGGGCACATCACTAACCTGTAATACTGAAAACTAGAGATTGATATAATAGCTGCTCTTTTCTACTTCACTGGAATACTGTGAGGATAAATAAGACATGATATGAGAGTTTTGTAGAAAGGTCCTTACACCAAGGGCCAATTATCTGAACTAAAAGTTCTAATCTATAGAACACCCTGGGTCCTTTTCTTTTTGTGATTTGAGATCTTCAGGTTCATAACGCTTTATATAAAAATCAGTTTAAAATAAGGAACTGGGTTTTTAGTTATGTTGAGAGAAAAATTCCATTTGACTTTTATTAAAAATACATCCCTGGGAAAGATTAGTCAAAAGGACTAATGGACCACAACTACCACAGCCTCCACCAGACTAAGTCCAGCATAACTAGATGGTGCCTGACTACCACCACCAACTGCTCTGACAGGGATCACAATAGAGGGTCCTGGTCAGAGCTGGAGAAAAATGTGGAACAAAATTCTAACATACCAAAAAAAAAAAAAAAAAAAGACCAGACTTTACTGGTCTGACAGAGATTGGAAAAACTCTGACAGTATGGCTTCCGGACACCCTTTTAGCTCAGTACTGAAGTCACTCCTGAGGTTCACCCTTCAGCGAAAGATTAAACAGGTCCATAAAACAAAACGAGACTAAAGGGGCATACCAGCCTAGGGACAAGGACTAGAAGGCAGGAGGGGACAGGAAAGCTGGTAACAGGGAACTCAAGGTCAAGAAGAGGAGAGTGTTGACATGTTGTGGGGTTGGTAAACAATGTCACAAAACAATATGTGTACTAACTGTTTAATAAGAACCTAGTTTGTTCTGTAAACCTTCTTCTAAAGCACAACTTAAAAAAAAAAGAAAGAAAGTCTGGATGAATAAAGAGTTGTAAGATATCAAAAAAAAAAAAAAAAAAAAGAAAAAGAAAAAGAAATGTAGCCCTGGGCATAATTATCTCCAACTATGCACCAGATTCTATCATATTAAATGCAATATAATAAATTATCCTACTGAAGACCAGAAAAACATATGGGGGGTGAAAATTGTAGCTGAAAAAAAATTCTGTTAAATATAAATAAGAACTTCCTTAGATCAAGTGACATTGAAACAATAACCCTTATTTGCTAGGGGAAAAGTGAATTACAATGATGATGATGATGATGATGTTGATGATGACGGTAATCTTTTCTAGTAAATAGTTCTTTATGGTATATTTTTTCTTAGGGTGGGAACTACCTTTTGAGGATTTTTTTTTTATATATTAATTTTTGAGCCCTTTCAAGATCATAAGAGGATTTATTTTAGAAAGTAAAAGTTCATCTGGAAGGACAAACATATAAGGATAGTCAGAAAATTTAGAAGAAGAAATGACTGGGGACTCTTGGCCTACCAGACACTAAAATCCAAGATTAAGCGACAGAAATTCCTAGAGAGCGGTACTGGCCCAGGAATAGAAAGACATATGAGTGAACAAAACACAGAGTCCAGGAACAGACTCAAGTACATATGATAAAAGAGCCATTTCAAATCAGTGAGGTAAAAATGGCTTGTTCAATAAATGGTGCTGGGACAACTGGCTACGTATTTGGGAAAAAAAATAAATCTGGATCCATACCTAATTCCCTGCTTCAAAACAAATTCCAGATGGATCAAACATTTAAATATAAAAAACAAAACCTTAAAAGTGTTAGAAGAAAATATGAGTAAAATTTTTTTATAATCTTGTGGTGGAGAAGGCATTTCTGAGGTCGTACCCAGAAATCATTAAGTAAAAAGTGGGTAGATTTTGAGGACATAAACATAAAATATATTATAATCATCATGTATTTGAAAGATAAAACTGGGAAAATACAATATATGTGAGGGGCAAAAAGTTAATAACCGTACTATAAAAAGAGCTTTTATAAGTTAATAGAAAAGAGACAAACATTTCAAAAGGGCAAAGTACATGAGCAAGAAATTCACAAAAGAAGAAATGCAAATTACCAATAAAATTATGAAAAGATGTTCAAGCTCACTAGTAACTGTGTTAAATAAAAAAAAAAGCAGGCAAAAATAAGTTCTTCCAGTTAAACATGGTGGATCAAATATATGCATTTCCTCCTCTCCTTCCCCAAACCCCACTAGAAGGACAGCAAAAGGACAAAAAAAAGAGAAAGAAAAGAAACTGACATCAGCCTCTAAGTACAAAGGGAACGATGCAGGGCTCAAAAGCAACCCATTTTGACAGCTGGAAAGGGGATGGATCAGTGGGAAGAGATGCAGCAAAGCAGAGGAAACTGAAGCCAGGCCAGCAGGTGGGCGGCCCAAAAGCAGGCTGATTATGCTACAGACCCTCTGGAGGGCTTAGGGACTGAAGGGCCCTACCCTGGGAGGAGCCCTGGTGGCACAGTGGTAAGTGCTCAGAGGCTAACCAAGCGTCAGCAGTTTGAGCCCACCCAGCTACTCCTTGGAAGAAAAGACTCTGGCTGTCTCCTCCTGTAAAGATTACAGCCTAGAAAACCCTAAGGGGCAGTTCTACTTGCTACGACTCACTATGAGTCGGAATTGACCTGATGGCACACAACACCCTGGGTGGCACCATAGGTTTGCACTTGACTCCTAATTGAAAGGCTGGCAGTTCGAACCTACCCAGTGGTGCCTCAACTCAACAGCAATGGGTTTGTTTGCTTTTAAAGAGCTTCTAGTGCAGTTAAATTTTTGCCTTCCAGGAAGGAGACCTGGGTTGATTACTGGCCAATTCACCTCATGCATAGCCACCACCCATCTGTCAGTGGAGGTCTGCATGTTGCTATGATGCTGATCAGGTTTCAGTGGAACTTCCAGACTAAGACAGGCTAGGAAGAAAAGCCTGGCAATCTACTTCCAAAAATCAGCCAATGAAAATGAAATGAGAAGCATTTCCTTCCTTTGTGCATGGGGTTGACATGAATAGTAGGCTGACTAGATGGTAGGCGACAACAACATACCTGTAAATATGATCCTGTTTGGAAATAGGGTTTTTGTTATGTTAACTAGGCCACTTCTCAGTTGATTAGGTCACTATCACTTCTGAGTTATACGAAGAGCAGAATGGACACAGAGGCACACACGGGGGAGAAGAAGACAGGTGTTGAGACAGATGCATCTACAAGGATTGCTGGCAACTACTAGAAGCTGAAATAGACAAGAAGAGCCTCCCCTTACAGCCATGCCCTGAATTCGGACTTCTAGCCTCCCAAACTGTGAGAATATAAATTTCTGTTTTCTAAAGCCATCCACTTGTGTTTGTGCTACAGCAGCACTAGCAAACTAAGACATCTATCTGCTTGAAATCCAAGTGGCTGCCTTGTCCTTAATGTGGCTCACCAGGCTCCGCCTCCCTTCTCAGCCTCCTCACTCTCCATGACCTGCACACCCTGTGCTTCTGCCAAGCAGAGCGTTCCTCCACCCCAACCCGTTTGCAGAGCTCACCCTTCCCGCTCAGGTTGCCTCGTTTCTGCACATCCTTGGACCCCATTTCCTCCAGGGAGCCTTTTGGGTTAGGCCCGTCTCAGTGTACCCATCGCCCCCTGAGCACTCCCATCAGGGTGCTATCAGACTGCAGGGCCATTGATGATTTATTCACTTGTCTGAATCTGCAGGGGGCAGGCCCGGGCCTTCACCTGACACTGAATTTCCTGCGCACACACAGTCAATGTATCTGAAGGACACCACCTTCCTCATGCCAGCCCTCATCGTCCCCCCTGAACTGCTGCTCCAAACTGATGTCCCCATCTTCTACTCTTCACGCTTTAAAATCCATCTGTTAGGTCAGTCCCTAAACCCAGAACCCATTGATGGCCCTGAGGACACATGTGAGGGGAGGAAAGGACTTGAGGCTTAAAATGCTATATTTGTTGATTTGAAATTCACATCACAGGGCAAGGACAGTCACACTCCTGTGGGTAGCCAGGAGGGTCTGTGTATGGCCAACTCCAAGGCAGAGAACAGTTATGGGAAAGCAGGTCCTCTAAGGGGAAATCAGAGCCCGGAAGGCAGGCTTCCGACAAGAAGAGGGAACAAAAAGGAGACTCAGAAGTACAAAGGGCTCAAGAGGCCTCAGGGGCTGTAGGCGGGGAGGGGCAGGATGGGGAAAAGACAGAAGGTGTCTGCCACAGGTGTACGCTGGGAGCTGGGCACCGCGGGGTGCCAGATCATGAGGTTGTATGTTATTGTTCATTCGTTCACTCATTTATTCATTCAACACATCTTTATTGAGGCTTTGTCATTTACCAGACTCTGTTCAGTTGTTGTTGTTGTTAGCTGCCATTGAGTCAGCTCCCAACTCATGGCAACCCCAGGCACAACAGAACAAAAAGCTACCTGGTCCTGTGCCATCTCCATGTTTGGTTGCAGATCAGACTGTTGTGATCCATAGGGTTTTCATTGTCTGATTTTCAGAGGTAGATCGCCAGGCCTTTCTTCCTAGTCTTAGTCTGGAAGCACCGACGAAACCTGTTCAGCATTGCAGCAACACATAAGCCCCCACTGACAGATGGGTGGTGGCTGTGCATGAGGTGCATTGGCTGGGAATTGAACACAAGGGTTTGCATGGAAGATGAGAATTCTACCACTGACCTGACACTGCCCTCATAGACTCTGTTCTAGGTGCTGGAAATACAGCAGCTAGCAAAGCAGACCAAGTGCCTGCTCTCCGGAGCTTCCATAGTGACAGAGGTCCTCAGACAAACAAATACACAAACAAGGGCAATGAAAGAAAATAAAATAGGGTGAGGTATAGAGTGATGGGGTGCTGCTTTATATAGGATGATCAGTAAATTTTTATGGGGTGGTCAGTGACTGTATTCATTTTTCTATTATTATCCCCAGCTCTTGTAAAGTCAGGTTTAAACTAGCACTTCTCAAACTTTAATGTGTGTATGGATACTTCAGGATCATGTTAAAATGCAGACTTGATTCAGTAAGTCTGCGGTAGGAACAGAGATTCAGCATTTCTAACAGGCTCCCAGGTGATGCTTTGCTGCTGGTCCCTGGACCAAATCGCCCTTCTAGGGCAGGTTGAGGGGCTGCGTTCCTGAGGGCAGTGGGCTGTGATGCCAGCCTTAAGGGAGAGAGAACAGAGGCAGCAAAGCTCCATACTAATAGATCCTCCTCTCCTCCTGGCATGCAGAGTTCTCAATCCATGGCCCCCTTTGGATGATCTGGGTTTGAGACCAGCAAGAAAGTCATACAGTTTCCTTACAGGTTCTACATTTTAGGGAATAAAACCCAAAGGCATAGTTTGGCACATAAGGCCCTCCACAGCCCAACTCCTACCTTATCTTTCACTACAAGCCTTCATGACTCCTGGGTTTCTACTAGGCTCATAGTGGATATCTCTCTCTCTCGGCCTTTCTCCATGGTCCCCTTCCCAACAACTTTTTTACCTTCAAACAATTCGGTATTGCTCTTCCATCTGGAATTCTCATTTCCCCTCATCACCACATGGCCAGATCCTGTCTTCAGAGGCCCTCCAAGCAGCCTTGCCCATCACCCAGTCAAGAACAATCTCTTGCTTCTTAGAAATCCTGTAACTCTTCATGTGAACCAATTTTAGGAACATTAACCTCTTCTCATGGGTTTGCCATGAGTTAGAGTGAACTCGATAGCAATTAGTTTTTTTTTTTTCCCAGTCTCTTCTTGGAGGGAGTGGTGGTTCAGTGTTATAATTCTCACCTTCCATGTGGGAGATCCAGGTTCTCTTCTCAGCCAAAGCATCTCATGCAAAGCCACCACCCTGTCTGTCACTGGAGGCTTGTGGTTTGCTGTGATGCTGAACAGGTTTCAACTGAGCTTCCAGACTAAGATGGACTAGGAAGAAAGGCCTAGCAATATACTTCTGAAAATCAGGCAATTGAAAACCCTATGCATCACAACAGTCCGACCTTGTTGTGCATGGGGTTCCCATGAGCTGACTAGACTGCAGCTAACAACAGCAACAACAAAGTCTTCCCACTCTTCAGCAGTTATTTTTGTCCATGTTTACTTTCCTTCAAGAAGTGAATTCCCTGAGCAAAGGCGGGTCTCTGTGTCCCCTCACAATGTGCAACACAGCTTCTGGTACCTGGTGATGGCCTAAGAATCGTCCTATGGATGAAAAATAACTTCATTTGGTTTGAAATCACCACCAGCAGGAGAAAGAAAGCTCTAGCCCAGTGGTTCTCAAAGTTTGTGTTTCAGCATCTCCTAAGAACTTGTTAGACATGCAAATTCTCAGGCCCCATCCCTGAGGTAGAGTCAGAAACCCTGCGGGCACCGCTCCAGGTGATTCTGACGCACACTCGTTTGAGAACCAAGGCAGTCAAGCCAAAGCCGTGAACTACAGTCAACCTCCTTCAGCTGCCCTCCTCCAATGCCCAAGGCTTTTACTCCAGGCCCTGCGGGCTTCTGCCAGGGAGGGAGGAAGGGAGAGGCAGGAAGTGTGGAGGGCAGGGAATGGATGGAGTTAGCAGGATAAGTCTCATCTTGGGAGACAGAGAAAGAGAGAGAATGAGCAGGATAAGGCTCATTCTGGAAAAAAGAGAAAGAGGAGAGGAGGATGGAGAGGATTGGCAAGGAGCCAGGTAAGGCTCTCCCCCGGGCGGCAGGGTGGGATGGGGCGAATCAGCGGCATCTTTCAGAAGGCCATCCACCCCACTCCAGCCCTGGCCGGTTCCCGCGGGTCTTGGATCCCTGTCTGCGCACCCCAACCTGCCCTAGTCAGAGTGTAGGGACCCTGGCCCGGAGTCCCCCCGGCCCGATGTCCTCCCGGCACGACGTCCCCCCGGGCAGCGGCCCCGCGCCGGTTACCTGCTGGTGCTGGGGGGACGACTCCAGCGCCGCCGCCGCCGCCGCCGCCGCCCTTGCATCCATGCTGGGCAGCCAGTCACCGCCCGCTCTTCGGCGCCTCTCCCCGCGCGCAGGCCGGCTGGAGAGGGTGGCGGGCTGGTTGCAGAAGGGGGCGCCCCTCGGACGCGCTGGCTGCGGATGGAAGATGAGTCTGCGGCGGCGGCGGGCGGCGGCGGGCGGCCCCGCCCGGGCTGTGCGGTGCGTGGAGCCCGGCAGCCTCCCAGCGCGCCGGCCCCTTCGCCCTTCTCTCGCGTCGTGGCCTCTTGCAGAGGAGGGGAGCTCATTGTCATCATCACCTTATCTCTTTTTGGCCTGAGAAGCCATTTCAGTTAGCTGTCATCGCTAATAAAATTCCTTGCGCCCTGCCCTATGCGCTTGACAGGAACCATTGGTTTGTTACCAGTGACCGGGAGGAGGGGGGAGGTCACAGTTGGTGGAGGGTCTGGAGAGGTACTGAGAGCAAGAAACGGAGATGAGAGAGATGAGACAAACGAGGAAGAGAGTGAACCTTTCCCCCTCAGACCTCTCCCTCAGAAGTATGCATTAGAAGATGAGCGTTCAGGTGGTTGTCCAAGTGCTGAGAGATAATCCCTTGCTCAACCTCTGTTGCATCCTCAGTCATATTCTTTTCCCTGGTCCCACCTGCCCCTTATCCCGCAGTTATCTGCAGTTTTTCATAGTGTCGGACAACTCATTGGTTTCCTGGGAAAGTCAAACTTGGCTCCTCCAAAGTTGACAAAGGAGAGAAACTACTTTGGGGAGAGAATGCAGACCCTCTTGTCCCTTATTGCTGCTCCAGGACAAGCACCTTGTCCTTGGAGATCAGTTACCACTCGCCTTTGCCAGCCCTCTACCTTCAGGGGCTACCTGGGGAGATTAACTGACCAACAAAGTGGAAAGATCCCTGCCATTGTGGAACTTAAAGCCTAACAGGGTAGAGACAAACATCGAAGTACAATTTATTGTGGTACTAGTTGCTGTGAGTAGACTGATTCATGATGATCCCATGTGTATCAGAGTAGAACTGTGCTCCATAGGATTATATTATATATATATATATATATATATATATATATATACCTTTTTTAAAAATTGAGTTTCTGGTGAAAGTTTACACAGCAAACTGAGTTTCTATTTAACAATTTCTACTCATATTGTTCAGTGACATTTGTCACATTTTCCACATTGCATCAACATTCTCATTATTTCCATTCTGGTTGTTCTGTTTCCATTATTCTTGCTTACCTGCCCCACCCCCCATCTTTGCTTTAGGGTAAATGTTGACCGCTTCATCCCAAATAGATAATATGTATGTATAAGTCATCAAAAATGAAATGGAACGCATAAAGATTGATATCCTAGGCATTAGTGAGCTGAAATGGACTGGTATTGCCGATTTGAATCAGATAATTACATGATCTACTCTGCCAGGAATGACAAATTCAAGAGGAATGGCATCACATTCATTGCCAAAAAGAACATTTCAAGATCTATCCTGAAGTACAACACTGTCAGTGATAGGATAATATCCATACGCCTACAAGGAAGACCAGTTAATACGACTATTATTCAAATTTCTGCACCAACTACTAAGGCCAAAGATGAAGAAATTGAAGATTTTTACCAACTTCTGCAGTCTGAAAATGATCAAACATGCAATCAAAATGCATTGATAATTACTGGTAATTGGAATGCAAAAGTTGGAAACAAAGAATAAGGAGCCAAAAAAAAAAAAAAAAAAAAAACACCAAAACCAAACATGTTGCTATCGAGTCCGTTCTGACTCAGAGTGACCTTGTAGAATTTTGCAAGACCAATGACTTCTTCATTGTAAATACCTTTTTTCAAAAGCATAAACAGTGACTATACATGTGGCACTTGCCAGATGGAATACACAGAAATCAAATTGACTACATCTGTGGAGAAAGACTATGGAGAAGCTCAATATTATCAGTCAGAACAAGGCCAGGGGCCGACTGCGGAACAGATCATCAATTACTCATATGCAAACTCAAGTTGAAGCTGAAGAAAATCAGAGCAACTCCATGAGAGCCAAAGTACAGCTTTGAGTATATCCCATCTGAATTTAAAGACCATCTCAGGAATAGATTTGATACATTGAACACTGATGACTGAAGACCAGAAGAGTTGTGGAATGACATGAAGGACATCTTACATGAAGAAAACAAGAGGTCATTAAAAAGACAGGAAAGAAAGAAAAGACCCAAATGGATGTCAGAAGAGACTCTGAAACTTGCTCTTGAATTTGGAGTAGCTAAAGTGCCTGGAAGAAATGATGAAGTAAAAGAGCTGAAAAGAAAATTTCAAAGGGCGGCTCAAAAAAACAAAGTAAAGTATTATAATGACACGTGCAAAGATCTGGAGTTTGAAAACCCAAAGGGAAGAACGTGCTCGACATTTCTCAAGCTAAAAGAACTGAAGAAAAAATTCAAGCCTTGAGTTGTGATATTGAAGGATTCTATGGGAAAAATATTGAATGACACAGGAAGCATCAAAAGAAGATGGAAAGAATACACAGAGTCACTGTACCAAAAAGAATTGGTTGACGTTCAACCATTTAGGAGGCAGCATATGATCAAGAACCAATGGTACTGAAGGAAGAAGTCCAAGCTGCATTGAAGGCATTGGTGAAAAACAAGGCTCCAGGAATTGACAGAATACCAACTGAGATGTTTCAACAAACAGATGCAACACTAGAGGTGCTCACTTGTCTATGCCAAGAAATTTGGAGGACAGCTGCCTGGCCAACTGACTCGAAGAGATACATATTTGTATGCATTCCAAAGAAAGGTAATCCATCAGGATGCGGAAATTATCGAACAATATCATTAATATGACACACAAGTAAAATTACGCTGAAGATAATTCAAAAATGATTGCAGCAGTACATACCAAGGGAACTGCCAGAAATTCCAACCAGATTCAGAAGAGGATGTGGAACCAGAGATATCATTTCTGATGTCAGATGGATCTTGGCTGAAAGCAGAGAATGCCAGAAAGATATTTGCTTGTGTTTTGTTGACTATGCAAACTCATTCGACTGTGTGGATCATAACAAGTTATGGATAACATTGCAAAGAATGGAAATCCCAGAACACTTAATGTGCTCATGCGGAACCTGTAATTAGACCAAGAGGCAGTTGTTGGAACAGAACAAGGGGATGTTGCATGGTTTAAAATCAGCAAAGGTGTGCGTCAGAGTTGTATCCTTTCACCATACTTATTTAATCTGTATGCTGAGCAAATAATCACAGACCCTGGACTACTGTATTGTTACAAAAATAATGCTTACCTTCTACATACCGTGAGGTATTTCTGTAGGAGCCGTTATGGCAGTATTTTTTTTTTTTGTATGTTGCTGTGAAAAAAATGGCATAGCATGCTTGCAGGGATGCCTCGCAGAGTGGGGCAAGGGGCATGGCTGTCAAACAAATTCAGAAAGCATGCATTATTTGCTTTAAAAAACAGTATATGAAGAAGAACGTCACATCAGGACTGAAGGAAAACTCATTAAAAACCTGCAATACTCAGGTGACACAACCTTGTTTGCTGAAAGCGAAGAGGATTTGAAATACTTGCTGATGAAGATCAACGACCACAGCTTTCAGTATGGATTACACCTCAACATAAAGAAAACAAAAATCATCACAACTGGATCAATAAGCAACATCATGATAAACGGAGAAAAGGTTGAAGTTGTCAAAGATTCTACTTGGATCCAAAATCAGTGTCCAAAATCAGTGTCCATGGAAGTAGCGGTCAAGAAATCAAATGATGTATTAAATTGGGTAAATCGACTGCAAAAGAGCTCTTTAATGTCTTAAAAAAGCAAAAATGTCACTTTGTGGACTAACATGCCCCTGACCCAAGCCATATTTTCAATCACCTCATATGCATGCAAATGCTTGACTATGAATAAGGAAGATCAAAGAAGAATTGATGTCTTCGAATTATGGTGTTGGCAAAGAATATTGAATATACCATGGACTGCCAGAAGAACAAACAAATCTGTCTTGGAAGAAGTACACCCAGAATGCTCCTTAGAAGCGAAGATGGCTAGACTTGAACTCACTTACTTTGGACACGTTATCAGTAGGGACCGATCCCTGGAGAAGGACATTATTCCTGGTAAAGCACAGGGTCACTAAGAAAGAGGAAGACCCTCAATAATGGTCTGACACAGGGGCTGCAACAGTGGGCTCAAACAGAGCAATGATTGTGGTGATGGCCCAGGACCAGGCAGTGTTTCGTTCTGTTTTGCATGGGTTCGCTATGAGTTGGAACTTACTTGCTGGCACCTAACAACAACAACATAGTCACTATATGATATCATTTAGACATAACAGAGGTAAATGCTGGATTTGCAATAGTGAAATTTAGAGGAAAAAAACTCACATCTTAAAAAATTTTAAAAGGGGACAATAATTTTAGTAAATTTTCATAAATCACAAAATTAATATCTAGTTGATACATTTGCATGGTTTTATTCATTTAAAAAAAAAGATTTGACCTTAAAAAATAAACAAAAAAACTGACATGAAATTGAACTTAGAGCCATTCATAATTAATAGAGGAGTCCCTGGGTGGTGCAAACAGTTAACACTCTCAGCTGGTAACTCACGGGCTCAAAGTTCCACCCAGTGGCACCTCAGAAAAAAAGCCTGATGATCTATTTCCAAAAAATTAGCCATGGAAACCCTGTGGAGTACAATTCTATTCTACACACATGGGATTACCGTTAGTCAGAATCCACTGGATGGCAACTAACAACAACAATAATTAGTGAGATTGGGCTGAAAACATAGACATTGGAGAGAATATAAACATTTTGAATAAGCAGATTGAGTCTTTTCCATTCGCTAAATAATTGGAAAACTCTACTATTGTTTCCTGAGGATAAACATTAAGAATTTTCTAACCTGAGTTTTCTGTAACTACAATGTCTGTAGGTTATCTGTGGAAGAATGAGGTTCAAGAACCTGCACAACCTTAGAGCTCTTGTAACCCCACCCCTGAAGGAGCACAAAGACTGAATGATGGAGGGACTCTTACTTTAGTTACCTGTGGTTAGGCTGGAGCTTGACCTTGGTGGGAATTGCTGGGAGAAAAGTGATCGATGAGAAACTAAGGAGTACTTCAGATAAGTGGGGGAATTGTCACTTTAGCATTATTTCATCAAAGTCTTGTTTAAAATAGAACATATACATATTTATAAAAAAAGAAAAATAGAAAACCAAACAGAACAGTATAAAATGATAAGGAAAAATCTTCAGTCCTACTCAGACTCCTGGTTCTTCTCCCCAAAGGTGACCACAGTTAATATTTTTAAATGAATATAAGATATACCACACAACCAGTTGCCATCGTGTTGGCTCCAACACATGGTGACCCCATGTGTGTCAAAGTAGAACTGTGCTCCACAGGGTTTTTAATAGCTGATTTTTCAGTAGCAGATTGTTAGGCCTTTCTTTTGAGGCACCTCTGGGTCGACTGGACCTTCCAAGCTTTTGGTTAGCAGCTAAGCATATTATCTGTTTAGACCACCCACAGACTCCAATATATACTATAGCTTAAAATTTTCTACAAATTTTTGTATCATACAATCTCTGTTTTGCTCCTTGATGTTTTAAGCTTGGATTTCTTTGAATATTAAGACATTCAGATCTATCTTATTCTTTCTTATGATTGCTTAGAATACTATTGAATGGATATATGATGATACGTTTGATCATTCTCTTATTGTTGAACATCTGGGCTTTTCTAGTTTTGTCTTTTATATACAACAATGCAAACAACATTTATGTAATTATCTGTTCATACTTTGGTGTAAATATATAGAGAGGAAAATTTTATAATTCCAATCTGCTGCAAAAGACCTCCTTAAAGTGTTAAAAAGCAAAGATGTTAGTTACCTTGAGGTCTTAGGTGGTCCTGATCCAAGCCATGGTATTTTCAATTGGCTCATAAGCATGTGAAAGCTGGACAATGAATAAGGAAGATGGAAGAAGAATTGATGCCTTTGAGTTATGGCGTTGGTGAAGAATATTGAATATATTATGGACTGCCAGAAGAATGAATAAATCTGTCTTGGAAAAAGTACAGCCAGAATGCTTCTTAGATGCAAGGATGGCAAGACTTGTCTCACATACTTTGGACATATTATCAGACGGACCAGGTCCTGGAGAAGGACATCATGCTTGGTAAAGTGGAGGGTCAGCAAAAAAGAGGAAGATCCTCAATGAGATGGATTGACACAGTGGCTGCAACAATGGGCTCAAACACAGAAACGACTGGGAAGATGGCGCAGGACGGGGCACTGTTTCCTTCTGTTGTACATAGGGTTGCTATGAATCTAAACCAACTTGACAGCACCCAACAACAGCAACAAAGTTTTAGAAACAAAATTGCTGAGTCAAGTGATATTTGCAAAGGTACTTTTTTTGTTTGTTTATTGTTGTAGTTTAAATGAAGTTTACATTTCAAGTTAGTCTCCCGTACCAAAGTTTACACATACATTGTTATGTGACCCTAATTATTCTCCCCATACTGTGACAGCACACTCCTCCTTTCCACCCCTGATTCCCCATGTCCATTCAGCCAGCTCCTAACCCCCTCTGCCTTCCCATTTCACCTCCAGAAAGAAGCTGCCCATTTAGTCTCCTGTATATACTTGAGCTAAGAGGCACACTTCTCACGAGCATCACTTTATGTCCCACTGACCAGTACGATCCTTATCTGAAAAGTTGGCCTTGGAAACTGTTTTAGCTCTGGGCTGATAGAGAATCCACGGCCATGTTTTCTGGGGTTCCTCAAGTCTCATTCAGACCATTAAGTCTGATCTTCTTACTAGAATTTGAGTTCTGCACCTCACCTTTCTCCTACTCCATCAGGGACTCTCTGTTGTGTTCCCTGTCAGGGCAGTCATTGGTGGTAGCTGGGCACCATCTAGTTCTTCTGGTCTCAGGCTGATGAAGTCTCTGGTTTATGTGGCCCTTTCTGTCTCTTGGTCTAATTCTTTCCTCGTGTCTTTGGTGTTCTTCATTCTCCTTTACTCCAGGTAGTTGGGACCAAGTGATGCATCTTAGATGGCTGCTTGCAAGCTGTTAAGACCCCAGATGCCACTCACCCAAGTAGGATGCAGAACATTTTCTTAATAAGCTTTGTTATGCCAATTGACCTAGATGTCCCCTGAAATCATGGTCCCCAGACCCCTACTCCTGCTACTGTGTCCCTCAAAGTGTTTCATTGCATTCAGGAAACTTCTTAGCTTCGGTTTAGTCCAGTTGTGCTGACTTTCCCTGTAGTGTGTGCTGTCTTTCCCTTCACCTAAGATAATTCTTGCCTATTATCTAGTTAGTAAATAACCCTCGCCCTCCCTCCCCACACTCATAAAAATCAAAGAATGTTTTCTTCTGTGTTTAAACCTTTTCTTGAGTTCTTATAATAGTGGTCTTATACAATATTTGTCTTTCTGTGACTGACTAAATACACTCAGCATAATGCCTTCCAGATCCCTCCATGTTATGTTTCACAGCTTCATCGTTGTTCTTTATCATTGCATAGTATTCAATTGTATGAATATACCATAATATGTTTATCCATTTGTCTGTTGCTGGGCACATAGGTTATTTCCATCTTTTTGCTATTGTGAACAGTGCTGCAATGAACATGGGTGTGAATATATCTATTCGTGTGACGGCTCTTATTTCTCTAGGATATTCCAGGGAGCGGGACAGCTGGATCATATGGTATTTCTATTTCTAGCTTTTTAAGGAAGCTCCATTTTACATTCCCACTAACAGCGTATAAGTGTTACAGTCTCTCAACAACCTCTCCAGCATTTATTATTTTGTGTTTTTTGGATTAATGCTAACCTTGTTGGGGTGAGATGATATCTCATTGTGGTTTTGTTCTGCATTTCTCTAATGGCTAATGATTGTGAGCATTTCTTCATGTGTCTGTTAGCTGCCTGAATGTCTTCTTTGGTGAAGTGTCTAGTCATATCCTTTGCCCATTTTTTATTTGGGTTATTTGTCTTTTTGTTGTTGAGGTTTTGCAGTATCTTGTCAATTTTAGAGATTAGATGCTCATCAGATTTGTCGTAGCCAAAATTTTTTCCCAGTCTGTAGGTTGTCTTTTGACTCGTTTGGTGAAGTCTTTTGATGAGCATAAGTATTTGATCTTTAGGAGCTCCCAGTTACCCAGTCTCTCTTCTGGTGCTTGTGCATTGTTACTTATGGTGCGTATTCTGTTTATGCCATGTATAAGGGCTCCTGGCATTGTACCTATTTTTTCTTCCATGATCTTTATCACTTTCAATTTTATATTTAAGTCTTTGATCTGTTTTGAGTTAGTTTTTGTGCATGTTGTGAGATATGGGTCTTGTTTCAGTTTTTTGCATATGAATATCCAGTTATGCTGGCACCGTTTGTTAAAGAGACTGTGTTTTTCCCAATTAACGGGCTTTGGGCCTTTGTCAAATATCAGCTGCTCATAGGTGGATGAATTTATGTCTGGATTCTCAATTCTGTTCCATTGATCTATTTATCTGTTGTTATACCAGCACCCGGCTATTTTGACTACTGTGGCAGTTTAATAGGTTCTAAAATCAGGTAGCATGAGGCCTCCCACTTTGTTCTTCTTCTTGAGTAATGCTTTACTTATCCAGGGCCTCTTCCCTTTCCATATGAAGTTGGTGATTTGTTTCTCCATCTCATTAAAAAAATGCCATTGGATGAGACTAACAAGGTATAGTAGTCCAGTGACCAGGGCCAGAAGGCAGAAGGGGACAAGGAAGCTGGTGGTAGGGAACCCAAGGTTGAGTAAGGATATTGTTGATGTGTTGTGAGATTGTTAACCATTGTTATAGGGCAACATTTGTAGTAACTGTTAAATGAGAAACTATTTTGTTCTGTAAGCCTTCATCTTAAGCGAGAATAACAGCACAATTGGAAGAGCGTAGTCAAGGTCACTGAACTGTTCATGTAGAAATTTTTGAAATGGTGTATCTTTGGCTATGTGTATTTTCACCAAAAAAAAAAGGTTGAGAAGTTAGAGGGTTGACAAGTTGTGGGGTTGTTAACCAAAGTCATAAAACAATATGTGTACTACTGTTTCATGAGAAACCATTTGTTCCGTAAGTCTTCACCTGAAGTACAATAAAAAAAAAAATGCCATTGGAATTTGAATTGGGATTACATTGTATCTGTAGATCACTTTGGGTAGAACTGACATTTTCACAGTGTTGAGTCTTCCTATCCATGAGCAAGGTATATTTTTCCACTTATGCAGGTCTATCTGGTTTCTTGAAGTAGTGTCTTGTAGTTTTCATTGTATAGGTCTTTTACATCTCTGGTTAGATTTATTCCTAAGTATTTTATCTTGTTGGGGGCTATTGTAAATGGTACTGATTTGGAGATTTTCTCTTCAAAGTTCTCTTTGTTGGTGTAAAGGAATCCAACTGATTTTTGTACGTTTATCTTGTACCCTGATACTTTGCTGAAATCTTCTATTAGTTCCAGTAGTTTTCTTGCGGATTCTTTGGGGTTTTCTGTGCATAAAATCATATCATCTACAAACAGAGATACTTTGACTTCTTCCCTACCAATTTAGATGCCCTTTATTTCTTTTTCTAGCCTAATTGCTCTGGCTAGGACCTCCAGCACAGTGTTGAATAAGAGGGGGGCTAAAGGGCATCCTTGTCTGGTTCCACTTCTCAAGGGGAATGCTTTCAAAGTCTCTCCATTTAGGATGATGTTGGCTGTTGGCTTTGTAGAAATGCCCTTAATCATACTGAGGAGTTTTCCTTCTATTCCTATTTTTTTCATTTATCATGAATGTATGTTGTACTTTGTCAAATGCCTTTTCTGCATTGATTGATAAGATCATGAGGTTCTCGTCTTTTGTTTTATTAATGAGATGGATTACATTGGTTGTTTTTCTAATGTTGAACCATCCCTGCATACCTGGTATAAATCCCACTTGATCACAGTGAATTATTTTTTGGATATGTTGAAGAATTAATTCTATTGGCTAGAATTTTGTTGAGGATTTTTGTGTCAATGTTCATGAGGGATATTAGTCTGTAATTTTCTTTTTTTGTGGTGTCTTTACCTGGTTTTGGTATCAGGGTTATGCTGGCTTCATAAAATGAGTTTGGGAGTATTCCATCCTTTTCTGTGCTCTGAAATGTAGTAGAGGTGTTAACTCTTCTCTAAAAGTTTGGTAGAATTCTCCAGTGAAGCCATCCAGGCCAGAGCTTTTTTTTGTTGGGAATTTTTAAATTACCTTTTCAATCTCTTCTTTTGTTATGGGTTTATTTAGTTGTTCTACCTCTGTTTGTGTTAGTTTAGGTAGGTAGTGAGTTTCTAGAAATTTATCCATTTCCTCTAGGTTTTCAAATTTGTTCGAGTACAGTTTTTCATAGGATTCCTTTATGATTCTTTTAATTTCATTTGGGTTTGCTGTGGTGCCACCCATCTCATTTCTTATACTGGTTATCTTCTTCCTCTCCTGTTTTTCTTTTGTCAATTTGGCCAGTGGTTTATCAGTGCTGTTGATCTTTTCAGAGAACCAGCTTTTGGTCTTGTTATCTCTTTCAATTGTTTTTCTATTCTCTATTTCATTTAATTCTGCACTAATTCTTACCATTTCTTTTTTTCTGGTGTCCAAGTGCTTTTTTTTTGGTGCTCTCTTTCTACTTGTTCCAGTTGTAGGGTTCATGTTTTTATTATGGCCCTTTATTCTTTTTGGATGTGTGCATTTATTGCTATAACCTGACCTCTGAGCACTGCTTTTGCTGTGTCCCAAAGGTTCTGGTAGGATGCGTTTTCATTCTCATTTGATTCTATGAATTTTTTACTCCATCTTTAATTTCTTCTATAACCCAGTAGTTTTTGAGCAAGGTGTTGTTCACGTTTCTTTTTTTTCCTTTCTTTTTCTGTTATTGATTTCTACCTATATGGCTTTATGGTGAGAAAAGATGCTGTGTAATATTTCGATGCTTTGGATTTTGTTAAGACTTGTTTTATGGCCTAATATGTGGTCTCTTCTGGAGAATGTTCCATGTGTGCTGGAAAAGAAAATATATTTGGCTGTTGTTAAGTGGAGTGTTCGGTATATGTCTATGAGATCAAGTTGGTTGATTGTAGCATTTAGATCTTCCTTGTCTTTGTTGAGCTTCTTTCTGGATATTTTGTCCTTCACCGAAAGTGGTATGTTGAAGTCTCCTACTAGTATTGCAGAGCTGTCTGTCTCTCTTTTCAGTGCTGTTAGAGTTTGTTTTATTTATTTTGGAGCCCTGTCATTGGGTGTGGATTCAGCTCAGGTGCCCAGGTAGATAGCCACCAAGTGTGTGGTGCAGGCTCTCACCTACAGTGCTAGACAGGCATAGGTGATTGGTGTAGGCACAGGCATCTGGCTGCAGCAGGGGGACACACTCTGAGCAAGGCAGGGGGCTGACAGCTGCCCCCAAGTGTCCAGGAGGAAGGCATGTCCCTATTCCCTACAGCATGTAGGTAAGTGGGTTTTGCAGCTGGAGTATGAGAACCCAGTGCTGTTGGCTGTAAGAACTGGGGGGCACCTCTTATTCTTGGGCCCTACGGAAGGTGGCTAGGTGGCATGGGTGGAGCCACCAGTCCTCAGGCCTCTGATGTGGGTCGAGAAGTCCCTGCTTAATGGGCAGAGCAGTGCCAAATGTCAAGAACCTGCGCCTTCACAGGTGAAACAGTTGAAGTTAGACTTAAGGTATATACCCTGTTGTACTGCTGTAATGAGGGCCTATGCTGCTGAGATGGGCCCACACAAGTCTATCCAGGGGGAGAGGCACTCAAAGTCCATGGATCCCTTATGCCTGTGCCTAGGCAAAGGAGCTGTGCCTACCCTGAGTTCCTTGCTTAGGGGAGCCAGCAGTTTATTTTTTCCAGTTTATTAATTTGTTCACTCTCCAAGGCCGGTAGAATGGCTCAGGGCATGTGATGGATCCTACTTGCAGCCCAGGGGACTCAGCATTTGCTGAAGCTGGTCTGGGACCCAGTGCAGAGCAGGGAACGGGGAGGTAAATGGAAGAGAGGTTTTTCCCTAAGAGGGGTGTTTTTGATCCACGTGGTAGGCCAGACGCAAGTACTTATATTTCACCGATAGAGAACTGCTTCTCACTGGTTCTGGGTGGCCAAGTAGACTCTCTGCCACTAGGTCTCTCCCAGTGCAGAATACACCTCCCTAGCACTGCTGCTTGCCTGCCTCACCATTCACCCATGAGCTGATCAGGCCTGAATGGCTCAGGCTTTCGCTGGGTCGGGTCTGGCAACTCATTGCTGCTTCCGAACCGTCTCTCCCTCCCCTTGCCACTCAGTCCGGTTCCTCAGCTTTGCCTTTGATGTTCAGGGCTCCTAGATTGTCATATATAATCAATTCACTTGTTTTTTTGGGTCTGTGTTGTAAGAGGGTCCACCAGAAGTGTCTGACTACTCTGCCATCTTAGCCCCACCTCACAAATGTACATTTTAAATTTTGATAGCTATTACCAAATGTACTTTAAAATCTAGCAATATTTATCACCACCATCAGTGTCTGAGAATGCTAATTTTTCCACTCTTTTACCATCTTATTATGAATATTTTTAAAATTTTGCCAAGCTGATGAAAAACTATCTTGTTTTTAATTTGCATTTTCCTGATTACTAGCTATGTTGGATATTTTTTACCAGCTTACATTGTTAATTTGGATACCCTTTTTTGTGTGTGGCCCATTTGTAGTCTTCTTCCCCTTTTTCTTTTTTAAAATCTTTTCTTTGCTGTTTTGTAATTTTGTATATGCCGGACCTTAATCTGGTGTCTCTTCAGTATACTACAAATATCTTCTATTCTGTTTTGTCTGGTGGTTCTTGCTCATGATGTGTTGTCCTTCAGGGTGCTGGAATATTCCTGACTCTGTGTTACTAATTGTAGAAAAATTATTTGGAAAAATTATTTAAGGTCTAGGAAAAGAAGGCTCTATCCAAAGAGGATTTACATATGTGCTGTAAGGTGCCCTGAAGAACTGTTAGTACAAGACAATATTAAAGTTAGTTTAAAATCTGTGATTCCCATACTCGCATACGATATGACCCTTGACTTGCTCTTGGGGTAAGTTATTTTGAGTAACAATTTATTGTGGGAAGTCTCTACTAGAATGCCCATTACATTCCCATCTTTTACGGACCCTGGGTTTTGATTTTTTTCACCTCTCTTAACCTTTAAGGATCTAAAAACAAAAGTTCATATTTTTCAGGAATGGCAAATGCTCTTGGGGCAAAATGACTTGAAGTCTTTGCTTACCATTCTGAATCCTGTTTTCTCTTCCATTCCATCCTGGCAATTTCAATTCTTTGGTGCTTTGATGTTTTTCAAGAAGATATTAAATAATTTAGTCAGCATTTTTAATTGTGTGCAGTATGAGGTAACTCAGTTTTCAGTTCCCTTAACTAAAAGTCCTCTGTTTTTATTAATCTTACTCTTTTATTCAGGAGAGGGTGATGATTTTTCTACTTTTTTTCTAGTTTTTGAGATTAAAGTAAGGTTTACTTATTCTCATTTTTCTTTTCTAGTGAATTCATTTAGCTGTATCATTCTTGTAGTACTGCTTTGGCTGCATACTGTAAGTTTTAATATGTAATTAATTTTAAATAGTAATTTAGTAATAGTAATTTCTTCTTTACCTTGCAGTTATTATCTTTTTTCCTAAGGCTGCCGTAACAAAATATCACAAACTGGGTGGCTTTGAAGTACGGAAATGTATTATCTCACAGTTCTGGAGGCTAAGAATATGAATTCAGGGCATCAGCAGGGACATGCTCTCTGTTCACTCTAGGGGAAGGTCCTTCTTATCTTTTCCAGCTTCTGATAGGCCAAGGCGTTTCTTGTCATTCCTTGACTTTTAGATGTATCTTCAGGTAGCCTCTCCTCCTGTGTGATCCTGTTTCTGTCTGTTCTCTCCTTTTATAAGACGTCACTCAGAAGGGATCATGACCCACCGTACTCCAGTATGACCTTGTTAGCTGATCACATCTACAAAGAAAGATCTTATTTCCAACAAGGTCACATTTGTCAGTACAGAGCTTAGAATTTCAACATGTCTTTTTGTGGGACACAATTCAATCTATAACAGTTATTAAAAAGGATTTTCCAGGAGAACTAGTTGGTGCCTGGCTACCACCACCAACAGCTCTGACAGGGATCACAGTAAAGGTTCCTGGGCAGAGCAGGAGAAAAATGTAGAACAAAATTCAAATTCACAAAAATAGATCAGAATTACTGGTCTGCTGGTGACTAGCAGAACACCCGCGACTATGACCCCTGAACACCCTGCTAACTCAGAACTGAAGCCACTTCAAAAGTTCACCTTTCAGCCAAAGGTTAAACAGGAGCCCTGGTGGTGCAGTGGTTAAGAGCTCAGCTGCTAACCAAAAGGTCAACGGTTCAAATCCACCAGCTGCTCCTTGGAAACCCTATGCGGCAGTTCTACTCTGTCTATAGCGTCACAATGAGTCGGAATCTGCTCAACAGCAACTTTTTTGTTTTGTTTTGTTTTTTGTTTTTGGCAAAACAAACAAAAACACAAGTGAGGAACATACTTCTTAGTTCAATCAAGTATATGAGACCAAATGGGTAACATCTGCCCAAAAGCAAAGATGAGAAGGCAGGAAGGAACAGGAAAACTGGATGAATGAACACTGAGAACCCAGGGTGGAAAGGGAAAGGGGAAAGTGCGGACACATTGTGGGGATTGCAACAATGTCACAAAACAATTTGTATATAAAATTTTTGAAGGAAAAACTAATTTGTGCTGTTAACTTTCACCTAAAACACAATCAAATAAAAAAAAGAGGGGGTTCTATTTAAGTCATTTAGACATTTTAGGATCATCTCCCCCTTATTAATGTCTTATATCTATTACTTTGTATTATTATGTATTGTAAGATTTACGTTTTTTGAAATTTGTTTATATTAACTTTGTTGCCTAATACCTAAACAATTTTTGTAACTGTTAGTTATTTTTAAAAGGGTTATGTATGCTTAAAATATTCCCTTTTTCTGGAGTTGGGGTTAAGTTTACATTTCACTATATTAGTTTATATACAGATGTGTATTGAAGGAGCCCTGATGGCTAGCCATCGCTTAACTGAAAGGTTGGCAGTTAGAACCCACTTGGCTACTCTGTGGAAGAAAGACCTGATAATCTGCTCCCATAAAGATAACAACCTAGAAAACCTTATGGGGAAGTTCTACTCTGTCACATGAGGTCACTATGAGTTGAAAATCGACTCAACGGCACCTAACAACAATAACAACATTAAGTGCCAACCTCTGTCCTAGACTCTGAGGACAGAAGAGTCAATATAACTGACAACACCTCTGCCCACAATATAATGTACATTCTAGTGGAAGGAAAAATCAATCAATAAATAAATGTATAGTGTATTGTCGGTGATAATATCTATGAAGAAAAATAAAGTGCCATAGGGAAATAGAGGGTGACAAAAGTGCTAGTTTTAATAGGGTGGTCAGGGAAAATTGTCTTCAAATCAGACATGGAGAACAGACCTGTATGAAGTGCCACATAGTGATGTAGGGGAAGAACTTTCCAGGAAGAAAAAATAACAAGTTATAGATATAGCTCATTAATTGTGTTATTTAAATCCTCCATATCTTTATTTATTTTTTGGCTATTATCAGTTTCTCAGTAAGATGTTTTTAAAACCTCTACCATGATCAGACTTTGTAAGTTGACATATATGTTTAAAACAGGAATAAATTGCATAACTAGTTATGAAATATTTGTGCTAGTTTACACTAGCCCTTGGTCTAGATTGATTGACAGCTTGGCCTGTTTATCTTGGAAAAAATTCAGAATGTTTAACTCTAAAGAAATTAAATAAACTGCCCTGGTGGCAAAGTGGTTAAGAGCTCAGCCAGCTAACCAAACTGTTGGCAGTTCGAATCCACCAGCAGCTGCTTAGAAACCCTATGGGGCAGTTCTACTCTGTCCTATAGGGTCGCTGTGAGTCAGAATTGACTAGATCATATACAACAACAACAACAAGGAGAGATAAAGATTCTGGTACTGGTGCGGTCGCCTCCAGCATAAAGCTCTTGTAATTGTAGTTGAACAGTTAGATCCTTGTCCAAGTAACCCAAAGTAAAGTCAACCAGTTGTCAAGGCCAGGTACACAGAGCTCCCAAGTATTCTTCCCATTCAGACAAAATAGGAAACCACACCACCACACAACAGTGGAGAAAGCCCCAAACAGCTACCAAGAAAAAGAAATCTATCTCACAATTCTTAAGTATAAAAGGACAACCAAGGATAACAAGAGCCAAACAGTGTCATAAGAAAGATCAAGCTATGCAAACAGAAAAAATGATCCTGGAGTAATTTAGGCAAGGCGAGAGAACTTAAATCTTCCAGTTATTATCCTCAGAGAAATTTAAGAAGATATTGCAGAGTACACAGAAGTTTAAAATATGAGTGCTAAAATACAAATGTCAGTACAAAAGCTGGAAGAATCTTGTTTAGTAAGAAAATAAAGTCAAAGACGTCTTGGAGAATTGGAAGAAAAAGGTAAAGACACAACATATAGGAAAGATTAGAGACAGCGAACACATATTGTTGCACCCATGTCCAACTAACAAGAATCCAAGAAGAAAAAACAGGAAAAAAAAATAGAATAAAGAAATGTACCAAAGGAATACAAAAGAAAATTTCCTGAGATAAACACATTTACTGGGTCATATAATAGGGCCTTGTATGCCATATTAAAGAATATGATATTAGTTATATAGACACTGGACAGTCAGTAGCAGCATAATTTAATAAAAAAATTTTCTAGGAAATTATTTCCTATCAACAAAGTAGATTGTAGCCATGTAAAAATTTACTTAAATATTTTAGGAATTTACATTTTACTAAATCTTTTCACATATATTTTCTTTTTACATCTGGTATATGGAGAATAGTTGTTCTTATTACCATCTAACAGTTGGAATTCAGACAGGTCCAACAGTGCATAATTAAAGATCTGAGACTAAAACTCTGTTTTTCTGATTTCAGTACTATACCCTCTTTCTTCTGTAGCCAAGTTGACACATAACATTAATCATCACACCTATCCCTTACCTTGCCTTACCAAACAAAACCGTCAACTCTTGTCTGCTGACATGGCAGCACAAAGGTTGAAAAGGCCATAAGAGATTCTTGAAGAAACAATTTAACACTGAAAATCACATCCATTAAACAGTTAGTACACATGTTGCCCTATGACAATAGTTAACAACCCCACTACATGTCAACACTGTCCTTACTCAACCTTGGGTTCCCTGTCACCAACTTTCCTGTCCCCTTCTGCTTTCTAGCCCTTGTCCCTGGACTGCTGTGCCTCATTAGTCCTGTTTTGTTCCATGGCGCTGTCCAATCCCCAGCTGAATGGTGAACCTCGGAAGTGGCTTCACTACTGAGCTAAAAGCGTGTCTAGGGGCCATACTCTCAGGGCTTCTCCAGTCTCTTTCAGGCGAGTAAATCTGGTCTTTTTTGTGTGTGTTAGAATTTTGTTCTAATCCTTCTCCAGCTCTGTCCAGAACCCTCTGTGGTGATCCTGGTCAGAGCAGTCAGTGGCGGTAGCCAGGCAGCATCTAGCTGTACTGGACTCAGTCTGGTGAAGGCCTTGGTAGCTGTGGTCCATTAGTCCTTTGGACTAATCTTTTCCTTGTATGCTGTTCTCTTCATTCTCCCTTGCTCCCACAGGGGTGAGACCAGTGGAATATCTTAGATGGCTGCTCACAGGCTTTTAAGACCCCAGACGCTACTCACCAAGGTAGAATGTAGAACACTGTCTTCATAAACTGTGTTATGCCAATTGAGCTAGATGTTCCCCGGGACCATGGTCCCCACAGCCCTCCACCCAGCAGTTCAGTCCCTCAGGGGGTTTGGATGTGTCTAGGGAGCTTCCATGACCTTTCCTTGTACAAGTTGTGCTGATTTCCCCAGTATTGTGTACTGTCTCACCCTTCACCAAAGATACCACTTATCTATTGTCTATTTAGTATTCCACCCCACCCCTCTCAACCCTCATCACCAACAAAGATTGTTACTTTTTGTGTGTAAACTTTTTCATGACTTTTTACAATAGAGGTCTCATACAATATTTGCCCTTTTGTGATTGACTTGTTTCAATCAGCATAATGTCCTCCACTTTCATCCATGTTATGAGATGCTTCACAGATTCATCATTGTTCTTTCTCGTTGCATAGTACTGCATTGTGTGTATGTACCATAGTTTGTTTATCCATTCATCTGTTGATGGACATCTAGGTTGTTTCCATCTTTATGCTGTTGTGAACAACGCTGCCATGAACATAGGTGTGCATATGTCTATTCGAGAGACGACTCTTATTTCTTTAGGATATATTCCTAGGAGTGGGATTGCTGGATCATATGGTATGTCTATTTTTAGTTTTCTAAGGAAGCACCATATCATTTTCCAAAATGGTTGTATCATTTTGCATTCCCACCAGCAGTGCATAAGAGTTCCGATCTCCCCGCAGCCCCTCCAACATTTGTTATTTCCAGTGTTTTTGATTCGTGCCAGTAATGCCAGGGTGAGATGGTATCTCACTGTGGTTTTAATTTGCATTTCTCTAATGGCTAGTGATAGCGAGCATTTCCTCATTGGTCTGTTGGCCATTTGAATGTCTTCTTTGGTGAAGTGTCTGTTCATTTCCTTTGCCCATTTTTTAATAGGATTATTTGTCTTTTTGTTGTAGAGGTGTTGGATTTTCTTGTAGATTATGGAGATTAGAACTTTGTCTGACTTGTACTGTCCAAAAATTTTTTCCCAGTCTGTAGGTTCTCTTTTTACTCTTTGGGTGAAGTCTTTTGAAGAGCATAGGTGTTTGATTTTTAGAAGATCCCAGTTACCTAGCTTATCTTCTGGGTTTTGTGTGTTGATGGTTATAGTTTGTATCCTGTTAATGCCATGTATTAAGGCCTGTAGCATTAGTCCTATTTTTTCTCCTATAACTTTATAGTTTTTGGCTTTATATTTAGGTCTTTGATCCATTTTGAATTAGTTTTTGTATATGGTGTGAGTTATGGGTCCTGTTTCATTTTTATGCAGATGGATATCCAGTTTTGCCAGCACCATATGTTAAAAGACTTTCTTTTCTGTGGATGGATTTACATCTGGGTTCTCAATTCTGTTCCATTGGTCAATGTGTCTGTCATTGTACCAGTAGCAGGCTGTTTTGACTACTGTAGCTGTATAGTAGGTTCTGAGATCAGGTAGTGTGAGTCCTCCTACTTTATTCTTCTTCAATAGTGCGTTACTTATTTGGGGTTCTTCCCTTTCCATATAAAGTTAATGATTAGTTTTTCCATCTCTTTGAAGAATGTTGTTGGTATTTGGATTGGGATTGTATTGTATTTGTAAATTGCTTTGGGTAAAATTGTCATTTTTGCAATGTTGAGTCTACTTATCCATAAGCACGGTATGTTTTTCCATTTATGTAGATCCCTTTGGGTTTCTTGCAGTAGTGTTTTGTAGTTTTCTTTGTATAGGTCTTTTATATCCCTGGTTAGATTTAGTCCCAAGTATTTTATTTTTTTAGGGGCTATTATAAATGATATTGTTTTCCTGATTTCCTTTTTATCGTTCTCTTTATTGGTGTATAGGAATCCAACTGATTTTTGTATGTTTATCTTGTATCCTGCTACTCCGCTGAATCTTTCTATTAGTTCCAGTAGATTTCTTGTGGAGTCTTTAGGGTTTTCTATGTATAGTATCATATCATCTGTGTGATGGTTAAGATTGTGTGTCAACTTGGCTGGGCCATGATTCTCCGTGTTTTAATGTGATCACTCCCATGATTGAATATACTCTGAGTAGCCAATCAGATGAAAGGGAGCCTCCTTGGGGGGGGGGGGGTGGCCCGCATGTGTATATAAGCAGACGTTCTGGCTTTTTCTCTGTCTGGATCCAGCAGCTGCTTCCTGTCGTCTCATCTCCCATTCTTGGGACTTGAGCTGTCAGCTTATCTGCCGAACCTGGGATTCATCGATCTGCACAGCCTGTGAGTGGGAGCCCTGCTCTCTGACCTGCCGATCTTGGGCTTGCCAGCTTCTGAGTTTTGTGACTTGGGAGAGGCCTCTACTCTGATCCACCGACTTGGGATGTTCTAGCCTCTACAATCATGTGAGCTGTTTCTTGATATGATCTCTCTCTCTCTATATATATATATAAACACACTTTACTGGTTTTGCTTCTCTAGAGAACCCAGCCTAAGACAATCCGCAAACAGGGACAGTTTAACTTCTTCATTACCAATGTGGATGCCCTTTATTTCTTTTTCTTGCCTTGTTGCTTGAGCTAGGACTTCCAGCACAATGTTAAATAGGAGTGGTGATAAAGGACATCCTTGTCTTGTTCCTGTTCTCTATTGGAATGTTTTCAACCTGTCTCTATTAAGAATGATGTTGGCTGTTTGTTCTGCATAGATGCCCTTTATTATGTTGAGAAATTTCCCTTCTATATCTATTTTATTGAGAGTTTTTATCAGGAATGGGTGTTGGATTTTGTCCAAAGCTTTTTCTGCATCAATTGAGATGATCATGTAATTCTTTTCTTTCCTTTTATTTATGTGGTGGATTACATTGATTGATTTTCTAATGTTGTACCATCCTTGTGTACCTGGTAGGAATCCTACTTGGTTGTTGTGTATTATTTTTTTGATATGATGTTGAATTCTATTGGCTAGAATTTTGTTAAGAATTTTTGCATCTATATTCATGAGAGATATTGGTCTGTAATTTTCTTTTTTTGTGGCGTCTTTGCCTGGTTTTGGTATTAGGGTTATGCTGACTTCACAGAATGAATTTGAAAGTGTTGCTTCCTTTTCTATGTTCTGAAGTAGTTTTAGTAGTACTGGTACAAGCTCTTCTCTGAATGTTTTGTAGAATTCTCCAGTGAAGCCATCTGGGCCAGGGCTTTTTTTGGTTGGGAGTTTTTAAAATTACCGTTTCAGTCTCTTGTTATGGGTCTGTTCAGATTTTCAACATCACTTTATTGCAGTTTGGGTAGGTAGTGTGTTTCTAGAAATTTATCCATTTCCTCTAGGTTTTCAAATTTGTTGGAGTATAGTTTTTCATAATATTCTTTTATGATCTTTTTTATTTCAGTTGGGTCTGTTGTAATGTCATCCATTTCATTTCTTATTTGGGTTATTTGCATCCTCTCCTGTTAAGAAAGTTGATTTCTGTGTGTATATCTATTCTTGACTTTTTATAAAAGGGAGATCATACAATATTTGTCCTTTTTTGATTGACTTTTTTCACTCAGCATAATGTCCTGCAGATTCATCCACGTTACAAGGTGTTTAAAGGACTCACCATTAGTCTTTATAGCTGTGTAGTATTCCATTGTATGTATGTACCACATTTTGTTTACCCATTCGTCTGTTCATGGGCACTTAAGTTGTTTCCATCTTTTTGCTATTGTGAATAATGCTACAGTGAACGTAAGTATGCATATGTCTATTCATGCCACTGCTATTAGATCTCCAGAGTATGTACCTAGGAGTGGGACTGCTGGATCATAGGGTAATTCTATTTCTAGCATTTTGAGGAAGTGCCTTACTGTTTTTCATAGTGTACCATTTCCATAGGGTTTTTAATGGCTGATTTTTCAGAAGTATATTGCTATGCCTTTCTTCTGAGGCACCTCTGGGTAGACTAGAACCTGCTACCTTCTGGTTAGGAGCCGAGCATGTTAATCTTTTGCACCACCCGGGAACTCCTTATGATGATAAGTGTCTTGGTTTTCCAGAGTTAGTGTGCATCAGAATCCCCTGGAAGGCTTGTTAAAACTCAGATTGCTGGGCCTTACCCTCAGAGTTTCTGATGTGGTAGGTCTGGGCTGGAGCCTGAGAATTTGCCTCTGTTTTGAACAAGTTTCCAGGTGATGCGGATGCTGTTGTCTGTATCAGGAGACTGCCTTGTAGTATGATCAGGGTGTTGGAAAGAGTGTTCCAGATAGAGGGAGCAGGATATGCAAAGGCCTGGAGGCTGGAGAAAACATAGTGAATTGGAGAAACTAGAATAAAAGCTATAGCTGACACTTAAATAAAATGCTTACTATGTGCCAGATGCTGTTCTAAGTACTTTGCATGTATTAGCTCATTCAGTCCTCACAACCACCTCATGAGGTAGATGTTGTTATCTCCATTTTATAGATGAGAACACGGAGGCACTGGGAGATTCAGACATCTGTCTAGGTTATGAAGCTAGTAAGTGGTGTAGTAGGACTATGAACCCAGAGAACACTGACTCGATGATCTGGGATCTCAACTACTCAAGAAAGTGGCTGCAAAGGTCAGCAGGGGTCAGATCATGAAGATCTATCTAATCACGTCAAACAGTTCAGACTGTATGCTTAGGAGATTGGGAATCCATTACAGAGTTTTAGCAAAAAAAAAAGAAAAAAAAAGAAAAAAGACACCTTCCCAGACTTGCATTTTGGACATAAGGGTGAAAAGAAAGGCTATGACTATTACTCAAGACAGAAGGACCTACCAGAAAGCTATTGATGTAGTTCAAGCTAAAGATGTTGGTGTGTGTGAGCATGTGGGGATAGGGTAGAGGGGAGATGGAGAGATGTGGATGGATCTGAGACATCTAGGTGATAGAAAGTATACGACTTAACTGATCTTCAAGGCTAGTGCCCAGGCATGTGGATGAGCAGTTTGGTATTTGGGAAGATTGTGCTGCTATCCCTGAGAATAGAAATATCGAAAGAGCAGCAGATTTTGGAGGACAAAGATAATGATTTCATTTGAATATGTTGCCTCCCTACCTAGCTTCTGGTTTGCTTTCATGTGGGAGAGGCCACATTTTCTCTCTAGTTCAGGGGTGTCCCCAAAGTTATCTGGATTCTTCCAAACTGGTGGTGGGCTGGGGAAGAAGGCTCAGAAGGAAATAGAAATTCCTTTTCTTACAATCAAATTCTGGCCTACCATATAAGTTCTGGATTCCTGATTTGAGAGTTTCTTCCCTGGTTGATTGACACCAGAAATGTCCACATGTTTCATTGGAGACGCTCATAAGCACAAAGGCCATCACCCTCCCTATGGCTTCTACTCACCAGTCATGTCAGAATAAAACTCAAAGTTCATTTTACCCCCACCAGTAGTGATGGATTTGCTCTAATCCATCCATCCATCCTCTATTCACACCCAGTTTCTTTTGTGAGCAAATTCCAGATGACCAGAACCAATATCTCATCCTCAGTAAGTTAGCCACTATTTTCTGGAGTAGTTCACCTGAACCAAAGGTAATTAATTTGAAACTTTGTTTCCCAAAGCAAATCGTTGGCAGTTGACTCTGTCATAAAATTCTGGACTAGATGAACTGCATTGCTATTGCTTATCACTAATTTCTTCTGTATATTAACTTTCATTCCCTGCAGTCTAGAACCCTGAGGTGATTGGAATGATGTAGTGGAGAAATGAACTAATATGGACAAAGGTGTTTAAAAGAAATGAAGTGGGGTCAAGGATAGCTAGACAACTAGTACAGGAATAGGCAGGTAGGACCATGGAGCAAAACAGAAAGACCCCAAATGGACCGATGTATATATGGGAAACTTGTTTTATGAGAGGAGTGGCAAATCAGTGGGGAAAGGGTAGACTATTTAATAATTGGCTTATCTATATGAGAAAAGTTATGCCATACCAAGAAAATAGAGTTGATTTAAAAAGAAAAACTTTAAGGAGACAATTTAAAAGAGAATTTTAACATCTCAAGGTAAAACAAAACAAAACAAACAAACAAAAGAAAAAAAGAAAAACCAGTTGCTGTTGAGTCAATTTGAACTCATGGTGACCAGAACTGTGCTCCGTAGGGTTTTCAAGGCTATGCCCTTTCAGAAGCAGATCTCCAGCCCTTTGTTCCAAGGTGCCTCTGGGTGGGTTTGAACTGCCAAAGCACTTAACTGTTTGCCCCATCCAGGACTCCTAAGATAGGAAAATATATATTAAAGAAGACTTGAACAAAACATAAATGAAAATATTAATAAGTTAGTCTACATTGAAATTGAAAATTTCTGTATAACAGAATGTAGCCATTGAAAAAAGAGGCAAGGGAAGAGCGGAGCCAGCATGGCACGCTAGACAGAAGTACCACACTGTCCCTCTGCAGCAAAGACCCAAGAAACTAAGTAAAACAGATACAAACAATCCTCGAACCCTAAGCATCAAATGAAGGGATAAAGAACTCAACCAAGCACCGAATGGAATAGGAAAATGAAGGAGACCAAAGAACGAAGAGAGCTGCAGAATGGAGATCCCCTACCAGCTAATGTGGCATGGACTCACCATCTTGGACCTTAGCCACTGGGAAGGGTGAACAGGGAGTATGGGAAGGCAACTTCATAGAGCTCCCAACAGGAGACAGAGCACCCGCTCCACACGTAAGCTCATCCTGCCTATCTGCACAGTGTGCTGAGCACCGCACCCCCAAGTGGCACAGGTGCAGACCACCAGACCCCACCCTCCATTGCCCTGTGGCCCCACCTGTCGGCCCCAGTACATGCCACAAATGAACCATCCCTGCTCCTCCCCCTCCACTGGACCTTCCCTGCTACACAGTGGCTGAGCAAACAGCCCTGTCCACATGGTCAAGGTGGCAATACGTATTGTGCCCACAGAGAAGCAAACAACAAAGCATGCCCAGCCTGCCTGCCCAGACACAAACAAATAAAGAACAGGACAAAAAAAACAATTCCACAATCAATAGATGAAGAAAATAATTCCCAAATGTGCTGAAGATAGCAGACAATATCAAAGCATTAAAAAACAGGACAAGATGGCTCCATAAAGCACCCAAAATAAAACACCAGATGACCTGGTAAAAGAAAAGGCACTTGAACTACGTGATAGGGAATTCAAAATTCTAATATTCAGGGCGCTCCAAGAGATGAAGGAAAATGCAGACAAAAATAAGGAAAAAAATAGAATCATGGAAAAGAGAGACAAAATAGTGTAAGAATACAGGAAAACAATACAGGAACAAAATGTCAAAATAAATTCACAAGTAGAAATCATACAAAAACAGCAATCAGAAATCCAAAAGATAAGATTTCAGAAATGGACCATGCAATAGTAGGTTTTAGGAGTAAATTTGAAACAATGGAAGACAGGATAAGCAAAATTGAAGACAAATCCTTGGCTATCGTTTTTTTTTTTGAGGAAAAATCAGAGAAAAGAATGAAGAAAAATGAAGAAACCCTGAGAACAATGTGGAATACAATTAAAGCAAAAACTTGCACATGATCAGAGTTCCAGAACAAGGGGAGAAAACAGAAAACACAGAGAGGATTGTTGAAGAATTGCTAACAGAAAACTTCCCTCGTATCATGAAAGATGAAAAGCTGACCATCAAAGAGGCTCAATGAACCCCATATAGTATAGACCTAAAAATAAAATCACCAAGGCGTATCATAATCACACTCGCTAAAACCAAGGACAAGGAAAGAGTCCTGAGAGCAGCTCGAGAACAACAAAAGTCACATACAAAGGGGAAACAATAAGACTAAGTTCTGATTACTTGGCAGAAACCCTGCAGGCAAGAAAGCAATGGGATGACATATACAAAACCTTGAAAGAAAAAAATTGCCAACCAAGAATAATATATGCTGCAAAACTCTCACTCAGATATTATGGTGAAATTAGGACATTTCCAGATAAACAGAAATTAAGGAAATATGTAAAAACCAAACCAAACTTACAAGACTTATTAAAGGGAGTCCTTGGGTTAGAGAACAAACAACATCAGACAACAACCTAAATCTAGGATGCAAGGCAGCATCAGCCAGATACTAAACTAGGTAATGAACTCTCGAGGATAAAACAAAACTGAAAGATTTACAGCAGGGAACCAGAGAGGTCAATTTGTAAATGACAACAATGTCAGAACAATAAAAGAGGCAATAAACAGTGTAGGTATAGAAGTTTCAAATGGAGAAGAAGTCAGAGCAGTATCAAGAAATAAAAGACTGTTTTAAACTTTGGAAGATAGGGGTAAATTTCAAGGTAATCACAAAGAAAGTTAACAAACCTACTTATCAAAATAAAGAAGAAAAACAAAGTCTCAGTAAACACAAAATTTACAAAAATGAAAGAAAAGAAAAAAAAATCCACAAACAAAAGGAATTCAGCACAAGAGAGTAAAAGGAATAAAGAAAACATGAGAACCGCTGAAAAACAGCACTACAAAATGATAGCAATAAACTCATACCTATCAATAAACACACTGAATGTAAATGGCTTAAATGTACTCATAAAGAGACAGAGAGTGACAGAATGGATAAAAAAAGAGGACCCATCAATATGCTATCTACAAGAGACACAGCTTACAAACAAAGACATAAATATATTAAAAATCAAAGGATGTAAAAAAGTATACCAAGCAAACAGCCACCAAAAAAGAGCAGGAGTGGCAAGACAAATCTCAGATAAAAGAGACTTTAAAACAAAATCCACCATAAATGACAAAGAAGGATATTATATAATGATTAAGTGCACAATCCACCATGAAGACATAACCGTAATAAATATCTACACACCCAATGACAGGGCTCCAAAATACATAAAATTAACAGCACTGAAAAGAGAAATTAACAGTTCCACAATAATAGTAGGAGACTTCAACACACCACCCTCAGTGAAGGACAGAACATCTAGAAAGAAACTCGACAAAGATACAGAAGATGTAAAGGCCACAATCAACCAACTTGACCTCATAGACATATTTAGAACATTCCACCCAACAGCAGCAAACTACATGTTCATTTCCAACACACATGGAATGTCCTCCAGAACAGACCACATCTTAGGCCACAAAGCAACCCTCAATAAAATCCAAAACATAGAGATAATATAAAGCATCTTCTCTGATCACAATGCCATAACAGTATAAATTAATAACAGGAAGAACAAGAAGAAAGTCAAATACATGGAAACTGAATAACACCCTGCTTAAAAACCACTGGGTAATAGAAGAAATCAAAGACAGAATAAAAAAATTCCTAGAATTTTATTCCGAGAATAAAAACACATCATACCAAAACCTTTGGGACACAGCAAAGGCAGTGCTCAGAGGTCAATTTATAGCAATAGATGCACACATCAAAAAAGAAGAAAGGGACAATATAAAAACATCAGCTACACAACTCGAACAAATAGAAAGAGAATAGCAAAAGAAGCCCACAGCCACCAGAGGAAAGGAAGTAATAAAGATCAGAGCAGAAATAAATGAAATAGAGAATAGAAAAACAGTAGAAGAGGTGGAGCCAACATGGCGCTATAAACAGAAGCACCATATCGTCCCTCCACAGCAAAGACCTGAAAAACTAAGTAAGACAGAGACAAATGTCAGTCCTGGAACCCTGAGTGTCAAACACAGAGATAAAGAACTCAGCTAAGCACTGAATGGAATAAGAAACTGACAGAGAACAGAGAGTGAGGAGAATTACAAGCAGAGGTCCCCTATCAGCTAAGGCAGCACGGATCCACCGTCTTGGACACCTGTTGGAGATCGGTGGACAGGGAGTACGGGAAAGCAGGTTCACAGAGCTCCCAGCAGAAGACAGAGCACCTGGAAACCAGTGAGACATGCCTTCCCACCCCCATCCTGCCTCCCCCTGCTTGACCTTTGCCACTTCCCAGCTGGCCAATCCACGGCTTCCTGGTGGGCCAATCTGCCGCTTCCTGGCGGGCCGAAACTGTGACATGGAAGGTGCCAATTCTCTGCCATGCAGATTTGCCCCATCCACACTGGCCAGCTTCTTCACTGCCATTTCCTTGTTGCTGGTTTGCTTTTTTCAGCTGCTTTTGGTTTCTTTCCTGTCTCTCACCTCCTCTTCCTCTTTTCTCTTGAACACTTGACTCTGTGTGCCATCTTTGCTTTTTCTTGACAGGCTGTGAAGTGCCACTCATAATTTATACTCATAAAAGTATAAATTAATAATGGGAAGAACAAGGAAAAAAGTCAAATACATGGAAACTGAATAACACCCTGCTTAAAAACCACTGGGTAATAGAAGAAATCAAAGAAATCAAAGACAGAATTAAAAAAAATCATATCCTGCAAAACTTTCCTTTAGATATGATGGTCAAGTTAGGACATTTCCAGATAAACAGAAATTAAAGGAATATGTAAAAATCAAACCAAACTTACAAGAATTATTAAAGGGAGTCCTTTGGTTTGAGAGCAAACAACATCAGATGACAGCCTGAATCTAAGATAAAGGTTGCACCACAATGCCATCAAAGTATAAATTAACAACAGGAAGAGCAAGGAAAAAAAATCAATTACATGGAAACTGAATAACACCCTGTTTAAACACCACTGGGTAATAGAAGAAATCAAAGATGGAATAAAAAAATTCTTAGAATCAAATAAGAATGAAAACACATCATACCAGAACCTTTGGGACACAGCAAAGGCAGTGCTCAGAAGTCAATTTATAGCAATAGATGCACACATCAAAAAAGAAGAAAGGGACAAAATCAAAACATTAACTACACAACTTGAACAAATAGAAAGAGAACAGCAAAAGAAGCCTACAGTCACCAGAAGAAAGGAAATAATAAAGGTCAGAGCAGAAATAAATGAAATAGAGAATAGAAAAGCAATAGAAAGAATGAACAAAACTAAAAGTTGGTTATTTGAAAGGATTAACAAAATCGGCTCTAGCCAAACTGACAAAAGGAAAACAGGAAAGGATGCAAAAAACCCAAATAAGAACTGAAATTGGAGACATTAAAACAGATCCAACTGAAATAAAAAGGATTATAACAGAGTATTATGAAAAACTATACTCCAACAAATTTGAAAATCTAGAAAAAATGGTCAAATTTCTAGAAACACATTACCTACCCAGACTATCACAAATTGATGTTGAAAATCTGAACAGACCCATAACAAGAGACAATATTGAAAAGGTGATTAAAAAAAACTCCCAACAACAACAAAAAAAGCCCTGGCCCAGATGGCGTCTCTGGAGAATTCTACCAAACATTCAGAGAAGAGCTTACACCAGTACTACTCAAACTATTTCAGAACATAGAAAAGGACGGGATATTTCTGAATTCATTTTATGAAGCCAGCATAGTCCTGATACCAAAATCAGGCAAAGACACCACAAAAAAAGAAAATTACAGAGCAATATCTCTCATGAATATAGATGCAAAAATTCTCAACAAAATTCTAGCCAATACAATTCAGCATCATATGAAAAAATAAAAAAATAAAGAAAAATAAACAATGACCAAGTGGGATTCAAACCAGGTATTCAAGAATGGTTCAACATCAGAAAATCAATCAATGTAATCCACCACATAAATAAAAGAATCATATGATCATCTCAATTGATGTAGGAAAGGCATTTGACAAAGTCCAACACACATTCCTGATAAAAACTCTTAATAAAAAAGGTATAGAAGGGAAATTCCTTGACATAGTAAAGGGCAGCCATACAAAACCAACGGCCAACATCATTCTTAATGGAGCGAGACTGAAAACATTCCCACAGAGAACAGGAACAAGACAAGGATGCCCTTTATCACCACTCCTATTTTAACATTGTGCTGGAAGTACTAGCTAGAGCAATAAGGCAAGAAAAAGAAATAAAGGGCATCCAAATTGGTAAGGAAGAAGTAAAACTATCCCTATTTGCAGATGATATGATACTATAGATAGGAAACCCAAAAGACTCCAAGAAACAACTATTGGAACTAACAGAAAGATTCAGCAGAGTAGCAGGATACAAGATAAACATATAAAAATCAGTTGGAGTCCTATACACCAATAAAGAGAATGATGAAAAGGAAATCAGGAAAACAATACCATTTATAATAGCCCCTAAAAATAAAATACTTAGGAATAAATCTAACCAGGGATGTAGAAGACCTATACAAAGAAAACTACAAAACGCTACTGCAAGAAACCAAAAGAGATCTACATAAATGGAAAAACATACCATGCTCATGGGTAGGTAGACTCAACGCTGTGAAAATGACAATTCTACCCAAAGCAATATACAAATACAGTGCAATCTAATTCAAATACCAACTGCATTCTTTAACCAGATGGAAAATCTAATCATTAACTTTATATGGAAAGGAAAGAGCCCCCAGATAAATAAAGCACTATTGAAGAATAAAGTAGTAGGACTCACACTACCTGATCTTAGAACCTAGTACACAACTACAGTAGTCAAAAAAGCCTAGTACTGGTACAATGACAGATACACTCACCAATGGAACAGAATTGAGAAGCCAGATGTAAATCCATCCACCTACCATCACCTGATCTTTGACAAAGGCCCAAAAGTCATTAAATGGGGGAAAAGATAGTCTTTTTAACAAGTGGTGCTGACAAAACTGGATGTCCATCTGCAAAAAAATGAAACCATACACAAAAATTAATTCAAAATGGATTAAAGACCTAAATAGAAAACCAAAAACTATAAATATCATAGAAGAATAAATAGGATCAATACTAGAGTCCCTATTACACGGCATTAACAGGATACAAACCATAACTGACAATACACAAGCACCAGAAGATAAGCTAGATAACTGGGATCATCTAAAAATTAAACACTTACGCTCATTAAAAGACTTCACCAAAAGAGTCCAAAGAGAACCTACAGACGGGGAAAAAAATTTTGGCTATGACAAATCCAACAAAGATCTAATCTCTAAAATCTACAGGAAAATCCAACACCTCTACAACAAAAAGACAAATAATCCAGTTAAAAAATAGGCAAAGGATATGAACAGACACTTCACCAAAGAATGTCTTGTTCAGGTGGCCAACAGACACATGAGGAAATTCTGGCAATCACTAGCCATTAGAGAAATGCAAATCAAAACTACAATGAGATACTATCTCACCCAGAAATTACTGGCACAAATTAAAAAAAGACAACAACGAATGTTGGAGAGACTGTGGGGAGATTGGAACTCTTATGCACTGCTGGTGGGAATGCAAAATGTTATAACCATTTTGGAAAACCATATGGTGCTTCTTTGAAAAGCCAGAAATAGAAATATGTATGATCCAGCAGTTCCACTCCTAGAAATATATCCTAGAGAAATAAGAGCCATTACACGAATAGACATATGCACACCCGTGTTCATTGAGGTAATTCACAATAGCAAAAAGATGGATACAACCTAAGTGCCCGTCAACAGATAAATGAATAAACTATGGTACCTACACACAATAGAATACTATGATTAAGAACGATGATGAATTCTTGAAACATCTCACAACATGGATGAATCTGGAGGGCGTTATGCTGATTCACTTATTTCTCATAATTCAAGCACTAAAGGACAAATATTGTATGAGACCACTATTATAAAAACTCATGAAAAAGTTTACACACAAAAAGAAGCAATCTTTGATGGTTATGAGGGAGGGAAGGGGTGTGAAGGGAAAAACACTAACTAGATAATAGATAAGTGGCAACTTTGGTGACGGGTAAGACAGTACACAACATTGGGGAAGCCAGCACAGTTTGACCAAGGCAAGGTCATGGAAGCTTCATAGACACATCCAAACTCCCTGAAGGAGAGGGCTGGGGACTGGGGACCATGGTCTCAGGGGACATCTAGCTCAATTGCCATAACATAGTTTATAAAGAGAATGTTCTACATCCTACTTTGGTGAGTAGCGTCTAGGGTCTTAAAAGCTTTTGAGCAGCCATCTAAGATACTCCACTGGTCTCACCACTTTGGGAGCAAGGGAGAATGAAGAAAACCAAAGACACAAGGGAAAGATTAGTCTAAAGGACTAATGGACCATATTACCACAGCTTCCACCAGACTGAGTCCAGTACAACTAGGTGGTGCCTGGCTACCACCACTGACTGCTCTGACAGGGATCACAATAGAGTGTCCTAGACAGAGCTGGAGAAAAATATAGAACAAAATTCTAACTCACAAAAAAAGACCAGACTTATCTATCTGACAGAGACTGGAGAAACCCTGAGAGTATGTCCCCTGGACGCCCTTTTAACTCAGTACTGAAGTCACTCCTGAGGTTCGCCCTTCAGTCAAAGATTACACAGGCCCATAAAACAAACAATAATAAATGTAGCTTAACTATGTATACGAGGCTAAATGGGCCCACGAGCCCAGGGGCAAGGTTGAGAAGGCAGAAAGGAACAGAAAACCTGGTAATGGTGACATGCCGGGGAGTTGCCAACCAACATCACAAAACAATGTGTATTAATTGTTTCATGAGAAACTAATTTGCTCTGTAAACCTTCATCTAAAGTTACAATTAAAAAAGAATAATAAAATGAAATTATTAACAAAAAAAAAGAGGCAGTTCACAGACCAGAAGAACACATTTGCATATATCCAGGTGACAAAGGATTAGTGCTCAAAAAAAATAGAACTCTTATAAATTAATTTTTAAAAAGACATAAATCAACAGAAAATGGGCAAGGGATATAAACCCATTTGAAGAAATAAAATTATGAGAGTTTTGAAATTTTAGGAGAGCTAATTATTGCATTTATGTATATGTGAGCTAATGTAGAATACATACTTCACAAGAATGCCTTTTATGTGTTAAATTACTTATTTCACAGTGTCTCCCTTCATCCTTCCTACCCACTCCCAGACCACTCATTAACTTTTCCCTTTTCTCCTCTGCCCTTTTGAGGGCGGCCAAACTACCTTAGGTCTATGGTGCTGCCTAATGGTTAGATCTTGCAAAACGCCACTATGTTGCTTTACAAATTATCTTTTTCAAGTAACTTTCCTTTTCAATGTACTGCTTTTCTCTTACTTCTTTTTCATACTTACAGATAAAATGTATATTTGGTTCTTAACATTACAGCTGAAATGGGTGATTCAGAATGTCTCCATCAAGGGGCAGTGCTGGTCAGGAGTCGTTGTCACATGTGGAGCTGGGTGGCAGAGGGAGAGAGGCTACACAAATGGTAGGGCCTCCCCAATGGAAAGGGGATAGCAATAGAAGATTCAGTCTAAATGAAGGTGAGGCGGGGCAGGGTGTCAAACTGAAATCCTATCCAGAGAGTGTGAATATCCAAGAGCTTGTCTGAGCTCAGAAATCAGTATAGAAGAGGCACCAAAAGTTCTGGAGTTCAGTGATTCTTGGGGCCTGGAGTGGACTGGGTACACTAATGGGAATAATCATTCCCATGAGGAGAGGGACACTGCTGCAAGGTCCTGCTGTGGGTGATGAATGACAGCATAGTCATGATCTGTTGGCTGCAGTGGAGTCAGCCCCTGACTCACGGCCACCCCATGAACAACTGGATTGGACAGTTGTCACCCACAGGGTTTTCACTGGCTGATTTTCAGAAGTACATCACCCGGCCTTTCCTCCTAGTCCATCTTAGTCTGGAACTCCACTGAAACCTGTTCAACATCATAGCACAGAAGCCTCCCCTGACAGAGGGGTGGTGGCTGTGCATAAAGTGCATTGGCTAGGAATGAGAATTCCAACACTGAGCCACCACTGCCCTCATAGAGATGATTAGGCTAACTCATTTTCAGTCATCCCCCAACCCTCCCTGGGACCCCCTCCCAACCTCTGCTGTGGGTGCTGGATGGGTCTCCAGGTCCTGACACTAGCTCCTTTGAATCGGTGGAAATTGTTGGTCTGATTCCCAGCTGCTGGGGTTAGTGGCTATAGTCCTAGTTTTCCCTGGCCCTTCAGCCTAACTGGGTAGACCTTTTCATTCTTCTTTAATTAAATCTACTTTTGCTTAAGCACTAGTATTCAAGACAAATGAAAGATAGTCAACTTTATTGTTTATCTTATCCATTAATTATTAGTACTGCAACACTACTGATTTCTATTCTTTTTTGGCTGAATTGTACAGTGTTTAGATAGATTACGGTTACATGGCATTTTGTGAGCTGGCTTGTGGCCCTAATCACCGTTTATAACATCATTTCTACGGGAAAGTTCATTCTGCCTTTCAAACCACAGCCTTCCAAGTGCACGTTTGGAACACAATCCGTTTGTAAGCTGGGAACCGTCTGTATTAATGCCTCTTGGCCCAGGGCAGCCCCAAAACCAAATGACATGTGGTTTAAGGTTCTTGTAACAGCCGGTTCATTTAAATACTGTTAGCTAGAGCTCAGCTTTCGCATTCTCAGATTTCTGGCTAATTTCGAATAGGAGAGGCAGCTGAGTTGCAGCAATCAGACAGCAGTATGGATGGGGCACCCTGCTCCCCATTCAGATGGCACATTCCCGCTTTTAATGGTTTACCCTCCAGGTTTTAGGGTTGAGCCTCTTCTGAGTGCAAGCTTTTCAGTCCAGTTGAACAAAGTATCTTGAAAAAGAAGAACTCCCTTTTAAAACTGACTCCACTTTCAAGCCTGGGAGTTCAGCTAGGGTCATTCTAGTTTATTGAGTGCAGGGGCCCTCGCGGCAGGAGGGAAAACCACATTTAAATCCTTGATGGGCTGTTTCCCCTCCCCTCTCCTTGTTTTCCTTTCCCCAGTACCTCCTCTAAGAAGTTTCACTCTTTACTAAGGAAGCCAGACAGCCTGTCCCCGGCAAGCCAATCGTCCCTGACTCCACTGTCCCAGTGGTAGAGTTAACGTTATCAAATACAGTGTGCCAGGCACTGCGCTAAGCACATTCTGGGTCTGATACCATTTAAACCTGAAAATGAGCCCCTGCGAAATTCAAAATGTGAATTATTACCATCCACATTTAATAGAGGAAGACATTTGAGTTAGAAGAGGCTAATTGTTTGACCAAGAATGTATAGCTGGAAAGTGGGGTATCTGGGATTGGAACACAACAACAACCGCTGTTCTACCAGCTCCTTAACTTTTGGGTGGTGTGAGGAGTTTCATTGCTTTACTGGGATTGCCACCAGGAAACCCTGTCCTAATGTAGAAGTTGTAAGTTTTATTTCTAGTTAAGACCAAGGACTTGCCATCATAATTCCTATGAAAAACAAAGAACCAAGCCAGTTGCCAGGGAGTCGATTCAGACTCGCAGCGACTGCATGTCTTTCAAAGTAGAACTGGGCTCCACAGGGTTTTCAATGCCTGATCTTTCAGATAGATCTCCAGGCCTTTCTTTCTTCTGAGCCACCACTAGGTAGATTTGAACCACCAACCTTTTGGTTAGTAGCTAAGTGCTTAACCATTTGTGCCACCTGGGGGGTCTTGCTAGATCACACTGTACCTCTGTGCAACAAAGTCACCTTCTTGTGAAAAGAAATATCCTAATATTTTATCCTGGCTTAAGATATTGGTCCTCTTTGAGGGCTTGAAACAAAATCAGTTACAGAAACACCAGCAAGAGGACAAAGCTATTTGTGCCCGGAGTGCAAAGTCTTCCAATGTGTACTCTGGCCTTACCTCTTACTATGCTCCTACCCATGATAATAGCTAGAACTTTTTTTTATAGTACTTGTAAGATATGAGGAGTCCCTGGGTGGTACAAATGGTTAGCATATACTCGGCTACTAACTGAAGGGTTGTGATTTGAGTCTACCCAGGGATGCTTCGGAAGAAAGGCCTGGCGATCTACTGAAAAAGCAGCCAAGCACAGGTCTACTCTGACACACATAAGGTCACCAAGAGTCAGAGTTAACTCGATGGCAACTGGTTTTTTATGAGATGCCAAACACTTTATATATATTTAATCCTCAAAACAACCCTATGAAGTAGGTGTACTATTATTATCCTCATTTTACAAATAAAGACTTCTGGGCCATCCCCTGTGCTTGTAAAGTTCTCTCCTTTCCTCATTTTTGTCAGCTGAAGTCCCACTCCTCATCCAAGGCCTGACAAATTTTCTGTTCCCTCACCAGGGTTCCCCAGGTCCCCAGTGAGAATGCATCTCTCTCAACCTGTTGTTTCCACAGCTTTTTGCCTCTGTTCCAGACTGCTTTGAATCCAAGGTCCTGGTATCTACGTCTGTCAGCTGCCAGTGGCAAGCTTTCAGAGAGCAGCTACCCCTATTCTAATCATCTTTTGTTCCACTCTGCACCTAGCATGATGCCTCATATGGAGCTGGTTGAATTGGTGGCACAGCCACATTTCTGGGTCATCCTGCTTCTGCCTTATGGAGGGAGAGTGAGGACAGGTGGTCTCCCTTAGCCCAAAGAAACCCCCTTCATCGCCCACAGAGGCTCTGCCAGGAAGGAGAAGGGGCTGTTGTCACTCTGGCTACAGCCTGTTATTTACCCATTACACACCCATGGAAGGTTCTGCACACAGATATGGACTTAAGGAAAGAGGCCTGAAGTGTTCCTTTAACATAATTCCATGCAATTCAGAATGAGCATGTACTACTTTTTTTATATTGTGGCATTGACAATCTTGTTAATCAGGGCAGGGACGTATATTTTGCTCTCATTTAGAGATGCCGGTATGTGGGAAGGCGAAGGTAAGCAGTGCAAAGGGGAAGGCCTGAGTCTGTTGCATTCTGTTCATTATCTTTGTACCAAGTGGACATATATTTTGGTGTTTAGCCGCATAACTGCTAAAACAAAAAATATGGCACAAATGAGTGTTGGGAATACATTTGCTTGCCTAATTTATTTTATAAATGCAACACTCCTGGCACATAGCTGGAATAGTGCACACATGGAAATAAAACGTATTTACGTTATTTTGGAATGTCAGAGAAGTGGAATATCAGTGATTTTTGTTGTTTGTTGTTGGTTTCATCTTTTCTATGGGAAGGATTTCAATTATATCAGTTACTGAATTGTTTTAAATAAGAATTTTGTGCTGGGCATGTTGTCTGATTATGACTATTCTTTAAATTTAATATCTCAGCATAAAATTACTTACATATGTTTAATTTATAGTGAACACACCTTGCTGAGTCTCAAAAGAAGGAAAATTATATAAGCCGTCCCAGGGAAGATGGTTAGTGGGTGTTATGAGTAGAAGTGTGTCCCCCCAAAATATGTTGAAGTCCTAACTGCTGGTAACTGTGAATGTGACCCTGTTTGGAAATAGAGACTTTGGGGGGTGTTATTAGTTAAGTGGAAACCCTGGTGGTGTAGTGGTTAAGCACTATGGCTGCTAACCGAAAGGTTTGCAGTTTGAATCCACCAGGCACTCCTTGGAAACCCTATGGGGTAGTTCTACTCTGTCTATAGGGTCACTATGAGTCGGAATCGACTCGACAGCAGTGGGTTTTTGGTTTTTCTGTTAGTTAAGTAACATGAGGTTACGCTGGAGTAGGGTAGGCCCTAATTCAATGTAAGTGGTGCCCTTACAAAAAGAGAAGAGATACAGAGACACAGACAAAGATAGATGTGAGGATGTGAAGATGGAGGCAGACACTGGCGTGATGCATCTACAAACCAAAGAACACCAAGGATTGTCAAGAACCACCAGAAGCTAGGAAGAGGCAGGGGAAGATCTCCCCTGAGAGCCTTCAGAGAGAGCATGGCCATGCTAACACCTTGATTTTGGACTTTTAGCTTCCAGAACTGTGAGACAATAACTTTCTGTTGTTTTAAGCCATTCGGTTTGTCGTACTTTATTACGTCAGTCCTAAGAAATAGGAATAGTTTAAGATTGTCCTGAAGATCTTATGGATACCCTTCAAACTGGCAATAGTTTTGGGGATGACTTTAAGTGAAGAACTCAGAGGAAGTGCTGTGTGATGGATTGCTTTTTTTGTGGTCTTTCTCGCCATGGTCTTGTAGTTCCTACCCAGGTGATTGAGTGGAACTTTGCAGAAAGGGTAATTGCAGCCCACAAAGGGATTGATCAGTTTTGCCATCCTGCTGGGTTTGAAATGAGCCACCCCAGAGGCAGGAAAGAAGGGATCCCACCACCACCAAGTAAGAACAGCCAAGAACAGACAGCGTGTCCTTTGGACCCAGGATCCCTGAGCGGAGAAGGTCCTGGAACCAGGAGACCCAGAAAACGAGTAAGCTGTAACCCTAAAGACAGTGAGAAGCGGTGGCAGGAGAGACCGGCAGGAGACTGCGTAGTGGGCTTCCAGGCCCACAGAGAGAGAAAGCTGAGTGCCTGGCATACCTATGGGGACTTTTTGGCGGGGGCTAAAAGAGTTTTGTAACAGGGCAGAGGCCTAGGGCCAGAGAGAGATGTGCCTGCGAGCACAGCTGAAAAGAGGCTGTCCTGATGGAAGAACTGTATCCTGAGTGGTGTTGAGCCTGAATTGTAACCTGTTACTTCCCTAACAAACCCCATAATCATGAGTACTGTCTGTGAGTTCTGTGTGGCCATTGCAATGAATTGTCGAACCCAACAGAGAAGTTGGGAGTGCTGTGGGAGGGACAGTTGGTGTCAGAATTGGTAAAGATGACAGAGAGAGAAGACATGACAGACCTCTGCCTCATAGGAATCAACCTTGGGCTGTTGATCTTGATTCTCCTTCCTCCTTGTGAAGTTAGAAGGGTCAGACATAGCCCCCATGCCATTTTTATGGGAAGTTTAACACTGTGATAAATGTGTGAAAAGAGTATTGTGATGTTTCAGTGTACTGCAAGACTCGAATCAGAGTCCTGCCTCTATGTTATGGACTGAATTATGTTCTCCAAAAAGATATGTTGAAGTCCTAACCTCTGTTCTTGTGAATGTGACCCTATTTGGAAATAGGGTTTTTCTTTTGTTATCAGTTAGGTTAAATGAGATCATACTGAAGTAGGGTGGATTCTAATCTTAATCTCTTCTGAGTGTTGTCTTGTAATGAGGGAAAACAGACATGGAAACAGAATCACAAACAGGGAGAAGACACCATGTGAAGATCCATTTACAAGCCAAGGAATGTCCAGAAACGTCTGGGGATACCAGAAGCTGAAAGAGACAAGAAAGGGTCTTCCCCTGAAACCATCAGAGAGAGAATGAGAGAGAGTGATCAGAGCAGCGCTGACACAGAATTTAGACTTTTAGCCTCTAGAACTGAGAAAAAAGAAATTTCTGCTTTTTGAAGCCACCCACTTTGTGGTATTTTGTTATAACAGCACTAGGAAGCTAAGACACTCTACTACTGACTGTCTAGAGTTTATTGGAGAGAGGGTCTCTGGTTTTTTCCCGCTTGGTCTATATTGTGTCCATAATTCTAAATACAGATTAAAGTATTAATAGTGGAATAAAAATGAAAAATCTCTTGGTACTATATCATCTGAGTGAGGAATCACCAAAGAAAATGGCCAGAGCTGGTAACCTGAGCACAAAAAAATGATCATTTACTGGACTTGGTGGTAGCACAGTCATCTTTGCTTTGTAAGTGTCCTGATATCAGGAAAGGCCACCAGCCAATGAGGAATAGCTACCAATAAGAGCCATTAATAGGAGGAAGATAAGGTTTTGCAAAATGAAGGTATATTTATTTTAAAGCATGTTGATTTTGAGGCATTTCTAGGCTGCGCCAGCAGGGTTGTCCACAGTTTGAGGACAAACTTAAACTCAGAAGAAAAGTTAGGGATAAATATACAGATCTGGTGACTAACAGCAATGAGCTCTACAGGAGTGAATAACATTGCCAGAAAGCCTGTAATGTGAAAAAAGAAGGCGACCTAGGAATATAGTTGATAGTTGAGACAATGGGATTTAGAGTCAAACAAACTTGGCTTCAACTTTCAGTTATAACATGCACGGTGTGACCCTGAGCCTTGGAACATCTGACTTTTTATTTTAAATAACAGCTTTAGTGAGATATAATTTATACACCGTATATCTCATTCGCTTAAAGTGTATAGTTCAGTTTTTACTATATTCGCAGAGTTGTAAAACCATCACCAAATACCTAATTTTAGAACCTTTTCATCACCCCAAAAGAAACCCTGTACTCGTTAGCAGTCACTCACCATTCCTCCCTCCCCCTAGCCCATGGCAACCATAATCTACTTTCTGTCGCTATGGATTTGCCTTTTCTGGACATTTCACATGAATGGAATCATAGAATATGTGGCCATTTGTGTCTGGCTTCTTTTCCATAGGGTAATGTTTTCAAGCTTCATCCATGTTGGAGCATGAATCAATATTCATTCATTTTTATGGCTAAATAATATTTTATTATATGGGTATACCACATTTTTTCTATCCCTTGACAGACACTTGAGTTGTTTTCATTTTTTTACTAATATGAATAATGCTGCTATGAATATTAATGTACAAGTTTTTTGTGGACATAAGTTTCTCTTGAGTTATAACTAGGAGTGGAATTACTGGGTCATATGGTAACACTCCACCACTCATCTGTCAGTTTGTTATATTGGGGTGGCTTGGGTGTTGCTGTGATGCTGGAAGCTATGCCACCAGTATTGCAAATACCAGTAGGGTCACCCATGGTGGACAGATTTCAGCAGAGTTTCCAGACTAAGACAGACTGGGAAGAAGGACCTGGTGATCTGCTTCTGAAAAAACTGGCCAATGAAAACCTTAAGGATAGCAGGGGAACATTGTCTGATATAGTGCTGGAAGAGGAACCCCTCAGGTTGGAAGAGACTCAAAATACAACTGGGGAAGAGCTGCCTCCTCGGAGTAGAGATAATCTTAATGATATGGCTGGAGTAAAGCTTTTGGGACCTTCATTTGCTGATGTGGCACGACTTAAAATGAGAAGAAAAAGCTGCAACTATCCATTAGTTATTGAAACGTGGAACATATGAAGTATGAATCAAGGAAAATTGGAAGTCATCAAAAATGAAGTGGAATGCATAAAGATCGATATCCTAGGCATTAGTGGGCTGAAATGGACTGGTATTGGCAATTATGAATCAGATAATCATAGGGTCTACTATGCCAAGAATGACAAATTGAAGAGGAATGGTGTCGCATTCATGGTCAAAAAGAAAGTTTCAAGATCTATCCTGAAGTATGGCACTGTTAGTGATAGAATAATATCCACACCCTACAAGGAAAACCAGTTAATACAACCATTATTCAAATTTATGCACAAACCACTAAGACCAAAGATGAAGAAATTGAAGATTTTTACCAACTACTGTAGTCTGAAATTGATCAAACATGCAATCAAGATACACAGATAATTACTGGTGATTGGAATGCAAATGTTGGAAACAAAGAAGAAAGATTGGTAGTTGGAAAATATGGCCTTGGTGATAGAAATAATGCTGGAGATTGCATGGCCAACACCTTATTCATTGAAAATACCTTTTTTCAACAACATAAATGGCGACTATATGTGTAGCCCTCATCAGATGGGATACACAGGAATCAAATCACAACATCTGTGGAAAGAGAAGCTCAATATCATCAGTCAGAACAAGGCCAGGGGCTGACTGTGGAACAGACTATCAGTTGCTCCTATGCAAGTTCAAGCTGAAGCTGAAGAAAATTATAATAAGTCCACGAGAAACAAAGTACGACCTAGAGTATATCCCACCTGAATTTAGACACCATCTCAAGAATAGATTTGACACATTGAACACTGATGATCAAAGACCAGATGAGTTGTGGGATGACATTAAAGACATCATACACCAAGAAAGCAAAAAGTCATTAAAAAGACAAGAAAGAAAGAAAAGACCAAAATGGATGTAGAAGAGACTCTGAAATTTACTCTTGATAGTACAGTAGCTAAAGCAAAAGGAGGAAATGATGAAGTAAAACAGCTAAACAGAAGATTTCAAAGGGCAGCTTGAGAGAAGACAAAGTGAAGTATTATAATGAAATGTGAAGATCTGGAGTTACCCACTGCTGTCAAGTTGATTCTGACTCATAACAACCCTATTAGACAGAGTAGAACTGCCCCATAGGATTTCCAAGGCTGTAAATCTTTATGGAAGCAGACTGCCACATCTTTCTCCTGCAGAGTGGCTGGTGGGTTAGCAGCCTAGTACTTTAGTATAAAACCAAAAGGGAGGAACACACTCGGCATTATTCAAGCTGAAAGAACTGAAGAAAAATTCAAGCCTCAAGTTGCGGTACTGAATGATTCTATGGGCAAAAAATTGAACGATGCAGAAAGCATCAAAAGAAGATGGAATGAATATGCAGTCACTGTACTAAGAAGAATTGATCAACATTCAACCATTTTAGGAGGTAGCATATGATCAAGAACTGATGGTACTGAAGGAAGAAGTCCAAGCTACACTGAAGGCATTGGCAAAAAACAAGGCCCCAGGAATTGATGGAATAACAATTGAAATGTTTCAACAAATGGATGCAGCACTGGAAGTGCTTACTTATCTATGCCAAGAAATTTGGAAGATAGCTACCTGGCCAACCAACTGGAAAAGATTCATATTTGTACCCATTCCAAAGAAAGGTGATCCAACAGAACTCAGAAATTATCGAACAATATCATTAATATCACATGCAAGCAAAATTTGCTGAAGATAATTAAAAAACGATTGCAGTAATACATTGACAGGGAACTGCTAGAAATTCATGCCAGATTCGGAGGAGGATGTTGAATGAGGGATACCATTGCTGATGTCAGATGGAGCTTGGCTGAAAGCAGAGAATACCAGAAAGATGTTTACCTGTGTTTTATTGACTGTGGAAAGGCATTTGACTGTGTGGATCATAACAAATTGATAACATTGAGAAGAAAGGAAATTCCAGAACACTTAATTGTGCTCATGAGGAACCTGTATATAGACCAATAGGCAGTCATCTGAAAAGAACAAGGGGATATTTCATGGTTTAAAATCAGGAAAGGTATGTGTCAAGGTATTCTTTCACCATACTTATTCAATCTATGTGCTGAGCAAATAATCTGAGAAGCTGGACTATATGAAGAAGGTGGCGTCAGGATTGGAGGAAGACTCATTAATAGCCTGCGATATGCAGATGACACAACCTTGCTTGCTGAAAGTGAAGAGGACTTGTAGCACTTGCTGAAGAAGATCAAAGACCACAGCCTTCAGTACGGATTACAACTTAACATAAAGAAAACAAAAATCCTCACAACTGGTCCAATAAGCAACATCATGATAAACGAAGAAAATATTGAAGTTGTCAAGGATTTCATTTCACTTAGATCCACAATCAAATCCTATGGAAGCAGCAGTCAAGAAATCAAATGACGTATTGCACTGGACAAATCTGCTGCAAAGACCTCTTTAAAGTGTTCAAAAGCAAAGATGTCACTTTAAGGACTAAGGTGCGCCTGACCCAAGCCATGGTGTTTTCAGTTGCCTCATATGCATGTGAAAGCTGGACAATGAATAAGGAAGACCGAAGAATTGATGCATTTGAATTATAGTGTTGGTGAAGAGTATTGAATATACCATGGACTGCTAGAAGAATGAACAAATCTGTCTTGGAAGAGGTACAGCCAGAATGCTCCTTAGAAGTGAGGATAGTGGGACTTTGTTTCACTTAATTTGGACATATTATCAGGAGGGACCAGTCCCTGGAGAAGGATATCATGCTTGGCAAAGTAGAGGGTCAGTGAAAAAGAGGAAGACCCTTAATGCGATGGACTGACACAGTGGCTGCAACAATGTGCTCAAACATAGCAACAATTGTAAGGATGGAGCAGGATCGGGCAGTGTTTCGTTCTGTTGTGCATGGGGTTGCTATGAGTTGGAACTGACTTGACGGCACCTAACAGCAGCAACAATGGTAACTTTGCTTAACTTTCTTGAGGAAAATGCAAACTCTTTCCAAAACTGACTGCACTATTTTACATTCCCACCTGGAGTGTATGAGAGGTTCCAATATCTCCACATCCTAACCAAGTCTTGTTTTTATCTGACTTTTAAAAAAAATTATAGACATGTTGTTCTTGTTGGGTGCTGTCAAGTCGATTCCAACTCATAGTGACCCCATGTGACAGAGTAGACCTGCCCCATAGCGTTTTCTTGGTTGTAATATTTACAGAAGCAGATCACCAGGTCTTTTTCCTGTAGAACCTCTGGGTGGGTTTGAACTGCCAATCTTAAAGTTAGCAGCCGAGCGCTTTACCATGGTATTTTATTCTTTATGATGCTATAGTACATTGAATTGTTTTTCTACTTCTTTTTAGATTGTTCATTGCTAGCATGTAGAAATACAATTGACTTTTGTATATTGATCTTGTATCCTGCAACCTTTCTGAATTCATTTATTCGTTTTAATAATTTAGTGTATTTCTTAGGATTTTCTATACACATGATCATGACATCTGTAAATAGAGATAGTTTTACTTCTTCCTTTCCAGTCTAGATGCATCTTCTTTCTTTCTCCCTCCTTCCCTCTCCCTTCCTTCCTTTCTCTTCTCTTTTTCCTTCTTTCCTCTATTTTCTTCTTCTCTTCCTTCTCCTTCTTCCCTATCTTCTTCTCCCTCTTCTTCTTGCTTTATTGTGCTGGCTAGAAATTCCAGTAAAATACTGAGTAATAATGGTGATGGTCATCTTGTATAATACTTTTCCTGATCTTAGAGGGAAGGCATTCAGTATTTCACCATTATGTATGGTATTAGCTGTGAAGTTTTTGTAGATGGCCTTTAAAAGGTGTTGAATTTTTTTCCAGTGATTTTTCTGTGTCTATCGAGATGATCACGTGATTTTCGCCTTTATTCTATTAATATGGTATATTACATTGATTGGTTTTCATATATTAAACTAACCTAGCATTCCTGGGATAAATCCCACTTGGTAGTGGTGTATAATACTTTTTATATGTTCCTAGATTTGGTTTGCTAATTGTCAAGAATTTTTGCATCTGTATTCATAAGGAATATTGGTCTGTAATTTTCTTTTCTTGTGATATATTTGTCTGGTTTTGATATCAGGATAATACTGGCTTCATAGAATGAGTTAGGAAGTGTTCCCTCCTCTTCTATTTTCAGATGAATTTACAGAAGATAGTATTAAACACTTGGTAGAATTCACTAGTAAAATAGCAGGGCCCGAGCTTTTCTTTGTGGGAAAAGTTTTGATTACTAACTCAATCTCTTTACTTGTGATAGGGGTATTCAAATTTTCCATTTGTTCTTTGGCCAGTTTTGGTATTTTGTGTCTTTCTAAGAATTTGTCAGTTTCATCCAGGTTATCTAATTTGTTGGCATACAATTGTTCATAGTACAATATAATCATTTTCATTTCTGAAAGGTTGGTAGTAACATCCCTCTTTCATTTCTGATTTTAGTAATTTGGGTCATCTATTTTTTAGTTAGTCTAGCTAAAGGTTTGTTGATTTTGTTGATCATTTCTAGAACCAACTTTTGTTTTTGTTGATTTTCAGTATTATTTTTGTATTCTCTATTTCATTTATTTCTGCTCAAATATTTAAAAGCTTTGGGCTTATTTTGCATTTCTTTTACTTGTTTCTTAAGGTGGAAGATTAGGTTATTGATTTGATATTTTTCTTATTTTTAATATAGGCATACAACTATAAATTTTCCTTGGAGTATTGCTTTAGCTGAAACCCATAAATTTTGGTATGCTATCTTTTTGTTTTTATTTATCTCAAAGTATTTTCTAATTTCTTTTGTGATTTCTTCTTTGACTCATTGATTTTTAGAAATGTGCCGTTGAACTTCTACATATTTGTGAATTGCCCAATTTTCTTTCTGTTGTTGATTTCTAATTTAATTCCATGTGGTCAGAGAATATACTTTGCATGATTTCATTCTGTTTAAATTTATTGAGGCTTGTTATATGGCCTAACATATGGTCTAACCTACAGAATGTTCCATGTTCACTTGAAGAAAATGTATATTCTGCTGTTGTTGGGTGGAATCTTCTATAGATGTCTGTTAGATATAATTGGTGTACAGTGTTTTTCAAGTATACTATTCTCCTGTTGATCTTTTCCCATTTTTCAATCCATTATTGAAAGTGGGGTATTGAAATCTCCAACTATTATTGTTGAATTGTTTATTCTTCCCTTCAATTTTGTTTCTAGTATATGCATGCATTTATAATTATTGTGTCTTCTTGATGGAGTGACCCATTTATCATTATAAAGTGTCCTTCTTTGTCTCTAGTGACAATTTTTGTCTTAAAGTCTATTTTGTGTATATTAGTTTAGCCACTCCAGCTCCCTTTTGGATACTGTTTCAAGGGTATAAATTTTCCCAGTCTTTTACTTTCAATCTATTTGTGTCTTTGAATCTACAATGTGTCTCTTGTAGACAACATGTATTAAAAAAATCATTCAGTCAATCTCTGCTTTTTATTAGAATTTTAGTCCATTTACATGTGATGTAATTACTGCCATTTTGCTATCTGTTTTCTATGGCTCTTATGTCTTTTCTGTTCCACTATTTTTCCATAACTGCCTTCTTTTGTGTTAAAGAGATATTTTAACTCTTGTGCTGTTTCTATTAATATATTTTTGAGTTATTTTCTTAGTAATTGCCCTATGCTTTACAAATAACATCTTAACTTAAAATGTTTAGTTTGGATTAATAACAACTTAATTTCAATAGTACACAAAAACTTTGATGTTTCATTCCCTCCCCCTCCTTTGTGTTATTATTGTCATAAAATTATATCTTTATACACTATAAGTGTATTAACAGTTTTATTATTATTGCTGTGTGCAGTTGTATTTTAAATACATAGGAGAAAAGAATTACAAACAGCTAATGTTACAAGATGGCAGAGTAGTCAGATGCTTTGTGTTATCCTTCTTACAACAAAGACCCAAAAAAACAAGTGAATTGGATATATATGACAATTTAGGAACTCTAAGCATAAAAGACAAGGTTGAAGAATCAGACTGAGTGAAAGGTGGAAGAAGAAACAATTCAAAAGCAGCAGAAGTGGGAAATTATGAATTACCTGCATCCTGCTAGCCGAGCCTGCACAGCATGGACATATTGAGACAAAGCAAGCAGCATTTCTAGCCAAAACCCACTTTACCTGCTGCAGCTAAGCAGGATAGACTCTTCACATATGTCCAGAGCCAGCCAGGAGTGCTTCCAGCTCGTGAAAGTTAAGTACATGCATCCCACCCACTGTGTGCACCCCAGCCCCCCATGCCAGAGATCCATGGGCCTGGGGGGCACTCTAACCCTCCTCATCTATCCCCTCTCCCTGCTCACAACTGCAGTCTGGCAGCATTCAACATTGCCATGCTCCCTGAGCTGGAAGCTCACAGTCAGGTCCCGAGGAACCACCCCTTTACCCAGTCACTAGTGGTGAGGGTCTGTGTATTCACAGCACCTTCTACTCCCTCCAGTCACCAGTGCCAGCACCCTGCTGGCCAAGCCAGCACAGCATGGCCATATTGCGACAAGGCAGGCAGCATTCCCAGTTGAAGCCCACTTCCCCTGCTGCAGCCACACAGGACTGACTCTACACACAAGTCCGGAGCCAGACAAGAGTGCTTCCAGCCCTGTGAAAGTTAAGTGCACACACCCCACACACCAATCACACCCCAGCCCCTTTGCTGGAGGTCCATGGGCCTGGGGGGCACTCCTACCCTCCTCATCCATCCCCTCTCCCCACTTGTGGCTGCAGTCCTGTGGCATTCAACACTGCCCTGCCCCTAAGCCAGGAGCTCACAGTCTGGTCTGCTGGCACCCACCCCTTCACCCAATACTGGCATGGGGGCCCACTGACTTGCATTGCCTTCTGCCCCCTGTGGTTACCTGTGCCAGCACCCTGCTGGCTGAGCCTGCACAGTGTGGCCATATTGAGATAAAGCAAGCAGCATTCCCAGCTGAAATCCACTCCACCTGGTACAGCCAAGCAGGAGAGACTCTGCATTAACAGCCAGAGTCAGGCAGGAGTGTTTTCTGCCCTGTGAAAGTTAACTGCACCCACACCTAACTGTACCTATCCCAGGCCCCCATGCCAGAGGTCTGTGGGCCTGGGGGTACTCCCACCCACTCACCCATTCCCATCCCCACTCATGAATGCAACCCAGTGGCATTCACCACCACCCTACCCCCTAAGCCAGGAGCTCAGCCACACACTCTGGGGCCCTGAGGTTCAGCAGTAGCACCCACTCCATCTAACTGCCTGTGCTTGGGGCCTGAGGGCTGGTGGCACCCCCCACTCCCTCTATCCAATGACACTAGGCACCCGAGGACCAGCTGAACAACCTCTCTTTTGGCACACTTTAGTGGACGGGGCACACCCTCCAAATGGACACCTGTGGGCAAATGACACCCCCTGCCTCGCCTCCAACATTGCCTCCCATCTTAGTCATCTAGTGCTGGTATAACAGAAATATGACAAGTGGATGGCTTTAACAAAGAGAAATTTATTCTCTCATAGTCAAGTAGGCTAGAAGTCCAAATTCAGGTGCCAGCTCTAGGGGAAGGCTTTCTCTCTCTGTCGGCTCTGGAGGAAGGTCCCTGTAATCAATCTTCCCCTGGTCTAGGAGCTTCTCAGCCAGGGACCCCAGGTCCAAAGGACATGCTCTTCTCCTGGCACTACTTTCTTGGTGGAATGAGGTCCCTCTATCTCTCTGCTCACTTCTCTCTTATATCTCAAAAGAGATTGGCTTAAGAAACAACCTAGTCTTGTAGATTGAGTCCTGCTTCATTAACAACTTCTTCTAATCCTGCCTCATTAACATCATAGAGGTAGGATTTACAACACATAGGAAAATCACATCAGATGACAAAATGTGGGCAATCACACAATACTGTGAATCATGGCCTAGTCAAGTTGATATACATTTTTGGATATACACAATTCAACCCATAACACCCTCCCTCTTCAACTGGAGGCTCATGCATGCTCCAAACAACACCACACAGCCCAGCCCACCTGGAACTGTCAGTGAAATTCTACGAACCACTGACCCAGTGACCAACGACCTGGGCACCTTCTTCCCGACAAACTGGCAAGTGGAAGAGTGCACAGAAAACACCCAACTCAAAGATCAGGCAGAATGTCCCCTGTATCCAGGACCAGGTAACCAGCAGGACAGATACATCACCTCATAAAAAACACCACCTACATCCTCAGCAGCCCCACAAGACCAGTGAACAGGGACCCATGCTCACACACCCACTAACTGCTTCACCCACTTGGCGACAGGAGGTGAGAGCTTCAGTAGGGTCAGATTAGTGACCAGAGTAACACACACACCCAATCGACTTGGACACGTCAAAACAAAACAAAACAAAAATTCAGGATGCAGCAAACAAATGTATAATAAATAAATATAATAATTTCTTGATGCCTCAGAGACAACAGACAATATCAAATCACATAAAGAATCAGGACAAGATGGCCTCAAAAGCGACCAAATTAAGGAACCAGAAAAACTTCCGGAGGAAGATAAAACAATGGAACTATCTGATAAAGAATTCAAAAAACTAATATACAAAACTGTCCAAGAGATCAAGAAAGAGAGCAGGGAAAATAGACAAAACCAAGGGAAAGAGAAAAAACACAGACAAAGCAATAGAAGAATTCAGGAGAACAATATAAGAACAAAAGGACAAAATAAGTAGACAATTAGAAACAATATAAAAACAGCAATTAGAAATCCAAAAGATTAATAATAAAATTTCAGAAATGGACAACTCATTAGAAGGATATAGGAGCAGAACTGAGACAATGGAAGACAGAATTAGTGAAATAGAAGACAAATTCCTTGATACCAATTTGTTTGAAGAAAAATCAGAGAAAAGAATGAGGAAAAATGAAGCATTATGTGGGACACTATCAAGAGAAAAAACTTAAGTGTGATCGGAGTTCCAGAATGGGGTGTGGAGGGGAGGCAATGAAAAACACAAAGAGAATTGTTGAAGATTTCCTGGCAGAAAACTTCCCTAACATCATGAAAGATGATAAGATATTCAGCCAAGAAGCTCAACAAACCCCATACAGGACAGACCCCCAAAAGAAAGTCACCAAGACATATCATAATCAAATTTGTCAAAACCAAGGACAATGAAAGAATCCTGAGAGCAGCTAGGGAAAATTAAAAGTCACCTACAAAGGGGAACCAATAAGACTAAGCTCTGGAGGCAGGGCCAAGATGGCAGAGTAGTCAGATGCTTCTAGTGTTCCCTCTTACAACAAAGATGCACAAAACCAAGTGAATCAGTTATATATGACACTCTAGGAGCCCTGAACATCAAAGGCAAGGTTGAGGAACTGGACGGAGTGGCAGGGGGAGAGAGAGACAGTTCAGAAGCAGCGAGGAGTTGCCAGACCTGACCCACAAGGAACCACAGCCCTTCAGCCTGGGTTAGCTTGGGGGTGAGTGGTGAGGCAGCCAAGCAGCAGTGCTTGGGAGGTGTTTTCTGCACCGGGAGAAACCCAGCAGCAGAGAGTCTACTCGGCCATCCAGAACCAGTGAGGCATAGCCCTCGATCAGTGAAAGATAAGTACTTGCGTCCAGCTTACCGCACAGATCAAAAACATACCCCTTAGGGAAAACCTCTCTCCCATTTACCTCCCTATTCCTTGCTCTGCACTGGGTCCTGGACCAGCTTCAGCAATTGCTGAGTCCGCTGGGCCAGAAGTAGGACCATCACGTGCCCTGAGCCATTCGCCTGGCCTTGGAGAGTGAACAAATCAACAAACAGGGGAAAAAATAATCTGCCAGCCCCCCAAGCCAGGAACTCAGGGTAGGCACAGCTTCTTTGTCTAGGCACAGGCATAACAGATCCATGGACTTTGAGTGCCTTTCCCCCTGCATAGACTTGTGTGGGCCCATTTCAGCAGCATAGGCCCTCATTACTACAGCACAACAGGGTATATACCTGAAGTCTAACTTCAACGGTTTCAGCTGTGAAGTGGCAGGTTCATGACATTTGACACTGCTCAGCCCATTAAGCAGGGTCTTCACCTACCCACGTCAGCGACCTGAGGACTGGTGGCTCCACTTACACCACCTAGCCATCTGTGGCAGGGGCACAAAAATAAGAGATGCCCCACAGTCCTTACAGCCAACAACATAGAGTGATCATAGTCCAGCTGCAAAACCCACCCACCTACATGCTCTAGGGAACAGGGATACAACAGGACATTAGAGCTTCAAACATGCCAATAATCAAACTAGCTCACACGAGCAGCATATCAAAGCAAAACAAGTAGGTAGGACACAGTAAGCAAACATTAAATATAATAACTTATTGATGGTTTGGGGACAACAGTCAATATCAAATCACTTAAAGTGGCCATCCATGATGGCTTCAGCAAGCTCCCAAAATAAAGAATCTAGAAATTTTCAAGAGGAAGAAAATTTCTTGGAATTACCAGAGGCAGAATACAAAAGATTAATATACAGAACTCTTCAAAATTAGGAAGGAAATTAGGCAAAACACAGAACACACAATAGAGGAAATTACAAAGATTAGAGAAGAGCATAATGACAAATTTAACAGGCTGCAAGAATCCGTAATGAGACAGCAAACAGAAATCCAGAAGACGAATAGTAAAATTTCAGAATTAGACAACTCAATAGAAAGTCATAGGAGCACAATTTTGACAATGGAAGTCAGAATTAGTGAGATTGAAGACAAAGCACTTGACACCAACTTATTTGAGTAAAAACAGGTAAAAGGATTAAGAAAAAATGAAACCCTAAGAATTACGTGGGATTCTATCAAGAGGAATAACCTATGAGTGATTGGAATACCAGAATGGGGGGGGGGGGTGGATAACAGAAAACACAGAGATAATTGTTGAAGATTTGTTGGCATAAAACTTCCCTGATATCATGAAAGATGACAAGATATCTATCCAAGATGTTCATCAAACCTCACAGAAGGTAGATCCCAAAAGAAAGTCACCAAGACATATTATAATCAAACTTGCGAAAACCAAAGATAAACAGAGTATTTTAAGAGCGGCTAGGGATAAACGAAAAGTCATCTACAAAGGAGAGTCAATAAGAATAAGCTCAGACTACTCAGCAGAAACCATGCAGGCAAGAAGGCAATGGGATGACATATATAAAACCTTGAAGGAAAAAAACTGCCAGCCAAGAATTATATATCCAGCGAAACTGTCTCTCAAATATGATGGCAAAATTAGGGCATTTCCAGATAAACAGAAGTTTAGGGAATTTGCAAAAACCAACCAAAATTATAAGAAATACTAAAGGGAGTCCTCCAGTTAGAAAATCAATAACATCAGATGACAACCCAAGACTAGAACACAGGATAGAACAATCAGATATCAACCCAGATAGGGAAGTCTCAAAAGTAAATCAAAGTTAAAACACTGAAAATAGGGAAACAGAGACATCAATATGTAAAAGATGAGAACTTTGAAACAAAAAAGGACTTAAAAAATGTAGACATAGATTTTTCATATGGAGAGGAAGTCAAGGTGATATAAAGAAATAAAAGACTGGTATAAACTTAAAAAAATAGGGGTAAATATTAAGGGAACCACAAAGGAAACTAACAATCTTACAAGTCAAAATAAAAAACAAGAAAAATATAAAGAGTCAGCAAATACAAAATGAACAACAATGAAAAAGATTAAAAGCAAAATGACTCAGCACAGAAAATTAAGTGGAAGAAAGAAACAGTGAACAACACACACAAAAAAACATCAAAATGACAGCAATAAACTCATACCTATCAAAAATTATGCTGAATATAAATGTACTAAATGCACCAATAAAGAGACAGAGAGTGGCAGATTGGATAAAAAAAAAAAAAACCATCAGTCTATATGCTACCTACAAGAGACACACCTTAGACTTAAAGGCACAAAGAAACTAAAACTCAAAGGATGGAAAAAAATATATCAAGCAAATAACACTCAAAAAAGAGCTGGAGTGGCAATATTAATCTCTGAAAAAATAGACTTTAAAGTAAAATCCACCAAAAAGGTAAGGAAGGACACTATATAATGATTAAAGGATCAATACACCAGGAAGACATAACTATAATAAATATTTATGCACCTAATGACAGGGCTCCAAAACACATGAAACAAACTCTAACAGTATTGAAGAGAGAGAGACAGCTCCACAATAGCAGTAGTAGACTTCAACACACCACTTTCGGTGAAGGACAGAACATCCAGAAAGAAGCTCAACAAAGACACGGAAGATCTAAATGCTACAATCAACCAACTTGTTCTCATAGACATATACTGAACACTCCACCCAATAGCAGCCAAGTACACTTTCTTTTCCAACGCACATGGAACATTCTGCAGAATAGACCACATATTAGGCCATAAAGCAAGCCTTAACAAAATCCAAAGCATAGAAATATTACAAAGCATCTTTTCTGACCATAAAGCCATAAAAGTAGAAATCAATAACAGAAAAAGCAAGGAAAAAGGTCAAACAGATGGAAACTGAACAACACTTTTCTCAAAAACTACTGGGTCATAGAAGAAATTAAGGATGGAATAAAGAAATTCATAGAATCAAACGAGAATGAAAACACATCCTACCAGAACCTTTGGGACACAGCAAGAGCAGTGCTCAGAGGTCAGTTTATAGCAATAAATGCATGCATTCAAAAAGAAGAAGGGGACAAAATCAAAACACTAACCCTACAATTGGAACAAGTAGAAAGAGAATAGCAAAAGAAGCCCTCAGACACCAGAAGAAAGGAAATAATAAGAACTAGAGCAGAATTAAATGAAATAGACAACAGAAAATCAATTGAAAGAGTTAACAAGACCAAAAGCTGGTTCTTTGAAAAGATCAACAAAATTGATAAACCATTGACCAAACTGACAAAAGAAAAACAGGAGAGGACACAAATAACCCGTAAAAGAAATGAGATGGGTGTTATCACAACAGACCCAACTGAAATTAAACATATCATAACAGAATACTATGAAAAATTGTACTCTAACAAATTGGAAAACCTAGAGGAAATGGACAGATTTTTGGAAACTCACTACCTACCTAAACTAACACAAACAGGTAGAACAACTAAATAAACCCATAACAAAAGAAGAGATTGAAAAGGTAATTAAAAAAATCCCTACAAAAAAAAGCCGTGGCCCGGATAGCTTCACTAGAGAATTCAACCAAACTTTCAGAGAAGAGTTAATATTTCAGAGCATGGAAAAGGATGGAATACTCCCAAACTCACTCTATGAAGCCAGCATAACCCTGATACCAAAACCAGGAAAAGACACCACAAAAAAAGAAAATTACAGACCAATATCCCTCATGAACATTGATGCAAAAATCCTGAAACAAAATTCTAGCCAATAGAATTCAACAATGTATCAAAAAAACAATTCACCATGATCATGTGGGATTTATACCAGGTATGCAGGGATGGTTCAACATTAGAAAAATAATCAATGTAATCCATCACATAAATAAAACAAAAGACAAGAACCACATGATCTTATCAATTGATGCAGAAAAGGCATTTGACAAAGTCCAACGTGCATTCATGATAAAAACTCTCAACGAAATAGGAATAGAAGGGAAATTCCTCAACATAATTATGGGCATTTATAAAAAGCCAATAGCCAACATTCTAAATGGAGAGTCTTTGAAAGCATTCCCCTTGAGAACAGGAACCAGACAAGGATGCCCTTTATCACTACTCTTATTCAACATTGTGCTGGAGGTCCTAACCAGAGCAATTACGCTAGAAAAAGAAATAAAGAGCATCCAAATTGTTAGGGAAGAAGTCAAAGTATCTCTATTTGCAGGTGATATGATCTTATACACAGAAAACCCCAAAGAATCCACAAGAAAAGTACTGGAACTAATAGAAGATTTCAGTAAAGTTTCAGGATACAAGATAAACATACAACAATCAGTTGGATTCCTCTACACCAACAAAGAGAACTTCGAAGAGGAAATCACCAGATCAATACCATTTACAATAGCCCCCAAGAAGATAAAATACTTAGGAATAAATCTAACCAGAGAAGTAAAAGACCTATACAATGAAAACTACAAGACACTATTGCAAGAAACCAAAAGAGACCTGCATAAGTGGAAAAACATACCTTGCTCATGGATAGGAAGACTCAACATTGTGAAAATGGCAGTTCTACCCAAAGTGATCTACAGATACAATGCAATCCTGATCCAAATTCCAACAGCATTTTTTAATGAGATGGAGAAACAAATCACCAAATTCATATGGAAAGGGAAGAGGCTCCAGATAAGTAAAGCATTTCTGAAGAGGAGGAACAAACTGTGAGGCCTCACAGTACCTGATTTTAGAACCTATTATACCACCATGGTAGTCAAAACAGCCTGGTACTGGTACAGGAACAGATACATAGATCAATGGAACAGAATTGATAATCCAGACATAAATTTATCCACCTATGAGCAGCTGATATTTGACAAAAGTCCAAAGTCCGTTAACTGGGAGAAAAGACAGTCTCTTTAACAAATGGTGCTGGCATTACTGGATATCCATTTGCAAAAAACTGAAACAAGACCCATACCTCACACCGTGCACAAAAACTAACTCAAAGTGGATCAAAGACCTAAATATAAAATCGAAAATGATAAAGATCATGGAAGAAAATATAGGGACAACACTAGGAGTCCCAATACATGGCATAAACAGAATATGAACCATAAGTAACAACATACAAGCACCAGAAGAGAGACTAGATAACTGGGAGTTCCTAAAAATCAAACGCTTATGCTTATCAAAAGACTTCACCAAAAGAGTCAAAGACAACCTACAGACTGGGAAAAAAATCTTGGCTATGATAAATCCAATCAGCGTCTAACCTCTAAAATCTACAAGGTATTGAAAAACCTCAACAACAAAAAGACAAATAACCCAATTTAAAAATGGGCAGAGGATATGAACAGGCACTTTGCCAAAGAAGATATTCAGGCAGGTAACAGACACATGAAGAAATGCTCATGATCATTAGCCATTGGAGAAATGCAGATCAAAACTATAATGAGATATCATCTCACCCCAACAAGGTGATCCAAAAAATACAAAATAATAAATGCTAGAGAGGTTGTAGAGAGATTAGAACACTTATACACTGTTGTGGGAATGTAAAATGGTATAACCACTTTGGAAATCCATTTGGTGCTTCCTTAAAAAGCTAGAAATAGAAGTACCATATGATCCAGCAATCCCACTTATTGGAATATATCCTAGAGAAATAAGAGCCATCACACAGAATAGATATATGCGCACCCATGTTCATTGCAGCACTGTTCACAGTAGCAGAAAGATGGAAACAACCTAGGTGCCCTCAATGGACAATTGGATAAACAAATTATGGTATATCCACACAATGGAATACTACGTAATGATAAAGAACAAAGATGAATCCGTGAAACATCTTATAACATGGAGGAATCTGGAGGGCATTACTCTAAGTGAATTTAATCAGTCGCAGAAGGACAAATATTGTATAAGACCACTATTATAAGGACTCAAGAAAAGGTTTAAACACAGAATAAAACATTCTTTGATGGTTATGAGGGTGGGGAGGGAGGGTGAGAGTTATTCACTAACTAGACAATAAACAAGAATTATCTTAGATGAAGGAAAGGACAGCACACACTACAAGAGAAGTCAGCACAACTGGACTAAACCAAAGCTAAGAAGTTTCTTGAAGACAATCAAACACTTCAAGGGACAGAGTAGGAGGGGTCGGGGTTTGGGGACAACTAGGTCAATTGGCATAACAAAGTTTGTTAAGAAAATGTTCTGCATCCTACTTTGGTGAGTGGCATCTAGGGTCTTAAAAGCTTGCAAGCAGCCATCTAAGATGCATCAAGGAAAGTATTAGTTGAAGACACAGAAAGGGCCACATAAACTGAGACTTCATCAGCCTGAGACTAAAAGAACTAGATGGTGCCTGGCTACCACCAATAACCACCCTGACAGGGAACACAACTGAGAGTCCCTGATGGAGAAGGAGAAAGGTGGGGTGCAGAACTCAAATTCTAGTAAAAAAATCAGACTTAATGGTCTGAGTGAGCCTGGAGGAACCCCGGAAAGCATGGCCCCCAGATTGTCTATCAGCCCAGAACTAAAACAATTTCTGAGGCCAACTCTTCAAAGATTGGACTGGACTGTGGGACATAAAATGATACTTGTGAGGAGTGTGCTTCTTAGCTCAAATAGATACATGAGACTTAAATGGGCAGCTTCTGTCTGGAGGTGACATGAGAAGGCAGAGAGGGTTAGGAGCTGGTTCAATGGGCATGGGAAATCAGGGGTGGAAAGTAGGAGTGTATGTCACAGTATAGAGAGAGCAATTAGGGTCACATAACAATGTATGTATAAATTTGTTTATGGGAGACTAACTTGAAATTTAAACTTTCACTTAAACTACAACAAAACAACAACAACAAAAGAGACTAAGCTCTGATTACTCAGCAGATACCAAGCAGGCAAGAAGGAAATGGTATGACATATATAAAGCCTTGAAGGAGAAAAATTGACAGCCAATAATTATATATTCAGAAAAAGTGTCTCTCAAATATGATGGCAAAATTAGGACATTTCCAGATAAACAAAAATTAAGGAAATTTGTAAAAATCAGACCAAACTTACAAGAAATATTAAAGAGAGTCTTCAAGTTAGAGAACAAACAACATCAGACAACAATCTGAGATTAGGACACAGGACAGACGAAACAGATACCAATACAGTTAAAGAATTCTCAAAAATAAAACAACGCTAAAAGACTGATATAGGGAACCAAGATGTCAATATGTAAACAACAATAATGTCAAATCAAAAAAGAGGGAATAAACGTAGTTATAGAACTTCCATGTGGAGAAGAAGTCAAGGCAATATCAAGAAATAAAAGACTGGTTTAAACTTAGGAAAATACAGGTAAATTTCAAGGTAAACACAAAGGAAGCTAATAAACCTACCCATCAAAATAAAAAAGAAGAAAAACATAAAGACACAGTAAACACAAAATCAACAATAACAAAAGAAATGAAAAGAAAACCCATAAAGAAAAAGAACTCAGCACAGAAAATTAAGTGGAACAAAGAAACTGTGAACACCACAAAAAAATAGTACAATAAAATGACAGCCGTAAACTCATACCTATCAATAATTTCACTGAATATAAATGGCTTAAATGCACCAGTGAAGAGACAGAGAGTGGAAAAATGGATAAAAAAACATGATCCATCATATGCTGTCTACAAGAGGCACACCTTAGATACAAAGACATAAACAAACTAAAACTCAAAGGATAAAAAAAATACATCAAGCAAACAATAACCAAAAAAGAGCAGGAGTGGCAATATTAATCCCTGATAAAATAGCCGTTAAAGCAAAACCCATCATAAAGTATAAGGAAGGACAATATATAATGATTAAAGGGTCAATACACCAGGAGGACATAACCATAATAAATATATATGCAGCCAATGATAGTGCTCCAGAATATATAAAACAAACTCTAACAGCATTGAAAAGAGAAATAGACCGTTCCACATTAGTAGTAGGAGACTTCAACACACCACTTTTAGTGAAGGACAGAACATATAGAAAGAAACTCAATAAAAATACAGAAGATATAAATGCCACAATCAACCAACTCAGCCTCATAGACATATACAGACCACTCCACCCAACAGTAGCAAAGCATACATTCTTTTCCAATGCACAAGGAACATTCTTCAAGACAGACCATGTTTTAGGCCACAAAGCAAGCCTCAACAAAATTCAAAACAACAAAATAATACAAAGCATTTTGTCTGATCACAATGCCATAAAAGTAGAAATCAATAAAAGGAATAGCAAGAAAAAAAAATCAAATACACGGAAACTGAACAACACCTTGCTTAAAAAACACTGGATAATAGAAGAAATCAAGGATGGAATAAAAACATTCATAAAATCAAATGAGAATGAAAACAGATCTTACTAAAACCTTTGGGACACAGCAAAAGCAGTGCTTAGAAGTCAATTTATAGCAATACATGCACACATCAAAAAGAAGAAAGGGTCAAAATCAAAACATCCACCCTACAACTTGAACAAATAGAAGAAAGCAGCAAAAGAAGCCCACAGACACCAGAAGAAAGGAAATAATAAAGATTATAGCAGAAATAAATGAAATAGAGAACAGAAAAACAAGAGAGAGTCAAGAAGATCTGAAGTTGATTGTCTGAAAGGATCAAATAAATTGACAAACCATTAGCCAAACTGACAAAATAAAAGCAGGAGAGGAAACAAATAACCCAAATAAGAAATGAGATGGGTGACATCACAACAGACCCAACTGAAATAAAAAGGATCATAACAGAATACTATGAAAAATTGCACACCAACAAATTTGAAAACCTAGGGGAAATGGACAAATTTCTAGAAACACACAACCTACCTAAACTTACACAAACTGAAGTATAAAAACTAAACCTATAACAAAAGAAGAGATTGAAGAGGTAATTAAAAAAAACTGAACAACAATCACAAAAAGCCCTCACCTGGATGGCTTCACTGGAGAATTCTACAAAACATTCAGAGAAGAGGTCACCAATACTACTCAAACTATTTCAGAGCATAGAAAAGGAAGCAACGCTTCTGAATTCATTCTATGAAGCCAGCATAACACTGATACCAAAACCAGGCAAAGATGCCACAAAAAAAGAAAATTACAGACCAATATGTCTCTTGAATATAGATGCAAAAATTCTCAACAAAATTCTAGCCAATAGAATTCAGCAGCATATCAAAAAAATAATATATCATGAACAAGTTAGTTTCATACAAGCTATGGAAGGATGGTTAAACATTAGAAAATTCAATCAATGTAATTCACCACAAAAATAAAACAGAAGAAAAGAATCACATGATCATCTAAGTTGATGCAGAAAAGGCATTTGACAAAGTCCAACACCCATTCCTGATTAAAAAACTCTCAGAAAAATAGGAATAGAAGAGAATTTTTCCACATAATAAAAGGCATTTATACAAAACCAACAGTCAACATTATCGTCAATGGAGAGAGACTGAAAGCATTCCCCTTGAGAATAGGAACCAGACAAGGATGTCCTTTATCACCACTTTTATTCAATATTGTGTTGAAAGTCCTAGCTAGAGCAATAAAGAAAAAAAAAAAGAAATAAAAAGCATCCAAATTGGTAAGAAGAGGTCAACGTATCCATATTCGCAGATTTTATGGTCCTATACGTAGAAAACCCCAAAGAATCCACAAGAAATCCACTGAAACTAACAGAACGTTTCAGCAAAGTAGCAGGATACAAGGTAATCATACAAAAATCAGTTGGATTCCTCTACACCAACAAAGAGAACTTTGAAAAGGAAATCAAGAAATCAATACAATTTACGGTAGCCCCTCCAAAAGATAAAATACTCAGGAATAAATACAACCAGGGATGTAAAACACCTATACAAAGAAAACTACAAAACATTACTTCAGGAAACCAAGAGATCTACATAAATGGAAGAACATGCTATGCTAATGGATAGGAAGACTCAACATTGTGAAAATGTCAATTCTACCAAAAGCAATCTACAGATATAATGCAATCAAAATTCCAACAGCATTCTTTAACAAAATGAAGAAAGTAATCACCAACATTATATGGAAAAGGAAGAGACCCCATATAAGTAAAGCATTCTTGAAGAAGAAGAACAAAGTGGGCGGCCTCACACTACTTGATCTTAGAACCTACTATACAGCCACGGTAGTCAAAACAGCCTGGTTCTGCTACAACCACACATGTAGACCAAGGGAACAGAATAGAGAACCTAGACGTAAATCCAACCACCTGTGGGCAGCTGATGTTTCACAAAAGGACAAAGTCCACTAAGTGTGGAAAAGACAGTCTCTTTAACAAATGGTGCTGGCATAACTGGATATCCATCTGTAAAAATATGAAACAGGACCCATACCTCACATCATACACAAAAACTAAGTCAAAATGGATGAAAGTCCTAAAAATATAAAACCTAAAACTATAAAGATCCTGTAAGAAAAAGTAGGGACAGCTCTAGGGGCTCTGATACATGGCATAAATACAATAGAAACAATAACTAACAATGCACAAACACCAGAAGATAAATTTAATAACTGGGAGGTCGAAAAATTAAACACTTATGCTCATCTACAGACTTCACCACAAGAGAAAAAAGAGAACCTACAGACTGGGAAAAAACTTCTGGCTATAACATGGTTGACGAGGGTCTTATCTCTAAAATCTATAAAATACTTCAATACCGCAACAACAAAAAGACCAAAAATCCAATTAAAAATGGGTAAAGGATATGAACAGACACTTTATCAACAAAGACATTCAGGCAGCTAACAGACACGTGAGGAAATGCTCACAATCATAAGCCATTAAAGAAATGCAAATCAAAACTACAATGAGATACCATCTCACCCTGACATTACTGGCACTAATCAATATAACAGAAAGTAACAAATTTTGGAGAGGTTGTGTGGAGATTGCAACTCTTATGTACTGTCAATGGGAATGTAAAATGGTACAACCACTATGGAAAACGATATGGCACCGCCTTAAAAAGCTAGAAATAGAAATACCATACTATCCAGCAATCCCACTCCTAAGACTATATCTAGAGAAATAAGAGCTGTCACATGAATACACGTATGCACCCCATGTTCACTGCAGCATTATTCGAAATAGCAAAAAGATGGAAACAACCTAAGTGCCCAACAACAGATGAATGAATAAAGACATTATGGTACATACACACAATGAATACTATGTAATGATAAAGAACAATGATGAATCTTCAAAATGTCTCACAACGTGGATGATTCTGGAGGGCATTATGCTGAATGAAATAAGTCAATCACAAAAGGACAAATATTGTATGAGACCACTATTATAAAAAACTCAAGAAAAGGTTTACACACAGAAAAAAACAATCTTTGATGGTTACCAGGAAGGGGAAGGATGGGAGGTGAAATCATTAACTAGATAGTTGTTGTTGTTGCTAGGTGCCGTTGAGTCAGTTCCGGCTCATAGCTACCCTGTGTACAACAGAACGAAACACTGCCAGGTCCTGCGCCATCCTCACAATCCTTGTTATGCTTGAGCCCATTGTTGTAGCCACTCTGTCAATCCATCACATTGAGGGTCTTCCTCTTTTTCGCTGACCTTCTACTTTATCAAGCATGATGTCCTTCTCCAGGGACTGATCCCTCCTGATTACATGTCCAAAATATGTGAGACGTAGTCTCACCATCCTAGCTTCTAAGGAGCATTCCTGTTGTACTTCTTCCAAGACAAATTTGTTTGTTCTTTTGGCAGTGCACGGTATATTCAATGTTCTTCACCAACACCACAATTCAAAGGCGTCAATTCTTCTTCCTTATTCATCGTACAGCTTTCACATGCATCTGAGGCAATTGAAAACACCATGGCTTGGGTCAGGTGCACTTTAGTCTTCAAGGTGATATGTTTGCATTTCATCACTTTACAGAGATCTTTTGCAGCAGATTTGCCCAATGGAATGCATCTTTTGATTTCTAGACTGCTGCTTCTGTGGATGTTAATTGTGGATCAAATAAAATGAAATCCTTGACAACTTCAATCTTTTCTCCATTTATTGTGATGTTGCTTATTGGTCCAGATTTGAGGATTTTTGTTTTCTTTACGTTGAGGTGTAATCCATACTGAAGGCTGTGGTCTTTGATTTTCATCAGTAAGTGCTTCAACTCCTCTTCATTTTCAGCAAGCAAGGTTGTGTCATCTGCATAACGAAGGTTGTTAATGAGTCTTCCTCCAATCCTGATGCCCCGTTCTTCTTCATATAGTCCAGCTTCTCAGATTATTTGCTCAGCATACAGACTGAATAAGTATGGTGAAAAGATACAACCCTGACACACACCTTTCCTGACTTTAAACCATGCAGTGTCCCCTTGTTCTATTCGAATGACTGCCTCTTGATCTATGTACAGGTTCCTTATGAGTGCAATTAAGTGTTCTGGAATTCCCATTTTCTTAGTTATCTAGTGCTGCTATAACAGAAAGACCACAGGTGGATGGCTCTAACAAAGAGAAATTTATTCTCTCACAGTCTGGGAGGCTAGAAGTCCAAATTCAGAGCACCAGCTCTAGGGGAAGGCTTTCTCTCTCTGTCAGTTCTGGAGGAAGGTCCTTGTCATCAATCTTCCCTTCGTATAGGAGCTTCTTCATGCCGGAACCCTGGTTCCAAAGGATGCACTTTGTTCCCAGCACTGCTTTCTTGGTGGTATGAGGTCCCTATGTCTCTCTGCTCACTTCTCTCTTTTATGTCTCAAAAGAGATTGGCTCAAGACACAATCCAATCTTGTAATTTGAGTCCTGTCTCATTAACATGACTGTCACTAATCCCATCTCATCAGCATCATAGAGATAGGATTTATAACATATAGGAAAATCACATCAGATGACAAAATGGTAGACAAGCACACAATGCTGGGAATCATGCCCTAGCCAAATTTATACACATATTTTCGGGGGACACAATTCAATCCTTGACACCATTCTTCGCAATGTTATCCATAATTTGTTATGATCCACACAGTCGAATGCCTTAGCATAGTCAATAAAACACAGATAAACTTCTTTCTGGTATTCTCTGCTTTTAGCCAGGATCCATCTCATATCAGCAATGATATTCCTGGTTCCACGTCCTCTTCTGAATCTTGCTTGAATTTCTGGCAGTTCTCTATCGATATACTGCTGGCTGCATCCACTTTTGAATGATCTTCAGCAAAATTTTACTTGCCCATCTCTACAACAAAAAGACAAATAATCCTATTAAAAAACTGGCAAAGGAAATGAACAGACACTTCACCAAAGAAGACATTCAGGCAGCCAACAGACACATGAGGAAATGCTCACTATCACTAGCCATTAGAGAAATGCAGATTAAAACCACAATGAGATACCATCTCACTCCGGCATTACTGGCACGAATCAAAAACACTGGAAATAACAAACGTTGGAGAGGCTGTGGGGAGATTGTAACTCTTATGCACTGCTGGTGGGAATGCAAAATGATACAACCATTTTGGAAAATGATGTGATACTTCCTTAGAAAGCTAGAAATAGAAATACTAAACGATCCAGCAAACCCACTCCTAGGAATATATCCTAGAGAAATAAAAGTCGTCACTCGAATAGACATATGCACACCTATATTCATGGCAGCATTGTTCACGATAGCAAAAAGTTGGAAACAACCTAGATGCACATCAACATATGAGTGGATAAACAAACTATGGTACATACACACAATGGAGTACTATGCAACGATGAAGAACAACGATGAATCTGTGAAGCATCTCATAACATGGATGAAACTAGAGGACATTGTGCTGAGTGAAATAAGTCAATCGCAAAAAGACAAATATTGTATGAGACCTCTATTGTAAAAACCCATGTAAAAGTTTACACACAAAAAGTAACAATCTTTGTTGGTTACCAGGGATGGGATGGGTGGGGTGGGGGAAATACTAAATAGGCAATATATAAGTGGTATCTTTGGTGAAGAGTGAGACAGTACACAATACTGGGGAAACCAGCACAACTTGTACAAGGAAAGGTCATGGAAGCTCCATAGACACATCCAAGCTCCCTGAGGGACTGAATTGCTGGGCGGAGGGCTGTGTGGACCGTGGTTTCGGGGAACATCCAGCTCAATTGGCATAACACAGTTTATAAGACAATGTTCTACATTCTACCTTGGTGAGTAGCGTCTGGGGTCTTAAAAGCCAATGAGCAGCCATCTAAGATACTCCACTGGTCTCACCCCTTTGGGAGCAAGGGACAATGAAGGGAAAAGGATACAAGGAAAAGATTAGTCCAAAGGACTAATGGACCACAGCTACCAAGGCCCCCACCAGACTGAGTCCAGTACAGCTAGATGGTGCCCAGCTACCACCACTGACTGCTCTGATTGGGATCAAAACAGACGGTTCTGGACAGAGCTGGAGAAGGATGTAGAACAAAATCCTAACACACACAAAAAAAGACAAGATTTACTGGCCTAAAAGAGACTGGAAAAACCCTGAGAATATGGCTCCCAGACACCCTTTTAGCTCAGTGGTGAAGTTACTCCTGAGGTTCACCTTTCAGCCAGGGATTGGACAGCCCCATAAAACAAAACGAGACTAATGAGGCACAGTAGTCCAGGGACAAGGACTAGAAGGCAGAAGGGGACAGGAAATCTGGTGATAGGGATCCCAAGGTTGAGTAAGGACAGTGATGACGTGTAGTGGGGTTGTTAACCATTGTCATAGGGCAACATATGTACTGTTTAATGAGAAACTATTTTGTTCTGTAAATCTTCATCTAAAGTGAGAATAGCGGCACAATTGGAAGAGTGTAGTCGATGTCACTGAACTGTGCATGTAGAAATTTTTGAAATGGTGTATCTTTGGCTATGTATATTTTCACCAAAAAAAAAAAAAAGAAAGGTCGAGGTCGAGAAGGGAGAGGGTTGACATGTCGTGGGGTTGTTAACCAATGTCATAAAACTATGTGTACTACCGTTTAATGAGAAACTATTTGTTCTGTAAACCTTCACTGGAAGTACAATAAAAGAAAATTTTTTTACTTGCCTGTGATAATAATGATACTGTTTGATAATTTCCACATTCAGTTGGATCACCTTTCTTGGGTATAGGCATAAATATGGATCTCTTCCAGTTGGTTGGCCAGGTAGCTGTCTTCCCAATTTCTAGGGGTAGTCGAGTGAGCACTTCCAGCGTTGCATCTGTTTGTTGAAACACCTCAATTAGTATTCCAGCAATTCCTGGGCCCTTGTTTTTCACCAATGCCTTCAGTGAAGCTTGGACTTCCTCCTTCATTACCATCGGTTCCTGATCATATGCTACCTCCTGAAATGGTTGAATGTCGACCAATTCTTTTTGGTATGGTGACTCTGTGTATTCCTTCCATCTTCTTTTGATGCTGCCTGTGTTGTTCAATATTTTGCCCATAGAATCCTTCAATATTACAACTCAAGGCTTGAAGTTTTTTCTTCAGTTCTTTCAGCTTGAGAAATGCCGAGTGTGTTCTTCTCTTTTGGTTTTCTATCTCCAGGTCTTTGCACATGTCATTATAGTACTTTACTTTGTCTTCTTGAGCCACCCTTTGAAATCTTCTTTTCAGCTCTTTTACTTCATCATTTCCTCCTTTCACTTCAGCTACTTGACATTCAAGAGCAAGTTTTAGAGTCTTTTCTGACATCCACTTTGGTCTTTTCTTTCTTTCCTGTCTTTTTAATGACCTCTTGCTTTCTTCATGTATGTTGTCCTTCCACAAGTCTTCTGGTCTTCTGTCATCAGTGTTCAACGTGTCAAATTTATTCTTGAGATGATCTCTAAATTCAGGTGGTATATACTCAAGGTCGTATACTTGCTCTCATGGACTTGTTCTAATTTTCTTCAGTTTAAATTTGAACTTGCATATGAGCAGTTGATGGTCTGTTCTACAGCTGGCCTCTGGCCTTCTTCTGACGATATTGAGATTTTCCATCGTCGCTTTCCACAGATGTAGTCAATTTGATTCCTATGTATTCCATCTGCCAAGATCGACGTGTAGTCACCGTTTATGATGTCGAGAAAAGGTATTTGCGATGAAGAAATCATTAGTCTTGCAAAATTGTATCATGAAGTCTCCGGCGTTGTTTCTATCACCAAGGCCGTATTTTCCAACTACTGATCCTTCTTGTTTGTTCCCAGCTTTCACATTCCAATCACCAGTAATTATCAATGCATCCTGATTGCGTGTTCAATCAATTTCAGACTGCAGAAGTTGATAAAAATCTTCAATTTCTTCATGTTTGACCTTAGTGTTTGGTGTGTGAATTTGAATAATAGTTGTATTAACCGGTCTTCCTTGTAGGCATATGGATATTATCCTATCACTGACAGCACTGTACTTCAGGACAGATCTTCAAATGTTTTTGATGATGAATGCAATGCCATTCCTCTTCGTCATTCCTGGCATAGCATACCATAGGATTGTCAAATTCAAAATGGCCAATAGCAGTCCATTTCCGTCCATATATAATGCCTAAGATATAAATGTTTATGTGTTTCATTTCATTTTTGACAATTTCCAGTTTTCCTAGATTCATACTTTGTACGTTCCAGTTTCTGATTACTAATGGATGTTTACAGCTGTTTCTTCTCATTTTGAGTCATGCCACATCAGCAAATGAAGGTCCCAAAAGATTGACTCCATCCATGTTATTAAGGTCAACTCTACTTTGAGGAAGAGGCTCTTCCCCAGTAGTATTTTGAGTACCTTCCAACCTGAGGGGCTCATCTTCTGGCACTATATCTGACAGTGTTCTGCTGCTATTCATAAGGTTTGCACTGGCTAATTCTTTTCAGAAGTAGACTGCCAGGTCCTTCTTCCTAGTCTGTCTTAGTTTGGAGGCTCAGCTGAAACCTCCTATCTGCCATAGTTGACCCTTCTGGTATTTGAGTACCAGTGGCATAGCTTCCAGCATCACAGCAACATGCAAGCCCCCATCGTAAGACAAACTGACAGATGAGTGGGGGTTATGTTAGTACTATTTTTTTATTTCAGCCACTCTAATAATTGTGTAGTGATATCTCATTGTGGTTTTAATTTATATTTCCTTAATGGCCTTATGTTGATCATCTTTTCATGTGCTCATTTGCCAAATACATATACATGCATATATATATATATATATACACACACACACACTCTTCCATGAAATGTCTGCTCATGTCTTTTGCCCATTTTCTAAATGCACTATTTGATGTTTTTACTGTTAAGTTTTGAGAGTTCTTCTTATATTCTAGGTACAAGTCCTTTGTCAAATATGTGATTTGCAAATATTTTCCAAGTCTCTAATTTGTCTTTTCATCCTCTTCACAGAGTCTTTTGTAGAACAAAAGTTCTTCATTTTGGTAAGATATAACTTCTCAAGTTTTCCATTCATGGATCATACTTTTGGTGTCAAGTCTAAGAACTCTTTGTGTAGTCCTAGGTCCTGAAAAGTTTATCTCATTTTCCCCCAAAAACCTTTATAGTTTTAAATTTAAGTCCATGATACCTTTTGAGTTAAATTTTGTAAAAGAAATGAGGTTCAATTAAGATTTTTTTTCCTTCCCTGTGGGATGTCAATTGTTTCAGCACCATTTGTTGAAAAGGCTATCCATCCTCCATTGAATTGCTTTTACAGCTTTGTAAAAAATTAACTGGGCATATTATGTGGGTCTATTTCTTTTTTTAATTTTTTAAATTCTACTTTAGATGAAGGTTTACAGAGTAAACCAGTTTCTCATTAAACAATTATACACATATTGTTTTGTGATATTGGATGCCAACCCCACTACATGTCAACAGTCTCCCCTTCTTGACCTTGGGTTCCCCATCATCAGCTTTCCTGTCCCCTCCTGCCTTCTCATCCTTGCCCCTGGACTGGTATGCCTATTTAGTCTCATTTTGTTTTATGCACCTGTCTAATCTGTGGCTGAAGGGTGAACCTCAGGAGTGACTTCAGTACTGAGTTAAAAGGGTGTCTGGGGTCATACTCTTGGTTGTTCTTCAGTCTCTGTCAGACCAGCAAGTCTGGTCTTTTTTTGTGTGTGTGTGAGTTAGAATTTTATTCTACATTTTTCTCCAACTCTGTCTGGGACCCTCTATTGTGATCCCTGTCAGAGCAGTCAGTGGTGGTAGCCAGGCACCATCTAGTTGTGCTGGACACAGTCTACTGGACACTGTGGTAATTGTGGTCCATCAGTCCTTTGGACTAATCTTTCCCTTGTGTCTTTGATTTTCTTCTTTCTCCATTGCTCCAGATGGGGTGAGACCAGTGGAGTATCTTAGATTGCCCCTCACAAGCTTTTAAGACCCCAGACGCTACTCACCAAAGTAGAGTGTAGAACATTTTCTTTATAAACTATGTTATGCCAATCGAGCTAGATGTTCCCCGAGACCATGGTCCCCAGAACCCTCAGTCCAGCAATTTGGTCTGTGTGGGTCTATTTCTGATTGCTCTATTCTGTTCCATTGATCTATGTGTTCTCCCTCTGCCAATACTACATTGTCTTGATTACTATAGCTCTATAGTAAGCCTGGAAACCCTGGTAGCATAGTGATTAAGAGCTATGGCTGTTAACCAAAACGTCAGCAGTTCAAATGCACCAGGCGCTCCTTGGGAACTCTATGGGGCAGTTCTATTCTGTCCTTTAGGGTTGCTATGAGTTACAATCGACTCAATGACAATGGGTTATAGTAAGCCTTAACATCGGGAAGAGTGATTTCTCCCAGTTTATTCTTTTTTTAAAAAATTATTTTGGCTATGCTAGGGCCTTTCTCTTTCAATACAAATTTTAGAATAAGGTTGTCTATGTCTACAAAAAAACTTGCTGGAAGTTCGATAGTAATTGCATTAAATCTATAGATCAGTTTAGGGAGAATTGACACGTTTACTATGTTGAGTCTTTCAGTCAGTATATCTCTCCAATTATTTAGGTCTTCTTTGATGTCTTGGAGCCCTGGTGGCTCAGTGGTTAAGAGTTATGGCTGTAACCCAAAGGTCAGAAGTTCTAATCCACCAGCCGTTGCTTGGAAACCCTATGGGACAATTCTACTCTGTCCTAAAAGGTCACTATAAGTCAGAATCAACGATGGCAACAGGTTTGGTTTTTGGTTTGAAGTTTTTCATTAGTATCTTGTAATTTTCAGCATGTAAATCCTACAAGTTTTATTAGATTTGTAACTAAGAATTTCATTATTTTTGAGCAATTATAAATGGTACTTTTAAAAAAAATTTTGGTTTATACCCACTTGTTGTTAGGTATATAAAACTACAATAGATTTTGGGTTAATCTTGTATCCTATAAACATACTAAACTCACTTATTAGTTTTAGGAGTTTTTTTTTTTTTGCTAGATTCCTTGGGTTTTCTACATTGATAATAATGTGTCTGCAAATACGAAACATTATATTTCTTCCTTTCCAGTCTGTGTGCCATTTATTTCTTTTCCTTGCCTTATTGCACTGACTAGAAGATCCGGTTCTATATTAAATAAGAATGGTGAGAGTGGATGTCTTCGCTTTATTCTTAATCTTAGAAGGAGAGCATTCAGTCTTTTACTATTAAATATGATGTTAGCTGCAAGTTCTTTGTAGATGCTTTTTATAAGGTTGAGTATGCGGAGAGATTTGTTATAAATCAGTATTTAATTTTATTAAATGCTTTTCCTGCAACAACTGATTTGACCATATGCTTTTTCTTCTTTACCGTGTTGATATGGTGGGTTACATTTTTTTTTGCATGTTGAACCAGGCTTGCACACTTGAAATAAATCCAGCTTGGATGTATTGTATTATTCTTTTTATACATTGTTGTATTTGATTTGATAGTATTTTATTGAGGATTTCTGTGTTTAAGTTCATGAGAGTTATTGGTTTGTAGTTTTGTGTGTGTGTGTGTGTGTGTGTGTGTGTGTGTGTGTGTAATGTCTTTGTCTGGTTTTGGTATCAAGATAATACTGACCTCAATGCACACCCATGTTCATCGCAGCACTCTTTATAGTAGCAAAAAGATGGAAACAACCTAGGTGCCCATCAGCAGAAGAATGGATAAACAAATTATGGTATATCCACACAATGGAATACTACACAATGATAAAGAACAACGATGAAGCCGTGAAACATCTTATAACATGGAGGAAGCTGGAACTCATTATGTTGAGTGAATTTAGTCAGTCACAGAAGGACAAATATTGTATAAGACCACTATTATAAGAACTCAAGAAAAGGTTTAAACACAGAAGAAAACATTCTTTGATGGTTACGAGGGTGGGGAGGGAGGGTGAGGGTTATTCACTAACTAGATAGTAGAGAAGAATTATCTTAGGTGAAGGGAAGGACAGTACACACCACAGGGGAAGTCAGCACAACTGGACTAAACCAAAGCTAAGAAGTTTCCTGAATACAGTCAAATACTGCGAAGGACAGTAGCAGGGGTAGGGGTCTGGGGACCGTGCTTTCAGGGGGCATCTAGGTCAATTGGCATAACAAAGTTTATTAAGAAAATGTTCTGCATTCTACTTTGGTGAGTGCCATCTGGGGTCTCAAAAGCTTGCAAGTAGCCATCTAAGATGCATCAATTGATCCCAGCCACCTGGAGTAAAGGAGGATGAAGAATACCAAGACACAAGGAAAGTAGTAGCCCAAGAGACAGAAAGGGCCACATAAACCAGAGACTTCATCAGCCTGAGACGAGAAGAACTAGATGGTGCCTGGCTACCACCAATGACCCCCCTGACAGGGAACACAACAGAGAGTCCCGGATGGAGCAGGAGAAAGGTGGGGTGCAGAACTCAAATTCTAGTAAGAAGACCAGACTTAATGGTCTGACTGAGACTGGAGGTACCCTGGAAAGCATGGCCCCTGGATCCTCTATCAGCCCAGAACTAAAATAATTTCCAAGGCCAACTCTTCAGACAGGGATTGGACTGGACTGTGGGACATAAAGTGATACTTGTGAGGAGTGTGCCTCTTAGCTCAAGTAGATACAAGAGACTAAACGGGCAGCTTCTTTCTGGAGGTGAGATGGGAAGGCAGAGAGGGTTAGGAGCTGGTTGAATGGGCATGGGGAGTCAGTCGGGTAGAGAGGAGGAGTGTGCTGTCACAGTATGGGGAGAGCAATTAGAGTTACATAACAATGTATGGGATAAAAACAAACAAACAAAAAGATAATACTGACCTCATGAAATGAGTTGGGAACTATTCTCTCATCTTCTATTTTCTGAGAGAGGTTATGTAAAATTGGTGTTAGTTGTTCTTTAAATGTTTGGTAAGATATTTGCCCCTTTGGGCCGGAGATTTCCATTTCTAGTTTTATTTTAATGTGAACTTGTTCGTACTCATAAAAACGAATGGAGATCAGGTAGACTGTGTCCAGGAGGGTCTACAGAAATTTAGATCACAGTTACTACTGTCACTTGTGTATATGTCACAGTAGACTGTTAGTTTCTTGAGCGTGGCCATTGTGTGTTGGTCATCATTGGAATCCCAGGACCTACGGCAGTGCCTGGCATATAGTAGGTGCTCAGTGTAAGGTTGTTGAGTGAATCAATTGACTCTTGGCACTCCGACTGCTGCAGACTAACCAAAACAGTTGAAGCCTGGTACTGCTTAGAGGAGCCTGATGAGGAGAGGGCAGCAGGGTGGTGCTTGAGTCCTCTTTTGGGGTGGAAAAATCTCTTTGGAAGAAGGAAAGAGATAATATTTGTGGTCCCCTTTCTTCCTCTTATCTGCCTGAAGTGCTACCAATCAGGCCCTGATCAGCCACACCACCTTGAGCAACTCAGTATGCTCAAGATTCTGAAGAGGGTGGGGAGCTGGGGACTGGGAGGGGTAGGACTGTGATTGGCTGCTGTGAGTATCTCCTCACAGAACAAGCTCTGAGAATTGCACATTGAAGTAGAGAAGGGAAAGGAGATGTGAATGTATTGATCTCAAGTATGCCTTATGGATAATCATTCTTAATTATTTGTAGAGGAGTACACTGAGGCTTGCAGAAACTATTGACTTTCCTGGGTTTCTCTGAATTTGTAAAACTACACTAAGGTGCTTGCCACTTGTACTGCAGCTTCTAATCAGCTCAGTGGTTTGTCTTGATATTTCTTGGATTATACAGTTTTAGAAGATTTTTATGCCAGAGCAAATATTATGGGTGGGTGAACATGAGCAAAAGCATTGATTTTTTTGGGTATTTCTACAAGAGACCCAGTTATTGACACTATGTATTGCTTTGTTTGTGACATAACAATATCTGGATTGTTAAATTCATGATTATTATTATAGGTAGGTGCTAAAAAGTGCAATTAATAAAGATATTAGTTAATACAGATAAATTCTTCGATTTGTACTTCTAATGCCATGTTAACTCATATCTTTATTAACTGCACTTTCTTAGCACCTACCAATCTGCATCACTGTCTGAACAATCATGGACTGCTTTTAGAATATCTTTTGTTTTACTTTGTAGAATTGCTATTTATTTCTGAGCTATATGCTATTTATTTTTTTTTGTAATTTGCAAATGTTTCCATTTTATTGATTATGAAAGAAATACAGGAGCCCTGGTGTCACAGTGGTTAAGCACCCTGATGCTAACTGAAACGCCAGCAGTTCAAACCCATCAGCTGCTCCATGGGAGAAAGATGTGGGGTTCTGCTTCCGTAAAGATTACAGCCCCAGAAATTCTTTGGGGTCGGGGGCGCAGTTCTGTTCTGTCCTACAGGTTCACTGTAAGTCAGAGTTAACTTGACAGCAACAGGTTTTATGAAAGAAACAGGCCTTATGTTAGATTTATTGGTGGTGCCTAGAACAATACATTCAACACGGTAATTGCACGATACCGTTGTTGATTGGTCAATATGTAACACTGATGATAAATACTTGATTTCTAAGGCTCTGTCCTAATAGAAGATATTGTGGAGCAGTTTACTGAAACTTCTCTTCTTATGAGTACCCTTGTCCTTATCCTCAACCCATCCTGAATCAAACATTCTATTTTCTATAAGAGTTAACCACTCTCTCCTCAATGCCACCTTGGGGGCATTTACGCACCTCCCTCTTAATACAGAATGTTGGAATTATTTGTTTGCATGCCTCTCCGTCTTAGTAAATTATGAGTTCCCTTTGGGTAGGGTCTGTCCTAGTTTCCTAGCACTGCCATAACAAAATACCACAAAGTGGTGTGGCTTTAAAGAACTGAAATTTGTTTTCTCACAGTTCTGGCAGCTAGGAGTCTGAATTCAAGACATGGGCAGGGCTATGCTCTCTCTCTTTTGGCTCCAGGGGAAGATTCTTCCTTTTCTCCTTCAGTTTCTGTAGCCTGGGCTTTTCTTGGAGTTCCGTGGCTTGCAGATGGATCCTCACAAGCTGACTCTGTGTGTTTCGCCACGTCTGTTTACTCTTTTCATAAGACACCAAAAAAGAAAAAAACAAACCTGCAGCCATGTAGTCAACTCTGATTCATAGTGATGAGGATTAGATTTAGAACCCACCCTACTCTGGAATGATCTCATTAAAATAACAAAATAAAATTCTTATTTCCAAACAGGATCACATTCACAGGTACAGGGGTAGGACTTCAGTATATCTTTTTGGGGGACACAATGCCATCCACACCATGGTCTATCTCTGTATCTCTAGTACCAAACACAATTCCTAAATCTAGAATATAAACTGCAAAAGGGCCGAAACTTGTTCCTAGGTGGTGCAAACAGTTAGCTTGGGTGCTAACTGAAAGGTTGTAGGTTTGAGAGTACTCAGAGGTGCATTGAAAGAAAGGCCTGATGAAAATCAGCCATTGGAAACCCTATGGAGCACAATTCTACTCTGACATCATGGGATTGCGATGAGTCAGAGTCGACTTGACGGCAACTAGTTTTTTGGTTTATCTACTGCCTAGAACAGTGGCTGGTATGTGGATAAGCACTCAATACGTACTTACTTACTGAATGAATAAATGGTGGAAGTTCTCAGTAAATCTTTGCTGCATTAATTCATTAATTTGTATTTGTGCAATGGGTTTCACAGGCAACAATCACATTGTTTCATATCAACCTGCAGTGAGGGACACGTGCCTGGGTTGGCTTCTCAGGGTAACTTCACATCAAGAAAATTGAAAACCTGGTAGTAAACAGGAGTTGAAAGGTTAAAATTCCAACCAAAATTATCATTTGATAAGAGGATAAGGAGTGAGGAACAGAGGGAGCTATTAGATAAAACCAATCCTTTCTAATTCTATAAATTTCAGTATACTGGTCTGTGCATGTAGACAGTCTTTATTCTTTGTACATATGGGAAATGTTGCTCAAAACCTCATAAATTTGTTCTTGTAGAACAACTAATTTCTCAAGTTATAAAGGGAAGAGGAATTAAATACTTACTAGGTACGTAGTTTTCATATCCTTCAACTTTTCCATTTAAGGTGACCCCTAATTTTGGGTATATCAGCAGTTTATTATGGGGCAGTGGTAAAATTCTTGCCTTCCAAGTGGGAGACACAGGTTGACTCCCAGTCAATGCACCTCATGCACAGCCACCTCATGCACAGCCACTACTTGTCTGTCAGTGGAGGCTTGTGTGTTGCTATGATGCTGAAAATGTTTTTGTGAAGCTTCTAGATGAAGACAGACTAGGAAGAAAGGCCTGGTGATCTACTTCCAAAAATCAGCCAGTGAAAACCCTATGGGGCACAATGGTCTGATCAGCAACCAATCATGGGAATGGCACAAGACCAGGCAGCATTTCATTTTGTTGTGCATGTGGTTGCCATAAGTTGGGGGCCAACTCAATGGCAGCTAACAACAACAACAAGCAGTTTATTAACAGGCCACGAATCGTCTTAGGAAACTCAGAAATCCAGTGTCCTCTGATTACTTGTTTTCTTATTCCAATAATGGATGAACATTCATGTTTTTACCTGTCTACAAAAGAAACATGATGGTTGATAAAGTAATCAAGAATACGATCATGATTATTCCAAGAATAAATGAGCCGTATGTGTTTGAACCATCATGGAAAAAAACAAATAAAACAAAATGAACAATCAAACCAAAACATACCTGCTCTGCCCCAAACACGGGAAGGAGAGAAATGTGGGGTTGGGAAGTCCATGGAGAGGCATACATGGCAAGAGGCAGACATTGGAGGGGTGTTGGAGCTGTTAACTCCTCAAAATATGACTGAAGCAGGCTTGTCTGGCATTAATTGGCTCCCCAGAGCTGAAGTTTTTGCATCCCACTATGTCCATGGTTTGAAACCAGCAGTGGCTCCATGGGAGAAAGATGTGTCAGTCTGCTTCCATAGGAATTTACAGCCTTGGAAATCCTGTGAGGTCACTATAAGTCAGAATCCACTCGATGGCTGTGGTTTATATAGGCACATAGAGGGTCAGCGAGAAAGAGGAAGACCCTCAATGAGATAGATTGACACAGTGGATGCAACAATGGGCTCAAACATAGCAGCGATTGTGAGGATGGTGGAGGACTAGAAGCGTTTAGTTCTGTTATACATAAGTTTGCTGTGAGTCGGAACCGACTCGATGGCACCTAACATCAACATATAGGCAAGTGGCTTTTGGCTTGATTGGAGAGGGAACATTCAGACAGGTTCCTTCCAAATAGTTTCTATTAGTTTTTGACACATTGTACATATTTCCCCTTCTAATCCCTAAATTCTGGCTTTACTATTTTCTTTCTGTTGCCTTTTATCTCTCTCTTTTTCTGCCTTTTCCAGGGTTCCTAGTCTCCTGTTCCAAATGTTTACAATGAGTGTTGGCCTTGATCTATCAGTGCCCTCTTCGTCAAGTGCCTAGGCCCTTTGTGGGAGCAGGGTCATGTCCTGAGTTTGTAAAATCAGATTAAAAGCAGAGTCAAAGTTGGCAGCCCATAGGAAAATGAAAGGTATTGCGGAAATCATGCAACTAGGCTATGGACTGTATTGACTTTTTTAAAAAATACTATATTAAGTTTTGGTGCTAGAAGAACTTGAAGTGCTGTAGAGATGATCGTGGATGTCCGTTCAGAATACTTCTAAGCTTGATTGATAAAATGCCATCAGATAAAGGCTTCATAAGAATGTCCCTAAAATTTTCACAGGAATGGGAGACACTCTGTTGCTCTCATCTGTACTTTTACTTCACATAACTTGTCACGATTATAAACACATAATTACAACTTTTAATTATGGGTGGTTATTTTCTCTCGCTCTTTGTGTAAGCTCCACGATCATAGACCAGTGTGTATACTGCCTGGCACAGAGCAGTGCTCAAAAATACCATACATGAATGCCACCATGTTTCTATACTTCTCTCACAGGTTGACTAGAAGACATAATGTATAGTCTGAGAGGACTGAGTTTCAGTCTTGGCTCTGCCTCTCCGGAGCCATGCTGCCCAACCTCTCTGAACCTCGTGTCTAACAGAATTTTTGTGGAGGTGCAGTAATAAAATAATAAGCCATCTGGGTGGACATTTCATGGATGGATGTCTGTCTGTCCCCTTCTCATCCTAACACTGTTTTTTGTTTGTTTGAACTATCTCCTACCCCCTGCCTTCCAGTGGATACTTTCCTAATCATGGTTCTCTTTTTGTGAGAGTTAAAGTGGGGAAGGAATTGACATTTCTACAATTATTATTTTTCATTATAAAAGCATAACCGCAAAGCTCGTGAATCTTAGTGTTGACACATAGCTGCTCCTGAATTGCTGATAAGGGACCAAAGAACAAAAGCCTTTTCTAGAGTGCTGCCAATCTCTGGCTACCTGGAAGGGCAGCCAGCAGTGGTGGAATCTACAGGAGATGTGAGGCATGGGGCCAGGAAGGCAGATGGTACAGGAGTGTTGCTTTCTGAGCCTCTTGAGAAACAGACACTTAAAACTACAGTGGGCCGGGCCTCAGGAGAATGGAAGTGACCAACCAGTTATAATATACAGCTCCTCCCCAATTCCTTCTACCAAAAAGACAAAACAGAAGACAAGAAATAGGTAAAACAGGAGGTAAAGTTTATATACAAGAATATAATGTTTATCTGAAATATTTACAGAGTTGGTTAAAGCAATATTTTTACAACTTTTGAAGGTAAACTACTATGTATATTACAGGTAAGCTACAACGGTTTAATTTGCAAAATTAAGAAATGTTTTAAACAAAGCTTAAAGTACTCAGGTCAATTATAAAATTTGTTTCACCCTTTAATTCAAAGAAATCATGCTATGATTAATGGTTAATGTGCTTTCAATGGAAGTATTTATTGTAGCTGGAAATGTAATACATGCAACAGTTATAAGTTCCCAACTAGGGTGTAAAATGCCAAGTGACTTGTCATGAGACTTAGACACTGAGTATCAGGCTGGAACAGAGATGTTGAGATAACAGCCAGCTTTATCTCAACAGGGTTTGTGATCCACAACTGCTTGGGCCATATAGAAAAATGAACCTGTCGGCCTGTTAGGGCAACCTCAGTGGAAGTGAAAACCAGCGATCCAAACACGAAAAGAAAAAAAAAAAAATCAGACTCAAGTCACAGTTGCATCTATTCAACACTAGCTTTTAAAGTGAACTATTTTAATACTTCATAAAAATATTCATGATTTTATTAGTCTGAATATGCCTACAAGATTTGGGTGAGTTTTTCCTTTAGGTGACAACAGCTATCCATTCCTGGGGTCTTATAAGTCAGGAAATGCTGGGGGTGCAAACGTGCAAAAGGCAGGGGGGTAGCTCCAGGCTCGGGCTGGAACCACAGGGACTGTGCTTGGGAGTCGAGAGCTGAGTCCGGGGGTGGAAACCGTCAGCCGAGTTCAGAGCTGGCCTGTTGGAAGCAACATGGGTGCCGGAACTAGCACTGCAGCTTGCGGATGCTGCGGGAGATGCGTTTGAATTCTCTCTGCCCTTTCTGCCACCGCTTCACCGAGGTGATCACCAGCTCCCCGCCCTGCTTCTGTCCCATGACCAGATAGGGAGCGTTGATGTCGTTCATCTCCTCACAGGTGCACTGCAAGCTGTCTTTGAGCCACAGCACCGATTTCTTTAGGTCCCTTTCGGACACACCGTTCAGCTTGTAAATGGTCTTGCTCTTAGTCTCCAGGATGATTTTGGTATCTCGGTTGATGTAAGTTATCTCCTTCACTTTTATTTTCAGTGCTATGAAGAAAGGGCAGAAAGAATCACACCAGTTATAATAGTGGGATAGGATACAAGTAGGAGCCCTGGTGGCGCAACCGTTAAGCGCTTGGTTTCTAACCGAAATGTTGGTGGTTTGAACCCATCCAGCAGCTCTTGGGGAGAAAGACCTGGTGTTCTGCTCCTGTCAAGATTACAATCTAGAAAACCCTATGAGGCAGTTCTAGTCTGCCCCATAGGGTCACTGAATTGAAACAGACTCCAGGGCATCTAGTAACAAGAAGTAGGGAAACTTCCTCACCCCACCCTACTCCCTATTTGTGTGACCTCTCCTGGGGGAGGGAAGACAGGCTATGAAACTGTCAGTGGCTGCAGGTAGGGGGTTGGGGGCTGGAGGCAGCAGGTGGCTCCATCTCTAAAGCCTCAAAGAGTCTGTCAGGCACTTTGTTTCAAATCAGCCATCCTTTCGAAATGCTTTCCCATTGCAAGACTCAATTAACTTTTCTTCTTGTTTCCTTGCCCTTGTGTTTTTACATAGGTTGCATGTGGTTCGTGCTCTCCCCAACAAATGACTTCCCCTATTGGAAACTTCAGCATGAAAAGAAATGCCTGCCTCTTAGGTGAAACATGATCCTTCTGGGGCAGTAAACTTTAAACTCAATTTTATTACATCGGAGAGGTTTTTGGACAAACCTGTAAGGAAGTTGTATTACACAATCATTGTTTTCTAAAGAACAGATTACAGGGAAGGAGAATTGATCTCACAGCTGAATTTGATTTGGTAAAGTAACTAGGAGAAAAAAAAAATATGCAAGACTCTTTTTTTAAAAGCACAACATGTTTAACTGTAAAAGTGTTTTTCTGAATACCTCATCCTCGTATGTTATCATTTGCCTGTCCAAAGCCAAGGAGTTTACAGATGTATGTACTGTTTCCAAAATGTATATGTACACTCATTAGAATGCTAAGACCAAAAGTAAGTGGTTAACTATAAAAGACACATTTTATAGTCATGAACAGTATTCTTTGAGGAAAAAAAACTCTACAAACATCGATTCTGGAATTTCAAGACTCCACGAAAAGAGAGAAAGGATTGAATTTTAAGGTTGGAAAGGATCAGAGTTAAAGTTTCTTGTTAATAGATAAAGACTCTTAAATACATAGACATTTAGGAACTTACAGAGAGCCCTGGTGGAGCAGTGCTTAAGCTCTCAGCTGTTAACAGAAAGGTTGGCAGTTGGAACTCACCAGCTGCTCTGTGGGAGAAAGATGAGGCAGTCGGCTTCCATAGAGATTCCAAAATACCAAACCAAACCTGTTGCCACTGAATCGATTCTGACTCATAGTGACACTACAGGACAGAGTAGAACTGTCCCACAGGGTTTTCAAGGAGCAGCTGGTGGAGTTGAACTGCTAACCTTTTGGCTAGCAGCTGAGCTCTTAACCACTGTGCCACCAGGGCTCCTCCATAAAGATTACAGCTTGGAAACCCTATGGGGGTGGTTCTACTTTGTCCTATAGGGTCACTATGAGTTGGAATCGACTTGATGGCAACAGGAAATAAAAAAGAAAACCCTAAATGAGTTACACACACAAAAAAAAAACTCTAATACTAATTTAAACAACACATTACTTGCCGTCAAAGTTGATTCCAACTCATTTCCAAGGCTTTAATCTTACGGAAACAGACTGCCATGTCTTTCTCCCACAGAGCAGCTGGTGGGTTTGAACTGCCAACCTTTTGGTTAGCAGCTGAGTGCTTTAACCACAAGGGAATTTCACTGAGTATGGCTATTCCAGTCAGTCAACCAGGAAATGAGAGAAGCTCAACCAGGTAAGTCAAAGATGCTGTGAGCTGACCAACCATGGTTTTGTCTGATATGCATCTGAAATGTAGTACTGAGTTCTCAGAGCTTATGAGACTTAAACCATGGAGAAACAAATGTCATATGTTCCTGCATATCTGCATAGGAGGTCTGGGTGCTGGAAGACATATGGTGGGAGAAGCAAACTGATTATACATTACCTAGAAACCTCATTTATAGCACAGAATGGGCTTGTGTAAGGTTTCACCTGGTCAAATGAAGCATTTTTGAGCTTCTAACATCAGAAGAATCACCACTTTTAACCTGGGGGAAGATTTATTCCTCATCTTTCTCTAGTTGTAAATTAACCAACTTTGCAAAAGTTTACCATGGGAAAACACCAAGGATTTCCTGCCTGGATATTCAGTTAGGACCAAATATAGGGAATCAAAGTCCAAAAATACCTTTTCTTGCCTGGAATGAGGATGTAGGATCTGTTAAGAGACAAAGGTGATGATACTTTCTGGTCCAACAAGGGGGTGTATACAGTAGAAGGCAATTCTGATCTACCCTTTCACCACTGAAGTGAAGAGGCAGTCTTCATTTTCTCTGTACTTCAAGAGTGGGGAAGGGTGTGATGTTTTCATGGATGGTTCAAATTACATAAATTAGATTTCTACACGTGTCCATTCTACCATTTCATCACTCCCTAAGAACACAGGCAATATATAAAACAGAAGTATGACGCACTTCCTGAAATTCAGCTTCATTATCCCTTCATGGGTCAAAATGAGTGTGGGGAAATAGAAAACAAAGCTTGTGAGGTAGCTGCATGTACTACCTTCAGTGTGACGACCTCCATTTTGTTGTGAAAAGTTTTCTGTCTCTAAAGAGAGAGAATATGAGGGCACATTCACATATACAACCATTTTTTGGCCAGGTCCTGATCCTTGGAAAGGAGGTCTTCTGTAAAGCTAGCACTGTGTGTGTGTGTGTGAGTCCCTTAAATCCTACTGCTTTGGAGCCCCATGATATAATAACCAACTTTGTCGTGGAGGTAAGGAGAGAAATTTGTATTTAATCTAGTGTAAAGGACATAAGCTGCCAGATAAAAATATTTTATATGAAATTTTATATAAATTTTATTAAAATTACATCTTTCTGTCTCATCCTTAAGCAAGTTTTGTAGCATGGAAGCTGAAAACTATGTTTTGGTTAGGTTCTGATGATTTGGAAGTACTTGCTGCTAACATGCCTCAACCTCAACTAATTTGAGAGCTGTATATGTTTGAACATGGACATATGCAACCTTGGATGGACTGATGCAGTGGTTGCAACGATGGGCTCAAACATAGCAGTGATTGTGAGGATGGTGCAGTACTCAGCAGTGTTTTGTTCCATTGTACACTGGGTTGCTCTGAGTCAGAACCAACTCAGCCGCACCTAATAACCACAACATCCCCACTGGTGGTTCCTCCTGAGGGAAATGATCGGTTAGGACTTATAGCTGCCTCTTCTTTCTTTCTCCCTTTCTCAGCAGTGTGAAGCCTTTTCCTAAAGTTGTGACTATGGCTGTTCTGGACCAGCCAGCAAGGTTGAATCTAGAACATTTCCTGGAAAAGACCCAAGCTGTAAGGTAGCAGTAGCAGCAGCGATCGCACTGTTCCTAGAGTTTCAGGGGCCTGACCAGGCCTGAGATTCTGGGATGGGAAGGTAAGGACAGAGTAGGGGGGCATTCCTCAACATATCTGTTTACCAATAAATTCAACCTTCTGCCTTTTAAAGGCATTCCAAAAAGTACCTATTCTTGGAATAGAATACAAGCAAGAAGCATGCCTCAGAGGAATCTGAGCGAAGTTCGTGGTCTCTCCTCAAGTCTCTATTTATTTAGCAGATAAGGCACTGGTGGAGTCCTGCCCAGACAAAGGCTCCAGCTCTCCTTCTTAGTAATATGCCTTCAAGTGTGGTGATTTACACTTTATGGAACTTGGGTAACATATCACACACATTACTTATTGTCCCCAGGTGCCACATCACCATGTCATCTTCCATGTATCTTATATTAAAGCAAATTCCTTTTTTTTTTTTTAATTGTTTGCAAAAGTGTGCATAATGTTTCTGGGCTTATTTATAAAAACTTTGTAAATAACTTATTTTAAAAAATGATTTTATGGTGGTGTTTCAAGTTCATGTTAGGTGGCTTCTCTATAAACCAATCTTTTTAAAGACTTAAAATTTAAAAATAAATTTAAGAAAACCTGTCCAAATTATTAATTAGCATCTTGGATATATTCATTAGTGGTGGAAAATACAGACACAAATGATTATGGGTTATAAATAATGTAAAAATATTTCTCCTTAGCACCAGAGTAAATTTTTATTTGTGGCCAACTGGGGCTAATATTTACAGGTTTTCATCCTGGTGCACATGCCAAGTAACTAAGGAGAATATGGCCCAGGATTATGCTTGTTGTCAAGAAAAACCCAAAATGAGATAAAAAATGTGCCATTGAGAATTCTTAATTTGAATAATTCTCATTATTTGATGGTCGCCTAACAGAACGATGACTCTCACCTAAAGATACACAGAAAACTAGATGGGGAATAAACTAGGATAGAGCAGATGAGACGACTGTATTTCACCCAACCTCTCTCTACTAATATTTTAATGCTTTGTAGCTTTAAGTTTTACCGGGAATAAAACTTTTGAATGTGAAATCTTTAATTGGTGGTGGTGATTACTTACCAAAATCATTTTTACAAAGAGTTTCCATTATGTCATTGTCATCATCATTTTTATTTTTGCAGGCTTCACACACCTTTGGAGCTGGAAATGTGAAAAACAGTCTTTAGTAAGTTTGCTTACAAAGAAACAGCAAGTGATGTTTTAAACAATCCAAGGGCTTTATCCAGGCAATTGTCCTATGTGATATGTGACTCCAGCTGCTGCCTCATTTATACAAGTAGGATCACTCATTCCTCAGAAAGTATCCCAGGCCTCTCATTTTTGGTTGAGCAAAATGAGAATGCCCACATGTTGTGTTTAATAAACAGTGAATCCCAAATAAAAAAGGAGTTGTGGATGGAGTATGCAGGTTTGTGTAGCTATCGTTAACGGGGACAGGCTGCGGCACTTCGTCTCTTCCTCCACACCCCTGGGACAAACTGAGTCTCTGAAGAAGTTATTTCCATGGCCCTTCTAAGGAGAAAACACCAAAAGAGCCAAAGACTGTTCAGAAATTTCAGAAAAGTGGTAACCATAAAATATGGCTGAAAGATTGTCTCTGTCAGCTGCAGGGCACGGGGAGGTCCAGTCTCTGCAGAGCTCCTCAGAAGAGCTCTGTGTCTCTGGGGAGTCATTTCCAGGTATTTTCAAGTCTGGACTGGGAGGGGTGGGTGGCTACTGTTGTAAGGATGACGTATTGGCGATTTCCACCTTAGAAACCCACCTCACTAATTCCAACAGTCTGCTCCAACTGGTCAGTATCACCTTGTACTTTCTGCCACATTTGTCTTTGGGTTAAGCAGCATTCGTTTCTTTGTGATCTACGAGCTCCCTGTTACAGGTTATTTTTGCCCTTCTTTGCCTGTTTCAAACTCTTTAAAAAAAAAACACCCAAAACTTTTCCTGAAGCTAACCAAAGAGGAAGCAAAACCATTTCTGGGGTCTGACCAAACCTAGGAATTGTGCACTAGCACAAATTAAGAGCGCCTACCAAAGGCTCTTCTAAAAGTCTGATTTCTTGGTGGGGAGGTAGAAGAAAACATCTTCCCCTTCTCCCATTTGTAAATGTGTGAATGGGGCCTTTCAAATGTAGGTGACATTAGATTTTCATTAGTATGAAACTGAATTTTCACAGAAAATTTTGTGATTAATAACAGAAGCATTATTTATCAAGTTAGAAAAATCACAAAGAGCAAATTCCAAAGAACACAAACTTTTATTTTGAAGTGGGAAAATTATTTTTTTTTTTTAGAGAAATGTACACTGTATGATGTTGATGCCTATGGTGGAAAGAAAGAAAAACAAAAGCAACACACAGGCAAAACTGCCTTTAGAAACAGCATTTCCATTAGAGGCTCTAGGAATGTATATAAAATGTTACTAACCTGCATTGGTTGGTCTTTGGTATATGTTGGACAGATGTTTGAAAAATGCGAAACATTTGCAATAAATTAGAAATCTAACCAATAAGATGTTTGCAAATGAGCAGTGCCTGCCAGGAAAGATTGCTAAGCAACTTTGCATTTTCTTTAACTAACGATGGCTGTAGGAAAACAATTAGAAATCGAAAGGGAGATGCTGTTGAACGCCCTGAAAGGGATTAGGAAGCCCCCTTTCCATCCCAGGGGGACCTAAATCAGCTCAGATGCATTGTATTCGGTTTCCTTTCCGGAAAAGTATCAAGAGCCCATGAGGTTTTCATTGCTTTGATGGTTTTTGCACAGGAACTCTCCCTCTGTTTTCTAAAAACGGGGGAAACTCTCTTTTGCATGATTTTCTCCAGTTAACTAAAACCACTCCTAAAATAAAAGCTGACAGAGATACCAAGATGATTCCTGGAGATTTCCTTTGTGCTGTATTGACATATTTCTTCATCAAACACCTGAACTGTTTCAACCAATACTAAATTACTCAACGCGCCCCTTTCTATATTCCTCCTCTAGCCAGTCCTCGTGTTTTATTTCCAAAACCTAAACTGGCAAAGGACAAAAAATACCTTAAAAGGCTATCTGTGCATTTTGGTTATCCTGCCTGTACAGGAATGTTCCTGTGACTAGAATCCGGTGCTAAGGACGTGCTGAAAAAGGCTGAGAGAGGAGCCTCTGGCCAGGGTGCTCACCAACTCCACCAAACAGGGCCGTTTCCAACGCTCAGAAGTTCGGCCCCAGCGCTAACACCTTTTTTTCTTTTTTTTAAAATGTGCATCTATGAAGAACAGAGACGCCTTTCAGTTTTTGTTTTTTAACCATCCCTAAGAAAGAGCAACTGGTATAACTTGGGAAGGAAATGTGAGACGTGGGGTAACGGGTCTCAAATTTGGTACAGGCTTGTCGCGTGATAGACCAGGACAAGGAAACCTTCTGATCCGTCCCGGACTGGCACCCCCAGTGCGGACGCCCCGCGATGGGGGTGGGGAGAAACGGTGGGGACGCAAGGATTCGCCAGGGGCGCCTCGGCTGACCTGGAAAGGGGTGAGAAGTAAGACGGAAAGCTTACCTTCCTCGGTGGCTGGCAAGAGGTGGTCGCTGCTGGCGAGGGGGATGCAGAGGTCGTTGTCCTGGGGGAAGCGGTCGCATTCGAGCATGTCGGGCCAGGGGAAGCCGAAGGCGGACATGACAGGGGCGCAACGGTCCTTCACCTGCACGCAGAGCGAGTGGCATGGCTGAATGGTCTCGTCCAGGTCGTCGAGGCAGACGGGGGCGAAAAGCGAGCACAGGAACTTCTTGGTGTCCGGGTGGCACTGCTTCATGACCAGCGGGATCCAGGCGCCCGCCTGCTCCAGCACCTCCTTCATGGTTTCGTGGCCCAGCAGGTTGGGCAGCCGCATGTTCTGGTACTCGATGCCGTGGCACAGCTGCAGGTTGGCCGGGATGGGCTTGCAGTTGCTGCGCTTGTAGGAGAAGTCGGGCTGGCCGAAGAGGAAGAGCCCCCGCGCCGAGCCCAGGCAGCAGTGCGAGGCGAGGACGAGCAGCAGCAGCCAGCCAAGGCTCTGCGGCATCGTGGGCGCGCGACCCCCAGGGGGCAGCGGGACCGAGCCGGGAAAGCGCAAGGCGGCCGGAGCCCGAGCTCGTCCCGGGCACGTTGCTCGGCTCGGCGTGGCTAGAGCGCCTGGAAGGCTGTAGCTGGAGCGCGAGGGAGCCGAGCTCGAGGAGCTCCGGGCGTGCGAGGAGCTCTCCGCTCGGCTTAGCGCTGCAACCCGGCGCGCAGCTCCTAGGGGTTCCGACCCGGGGGAACAGAGTAAGCCGCTGCTAGGACACAGCTAGTTTTCTTTGCCTTTTTAATGCAAATCTAGAGGTGGGGGATGGAAGGGAGGAGCCAGTGGAGAGTAATTCGAGGAGGGTTGGTCACTACTTCTTTGGTTTAGTTTTCCGTTGTAAATACCCCTCACGCACTGCCTGGAAGGAAATTTTGGCCGCGCCCCCTCCCCGGATTCTGCCGCGCGCTGTCTGTGGTTGCTTTCAGCAACAAACAAACAAGCCCGGCCAGCGCGCCCCCACGAGAGCGTGCGGGACGCAGGTTGCGGGGTAACGCTGCCAGCGGCCTCGGCGCCAAGTCCCGGCTGGAATCCACCCCGCCCCCAGCGAGGCCCGTCCGGGGTTTGTTTGGCCCCAGCTAGAAGTTTACGCTCGCTTCCCGGGGCTGCGGGGCGAAACCGTGTCCCGAGGATCTGCGAGCCTGCAGACCCCGGACTCTGAACCCTTGGCTTGCTCCCAGGATCAGCCCGTCTGGGGCCTCCTCAAGGAGCCTCGTTTCACCCCGAATCTCCAGCCAGTTTAGCAACCTGGCTCCCTGGCCCAAGCGGTGTGCTCTCTCCTGCCCTTTTAAAAAATCAGAAGTGTAAAATTGAGCAAAACGGTCACACGGAAAACGAAATAATAAAAGCGTTCGGGTTATTTTGTTGAGAGTGTAAAGATTTTGCCCTTGTGGAAACGCCTTCACAAAGTCTTACCGGAATCACACAAGACTGCCCACCGTCCCCCCGTTTTGGAGAAGAAACTTCTCTTCCTTAAATGGATGGGATGACTCAATACTGAGGCCATCATGGGCCCTAACACACACTGGTTCTTGCAGCAGGGCGCTCTAGAGAGCCAGAGTGTGGGCCCTAGAGGAGGCGCGGCCTGGAGGGCTAGTGCCCGGCCCAAGTGACTGGCAGAGATCGCGGCAGGTGGGAAGGCTAGGCAGGGGCGAGGGTCCTTTTTGTGGGGCAGAGGAAGGATCACTGCCTAGAGATCCACAAGAGCCAGTCCTGGTCCTGTCAGAATTGGTTCATTGATCCTCCACATACCAACGGGCTCCATCCTGGACACCGGGTATGCAAAGATGAACAAACAGGCCTGGTCTCTGCTTCGTGGAGTTAAGGGTCTGGTCCTTACTGTGAACAGTAAGTTCACAGGTGTAAACGGGACTAGGGTGCCGAGATAGGGAAGTTGTGTGTGGGGGTGAGATGCTCCTTATCCCTAATCGCTCCTAGTCTCCCCTCAAGGCAGGCGTTCTCCGCCCCTTCAGCCTCCCATGCCAGTGGGCGGTGCAGATCCAAAGAGATAATCCGGGAGAGCGAGCCCGCCTAGTTTCCTTCATATTTAAGGTAGACGCATTGTTATTCCTGTCCTGCCCCTTGAGGCCATCAACTGGCTCTGTCCGCGGCTTCTCTTTACGGAAGAAGCTGCGGCCTAGGGCCAGGCCCAGACCGCCGCTCTCGCTTTGTGATCCCGCTGTTTGAGTGGAGGGGGTTAACGCGTGGGTAGCGAAAGCCCACTCAGAGTTATCTCCTACTCCTTCCTGGCAGTAAACACACCGTGAAAGTCGTCGTCAGGAGGGAGTGCACCTTCTGAATTCCAAGAAGCCGGATCTCTAAAGGCTTAGCTTCCATCTTCCCTCCCTAGTCGTAGGTGAACTGCCGCGGAAGGCCCGGGAGCTGCAAAAGGCCGAATTGGTCCTAAGGCTTTTGATTTCTAACTAAAATACAAAGAAGCCTAAAAGCCCCCTCTTTCCCCAACACAAAATAGTTGGAAAATAAACCCCCAATGAAACAGAAGCCCACCGAACCCAAAGGCTCAGCAGAGCCTGAGCTCTGAGGAGATGCTAGGCCTTAGGTCTGGGAGTGAGACGTGGGTCCTCACGACTTCACCGGGAGCCCAGACGCCCCGCCGGCCGACGCGGCCCGAGGCATTGTTTCCGAAGCCGGCTGGGCCCCGCTCGCCTCCAGGGGGCGCCAGGAGTTGTGCTGGAGTCTTCATTCCTGCTGCGCGCACTGTTCAGCGCTGCCGGGCCTACTTCCCCGCCCCGCGGCGCCCACTGAGGCCACCGACATCCCTCCCCGAACCCTTGCCACTCATCCTCGGTCCCACCCGGCACCGCTCAGTGCTCCATTCCCAGGCCGGCTTCTTGCCTCACTTCTTTTCTGCCTTTCGCTCCGGACTCTACAAGCGCCCGCCCGTGGGACGAACTGATTGCGAGGGAACAGGGAAGTACCCTGGTGGCGCAGTAGTTAAGCCATGCGCCGCTAACCCGAAGGGTCGCCAGTTGGATCCCACCAGCCACTCTGAGGAAGAAAGATGTGGCAGTCTGCTTCTGTAGAAATTTACAGCTTTGGAAACCCAGTAGGACAGCTCTCTGTCCTGTGGGGTCGCTAAGAGTCGGAATCCATTTAAACGCAAGGGTTTGAGGAGGAGGAATTCGAACACCGGCTGCTGTTTATCTGAAAAGCGCTCAGATTAGAAAGCTCAGTGACCTTACCGGCGTGCCTCACCAGCCCAGGTCCCTCCTTATGCGACCGAATCCAGTCACCTGGGGTGAAACCCTCAGAGAGAGATGTGCAGGCGTAGTGCGGCCCGGCAGCGTCGCCTTCTTTAATCTGGACTGGACCTTCACCTACTCTCAGGTGGCCTACTGTCTCCTCCAATCCTTGTAATTTATCAAAAGCCGCCGAAGCCTTTTGTTTTTGCAAATGGACATGCTTCCCTTCTCCCTGATTTAGTACGCTGCCAGTTTTAGCAATGAAAATTCGATTCATTCAAATCCAAGGTAAGTAGTGGGTGCCGAGCTGGGCAACCTGCTTAAAGGGAGTTGCCTCCTACCGGTCTCTGGTGAGGAGATTGCGCCCCGCAACACACACACACACTAACATCTCACCCACAACCCTAAAGATTGCGCCCTTCTACACACACACACGAACATCTCACCCACAACCCTAAAGAAGAGGCTCAACAACTGTGTTCTGGATTTGACTTCTCTACTCCTATCTTTCCTGTTGTCAGGGCACTGGAGACTCTTGAGGGACAAAGAAAGGTCCTACCAATCCTCCAAAACAATCTGACTGCTTGGTTTAAACTGTTTACTAGTTACAAGAGTTTCTGGGCAGGCAGGACCCTCAGTCACATGCTCAGAGATTTTGTTCTGTCAGAGGGCTGTATCAGTTGATAAGCAGGGCCTGGGCTCCTCCGGAATCCAGTGCTGCTAACCGGTTTATACTGGTTAGAACGAACCCCTGCTGATAATTTGCATTTCCACCCCAAATATACTGAATCAGAATCTACATTTCAACAAGATTCCCAGGTGATTCTTATGTATAATAAAAAGAAAATTTTTTGACTGAGTATATGTGCCTTTATTTCCCCAACCCAAGCCACTTATAATGACAGGAAAAGAAGATAACTTTAAAATAATTCAGCCATAACACCACGGATGTGAGGAGGGGCAAGATGCTATGCAGCAGAGCAGAAATTGTGAGCAATTCTTGGAAGAAAGAAAAAAAAATTGTTGAATTTCTTCTACCAGTTATCTTGCTTGAATTCTTACTGATCTATTTTTCCCTTTTTTTGAACATTTTATTGTGCTGGAGGTGAAAGTTTACAGAGCATGCTAGTTTCCCATTCAAAAAATTTATACACAAATTGCTTCGCAGCATTGGTTGCAATCCCTGCAATGTGTCAGCCCTCTCCCCGTCCCCCGCTTCCCCTTTTCCATTGTTCAGTTCCAGTTTTCCTGTCTCTCAGTGGCTTCCTTTGCCTTAGTCAAGTTATGCTGACTTCCCCTGTATTGTGTATGGTCTTTCCCTTCACCAAAGTTAATGTATGCCTACTATCTAGTTAGTAATTTCCCCTCCTCATCTTTCCCCTCCCTGATAACCCTCTATGATTGCTTCTTTCAGCATTTAAACATTGAGTTTTTATAATAGTGGTCTCATACTATATTTGTCGTTTTGTGATTTATTTCACCCAGCATAATGCCCTCCAGATTCATCCATGTTGTGAGATGGTTCTCGGATTCATCATTGTTTCTTTATCATTGTGTAGTATTCCATCGTGTGTATGTACTATAATTTGCTTATCCATTCATCTGTTGATGGACACTTAGGTTGTTTCCATCTTTTTGCTATTGTGAATAATGCTGCAATGAACATGGGTGTGCCATATGTCTATTCGTGTGATGGCTTTTATTTCTCTAGGATATATTCCCAGGAGTGGGATTGCTGGATCATATGATATTTCTATTTCTAGCTTTTTAAGGAAGCGCCATATCATTTTCCATAGTTGTTGTACTGTAACTGAATGCCCCTCGGGTTCTTGTCCTGTCCTATTAGCCAATTGAAATAAGATAGATACCAGTTGCAAGGAGAACAGAAAGTGGCAAGTTTATTGTTTGCACAGACAAGGAGCAACTTGGGGCCTCGTGGCCAAAAGACCTCGAGCTCCCGGCCAAAGGGAATGAAGACCTTTTATTTATGTGAGTCCTCGGGGGCAGGGATTGGCGCCTGAAACTCTCCGCCAGTAGCCCTCTCATACCCAGATTTGGAGGCCCCAATGCTGACTCATTCTACACAGGATGTCCCTGTTGTGGGACTTCTCACTCCTTAAAAGGGCTCAGGTGAAACTGTGGGCTGGAGATCTTCCCTTCTGGTGATGATCAGTCAGGGGTCAGGTAAGGACTCGATCCCCTCAGTTTGTGCAGGCACCAGGATCTGGCTTGAACTGGGTCAGAGGGCGCAACCACCAACTGCTAGGACTTCCTGGAAATAGTGCTCAGAACAAGCCGTGGTTAATATAAAGATGGGAAAGCGGGGAAAACGAAAGGGGGTAGGGAGGCGTGTTAGAGGGGTTTCTGTACCATTTTACATTCTCACTGGCAGTGTGTGAGAGTTCCAATCTTCCTACAACCTTCCCAGCATTTATTTATTTATTTATTTTCCCCCTCAAATTAGTGCCATTCTTGCAGGGGCGAGACGGTATCTCATAGTGGTTTTGATTTGCTTCTCTCTGATAGGGTCGCTGTAGGGGTGCTATGGGTCAGAATCAACTCCACGGCAACAGGTTTGGGGTTTTTTTTTTTTTTTGAATGACTACTGATAAAGAGCATCTTTTCACGTTTTTGTTGGCCGCCTGAATGTCCTCTTTGGTGAAGTGTCTGTTCATGTCCTTTGCTCATTTTGTGATTGGATTGTATGTCTTTTAGTTGTTGAAGTTTTCTATATATTTTAGAGATTAGGCCTTTATCAGATATGTCATTGCCTAAGATTTTTTCCCAGTCTGTACATTCTCTTTTTACTCTTTTGATACTCTTTCAATGAGCATAAGTATTCTATTTTAGGAAGTCCCAGTCATCTAGTATATTTTCTTGAGTTTGTGCATCTTTAGTTATGCTTAATATTCTATTTATGCCATAAATTAGGACCCCTAGCGTTGTATAGGACAACGAATAAGGAAGACCAAAGAAGAACTGACAACTTTAAATTATGGTGTTGGCAAAGAGTATTGAATATACTATGGATTGCCAGAAGAATGAACAAATCTGTTTTTGAAGAAATACAGCCAGAATGCTCCTTGGAAGCAAGGATGTCGAGACTTCATCTCACGTACTTTGGACATGTTATCAGAAGGGACCAGTCCCTGAAGAAGGACATCATGCTTGGTAGAGAGTCAGTGGAAATAGAGAAAGCCCCTCAGCCAGATGGATTGACACAGTCGCTGCAACAATGTGCTCAAGCGTAACGATTATGAGGATGGCGCAGGACTGGACAGTGTTTTGTTCTGTTGTACATGGAGTCTCTGAGTCAGAATCGACTGCACAACACCTAACAACAACAGCCTTGTATAATCGGTTCCTAACTAGCAGCATTAGTATCATCTAAGGGCAGTTCTACTCTGCCCTACAGGTCACTATGAGTGGGAATCCCCTCCACAGTACCAGGCTTTGTTGTTTGGTTTTTGTTTTAAGAACTTGTTAGAAATGCAAATTCTCAGCAGGGGTTCTAACATAGAGGAAGGAACCTTTTGGAAGCCCTGTGTAAGTCTCCCAACCCCTGCGTCCTCACTGCTTCAGTAAGGGAAGGGCGGAGGGGAGGGACAAGCCTCTCACCACCATCCATGAAGAACAAAAATATGGTATCTGAGCTCTTATTTCTGAGAGGGAGTGAAAACGAGAAAGGGGAGAGCGGTGAGTGTCCTTTCTTTAGATTGGAAATCTTGGAGTTTCAATGCTGCCTATTAAGTAGAAGCTTTAGGTCTTTACAGCAACTCCGGGATTAATACTTGACCTACGGCAGGCCAGGAGAAACACCGAGAAGGGCGCGGCGACGCTAAAAGGCTGCGCTAACAGAAACTGAGGGCCATCCTTACCCTGGGCATGCTGTCTTATGAAAATCTTCACTGCCGGCCGGCAAGTGGATGCTATTATTATCATTTTTCAAATAAGTAATTACGAGTAAAGTGAGGCACGGAGAGGTAACTTGAACAAGGTCACACAGTGAGTGGTACAGCCGCTGGTGTTACACGTGGCTAGGGACAGCAAATTTACGGCCCCGGGCTGGATTTGGCGACCAGTCCTGATCTGCTGTCTCCAACAGCACTGTAGCTTGACTCTCACCCACGCACAGGCAGCCTGTCCACCTGAAATACTGGCGACGTCGCCTTCTCCGGGGACGGTGGGCCTGAGCGTTTCCCACTCTCACTGGAGCATCTTTCCTCGGCATTCGCGGTAGCCACCTGGGGGCGTCATTTCCCAAAAGAGAGATTGCCCTGCTAAGGTTGCAAGTCAGTTTCCTTTTCGCTTTTAAGGCTCTGCGATCCTTCCCATTTTTAGATGTTGGGCGGGAAAATGACTTTCGTTTTTTGGGGGGAGGGGAGGCGTTACCGCATTGATCCGCGTCGGTTCTCCCTCCACCTCCGCCCATAGCTAGGACGGCGACTGCTGCTCGCGTTAAGCATCCAGGGCAGGCGCGCAGGGAGGCCAGGCTGCAGCCCCTCCCCGGCCGCGCATTCTCAGTGTGACTCCCGGGACGCCAAAAGTTAGACGCAGATTTCGCTAACAAGATAAAGAGATCCAGGCCTGGGACGGGAGAGCCTTTGTTTCTTACTTTAAGAAACAGTCAAGTCTGAGGGCGAGCAGTTCGTCAGCCCCTAACCCGAGCTCTTGCGCCTATCTCCTCATTTGAGATTTTACAGGTCAGGCGGGCCCCAGGTTGGAACTGGAATTGCAAACGCAAGGTCCAGGGAGGCTCTGACTCTGCGGGGCAGCGGCCGCGAGGGAGGCCAGGCTTTGTCCGCCCTCAGCTCTCCGGCCCCGGCCTAAACCCACGGGAGGCTCAGGGCCCCCTTTCCGTGCAGAGGGGCGAGCTGGAGGAGAAGGGCGCGGGTCAAGTGGCCGGAGTCGGTGTTCTCTGGGCAGGCGGAGATGAAGACTGTCGTTGCCGCCCGACCTGAAACCTGGAGCAGGGCGCGGGGCGACTGTTCCCTGGGGGCGAAATAAGAATCATTTCGGGGCCCCACCTCACCGCGAAATAGCTCGTCCAGGGGAGAGCGCTTACTGCCGGGTGCGTGTGAGCGCTCTGGCTGGTGGTACTGCTGGAGAACTAGGGCGTTTCTGTCCAAAGCTAGTGTGAACCCGCCACGGTCCTGAGCCACGGTGCTGAGGCCTGTTTGTCTTAGCACCACGAACTTACTTACTGAAAAAGGCCTGAAGGCAATGGTGGGAGCACAGCAGGGAACGACTAAACAAAAGTTGATCCAAAATGGCAAAAACAATTACAAATACAGTGATAATCAACTACTCCAACAGAACATTTTCTTGCTCTTCACCAGCCACACGAATGTTTAACACCTGACTTGGGATGGGCTGGAAAAGCTACTTTATAGTATGCATCTTCCAGGGACAAAAAAAGGCATATCATAACCCGGTGCCGTTGAGTTGATTCCGATTCAGGGACCCCATAGGACAGAGCAGAGCTGCCTCATAGAGTTTCCAAGGAGCACCTGGTGGACTCAAACTGCCAACCTTGCTGGTTAGCAGCCACACTCTTAACCATTAGGCAACTAGGTTCTCCAAAGGTATATCACAGAGGCAGGCTGTGTGGTTGGGGCCTTGGGAGAGAACCAATTCTCGTTTTTTTTTTTTTTAAATTCATCCTTCATGAGACAATGGCTCTAGAGATTTTGGGAGCAGTGGTGGGACTGGAGAGCCTTGGTGGTGTAGTAGTTAAACAGCTTGGCTGCTAACCAAAAGGTCAACAGTTTGAATCCACCAGGCACTCCTTGGAAACCCTATGGGGCAGTTCTACTCTGTCTTATAGGGTCGGTATGAGTCAGGATCAACTGACCGGCAACAGGTTTTTTTTTTTTTTCCTGACGGACTGAGTCTGGGGCATGTCCTACTTAAATCCTTGGGCTGCTTCTATTTAGAAAAAACCTGGGGGCAGTTCCACGACATGGACCTCCAGGAAAGAAATTCTATTTCTGTTTAATGCATGTATTGTCCCCAGAAGCCTTTGGTTTACAGCATAAGGTCTCGCATTTGTTGGATTTAATAATTCCTTGGTGTTTGGTCTCAAAATTTTGAAATTCATGTCCACTGTATACACCTAGTCCATTCTGTACTCTTAATTAAATCAATATTTGCTGAACACGTCTTACATGGGAGGAACTCTGCCCACACTCTTCCTTTCCTATCCTCTGCCCCTTCCTTCCCACCTTTCCTTGTCTCTTTCTGGGGTCCCAGCAGTTTATTGCTTACTGATGTGTTCCGATTGCTGATGAGACTCTTCAAATGAAGCATCTCCTAATTGCTCACATTAGGAAATCCTGAATGGAAAGAGTAAAATCCAAGGGCATTCATAGAGGGCAATCCAGAAGGCCACAGAGAGTGTCTCAGAGAAAAAGCTCTGCTCCATTGTCTGGTTTGAACAGCAGGGGTCACTGGCTAAGCTGGTGTTTCACTCTGGTGGGAATTTACTGCCATCAGATAAGAGCGCAAAGTCAATACTCAAAGTTGGCTCTAAAGCAACAGATGGAATCTGAGTTCCTGCACGCATGTACGATCTTTCCAGAGACAACCCCAGAATAAAAAGCCTGTTGTCATTTTTACTGAGCTGCCTTTTAGGGACATCCTTCCATACTCTGTGTATGTTTGTCTGCTTTTTGGGGTCTTTTTCTATAACAGTAGGTTTTTGTGTTGCTCAGACTAAGTCCTTTGTCAGATTCATTAAAGTGACTCATCCTGTTAGGACAAACTCATTTTCAGCAGGTCACAGGTATTCACAACAACATTTAAATCAATACATTAGAAAAAAAAGTTTTTTGATTGATTTAGGGCAAATAGTATAACTTGCTATTTCAAATGATAATATCCAGCATATGAAGAATTCATTGGCGCCAACTGTTAACCAAGTTTCATTTTTTAAGCCCAGTATTTCTTAATAGTTTGTAACTCTCCAGTGATACAATGGGGAAGTGAAATATTATGTAGAAATAATTTTTCTAAATATTAAATTGTATTTCTTTTCTGTTGGCCAGTCTGTGAAGTGTCAGTGATCATCTTGTCCATGTTGTCCAGAACTTTGCTCTTCCCCCTAATTCCTTTGAAATTTTTAATTAATTAAAGAAATTCATAGGAAGTTTTGCCTGGAAGAAAATAAAGAAGAAAGAGTGCTTTTATGAGTACAGTTAATTTATTTTTATTTGTAGTATTCCAGAAACCTTTCTCCATGTCTAAGTTTGTCTGGTTTAGGGCTCCAGGATAAGGAAGATTATCTGAGATTTTCTATTATCATTTCTTCTCTGGAATAAATATTGAAAAAAAAAATTTTTTTTAACTCCCTTCTGTTTGGTATAATTAAGTTGAAACTTTTATACTTGGCTCATCTCTTACAACTTATACACACCACTTAGCACTCATTCTATACATAGTCCTACTAATCGTTTGGGTAATTGAAGGTGAAGAAAAAGGTAGCATATAGGGAAGAAGTTCCTAAAGCGTTACCAGATTGCAATAATTTCCAAGGGAAATCTAGAAGAGTTGCCTCTCCACAATTCTGTATTTCTCAGATTTATTATCTTTCACAGTTCAGCTGTGTACATTGAGCTTTCTTCTCTTGGGCAGTTTCTCTCCTTCATTGGATCCCAATTTCCTGTATGCCAAGCCTGCATTTTCCTGCCTTGGTAGCTGTATTGCGTTAAGACCCAAATTGACTTCACTGCCCATGTCCTTTTTACTCTTGGGTTATAGCATCTTTTCTTTACACTGGGCCAAGCGGTAGTCATCGAGAGAGATGGTAACCTTTTTTGGTGAACAGATCACGGGCTAGGACGGACAGATATCATGTCACTATAGGACAGACCCTATCATGTCACTATAGACAGGATGCATAATCTATCCTGTTCTTCTATTTAGCTATACCAGTTGCCGTCGAGTCGATTCTGACTTGTGGCTGCCCCACGTGTTTCAGAGCAGAACTGTGCTCCGTAAGATTTTCAATGACTGTCATCTTTTGGAACAGGTCCCTCAGTGGCACAAGTAGTTTATTCCCATCTGCTAACCTGAAGGTTTGGTGATTCAAACCCAGCCTGTGGCACCACGGAAGAAAGCCCTGGTAATCTGCTTCTGTAAAGATTATAGCCAAGAAAACCTTATGGAGCAGTTTACTCTGTAACACATGGGGTAGCCATGAGTCAGAAACAACTCAATGGCAACAGATTTGTTTTTTTGGTTTACCATATACTGCAGGTGTAATAAAAACAGTCTGTGCTTTTAAGGGATTTATAGTTCAGTACTTATAGGTAAAAACAGATTTTACCTAAAAGTGAAGATAGCACGTATTTCTGAGGATAAAGAATTTTTCTGACTACACTTGGATAAAGAGTGAAGGGCTATGAAGATTATCCTGGAGCAAAGTATGTGTTACCAGGTAAAGGAATAACAAAGCAAAGGCTAAGGATCCATTTGCCAGTCATGTCTGAGAACCTCAGTTGCTCTTTGAATTATGATAGAATATAGTCATTTATGTTCAAAAGCTTTATTAGAAAGTAGACAATCAGAGAAACTTTTTGTGAAAGATTATGAGATGTGTTCCTTGCCCTCACATAAGATCAGCTTAAACTAATAAAGGGAATTAGTCTATAATCTCACTTTCAGAGAAGAATATTCAGTGTCTTAAAAGCTCCAATCTGTAATAGATACTTGGGAAATTCTCTTGAACCACCAGATAAATAATGTATCCTGAACAGCTGCATTTCCCAAATCGTCATCAGACAACCGTAACACTGAAGGTAATGAATTGAAAATTGAATCAAGTTAACCTGAAACTTTCATTTTCACTAATGAGTTGTTCCCCCCTCCTTTAAATGCTGCTTTTTTGTATATAAAAGTAATGCAGGCTCCAAGTAAAGAATTCAGACAAAATTATAAAGAGGAAAACAGAAATCTCTCTAATTCCACTGCTTAGATTTACAAAAATGTGAAAAATAGTTATGTTCTTCTAACTTGAAAAAAGTGAACACACACAAAGCTTTATACAAATACAGTCAAAACATACATATTGTCTGTAACAACTTTTTATATGTCAGTAAATAGAGATCTATGTCATAATGTTACCTTTGAATATAGGACTCAAACCATATTCAATTTCAGGACTGGATTCCTCTCCAGTTTCTTACCAGTTCACAAGTGATACTTCTGTTGTACTGGCTGAACTATGTGTATCATGATTAAAGTGACTCTGTGTGAACACCTCATTGTCTGTCTTTCTCCCAATGTAGTTGGATCGCAATATCTTCTGGCATTTGGGGAGATTGGCCATGACTTGGAAACTGTTTTTCTTGTATTTCTCAGTACATTTCCCGTATCAGCTTGGTTGAAAAGATGGATTTTAGATTTTCAGGGAAAAAAAAATCCAATCAGCCTTTTCTCTTAACCTCAAAAATGGTGTGATTAGAATTTGAGAAGGGTTAGCTCTTATTTTTGCTAAGCCATTTTTCCCTTTATGTCTTTTTAGTATCTCTTTGTGCAGAGAAGAATGTACTTTGGGAACCAGAACTTTCTGGTTCCTGAAGAACATATTTGGAATCCTTTTCTGACTACCATGAAGGCGATTGACGAGGAAGGTGGAGTGAGTCCTGTCGTGGTAGAGAGCTATCCCCCCAGGAGCTCATGTTGTCTGAGAGAGGAATGTATCCCCTCTCAGGTGGGGGTAGTTTTACAAGGGGACAGTATCAGAACAAGTCTGATGCACTCACATAGTGGCTCTCCTCTTGTTCACGTGGTGTGTGTCCATAGGTCCTCTAATAAGAATCTTCATGCTGGCTTGAAATATCTGAAAACCGTTTTATATGTTGGGTCTATCTATATTTCAGCATTAATTTCAGCATGTATTTAGCTAAAATAATTTTTTGATTTATAAGATATAACAGACTGTCCTTTATTTGGAAGGAATGACCCTGTTGAACACTGGTCATTAAGATGTGCCCCATCACTTGCTTTTATAGAAGTAAAGATAGAGTACATTGATTTATGCAAATTCTTTTTTTTCAAATCTTCCTTGTAGCCACACATTACTACTCAATTTTCAGAAACTAGGGTTAAAATGACATTTGGTCAATGATGGAACTAGTTGACTAGTTTATTCCTGAATTGCACAAATGGCTCTGGCTTCAGTATGCTGTAAATCACGGATCACATCAATACTTTATCATTAAGGATAGGCTAGGTTACACAGCTGTAACAACCACCATCAAATCTCAGTGGTGTAAACAACAGAAGACTGTCTCTCAGTAATGCAAAGCTTATTGTGAGTTGGGGTGGCCTTCCAGGGCAGCTGCTTCATGTACTGACTCAGCATTCCAGGCTGCTTTAATTTATGGATGTGCTCCCATAATCACTGAACAAGCAAAGACAGGGCTGGTGAGTCCATCACTGGAAGTTAAATACTTCCATTTGGTAGTGATGTATGTCACTTTCACTTACATTCCATTGACCTAAATCAGTAAGAAGGCCCTGCCTAACTTCAGAGAAAAGAGTGCAGTTCTACCCTGTGGCTGGAAGTAGAGGAGAGCTAGATATTAGTGAACAGTAGTAACACTGCCACATTTATGTACACATTGCATATCTCATTGCATACTTTGAATAATGCTTAAGATAATTGTTGTTGTTAGGTGCTGTTGAGTCAGTTTCGGCTTATAAAATACTGCTGATCAATAACTCAAATAATGAGTAAGTACTGGCAAGACCTACAGATTAATATGCCATAAATTTGGGGTTAGTGAGTAAACTGACAATTGTAAAGTATTACATGAACCTTTTCCTATAGTTATGCTTTGATTTGTATCGGAGTGGAATCTATATGGCAGAAAGCTGGGTTATGATTCAATTCCACTGCATTTATGACTGACAGTGTCAACTAACTTGAAAAAAGAAGAGGCTACTGTTAGAGAGCTGGAGAAGTGGAGTTAAAGCTGCTTTGCAGAACTGAGAGGCATAAGCTCTTATGTCCTTTAAAAGTTGTTCTACATTTATAATTGGCAATTTCAATGAACTCCTATAGGAAATGTGTGCATTCCTGAGAGGACAAAGCAAAGGAAATATGGTTTAAAAATCTGTTTACATTATGTAGCTGAGAAAGAAAGTGCTTACAGAAATTTTACCTGGGAAAGTGAAACATTTTTTTTTTTTTAAGAAAGAAAATTACTTTCTGAGTTAATTTCTTTTAATAAAATACAATCCTTGAGAAAACTGAAATGTGTTGGGATATAGCTAGGAATATATATTTGTGATGTATTTTGTGTAAATTTCATTACTGGTCTTCATGGATTGGCTTTTTTTTTTTTGCATTTTGAGGTGATCCAACTATGAAAATATGTTCAATGAAATGTAAATTGCCGGGAAGTTAGATAAAGACCGTAGATTGAGCGAAGAAAGATAAAGTAGCCCTTCAAGCTATTTTGATGCTCTTATTTTCCACGAGACACGAAATGCCAAAGAAAGAAAGAACATGGTTCAAGACTCCCCAGGGTAGGGTTTATTTGTCAGAAATGGTGAAATAAGAATTGCAGATGTTTTCTTAGATTCTTTTCTTCAGCAGGGTTGTAACCAAAGAAAGAAAATCTTGTGGTTTATTTTGAGATATGTACTTGGTACTGGGATATCAGCATCTGAAACAGGCTGATAAGAACTCTGATTGAGTTCAAATCTGGCTTTGCTATGTTGTAGCAGTGAGAGCCTGTGCAACTTACCTAAACTCACTGTACCTCAGTTTCTTCATCAGTAAAATGGGATAATAATAGCATGTGGTAAGGGTTAAATGAGTAAAGCACTTGGAAGAAGTACATGGTAAATGTTTTGTGTACATGATGCTTATTATTTTTATTCTACCGTGTAGTCAGTAGAACATCATTGCTGGCCCACTCTACCCACAGAGGCTTCCTCTGGGAATTTATCATGTGGATCTAATGAGGTGTTGAGGGATTTGCCCAGGTCACAAATAAGCCCCAAAGCACTAGCAGAATTGCAGTGACACTCAGCCCAATTAAGGACTGGACCAGGAATGACCACACCATCACCCTGGGAATAGGAAAAGAAATCTGACTTCTACTTTGCTGCACGTTCAACAGAAAATCAGGCTCACTAAATTAGAAATAGACCCAATTCTTTAAAAAATGTTGTTACCATTGTTGGAACTTGAATTTCAAGTCCAAATCGTATTACAAAGTAGATGACAAGTAGTTGAAATATTAACTGAGGGAAACAGTTTTGGCACTCTGAGGAAAACCCTAGTAATTAATCTTCTCTAGTACTCTCCTCAGGGTAACCATCACTAATTAGAAACATGTTTTGTCAGCCCATCCAGACCTAAGTCTGGTGATGGCAGGAGTATGTATTTTTTGTATCTCCATAGACTCAAGACTAGGTGGTGCACTTTGCATACAGCAAGTGTATAATCAGTGTAATTTGTCACTACTCTACATTGAGGGCTGAACATAAAATACACTTAAGGAAAACACAGAACAGAGACCTTTCCTGGAATGATGCCATCCTGTTTCCAATCACGTGCTGTTGTACGAGGGACAATCCAAGTGGAGTCTGGCCCTCCACCCCAGGCCTTGACCTTCTCTTTCAGAAATAGTAGACACATAGTGCTCATATAAAAATGATTCAAACAGCAAAAGGGAGCAGCCCTGTAAAATCCACTAGGGCAATGTGACTAGCGTTTTGAAGATACGTTTATAGTGTGTGTTGTTCTCAGCATAAAGACATTTAAATCTCTTTGGGTACAGATGATATAATCCTCATCCCCACCTGAAGCTTTCCCTAAGCCCCCATAATCATGCCTACCAGTTGGTTCCTACTCTCTTGGAAGGCTAACATGATTGGAGGTGTTATTTTATTATGTGATTAAAACTTTGGGTCATTATTATTATTTTTTAAATCAAAGTGCTGTTCACATTTTAGGGAGTATACTGCTTATTACCACTGCACGTCTGTTTGTCATACTATAGTGGCTTGTGTGTTGTTACGATGCTGGAAACTATGCCACCGGTATTGCAAATACCAGCAAGGTTACCCATGGTGGACAGGTTTCAGTGGAGTTTCCACACTAAGACAATTTAGCAAGAAAAGCTTGGTGATCTACTTCTGAAAACTAGCCAATGAAAACCGTTTGGACACAGCATCAGGAGGGACTGACTAGTGAAAAAGGACACCATGTTTGGTAAAGTAGAGGGCCAATGAGGGCATGGGAAACTCTCAGTGAGATGAATTAACACAATGGCTGCAACAATGGACTCAAATATACCATCATGAAGATGGCTCAGGACCGGGCAACATTTCCTTCTGCTATACATGGGGATGCCATGACTTGGAGCCAACTCGACAGCAACTAACAACAACAACTACTCATTAACACATTTGCCGAAGGATGGACTGAGAGAGAAGAGCAGGGTCACCTTTATCAGTTAATGGATTCTCTCAGCAGCAGCTTTAGCAAAATGATTTGGTGGAATAGAAAATAGAATTTATTGACCAAAATGAAAATGTTGGAATAGATGTAGCCATTATTCTTGCTATTTTTTACTCTCAACAGAATTGGTTAGACTTGCTAATAACCTAATGCAGATCACAGCTTCCTAAGCTAATTTACTTTACAACCAGAAAGAGTAGACAGATCTGCTTACTTTCAGCCTGGCAGAAGATTCTGGAATATCAGCTGCAGCTGTTCAAAAACTGTCTTAACTCTCAGTGACCCTGATTGTGGAGACAAGGGGACATCGCCCACCCTCCTCTCACCTGGACCCTAGTCCTTTTCCCCCCATTTGGTAAGCTCTTATCTATCCTTCAAGGTGTAGTGCAAATACTCATCTCCAAAAAGTCAGAAAGAGATGATGGCAGTGTCTTAGTTATCTAGTGCTCCTATGACAGAAATACCACAAGTGGATGGTTTTAACAAAGAGAAGTTTATTTCCTTACATTGAAGTAAGCTTAAAGTCCAAATTCAGGGTGTCAGCTCCAGGGGAAGGCTTTCTCTCTCTGTCAGCCTTCTCATCATTGTTCCCTCAGACGAGGAGCTTCTCTGCGCAGGGACCCCAGGTCCAAAGGACATGCTCTGCGCCTGGCACAGCTTTCTTGATGGTATGAGGTCCCCCTCTTCTCTCTGCTCACTTCTCTCTTTTATATCTCAAGAGATTGCCTCAGGACACAATCCAATCTTATAGACTGAGTCCTGCCTCACTAACACAACTGCCACCCATCCTCCCTCATTAGCATCATAGAGGCAGGATTTACAACATATAGGAAAATCACACAATACAGGGAATCATGGCCCAGCCAAACTGATACACACATTTTTTGGAGGGACGTAATTCAATCCATGATAGGCAGCAATCATGATTGCTGCTCTATATTTTTATAGGGACACAGGCCAGGCTTTTGAGAAATTTAGGAGGCAACGGAAGAAAGGGACAATGTCAAGTGAAAGTCTTCAAATGCACTTTTATTTTAGTTTTCATTTCCAGATACAAGAGCTCAAAGTATATTTGATGATGTGGTTGTTGCTGTTGTGGGCCATTGAGTCTATTGTGACTCACAGAGACCCTGTAGGATAGAGTAGAACTGCCCGCATAGGATTTCCTACGCTGTAAATCTTTAAGGGAGCAGATCGCCAGGATTTTCTCCTGTGTAGCAGCTGGTGGGTGAAGTGATCAAAGTTTACAGAGAATAATCATGATATCTTAGCATTGGAAAAGACCTTAGAAGTCAGCTAGTCTATCCTCCCACCCAGTGCAATGTCCCTGACAGAGATTCATCCCATTTTTCCTTGAACATCATGGGAATTGGGAGCGCGTTCCCTCATGAACTATTTCTCAAGATTACCTAATGCCTGTCACTGTCTTCTGCACTCATCAAGCACCCCTGCTACAGGGAAGGGTGCACTAGATGGAGTGGTGCTAAGGCACACCAGCACGCCACAGAGGCCTCACAGGCATTGGGGTGGTTGTGTGGCTGCTGGGCACCAAGAGCAGCTAGCTGCCTTAATTTACTCGTGTGTGCTTCAACTGTTTATTTTTATGTTAGTACTGTGATATGAAAAATGTTGTGAAGTACTGGTGAAGACTCATATATTCCAATCACTAGAAATGCATGTTTGTCATTCTAGATTAATACATTGTCTTGCAAATGGCCTTGGACACTCATTACTGGTGTTATTCAGTGTAAAGGTAAAATAGGATTTTCTAAACTTTGAGCCTGGAAGTCAAGTAGCAGAGTATACGGGAATACCCCAAGCTCTCATTATCCCATGTAGAAACGTATGTAGGCTGGAGTGGAGGCATTGTATGCTGAGTGAGGGATTCTACCCCTGTAATGATCCGCACCAGTGCTGCTCCCAGTGCTCTGTGGACCCCTGCTGTCCTTGAGCTGTTTGTTGCTGGTCAGTGACAATGTAAGAAGCTAGCACCAGAATGTAAGTCTGTGTCCCTAAGCATAGTGTTTAGTTTAGCAGACATGCTTTTTGTAGCAAGACTTTGTTGATGAAGGGAGTAGTGTATTGATTTGCAGTGTGATGCAACCTCCAACCAGTATCAGTAAGTTCCAGAATGGCCTTTAGTAGCCCTGCTGTATAAAAATATGTTCCTATAAATCATATAGGGACAGTGCTCGACTACTAGCCTAAAGGTTGGTGGTTTGAACCCACACAGCAGCGCCAGGGAAGAAAGGCCTGGCCATCTGCTTCCATGAAGATTACAGCCTAGGAAATTCTATGGGGCAGTTCTGCTCTGTCCCGTAGGGTCGATATGAGTCAAAATAGACTTGACAGCATGCAACAGCAACAACCACCGACACATCATCAAAGATTTCAGCCAAGAAAACCTTATGGAGCAGTTCCACTCTATAACACATGGTTCATCACGAGTTGGAATCAACTCGTTGGCAGTGGGTTTTGTGTTTTTCTTTGGTGGCAGGACAGGGAGCATCTAGATGACTATGTAGTAATGGAAGCTATTGGTAGAAGAAGTGGTCTCATTAGGACAGAAAGTCTTTGAGGCTCAGCATCTGGTATCAGCCTGTTATTCCTCTGGGCTAATTCAGATTTGCTGAGCCAGTTTCTTCTTAAGCTACGAGAAGTTGGAAGAAAATGAGCATCCAGGGTCATCCAGTTTCGTCTCTCCCCTCAGCTTATTATCAGTTTCTTTAGCGTGTAATTAGAGTCTGATCAATTCTCTGTGCACTGGCAAAACTGTATTTCTGGATCTGCAGTACTGAAGGCGTGCTCTGATCTGTGGTGACACAGGAGGCTAATGCACCCTCCCTAACATCCTTTCAGCAGGAAGTACTTGACATACTTCATTTTCCCCTTTGCCAATTTTCTAGTCGATCTCATTCCTTTGATACTTTCTTTTTTTTGTGCCATGTTTTAGTGATGAGCCTTGGGACTATCTTTGACGCTGTACTTGCCTCCTTTATTTTTTTTTGAATTATTATTTTAAACACAGTTAATTTGTCACTCGATTTTTGTGTGTAGACAACAAATAGCGTTCTCAATTAGTTTCCTTTCTATTTCCTCCAGAGAATTGCTATGAGGCATTGTTGTTGTTGTGTGCGGTAGAGTGGATTCTAAGTCATAACGACCCCATAGGATGGAGTAGAACTGCCCCATAGGGTTTCCCAGGCTGTGATCTTTATGGAATCAGATCTCTAGGTCTTTCTTTTGCAGAGCAGCTGGTGGGTTCAAATTGCTGACCTTTTGGTTAGCAGCTGAGAGCTTAACCATTGTGGCACCTGGGCTGCTTTTAACCTGTGAGGTAGAGTCTATTATCTGCATTTTACAGATAAAGAAGCTGAGGCACAGATATGTTAAATAACCTGCCTAAGTCACACAGCTCACAGGTGTCTGGCTCTGGAATCAGTGCCCCTAGAACCTCTAAACTATGGAGCAGATTCGATTTTCATGTGGAATGTGCAAACTAAACCCCATTGGGATTTTCAGAGCCAGCCATCACTTTTATTAGGACAGAAGTCGTTCAGAAGTATTGAAAGAGTGACACATTGACTACCTACTTACATCAGGCAGCGTTTAGTTGGGAGAAAGTTAAGACTATTTTGTGATCACTAGCAGAGTTATACTTTTTAGGTCATGACTTGATCCAGGTACCAGGACTCATACACTCTATTCCCAATTCTCCTCCTCACTCCGTGTGTGCCCTTGGTCAAGTCTTTAAATCTTTCAAGCCCTCAGTTTCCTTTCCTGTAAAGCAAGGGGCTGGTATACATAATACCACAAACCACTGCTAGCTTCAAAACCATGTGATTCGGTGACTTTTCCTCTTTTTGAGGCAAATTCATGTAGTTGTCTGTACCCCTGGGAAGTTTCACTGTTGTTCTTATGTGGTAGAAACTGAGGCCCTGAAAGACTTGAATAAGGTCACACAGGGCGTTAGTGGGAGAACCAGGAGTAGAACATGAGTCCTGGCACCTGGTCCATGCTGAAGATCAACTACAGCATTGGTGAGCCATGTTTTATTCCAGTTTGGGGTCATATCACACAGCTAAAGTTTACTTTGGTCATTTACATTAATCAGGTTGACTGAATAGTCACCAAAACTTCACTTCATCTTCTATTTTGCAAATGCAAGTGTTTGGTTAAAGCCTTTCTGGCTACCACAATGCTGGTCAAAAAGAGGGAATCAAAGTCAAAAGGGGAGAGGGGCTAAAAAGAAAAAAATCAAAGATTGAAATTGTAGCTACTGGAAATTCCCATGGTTTTGGTCTCAGCTTCCCTCAGAATAGACACAGTTTTCCTCAGGAAAATAAAAAAGACAGGAATGAACCATCGTCTTCTCCCATTACCTCAGTTTCCTCCCTCCTTTTGCTTTTCAATAATGCATGCTTCCTAAAAAAGACCTGGAACTACGCCCCTAAAACCCAGAACCCATTGTCGTCGTGTCGATTTTGACTCATAACGACCCTATAAGAGTAGAACTGCCCCATAAGGTTTCCAAGGAGTGACTGGTAGATTCGAACTGCCAAACTTTTGGTTAGCAGCCACGCTCTTAACCACTGTGCCACCAGGGCTCCAATAGCTAATATAAAGTGGATCACTTTTTTTCTTTATTTTTTTAAAGTGATTTTTGTGGGTGAAAAGCAGCATCACCCAAAGCTTTTAAAATATTTGACTGAGAGCTCCTAAAGAACAGGAATCCTGCCTTGGGCTGCCAGAGTTCATTCAGTGCAATGAAATGAACGGAAATACATGTCTCTCTGGTGGTCAGCAGTGTGAATCCACCAGGAGCTCCTTGGAAAGCCTATGAGGCAGTTCTACTCTGTCATATAGGAGACAGTAGAGTCCCGCAGGACAGAGTAGAGTCCTGCAGGACATAGTAGAGTCCTGTAGGACAGAGTAGAGTTGGAATCAACTCGACAGCAACTTTTTTTTTTAATTCATTGTGCTCTTCTGTTGGAAACGAAAGTAGTAACAGATCAAAAAGGTTGGAGAGATGTGAGAGAACAGCCTCATGATGGTGCCTGGGCACAACTGTAATTTTGCTGCTTGAAATTGAGATTAGCCATTGATTTTCCAGGTGGTTGAGCACATGATCTGATCAAGTAGGTCTTAACTTTTGAGATTTCATCATTATCAGTAATGCAATTTGTTTTCATTGCAACTGAAGGGAAAACAGGTGCCGATTGTACTGTGACAGTTTCTCATCTCCAAATGGCTAGGAGCAGATGATTGCAAATATTTGTGAAAGCCAACACGTTCATTCTACATGGTTCAATGCTCTTTCTATTCTGCGTAGACCAGTGTTACCGCTGTTCATTTATGACCTATGGGCAGGTTATTATATTCTAGATTACTCAAATTCAATGAGGCATGCATTCTTTGATTCTTATTATTTCCTTGCCCTTCTCATTTAATGATATATACAAACTCTTGGGTGTAATAGATTTCTTATTTAGCAGCAGCAGGATTGTCCTGCTTTGACTAATGATGCATTGCTCAATTTCACCCATCACTAATTGCTCAGATGGTGGAGACTGCACCTGGATGGCCTGTTTCTTGTTATGGACACCTCTTTCTAATGCCACAGATGCCATTATGTGCTAGGCAGTTTCATTTTCTTCATTTGCTTCTGTTTCTGTTCTGATGTTCTTTCCCGCTTTTTTATTTTACTATTAATTTTGAAAGGTCGGTTGTTAAAAATATATCTACCTCCGTAAAATAAATGTTTCAACATATATATTATTTTCCCTCCCAGTACCAATTTTTTCATCTGGACCTAGTTGGGTTAATATGGAGGATAAATGTTGTCCTTACTGGGCAAAACATAGAAGTGATTACTTCTGTATGGCCTGGGAATATTACACACCCAAGGATAAGGTAGTAGTCTCCCAGAACTGAGAATAAGGCATCAATACATTCCCATACTGCACTATTACTTTAAGCTATAGGAGATTATGTTGGTGATCAAGAGGAGGGCCGGCACTCACGAGAAATTTAAATCTATGCAGTGGTTGTAGGACAGTTTCAGTGTCATATCCCATGTGGCTTGTGCTTCATGGATCAGACTGCCTAATTCCTGGAACCATAAGGGAGATTAGTGAATCTACTTGCCAGTTCCTAAGCCAAAGGCTCACATACAAAAAGAACTTTGCTGATGAGCAGAATGGCAAATTAGCAGGTGAAATTTATTCTAATGTGGAGAAAAGTCTGGTGTCGGGGTATCAAAAAATAGCATTCATTTCCAAAAACACTTTATGAGATTAAAAAATTGAAACACACCCCACATTGGATGTGATAAAATAGAGTAAAACAATTATGAAAAATGAAAATAGTGGCATGCTGGTAAACCTACAACAGTGAAATCCTTTTGCTAAAGGAATAAGAAAAACTTGACAGAAATATTAGAAAAGTATGTAAGCAATCTTACTTTAGGGAATTAATAATTGATGATGAGCAATGTTCTATTCAATAGAACTAAATGGAATTAAAATAATTTTAAATGATCTCTCCATATGGAACTTACTTGACTATCAAACTTCTAGAAAATACTCTGAGCAGTACCTTGCTAATGTTCTTGTACAGGTTGGTACGTTTCTTACTTTTTACACCTTTACCTACTCTGAGTGTACAAAATATGTGAATGTGTCTTTTGTTGAGAGCTGATAACATGGCAGTTTTCATATGAGAAGGATGGTTATTACAGTCTTTCAAGACTGGGACCCTGTTGCATTAAGCTGTGCAAACCCCTATTAGCAGAGGTGAGAGTTTATAGTTGGGGGGAAATGGTATCATCAAGAGAAAGCACAGATATTTTCTTTCCTATTCTTGTTAAATCTTGCTCTTGTTATATGACCAAAGACTGACGTTTAACCTTTGTAGTCTGGAGATTCTGGCTGTTGACTAACAGGCTCTGGTAAGTTTTCTGGGTGGTGGCCCAGTTATTTGTTGTGACAGTTAAGCGATAGTGGCAACAATGTAAAAAACCTGTGGTACCCTCCAGTAGACTGATAAATAGGTTCCCCTATTTTGTCCTCTGGTGGCGCAGTAGTTTAAGTGCTCGGCTGCTGGCTGAAAAGTTGACGGTTCGAACCCACCAGCCTCTCCTCGGGAGAAAGATGTGGCAGTCTGCTTCCGTAAAGATTACAGCCTTGGAAACCCTATGGGGCAGTTCTACTTTGTTCTGTAGGGTTGCTTATTAGTCAGAATCAACTCGAGGCAATGGGTTTGTGTCTTTGGCATCTAGTGCTGCTATAACAGAAATACCACAAGTGGATGGTTTTAACAAAGAGAAGTTTATTTCCTTACAGTAAAGTAGGCTAAAAGTCCAAATTCAGGGTGTCAGCTCCAGAGGAAGCCTTCTCATCAATGTTCCCCCGGACTACGAGCTTCACCGCACAGGGACCCCGGGTCCAAAGGATGTGCTCTGCTCCTGGCACTGCTTTCTTGGTGGTATGAGGTCCCCCTCTTCTCTCTGCTCACTTCTCTCTTTTATATCTCAAGAGATTTTCTCAGGACACAATCCAATCTTGTAGACTGAGTCCTGCCTTACTAACACAACTGCCACCCATCCTCCCTCATTAACATCATAGAGGCAGGATTTATACCACATAGGAAAATCACACAATACAGGGAATCATGGCCCAGCCAAACTGATACGTGCATTTTTTGGGGGACATAATTCAGTCCATGACAGTTTGATTTTGATTTTACTCTGTCCCATGAAGTGATTATTTGGAGACATTTTCAAAGAGCTTCCAAGTTCAGAGCTCCTGGTGCGTTATCTCACTTCTGAGAAATTTCAGCAAGTTGTTAAACAATTTTATTTTTTTTACAGTGAAAGTTTCAATTTTCCATTCCTGGACTGTTTCACGCATGTTACTTGGTGACACGCTTCATTTAGGTTCATGAGTGCTGCCACTGCCCTGATAACAGGCTGAACTGAGCAACAGCTTGGAATGATGATGTACAAAGAGATCTAGCTAAATTTGGCTTCCAGATCTACAAAACATATTACTGACATTGAATCCAAGTTGAGCAAGTATTCACATTAATTTAAAATCTGAAAAGATTTCTGCATCATCTCTTACTGTTTTTTAGATTGGCATTGAAGCTTGGGAAGGTGACCAAAGTGGCTGTGTTGCAGAGAACATTTATGTTCTTCTTTGATGACCAACTCACCTCTGGGCTCCTGGGAGCAGTTTCCAGTGGAATGGAGAGCATAAAGAATTATAATTATGTCTCAGCCCCTGGTTCATCACCCAACAGGGACCTGTATTTCTACATGTGCTCTTATAAATCTTTTTGCTATATTAGGGTCTCAAATGTAAAATCCATTTTCCTAGGGAACTTTTTAATATAAACCAAGATTTGGATTAGGTGAGTTTTTAAAAACTTTGCAAAATGTATTCACTCATGATAGTTACAGATTTAGTACAAAATCTTATTTATTTTACATGACACTAAAAAAAAAAAAATGAACAAAATGCAGAAAGATCTGTTCAGCACCTTATGGCATAATATAAAATTCCATATAAATGTATAGCTATGAAAATGTAGTTTAGAAGCTGGTAGACTATTCAGAGGAAGCACAATATTTCTGGGCAATGTTACCATCATTATTCTGCTTGATTTTGCTTTCCAGCTGAATAATGTTTTTACCTTCTTGTCGTATATTCCCATGATGGATAAGTAATGGAAAGATGACAAACTTGAATATTTTCATATTGGTCTCATGTCCTGTGACAAACATAAAAACTGATGCTCAGTTAACCAAACACAATTGCTGCCTGAGTTCCCTGCTGGTTAGATCTTGAGTAAGTAGTCTTCTGGAGTAAATCTCGTAAGGTAACTATCCTGACCGCCTGACTAATCCTGAAAGGAAGAGTTTCTGTCCGCTCAGCACTCCAAGGAGCCAAGCCCTCTTCTAAAATCTGGAATGGCTGATGTTACATGTCAAAGTCTAGACGGAGTGATAAATTACTCATAAATAAAAAGAAGAAACCATTGCAGTGATGGTCACTGGCTACAATCTTGGTAACTCAAGTTCTATAGCTGTTCTTTTAGCCACAGATCTTTTTTATATTGAACATTTGATTCTCAGTTTGAACCTCTGAATTTGGATGACAGAATAAGTTCCTGGTCAGGCTGTGAGCAAAAACCATGCTATCTGCAAATGATCCTTGGGATGTCTGGAACCCTACAAAGAAACGATAGAAAACCTAAGGACCACCAAATACCATGTGAATGGCAGAGAAAAAATAGCTTGCATTTTCTGCATGAAAGGTGATTCTCTGTATTTATTTAATCATTTTAATTATGATTCTGCTTATCTCCTGTAAGCCCAAGAACACATAAGGCTAATAGCAATCTTTCCAAAGATACGTAAGTTGTTAAACTTAGGGAATAAGGTCATTCATTTGCAGAATTCAAGATTTATTGGGACAAATATCTGTCTCATGTTAGAGTCTTTCTAGAGAACATTGGTTTCTGGCACATACTCTTTTGGCTTCTGTGTTCTTTCTGTCTGCATCAGATACTGCTTTGTTCCTCAAACCAGCAGAAGCTATTTAAGCCTTAAGGGATGGACTTCCAGCATCATTTAAACAAAAAAGAGGGCCTCAGCAAGCAAGTTTGTAGTGTTAGTGATATGCTTTTATATTTTAGTACACAACTTACATTGCAGTAATTTTTTGTTTGTTTAATGCAGTTTTTTTAATTTGCTTTGAAATTTTAGCTTTTAATTCAATTCAGTTCAAAATTTTCATTTTCAGGAACGATATGCAAAACTCTGTGAAGACCACTGTAAATTAGTAAGACAGTAGAAATGCAAATAAAGGATTAGAATATGAAAAATGTTCAACCTCAAGAATAATAAAATAAATGCATGTTAAAGTAAGATATTTTTCCTATCAAATTACTAGAAAAGATTTTTTAAAAAGTTGGTGAGGTTATAATGCTAAGGACACTTTCTTGGACTGTTGGCGTGAGTGTTATAAGAGAAATATAAATAAAAAACCCTTGTTGTTGTTATTGTTAGTTGCCAATGGTGTGGATTCTGACTCACAGTGACCTCACAGGGTAGAACTGCTTCTTAGGGTTTTCAGGGCTGTGAACCTCTGGAAGCAGATCTGCAGGCCTGTCTTCCAGTGTGCCTCTAGCTGGGTTCAAACAGCCAACCTTTATGCTACTAGTTGAGCACTAAACCCTTTGTGCCCCCCAGGGGCTCTAAAAGCCTTGGGGGCAGGGTCAACATTGGAAAGAGCAGCGAAGTTTCAGGAGGGATTAGTGCTTGAGCAAGGACTTGAAGGAAGGATGAAGTTTAGACAGATGGTAGATGGACTGGAAGGCAGGGCACAGAGCTGGACTAATTTTGGTACTTTTCCACCCCAACATGTTTGGAGATTTATCCATGTCAGCACATGAAGCTCTAGTTTATTCATTTTCAAAAAAAACAATTATTGTGTTTTAGGTGAAAGTTTACAGCACAAATTAGTTTTTCATTCAAAAATTTATACACAAAATGTTTTGTGACATTGGTTGCAATCCCTGTGATGTGTCAGCATTCTCCTTCTTTACCTCTGCATCCTGGGTTCTCTGTGTCCATTTGCCCAGTTTTCCTATCCCTTCCTGCCTTCTTGTCTTTGCTTTTGGGCAGGTGTTGCCCATTTGGTCTCATATACTTGATTGAACTAAGAAACACTTTCCTCAAGTGTGTTATTGTTTGTTTTATAGGCCTGTTTAATCTTTGGCTGAAATGTGGACTTAAGGAATGGCTTCAGTTCTGGGTTAGAAAGGTGTCTGGGGGCCACAGTGGCGGGGGTTCCTCCAGTCTCCGTCAGACCAGTCAGTGGTCTTTTTTTGTGAATTTTAATTTTGTTCTACTTTTTTATCCCACTGTCTCTGGGCCCTCTACTGTGATCCCTGTCAGAGCGGTTGGTGGTGGTAGCCAGGAACCATCTAGTTGTTCTGGGCTCAGGCTGGTGGAGGCTATGGTTCATGTTGTTCATTAGTTCTTTGGACTAATATTTTCCTCGTGTCTTTGGTTTTCTTCATGCTCTTTTGCTCTGAACATGATGGGACCAAGAGATGTATTTTAGATGCTGTTCGCAGGCTTTGAAGACCTCAGAAGTTACTCACCAAAGTAGGATGTAGAACATTTTCTTTATGAACTATGTTATGCCAGTTGACCTAGATGCCCCCCGAGACCATGGTCCCCAGCACTCGGCCCCAGTAACTTGGTTCCTCAAGGTGTTTGGATGTGTCTAGGAAGTTTCTATGGCTTTGCCTTGGTCAAGTTGTGCTGACTCCCCCTATATTGTGTGTTGTCTTTCCCTTCACCAAAGTTAACACTTGTCTACTATCTAGTTAGTGATTTTCCCTCCCTGCCCCTCTTAACCATCAAAAAAAAAATTTTTTTTTATGTGTGTCAACCTTTTCTTGAGTTTTTATACTAGTGGTCTCATACAATATTTGTCCTTTTGTGATTGACTTATTTCACTCAGCATAATGCCCTCCAGATTCATCCATGTTGTGAGATGTTTTACGGATTCATCATTCTTCTTGATCGTTGGACAGTATTCCATTGTGTGTATGTACTATAATTGGCTTATTCATTCATCTGTTGATGGGCACTTAGGTTGTTTTCATCTTTTTGCTATTGTGAACAGTGCTGCAATGAACATGGGTATGCATATATTTATTCGTGTGACGGCTCTTATTTCTCTAGTATATATTCTTAGGAGTGGGATTGCTGGATAGTAAGGTATTTTTATTTCTAGCTTTATAAGGAAGTGCCATATCATTTTCCATAGTGGTTGTACCATTTTACCTTCCCACCAGCAGTGCATAAGAGTTCCAATTTCTCTGCAGCCTCTGCAACATTTGTTATTTTCTGTTTTTTTGATTAGTGCTAGTAATGTTGGGATGAAATAGTATCTCATTGTAGTTTTAATTTGCATTTCTCTAATTGCTGATGATGGCGAGTACTTCCTCATGTGTCTGTTAGCTGCCTGAATGTCTTCTTTGGTGAAGTGTTTGTTCATATTCTTTGCCCATTTTTTAAATGGATTATTTGTCTTTTTATTATCGAGGTGTTGAAGTATTCCATGGCTTTTAGAGATTAAACCCTTGTTGGACATGTTGTAGGCAAAATTTTTTCCCCAGTCTGTAGGTTCTCTTTTGATGAACGTACGTGTTTAATTTTTAGGAGCTCCCCGTTACCGAGTTTATCTTCTGGTGTTTGTGCATTGTTAGTTATGGTTTGTATTGAATTCATGCCATGTATTAGTGCCCCTAGCATCTATATCTATTTATATATTATATTAAATATTATATAAATATAATATAAATTTATATATTTATATTTTATAAATATATATAAATATTATATAAAATATATTATATTAAATTAAATATTATATAATATATATAATATAATATATATATTATATCTAGTATCTATTTTTTATTCCATGATCTTTTTCATTTTAAGTTTTATATTTAGGTCTTTGATCCATTTTGAGTTAGTTTCTGTGTATGGTATGGGGTATGGGTCCTGCTTCATTTTTTTACAGATGGACATTCAGTTTTGCCAGCACCATTTGTTAAAAAGACTGTCTTTTCCCCATTTAATGGACTTTGATCCTTTGACTTTCTCATTCATTTTAATGTTTTTATACTATTCTATGGGATGAATATGTAATAACTTATTTACCCATTCTCCTACTGATGGACAATTAGATTGTTTCCAAATTTTTGTAACAAACAAAGCTACTGTGAACATCCTTGTATATGTCTTCTTGTGCACATTTGATAGAGTTTTTCTAGGTATACACTGCCAAGTAGAATTGCTGAGTCATGGGGTATGGACTAGATGGTCCAAATTGCTCTTTACAGTATCTGTGCCAAATGAAACCCCACCAGCAGTATTTGAAAGCCTGTTTTCCCTTGCTACCATTACACTTAATATTGATGGATATATATTTTTGCCAGTTTGGTGAGTGTAGATTAGTATCATATTGATTTTTTTTCAGTTCCCTGATTACAGGTGAGGTTCCAAATGTTTTCGTATATTTATGGGTCATTCATAGGACCCTGGTGGTGCAAACAGTTAAGTGCTCGGCCGCTAATGGAAAGGTTGGCTGTTCAAATCCACCCAGTGGGTCCACAGGAGAAAGACCTGTCAATCTGCTTGTATAAAGATTACGGCTAAGAATCTCTATGAGGCAGTTCTACTCTGTCACTTGGGGTAGCTATGAGTCGAAATTGACTCAATGGCACCTAACAACAACAGCATGGGTCTTTCTGATTTCTTGAGCATATTGCTCACTTTTCCGTATTTTCCATTTTTTGTCATTTTCTTCTTGATTTGTAGATGTTCTTTATGTATTCTGGATGTCATGCTTTCAAAATCAATGACATGAATTGCCAATATCTTCTCTCCCTTTGGGTCTTGTTTTTTAAACTTTTATTATGATGTCTTATTTCATTCAGAAGTAATTTTAATTCAGATGGAACTATCAATATTTTTCTTTATGTTTTATCCTTTCTGTGGCTTAAGAAATTCTTTCCTAACATATTTCATAAAGAAGTCTTAAATTCTATCTAGAAACTTTGGTTTTTGTATTTAAGTCTTTAATTTACCTGGAATTAATTTTTGTGTATGGCATGGCATAAGGTTGTATTATTTCTTCCTATATGGATAACCAACTGTCCAAGCCCATAAATACTTCTTTTTCTATGTTATTTTTATGTATTGATCACATGGAAGACAAGTTTATACAGACTTTAACAAGCAAAACTATGGAAATCCTCTTAATGGCAAAATACATGTGTGTGCATGTATGTGTATACACCTGCAGTCACAGGTGTTCCAGAGGCAGCTAATGATGATGTAAACAGATCTGATTGAGTTTGAATTCCAACTTTTTCACTTACAAAAGCAGGTAATAAAAATATTAGCAAAATGAATCAATTTGAAAACACTGATATTGAAATGAATATAATTGGACAGAAGTTTAGGATAGAAATGTGAGCTCTCCATGTAAATTTCAAAGGGTTGGAAGAGCTGGAATATAAGGCTCTCCAGTGGGCTCTGGAAATACTGGAATGAAATAAAGAGGACCCTTAATAACACCAATCACAAGAACCTGGATTAAATAAATTAAAAAAAACAATAGTAGTTAATTACTAGGTGTCTGAAAACCATCTACTCTTGGGAAAAGAGCTGTCTGCATATAGTACCAAGATTTGGCTCACTCAACCCCATTCCCAGCCAATGTTTTCCTTGCCTTTTCCTTTTATAGAGACTGAAAAGCTAAACACTTACTTTTCTTAGATCTTTTCTGTCTGGGATGGCCGTCTGGTTCAGTTCTGGACAGTGCTGCAAGTGAACAGCATTTCTTCCCATGCAAATAATACAAAGCTACCTGGGCATTTGGCCTTTAGTCCTTTTCCTTCTTCCTTCCTGGAAATTGGATGTGGGGTCTGGAATTTCAGTGGCCTGAGGATAGAAGCCACATATTAAGGATGGAGGAGTGGGTCCCTGGTGGCCTTCTAAGCCACTCTGCCAGCCCTGGTGCTTCTAACCGTAGGCTTTTTGTTACCAGAGACAACATATACTCATATTTATTTAAGTCCTTGTGGTGAAAGTTTTTATTTTTTAAATTGTTTTATAGCCAAACACATGCTGTCTTAGGCTGGGTTTTCCAGAGAAGGAAAACTAGTGCTGCATATGAATATATACCTAGGGAGATTTATCTCAAGGAAATGGCTCACATGTTTGTAGAGGTTGGAAAGTCCCAAGTCTGTGGGTCAGGCTGGAGGCTTCTCTTGACTTACGTAGATGTAGTGGCTCAGGGACCCAAGATCAGCAGGTAAGATAGCAGGCTGCTGGCTCACAGGCTGTAGAGGCTGGTGAGTCCCATGATTGGTAGGTAAGCCGTTAGCTCAGGTCTCAAGAACTGGAGGTCAGATGAACAGAAGCCAGCTGCAGGATCCAGAGCAAGCAAAAGTCAGAGAGCATCCACCTATATTGGATGTGGGCCACACCCCCAAGGAAATTCCCTTTCAACTGATTGGCTGCTCATAACCGATATCATCATGGAGGTGATTACATTATATCAGGTCTGATTATGGAAGTGATTACATAGCTGCTAAACTACATCATAACAGCCAAACCACTGAGAATCATAGCCCAGCCAAGCTGACGCACAACCTTAACCATCACACATGCTTACCTGATATAGCTTTGATGCCTCATTCATTCATTCAGTATTGAATGAATATTGAATAAATCACTAAAAACATTTGCAATAATGTGTGTGTGTTAGTGAAGTGAGGGGGATTGAACAGGGGAAGGGAAAGGAGAAGATGTTTCCTGTGTTTCTGAAAGTTAAATTATAATAGGAGAAATAAGACATAACCACAGATTAAGAGGCAGTTTATCATAAATGCACCCAATTACCAACATTTGGCCCCAAGCTTTCATCAGTTGATTTTCTACATTCATTGTGGCCACTTAGACACCACATGGACATCTTTTTGTATCAAACATTTGGTCCTGAGAGCGTATGTTATGTGCTCTTAACCTCACATGAGGACCACTTTATAGTATGAGATGCCTAGTGGTATATGTATTTTACTACAAACCAATCTATAGATATTCCTTTTGGAGCTATAAAACATTCCATTCTAGAGACACAACCAGCCCTGTTCACCTGTTATTAGCCTCAGGATGGCCTCTGTTCCATTGGTGTGGCTTTAAAGCAAATATACAGCCTACTGCATGTGAACCTCGTCTCTGCCAGTTTGCATTAAGCTCCTGTGCAGGCAGTGTCTAAGAGGAAAGAAGGCGGGAGAAAACACATATAGCCAAAGGTCAGGTTTAGAATGCGAACTTCTAGAGGGCTGGAAAACTTGTTTTTTCATCCTGTATCCCAGCCAATGCACTTCATGTGCAACTGCCACCTGTCTGTCAGTGGAGACTTGGATGAAATGATAAATAATCCTTAATCCATTCTAGATAATCAGGGTTTGACTGGCTAGGCTGATTTGGAATGCACGTAGCAGGTCTGACCTGGCCTTTTTAAATCCATGACTTCCAATGCATCCTAAAACGTCAGGGTATATTTTTGGTGGTCATTGTTCCTAAACTATGATTAAGAATCCTTTTATTTATTTTTTCCAACCCCAAACCAAGCCAGTTGCTGTCGAGTCCTTTAGGCTTCACTTGCAGTTTGATTCTCTATGAATTTTGACAATCCAAATGAACAGTTGGCCAAGACAAGAGAATACCATCAAGCTGTTTCTCATGTTGCTGTATGCTGAACAGGTTTCACCAGAGCTTCCAGACTAAACAGGCTAGGAAGACAGGCCTGGAAATCTACCTTGAGGGTCTGATCTCATCGTGCTTGGGGTCACTACAGTCAGGGGCTAACTTGACGGCAGCTAACGTCATCGTGCCTTATCTTGCTTGCACATTTCAGGAGCTCAATAAATGTTTGCTCTTTTTTTTATTATATGTAATTTTATTTCTTGGTCATAGTTTAACCTAAAGTATAGGCAAGATATAGTCTGACTTCTTGCATTACCAGTCCTAGATTTAAATTTGGCAGTGAATACTCTATCCAGTTTCCAGCTCCCTGACCCAGATGAGTAAATTCCACAGCAACAATGTATGTCATGCTGTCTACCTTCCCACAGAGGGTCCTTTGGTTCTAAGCAAAGGCTAAAGAATGAGTGGTGGTGTGGTGGTGGTGGGGAGCAAGATAAAGGCATGGCCATGGAGGGACCCAGCTCTAGGTTGTCCTTGTCTTAAAGAAACACCAGAAGGATGGGTTCAGAGGATTGTCAATTCCCCAATTTCGTTAATGTGCCCATGAGGCTGTTACGGAGGGTTTTGAAGCAATCCTGGTCTTGGACTTCAGTGTGAGGTTTGTGACTCAGGCTGCCTCACAGTCTATCCCTGGCGCTTTCAATCTGGCCAGACTTGGGCTGAGGCTGTAGAAGGAGCAATTCAAAGTGTCAGGATGTGGGTGGGGCTGAGGTTAGGGGAAACTTTCTAATTCATTCTTAGTGTAATGAAATGTCTTTTATTGGAAAACCTTTCAGTTGAGACTTCCATGTCATACTTCTGCTAACCTTAGACCAAGATGGTTCAGCTATGGGAATAGGATGCCTTGGCGCTTTCGGTTTTGATCTCTAGCTCATAGAAACACACTAAGGGATGATGTGGAGTAAGCCAGTTTGTCTTTTTGTAATCCCTCTTTTTTGAATGTCATCCTTCTTTTTTAAGAAATGCCATGTTTATAAGATCTCAAGTTTCCAACAAAGATTTTTATTCTATATGAAGTCATTTAAAATGTTTTTGTTTGTTGAAGAGATTGCTTAGTCCATCTGTGGTTACCCCAATGCAGCTTTCCTTGTTATAAACAGAAGGGATTTAAAAAATTTGATAAATTCCAGTATTGGTTAACGTTAGCGTTAGCTATACGGAAGTTCATATTGACCTCAGAGTGGAAGTTTGTCTTTTGAGGTTCCTTTGACGTTGGGAAATTTCCATAGAGAATACTGCTTGGTTGGCTTCTTTTTTTCTCCATGATGAGAAGGCTCACTTCTTATCCAAAGCAGCAGTCCATCTGCAGTATTTCTGGCTGTACAGCAAAAAGAATCCCAAGAGTTTAATTGATCCAGTACCCAGCCCGCTGGGAACAAAGTGCTACTCCTGTTTTACAGGTGATGTAACTGAGGTTCCAAAAAGGCTGCACAGCTTAGCCAAGTCACTAGGAAATGATGCTGATGGTGGGGTGGAGAAAGAGTGGATGTCAGGTGGGGGAAGGAGACCAGAACCTTGGATTCCTGATTCCCAATTCAAGTCCACAAATCTGTATTGCAGAGGTAGGACATATCAGCTCTTTGAGTGCTCCTGTTGCTGATCTAGGAATTTGCTGAGCTAAGGGATTAAAGACCAGGCCTAGAGGAGACAGTGAAGGAGACAAAGGTGGTCTTGCCACTCTCTGCCCTGTGGTAACTGTTCATTATCTCTTGTCTTTCAAAATCTCTTTATTAAAATATCAGAGGAAAATGTCTCAGTTTTTCCCTCCATGACTTGAGTCAATTCTCTGTCACAGCTTCTTCACTAACCTTGTTCCTTCAGCAGTCTCCTCTCCTGTGTTTCCAAACTCCCCTTTCCTATTAGGCCTTTCTTGCAGTTTACAAACATATTCAAGTCTGTCCTATATTAAAGAAAAAAAAATCTGTATTTTCCATCTTGCTCTGTTCTTTAATTTTTCAATTTTGCATAATTTAGCTTCTTGAAAGAATTACCTACATCTATTGTCTCCACTTCCTCACCACCGATTCACCTCAAACCCCCTGCAGTTCTTGCCTTGATCACTTTACTTAATGGTTCTGACAAAGGTCACCATGATATCCTAATTACCAACTTGAGTAGATTCAGTTTTGCTTCCTCTTATTTGCCTTCTCGATGACTCTTTTCTCTGGATTGTGAGCCTATTGAAGGCTGGCATCATGCTTTAGTCTTTGGATTCCTACACCCTTACAATGTGTGGCAACTAATCTGCCCAATTAATACTACTGAATAAAGGAACCAGAGTGGCCCTTGCTGGTCAAATTCTTCTATGATAAATTCTTATAACACCATGTATAGCTCCTTCAAAGCATCATTACAGTTGCAATTTTCCATTTTTTGGTATGTGATTATTAAATTAATGTCTTTCTTCCTTGATATACAATAAGCTCCACAAAGGCAGAAGCTATGTCTATTTTTGGACATTACTGAATCACACAGTGCCTGCCACTTAGTAGGTGCTCAAAATGTGGTTGTAGAATGAATAAATGATACTGGGAGTGGCCTTGGGAGGTTAAATTTGGACTTGATAATAATAATATAATAGGTATTATTTTAGGAGTTTAAAAAGTGTTTTGATAGGTATTATTCTCATTTAATAATAAAAAAAATTTGCTAAAGAAAGTATTACTGTTCATATCTTTGTGCCCACTCCAAAGAAAGGTGTCCATATTTGTCCCCATTCCAAAGAAAGGTGATCCAACAGAATGTAAAAATTACCAAACAATATTAATATCACACACAAGTAAAATTTTGCTGAAGATCATTCAAAAACAGTTGCGGCAGTTATTGACAGGGAACTGCCAGAATTTCAAGCCGGATTCAGAAAAGGACATGGAACGAGGGATGTCGTTGCTGATGTCAGATGAATCTTGGCTGAAAGCAGAGAATTCCAGAAAGATGTTTACCTGTGTTTTACTGATTATGCAAAGGCATTTGACTGTGTGAATCATAACAAATTATGGATAACGTTTCGAAGAATGGAATTCCATAACATTTAATTGTGCTCATGTGGAACTTGTACCTAGACCAAGAGGCAGTTGTTTAACAGAACAAGGGGATACTGCGTGGTTTAAATCAGGAAAGGTGTGCGTCAGGGTTATATCCTTTCACCATACTTATTCAATCTGTATGCTGAGCAAATAATCCGAGAATCTGGCCTATATGAAGAAGAATGGGCATCAGGATTGGAGGAAGATTCATTAACAACCTGCAATGTGCAGATGACACAACCTTGCTTGCTGAAAGCGAAGAGGACTTGAAGTACTTACTGATGAAGATCAAAGACTGCAGCCTTCAGTATGGATTACACCTCAACACGAAAACAAAAATTCTCACATCTAGGCCAATAAGCAACATCATGATAAATGGAGAAAAGATTGAAGTTGTCAAGGATTTCATTTTACTTGGATCCACAGTCAACGCTCATGGAAAAAGCAGTCAGGAAATCATACGACGTATTATATTGCACAAATCTGCTGCAAAAGACTCCTTTAAAGTGTTAAAAAGCAGAGATGTCACTTTGAGGACTAAGGTGATCCTGATCTAAGCCATGGTATTTTCAGTCACCTCATATGCATGCAAAAGCTAGGCAATGAATAAGAAAAACCAAAGAAGAATTGATGTATTTGAATTATGGTGTTAGCGAAGAATGTTGAGTATGCCATAGACTGCCAGATGAACGAACACATCTGTCTTGTAAGAAGTACAGCCAGAATGCTTCTTAGAAATGAGGATGGTGAGACTTCATCTCATTTACTTTGGAAATGTTATCAAGAGGGACCAGTTCCTGGAGAATGACATCACGCTTGGTAAAGTAGAGGGTCAGTGAAAAAGAGGAAGACTCCTAACAAGATGAACTGACATAGTGGCTGGAACAATGAGCTCAAACATAGCAATGATTGTGAGCGTGGCCCAGGTCCGGGCAGCATTTCCTTCTGTTGTAGTTTGGGCCACTATGAGTCATAACTGACTCGATGGCACTTAACAACAACAACAATAATACTCTTTGTATGAGTGCATTGGCGTTTCAGTGGTAGAATTCTCACCTTCCATGCGAGAGTCCTGGGTTCTCAGCCAAAGTACCTCATGCAGAACGACCACCCATCTGTCAGTGGAGGATTGCGTGTTGTTATAATGCTGAACGGGCTTCAGTGGAGCTTCCAGACTAAGTCAGGAAGAAAGGCCTGACAATCTACTTCTGAAAATCATCCAGTGAAAACCCTATGGATCACAGTGGTCCATCCCCAACCAGTCATGGATATGGTGCAGGACTAGGCAGTGTTTTTTTCAGTTGTGCATGAGGTCACTAGAAGTCAGGGGCAGCTAACAGCAGCAACAATACTCTTTGTATTATTTTCCAGTTCAATGATGGTATTAACAGTTATTTGTTGAATATAATGGGAACTCCATTCTAGCATATGAATGCTCAACTAGAGAAAAGTCTTACCATGCCAAGAAACTAGTCTCTTCTGGTAATATTTGCTGGGGTGTATGGACAGTTATCCTATGATGATGCTATACGGTAACCTATACCCTATTTACTGTCATTTTACATCTGACATAAAAGGAAGTATCAAGGGTATGTGAAGAGCCATTATGTGAAGAGCCTTAATGATGCTTGACACACCTTTGACAAAAATGGAAAGACTGAAGATAAATTCAAGAGAAGGGAAGAGATTCTAAATAATAATAATATTAATTTATGAGGTATCAGTTTTTGAGTTACTGTTCATTAGTTGAATTCTTGATGAGATCTTCATCAAGGGATGATCTTGTTGCCAAAAATTACAGTATTGGAAAATATATATAGCTACTGATGGGAACATGTAAAGATTTACTTTTGTGTGAATGTACGGATAAGACATAGAGATATTGTCACTCTGTTTAGCAAGGCACTGTTTCTGATTCTTGGGTCAAGAATATAATGAAACTCAAGTGCTTTTCTCTTTAGTCAGAAAAGCATTGTATTTTGTCCTTTCTAAACCTTGTATTCATACTTTTGACTACCCACAGGTAATCCAGGAAGACAAGAGATAGTTTCCATAGACTGGAAAACCAGAATGAATTTGTGTACATTTCAATCTAAAAGATCCTTTTCAGGGGAATGAACGCTGTGATGTTGGAAGGTGTTATTTCATTCACAGAACATTTGCAAGATCAATTATGTGTGAGTTTAATCACATGTAAATATTTCATAGAAGTAAAGCAAATTTTCTGCCTGCAAAATGAACCTTATGGTGGGAACCAACCTGATGAGAAGAGGCTGTGTTTCACTTTTCTAAGCATCACCAACAGACTGCTTATTCTATGAGTCTGGAAGTGATCCAGTGGGATTTAGTTTTATGAGGTTTAATGTAAAGGTGTTATATTTCATGAGATGAAATCATAACACAGTGGGTTGCAAGAATTTTGAGAGATTATTTTTCAGAGTGTTGGCAAGCACCATCCTCTGGAGAATTTTTCTTCTAAAAGAGAAATATAGATCTGCTTTCATTGAATTGAAATAACTAATCCTTAATCCACTCTAGATGGCCAAGGTTTGACTGGTTAGGCTGATTTGGAATGCACATAGCAGGTCTGACCTCTCCAGTTGGCCTTTTTGAATACATGACTTCCAATGAATCCTAAAACATCAGGGTACATGGACAGTGCATTCTGAGGGCCCATTGCTCCTAAACTATGATTTAGAATCATTTTATTTATTTATTCCAACCCCAAACCAAACCAGTTGCTATCCAGTCCTTTAGGCTTCACCTGCTGTTTGATTCTCTGTGAATTTTGACAATCCAAATGAACAGTTGGCCAAGAAAAGAGAATGCTACCAAGCTGTTTTCTTAGGTTTCTTTTCTCTCTGCTCTTGTTATGTTTTCAGCTGAGAAAATTTTTCTGACTCTATTTTACAGAAAGCTGAGCCATTCCCGTGACTTAGGTTTGATCTTTTTTTCTTTGTCCTGGAACACATAGAACTGTCCTTAGGCTAAACCTCTCTCCACTTTTGTGACCATTTCATCTCCAATTTCCCTGCAATGCAACATCTTAGACCAGGTTTCTCATGAATAGCAGGGGAGAGAAAGAAGATACTTTGGGGAAAATCTGGCTCCTCTTCTGATTTCAAAGTGCATCCTGAATAAAAGGAAGTTTGCATTCTCTGTAGCTGAGAACCTTCTAGAAATGTGGTTCAGGCAAGAATGTTTTGGATGTGCAATTAATTTAGCATGGAAGGTTAGCAAAACTAATCTATGTCCCATTGTACGTAACGCTTTTCCCAGGGTGTTTTTTTTTTTCTCTCTCCTTTGTTTCAGAAATAATAGGTAAAATCTTGAGACAAAAGTTCTGCTGTGGCCGACATATCAGCTTTAATGATAAAAAGATGTGCACATCAGCACAGATGTGTTTGTATCAAACTGTGTGCATGATATGTCTCATGGGGAGCCTCTAGTGAATTCTCATGGTAACGCTGTTGAAATTAGTGTTATGGAGGAAGGGAAGGAGTTATGAGTTATTACCATCAACTAACAAATGTAGCATTCCTTATCTTTCTCAAGTGCTTTCTGGCAAATGCATGTCAGAGTAGTCCGCCCTCTGGATAGTATCCAGGCTTTGGGATGCTGTGAGGAGTCACGCTGAGGAGGTTAAGCAGCTGGGGTATAATCGACAAGAGAGACGCAGCCTCATTTGCAGCTGTAGACTATTGCCTATCACCTTGTCCCCTAGACTTGTCCGCTTACCTGCAGAGTGTGTTAAAAATGTAGATTCTAGCAAGCTCACCAAATCAGAGTCTCTGGGAAAGGGTCCTGGGAAATGGAATTTTTAACAAGTAAACTAGGTGATTGTAGGATCAGACAAGCCTGGGAATCAGTCATCTTGTATAATCAGGATGGACATTTAAAAAAAGGGTGTGGTTTGTGAGTGTGTGTGTGTGTGTCTGTGTCCTGGTCGGTGTGTATAATAAAAGAAATAATATAGTCAATGGGGCAATTCAGCCTCTCCATTGGCTGAGAAGCTGCTGGAATAACATTGCCTTTGTGTTTCTCAATGTCCCTTCTGTAATGTCCCATCCAGAATACCTCTTTCAAAGTTGGTTCAAGAAAGACCTTTGTCTTTGCTAAGAAACTGGTCCATTTTTTTCTACAAGAGTTTTACTACTTACTGAATTTCCTTATTGTCTTAACCCTTTGCCGTCATGTTGTTTCCAACTCATAACGGCCCTAGGACAGAGTAGAACTGCCCCACAGGGTTTCCAAGGAGCGACTGGTGGATTCGAACTGCTGACCTTTTGGTTAGCAGCCGAGCTCTTAACCACTATGCCACCAGGGCCTTAGTTGCCAGGAAATTTGATACGAGGCTTTATGCTTGATCAGTGTTACCACATCTACTATTATGGTTGGCCTGCTGGATTTTCTCATCCAAACATTGTGCTACCTTCTTTTTATTCCCATTTTGATGAATTTTATGATATTTCTTTTGTAAGTGATTCCCAAGTCTTTTTCTTCATCTTAAAGTGGCAGACTATATTATTGAACTCTTAATTAATAGCTGTTAATGAGGGAAAATAAGACGTATGCAGATAGTGATTTAAATAGTGACTAATTTAAATTACATTCATTCGGACTCTGAATGTAGTTGTAACAGTACCCACAGATGTCCTTGTTCCTGCCAATGACCTAATACGGATTAGGAAGACAACCGCAGGAGCCTAGGTCAATTATGGATATTTGGGAAAGTGCATTGCCTGGAGTTGATTGATGTAATTTGCTTTCATAAATAATAGTTATGTAAAGGCAAGTTGGAACCCTGGTGGTGCAGTGGTTAAAGTGCTCGACTGCTAGCCGAAAGGTCGGCAGTTAGAACCCACCAGGCGCTCAATGGGAGAAAGATGTAGCAATCTGCTTCCATAAAGATTTACAGTCTTAGAAACCCTATGGGACAGTTCTACTCTGTCCTACAGAGTTGCTATGAGTCAGAACCCACTCCATGGCAGTGGGTTTGGTGGGAAAGGCAGGTTTTTGTTTTTTCCTTCTTATTAATAATTTAAAGATTTGGGTTTGATTAGAGATATAGCAAGCAGCACATTATTTCTTTTATTTTCAAATGAAGATAAAAATTCATCAGAATAATACATAAAGCAGGAAACAATCTAGATAGAAGACTTCATAATAAAAAGCAAATCCCATCCTCTCATCCCTTCCAACCACTGTTCTTTTCAGAGGCGGTGACTTTCAATTGTTTCCATTTTCAATTCTGTAGGTGGTCACCTCTGTAATTACAAACAGGATGAATATAACAGTGTCTTTGAATTTATCTTCTTTTGATCTTTGCTATTTTGAAATTTTACCACACTGTGTCTAGGTAGATTCCTTTTTTTTTTTTTTTTTTGTGTAGTATACTTGAGGGACCCTTACAATCAGAAGATGTACTTTCTTTGGATCTGAGCATATTTAATTCTTATTTCTCTAATAATTTCTTATTCTCCTTTTTTCCTATCCTTTTTTTCCAGGAAATCCTACTGGATTAATCCTCCTAGTACCTTATTTTTCTGCTGTTTAGAGAAGAATTTTGTTTTTCCCCCTCCAGGCTAAATGCTGGCTTACCTAATGTTCTGTGAGCAGGGTATCTGGTACAACTTTTTCCTGGCCAGATTTTGTTTTCTGCTCCATTTCTCATACCTGTCCTCCATTCTCCCTGGCACCATCTTATGTTACTTCTGGGAAGACTGTTTTCTACCTCCACTACATCCTTATCCTGCACATATTTGGGGGTTGCAGCTACCTCTGCTCTGTTTCTTCCATCAGATTGCTTCTCTTAGTTTTCTCTTTTTCAAAATGTGTTCATGGGTTTATTCATGTATGGATTCCTTTACTTTCACTAGGACCTTGGTGTATTAGTCAGAGAAGGTTAGACTATGTTGCAGTAACAAACATACCCAGCCACCTCAGTGGCTTAACACAATAAAGGTACATTTCTGCTTCACACAGAGTCAAATCTGATGCAGTCTGGTGTTTGTGATTGGGCATCTTGTCTGGTCAGTTCTCACCAAACTATGATCCTTCACTTCTCGTCATGCAGGCGTGGGGAGAAACAGAGAGATCAGAAGGGAATGGGGTGGGGGGAGGGTGGGAGGAAAAGAGAAGAGGAGAGGAGAGGAGAAACCTACAGATAGTTCTTGAAGTGTAGAGTATATTACATCTGCCTGCATTCATTGGCCAAAATTCATCAAGAGAAGCTGAGAAATGATGTATAGTTGTGTACCCAGGAAGGAAAGGAAAACCAGATATGGATGACCCAGGACAGTATCTACTATATTTTGTTAGGAGGAAAAGGGTGTATGTGTGTTTTCAATTTGTGATTTTGACACAGAATTTTTTCTTATCCTTGAAATAGATTTTCCCTCCAATGAGAACCAGAAGGACATTGTCAAGAAGCAGCTGAGGATGAACCTGATAATTGGACTTCAAACTTTTTTGGTTTTCTAGATTTATTAGGCTGAAAATAACTATAGTTTATTGATAATTTCTTTTATGATCTGCTACCCCCCCTTTTTTTTTTTTTACTATAAATGTAACACATATTCATCATAGAAAATTTGAAAATGTCAAATAAAAAGAAATAATCACAATTAGCTTCATCTCTCAGAGAAAACTGGGCTATTTTGATACATCTCCCTTCAAAACTTTTTTTTATATTTCACTATTCTATCAAGTGGATATGCCATATTTTACTTAGGCATTCCTTTATTATTGAACATTTCCAATGTTTTGCTCTTATAAGTATTGCTAGTATAAACTTTTTAAAATCTTATTTTTTCTGCACTTAGAATTTTCATCTAGAAATAAAATCACTCAATGAAAGATTATAAACTTTTTAAAGCTATTGGATATGTTTTACAAAATTATTTTCCAAAAGGATCTTTCAATTTACCTGCTCACAAAATTTGGTGTTATTATTTTTTCCTTTCTAATTTTGTATGTGAAAAATGTTAATTTCACCAAAGGATTAATTATGAGTGAGGGAGGAGATTTCCCCTTTTTTGTAATCAATTATATTTCCTTTTAATATATTGTTTACTTATGTAGCATTTACATTTTCCTATTGTAATTATCAATTTTTAATGAGCTCTTCATACATTAAACCTATTTAACCCTTTGGCTAACCAATTATTTTATCATGTGCTAGAGGTTTGTATAAAAACACACAGACTTGGTTTTAATTCACCAAGAATTAATGGATACTTTATCTTCTTTCCTTTGCTTTTTTCAGTAATGGAGGGATGCGTTATGAAATCACTTACAGTTTTGCTTTCTCACATTAAAGGAAAAAAGAATGGCTAGTTGTTGGATTGAATAACCAATTTTTAATGAAATTTAGAGTTTCTCTTTTAAGAGGTTAGCAACAAGAGATTTTCTAGAAAGTTTATCGAACTATTTTGCATAAAGCTGGAGGAGTGAGGGGAGAGTATAGCTTATTGGAAGAGGGGAGCAATGTCTTAGGGTTGATAGACAATAGTTGGTGGGACAAGGACAGTAGTTGGCAGAGAATAAAAGGTGAATCTTGTTAGATGGTTAGCTGGGACGTGTGTTGGGGCTAGATCTTGAGATTGGGAAGATAGTGAACAGAATGACAAAGAGGCTGGCCAATGTCTGCCACAATTTGATCTTTATTCTTTTAGTTAAAGCCAGACAAAAGGCTTAATGATTGCTAAATGCAGTAGCTGCTTGCAGGGAAAGGGAAACGTTGTCAGTCTTTTAACATTTTAGTCTCAATATGCTGGTGACTTGTTCTGATTCTTTTCTGAGAATGCACTTTGATGACAGGAGGGGAACAAAGTTAAAGCCCCTGTGGTCTGGCAACCAGGAGATAACACTGAGAAGGAAAAAGGCAGAGAAAGGAGAAGAGGAGGACTCAAAGACACATTTTACCTATTTGTTTGGGGTGTGATGAGTTCAGGGCAATGGTTTGGGGGCCACTAGGAAAGGGAGAATATAAAGGACAGGTAACATGTGGGGGCTGTTACCAGAGGAAGCTCTGAGAGAACTAGTGGTTTCTGGGGGAGCTGAGATGCAGGTGTGTATGAAAACCATAGCAGGTGGAACAGATTTCCTGAATTGTTTCTTTGAACAACAGTATTTTAGCAACATCTGTGGATGTCCTTCATTTTAGAAGCAAAAGCTTCAGGAATGTATCTATAGTGCAATTGTTAAGGACCACTCTGCTCCTAATTCTTTATGTGTCAAAATTTGCCAACTCTGCAACAAGATCCATCCAAAACAAGAGATACAGTTGATTTATTGTGTCAAAGTTCAGAGTAGAAGTTTATATAATATATTGGTCAATGATGCAGAGAGAGCTAAAAAATGTGATACTCAGGGATTAAATGTCAAGCCAGATGTATCTTGGGTAACCATTTCTGGATGATGTAAAATAACATGCTTTCTTTGGCTTGGAAGCATTTTAATTTATTTGGAATTTTTTAGATGGGGAGTTAGACTCTTGTGTTGAGGATTCCATTAAAAATTGATGATTCAATCCAACAACTAGACATTCTTTCTTACTTTAATATGAGAAAGCAAAGTAATTTTTTTCAACTGATTTCTAATTTCTAGAGGTCTATTAGAACAACCAGAACTGTTACTGCCTAGAACAGGCTCAGCAAACAAAAGCATTTCGCTAGATTTCAAATAAGGGAGCTAAAAACAAAACAAAACCTGTTGCCGTCAAGTTGATTCACTCATAGCAACTCTATTGGACAGAGTAGAACTGCCTCACAGAGTTTACAAGGAGCACCTGGTGATTCAAACTGCGGACCAAAAGGTTAGCAGCCATAGCTCTTAACCACCACACCACCAGGGTTTCCATATATTCAGTATTAAATGCTGCCATGTTGGATTTCTTCCTTACCCATTTGAGGCTCTGATAAATCTTTATAATTTCTTTCTTATGCACTAAATTATGGGTATCTCTGGAATATATCTCTTCATGCTGCAGATATAATACTGACTAATTATATTAAAAATTGTTAGGAACCATTGCTTTCAAACAATGATTACTCATATCAGGAAGATCTATTTATGAAAATCAGCCAATTAAAAAAAAAAAAAAGAAACACAAAACAAAACCCTCTGGATCACAGTGGTCCAGTCTGCAACTGATGATGGGAATGGTGAGAGAATGGGGCAGGGTTTCCTTCCGTTGTGCCTGGGGTTGCCATGAGTCAGGGGCCTACTCAACAGCAGCTAACAATAAAAACAGCAACAACTTATATCAATAATTTGTATTCATAACCTAAATGCGTATGTAAAATGATGATATCCTATTGTTCTAATTTCAACTGATGCCTCAAAGCTGAGAAGAAAGCAAAAAAGTACATCCCAAATTCCAAAGAAGGGAGGCTAGAGACGTTCTTGTTGGACTTATTAAAAGGATAACAGAACTAGTCATGAAACTGTCGACCCTGTCACCCACCTTCAGCCTCTCCAAGAAAAAGTGAGACCTTTGAAAGATGGGTTGAAGAGAGCTATCAAGATAAAGAGTTGTGTCAGTCTGGGAGGTAGTGGTTGTGTGTGTGTGTGTGTGTCCATATGCATGTGAATATTGGGAATAAAGTTGGGCAGTAGCACTTCAAGGGAATTGCTTATAGAGATTGGGCATGCCCTTAAGAGAAGGAGAGTCTAACATCTTACTTCCCACCTGGCTGCTTGCTGAACTACAGAAGTTTGTAGGCCCACCTCAGTACACTGGAGTGGACCTCGGGAAGAGAGGTTTCTTGGAAGCTACCTGTCTGAGGAGAAGGGGCGGCAGCAGCAGGGCCCGTAGTTAGAATGGCCAACTGGACATTGAGGAGTGGACCCAGGCTTGAGTCATTGATATGGGGCCTTCCCAAGAGGGTGGCCTACAGGCCAGAAGCCCAGGTCCAGAAGCCCCTCAAGAAAGAGTTTAAATCTCATCCACAACTGATGTTCAGATCTATCCTGACATGTCTTATTAATTATACTACCTATTTAACCATCTCTGTAACAACTACTCCACTACTATCCCATGGAAACCTGGTTGAAGGATGATTGAGAGCAGAATCCCTTGAAGAAAATCACTATAAGTGAACAAAAGTTTGAAAGAGTGGGTTAGACGAAGCCCGCAGACCTAAGTGTCAAGAGGGCATAAGGGATCCAGGACCAGTGTAGCCTTCTTTCCCATACCTATGTGTTTTGTGAAAGACAGTTACATGTGAGGAAGAAGTAAAATATGCATGCCACAAGAGCCCCCGGCTTTGCAGCTGTGAGTGCCCTTCACCCTTCTGAATGAGAAAGACATTACAAAAAAAAAAGAAAAAGAAAAAAAATGATCTTTCCTATATCAGCTGGAGTTAGGTTGTAGTGGCAATCAAAACATGGAAACTATGAGGAATGCCTGAGGCTGGCGCCAGTTGTGGCCAAAAGCAGGTCAGCAAAGGATGTGACTGGCCTCAGTGACTAAATAGCAATGGCACTGGAGCCCAGAAAGCCTAGAACAGGGTGATGGAGACAGCAGTTGTATCTCAGGGCCAGGCTGGCCAAAGACAGTGGCTTACTCTGACTATACATAGATCACCACTCTATATACCCTTTCAGAGCCTCTCAGAAACCTAGGAGCATGGAGTGCTATCTAATAGATGAGGGTCACTCATGCAGCCAACCTAGAGATCCATTATTAAATTGCTAGTCTAGGTCCTTCAAACTGGATGGGTCCTTGGGAACATCTAGGTTACACTACTGTAGAGCGTAGGTCTGAGGTTTCCAAGAAAGACACAACATACACACAGGCATTGGAAGGAACAATGCTTTACTCACATAGAGAAGAGACAGAACAAGGCCAGCTCCAATAGTGGGTACTGGTCCTCTATGGCTAGTGGGTGATTCCTTGCAGCTGATGCAGGGCTGGTGGTCTGCACAAACCCTTCTCATGTTGTAGTTGAAGGACGCCTGTTCCCTACCTGTCAGGAACAGATATAGTAGTGGGGTTGGCCAGGTGCCATATGACATGCACATGAGTAGAGAGGAAAGTATATTGTGCACTCAGAACATGGAAGGAAGTCCCCCATAAAGAGAAGAAACTGGGAGAGACAGATTCCGTTTCCAGCTGCTGTTGCCAGGGAATGCTCTGGATCCAAGGCTTCTAATTAGGTGGCCTGGGTGACAGGCTGAGGGGCCACAGCAGACCACTGTCCCAGCAACTACAAATGCAAGCCTGACCTGCCCTCAATGAGTAAATTTCTTTAGAATGCTGCTGTGATACTCATTAGATATATTACTTTAGATTAGAATATTGATAATGATGGACAAATTTGGTGACTTTTAGCACTTAGTAGAGTTTTTAAAAGTTTTGCCTGAACTATTATCTAAGAATAAAGGCTAAATTCATGAAGAAATCACCAGAAGTGAATATGAATCTGGTTGAGTAGAAAAAATAAAGAAAGTATTCCCAGACACTATGAAGTGTTTCACCTGCTTCTTTTCTGGAGGAAAATGCTAGGCAAGTGAAATTCCATTGTAAAAGCCTTGAAATGGTTCAACAGTTGGTTTTATTGGAAAGCAGTGTCACAATGCATAGCAGAGATCTCTCCCTTTCCATTAGATAGATTTTCTAGAAGGCTCTTGGGTCAATGTGCTGTCTTTGGGATATGCACTCACATACTGTAACCCAAAGGGAAACATGAAATGATTTCTTTGTTAAGAAAATTTCAGCAGTAGAATACTCCATGACCCTCTAACCTCTCAGTCCCTTTCCTTATGTACCCTCTTTCCTCTTGCCTTATTTTGTTGAGGGATTTTCTTTTGTCTTCTGATTCTGCTTCATTTAGCCAGCTCTCTGCTGGTCTTTGGAACCTGGGAAGTTCTGAATTGCGGCGTTTGTGTTTGCTGAACTGTGCTGTGCCCAGCCAGGCAGAGATGATCACTAAGCTTTTCTATAGCTTCCTAACTGCAAATTGCTCAGCCGTGTGTCATTTAATCCTCACAAGCTTTTTGTGCTGGAGGCAGCACAGCTAGTTATCATTGCCCTTCATTTTTCAGCTGAGAAAGTGGATATGTGACTTGTTCAAGGACATGGGTTTAGTTGAGAACCTGTCTGCTTGGGCCACAGGAGACTTGCAAATGAAGATAACAGCAGTGAGGCTGAACTGGGAACACTGTTTAACACAGGATGGGCTGATATTTGTGGCCTTTTGAAGAAATTTGGAGACCCTAAATTAAAGATGTGAAAGACTTATTGGCTTAAGGACTCTAGGGAGGGAATCATGCCACAAAGAGGAACTTGTGAACTCATCTTGCTTCTGAGTGGTAGCACGTATAGGGAGATGTCTTAGTTATCTAGTGCTGCTATAACAGAAATACCACGAGTGGATGGCTTTAACAAACAGAAATTTATTCTCTCACAGTCTAGGAGGCTAGAAGTCCGAATTCAGGGTGCCAGCTGCAGGGGAAGGCTTTCTCTCTCTTTCGGCTCTGGGGGAAGATCCTTGTCATCAATCTTCCCCTGGTCTAGGAGCTTTACAGCACAGGGATCCTGGGTCCAAAAGATGTGCTCCCCTCTTGGTTCTTCATTCTTGGTGGTAGAAAGTCCCCCTGTCTTTCTGCTTAATTTTCTCTTTTATATATCAAAAGAGATTGACTCAAGATACAACTTAATCTTATTGATTGAGCCCTGCCTCATTAACATAACTGCCTCTAATCCTGCCTCATTAACACCATAGAGGTAGGATTTACAACACATAGGAAAATCACATCAGATGACAAAGTGGTGGACAATACTGGGAATCATGGCATAGCCAAGTTTTTGGGGGACACAATTCAGTTCATAACAGGAGATCATTTTGAGCCTGGTACTTTTTGGGTTCCTTGCTTATTTTAAGTGGTCTATCTCCTGTCCTAAATTAGTCAATAATGAGCCAGCAAGAGTCATCCTTTAGTAACATATAGCTTGAACTCCATCACCCCATCCCCACCTATTGCAAATGTTTCTTAGCCTTCTCTGTGCCTCATTCTTTCCCCCACTTTCTGAAGGTGCCCTTGTTTTCTACTTCCTTGAGAAAGCTTAGGTCATCAGGCTTCTAGGCTCCCATATTTTTCTCCTTTCCACCTCTGCCAAGCTATTCTTTTATTAATTCCCTCCTCCTTTCCTTCTGTTTCCAAAAAAAAGATGACCTTCCTTTCTGGGGGCAACCTAACCATTATCCCCCTTGACTGTATTTTGGCATACCTTCTTAATGACCCTCCTTTCCAGAGGCATAACTCAGGCAGGGCAGGTAGGGCATGCTCCCAGGGTGCTGCCTGAGGAGGGGTGCTAACAAGCAGTTTCCATTGCCAACTGTGTGAGATCATTCAGCAATTTAAAACTAATTGCCATAGGCACTGTTTTCTATAGATTACCTACTTCCTGCCTGACATTTACAGTCACTCCTATTGACTCTTACCCCTACCCGGGTGCACATTCACAGTGCTCCTTTATCTTGACTTCAGTTGATCCTAGTACTCTTTCTAGCTGTTTGAGTATTTTTTCTTCACTTGCAAACTTTCTGAAGGAGTGGATTATACTTACTACCTCCACTTTCTTACCAGCCATCACCTTCATGTCCCTGCAGTCTTACTCTTGTAGCACATGCTGTGGATGTTGCACTCTTTTGTTTTTTGGTCACCAGTGACCTCTATTTGACCATACCCAGGGTTTTTATGCCTTCATTTTTTTTTTCCTGCAACATTTTCTATTATAGACTATCCCATACTCTTGGAATCTCTTTTTCCCATGGAATTCTGTGATGCAGCCTGTCGTTTTCCTCATTCTGCGTCTGATACTGCTCCCCTCTCCTTCACAAGCTCCCTCAAGTATATTAAAAGATGCTCTCTTACCTTCTTTATCTCACTCAGAGATAAATGACCCTTCTCTAATGACCCACAGTCATGACAGCATGACCCCCAAATCTCTACTTCTGCCTTGAAATTCTCTACAGTGCTCCAATCCCTAACTTCAGACTTGTCACTGGACATTTCCAAATTGATGTCGTGAGGGCAGCTGAAGCAAAACGTGTGTAAAATGGAATTCATCATCTGCCCTTTAAAACCGACTCTTCCTCCTGACCTCTCATTTCCGTTAATTATATCACCAAGCAGTAAATCTTAGGACCATTTTTGATCTGTTTTTCTCCTTGTTTCCTACCATCCAGTTAAGTCCTGTCATCCTCTATCTCGGTTTGCCTTAAATCTGCCCTGTCCTTTGCCCTCCCGCTTCCATTGCCCTGGCTCTGCGCCTCTGACCTTTGCCTCACTCATCTCCATCGCATCCTAACTGGCCTCCCTCTCTCCAGGCTCTCCCCTACAATCCATCCAGCACTTTCTCTAGATTAATTTTCCTCAATTTCCAGTTGCAGAAGTACAGTTACTTTAACCACATAATTTCCTTGCTCAGAAATTATCAGGGCTTTCCTGTTGCTTCTGAGATCAGCTCCATGCTCCCTAACTGCCTTCAGACCCTCTACCCCACATTTCTAGACTGCTTCTCCCCTTGTTTCCCACAAGACTCTGCTCCACTCAAACTTTAAATCCCTGAAATGAGTTTTGTTCTTTTTTCACATCCTTGCCTTGGTTTATAGCATTTCCTCTCCCTCTGACACCCTCTCTCTGCTGGCTATCTTCAATACTTTAAAGCTCTCCATTCTTCATGGTGGGTCATGAAATATGCTATCTCTACTTCAAGGCACCAATTCAAGGAAGGAAGGAAAGAAGAGAGGGAGGGAGGGAAGAAGGAAGGAAGGGAATCCCTACAGTGTACCAACAGCCCCACACTAAAGAAGTCTTTCACACCTTTAGACACACTAAATAACCACGTACCCACACGTTCCCTTCACTGTGTTCCTGGAGCGGTGCTTCCTAGCCTCAGCTGCAGGTTAGAATTGCCTGGGGAGCTTTTAAAAATTCCAGCACCCAGGCTGCATCCCAGACCAATTAAATCAAAATCTGTGGGGATGTGAGCCAGTTATTTTTCAAAAGATCTTCTATTGATTCCAGTGTACAGCCAAGGGTTTATTTCTACTAATATGTGACTTTTTATAAATTAATGGTACTGCATTTTTTTCATCGTCAAACAGTTGGTCCTTGAGGGAGTATTTGTTTTTGTAGCCCCTATGATGTTTAGCACTGTTTCTTATACTCAGTGGACCTTCACTATAAAAATTTTTAAGTGAATTTAAGAATGAAAAAAAAAATAAAAATTTTTTTGAAGCAATTTTTTTTGAAGGAGGAGTGCACATTGGTTCAGTGGCTATCCCACATTGGAAATGGTGAATTGAGAGTTTCTTGTATCTAAAATGATCTGTTTCAAATATTTGGTATAATCCATTTGTATCGAAGCAATTAATATAATGTTATATACACTTCAAGTATCTTTAAGAGTACCTGTTCTACTTAATGGGTTGTTAATCAGGATTAAATGAGTTTCTGTTTTGAAATATACTTTAAAAGCACAATTAAAATATTATTTTTAATGAAGCTGCATTTTTTGAGGGAAATGAAGCATAAAGAGTTCATGTTTTGTTGCATTTTCTTTTTCATGACTACCATTGAGTATATTAAGTCAAATGGAAAACTATCATTATCTTGGGTGTAGCTGCTTCTCCATGTACTGTATTTCTGGTAACGATTTATTTTATTTATTTTAGTCTGTGGGGATGGGAGTGAATTTAGATACACTTGTACCTAATATATTCTTGCAATACTTAAGAGTGACAGGGTCTCTTACAGGAAAAATAAAGGAGCAAAGAAGGAAGATTGCAGAGAAAGTTCTCTTTTCAAATTTGTAAAAGCACAGAATGAATCATGGAATATGGTGATTTAATGGACTGGATTTTGGAGCCAGACAGATCTGTGTTCAAATTCTGCCTCTGTTTACTGGCTGAAATGACCTTGGATAAAGTGGCCTCACTGCGCTTCAGTGTCCTCAGATGTGAATCTTCAGATGGGAAAAACATTTGCCTCTCAATTTTACAGGGAGGATTAAGCAATATACTATATGTTAGGTGGCCAAAACTTACTTAGTAGGACCTAACAAAAGTTCATTTTTCCTTAAAACAGCATGAAAATCAATTATCTCTGATTTTTTTAATAACCTTTGTAGACTTCCTCTTAGCATTTTTCAGGGCATGCATTTTACCAGTAGGGTTGTAGACAGAAATATGCAATTTCACTTTGGATCTGAGAGCTTTTCATTCTTTTCTGAACCATGTAATGATTTTCTTTCTTTCTTCTCCTGTAAATTTCATTGAACGTTTGAATTCCTTCGCAATGTCTTTGTTGTAAATTCTACTCACTATATAAGTTAAAAAAAAAAAACCCAAAATGTGGAGCCCTGGTTGTGCAGTGGTTAAGAGCTCAGCTGCTAACGGAAAGGTCCGTGGTTTGAACTCACCAGCATCTCCATGGGAGAAAAGACGTGGCTATCTGCTTCCGTAAAGATTTCAGCCTAGAAAACCATATGGGGCAGTTCTACTCTGTCCTATAGGGTCGCTATATGTCGGAATTGACTCGGTGCCCCACAACACCACTACCCTCATACAGAAAGTATAGGGCAGTATACTATGTGTCCAAGGAATTTACAGTGCTATTTGAAAAAATTCTAAACTGATCTCCATTTGTATAAGTTTCTGGAAACTCAAATTTAAGAGTCAGCATACCTTTTGTAAGAAACAAGTCTTTGGTGGGCTTCTGTTTTACTTATTGCCTTGTACCTAGATTGTTTGAACTAGTCACAGTAGTCTCTTATAAATCATGAACAAGGGTCTGTCCTCACTCTGGTTACAAACCCTACACAATGAATAAATCTTATCAAAGATAATTTTAGAAATCTTGAAAAAGTCTGATGTTTTGTGGAAACGACTGAGAAGTAGTTTTCTCCTGCTCACCCACTCCATGTTTCCTTTCCCTCCTCATAAACAGTACAATTCATGTGGTACTCTGTTTAGTCTTCCTTGTTTCTCCTTATATATGGACCTTCTCTGCATACTGAATTTATTTTTTTAAGCATGAAACTGGGCACTTTGCTGCCCCACACAGAAAGATTTTACAGCTCTAGCTGGAATAGAGCTAAAGTGCACATAAAGTTGATGTCAAGGCCTACTTACAAGGAAGTAAAGTCAAATTTATGGATTGGAGAGAAAAGCTCAATTTTTATATACCTCCTTCCTAAAAGCCAACTAACATCTAGGAAGAGGGAAATCTGTCTGAGCCAGGTTGCGTGGATCCAATCCGTTTCATGTTTCCAAGACAGGTTTGTTGTTGGATGCTGTTGAGTTGATTCTGACTCGTAGCGACACCATTTGACAGAGTAGAACTGCCTCATGGGGTTTCCTAGGCTGTAATCTTTATGGAAGCAGATCTTCAGATCTTTCTTCCATGGACCCACTGGGTGGGTTTGAACTGCCAACCTTTCGATTAGCAGCCTAGCATTTAACCGTTGCACCACCAGGGCTCCTAAAACTGGTTTAGTTCATTAGTTACGGGATGAAGGTAGAGACTAATTCTTGAGGAATTAAGAATAACAAAAGTGATCACTTAACATCAGGCTATAGTTGATTTAACATTTACTAGCATCATGCACAGATTGCCAGGGTCTTTAAAATTTTTTTTTTTTTAAAGAAAGGGATGTAAGAAATGTTCTGTTCATCTCATTTTTATTCTCTGAGTTTCTATCCACTGCTCAGCATTTCCAATTCCTGGCTAACTCATTAGGTTTTTATTATTTTCTTTTGTAGACTCCTCCGTTACAGAGCTATGCTTCCCCAGTGGACTACCACATCTTTGGGTTTTCAGTATTCGGAATTTTGCTCCCTAGTTCCAGAGGTAAGGAGCCAATTTGCATTCCATCTTTGTCCCAAAGTCCTTCTCCTATTTTGAATTCCCCTACTTGTCTAAATGTATCAAGGAGAAAAAGGAATGAATTCTTTTGGCCTGAAAAAAATCCTTGCTGAGTCCCTACTCTCATTAAAAAACATAGTAATATTTGGAAGAAATTGGTCAATCTCAATTCCTAGGCCTGAACATACCAGATGATTTCAGAGAGAATATTTTTGTGATTGTTTCTGCTCACATAGTGACAAAAAACTTAGGCTTAACTACATGCCCTGGTGATTAGTTGGTATTATAGAAAGTAGAATTAGTAACTGTGCTGAACTGAATTTTTCCCTTCCTACATATTTCGGATAAAAGAGTCAGTGTAGAGGGGGAGCTTTTAGACAAGGTCTTCCGACTACTAAACCAGATGTGTTTCCATCTGGGAACCTGGGAAACTTCTAAGTTTGCTCTTTAATCCAGATAGGTTTGACCACAATTTGTATACATATTTCATGGTTTAATTCCGTGCCATAGACATAGAAATTTGGAATTAGGAGAAACCTTAGTGGTATTAAGTTAAATAGCCTCCTCCACATCTCACAAATGAGAAAAAACAATTTGGATGGGATCTTAGAGATGGATGAGTCTGAGATGTCTTCTAGTTTAATTTCCCTCCCAACGGAAGAATATTTATCTCCATACTTTTTAGTTACTAATTTCACATTGTAATTAATAATTTAAAAATTAGATGTTATGGATTGAATTGTGTCCTCCCAAAAATGTGTGTCAACTTGGCTAGGCCATGATTCTCGGTATTGTGTGATTGTCCACCATTTTGTCATCTGATGTGATTTTCCTATACGTTGTAAATCCTACCTCTATGATGTTAATGAGGCAGGATTAGAGGCAGTTATGTTAATGAAGCAGAAATCAATCTACAGAATTAGGTTATATTTTGAGTCAATCTCTTTTGAGATATAAAAGATAGAAGCAAGCAGAGAGACGGGACTTCATTATCATCAAGCAAGAAAAACCAGGAATTCATGTGTCCTTTGGACCCAAGGTCCTTGAGCTGCAAAGCTGCTAGACCAGGGGAAGATTGGTGATAAGGACCTTCCCCCAGAGCCAACAGAGAAAGCCTTCTCCTAGAGCTGGCACCCTGAGTTCAGACTTCTAGCCTCCTAGACTGTGAGAGAATAAATTTCTGCTTGTTAAAACCATCCACTTGTGTATTTCTGTTATAGCAGCACTAGATAACTGAGACATTAGACATTCCACATTTTTCCTGTTCTTGACACTCTCACTTCCATTTGATCAGAAGAGGCCAACCCATAGTCAACAAAATAATACACAAAGATCTTTCCATTTAATCCAAATTTTATCACAAGTATTTATTCTAAGTAGAGGCAAAAAAGGAAATATTCCTTTCTTCAAACTGCCATTGAGAGTGCCATGTCACTTTCCTGATTTGTTTTTTGAAAAGCAGTCGATTGGTGTAAATACCCTCTATGCAGTTGGTACCTGCTATGTCTAAGGCACCATGCTAAGTTCATAGCACATATTAAATACATTAGACAGGTTGAAACTAACTTTCAGGCAAGTAGCCAGAAATACCTTATCATAGCTGTCACCTTATACGTTCTTTGATACCGTTGTGAATTGGGACATCATGAGTCAGAGTCTGACTCGGTGGCAGCTAACAACAACAACAGTATCAACAATAACAACATATGGACTGTGGAATCCTGGGAGTAGGTGGAGTCATCTTAACTCATCCAGTTCAGTTCGCCCATATAATGAGTTCATCAGGAGGTCTTGCTGATTTTTTTTTTTTCACTGTATGATTTCATTTCCATTATTACAACCCTTGACTTCATGCTTTATTACTGCTTTGGTTGGCCTTGAGAATTCATTTTATTCCAAAGACTATGACAAAACCAATCTTATAAAACAAAACCAATAAAACCTTTTCACTTTTATTATTTCATCTTTTTGTTCACAACCTTCAATGACTCCCTTTTATTATTTCATAAAATCTAAATGCTCTGCCATGTTAAAAGTTCTCTTATACTTTGCCTCCATTAATTTAGTCATTAATTAATTCAATATATGTTTTTGGGTGGCTAATGTGTGCCAAGCTGGGAATATTAAACAAGTGAACCAGGTCCCTGCCCTCACGGAGCTTGCAGTCTAGTGGGAAGCCAGGACAAGTAAGCCATGGAGTAGATGCTACAATAGAGGGAAGCCTAAAGTACTGTGGGAGGGAGTGTAGAGGACAGGTACACACCCTCACTTGGGAGTTGATGAGGGACTTCTTGGAGAAAGTGGCAGAATGTGCACCTTGGTCAGTGAAGGAGAGGAATAATATTGTTCCTCGTGGAGGAAATTGCATTGTAGAAGATTGGAAGTGAGAAAGAGTCCATTTACCTGCGAATGGGAGTGAGAAGTTAGAGTTAAAGATACAAAAGAAACATGGTGGTTCTTGAGAAGGAGTAGGATGGGATGGGATTCAGGAAGAAGATAGGATTCAGTAAAAGAGAGGATTCCAGAGAAATGAGTCTGGGAAAGAAGGTGGAAAGGATAGGATGCCAATTTTTTAGGGTTGGTGATAGGGAGTAGAGGTAGTTCCTGTCTTTGTTGGCTCCTCTTTTCTTCTGTAAAGCGTAAGTTGAGGGCCTCAGCGTCAGGTAAGGGGATTAGAAATGAGAGGTCTGAGGAGAATAAAGATTTGGAGTAACTGCTATTCTTATGAGAGAAATAGCACTGTAGGACAGTGTAACTGGCCAATTGAGGCAAAAACAGTGAACACTATGGTGGTGAGGAGTGCAGGCTCTGAAATAAGACACAGTTGGATTCAAGTCCAACCAGGGTTATCAACTGATTGGTATCAATTCCAACTTGTTGTTATTGGGCGCTGTCAAATCAATTCTGACTCATGGCAACCCCATGTGACAGAGTAGAACTACCCTGTAGAGTTCTCTTGGCTGTAATCTTTACAGGAGCAGATCACCAGGTCTTTGTCCTGCAGAGCAGATGAGTGGCTTCGAATAGCAGCTGGGCGCTTAACTATTGTGCCACCAGGGCTCCTTATCAATTCAAACTAGATTGTTATAAATTTACAATGTTAATTGTAATCCCCATAACCACTAAGAAAATAACTAAGAATACACAGAAAAAAGAAGTGAAGAGGGAATCAAATGGTTCAATAGAAAAAAAAAATCAATCAAACACACATACAAAAAGACAATGTTGGAGGAAATGAGGAACAAAAAAGAATACAAAACATACAGAAAATAAATAAGAAAATGACGGAATTAAGTCCTTCTTTATCAATAATCACTTTAAAAGTGAATGAATTAGACTTACCAATTAAAAGACAGAGACTGGTAGAACGGATTAAAAAAACATGATCCAACTATATGCTCTCTATAAGATGGGGCTTTTATTTTGGGATGATGATGATGTTTTAGAACTAGACAGATATGGTGGTTGCACAGCATTGTGAATGCACTAAATGCCACTGAACTGTTTACTTCAAAATGGTAAATTTTATGTTATGTGAATTTCACCTCAATAAAAAAAAGATGACTTCCCCCTCACACCCCCAAATAAGAGCTATGTAGGGGATTAGCATTGTTTATTATCATCTTTGTGTTCCCAGTAGCAAAAAAAAGTTTAAAAAAATGGCTTTGAATACTAGATTATTCAAATTGCATTTTAATTTGAAATTTCTTTTTAAAAAAATTATTGCGATGCCTTTCAACTTATTAATAATAAAAGTAGTTTTAGCTAAATTCTGCTAGAGAAAGAAATTGCTGTCAGCTGTTCGTGTAACTTGATCTAGAAATGTTCAGGATTATTTTGTTTTGAGTCAGTTAGCTCTTTATGGATTTTCGAGGTTCATAAAACAGGATTTTATAAGTTTTAGCAGCTTATCACATATGCTTTCCTATCAGATGAGAAATCAAAAAAAGAACAGGTTAACTTAACTTGCTCTTTAATTTTTGAATAGAATTATTTCTTCTTTTTCATATACTCTGCTCATATGAAAGAAATAATTTCTAAAATTTTTTCTATTTAAAAATATGATATGTGCCATGATGGTTAAAGTTGTGTGTCAACTTGGCGGGCTATGATTCTTAGTGGTTTGGCAGTTATGTGAATGATGTAGTTTGACAGTTATGTAATGATGTAATTTGACAAGTATATAACGATGTAACACGGAAGTTATGTAATGATGTTGTTCTCCTCCATTTTGTGATCTGATGTAATCATCCTCCATTTTGTGATGATGTGAGCAGCCAATCAGTTGAAAAGGGAGTTTCCTTGGGGTGTGTGGCCTGTATCCAATATATGTGAATGTTCTGGCAAAGCTCACTTGCTCTGGATCCTGCATCTGGCTCATCATCATCTGACCTCCAATTCTTGGGATTGGAGCCAGCAGCCTGCCATATTGCCTGCCTATCTTGAGATTCATCAGCCTCCACAGCCTGTGAGCCAGCAGCCTGCCATCTAACCTACTGATCTTGGGTTTGTCAGCTCCTGCAGCTATTTGAGTCGGGAAAAGTCTCCAGCCTGATGCCTGACCCATGAATTTGGGGCTTGCCAGCCTCTACAACTGCTTGAGCCATATCCTTGAGATAAATCTCTCTCTATATTTATGTATACATGCTTCTCTGGTTTTGCTTCTCTAGAGAATCCAGCCTAAGACATTTGGTACCAAGAAGAGTTCTAGAGAAAAAAAAAAAAACTGTAAGGATGAGTTTCCTCAATCGGTTTTCAAGTCTGACTAGTCTTAAAGGTGCTGATGATGCTGCCTCCAGTAGTAAAGAGGATGCTGCTAATCCATGGAATGAGGTGGCAATATTAATAAGCAAACTATCATCATGAATAGATCAAGTATTAGTGAGAAGCGAGGCTCTGGGTGATCGCATGTTTGATACTTTTCTACAATTTTGTCAGAGAGAGAAGTATAGGGAAGCTGACTGACACTAGTTTGAGGAGACCTAAAACATCTCCATAGCTCACCAGTCAGAGTAGGGGCATATGGAGGTCAAGTTATTAATGGAATCTTATCTCAGGTTCATCTCACAGTGTGTCCAGTGGGTCCCCGAACCCATAATGTAGTGATTTCCCCAGTTCCAGAATGCATAATTATAATAGACATACTTAACAACTGGCAGAACCCCCACATTGGATCCCTGACATTTGGAGTAAGGGCTTTTATGGTGGGAAAAGCCAAATGGAAGCTTTTCGAACTGACTCTACCTACAGAAACAGGAAACCGAAAGCAATACTGCATTCCTGGAGCGACTGCAGAGATTAACACCACCATCAAGAGTTTAAAGAATGCGGGGGTGGTGATTCCCACCACATCCCCATTCAACTCACCTATTTGGCCTGTGCAAAAAAACAGATGGATCTAGGAGACAGTGGATTACTGTAATCTTAACCAGGTGGTGACTCCAGTTGCAGCTGCTGTTTCAGCTGTGGTTTCATGGCTTGAACAAATTAAAGCGTATCGTAGTACGTGGTAGGCAATTATTGATCTGCTCAATGCCTTTTTCTCAATTCCAGTTTCAAAGGAATACCATAAGCAGTCTGACATCAGTTGATAATGCCAGGAATTCACCTTCAGTGTCCTACCTCAGTGGTGTATCAACTGTCCAGCCCTATACCATAATTTAGTCTGTAGGGATCTTGAGTGCCTTTCTCTTCCACAAGACATCACACTGGTCCATTACATTGATGACATTATTCTGATTGGACCTAGTAAGAAAGAAGTATCAATGACTCTGGACTTGTTGGAAGACATTTACGTGTTAGAGGATAGGATATTAATCTGACAAAATTTCAGGCATCTTCTACTCAGTGAAATTTCTAAGGGTCTAGTGGCATGGGGCATGCTGAGATATTCCTTCTAAAGTGAAGAATAAGTTGTTACATCTGGCCCCTCCTACAAATAAAGAGGAGGTACAATGCCTAGTAGACCTCTTTGGATTTTGGAGGCAACATATCTCTCATCTGGGTGAGCTACTCGGACCTATTTATCAAGTGACTCAAAAAGCTGATAGTTTTGAGTGGGGACTAGAACAAGAGGAGGCTCTGCAACAAGTTTGGGCTGCTGTGCAAACTGCTCTGCCAGTTGGGCCATATGAGCTGGCTGATCCAACGGTGCTTGAAATGTCAGTAGCAGATAGAGATACTCCTTGGAGTCTTTGGCAGGCCCCTATTGGTGAATCACAGTGCAGACCCTTAGGATTTTGGATCAAAGCCCTGCCATCCTCTGCAGAAAACTACTCTCCTTTTAAGAAACAGCTTTTGACTTGTTACTGGGCCTTAGTAGAGGCTGAATGCTTAACCATGGGCCACCAGGTCACCATGCAGCCTGAGCTGCCTATCATGAACTGGGTGTTGTCTGACCCACAGAGTCATTAAGTTGGACATCCTCAGCAGCACTCTGTCATTAAATGGAAGTGGTATATGCGAGATGGTGCGCCAGCAGGATCTGAAGGCACAAATGAGTTGCATAAGGAAGTGGCCCAAATGCCCATGGTCTCCACTCCTGTCACATTACCTTCCAGTTTCCAGTCTGCACCTATGGCCTCATGGGGAGTTCCTTATGATCAGTTGACTGAGGCAGAAAAAATTCCTGCCTGGTTAACAGATGGTTTTGTGCAATATACAGGCACCACTTGAAAACGGACAGTGGCAGCACTGCAGCCTCTTGGACTTCACTGAAGGCCAGTGGCGAAGGAAAGTCCTCTCAATGTGCAGAACATCGAGCAGCGCACTTAGAAGGAGAGATGGCCAGATGTGCGATTGTATACTGATTCATGGTCGGTGACCAGTTGTTTGGCTGGTTAATCAGGGACTTAGAAGGGACATGATTGGAAAACTGGTGCCAAGGGGGTATGGGCAAGAGATATATGGATAGACCTCTCTAAATGGCCTAAAGAAGTGAAAATATTTGTGAGTCATGTGAACGCTCACCAAAAGGTGACCTCAGCAGAGGAGAATCTTAACAATCAAGTGGATAGGAAGACATGTTTTGTGGAAACCAGTCATCCTCTTCCCCCTCCACTCCCATCATTGCCCAAAGGGCTAATGAAAAAAGTGGCCATGGTGAAAGGGATGGAGGTTATGTATGGGCTCAGCAGCATGGACTTCCACTCAGCAAGGCCAGCTTGGCTAAGCTACTGCTTAGTGCCCAATCTGCCAGCAGCAAGAACAACACTGAGTCCCTGATATGGCACTATTCCTCGAGGTGATCAGCCAACTAACTACCTGGTGGAAGACTGATTACATTGGAGCACTTCCATCATGAAAAGGACAGCATTTTATTGTTACTGGGGTGGACACTTATTCTGGATACAGGTTTGCCTTCTCTGTATGCAATGCCTCTGCCAAAACTACCATCAGTAGACTCACAGAATGCTTTATCTACTGTCGTGTTGTCCCACACAGCATTGCCTCAGATCAAGGGACTCACTTCACAGCAAATGAAGTGTGGCAATGGGCCCATGCTCATGAAATTCACTGGTCTTACCGTGTTCCCCATTATCCCAAATAGCTGGCTTGATAGAATGATGGAATGGTCTTCTAAAGACACAATTACATGTTTAGGTGGCAACCCTTTGCAGGGTTTGGACAATGTTCTCCAGGAGGCTGTATATGCTCTAAACCAGGGTCCAATATATGGTGCTGTTTCTCCCATAGCCAGGATTCATGGGTCCAGGAATCAAGAAGTGGAGACGGGAGTGGCACCACTCACTATAACCCCTAGTGTCCCATTTGCAAAATTTTTGCTTCCTGTGCCTGTGACCTTATTCTCTGCAGGTCTTTGTTCCAAAGGGAGGAATGCTTCCACCTGGAGACACAACACAATTTCCATTGAACTGGAAGTTAAGAATGCCACCTGGCCACTTTGTGCTCCTCCTGCCTCTGGCTCAACAGACAAAGAAGGGAGTTACTGTACTGACTGATGTGATTGACCCTGACTACCATGGGGAAATCAGATTGATGTTGCATAATGGAGGTAAAAAAGAGTATGGCTGGAATACAGGAGATCCCTTAGGCCTTCTCTTAGTAATACCATGCCCTGTGATTAAAGTCAGTGGAAACCTACAGCAACCCAATTCCAATGTGACTACTAATGGCCCAGATCCTTCAGGAATGAATGTTTGGTTCACCCAACCAGGCAAAGAACCATGACCAGCTGAGGTGCTTTCTGAGGGCAAAGGGAATATGGAATGGGTGGTAGTTCTAAATACCAGCTACGACCATGTGACCAGTTGCAGCACCGAGGACTATCATTGTTATGAGTAGTTATTCCTTGTACGTATGCATCAAATATTTTTGGTTTTTTCACTTATAAAATATAAGATGTAAACAGGGCTAGTTCATTTTCGGTTGTACACATATTAGTTGTATCAAGTAAGGTGCAAGTATGAGTTTGTAATTGTCTTTATTTAGAGATTATGTATGGTTTAATGAGGTGTGTACATATATATATATGGATGTTCTGGCAAAGTTCACTTGCTTGCTCTGGATCCTGCATCTGGCTCATCATTATTTGACCTCTTGTTCCTGGGACTTGAATTAGTGACCTGCTGTATTGCCTGCTGATCTTGGGATTCATCAGCCTCCACAGCCTGTGAGCCAACAGCCTGCTGTCTGACCTGCTGATCTTGGATAAGTCAGCCCCTGCAGCCGTTTGAGTCAGGAGAAGCCTCCAGCCTGATGCCTGACTTGGGACTTGCCAGCATCTACAACTGGGTGAACCATTTCCTTCATATAAATCTCTCTCTATATGTATGCTTCACTAGTTTTGCTTCTCTAGACAACTCAACCTAAGACAGCTACCTTATTTCAAACTATGATCCTTTGTACACTTCAATTTGCTGTATAAATTCCTGACAAATTCATCTGGTTAGGGGATGGGAAGGAACTGTTCAGAAAAAGACCAGAGAAGAGTATGGAATCTACCTGTCGTCAGCTATTGCAAAGCTAGGCTCCTGGTTGGTGAAGTAGTAGATGGCATGATTTGAGGGACATGGCCAGGATTAGTTAATGGAAAACATGATCCTGCTCCAGTGCTACCATCCCCCTTAAAAAAATCAAACCCATGGCTGTCGAGTTGATTCCGACTCATAGTGACCCTATAGGACGGAGTAGAACTACCTCATATGGTTTCCAAGGCTCTGGAAGCAAACTGCCACATCTTTCTCCTGCGGAGCAGCTGGTGGGTTTGAACTTTGGTTAGCAGCTGAATGCTTAACCACTGCACCACCAGGGCTCCTTCCTTCCCCTTTAAAAAACCAAAAACCAAATCCACTGTCGTGGAGTCAATTCCAACTCACAACAGCCCTATAGGACAGAATAGAACTGCCCCATAGGGTTTCCAAGGCAGGAAATCTTTTACAGAAGCAGACTGCCACATTTTTCTCCTGTGGAGCAGCTGGTGGTTTGAACTGCCAACCTTTTGGTTGGCAGCTGAGTGCTTTAACCACTGCAACACCAGGGCTCCTCCATCCCCTTACCAAAACTAAACCAAATCTGTTGCCATCGAGATGATTCTGACTCATAGCAACCCTATAGGACAGTGTAGAACTGCCCCATAGAGTTTCCAAGGAATGCCTGGTGAATTTGAACTGCTGAACTTTTGGTTGGCATCTGTAGCTTGTAACTACTATGCAACCAGGGTTTCCGTCCATCCCCTTTAAAGGGGTCAAAATCCCTTCCTAAGAGCCATCCACTTTACTGGAGACCTAGCACCGTATGTGGGAAGGAGCTTTGGTTTTCAGGACAGGCAAGTATCATCCTTATCCCTGTAGGTTCTATCAACTACTCAATCTTAGAAGTAGGAAAAGATTCTTAGAGTTAGGAATTGATTCACTAACTAGTACCTTGTTTTCCTTTATTCATTGAAATGATGTGGCTGATGGCATGTATTTATTTCTGTGAAATGCTCTAACAGCCCTCTTATTGTAGTGTTTGTCTACATTCTTAACCTACAGAGGCAATGTAAGTATAGCTCCAACTGTAAGCTCCATGAAGGCAAGGGTTGTGTTTAAGCGTTCACAGATGTATCTCCAGGGCCTGGCACAGTGACAGCAGCAGTGAGTGCTCAATCAGTATTGGTAGGACAGTGGATGTGTCTCTAGAAATGACACCGCATGCTTCAGCAAGACCAGAATTTTCCTGAGGTCAGGCAGTGAAATAATTTAGTTGTAGTAGTTCTATCAGAGTGTCTTACTACTAGCAGTTACAGTGTCTGTTTTTATGGGATTTTGTATTTTCTACACTGTTGGCCTCATTTAGCCACACTTTATTCTGAGAAGAAGGTGGGGCAGGGTAGATATTAATTGTTCCCAAAACATAGGGCTTGTTTATATAGCAAAATTAAAAATATCATTTGACATATAAACATCATATTTCCTATAGCTCTTTAAGAATGCTGACAGTTTTACAAAATGAGCCTAATCCATCTAGGTAATCTGGAGATCTGTGGATGTAGCAATTTCATGCCTTCTGGGAGTACGAATTTCAACTCATAGTAAAGGAAGAGTTGCTTGCTCAGAACTCAAGTGACTGTCTAAGTTGACAGAACAGAGCAGCTTTTATGATTTTCTGATCAGTTCTGACTTCTGTCCCTTTAGCAAGCTTTTACTCTTCCCTAAGACCACTGGGCCGTCTCTCCACAGTTCTTCAAGGGACGTTACTTATTCCCTGCCTCCTTCCTCACCAAGATGGTAGACAATGTCCAAGTCCTATTTAAGTAAGGGGTCCCTGGGTGGTGCAAATGGTTAATGTGCTCAGCTACTAACTGAAAGATTGGTGGTTTGAACCCACCTAGAGGCATTTTGGAGCCCTGGTGGCGTAGTGGTTAAGAGCTATAGCTGCTAACCAAAAAGGTCGGCAGTTTGAATCCACCAGCCACTCCTTAGAAATCCTATGGGGCAGTTCTACTCTGTCCTATAGGGTCACTATGAGTCGGAGTCCACTCGATGGCAACGGGTTTGGGTTTTGTTTTTTTTTTTGGTAGAGGCGCCTTGGAAGAAAGGCCAGGTGATCAGCTTCCGAAGGGTCACACACGAGAAAAGCCTATGGAGTGCAGTTCTAATCTGTAGCACGTGGGGTTGTCATGAGTTGGAATTGACTTGACTGCAACTTTTTTTTTTTTTTTAATGACAGAGACATTTCTAGCCCACAGAATGTTCATGTGCTCCCTGACATTTCTCAGCCTTTTGTAGCTAAGCAGGGTTATGTGACAAATTCTGTCCAGAGGGCTGTAGCAGAAGTGATACATGTCACTTCTGGACTCAAGCATTTAAGGCTCTGTGTGAAGCCCTTCACCTCTCTTGTCCCCTGCTCTGGGAATCCAGAAAGTGTTGAGATGAGGCCCTTCTGTCAGCCTAGATCCCTGAATAACTGTGTGGAGCAGATTCTCCCTCCCCTCTCACCAACACCCTCTCATCCTGCCGGCATGAGTGAGAATAAACCTTTATTATGTTAAACTTCTGATATCTCAGGGTTAATTTAATCTTGACTCAGACACAGTTGGACTGTAATCTCCTTGAAAGAAGGGTCTCTGTGTGTATGTTTTTGTAAGTCTTTGTATCCTGGGCACCTCACCCATTGTTTGGTATGTGGCAGATGAGTGTGTATTGGCACACGCTTGCTGAATGAATAAATGCTTGAAAAAATATGTCTGAAGGAATTCATCTTTAGTCAAGCTAGGTATTCACATAGAAGTAGATAGCTGATTTATCTACTTCTGGACTGTCGGTTGCCTGCTGGAGTCCTTTGGTGCTCCCCTGTCCACACCCCCTCCTTAGACCTGTTATCATAAGAAGTCCAGTGTGCTGACCCAGATGGCATTCTGGGGAAGAAATCAGTATCAGTTGCCATTGAGTTGACTTTGACTCATAATGACCTTGAGTGTTTCAGAGTAGAACTATGCTCAAGAAGGGTTTTCAATGGCAGTGACCTTTTGGAAGTGCATTGCGAGGCCTTTCTTCCATGGCACCTCTGGGTGGACTTGAACCTCTAACCTTCTGGTTAGCAACTGAGTGCATTAACCATTTGCACCACCCAGGGACCCCTTCTAAGGGGAAGAGATGAGTAGAAAACGCTTGGCATTTTATTTAGTCACCACCCCTGCCCAGCCTAACCTACTTTCACCCTTATCTATCTTTGTTTTTATCCTTCTGCCTCTGAAGTGTGATTGAGATGAAACTCCAACTTCTAATTAACATTTTCCTCTGACTGCAAAAATTGGAAACTAATAATGATAATTTTGTAAGTTGGTCTCTTACTCTGTCATGTACTGTGGTAAGCACTTTACCTGCATTATTCCATTTATTTTTCATAACACTCTATGAGATAATTATTATTGTTAACCCTATTTTACAAGGGAGGAAACTGAGGTGCTGTGAGTTTGACTTGCCCTAGTTTACACAGCATGTGTGAGTAGCAGAGCTGGAATCCAGTCCAGGGCTGTCTCAGGTCTCAGCTGATGCTCCTAACCGTTAAGATGCTCTCCAATTCCTTGTCCCTATTTGTAACCTTTTCCAGAGCTTCCCTGCTATGAGAGCCTCCAGTTTCTGGATTCCATGCCTCCAGCAGCCTGGTTCCCAGTCACCCCACTGTCTATTGCCCATGCAGCTCACAACTCTGCTGTGTGTATGTGCATGTATAGAAGGGAGAACCAAAACAAACAAAAAAAAACCCCATTTCCATTGAGTCGATTCCAACTCATCGTGGCCCCATGTGTTAGAAAGTAGAACTGCTCCATAGGGTCTTCTTGGCTGTAATCTTTATGGAAGCAGATCATCAGACCTTTCTTCCACAGAGCTGCTGGGTAGGTCTGAACCACCAACAGATTCCCTAAATCTTTCCTGTCCTGAGTCCAGAAAAACTCCCTGACCATAATTTTGAATCTTAATAAATTCAATAAATCTTAAAAGCTCAGAAACAGGAAAGTGATTTCTGGAGCAAAAAGTTTGGGGAAATATGTCTTCCAGGTTACAAAGGAAGGGACAGCCCAACAACAATGCAAGTGTCTGGGGCCTTGGGTGACAGTTATCCTGCTTCTCAGAGGACTGATGGATGCTTACCCCACATTTTTGAAGATATCAGTTGTGATGATTAAGGTTGTGTGTCAACTTGGCTGGGCCATGATTCTCAGTGGTTTGGCAGTTACGTTGTAGTTTGGAAGTAGTATAAAGATAAAGATCTGATCACCTCCATGATGAGATTTGATATAATGTGATCACTTCTATGATGGGGTCTGCTGTGAGTAGCCAATCATTTGAAAGGGATTTTCCCTGGAGGTGTGGGCTGCATCCTATATAGGTGGCCTTTCTGGCAAGGCTCATGGGCTTATGCTCACTTCGGATCCTGCAGCTGGCTCTTGCTCATCTGACCTCAGGGTCTTGGGACTTGAGCTAGCAGTTTACCTCCCAGTCTTGGGATTTTTCAGCCTACAAAGCCTGTGAGCCAGACGCCTGTTGTCTGACCTGCCTATCTTGGTTTCACCAGCCCCTGCAGCTTTGTGAGTCAGGAGAAACCTCCAGCCTGACCCCACAGACTTGGGGCTTTCCAGCCTCTACAACCATGTGAGCCATTTCCTTGATATAAATCTCTATATATAGATGCTTCACTGATTTTGCTTCTTAGAGAACCCAGCCTAAAACACCAGTATAACCAGAGTATTCTGCAAGTGAATAAGGAACAAATAGAGTGGATATAGGCATCCATATCATTGAAATCTGTGATCTTCAAGATTTTTTGCTTATGTAACCCCAAAGAATTTGCAAATATCTGTGATTTGCTTGGTGCATTTTTTTTTTATTGTGCTGTAAGTGTAAGTTTACAGTTCAAGTCAGTTTCTCATACAAAAATTTATACACACATTGCTATGTAACCCTAGCTGCTCTCCCTATAATGTGACAGCACACTCCTCCTTTCCACCCTGGATTTCCTGTGTCCATTCAACCAGCTCCTGACCCTCTCTGCCTTTCCATTTCACCTCCGGACAGGAGCTGCCCATTTAGCCTCATTTATCTACGTGAGCTAACAAGCACACTCCTCACGAGTATCACTTTATGTCCTATAGTCCAGTCTAATCTTTGTCTGAAGAGTTGGCCTTGGGAATGGATTCAGCTCTGGGCCAACAGAGAGTCTGGGGACCATTTCTTCTGGGGTCCTTCCAGTCTCAGTCAAACCATTAAGTCTGCCCTTTTTACTAGAATTTGAGTTCTATACCCCACTTTTTTCCAGCTCCCTCAGAGACTCTGTTGTGTTCCCCGTCAGGGCGGTCATTGGTGATAGCTGGGCACCATCCAGTTCTTCTGGTCTCAGGCTGATGGAGTCTCTGGTTTATGTGGGCCTTTCTGTCTCTTGGGCTAATATTTTCCTTGTGTCTTTGGTGTTCTTCATTCTCCTTTGCGCCAGGTGGGTTGGGAAGGCTTGGTGCATTTTTAAGCTGACATCTAAAGTTTTTCATCATAACGTTAAATAAGCTTCTTTTTTTGTTACTATGAGTTTGATAATATTGTTTTGTCAGTGAGTAAGAATGTGTACTCCACTAAAAATAAAAGCAAAGAGATTTATTGATGGTTCAAAACAGTTTGAAACAGGGACAAGTCTGATCTCACAAAGTGAAACCAAATGCTCCAAATGGTGGAGTCACAGAGGCATATTTACGAGGTAAAATACAACATTCTGATTGGAAGTTGCAAGATTAGGTAAGCAAGAAGTAGGACAGCTCGAAGCAGAGGCTTTACAATGATTGGTTGGAAATATGGATGCGGGCTATTTGGATTGGTTAGTTGAAATACATGACTAAGGGGTTTTACAGGGTGGTCACAAGGTAATAATTTTAAAACATTTCCTGAGGGCTGCTGAGGAGATTCCTGATAAGGGTCTTGTGTCAAGATCATCCTTTAGGAATATTCTTCTCATATCTTTAGTTTAACCACAGAGAAATATGTTTTTTTGTTATGTACTTAAGTCCGTCTGAGGGTTTGATGGTTGCAGGGGAAATAAGGAAAAGCTAAGAAGGAATAGGGGCTCAGACCTGGGCTGATCATTCTGATACAAGTCAGGTGCCTCAGTTTTGGAACACTCACATAATTTTATAAAATAAAATAAGTAGAGGACTCACTAATGGGAATAAATATTTCATGATATGATTTGATAAAATAAGATTTTTCTATGTTATTGAATAATACACACTGAAATAAAAAGAAGTCATGTGAATTTTTACTTGTGGGTGTATTCTGTATGATGTGGTAATAATCCTGGAAAGTATTTCAGATACATTTAAAATTCACTTCCATCACCCTGCTTTTTGTTTTCTGAATTCTGCACACCTCACAGACATATATGACAAGGGAAGAGCGACAAGCCCTATCCATTTAAGGCGACTTGATTATTCCTTGCAGGAGACTTCCCCAAACTAATATTTCAAATTCTGTGTTTGAAGCCTGGAGGTTTTCCACCTCCTGGGCAACACATGGCAAGATTTGGGATGGGTGAGGGGCTAAATTGCCCTTAGGCCTGGATAAGGGAGGCCTCCCTAGACCCCTGGCATTAGAGAGCTCTGTATAACTCAAACACAAAGCCCTTCCTTCCTTCTTCTCTCCCTCCCTCCCTCTCTCCTTCCTTCCTTCCTTCCTCCTTCCCTCCCTCCCTCCCTGCTTCCCCTCTCCCTCTGTTTTTCTCCCTCCCTCCCCCCTCCTTCCTTCCCTTTCTTTCTTTCTTCCTCTATCTCTTTCTCCCTTTCTTTCCTTTTTCCTCCCTCCCTCCTTCCTTCCTTCCTTCTTTCTTCCTATCTGTCTGTCCAGTAAGAACGCTTTTGATAAGAAAATATTTAAAAGTTCTGAAACTGATTGAATGACCAGAAATTACAGGAGGACGGTGAAGTCATGCTGGGCCCTCAGACCACAGCATGCAGGTCTGGGCATGTGCAAGGGCATCTGGGGAAGAACTCCCAGCCTCCACCCTGGGAATCCCGAGGAAGAGTGGCTGCTTTTATTTAAGGTTAACAGCACCAAAATCACACACAGTAGGTTTCTAGGCACGCCAGGTTTTTCAGATAACTGTGTATCCTCTCTGCTCAGCTCTAATGGGAAAGTTTTGAGAGGAGCTTAGAACTGCCTAGAAATTCTGAGTCCAAAAGGTTAGGCCTTGGGGAGGAAGAACACCTGCCCTCCCCCAGTCCCTGGGGAGCTTGACCGGGCCAGGTTCTATTCCAGGTGTGGGCATGTGCAAGTGATGTACCAGGTATCCTGGCCTAGGCTTCCCCAACCCCGTCCCAGCGAATCCACACCTCCACTCAGGCTTGCAGGATGGTGGGGTGACCCGGAGGGCCCTGGGAGGGAACGGAGACCAGGCTGTGGGTATAGCTTGATGAAAGCATTTAGGTAGGTAGACTCTTTGCCCCAGGAGGTAAGTGCTGGAGGCAAGGTTGGGAAGGGTGTATTCGTTTCCCAGGGCTGCCACGGCAAAGTATCACAGCTGGGTGGCTTATAGGAACAGAAATTTATTATCTCACAGTTCTGGAGGCCAGGAGTCTGAATTCAGGGTGTCGGCAGAGCCATGCTGTCTCCAAAGGCTCTAGGGGAAGATTGTTCCATGCCTCTCTCAGCTACTGGTAGACCCGGGCGTTCCTCGGCTTGCAGCTGCAACGTAACTCCGTTATTATATTGGCCATCTTCCCCCTGTATGTCCATCTGTGCCTCTTCCCTTTTTTATAAGAATACCGTTCAAATTGAATTAGGACCCACCTTACTCCATTGTGACCTCGTGTTAACTGATAACGTTCAAAAACCCTATTTTCAAACAAAGTCACATTCACAGATACTGGGGTTAGGACTTGAACATAACTTTTTGGGGGACACAAATCAACCCACAACAGGGGTTTATACCTCTCTTTTGAAAAGTGAGCAAAGGACCACTGGGAAAGTAGGCACAGTGTTCCGGAAGACCCAGTTTAGGAAGTTGAGTTTCTAGAAGCAAATTCCCTTAAAACCTCCAGAGTCCATGTACCTGATAGTACATCTTCAAGTAGCTAGGGTAGCTGTAGGAGTGATCTCAAAAAGAAGGACTTATCCTGACTTTATAAAACATTTATTGTATGCTTTTTTTTTTTTTTTAAATTTAAATGCCTGCTCACTGTAGAAAATGCAGAAACTTTCTGTAGGGCTCTTTGTTATGCCCAAGACTAAGTGGGTTCTTTCTGAAATTTTTGATTAAGGCCCCTGTCTGTAAATCGCTGCTTCTCATTTAAATCTCTAGTCACTGCACTGACATTTAAACCCACTATACCTTGGGTTTAGGGCTGCAACCAGGGGCTGTTCATGGGTTGAATTATGCATTGTAAGCTGTGCAGATAAGGGTCAAAAGTGCAGCTGAGAGCTAAGAGACAGAGAACCCAAGGAGGCAGAGAGGTCCCCGAAGGAGTGTGAATGTGCTGCCCCAGATAGCTCTCACCGTGTGCAGCACCATCCCCAGAAATAACATGTGTGGGTTAAAGTAATAAACAGGCCTCAGATCTGGAATTCCAGACAGCCACAAACATATCAACCTAAATGTAAAGTGGCACTGCTAGCAGTACATCTTATTTTATTAGTTGCAAAGGGTAATTGCATCCAGAAAATTCCCAATGCTAATGCACTCTACAGAGATGATGTGTATGTGGTGCTGAGAAAACAATGTGGTAGAGAAGTTTCAGTAATGCTAAGTGATTTTCTCACACTCATCACTGATTAAGCGCCATCTGGGCTGTAAGAAAACAGGGCGAGGGCAGCTGCCAGAAGCCAGGGTGTCTGAATCCACTTCTGGACTCTCAAAATCTTTTAATTTCTGAACTCTGTGCCCCAAAGTGTCTTGAGGGAGGGAAAGGACTTTGGAAAACACCAGGCAAACAGTGGCTTTCTTGGGACTGGCTGCTTAGGCAGCTGGTTTTGGTAGAGCTGAGGTTTAGGCCAGCTGATGGTACCCACCATTGGCAAAGTGATAATGATGACATGCACTTGCCCTCATAAGACAGTCTGTTGAACTCATAAGGAAAGTTTAAATGCTGTGCTTTTGTCCATCTAAGCAATATGAATACAGAACTCTTAATGATTAATATAATGTTTTTATCTACAGGGTTTTAGGAGCTGAGAGATGCTGGAGATCAAGTTCCACATTTTTGGATAGTAAAGGTTGGCAGTTTGAATCCACCTAGTGCCACCATGGAAAAAAGGCCTGGTGATCTGTTTTAATAAAGATTACAGCCAAGAAAACCCTATGGAGCACAGTTCTACTTTGTAACACATGGGGTCACCATGAGTCAGAATTGACTTGACAGCAACACATTTGGTTTTAGATATCAAATAGAAAGCAGAAAACATAGTGCTTTATGTAAAACTGCTCAGAAAATGTGAGTCATTGCTAATGATGAAACTATCCAGAAACTCAAAATACATGGGATCTGTAGTGGAAAATTATAAAAATCCTTTAAATATTTTTCATGTGAAATAGCAATTTTAATTATCATAATTTCTGTTTTTCTATTTGTTGTCATATTAGAGATAGGTCATGACTTTAAAAGCTGTCATTAAGAAATCACTGACAATTTTCAGAGCCAATATTAAGAGGCAATAATGTGAAATATTCAAAATTATGTTTTTGACTATATGTGATAAGAACTGTTTGGGAATTAAGTGATGTATGTAGCAGTTGATCAGTGAAATAATTTTAGTTTCCACTCTAGTCTTTTTGGAGTGTTGCTACAGGATGGATGAGGCAAGGATATGAATTGGGAGAAAGGCATGTGTGGAATTAGTATTTTTCCTTTTCCTGTTGTTGGATGGTGGTGCTAAAGATCTTTGCTACTCTCCCTTACTATCTTAGCCAATTGGTGTGAAAGAAAGAAAGAGAGTATAGAGGAAAGGGAAAAGAAAGAGAGTGGAAGAGGGCATAAGTAAGATTCCTCTCACAAAGGGAGTTGGAATATGTCATTCCATGCCTGCCATATGTCTGTCTATTCTCTGTACATTGGAAAGGAGTTTAGTGAGAGGCCTAGATTTTCTAGTGGGCCAAAGTGGAGTACGTTCAATGAATTCAGATGTTTCTAGATACACAAGGAGACATGAAGGGATGAGCCTGCCTGAGATTCTAGAGGCTTAATGGGAAAGAAAAATGCTTGGATATTTTGAGGTGGATAGTTCCAATGCCAAGATCTTTCAGCTATTACAAAAGGTTGGGATTCTACCATGGTGCCCTGGAAGCCAAGAATCACATCCATGTGAGGGGCAGCAGCACAGGAGCTTCCCAGGGACTGTTCTTTGAGCCCAGACTTGAGGGAGATGTCCATGTTTTAAGGTCCTGCAGAGAAATTTGCCTTGTATGTATGTATGTATTCAACGAATATGGGCTAGGAAATTACTGAATGTGTGAATGACCACGTGGGAGGACAGCCTTTGTCCGGTGTGAGATGGTCACAAGAACTCATCTTGTTTTTCAACTACTTCAGATTAATTCTTCTTGTCTCCGCTCTTCCTTGCCCCTCTTAGACTGTCATGCCTGGGACAGCCTCCCTCCAACCTCATTCTCCATCTCCCATTTCAGCTCTCTGCGGGTCTAGGGTAGAGCTGGTGATAGAAGAACTTTGGGAAGGGTGAGAAGTGAGAGAACAGCTCTTCATCCCTGTTCTCTGTCATTGTGTAGAGCTGTTTCTGTGTCATGAAGTGCTCAAGATGCCGACAAACAACTTTCTAAAGGTCTTTGGGGACACATTTATTCCATTCGTATTATTCTTTTAGGTTATTCTTATTGCTCTGAATCTCTGGATTCCATTGTTAGAATGCTTTTCTCTCTTTTTGAAGTGCAGAGCTTTTCCTAGCACTTCCATCAATGTGCAACTGGGGCTGTAAAACGTTTTGGGATGGTGTCTTCTTAAAACCCCAAGGAGATATTAAAGGACATTATTAATCCAAACTCTTAAATATACAGCGAGAAAAGGAGAAAAGCACACATTCTTTTCTCTAGCCTGATTTAATTTGCTTTATGTAGGCTAATACTTTGTATTAAGTTAATGTTTTGGGGAAAATCACTTCTCCTGGAAGATTTTCATACCTTCCTACTTCTAACAAACTTATAAAGTGCTTTGATTCTTGGTTTATTCAGGCATTCAACCATTTGTTTCTTTACTAATAGGTATTTATCAAATAGTTCGTGTGTCAGTGACTATTTCTGGCCCTGTACATATAAAGGTGAATGAGGCACAGTCTTTAGCTTCAAAGAGCCCACCGTTTCAGTGGGGGAGACAGATTCATAAGCAAGAGCTATGAGACAATGCTTGGAGAGGGATGATGAAGACAAGAACAGGGTATCAAGAGAGACCTGGCTTAGAGGGGCACTCAGCCCACTGAGGCACCCCAGGAAGACCCTCTGGAGGGGGTGATGCCTGAACTGACACTTGATGGGTAAATAAGGCTAAGAAAGGCATTTTAGGCGAAAGGATACAGACTGAAGCAAGGCCATTGAATTTGGTAATTAAGGGGCTATTAGTAACATTAGCACATCCCTGGGTGGCACAAATGATTTGTGCTCAACTGCTATCCTATAGGTTGGTGGTTCAAACCCACACAGTGGCACCATGGAAGAAAGCCTTGGTAATATGTTTCTGTGAAGATTACAGCCAAGAATATCCTATGGAGCACTTCTACTCTGTGATACACAAGATCTCCATGAGTCGGAATCACCTTGATGGCTATTGGTTTTTTGGTTTAGTGACATCAGCCAGAGCAATTTCAGTAGAGTGGTGAGGCTAGAAGCCAAACTGCAGCAGACTGGGGTATTACCAGGGAGTGAGGAAGTGGAGATGAAAGAGAAAGAGTGGAAACAGGCTGGATGATGGTTCAAAGACAGACTTGGGCTCAGGGAGGTTTTCCTTTTTTTTTTTTCCTTTCTTTCTTTCTATTTTTAGGGTTTGATAAATCTGAGCTATGTTCCAATAGCAAAGGAAAAGATGGAGGCACAGGAGGGATGGGAGAGAGGGCATTCTGATGGAGCAGGGTAGGTGTGAGAGCCAAGAGTACCTCACCTTTGAGGTAGGCCTGGTACAAATAGCGGAGTCACCCCAGAAAAGCAGTTTTTGATAGGCCTCATTTGTAAAGTCAAATTTTCTTTTTGGTGTCTCTCTAGTATAAAGAGACAGAGAAACCCTCCTCCCAGTCTAGAAACCTGTGGGTAGGATATAAGGTTGAAGTTTAGAATGAATGAAGTGTGGTAGGTGGGGACTATGGCAACCTGCAGAGTCTATGTCCTTCTAGGAGGGCAGCTGCTTCTTGGTTCCAGCCATGTTTGTCATGGAAGAAAGTAGGTCTAGTGTTGCCAGATCAAGAGAAGCTGTAATTGTGAATTTTTATGTGAAATATCCTAACTTAAAAATATTGGCAAATATTTCCAATTAAACACTAACAACAACAGTATATGGATCAAACAAGATATGTCTGCTGGTCTCTTCTGGCCCCTGGGCACCAGTTTGCAGCCTCTAATTTAAAAGATCTCTTTTAGGGGTTGGGTCTGTTCTTGCATTTTCATGTTTTAACTTTATCCTCTCTGGATAAACTATGGAGAATTTTAATATGGAAAATAACATGGGTAGTTGGAGAAAAGAAGCACAATGATGTGGTCAGTCTTCCTAAATCTGTTTATGTGCCACAACCTCTCCTGGTCTTGAATTTTGGTGCATTGATTCCCTTATGTCCACGCCTATTAACTGGATTTTCTCTGTTCATTTTAAAGTTCTCTGAAAAGTTGGGTTGCTCCTGGAAACAGAAAGGTCTTAATTACAATTACTTAGCTTATTACTAAAAATAAAGTGGAAAATAGCACTTAAAAAAAAGATGGTTCTTTGGAGTATAGGCAGGTCTGAAAAAAAAATTACAGATACAAGCAAGCAACGTAGTCACACGTGCCAAAAGAAACAGAAAGCTTTAACTATTCATAATTAACTAACCGGCTTTAATGATTAATAATTTGTTTGTGGCAGGATAATGATTGATGACACATAAAAACCAGAGAAGATACATAAAAAGCTTGCATTAGGGAGGAGGTAAGTCAAGAAGCTTCAGTTCAGAAATTTGATGAATTAAGCTATCAACCAGCACTAGAACAGTGGGTTCCATCAGACCTATCAGTCGCATCAGAGATCTGTGCATCAGAATTGTCTGGAGGGCTTGTTAAAACACAAGTTGCTAGTCCCCATCCTCAGACTTTCTGATTTAGTAGGTCTGGGGTAAGCCTAAGAATTTGCATTTCTAACAAGTTCCCAGGTGATGCTGATGCTTAGGAACCACTCTTGGCGAACCACTGCTCTAAAACATCTCTACCCATTATATGTACCCATTGCCTTCGAGTCGATTCTGACTCACAGTGACCCTATAGGACAGGGTAGAACTGCCCCATAGGGTTTCCAAGGAGTGCCTGGCGGATTGCAACTGCTGACCTTTTGGTTAGCAGCCGAGCTCTTAATTACTGCACCATGAGGGCTCCATCTCTAGGCTTCACTATTTACAGATATCACATCTGAACCATACTATGTTTATATTTATTTAAGTTTATCAAGTGTTTTTGGTTAATAAATTGCTAAAACCGGTGTATGCTTTTGGGCCACTGGACTGAAACTCTGGCATCAGTCATGTGAAAACAAAAGATCTGCTTGTTTAAGCAGGGGAGATTCTTTATCACATATGTCCAGGATATCTCTCTTAGATGCTGTTGTCTCATCCTGGGAGAGTCTGGTCATGTGTTCCCTTGGTGACGCCATTGTCTTGACTATTAAGCTATTGACTATCTGCTCCAAAACTACCTCTCTATCTTCTGCTTTGTTGTTGTTGTTGGGTGCCTCATAGTGACCCCATGTGACTGAGTAGAACTGCCCTATAGGGTTTTCTTGGCTATAATCTTTTTGGGAGCCATTGGGTGGATTTGAACTACCAGTCTTTCCTGTTAGCAGCCAAGTGCTTGATCGTTTGCTCCACCAGGGCCCCCTGCTGCAGGGGGTGGAAATCTGCAAATTACATTTCTCCTTTGCCAGCTGCTCCCTGTTAGATCCCACCACAAGGAGGCACTAGAGGGAGTCTGCAAGGATCCAGGAGGAAGAAGGGACTTGCTCCTTCTTGTCAGCTTCTTATACCTGTCAATGGTGCCCCAGAAATGGTTATTCATCCTGGCAATGGCAGCTGGTTCCAGTTTCCACTCCCCCCTCCACCACTCTTGGACTCATGGTTATCACACTCACTCAGAGATACCAGCCCTAGCCAGCTGGTGCCCTTTGCCTCAGAGATCTGGATCCTTCCACCAAGTTCCAGGGACACCAGCACCAGCTAGGCAGTACATTTCCTTGGAGATCTGTGTCCCTGGGCCTCTGAAGGGTCCCTTTTCTAGGCTTCCTTCCAATTTCTAATAATTCTGGTTGCTTCCCTTTGTTCCCCCAGCCTTAGGGATGGTAGCTGTCTCCTGCAGTAACTATCTCTGTGTTACCTCCATCTTCCCTTTTTGCTCCTTCAGTCCTCCAGTATTTCTTTAAGCAATTTCCTGTAGTAAATTCTTTCAGAGCAACTGGTGTGGCTTCTGACTTTCTGACTAAAACCTGAAGAATATTACCAGTGAAGTCCATTTTACTGTGAGGTTAGACTTCATCCCATGTTACTGCCTTCAAATTCCAGAGCGTGGGTACTGTCACAGGCTTCAAAAGTCCCCTAGGGAACACATAAATTGCTGTTTCTCCACCTGTAATTCGAAGGATTGCTTGAACCACAATCAAAATCACCTGGGGCGCTTGTTTAAAATGCAGATTCCCTGGGCCCACTCCCAGATCTTCTGCATTTTAAGCAAGCTTTCTACTTGAGTTTCCCAGATAGGTGTAGGGCTTGTTGTTGTTGTTGTGTGCCATCAAGTGGATTCCAACTCATAGCCACCCTATAGGACAGAGTAGAACTGCCCCATGGGGTTTCCAAGGAGCAGCTGGTGGATTCAAAGTTCAGACCTTTTGGTTAGCAGCCTGAGCTCTTAACCACTTCACCACCAGGGCTTTCCAAGATGGGGGTAGAGTTTAGGAATCTGCGTTTTATCTATCACTCCCAAGTGATTATGATGGACTGAACTGGGAAGATTTCTGGTGGAAGTTTTAGAGTAGAGAACACTGTAGAAATTGTCACGAAGTGCTTGGAACAGTTAGTTCATTTGTACATTCATTCAATAAATATTTCTTGTGTACGTACCAGGAGCCTGGGAACTGTTTCAAGCACTGGGGATATCGAGGTATATAAGACAAATCTAAGCAACTCTCTCCAGAGTGCTAAGTTCACACTCCAAAGGCCTCTTAAGATTCATCTTCTTAAGCAAAAAAAAAAAAAAAAAAAAGGAAAGCCTTGTATACATTTTAAGGAGGCCTGGTGGCATAGTGGTTAAGAGCGATGGTTGCTAACCAAAAGGTAGGTACTTTGAATCCACCAGATGCTCCTTGAAAACCCTGTGGGGCAGTTCTACTTTGTCCTATAGGTCTCGACTATCCTCTTTTCCCTTTTTGCATGAAAATTTTGACTTCAGCCGTAATAAGTATATGTTTATGGTAAACTCTGTAATTTAATAATACTTCTTTAACCCTTAGAGTTGGGGCACTTGGCATTTATTTGTTACAGCCTTTCTCTTATTTTAGTAAAATTATTTTAAATTAAATTTAAGAAACACTATGTGCCAGGCACTATGCTAAGTACAGCTTCAGGAGAAAAAGACTGATAATAAACTCATCCTTAAAACACAGTGGAATTGGTCTAAAGGCATGTACACAGTGTCCTAGGGGAACAGGGAAGGCTCCACCTTGAAGCCAGACTGTAGAAGGGAACCTTCTTTCTGGCTAACAGGCATGGCCTGAAGTAAGGCTTCTGTTGAATTGATGAAATTGTGTTGCTTTGTTTAAAAACTGCACAATGAAGCTACAGGGTGCCCTGTCATCCCACCCTGTGTCACAAGTTCTAAAGTTTGGTTTCTCTTAGCTTCTGCTGATATGGTGCCAGATTCTCCTTCCTGGGGTTTATGTAGGGGGTGAGGTGGGGTTGGACATTGAAAATGAAGTTGTTTGAGGGAGATAACATTGAGTCTTCATCCCACATTTTTTGATATTCCAGTAACCTCTTGGTTTCTTTTTGGCTGTTTGTTTGTAATACTCTATACACCCGAGAATAAGTTTTAATCACCATACCTAATAAAATTAATAATGATTCATTTTGATAATATGGCATTTTTCTTTGACTCTTATATTTAGTAAATGCTAGATGCCAAGTTTTTCATAAGAAACAGATTTTCCGACAGATCCTAAAGGAATGTGCTGCATATTTCATGTGCAGATAAGAGCTGAAGTGAACCAGCATCTCAGGAATACATGTATCCTGAAACAAAGAAGATTCTTTCACATATTCAAACACAGAGTTAAATTATTAGATCCTACTTCAAAATATATTTTTGAAGATAATTTTTTGAAATCAATGTTCAAATTAATTAAGGTGGAAGAAAAAGTTTTATGTTTGATTTATTCACCAATGAAAACAGGAGACTTGATGCATCGTACATCTCTTATGCCACAATATTTGAGTCAGTCATCCTTTATGAAGATACATATTTTGTTGTTGTTAGTGGTTGATTTCGACTCTTAGTGACCCCATGTGACAGAGTAGAACTGCCCCATAAGGTTTTCTAGGCTGTAATCTTTACAGGAGCCGATCAATAGGTCTTTGCTCCTGCGAAGCTGTTGGTGGTTAGAACCACGGACCCTTTTGTTAGCAGCGGAGTGCTTAACCGTTGCGCCACCAAGGCTCCTGTAAGATACATATAAAGAGGGTTTTTTTTTTCCTTTTCTGTTTTTTTTAAACTTTAAACCAACAATTCTCAAAGTATGATCTGGGTCCCTGGCGTTCCTGAGGTCAAAACCATTTATATAATACCTATAATTCTAAGATGCCATTTGCCTTTTTTTTTAAAAAAAAAAGAATATTTACACTTTTTAAGACCAGACTTAATGGTCTGACTGAGACTGGAGGAACCCTGGAAGACATGGCCCCGGGATTCTGTTAGCCCAGAACTGAAACCATTCCCGAAGCCAACTCTTCAGACGTAGATTATACTGGACTATAAGACATAAAATGATAATCATGAAGACTGTGCTTCTTGGCTCAAGTAGACACATGACACTAAATGGGCAGCTCCTGTCTGGAGGCAAGATGAGAAGGCAGAAAGGGATAGGAGCTGGCTGAATGGACACAGGAAATCCAGAGTGGAAAGGATGGGTGTGCTGTCACAACATAGGGAGAGCAACAAGGGTCACATAACAATGTGTATATAAATTTTTGTATTAGAAACTAACTTGAACTGTAAACTTTCACTTAAAGCACAGTTTAAAAAAAAAGAATATTTACACTTTTTATTGTGAAAGATTTTGAAAATACATAAAATAGACAGTATCATATAATAGTATAATGAACTCTTACATACCTGTCACCCAGGCTCAACATTTACCAACGTTTTGCCACACTAGCCTGATTTATTCTATTTTTCTTTTTGAAAATATTATCATTTACCCTTTTAAATGCCATTCTTATATGAGTTTACAGTGGAGTTTTCTGGAGGTGACATGACCTGCGTTATCATAACAGATTGAATGTAGAAGCAGATATGAAAATCAAGCTTTCACTAAGCTAGACATTAAGGAGATGTGCAAAAAGGTGAAGCAAAGGCATTTTTATCACTAATTTTTTTGTTATGTAAAATATAGTTAAATTTTCATAAGCAATGTTATTTATGTTAACATCTAATGGTTTGTTATAAACCTGTTGCCAATGGGTAGATTATAGTTATTTAAAAACATTAATTAAAAAACAATTTCCAGTTCAGTAAATATCAATGGATATAACCAACATAAGCAAAAGCTCTTTGAGGTCCTCAATTATTTTTGAGAGTGGAGAGAGGACCTGAGACCAAAGGTCAATGGTTTCATAGAGGAGGTGGTATTTAAGTTGGGGCTTCAAGAAGGGTGGGATGTAGGAAATCAAGATGGAAGTTTAGCATCTCAGGCAGGCCTGGAAGAGGCTTGTGTAATGGCAGGGTTAGTACCCTCTAGGCCATACTCGGGTCAGAAGTGTAGGGTCCAGGACCTTTGTGTTCCTGACCCTGCCCTTAAGGAACATTTTCCTTTTCTGTTTCCCCTTTTGGCAATATATGAAATGGAAATTGGGGAAATACCCTTGTTGAGGGTGGCACAGCTTTCTCATCCTTCTTCCTGCACATGAAAGGGTTGTTAAATCTCAAACATTCGAAGTCCTTTTCTTTGTTGTTTCTTTGGCAATACAAACCTCTTAGAAATTTAATAAGCTGCTGTTTACTTCTAGTCAGTTCTGTGAGCCAGTAACCATACCCAAGTTCTTTTTGAGGCATGATTTTCAGATGTACTTGATTTCTTTACTTCTCACTCAAACTCCACCTCTCAACTTAATGGTTGCTGCCTCAAGGCCATCTGGTAAATGGATGGGAATATCACACACTTAGTGTACTGATCTTTGCCCTGAGTTCTTTTTTCTAACTGAAGGGTTTTACCAGACACCACACTCTTAAGCTGATCTTTGCTCTGTGTCACTTTGGGCTTTTGTCACTCAAAAGCTTTTTCAATTGCCATCTCTTATTATCTGGGGTTGAGAAACTGTAGGCTTTTCCAACTTTGCAAAATACCCAGAATTACTGGACTATTCCAGAAATTTATAAACTAGTGTCATGGATTGAATTATGTCCCCCCAAAAATGTGTGTATCAGTTTGGCTAGGCCATGATTCCCAGTATTGTGTGATTTTCCTATATGTTGTAAATCCTGCCTCTATGATGTTAATGAGGGAGGATGGGTGGCAGTTGTGTTAGTGAGGCAGGACTCAATCTACAAGACTGGATTGTGTCCTGAGGCAATCTCTTGAGATATAAAAGACAGAAGTGAGCAGAGAGAAGAGGCAGCCGTCATACCATCAAGAAAGCAGTGCTGGGAGCAGAGTGCGTCCTTTGGACTGGGGTCCCTGCGCAGGGAAGCTCCTAGTCTGGGGGAACACTGATGAGAAGGCCAAGAGAGAGAAAGCCTTTCCCTGGAGCTGACACCATGAATTTGGACTTTTAGTCTACATTACTGTAAGGAAATAAACTTCTCTTTGTTAAAACCATCCACTTGTGGTATTTCTGTTACAGCAGCACTGGATAACTAAGGCAACTAGGCAGTTCTGCCCTGAGTTCATCTCTTGTAGTTCCTCATTGGACAAAATAAAAACCAATCAATACATGTTACTGTTACTAAGGTTCTGTTTACCAGCCCTTTCTATTAAAGCTACAAGTTCATTAGGTAGTTATTGCAGGCAGTAGTTTAGGTAATAACCGCCTTCATTCCAGCCTCTAGTATCTGTTTTCTTACTGTCTGCTGGAGGACTTCAAAACCAATGTAACATATTTTACATTTCTTTGTAAATATTAGCATCGCACATTGGGTATACATGTTAGTCAAGATAGACTAGGTTAGAATGTATTTACAAATCTCAGTGGCTTAATGCACTCAAATTTCTTTCTTGATCACTCAAAGTTCTATGTGTTAAGGCAACTCTCTATGGAAACTTTCCTTATGTGGTGATATAGGATCCAGGTTGCTTCTTTCTTCTGACTCTGTGACCTCAAACCTCAACCGATTCCCCCTGGATCCTGGACCTTTGAAGAGGAAGAGAGAGCAAGAGAATTGTGTTACTTAGAGTGTTACTAAGTTAAAAATGACTTAACGTCACTTTTGCCCACAAGATATTACTCCAAACCCAATCCCATGGCCCCAACTAAAAGGAAGGCTGGAAAGTCTGCTCTTCTCGTGTGCCCAAAGAAGAAACAGTGTAGTGAGCACTCAGGTTGTCTCTGCCACAACCTTTCTACATGTGCCCCCAACGTGAGAATTTCTTTATGACATGTGTCTAAAAAAATCCAAACCAAACCCATTGCAGTTGAGTCGATTCCGACTTTACAGCGACCCTATGGGACAGAGTAGAACTGCCCCATAGGGTTTCCAAGGAGCGGGTGGTGGATTCAAATTGCCGACCTTTTGATTAGCAGCCAAGCTCTTAACCACTGCTCCACTAGGGCTCCTACATATACCTTCTAAGAGTGAATATATAGGTGGGTCCTAGGGTGTTATGGGTTGAATATATCTCTCCAAAAAATATGTTGAAGTTCTAATCCCCCATCCCTGTAAATGTGGCCTTCTTTCGAGGTAGGGTTTTGAAGATGCAATCAAGTTAAGATGAGGTCATTAGGGTAAACCCTAATCCAATATGGCTGGTGTCCTTCTAAGAAGAGGACAGGAGACAGACACAGACACACAGTAGAATGCCATGTGAAGTCAGAGGCAGAGACTGGAGTGATGTGTCTATAAGCCAAGAAATGCCAAGGATTGCCAGCAACACCATAAGCTGAAAGAAAGGCATGGAACAGATTCTTCCCTAGAGCCTTTAGAGAGCATGGTCCTACCAACACCTTGATATTGGATTTCTAGCTTCCAGAACTGTGAGAGAATAAATTTCTGATGTTTTAAGCCACACAATTTGTGGTAATTCATTACAGCAGGCATCAGGCTGGAGGCTTCTCCTGACTCATGTAGCTGCAGGGGCAGATAAACCAAGATCGACAGGTCAGATGGCAGGCTGCTGCTCACAGGGTACAGAGGCCAACCTGAGGGGCTCATCTTCTGGCACTATGCCAGACAATGTTCAGCTGGTATTCATAAGGTTTTCACTGTACATCTTTCAGAAGTAGACCACCAGGTCCTTCTTTCTAGACCTGACTGAGTACTTCTGGGTTACTCTCCAGAAGGGCTGTACTAGTCTACACTTTCATTCAGGGAGGTTCTTCTATGTATCCCCACATTCTCTTCAACATCTGGAATATTCCAACTTTCTAAGTTTTGTAAATCTAATGAGCGTGAAGCGATTATTCATAGTTGCTTTAATTTGTATTTCTTTAGCTATTAATGAATTTCATATCTCTTCCTCTTTTGTAAACTCTTCATTCATAACTTTTGTCTATTTTTTTCCTATTGCTGTTCTTCCTTTTTTTTTTTGCAGTGGTTCTAATATATTCTAACTATTAGTCACTAATTGGTTTTAGACACAAGTATTTTTCCTCTAATTTGTCACCTGTTTGTTAACTTTATCAATGGTGTCCTTTTATTTTAATATAGTCAAATTGTTAATTTATTATTATTATTTTTGTTTTGTGCTTTGGGGGTTTTATTTAATACTTTGTCCTTGCTTTTAGATCACAAAGATATTCTTCTACAATTTCTTCTATCAAGCTTCTAGACCTTTACATTAGGTCTTAATCCATCTTGGTTCTACCTTTGTATATAGAATTCAATGGGATTTTTTTTTTTTAGTCTACAGAGTGAGCTATTTTCCTCAAAAACAGGACCCTGTAACCCTTCTACAGCCTAGAACAGTATACATCCAATAAATATTTGTTAGTTCATTAAATTAAAAAAAAAAAACTGTTTCCAAATTGCTGACTCTATTGAGGTTTAACGGGGATTACTTGTTTTATATTCTCTCATTATATATGTGGTTGGCCTCAAGAAAGTATTATAAGCCCCAGAGTACTTTTAAAACTGATGCTCTTGATGTCCAAGTTTAGCAATTAGAGCTTTAGAGCTTATATGGAAGGTTTCTTGTTTCTTGTTAAAATGCATCTTTGTCTGGGAGAGGTGAAAGTTGTTGAGAGGAGTCCAGGCATCCAGCAAGAATGGGATACAGCCACCTCTGGTGTAAGCATCAATTAAACCTTATCAGTCGTTTGTGCTTTAGGATTGGAGACTGGCAAAAAAATCTCAATATTTTGGTTTTTATTGAGCGATTGAATCCACAAGAAAATATATATTATCTTCTATCACCTGAGCTCCTGGGGCTCTTTCCTCTCATGTATCTGTAATTAACTCTCAATTCATTTCCCACCTGTAACCCTCAGGACCTCACCACTCACCGGCAGTAGATGACTTTGCTTCCTACTTCACTGAAAACGTTGAGATCATCCAACAGAACTCCTCTTTGTTTTACCTCCAAATTTCTGTGCATCCTTCTTGGTTATCTTGGTTATACCGGTGCTCCTCCTCCTTTCTAAGACTGAACCTTCACCTATGCCTTGACTTTGTCCCTTTCCTTCTTTTTAATAATTTTGTTCTATCAGTTATCTCTTTTGTGTGTCTAACCTCTTTCCTCTATTTGGGTCTTTCTTCTTTTTTCTATAAACATATTCGTATCTCTCCTGAAGTGACAAAACTTCACTTTTTTTTTATTGTGCTTTAAGTGAAAGTTTACAGCTCAAGTTACTTTCTTATACAAAAATGTATACACACATTCTTATGTGACCCTAGTTGCTCTCCCTATAATGTGACAGCACACCCATCCTTTCCACTCCAGATTTCCAGTGTCCACTCAACCAGCTCCTATCCCTTTCTGCCTTCTCATTTCACCTCCAGACAGGAGCTGCCCATTTAGTTTCATGTATCTACTTAAGCCAAGAAGCACTCTCTTCACGAGTATCATTTTATGTCTTATAGTCCAGTCTAATTTTTGTCTGAAGAGTTGGCTTCAGGAAAGGTTTTAGTTCTGGGTTAACAGAGAGTCCAGAGGCCATGTCTCCTGGGATTCCTCCAGAGTCAGTCAGACCATTAAGTCTGGTCTTTTTACTAGAATTTGAGTTTTATACCCCACTTTTCTCCTGCTCCCTCAGGGAGTGTCTGTTGTGTTCCCTGTCAGGGTAGTCATTGGTGGTAGCCAGGCACCATCTAGTTCTTCTGGTCTCTGGCTGATGGAGTCTTTGGTTTATGTGGGCCTTTCTGTCTCTTGGGCTAATATTTTCCTTGTGTCTTTGGTGGTCTTCATTCTCCTTTGCTCCAAGTGGGTTGGGTCCAATTGATGCATCTTAGATGGTCACTTGCTAGCTTTTAAGACCCCAGACGCCACTCACCAAAGTAGGATGCAGAACATTATCTTAACAAACTTTGTTATGCCAGTTGACCTAGATGTCCCCTGAAACCGTGGTCCTCACACCCCTGCCCCTGCTACTGTGTCCCTCGAAGTGTTTGGTTGTGTTCAGGTAACTTCTTAGCTTTTGGTTTAGTACAGTTTTGCTGACTTGCCCTGTATTGTGTGTTGTCCTTCCCTTCACCTAAGATAATTCTTGTCTACTATCTAGTTAATGAATACCCCTCTCCCTCCCTCCCCACCCTTGTAACCATCAAAGACTGTTTTCTTCTGTATTTAAACCTTTTCCTGAGTTCTTATAATAGAGGTCTTATACAATATTTGTCCTTTTGTGACTGACTAATTTTGCTCAGCATAATGCCTTCCAGATTCATCCATGTTATGAGATGTTTCAAGGATTCGTCACTGTTCTTTATTGTTGCATAGTATTCCATTGTGTGAGTATACCATAGCTTGTTTATCCATTCATCTGTTGATAGGCACCTAGGTTGTTTCCATCTTTCTGCTATCGTGAACAGTGCTGCAGTGAACATGGGTGTGCATATGTCTAGTTGTGTGACGGCTCTTATTTCTCTAGGGTATATTCCAAGGAGTGGGATTGCTGGATCGTATGGTACTTCTATTTCTAGCTTTTTAAAGAAGCATCAAATTGATTTCCAAACTGGTTGTACTGTTTTACATTCCCATCAGCAGTGTATAAGTGTTCCAGTTTCTCCACAACCTCTCCAACATTTCTTATTTTGTGTATTTGGATTAATGCTAGCCTTGTTGGGGTTAGATGGTATCTCACTGTAGTTTTGATTTTCATTTCTCTAATGGCTAATGATCATGAGCATTTCTTCATGTGTCTGTTAGCTGCCTGAATGCCTTCTTTGGTGAAGTGCCTGTCCAGATCCTTTGCCCATTTTTTAACTTGCTTACTTGAATTTTTGTTGTCGAGGTTTTGCAGTATCTTGTAGACTTTAGAGATTAGACCCTGATTGGATATGTCATAGCCAAAATTTTTTTCCCAGTCTGTAGGTTGTCTTCTGGTGAAGTCTTTTGATGAGCATAAGTGTTTGATTTTTAGGAGCTCCCAGCTATCTAGTTTCTCTTCTGGTGTTTGCACATTGTTAGTAATGTTTTGTATTCTATTTATGCCATGTATTAAGGCTGCTAGTTTTGTCCCTATGTTTTCTTCCATGATCTTTATCATTTTAGAGTTTATATTTAGGTCTTTGAACCATTTTGAGTTAATTTTTGTGCATGTGAGGTATGGGTCTTGTTTCATTTTTTTACAGATGGATACCCAATTCTGCCAGCACCATTTGTTAAAGAGACTGTCTTTTCCCCAATTAATGGACTTTAGGCCTTTGTCAAATATTAGCTGCTAATAGGTGAATGAATTTATGTCTGGATTCTCAATTCTGTTCCGTTGGTCTACGTATCTGTTGTTGTACCAGAACCAGGCTGTTTTGACTACCGTGGCGGTATAATAGGTTCTAAAATCAAGTAGTGTGAGGCCTCCCACTTTGTTCTTCTTCTTCAGTAATGCTTTACTTATTTGGGGCCTCTTCAGAATACCTCACTTTTAAACTCTTCCCTTGTGTGGTAAACACCAAAAACTAGCTTGCTTAACATCTATTCCAGCCTCCTTCTTAGGTTCCTTCCTGTTTTATAGAATATAGGAGGTAAAAACTACATTTCTCAGGGTACTTTGCAGTCAGAGTTCTGGTTGTGAGTTGTTGTTAGTTCCTGTTGAGTTGGCTTCGACTCACGGCGACTTTATGTATAACAGAATGAAACATTGTCTTGTCCTGCGCCATCTTCATGATCATTGATATGTGTGAGTTCTTTGTTGTAGCTTTTATGTAGTGCCTTCCAACCTAGGGGGCTCATTTTCCAGCACTATACTGAACAGTATTCTGTTGTGATCCATAAGAATTTCATTGGCTAATTGTCAAAAGTAGGTTGCCAGACCTTTCTTCTTTGTCTGTCTTAGTCTGGAAGCTTCACTGGATCATTCTGCTGGTATTTGAAATACTGATGGTGTAACTTCCAATGTCATAGAAATACGTAAGCTGCCACAGTACGAACAATTGATACATGGATGGTAGGGATGTGATTTAGATTCAGCCAATTAAAGTTATCTGCATGAGATTTGGAAACTAGAAATGAAATGAAACATAATGAAGCAAAACTCACACTTTTGTTTGTTTCATGCCAAGAATAGCCCATGGAGGCATTTAGTTTTTCTCCAGCAGCTGTAGCTGTAGCTGAAGCTGTAGCTGTGTCTTACCCCTAGCTTCTTGATTATTGAGTGGCTGAGGATGGAAGATACGTTTTTATGGAGTGGATTGTGGCAGAGGTGGTATGCCTATGTACCTAATAGCTAGAGTGATGACTTCCAGTTTCATTTTGATTTTACAACATTTTTGTCATGGCAGGGGAAGCAGATTCCTTGGTGGCCTGGTTCTGTGTCATGGCTTTGGGAGTCATTGCTGGAAGGTTAGCCTTGAGTCTGTCTTTTCAAGTCTCCCATTTATTTGGCAAGCTATTTTATAGCTTGTTATAGAAGTCCCTTTCTTTTAAACTGGCTAGAAAATTTAGGCCTAATTTTCAGAGGTTTCTATATCTGAATGTGGATGATCATAACACGATAACCCCACTCCTGGGTGGTTTTGAGGGACAGTGGTGAAGGCAAAGCCTCCCAAAGGGCTCAACATTGACTCCATTTTGCCAGAAGAAGAGAAGCCCTGCTTCATGGACAAGGGCTAATGGTTTAGCCAGATTTTCAAGAACTTGGAAGGAATATGATTGGTGAACTGGTGATAAGAAAATATGGGGGAAGGGAGGAAGGTGTGTGGATAGATCTTTCCAAATGGGCTGAATATGAATATATTTATGTCCCATATGAATGTTATCAAACAGAAACTTCAGTAAGGAAGATCTAAATAATCAGGTGGACAAGCTAATTGGTTCTGTGAAATTCAGTCAATTTCTTTGCCCTTTCACCTTAGTCCGTGCTTAATGAGCTCATGAACAAAGTGGCTCTAGCAGCAGGGCTAGAGGTTTCTGCTTGGTCTCAGCAACATGGACTTCCATGCACCAAAGCAAGTGGGGCTACAGCCACAGCTGATTCCTCAACCTGCCAAGAATAGAACCAATACCCAGCCTTCAATACGGCATCATTCCCTGGGGAATCAACCAGCCACATGGTGGTAGATTGATTACAATGGACCACTTCCATTGTGGAAGGGGCAGGCAGCACTTGTTCTCACCGGAATATACACTTAGTCTGGATACAAATTTTCCTGCTTCTGCTAAAATTATCATCTTTGAACTTTCAGAATGTCTTCTTCATCATGGTATTCCATGCAGCATTACTTCTGACTGAAAGACTCACTTAATAGTAAATGAAGTGTGGCAATGGGTTCATGCTCATGTAATTCACTGGTCTTACCAAATCCCCCAATACCCTGAAGCAGCTGGCCAGATGGAGTGGTGGGATGGCTATTTGAAGAATCAGTTATGGTTCCAGCCAAGTGGGAACCCATTGCATGGCTAAGGAATGTCCTAAAGAATAGTGTATATGCTTTAAATAAGCAATTAATACATTGCACTTTATCTCCATAGCCAGGATTTATGTGTTCAGAAATCAAGGAATGGAAATGGCAGTGGCTTCTCTTGCTAGATTTTACTAGCAAATTTTTTTTCTTCCCATTCCTGTGACTTTGGGTTCTGCTAGTCTAGAAGATTTTGTTCCTACCAACAAAGGAGGATGTTTTCCACCAGAGACATGGCAATGGTTCCATTAAACTGGAAGTTGAAGCTGCCACCTGGCTACTCCTGGGCTCTCTCTCTGGGCTCCTCATGCTACTGAATCAATAAGCAATGAGCATATGTACACCCGTGTTCATTCCAACATTATTCACAATAGCTAAAATGTGGAAACAACCTAAATGCCCATCGGTGGATGAATGGATAAACAAAATGTGATACATACATACAATGAAATACTATTTGACCAGAAAGAGAAATGAAGTCCTGATATATGCTACAACATGGATGGAACTTGAAGACATTATGCTGAGTGAAATAAGTCCATCACAATAGGTCAAATATTGTATGAGTTCATTTATATAAAAAGACAGGAACAGGCAAATGTATAGAGACTAAAGTTTATTAGTGGTTACCAGGGGCAAAAGAATGAATGAAAGGGGTGATTATTGCTTATGGAGCACTGAGTTTTGCTTTATAGTGATGGAAAAATGATATTGATTAAAGGTTAAGTGTTGCAGAGCTGATTAATATAATTGCTGTCAATAAGTTATATGCCTGTAAAAATTAGCAAATGTGTAATAGACATATTTACCAAAAAAAAAAAAAAAAAAGCAGCTACTGAGGCTGCTTATGTATAACCAAAAACCTCATGGGATTTGGTTTCTTGGTTTGGAGGTTTAGGGTCATGATTTCATGGGATATCCCAGTTAATTGGCCTAATAATGTGTGTAGTGCTTCTGTTCTACTTCTTAGTTTGTTGTGTAGTGCCTGGGATCTTAAAAGCGTGCAAGCAGCCATCCAAGGCACAACAATGGGTTTCTATTCGCTGGAGGAAGAGAGGAAGAAGGAGAGTCAGGAATAGGAGGAGGAAATGGAATGTGTGGCTAATTGCCTCCATGAACAACTGCCTCCTTTGCCATGAGACCAGAAGAACTGGATGGTGCTTGGCTACCATTACTGAATGTTTTAATGAAAGATTCTATAGAAGGGGAAAAATGTGGAAGAGAATGTCAAATTCTTATGGAATACAGACTTTCTGGAGCCATGGAGGGTAGATAAACCCCTGAAACTATTGCCCTGAGATAATCTTTAAACCTTAAACCAAAAATATCCCCTGAAGTCTTCTTTAAACCAAGTAATAGTTTAGCTTCTTTAGTAAAGAATGTCTGCCTTGTGCATTGTGCTCTTTTTAAGAACTATCTATATGGGATCAAATTGACAACAGCAATTGGAAAGATTATATAGGAAACTTAAGGGGCAGTGAATTTATGTTAATGGGGAGGAACAACTCAGGAAAGGAGGATGATAATGTTGCACAACTTGAAGAATGTAATCAGTGTCACTGAATTGTATGTGTAGAAATTGTTGAACTGGTGTATATTCTGCTGTGTATATTTTCAACAAAAACAACAAAATAAAGTAAATCTTTAGAAACAATAAGTAATAGGGGAGTTATTTTACTGGTTGGGGTGATTGATTCTGACCATCAAGAAAAATTGGATTCCTACTGCACAATGAAGGCAAGGAGGAGTCGATCTAGAATTCAGGCAATGTCCTGGGGGATCCTGTTGGTGTTCCCATGTTCTGTGATAAAATTCAGTGGACAACTGTGACAACCCAATTCAGACAGGAGTGTTAATGGCACAGACTTTTCAGGAATGAAAGGGGTCACCCCCCAAGGTAAAAAGCCATGACCAGACGAGGTCCCTGCTGAGGGAAAAAAGTCATTTATGACTCAGTGACTCAATGAGGAGTGGCTTCTGGCTTTATGGATTTGTATACATGATCAGGCTGCTTTGATCTGGTGACTCTGTCATTTTGAAAGTTTTTTTTAGTTTTTCCAAAACAGAATTGATAGTGGAAGAAGAAAGGTATAAATATCAGCTTAGACCACATAACAAGTTGCAGAAAAGAGGGTCATTTTGAGTATTTCTTCCTTATTTTGATAAGAGTATATTTGTGTATATATATCAACAAATTCTTTTATTCTCCTTTCCCACTTTCCTACTGTCTAACCTTATATCTTAGTAGTTAAGTTATAGGATATCACAGGAGAAATGTAGCTCAGCTAGAAGAAGAATGAGCATCATTCAAAAGTGGATAAAGACACTGTATTATTTTTGGGGGGAGAGTTAGTGCTTTAGGTTTAACAAAAGATGGTTTCATCATGTTAGATAGAGGCAGGGTTTTGTTATTATTCTTATTTGGAAGTTAAACCAGAAGCCAGTTGCTGCCAGGTTGATTCTGACACACTGAGACCCTTTGTGTTTTAGAGTAGAACTGTTCTCCATAGGGTTTTCAATGGCTGTGATCTTTTGGAAGCAGATCATCAGGCCTTTCTTTCAAGGTGCCTGTGGGTGGGTTCGAACCGCCAACTTTTTGATTAGTAGCCAAGCAATTAACCATTTGTGCCACCCAGGGAGTCCTTATTTGGAAGTTAGGCATAGTTGAAAAAGGTCTGTAGACAAGGAGAGGACTGCAGTGGCTTTGTCATATGTCAACTAAGCTGGAAAGATTTCCCAGAATTTCTTTTCTCTATGGTTTTGAATTTTGCTGAAGATAATTCAAAAGCAGTATATGGACAGGAAACTGCTAGAAATTCAAGCCAGATTCAGAAGAGGACATGAAGTGAGGGATATAATTGCTGATGTCAGATGGATATTGGCTGAAAGAAGAAAATACCAGAAAGACGTTTACCTGTGTTTTATTGACTATGCAAAGGCATTCGACTGTGTGGATTATAACAAATTATGGGTAACATTGGGAAGAATGGGAATTCCAGAACACTTAATTGTGCTCATGAGGAACCTGTACGTAGACCAAGAAGCAGCCGTTGAAACAGAACAAGGGGATACTGCATGGTTTAAAATCAGGAAAGGTATGCGTCAGTGTTGTGTCCTTTCACTGTATTTATTCAGTCTGTATGCTGAGCAAATAATCTGAGAAGCTGGACTATATGAAGAAGAACTTGGCATCAGGACTGGAGGAAGACTTATTAACAACGTGCAATATGCAACCTTGCTTGCTGAAAGCGAAGAGGAATCGAAACATTTACGGATGAAGATCAAAGACTGCAATCTTCAATATGGATTACACCTCAACATAAAAAAAACAAACAAACTAAAATCCTCACAACTGAAACAGTAAGCAACATCATGAAAAACAGAAAATAATGAAGTCAAGGATTTCATTTTACTTGTATCCACAATTAACGGTCATGGAAGCAGTAGTCAAGAAATCAAATGCATTGGGTAATCTGCTGCAAAACATCTTTATTTATTTATTTTTTATTGTACTTCAGGTGAAGGCTTACAGAACAAATAGTTTCTCATGAAGCAGTAGTACACATGTTGCTTTATGACATTGGTTAACAACCCCACGACATATCAACCCTGTAACTTCTCAACCTTTTTTTTTTCTGGTGAAAATACACATAGCCAAAGATACACCATTTCAAAAATTTCTACATGCACAGTTCAGTGCCATTGACTACGCTCTTCCAATTGTGCTGTTATTCTCACTTAAGATGAAGGCTTACAGAACAAAATAGTTTCTAATTTAACAGTTACTACAAATGTTGCCCTCTGACAATGGTTAACAATCTCACAACACATCAACAATATCCTTACTCAACCTTGGGTTCCCTATCACCAGATTCCTTGTCCCTTTCTGCCTTCTGGCCCTTGTCACTGGTCTCCTGTACCTTGTAAGTCTCATTTGGTTTCACGGGGCTGTCCACTCCCAGACTGAACAGTGAACCTCGGAGGTAACTTCACCACTGAGCTGAAAGGGTGTCTGGGGGCCATACTCTCGAGGTTTCTCCAGTCTCCTTTAGGCCAGTAAATCTGGTCTGTTTTTTTGTGAGTTAGAATTATGCTCTACAACATTCTCCAGCTCTGTCCAGAACCCTCTGTTGTGATCCTGGTCAGAGCAGTCAGTGGTGGTAGCTGGGCACCATCTAGCTGTACGGGACTCAGTCCGGTGGAGGTCTTGGTAGTTGTGGACAATTAGTCCTTTGGACTAATCTTTTCCTTGTATCCTGTTCTCTTCATTCTCCCTTGCTCCCAAAGGGATGAGACCAGTGGAGTATCTTAGATGGCCGCTCACAGACTTTTAAGACCCCAGACACTACTCACCAAGGTACAATGTAGAGCATTGTCTTTATAAGCGGTGTCATGTCAATTGAGCCACAGCCCTCTGCCCAGCAATTCAGTCTCTCAGGGAGTTTGGATGTGTCTATGGGGCTTCCATGACCTTTCCTTGTACAAGTTGTGCTAGTTTCCTCTGTATTGTGTACTGTCTCACCCTTCACCCAAGATACCACTTATCTATTGCCTATTTAGTATTTACCCCCCAACCCTCCCATCCCTGGTAACCAACAAAGATTGTTACCTTTTACGTGTGAACTTTTTGATGGGTTTTTCCAATAGAGGTCTCATACAATATTTGTCCTTTTGTGATTGACTTATTTCACTCAGCATAATGTCCTCCAGTTTCATCCATGTTATGAGATGCTTCACAGATTCATTGTTGTTCTTTCTCGTTGCATAGTACTCCATTGTGCGTATGTACCATAGTTTGTTTATCCATTCACCTGTTGATGGGCATCTAGGTTGTTTCCATCTTTTTGCTGTTGTTAACAATAATGCCATGAACATAGGTGTGCATATGTCTATTCCAGTGACGACTCCTATTTCTCTAGGATATATTCCTAGGAGTGGGATTGCTGGGTCGAATGGTATGTCTATCTCTAGCTTTCTGAGGAAGCGCCATATCATTTTCTAAAATGGTTGTATTGTTTTGCAGTCCCACCAGCAGTGCATAAGTGTTCCGATCTCCCCGCAGCCCCTCCAACATTTGTTATTTCCAGTGTTTTTGATTCGTGCCAGTAATGCCGGGGTGAGATGGTATCTCATTGTGGTTTTAATTTGCATTTCTCTAATGGCTAGTGATCACGAGCATTTCCTCATGTGTCTGTTGGCCATTTGAATGTCTTCTTTGGTGAAGTGTCTGTTCATTTCCTTTGCCCGTTTTTTAATAGGATTATTTGTCTTTTTGTTGTAGAGGTGTTGGATTTTCTTGTAGATTATGGAGATTAGAACTTTGTCTGACTTGTACTGTCCAAAATTTTTTCCCCAGTCTGTAGGTTCTCTTTTGACTCTTTTAGTGAAGTCTTTTGAAGAGCGTAGGTGTTTGATTTTTAGAAGATCCCAGTTATCTAGCTTATCTATTGGGGTTTGTGTGTTGATGGTTATGGTTTGTATCCTGTTAATGCCATGTATTAAGGCCCGAAGTGTTGGTCCTATTTTTTCTTCTATGAACTTTATAGTTTTAGGCTTTATATTCAGGTCTTTGATCTATTTTGAAGTAGATTTTGTATACGGTGTGAGGTATGGGTCCTGTTTCAATTTTTTGCAGATGGATATCCAGTTTTGCCAGCACCATTTGTTAAAAAAGACCGTCTTTTCCCCATTTGATGGGCTTTGGGTCCTTGTCGAAGATCAGGTGACCATAGGTGGATGGATTGACATCTGGGTTCTCAATTCTGTTCCATTGGTCAATGTATCTGTCATTGTACCAGTACCAGGCTGTTTTGACTACTGTAGCTGTATAGTAGGTTCTGAGGTCAGGTAGTGTGAGTCCTCCAACTTTATTCTTCTTCAGTAGTGCTTTACTTATTTGGGGCTTCTACAATTTCCATATAAAGTTAATGATTAGTTTTTCCATCTCTTTGAAGGATGTTGTTGGTATTTGGATCGGGATTGTACTGTATTTGTAAATTGCTTTGGGTAGAATTGTCATTTTCACAATGTTGAGTCTGCCTATCCATGAGCATGGTATGTTTTTCCATTTATGTAGATCCCTTTGGGTTTCTTGCAGTAGTGTTTTGTAGTTTTATTTGTATAGTTCTTTTACATCCCTGGTCAGATTTATTTCGAAGTATTTTATCTTTTTAGGGGCTTTTGAAAATGATATTGTTTTCCTGGTTTCCTTTTCATTGCTCTCCTTACTGGTGTATAGGAATCCAACTGATTTTTGAATGTTTATCTTGTATCCTGCTACACTACTGAATCTTTCTATTAGTTCCAGTAGATTTCTTGTGGAGTCTTTCGGGTTTTCTATGTATAGTATCATATCATCTGCAAACAGGGACAGTTTAACTTCTTCATTACTAATTTGTATGCCCTTTATTTCTTTTTCTTGCCTTATTGCTCTAGCTAGAACTTCCAGCACAATGTTAAATAGGAGTGGTGATAAAGGGCATCCTTGTCTTGTTCCTGTTTTCAAGGGGAATGTTTTCAGCCTCTCTCCATTAAGAATGATGTTGGCTGTTGGTTTTGCATAGATGCCCTTTATTATGTTGAGAAATTTCCCCTCTATACCTATTTCATTGAGAGTTTTTATAAGGAATGGGTGTTGGACTTTGTCAAATGCCTTTTCTGTGTCAATTGAGATGATCATGTGATTCTTTTCTTTCCTTTTATTTATGTGGTGGGTTATGTTGATTGATTTTCTAATGTTGAACCATCCTTGCATACCTGGTATGAATCCTACTTGGTTGTGGTGTATTATTTTTTTGATATGATGCTGAATTCTATTGGCTAGAATTTTGTTGAGAATTTTTGCATCTATATTCATGAGAGATATTGGTCTGTAATTTTCTTTTTTTGTGACATCTTTTCCTCGTTTTGGTACCAGCGTTATGCTGGCTTCGTAGAATGAATTTGGAAGTGTTATTTCCTCTTCTATGCTCTGAAATAGCTTCACTAGTACTGGTACAAGCTCTTCTGTAAATATTTTGTAGAATTCTCCAGTGAAGCCATCTGGGCCAGGGCTTTTTTTGATTGGGAGTTTTTTCAATACCTTTTCAATCTCTTCTCTTGTTATGGGTCTGTTCAGATTTTCAACATCACTTTGTTGTAGTTTGGGGTAGGCTGTGTGTTTCTAGAAATTTATCCATTTCCTCTAGGTTTTCAAATTTGTTGGAGTATAGTTTTTCAGAATATTCTGTTATAATCGTTTTTATTTCAGTTGGGTCTTTTGTAGTGTCCCCCATTTCGTTTATTATTTGGGTTATTTGTGTCCTCTCCTGTTTTTCTTTTGTCAGTCTGGCCAGTGGTTTGTCGATTTTGTTGATTCTTTCAAAGAACCAGCTTTTGGTTTTGTTAATTCTTTCTATTGTTTTTCTGTTGTCTATTTCTTTTATTTCTGCTCTGATCTTTACTATTTCCTTTCTTCCGGTGGTTGTGAGCTTTTTTTTGCTGTTTTCTTTCCATTTGTTTGAGTTTGTAGTTAATGTTTTGATTTTGTCCCTTTCTTCTTTTTTGATATGTGCATCTATTGCTATAAATTTTCCTCTGAGCACTGCTTTTGCTGTGTCCCAAAGGTTTTGGTATGATGTGTTTTCATTTTCATTTGATTCTAGGAATTTTTTGATCCCATCTCTGATTTCTTCTATTACCCACTGATGTGTAAGCAGGGTATTATTCAGTTTCTATGTAGCTGATTTTTTTTTGTTGCTCTTTCTATTGTTAATTTCTACCTTGATGGCATTGTGGTCAGAGAAGATACTTCGAATTATCTCAGTGTTTTGGATCTTGTTGAGGATTGCTCTGTGGCCTAAGATGTGGTCTATTCTGGAGAACGTTCCATGTGCATTGGAAAAGAATGTGTACTTAGCAGTGGTTGGATGGAGTGTTCTATATATGTCTATGAGGTCAAGTTGGCTGATTGTGCCCTTTTAGTCTTCTGTATCTTTGCTGAGTTTCTTCTTACTTGTTCTGTCCTTTACTGAGAGTGGTGTGTTGAAGTCTACTATTATTGTGAAACCGTCAATTTCTCTTTTCAGTGTTGTTAGAGTTTGTTTTATGTATTTTGGAGCCGTGTCATTGGGTGCGTAGATGTTTATTATGGTTATGTCTTCATGATAGATTGTCCCCTTAATCATTAGATAGTGTCCTTCTTTGTCTTTTATGGTAGATTTTGTTTTAAAGTCTATTTTATCTGAGATTAGAATTGCCACTCCTGCTCTTTTTTGGTAGTTGTTAGCTTGATATATTTTTTTCCAACCTTTGACTTTTAATAAATTCACATCTTTGTTTCTAAGGTGTGTCTCTTGTAAGCAGCATATTGATGGATCTTGTTTTCTTATCCATTCTGTCACTCTCTGTCTCTTTATGGGTGCATTGAGTCCATTTACATTCAGTGTAATTATTGATAGATGTGAGTTTGTTGCTGTCATTTTCTAGTGCTTTTTTTTTTTGTGGTGCTGAAGTTTTCTTTGTTCTTCTTACTCTCTTGTGCTGAGTTACTTTTGTTTGTGGATTTTTTTTTCATTTCTTTTGTTTTTGTAGGTTTTGTTTTTGCTGCAACTTTATGTTTTTCCTCTTTATTTTTATGAGTATGTTTGTTAACTTTCCATGTGGTTACCATGAATTTTACCCTTATCTTTCTAGGTATGAAGCAATCTACCATTACTTGGTATCGCCTTGCTTTCCTCTCCATTAGGAGGTTCTATACCTATGCCTTTTATTCCTCTTTTACTGTTTTGATGATGTTCTCATTTATTGATTAACTGCTCTGATCCCTGTTGTATTTCTTTTGGTTTTGGATAGTCCTCGAGAGTTCATTTCCTAGATTGGTATCTGGCTCGTACGATCCTTCATCCTAGGTTCTGCCTGTGAGCTGAAGCTGTTTGTCCTCAGATTGAAGAACTCCCTTTAATAATTCTTGTAAGTTTGGTTTGACTTTTACATATTCCCTTAGTTTCTGTTTATCTGGAAATGACCTAATTTCACCATCAAATTTGAACAAGAGTTTTGCAGGATATATTATTCTTGGCTGACAATTTTTTTCTTTCAAGATTTTATATATGTCATCCATTGCCTTCTTGCCTGCATGGTTCTGACGAATAATCTGAGCTTAGTCTTATTGTTTCTCCTCTGTATGTGACTTCTTGTTTTTCACGAGCTGCTCTCAGGATTCTTTGTTTGTGTTTGGTTTTGGTGAGTGTGAATATGATATGCCTTGGTGATTTTCTTTTGGGGTCTCTTCTATATGGGATTCATTGAGCTTCTTGGATGGCCAGCTTTTCATCTTTCATAATATTGGGAAGTTTTCTGTCAACAGTTCTTCAATGATCCTCTTTGTGTTTTCTGTTTTCTCCCCCTGTTCTGGATTTCCAATCACTCGAAGATTTTTGCTTTTGATTGTGTCCCACATAACTCTCAGAGTTTCTTCATTTTTCTTTGTTCTTTTTTCTGAGTTTTCCTGAACAGAGTTGTATCCAAGTGTTTGTCTTCAATTCCACTGATCTTGTCTTCCACCATTTCAAATCTGCTTCTCAGCCCTTCTAAGACATCGTCCATTTCTGAAATCTTGTTGTTTATCTTTTGGATTTCTAATTGTTGTCTTTGTATAATTTCTAGTTGTTAATTTATTTTGGCATTTTTTTCCTGCATTATTTTCCTGAATTCTTCGAATTTTTTGTCCTTATTTTCCATGAATTTGTCTATTTTTTCCTCATGTTTGTCAGCTTTTTGCCTCAGTTCTTGGAGAATTCTGAGTATTAGAGATTTGAATTCCCTATCAGATAGTTCTAGTGCATTTTCTTCCAGAGGATAGTCATCTGGTGTTTTATTTTGGACACCTACTGGAACCATCCTGTCCTGGTTTTGTAAATGTTTGATATTGTCTGCTGTCTTTGGGGCATTCAGTAGTTATTTTTATCATTTATTCATTGTAGATTTGTTTGCTTTGTCCCTTTTTTAAAGAAAAATTGACTATGTCTGAGCAGGCAGACTGTGTGTTCTTTGTTGTTTGCTCGTCTGTGGGCACAATACCTTTTGTCTCCTTCTCCAAATGGCAGGGTCAGTCACTCAGATATGGTATGGCAGGGCAGGTCTAGCTGAGGAGGAGTTACTGGGATGGGTTGTTTGTGGCACTTACTACAGCGACGAGAATGGGTCAGTAATCAGTGCAGGGCAGGTTCCAATAGGCCGTGCCTGTGCTGCTTGGTGGTGTGATGTCAAGCGCACAGTGCAGGTAGGCAGGATGCAGCGGGGAGATTTTTATGTGTGGAGCTAAGATGGATATGGGAGAGAGGAGAGAGGAGTAGGAGCCAAAAACATGCAAAGAAACAAAAAAGAATGCTAGGGGAGCTTGGTGTTGGAGTGGAGAGATAAGAGAGTATGAAATGGAGAAAAACAGAAAGGGGAAGAGGAAGAAAAGAAAAGAATGAATGAATAAAAATCAGAAATGTTAAAGAACCGCAAAGTTCCCAGGGATCCCACCGATGCAGCTATGAGGTCTGGGGAAGTTGCTCTCAGGTGTTGCAATACAGCCTGGCTAGAAGATGTAGAAGTATACAGCACCTGGTATTCAGGGATCAGAAAGAGAAGGAAGCTATAGAGGGACAAGAAACTGAGCAATGAAGAAAGACAAAAAGGGAAAAAGAGGGAAAAGAAAACAAAACAAATTAAAAAGAGAAAAAAAAAAAAAAAGAACATAAAGGCCCTCCAAAGAAACAGAAAAAAAAAAAAAAAAAAACCCAATGAAAAAAGAAATGCCTTCAGGGATCCCTCTATACGTCTGTGGAAGCTGAAGGGGAGTTCCTTGCCATGCAGCTCTGCCTGGTCAGAACGGGCTCCCAACTCAAGAAAAGGAAAAGAAAACAAACAAACAATTCAAAATGAAGAAATGAACAAAAGCCCCGGGACCCCACCTGTGCGGTAGCCCAGACCTGGAAGCAGCTCCACACTCCAATGGGGCTCCACAGCCCCTCAGGAAGAAGCAAAGATGGCGCACGGAGCCAGGCATTCGAGTGAAAGGAGGGGGAGGTGGCGAGAGGCAAGGAAGAAATCAAAAGAAACAGAAAAAAAAAAAAAAAGCAACACCAACAGCGAACAAATGCACTTGGAGAGCCAGCTAGTGCGGGATGGTGTTTCTGGACAAGAGACTGTGTCCATGGGAAGCAGAGGAGGCCGAGTGTGGGTGAAGAAGTGTGGAGAGTGGGAAAGTGTATATCACAAATTGCCGGTGATCTGCAGCCCCTTAGGAAGAAGCAAAGATGGCGGATGGAGCCAGGCACTAGAGCGAAAGGAGGGGAAGATGGCAAGAGGCAAGCAAGAAATCAAAAGAAGCAGAAAAAAGCAACACCAGCTGCCAAAAAATGGCACCCAGAGAGCCGCCCGCTTGGGTGTTATCATCACTCTTACAACCATCCAATGGTCAGCATCATCTTAATTTTAGCGAGGCACCTGGGGACATAAGTTCCTTAACTCATGGTCAGGTTTGGCCCCTGAGCCTGTGGAAGGGCCAGGACTACTGACCTCTAGGTCTTGTCCCTTTAGTCTCTAACCATGTTTCCTCCAAGATGCCATTCAGTTCACTCTTCAAAAGGCAGGTAACATTACAGAGAATCTGACATTGAAAATTTTCCAAAAAATCAGAATTTGTACTTTTGGCACATCTTATTCATACTTGGAAAAATAACTTTCCAACTTAGCATCTGAACATAAAAATGAAGAGCATAATTAGAACAGGGTTTCATAAAAGTAAGAAAAGTCCCGTTTACTTTAGGTCCCTCTAATTTCAAACTTGAGAGATTTATATAAAATGTTTGAAAAAGAAATAGCACAATAAATGTGCTAAAAGTTGAATAATAATGTAACAAATTAGTCCTTCTGTTGAAAAAGGAAAACAAATGAAGCACTGAGCTGTGATTGTGTGAGACACTGTGTCATGAGAGAATGAGAAAAAAGGTAGAAATTCATCGTTTCATGTTTTTTATCACAAAACTTGGCAGACACCAATATTAGTTGTACACAAAGTCTGTCTGTAAATCTCAGGAGGAAGATTTCCACATGTTCCACCTTTGTTGTGCATACTTTCTGATCATCCATAGTGAATCTTCATTCCCTTGAAATTTCATATGAAGTCAAGGAGCCTCCTTGGCATCTGCTCTATTTTCCCACGTTTTACCTGCCTACTCAAGAACATCTTCCCTAGCAGCCTTCCTGTCCACAAGAACATGATAGTGCTACTCTAGCTAATTGACTCAGAAAACAAAGTCAGGAATACCCTTTGCTCTTTCATGAAATTTTATTTTATTGTACTTCAGGTGAAAGTTTACAGAACAAATAGGTTCTCATTAAACAGTACACATATTGTTTTAAGACACTGGTTAACAACCCCATGACATGCCAACCCTCTCCCTTCTTGCTTTTTTTTTTTTTGGGTGAAAATATACATAGCCAAATATACACCATTTCAAGAATTTCTACATGCACAGGTCAGTGACATCGATTACGTTCTTCCAGTTGTGCTGCTATTCTCACTTTAGATGAAGGTTTACAGAACAAAATAGTTTCTCATTAATCAGTTGGTATACATGTTGCCCTATGACAATGGTTAACAACCCCACTACATGTCAACACTGTCCTTACTCAACCTTGGGTTCCCTAGCACCAGCTTTCCTGTCCCCTTCTGCCTTTTAGTCTTTGTCCCTGGACTGCTGTGCCTCATTAGTCCTGTTTTGTTATATGGGGCTGTCCAATCTCTGGCTGAATGGTGAACCTCGGAATTGATTTCACCACTGAGCTAAAAGGGTGTCTGGGGTCCATACTCTCGGGGTTTCTCCAGTCTCTGTCAGGTCAGTAAATCTGGTCTTTTTTTGTGTGTGTGTTAGAATTTTATTCTACGTCCTTCTCCAGCTCTGTCCTAAACCCTCTGCTGTGATCCTGGTCAGAGCAGTCAGTGGTGGTAGCGGGGCACCATCTAGCTGAACTGGACTCAGTCTGGTGGAGGACTTGGTAGCTGTGGTCAATTAGTCCTTCGGACTAATCTTTTTCTTTTATCCTGTTCTCTTCATTCTCCCTTGCTCCCGAAGGGGTGAGACCAGTGGAGTATCTTAGATGGCTGCTCATTGGCTTTTAAGACCCCAGACGCTACTCATCAAGGTAGAATGTAGAACATTGTCTTTATAAATATATTATGCCAATTGAGCTGGATGTTCCCTGAGACCATGGTCCCCAGAGCCCTCTTCCCAGCAGTTCAGTCCCTCAGGGAGTTTGGATGTGTCTATGGAGCTTCCATGACGTTTTCTTGTACAAGTTGTGCTGGTTTCCCCAGTATTGTGTACTGTCTCACCCTTCACCAAAGATACCACTTAACTATTGCCTATTTAGTATTCCCCCCCCATCCCTAGTAACCAACAAGGATTGTTTCTTTTTGTGTGTAAACTTTTTCATAAGTTTTCACAGTAGAGATCTCATACAATATTTGTCCTTTTGTGATTGAATTATTTCACTCAGCACAATGTCCTCCAGTTTCATCCATGTTATGAGATGCTTCACAGATTCATCATTGTTCTTGATCTTTCAATAATACTCCATTGTGTGTATGTACCATAGTTTGTTTATCCATTCATCTGTTGATGGGCATCTAGGTTGTTTCCAACTTTTTGTTATTGTGAACTATGCTGCCATGAACATGGGTGTGTGTATGTCTATTCGTGTGATGCCTCTTATTTCTCTCAGATATATTCCTAGGAGTGGGATTGCTGGATCGTATGGTATTTCTATTTCTAGCTTTCTAAGGAAGTATCACATCATTTTCCAAAATGGTTGTATCATTTTGCATTCCCACCTGCAGTGCATAAGAGTTCCCATCTCCCCGCAGCCTCTCCAACATTTGTTATTTCCAGTGTTTTTGATTCGTGCCAGTAGTGTCGGGGTGAGATGGTATCTGATTGTGATTTTAATTTGCATTTCTCTAATGGCTAGTGATCTCAAGCATTTCCTCATGTGTCTGTTGGACGCTTGAATATCTTCTTTGGTGAAGTGCCTGTTCATTTCTTTTGCCCATGTTTTGATAGGATTATTTGTCTTTTTGTTGTAGAGGTGTTGGATTTTCTTGCAGATTATGGAAATTAGACCTTTGTCTGATTGTACTGTCCAAAAATTTTTTCCCAGTCTGTAGGTTCTCTTTTGACTCTTTTGGTGAAGTCTTTTGAAGAGCATAGGTGTTTGATTTCTGGAAGATCCCAGTTACCTAGCTTATCTTCTGGGGTTTGTGAGTTGATGGTTATGGTTTGTATCCTGTTAATGCCGTGTATTAAGGCCTGTAGTGTTGGTCCTATTTTTTCTTCTATGAAATTTATAGTTTTAGGCTTTATATTAAGGTCTTTGATCCATTTTGAATTAGTTTTTGTATATGGTGTGAGGTATGGGTCCTGTTGCACTTTTTCGCAGATGGATATTCAGTTTTGCCAGCACCATTTGTTAAAAAGATTGTCTTTTCCCTATCTGATGGGCTTTGGGCCCTTGTCGAAGATCAGGTGACTGTAGGTGGATGGATTTACATCTGGGTTCTGAATTCTGTTCCATTGGTCAATATATCTGTCGTTGTACCAGTTCCAGGCTGTTCTGACTACTGTAGCTGTATAGTAGGTTCTGAGGTCAGGTAGTGTGAGTCCTCCTACTTTATTCTTCTTTTTCAATAGTGCTTTACTTATCTGGGGCTTCTTCCCTTTCCATATAAAGTTAATGATTAGTTTTTCCATCTCTTTGAAGAATGTTGTTGGTATTTGGATCGGGACTGTATTGTATTTGTAAATTGCTTTGGGTAGAATTGTCATTTTCACAATGTTGAGTCTACCTATCCATGAGCATGGTATGCTTTTCCATTTAAGTAGATCCCTTTGGGTTTCTTGCAGTAGTGTTTTGTAGTTTTCTTTGTATAGGTCTTTTACATCCCTGATTAGATTTATTCCTAAGTATTTTATTTTTTTTAGGGGTAATTTTATATGGTATTGTTTTCCTGATTTCCATTTCATTGTTCTTTTTATTGGTGTATAGGAATCCAATTGATTTTTGTATGTTTATCTTGTATCTTGCTACTCTGCTGAATCTTTCTATTAGTTCCAGTAGATTTCTTGTGGAGTCTTTAGGGTTTTCTATGTATAGTATCATATCATCTGCAAACAGGGACGGTTTAATTTCTTCATTACCAGTTTGGATGCCCTTTTTCTTGCCTTATTGCTCTAGCTAGAACTTCCAGCACAATGTTAAATAGGAGTGTTGATAAAGGGCATCCTTGTCTTGTTCCTGTTTTCAAGGGGAATGTTTTCAGCCTCTCTCCATTAAGAATCATGTTGGCCATTGGTTTTGCAGAGATGCCCTTTATTACGTTGAGAAATTTCCCTTCTATACCTATTTTATTGAGAGTTTTTATCAGGAATGGGTGTTGGACTTTGTTAAATGCCTTTTCTGCATCAGTTGAGATAATCATGTGATTCTTTTCTTTCCTTTTATTTGTGTGGTGGATTATGTTGATTGATTTTCTGATGTTGAACCATCCTTGCCTACCTGGTATGAATCCTACTTGGTCGTGGTGTATTATTATTATTATTTTTTTGATAAGATGCTGAATTCTATTGGCTAGAATTTTGTTGAGAATTTTTGCATCTATATTCATGAGAGATATTGGTCTGTAATTTTTTTTTTTTCTGTGGTGTCTTTGCCTGGTTTTGGTATCAGGGTTATGCTGGCTTCAATGAATGAATTCGGAAGTGTTGCTTCTTTTTCTATGTTCTGAAATAGTTTGAGTAGTACTGGTGCAAGCTCTTCTGTAAATGTTTTGTAGAATTCTCCAGTGATGCCATCTGGGCCAGGCCTTTTTTTTGTTGGGAGTTTTTTTTTTTTTATTACCTTTTCAATTTCTTCTCTTGTTATGGGTCTGTTCAGATTTTTAACATCACTTAGTTGTAGTTTGGGTATGTAGTGCGTTTCTAGAAATTTATCCATTTCTTCTAGGTTTACAAATTTGTTGGTGTATAGTTTTTCATAATATTCTGTTATGATCCTTTTTATTTCAGTTGGGTCTGTTGTAATGTCACCCGTTTCATTTCTTATTTGGGTTATTTGCATCCTTTCCTGTTTTTCTTTCGTCAGTCTGGCCAGTGGTTTGTTGATTTTGTTGATTCTTTCAAAGAACCAACTTTTGGTTCTGTTGATTCTTTCTATTGTTTTTCTCTATATCATTTATTTCTGCTCTGATCTTTACTGTTTTCTTTCTTCCAGTGGTTGTGGGCTTTTTTTTGCTGTTCTCTTTCCATTTGTTTGAGTTGTGTAGTTAATGTTTTGTTTTTGTCCCTTTCTTCTTTTTTGATGTGTGCATCTGTTGCTATAAATTGTCCTCTGAGGACTGCCTTTGCTGTGTCCCAAAGGTTTTGGTATGATGTGTTTTCATTCTTGTTTGATAATAGGAATTTTTTGATTCCATCTCTGATTTCTTCTATTACCCACTGGTTTGTAAGCAGGGTGTTATTCAGTTTCCATATAATTGATTTTTTTTCCTTCCTCTTTCTGTTGTTAATTTCTACCTTGATGGCATTGTGGTCAGAGAAGATATTTTATATTATCTCAACATTTTGAATCTTGTAGAGGAGTGCTCTGTTGCCTAAGATGTGGTCTATTCTGGAGAATGTTCCATGTGCATTGGAAAAGAACGTGTACTTTGCAGCTGTTGGATGGAGTGTTCTGTATATGTCTATGAGGTCAAGTTGGCTGATTGTGCCCTTTAGGTCTTCTGTATCTTTGCTGAGTTTCTTTTTAGATGTTCTGTCCTTTACTGAGAGTGGTGTGTTGAAGTCTCCTACTATTATTGTGGAACTGTCAATTTCTTTTTTCAGTGTTGTTAGAGTTTGTTTTTTGTATTTTGGAGCCCTGTCTTTGGGTGCATAGATGTTTATTATGGTTATGTGTTCATGGTGGATCGTCCCCTTAATTGTTATATAGTGTCCTTCTTTGTCTTTTATGGTGGATTTTGTTTTTAAAGTCTATTTTATCTGAGATTAGTATTGCCACTCTTGCTCTTTTTTGGTAGTTGTTAGCTTGCTATATTTTTCCAACCTTTGGTTTTTAATACTTTCAAGTCTTTGTTTCTAAGGTGTGTCTCTTGTAGACTGCATCTTGATGGATCCTGTTTTTTCATCTATTCTGTCACTCTCCATCTCTTTATGGGTGCATTGAGTCCATTTACATTCAGTGTAATTATTGAGAGATGTGAGTTTATTGCTTTCATTTTGTAGTGTTGTTTTTTTTTTTTTTTTTTGTAGTGCTGACGTTTTATTTGTTATTCTTACTCTCCTATGCTGAATTCCTTTGGTTTGTGGAATTTTTTTTTTCATTTCTTTTTTTTTTGTAGGTTTTGTTTTTACTGAGACTTTATGTTTTTCCTCTTTATTTTTATGAGTATGTTTGTTAATGTTCTTTGTGGTTACCGTGAAATTTACCCTTATCTTTCGAAGTTTGAAGCAGTCTTATTACTTGGTATTGCCTTGCCTTCCTCTCCATTAGAAGGTTCTATACCTACAGTGTTTATTCCCTCTTTTATTGTTCTGATGTTGTCATTTCCAGATTAACTGCTCTGATTCTCTGTTGTATTTCTTTTGGTTTTGGATGTTCTTGAGAGTTCATTTCCTAGATTGGTATCTGGTTGGTACGAACCTGCATCCTAGATGCAGCCTGTGAGCTGAAGTTGTTTGTTCTGAGATCAAAGGACTCCCTTTAATAATTCTTGTAAGTTTGGTTTGACTTTTACATATTCCCTTAATTTCTGTTTATTTGGAAATGTCTTAATTTCACCATGATATTGGAATGAAAGTTTTGCAGGATATATTATTCTTGGCTGGAGTTTTTTTCTGTCTAGGTTTTATATATGTCTTCCCATTTCCTTCTTGCCTACATGGTTTCTGCCGAATAATCTGAGCTTAGCCGTATGGTTTCTCTTCTGTATGTGACTTCTTGTGTTTCATGAGCTGCTCTAGTATTCTTTGTTTGTCTTTGGTTTTGGGGAGTGTGATTATGATAAGCCTTGGTGATTTTCTTTTGGGGGCTATCCTATATGGGGTTCGTTGAGCTTCTTGGATGGCCAGCTTTTCATCTTTCATGATATTGGGGAAGTTTTCTGTCAGCAGTTCTCCAGTGATCCTGTCTGTGTTTTCTGTTTTCTCCCCCTGTTCTGGAACTCTGATCACTCTCAAATTTTTGCTTTTGATTGTATCCCACATAAATCTCAGGGTCTCTTCATTTTTCTTTGTTCTTTTTTCTGAGTTTTCCTGAAACAGCATTGTATCCAAGTGTTTGTCTTCAATCCTGTCTTCCATCATTTCCAATCTGCTCCTCAGCCCTTCTGTGACACTGTCCATTTCTGAAATCTTGTTGTTTATCTTTTGGATTTGTAATTGTTGTTTTTGTATAATTTCTAGTTGTGAATTTATTTTGGAATTTTGTTCCGACATTATTTTCCTGAATTCTTCCTTTTCTTGTCTCTATTTTCCATGAATTTGTCTGCCTTTTCCATGCAGTTGTCTATTTTTTCCTCATTTTTGTCTTCTTTTTGCTTCAACTCTAGGATAATTCTGAGTATTAGAGATTTGAATTTCCTATCAGGTAGTTGTAGTGCCTTTCCTTCCACTGGAAAGTCATCTGGTATTTCATTTTGGATGCCTACTGGAACCATCCTGTCCTGTTTATACAAATGTTTTGATATTGCCATCTGTCTTGTGGGCATTCAGTAGTCATTTTTCTCATTGATTGATTGTAGATTTGTTTGTTTCATCCTTTTTTTTTTTTTAAATTTGTGTATGTCTGAGTATGCAGGCTCTTTGTTCTTTGTTTTTTGCTCATCTGTGGGCAGGATACTTTTTGCCTCCTTCTCCAGTTGGCAGGGTCAGTCACTCAGATATGGTACAGCAGGTTAGGTCTAGCTGAAGAGGAATTGCTGGGATGGGTTGTTTGTGGCACTTACTACAGCTACCAGAGCGGGTCAGTAATCAATGCAGGGTGAGTTCTGATCGGCCATGTCTGTGCTGCTTGGTAGTGTGATGTTAACTGCATGGTGCAGGTAGGCAGGATGGAGAGGGGAGATTGTGATGTTTGGCGCTAACATGGGTATGGGAGAGTGGAGAGAGGATCAGGGGCCCAAAACATACAAACAACAAAAAAGAGTGCTAGGGGAGCTTGCCCTTGGAGCGGAGAGATGAGAGTATGAAATGGAGAAAATCAAAAAGGGGAAGAAGAAGTAAAACAAGAAAATAATGAATACATAAAAATTAGAAAGAAAAAAGAACAGCAAAGCTCCCAGGGATCCCACCGGTGTGGTTATGAGGTCTGGGGAAGTTATTCCTAGATATTGAAGTACAGCCTGGCTAGGAGGCATAGAGGTATGCAGTGCCAGGTTTTCAGGGGACAGGAAGAGCAGGAGAGTATAGAGAGACGAGAAAGTGAGTAACGACAATAGACAAAAAGGAAAAAGAGGGAAAAGAAAACAAGACAAATTAAAAAAAAAAAAGGAACAAGAAAAACCTCAAAAAAAAAAAAAAAAAAACCAGAAAAAAAAGAAATGAAAAAACAAATCTTCTCAAGGATCCCTCTGCATGTCTGCAGAAGCTGAGGGAGTAGGTCCCAAGCTGCCTAGTACTGCTTGGCCAGAACGGGCTCCCAACTTGAGAAAAGAAAAAGAAAACAAACAAACAATTCAAAACAAACAAATGAAAAAGCCCCAGGATCCCACCAGCATGGCAGCACAGACCAGAAAGCAGTTCCACACTTGAATGGAGCTCTATAGCCCCTCAGGAAGAAGCAAAGATGGCACACAGAGCCACGCATTTGAGCAAAAGGAGGGGGAGGTAGTGAGAGGTAAGGAAGAAATCAAAAGAAGCGGAAAAAAGCAACACCAGCATCCAACAAATGGCACTCAGGGATTTGGCCAGTGCAGGTGGGTGGAATCCAAGCAGCTGGTTCTTCCCATCCAAGGGACTGTGGCGGCGGGAAGCAGAGGAGGCCGAATGGGGGTTAAGAAAGGTCGGTGGTGGGAAAGCGTATATTGCCAGTTAGCAGTTGTTCTGTCTCCTGCTGGAAGCTCTGTGAAGCTGCTTTCTCATACCCCCATTTGCTGGTCTCTGATAGGAGTCCAAGATGGCAGATCCATGCTGCGTTAGCTGATTGGGGACCTCTTCATGTATGTCTCCTCAGTCTCTGTTCTCTGTCTGTTTCTTATTCCATTTGGTGCTTGGCTGAGTTCTTTATCTCTTAATTTGATGTTTAGAGTTTCAGGATTGCTGTTTTCTCTGTTTGGCTTAGTTTTTTGGCTCTTTGCTGTGGAGGGACGGTGTGGTGCTTCTGCCTAGAGTGCCATGTTGCCAGAAGTCGCCTTTCGTGGAATTTTTAAACAATCAGCTTATCTCTAGAGTGTAGGTTTACTTGTTCAGTTCATGCACAAAACCAATTTTCCCCCATTTAAAAATGATTAACTTACCAGAAAACAATAGAAAATCATTTGATACTGTTGCTACAGTGACCCTGAGAGTTAATTAATGTTCTCTGGCCCTCAGTTTCCTCAACTGTAAATGAGAGGTTGGACAAGCTTCCTTCCAGTATAAGTCTATTTTTTAATCTGTTACTAACCCAAGCAAATGATCATATTTCCTCTAGTAAGTGGGTATTTGATTCTACTACTTATCTGGGTGGCCTCCTAAGTTGTTTCAACTTCAGGCTCTTCCAATCTCAAGCTGGTGGTGTGGAGTTTGCTTCTAAACCACTTAGTGTCTTTTACTGGGTGAGTTTTCTTTTTTTTTTCCCTAGTTACTCATCCCTCTATGAACCGTACTTAATATAATAGTTCCTGAGAGGTGTTGGAGGAAGTCATGAAGTGTTCATAAAATTCTGTGTGCCTTTCAGAGTAAATGTTGTGTAAGTATAGCGTTTGATTATTCCTAACAGCAGCTGTCTGCAAACCCAGGCCATGCTCTTGATAGAGATCACTTTGGTGAGGCAGGAACAGAATCAGCTCTTTCTCAAACTATATATATATTTTTTCTAAACTAAGAGCTTTTAGGAGTCCTGTTGGCTCAGTGGTTTAGCGCTCAGCTGCTAACCAAAAGGTCGGCAGTTTGAATACACCAGCCTCTCCTTGGAAACCCTATGGGGCAGTTCTGTTCTGTCCTGTATGGTTGCTGTGAGTCAGATGGCAATGAGTTTGGGGTTTTTTTGGTAAGAGCTTTATGGGAATGTTGCATTTGGTTTTTTGAAGAATAAAATCCAAACTCTTCTTCATAAGGCCCTGTTGGACCTGGCCTATGCTGATAGATTTGACATCACCTCCTATCAATCATCTTTCTACAGGCCAGCCAACTTTCCTTCTGCCTGTCCCTCAGTTGCTGTAGGTGGTTCCTGCATTAGAGATTGAGCACTTTCTTTTGCAGCTCACTGGAATGCTCTGTCTCTGGATTTCAAGGGCTGTCTCTTTGTCGACATTTGAGGCTCTGCTTAGATGTTACCTCTGCAGAGAGAGCTTCAATGGCTACCCAATTAAGATTAGTCCCCATCCTCATCCACCCTCAATCCAGTCACTCTCTATCTTGTCACTGAGTTTTATATTCTTCACAGCAATTACTGCGATGCAAAACTATTATTTGTTTATTATTGTTTGTTTATTGTCTGTCTCCTCCTTGTAAACTATAAATTACATAAGCACAAACTTTGCTTTGATCACCATTGTATTCCAACTAATATTTACTGAGTGGATGAACACTCTATGTGAGGACAGTCCAATAGGACTTTCTGTGATGATGGGTATGTTCTATAATGTATATTATCCAATATGGTAGTCACTAGCCACATGTGCCTATAGAACATTTGAAATGTGGCTAAGGCAACTGAGCAACTGAATTTTAAATTTAATTTTAATTAATTTAAATTTATATCACTACATATGACTAATGACCAGCATACTGGACAGCAAACTCTGTCCCACCTTTGTTGCTTAGTGATCAAATCAATAGCATGATATCAAGAGCGACATCAAGAGCAATAGCAGCAACAACTTTTGGAATGTTCACCTTTATGATGCTTTCTGTTTTTATCTCTCAGTGGGATCAATGGAGTAGGATAACCTCATCCAACAAGCCTGTGAAATACCATTTTTTGAAATGCAGTTTTTAGAAAAAAATGCAGTTTTTACCATCCTTCAGTGAGAGTACTGGATCCCTCATGGTGCAGTGATTAAGAGCTTGGCTGCTAACCAAAAAGTCAGCAGTTCGAATACACCACCCACTCCTTGGAAACCCTATGGGGCAGCTCTGCTCTGTCCTGTAGGGTCTCTATAAGTTGAAATTGACTCGATGGCAATGGGTTTTGTTTTTATTTTTTGTTTTTGGTTCAGTGAGAGTAGCAGGGGATGTTTTATTAGCTGCCTTACGGTCTTCAAGGCTGGCCTCTTTACTATATGTTTTTCTTCTTCTAATAACCTGTTAGCCAGTTGTGTGGAGTTACATATCTAATCACTTCTTAGAGGTAGAATATCAAACGGCTTTCAGTTAAAAGCACACTATTGCATGACTGACTTTAAGAAAATACGCATCTTTTCAGAAGAAGACATTCACTATTACGTGGAACTCTTACACCAAGGTGTAATTTATTCAGGCAAAGCAAGGAGAATCAACACCCTCATTCATGGTTAAGTCAGAACAAAGCTCTTTTGTAAAGAAACTCTTTATGTACCCTCAACACTTTCAAGGTATCATTTGGGGCATATTACCTCACAGGTGATTTACATTTTCTGTTTAGTATCATTTCTTTTCCCCAGCCTATGAAAGGAGGTTGAATGGAGAATTTTTTCCAGGTTTTCAGCTTTCTGCTGCTTAAACCTGTAGAAATACTTCATGTATTTGGAAGTCTGCTGCTAGGGGAATAAGAGTTTTCAGACGGCTGACTTGTCCATCGTTTATCATCATTATATGGTGTCTGTCAACAGACAACCATTTCCTAGAATTCCATAAGGAGTTTCTCCATATAGAATATGGAGTCTTGTGACAAGAAGAGGCATTGCAATGAAGAGTAATAGGAAAGGGGGTGGGGGGATAAATAGAAGATTTTAAAGCTAATTCATGGCTGGCGTCATCTCCATTAGCATTGGGACTGTTTGACACTGACTTCAGAGAACATGACCAGGGCTGGTTTCCATCTGTCATGGTGATTAATGGGAGTATTGTTAGGTAATAATAGTTTAATAACATAGCTGGAGCCAAAGAGGCAAACTAAAAGTGCATATGTAATTCTAAAACCAAGAGGAATTGTGGATAAAACCACAAGAGCCAGGGAATTGGGGACCTACTCTCAGCTCTATTAGTTAGAAAAGAGCAGCCAGGGAGAAATTTTTCTCAAAGTTGTGGAGGGGTAAAATAGTTTACCAATGGGATGAAGTGAGCTGTCTTAGTTGTAAGGAAGATGGCTTCTTTGTGATTTTCATGTGCTTATTATATCTCAAGAATTGAAAAAGTTTGTTATACCTTAACATTTTGAGACTTAATAGTTTGGGTGACAACAACCAATGCATCAAACAGGGATATAGACCCAAAATACCTTGTATAGATAGGCTGGAGTCAACTCTTCTAAATAATTTCCAGATTGCATTATATGATTTAATCCCACATTTGACAAAGTGGCTACCTACCATTGATGTAAAATCTAAATGATTAAAATTTTCTTACTCTTGTGAATCTGAAAGAGGCAAAATCTGGTCAACCTGTAACAACATATTTCAGTGGAGTTGTTGTTTCTCTCAGATGGCAGCAACTGTTGGTGGGCCAGAAACCCAACATGAACCCCATAAACTCAGAACCTAGACCATATGGCTTTTACTTTAGAGTGTTGGAACTTTTCAAGGGAGAAATCACTTTCTGTACAGAAAAATTGGCAACATGAGACTATTTACACATTGACTTTCCTTCCTGACAAGCAAAGAGCCACCTGACCTAGCAAGATGCTATCCAGTTTTCACTCAGAAAATTTCCACCAACTGGATCTGAGCATGAATGGAAATTGCTTTCAGCAAGTAAGAGTGGGCTTATGTAAGAAAAGAGGACTGAACCAGGCCAAATGCCCTTTCAGACTAAGTGGCACGCTTTGACCATGTTGGTTATTGCTGAGTGTTTAGTGTATCATGGTATCAAGATAGCTTGGATTCTACTGGGAGAGAGGCTTGCTGAGATGCATTAAGGCTAAGAGAAGAAGCTTGCAAGTGGGTAAGGGCTTGCATTCTAAGAGAAGGAACAAGAGATTCATTCTTTCTTTTTCTTCACCAATGATTCAGTCTATATTTCTTTTCCCACTTCCAAGTGAGTGTTCTGGGGCTTAGAAAACTAGAGCAAAGTTTAAGGTTCTCAGATCAGGGATAAACCAAAAAACCCAAACCCGTTGCCACTGAGTTGATTCTGACTTGTAACAACCCTATAAATCAGGGATAGGATTTTTCACATGTTTGGGGAGAGGGTGGATAGTCTTCATCATCTACACCTAAGCATAAGCAAATGGCTGTTCGACAGAGGGTGGAGGGTGAAGGGTTCATTTCTATCAATCAGAATCAGGCAAGAGATGAAGCTAAGTGTCTGCTATGTAGGCTTTTATTTCAGTATGGTTTTGGTTGCTGTGTGTCTGCACTGCACAGTGTTACATGGGGTTTAACTTTAGTGAGAGTGCAAGGTTTTGTGTTAATTTTTCCATCCCCTGTACCCAAACAAGGGAGGGAGTTCAGATAAGAATGGATTAAGGTCAAGGATAGTTATTGGCCCACAGTATGAGGTTCTGGATCTTTTGGTGTAATTGAGGAATGAGTTTAAGGTCTGGACTTGCAGTGATCTCATTTTGTGCTTTCCTTCGCTGGGGAGCTTGTCCTACCCCAAAGAGGCCTGGTGGTGAGAGTTCAGACCAGACCAAGGCCTACAAGAAAACTCTTGCTTTTCCTTCATTTGCTTTGACATGTTTCCTTGGACTAACTAAGCTTTGTTTGTCATCAGTGATAAGATAAAGAGGAAACTTTGATGTGGACTGAGGAAGTAGGGGAATCAGAGGACACTTGACCTCCCTCTGGCCTTGATCTAGGTAGACAAACTATCATGGGGTTTGCAGCAAAGACCTCTGGGTAATATAACAGTGCATTTTCCCAGTATTCTTCTCTAAGCATGCATTGCTCTCAGGAACATTGAAGGAATTATCTGGGTTAAGGGATCACAGGTCTCCAGCCATTGTTCAGTTTTTAACTTAACAAGACCTAATGTGCAAAGTAAACATTTCCAGTATCTATTCTGAGGCTGCTTATATTGCTCAAATAAACTGCCACATCTTCTTAACTTCAGACTGGGTGGACACAGATGGATCTATCTGGGATCTTAGACAAAAACTGTAAAAGAATAAAGGGAGATTCTCATGGTAGTCAAGTCAAAAGTATGGAAGCCCTTTCTCCTTTTTACTCTTGTTTGTTAGGTAATTAAGGTGTAAATTAGTGCAGTCTACTTGGAATATCACAATGACATTAGCTTGGACGTCAGAAGCACGTTCTGCTCTTGGTTTTCTATTACTAAGTTCTGTCTCCTCATCAAGGTGCATAGCCATCTAGATCTTTTCATTCTATAAATTGCAGACGTTGAAGTGGATATCCTCCAAATTCCCGTTCAACAATACCATGCTGAGGTACGGCAGAGAACTGAGTCAATTCCAAAAGAAAATTAGTGACAAGAGAATCATTTACTTGAAATGCAAACATTAAAGCATAAAAAATAGCTCTAGTAGCTTATTAAAAAAGTTAATTTTGAGATTCCTAATTGGGTAGGTAGGTCCCTGGGTAGGACAAATGGTTAAGCACTCAACTACTAGCCGAAAAGTTGGCAGTTTGAGTCCACCCAGGGGCTCCTTGGAAGATAGGATAGATGATCTGCTTCTGAAAGGTCACAGCCTTGAAAACCCTATGGAGCAGTTCTACTCTGCACACATGGAGTTGCTATGAGTCAGAACTGACTCAACGGCAACTAACAACAACACAAATTAGGTAAATATTTAGAAAAGCTTCATATCTGCTATTATCGAGGCAAAGACATTTTGGGAGTTTGTGTATGTGTTTTACTTGAAGTGGCTATATAATCACTTTTAACTCTTGACTTATTTTTAAAAATAAAGACCAGACCATTCACAGACATATTATATGCTTTATGCTATTCTGTGATTTATTTATTTAATATCCATGTTATTTCCCAAAGGAATAGTTTATCCATCTCCCTATTAAGTGCCTGTTCATTTGTGTTCATTGCCCCAACTCTTTGTCTTTCTTAATAAAAACCAGCTGTCAGTCAGTTGACTTTGACTCATGGTGATCCCATGTATGTCAGAGCAGAACTATGTTCCATAGGGTTTTCAGTGGCTGATTTTTTGGAAGTAAATCAGGAATTTCTTATGAGGCATCTCTGTGTGGACTCCAACCTTCAATCTTTCGGTTAGCAGCTGAGTGTATTAACTATTTATATCACTCAGGGACTCCCTTTTCTTGACAACCTACTGTTATTACTGTTGTCTTATACTCAGCTCTCTGAGGCCTCTCAGAGAGTTTGGTTATTGCATATACTAATGGAGCCATGGGTTGATCTCCATACAGACCACTAGATTTGCCCTATTCTTTGGCCACAGCTCATGCTCTTTCTCCACAAGCTGGTCACAATTGAGCCCAGAAGAATGTGGATGGATCTGTATAAACTCATCACCACTGTTGGAAAATAGCTGTTTGCAGTGGGATTACCACTGATGATCGGTTGGTACTGAGGTCATTGTTGTTAGGCTAAGAAAATGTGAGAGTTGTCCAGAAGAAATAATTTTGGTGGCCCCCAATAACAGAGTCACATGCAGATGGCTGGAAAGGGGAAAGAGATTAAGACAGCCTCTCTTAATTCCATTGCCTGGTTTCCTTTAGACTCAATCTGATTTTTTCTAGGTGCTGGACATAGGGCCATGTTTCATGGCTGGTTTACTGAACTGATGATTACTGACTCCTATATGATCTTAGAGAGCCAGTATGTTAGCCATCCAGTATAGCCGTCCCAGAAAAGAGATGCAAAATGTGACCTCCTCTTTACAGCTACGATTATTATAGTTTACATTACTGCAATTTTTTGACTCAAAAAAGTTCTTCCTTATTTATATGTGGTGGTTATTTGTATGTTATACTGTGAAACTGTGAGTTTTGAAGTTTCCAGAGCTATATTCCTCTCTAGGCAGGAATTTCCTTAGACTTTTGATTTAGAATTTTTCAGGGAAAAATTGGTGGAAGACTCTGGAAAAGATATTGTTTGTCATAGGGAAGAGAGTTCTGTATCTTATTAAAATGTTTCCCAGAGAAAGAAAAAATTTCAAGCAAAAATTGGAAAATATGGTTAAGTATTTTTAAAGCTATAAACATTTAAATGTATGTGATTAGAAAATCCCTTTTGTGTCTATTGATTTTTAGTTTTAGCCTAGTCACTATTAAATTTGCCTGAGGTCAAATTACCCTCCATTAAAGCAATCTCAGCTGAAGCAAGAAAACTGAGGTAACAGAAACATTTTGTTTTGAGACTTAGACTCTCACCCTTCTAAAACTCATTGACGTCATGTCCATAGAGTACATTGATTCAGCATGGAAGTTAAGTCAGCATGAACACTTTGCTAAGAATTTTCCAAACCCCACATTTTACTCATTTTTGTTGTTGATTATGTACCTCAATTGTTATGCAAAATAAGACACCATAAAACATACGGTGTCTATAACGTGGTGGAGTGAAAGTGCTTTTTAGAACATTCGTAAGAGGGGAGTTTTTATGTTTTGTCTATCTTTGCACACTCTGTTAAAGAAACACACAACAACAACAAAAAGACAAAACCCAAAAAATGTGGTCCAGCCACCATTGCCCTCAGTAAGAGATTCTGGGCTGCACCTTTTCACCGTTGAATGTCTTTTATAACCTGCGTAGGAATTAGGCAGCTTTTAAATGTGGCAGGTCTCTGGGTTCCATTAAGAACTCATTTAAATTCTTTCTCTCTTGTGCCTGAATTTTAAGTACCCCTTGTGGATTTCAGTTACTATTGTTATGGAATTAGGGGAGGATGGAAATTAGATTAATGTGAAGAAACAGGGAAAAGATACCACATTAGGTAATTTATGATTCGCACGTCTAGATTTTACTATAGTAATCAAGTTGCTAATAGTATAGGAATGAATTGTTAACCTGATAAAGTATGTCACAAATGATGAGGTTGGTGCATACCTGGGAGAACTCGAGTAACAATAAAAACACACATAGTTTTATGGCTCTGAAACAAATTGCCTGCATCACCGGCAGCCAGGTTCAGTTAAAATAACTAATTAGATAAGAAATAGGGAATGAAAATAAATATAAAGGTCTAGGTCAGGTGAAGAAAAGCTATATATAAATCTGCATGTTGTATTTATATTAAGGCCTTATTTTAAAGTATATGTGAAAGGAAATTGCAAATTAAGTATGGTGCTACATATACAAAAGGCCAAAATCTTCTAACTGTATTGTTTGGCATAAAACATTCATTTCTCCTTCCCCCGCAACACAGCCAATACTGTTTATCTCCTTGGAGCTGGGTGAATGTAAAAGGTAAGTCATCACCACGGTCTCGGGGAACATCTAGCTCAGTTGGCATAACACAGTTTATAAAGAAAATGTTCTACATTCTACCTTGGTGAGTAGCATCTGGGGTCTTAAAAGCCAATGAGCAGCCATCTAAGATACTCCACTGGTTTTACCCCTTCGGGAGCAAGGGAGAATGAAGAAAACGAGATACAAGGAAAGGATTAGTCCAAAGGACTAATGGACCACAGCTACCAAGGCCTCCACCAGACTGAGTCCAGTTCAGCTAGATGGTGCCTGGCTACCACCACTAACTGCTCTGACAGAGATCACAACAGAGGGTCCTGGACAGAGCTGGAGAAAAATGGAGAACAAAATTCTAACTTATAAAAAAAGGCTAGACTTACTGTCCTGACAGAGACTGGAGAAACCCCTAGAGTATGGCCCTTGGACACCCTTTTAGCTCAATGATGAAGTCACTCCCGAGGTTCACCCTTCAGCCAAAGATTAGACAGCCCCATAAAACAAAACAACACTAATGGGGCACAACAGTCCAGGAACAAGGACTAGAAGGTAGGATGGGACAGGAAAGCTGGTAATAAGGAACTCAAGTTCGAGAAGGGACAGTGTTGACATGTCGTGGGGTTGTTAACCATTGTCATAAAACAATATGTGTACTAACTATTTAATGAGAAAGTATTTGTTCTGTAAACTTTCATCTAAAGTACAATAAAAAAATCTAAGTCATCATTAGATCCTGGTTGATAGCTGTTCTTGTAAAAATAATGACTAATCATTAGTACAGTAGCTCAGTTCTCTGATAGAACACTTTAAAACAGTATTTTAAAATTACTATATGGTAAAGTTGATGTTTTATTTCTCTTGGTGTTCAGTTCTATGAATTTTAACACCTGTATAGATTTGTGTGAACACCACAATCTGGATACAGAAGAGTTTCATCATCCTAAAACCTCCCTTGTGATGTCCCTATGTGGTCACGCCCTCCCTCTACCTGGCAGAATACTTTTTTTGCTTTTGTGCAGAGATTTGTGTGTCGTCCAGACATGACCCTAAGTCATCAATTCTCGCTCATAGTAGAAATATATCCTTTCTTTCTTTCTCATCTTGGCAGTTTGCTCACCTGTTAGGTGATGTCTCCTGAGAGTGCTGTACAATTAACATGTTTCTCCAATACCAGATGAGATCGGGTTGAGTATGATCATCTAGTTAGAGTGTGTAGAAAATTTGCTGGAGTAGGACATAAGTCACATGGTTAGAGACTGAGCCACTCTGAACTAGCGATAGTCCAAGGAGGGGACTATGATTGTGAATAGGTGGGATCTAAATCTAGGAAGAGGACGTTCCAGGCTGGGGAACTGCAGGAGGAAAGCATAGACGTGGGACAGTGTGAGACACAGATGAAAATAGTGGTTCTCTCTGCGTAACTGGTGTGAAGGTTATATAGAGGGGGATGGTGGAAAATAAGACTTGAAAGCTAGGCCAGGGTATGAATTTTATTTCATTGATGGTGGGAGTCTCACTGACTCATTTCTGAGAAGGTGAGGGATTTCATCTCAAATGTGCCTCCAAAAGAATAGGACAAACCAGGCTTTGGGGACAAGAATACATGTGATGTTCAGAAAAGGATCCTGATGGTAAAGTGCTCCCTTAGCTGCCCCTCAGAGGAGGAGCCAGACATGGGTATCAGAACCTTCTGCATAAGCTTTGTGCTTGGGTATATAGAAGCATGAATAGTAGATTGAATACTGTTCTTAAAACATCCTTTGGTCCCCTGTATTAAATTTAGAATTAAAGAACTCATCTAGATAGTGTTAAAGGGAAATACCAAGTAATATTTACTAGATGGGAGTTTCCAGGTGGTGTAATCAGTTAATGTGCTCAGCTGCTAACCAAAAGATTGATGGTTCAATTCACCCAGAGGTGCCTTGAAAAAAAGGCCTGGCAGTCTACTTCTAAAAAATCAGCTACTGAAAACTCTGTGGAACACAGTTCTGCTCTGACACACATGGGGTTACCATGAGTTGGAATCAACTACCTGATTAGTTGAATCAAGAGTTCAGTGCCCTAAGGGGGAAAACCAGATCAGCAACACTTTTTGTAGACTAATACACAAGACTTATTTTGTCTGAGTGTACATATGGAAAAGGAATTACAAACCATACCTCAGATCTGCAAGAACTCATTCATTCATTCACAAAACATGCTCAGGTTCGTATGTTATAGGATGTGGGCCCTTGAAGCCCAGTTTGCAGGTTGGGCCAGCCTTGAGGAAACTGTGGTGGTGACTCCCTGGCCATCTCAGCTTAAACAAGCTTGGCCTAGCATGGCCCCAGGGATAAGCTCTCATTTTCTCAGTAATCAGAGAACTTTCCACCATTATCAAGGTCTTTTTGGGTATTAGTCCTTTTTATCTGTTTTCTTATGTTTTATGTTCTCTTCCTCCATTTTTTGCTAACCTTTGGTTCCTGACCTGGGCCCTGGACTCCTGCCTCAGTTGGCCTTCAGTCTGAGTCCCTTGGTTCTTTCATGACTATCTAGCTGGTTAGTTGCCTATCCTTACTCTTGCCTATGTCTGGCGTCTGATTGCTTACCTGGTGCTGACTCATGACCTCTTTCTGACCTTATCTAACTGGAGCATGTTACTACTGTGGACCTCGGTTCTCTTATTCTGAACCACTGATTTGCCTTTGATCAATGGCTTAAAGATCCGCTTTTCACCCCTTTTTGTCCTTTTTTCTCTAGTAATGGTCCCTGGGTGGTGTGAACTATTTGAACTCAACTGTTAACCCAAAGGAAACCCTGGTGGTGTAGTGGTTAAGTGTTTGGCAGTTCGAATCCACCAGGCACTCCTTGGAAACTCTATGGGGCAGTTCTACTCTGTCCTATAGGGTCACTATGAGTCAGAATCGAATCAACAGCAATGGGTTTATTAACCCAAAGGTGGGTGATTTGAACCTACCCAGTAACGACATGCAAGAAAGGCCTGGCAATCTGCTTCCATAAAGATTACAGCTGAGAAAACCCTCTGGAGCAGTTCTACTCTTAACATATGGGGTAACCATGAGTTGGAATCAACTTGATGGCAAAGGGTTTTTGGTTTTTACTCTAGTAATATCAAATTGTTTTCAGGCCTCCATGCCTCACCATGCTCCACAAAAAGCGTGCAACACTGGGATGTTTCACAACTGCTTTACTCAGATGGAATGGAGACTTGATTGTTGGCACTGCCTTAGTTATCTAGTGCTTCTACAACAGAAATACCATGAGCAGATGGCTTTAACATAGAGAAATTTATTCTCTCACAGTCTAGGAGGCTGGAAGTCCAAATTCAGGGCATCAGCTCCAGGGGAAGGCTTTATCTCTCCATTGACTCTGGAGGAAGGTCCTTGTCATCAATCTTCCCCTAGACTAGGAGCTTCTCAGCTCAGGGACCCTGGGTCCAAAGAACACACTCTGCTCCTGGCACTACTTTCTTGATGTTATGAAGTCCCCCCATATCTCTCTACTCGCTTCTCTGTTTTATATCTCAAAAGAGATTGACTTAAAACACAACCTAATCTTGTAGACTGAGTCCTGTCTCATTAACAAAACTGCCTCTAGTCCTACCTCATTAATATCATAGAGGTAGGATTTACAACACATAGGAAAATCACATCAGGTGACAAAATGGTGGACAATTACACAATACTGGGAATCACAGGCTAGCCAAGTTGACACACATTTTTTTTGGGGTGGGGGGGAAGGAGACACAATTCAATCCATAACAGGCACATTTTTTTTTTTAAATTCTAGTTTAGTTCCAGATTAGTAACTGGAAAACATGAATAGATTTGTTTCTGCTTTAGATAGATTCAACAGTTTAAAAAAGCCTTTGTTCAAAGTTGAGTTAAAAAAATACTTTCAGGCTTAATGAGTGCAGGGTTTTATTTTGGGGTGATGAGAATGTAGGTAGAGGTGATAGTTGCACAACTTTGTGAATGTATTAAATGCCACTGAATTGTTCACTTTAAAGTGGTTAATTTTATGTCATGTGAATTGTGCTTCAATAAAAAAATGCATTCAGTTCTGGGACCCCCAAATTAGAATGGTTTCTTCTCATTTTAGATTTATGGTATTATTTGAGTTTTTGCTTGAATTGTTGAGGAAACAGAAAGATAGATGTGCTAACTGTGGGGACCAAGTGATGCATTGTCTGAGGGCTGGACGAGTGTTAAAGTAAAATTGAATTTCTAAATAAGTGACTGTGACCCTGTGGAATATAAATGTTTCACAGGCTGACAGTCCCATATCCAAAGCAGAGAAGATGCTAACACATGTGATCTGACACCACAAACAACTGTTCCCTTTGGGACCAACAAGACAGTTGACCTTTGTAGTCCCACAGAGGAGAAACTGAACTCAAGAAATCTGTGGACCATGTGTTCTGCTCGTTTCTCTGAGGACTACCAAGAAGACTGGTGTCTTGCTTTGGAAAATACTGAGGCCTGGATGTTAGGGTCAAATGGATTTCTTGGAAAGTCTATTACCTTCTTCTTTGTGACCTTCTTGACCCTGTTTCATAAGAGTAGTTGGAACACCCTCCACCCCAGACACACCCCTCATACCTTGGCATTCTTAAGGAAATTTTTCTTTTCTTTCATGAGAAAATGACTGTTCTGAGGGTCTCCTGGATGGCTGTAGAGGAATGTGATCACTTTGGGTATTATTTTTACAAATTGAGCAGTTCTAGGTGTATTCTGAAAGTGTGTGGGTGGGGAAAGCAGAGCTGTTTGCAGTTGGATTTCTCGTTGTCCCTGGGATACTGAGGACATCTTCACTCACTGAGTGCGTGATTCCACTCAAGTTTTGTTGCTTGTTCTGCTAACATCTGTCAAACATGCGCAGCGAGGTTACAGGAAAAGGCAAAACAAAGGAAGGCTCCCCAGAGGGGGAGAGTGGGTGGTTCGTAAAGATGCGTGTCTTACACAGCAGCAGATGTTGCTAATGCCTCTGGGGTGTCATTACAGCCCTGCACACAGAGGAACTGATCAAAGGCAGGTGTGCGGGGAGGGGAACAGCTGTGTGCCTTCAGATGTTAGAGGGAGGTCGATGACTTAGTGTGCGGGGCTGCACTTGACAAATATCAAGTCTTTGCTTCTCTCGTCTTGGTGCAGCTACCATTTACCAAATCAAGACTTGCTCCGTTCCAGGCATTGGGCAAAGCGCTCTACTGTCACCTTCTTGTGCAATCCCTTATAGTGGGCTCTGCTTTCATCCTCACTTTATGGATGGGGAAACTGAGTCATAGAGGTGTTGTATTACTTGCCCAGGATCATAGGGGTAACACATGGAACCTGAATTCAAGTCCAGGTTGATTTCTGGTTAGAGCATCTTAGCTTATAGCCACTGAGCTAGGAATTAAGGCTTTCAGTTTCCCTATACCTGAAATTCTGGTGACAAGTGAGGTAGTTACTCTGATGACTGAAGTGCCTTTCAGTTAAAAAAATCAGCTTGATATTTGTGGTCTTTCATTTCTTCCCAAGGATTAGGTATTTGAAGATGTAAATTTATTATTTTTTAAAAAACTTTCTGGAAAATATACAAAACAAAACATATACCCATTCAATAATTTCTGCAGGTACAGATCAATGCAATTAGTTACGTTCTTCACATTGTGTCAGCATTCTCACTATCTCTAGCCATATTGTTTTTACCACTATTAACTATTACTTTCTGTGGCCCTTAAAGTTCTCATCTCTCTTTTAGAGTTACTGTTGTCATTTTTATCTCATACAGATAATTCTTTAGAAGAGTACAATATTTAAGGCCTACATTCTTTATTAATTGAGCTAAACTGTTGTTTAAATATGACTTCATGGGATAGTTTTAGTTCAAAGTTCAAAGATTATTTCAGGACAATAGATTCAGAGGTTCACTTGGTCTCAGTGTATCAAGTAAGTCTGATATCAACGAGTATTTGCAGTTCTGTTCCATATTTTTCCTCCTTTTGATCAGGATCCATCTATTGAGTCCTTGATCAAAACATTCAGTAAATGGTATCGGGACACCAGCCATTTCTTCTGGTCTCATGGCAAAGGAGGTAATAGTTCATGGAGGTAATTAGACATGCAGTGCATTTCCTTCTCCAATTCCCGGTTTCCTTCTTCTTCCATGGCTCCAGGTGAATAGAGACCAGTTGGGTAGTCACTTGCAAGCAGATTTATTATTTTAAAGAGGGTGCTAAGTGCTATAGAAAAAAAGGTAGATTTGCATAAAGAGAATCCAGCATGCTGGAGTGGAGGTGGGCTGCAGTATTCAACAGGATGCTCAGGGTAGGCTTTCTTGGGAAGGCGATATTTGAGCAAAACTTGAAAGGGTATGTAGTGTGTGTGTGTGTGTGTGACTGCCTCACCACCCAAATAGCCTTCTTGACAGAGGTCATGGTTTATATTACTTGGTATCCCATAATGCTGATTCATAGTAAGCACCCAAGACACATTTATTGAATTTAGTGGATATCAGATTTAGTAAATTGCTCTCAGGAATGAATTAGATATGGGTGAATGGTGGGATGATTTTATTTTCCTTTAAGAGTCTCTGTCTTTCAGCAAATAGCATTAATATTTGTTTCTTCTGGCCATAAAGGTAATATACGCTTAAAGTAGAAAACTGTCAAGAACCTAAAAATATGAAGAAGAAAATAAAAAAACACTCACATTTATAACTCCCAGATGGAATAATTGCTAATATTTTGGTGTATTCTCTCTTTCTCTCTTACACACACACACCATACATATCTATACAAACCCTGGTGGTGTAGTGGTTAAGAGCTACAGCTGCTAACCAACCGGTTGGCAGTTCAAATCTACCAGCCACTCCTTGGAAACCCTATGGGGCGGTTCTACTCTGTACTATAGGGTGGTTATGAGTCAGAATTGACTCAACGGCAACAGATTTTTTGTTTTTTTTTTTATAAATATACTTTTTAAAACATATATATGTATGTTTTGTGGATGACACTCAGTAGTGATACTAAAAAAAATTAACTATGTATCAGAGGCACTGACCAATTTTCCTGTTGTAACGCTGGAGCAGGTCAAAAAGCCCCCAATGTTATCACACCTAACCCTGTTAGTGATTGGGTGGTGGGGAGGCTGAGAGGCCCCAGTACGAGGTGAGGAGCAGTGTAGTAGGGGTACTTGTGGCAGTGGCTCTTCACCAGTACTAGTCCAGTTTGCCTGTGCTAGCACATCTTGGCTGACCACTCGTCCCTGAGCATACTGTATGTACAGTTTTATATCTTACTTCTTTTCATCCAACATAACATAATGACAATTTAAAGTCATTACACGTCTTTTAACTGAGTTTCAAAATATTTTTGAAATATTTTTGTAACTTTATAATTTCAAAAATATTTTTGTTTTGGATATTTATTTTAGCTCTGGGACTACAAGTATCAATTCAAAAAATATCTAAAAAAATAAAAGTCCAGTCTTTAAAATGTCAAAAGAAAAAAAAAATATCTAAAACACTTCTAATACCCTTAATCTTGGGAAAAGTAACCAAAAAGATCCTACCTTTCCAATGTTCCCAACCTCCTAAAAGTTTTGAAGGCATTTTTGCCTCAGATTCAACAGTTGTTTGGCTTGGTGTGTGGACTTCCGAGTTCCATGGAGTTTAGGGAGGGAAAGATGACAAGAGGAAAGTAAACTCACTTGAAAGGCTATGGATCTTGGTTACTTCTCATTCGATGCCTTGGGACACTTTGGTGCGTCATGAAGTTGCACTGACTGAGTGGTGATGACTGAGTTTTCTCACCCTCAGCTGTCCTCTCTCTGATGATTATCTCCTCACAGCTGATGCTGCCAGGGTTGAGTCTGTTGCCTGAAGCTAAAAGCTGAAAGCTCACATAATCTTTTGAAGAGCACTTCATAAGTAAATTGCATCCTCATAATTTAAGAATAGCTGAGCAAACAATGCCACATTATGTTGCTACATGCATTTCCTAAGATTAAAAACATTTCCAGTCACAGAAAGAGACAAGGGATAGGGAACACAGGTCTACTTAATTATGTGGGCTCTGAAATTAGACTGGTTGTTTAGAGTAAAGGCGCTGAAGTTTTGCAGAGCAAGAGAGTGAATTATATTTCTTTATTCAACAAATATTTATTGATCATCCGCTAGATGGCAGGCACTGGGCCAGGGGCCAAGGACAGACATGGTTCCCACAGTCACAGAGTTGTTGTGGTTCCAGGGGGCTTATTCATTTTCATAAAATTTTATTTTTATTTTTTTTGAATGTCAAAGGCTTAAAATCTATTTTAAAATTTTTTTTTAGTAACTTAAAACTGGTATGGTGAATGGAAATGTATTTTTTTATTGTTGTAGTTTAAATGAAGTTTACATTTCAAGTTAGTCTCCCGTACAAAAATTTATACATACATTGTTATGTGACCCTAATTGCTCTCCCCATACTGTGACAGCACACCCCTCCTTACCACCCCTGATTCCCCATGTCCATTCAACTAGCTGCTAACCCTGTCTGCCTTCCCATCTCACTTCTGGACAGAAGCTGTCCATTTAGTCTCTTGTATCTACTTGAGCTAAGAGGCACACTCCTCACGAGTATCACTTTATGTCCCACAGTCCAGTCCAATCCCTGTCTGAAGAGTTGGCCTTGGAAATTGGTTTAGTTCTAGGCTGATAGAGAATCCAGGGGCCATGCTTTCCAGGGTTCCTCCATTGTCAGTCAGACCATTAAGTCTGGTCTTCTTACTAGAATTTGAGTTCTGCACCCTACTTTTCACCTGCTCCATCAGGGACTCTCTGTTGTGTTCCCTGTCAGGGTGGTCATTGGTGGTAGCTGGACACCATCTAGTTCTTCGGGTCTCAAGCTGATGAAGTCTCTGGTTTATGTGGCCCTTTCTGTCTCTTGGGCTACTAATTTCCTTGTGTCTTTGGTGTTCTTCATGCTCCTTTACTCCAAGTGGTTGGGACCAATTGATGCATCTTAGATGGCCGCTTGCAAGCTTTTAAGACCCCAGACGCCACTCACTGAAGTAGGATGCAGAACATTTTCTTAATAAACTTTGTTATGCCAGTTGACCTAGATGTCCCCTGAAAGCATGGTCACCAGACCCCTACCCCTGCTACTCTGTCCCTCAAAGTGTTTGATTGTATTCAGGAAACTTCTTAGCTTTGGTTTAGTCCAGCTGTGCTGACCTGCCCTGTAGTGTGTGCTGTCCTTCCCTTTACCTAAGATAATTCTTATCTACTATCTGGTTAGTAAATAACACTCACCCTCCCTCCCCACCTTTATAACCATCAAAGAATGTTTTCTTCTGTGTTTAAACCTTTCTTGAGTTCTTATAATAGTGGTCTTATACAATATTTGTCCTTCTGTGACTGACTAAATTCACTCAGCATAATGACCTCCAGATTCCTCCATGTTATGTTTCACAGCGTCATCGTTGTTCTTTATTGTTGCATAATATTCCATTGTGTATATATAGCATAATTTGTTTATCCATTCTTCTGCTGATGGGCACCTAGGTTGTTTCTATCTTTTTGCTATTGTGAACAGTGCTGCAATGAACATGGATGTGCATATATCTATTCGTTTGATGGCTCTTATGGCTGCAGGATATATTCTAAGGAGCAGGATAGCTGGATCGTATGGTACTTCTATTTCTAGTTTTTTAAGGAAGCTCCAAATCAATTTCCAAAGTGATTGTACCATTTTACATTCCCACCAACAGTGTATAAGTGTTCCAGTCTCTCCACAACCTCTCCAGCATTTATTATTTTGTGTTTTTTGGATTAATGCTAGTCTTGTTGGGGTAAGATGATATCTCATCGTAGTTTTGATCTGCATTTCTCTAATGGCTAATGATCGTGAGCATTTCTTCATGTATCTGTTAGCTGCCTCAATATCTTCTTTGGTGATGTGCCTGTTCATATCCTTTGCCCATTTTTTAATTGGATTGTTTGTCTTTTTGTTGATGAGGTTTTGCAGTATCTTGTAGATTTTAGAGATTAGAAGTTGATCAGATTTGCCATAGCCAAAAATGTTTTCCCAGTCTGTAGGTTGTCTTTTGACTCTTTTGGTGAAGTCTTTTGATGAGCATAAGTGTTTGATTTTAAGGAGCTCCCATTTATCTAGTCTCTCTTCTGGTGCTTGTGCATTATTACTTATGGTTTGTATTATGTTTATGCCAGGGGGCTTATTCAATGGAGACAGAGCAGTGGTTATGCATCTGTACATTTCATTAATGTGAATAGCAGTATACAGTTGTTTCTCAGGGAAATATTTATTTTAGGTCTTGAGCTGCTTCTATCTAGAAGAGCCTCTTTACTCTTATCCCACCTTCCCAAATCCAGTCCAGTGTGTCCTAATAAGTTTACAGGTATATTACAAACATTGCAATATACTGTTATGCTTTAAATCTTCCAAGAGGGATGATTTTGATGTGCTGAGACATTAAGAGTTGGATGGGTAGACGGAGCCCGGCAAGATCGCGCTCTAGGCAGAAGCACCACGCCGTCCCTCCACAGCAAAGATCTGAAAAACTAAGCCAAACAGAGAATCAACAATCCTGAAACCCTAGAACATCAAATGAAGAGATAAAGAACTCAGCCAAACACCAAACGGAGTAAGAATACTGAAAGAGAACGGAGAGCGAGGAGTGACTCATGCAGAGGTCCCCTACCAGCTAACGCAGCGCAGATCCACCATCTTGGACTCCTATTGGAGACCAGCAAATGGGAGAAAGGGAGAGCAGCCTCACGGACCGTCCAGTGGGAGATGGAACGACCGGTAATTTGCGGTGTGTGCTTTCCCACCCCCCACCCCTCTCCGCCTCAGCTGGGGCCCTGCTTCCCGTGGCCAGGGTCCCTGGGCTGGGGGGCGCCGGTGCTTGGATTCCGCCCGCCCAGGCCGGCGGCTCTCTGGGAGCCGTTTGTTGGCTGCTGGTGTGGCTTTTTCTGCTTCTTCTGGTTTCTCGCTTGCCTCTCACTGCCTCCCCCTCCTTTTGCTCGGGTGCCTGGCTCCGAGCGCCGTCTTTGCTCTTTCCTGAGGGGCTGTTGGGCTGCGTTCGGGTGTGTGGCTGCTTCCAGGTCTGGGCTGCCGCGCTGGTGAGATCCCGGGACCTTTGTTCGTTTGCCCCTCTGCTTCCCGTGGCCACGGTCTCTTGACTCGGGACCGCTGGCTGCTTGGAATCTGCGCACCTGAGCGGGCGGCTCTCTGGGTGCCGTTTGTTGGCTGCTAGTGTGGCTTTTTCTGCGTCTTCTGGTTTCTCGCTTGCCTCTTGCTGCCTCCCCCTCCTTTTGCTCAGGTGCCTGGCTCCGAGCGCTGTCTTTGCTCTTTCCTGCGGGGCTGTGGGGCTGTGTTCGGGTGTGTGGCTGCTTCCAGGTCTGGCCTCCCACGCTGGTGAGATCCCGGGGCTTTTGTTCGTTTGCTCCTCTGCTTCCCATGGCCGCAGTCTCTTCACCGGGGTCCACCGGCTGCTTGGATTCTGTGCTCCTGGGCGGGCGGCTCTCTGGCTGCCGTTTGTTGGCTGCCGGTGCTGCCTTTTTTTTTTCTTTTTTTTCCTCCTGCTTCTTTTGGTTTCTCGCTTGCCTCTCACTGCCTCCCCCTCCTTTCACTCAGGTGCCTGGCTCCTTGCACCCTCTTAGCTCCTTTCTGAGGGTCCCCAGAGCACAGGCAATTGGTGATATACGCTTTCCACTCTCCACCCTTCTTCACTCACACTCGGCCTCCTCTGTTTCCCACGGACACAGTCTCTTATCCAGAAACACCACCCCGCACTGGCTGGCTCTCTGAGTGCCATTCATTGACTGCTGGGGTTGCTTTTTTTTTTTTTTAATTTAATTTTTTTCTTTTTTGATTAGTTTTGTTTTCTTTTCCCTCTTTTTCCCTTTTGTCTTTCTTCATTGCTCAATTTCTCATCTCTCTATCTCTTCCTTCTCTTTCTGATCCCTGAATACCAGGTGATGTATGCCTCTGCACCTTCTGGCCAGGCTGTGCTTTGAAACCTGAGACCGACTCCCCCAGACCTCATAGCTGCAACGGTGGAATCCCTGGGAACTTTGCAGTTCTTTAACTTTTCTGATTTTTATTTGTCCATTCTTTCCTTTTCTTTCTCTTCCCCCTTCTGGTTTTCTCCATCCCATAGTCTCTCATCTGTCCATTCCAACGACAAGCTCCCCTAGCATTCTTTTATGTTTGTATGCTTTTCGCTCCTGCTCCTCTCTCCTCTCTCCCGTATCCAGCTTAGCTTCACACATAACCATCTCCCTGCTGCATCCTGCCTACCTGCACCGTGCACTTGACATCACACCACCAAGCTGTGCAGGCACACCCTATTGGAACCTGCCCAGCACTGACTACCGACCATCCTGGTGGCTGTGGTGAGTGCCACAAACAACCCGTCCCAGTGGCTCCTCTTCAGCTAGACCTGCCCAGCTGTACCACAAGGACGAAACAAAAAAAATCTACAATCAATAAATGAGAGAAATATCTACTGAATGCCCTGAAAACAGCAAACAATATCAAAACATTTACAAAAACAAGACAAGATGGCTCCAATAGGCGTCCAAATTAAAACACCAGATAACTCTCCTGTGGAAAAAAATGCACTAGAAGTACCTGACAGGAAACTCAAATCACTAATACTCGGAATTTTCCAAGAACTGAGGCAAAAATCTGACAAACATGAGGAAAAAATAGACAAATTTATGGAAAATACAGACAAAAAATTGGAAGAATTCAGGAAGATGATGCAGGAACAAAATGCCAAAATAAATTCACAACTTGAAATTATACAAAAACAACAATTAGAAATCCAAAAGATAAACAACAAGATTTCAGAAATGGACGGTGTCATAGAAGGGCTGAGAAGTAGATTTGAAACCGTGGAAGACAGGATCAGTGGAACTGAAGACAAACACTTGGATACAATTCTGTTTCAGGAAAACTCAGAAAAAAGAACAAAGAAAAATGAAGAGACCCTGACAGTTATGTGGGACACAATTAAAAGCAAAAACTTACGAGTGATTGACATCCCAGAACAGGGGGAGAAAACAGAAAACACAAAGAGGATCATTAAGGAACTTCTGACAGAAAACTTTCCCAATATCATGAAAGATGAAACGATGGCCATCCAAGAAGCTCAACGAACCCCATATAGAAGAGACCCCAAAAGAAAATCACCAAGACATATCATATTCACACTCGCCAAAACTAAAGACAAACAAAGAATCCTGAGAGCAGCTCGTGAAAAACAAGAAGTCACATACAGAGGAGAAACAATAAGACTAAGCTCACATTATTCAGCAGAAACCATGCAGGCAAGAAGGCAGTGGGATGACATATATAAAATCTTGAAAGAAAAAAATTGTCAGCCAAGAATAATATATCCTGCAAAACTCTCGTTCAAATTTGATGGTGAAAATAGGTCATTTCCAGATAAACAGAAACTAAGGGAATATGCAAAAGTCAAACCAAACTTACAAGAATTATTAAACGGAGTTCTTTGATATGAGGACAAACAGCTTCAGCCCTCAGGCAGGACCTAGGACCTAGGACGCAGGTTCATACGAACCAGATACAATTCTAGGAAATGAACTATCGAGGACTATCCAAAACCAAAAGAAATACAACAGGGAATCAGAGCAATCAATCAAAGGATGACAACAACATCAAAACAATGAAAGAGGGAACAAACGGCATAGGTATAGAACCTTCTAATGGAGAGAAAGGCAAGGCAATACCAAGTAAGGGTAGACTGCTTCAAACTTATAAAGATAAGGGTAAAATTCATGGTAACCACAAAGAAAAGTTAACAAACCAACTCATAAAAATAAAGACAAAAAACATAAAGTCTCAGCAAAAACAAAACCTACAAAAACAAAAGAAATGAACACAAAATCCACAAACAAAAGTAACTCAGCACAAGAGAGTAAGAAGAACAAAGAAAACTTCAGCACCACAAAAAAAAGCACTACAAAATGACAGCAACAAACTTCCATCTATCAATAATTACACTGAATGTAAATGGACTCAATGCACCCATAAAGAGACGGAGAGTGGCAGAATGGATAAGAAAACAAGATCCATCAATATGCTGTCTACAGGAGACACACCTTAGAAACAAAAATGTTAATTTATTAAAAATCAAAGGTTGGAAAAAAATATATCAAGCTAACAACTACCAAAAAAGAGCAGGAGTGGCAATTCTAATCTCAGATAAAATTGACTTCAAAACAAAATCTACCATAAAAGACAAAGAAGGACACTATATAAAGATTAAGGGGATGATCCATCATGAAGAAATAACCATAATAAACATCTACGCACCCAATGACAGGGCTCCAAATTACATTAAAAAAAAACTCTAACAGCACTGTAAAGAGAAATTGACAGTTCCACAATAATAGTAGGAGACTTCAACACACCACTCTCAGTAAAGGACAGAACAACTAAAAAGAAACTCAGCAAAGATACAGAAGACCTAAAGAATACAATCAGCCAACTGGACCTCATAGACATATATAGAACACTCCATCCAACTGCTGCAAAGGACACATTCTTTTCCAATGCACATGGAACGTTCTCCAGAATAGACCACATCTTAGGCCACAGAGCAATCCTCAGCAAGATCCAAAACCTTGAGATAATTTACAGTATCTTCTCTGACCACAGTGCCATCAAGGTAGAAATTAACACTAGAAAGAGCGAGGAAAAAAAATCAAACACATGGAAACTGAATAATACTCTGTTTACACATCAATGGGGAATAGAAGAAATCAGAGACGGAATTAAAAAATTCCTAGAATCAAATGAAAATGAAAACACATCATACCAATACCTTTGGGACACAGCAAAGGCAGTCCTCAGAGGACAATTTATAGCAATAGATGCACATATCAAAAAAGAAGAAAGGGACAAAATCAAAACATTAACTACAGAACTCAAACAAATAGAAAGAGAACAGCAAAAAAAGCCTACAACCACCGGAAGAAAGGAGATAGTAAAGATCAGAGCAGAAATAAATGAAATAGAGAACAGAAAAACAATAGAAAGAATCAACAAAACCAAAAATTGGTTCTTTGAAAGAATCAACAAAATCGACAAACCACTGGCCAGACTGACAAAAGAAAAACAGTAGAGGGCACAAATAACCCAAATAAGAAATGAAATGGGGGACATTACAACAGACCCAACCGAGATAAAAAGGATTATAACAGAATATTATGAAAAACTATATTCCAACAAATTTGAAAACCTAGAGGAAATGGATAAATTTCTAGAAACACACAGCCTACCCAAACTACAACAAAGAGATGTTGAAAAGCTGAACAGACCCATAACAAGAGAAGAGATTGAAAAGGTAATAAAAAAAACAAAAAACTCCCAACCAAAAAAAGCCCTGGCCCAGATGGCTTAACTGGAGAATTCTACAAAACATTTACAGAAGAGCTTGTACCAGTTCTACTCAAGCTATTTCAGAGCATAGAAGAGGAAGCAACACTTCCAAATTCATTCTATGAAGCCAGCATAACGCTGATACCAAAACCAGGCAAAGACAGCACAAAAAAAGAAAATTACAGACCAATATCTCTCATGAATATAGATGCAAAAATTCTGAACAAAATTCTAGCCAATAGAATTCAGTATCATATCAAAAAACTAATACACCATGACCAAGTAGGATTCATACCAGGTATGCAAGGATGGTTTCACATTAGAAAATCCATCAATGTAATTCACCACATAAATAAAAGGAAAGAAAAAAATCACATGATCATCTCAATTGATGCAGAAAAGGCATTTGGCAACTTCCAACACCCATTCCTGATAAAAGCGCTCAATAAAATAGGTATAGAAGGGAAATTTCTCAACATAATAAAGGGCATCTATGCAAAACCAACAGCCAACATCATTCTTAATGGAGAGAGGCTGAAAACATTCCCCTTGAAAACAGGAACAAGACAAGGATGCCCTTTATCACCACTTCTATTTAACATTGTGCTGGAAGTTCTAGCTAGAGCAATAAGGCAAGAGAAAGAAATAAAGGGCATCCAAATTGGTAATGAAGAAGTTAAACTCTCCCTGTTTGCCGATGATATGATACTATAAATAGAAAACCCTAAAGACTCCACAAGAAATCTACTGGAACTAATAGAAAGATCCAGCAGAGTAGCAGGATACAAGATAAACATTCAAAAATCAGTTGGATTCCTATACACCAGTAAAGAGAACGATGAAAAGGAGATGAGGAAATCAATACCATTTTCAATAGCCCCTAAAGAGATAAAATACTTAGGAATAAATCTGACCAGGAATGTAAAAGACCTATACAAAGAAAACTACAAAACACTGCTGCATGAAACCCAAAGAGATCTACATAAATGGAAAAACATACCATGGACTGTACAAGTCAGACAAAGGTCTAATCTCCATAATCTACAAGAAAATCCAACTTAACATTGTGAAAATGGCAATTCTACCTAAAGCAATTTACAAATACAATGCAATCCCGATCCAAATACCAACAACATTCTTCAAAGAGATGGAAAAACTAATTATTAACTTTATATGGAAAGGGAAGAAGCCCCGAATAAGTAAAGCACTACTGAAGAAGAAGAATAAAGTTGGAGGACTCACACTACCTGACTTCAGAACCTAGTATACAGCTAAAGTAGTCAAGACAGCCTGGTACTGGTAGAATGACAGATACATTAACCAATGGAACAGAATTGAGAACCCGGATGTAAATCCATCCACGTATGGTCATCTGATCTTCAACAAGGGCCCCAAGTCCATCAAATGGGAAAAGACTGTCTTTTTAATAAATGGTGCTGGCAAAACTGGATATCCATCTGCAAAAAAATGAAACAGGACCCATACCTCACACCGTATACATAAACTACTTCAATATGGATCAAAGACCTGAATATAAAGCCTAAAACTATAAAGTTCATAGAAGAAAAAATAAGACCAACACTACAGGCCTTAATACATGGCATTAACGAGATACAAACCATAACCATCAATGCACAAAACCCAACAGATAAGCTAGATAACTGGGATCTTCTAAAAATCAAACACCTATGCTCTTCAAAAGACTTCACCAAAAGAGTGAAAAGAGAACCTACAGACTGGGAAAAAATTTTTGGACTGTACAAGTCAGACAAAGGTCTAATCTCCATAATCTACAAGAAAATCCAACTCCTCTACAACAAAAAGAAAAATAATCCTATGAAAAAATGGGCAAAGGAAATGAACAGACACTTCACCAAAGAAGTCATTCAAATGGCCAACAGACACATGAGGAAATGCTCGCGATCACTAGCCATTAGAGAAATGCAAATTAAAACCACAATGAGATACCATCTCACCCTGGCATTACTGGCACGAATCAAAAACACTGGAAATAACAAGTGTTGGAGGGGCTGCGGGGAGATGGGAACTCTTATAGACTGCTGGTGGGAATGCAAAATGATACAACCATTTTGGAAAATGATATGGCGTTTCCTCAGAAAGCTAGAAATAGACATACCATTTGATCCAGCAATCCCACTCCTAGGAATATATTCTAGAGAAATAAGAGTCGTCACTCGAATAGACATATGCACACCTATGTTCATGGCAGCATTGTTCACAATAGCAAAACGATGGAAACAACGTAGGTGCCCATCAACAGATGAATGGATAAACAAACTATGGTACATACACACAATGGAGTACTATGCAACGAGAAAGAACAACGATGAATCTGTGAACCATCTCATAACATGGATGAAACTGGAGGACATTATGCTGAGTGAAATAAGTCAATCACAAAAGGACAAATATTGTATGAGACCTCTATTGTAAAAACCCATGAAAAAATTCACATGCAAAATGTAACAATCCTTGTTGGTTACCAGGGATGGGAGGGGAAGGGGGGGGGGAATACTAAATAGGCAATAGATAAGTGGTATCTTGGGTGAGAGGTGAGACAGTACACAGTACAAGGGAAACTACCACAACCTACACAAGGAAAGTTCATGGAGGCCCCATGGACACATCCAAACTCCCCGAGGGACTGAGTTGTTGGACAGAGGTCTCTGGGGACCATGCTCTTGGGGAACATCTAGCTCAATTGGCATGACACTACTTATAAAGATAATGCTTTACATTCTACCTTGGTGAGTAGTGTCTGGGGTCTTAAAAGCCTGTGAGCGGCCATCTAAGATACTACACTGGTCTCATCCCTTCGGGAGCAAGGGAGAATGAAGAGAACAGGATACTACGAAAAGATTAGTCCAAAGGACTAATTGTCCACAGCTACCAAGACCTCCACCGGACTGAGTCCAGTACAGCTAGATGGTGCCCGGCTACCACCGCTGACTGCTCTGACCAGGATCACAACAGAGGGTTCTGGACAGAGCTGGAGAAGGATGTAGAGCATAATTCTAACTCACAAAAAAAAAAAAAAAAGACCAGATTTACTGGCCTAAAGGAGACTGGAGAAACCTCAAGAGTATGGCTCCCAGACACCCTTTCTGCTCAGAGGTGAAGTTACCTTCGAGGTTCACTGTTCAGCCTGGGAGTGGACAGCCCAGTAAAACTAAATGAGTCTAACGAGGTACAGGAGTCCAGGGACAAGGGTCAGAAGGCAGAGGGGGAGTAGGAAGCTGATGATAAGGAACACAAGTTGAGTAAGGATACTGTTGATGTGTTGTGAGATTGTTAACCATTGTTATAAGGCAACATTTGTAGTAACTGTTAAATGGAGGCTATTTTGTCCTGTAAGCCTTCATCTTGGGTGACAATGGCAGCATAATTGGAAGAGCATAGTTAATGTCACTTAAATGTGTACTTAAAAAGTTTTGAAATGGTGTATCTTTGGCTATGTGTATTTTCACCAAAAAAAAAAAAAAAAAAAAAAAGCTAAGAATTCAGAGGGTTAAAATGTTGTGGGGTTGTTAACCAAAGTCATAAAACAGCATGTGTACTACTGTTACATGAGAAACTGTTTGTTCTGTAAGCCTTCACCTGAAGTACAATAAAATATTAAAAAAAAAAAAAAAGAGTTGGATGGGTAGTTAGGAAAACCATGACAAGACATGTTCATTATCATACGTGGAGAGAGAATACAACTGCATCTTGAGAGAGGCACACATATGGCAGTTCAGCTGTGTCTGTCCCTCCCCAGGGGGTGAGGAGCCTGGGGAGCCAAGGGGGGACACACACCTGGAGTTCATGCTCACTTCTAGACCACATTCTTAGTTCCCAGGATCTCAGAATTCTCCAGCTAAGGGGCCACTACCAGAGCCTGCAAGGGCTTTGCCTCTATTTCTGTCCTTTTGAACGCTGACGGTGTGGTCACTGTGTGCTAGTGTGTGCACCATGCACATAAGACCCCTCCGAGTGTAGAATGGAGATAGGGGAAGAGAACATGGTGGACCTCCACACATGTTAGGCATTGGCCTGCATAGTAATTTTTTTATAGTCTGAAGAAAAAGATAAGATAAGGTGATATTCTTGCGTGTGTTTGTATGTGTGTGTTGTTGTTGTTATTAGGTGCCTTGGAGTCAGTTCTGACTCATAGCGACCCTATGTACAACAGAACGAAACACTGCCCGGTCCTGCGCCATCCTCACAATCATTGTTATGCTTAAGCCCGTTGTTGCAGCCACTGTGTCAGTCCATCTCGTTGAGAGCCTTCCTCTTTTTTGCTGACCCTCTACTTTACCAAGCATGATGTCCTTCTCCAGGGACTGATAACACGTCCAAAGTATGTGAGACATTGTCTCGACATCCTTCCTTCTAAGGAGCATTCTGGTTGTACTTCTTCCGAGACAGATTTGTTTGTTCTTTTGGAAGTCCATGTTATAGTCAATATTCTTACCCAGAACCACAATTCAAAGGTGTCAATTCTTCTTTGGTCTTCCTTATTCATCGTCCAGCTTTCGCATGCATATGAAGGGATTGAAAACACCATGGTTTGGGTCAGGCCCACGTTAGTCTTCAAGATGACATCTTTGCTTTTCAACACTTTAAAGAGGTCTTTTGCAGCACATTTGCCCAATGCAATGTGTCCTTTAATTTCTTCACTGCTGCTTCCATGGGTGTTGATTGTAGATCCAAGTAAAATGAAATCCTAGACAACTTCAATCTTTTCTCCATTTATCATGATATTGCTTATTAGCCCAGTTGTGAGGATTTTCATTTTCTTTATGTTGATGTGTAATCCATACTGAAGGCTCTAGTGTTTGATCTTCATCGGTTGGTTGACCAGGTAGTTGTCTTTCAAATTTCTTGGCATAGACAAGTGAGCACCTCCAGCGCTGCATCCATTTGTTTAAACATCTCACTTGGTATTCTGTCAATTGCTGGAGCCTTGTTTTACACCAATGCCTTCAGTGAAGCTTGGACTTCTTCCTTCACTACCATCAGTTCCTGATCATATGTTACCTCCTGAAATGGTTGAATGTCAACCAGTTCCTTTTGGTACAGTGACTCTGTGTATTCCTTGAATATGCTTTTGATGCTTTCTGTGTCATTTAATATTTTCTCCATAGAATCCTTCAATATTTCAACTTGAGGCTTGAATTTTTTCTTCATTTCTTACAGCTTGAGAAACGCGGAGTGTGTTCTTCCCTTCTGGTTTTCTATCTCCAGGTCTTTTCAGGTGTCATTATAATACTTTACTTTGTCTTCTCGAGCCACCCTTTGAAATCTTCTGTTCAGCTCTTTAATTTCATCATTTCTTCTTTTTGCTCTAGCTACTCTATGTTCAAGAGCAAGTTTCAGAGTCTCCTCTGACATCCATTTTGGTCTTTTCTTTCTTTCTTATCTTTTTAATGACCTCTTGCTTTCTTTCGTGTATGATGTCCTTGATGTCATTCCACAACTCATCTGGTCTTTGGTCATTAGTGTTCAATGTATCAAAGCTATTCTTGAGATGGTCTCTAAATTCAGGTGGGATAAACTCAAGGTTGTACTTCGGCTCTCTTGGATTTGTTCTGATTTTCTTCAGCTTCAGCTTGAACTTGCATATGAGCAATTGATGATTTGTTCCTCAGTCAGCCCCTGGCCTTGTTCTGACTGATGATATCGAGCTTTTCCATCATCTCTTTCCACAGATGTAGTCGATTTGATTCCTGTATATTCCATCTGGCGAGGTCCGCGTGTATAGTCACCATTTATGTTGGTGAAAAAAGGTATTTGCAATGAGGAAGTCGTTGGTCTTGCAAAATTCTATCATGTGATCTCTGGCATTGTTTCTACCACCAAGGCCATATTTTCCAACTACCCATCCTTCTTTGTTTCCAACTTTTGCACTCCAATCACCAATAATTATCAATGCATCCTGATTGCGTGCTCGAACAATTTCAGACTGTAGAAGTTGATAAAAATCTTCAATTTCTTCATCTTTGGCCTTAGTGGTTGGTGGGTAAATTTGAATAATAGTTGTATTAACTGGTCTTCCTTGTAGGTGTATGGATATTCTGCTGTCACTGACAGCACTTCAGGATAGATCTTAAAATGTTCCTTTTGATGGTGAATGTAATGCCATTCCTCTTCAAGCTGTCATTCCCAGCATAGTAGACCATATGATTGTCTGATTCAAAATAGCCAATACCAGTCCATTTCAGCTCACTAATGCCTAGGATATTGATGTTTCTGTATTCTATTTCATTTTTGACAATTTCCAATTTTCCTAGATTCATACTTCGTACATTCCAGTTTCTGATTATTAATGGATGTTTGCAGCTCTTTCCTCTCATTTTGAGTCATGCCACATCAGCAAATGAATGTCCCAATAGCTTGACTCCATCCATGTCATTAAGGTTGACTCACTTTGAGGAGGCAGCTCTTCCCCAGTTATATTTTGAGTGCCTTCTAACCTGAGGGGGCTCATCATCCGGCACTATATCAGACAATGTTTTGATGCTATTCATAAGATTTTCACTGGCTAATTCTTTTCAGAAGTAGGCTGCTGGGTCTTTCTTCCTAGTCTGTCTTAGTCTGGAAGCTCAGCTGAAACCTGTCCACCATGGGTGACCCTGCTGGTATTTGAATACCGGTGGCATAGCTTGCAGCATTACAGCAACACGTAAGGCCCCACAGTAGGACAAACTGACAGACTCACAGTGACTTTATGGATAACAGAACAAGATGTTGTCCACTCCTGCACTATCTTCATGATCGTTGGTATGTTTGAGTCTGTTGTAGTGGCTATTGTCAACAGTCTGACAATTTAGATGGAAAAGAGATAACCTTTGTTAAATAAAGGATGCGGTTTACTAATTTGCCTTCTACAGTTACAGAATCCTTTAGAGGAAACACAAACTTGAGCATTTATTTCATGCATCACTACATTCTCTGAAATGACTGATTACATCTTAATCTTGCACATATTCTTAAGAAGAGGACTCCAGCTGGGAGGACTAACCTTCCATGGAAACGTATGGGTCACACATGCCCATCCAGTCCTTTGCCAAGTGCTTAATGGAGCACGCAATTGTTGGTGAGATATGCTGAGGTCCTCTGGAGAGACCTAAAAACAGAACCAGGGTGCTCAGAGCAGCCTGGCAAGCACACTGTTTGGGTCCACCCTCAGCCACTCTAGCCATTTGCTTTAAATGATTATGATTAAACACTCTTCTCTTTGTGCTGTTTCTTTCTATTTTTAATTCCATTAAGTTTGAAATAAGTGGGTATATTTTACTCTGTTAGTTTTTATAATATTCCTTTGTGTTTATTCTGTCATTTAAGTTAAAACTGACAAGAGTCACAGAGTCCTTAAATCAATAATCTAATAAATCTGTCCTCATGCTTCTGTGGAAAATACAGGAAATGCACATCCAGTCAATTCTTCTTCATAAGCCTCATGTAGTCATGAAGTCATAACTAAGAGTCATAACAAAGTGCTTCTTGCTTTGGGACTGGATGCAGAATCAGGCTGTCAAGCCTATGGGAATTGAGGAAGTGTGTGGTGTCATTGCCCCATCTCATCTGTGAGGCACGCACAAAGACTCAGAGAGGGAAAATGCTTGTCCGAGGTCACAGAGCAACTATCGGACACTAGACTCCATGATATGTTTTGCAATCTTCAGTTCACGTGACAGTATGTAATGATCAGATAACTCAAAGAGAAAATCTATTTCTTGGCTTGTTGTTGTTAGATGCTGTTGAGTCAATTCTGACTCACAGAGACCCTATGTACAACAAAACGAAACACTGCCCGGTCCTGCACCATCCTCACGATTGTTGTTATGCTTGAGACCATTATTGCAGCCACTGTGTCAGTTCATATATTGAGGGTCTTCCTCTTTTTCACTGACCCTCTACTTTACTAAGCATGATGTCCTTCTCCAGGGACTGGTCCCTCCTGATAACATGTCCAAAGTAAGTGAGACAAAGTCTCACTATTCTTGCTCCTAATGACCATTCTGGCTGTACTTCTTCCAAGTCAGATTTGTTCATTCTTCTGGCAGTCCATGGTATATTCAATATTCTTCGCCAACACCATAATTCAAACACATCGATTCTTCTTTGGTCATCGTTATTCATTGCCCAGCTTTCGCATGCATATAAGGCAATTGAGAATACCATGGCTTGGGTCAGGTGCATCTTAGTTCTCAGAGTGACATCTTTGCTTTTGAACACTTTAAAGAGATATTTTGCAGCAGATTTGCCCAATGCAATATGTCGTTTGATTCCTTGGCTGCTGCTTCCGTGGGTGTTGATTGTGGATCCAAGTAAAACGAAATCCTTAACAACTTCAATCTTGTCTCTGTTTATCATGAAGTTACTTATTAGCCCATTTGTGAGGATTTTTGTTTTCTTTATGTTGAAGTGTAACCCATACTGAAGGCTGTAGTCTTTGATCTTCATCAGAAAGTGCTTCAAGTCCTCTTCGCTTTCAGCAAGCAAGGTTGTATCATCTGCATATCATAGGTTGTCAGTGCATCTTCCTCCAATACTGATGCTGTGTTCTTCTTCATACAGACCAGTTTCTCAGATTATTTTCTCAGCATACAGATTGAATAAGTATGGTGAAAAGATATAGTCCTGACGCACACCATTCTTGATTTTAAACCATGCAGTATCCCCTTGTTCTGTTCAAACGACTGCCTCTTGGTCTATATACAGGTTCCTGCGAAGCTTTCTTTGACATCTACTATGTAGTTAGTTCTCCTACCTTTGAGCTCCTAGAGACCCTTGAACAAACCTTAATTATATCACTTTATGTGAGAATTTTAAAATAATGGATCTGGTTTTGAACATGTTACATTTTAGATGCCTGAGATATGTTCATGAAGAAATACTCAGTAGGTAGTTACACAAAGTCAGGACATGTAACTTCTATGCCATAAAGCAAATCTGACAAATTTAGGACTTTATGGTGCCCTAATAGCTACTATTTCATCTTTGTGGGAGACATCTCTTTTTTCTCCTCTTGATGCTTATTGGTTATTTTTCATGCATGTGGCTATACTCATATCTGAGCCACACAGAATTAGTTCGACAAATAAATGTCATGAGTTACACTGTCAAATACCCTTTCTCAAGTCCAGAGTTACAATAACGTCTGTGAGAGTATTGCTGATTTCATGCCTCCTTTTGTCTATTACACATTTAAATTATCCCTATTTTTCTCTATCTTAGTCACCTAGTGCTGCTATAATACAAATACCACAAGTGGATGGCTTTAACAAAGAGAAATTTATTCTTTTACAGTCTAGGAGATTAGAAATTCAAATTTAGGGTGCCAGCTCCAGAGGAAGTCTTTCTTTCTCTGTCTGCTCTGGGTAAAGAACCATGTCATCAATATTCCCCAGTCGAGGAGCTGCTTAGCACAGGGATGCTGAGTCCAAAGGATGCACTATTCTCCTGGCTCTTGTTTCTTCATGGTATGAGGTCCCATGTCTCTCTGCTCTCTTATCTCTTTTATATTGCAAAAGAGATTGACTTAAGACACAGTCTAATCTTGTAGATTGAGTCTTGCTTCATTAACATAACTTCCTCTAATCCCACCTCATTGACATCATAGAGGTAGGATTTATAACACATAGGAAAATCACATCAGATGACAAAATTGTGGACAATCACACAATACTGGGAATCATAGCCTAGCCAAGTTGACACACATTTTGGGGGGACACAATTCAATCCATGGCATTCTCCACAAATTTTCCAAACACAGCTTTGAGAAAGCTATTCTTGGTCTCATTACTCCCTCTGAGAGGACTACCATGTTTTGGGAGCACTAGGAGTCTGGGCCCAGGGCTCCTGGCCAAAAGGCAGAATAAGCATTTCTGAGTTAGTTACTCAAGTCAAAAGCATTGTATTCTTAGCAATGATCTTTTCCTTGGAAGACTAAAACAGTGCAGGTTGTATTTTGTCTGATTTCATCTCCATTTCTTAAAGCAAACTAACTCTATTGTCTCTCTTTTGTTTTTTATTTTTCTCCCCCCTGAACCTCAGTTGTGCTACAAAGCTTGTTACATAGCTCCAGTCAAACCAGTTGCCTTCCAGTCTATTCTGACTCATGACAACCCCATGTGTGTCAGAGTAGAACTGTTCTCCATAGGATTTTCAGTGGCTGATTTTTGGCAGTGCATTGCTAGGCCTTTCTTCTGAACTGTCTCTGGGTGGACTTTTTGTCAGTGTTAATTGCTCTCAAAAATGGGTCTGGTGAGCTAAATTGGGATAAATTTTTAAACTGTGCTAAGGATGGTTGTCTCACAAATGGCAAATTTTTACTTCTTACCCTCTAGCCTCTAGGACTTCATCTCAAGTAATTATACAGAAAATTTCCTTTGAAAGGGTGTTTACCCTTCATGTTTGTGCCTGAGTTATACTTAACTTGCCTATGATTGAGGGTAAATGAAGAGAACCTCTAAATTCCTTCGCCTTTTGTTGTGGTGTCTGACATTGTAGGTATCCCGTGATTATTTGGTGGAAAGAGATCCACTCCTTTGACCAGCCTTGATTTGTAGCAGGAAACTCCTTGCCTAGAGTCAAATAGGCATTTGCTCCAAAGATGTCTAGAGTGAAATTCGTATTAAATTTTGATCATTCTCTTGATGCGTTTTCTTACTGTAATGATATGTTGGAACAATGATTTAGTCTGTGTTTATGTGAACTTTGACACTTCCATATGGTTTATATCCTTTCTACACAGACCAGATTGTTCTTAGAATTTTCAGTGTATAAAAAATTATGGAGTTCATGACTCCTCTGAGAAGCCAACCTTGGAAATGAAGATGTCCATCTAGAGAGGAAATTGTCTCAATCCTCTGATAACACAAAACTCCATATTCATTTGTGGTCAGAATATGGAATAATTTCTGTAAATCCTTAAAGCATCTCATCTCACTCTTTCAATTCTGACTTATACTTTTATTTCTAAAATATTCCTTTAGTAAAGTCCATTTAAATACTGAATAACTATATTCTATAGGTAAGGAAATGTCAGATATATCCATAAGGTGATAAAAGAATTATATTTGAGCCTTTCTTTTCATGCTACATACTTTATCAGCACTTATTTTTCTACATTTCCTTTTAATCCACTAAATAGTTCTCTTGTCTGTCGACTCATTCTTACTCTTTGATATCTTTTTGTCCATATTTTAGGAAATAGTTTTTAAAAATGCCTATAATCAATCACTGTGATTGCTTTAGTTCTATTCACTCAACAATATTTCAATGGGAGTAAAAGTAAATAAAATTTACAGGCACTGGCAAATTCCAAACCCTTTGACCTGGCCAAATGAACCTAGGAAAATGTTCTCCAGTATAAACTTTAATTTTTTCCTGTTGTTGTTAGTTGCTGTCAAGTCAGTTCTGACTCATAGTGACCCCATGCACAACAGCATGAAACACTGACCACTCTTACACCATCCTCACAATTGTTGCTGTTTGAGCCCGTTGTTGCAGCCACTGTGCCAATCCAACTCGTTGACTCTCTTTTCTGCTGAACCTGTACTTTACCAAGAAGCCTGATGTCCTTCTTCAGGGACTGTTCCCCCTAATACCATGTCCAAAGTAAGTAAGACGAAGTCTCACTATCCTTGCTTGTAAGGAGGATTTTGGCTGTACTTCTTCCAAGACAAATTTGTTCATTCTTCTGGCAGGCCATGGAATATTCAATATTCTTCACCAACACCACAATTCAAAAGCATCAATTCTTCTTTGGTCTCCCTTATTCATTGCCCAGCTTTCACATGCATATGAGGTGATTGAAAATACCATGGCTTGGGTCAGGTGCATCTTAGTTCTTAAGGTGACATCTCTGATTTTTAACACTTCAAAGAGGTGTTTTGCAGCAAATTTACCCAATGCAATATGTTGTTTTATTTTTTGACTGCTGCTTCCATGGGCATTGATTGTGGATCCAAGTAAAATAAAATCCTAGACAACTTCAGCATTTTCTCCATTTATCATGATGTTGCTTATTGGTCCAGTTGTGAGGATTTTTGTTTTCTTTATGTTAAGGTGTAATCCATACTGAAGGCTGTGGTCTTTGATCTTCATCAGTAAGTGCTTCAAGTCCTCTTCACTTTCAGCCAGCAAGGTTATGTCACCTGCATATCGCAGGTTGTCAATGAATCTTCCTCCAATCCTGATGCCACTTTCTTCTTCATATAGTCCAGCTTCTCAGATTATTTGCTCAGCATACAGATTGATACGCATGATGAAAGGATACAACCTTGACACACATCTTTCCTGATTTTAAACCACACAGTATCCTCTCGTTCTGTTCAAATAACTGCCTCTAGGTCTATGTACAGTTTCCTCATGAGCACAATTAAGTGTTCTGAAATTCTCATTCTTCACAATGTTAGCCATAATTTTTTATGATCCACACCATTGAATGCCTTTGCATAGTGAATAAAACGCAGGTAAACATCTTTCTGGTATTCTCTGTCTTCTACCAAGATCCATCTGACACCAATAATGATATCCCTCTTTCCATGTCCTCTTCTGAATCCGATTGAATTTCTGGCAGTTCCCTCTTGATGTACTGCTGCAACTACTTTTGAATGATCTTCAGCATAATTTCACCTGCATGTGATATTAATGATATTGTTCGATAATTTCTGCATTTTGTTGGATCACGTTTCTTTAGAATGGGCATGATTATGAATCTCTTCCAGTTGGTTGGCCAGGTGGCTGTCTTCCAAATTTTTTGGCATAGACTGTGAGCATTTCCTGTGTTGCATTCATTTGTTGAAACATCTCAATTGGTATTCTGTCAATTCCTGGAGCCTTGTATTTCCCAGTGCATGCAGTGCAGTTTGGACATCTTCCTTTGGTGTCATCAGTTCTGTGCTACCTCCTGAAATGGTTGAACATCAACCAATTCTTTTTGGTACAGTGATTCTGTGTATTCCTTGAATATGCTTTTGATGCTTCCTGAATCAGTCAATATTTTGCCCATAGAACCCTTCAAAATTGCAAATTGAGGCTTGAATTGTTTCTTCTTTCTTTCAGCTTGAGAAATGCTGAGCTTGTTCTTCCTTTTTGGTTTTCTAAGTCCTGGCCTTTGCATGTTTCATTATAATACCTTACTTTGTCTTCTCGAGCCACCCTGTGAAATCTTCTATTTAGCTCTTTTACTTCATCATTTCTTCCATTCACTTTAGCTACTCTACATTCAAGAGCAAGTTTTAGAGTCTCTTCTTACATCCATTTTGGTCTTTTGTTTCTTTCCTGTCTTTTTAATGACCTTTTGCTTTCTTCAGGTATGATGTCCTTGATGTCATTCCACAACTTGTCTGGTCTTCAGTCATGAGTGTTCAATGCATCAAATCTGTTCTTGAGATGGTCTCCAAATTTAAGTGGGACATACTCAAGGTCACTGTTTGGTTCTCATGGATTTATTTTATTTTCTTCAGCTTCAACTTGAACTTGAGTATGAGGAATTGATGATCTGTCCCACAGTCGGCCCCTGGCCTGTTCTGACTGACGATATTGAGCTTCTCTACATTTCCACAAATGTAGTCAATTTGATCCCAGTGTATTCCATCTGGCAAGGTCCATGTGTATAGTCACCGTTTATGTTGTTGAAAAAAGGTATTTGCAATGAATAAATATTTGGTCTAACAAAATTCTATCCTGCAATCTCTAGCATCATTTCTATCACCAAGGTCATATTTTCTACCTGTCAATCCTTCTTTTTGGTTTCCAACTTTTGCATTCCAATCACCAGTAATTATCAATGCTTCTCTGTCAGTTTGTCATAGTGTTGTGGCTTGCATGTTGCTGTGACATTGGAAGCTTTGCCACCAGTATTTCAAATATCAGCAGGATCACCCATGGTGGACAAATTTCAGTGGAGCTTCAAGACTAAGAAAGACTGGAAAGAAGGACCTGACGATCCACTTCTGAAAAAAATTGACAGTGAAAACTATATGGAGAGCAGCAGAACATTGTCTTATATAGTGCCAGAAGATGAACTCTGAGGTTGGAAGGCACTCAAAATACAACTGGAGAATAGCTGCCTCCTCAGAGTAGAGTCAACCTTAATGACATGGGTGGAGTAAAGGTTTCAGGATGTTCATTTGCTGACGTAGCATGAATTAAAATGAGAAGAAGCATCTGCAAACATCCATTAGTAATCAGAACTTGGCATGTACAAAGTATGAATGAAAGAAAATTGGAAGTCATGAAAAATGAAATGAAATGCATAAATATGGATACCCTAGGCATTAGTGAGCTGAAATGGACTGGTATTGGCCATTTTGAATCGTATAATCATACTGTCTACTATACTAGGAATGAGAAATTGAAGAGGAATGGCATCACATTCATTGTCAAAAAGAACATTTCAAGATCTATTTGGAAGTACAACACTGTCAGTGATAGGATAATATCCATATGCTTACAAGGAAGAACAGTTAATACAACTATTATTCAAATTTATACACCAGCCACTAATGCCAAAGATAAACTGCAGATTTTTACCAACTTCTGCAGTCTGAAATTGATCAAACATGCAGTCAAGATGCATTGATAATTAGTGGTGCTTGAAATGCAGATTTTTTCCTATTGGTTAAAAATTCTTTTCCAGGGGATGTAAAATGAGTAATACAGAAGAAACGTTTCTTGATTTAACAATTAATATTTTAGACAAATTAGGTTTTCATGATGGAGATCTTTTTTTTTTAAAGTAGAAAAATAAACATTAAATGAGCTATCTGAGATATGAGATATATTTAACTCTATTTCATCAGAACCACCCTTTTGAAGTTTTTCTATCTAAAGAGAGCAAATAGGTTATATTTGGGAGTTTACAAGTTAAGCTGAAGTGGAAGCATTTTACCTAGTTTATTATAAATTCTGATCAATCGAAGAGGAACATTGGGATCCACTAGAGTTCTTCCCATGCCGATGTTCAAATCATTGGTTTGCTTTTAAGCTGTTAAACATTTTCATCAGATATGTCTTGGTTTCTTTCTGCTAAAAACAAGTAACTCATTTCCCTGCATATTTTTAAAGCAAAATAAGGACAAATTTATTTTTCCTCAAACCAATGTTGGCATTATCATTGGATGAATTGGAAAAAGGAATTGTGGATTCTGGCTTGCCAATATCTTCCATCAGTCTACTTAAAAAAAAAAAAAAAGAAAAAAGGAAAGAACACCAGTTGCTATCGAGTCAGTTCCAACTTATAGCAACCCCATGTGTAGTAGAGTAGAATTGTGCTCCATGGGGCATTCATGACTGTGATTTTTTAGAAGCAAATAGCTAGGTCTTTCGTCAGAGGTGCCTCTTGGTAGGTTTGAACCATTAACGTTTTGGTTAGGAGCTGAGCACTTAATCATTTGCTCTACTCAGGGACTCCAAATCAGTATACTTAATTACGTGGAAACACCAGGCTAGGCATATTGGGAGAAGAAAATAACAAAGAGCTTAAAATTTGGTTGGGAGGATAAAACAGATATATGAAACACAGCTAACATAGCATACGATAAGGACCAAATTAGTCTTGATATGTGCTCAATTTATTTACATTGGAATAAGTATCCTCAATAAGGAGTTTAGGTTTGAAATAACACTGATTTGAAATAAATAAGACCATTTCAGTAGGATTTCAAATTGTTTTTAAAAATGTTGGCTTTAACTCCTGGAAAGTAGATCATATTCTTTTTTAAATTTTATTTTCAAAAGCACAGTATATTGTATCTTGTAAGTGAATAGCAGGAGAACGTTCGCAAGGGGTGATGGTGAATCACTCTTTGGGTTTAGTTTCCTTACATGTGAAATGAGGTTACCAACTAGATGATTTACAAGGTCCCTCTCAGCTACTTGAGACTAATGTGGAACCGTGATTGTGAGAGGAAAGCAAAACTAGGTGAATTTACAAAGTAATATAGGGTTTAAAAGACAATTTTGTGTCTTGGGTGAAAAAAGGAATAGAAATAGAAACATTAAGTTATAGGGTAGATTAAGGGAGTTAAATACAGAACATTGTTAACAAAATAATCGACATAGGATTCTACATGGGTCTATATATTATCATAGGAATTAAATGTGACTAGAAGAGAGGCTAAATTTGGGTTAAGGCAGCTTGTCTCCATGGCCCCAAACACGGTGGACTGGAGAGTTCCATGTCTCTGTCTTTCCTGGGCCAATCTTGATATAGTTAATTGAAGTAACAGCATCATTTGTTCAAATGTATTGCAATTGACAGAGACGAAGCCTCTGTCAGCTAATATTCTTAAGGTATGATGCCAAGAGAAAGAGACATTATTTGTTTGGACTCCAGGGTAAATCACAAGAGTAATGGTACTGCGTTAAAGAGATAACGCTAGTCCAGAAATCATGAAATAATGCAAACTATTGCCTGGAGGGCGTTTTTTCCATTAGCTTCATTAATCTGTAAAGGAGAACCAAGCCTGGACCAAGGACTATGGTTTGTATTAAGGGGAAGAATCCTAGTTTTTCCAGCTTTAATTTCTATGATTGTATAAATCTAAATTAAAAACATTGGGTACATTCAAAATGCTCATCATGTATTTTTAAGCCACAATAACAGCTCAATATAGTACCTTAAGTACAGAGAAAAGAAAGAAGAGAGTTTAACACCAGCTTTATGAAATTAACTGACTCCAAGTAGAGAACTCGCCACCAGGTCAGGTTTCAAGTTTTTGTCTTAAACATTAATATTCTAAAAAAGAAAACTTATTCTTGAAGAGTCTAAGGAAATAAATGCTACTTCAAGCACATGCATATTTTACAGTTCAAAGCATAGGCCACTTGCCCTTCACAACATGAAAATAATTTTATGTACGTCTACTTAATGAAATACATTTTTTGGAAACAATAGTTATTTCTTTCTTAGTACCCCATAATGTCAAATCTATCCTCAAATCTCTTTCTCTCTCTGTTTTTTTTTTTTGTGATAAGTTATTTCCTGTTCTTTTTCTTATCTGGACCTGTCTAGCCCAAAAATTTGATTATGCATTCAGAAATTCCAAGGTACCTATTTTCTTATGGGAAATGATGAACAGATATAACACAATGTGATGATAATATCATGAAACTTTAAAAACAGCAAGCATCCAGGACTTTACCACCTTGATGCATAGTGCTTCCATCAAAGTAGTCACCTTTGGAAACTGGACATTTTTGGATGATACTGTCCCTACTCTAAACAATATTGGAACTTTCCTTTTGGAAAGACCTTCAGAGCTAATGAATGGCAATGCAAAAATTATTCTCAAGCTGGATTCAGAAGAGGACATGGAAGGAGGGATATCATTGCTGATGTCAGAGGGATCTTGGCTGAAACCAGAGAATACCACAAAGATGTTTACCTGTGTTTTATTAACTATGCAAAGGCATTAGACTGTGTGGATCATAACAAATTATGAGTAACATTTTGAAAAATGGGAATTTAGAACACTTATTTGTGCTCATGTAGAACCTGTACATAAACCAAGAGACAGTTGTTTGAACAAACAAGGGGATACCGTGAGTCTTAAAATCGGGAAACTTGTGCATCAGGGTAGTATCCTTTCACTATACTTATTCAATCTGTATGCTGAGCAAATAATCAGGGAAGCTGGACTATATGAAGAAGAAAGCGGCATCAGGATTGGAGGAAGACACATGGAAAACCTGCAATATGCAGATGACACAACCTTGCTTGCTGAAAGTTAAGAGGACTTGAAGCATTTACTGATGAAGATCAAAGACCACAGCCTTCAGTATGGATTACACCTTAACATAAAGAAAAAAATCCTCACAACTGGACCAATACACACCAGCACGATAAATGAAGAAAAGATGGAAGCTGTCAAGGATTTCATTTTACTCGGATCCGCAATCAATGCCCACTGAAGCAGCAGTCAAGAAATCAAAACAATGTATTGCATTGGACAAATCTACTGCAAAAGACCCTTTTAACATGTTAAAAAGCAAAGATGTCACTTTAAGGACTAAGGTGCACCTGACCAAGCCATGGTATTTTCAGTCACCTCATATGTATGTGAAAGCTGGACAATGCTTTAAGGAAGACTGAGGAAGAATTGATGCCTTCGAATTATAGTGTTGGTGAAGAATATCGAATATATCATAGCCTGCCAGAAGACTGAACAAATTTGTCTTGAAAGAAGTACAGCCAGTATGCCCCTTAGAAGTGAGGGTAGTGAGACTTTGTCTCGTTTACTTTGGACATGTTATCAGAAGGGACCATTCCCTGGAGAAGGACATCATGCTTGCTAAAGTAGAGGGTAAGTGAGGACGAGGAAGACCCTCAATGAGATGGACTGACACAGAGTCTGCAACAATGGGCTCAAGCATAACAATGATTGTGAGGATCGTGCAGGACTGGGCAGTGTTTCATTCTGTTGTACATAAGGTTGCTATGAGTTGGAACCAACTCAGCAGTATCTAACAACAACAACTATCTTTTTGTTCTAAAAAACGTATTACCCACCTTAATCATTCACCTTGTTCAGCATACTTGACTCCTTTATCAGTCAGGATTCTGGCAAGAAACATATCGCTCACTCACACTGTGTGTGTGTGTGTGTTTAATGGAGGCACCTTTAATAAAGGATCTATTTACAAAAGGTGTGAAAAGTGTTATGAGAAGCCAATAAGGGATAGAGGAATCCTTTACCCTCCCTAGGCCTGAATGGGGAAAAAGGAGGAGCTTCTAGTGGAAGCCAGAAGGAAATATAGGTGAGAACTGACCCACAGGAGCTGTGGACTTCAGGGGAGGAAGACAGCCACCTCTCTGACCTCACTCTGCCCTTTACCTCCAAACTTCTGATGGTGACTCCCTTTGGCCAAATTCAATGGGAAGTCAGAGAGCCAAGAGCCTGATTAATACAACCCATGCAAGTCAGCTTCCTAGAACACTGTGAAGAAGTGTGATGAGTGGATATGGAGGAGCAAATGGAGACAATCTGGCAGAGAAATCCAAAACGCTACATTGAGAACCATCAGGAGAATAGCATACAGCTTCTGAAGGCAATTCTAAGAGAAGGCTCCTAAACTGATAATGCAAACTCACTAGAATGAGTATGCAGCGAATAGGGGAAGTGAATATGTTTTAGTGCATTCTTTGTAATGCAGCTTTATCCGTTTATGGCTATGGCTTGTTTTTTGATACCAACATTTATTTATTTTTTATTGTACTTCAGGCGAAGGTTTACAGAACAAATAGTTTCTCACTAAACAGTAGTACACATATTGTTCTACGACATTGGTCAACAACCCCGCGACATGTCAACCCTCCACCTTCTCGACCCTTTCTTTCTTTTTTGGTGAAAATATACATATATACATAACCAAAGATACACCATTTCAAAAATTTCCACATGCACAGTTCAGTGACATCGACTACACTCTTCCAATTGTGCTGCTATTCTCACTTTAGAAGAAGGTCCACAGAACAAAATAGTTTCTCATCAAACAGTTAGTACACATGTTGCCCTATGACAATGGTCAACAACCTCACTACACATCAACACTGTCCCTACTCAACCCTGGGTTCCCTATCACCAGCTCTCCCGTCCCTCTCTGCCCTCCATCCCTTGACCCTGAACTGTTGTGCCTCATTAGTCCCATTTTGTTTTATGGGGCTGTCCAATCCCCGGCTGAATGGTGAATCTCGGAAGTGACTTCACCACTGAGCTAAAAGGGTGTCTGTGGGCCATACTCTCGAGGTCGAATTTTTTTGATATATTCAAATTATGACATTTTCATAGTCTTTGTCTTAGTTACCTAGTGCTACTGTACAGAAATACCACAAGTGGGTGGGTTTAAAGAACAGAAATTTATTTTCTCACAGTTCTAGAGGCGAAAAGTCCAAATCAGTCTTGGCTGTGTTGATTCCTTCTGTGAGCGTCTCTCCTACTTTTTGGTGTCTGCCGGTGATCCTTGGGGTTTCTTGGTGTTCCTTGGAGTTCCTTGGTGTCTATCTTCCCCCCGTGTGTATGTACGTGTGTGTCTGTGTCTATTCTGGTCTTTTTATAACTCAGAAGTGATTAGGTTTAGGATCCACCTTTTACTTTCTGTCCTCATTAGAATAACAAAGGAAAACCCCCATTCCAAACAGCATCATATCCATAGGTACAAAGGCCAAGATTTCAGTACATATTTCTGAAGGACACAATACAATCAACAACAGTCCTTTAGATGGAATAAATGAATTTCTTGCTGAGACTTAAAGTAGAGAATGGAAAAACAAAAAATGACAAATCAAAGTAAATATATGTCTTCTTCATGGAGTCATCTGCATGTAATCAGCAATACACATGAGTGAAATAGAGTCCTGAAAATCTAACTTGGATTTTGCAATGGGGAGATTAAAAAAGAGAAATGCATGTATCTGTAATAATCCAAATCTGCCTGGTCTTGGCAGATTTTACTTCATTGAATCAATTTCAGTGTCTTGGCAGGTTAAGTGATGTTTCATTTTTACTAGAAATTTGGAGCATGGGCAGTTACCATGAGTGCCAGGGAGAGAAGAGATAAATGATAGTGTGCTGGGGAAAGCATTAGGAATGTTTGTTCCCAAGCCCAGACTTGCTGGATTTGGGAATAAGTTACCTAACTGGGCTTCTAGTTTTCTTGTACCATCCAGGTCATCTTTCATCCAAAATAGGAAATTGAACTTCTTTTTCTACGAACATCATGTAGATTTTGGTAATTCTTCAGTTATTTTTCACAGTCACTATGACTGTGTTTTGAATAACAATGGCTCAAATTTTTAAATGAGATATCAGGAGAAAGTGTTTATTGTACATTCTCTCGGGAGAATTGAGACAAAATAAAATGTGATGTCAAAACTAGTCCTTGCCTCTAAGAAAACTCTAGGCCTAGGTGTTTTCAGTGGTGAATTCTAGCAAATATTTAAGAAAGAAAAAATAACAATCTAACATTAACCCTCAGAAAATAGAGGAGGAAGTACTTCCCTATCTGCTTTATGAGGCCAACATAACCCTGATATCAAAACCTATCAGAGAGATTACAAAAATGGAAAATTGCGGACCAATATCCCTCATGAACATAGGTATAAAATCCTTCATAAAATATTAGCCAATCAAATCCAACAACATGTAAAAGATATTAAATAATTAAAAAGTGGAAGTGATCCCAGAAATGCAAGATTGGTTTAATATTTGTAAACAAATCAATGTAATTCACCATATTAACAAAATAAAGAAGAAAAATCAAATGATCATTTCAATAGACGGAAAATTAGTCTTTATATGCTTTTCTTTATATTCATGTGGATTTATGTTAAAGCATTGCCATTTAAAAACTTTCCATCTTTTTTTTAAAGAAAGAATGGGAACAGAAAATAAAGGCAAGTCCCTTAGTAAGATTAGGGTGATTAAGATTAGTTGCTCATAAAGATTAGGGTGGCACAAATGGTTAAGTGCCTGACTACTAACCAAAAGATTTGAATCCACCCACAGGCACCTTGGAAGACAGATCTGGACATCTGCTTCCAAAAGATCACAGCCTTGAAAACCCTATGGAGCAGTTCTACTCTGTAATGTGGGGTCTCCATGAGTCAGAATTGACTCAAGGGCAACTAACAACAAAGATAGAGTAAAATTTATAAAAATTCTAGTTACTCACATGTTAGGGGCCAAATTGGACCTCAACTGGGATCAGGAATAAATTCCACATGCAGACCCACAGTTTGCATTTTCTGTTTTTCACATATTCACATTCAGCCTGGTAGGGGTGAGCTTCTACAGCATTTGTCCAAATCAAGGTGCTGGAGTCGGGAGGTGGGGGGCGGGGGTGTGTGGATGTGGCTAGCGTCAACCTGAAAGGGGAATGGGTTGTTGTTAGCTACTGTCAAGTTGACCCTGGTTCATGGTGACCCCACGCACAACTGAATGAAATGAAATACTGCCTGGTCCCACACCATCCTCATGATCGATCGGTTGAGGATAGGAACATGTGATCTATAGGGTTTTCACTGGCTGATTTTCAGAAGTAGATCACCAGACCTTTCTTCCTAGTCTGTCTTGGCCTAGAAGCTCTGCTGAAACCTGTTCAGCATCATAACAACACCCAAGCCTCCTGATAGATGGGTGATGCATGAGGTGCATGGGACAGAATTGAACCTAGGTCTCCCACATGGAAGGCCAAGAATTCTACAACTGAACCATCACTGAGAGGTACCCAGATCAGGGGTTTAGTTCAGTGGAAAGCAAGTTTATCCATCCATGCATCCATGCAATATTTAGCTGAGGATCTACTTCATGCCAGGCACAAAATAGTTGAAGCCACTGCCCTCGTGGAATACATGTTATAGTGGAAATATACATAGTAATATTGTGCTTATCTTTCTCTTACGTATCAGAAACCCAAGGAGCAAGTATGGTAGCAACTCTTGGTCTGCCACAGGATGGCTGGTTTATGAGTGGGTCAAAATATAAATTCTAGCTTTGTTCATTTCATTTCTGGCCAAAGATGATCTGTTTTCTTTACCTCCCTTTCCCTTTGTCATCTCTGTGTGGGGCTCCATGTGCTTTAGGAGATGGTCTTACTCTTCTTCTTGACCCACCTGATCACAAAGCAACCTTGATTTAATGTTTGTTTCTCCATCACATGATAATTGGTTCCAGATGCTAAAGTCCAATCATTTAAGAACTACCGACAGAGACAATTTTGTGAATGGTTTTGATGGCATTCTTTTGGTTCTGCACTGCCCGCTTAGAGTTTTGGTCAGATCTTTTTGTTTTCGTTGGAACCTTACCTATTCAATAAATTCCTTGATCAGTCTTACTTAGTTTCATGGAGAAACATGGACTTTTTGTGTTATTTATGTGTAAAGTTTCAAAGAAGGATTTTAGAGTCTGTCAAGGAAACATGGGAATATTTAAGCAGAACTATGAATAGACATTAAGCGGATATAAACCATTTCTACAGATACGCTATTATTTCGAATCTTGTGTGTATGATAGTGATATGATGTATGACATAGTAAAGTGTAATACAATGTATCTCCCAGAGGAGTAATACTGAAAATGTTTATAAAAGAATTTCTTCTAATGGTAATGTCATTGCTCTCTTGTTCTGTATTGGTTGTTAACTCCAGAGTTCTTTTGTGATTTTCTGAAGCTTTTCAGGTTGAAATCTGAAGCACTGGTATTTTGAAACTTTTAGAAGATTCAATTGACTATACATGGTTCCTGACCTTCCGATTATTCCTATATTCACATTCATAACCATGATTAAACTTCATCTTGTTTCAAGCTTTTTTCTTAATGGAAATTTGTTCTTTATAACATAATGTCATAATAGTTATTTAATGAACTGTTCTCTACCTGCTATGCTGAATATTGACTTTATGTTAATCATTCCTTCACAGGTTTTAATATTTGCCTCCTTATTCAAGGACAGATTCTCCTCTGTACTGAAAATAACTAGCTTCATAATCACAGGGACAGAACCTTGTGTTGGGTGGGTTACTCTCTTAAGTAGTTGGTCCAATTTAGTCCTCTGTGTTATACCTTTATATTTTGCTCATAAGACATGAAAATCAACCACTCTCTGAAAATATTCCACAGATATTCTAGAAGTAGTTAATGTAGTGATGGCCTAAGGATTTTTCTGGAGGCCTACTTTTCCTTACACATCTTGTTAAAAAATGGCCAAACTGCAAATTACCCAGCCTTTGAGACAGGAAGAACAGTTAGTATAATGAAGTAACTTTGGATTGAGGTACTCTAAAGAGACTGGGCAAAGTCAATACTGTGTCATATATTTTGGACTGTTCTTTAGATGAAAAATGGTTTTTGATTCATAGATGAACCAAGCCAATATAATTCAAGATTAGTGATTGAAAGATGGCAGGCAAGCAGGAAACTAGCACTGGCTGAGATTATTGTATCATTTAATTTTCCGATAACTTTTTTAGGGAAAATGTGATTTTTCCTATGTCACGGATAAATGAACAGGTGATAACTTGCCCAGGATCAGGCATCTAGTTAGGGACAAGACTAAAATTCTAAACTGGGCTTATGGGATGGCTTGTTTAGGACTAGCAGTCCTGCCTTTACTTAGGGAAATTTCTTTCTACTTTGAAGATTACCAGAAACAAGGAAAACAGGAAACTACTTGATCATCATGGTTTGAAAAAATTTTATAGAGCTTATCAGTACTGGAAAAATTACAACAAATAAGTAATTTTACTAGCAAGGAAGAGCAAAGAATCAAAAAGTCTCCCAAGGACCTTAGTCTCACATATGGAAGAGGATTAAAACTGGTGCATGGCAAATAATACTTTACCGTGGAGTTTGCCAAGAAGTCAAAGAAGATTGCATTGTCTTTTTTACTCTTGTCAGGGCAGTCTCTCTCTATTTAAAAAAGAAAATATTGTTTAATTCCTGTTGCCGCTAATGTGAACTAACAACATTTCGTGAGATGGGTATTCCATTATCTGAAAACAATCTGCTTATTTAGACTAGATAGGTGAACTCTTTGTGAGTACCATTTTATGCATTTTCTTCAAAGCAGCACTATTCCTATTTTCCTCTCCTGTGTTCTCTGATGGGGAGCCCTGGTGGTGCTGTGGTTTAAGAGCTCAACTGTCAACCAAAAGGCCGGCAGTTTGAATCAACCAGCTGCTCCTTGGAAACCATATGGGGCAGTTCTACTCTGTACTATAGGCTCACTATGAGTTGGAATCCATTCGATGGGACCGGGTTTTTGTCCTCTGATGGACAAAAAGGATGCTTAAAATCTGAAAACATTCTTATTGCCTGTGGTTTATTTCCTTCTCTTTATTTCCTTTTATATATCTAATATCGATAATTCTTGAGATGCCAACTCTTCTATTGCTTGTTTCCTCTAGTGGTTTTGATTTTTGTTGTTAGTTCATCTGCAGCAGGGGTTTCTCTGGGAGTTCCCATGCATCCTGGTTCATTGAGGTGCTATAAAGTGATTTGATGTTGGTATCAGTTGGGATACTACAGATTTCATTGTTTCAGATAATTTCTAATGGTAATGTGTCACTTATAGGTTTCTGTGCCACTTGGGAGAAGAATTTTGGCCCCGTACCTGAGCAAAGGCTGGGGTTCAGTCTGATAACTCACAAGTAACTTCTTTCATTAATGGCTGCAGGGAGAAGGTAAGATTCCTTGAAGCTTGCCCAGGCCAGTGGGCACTGGTCTTCTATTTCCCATCTCACACACTGGACAGCTGTTTATGCTCCCAGCTTTGTTCAGAAGGTTCAGTTCAAACCTCTATTTTTCTTGGCCCGAGTTCTTTTATCCTGCCTCCCTGAGTATGTTAAAACCAAACCCCAGCCTCTCGGGTCTATATCTGAGGATGACACCATGTGAACAATTTGCCTTCAGCTCATCACTCTGGCTTAGAATTCTCTCTTTGTTTCTGGAACATGGAAACTTCTCTTTCTTGTTTTCACACTCAGCTTAATTTGATTTTGTTATTTTATATCATATTCAGCATTTCTGCATGTTTGGAATAGAATTGAGGTATCCTTTTTGTCAGCCCAGTCTACCATATTGATCCAATGTTTCCTATTACTGACTGAATAATATCTGTATGCGCCTTTAAATGTTGTAGTTACCTGTTGATTTTCCTGAACAGTGTTATGCTAACCTCTTAGTGATGCTTATGAGACTTATGAGATGATTATATTATATATATCATACATATACTATGGTAGAAAATTATGTGTATAATGTGCTGGCTCATTAAGAAATAACTTATTTAATCACTGTTGTGGTCAAATATTAATTCAGAAACCACTTTAGCCTAGAAAATAATGGGAAATATATTTAAGCTGAGAATTTACAAGAAGGCTCTTGGAAAGGTTGAAAGCACAATTTGCAGAATGCCTAAGGGTTGCAAGTTACATTGGCTGGTTAAAGCCATGAAGCTTGGACAAAGGATATGTTTTAATTAGGCTTTTTTTTTTTTTTTTTTTTCCTGAGAGAGAAGACTGGAGTTCTACTGCTATATATAAAACCCTCTATAACCTCTTAACAGGTGTTTCAAGAATAAAGAAAACTACTGTTCTGCTCTCCTTAGAGACTTTTTACATGTCACACTGGTTCAGATCCAACTGTAGGGGTAGAGTAGATTACACAGTTAAACTGGTCCTTTTCTCCAGCTCCAGAGGGTCAGAAAAGTAATCGAATTTCCATTCTGGAGCTGGAAGCAAGTGGCTTTGAAAACATCTTTTATTATATTCTTGTCCTTGTCCCCTTTTTTAACTCATGGGTCTCAGGAAGAAGATTTTAATGTTTCTTATGTATGACTCAGGTCATTTACTTTCAGGTCAAATTTATTTTTTAAATAAAAGTTTTCTTTGGTATCACTTCTAGATATACAATGCTAACAAATAAGGAGCATCAGAAAGCTGCTGTACACTCTGAAACAGATTATTCCAGAACAGAAATGAAACCATGTGACTATTTCAAGTATATTTGAAAAAACTCATGCAACGAGTCACATTTTGACTCATCCTGGGCTTTAATGTTGGTGGGAAGGAAAAGACAGGTGAAAATAACGGTCTAAAACTGATTCATAAATCTTAACCTGTTATATCTTGAGATGCAGAAAATGAAATAATCACCTTTTCAGAGGGGTTGACAGAAGGGGAAGTGTTAGAAGAGTATGTGGCAATCAAAATAAAAACAAACCATACCCCTTTTCTGCCCTAACACCTCATAAGAGTAAAATTCCCAACCAAAACAATAAAAACCAAGAGCTCTAAAGAAAACCCTGTACACTGAAATATCTCAATAAAAATATGTAGTACTATACTTAAAAATTACACGTATATATTAGGATGTTTTGAGAGCTGTGGGACATCTGACCAGGTAGGGAAAGAGTATAAGGAGATAGAGGGTAAGAGCTGTTGTAATTATAGTTTCTCTAAATCTACAGAAAAAACTTCAAGGGTGGGTTCTCTAAATTTCCTTCCTATAGAATAACAATTTTTTTTTGTGTGTGCCAGTTTTGGTTCCTTTACTTTTGGGGCTCATCAATGAGGCTGCTGTATGCTAGAATCTATTTTAAAGCATGTGTGAAATCCTCATACAGAGAAATCAAAACTCAATTTGGACAATGCCATGTATTGAAGAGTACAGGGTTTGCCTTTACTAGCTTGGAGTCCATTTTTGTTCTGGCCAGCGGAGATTTTTCTCCCATCAGCTGGTCTTTTTCCAAGGAGAAAGAATGCGAGTAATAATCTGTCTTATTTCTGGCAATCATTCCATGGTAAAGAAAGATAGGAACTGATAGGTTTAACCAAACTCTGGACAAAGTGATATTGTGGATGTGTGCTGGAATATAGCCATATCATTAATATTTTTAATGGCACTGGCACAACCTACCAAAGATTTACCACCTTGGGAAGAAAAAAAAAGGATCTGAGTTTAATCTTCTAGTGTTTTTTCAGTTTGAGAGTTTTCCTCTTTTCAAGGGCAGAATTTTCTATGTGCCAACTCATGTGCAAAGGTTGATATTCAAGTATACATTGCATTTCCCTTACCTTTCAAAAATACAGTTGTTTATTAGATTCTTATGTAAGTAACAAAAAACAACACAAATGAAGATTTCCTGGGGAAATGGAAGGTGTTTGGAAAAATAGAATTGTAGCTTTCTTTCACATTTTCTTTCTATAATTCTCTAGGACAGAGGTTTGGAATTTTAATTTCTCTGCACTAAATCTTCCTTTTCTCCAGGGTAGTAAAGTTGTGGCTTTGTTATAATGGAAGAAGAGACATTCCCTCTGTGCTATGAGAGAAGAGACTCTGTGACAGAGGTGTTCCAGGGAGAGATTTTTGCCTTGTGTGAAACACAATGTGATACCCCTACATAGCCTGTTGTTGTTAGCTGCCATGGAGTGGGCCTGGACTTACGGCAACCCTATATAAAACAAAATGAAACGCTCACTGGACCTGCGCCATCCCCGTGATCAGTTTTGAATAAGACTGTTATCCTCCATATGGTTTTCACTGACTAATTTTTGGAAACCTCACTAACAACCTGCCTTATGCACGTGACACAACCTTGCTTACTGAAAGTGAAGAGGACTTGAAGCACTTACTGATGAAGATCAAAGACTACAGCCTTCCGTATGGATTACACCTCAACAAAAAGAAAACAAAAATCCTCACAACTGGACCAGTATAAGCAATATCAGGATAAACGGAGAAAAGATTGAAGTTGTCAAGGATTTCATTTTACTTGGATCCACAGTCAATACCCATGGAAGCAGCAGTTAAGAAATCAAACAACACATTGCATTAGGCAAATCCGCTGCAAAAGACCTCCTTCAAGTTAAAAAGCAAAGATGTCACCTTGAAGACTAAAGTGCGCCTGACCCAAGCCATGGTGTTTTCAGTTGCCTCATATGCATGGGAAAGCTGGACAATGAATAAGGAAGATTGAAGAAGAATTGAAGCCTTTAAATTGTAGTGTTGGCAAAGAATATTGATATTGAATATACTATGGACTGCCAAAAGAAAAAACAAATCTGTCTTGGAAGAAGTACAACCAGAATGCTCCTTAGAAGCAAGGATGGCGAGACTAGGTCTCACAGACTTTGGACACGCTTTCAGGAGGGATCAGCCCCTGGAGAAGGACATCATGCTTGGTAAAGTAGAGGGTCAGCGAAAAAGAGGAAGACCCTCAACCAGGTGGATTGACACAGTGGCTGCAACAGTGGGCTCAAGCATAAAAGTGATTGTGGGGATGGTGCAGGAGCAGGCAGCATTTCATGCATAGGGTCGCTATGAGTCAGAACCGACTCGACGGCATCTAACAACAACAACAATTTTTGGAAGTTGATTGCCAGGGCTTTCTTCTTAATCCATCTTAGTCTGGAAGCTCCACTCAAACCTGTTCACTATCATAGCAAAATGCAAACCTCCAGTGACAGACAGGTGGTGGCTGCACATGGAGTGCATTGGCCTTAAGTCATACCTGGGTCTTCTGCATGGAAGGTGAGAATTTTAACACTGAACCACCAATACCCCAATCTACATAGCCAGGCGTATCTAAATATGAGTATGATAAGAGGAACAAAGTGGAGGAATACATAGTCTCAAGAGTTCTTAGCATTCTCAATATTTTCTATTTGGTAACTTGGATTTTTAAAATAAAATGCACGCAATGCTAATGTGGGAAAGAGCCATAGAGATAAGGCAGTCTAACGGCTAATAATTAGATGAGAAATTGAGGTCTAGGAAAACTAAGGAGTCTAGAACCAAGGGAAGGAGACCTGGTGGTGCAGTGGTTAAGTGCTGAGCTGCCAACTGAAATATTGGTGGTTGAAACCTACATGTGGCCTCTCAGGAGAAAGACCTGGCAGTCTGATCCCATAAAGATTACTAGGAAATCCTATGGGGCAGTTCTACACTTTCCTATAGGGTCACTATGAGTCAGAATTGAATTGAGGGCACACAACAATAGAACCAAGGGGTCTCCTGGTTTCTTTTAAGAAGTCTCCTAGTTTATGTGTTTTATTAGGAATTTTTTTGTGAATTAATCCAAAGGATGCTAATTACTCCAAGACAGCAAAGAAAAGCTATGTGTCAGTCATCAAGAACCTCTGCATATCCACAGATACCTAAGGGCATCATCTCCAAAGCTAATGATGCAGAACGATCCTATTCTAAGTAACTTTGTGCTGTTCTTTGGAAAGAATTGTGAAAACTTATTTATTCATCAATTACTCTGTAGACTTGAATAAACCTATTAAGATTCATCTTTGTAATCCTTTCCCCATAACTCTTGCCCCACAGTTCAAATTTTAAATGTGTAGAGTTTAGCTCCTTTTTATCAAAGCCATCCAACGTTAAAGGTGGGTGATTCAAAACTTAACAAAATGTCTAGGTTTTGTTATGGAATGATGTAAACTTTTGTGAATCTCTGGATGATATTAAAGAATTGGGAATGAGGAAATCTGCCAGGATTATTGGCAATTAAATATAGGAAGACTTTCTCTAGTATGGCAAATATTGAGAAATTCGGTTTTTCACAGTTTATGAAAAGTTTTTGCAAAATAGAAGTCATTTTTTTTCAAATATCTTGAAAAAAGTGATCATCTGTTTATTTCTATATGTTAGTCATTCTCAACCAGGAGTGAGTTTGTCCCCTACAGAACGTTTGGCAGTGTCTAGATGCATTTTTGGTTGTCATGACTGGAGGGGTGTCTTGGTCATCTACTACTGCTGTAACAGAAATACCACAAGTGGATGACTTTAACAAAGAGAAGTTTATTCTCTCACATTCCAGTAGGCTACAAGTCCAAATTCAGGGCTTCAGCTCCAGGGGAACACTTTCTCTGTCGGCTCTGGAGGAAGGTCAGTGTCATCAATCTTCCCTTGGTCTGGGAGCTTCTCTGTGCAGGAACGTCAGATCCAAAGGACTCGCTCTGCTCCCAGCACTACTTTCCTGGTGGTATGAGGTTCCCATGTCTCTCTGCTTGCTTCCGTCTTATATATCTCAAAAGAGATTGGCTTAAGACACTAATCCTGTAGACCTCATCAATATAACTGCGGCTAATCTATCTTATTACATCACAGTGATAACATTTACAACACACAGGGAAATCTCATCAGATGATAAAATAGCAGACAATCATACAATACTGGGAATCATGGCCCAGCCAAATTGATACACACATTTTTTGGGGGGACATAATTCAATCCATGGCAAGAGGGAAGTGCTACTGGCAACCAGTGGGTAGAGGCCGGGGATGCTACTGAATATCCAACTATGAACAGACATCCTCCCTCCCCAACAAAGAATTATCCTACCCAAGTTGAGAAGCCCTGCTATAATTTTTTCTTCTTTCTTAGTATTTTAATATTTTGTGTGATTTGAGATGACCTGGTCACTCTAATTTATACACTGTTTTTACAACATTTCTTTAAAGTTAAAATTTACAGATCAGAAAGGGTAGTTGTAGTGTAAACCCTGTCTTCCCTCCTCACTCTTCAAAATATCTCTTTCTGCGAGATCAGAATCCCTACCAGCATTTTATAATCATTGAAATTGTGTACACTATGCAGTTTCAAAACTGTGACATATGAATTACTTAAAAAGCGAAAAGAAAATGGCTGAACACTTACCCTTGCTCTCAGCTCACATAAATACACCGAGATCAGCCTGCACTATCACTAGTCTTTTAGTCATTAAAAAGAAACAAGAACAAGAAGGAAACAGAATCCATTCTCCTCCTTGTCTTAAGCTTGTAAAAGTGTGGTGCACTTGGGACAAAGTATTTTGCATTTTATGACCACTTTAGTTTACTATAAAAGAGAAACATTAAACATCTTTACCTAATTTATTAAGTTGAACATTGTCCAGGTTTGGCTGATGATTGGAGCATATTTGCCCTTTCCCACATGTTTGAATAGAAAAGGAACAGCTGTATTTGTTGTGTTCTGAAATGCTCATTTGTAGTTGCTATGTTAGTACTATCTTCATAGGGCTGCACTGTTCTTGTTTCCATAATAACCATATAGCCTTATAACTTCTTTAAAAGGTCATCTATTTTTTTGCCGCCAGTAAATTAGAATTTCTTGTCTTTATACTCTGAATTTTTTTCTTTTTGTAATTCTTGGGAAGGGAATAGAAGTGAGTAGAGGGGTGATAGGATGCCACACACATTAAATAATGTATGTATGGATTCCATTTATGTTATATAGTTCTTCTATAAGATTATTTTTTAATCTACATGAGTATAAAGAACTATGTCAAACATCCAGGTGTTTAGCCCATTCAGTACAATGAACATTATTAGTAACTGTCTAGAGAAGTAAAACCAGTGAAGTATGTGTATGTGTATATATATATGTAGGCTGCTGGCTGACTCACGGCTACAGAGGCCGATGAATTTCAAGATCTTTATGCAATATGGCAGGCTCCTAGCTCAAGTCCCAAGAACCAGAAGTCAGATGATGATGAGACGGATGCAAGATCCATAGCAAGCAAAAACAAGCAAGCTTTGTCAGAAGGTCCATATATATTGGATGGCAGCCACACCTCCAAGGAAATTTCCCTTACAACTGATTGGCTGATCACATCAGATCACATCATGGAGGATAACTACATCATTACATAACTGTCAAAATAATTCATTACCTAACTGCCAAGCTACATCATTACATAACTGCCAAAACACTGAGAATCATGGGCCAACCCAGTTGACACAAAACCTTATCCATAAGAATCCACCCTTGTCACCCTGGCACCTTTACACATCTCCTTAAACCATACGCAGTCTCTCAATAAATACAAAGTCATACTTGCACCTGGTATAACAACCAAAAACACACCAGCCGCATTTACATCTTGTATTTTATAAGTGAAGAAAACAAAAATATTTAATGTACACCTACAAAGAATAAATACTCATAACAATTACATTCCTCATTGCTGCAACTTGTCACCTGGTCGTAAGTGGTATTTAGAACTACCTCTTCCTCCACCCATTCCATATTCCCTTTGCCCTTAGCAAGACTCTCAGCTGGTCATGGTTCTTTACCTGGTGGGGTGACCCAAACCTTCATTCCTGAAAGTTCTGGGCCATTAGTAGTCATGTCAGAATTGGGTTGCTGTAGTTTCCATTGACTTTAATCACAGGACATGGTAGTACTAAGAGACGTCCTAAGGGATCTCCTATATTCCAGACACACTCCTCTTTACCTCCATTATGTAACATCAATCTGATTTCCTCTTGGTAATCAGGATCAATCACACCAGTCACTATGGTAACTCTCTTCTTTGTTGATCCAGAGTCATGAGGAGCCCAAAGTGGCCTGGTGACATTCTTAACTTCCCACTGAATGGAATCAGTGTTGTGTCTCCTGGTGGGAGTATTCTTCCCTTTGGAACTAAGACCTCTAGACCTGCAGAGAATAGCATCGTGGGGACAGGAAGCAAAAATTTTGTGAGTGGATCACTAGAGGTAATAGTGAGTGTTGCCACTCCTGTTTCTACCCCTTGATTCCTAGACCTATGAATCCTGGCTATGGGAGAAACAGCAGCATATATTGGATGTTTGTTTAGAGCATATGCAGCATCCTGGAGAACATCGTGTCAACCCTGCAAGGTATTGCCACGTAGCTGGTGCCGTAATTGTGTCTTTAGAAGGACATCCCATTGTTCTGTCAAGCCAGATGTTTCAAGATCATGGGGAACACGGTAAGACCAGTGAATTCCATGAGCGTGGGCCCATTGCTGCACTTTATTTGCTGTGAAGTGAATCCCTTGATCAGAGGCAATGCTGTATGGATACCATGATGGTGGATAAGACATTCTGTGAGTCCATGGATGGTAGTTTTGGCAGAGGCATTGCATGTAGAGAAGGAAAATCCATATCCAGAGTATATGTCTATCCCAGTAAGAATGAAATTCTGTCCTTTCCATGATGGAAGTGGTCTAATGTAATCAATCTTCCACCAGGTAGCTGGCTGATCACCTCGAGGAATGGTGTGTCATATCAGAGACTCAGTGTTGGTCTCTGCTGTTGGCAGATTGGGCACTCAGCAGTGGCTATTGCCAAGCTGGCCTTTGTCTTAGTAATCTAGTGGTGCTATAACAGAAATACCATAAGTGGATGGTTTTAACAAAGAGAAATTTATTCCCTCACATTCCAGTAGTCTGTAAGTCCAAATTCAAGGCACCAGCTCCAAGGGAAGTGTTTATCTCTCTGTTGGCTCTGGAAAAAGGTCCTTGTAATGCATCCATCTTCCCTTGGTCTGGGAGCATCTCAGCGCAGGAACCTAGGGTCCAAAGGATGTGCTTTGCTCCCAGTACTTCTTTCTTCGTGGTGTGAGGTTCCCATGTGTCTCTACTCGCTTCTCTCTTTTATATCTCAAAAGAGATTGGCTTAAGACACTATCCAATCTTGTAGACCTCATCAGTATAACCTCATCATAGTGACAGAGTTTACAACACATAAGGAAATCCCATCAGATTACAAAATGGTACATAATCATACAATACTGGGAATCATGACCCAGCCAAATTGACAGATATTTTAGGGGGACACAATTCAATCCATGACAGGCTTGGTGAGTAGAAATCCACATTGCTGAGCCCATGAATAACCTCCATCCCTTCCACCATGGCCACTTTTTTCATAAATGCATTAGGGTATGACAGGCGTGGCTAAGGAAGGAGGTTGACTGGTTTCCATAGAACGTGTCATTCTATCCACTTGACTGTTAAAATTCTCCTCTGCTGAGGTCACCCTTTGATGAGCATTCATGTGAGACAGAAATATCTTCACTTCTTTGGTGCATTCAGAGAGGCCTATCCGCATACCTCTTCCCCATATCTCCTTGTCTCCAATTTTCCAATCATGTTCCTTCCAAGTCCCTGGCCACCCAGACAAACCATTGGCCACTGCCCATGAATCAGTATACAATTGCAAATCTGGCCATTTCTCCTTCCAAGCAAAGTGAACAACCAGGTGCACTGCTCAAAGTTCTGCGCATTGGGAGGATTTCCCTTCACCACTGTCCTTCAGGGAGGTACCAGAAAGGAGCTGCAGTGCTGCCGCTGTCCACTTTTGAATGGTGCCAGCATATTGCACAGAACCATCTGTAAACGAGGCATGAGTTTTCTCTTCTTCAGTCAACTGATCATAAGGAACTCCCCTTGAGGCCATAGGTGCAGACTAGGAGAGGGAAAGTAATGTGACAGGAGTGGAGACCATGGGCATTTGGGCCATATCCTCATGCAACTTACTTGTACCTTCAGGTCCTCCTCTGGCACAATATCATATTTACCACTTCCATTTAATGATGGAGTGCTGCTGTGCACATCTGACTTTATGGCTCTGTGAGTCACACAACATCCAATTCATGGTCAGCAGCTCAGGCTGCATGGTGACTTGGTGGCCCTGGTTAAATGTTCAGTCTACTAAGGCCCAGTAACAAGAAAAAAACTGATTCTCAAGAGGAGAGTAGTTATCTGCAGAGGATGGCAGGGCTTTGCTCCAAAATCCTAATGGTATGCACTGTATTTCACTAATAGGGGCCTACCAAAGACTCCAAACAGCATCTCTATCTGCCACTGACACTTCAAGCACCATTGGATCAGCTCGATCATATGGCCCAAGTGGCAGAGTAGCTTGAAAGGCAGCCTGAACCTGTTGCAGAGCCCTCTCTTGTTCTGGGTCTCACTCAAAAGTAGTAGCTGTCTGAGTTACTTGATAAATAGGCCAGAGTGGCACAACAAAATGAGGGATATTTTGCCTCCAAAATTCAAAGAGGCCCACCAAACTTTGTGTCTCCTTTTTAGTTGTGAGAGGGGCCAGTTGCAATAACTTATGCTTGACATGCCCCACATCATTGGACTCCTGGAAATTTCACTGAGGTGGAAGGCACCTGAATTTTTGTGGGATTAATTTCCCACCCTTTAGCACATAAATGTTTTACCAGTAAGTCCAGAGTAATTGAAGTTCTTCCTTACTTTGTCCAATTTGCATAATGTCATCAATGTAATGGACTAGTGTGACGTCTTGTGGAAGGGAAAGGCAGTCAAGTTCCCTGTGGACTAAATTGTGACATAGGGTTAGAGAGTTGATATACTTTGAGGTATGACAGTGAAGGTGTATTGCTGGCCTTGCCAGCTGAAGGCAAACTCCTCTGGTGTTCCTTTGAAACTGGAATCGAAAAAAAGGCATTGGCATATCAAATGGTTGTGGGTAAATAAACTGGCTCAAGTCTGGGATTTGATGGAGGGACCATTGTTCTCTATTCTGGTGATTCGAGTTAGGCTGCCATTCACTTTGCCTAGAATTCTTGCACTTGTACAGATCAAATAAATATTTAGTAGATTACCCATTTATTTCACTCCTAGTGCACTATGACTAAGCAGCCAATGCCATAAGTCCATACAAATCAGACTATTCTAATTACTGCTTTGACTTTGTTGTCCATTACAGTAACCATGCCCACCTGTGTTTGTCGAATGAGTGCTGCCACTTGGCCCCTACTGCCATGGGGTCTGATCAGCCCTGTTGTAGGTAGGTGTCTTAATTCAGTTAGGGCAGTTCCTACTGTCAAATCTGATTTACATAAAACAGCAATCACAGCATTCTTCAAGGATGCTGAGGCTCTCTTCACAAATTTGTTCCTCACCATTGTGGTAAAAGATGTGTCCTCTGGGTAGTCCATGTTGAGTCTGTGGGTCCAACATGATAAATCCACTCTAACATGGCATTTACCTAAGTCTTTGGATACCTTCTTCTACAGTATACCAAGGCAGGTCGGGTACTTCAGCTTGATTTAGTGTAGACCACTGCTTTAATCCATGCTTCAGCAAACCTACCAAATAAATGATGAAATCCTTTCCTAACCTCTTGAGCTGAAACATTGAATGAAGAGTCTGCTTAGTGGGCCCATATCAGTAAACTCAGTCTTTATCCAATCCTTGCACCATTATCCCACAACTTTAATACCCATTCCAACACCCATTCCAACACATATTCTCCAGGTTACTGTTTTTACATATTAGAAAAGTCAAGCAGTTCTTTTGGAGTGTAGGATACTTCCTCCCTGGTCAAACTTTGAACTTCACCTTTTGGGCCACACTGGGCTTTAAGTCTAGTTATAGGTCTAGAAGCAAAAATGGGTAGTAGGAATATGTTCTGAGAATACTCAGCAATGTCTTTTAAGGCATATGCCTCAGGTGATGCCCCAAGCAATGACTCAGCCGCCTCCCCAGGCGATAACTCAGACGCAGCCCCATGCTGTATCTCAGGTAAAGCCTCTTCAGACACAGCTTGGTTAATCTCATCAGATGTGGGTGGACAGGCTAATGGTTTTTCTGGGGAGGGTGGCTTAGCAGACAAAGATGCATTGATCTCTTCAGATGGGAATGAGAAGGCTGGTTTTGTTGTCAGGAGTTATCCAATGGAATTTAGGGGCTCAGTGTCCTCAGTTTCCTGATTATCTGCTCATATGTCCCCGTCTCAAGTTTCAGGATCCTATTTCTTTCCCAATCAATGCCCTCACTTTAACTTCAGACATCTTTTGAGGTTGGGAATTCAATTGGCATTGTAATTTAGCCACTCTTGGATAAGACACTAGGGCTGGTTTTCTGCAGTATCAGCTGTTATTACAAGAAATAAGGCTTTCTTTCAGGGTACAAGTGGAAAGTTTGAGGTCATTTATGTGGCACTTAAGCTGTGACTCTGAAGCCCTGAGCTCATCTCTTTCTTTCACCACTTTGTCTAGTGAAAGTGGGACCAACCAACCAGCTTCCTTATACTTCTCATACCACCATCTATTGGTGGTAATATTTTACCTATTTCCATTGCCACCTCACTCCATGGATTAGCAGTGCCCTCTTAACTACTGAAGGCATAGTCATCAACATCTTTAAGACTAACCAGACTTGAGAACCAATTTAGAAAACTCATCCTTACAATTTTGTTTTTCTAGGAGCAATCACAGTACCAACTGTCTTAGGCTGGGTTCTCTAGAGAAGCAAAACCAGTGAAGTGTATATACATATAGATGTGTCTCAAAGAAATGGCTTGCGTGATTGTAAAGTCTGGCAAGTCCCAAGTCTGTGTGTCAGGTGTCAGGATGGAGGCTTCTCTTGACTCACGCAACTGCAGGGGCTGATAAACCCAAGATTGGCAAGTAAGATGACAGGCTGCTGTATCACAGGCTGTGGAGGCCAGTGAATCCCAAGATCAGTAGGCAATATGGCATGCTGCTGCTTCAAATCCCAAGAACCTATGGTAAGATGATGATGAGCCAGATGCAGTATCCAGGGTGATCAAAAGCATGTGATCTTGGCCAGAATGTCCATATATATTGGATGCAGGCCACACCCTGGAGGAAACTCCTCTTACAACTGATTGGCTGATCACATCATGGAGGTGATTACATTATATCACAAAATGGAGAATAACTATGTCATTACATAACTGCCAAACCACTGAGAATCATGGCCTAGCCAAGTTGACATACGACATTAACCATCACAGTAATCATACCTGACATCTAATCTAATGCCTACTATGTGCCAGCATTGTGCTAAATTCTTTTCTTATATTATCTAACTTGTAAAAAATCCTCAGAACAACTCTATGAGGTAGATATTATTATCCCCATTTTACAGATGAGGAAATAAGGCTTCAAGTGAAACAACAAGCCCAATGTCTTTTGCTTACTGAGAGGTAGTACTGGAACTAGAATCCAGTACTGTCTGATGCCAGAGCTTCACTCTAAACCATAAAGCTACCTTACCTCAACTTTTAAGCATCTATTACAAGGCCAGGCCTGGTAGATGCAAATGGTTAAGTGCTCAGCTACTAATGGAAGAGATGGAGGCTCAAATCTACCCAGAGGTGTCTTGGAAGTAAGGCCTGGTGATCTACTGGTGAAAAATCAGCCACTGAAAACCATGTGGAGCAGTTCTACCCTGACACACATGGGGTCACCATGAGTTGGAATTGACTCCATGGTAATGTTTTTTTTAATGGCCAGGCTAGTGGCTGGGGGTGTAAAGATGAATGATGCAGTGCCTTCCCTCAAGGAACCACACAACTGAGTGAGGTAGATGGACCCATAAACAGATAAATGCATTCATAGGACATTATCAGTGCACAGAGCATTTGACTTAGAGAGAGAGAGCTTTATGAATGACCCCCCCACCCCAACCAGGGACTTCTCTCTTCAAGCATACCGAATCCAGGAAAAACGTGCCCAGCTTGGCCTCTGTGTTATTGAAGGTGTTCCAACCCCACAGAGAATTGGAAGCCAAGCAGAAGAGTGGTCTCATGCCTCCCCTTACAAAGTTAAGGACAACAAATGCCAGGCTTGGATGAGGTTGCTATCCTCAGGGAGTATTGACCTTTAGTCAAGATACTTGAAGGAAGTGAGTCAGGATTTGTGATTCCTAAGCGTACCTGATATAGGGATTTTGGTTACTAGCAGTGCTGTTTGTGTAGGTTAGTGATAGTTATAGGAAAATTCTCTTGGATACAACCAGCTCCAGAACATCCCTAAAATCACCAAACAAATCCTACATTTTACAGATGAGGGAGATAAGGTTTGTCTTATATATCAAAACCAGTTGCCATGGAGTTAACTCCGACTCATGGTGTCCCCATGTGTGTCAAAGTAGAACTGTGCTTCACAGAGTTTTCAGTTACTAATTTTTTGGAGGTATATCATCAGGCCTTTCTTCCGAGGTGCCTCTGGGTGGATGTAAATCGCCATCCTTTTAGTTAACAGCCATGCATGTTAATTGTTTGCACCACCCAGGGACTCTGGTTTTATATAAGACTTCTTATATAAGGAAGGGAGCTTGACTAGCTTGTCCAGACCAGGGGTTTGAACCCATGAAGCCTATGAAAGATTCTGTGTTTGTAATCAGAGATTGACAGCCTCTCATTGAAATATAGCAAGATTGAATTGACTGTCAAGGGCTGGCAAAGACTCCATGTTGAAGGTACAGAATTATCTATCTTCTTGAAGTCTTGGGGCTAACTCATCAGCCCATTAATTGCCAGATTCAGCACTTTGCTCTCCATTCTCATTTGCATCTATGTCTTTTCAGCATTTGTCAAATTATTGATGTTGTTGAGAACCCCTCCATCACCTGCTTCCCTTTCTTTGGCTTTTCTGGTCTTTTATCACCAACTCTTCCACCTCTTTCTCCACGAGTCTTTCCTAACCGAAGTTTTGTCCTCACACTTTGTCCACATTAACCAACTCCTTTGTGAAAAAGGCACCCCAAACTTCTCTTTCCTTAGGCCTATCCTTTTTCGCAGTCTCTGATCCCCAGTTCCCAATTGAATGCTAGATAACCTCAGTTGGGTGTCCCCAGAGCATCTCTAACTGAACATATCCACAAACAGGAGTCATCTTTCCACCAAAACCAGCTTCTTCTGTGAATAGTTCTATGTTCTCCATGTCCTCGTGTTCAAAAATTTGGTGTCATCTCCACCTCCTCATTTGTCGTCTCACACAGCCAATAAATTGTCAAGTTATATAGAGGCCAATCCTGAAATACTCTACAATTAGTGCTCTCTTGTCTATGTCTATGACATCTTCCAACTCTTCTTCCTACCCCTTTGGCTCCACATTCCAATTCATTTTATGTGCTTTTATCAGAATATCCTTCCTCTAATCATGTTCTGATCATGTCACCTACTTGTCAAAAACCATGAGATGTTCCTGATGACATCCTGCTTTATGTACATATGCATCTAGGCCCTTTTGACTTTGGCACCAAACAAACTAAACTACTTATCTTTCCCCAAACACACCTCACAGATATCAGACTCTGTGTCTTGCCTCAAGCAGACACACAGACTCCTGTCTCTGCCGTTGAAATCCTCTCTGTTTTTTAAGCTCCTCTCAAATATTAACCTCATTCACAAAACCCTCTTAATTCCTGTTCCCACAATCGGACTGGTCACTACAGTCTTTTCTCACCATCTTCATGCTATTTTGTATGTATCTGTGTTATGATACTTTTCCTATTCTGTGCTTTATAATTTTTGTGAATTTACCTTTGTCCTTCTCCTTTGCTTTCAGACTGTGAATCTTCTGCAGACAGGGACCATTTCTTCCTTATCTCAGACCTTCTTCCTCCCCCACCGCAGCACCTATGACAGTGTCTGAGACATGGTAGGAATTCAATGACTATTTTTTGAACCAACTACAGCTATGTTACTGGGATATCTGGCACAGAGAGGAGGAAGAAATACATGTATGGAAAGGACATTTGATTTCCTGATGCTTCTAGAAGAGCTTCTTCAATGTATAATTTACTGTGTAGCAAATATTTGACATCTTAACTTCTTCCATGTCACCATACAGCAACTCCCCCTTTTTACCTAGAGGTTAAAGAAATCCCTAGGGATATCTGTTGAAGTTCTTCTCAGGCCTCAACTAGTTGAAACCAGGTTGATTGGAAAGTAAACAACATGGGGGTCCACTTGAGAAAAAGAGAGCAGAGTGAACTGGAAATTTTAGGTTGATGAATGATACCTATTGGTGTGAGTTGTTGACTAGATTGTGTATGAATGTTCCAAAATACTGCTAATATGAAGCAGAACTCTATAAGAATCAAACTCAGCTGCCTCGTTTTCTATCTTTTTAGCTGACACCTTCTAGTTCCCTACCTCCAACAATCCCCCAGTGCCACCAGGACCAACAATCTACTGATCTACCATTTTTTAATTGTCCATCTTCTACCCTTGACTTTATTTTCCCATTTCACTTCCTGCCCATCAGAGATGCCATTTTCTGTCAGTATACTTACTCCACAAATTCCTTACCCCAGTGGATATTTGCCATACTTGTTTGGCAACCCACCCATTCCCCACCATCCTGGATAATTCCAGTTCTTTGTCCTTTTTGGGCCTGGACTTATGCAGCAGAACACATAGGAGCAAAATACATCCTTGCTCATTGGCCTTGTCATTCAGGCCAGCTCACCTAAGGTGGGCCCTTGGTGATGGCTAGCTGCCATACTACATTACCCTAGAGTTAATTTACTCCCCTACTATCCTAAATGACCATGACTTACTTTCTATTCTCTTTTCAACCTTCTGACACCTCCTTCCCCGTCTGTGTGCTGTGTGCTGTGATGATGACATCACTGAGAAAGTGGAAGCAATTAGAAGAGAACTTCTTTGTGCTCCCCTACCACGTCCACCTACCTGGACTGCCTCTTGTTATTATGGATGAAGCATCCATGTTCTGTCTTCAGTCTGCTCCCTGTGTGTGCACCTCATCTTACCCCTCATTGCCTTTGCAAAGGCATTATTTCAGAGATTCTCTCTGGCATCTTTCTCAATAGTCTACAAACAACTCTGACACTTTCCTGACTCTTCACCTCCCTTCAGCTGCTTCCTCATTTCTCTGCTCCTTTGCAAAAAACCAAAACCAAAAACAAACAAATAAATAAAAACTTGGAATTTTCTATATTGGCTGTCTCCACTTCATCCCCTCTCATTTTTTCTCCCACCTCATTTCTAGTCCCTAACCATTGGAGTGCCCAGGGTTTAATCTTTTAATCTCTTTCTTCTCTCTCTTACTTGCTCCTTCTATGAATTAACTTGGTTACATGACTAAGCTAGTAACAGCTAAATTCCAGCCTGGATGTCTCCCTTACATTAGGTGTGTGTATCCAACCTCCCACTCAGTACTTCTTACTTGGAAGTCTATTAGCAACCTTGAACTTAACATGTCCCAAACCGAATTCCTGATTTTCATCTGGCACTCTCTTCCTGCTGCCTGTCTTCTGCATCTCACAGATGGCTACTCTGTCTTTTCAGTTGCCCATGCAAAAGACAAATAAAACCAAACAAACCTTGGAGACATCTTTGAATCGTCCCATTCTGCTCATCTAATCTGTAAGTGAATACTAGTGAATTTAGTTTACAAGTTGTGATGGTTGTGGTTGTGTTCAACCTGGCTGGGCCATGATTCTCAGTGGTTTGGTAGTTATGATGTAGTTTGGCAGCTATGTTATGAAGTAATCACCTCCATAATGAGATCTGATATAAGGTAATCTCTTCTATGATGGGAGCTGTTATGAACAGCCAATCGGCTGAAGGGGAGTTTCCTTGGGTGTGTGGCCTGCATGCAATATAGGTGGACTTTCTGGCAAAGCTCAGTGGTTTTGCTTGCTCTAGATTCTGCTGGCTCCTGTTCATCTGACCTCCAGTTCTTGGGACTTGAGTTAGCAGCTTACCTGCTGATCCTGGAATTCATTGGCCTTCCCAGCCTATGAGCCAGAGGCCTGCTGTCTGACATGCTGGTCTTGGGTTCGCCAGCCCCTGCAGCTACGTGAATCAGTAAAAGCCTCCAACCTGACCCATGGACTTGGGACTTTCCAGCCTCTACAACCACATGAGCCATTTCTTTGATCTAAATCTCTCTCTATATATATTTATATGCTTCACTGGTTTTGCTTCTCTAGAAAACCCATCCTCAGATACAAATGTATCCAGAAGCTGATCACTTTTCACCACTTCTACCACCACCTCCATCAATCTCTCACCAAGATTATTGCAATCACCACCTGATGTGTTTCCTTGCTTCTATCTATGCATTTTCCATAGCCTACCTGCTTAGTTTTAATCTCAGAATAGCAAGCAGAAGGAGCACTGGTAAGACAATGGTTAAACACTCGGCTGCTAACCAAAAGGTCGGTGGTTTGAACCTATCAGCCACTCCAGAGGAGAAAAGACCTGGCAATCTGCTCCCATAAAGATTACAGCCTAGGAAACCCCGTGGGGCACTTCTACTCTGTCCTATAGGGTCCCTATGAGTTGTAATCGACTTGTCCAGTACCAGACAACAAAAACAATAACAACAATAGCAAGCAATAAAGATATGTTAGATCATGTCACTGCTTGCCTTAGATCTCTCTAGCAGCTCCTATTTCACTCAGAGTAAAAGCCAGAGTCCTTACTGTGGGATTGTAGGTTCTAGAATCTTTTTCTCCACTCCCTGAACCCATTCCTTCTCTGAGCATATCATTTCCTTTCCTTCGTCCTCTGTATTAGTCATCTAGTGCTGCCATAACAGAAAAACCACAAGTGGATGGTTTTAAAGAAGAGAAGTTTATTTCCTCAGAGTCAAAGTAGGCTAAAAGTCCAAATTCAGGGCGTTAGCCCCAGGGGAAGGCTTTTTCTCTGTCTGTTGGCCTTCTCATCAATGTTCCCCCAGACTAGGAGCTTCTCAGTGCAAGGACCCTAGTCCAAAGGACGCACTCTGCCCTTGGCACAGCTTTCTTGATGGTATGAGGTCCCCCTGACTCACTGCTCACTTCTGCCTTTTATATCTCAAGAGATTGCCTCAGGACACAATCCAGTCTTGTAGATCAGGCCCTGCCTTACTAACACAACTGCCACCCATCCTCCCGCATTAACATCACAGAGGTAGGTTTACAACATACAGGAAAATCACACAGTACCAGGAATCATGGCCTAGCCAAATTGATACACGATTTTTTGGGGGACATAATTCAAACCATGACATCCTCTTTCACTCAGCTCCAGTCATGGTAATTTCCTTGCAGTGAGCACTCTCTCATCTGGGAGTCTTTGCACCTGCAAATCCCTCTACTTCGAATGCTTTCTCCCAGATGTAATATGAGATTACTATGGGCCAAGTCTGTTCTAAGTGTTTTGTAGATATGAACTCACTGCCTATCTCATGGCCTTGCTTCCTTCACAGCTTGGCTCAATCTTCTCCTTGCCAGAGACCCTCTCAGAAACCCCAGCTGGGCCATCTCCCAGACCTTTCTATCCTCTTTACTGTGTTTTTCTTCCCATAGCTTTTATCACCATCACTCCTAAGATATAGTGACTTATTTCTTTTCTTTTTTTATTGTACGTTAGATGAAGGTTTACAGAGCAAACTAGTTTCTCATTAAACAATTACTGTTTCTTGACATTGGTTGCCAACCCCACGACATGTCAACACTCTCCACAGCTTTCCTGTTCCCTCCTGCCTTCTCATCCTTGCCCCTGGGCTAGTGTAACCTTTTAGTCTTGTCTTGTTTTATGGACCTGTCTAATCTTTAGCTGAAGGGTGAACCTCAGGAGTGACTTCAGTACTGAGTTAAAAGGGTGTCTGGGGTGCCATACTCTCATGTTTTCTCCAGTCTCTGTCAGACCAGTAAGTCTGGTCTTTTTTTTTTTGGTGAGTTAGAATTTTGTTCTATATTTTTCTCCAGCTCTGTCTGGGAACTTCTATTGTGATCCCTGTCAGAGCAGTTGGTGGTGGTAGTCGGGCACCATCTAAGATGTGCTGGACTAGGAAGCTGTGGTGCTTGTTGTTTGTTAGCCCTTTGGGCTAATCTTTCCTTTGTGTCATTGCTTTTGTTCATTCTCTCTTGCTCCAAATGGAGTGAAATCAGTGGAGAATCTTAGATGGCCACTCAGAAGCTTTTAAGAGCTAAGATGCTGCTCACAAAAGTTGAATGCATTTTCTTTATAAATTATGTTATACCAGCTGAGCTAGATGTTCCCCAAGACCATGGTCCCCACAGTCCTCAGCCCAGTAATTTGGTCCCTCAGTAAGTTTGGATGTGTCTACGGAGCTTCCATGACCTTGCCTAGGACAAGTTTTGCTGGCTTCCCCAGTATTGTGTACTGTCTTATCCTTCACCAAAGTTACCACTTATCTATTGTCTAGTTAGTGATTTTTACTCCCCTCCCTCTTTACCATCAAAGATCATTTTTTTTCTGTGTGTAAACCTTTTCATGAATTTTTACAGTAGTGGTTTTTACAATATTTGACCTTTTGTGATTGACTTATTCAGCATAATGCCCTCCAGATTCATCCATGTAGTGAGATGCTTCGCTGAGTCATCATTGTTCTTTATCATTGCGTAGTATTCCATTGTGTGTATATACCATAGTTTGTTTATCCATTCATCTGTTGTTGGGTACTTAGTTTGAGTCTTTCTTTTTGCTATTGTGAACAGTGCTGCAATGAACATGGGTGTGCGTATGTCTATTGGTGTGACGGCTCTTATTTCTCTATGATATATTCCTAGGAGTGTGATTGCTGTATTTTTATTTCTAGCTTTTTAAGGACACGCCATATTGTTTTCCAAAATGGTTGTACCATTTTGCATTCCCACCAGCAGTGCATAAGAGTTCCAAGTTTCCTACAGCCTCTCCAACATTTGTTATTTTCTATTTTGTTGATTCACATCAGTAATGTCGGGGTGAGATGGTATCTCATTGTGGTTTTGATTTTCATTTCTCTAATTGCTAGTGATGGTGAGCATTTCTTCACGTGGCTGTTAGCTGCTTGAATGTCTTCTTTGGTGAAGTGTCTGTTCATAACTTTTGCCCATTTTTTAATTGCAGTATTTGTCTTTTTGTTGTAGAGGCGTTGGATTTTCCTGTAGATTTTAGAGATTAGACCTTTGTTGGATTTCTCGTAGCCAAAATTTTTTTCCTAATCTGTAGGTTCTCTTTTTACTCTTTTGGTGAAGTCTTTTGATGAGTATAAGTGTTTAATTTTTAGAAGATCCCAGTTATCGTCTTATCATCTGGTGTTTGTGTGTTGTTAATTATGGTTTGTATCCTGTTAATGCCAAGTATTAGGGGGCCTCTAGAGTTGACCCTATTTTTTGTATGATTTTTATAGTTTTTGGTTTTATATTTAGGTCTTTGATCCATTTTGATTTTGTTTTGGTGTATGGTGTGAGGTATGGGTCCTGTTTCATTTTTTGCAGATGGACATCCTGTTTTGCCAGCACCATTTGTTAAACAGATTGTCTTTTCCCCAGCTGATGGACTTTGGGCCTTTGTCGAAGATGGATTTACATCTAAGTTCTTAATTCTGTTCCATTGGTCCACGTGTCTGTCACTGTACCAGTACCAGGCTGTTCTGACTACCATAGCTGTATAGTAGGTTCTGAGGTCAGGTAGTGTGAATACTCCTAATTTATTCTTCTTCAATAGTGCTTTAAGTATTGGGTGTCTTTTCCCTTTCCATATAAAGTTAATGATTAGTTTTTCTATCTCTTTAAAGAATGCTGTTGGTGTTTGGATTGGGATTGCATTGTATTTGTGGATTGCTTGGGGTAGAATTGACATTTTCACAATATTAAGTCTTTCCATCCACGAGTATGGTATATTTTTCCATTTATGTAGGTCTCTTTTGGTTTCTTGCAGTAGTGTTTTGTAGTTTCTGTTGTGTATGTCGTTTACTTCCCTGGTTAGATTTATTCCTAAGTATTTTATTTTTTCAGGGGCTATTATAAATGGTATTGTTTTCCTGATTTCTTTTTTGTCATTCTCTTTATTGACATATAGGAATCCAACTGATTTTTGTATGTTTATCTTGTATCCTGATACTCTGCTGAATCTTTCTATGAGTTCCAGTAGTTTTCTCATAGAGTCTTTTGGATTTTCTATCTATAACATCAAATCATCCACAAACAGGGATAGTTTTACTTCTTCCTTACCAATTTGGATGCCCTTTATTTCTTTCTCTTGTCTTACTGCTAGAGATAGGACTTCGGGCACAATGTTAAATAGGAGTGGTGATAAAGGGCATCCTTGTCTTGTTCCTGTTCTCAGGGGAAATGTTTTCAGCCTCTCTCTGTTAAGAATGATGTAGGTTGTTGGTTTTGCATAGATGCCCTTTATTATGTTGAGGAATTTCCCTTCCATACCTATTATATTGAGAATTTTTATCAGGAATGGGTGTTGGACTTTGTTGAATGCCTTATTTGCATCAATTAAGATGATCATGTGATTCTTTTATTTATGTGGTGGATTACATTGATTGATTTTCTAATGTTGAACTATCCTTGCATACCTGGTATGAATCCTACTTGGTTGTGGTGTATTTTTTTTTTCTTTTTGGTATGATGCTGAATTCTATTGGCTAGAATTTTTGCATCTACATTCATGAGAGATATTGGTCTGTAATTTTCTTTTTTTTTAGTGTCTTTGCCTGGTTTTGGTATCAGAGGTATGCTGGATTCATAGAATGAATTTGGAAGTATCCCATCCTTTTCTATGTTCTGAAATAGTTTGAGTAGTACTGGTGTAAGCTCTTTTCTGAAAGTGTGGTAGAATTCTCCAGTGAAGCCATCTGGGCCAGGGCTTTTTTCTGTTGGGAGTTTTTTAAATTAGTTTTTGAATCTCTTCTCTTCTTATGGATGTGTTCATATTTCCAACATCAGTTTGTGTTAGTTTGGGAAGGTAGTGTGTTTCTAGAATTTGTCCATTGCCTCTAAGTTTTCAAATTTGTTGGAGTATAGCTTTTCATGGTACTCTGTTATGATCCTTTTTATTTCAGTTGGGTCTGTTGTAATGTCCCCCATTTCATTTCTTAACTTGGTTATTTGTGTCTTCTCCTGTTTTTCTTTTGTCAGTTTGGCCAGTGGTTTGTCGATTTTGTTGATCCTTTCAAAGAACCAACTTTTGGTTTTGTTCATTCTTTCTGTTGTTTTTCTATTCTCTATTTCATTTATTTCTTCTCTGGTCTTTATTATTTCCTTTCTTCTGGTGGCTGTGGGCCTCTTTTACTGTTCTCTTTCTATTTGTTCAAGTTGTGTAGTAATGTTTTGGTTTTGTCTGTTTCTTTTTTATTGATGTATGCATTTATTGCTATAAATTGACCTCTGAGCACTGCCTTTGCTGTGTCCAAAGGTTTTCATTTGATGTGTTTTCATTCTTATTTGATTCTAGGAATTTTTAAATTCCATCTTTGATCTGTTCTATTGCTCAGTGGTTTTTAAGCAGATGTTATTCAGTTTTCATGTATTTGATTTTTTTCCTTGCTCTTCCTATTATTAATTTCTTCTTTGTGGTGTTGTGATCAAAGAAGTTGCTTTATATTATCTCAATGTTTTGGATTTTGTTGAGAGTTTCTTTGTGGCCTCAGATGTGGTTTATTCTGGAGAACATTCTGTATGCGTTGGAAAAAAAATGTATACTTTGCAGCTGTAGGGTGGAGTGTTCTATATATGTCTATGAATTCAAGTTGGCTGATTGTAGCCTCTAGATCTTCTGTATCCTTGTTGAGTTTCTTTCTAGATATTTTGTCCTTTCCCGAGAGTGGTGTGTTCAAGACTCCTGCTATTATTGTGGAACTGTCAATTTCTCTTCTCAGTGTTATTAGAGTTTGTTTTATGTACTTTGGAGCCCTGTAATTGGGTGCATAGATATTTATTATGGTGTGCCTTCATGATGGATTGTCCCTTTAATCATTATATAATGCCCTTCTTTGTCTTTTTATGATGGATTTTGTTTTAAAATCTATTTTGTCTGAGATTAGTATTGCCACTCTTGCTATTTTTTGATAGCTGTTTGCTATTTTTCCATCCTTTGATTTTTAATAAATTTATGCCTTTGTTTCTGGGATGTGTCTTTTGTAGACAGTATATTGATGAGTTCTGTTTTTTTTAATCCATTCTGTCACTCTGTTTCTTTATGGGTGCAGTTAAACCACTTACATTCAGTGTGATTATTGATAGGTGTGAGTTTATGTCTGTCATTTTGTGGTGCTTTGTTTTGTGGTTGTGATGTTTTCTTTGTTCCTCTTACTCTCCTGTGCTGAATTTCTTCTGTTTGTGGTTTTTTTTTTTGTTTCTTTTTGTTTTTGTAGATTTCGTGTTTACTGAGACTATGTTTTTCTTATTTATTTTAATGAGTAGGATTATTAACTTTCTTTGTGGTTACCTTGATATTTACCCCATCTTCCTAATTACTTGATAACACCTTGAGTTCTTCTCCATTTTAAAGTTTTATACCTACACCGTTTAGTCCCTCTTTTATTGTTCTGATGTTGTTGTCATTTACAGATTAACCTGTCTGGTTCCCTGTTGTAAAATCTTTTAGGTTTGTTTTATCTTTGAGATTTCATTACCTGGGTTGGTATCTGTTTGATGTCATCTTGTGTCCTAGAGTCAGGCTGTTGTCTGATGTTGTTGGTTCTCTAACTGAAGTACTCACTTTAATAATTCTCATAAATTTGGTTTGATTTTTACATATTCCCTTAATTTCTGTTTATCTGGAAATGTCCTCATTTCGCCATCATATTTAAGTGAGAGTTTTGCAGGACGTATTATTTTTTGTTGGCAATTTTTTTTCTTTCAAGGTTTTATATATGTCATCCCATTGCCATCTCGCCTGCATGGTTTCTACTGAGTAATCAGAGCTTAGTCTTATTGTTTTCCCTCTGTGTGTGACTTTTTATTTTTCTAGAGCTGCTCTCAGGATTCTTTCTTTGTCTTTGGTTTTAGCAAGTGTGATTATGATATGTCTTGGTGATTTTCTTTTTGGGGTTTATCCTATATTGGGCTCGTTGAGCTTTTTGGAGATCAGTTTTTCATGTTTCATGATATTAGGGAATTTTTCTGTCAGCAATACTTCAGTGATCATCTCTGTTTTTCCTGCTTTCTCCCCCTGTTCTGGAACTCTGATCACATGTGAATTTTTGCTTTTGATTGTATCCCACATTGTTTTCAGTGTTTCTTCATTTTTCTTTGTTCTTTCTCTATTTTTCCTCAAAGTGATATACAAGGATTTGTCTTCAATTTTGCTGATCCTGTCTTTTATTATTTCAGACTTGCTCCTCAAACCTTCTATGACACTGTTCATTTCTGAAATCTTGTTTATCTTTTGAATTTCTAATTGCTGGTTTTGTATAATCTTCGTTGTTTGTTTATTTTGACTTTTTGTTCCTGTGTTGTTTTCCTGAGTTCTTCCATTGTTTTGTATGTCTCTTCCATGATTTTCTCTGTATTTTCCATGATTTTGTCTATTTTTTCCTTAATTTTGTCTGCTTTTTCTTTCATTTCTTGGAGAGCTTTAACATTAGAGTTTTGAATTCCCTATCAGGTAATTCCAGTGTCTTTTCTTCTACCATAAGTTCATCTGGGGTTTTATTTTAGATGCTTACCGGAGTCATCCTGTCCTGTTTTTTAAAATATTTTGATATTGTCTGCTGTCGTCAGGACATTCTGTATTTATTTTCTTCATTTATTGATTGTATATTTTTTGTTTTATCCTACTTTTTTGTTTTATTTGGTTATGTCTGGGCACGTGGGCTGGGCGTTCTTTGTTTGCTTATTTGTGGGCATGATACTTCTCACCACCTTGTCCAGGTGAACAGGGCCAGTCACTCAGCTATGGTGCAGCAAGGCAGGTCCAGCAGAGGAGGAGAGTGGGAATAGGTCTTTTGCAGCACATACTGGGGCTTACAGGGCAGGGCTGGGGACAGTGCAGTGCAGGGTCTGGTGGTCTGTGCCTGTGCTGCTAGGGGGTGCAGTGCTCAGTGCACAGTGCAGATAGGCAGGAGGGAAGGGGTAGGGTGTGATGTGTGGAGCTAAGTGTGTGTGGAAAAGAAGAGAAAGAGGAGAGAGAAACAGAGGCAAAAAAAAAAAAAAAAGGTGTTGAAGGAGCCTGCTGTTGGAGTGTCGCGGCCCCAGGGAAGCTGAGTGCTGGTGGCTTTCTAGCTGGGTGGTGTGGCACAGCCTATCAAAAATGGGGAATGGGTGGAGATGGCACACTTATCTAGGTAGGTGGGAGAAAGGAAAGGAAGGAAGGGAGAGAGAGAGATAAGAAACTGGAAAGAAAAAAAGAAGAAAGCACATATGGCTAGGTGGTCGGGAGAAAGGAAAGGAAAGAAGTAGAGAGAGACGGGAAACCAAGAAGAAAAAAAAATGCCCTGAGGAGGCCCAACAGTGTGGTGGCACAGACTGGGACAGTTGCTCCCCAGCCAAGTGGCATTGCACAGCTTGACCAGAAGGAGCAGAGATTGCACATAGTGCCAGGTCATCAGGAAAAAGGAAAGGAAAGGAAGGTAGAGAGAGACAAGAAACTGAGAAAAAAATTTCCCAGGGAAGCCCATTGGTGTGGTGATGCAAACTGGGGAAGCAGCTCTCTAGCTGAGTGGCGCTGCACAGCCTGTCAAGAAGGAGCAGAGATGGTACACAGCACCAGGTGTTTAGGAGAAAGGAAAGGAAGGAAGGTAGAGAGATACAAGAAACTGCGAAAGAAGGAAAAAAATGCCCCAAGGGAGCCCAGTAGCATGGTGGTGTGGACTGGGGAAGGGGCTTCCCAGCCAAGTGAGGCTTCACAGCCTGTCAAGAAGGAGTGGAGATGGCACATGGCTCCAGATGTTCAGGAGAAAGGAAAGGAAGGAGGGTAGAGAGAGATGAGAAACCAAAAGAAGCCAAAAAAGCAACAACAAAATGGCACTGAAGAAGCTGGCTGGTGGGGGCAAGGTGAATCCAAAAGGCAAGGATCTGGCATCTCCCTGGCCAAGGGACCATGGCCAGCTGGAAAGTGGAAGAGGCCGCCCAGAGGGAAGAAGTGTAAGGGGTTGGAAAGCATATGTCCTTGCTTACTGGGTGCTCTGTCTCCTGCTGGGAGCTCCGTGAAGCTGCTTTCTCGTACTCCCTGTCTGCCATTCTTGGTGGCTGAGGGGTCCAAGATGGTGAATCCATGCCACATTAGCTGATAGGGGATCTCCACTCCATAGCTCTCCTTTATCTCTGTTCTCTGTCAGTTTTTTATTCTATTTGGTGCTTGTTTGAGTTTTTTATCCCTCCATTTGACGCTTAGGATTCTAGGACTGATGTTTGTATCTGTTTTACTTATTTTTTTCAGATCTTTGCTGTGGAGGGATGGTTTGGTGCCATGTTGGCTCTGCCATTCACTTCTGAAGAACTTGACTCTCAGTAGCTCCAAGTTATTTATTTTCTTATCTATTTCCTTCACTGGTATTATATTATATAAGCTTCATGAGGACAAGAACTTTGCCTTGTTCACTGCTTGTGGAATCACTGACTGACTGAATGGATTTTATACTTGGTGCTACCTCCAAGTGAACCTGAATTCTGTAACCCATTAACAAGCTATTATGGTGCTCCTCTTTGGGCCTAGCATTGTATGTCCCTGCCAGGTGCCTTCCACAGGGGAATGGGAAAGGGATAAGAGGATGTTTCAGAAGATATTTAAGTCACAACATCTTTGCAAGACAAATTACATGTAACCATGCTGAATTTGTTTCCTCAACTGTAAAGTAAGCATAATGACACCCACTTTATCAGGTTGGTATATAAGAGTCAGTATAACCTAGTGGGTTCAGATTTTGGCTTTTCTACTTTCTAGCTGTGTGACCTTGGACAAGTAATGTAGGCTTTCAGTGCCTCAGTTTCCTCACATTTGAAATGGAGATAATTATAATAAGTACCTTATAGAGTTTTCCTAAGAGTTAAATGAAAATATATGTGAATGCTAGAGCAGAGACAGGCACATAGTGCTATGTAAGGGTTAGATATCATTATTATTATTATTAGGTGAGGATTAACTATGATAATGTCTGTGAAAGAGATTTATCACATTACACAAATGTATGAAGAGTTTTGTTGGTGTATGTGTGCATGTGGGCATTTTTCTTCCTTGCGATGGTGTTGAATAGTGGTTAAAGGTATTGGCACTGTAACCAGATTGCCTGGAACCGAATCCTGGATCCATTATGTATCAGCTGTGTGACCATGAGCAAATTACTCAACCTCTCTGTTCCTAAATATCCTCATTTGTAAAATGAGAATAATAATGATATTAATACCTCTCTCATTGTGTAGTTTTGTGGAGTAAATGCAATGATACATATAAAGTGCTTTTCCTAGTGGCTGGGCATAGTAAATACTCAATAAATGTTAACTATTATTATTAGTTCTTATTTCTGATGGATACATGTAAGTGGGACCTTAATGTACCAGCTTTATTAATCCCCCAAGTTTTACAGCACAGTCTGACCTTGTGTGTCCCTTTTGGCTAGTAAAGTTGTTGGTGAGAGGCTGAATAAGTCCCAGCTTTGGGCTTAGCCTATTCTGTCTCATAATATGCAAACACTTAATACTAATCTGGATTTTTCCCACCCTGGCTAATCATTACTTCTCAAAAATGCTTACCAAATATGAAAATAATCTGCAGTTCTGTCATTAATTTAAAAAGTAATGCTTTCCAGTGTGGCTAGCTTTCTCAAACCACTCTACCAGTGAGTTACATTCATTACTGTGGTGGGTGTTCATTTTTGTTAAGTTAATCTTTTAAGAGTGAGTAATGACCATAAGAGTTGGAACAGCTTTCCTCTGTGAGTGGGCATGCAGTTTAGAAATTCACCCTGGCCTGGCCAGGAGAGCAGAGATCTGTGGAATGGCTCATGGAGCACGAGGAGGTTACTGCTGTTACCTTTAAAGCAATTGTTACATTACCTGATGTGAAATCCTGGTATGTCACTGGCTTTATAGAAACTCCATGATACTTCATTGACAATGACGGCAACTTTGCCAGCTGACAGGCTCTCATGTGGTTTCTACCAAATGAGTGTGTGTGTGTGTTTAATCAATGATAAATCAACTTACCTAAAAATGTAATGTACAGTTGCCACATCAAATATCTCTATTGCTATGTTGTTGTTAGTTGCCATCAGGTCAGTTCTGACTCATGTGACAGAGTAGAACTGTGCTCCATAGGTTTTCAAGGCTGTGACCTTTTGGAAGCAAATTGTCAGGTCTTTCCTCCGGGGCACCTCTGGGTAAGTTTGAACTGCCAACCTTTCTGTTAGCAGCCCAGGACTTAACTGTTTGTGCTACCCAGGGGGTGCCTCTTTATCGTTATAACTGTACATTAATACCTAAATTAATTTATTTTCCTTAGAAATACATTTCTAGCAGATGTGCTTACTTTTGTGTGAAGGGTATTTGACTGGAACATATTTGGTTGGAATATAAATTTGTGTTTTATTCCTGTTGCTGTATGGTATTATTACTTTTATCCCCATAATGTAGTTAAGCATTTATGTTCCTTTAGCTCAAGGACTTGGTGTTACAAGTCAAAAGGAGAAATTACCAGGCATCCAGAAGCCCCATCTGTCTTTGGCTTCTGCAAGCTGAGACTCATTGAGAGGAGTTGTGTTGGATCCTTCCTAAGGGAGAGAGGAGGGAGGAGAACATTATCAGCGGGAGAGGACACAGCAAGCAGACCTGAGGGAGGCTAGATTCCCTGAGATAAGAGAAAGGATAGGGCTGGGTTGGAGGGTATCTGCGTTTGGTGCAGCAGCCCCTCTGTGGGGGACTGGGAGTCCTGGTGAGGGTGGATTCTGTGCTCTTCAGCCTTGAGAACTGAGGGGAGGCACTCTGAGGGGAGGCTGTGGTCGGAGCATTGCCCACAGAGGGGTTTTCCTGGGAGCCAAGAGGCATCGACTAGGAGAAAGACAATTGGAACGGTGGCAATCCCAGTAGACTAAGGCCATGATGCCTCACTCTGTTTTCTGGCATCAGGAGGGCCCCAGATTGCCGTATGATTCCTTTGGAAGGGGAATTCTTAGTATTGACTGGGATTTGCCCCTAGGCTTACTGGGTGAGAGGTGAGCATAGATTTAATTTGATTTAGAGAAATGAATGAATCTGAGATTTCTCGTATCCAAGTGTTGAGAAATAAAATCCATATCTACCACTTTTTTAAGTCCATAAAAGGAAGGTGGTAACCAGTTAATTTCACCTAGAAGTTACCATGGGGCTTGGTAGCATGGTTTAGGTGGAGGTGCTAATTGTGAAGCCCATCCTGGTAAATAAAGGCCAAGTCTGTTCTAAGAGAGCTGATTCAGGCCATTTTTGTGTGATTCTGTGCATAAGAAGGCTTCTTACATAACTCTGTAGTAGTAGAGCTCACATTGACCCCAAGGACAGTTAGTTCTTTCCCTGGTTTTGAGAGGAAACCTAAAAGTAGAGGCACAGAGGAGGAATGCATTGTCTAAAGCTATGGGAAAGTTAGAGGGACTTTCCTCAGGTCAATCTTGAAGCATCTGCTTTAAGGATACCATTTTTTTACTCTAAACTCAGGAAACACAGTTCTGCTTGTGTTCCTGTAATTCTCCAGAAGGAAGATGAAAGTTGCAGGTTTGAACAGACAATATGATGTTCATGGGACAATACTGAAAACCACTTAAAGGAAAAGAGATTAAGTGAAAACAGCCACACTCGCGACAATATCAGCACCCGTTTAAACCACAGCAAACTTGGATCGAAAACCTTTACCCCAGGATTCCTTGCCTTTTTTTTTTTTTTTGTGCCATTGACCACTTTGGCAGTCTGGTGAAGTCTCTGGACCCTTTCTCAGAATGACATTTTGTAATGCATAGATTTTAATTAACGAGAAGCAAATAGTATTGAAATAGAATTATCAAAATATTAAGAAAAACAAACTTGTGCTATGTTAATATTTGTCCTTCTCTGTTAAGGCATTAGATAAGAAGATTTAACAATGAGTCTAGTGACTATTAGAATTTTGAAGTAGTGATGAGCAAAAACTAAATTTTGAGAAATATGAAACTATCTGTGCTTTCTATTGGTGACCAGCCACAGGAACTCTAATGATTGAAGGCAATACTGAATTTCAGTTAGAAATTAGTGAACATAAAGATTAATTTTTTTCCCCTTTCAAACTCATAGGTCTCCTGAATTCTATTAGATTAATAAACTCTGCTAGCATTTTGATGGAAACAGATAAATCTGTTGTGGGGTGTGTGTGTGTGTGTGTGTGTGTGTGTGTGTGTGTGTGTGTGTGTGTTGGGGGATTGGTTTCAATTTAGAGAAAAATCTATGTTTTCTTTTGCAGCTGGATTGTTTGTTTATAGTCTCCTATGAGCTGCTTCTTTGGGAGTCCTTAAAATAATTTTTGTTGTTTCCAAATAAAACAATAGACTATAAAATATTTCTGTGAGAAAAAGGTTTGGAGAGTGTATTCCTTCACAAAGAGATGGCTGTGGTGAAATCCTCTAAGTCTAGACATGCTTCAGGCTTTTTCCTAGGGCCGTTGGATTTGGTGATAATCTCAGCCACGCCAGAGTCAGAAGAAATGGAAGCAGTGATCCAGAACAAAAACAAAAAGAAATTTTAAAAGACTTTGGTTGGGGAGGAGGAAGGGAGGCCAAGGGTCAGGCTGCTGAAAGAGAAAAGACCTGTGACTTGTGATTGATTCACTTTTCCAGAGGGCTGGATCTCTCTGAGGTGATGGCAGTTTCTTACAGCAAGCGCCAGCACTAGCTGGTGACAACACTGCTTTCATAAGCTTTGTCTCTCGGAAAGAGAACTGATTGTTTCTGAATGCTCTGTTAGAAGTTTTCTGAGCAGTGGCCCTGCTTATTATTTTGCATGAAGACCAAGCCACATGGAATTAGCTATTTTTCCATACTAGCAGTAGAATTCCACTCTCAGCATGCAGAAATATAGATCAAACTGTTGTCTAAGTTCTCCTGTTGAGCTCCTTTAGAGCAAGCACTCTGTTTCGGTCTGCAGGGTGTCTCTACGCTGTAAGTCTCTTTTACACTGGCCTACCTACCTACCACAAACACATACATGTGGGTTTTTTGTTTTTTTTTTTGGTCTGGTGCACCTACACCATACATTGATTCCTTCTGTCTGTTACACTTGAATTTCATATTCTTAGGGGAGATGGTTTGGGGAAATAGTTGCGTAAAAAGCAAAGATCAGGCATTTTTAAACTATAAACGCCATTTTAAAATAAAACAAAAGCATGATTACACGGTGACCAATGTAGCTAAAGCAGAAATGATTACAGGCAGAGTTATATGCTATGCATATAGATTTGCTTCTTTTAGCTAGCAAACAAGAAGTCAAGCTTAAGTATACACGCAGGTGGACTACCCATTTACCGTTGCTGTTGAGTTGATTCCGACTCATAGCGACTCTATAGGACAGAGTAGAACTGCCCCATAGGAGTTCCAAAGAGTGACTGATGGGTTCGAACTGCCAACCTTTTGTTTAACAGCCTGAGCTCTTAACCATTGTGCCACTAGTGAACTATAAATGTGCCACCAGTGACATAAAATGACAATAAATATGCATGTGGGCACAAATACAGAAATCACATTGTGTGTGTGTGTGTGTGTGTGTGTGTGTTATTAGGGAAAAAAATTTCAGCTTTTAACATCTAATTGTAACCAACAAACTCATGGCCAGGAGAACCTTCTTCCAGTAAAGACCTTAGAAGTGAGCATTCTTGGCAGGGCTGTGGGAGTGTCATCTTAGAGACACTTGGCAGGGGGTTCAGGGTCACTGGAAGGAGAGATAGGCACTAGTTGGGTGTTGACAGCCCTTCTCTGTCAGGATAAATGATGTCAAGGATCAGGGTTTGGTGTCACGATCCTGTCTTCTCTAGGAAATTTCCTTCGGGTATAATGTCAGCCTAAAAAATCTATTACTAACTGGTCACTCAAGATATTTCATTGTTATTGTTGTTAGGTGCCGTCAAGTTGGTTCCGACTCATAGTGACCCTATGTACAACAGAACAAAACACTGCCCTGTCCTGTGCCATCCTCACAATTGTTATGCTTGAGCCTATTGTTGCAGCCACTGTGTTAATCCATCTCATTGAAGGTCTTTCTCTTTTTTGCTGACCCTCTACTTTACCAAGCATGATGTCCTTCTCCAGGGATTGGTCCTTCCTGATAACATGTCCAAAATCCGTGAGACGATGTCTCTCCATCCTTCCTTCTAAGGAGCATTCTGGCTCTACTTCTTCCAAGACAGATTTATTTATTCTTCTGGCAGTTCATTCAGTATTCTTCGCCAACACCATAATTCAAAGATGTCAATTCTTCTTCGGTCTTCCTTATTCATTGTCCAGCCAAGACATTTTACTTTGCCCAAAATAAGTTGCTAGGTAGCAAATCTAGCTTTACTCACTTGCACTTCAAGTTCTCCATTCTGAAGATTAGGGTCCTTGCATTTCTTTGTGTCTGGAAATTCCATGTTTTTACTGCTAATTGGGATTGTGGAAAACAGAAGACTGCTCCTCTTTAATTTGCCTGTTTTATTTTATCAGGATATTTTAATTTTTTAATGATTCTTTGCTTTAACCACAGGATCAAATTCTTGTACTGTTCATTTGAAAACAATCGCACGGGAATCTGATTCCAAATCATCAAAATTGTTACTTTTTTCCCCACACACAGGAAAGTGAAGATTAAGCTAGCTCATGCTTCCTTCATAAATAAAATAAATACAACTTAAGTATGTACAAAGGTACTGACATCAATTATTTAAGGGTTAAATCTTCCTGGGGTCAATGAGATAATAGTAAACGAGAAAAAGAGTTTCCTTTATTGGACTTATTGTACTATAACTACAACAGGAGGAAAAGAGAGTTTTCTGATTCACAGAAAAGACACCCAGTGTTTTGAGACTTCCAAACAGCATTTTCCCAGACATGATTTCAACAATATTCACTCTTTAGGAACAAAATAAGTTGATGATCAAGGATTGTTCATTCCATTTTAGGGATAGAAATACTGGGGCTGAGATGGAGACAGCATGCAACCAAGCATCACTACCACCAGTTGCTGTCTAGTCAACTCTGACTCATGGCGATCCCCAGTGTGTCAGAGTAGAACTGTGTTCTGTAGGGTTTTCCCTGGCTGTGACCCTTCCGAGTAGATCAATAGGCCTTTCTTCTGAGGCACTTCTGAGTGGACTCAAACCTCAAACCTTTCTGTCAGCAGCCAAACGCATTAACCATTTGCATCATCCAGGGACTCCATTCAATCAAGCTGTAGTGCTCAAAATGGAACCAAATTCCCTCTCCTGTGCTTACTACATCAATAATGTATTTAAGGCCTGTCATGTGTTGACAAATCGCCTTCCAGAAAAGCTGCACCAAATCACAGCCCCATCACTCCTTGCCTTTCCTTCATTTTACCTCCAGCGGGTTTATTGCTTCTCCTTACTAGCTTGATGTTTCTTCACAAAATTCAACCCCAGACTTTCAGACGAGCCATGTCGCTAGCTTGCTATATCGTAAGATATACTTTTACTTGCTTAAAAGCTGCGGGACACAGTCTTCTTGAACAAGACCTTTCAGTTCACATGACATGACCACTTCCAAGCAGTGGATGCTCGGAGTCCATCAGTGTTATGACCCATTTATTTTTTTATTAAGTTACTTAGCGGTGGTCTTGATAGAGCCATAATTCTAAGTGTGTTGTGGTGGTGATTTCAGAGAGTTAAGCACCAAAAAGAAGACCAATGCTGACACAGGACAAAGCTGGTCTTTGTCCATTTAAGCTGCTCACATGTGCTGAGAGATGCAGGTGGACCCTGGATATGCCTCTGGGATACTTCACACTTTTTTCTTTTTTAAAAAAAATTGTACATTAAATTTTACATGTACATTAATTTTTCATGACAGTTTCTCCATAGTATTTCTACCCTAAAAGTAAAGTAATTTTCAAATTACCTGAATTCATTATATACAGAAATTACTCAATAAACATTATTTGCTTTCTCCATTGAATAATAAAGATCCCTGGGAAGTGGTTCATTGGGTCTCTATTTGGTTTTGTTTCTAGGAGTATCAGGACGACGTTGTTATTCTTTCAGGGATTGCTTATTTATTTGTTTCCTTGATAACAATAGACATACAAGGTCTAAGCTTTCAGGTACATTCAACTTTGGCAGCCATCTTCCTTCCTTACCTTGTGTTCAAGTGTTATAATCTGTGCCATAGGCTGCCTCAAATCCCTTTTGGAGTTAAGTGGGTTATAAATTATGCATAAATACATACATTTTTCTATCCAGATACCATGAAAAGAGATCTCTAACTGTATTGGTAGATAAATTTCCTTAGATTTCTTGAAAGACAATTTTAAAATTTCAAAAAATAACATAATCACATTGCTGAAAGTTCAAAAACTTTGGCAAGGAAAAAAATCCTTGCCAGGATGTTATCCCAATACATTAAACAGTTCATTTTGTTTTCATTCCTTTCTATTTAAAAAAATTTTTTCTTAACAAATGTGCATATATTGTTTCTCTATTTGTAATCATCATGTACATATAGTATCCTATTCTTTTCCTTTAACATTATATTGTAAGAGACAATGTAGCAAAGTATGTTATCTACCAAGGTGTATTCTGAGGAACTTTACTCCCATGAGATGCTCCTTGAAAGAATTTTTTTTGAAATATATTTTGGAAAAATTGCATACAATAACCCTGCTGAGAGATTGTTAATGCACATACAGATTAAATTTAGTGAGGTTTTCTATGACAAAGAAAACTGTTTCACTTTGATTAATCCAGGCTTTCCCCAATTTAACTGACCACACAGTCCTTTATTTGAACACTAATTATCAATATCCTATAGAATTAGGGTTCTGGAATATATTCCTTAAAAAATTTGGGGTTGGTAGTTAAGAGCATGGGCTTGGAATCAGACATATCTCCTTCTGCCACTTGTTAACTCTGTGCTCTTGAGTAACTTGCTTAACTTCTCTTAGTTTTTGTTTCCGCACCTAAAAATGAGATATAAATGTCTACCTAGCAGGATTGTTATGCAGATAAAATGAACAAAATGGATGCAAAACATCTGATAGAGTTCCTAGCCCATACCAGCACCAATACTAGTTGCTGTGGACCTGATTCCAACTCATGGCAACATCATGTGTGTCAAGAGTAGAACTGTGCTTCATAGGGTTTACAATGGCTGATTTTCTTCTGAAGTAGATTGCCAGACCTTTCTTTCGGGTGCCTCTGGGTGGACTTGAACCGTGAACTTTTTGGTTAGCAGCTGAGCACATTAACTGTTTGTACCACTCAAGGACTTACCTAGCCCGTGGCAGGTGCTAAATAAATACACAGTTATTATTTCTGTAAGTATTGTCCATGTTGCTATTTGCTTTTTATAACCATTATTTTATGAATATTATTACTAATGATATTTACCAATGTTATATACTTTCTAGAATATTTTATCAATGGATATAAATATAACCTATTTTGATGCTGTAATTCTACACTCTTACACAAAATGATATCTTTCATCTAGACATCTATCTACGAATCAAAAATTTAAACTTATTTTTGTGGGGAAAAAATTATGAGTTTTTAGTAACTCACATTAAAATATATTATCAAATATGAGGCTGAATATAGTATATGTTTCGGTATTGGTTTAATTGCTTACCTCTTCTTAAAGAGAGGAAAATCAACCAAGTTAGAGAAGAGTATAGTACACTTCTCTCCTTCACATTGTTTCTACCTGTTTTGCCTCTAGTAACTTTTTCTAGGCAAGCTAATTGAATTCAAGTGCACTAGTTAAAATTGTGGAGCCCTGGTGGCATAGTTGGAGCCCTGGTGGCATACTGGTTAAGAGCTCGGCTGCTAATTAAAAGTTCTGCTGTTCAAATCTACCAGCTGCTCCTTGGGAACCCTATGGGGCAGTTCTACTCTGTCCTATAGGCTCGCTATGAGTCAGAACCGATTCACTGGCACCTAACAACAGCAGCCAGAATGAAAGAGGCTGCATAGGCCTAGCTGACTATTATTTACTCCCCATTGCTAACCACCACATTGTCTCATGCTCTTGTCTTTCCCTCCGATTTCAGTGTCTACAAAAGGTTTAAGATTAACTGATGTTCCTCCTTGGAAGGCTGAAAACAAGTGATAATGATCTAAGGATGAAAAACCGAACAAAGCACCCATTTTGTGACAAGAAAACCAAGAGGTTGCCAGATAACCCCCAAGAATACCAGTAGAAGATTAACTCATCTGAGACATGACCACCTCAAGGGGGAACTAACACAAACTTCTAAGACTCATAATCCTGTCCCTATAAAAGCCTTCAGCTGATCTCCAATGGGGGGGACGGGTTTTTTGGGAGGAATCTATTCCCCTCTGTCTCCTATATATTGATATATAATAAACCTCTTGCTGGTCACCTCATCCCTGTCTCAGAATTGGCTATTGTGGCAGGTGGCTCCAATCCATTTTATTGTGGTAACAAATTTGGTGGCCTATACGGGGACCTTCAACCGCTTGAGACACAGAGGCCCTGGGGCAGGGCCTGGGGCTGATCAACAGCTCTCCCGACAAGTGGCCGCGAGAGGTTTCATTTGCCTCTGGGGAGACTATCAGCCAGACCTGGGTCTGTCACGGCCCTGCTGGTCCCCAACCGTGCCAAAAGAGGTGGGTGAAAGAAAAGCAGACCTGCATAAGAGGGATCCCAAGGTGAGTCTGTGACTCCTCTCCCCGTTGCGCTCAGGGCCAGGGTGGATAGGGCAGGCCCAAGGTTTCCGGAGTAGGACCTGAGCCCTTGGTTTCTGGGGTGAGAGGCACCCCAGATGACCGTCCCCATGAGTAGGCTCGCAAGTAGGGACTCCTGGTGACTCTAGAGTCCTGGTTCTGGGTGTGTGAATGCTCATAAGTGTGTCTGGGAGGTTGAGATTCTCTAAGATAACCTCTGTCAGCAAACAGAGCCATCTAAGAGGTTGAAGGAGTCAAGATCACTTCCGTCAGCTTGCAGGATTTCTCGTGAGTGTGTCTGGGAGGTTGAGATTCTCTAAGATCACCTCTGTTAGCAGACAGAGCCATCTGAAAGGTTGAAGGGTTCGAGATCACCTCCGTCAGCTTGAGGGATTTATTCATTTACTGTGGTTTTGTGTCTGTCCTGTCCATTTGTTTACTGTGGTTCTGTGTCCTGTCCATTGTCTGTGTGTAACTAGTACTACACCATCTACTTGGGCACCCTGATTCGGCTGTTAAGAGAAAGCTTCAGAGAGAAGGAAACCAAAAGCTTGAAACTTATCACTTAACATCTTTGATAAATGAGCCCGGATTTTACCCCCTACCACTGATTCACTGGTTTGGGGTTCATATTTAAAAACACTATAAACTGAGTATACTAGAAGTAACTTAAAATTTCAGTGACCACTTTGGGAAAATGAGCTTTCATTTGTGTTGTCTGTTTTTTCCTTTAGGGAACTTTGCTTGATACTCTGGTTTTGTCAAAATGTCTAATGTTCCTCCATCTGAGGCTACAGAAAGTTAATAAGTTTTATTTAGAACCTGTTTTTTCCATTGAATTGAGTCGATCTTACCAAAAAATTGCTATGTACACTTTAAGAAACTAGGATCCACATACCCTTTTTTTGTGTGGTATTGTCTAGTTGTTTATGTGGTCTTTCTGTCTCCTCTTGTCCTGAAAGAGCTTTGGTATTTACCGGGTAGATAGCCTTTCAAAATGCCTCCATCAACTTAAACGTACATAAATGTGTTCCGTGAGTCCAGAGAGTGAGGGCGGGGCACAATCAGGCCACCTCAACCTCCAGACCCCAGTCTCCAAAGTCATGTAGCTCTAGGGAAGCTTTTGAAAGACCCCTTCCAGCTAGGTGGAGACTCTTTTAAACAAAAGATAAGAAAAATTGCTGCTTTGCTATAGTTACCAGAAATTGAGTGGATCCTGATAATAGAACTGTAAACAAGTTCTCTCTATTATAGGGGAACTCTAAGAAGTCAAACAATAGAAATCACAATAAGACACACCTAAAATGGCCTGGAAAAATGCCCCCAGCAGTAGTCAGAGGCTTAAAGTTATATCCATATCAATGAATTGGTCAATTAAATAGAGACTTTGTGATTTCCAAAGCCAGTTAATAAAATTGTTCAGGGATAAAAATTAGATTGGGAAAAATATGAGAAATAGTAAAAGTTGAATAAAAACTTGGAATGTTTAAACAGACTTTCTTTCAACAACAGTTATGTTTTGTGGTATACAGGCTCAAAATAATTCCTAATACATTTTAGGTAACTTACTGATGTTAAATTGAGTTAATGGATATTTGTCATAATTTAAGCTTATATACTTTGGCTTTTTATACTGCAAGAGAAAGGATAGACAGATATATATATATATATTTAAGTCTGCTAGTGAGCGTTCATTTTTGCTATTTAAAGGGATGCACTGTAAGAGGTATGCAACAAAGACAATGTTTAAGAGGTTTATTGAAAAAGAAATTTATTTGATATGGTCAAGTTTTATCTGACTAAAGCTTAATGGTTTAATTTATGAGATTTTTAGGAGTTTTAATGTTAAGTAGCATATAAAATAAAGAATTAGTTTCTCGCTGTTAACAAAATTTTCTTTTGATTTCTGAGTTAAAGGGTTAATTTATTCTTTGTGTAATCTGCCTGGAAGACGAAGGTTGGCCTCCCATTAGAATAAGATTCCTAAGTCTGAATACTAAGCCTCATGGCTTTTAGAAAAGAAAGCTAAGGTTTTTAGTTTAAGATCTTTGGTTAAATAACTTAAGTATTGTTTCAAAGTGACCTATAATATTATTATTTCTTTATTCCTAACTTGGTTGCAACTTTATCTTTTTGAATCTAGCATCATCAAAGCCAATGGTTTGACTGGGGAATTCACATCATTTACTATTTTTTTTAATCTAAAGTTTTTTTTTTAACTGATTTCATTTGGCCTTTACGTTGTGCTTGTAATTAATTTCTATAAAGTCTTTTACTATTAAGAATATTATTTTTATGAATTAATCATGGTCATATTAAGTCTTGCCATCTGCAGATAAGTTTTTACTTTGCTGATTTTCTGAAAACATTTGACCAAAATATCTCAACAGAGAGATAGACTATGTTGGACTTGCTAAAAGGACTGTGACTAGACTCAATCAAGATTTTCAGAACTTTTATACAGAAGCTGATGAGTTCACAGACTGTGGCTGATCCAGAATCATGTAGAACAGAAATTAACTATATAAGACTGAGTAAAACAAAAGGAAACTATGGGTTTTATGTAAGAATATTGCTCATGTTTTAAGGTCCTACTTTCTGGATATAAGAAATCATTTTCCTTTCTCCTAAAGTATCTAACTAATGGGTTTAGATATTGTAACTCTTGAGTTAGAAGTTCTGTTGGTAAACTTAGCAAAGTTGTAACTATCATAACCAGAGAAGTGTCTGAAATTTGAGCTATGATTTTACGAAATAGAATAGTATTAGCCTTCCTGTTAGTCTCTCAAGAAACAGTTTGTGCCTAAATAGATAAATGTTGCTATATTTATACTAATACTCAATCTGAGGTTTTGCAAAATGTAGTTGTTGAGGCACATGAAAAGCAGTTACTGATGCTGCTTATGCATAAACAAACACCTGTTATGGAGGGAGGTCCATCTATCCCAGCCAAATCTCCTCTAGGCTGCATTCTAACAAACTGAAGGAGGTATAGCTATGAGCCTATGACAAGAAAGAAAATGATATACTTATGTAACAATGTATGGCCCCAATACCAGCTGGGGACCAGAAACATTGTCTCCAAAATGGGTCTTTGGCTTATGGCACAATTTTTCAGCTTGACTTTTTTTGTAGGAAAAATAGGACAAAGTTGCCTATATTCAAGCTTTCATGTCTCTCTATCAAACTTTAAATCCCTGTAACCAGGTTCTTTTTCAGGAAAAGCTGAAGGCAAAAGTGCTTCCTGAATCCTCACCGGAGGGCCCCCTCTTAGAAGGAACAGCCCCGATAACTGCTTCGGCTCCCCCCGCCATGTAGGGAAGGTACAGTAAAAGCTGACAGTCGGGTCTGAGGAATGATGGCAGAGTCCCCCACAAAAAGGGCCGAGCCTGATCCTAGTCCGGCCAGCTTGAGAAGAACTGACGAAAGAAGGGAATCGGAAAGTAAGAGTCCGACTTCATTGGATATGGTCTCCCCCCTACACACACACCCGTCAGGGTGCTGTTTTCTGTGAGGGTACTGCCGGGGCTTGGGCAGGGCAATTTCCTCTGAGAAAAATTCCAGCCGAAGGAGGAACAATGTTAGTACATATTCCTTTCTCTACCTCCGACTTGTATAATTGGAAGGATCACAATCCCCCTTATCGGAGTAACCCAAATAGAATGGCCGAGTTGTTCCTTTCCATTTTCTACAGATCCCACCTGAAAACGCATTTGCCTTGCAGACGACACTGTTGCAAGAAGAAATAGTGACACATAGTGGCATTCCTTTCCATAGTCAACAAAATGTGAATCCGGAGGTCTGGACATAAGAAAGGCCTGGGAGAGCCAAGTCAGCCTCACCGGTTAAAATTACTTTAAAACCTACAGCACTTATTATAAACCAGAGGCAATATCCCCTCCGCAAGGAAGCTTTGGAAGGGATCACACCATTGGTACATCAATACATAAAAACTGGACTTTTAAAATTTTGCCAGTTTCCGTTTAACACCCCTATCTTACTGGTGTTAAAACCGGGGACAAGAGAATATCAGTCTGTTCAAGACCTAAGAAAAATCAACCAAATAGTAGAGGACATTCATCCTATTGTGCCAAACCCATATACCCTCTTGGTTACTATACCCAATCAATGTGCTTGGTTTTCAGTAACGGGCTTGAAAGATGCCTTGTTTTATATTCCTCTACACCCCGAGTCTCAGCCTCTATTTGCCATTGAATGAACTGGTATTAAGACAGGGAATTGCTGTGGGGGTACTAACCAGTGGCCTACTTTTCAGAACAGCTGGACAACGTGGCCTGGGGATGACCCCTTTGTCTTCGAGTCGTGGCTACAACCTGTGACCTGTTACAGGAAGCCAAGACATTCACCCTTGGACCAAAGGTAATGGTAAACACACCACATACAGTTTTGTCTCTTTTAGAACAAAAGAGAAGTTTGTGGCTCATGGCAGGATGGATGAGAAAATATCAGGCAATCTTGTTAGACAACTCAGACATGGTTCTGAAGGCTGTCTCCTCCCTCAATCCCACCACATAGCTTCCTACTTCGGAAGATTTCCCTGTATGTGACTGCCTAGAGATAATTGAAGAAGTTTATTCTAACGGACCAGATCTCTCAGATGTTCCCTTGACTGACCCAGAGATAGAAATGTATACAGATGGCAGTAGCTTTCTGTATGAAGGATGCCACGAGTCAGGATATGCTGTGGTGACACGAACTGAGGTCTTAGAGGCAGCTCCACTTCCTGCCGGCACTTCAGCTCAAAAGCTTGGGCGGGCCCTGTAACTAAGAATAGAAAGATGCATAACTGTGTATACTGATAATAAATATGCCCAGCTGATTCTTCACTCACATGATGCCTTGTAGAAAGAAAGGGGACTTCTGACATCTGCCAACAAAGAAATAAAACGTGTTCCAGAAATCCTAGAACTCCTGAAGGCAATCAGTGATCCCCTTCAGGTGGCAGTGGTATAATGCCCTGGACATCTGGAAATTGTAAATATCTGCTGAATTTTTTTGACACCTACTCAGGGTGGGTGGAAGCTTTCCTTTGTAGAAACCAATGAGCCCAAGAAGTGACCAAGGCGTTACTCAAAGAAATCATACCCCATTTTGATCTTCCAGTCTCAGTACAGAGTGACAATAGGAGAGCTTTTATGACAACAGTCACCCAAGAAGTCAATAAGGTTTTAGATATAAATTGGAAATTAACACTCAGCCTGGAGACCACAATCGACTGGGAAGACCAAAAAGATGAACCATACTCTGAAAAAGTCCTAGGTGAAACTTTGCCAGGAGACAAGCTCCATGTAGATACAAGTTCTCCTTATTGCCCTGCTCACAATCTGGGTAGCCCGTCTAGGTGGGCTCAAGTTGAGCCCTTACAAATTAACATATGGGAGACCATTCCTGAAAAAGTCAACTTTCCCCCACCTCGGTGATGACCGAGGTAGAGAAAAGAGACTGGGTCCGTTCTCTGAGAGCTGTCATAAACACTGTTAATCAGTATGCTTCTTCTCGTTTGTCTTTTCCTTCTGACACTCCCCTCCACAGGTTCCAACCCAGAGATCGGAGATTAGGTCCTGTTGAAAACCTGGAAGAATCAACCCACGAAAGATCAACTGGCCCTTCAGTGGGAGGGAGTTTTTGAAGTTCTCCTGACCACCCACTTGTCTCTGAAATTAACAGGAGTAGTCATGTGGGTGTATCACTCAAGAGTAAAAGCAGCCCAGCCAAAAGAAGAGAAAGAAGCAAAAACAAAGAGCCACCATACTCTTCTTGTACTCCAATTCAGGGCCTGAAGTACAAGTTCAAGAAGCTTATAGTACAACGATTTTGATCTTATTTCCCTCTATCTTTCCATTTTTCCAGGAGACCTGGACAGAAAAGGTGCAGGTTATCTTACAGGGAAAGGGGACACTGACCCTGCAAGCTGGGGACACTCTGACCTCCCATGTGTAGTCTCAACCCTAACTCCAGTAGGTCCAGTTAAGTGGGCCATAGAAGAGCCCAGAAGAGGAAACTTAAGAACAGTGATTATTCTAGTTTGTTTTTGTGTTCCCTGTTGTTTGAGAATATTAACAAAAGGAATTACAAATACCCTTAATGCTAGAAAAATTTTTACCCTGGTAAGTCAGGACACCCCTTTTCAAGCTCTGAAGATGAATGTCATCTAATTCACCAAGATGCAGCCAATTTCCACTCTAACTCACCCCCCACCTATGGTCCTTAGTTGATACCGGGAGATTTCTCACCACAGTGACGCCCCTAACCAGCAGGAAGTAGCCAGAAAAGAAGTGACGCCGTTTCCCAAGATTGAGAAACTTCCAGTAAAAGGGGGGATTGGAAGAGGCTGCCTAGGCCAGGCTCATTATTATTTATTCCCCATTGCTAACCACCACACTGTCTCATGCTCTTGTCTTTCCCTCCGGTTCCAGTGTCTACAAAAGGTTTAAGATTAACCGATGTTCCTCCTTGGAGGGTTGAAAACAAGTGATAATGATCTAAGGATGAAAAACCGAACAAAGCACCCATCTTGTGACAAGAAAACCAGGATGTTGCCAGATAACCCCCAAGAATACCAGTAGAAGATTAACTCATCTGAGACATGACCACCTCAAGGGGGAACTAACACAAACTTCTAAGACTCATAATCCTGTCCCTATAAAAGCCCGCAGCTGATCTCCTGTATATCAATATATAGTAAACCTCTTGCTGCTCTCCTCATTCCTGTCTCAGAATTGACTATTGCGGGAGGTGGCTCTAATCCACGTTATTGTGGTAACAAGAATTGGTTAACATCTTCCCCGCTGAGCTTTAGTGCAGAGGTGACAAATATGTGGTATCCACTCTTCCACTCCCTCTTCTTATAATAATGGAAGACATCACTAATGATCAGGGCACACTTTTGCCTCAACACAAATGTGTCTTCAGAATCCTTCTCAGTACAGAATTTTAGGCATAAAAGGCAAACTGATTAGAATTGTACCACAAGAGGAAACCTATTTGCCAGCACTGCTTTATGACCATGATTATGACAATCCAAAACCAAAACCAGACCAGAGATCTGATTATGACAATACCTGGGTTGAAATAAGACAACAGATGGCTAGTGACCAGTCAACCAGTGGGATCACATATCACTCTCAATCATTTATGCTTGGCAGTATGTAGGGGCAGGATAGGACTGGAATAGGAGGCAAGCTTTAGTGGTTTTATGTACACTAAGAAATCAGACCTACTAGTAAGGGCAGTAATAGTTCAGTGGTAGAATTCTTGCTTTCCATGTGGGAGACCTGAGCTCAATTCCTGGCCAATGCAACTCATGCTCAGTCAACACCCATCTGTCAGTGGAGGCTTGCATGTTGCTATGATGTTGAACAGGTTTCAGCAGAGCTTCCAGACTAAGGCAAACTGGGAAGAAAGGCCTGGGCATCTACTTCCAAAAATCAGCCAGTGGAAACCCTATGGATCACAACTGTCCAGTCTGCAACCCATCATGGGGATGGCACAGGACTAGGCAGCATTTTGTTTCATTGTGCATGGGGTTGCCATGAGATGGGGGCCAACTCCATGGCAGCTAACAACAATCACAGTAAGGAAAAGGTCTGTGGGTACTGCTTACCATAGTCCTTTCAAATTCAAGGTTTGGCTAGAGCACCAGGAGAATTAAATGGCTCCTCATGAACCAGGTAGTATAAGAGGGCTCCTAAGGGAAGCTACCCACTTTGTTAGCTAATAGAACACCCACCAGGTTCTAAGACAGCAGTTATTTTAAAAATGCAAGGTAAACCATGTTATGGATTGAATTGTGCCCCCTAAAATATGTGCCAACTTGGCTAGGGCATGATTCCCAGTATTGTGTGGTTGTCCACCATTTTGTGACCTGATGCGATTATTCTATGTGTAGTAAATCCTAACCTCTATGATGTTAATGAGGCAGGATTAGAGACAGTTATGTTAATGAAGCAGGACTCAATCTACAAGATTAGGTTGTAACTTGAATCAATCTCTTTTGAGACCCAAAAGAGAGAATTGAGCAGAGAGGAGAGGGACCTCATTACCACCAAGCAAAAAGAGACAGGAGCAGAGTGCGTCCTTTGGACCCAGGATCCCTGCACTGAGAAGCTCCTAGACAAGAGGAAGATTGATGACAAGGACCTTTCCCCAGAGTTGACAGAGGGAGAAAACCTTCCTCTAGAGCTGGAGCCCTGAATTTGGACTTCTAGTCTCCTAAACTATGAGAGAATAAATTTGTTTGTTAAAGCCGTCCACTTGTGGTTATTTCTGTTGTAGCAGCACTAGATAACTAAGACAAGCTACTATATCGTTTTCCATGTCTGAATTTTCTGTTACTTGTCCCGAGATATTATTTCAGAGCTGCTGGAGGAAATGCTAGCTGCTTGTAGATGTGAGTGATCAGCACCGGGAAACAGTATTCTGTCCTAAGCCCTTATTGGCGCTGCCTGAATGAGTATCTCCTGGCTGATCTTTTCTTCTCCTGAGGCAGCTCACTAATCGCCTGGAAAAATCTGACCTTTGAACCTCAGCTCTACTCTCCCACTGCTGAATGTGACCCTGTGGGGTGGCTTCTTGGGCCAGGTCTGAACATTTGAAAGCAGGAGAGGTGGGAAGTATGAAGACAGGCCTGCGATTTACAGCTAAACCAAAACACTTTGAAAATCAATTTTTAACTGCCTTATTCCCACTTTGTAAAGCATTTCTCAACAGCATTTTCTTTGTTGTGACAGTGAAATGTTTCTTTTGGCAGCATTTTAAAATCCTTTTGAAATTTTTAATGGTTTGCTTTATTTTGCTAAAAAACTACATACATACAATAATTTTGGGGGAAAAATTCCTTGATGCTTTGGGCCTGTTTTAGCTAGATATTTGGGAGGCTAATAAAAGCTTTTTTAATTGAAAAATATGCTGGGAGGGAGAGAATGTTTTTATTCCTAATTCAAATATTCTTTTTCAGAGAAAACATGGTTTCCAGATAATCCTTTTACTTTCTTGCATTTCTATTAGGTCTGTATCGGTAAGAGTACAAATGAGGGTCTGACTGCACGTGCCTGATGTAGACTTCATATCTGAAGGTAGGCCCATTGCCTAAATCTGGAATCTTCACGCATCTTCAGAATGAAACCAGGCAGTCTTCAAGAGGAGATGTGTCACAGGGAATATTTGATATGCTTTTAGTGTATTTTATCTTCTCTGTCTTTGTTTTTGTCATCTCTTTGCTCCTCTTATTCCCAAACACACATCACTAAGCCCATTTTAGCACTTAAAGTAGCATCTTTTTTTTGTGACTTCAGATCATTATTGTGCCTTTGTAACTCTAGTTACCTTCTCAATTTTGAATTCAAGTTTATAGGGGATGGAGAGAAAGGAGCTATGACAATGTTCATCTGGCCTGCTTAGAATGCTTGTTTTCTGATACCTAGTGAATGAATTGGCTTTGTTTCAAATTAGGCCAATAGTTAGTGGATGTGAAAGCCAAGGATCTTCCCATGTTCATGTGGGTGGGAGTCACATGACCTGTGGGTGTTGTCTCGTAGAAACCAATGTGCTTGCCACCTGTCTTCTCTTCCACTGTCGACATGACCAGGAGAAAGTCAATTTCCTAGACAGTAAATGACAATAAAGCCTTATTAATTAAGAAAGGAGTAGTTAGATGTTTGCAATGATTCAATTAGAGTTAAAGTTTGCCTTTGTACTATCTGTGAGAGCATGTTGAACAAGGCAGTAGTGTTCACAAGGGGAAGGAAGCATTTCTTTTACTTCACATTTTAAGCAAGTCCTTAAGAAGCATCTTTTCTTTACAAATTATTGCTACAATACTTAAAACTATTCTTACCTAAATGTTATTCATCAAAAACCCTTTTACTGGAGTAACAAAATCAGATTTCTTTAAAAACATCAATAGTAACACTAATAAGCCTTAAATTTATGTAAGGATAAGGTTAACAAATGCTTCTTTCAATATTCTTTTTCTTTCTTTTTATTTAAGTATGGAACACTTCATGAATTTGTATGTGATCCTTGGGCAGGGGCCATGCTAATCTTCTCTGTATCATTCCAATTTTAGTATATATGCTGCTGAAGTGAGCACTATTTCAGTATTCTTATTTGAGCCTCACAATAATGTGGTACTGCAGATGTTATTCTCTCCATGAGTTAGTTGGAGATAATGAACTCAGTTGTATATCAGGTAGATTCTGACATCTCAGTGGTCTAACACAATAAAAGTTTCCTTCTCGCTCAGCAGAAGTCTGATGCCATTCAGGTCCCCACCTCTATCCTGAAGATCTGGAACATGTGGCTCTAATGTTGCTTCAGCTAAGAAAGAAGGATGGAGGAGGTACTTGCTCATACTTGCCTTTACCTAGAGGTGACCTAAGTCACTTTCTTTCATGTTCATTGGCTTGAATTAATAACAGGGCCTCAAACTAACTGCAAGGAGATTGGGAAGTGTATTTGGAAAGCACTACCATTCTCTGCTGCACACAGTTTTATGTATAAGAAAACTGACCCCTTAATACTGTATTTTTACTCAAATGACACGTGCAAATGACATTATTGTAAAGGAAAATTAGCATTGTGCACTTACGAAAATACTTCGCAGGGGGAGGGAGTGGTTGGCAAAGAACCGTAGAAGGCATGTGTTATTTGCGTGAAAATTTGGTAATAAATAACTCGCTCAAATATGCACAGGTAGTGAGTGAACAAACTGTTTCCTTATTTTTTGACCATTGTTAGTTGCCATTGTGTTGGCTCCAACTCATGGTGACCTTATGTATAACAGAGCAAAGAATTGCCCAGTCCTGTGCTGTCTCCATGATCACGGGTATGTTTAAGTCCATTATTGCAGCCATTGTGTAGTGCCTCCCAATCTACGGGGCTCATCTTTCAGAATTATATCAGACAGTATTCTGTTGTGATCCATGGGGTTTTCATTGACCAATTTTTGCAATTAGATTGCCAAGCCTTTCTTTTGTCTCTGTCTTAGTTTGGAAACTCCGCTGAAATCTATATAACATGGGTGACTCTGCTGGTATTTGAAATATCAGCGGCATAGCTTCTAGCATCAGAGCAACACGCAAGACAAACTGACAGATGGGTGGACGCTTGATCCTAAGTCCAATAATTTCATATATTGATATCTGTCTACATAATCTAATAATGTATATTTTCTGCTAATTCAAATACATTCTGAATTACTCCCTAAGGTATTGAGACATTTGTATTTGCCCACATTTGGGGAAAAATATAAGGATCCTGATTATTCCTGTTATAAATATTTGATGTAATTCCACTTTAATGGTGATATTTAGAACGTGGATCACTTTGTAGTCCTGTTAATTGTGTTCCTGCAGAACCTGTACATAGACCAAGAGGCAGTTGTTCAGACAGAACGAAGTGATACTGTGTGGTTTAAAATCAGGAAAGGTGTGTATCAGGGTTGTATCCTTTCACCATACTTATTCAATCTGTGTGCTGAGCAAGTAATCCAAGAAGCTGGGCTATATGAAGAAGAACACGGCTTCAGGATTGGAGGAAGACTCATTAACTACCTGAAATCTGCAGATGACACAATCTTGCTTGCTGAAAGTGAAGAGGACTTGAAGCACTTATTGATGAAGATCAAAGACTACAGCCTTCAGTATGGATTCCATAAAGAAAACAAAAATCCTCACAACTAGTCCAATAAGCAACATCATGGTTAATGGAGAAAACACTGAAGTTGACAGGGATATCGTTTTACTTGGATACACAATCAACGTCCATGGAAGCAGCATTCAAGAAATCATTACACTGGGCAAATCTGCAGCAAAAGACCTCTTTAAAGTGTTAAAAAGCAAAGATGTCACTTTGAGGATTAAAGTGCGTTTGACCAAAGCCATAGTATTTTCAATCACCTCATATGCATGGGAAACTGGACAGTGAATAAGGAAGACCAAAGAAGAATCGATACATTTGAATTATGGTGTTGGTGAAGAATATTGGATATACCATGGACTGCCAGAAGAATGAACGTATCTGTCTTGGATGAAATACAGCCAGAATGTTTCTTAGAAGCGAGGGTGGCGAGCTTTCACCCTGCTTACTTTGAACATATCATCAGGAGGGACCAGTCCCTGGAGAAGGACATTATGCTTGGTAAAGAAGAGGGTCAGTGAAAAAGAAACCCCTCAGTGAAATGGATTGACACAGTGGCTGCAACAATGAGCTCAAATATAGCAACAATTGTGAGGATGGTGCAGGACCAGGCAGTGTTTCATTCTGTTGTACACAGGGTTTTTGTGAGTTGGAACTGACTTGACAGCACCAGACAACAACACACACGCACACACACACACATATATATGTATATATATATATATACATATATATATGTACCAGTCTGACTCATGGCAACCCCATGTGTATCAGAGTAGAACTGTGCTCCATAGAGTTTTCAATGGCTGAATTTTTTTGGAAGTAGATCTCAAGGCCTTTCTTCCAAGGTGCCTCTGGATGGACTCACACCTCTAATCTTTTGGCTAGTAGCAGAGTGTGTTAACCCTTTGTACCACACAGGGACATCTGTCATATAAGCTTTTTTTTAAGTGTTAATAGGATAATGTTTATAAAGATCCTGGAAATAGTAGATAATAAATGCCATTTTTCTTTTTATAGCTCTTAAAAAGCAGCAAGCTCAAGTTTACGAAGTGAGATACCTTAGATTTAGAAGATGAAATGGAAATCAGCCTTAATGAAAAGAGATTTCAATTAACTTTATACATAATGCCAATTAACTTTGTCTATATATAATATCTATGTTTTATATATATAACATATATTATATTATGGTATGTATTATATAATACATAATATTATATATTATGTTGTAATATATAATATATATAAAACATGTATATATATAAAACATTTATATTATATTACATTATATATATTTCTTAATGGAAAAAACTTCCCAAGTCAGCAGTAGAAAACTAGGTGCACTGATGAAGAAAGCCAGAGATACAGCCACTGGCTGGATTTGTGAGGTTAGACTGAGGAAATACAGGCTGATTTCCTGGATTTCCTGGAGTTGATAAGTACAGGTTTTGATGGACCGTCTGGTACTGTTTTGCTCTGCACATCCCTATGTTTTCATGTCAGTGATTATCATACAGGAAGAAACAATAAGATGACAAAATGTAATTGCAGTAAAAATGACCTTTCCATATGAAAGTCTAGAGTGGTTGTCGGTTTGCTTAACTAGAGGACTCCCTGGGAAATGTCAGAGTTGAATCAGGCAAGGGTGGCAATAGGAGTTGTGCGTTTCACATGCAGGTCATAACCAGCCCCCTGCCACCATGTCCTGAAGTCATTATCACAAGGAGATAAATAAATATCTTCTAGTCTTCTCGGGCAATGAAAACAATGCTAGATTTTATGTGTGTGATGGCACAATATTCTCATAAATGTATGGAAATTGTGTATGTTGACATGTGGAGTCCAGCAGGGAGATATATATACTTTCAGACTACCCTGATTTGAACATTTTCAAAACCAAAGTCTTAAGTACTACGCAAATCCCTGTTCCAAAGGGATTTTAACTTTACCCCCCCACCCCCATCCCACTGGAGAACTGTGGTTACCTTGGTTTGCTTGTCATAAAGTGAAAAGTGAAAACAGAATTGTGAGAATTGTATAGAAGTTGGAATTTACCATCTCCTGGAATGACTTTTCATAGAAATTACCAAGATCAGATATCAAATGCACCGGGTAATTTGTTCCAGCATCTTTAACCCTTCTGATTAGAGGAGTCTGGGATGCAATAGTCAAGGGGGCTTCCTCACTGAAGTGTGGTGTGGATCTCAAAACCAAGCCCCTTGCAGTCAAGTTGATTCCAATTCATAGTGACCCTAGGACAGAGTAGAACTGCCCCATAGGGTTTCCAGGGAGTGGCTGGTGAATTGAACTGCTGACTTTTTGGTTAGCAGCCATGTTCTTAACCTCTGCATTACCCGGGCTCCATGGTGTCGTTATACCCTGGATATACACTGGTGATTACAAATCCCAGGGCAGACGAACTGCTAAAGAGATAAACTGTTGCTGTTTGTTCACACTCCTTCTCTTAAATCCTTTTTTTTTAAATTAAAAAAATTTTTTTTTTTTTTTTTTTTTTGTTAAAGAACCTATCCTGAGCACTCTATATACATGGAAAAATACCATTTTGTAAATCAGGATGGAATTTTTGTCTTATTTCTTAACATTTTCTTCACCAAAGTGTCAAATGACAGTCATATTCTTTACTTTTTAGTTTACTCATTCAACACATATTTACTGAGCGCCAGCTCTTTCTCTGATATGTTTTAGGTTCTGAGGACATGGAGGTTAAAAGTCAGAAGAGCTCTCTGCTCTATGGAGCTCACAATCTAGAACTCAGTCTAACCAAGCAGTGTGGAATTTGCCACTATATACTTTACCCTTTGGGCCACTGGCCTCTTTCACCTCATTGATCACTTCTACACTGTGAATGGTCTTTCACATTCATTAAACTGTCCACCCTTCCATCCATTTATATATTTATAGAGGGCCTAGAATTCACTTAGAACTTCTGAATAAACATCTACACTCACTGAAGAAAGAGGTCACAGTAGCTTTCCCAAGGATTCAATGTTCCACAGAATACAACTTTTATTAAAGGTTCCAACTTAGACATATTGGAACCAGGAGATGATGTAGGCTTATTGACAATAGCAAAATCCAAGTTGGTTGTTTTGAGGATCACGCTGTTATGAGGGGCTTAAAATTTGGAAAATGGCTTAACAGAAAATAAATATCAATCAAAATGAATGCAAGTTATTGAAGATGACTTAACCAGAATATATTCAAGTTATTAAACTTGGATTCAGGAACTTGGGAGACCTCCTTTGCTTCCAATGTTCCAGTGTCCTTCTCTTCCAATGTGTTCCAGAGCGCAATAAAGAGAAAAACCACAAGGGCTAGGAAAAATATTGCCTAGTTGTGCTGTAATTCAAAGCAGATTTCTAAACCTTCCTTCAAAATTTCTTGAGTCTCAGAGCTAAAGGACTGACCACAGGCTGTGAGTGTAAATGCTCCTGCCAGGGTAAGGTCTAGAAATACAGATCCTTTTAGCAAATACTTTGTCAAGACAAAAACAATAGGAACCAAACCACTCTTCTGCAGCTTCAGTATCTCTTAGACTTCCTGAGAACTGGTGCCTATGCATTTTATGGGTCAAAGAGCTCTTCACTGAATGGATCTGTGAGTAGAAACTGGACAAAGTGGTTGAACAAGTAGAACATATTTCTATTTTCACTGACATTCTGACCTCTTGTCTGAATCATTGCTGTAGTGTCCTTAATGGTCATCCTATAATTCACCACTGCTAGATTAATGGTCCTGAAGTATAGTACATTTCATGTTCATTTCTGCTCAGAAAGCATCCTTATTACTAATGAGCTAAGCACAGATCCCTCAGCTTAGCATCAAAGGACTGCCACAGTCTTTAAATCCTCATCTCCCACTAACCCTGCTCTCAAGTCAAATTGGGCAAACGCTAGTCACCAAAGACATTTTGCTCCTTTCTATGTCTATGCCTTGTGTTATATTAGATCTGTCACTTAGATTGTTTCTTTCTTTCCCTCCTCCCTTTCACCATCTCCTTCAGTCAAAATCTTCAAGGACGCTTCCAGTGCAAACTCTTCCTCTCAACCTAAATGCATGTGCTAGCTCTTGCTCTAAAATCCCACAGGACATTGTTGGAGGCTTAGGGCATGTTCACATTTTCCTTACATTAAAATGCTTGCTTACTTATCTCATCCTCACTTACCAGAGTCCAAGATCCTCTCCAACAAGTAATCTTTTTTATACATCTTTTGTGGCCAATACAGTGCTGAGCACAATACCTTCCTATTTATACATTTTTATTTTTTAACTTTAATTTTATTTATAAATAATAATTTAATATTGAATACCTCTTTATTTTTATGACTATAAAAAATGTTCATTACAGAAAATAGGAGGGATAGAAAATGTAGAGAGTAAGATATAAAGTCAACTGCAATTGTGCCACCTGTCAACCATTATTTATTACCATTTTGGTATATATCTCTTTATTATTTTTTTACTGTAAGTAATATTTCTACTAGCAGAGATAATACTGAATATAACATTTTCTGTTCTGGAGAGTTCTAGTTTCAGTAGGAAGATGGTGGCAGTTCTATTCTAAATTTTCTCTTTTTTCCTGGAAAATAATACAGAACAGTAGGAAAACCAAAGCAACAACAATAAATCTTCAAAGTCCATCTAATCAAAAGAAAGATACAGGAAATGAGAAAATTCCAAATTGCTTGTAAGTGCTGCCAAACAGGAAGTCCATGTTCCTTCTGCAGTTAAAAAAAGAGAGTTTAAAGTGGTGTAAGGGTTGGTTCTCAGAGTTCTCAGAGAGATGTCTAGCAGATGTTCCTTTAAGTATAAGAGAACTCCACCTGAGAGAGAGAAGATAAAACAGGGAAGGGTTTCTGGGGAGGCAGGAGCGAAGGTTCAGACTATGTCTTTTGAACCCAGAAGCGTCAGGTCTTAGAAAACCATAGCAAAATATGACTCACAAAACAGTGTGGTAGGCAAGAGCAAGAAAGGGATTTTGAGATCCTAGGGCTAGTATGGAGACCTGGTGGCATAGTGGTTAAGAGTTCAGCTGCTAATCAAAAGATCAGCAGTTCAAATCCACCAGCCACTCCTTGGAAACCCAATGGGGCAGTTCTACTCTGTACTATAGGGTCGCTATGAGTTGGAATCGACTTGATGGCAACAGATAGTAGTAGTGGTAGTATTGGCTAGTGATCTCAAGCATCTCCTCACGTATCTGTTAGCTGCCTAAATGTCTTCTTTGTTGAAGTGTCTGTTCATATGCTTTGCCCATTTTTAAGATGGATTATTTGTCTTTTTGTTGTATAAGTGTTGGAGTTTCTTATAGATTTTAGAGATTAGACCTTTGTTGGATATGTGATGTTGTGGTTATTGTTAGGTGCCTCTGAGTAGGTTCCAACTCATAGTGACCCCATGTACAACAGTACGAAACACTGCCTGGTCCTGTGCCATCCTCACAATTGTTGTTATGCTTAAGCCCATTGTTGCAGCCACTGTGTCAATCCATCTCATTGAGGGCCTTCTTCTTTTTCACTAACCCTCTACTTTCCCAAGCATGATGTTCTTCTCCAGGGAGTGATCCCTCCTGATAACATTTTCAAAGTGTGTGAGATGAAGTCTTGCCATCCTTGCTTCTAAGGAACATTCTGGCTGTACTCCCTCCAAGACAGATTTGTTTGTTCTTCTGGGAATCCATGGTATATTCAGTATTCTTTGCCAACACCATAATTCAAAGGCATCGATTCTTCTCTGGTCTTCCTGATTCATTGTCCAGCTTTTGCATAAATATGAGGTGATTGAAAATACCATGGCTTGGGTCACGTGCACCTTAGTCGTCAAAGTGACATCTTTGGTTTTTAACACTTTACAGAGATATTTTGCAGCCGATTTGCTCAATGCAATGTATCTTTTGATTTCTTGACTGCTGCTTCCATGGGTGTTGATTGTGGATACAAGTGAAATGAAATCCTTGACACCTTCAATCTTTTCTCCGTTTATCATGATGTTACTTGTTGGTCCATTTGTGAGGATTTTTGTTTTTTTTATGGTGAGGTGTAATCCATACTGAAGGCTGTAGTCTTTGATCTTCATCGGTAAGTGCTTCAAGTCATCTTCACTTTCAGCAAGCAAGGTTGTATCATCTGCATATTGCAGGTTGTTAATGAGTCTTCCTCCATTCCTGATGTCGCTTTGTTCTTCATATAGTCCAGCTTCTTGGATTATTTGCTCAGCATACAGATTGAATAGGTATGGTGAAAGGATACAACCCCGACGTACACATTTCCTGACTTTAAGCCACACAGTATCCCCTTGTTCTGTTCCAACAACTGCCTTTTAGTCCATGTACTGGTTCTGTGTGAGAAAAATTAAGTGATCTGGAATTCCCATTCTTCGTAATGTTATCCAAAATCAAATGGAAGTAAACTAGGGAGTCCCAGTCTTGTTAACCTTAGAATAGAAAGATAAAATCAATATTTAAAGATAATAACATATCAAATTTTTTTGTACAGAACTTTGACCATATGTAACTGCGTGATTAGAAATTAATTGCTATTTCTCTACTTCATCATATTTTAAATAAAAAAATTTTCTCTTCTACTTTTAAATTTAAAAAAATCGTGTCTCACTCTTATGACTGTTAATGTGTGTTTCGTTAAAGGCAGGATATTAATGCTTTAAAATATTTGCAAACAGTATTTAAATAACTCCCTAATAATACTCATATACAAACATTCACCCTCATAGAGTTTGCAGGATGCATTCACGTACCTGGAGGTATGTGTCCCAAGGGGAAAATGTTGCCATAAATTTTTGAACTTTTTTTGTTGAAAATATTAATTTTTTATTTTGGTAGAGTGAATTGGTTATAGCAAGTAAGTAAATAAAATATGTCCTCTACTCCCAATCCATTGATGCTCAGTTTAAACTTAAGAATTTCAAGATAAACTAATCAGAAACAGTTTTTTCCAAATCAAGCCAACCATCAAACTCTTTTGAAAAAGACATTTTCCTCTCTGCTTTAGGAATAACCATTGATCTTTCATTTGTTACTTTACTTGTGTACAAATGAAAGCATATGAAGGACTGGGAAGCCCATGGAGTAAGACCATCTCATTGATGTTAAACCTGCTAGTGGGGTCGTGGACCTCTTGAGATGATGCTCAGCCCCAGGCAATGGCTCTCTTTCCTGCACCTTAGAGTGCGGACCTCTGAAGCTAGGAAGTGGAGCCAACAAGAGAGGAATTTAAGTTCTTTGGATATCTTATGGGGAATGTTTTGGTTTCCCTTGAAAAACTCTAGCAACTTTAGCTCATCTACCTTCTCCTGGTCATGGGTCTGAAGTAGGGAGTGGGAGAGAGAACTAGGGCTGGTGTTTTGATGCAGACATGGAGGATAAAGTTCTTGTTGAGTCTCTAGCAAAGTGGTTCTTGTCCAGTCCCCCAGATGTGAATTGTGACCATCATTTGATAAAACGTCAGAGAAGGGAGAATGCTCAGATGTTGAGGAGTCCTGATACGTAACTCCTTTGATTAAACTCAGGGGTAAGCAGGCACCCTTTTTTGGGTCCTAGGTTTCTTGCTTTCATCTGTTTCAACCTTCCGTTTATACTTCTTTCCCTAAATTCCAGTATGAGGTCCTCTCCTTCTTGCTCAGTTTATGGAATCTCAGGAAAGAATCTAATAACAATAATTTGTCTTTTTTTCAGATCTCACTGAGGAATGAAAGCCTTTGTTCACTGTTAACCAAACCAGATAGGAGGTATTTAGGGGATGTATTAGCTTCCTGTGGATGCTGCAACAAATTACCACCCTAGGTAGCTGAAAATACAGAAATTTATGTACTCACAATTGTGGAGGTTGGAAGTTCAAAATCAAGGTGTCTTCAGGGCTGCACTTCCTCTGGAGGCTCTAGGAGAGAAGCCATCTCTTCCAGCCTCTTCCAGCTTCTGGTGACTGGAGTTGTGGCTGCATCACTCCGGTCTCTGCCTCTGTGGTCACATTGCCTCCTCCTCTTCTGTCTTTCTCTGATAAGGACTTGTGATGGCACTTAGGGCCCACCCAGATAATCCAGGACCATCTCAAGATCCTTAATTTAATTACATATGCAAAGGCCATTTTTCCAGATAAGAGCACATTCACAGGTTCCAGGGATTTGATGTAGACATCATTTTTTGGCCTACCAAAGAGGGGTGAGCAGTTCATCTAATCTATTTAGGGAAAAGGCTGAATTTTAGAGTTAGGATATAACCTAAGAAGTTTGTAAGTGTGTAAATCCCTGAAGTGTGATTTTTTGAAGTGCTTATGGCATTCCAGTTAAAGTGCTGAGTGAGCTGAGTTATGATTAACTGGAGCCTTCCTGTGCAGAACATAAAATATCAGTTCAGCATTTCCCAGTTACCAGTTTCTCTGTCTTATTCCTTCTGATAGACTGGACACTCCTTGCTTGGAAACTGCATCGAGACTTCCCTAAGGAAATTCAATCCCTTGATGCCATTTCTAAGGAACATTTATTGACTGAGGCTGACTCACCATCCCAAAGTGTTTTAATGTCATTAGTAGGCTACCAAATTACCTCAGTCTTGGGAATGTTCTTTTAGGTATTTACACTGGCCCATTAGTCGTGCTTATGTGTATCCTGGAACTGAAACCTCAGCCTAACATTAGGACATTCATTCATTCATTCATTCAGTCTTTCAATTAGTCAAGCATTCAGTATTCATTGGGTGTCAACCCTTGTCACTGTGCTAAACTCCAGGGCTACCAAGATGAATAAAACCCTAGAATCTCAGAATCATTGGATGCTTTAGAGATCATCTAGTCAAAAGCAAGATGGTCAGGATAAAATACCTCCATGATGCTAGAAAATAACTTCCCTGCTCAAGAGAGGCAAGGAGCCAGGATTAACTCTGTGTGCTGATTTCACAGACTCAGAGGCTTTTATAGCCTCAAAGTGCCATAGAGATTCTTTTGTAGTTTAGTGCTTATCACTGTTATTTGTGTTACAGTTAACAAGGTCAATCTCGCCGGGAAAATGAGCAGGCAACCCACGTGATCTCAAAGTGTACTTTTTCCTTCCTTTCCAACTCCCTTACTTGTTCACCAATGTCTAAGATTTTTCTAACAGAAACCTAGGTCATTACATATTTTAAGGATGTTTAAAAACCCAAATTACCCCAGAGATACAAACTTTAATCTGAAAAGGGCGTTAATGACTGAAATCTTTCCATTTTTGGAAAAGAGAAGGAAGACACAGGGATGAAGGGCATTGGTAATTTGGGTGAAGGATTTCTATCGAGATGGGAAAAAGAAGAATTGTGATGAGGCACCAGCTTTGTTCAAATCTTACCAACCTGTTAAAGAGAATTGTAGTTAAACTTGTGTTAATACAGCAAGATGCATATTTTTTACATAAAATCCCCAGAGAGTTGCTCACTAGAATTGTGTGCTAATGTTTATACTGAGCAGAAGGGAATGCTTCAGAAAATATAAACATTCTGCTTAAATATATATGGCTTTGAATATTGAAAATTCTCTGCAGTAGAAGTTTTTACTGTGCTTTTAAATGCTCTTTTGTATCACCTTTTTAGGACCTAGTGAAGGATAGTGTTGTTTTCCCTAAGCATTTGTCGAACACAAACTTTCTTCTCTATGATTCGTTTATTCTCTGAAATAAGAAGGAACACACACACACACACACACACACACACACACACACACACACACACGCGAACTACTAAGAAGCAATAATTCAGGATTTCTGGACATCTTAATTTAGGCTATTTTCTTTCAAAACAATAAAATGTATTACACGTGCTTTTTAATGAAAGAGAAAGCAAACACTCTAAAAGATAACATCTGCTGGAAATACAATCTAAACTGAGAACTTGTGCAGATGTAAGGAGCAGGAGAGAAAATACAGTGACAGGAAGCATGGCAAAACATCAAGGCTAAAAAAAAAATTTTTTTTTATTGTACTTTAGGTGAAGGTTTACAGAATAAATAGATTCTCATTAAATAGTCAGTACACATACTGTTTTATGACATTGGTTAACAACCCCATGACATGTCAACACTCTCCCTTCTTGACCTTGGACGACCTTTATTTTGGTGAAAATATACATAGCCAAAGATACACGATTTCAAAAATTACTACATGTCTGATTCAGTAACATCGATTACATCTTTCCAGTTGTGCGATTCTCAGTATCCTTTTCCAAATTATTCCATCACCATTGTCTTCAACTCACTATCCCCTAGGCTTCCCATCAAACCTTTTTAGCTGCTGTTGTCAATTTGAAATCACATAGATAATTTTTTTTTTTGTACTTTAGATGAAGGTTTACAGAACAAAATAGTTTCTCATTAAAGAGTTAGCGCACATATTGCCCTATGACAATGGTTAACAACCCCACAACATGTCAACACTATCCCTTTTCAACCTTGGGCTCCATATCACCAGCTTTCCTGTCCCCTCCTGCCTTCCAGTACCCATCCCTGGACTGCTGTGCCTCATTACTCTCGTTTTGTTTTATGGAACTGTCCAATCCCCGGCTGAATGGTGAACCTCAGCAATGACGTCACCACTGAGCTAAAAGGGTGTCCGGGGGCCGTACTGGTTTCTCCAGTCTCTGTCAGGCCAGTAAATCTGCTCTTCTTTTGTGTGTTAGAATTTCGTTCTACATCCTTTTCCAGCTCTGTCCAGGACCCTCTGTTGTGATCATGGTCAGAGCAGTCAGTGGTGGTAGCCGGGCACCATCTAGGTGTACTGGACTCAGTTTGGTGCAGGCCATGGTAGCTGTGGTCCGTTAGTCCTTCGGACTAATCTTTTCCTTGTATCCTGTTCTCTTCATTGTCCCTTGCTCCCGAAGGGGGTGGGACCAGTGGAGTATCTTAGATGGCTGCTCACAGGCTTTTAAGACCCCAGACGCTACTCACCGAGGTAGAATGTAGAACATTGTCTTTATAAACTGTGTTATGCCAATTGAGCTAAATGTTCCCCAAGACCATGCTCACCACAGCCCTCCACCCAGAAGTTTAGTCCCTCAGGGAGTTTGAATGTATCTATGAAGCTTCCATGACCTTTTCGTGTACAAGTTGTGCTGGCTTCCTCAGTATTCACCAAAGTCACCACTTATCTATTGTCTATTTAGTATTTCCCCAACACCCCTCCCATCCCTTCTAACCAACAAAGATTGTTTCTTTATGTGTGCAAACTTTTTCATGAGTTTTTACCAGAGAGGTCTCATACAATATTTGTCCTTTTGTGATTGACTTATTTCACTCAGCATAATGTCCTCCAGTTTCAACCATGTTATGAGATGCTTCACAGATTCATCATTGTTCTTTATCTTTGCATAACACTCCATTGTGTTTACCTACCATGGTTTTTTTATACATTCATCTGTTGATGGGAATCTAGGTTGTTTCTGTCTTTGCTATTGTGAACATTGCTGCAATGAACATGAGTGTGCATATGTCTATTCATGTGATGGCTCTTATTTGTCTAGGATATATTCCTAGGAGTGGGATTGCTGGATTGTATGGTATTTCTATTTTTAGCTTTCTAAGGAAGCACCATATCACTTTCCAGAATGGTTGTATCATTATGCATTCCCACCAGCAGTTCATAAGAGTTCTGATCTCCCTGCAGCCTCTCCAACGTTTGTTTTTTCCAGTGTTTTTGATTCGTGCCAGTAATGCCGGGGTGAGATGGTATCTCATTGTGGTTTTAATTTGTATTTCTCTAATGGCTAGTGATCGCAAGCATTCCCTCTTATGTCTGTTGGCCGCTTGAATGTCTTCTTTGATGAAGTGTCTGTTCATTTCCTTTGCCATTTTTTAATTGGATTATTTGTCTTTCTGTTGCAGAGGTGTTGGATTTTCTTGTAGATTATAGATATTAGACCTTTGTCTGACTTGTACTGTCCAAAATTTTTTTTCCCAGTCTGTAGGTTCTTTTCTTACACTTTTGGTGAATTCTTTTGAAGAGCATAGGTGTTTGATTTTTAGAAGATCCCAGTTATCTAGCTTATCTTCTGGAGTTTGTGTGTTGTTAATTATGGTTTGTATCCTGTTAATGCCGTGCATTAGGGCCTCTAGGGTTGATCCTATCTTTTTCTTGTATGAACTTTATAGTTTTTGACCTATATTTAGGTCTTTGATCCATTTAGAATTAGTTTTTGTATATGGTGTGAGGTATGGGTCCTGTATCATTTTTTTGCAGATGAACGTCCAGTTTTGCCAGAACCATTTGTTAAAAAGACTGTCTTTTCCCCATTTGATGGACTTTGGGCCCTTGTTGAAGATCAGGTGACCATAGGTGGATGGATTTACATCTGGCTTCTCAATTCTGTTCCATTGGTCAATGTATTTTTTGTTGTACCAGTACCAGGCTCTTTTGACTACCATAGCTGTACAGTAGGTTCTGAGGTCAGGTAGTGTGAGTCCTCCAACTTTCTTCTTCTTCATCAGTAGTGCTTTACTTATTCGGGGCTTCTTCCCTTTCCATATAAAGTTAATGATTAGTTTTTCCATCTCTTTGAAGAATGTTGTTGGTATTTGGATTGGGATTGCATTGTATTTGCAAATTGCTTTGGGTAAAATTGTCATTTTCACTATGTTGAGTCTACCTATCCATAAGCCTGGTATGTTTTTTCATTTAAGTAGAACCCTTTGGGTTTCTTGCAGTAGTGTTTTGTAGTTTTCTTTGTATAGGTCTTTTACATCCCTGGTTAGATTTATTCCTAAGTATTTTATTTTTTTAGGGGCTATTATAAATGGTATTCTTTTCCTGATTTCCTTTTCATTGTTCTCTTTATTAGTGTATAGGACTCCAACTGATTTTTGTATGTTTATCTTGTATCCTGTTACCCTGCTAAATATTTCTATTAGTTCCCGTAGTTTTCTCATGGATTCTTTAGGGTTTTCTATGTATAGTGTCATATCATCCACAAACAGGGAGAGTTTCACTTCTTCATTACCAATTTCAATGCCCTTTATTTCTTTTTCTTGCGTTATTACTCAAGCTAGGACTTCCAGCACAATGTTAAATAGGAATGGTGATAAAGGGCATCCTTATCTTGTTCCTGTTCTCAAGGAGAATGTTTTCAGCCTCTCTCCATTAAGAATGATGTAGACTGTTGGTTTTGCATAGATGCCCTTTATTATGTTGAGAAATTTCCCTTCTATACCTATTGTCTTGAGAGTTTTTATCAGGAATGGGTGTTGGACTTTGTTGAAAGCCTTTTCTGCATCAGTTGAGATGATCATATGATTCTTTTCTTTCCTTTTATTTATGTGGTGGATTACATTGATTGATTTTCTAATGTTGAACCATCCTTGTGTACCTGGTATGAATCCTAACTGGTCATGGTGTATTATTTTTTTGATATGATGGTGAGTTCTATTGGCTAGAATTTTGTTGAGAATTTTTGCATCTATATTCATGAGAGATATTGGTCTGTAACTTTCTTTTTTTGTGGCATCTTTGCCTGGTTTTGGTATCGGGGTTATGCTGGCTTCGTGGAATAAATTCAGAAGTGTCACTTCCTTTTCTATGTTTTGAAATAGTTTGAGTAGTACTGGGACAAGCTCTTCTGTAAATGTTTTGTAGAATTCTCCAGTGAAGCCATCTGGGCCAGGGCTTTTTTTGGTTGGGAATTTTTTTTATTACCTTTTCAATCTCTTCTCTTGTTATGGGTCTGTTCAGATTTTCAACATCACTTTGTTGTAGTTTGGGTAGACCGTGTGATTTTGGAAATTTATCCATTTCCTCTAGGTTTTCAAATTTGTTGGAGTATAGTTTTTCATAATATTCTGTTAGAATCCTTTTTATTTCAGTTGGGTCTGTTGTAATGTCCCCCATTTCATTTCTTATTTGGGTTATTTGCATCCTCTCCTGTTTTTCTTATGTCAGTCTGGCCAGTGGTTTGTTGATTTTGTTGATTCTTTCAAAGAACCAACTTTTGCTTTTGTTCATTCTTTCTATTGTTTTTCTATTCTGTATATCAGTTATTTCTGCCCTGGTCTTTATTATTTCCTTTCTTCTGGTGGCTGTGGGCGTTTTTTGCTGTTCTGTTTGTATGAATTGTGTAGTTAATGTTTTGTTTTTGTCCCTTTCTTCTTTTTTTGATGTGTGCATCTATTGCTATAAATTGTCCTCTGGGGACTGCCTTTGTTGTGTCCCAAAGGTTTTGGTATGATGTGTTTTCACTCTCGTTTGATTCTAGGAATTTTTTGATTCCATCTCTGATTTCTTCTATTTCCCAGTCATTTGTAAGCAGGGTGTTATTCAGTTTCCATGTAATTTTTTTTTTGCTTGCTCTTCCTGTTGTTAATTTCTACCTTGATGGTGTTGTGGGCAGAGAAGATACTTTTTATTATCTCAGTGTTTTGGATCTTGTTGAGGATTGCTATGTGGCCTAAGATATGGCCTATTCTGGAGAACGTTCGATGTGCATTGGAAAAGAATGTGTACTTTGCAGCTGTAAGGTAGAGTGTTCTATATATGTCTATGAGGTCACGTTGACTGATCATGCCCTTTAGGTCTTCTGTATCTTTGTTGAGTTTCTTTCTAGATGTTCTGTCCTTTACCAAGAGTGGTGAGTTGAAGTCTCCTACTATTATTGTGTAATTGTCAATTTCTCTTTTCAGTGCTGTTAGAGTTTGTTTTATGTATTTGGGAGCCTTGTCATGGGATGTGTAGATGTTTATTATTGTTATGTCTTCAGGATGGATTGCCCCCTTAATCATTATATAGTGTCCTTCTTTGTCTTTTATGGTGGATTTTATTTTAAAGTCTATTTTATCTGAGATTAGTATTGCCACTCCTACTCCTTTTTGGTAGTTGTTTGCTTGATATATTTTTTTCTAACCTTTAATTTTTAATAAATTTACGTGTTTTTTTCTAAGGTGTGTCTTCTGTAGACAGCATATTGATGGATCTTATTTTTTAATCCATTCCATCACTCTCTGTCTCTTTATGGGTGCACTTAAGCCATTTACATTCTGTGTAATTATTGATAGGTGTAAGTTTATTGCTGTCATTTTGCAGTGCTGAGGTTTTCTTTGTTCCTCTTACTTTTCTGTGCTGAATTCCTTTTGTTTATGGATTTTCTTTCATTTCTTTTGTTTTTGTTTTTCCTGAGAATTTATGTTTTTCCTCTTTATTTTGATGAGTAGGTTTGTTAACTTTCTTTGTGGTTACTGTGAAATTTACCCTTATCTTTCTAAGTTTGAAGCAGTCTATTGTTACTTGGTATTGCCTTGCCTTCCTCTCCATTAGAAGGTTCTATACCTACACTGTTTACTCCCTCTTTTATTGTTCTGCTGTTGTCATTTATAGATTAACCTCTCTGGTTCCCTGTTGTATTTCTTTTGGTTTGGGGTTGTCCTTGAGAGTCCATCTCCTAGATTAGTATCTGGCTGGTATGATCCTGCATCCTAGAATCAGCTTTTAATAATTCGTGTAAGTTTGTTTTGGTTTTCACATATTCTGTTAATTTCTGTTTATCTGGAAATGTCCTAATTTCACTGTCATATTTGAACGAGAGTTTTGCAGGATATATTATTCTTGGTTTGAAATTTTTTTCTTTCAAGATTTATATGTGTCATCCTATTGCCTTCTTGCCTGCATGGCTTCTGCTGAATAATTTGAGCTTAGTCTTATTGTTTCTCCTGTGTATGTGACTTTTTGTTTTTCTCCAGCTGCTCTCAGGATTCTTTGTCTTTGGTTTTGGTGAGTGTGATTATGATATGCCTTGGTAATTTTCTTTTGGCATCTATCCTGTATGAGGTTCGTTGATCTTCTTGGATGGCCAGCTTTTCATCTTTCATGATATTGGGGAAGTTTTCTGTCAGCAGTTCTTCAAAGATCTTCTCTTTTTTTCCCATTTTCTCCCCATCTGGAACTCTGATCACTTGCAGATTTTTGCTTTTGATTGTATCCCACATAATTCTCAGGGTTTCTTCATTTTTCTTCATTCTTTTTTCTGATTTTTCCTCAGAGTTGTATCCAAGTATTTGTCTTCAATTTCACCGATCCTGTCTTCCACTGTTTCAAACCTGCTCCTCAGCCCTTCTATGACACTGTTCATTTCTGATATCTTGTTGTTTATCTTTTGGATTTCTAATTGTTGTTTTTGTACGTTTTCTAGTTGTTAATTTATTTTGACATTTTTTCCTGCATTATTTTCCTGAATTCTTCCATTTTTTGTCTGTATTTTCCATGAATTTGTCTATTTTTTCCTCATTTTTGTCTGCTTTTTGCTTCAACTCTTGGATACCTCTGAATATTAGAGATTTGAATTCCCTACAAAGTAGTTCTAGTGCCTTTTCTTCTGCTATAAAGTCATCCAGTATTTTATTTTGGATGCCTACTGGAACCATCCTGTCCTATTTTTGTAAATGTCTTGATATTGTCCACTGTCTTTGGGCATTCAGTAGGTATTGTCCTCATTTATTGATTGTAGATTTGTTTGTTTCATCCTGCTTTTTTGTTTCATTTGGCTCTGTCTGAGCATGTGGGCTCTGTGTTCTTTGTTGATTGCTGATCTGTGAGCATGATACTTTTGGCCTCCTCCAATTGGCAGGGTCAGTCACTCAGGTATGGTACAGCAGGGCAGGTGTAGCTGAAGAGGAGTTGCTGGGATGGGTTGTTTGTGCTAGTTACTATGGCCACCAGGGCAGGCTGGTAATCAGTGCAGGGCAGGTTCCAGTAGGCTGTGCCTCGGCTGCTTGCTGGTGTGATGTTGAATGCATGGGGCAGGTAGGCATGATGGAGGGGGGAAGAGTTTGATGAGTGGAGCTAAGATGGGTATGGGAGAGAGGAGAGCGAGGAGAGAGGATTGGAGTCCAAAAACATACAAAGAAGAGTGCTAGGGGAGCTTGCCATTGGAGTGGAGTGATGAGAGACTATGAAATGAAAAAAGACAAAAAGGAGAAGAAAAAAATGAATAAATAAAAATCAGAAAGAAAAAAGAAAAGCAAAACTCCCAGGGATCCCACTGGTGTGGCTGTGAGATCTGGGGAAGTTGCTCCCAGGCCATGAAGTACAGCCTGGCTAGAAGGGGTAGAAGTGTCACTCAGTGCCAGGTGTTCATGGGACAGGAAGAGAAGGAAAGTATAAAGAGATGAGGAACTGAGTAATGAAGGAAGACAAAAAGGGAAAAAGTGGGAAAAGAGAACAAAACAAACAAATTAAAAAAAAGAACAAGAAAACTTGCCCCAGAAAACAGAAAAAAAAAAAAAAAAAAAAAACCACAAGAAAAACAAAATGTCCTCAGGGATCCCTCTGCTTATTTGCGCAAAATGAGGGTGTAGGTCCCAAACCACGCAGTACTGCCTGGCTAGAACAGGCTCCCAATTCAAGAAAAGAAAAAGAAAACAAACAAACAATTCAAAACAAACAAAAAAAGTCCCGGGATCCCACCAGTGTGGCTGCATGGGCCAGGAAGCGGTTTCACATTCGAGCAGCATTTGACAACCTTTCAGGAAGAAGCATAGATGGCTCATGGAGCCAGGTGTTTGAGAAAAAGGAGGGGGAGGTGTTGAGAGGTAAGGAAGAGATCTAAAGAAGCAGAAAAAAGAAACACCAGCAGCTAACAAATGACACTTAAGGAGAAGGCCAGTGTGGGCAGTGGACTCCAAGCAACACCGGGGTGAAACAGGTGCTTCCCAGCCAAGTGACTGTGGCCACAGGAAGCAGAAGAGGCAGAGTCGTGGTGGAGAGGGGTGGGGGGTGGAAAAGCATATGTCACTTGTTACCTGTTGTTCTGTCTCCCACTGGAAGCTCTGTCAAGCTGCTTTCTCATACCCCCTGTTTGCTGATCTCTGATAGGAGTCCAAGATGGCGGATCCATGCTGCATTAGCTGATAGGTAACTTCTGCTTGTATCTCTCTTTGCTCTCTGTTCTTGGTCAGTTTCTTATTCCATTCTGTTCTTGGCTGAGTTCTTTATCTCTTCATTTGATGCTTAGGGTTTCAGGATTGCCGTTTTCTCTGTTTGTCTTAGTTGTTCGGATCTTTGCTTTGAAGGTACGGTGTGGTGCTTCTGCCTATAGTGCCATGTTCCCAACTCTAAAAGCAGTTTTTAAAAACATCATGTGTGATAAAAAGTGCCCAGATTAACTTTTTTTTGGAGCAAGATTATCTGAAGATTGACAGTAGTGTTTATTTGCTCTAGACATAATTAATCTTGTAATATATTCCCATTGAGCTTTAAGATCTTAAAAGATGGAAAGGCCATATTCATTGACCACCTGAGGATTTATGTTTTTCTTTCAGGAACAGTCATTCTTACCTAAGTGACTAAAAAATATTAATCCCTTGCAAGGGATTGAAAAGTACTCCTTCTTTGTTCTCCACATAATCATCTAAAGTCTTGTGTTTCGTAGATGATATAATATAGTTCCTTAAGTAACTAATGCCATCCAATCATTTTGGTAAGATGACTTCTGTTTGCCATGAAACCTAACTCCACACCCATTGCCGTTGAGTAGATTCCGACTCATAGTGACCCTATAAGATAAGGTATAATTGCCCCATAGGGTTTCCAAGGCTGCCACATCTTACTCCCAAGGAGAAACCCACAGCTGGTGGCTTTGAACTGTTGACCTTTCAGGTAGCAGCCGAGAGCTTGCTCACTGCGCCACCAGGCCTCTTTTCTGTTTGGCGTAGGAAAGAGAAAACCAATAGGAAGAGTGCTCTGTTTTACCAAATGAGGTAGAGGTGTTGTGAGGATCAAGTGAGATAAAAGTGTATTAAAAATTGCAAAGCACATGAAGTGTAAGATGAAATTATGGTACCTGATTAACTATGTGGAGTTGCAGTGAAACACAGTATTGCCCACTCTTGCAGCATGGTAAGCTTCAAGAGCTAGTCCTATAGGTAGGATAATAGGCAGCCATTCATAAGGTATAATTTCAAGTGCCAGAAGCTCTACCCACTTCCCAACAATAGAACTACTGCTTCAGGTTGAGATATTGGCTCAAGAAAGCTTCTGCTAAAAGGCCTTTCCTGCTTGGCCCAGGTAACACCTTGACTTCACCAACTCTCACCTATAAGAAAGACTAGCTGTGAGGGAAGGGAGCACAGGACAGGTAATGTCTGAGGACATGGTTTGAGAGCAAGATGCGAAGTTCTAGACATAGTTCATTCTGGGCAGGACAGCCTTTGGCAGTGTTATGGTGGGAGATCCTAGTAATGAAGGACACTTGTTCGGAAAAGAAGACAAAGGAGACGGAGTATGGAAAGAGTGGGGACACACCTAAGACATACATCACCTGTGTCAGGGTTAGCTGCAGCCTGATCCTCTACAACTGACCTCAGTCCACTTATCTTTGAGCATGTCTATTCTCCTCATAAATGCACCTTTGTTTTCCGCCCCATGCACAAACATCACGACCTGTGTCTAAGAATGTTGGGAATTTTATTAGGTCCATAAAGTTTGAGCTGTGGTCTAGTCCACAGAGGCCAAAATAAATAAATAGAGTGTAAGGGTAACATTTTTTTTTTTTTTAAGACCTGGCTTAAAGAAAGAATAACTATTGAAGCTCTAAAATAACTTTGTCACAGTGGTTTTAGAGGGGATTTCTCCTACCAGCTAAGAATTCTGTAAAGTGTAGGCTGAGAAACTGTGGCCAAAATCCAGCTAACAAAGTCACTTTTCAGATTACTCTGAACATATTGTGCTCTGTGGAGTTAGGTTAAGAGGTTAAAATGATTGACAACCAATTGGCCATAAACCTGGAGATAACTGGGTGGAAAAGTAAAATGCCTAGGCTTTTAAGAGGGGGCTTTCTGGACAAATATTAGTGATAAGACTGATTACTATTTATAATTCGATATATTTCCTAGTGAGCCTTTTCTCTTCTCTACTTTCCCAAGGTTCAAATTCTGTATCATTCAAATTTATCCAGCTAACAACTTGGACATGTCATAATACTAATATTAATTATTATTATTATATATAATAATGTTTTGCATGCTTACTATGTTCCAGGCACTGTTCTAGGAGCTTGAAATGCATTAACTAATTTAATTCTCACCATGTGAACAGTAGCTACTAGTATTATCCTCCATTTTACAAATGAGAAAGCTGAGACACAAATCAGTTACATAACCTGCCTCAGTTCACACAGCAAGTAAATTGAGAATCTGGGATGTATAAAGTGTATATTCAGCTCTCAGCTTTTAAGGCCATGAAAAGCTTATGCATGATTTTCTAGCTAACACCTTGCTCCTAAACCCTGTGTGTCTTTCACTATCATCATCATCAACAACATTTTTGGGTGTCTGGTTTGTGTACTGAAAAACCAAACTCGTTGCGGTCGAGTCGATTCTGACTCATAGCGACCCTATAGGACAGAGTAGAATTGTCCCGTAGGGTTTCTAAGGCTATAAATCTTTACTGCAGCAGACAGCCACATCTTTCTCCCACGGAGCAGCTGATGGGTTTGAACTACCAACCTTTTCATTAGCAGCTGAGTACGTAAGCAATTAATTAGTAGTGGAAAAAATCATCATGTTATATGGAAAAAGCAAGATACAGAACAATAGTAGAATATGATGCTGCCTATGTGAAATTTCCAGCATCTGTCCGTCAGTTTGTTGTACTCTGGTGGCTTTCATGTTGCTGTGATGTGAGAAGCTATGCCACCAGTATTTCAAATACCAGCAGGGTCACCCATAGTGGTCAGGTTTCAGTGGAGCCTCCAGACTAAGACAGATTAGGAAGAAAGGCTTGGTGATCTACTTCTGTAAATTATGGATTACAACCGAACATTGTCCAACTCACTTGCTATTGGACGTATCTTCAGGAAGGATCAATGGCTGGAGGAAGACATCATGTTTGGTGAAGTAGAGGGCTAGTGAGGATGTGGGATACCCACAGTGAGATGGATTGGCACAATAGCCACAATGAACTCAAACATGCTGGCAATCCTGAGGATGACACAGGATCATTCTACTGTATATAAGGTCGCCAATATGTTAGAGTCATCTAGATGGCATCCATTCATCCATCCATCCACTCATCCATCCATCTATCCAAATTTTAAATATTCAAGCATAAAATGCTTTATAATGTTTATAGAATATATGCATGTTTATAAAAGACACAACAACCTCATGAGAGTGGAGCTTGCTGGTCCATGAAGAGGGAAATGGGGTGGGGTGGTTAATTAACAGTTGTTAATTCTGAATGATACAACTATTATTCTTTGTATTTCCTAAATTACTAAAAATATGATAAGAAATATTTATGGAAGACACTGATCCCTGCACTAAAGAGGCTTCCATTTTAGCAGAGGAGTCAGGACATGTAGATAAAGAGAGAACCAATAAGACAGCACAGCCTGTGCTGGGTGTCAGTGTGAAATGTAAGACTCCTAGGGTCCCAGAGGAGAGGTTGCTTAAGGTCAGAAGAATTAGGACAAGCTTCATGGATTAGGGAAGAGGTGAGCTGGGTCTTGGAAAGGGATAACCTAGACAAGTGGAGAGGAGGGAATTCCAGGCCGGGAGCTGGACAGAAGCCCAGAGTGAGGGGGAAACCTGAAGGTCAAATGAGATGATATATGTAAAATATCTAGTAAGGACATGATGTATCACAGATAAATTTAATTAAGTCAACCTCGAACAACAAAAGCAACATTACCAGCGTCTGTATATACATTCATTTGATTTTCATAATCCTAGTGGCTTATTGTTGACAGTCACAATGAAGGGAATTTCCTACCTTTATTTGGAAACTTGGAGGATGCATAAGTGTTTGAGGAGTCATTTTTCTCATAAAGACAAACTCCTACTTTAAGACCCACTGTGAGAAGGGCCACTGTATCTTTCTCGAAGATTGTTTCTTTGTTTTATCCTCAGAGTTAGCCAAAAAGTGGTATGAGAAAGCTCACTTTGTAAAGCTTAGAAAACAGTTATTTTTCATTTTTCACTCATTCATTGAATTCCAACCACGTGCCCTCAAAAACCTTCAGAAGGGTGAAGGCAAACACACAATAAAAGTATGAGGCCAAAGAAGAAAAGTCCAATGGGAGGCAGCATTAAAATTGTGTGAAAGTTGAGAAGGACAATTATAGACTTGCTGTGTGATCTTTGAAAAGATTGATTCCTGATTGTCCCTTGGTTTTCTAATTGGGTTAGTAGTTGGTTTCACAACTGTTGCAGCATAGTTTCTCTGAGTTAGCATAGGAGTTTGGGTATCAGAACACAGATTGTAAAAAATTTTCTTAGTCTGTACATGTGGTATGATCGTGTGGGTCATTTACCACCAGCCCTTGAAAAAGAAAATGGAACATATTCATGGATGTTGTGGCTGTAGAAGGAAGTAGGGACATCAACCCACACCTTGTCCCCATCCTTCAACACACACCTTAGTCTCTCCCTAGTTCCAAATCTCAGTTCCACAGTCTGGGTGTTTCTACTTCGGATGGATGTGGCTGGTGATAAATTGTGATATGAATGGCTTCTGTTGGACTAAAACTTGATGTTTCTGGGTTGTGTCCATTTTGTGATTTGTTAATTTTCCTCCCATCCTTGGTGGGCTCGGAATATTTCCTGGATGGTCTGCATTGGGTTATTATGAGGATTAAGTGAATGAATATGTTGAGAATTCCTAGAAGAATGTTTGCTGCTATTATTGTATGCGTCTATGCACGTGTGTGAGTGCAACACTTCCATTGCATGGGTAGACTCTTGGAGAACGGTTTCTAGAATGTAATAAACTAAAATGAGTGCTGCCATAGCTTGTGCTTGTGCACTCTCTCTCTCTCCCTCTTTCTCTTTTCCTGTCATTGCAAATGCCCTTGCTTGAAGTTCATATGTTATTTTGTGTATTACTTTGTTAGGCAATTCAGGCAGCTTTGGATTCTTGATTTTATGCACATTATGGGTGTTGTGGAGCCTTGGTGGTGCAGTAGTTAAGAGCTTGGCTGGTAACCAAATGTTGGCAGTCTGAATCCACCAGCTGCTCCTTGGAAACTCTGTGGGGCAGTTCTATTCTGTCCTATAAGGTTGCTATGAGTTGGAATCGACACGATGGCAACAGGTATGGGTGTTGTAATTCCTCTGAATCTACCTTAGCAGCCATGATGTAAAAGTTGGTTTGTTGTGCTACCAGAAAAGTAGTGGATAAAAGATGAATGGAACAGAAGGATCTAAGTAGAACTAACTCAGTTTGGGATCTCAAGAGAAGGTTGACTAAACTTGAAGCAAACACACCACTGTGCATTATGTCCTAAATTCTGGGAGAGCAGAGGGCTTGTCAGGGCTGGCCCTAATCTAGCAGCTGTGGGGTTTGAGAAACACAGAAGACCCAGCCTAGCTTAAGGAACTCACACTCTGAAGAAAAGAGACAGCACAAAGAGAAAAATATGTGCATAGAAATATGAATTTCAAGTGAACTACTGCAAGTTAGAGATCCACTGCATGGCTAGGTGTGTTACTGAAGGTGTTGTTGAGAGTGGAGCCTGGATAGATGAATCTGGGAAGACTATGAGGAAAGTAAACATTTTGAAGAATGCTTTGAAGGAGGGAAGGAGAGTATGGTTGTTGGAACAGAGAACTCCTTTGAGAATACATATTTGTGAGTACTTCGCATACAAAAATCATGTATCTTTCACTTTTGTATTCCTAGGACTTTGAATAGCATCTGGAACACAATAGGTCTCAAAATATGTTGGTTGAAGACAATTACTCAGGCTACTATATGGCGGGAATGGGTTGGAGTGCAGGGGAACAAAGGCAAAAAGGAAAGGTGTGGCCATGAGCCGGGATAAGAGGTCTAGAGTGGACATGGTGGGGTCAGGGTATACCGGGAATGGACAAAGTACGTCTAAGACACGTTGTAGATCAGTGTTTCCTAACCGAGTCTGTAGATATGTTGTATTCAGGGTTCAGAAGTTCTAAGATTTTGAAAATTCTTTATATTCTTTTTTGATCATCTAGATGACCATTTTTTAACTGAACATGCATGCAGTTTAGGCGCTTTTGTTGTCTTTGTATCTGTGGTTGAGTGTTGGTAACATGTAATGACCAAAATGACAGCATTTAACTTTGTTTGTAGTAAAATTTGTACTTTACAGGTGCTTGCATGGAGTGAGAATCTGGTTTCCTAAATTATTATATGGACACTTGGATTTGATACCCAAGAAAACTGAATGGTGTGGCAGAGTAATGTACTATTTTAATTGTTGAGAGTTAATGAGAAAAGAAGAAAGGTGAATTTAATATGTAAATGGTACAATTGTGCCAAATGATGTCATAGTTCACTACGAGAAGAAATATTTGCAGTTACTGGAATAGAGAAAAGAGGTCGGAGAATTGAGTCATCATGTGTACACAACAACATATCTGGTTTATTCTGTTAGAGTTGCTAATATATTCAAATATAATCCATGTGGGCACTTATTTTTATCTCTTTTGTTCATTGCTGTGTTCCTAGCACCTCTGACAGTACCTGACACACAATACACAATAAATTTTTTTTGGAATGAATAAATTTGAATTTTATTAATTTTGTACTTTTGTTGTGTTTAATTTGTAGATTTATTTTTATTTTAAAGACCACAGCTTTCAGTATGGATTATACTTCAACATAAAGAAAACCCAAATCCTCACAACTGGATCAATAAGCAACATCATGGTAAACAGAGGAAAGATTGAAGTTGTCAAGGATTTCATTTTACTTGGATCCACAATCATTGCCCATGGAAGCAGCAGTCAAGAAATCAAAAGATGAATTGCAATAGGCAAATCTGCTGCAAAAGACCTCTTTAAAATGTTGAAAAGCAAAGATGTCACCTTGAAGATTTAAGGTGCACCCGACCTAAGCCATGGTATTTTCAATCGCCTCATATGCATGCGAAAGCTGGACAATGAATAAGGAAGACCGAAGAAGTATTGACACCTTTGAATTGTGGTGTTGGTGAAGAATATTGAATATACCGTGGACTGCCAAAAGAATGAACAAATATGTCTTGGGAGAAGTACAACCAGAATGCTCCTTAGAAGGAAGGATGGTGAGACCATGTCTTACACACTTTGGATATGTTGTCAGGAGGGATCAGTCCCTAGAGAAGGACATCGTGCTTGGTAAAGTAGAGGGTCAGCAAAAAAGAAGAAGACGCTCAACGAGATAGATTGACACAGTGGCTGCAACAATGGGCTCAAGCATAATAACGATTGTGAGGATGGCACAGGACCGGACAGTGTTTCGTCCTGTGGTGTGTAGGGTTGCTATGAGTCGGAACCAACCTGACAGCACCTAACAACAACAACATTAGAACTTTATGCTTAAGGACTTTAAATCTAGTTCTACATTGTGCATATTTAAATAAGGTTAAAAAAACAACTAAATCAACAATAAGAATTTGTGAAAATTTTGTTTTTATAGGGGCCTATACATTGTTTTGAGGAGACCTGGTGGTGCAGTGGTTAAGTGCTTGGCTGCTAACCAAAAGGTCGCCAGTTCCATCCACCAGCTGCTCTGTGGGAGAAAGATGTGGCAGTGTGTGCTTCGGTAAAGATTACAGCCTTGGAAACCCTACTGGGCAGTTCTACTCTGTCCTATAGGGTCACTAGGAGTCATAATAGACTGGACTGCTGTGGGATACATTGCTTCAGGAGTGCCTGGGTGGTACAAACAGTTAATGTACTCAGCTGCTAACTGAAAGGTTGGAAGACAGGTCTGGAGATATACTTCTAAAAAATTAGCTGTTGAAAACCCTACGCAGCACAGCTCTACTCTGACACATATGATATCACGGTGAGTTGGAATTGACTTGATGCCAACTGGTTATACCTCGCTCCAGTCTGTATAACATCTGTATAACACTGTAATAAAATAGGAGCAATCAAGTTACATACTGTATTTTGTGTTCTTACAGAAGAAGGGGAGTAGAAAATGGAACAGAAAAAAGGAGAGAGATTGAAGATGAAGCCAAGATTATGAACCTCAGGAATTTCCTGGAAAGTGATACCACTGGTACAATGGAGGGACTGGTGGTGGGAACAGTAGGATACCAATAGAATGCATCTTTGGAACTGAAGAAATAAGTATCACAAGCATTCACAAATATTTTGTTTTCTTATAGTTTTTTTTTTTTTAAAAAACATGTCTGCTGATAACGTATTTCCGAAATGGATTAACATTTGAGAAATAAGAAGCTTAGCACAAAGACCTTTAACAACTGCCTTACACTGAGAATGCTGTTAACCCTTACAAGGCAGAATTCTTGCACTCAGGGCTTTCTTTGAACAGTGCCTCAGTTACTGTCCTGCATCCTGCCCTCTCTCACATTAAACCCTGTTTCCTCATTTACATGCACACACTCCAGCCAGAGTTCTGCTTCCATTCTTTCTCTCTCACTTAAGTTAAAGAAAGAGTAAACTTGCTGAGGAAGTAATTCCAAATGATTGTTGCCAACATTAAAAACCAATGCTAGGTACAGAACCACAAATCTGTCTTTGACCAACATTATATTCTGTCCCTGGGCTTAATAATTGTTGCATTTCCATGTATTATCCTATAACCACTAATTTCCTTCTGCACATAAGGAACACTTTCAATGTGTCCAAAAACTAAAAATGAAAACGAGTACTTTTTCTCTTTATAGGTAGTTAAAAACCCCAATTAAAAAAATTCCAAATATGCAATGAATACATAAAATATCAAATAATCATTGAGTAAGTTCCAGAGTCCATGAGGTTTTATTCCTGGCAGGAAGATACGTAAATTAAATCAGCATGGGATCTGCAATCTTCTCTTAAGAATCCTGCATATTCCTTTCCTGTCACAACAGCTAGAAAAGGCACTTTATATTCTACCCCAAATAAAGCCTTGGGTTTAGAAACATTAGCGTTTTCATCTACTTAAATCAGACTGAACTCTGAAGAGTGGGGAGGGGTATTATTTTTCATTTCCAGCATTCAAAAGAATTAGCTTTCCAGGAGAACTTTTGTTCCTACAATAAACCTAAGTAGACCTACTTATTCACTCAAAAAACAAACAAACAAAATCCTTGGAAAAGCCAAGAATCTGTCAACCCCATAATAGTGGTTGACCAAGCTCTGGTGCTGAACTCTTGTAAGATTTCTACAGGGCAAGAAGACTCTTGAATGGAGGCAACTTATAAGGAAGTAAAACCTGGGGAGAGGGGATCTGAGCCTGACTGTGCTGCTAGTTTGCTCTGCAGTCAGAGAAGAAACATCTCTGAATATAATTTACCAGTTAGGGCATTTTAAAAAGCAAAACTGGCCCCTCCTTCAACAAGAGGAAGTAGAGATTGTCTCACAATTAAAAAGCCCTCGGTAGAGGATTTGCTTAATTTATGTTCCATAAATATTCCTGACAGGTGTAAATTGACTTTAAAAATGGAACTAGATTTTTAAATGGATTGACAAGCTTGGTATTTAGGGAACTTGTGTGTTGAATCCTTTGGTAAAATGACTAGCAGGACTAGATTTTTTTATGTAACTTCATATTTTCATATGTTGGTTTAATACAGTAAGGCCCCCTGGACCAGGGGAGCAAGGAGGTGGGGGTACTGCAGTGGGAAAAAGAGAAGATTTGGAGACAGTTCCATGTGGGTTCAAATTTACCTTGCCCACTTACTAGCAGTATGACCTCAGGGCAGAGACAAACCTACCTGACTTTTCCCTCAGCTGTAAAATGAGGAAAACTATAGAGAGTTCAGAGAGTTGATGCTGGGGCATTAAATGAAGTAATGTCGGCCAAGTGCCAGCATGGTTCCTGGCTCCAGGGAAGTCCTTTCCATGAAAGGACAACCACCAATTCTCCTTTCTGCACACTGCTTAACCCTTCATTCAGTGCCATTTGTTGATCTATGTTCCTTATGTCCTGGAATGCTTACATATTACTTTATTTCTAGACTAGCCAGTTAAGATTGGCTGTAAGTAATAGAGACCCAAAATATCAGCAGCTTAAACAAGTTAGCAGTTAATTTCTCTCCTGCAGAAGCCTGGAAGTAGACTGTGCAGGGATGAGATAGCTGCTCTGTGTTTTGTGCATGAATCCTGTAGGCAACTTCTGTTTTGTTTCTCCCATCATGCATGGCTTTCATCCCAAGGTCACCTTATGGTCTCCTCATGGTCCATTATGGCTGCTCTGACTCCAGCCATCATGTCTCCATTCCAGTCAACAGAAATGAAGGAGGGATAAAGGAAAAAAAAAAAATGGGCAAAGGGCATCCCTTTACTGTCTTTTCACAAAGCATAACTGTACTTTCATCTTACCACTCATTGACCAGAACTTAGGCACGTGGACACTCCTAGCTGTAAGATAGTTGGGGTTTACAACTTACAACTGAGGTTCTATTACTATGGAAGGAGGGAGAATGGCTATTGGGCATGATCTGCTGTCCTACCACAACTCTGTATTAATAGTGATCTCAGTTACTGCTCAGGAGTATAGATGTTTCATACGCTAAGCCCATACCAAGAGTTTCTTCTTTTCTGAACATGATCACTGCAAAGCTTGCTGCTGTTCTTGACTACCAATGGATGGAGGTTAGATTGCAAGATGGTTCCATTGTTACCTGTGTATTTTTTTTTTTTTAATTCATAAGTGTATGGTGCTTGGGTTTTCTTGAAAACTTATCTTCCTTAGTAATTTGCAGGAATGTAATTGACATCTTTTGGTTTTTTCTGCCCAGTGTCCTATCTCCCCTTTTCCTCTTAAGAATACTTCCTCTTTCTTGGGGAACTGCTCCTCCTCTACTGCATGTAGTTGGGGGCACTGTGATTGAAAGAATCCTGCCTCTCTGTCCAATGAGGTGTCCAATCATAGTGCCTCAACCCTCTGACCACACGACTGGCCCAGATCTAGGCTTCTCAGAGGCCTTTGTAGGAATTATCTATATGGGGAAAGAAGTTCTTTCTTGTACCTGGGGTACTAAATGGAATCAAATAAGCTTGAAGTTGCCCATAGCCATGCCCCTGGGTCCCTTAACACACACACACACACACACAAACACACACACACAAACAGAAGAGAATGTGGCCAATGGACAGTGGAAGGCAGAGCTAAGAGAATAAGAGGGTGAGTTCTGATGCTATTTCTTGAGTCCTTTGGGGACTTTGAGGCTAACTACACTCCCAACATCTCAGTTTTATAAACCCATAAAATCTTTCTTTTGATTAAACCTGAGTTGTGTTTCTGTCATTGCAAATGAAAGAAACATGACAAATATATGCCTCTCATTCAAAAATCCAAGAGAAGAAATTCTCACAGGCCTGTCTGTGATTCTGGGCTTCTAAGTCAGAGCAATTGATTTTCAAACTAAGATTTTCCAAAAAATAGTAAAAAGTTAAGTCATTTGTATATGTACTAAGTAAATTTACCCTTTTAAAATGTAAGTATAGCAGAGAAGTTAGGGGTATGGGATGTGAAACTAGAGTGCCTAGTTGCAAGTCTTGGTCCCTCTTCATACTAGCTGTATGATTTTGGCAATTCACTTAATCTGTTGGTGTCTCAGAGAGTTGACAACAAAATAGACCTCACAGGATTACTCTGAAGATTAAATGAGTTAATGTTGTGAAAGCGCTTAGTGTAGTGCCTGACCCATAACAGGTACTTCATAGGTGTAGTGCTATTCTGAATCCTTTTGTAAATCATTAAGATTTTTCTTTTGGGATATAAAGTGCACAGGTTTGAATTAACTTTATTTCTCTTCTCATGGCAAAAAGTAATAAACATTTTGTAAAGTAGCTACTCAATAATTTATAAACTTAAAATTGGCAGATTTTTATAGACTGGAGTTTCTTAAAACAAGGTAAATCTACACACTTTAAGTTGAAATATGGCACAGTTTCTCCAACAGTTATTTTCTATAAAATTCACCACATAAATCCAGTACTACAGATGTAACTTTGGTGAACTGTCTGTTCTACCATTGTCATTACCTTTTCTCTCAGTAGTACTTTTCGGCATGATTGTTTGGAAAGCTGGGCTCAGAAGTGTTATGTCCCTTACCTTGTGGCTTAACAAGAGCAGGCCTGTTGGAGAGAGAATCATGAAGGCAGCTTACTCTGCAGACAGTGAGCAGAGCTTCAGAAATTATGAAGTATCACAATTCCAATTCAGTAAAAGATCTGGATCCTAGTAAGCAGATATTAAGGATTAGATTACATTAATGAAATCTATATCTGGCCAACTGGCAATTCCTGAATCCCTTGGATGCTGATGTGTACTCTGTGATATGTTCTGGGATTAAACATAATCATGGGTACATCTTGAGAAGTAATACCAACTTTTGGTTGAATATGTTTGAAGTTCTTGGTACTCACTAGGAGAAAGATAGTACATAAATGCACACTTAAACATGAATGCTTCTGCAAAGACTTGCAGGCCCTGATACAAACATCTAAATGCCCATCTTCCTAGTTCAGGTTGTGCATGGTGACCCCATGCACAATGGAATGAAATGCTGTCCAGTCCACAAGTTTTCATTAGCAGATTTTTAGAAGTAGATCTCCAGGCCTTTCTTCCTAGTCTTCCTTAGTCTGGAAGCTTCTCTGAAACCTGTTCAGCATCATAAACACAAGCTTCCAGTGACAGATGGGTGGTGGCTATGCAGGAGGTGCATTGGCTTGGAGTTGAATTCAGGTCTCCCACATGGAAGGTATAATTTCTACCACTGAACCACCACTGCCCCCCTAGTCCAGGTTAGCATTATTAGTAACTAGTCTTCAACAAGAATATCTTGTAAAATTTCAAGGCTAGTTGTTTTCAACTACAAGTAACATCTTTCTGTTTTGATTCCTCTGTATAGATACTTTCTTTCAAAGCCAAAATCCAGAATGTTACAGCCTGAGATGACTATAGACACCCTTTCAACTACCTTGTTTATTTCACAGATGAGGGAACAGAATCTCAGACAGGATAAGCAAGTCCAAGGTGGTGCAGCCAGTGGCAGTGTCAGAAGGTAGATCCAAACCAGTTGCCTGAAAGATCACCAATCATTATTAATTAAAGCAGGGAGGTGGTTTAATTAATACATATCTGATAATTGATTTGTATATGGCATATTATCACTATTTGCAGATTCCACTGAATCAATAAGTCCAAGGGACAGCTATCCAGGAATTTAAGCCAGCAGGGACAATTCAACAGTGCAACCCCAGAAGAGCCCTGCAGCTGTTGGCTGAAGCTCCAAAGTGAGTGATGTAACTGATTAGACTATCTGACTTGTCACCACTGTGGGGAAGTCTTTCCAAAGACTGGATACCTGGGAATTGTCATGCTTGTCATTAGGTAAATCTAGTCTGTCCACTGTACCTTATAACATACATAAAAGCCATTGGTTTGTTGCTAGCTTGTGACAAATAGCTACAGGCAAGAAACTGGTATTCTATATGGTTGGCATAAAGCCTAGATTGTATTTCCACACCTAAATGTATTCCCAAAGCTAATAACATGTTGCTCATGATTACTGCAGAGCTGATTGCCTGCCGAGATTTTAAAAAATTATTCCTTTCGTAAGCTTTGTGGCTCTTGACTGCAATGCAAGCTGGAACTTTGTTAACAGCTGGTCTGCTAAAGGGAGTGTAGCTGAGGTGCAAGAGAAGATGTAAGTCAAGAAATTACTTGTGATCTAAATTTTATCTTGTTCAGAACTTCAGCAGTCTGAAGGTCTCTGATAATAGTTGTTATTGAAAGTAGCTTTTATAAGGTGAAGGGTTGATTCTTGTTTCCTTAATGTCTTTTTACATTTCCTACACATCTGCGAACATTCTCTCTCTCCTTCATTTCTTTGTTGTTGTTAGTTGCCATGAAGTCAACTTCAACTAATGGCAACCTTATATATAACAGAATAAAATGATGCCCCCTCTGGTGCTATCTTCATGATTGTTGGTATGTGTGATTCCATTGGTCTTAGAGAAGGAATTATTTCTTTAGACCTTCCAAATTTCCTTTCACAATCTCTAGGTTGGAATTTAGGGTAGAGCCAAATGCCTCTACAACCACCAGCCAGGAGGTGCTGTAGTACTGGATTGGCCACCTGTGGGGTTTTCCTCTCTCCTGGACTACCCAGCTCTGCTGCTGCTAGGGGCATGAGGCATGTGGTACAGTTGTGGGAGACGGCTCTTGAGTCCCTCCACTGGGATCACTGTGTGGCCAACTGAGACCCCCAGCAGAGGCCTTGTCAGGTGCCTTTTGTACAAGAAAAGGCCAAATGGTCTAGTGGATGGAGAGAACAGTGTGCTCAGGGTTCTAGTCCTCATTTCTGTGTGGTCTTGGGCTAATCACTTAGTTTCTCTCAGAGTCTTTTTCTTCATCTGTCAAGTGACAAGGTTGGACTATGTGATCTCTAATGTCTTTCCAGTTCCAATGTACATGATTAAGCAGACTCAATTTGATCCAAGGCCTATCCAATTCCATTTAATGAGACTCCTGTTATGATGGGATTTTTCCTACATTTTCAAAATAAAATAAAAATAGATATTTGTTTTGGGGTTACAGTAATTGAATGTGACTGCCTTTGGTGCAGTTCCAGCATCAGGGAGCTTGCTAAGCATCATTAGAGGAGGGTAATGATATGAAGTCTTCATCTAATTTTTCATTTTAAATTGGTTGTGATTGGTTCATCTTCCACTTATGTACCCAGAAAATATCAGATAGCAACAAAGCGCAGTCAGAATTCCACCCAAATCAGTAATTCCCATGGCAGGTAGAGTTGCTCAACTCTCCAGGCAAGAGAGTGTTACCATGGTAACCAGCAGGGTCCCTGCTCCAAATGTCCCTCTTGTTCATGCATTGTAAGGAGCCACAATCACTGCTGCTGTCTATATTTCTTCCAGTAAATTCACATAGATGGAAATTGTTTGACAAAACAACCAATTTTATAGTTAAATACTAATGATTGGAGAGAAAAGACAAAACTAAATGAAAGCTGTCATTTATGAAATGTTGAAAACAAAACCAATGCCTTCCATCAATCGGATTTGTATAATCATCTACACCAGAGGCTCTCAGCTTGGTGTGGGACCCACTGGTGAGTCGCCATCTGTTTGGGATGTTGCAAATAATGTTTTAGGCATAATAGTTAAGAAATCCATTTGCAAGTTTTCATATGAAAAAAATTAGGATAGATGCAAGTTTATTCCTTTAATGTTTCTCTCTTATTTGCGTTCCAGAGCTTTTAAAAGTGGGGAGAGAAAGGAGCTGCAACTCAGCAAGGACTCACCATGTACTACAATTTATAAATAAAATCTTTTTCTTTTTTTTACATGTCTCTCTTGACTATATGTATACATATATACAGGTATGTGCCATATAACAACTGTTCGCATAACGTCCGACTGCATATATGTCTGTGGTCCCATAAGGTTATAATAAAACAAACAAACAAACAAAAAAACCCATTGCCGCCCAATCGATTTCGACTCATAGCAACTCTATAGGACAGAGTAGAACTGCCGCATAGGGTTTCCAGGGAGAGGCTGCTGGATTCAAACTGCCGGCCTTTTCGTTAACAGCCAAGCTCTTAACCACTGTGCCACCAGGGCTCCAAGTTTATAATAAAGTTCAGAAATCCTGATAGGAGAAGGAGATGTAGTGAATGTACTTTACTAAGTTTCTATTTGTCTCTCTGTCTCTCCGGGTCAGTGTCAGCCTGGCCCTTCCCAAAGGGAGGAGGTACCAGTGCCCATCTGTGGCTGCCTGTCCCACCGTGCTTGCCTCAGGCAGGGACCGTGCAGACGCCTAGGAGGATGCCCCTTCAGGCCACTGCCCCATTCAGCCAGGGTGCTCTGCATGTCATGCTATGCCTGGGCCCAAGACTGTGTTGCAGTGGTGGCCACCAAGTCATCCAGGTTCTGGTGGCCTGGACTGTGGCAGTGGTGGGAGGAAGAGCAAGAAAAGTGGCTGGGGGAGGAGGCAAAGGAGGAGTGGTGGGTGGGGCTGGAAGAATTTAAAGCCCATTAGGAGGGGAGGGAAAAGAAGGCAGGAAGGAAGGGAAGGGAGCCTGCAGCACACCTGGAGGTGGTAGGATGGATGGTGAGTGTGTGCTCTGTGGGACAGCGTGACTCTTGGAGATCAGACAGGGAACACACAGGACTGGTGGCAGCAGCAGAGCCTAAGTTTTCCTGAAATCCCTTGCTGTGGTGGAGGTGGCACAGGTCCCAGGCTGCCTCATGACCATCCTGTGCACCTCTCTCCTGTATGCAATATGGTGTTCACACAATGTCCAAATCACATAACATCCTATTTTACCAAATGTATCATGGACGTTAAGCGACACATACCTGTATACATATAAAAACTAAACCTGTTGCCGTGGAATTGATTCTGACTCATAATGACCCTATAGGATACAGTAGAACTGCCTCACAGGGTTTCCAAGGAGCAGCTGGTGGGTTTGAACCGCTGACCTTTTGGTTAGCAGCTAAGCTCTTAACCACTGTGCCACCAGGGCTCCTGTATACATATAGAGACTATATATAAAACAAAGCAAATTGTTAAAGAGTTGAACTGCTCCATAGGTTTTCTTGGCTGTAATCTTATCAGAAGCAGATCACCAGGCACTTATATATATTCAATTTTCCTTTATTATGTAAGGTATACCTGTTTCATTGCAAAAAAATGAAAACATCTAGGTAAGTAAAAAAGTAAACTGTAATCCCAGATGCAACAAAAACATATCTCAAAGAGTTATTGTGACAAATGGGTTAATATAAGTGTAAAGCAGGTACAACAGTGCCTGGCCCAGAGCAAGCAAGTACTTACATGAGTGTTAGCTATTATCATATAGTTTGATACATATTGTCTTAATTTTCCTTCCGAACTGTTCCTCCCTGTCATGGATTGAATTGTGTCCCCCCAAAATGTCTGTCAGCTTGACTGGATCATGTTTCCCAGTATTGTATGATTGTGTAATCTGATGTGATTTCCTTATGTGTTGTAAACTCTATCACTATGATGAGGTTATATATGATCTCCTTATGTGTTGTAAATTCTGTCACTGTGATGAGGTTATACTGATGAGGTTTACAAGATTAGATAGTGTCTTAATGCCATCTCTTTTGAGATATAAAAGAGAGAAGTGAACAGAGTTACATGGAAATCTCATACCACCAAGAAAGTGCTTGGAGTAGAGCGTGTCCTTTGGACCTGAGGTTCCTGTACTGAGATGCTCCCAGACCAAGGGAAGACTGATGCATCACAAGGACCTTGCTCCAGCGCTGACAGAAAAAGCCTTCTCCTAGAGCTGATTCCCTGAATTTGGACTTGTAGCCTACTGGACTGTGAGGAGAATAAACTGCTCATTGTAAAGCCATCCACTTGTGGTACTTCTGTTAGAGCAACACTACATGACTAAGACACTCCCTCAGTGTTTCCTAACTCAGAAAATGGCAATACCATTTTCCAGTTATTCAGGCCAAAACCTTTACTTCTTTCTTTACCTCACACTGTAAATCCTGCATGTTAGATAGTTCTATTAATTCTACCTTCAAAATATATCCAGCATTTAACTACTTCTCACAACTCCATTGCTACCACCCTTGTTCAAGCCATAAGCATATCATATCTGGAATACAGCAACATCCTTGGAAATGGTCTTTCTACTTCCACTCTCATGCCCCCTATAGCCTATTCTACACACAGCAGCCAGAGTCCTCTGCCACTTTCCTGCTTGAAACCCTCCAGTGGTTTCCATTACCTTGGCCCTCACTAGCTCACTGACCTCATCTCCCACCATTCCCGTACTAGCTTTCTCCCCTCCAGCCACTGAGCCTTCTTGTGGTGACTTGAATATGCCTGGCTCTACCTCTGGGCCTTTGATTTTGGTCTTCGCCTGGGAAGAGCCTGATTCTCCCCCTCTCTTCCTTCAGGTCTCTGTCCAAATCTCATCTCCTCAAAATTCTTCCTTGACCACTCTATTGAAAATAGTCTCTTCCTCCACACTGTAATTCTTTACCCTACCTTACTGTTATTTATAGTGCTTATCCCTAGCTGACATTATATTTATGTTGATTTGCTTATTGTCTTTCTCCCCTTCTTTCTAGGTCATAAACTCTGTATGGGTAGGAACTGGGGCTGTTTTGCTCACTGTTGTCTCCCAGTGCCTGGAACAGTAAGAACTTAGAAGCATCCCCTAAGCACTTGGTGAGTGAATGGATGAACATCTTCTATGTCCATATATACATTATAAATGATATTTATAATGTATATATTGTTTGGTGGCCCAGTTTTTCACCCTATGTGGCATCATGTCCATTTTTCCTGTCAGTAAATAGACCTTTACAACACTGTTCTTATCGGTGGAATAGTGTATCTTGTATGGTAGGTCAATGTACATTAATTAATTTAAACAAGTTTCTATTAATGGACATTCAGATTCATTTCAAGTTTTTCCTATTATAAAAACTTCTGGAACAAACATTTCTAGGAACACCCTGAAATATTACCACAAGGATAAATTGTTGAAAGTGAACTTTCATTTCAGATTAGCTAATTTTAAAGATTTTATTAGGAGTTCTTGGTTGGCACAAAAGGTTAACACTCTTGGCTGCTAACCAAAATGTTGGTGGTTCAAGTCCATCCAGAGGCATCTTGGAAGAAAGGCCTGGCAATTTACTTACAAAAAATCAGCCACTGAAAACCCTGTGGAGCACAATTCTACTCTGACGCACATGGGGTCACATGAGTCTGAATCAATTTGACAAGCAACTATTTTTTAAGGTATTGTTAAAACATGTAACTCCAGATTGTCTTTCAGAGTAGCTGTGCCAAATTTGATCTCACCACCAACATCAAGGCAACCTTTATTATAAGTCTTGTGCTTTGTATACAAAAATTCTGGAGGTAGGGAGCAGGATTTCATTTACCAAGAAAGGTAAATGTATTCAGCAGCACTTAAAATGTTTTGATGGTGGTAAGTATGAAGAAAGTGATGGAAATAATCTTTATTTGAAACATAAATGCATTTTGGGGCTGTTAATTTGCAGAGCATTACCAGACCTGAAAATACTCAAAACCAGGCAGGCACAGCAACAAGACTTTACTAACCATTTGAAAAAAATGCCTGTAAGATAAATTGCTCTTAAAAGCCTACATTTCTGCCCAATCATAGGATGGTTTTATCAATGCAAATTTGAGTAGGGAAGAAAGAGAAATTTCCCAGGAAACATTGCAGGGTTTCAAGGATTCCTGGAGCAAAGATTTCTGGAGAACATTCCAGAAGATAAGTATAGAAACTCACTCTTGCCTGAATGTCTTGCCCCATGGTGTGCTAACCCTCACTATTCAATTGTTTTCCTTCCAATGCTGTTAAAATGAGAGATGCTTATACTTGGTGTGAATGAGTTAAAGAAATGTTCATTTCTGTGGTTCTTTATCTACTGGTCTTTAGTGGACTCCAATTAGAAGTAAGAATGGAGGCTGGTCACCCTGCCCCAGGATTCTGACCCCGGGGAGGTCCAGCAGGCCCTTGGTGTTTAATATCCAGGATTGGGAATATAAACACTTTTCTATCCTGGCAGTTTTCTGAAACTTAGTGCTTAGAAAGGAGAGCCTGAAATATGACCATGCCAGAGGGCCTGGAGTAGGTCCTTCAGAAATTCCTGTGAGCCAGTGATCAGGGAAGCAAGAAAGTCATGGGCGACTGTATACAGGAAAGCTGGACCTGTGGTCTCGGGTACTAACTTCCATGGAAACATACCCTTGCTTCTTATTCCTGAATTCTATCTCTTTGGGACTTAAGTGTTGTTTTTCCTGAGGCAGAGGGAGGTACTAGACCTGTGTTTCTGGAATGGCTAGCTGTTGCTGCCTCATGCCCACTGTGTTTGGGCATGCGCATAGAGACAGCGCTGGAAGCGTAGCTCTTCTCTCTTTCTTCATCCTCCCTCAAAATTTAGATAGGGTACCTACTACCTTGCCACATAGTTAGGGGTGGACAGACTTCTGTAGATACTCTTTCATCATCTCTCTAGTCCTGAGAATCTTCTCCGTGAACAATAAAGATGTTTGACTCTGAATTTTTCTGATCAAGAGCAGAAGACACATTTTGCTAACGCTACCATTATGGTAAAATTCTTAGAGAACAAAGAGGATCTTTTGATAATATTTTGTATTCTACCCTACTCTCTGTGAATACTCTAACACTTAATCTTTACCACAGTCTTTTTCCTCTGGGAAAAAATGTAAACTTGTCAGGTTGTGGAAGCCTCTGAGATAGTCTCAGTAATTCTGACTCCTGTACAGAGTGTGGAATTATGCAGGGAAATCGTGAGAATGAACCTACTTTTCCAAGGTTCTTTGAAGAGATCACCCCTGCCTCCCAGGCCTTCTCCCAGAGCGCTGGATTTCCATGTGTCATCTCAAGTTGGTTGAATGTCATATGTTCGAGAATTTACTCATTCCTTGTTTTCCAAACACTGCTCCCTTAGAGCCAGAGTGGAGCAGAAGATATGCATTAGCTCCATACCTGCTGCTTTCTGGACCTGCAGAATGGAAACTGGTCTGCCCGTGACTCAGGATGAGGGGCTGGACTAGGGGCCTTGCTGTTTCGCCTCAGGGCATCTGATTTTTATCTCTGATTTGACAGTTTGTTAATGATGTTTTCAAAAGTTACTCGGGCTCCAAAATTGTTTCCACAATTTCTTTTTTTTAATTAAAGGCTTAATTTTTCTATTTTTCAATACCAAAATTACATCGTCTTGTAATTTAAAGTGTGTGATATTTCAGTATTAAGGCCTGGGCCCTGGTACTGTGAACTCACTCCTTGGCCACTTAAGGGTGAGCCAAATGGCTCCCTCTTGTTTTGATGGAGGGTTCTGCCCCTGCTGGAGCTGATCTGGAGAGCCCAGGCTCTGGTCACATGCATGACACATCAACAGAGGAGAGGGTTTGGGAGCTTGGTACTGCTGGAAACAGCCTAGCTGATAAATCAAGCAAGTTATTCAGGGCCTTATCTATTTCAGTAAATCAGCTTTGGTTGAGTATTTCTTATATGCCACACACTGTGTGCTAGGTGGAGTCCCTGGGTGGCACAATCGGTTAAGTGCTTGGCTGTTAACCAAAAGGTTGGGGGTTCGAGTCCGCCCAGAGGTACCTTGGAAGAAACGACTGGTGATCTACTTCAGAAAAATCAGCCATTGAAAACCCTGTGGAACACAGTTCTACTCTGACACACATGGGGTTGCCATAAGTCTGAGTTGACTTGATGGCAACTGGTTTGGTTTTTGGTTTTTGGTTTTTGTGTGCTAGGTACTGGTGATACAAACAGGAATACGATGCAGTCTCTGTCTTCCAAAGGCTCAGAGTAGGGAGGTACATTGGAGGCCAGGACCACACTGCAGCTACTTGCTGGTTGTGTGAAATGATCAAGTCATTTGACCTTGCTGAGTCTCAGTTTTCTCATCTGTAAAATGGCTTCATGCATCTCACCAAGTTGTGATAAGAACCCATAGTCAGTTTCTGTCCAAAGGCTAACTGAGTTTCACACTTGGAAATATAAACAAACACCTACAATCAAGTTCTTCATCCTTTAAGGACTTAGTCTCTTATCTGTAAAACAACTTCCTCCGTTCTTCAGGGTTGTGGTGTAACACACCACAGTAACAAAGATTTCTGAAAATCTTCTAAAATGGTGCTAGCATATAGTAGGTGCTCTAAACCAAACCACACCCATTGCAGATGAGTCGATTCTGACTCATAGTGACCCTATAGGACAGAGTAGAACTGCCCCATAGGGTTTCCAAGGAGCAGTTGGTGGGTTTGAACTGCCAACCTTTTGGTTAGCAGCCCAGCTCTTAACCACTGCACCACCAGGACTGTGCAGTAGGTGCTCAGTAGATGTTGATTCCCTTCCCTTCAGTGTCTTTCTTAGGCCCACAGGCCTGATCTGGTCTAGAAAGTTAGGGGAAGTATTTTGTCTGAGTCCTGAGGTGTTCTCCCCATCCCCATTTTATATTTTAATATTACATAAATTTTCAACACATATTAAAACTGAGGGTTTCCAATAAAATTCTGGTTTCCTGAAAGTTAACATTTGCCAAAAGTAATATGTGTACATAATTTAAAAAGTCAAATAGGAGCACAAGACTTAAAATAGGAGTCCCTTGCCTTCCCATCCCAAATTGTAATCCCCAGAGGGGAGTAACTTCTTCTAGGTTTTTTTTCCTTAGCACTTAGCTGCATATTTCTAAATGATATTATGATACTGCTACTTTTAATCATAGTTATTGATTTTTCTTACGAAAGATGAAAATAAGCTGTCTTAAAGAATTGCCTATCTCTCTTTCACACACACACACACAGTTTCTCCAGCCCTCATACTCCCAATGCAGTTCTATCATAATTATTTGATAAAGTAGTACTCAGTGTTTGCATTATTAGGATGATGTAAATACAGTTCACATATGATTACATTTCCTTTCTTGTACAGCTTTTTGTTTTCTCCTGGAGTTCAGAATGTCTTTTTCTCTCCCTTTAAGTCTGCCTAGTGTTATGTACTTATTGTACACATTGTAAAGGAGGACATGACTTTTTTTGGGGGCGGGGGGAGACATTGCTTCTGGAGTATTCCATTTTCCTGCTTCAATCTGAACTGCGGGAATTTCAAGGCCTGCTGCATAGCTGCTGACTTGGGAATTCCCTTCATTGTTATTCTTGTTATCCTTGGAATTCTCTTCACATATCTCCTGAGACTGTATTCCTCATTTTTTTGGATATCTTGCATTACTCATCTCTGTTTACTCTCTTGTTTTCATGGAGTACATCCTTTAGTAGCTTTCTGAGATGGGGTACTTAGGAGGTAACATTTTTGAGACCTTATGTGTTAGAAAATATTTTGATTGTACACTTACACTTGATTTATAGTTTGACTGCTTATAGAATTCTAGATAGAATATATATATACGTATATATACATATACATATATATATATATATATATATATATATATATATGAATATTGATAGCATTGCTCCAACATCTTGTAATTTGCAAGGTTGCTTTTTGAAAAATCCAATGACATGCTGATTCCTGGCCCTTTGCATATGCAATGTTTTTTCTCTCTGGAATTTCTTAGAAATTTTGTTATTCCCAATATTCAGAAATTTCACAGTGGTTTGCCTTGGTATGGTTTGTTTTTTATTATTGTCCTGAACACTTTGTGGGCCATTTCAGTTTGGAAACTCGTGGCTTTTAGTTCTGGGAAAGTTTCCTATATTATCTGATTTTTTACTTCCATCAGTTACTCAGTGTTCTTTCTGAAACTCCTATTAGTCAGAGGTCAGACTTTCTGGATTAAGCCTCTATTTAAAAAATCTTTTCTTTATTATTTTCAGTTTTGTTATTACTATTTTTTGTCCTACTGCCTTTAAGATTTCCTCAGCTTTACTGTCTTCTTTTTCCATTTAATTTTTTTGTTCATATTTTATGCCTTTTCTTGTTCTCTGAAAGTTTCTTTTCTTAAAAAAAAAAAAAAAAAATCCTATTCTTGTTAGTCCTGTTCAAAGAGGTGATATTTTCTTTTATGTCTGAGGATTTTGGGTTGAGGTTTAAGTTTTCTTCTGTCCCTGCATGGTCTCTGTTTTACTGAAGTTTCTTTTTGGTTTGTTAATTTTGATCTCTGTATGTCATGTACCTGGTGATCATTGGCTGACTGTGCTGATCTAGGAGTGAAGAAGGGTTGAAAGCCAAGGTGTACCTAGCATATTTGACACCCAGATCAGATAAATTTGTATGTATTTGTAGCTATAGGGGCCCTAGTGGTGCAGTGGTTAAGAGCTCGGGCTGTTAACCAAAAGGTTGGCAATTCTAATCAACCAGCCACTCCTTGGAAACCCTAAGAGGCAGTTTTACCTTGTCCTATATGGTCCCTATGAGTTGGAATTGACTTGACAGCAATGGGTTTTTTTTTTTTTTTTGGGTTTATATATGTATACACACACACATACATATACATGTAGCAACATACCTATATAAAAATTACTTTCAGTAATAATGATAAAAAGTCAGTTACAATCATTGCTTTCTTCATCAATTTTTTTTAGTTGAAAAACAAGAAAAAAAAATATTTCAATTTAAAAAATTAAGTAAAATATACAAATTCAACTTAAGTAAAATAGTTCATAAATGAGCTAAAATTTGTAATTACCAAACAAAACAATTGCTCTTCACCATTCTCACTCTGTGTCACTATTTTAAATTTTAAACATAAATAAAAACTCTAAGTAGTCACATAGAATGGCAGAACTAAGTAATTCAATTTTTTGGTCTTTACAATCACTATTCTATCATTGCTTATTTTTAATCTTCTATTTAAATACAAAGGAGCCCTGCTGGTGCTGTGGTTAAGCACTAGGCTGCTAACCGAAAGGACCGCACTTCGAATCCACCAGCCACTCCAGGGAGAAAGATGTGGCAGTCTGTTTCCATAAAGATTACAGCCTTGGAAACCCTGTAAGGCAGTTCTACTCTGTCCAATAGGGTCGCTATGACTCGGAATTGACTCGATGGCAATGAGTATTTAAACACAGGAATATGAAGTATCACAACGGTTGGAGCCACAAACAGAATGATTTGAAGCAAACTCCAATGATTCTGAACCATTCTAAACTTACTTTCAGGGGATAAACATAGCTGTGTTTGTGTGTGTTGGATACTAACTTAAAAAGTGGGGATTTTCATGAATTAACTTCCTTGATAAAAATAAAAATGTGCTAATTTTAAGTTTACATATATATTATTAATACTCAACAGTAGCCACAGCAATTGTTTGGAACTTAGACCCAGAAAACATTTTTTGGGGAAAGGAGTATTTTATCACTGAAGTTGTTTAGAATTGCTACACGTGGTGATAATAAAAAGCAAACCAATTTTTAGTCAATTTAATTATTATTATTGGTTTCATTATTGGTTTGCATTCTGGGCTGATGGTCTCTTGTTACACACCTGGTCCAGAGGCCTGGATTTCTTACTTGGTGTTCTACAGATGTTAATTTCTTTAGGCTCTAGGGTCAGTCAGTTCCTCCAGGTGACAGATGTATGGCCACCAGCGTTTTGGGGGCTGAATGAGGGAAGGGGGCTAGGTGGTCCTGTTTGATATGCAGACTTTCACTCACTCCTCCTGTTTCTTGTAGGGGCTTCCCTGCCATGCTCTGCTAAGCCTATTACCCAACCTCTCTGGCTTAGTTTGTTCAGAAAGTAAGCCTTCTATCTTCTTCCAGGATGGGGGTGGGGGACTGTAAACACCTGGCAGGTGAGTACCAATTACCAGTGCCAGACGTGTTGATTCTGATTCATCACAACCCCATGTGTGTCATAGTAGAACTGTGCCCCATAGGGTTTTTTTTTTTTCAGTTGTGCTTCTCACGTTAATTTCTCATTCAAAAATGTGTACACATACTGTTTTGTGACATTGGTTGCAATCCCCTCAATGTGGCAGCACACTCCTCCTTTCCACCCTAGGTTCCCTGGGTCCATTTGTCCAGTTCCTGTCCCTTCCTGCCTTCTCATCCTCCTTTTGGACAGAAGCTGCCTATTTGGTCTCTTATATTTGACTTAACTAAGAAGCACTTTCCTCACGTGTGTTATTTTTTGTTTTATAGGCCTGTCTAATCTTTGTCTGAAAAGGAATGGTTTCAGTTCTGGGTTAGCAAAGAGTCCAAACTGACAAAAAAAGACCAGACTTACTGGTCTGACAGAGACTGGAAGAACCTCCATAGGGTTTTCAATGGCTGATTTTTTGAGGCACCTCTGAGTGGACTCAAACCTGCAATCTCTTGGTTAGCAGCCAAACGCATTAATCATTTGCACCACCCAGGGACTCTGCCTGGTAGGTAGAGGGAGTGATTTAAGATCTAAGCACTCCCTAAGTAGACTTTCAACCAATTTTCTCTGTTTTCAGTTCCAACCTTCAACCTTGCTTTCAGAGATACGAATGCATCAGTTCCTGGCCGTCTCTGGAGTTTCGCAGCCCAAATGTTCTGGATTTTTATTTGCTTGTGGGTGTTTTTGTCTGCGGACATTTTAGGTCACAATTTTCTCTACTCTGCTAAGTTAGTTACCATTAATCAGTTCTCCTTCTGTATTTCATAGTTTTGCTGGCATCTCTTTTTACCATCATTCTCTGTCATGTTCTCTTTGTCTTTGTGAGTTTATAACACTTTAAAAAAAATTTGTGACATTTTGGGATGGAGAGGAGATAAATATATTTTTTAGTCTATTTTATTTAAATGAAAGTCCCTTTAGTATGTAATTATAAATATTATTTTAAATAAAAACCGCTATAGACATTTTAGGGAGCAGAATGTAAAATCTGAATCAATGTTTTGACAAAACTGAAATTTCAAAGACATTCTGACACTTGAGTTGTACCATTTTTTACTCTGCTACCAGGCCACCAAGGGAATGTATTCACTTTGCTGTTAGGGGTACTTGGGTAGGGAAGTTTGAGAAGCTGCTGTAAGCAAAACAATTTGGATAAATGCCTTGGGAAACTGGAATGACTCCATGATGTCTTCTAGCAGGTCAGAAAAAACCCTCTGCTAGTTTACCAAACAGAAATAGTCATGCTTCGCAAAACCATGTTTTCCACCAAGTATCAGGTAAGACCTGGAGTCACAATACAAAATGATCAGAGTAATAAGAGGATGGAAACAGCTTTCCAGCTAAATTCCTATGATCCTTGGTTCATACAGGAATCCTGAACCCAGTTTGTAGTTCAGAGTTAAGCGCTAGCTCAACTGTGGGCCACTCTGAAGAAACTTACTTGTTTTTCCTGTCCTATATGGCTGGGCCATAAGGAAGGATTTTGTTTCACTGTGTTTTTGTTTTGTTTGTTTGTTTGTTTTAATTGGTAATAATCAATGTTGGCAAGGACCCAGGGAAACTGGAACTCAGATAACTGCTGTTGGAAGTTTTATTGGACAGGGTTTTTGGTTGCAAACACCAGAATTCACTCTAACCGCTTTAAGCAAAAACAGAATTTATTAAAGAATGTTAGATATCTCACACATTACCTCTCTAAGTTAGTATAAATGCTTATTAAGTGCCCAGGGGAAGAAAGGAAGAAGTGTTTATCTATCAGCTCCTATTCCCTGTTGGTCAAGGTTTGCCCACTGGTTGTGAACTACCTTTCATGGTGGGACTACCATTGTATGAGTGCAGAGTGGCTCCTGTGGGTACTCCATATCATGGCGTGGGAAAAAATCTGGGTAAGGGAAACAGAGAAGAAAGAGAAGGACTGTGCCAACTTGTTTTTAGAGGAAGACTTTGGAATTGGAGGTTGGGAATGAAATATATAGAGAAAAGCTTTGAAGAGGTTGTGGAATATGACTGGTAATGAGAGGGAAAATAATGAGAAAAGAGAGTTTTAAGAAACATTGCTGTGGGTTATAAAACGGTTCCCCTTTGGCATTCTTTAAGAAATTACAGAAAAATATTGGGATTGCTTTTAATTACTTGGAGTTGCTGTGTTTATTTGAATGCTATAACTTGCAGAGACTGGACCACATGGGGCTCTAGTTTATAAACAGTTGTTAAAAGTATAAAGTAGTCCTCAGTTGGTGAGAACCAGGTTGTTCAGTAAGAATACCAAGTCCACGTTCGGCATCTATGGATTTTTGATGTGGGCTTTCTAATGGCTCTCAACCAACTGAATTTTATTACAAGCAGGATAGCTTTAAAAAAAGGCTCTGGAGATTGGACTCAAGCAGCATCACTTGAGTAAGAGCTATGCTGAAAGCCAACTTAATGAGCCTTTAAATTATTGGGTACTTGTTCCATTTTTTCTTTCTTTCTGACAATTCAGGGAGCATTCATGGAACACTGGATTCTTTGAGAAAGATCACAAAGAGGAAGGAAGATGTGAACATTTAGCAGAATGATTTAGATAATTTAGAATTCATAATGGTATCTGGAGGCCTAGATCTGAAGAGCTGATCACCCAGGGAATCATTGCACGGAACTCACCTGGAAAACGCAAGGGCTCAGTGATTCACAGGGCTGCAATCTCCCTTACTCTCATGGGAGTTAAAGGGCGTATCCAAACTTAACGATGAGGGGGAACTAGGGACTCAGGCTGGATTGTGGATCAGGAAGATATCCAAATTCAGAACAGCCAAGTCTGAAAGAATCAGGAAAGAATCCAAAGTCACAGCAGGTAATGAGCTAAACCCAGAAAAACTAGACCAAACTGGAGTGAATGGATGAATGGATGGATCTGAAAGATTGGAACAGAAAACATCTGGGTGTCAAGAGGTTATATAATTCTAGGATGTGTAGTTGGCTAGTAGAAATGCAGAAGAAAAACTTGATTCTAAGTTAGAAGTTTTGGAGAAATACATTATTTGCCACTTCTTAGCTATATGGGAGTCCCTGGATGGTGCAAATATTTCAGCACTCAGTTGACGGTTCAAATCCACCCAGAGGCACCTTGGAAGAAAGGCCTGGTGACCTACTTCTGAAAAATTAGCCACTGAAAACCCTATGGTGTACAGTGCTACTCAGACACACATTGAGTCCTGTGAGTCAGGGTCGATCCAATGGCAACTGGTTTTGTTTTGGTTTTATTAGCTATATAACCCCAGGGAAATAATTTAATTTCTATGAAGTCCGTTCTTTCATTGTGGAACGGGAATAGTATGGCTTACATTCTTGTAAGAATTGATGTATACAAAATGCGCAGCATAGTTTCTGATAAGTGCTTAAATTTGTATAATTATTTCTGAGACTCAAGTTAATGGTAAGAAAACTTGTTTCTGTCTCCATGCACTCCTATGCTGACCCAATACGCTCTCACTGCTGCTTCAGAGAGACAATAAAGCTACTACTACCTCCCCTTTCACTGATCCCTACTTTCACACTCATCACGCACCTCTGACCCTACTCCATTAAACTTGAATAAAACACTTAGAGCCAGATGATGTCATCTATATAGGTATGTGGCTGGGCTTGAATTTCTGTACTGACTTTGACTGTAAGAGTGATCAGGACAGGGAAGGATGTCAAAATCATATATGAGGCACATTTAAAGGACCAGGGAAATTTAGCTTGGAGCCGAGATAATAAACTCAAAGGGTGTTTGGAGCTATGGTAGCATATTTGGTTCTCTTTGGAACTCTTCTTAAATAGTGTTTTTCTTAAGCCTGGATGGAAATTTGTGGGGGATTTGAAAAGGAATTCCTCAAGCTGAGAAACTCCAAGCATCTCCAAAGTCTACTGACTCTGAGAGGCTATAGTCCTAGGAAGCACAAGCTGGCACATGTCCGGTGTGTGCCGGTGGTGAAGGTGCTAGGCCTTTTCTGGAGAAACTCTGTGTACAGTTCAGCATCTAGGCATGGACCATGCCATGGAGTTTGCCTCTTGGCATGTAGGGCTGTGGTCTCAGTGCTCTTGCTAAGATATTTCTGTCAAAGCTTGCTCAATGCATTGCCTTTCCATTCTTCTCTTTCCCAAGCTGCAATTACACGCTACAGAAAGTGTACACAGAGGGGGCTTGTTTTGGTTACCATGTGGCTGAGCCGGAGGGAACTACAGTTGGTGGCTGATTCTCTGGGGTGACTGTGCATGGGTTGTGGGAATGGAGGATGATGTCCCTCATCAAGTCTCAGAGAGGTGCCTCACTAACACCCTGGAGCCTGTGAATAGTGTTTAAATCAACGGTCAGAGTGGAGAGGGCAGCTTAGCCCTCATTATTCCCCAGGACTAATTGACCTCTCCTGAGGAGGTACAGTCTTGATTGGGTGAAACTCTTTCTCATTCCGAAAGGCAAGTGAAGCAAGAAGATCTGATGTGAAAAGGTGGGGGCGAGGGGTCAAGGGTGGCTTTGAAGGGAGAGAAAGGTGCAGAGCCTTCACTAAATCATTTCCCCCAGAGTAGAGGAGAACAAAAGTATCACCACCCTGAGAGCATTTGCTAAGGACTCACACAGACCAAGCATTGTACAGAATCTGGTGACCTTTTCCTGCCCTGGAGACTCGCAGTTTTGTCATTTTGATAAATCTCTAAGTTGTGTTCACTGTGAGTATCTCTGATAGTGAGTAAGTGATAAAAGGTGCTTTGAGAGAAATGCGTAAAAATGGAGTCAAGCTCAATGCCACTCCAAAGCATATCGTTTATTTTTAATTGTTCCTCTCATTCATCCCAGTTATTAAGAAAGAAAGACAGAAAGGAAGAAATGAAATTAAATCGCAAGTAAAGAAACAAAAAACAAAAATGATTGAATAACTTTTGAGTCTTCTACTGGTAATGTAAAGTTCAGACATTCATCTTACTATCCACCAAGAGCCAAAACATTTATTCAATGTGTGGGAATCAAATCTCAGAGCAGTCATGAATATTCAGTTTGATGCCTCCGATGGAGAATATATATATTTAAAAATACAGAGCACCATAAGAAAGTAATTTCCAAATAAAAACAATAACATTGTTGTGATGGTTAATGTTATGTGTCCACTTGGCTAGTCTATGATTCTCATTGATCTGATGGCACAGTGGTTAAGAGCTTGGCTGCTAACCAAAAGGTCAGCTGTTCAAATTCACCAGCTGCTCCTTGGAAACTCTATGGGGCAGTTCTACTCTGTCCTATGAGTTGGAATTGACTCAACGGCAACGGGTTTGGTTTTTTGGTTTTTGGTATATAGGGTCACTATGAGTTGCAATTGACTCTATGGCAATGGGTTTGGTTTTTTGGTTTAGGTAATCGCCTTCCATTTTGTGATCTGATGTGAGCAGCCAATCATTTGAAACGACAGTTTTTTGGGGGTGTGGCCTGCCTCCATATAAATGGATGTTTTGGCAAAGCTCACTGTTTCTCCACCCTGTACTCTTCTTGTCATAAGCCCACAGAAATCTTTGGCCTACTGCCTGACCTGCAGATTTTGGGCTTTTCAGCCCCTATAACTATGTGAGCCAGCAGAAGCCTTCAGCCTGCCACCTGACCCATGGATTTGGGACTTTCCAGCCCCCACAATTGCTTGAGCTATTTCCTTGAAGTAAATCTCTCTGTATATATTTATATATACACGTCACTGATTTTGCCCCTCTGGAGAATCCAGACTAAAACAGTTGCCATCTATTGACAACTTTGTTCTTTTGTCAGCATGATTGCAATAATACCAAAATGAGTCAGAACAGTACTGATTTAAGAAACACTGAGACTCCATTAGAATGTGATCTGATGGAATTTCACCTGCAGAATTTTACCTGTCCAGTAAACCTAGCCTTACCACTTGATCTGTTTTCTCAAGTCTCTCCCTTTTCTTAGTATGTACTTTTGCTCCCAAGAGTTGTCAAGAGGGAAAATTGACAATCTGTAGCTATACTGCCCAATTTTATATTCACTAGCCACATGTAGCTATTCAAATTTAAAAAATTAGTAAAATTTGAAATTCAGTTTCTTAGTCATTCTAGGCACATTTCATGTATGGCTAGAGCTTCTGTACAGACATCATAGATATAGAGAAGCTCCACCACCACAGAAAGTTCTATTGGACAGTGCTGATACTGCTGACCAATATAGTCCTGTTGATAGAAATGTGGGTCTTTGAAATGTAGTTCCTCTGCATGGGAGAAACACGCGCTCATCTAAATCACCAAGTGAAAATCTAATGGGCATATTGCACTTTATTTTTATTTTAATTTCCTTGATGAAGAGTGGTCATCATTGCCTAAGGATCACTTCATGGTCTTCATTTATGGTAACCAAGAACCCTAAAGGAAGAACATCAGTAAGGGAATTATACCTGCCATTGTATGAATAGCATAGTTTTCCAGTTACTCAGAAGAAGAGACCCCCATGTCTGGGATATTTTATTTTTCTGACTCTTGATGGTCACTTGAAAACCAGCCTTTATTTCTCATCAATTGCAAAATTCTACAGAACAGGCATAACAGTTCTTCCAACTCTAAAAGCTGTGAATAAGAGAAAACTGGAGGAGGAGCAGTAGGTCAGGATCAGATCATATAATTCCTTCTCAGATCTCTGGTAATAATGAAATCCACCTGGAACTTACTATTTCAGTTTATTATGGGAAAATATCAGTATTGCTATAATACCAAGAAATGTAGAAGAATATTATAAGAAAATTACAGACCACTATCTCTCATAATCTTCAAAACTAGACCAATAAGCAACATTATGATAAACGGAGAAAAAATTGAAGTTGTCAAGGATTTCATTTTACTTGGATCCAAAATCAACATCCATGCAAGCAGCAGTTAAGAAATCAAATGATGCATTGCATTGGGCAAGCCTATTGCAAAAGACCTCTTTAAGGTGTTAAAAAGCGAAGACGTCACTTTAAGGACTAAGGTGTGCCTGACCCAAGCCATGGTGTTTTCAATTGTCTCATATGCATGAGAAAGCTGGACAATGAATAAGGAAGGCCAAAGAAGAATTGATACCTTGGAATTATGGTGTTGTCAAAGAATATTGAATATACCTTGGACTGCCAAAAGAACGAACAAATCTGTCTTGGAAGCAGGACAACCGGAATGCTCCTCAGAAGCGAGGATGGCAAGATTTTCTCTTGCTTACTTTGAACATGTTATCAGAAGGAAACAGTCCCTAGAGAAGGACATTATGCTTGGTAAAGTAGACAGTTGGCGAAAAAAAGGAAGACTCTCAATGAGATGGATTGACACAGTGGCTGTAACAATGGTCTCAAGCATAACAACGATTGTGAGGATGGCACAGGACCGGGCAGTGTTTCATTCTGTTGTACATAGGGTCGCTGAGTCATAATCAATTCAACGGCACCTAACGACAACATCTCTCATAAACAGACACAAAAATCCTTAAAACTAATAAATTGAATCCAGTAATATATAAAAAGATAATACATCATGACCAAGTGGGGTTTATCTCAGGAATGTATGGTTGGTTCAATATTTGAAAATCAGTAAATGTAATTCACCTTATCAACAACATAGAGAAGCAAACAAAAGAAAACAAAAACAAAACAAAAAAGCTATATGATTATCTTGTTAAATGCAGGAAAGTCATTTAACAAAAATGAACATTTATTCATGACTCTCAGCAATCTAGAAATAGAAACTTCCTCAACCTGATGAAGAGTATCTGCAAAAAATCTATAGTTATACTACCCAAAGCAATCTAGAGATATAATGCAATCTCAATCCAAATCCCAACAACATTCTTTAACGAAATTGAAAAACTAATCTCCGACTTTATATAGAAAGGAAAGAGTCCCCGAATAGGTAAAGTAATATTGAAGAAGAAGAGCAAAGTAGGAGACCTCCCACTTCCCAATCTCAAAACTTACTATGTAGCCACGGTAATCAAAACAGCCCGGTAGTAGTTCAATGACAGACACATAGATAGCGGGATAGAATTGAGAACCCAGAATTAAATCCATCCATATGCAGACAGCTGATCTTCAACAAAATGTTGAAGTCCATTCAGTGGAGTAGAAACAGTGTCTTTAACAAATGGTGCTAGCAAAACTGGATATCCATTTGCAGAAAAATGAAACAGGATCCATACCTCACACCATGCACAAAAATTAACTCAAAATGGATTAAAGACCTAAATGTTAAAGCTAAAATTATAAAGTTCCTGGAAGATAATGTAGGGACAAAACTAGGGGACTTAATTTTTGATGTAAATAGCCTATCAAACACAACTAAAATTGCACAAAGGAGAGAAGATAAATTAGATAACTGGGACGGCCTAAAAAATTAAATACTTATGCTCATCAAAAGACTTTACCAAGAAAGTAAAAAGAGAACCTACTGATGTCACTTTGAATACTGAGGTGGGTCTGACCCAAGTCATGGTATTTTCAATTGCCTCATATGCATGCGAAAGCTGGACAATGAATACAACTGAAGAAGAATTAATGCATTTTAATTATGGTGTTGGTGAAGAATATTGAATATACCATGGACTGCCAGAAGAATGAACAAATCTATCTTGGAAGAAGTATGGTCAGAATCCTCCTTAGAAGTGAGGGTGACGAGACTTCATCTCATGTACCTCGGACATGTTATCAGGAGGGACCAGTCCCTGAAGAAGGACATCATGCTCGGTAAAGTAGAGGGTCAGGGGAAAAGAGGAAGACCCTCAATGAGATGGATTGACACAGTGGCTGCAACAGTGGGCTCAAACATAGCAATGATTGTGAGGATGGTGCAGGACCACACAGTGTTTTGTTCTGTTGTACATAGGTCGCTATGAGTTGGTACCAAATTGACAGTGCCTATCAACAACAACAGACTGGGAAAAAATCTTTGACAATGACATATCTGATAAGGGTCTAATCTCTTAAAGCTTCAACAACAAAAAGTCAAGCAATCCAATCAAAAAATGGGCAAAGGATATGAACAGACACTTCACCAAAGAGGACATTCAGGTGGCCAACAAATACATGAAAAGATGCTTGAGATAGTTTATTATTAGAGAAAGGCAAATCAAAACTACAGTGAGATACAATCTCACCCCTGCAAAAATGGCAATGATTAAAAAATGTAAAACAACAAATGCTGGTGAGGTTATGGGGAGACTGGAACTCATACATTGCTGGTGGGGTTGTAAAATGGTACAGCTATGGAAAACGTATGTCGCTTCCTCGAAAAGTTAGAAATAGAAATACTTTATGATCCATCAATCCCATTACTGGGTATGTATCCTAGAGCTATAAGAGCAGTGACACAAGTAGACATATACATATGTTCATTGCAGCATTATTCACAATAGCTGAAAGACGGAAACAATGTAAGTACCCATCAATGGATGAATGGATAAACAATTTGTGGTACATACATACAATGGAATACTACTCAACTATAAAGAATAATGAGGAGTCTATGAAACATCTGATAACATGGATGCTCTAGAGGACATTATGCTAAGTGAGATTAGTCAATCACAAAAGGACAAATACTGTATGATCCCACTATTATAAAAAGTAAAGAATAGATACACACACAGAAAACAACGTTCTTTGATTGTTATAAGGGAGGGGGAATCACTTTCTAGCTAGTAGACATTTGTTATTTTTGGTGATGGGAAAGGCAATACCAAATATGGGTGAAAGCAGCACAACCTGACCAAGGTAAATAAAGACACTAGGAAGTACTCAAGAAAAAGGGACATTTTTGGTAAATGCTATAACATACACAGTTTTGCAACAACAGTAACAACGAAAAAATAGATGTGTGGTTACGTAGCTAGATATGTATACATATTTGTGTTTACAAAAGCATATGGGAGTAAATGTACTTGCATGTAGGCATATGTTTATGTGTGCTGCATATGTATCTATAAATATAACAAAGAACATAGGGGGCACAGTTACAAAGGCTTTCTAGACATATCCAAACAACTCAAGGGATTGGTCTACTGGATTAAAAGGCTTAGGACCACAGTCTTGGGGGAGAACTTAGTCAATTGGCATAACATAGTTTATAAAGATAATGTTCTACATCCTAGTTTGGTGAGTAGCGTGCCGGGTCTTAAAAGGTTGTGAGCGGCCATCTAAAATGCAACTATTGGTCTCTAAGCGTATGGAGCAAAAGAGAATGAAGGAAACCAAAGGCTCAAAGAAAAAACTAGTCCACAGGACTAATAGTCTACACGAACCACTGCCTCTTCTAACCTGATACCAGAAGAACTAGATGGTGCCTGACTACCACTACTGACCATTCTGACCAGGGACACAATAGAAGGTCTCTGACAGGGAGTAGTCAGATGCTTCTGGTGGACCCTCTTACAACAAAGATCCAAAAAAACAAGTGACTCAATTATATATGGCAATCTGGGATCCCTGAACATCAAAGGCAGAGTTGAGGAACCAGACTGAGTGGCAGAGGGAGGGAGATATGCTTCAGAAGCAGTGAGGAGTTGCCAGATCTGACCCAGTGAGAGCCTGAGCCCTTCAGCCTGATAAGCTCAGGGGTGAGCATTGAGGCAGACAAGCAGCCGAGCTCGGAAGGCATGTTTTCCGCACCAGGAGAGACCTAGCACCAGAGACTCTACACAGCCACCCAGAACCAGTGAGAAGCAGCCCTCCACGAAAGAAAAGTACTTCCATACGGCTTACTGCGTGGATCAAAAACATCCCTCTTAGGGAAAAACCTCTCTCCCATTTACCTCCCTGCTCCCTGCTCTGCACTGGGTCCCAGATCGGCTTCAGCAATTGCCAAGTCGCTTGGGCCGGAAGTAGGATCCGTTACACGCCCGGAGCCATTCTCCCTGCCTTGGAGAGGGAACAAACTACCAAACGGGAAAAAATAAAATGTTGGCTCCTCTAAGCCAAGAACCCAGGGTAGGCACAGCTCCTTTGCCTAGGTACATGCATAAGGAATCTACAGACTCTGAGTGCCTTTCCCCCTGCATAGACTCGTATGGGCTCATCTCAACAGCATAGGCCCTCATTACTGCAGTACAACAGGTTATATACCAGAACTCTAACTTCAACTGTTTCAGCTGTGAAGTGGCAGGTTCTTGACATTTGACAGGACTCTGCCCATTAAGCAGGGTCTTCGCCTACCCACATCAGGGGCCTGAAGACTGGTGGCTCCACCCACGCCACCTAGCCACCTGTGAGAGGGGCCCATGAATAAGAGGTGCTCCCAGTCCTTATAGCCAACAGCATTAGGTGCTCATAGTCTGGCTGCAAAACCCACCCACCTACGTGCTCTAGGGAACAGGGACATGCCTTCCTCCTGGGCATTTGGGGGAAGCCGTCAGCCCTTGCCTTGCTCAGAGTGTGTCCCCCGGTGCAGCCAGATGCCTGTGCCTACACCAATCACCCACACCTGTCTAGGACCGTAAGTGAGAGCCTACACTGCACACTTGATAGCTATTTACATGGGCACCTGAGCTGAATCCATACAGGAGGAGTGGGCAGACTCCTGAGCTTACATACCTAGTAACAGATCTAACCACCTGGTGACAAGACATTAGAGCTTCAAAGCTGCCAATAATCAAACTAGCTCATATAAGCAGCCTATTTGGACATATCAAAACAAAACAAGACGCTAGGACACAATAAGCAAACATAAAATAAATAAATATAATAACTTATTGATGGCTCAGAGACAGCAGTCAATATCATATCACATAAAGAGGCAATCCATGATGGCTTCAGCAAGCTCCCCAAATAAAGAATCTAGAAATTTTCCACAGGAAGAAAATTTCTTGGAATTACCGGAGGCAGGATACAAAGGATTAATATACAGAACTCTTCAAGAAATTAGGAAGGAAATTAAGCAAAACGTAGAACACACAATAGAGGAAATTAAAAAGATTAGAGAAGAGCATACTGACAACTTTAACAGGCTTCAGAAATCCATAGAGAGACAGCAATCAGAAATCCAGAAGATGAACAATAAAATTTCAGTATTAGACAACTCAATAGAAAGTCATAGGAGCAGAATTGAGGCAATGGAAGTTAGAATTAGTGAGATTGAAGTCAAGCACTTGACACCAACTTATTTGAGGAAAAATCAGATAAAAGGATTAAAAAAATGAAGAAACCCTAAGAATTATGTGGGACTCTATCAAGAGGAATAACCTATGAGTGACTGGAGACCAGAACAGGGGGAGGATAACAGAAAATACAGAGAGAATTGTTGAAGATTTGTTGGCAGAAAACTTCCAATGATATCGGGAAAGACGGCAAGATATCTATCCAAGCTACTCATCAAATCCCACATAAGGTAGATCCCAAAAGAAAGTCACCAAGACATATTATAATCAAACCTGCCAAAACCAAAGATAAAGAGAGAATTTTAAGAGAGGCTAGGGATAAACAAAAAGTCATCTACAAAGGAGAGTCGATAAGAATAAGCTCGGACTACTCAGCAGAAATCGTGCAGGCAAGAAGGCAATGGGATGATGTATATAAAGCCTTGAAGGAAAACAACTGCCAGCCAAGAATTATATATCCGGCAAAACTGTCTCTCAAATATGATGGCGAAATTAGGGCATTTCCAGATAAACAGAAGTTTAGGGAATTTGCAAAAACCAAATCAAAATTACAAGAAATACTAAACAGAGTCCTCTGCTTATTAAATCAGTAACATCAGATAACAACCCAAGACTAGAACACAGGACAGAGCAACCAGATATCAACCCAGAGAGGGAAGTCACAAAAAGTAAATCAAAGCTAAAACACTGAAAATAGGGAAACAGATGTGAATATGTAAAAGATGACAACATTAAAACAAAAAAGAGGTACTTAAAAATGCAGACATAGATTTTTCATATGGAGAGGAAGTCAAGGTGATATAAAAAAATAAAAGGCTGTCATAAACTTAGAAAAATAGGGGTAAATATTAAGATAACCACAAAGGAAACTAACAATTTTACAAATCAAAATAAAAAACTAGAAAAATATAAAGACTCACAAACACAAAATCAACAATGATGAAAAGAAAATACATAAAGAAAAACGACTCAGCACAGAAAATTAAGTGGAATAAAGAAACTGTGAACAACACACAAAATGACAGCACTAAACTCATATGTATCAATAACTGAATGTAAATGGACTAAATGCACCAATAAAGAGACAGAGAGTGACAGAATGGATTAAAAAACGCAATCAGTCTATATGCTGCCTACAAGAGACACACCTTAGATTTAAAGACACAAACAAACTAAAACTCAAAGGATAGAAAAAAATATACCAAGCAAACAACATTCAAAACAGAGGAGGAGTGGCAATATTAATCTCTGACAAAATAGACTTTAAAGTAAAATCCACCACAAAGGATAAGGAAGGACACTATATAATGATTAAAGGGTCAATACACCAGGAGGACATAACCATAATAAATATTTACATACCCAACGACAGGGCTCCAAAATACATAAAACAAACTCTAACAGCACCGAAAAGAGAGACAGACAGCTCCACAATAGTAGTAGGAGACTTCAACATACCACTTTTGGTGAAGGACAGAACATCCACAAAGAAGCTCAACAAAGACACGGAAGAGCTAAATGCTACAATCAATCAACTTGATCTCATAGACGTATACTGGACACTCCACCCAACAGCAGCCAAGTATACTTTCTTTTCCAACGCACATGGAACATTCTGCAGAATAGACCACATATTAGGCCATAAAGCAAGCCTTAACAAAATCCAAAGCATAGAAATATTACAAAGCATCTTTTCTGACCATAAAGCCATAAAAGAAGAAATCAACAACAGAAAAAGCAAGCAAAAAAAAAAAAAAAAAATAAATCAAACACATGGAAACTGAACAACACCTAGCTCAAAAACTACTGAGTCATAGAATAAATTAAGGATGGAATAAAGAAATTCATAGAAGCAAACGAGAATGAAAACACATCCTACCAGAACCTTTGGGACACAGCAAAAGCAGTGCTCAGAGGTCAGTTTATAACAATAAATGCACACATCCAAAAAGGAGAAAGGGCCATAATCAAAACATTAACCCTAAAACTGGAACAAGTAGAAAGATAGCAGCAAAAGAGCCCTCGGACACCAGAAGAAAGGAAATAATAAGAATTAGAGCAGAATTAAATGAAATAGAGAATAGAAAAACAAATGAAAAGGTTAACAAGAACAAAAGCTGGTTCTTTGAAAATACCAACAAAATTGATAAACCATTGGCCAAACTGACAAGAAAAAAAAAAAAACAAACAAACACAAAAAACAGGAGAGGAAGCAGATAACCCATCTAAGAAATGAGATGGGTGATATCACAACAGACCCAACTGAAATTACAAGAATCATAACAGAATACTATGAAAACTTGTACTGTAACAAATTTGAAAACCTAGAGGAAATGGACAAATTTCTAGAAACTCACTACCTACCTAAACTAACACAAACAGAGGTAGAACACCTAAATAAACCCATAACAAAAGAAGAGAGTGGAAAGGTAATTAAAAAACTTCCAACAAAATAAAGCCCTGGCCTGGATGGCTTCACTGGAGAATTCTACCAAACTTTCACAGAAGAGTTAACACCACTACTACTAAAGGTATTTCAGAGCATGGAAAAGGATGGAATACTCCCAAACTCACTCTATGAAGCCAGCATAACCCTGATACCAAAACCAGGTAGAGACACCACAAAAAAAGAAAATCACAGACCAATATCCCTCATGAACATTGACGCAAAAATCCTCAACAAAATTCTAGCCAATAGAATTCAGCAACATATCAAAAAAATAGTTCACCATGATCAAGTGGGATTTATACGAGGTATGCAGGGATGGTTCAACATTATAAAAACAATCAGCGTAATCCATCACATAAATAAAAGACAAGAACCACATAATCTTTCAATCAATGCAAAAAGGCATTTGACAAAGTCCAACACCCATTCATGAAAAAACTCTCAAAAAATAGGAATAGAAGGGAAATTCCTCAATATAATTAAGGGCATTTATATAAAGCCAACAGCCAACATCATTCTAAATGGAGAGACTTTGAAAGCATTCCCCTTAAAGATGGGAACCAGACAAGGATGCACTTTATCACCGCTCTTATTCAACATTGTGCTGGAGGTTCTAGCCAGAGTAATTAGGCTAGAAAAAGAAATAAAGTGCATCCAAATTGGTAGAGAAGAAGTTAAAGTATCTCTATTTGCTGATGATGTAATCTTATACACAGAAAACCCCAAAGAATCCACAAAAAAACTAGTGGACCTAATAGAAGATTTCAGCAAAGTTTCAGGATACAAGCTAAATATACAAAAATCAGTTGGATTCCTTTAGCAACAAAGAGAACCTCGAAAAGGAAATCACCAAATTAATATCATTTACAATAGTCCCCAGGAAGATAAAATACTTAGGAACAAATCTAAAAAGAGATGTAAAAGATCTATACAATGAAAACTAGAAGAAACTACTGCAAGAAACCAAAAGAGACCTGCATAAGTGGAAAAACATACCTTGCTCATGAATAGGTAGGCTCAACATTGTGAAAATGTCAATTCTACCCAAAGCAATTTACAGATACTATGCAATCCCAAGCCAAATTCCAACAGAATTTTATGATGAAATGGAGAAACAAATCAACTTCATATGGAAAGGGAAGGGGTCCTGGATAAGTAAAGCATTACTCAAGAAGAAGATCAAAGTGGGAGGACTCACACTACCTGACTATAGAACTTATTATACCGCCACGGTAGTCAAAACAGCCTGGAACTGGTAAAACAACAGATACAATAGACCAATGAAACAGAATTGAGAATCCAGACATAAATTCACCCACCTATGAGAAGCTGATATTTGACAAAGGCCCAAAGTCCATTAATTGGGGAAAAAAGAGTCTATTTAACAAATGGTGCTGGCATTCATCTGCAAAAAACTGAAACAAGACCCATGCCTCACACCAGGCACAAAAACGATCTCAAAGACTTAAATATAAAATCTAAAACAATAAAGATCATAGAAGAAAAAATAGGGAAAACACTAGGAGCCCTAATACATGGCATAAATACAATACGAACCATAAGTAACAATGCACAAGTGCCAGAAGAGAGACCAGATAAATGGGAGCTCCTGAAAATCAAACGCTTATGCTCATCAAAAGATTTCACCAAAAGAGTCAAAAGACAACCTACAGACTGGGAAAAAATTTTTGGCTACAACAAATCCGATCAGCGTCTAATGTCTAAAATCTACAAGATACTGCAAAATCTCAACAACAAAAAGACAAATAACCCAATTAAAAAATGAGCAAAGGATATGAACAGGCACTTCACCAAAGAAGATATTCAGACAGCTAACAGATACATGAAGAAATGCTTACGATCATTAGCCATTAGAGAAATGCAGATCCAAACTACAATGAGATATGATCTCACCCCAACAAGGCCAGCATTAATCCAAAAAACACAAAACAATAAATGCTGGAGAGGTTGTGGAGAGACTGGAACACTTACGCACTATTGGTGGGAATGTAAAATGGTACCACCACTTTGGAAATCGATTTGGCACTTCTTAAAAGGCTAGAAATAGAAGTACTTTACAATCCAGCTATCCCACTCCTTGGAATATATCCTAGAGAAATAGCTGTCAAATGAATAGATATATGCACACCCATGTTCATTGCAGCACTATTCACAATAGCAGAAAGATGGAAACAACCTAGGTGCCCATCAACAGACAAATGGATAAAGAACTTATGGTGTATCCACACAATGGAATACTACACAACAATAAAGAACAATGATGAAGCCGTGAAACAACTTATAACACAGAGGAAGTTGGAGGTCATTATGCTGAGTGAATTTAGTTGGTCACAGAAGGACAAATATTGTATAAAACCAGTATTATAAGAACTCTAGAAAAGGTTTAAACACAGAAGAAAACATTCTTTGATGGTTACGAGGGTGGGGAGGGAGGATGAGGGTTATTTACTAACTAGATAGTAGATAAGAATTATCTTAGGTGAAGGGAGGACAGCACACACTACAGGGGAAGTCAGCACAACTGGACTAAACCAAAGCTAAGAAATTTCCTGAATACAATCAAACACTTTGAGGGACAGAGTAGCAGGGGTACGGGTCTGGGGACCATGCTTTCAGGGGACATCTAGGTCAATTGGCATAACAAAGCTTATTAAGAAAATGTTCTGCATCCTACTTTGGTGAGTGGCATCTGGGGTCTTAAAAGCTTGCAAGCGGCCATCTAAGACGCATCAATTGGTCCCAACCACCTGGAGTAAAGGAGCATGAAGAACACCAAAGACACGAGGAAAGCAGTAGCCCAAGAGACAGAAAGGGCCACATAAACCAGAGACTTCATCAGTCTGAGACTAGATGAACTAGATGGTGCATGGCTACCACCAGTGACCGCCCTGACAGGGAACACAGCAAAGAGTCCTGGATGAAGCAGGAGAACGGTGGGGTGCAGAACTCAAATTCTAGTAAGAAGACCAGACTTAATGGTCTGAGACTGGATGTACCCTGGAAAGCATGGCCCCTAGATTTTCTATCAGCCCAGAACTAAAATAATTTCCAAGGCCAACTCTTCAGACAGGGATTGGACTGGACTGTGGGACATAAACTGATACTCGTGAGGAGTATGCCTCTTAGGTCAAGTAGATACAAGAGACTAAACGGGCAGCTTCTGTCCAGAGGTGAAATGGGAAGGCAGAGAGGGTTAGGAGCTGGTTGAATGGACATGGGGAATCAGGGGTGGAAAAGCAGAGTGTGCTGTCACAGCATGGGGAGAGCAATTATGGTCAAATAACAATGTACGTATAAATTTTTGTATGGGGAAAAATTTTTTAAAAAGTAGGTCTTGGATAGAATGGGACAAAAATGTAGAACAAAATTCAAATTCCTTTAAAAGGCCAGACCTAGTGGACTGATAGAGACTATAGGAACCCTCGAGACTATCACCCTAACATATCCTTTGAACTTGGAACTGAAGACACTCCTGGAGGTCACCTTCCATCCAAATAATAGATTGGTTTCTAGAATAAACAGTATCAGCCATGAACACTGTGCTCCCTTGAACTGTCAGCTATGTGAGACCAAACGGTCAACATTTACGCTAAAGCAAAGATGAGAAGGCAAGGAGGGGCAGGGAAGTTAGTTTAATGAAAACAGAACAAACAGAATGGAAATAATGAGAATGCAGACACATTGTGAAAATTGTAACCAATGTCACAAACAATTTGTATAAAAATTATTAAATGGGAACCTAGTCTGCTGTGTAAACTTTCTCCTAAAACACGATAAAGTATTATTTTTAAAAAGCCTATAGCTAACATTATACTTAATGATGAAAGGCCAAGTATATTCCCTCTAAGACTGGCAAGTCAAAGATATCTGCTCTCACAACTCTTGTTCAACATTATAATAGAAATTCTGCCCAATGCAATAAGGCAAGAAATGACATGAAAGGAATTCAGATCGGAAAAGAATAAATAAAACTGTCTTTATTCTTAGACAACATAATTTTTTACGTAGTAAATCTGAGAGAATCTAGAAATATGCTATTAGATTCAATGTGTCAATTTTTTTCTTTAAATTTTTTATTGTACTTTAGATGAAGCTTTACATAACAAACAGTTTCTCATTAAACAGTCAGTACACATATTGTTTTATGAAATTGGTTAACAACCTCACGACATGTTAACACTGTCCCTTCTCGACCTTGGAGGACCTTTTTTTTTTGGTGAAAATACACATAGTCGATGTTACACCATTTCAAAAATTCCCCTATGTACAATTCAGTGACATCGATTACATTCTTCCAGTTGTGCTGCTATTCTCAATATAGTTTTCCAAATTATTCTATCAGTATTATCTTCAACTTACTGCCCCCTAGGCTTCCCATCAAATATTTTGAGTTGCTGATGCCAATTTGATCTCACGTAGATAAGTCTTTTTTTTTTTTTTGTACATTAGATGAAGGTCTGCAGAACAAATAGTTCCTCATTAAACAGTTAGTACACATATTGCCCTATGACAATGGTTAACAACCCCAAGACATGTCAACACTATCCCTTCTCAACCTTGGGTTCCCTATCACCAGCTTTCCTGTCTCCTTCTGCCTTCTAGTCCTTGTCCCTGGACTGCTGTGCCTCATTAATCCTGTTTTGTTTTATAAAGCTGTCCAATCCCCAGCTGAACGGTGAACTTCAGGAGTGACTTCATTACTGAGCTAAAAGGGTGTCCAGGGGCCATACTCTCAGGGTTTCTCCAGTCTGTCAGGCCAGTAAATCTGGTGTTTTTTTAGTGAGTTAGAACTTTATTCTACATGCTTTTCCAGCTCTGTCCAGGACCCTCTATTGTGATCCCAGTCAGAGAAGTAAGTGGTGGTAGCCGGGCACCATCTAGCTGTACTGGACCCAGTCTGGTGGAGGCCTTGGTAGCTGTGGTCCATTAGTCCTTTGGACTAATCTTTTCTTTGTATCTTGTTCTATTCATTCTCCCTTGCTCCCGAAGGGGTGAGACCAGTGGAGTATCTTAGATGGCTGCTTGCAGGATTTTAAGACCCCAGACGCTACTAACCAAGGTAGAATGTAGAACATTGTCTTTATAAACTGTGTTATGCCATTTGAGCTAGATGTTCCCCGAGTCCATGTTCCCCAAGACCTCTGCCCAGCAATTCAGTCCCTCAGGGAGTTTGGAAGTGTCTACGGAGCTTCGATGACCTTTCCTTGTACTAGTTGTGCTAGCTTCCCCAGTACTGTGTACTGTCATACCCTTCACCAAAGTTACCACTTATCTATTGTCTATTTAGTTCTCCCCCACCCCTCCCATCCCTTGTAACCAACAAAGATTGTTTCTTCTTCTGTGTAAACTTTTCATGAGTTTTTACAGGAGAGGTCTCATACAATATTTGTCCTTTTGTGATTGACTTATATCACTCAGCATAATGTCCTTCAGTTTCATCCATGTTATGAGATGCTTCACAGATTCATCATTGTTCTTTACCTTTGCATAATACTGCATTGTGTACATGTACCATAGTTTGTTTATCCATTCATCTGTTGATGGGCATCTAGGTTGTTTCCATCTTTTTGCTGTTGTGAACAGTGCTGCAGTGAATATGGGTGTGTATATGTATATTTGTGTGATGGCTCTTATTTCTCTAGGTTATATTCCTAGGAGTGGGATTGCATTTTGTAGTGCTTTTTCTTATGGTGCTGACGTTTTCTTTGTTCCTCTTATTCTCCTGTGCTGAATTCCTTTTGTTTGTGGATTTTTTTTTTCATTTCTTTTGTTTTTGTAAGTTTTGTTTTTACTGAGACTTTACGTTTTTCCTCTTTATTTTGATGAGTAGGTATGTTAACTTCCTTTGTGGCTACCTTGAAATTTACCCTTATCTTCCTAGATTTGAACCAGTCTATTATTACTTGGTATCACATTGCATTCCTCTCCATTAGAAAGTTCTATACCTACACCGTTTATTCCTTCTTTTATTGTCCTGATGCTGTTGTCCTTTACAGATTAACCTCTCTGGTTCCCTGTTGTAATTCTTTTGGTTTTGGATAGTCCTTAAGAACTCATTTCCTAGGTTGGTATCTGGCTAGTACAATCCTGTGTCCTAGATTCAGCCTGTGGTCTGATGTTGTTTGTTCTCAGCTCGAAGAACTCCCTTTAATAATTCTTGTAAGTTTGGTTTGGTTTTTACATATTCCCTTAATTTCTGTATATCTGGAAATGACCTAATTTCACCATCATATTTGCACAAGAGTTTTGCAGGGTATATTATTATTGGCTGGCAGTTTTTTTCTTTCAAGGTATTATTTGTGTCATTGCATTGCCTTCTTGCCTTCATGGTTTCTGCCAAATAATCCGAGCTTAGTCTTATTGTATCTCCTCTGTATGTGACGTTTCGTTTTTCTTGAGATGCTCTCAGGATTCTTTGTTTGTCTTTGGTTTTAGCGAGTGTGATTATGATATGCCTTGGTAATTTTCTTTTGGGGTCTATCCTATATGGGGTTCATTGAGCTTGTTGGATGGTTAGGTTTTCATCTTTCATGATATTGGGGAAGTTTTATGTCAGCAGTTTCTCCATGATCCTCTCTGTGTTTTCTGTTTTCTCCTCCTGTGCTGGATTTCTGATCACTTGCAGATTTTTGCTTTTGATTGTATCCCACATGATTCTCAAGGTCTCTTCATTTTTCTTAGTTCTTTTTTCTGGTTTTTCCTCTGACAGATTTATATCCAAGTTTTTATCTTCAATTTTGCTGATCCTGTCTTCCATTGTTTAAAACCTGCTCCTCAGCCCTTCTATGACATTGTCCATTTCTGAAATCTTGTTGTTTATCTTTTGCATTTCTAATTGTTGCTTTTGTATGGTTTCTAGTAGTGCATTTATTTTAGCATTTTGTTCCTGTATTATTTTCTTGAATTCTTCCATTTTTTGTGTGTATTTTCCGTGAATTTATCTATTTTTTCCTCATTTTTGGAGGCTTTTTGCTTAAACTCTTGGGTAATTCTGAATATTAAGGATTTGAATTCCGTACCAGTTAGGTCTAGTGCATTTTCTTCTACTGGAAAGTCATCTGGTGTTTTATTTTGGAAGCCTACTGGAACCATCCAGTCCTGTTTTTGTAAATGTTTTGATATTGTCTGCTGTCTTCAGGGCATTCATTGGTTATTTTCCTCATTTATTTATTGTAGATTTGTTTGTTTCTCCCTGCTTTTTTGTTTTATTTGGTTATGTCAGAGCAGGTGGGCTGTGTGTACTTTGTTGTTTGCTCATCTGTGGACACGATACTTTTCACCTCCTTCTCCAATGGGCAGGGTCAGTCACTCTCGTATGGTACAGCAGGGTAGGTCCAGCTGAAGGGGAGTTGCTGGGATGGTTTGTTTGTGGCACATACTAGGGCTGACAGTGCGGACTGGGAATCAGTGTAGGGCAGGTTCCAGTAGGCCGTGCCTGTGCTGCTTGGGAGTGTGAAGTTCACTGCATGGTGCAGGTAGGCAGGAAGGAAGGGGTAGATTGTGATGTGTGGAGCTAAGATTGGTATGGGAAAGAGGAGAGAGAGAAGAGAGGAATAGGAGCCAAAAACCTACACACAAACAAAAAAGAGTGCTAAGGGAGCTTGCTATTGGAGTGGAGAGATAAGAGACTGAGGAATGAGGAAAAACAAAAATGAAAAGAAAAAGGGTAAAAGAAAAGCTGAATAAATTGAGAAAGTAGAAATGAAGAAAGACAAAAAGGAAAGAAGAGAGAGAAGAAAATTAAACATTGAAACAAAAAGAGCAAAAAACAAAAAACAAGAAAAAAAAATGCCCCCAGAGATGGCCCTGTACAACTGCACCAAGTAAGGGACTAGCTTCCAAGCCACGCAGTAGTGCCTGGCTAGAAGGGGCTCCCAAGCCTAGAAAAGAAAAAGAAAACAAACAAATCAAAACAGAATAAATCAGAGCAAACAAACAAAAAAGCCCCAGGAGTCCTACCAGTGTGGCGGCACAGTCTGGGAAGCAGTTTCACAGTCAATCGCTGTTTTGCAGCCTTTCAGGAAGAAGGAAACATGGCGCACGTAAGCAGGTATTTGAGAGAAAGGAGGGGGAGGTGGTGAGAGGTAAGGAAGAAATCTAAAGAAGCAGAAAAAAACAACACTGCCAGCCAACCAAAGGCACTCAGGGAGCTGCCAGTGTGGGCAGGTGGAATCCAAGTGATGCCAGGGTTCTTCCCGTCCTGGAGGCTGTGGCTTCAGGAAGCAGAGGAGGCAAAGTGGGGCTGAAGAAGGGTGGGGGTGGGAAAGCCTATATCGCTGGTTACCGGTTGTTCTGTCTCCTGCTGGAAGCTCCGTGGAGCTGCTTTCTCATACCCCTTGTTTGCTGATATCTGATAGGAGTCCAAGATGGCGGATCTGTGCTGATAAGGGACCTCTGCATGTATCGCTCCTTGCACTCTGTTCTCAGTCAGTTTCTTATTCCATTCAGCCCTTGGCTGAGTTCTTCATGTCTTCATTTGATGTTTAGGGTTTTAGGATTGATGTGTGACTCTGTTTGACTTAGTTTTTCTTATCTTTGCTGTGGAGAGACAGCGTGGTGCTTCTGACTATAGTGCCATGTTTCCTGGAAGTCAATGTGTAAATTTAACTAGGTTGCAAGATTAAAAAAGAATTTGCTGTGGAGTTGATTCTGACACATGGCGACCTCAAGTGTTTCAGAGTAGAACTGTGCTCCCTAGGGTTTTTAGTGGCTGTTATCTTTTGAAAGTAGATCACCTGGGCTTTCTTCCAAGGTACCTCTGGGTGGATTCAAACCACCAATCTTTCAGTTAGTAACCTAGCGCTTAACAGATTGGACCATACAGGGACTCCTTGTTGCAGCATACAGGGTCAATATGCAAAAATCAATCGTATTTCTATGTACCAGCAATGAGTAATTAGAGACTGAAATAAAAATAGTACAATATATAGTAACATCACCACCACCAACAACAATAACAAGAACAAAAAATAACAAAACAAACTATGGAATAATACTTAGGGATCCATCTAACACAATATGTGCAAAAATATCTAAATAAATGGAGAGATATACTATATTCATGGATTGAATGAATCAATAGTTTCAAGATGTCAATTCCCTGTCCAATTAATCTATAGAAACATCATCCTCCCAATCAAAATTCCAGCAAGATATTTTCTAGAAATAGACAAACTTGTTCTAAAACATGTATGTAAAATCAAAAGAACCCAAACCCAAGAAAATTTAAGAAAGAGAACAAATTGGAGGATTTAGAATACTTGATCTCAACACTAAAACTATAAGGATACCAAGCCAAAAAAAAAAAAAAATCCGTCACTATCAAGTTGATTCTGACTCACAGCGACCCTATAGCACAGAGTAGAACTGCTCCAGAGGGTTTCAAGGACCTGCTGGTGCATTCAAACTGCCAACCTTTTGGTTAACAGCTAAACACTTAACCACAGCACCACCAAGACCTCATAAGGATACAGTAATCTTTACTATGTGTGAGTCTATCTGCTTTCTCTTTCCTCCACCTGATCCTACATCCTTCAAAGGCAGAGCCAATCTCACTAGTTTTTGAAAGAAGGTGGTAAAGTGTAGTGGTTTCAAACCTGGTTCTGTTGCCAGAGTGCCAGGTTCAAATCTTGCACACCACTTCCTAGCTGTGTGACTGGGTACGTTACCCAACCACTCTAGCCTTTCTTCCTATATAAAATGAGGATAGTGGGCAACATGGCACTATAGGCAGAAGCACCACACCGTCCCTCCACAGCAAAGATCCAAAAACCTAAGCCAAACAGAAAATGACAATCCTGAATCCCTAAACATCAAATGAAGAGATGAAGAACTCAGCCAAGCACTGAATGGAATAAGAAACTGACAGAGAATATAGAGAGAGGTGAGATACATGCAGAGGTCTCCTATCAGGTACTGCAGCCTGGATCCGCCATCTTGGACTCGTATCAGAGACCAGCGAACAGGGGATACAAGAAAGCAGCTTCACCGAGCTTCCAGCAGGAGACAGAACAACTGGTAACAAGCGATATACACTTTCCCACCCCCCAACCTTCTTCACCACCACTCAGCTGGCTCTGCTTCCTATGGCCAGTCTCTTGGCCAGGAAGCACCACTATCACTCTGGTGTCACTTGGATTCCATGGCCTGAACTGGCCGGCTCCCTAAGTGCCATTTGTTGGTTGCTGGTGTTGCTTTTTTCCACTTCATTAGATTTCTTCCTTACCTCTCACCATCTCCTTCTCCTTTCTCTCAAATACCTGGCTGCATGCGCCAGCTTTGCTTCTTCCTGAAAGTCTGTGAAACTGCTTCCTGGCCCGTGCTGCCACAGTGGTGAGATCCCAGGACTTTTTGTTTGTTTGTTTTGAATTGTTCGTTTGTTTTTTTCTTTTTTTTTTCTCGAATTGGGAGCCCATTCTAGCCAGGCAGTACTGCATGGCTTGGGATCTACCCCCTCAGTTTGCACAGGTACGCAGAGGGATCCCTGAGGGCATTTCTTTTTTCTTATTTTTTGGGGGGCTGTTTTTTTACTGTTTTTCTTTGGGGATTTTTCTTATTTTTTATTTGTTTTGTTTTCTTTTCCTTCTTTTTCCCTTTTTGTCTTTCTTCATCACTTGATTTCTGTCTCTCTGTACTTTCCTTTTCCTGTCCCCTGAATACCTAGTCCTGAGTGACACCTCTACCCCTTCTATCCAGGCTGTACTTCACAGTCTGGAAGCAACTTCCCCAGACCTCACAGCCCCACCAGAGGGATCTCTGGGAGTTTTGCTTTTCTTCTTTCTAATTTTTATTTATTCAATTTTTCTTTTCTTATTCTCCTTTTTGTTTTTCTCCACTTCATAGTCTCTCATCTCTCCACTCCAATGGCAAGCTCCCCTAGCACTCTTCTGTTTCTATGTTTTTTTGGCCCCCATTCCTCTTGCCTCTCTCCCATACACATCTTAGCTGCACACATCACAGTCTCCCCCCTCATCCTGCTTACCTGCACCATGCATTGAACATCACACCACCAAGAAGCGCAGGCATGGCCTACCAGAACCTGTCCTGCACTGATTACAGGCCCACCCTACTGGCCATAGTTAGTGCCACAAACAACCCATCCCAGCAACTCCTCTTAGCTACACCTGGCCTCCTGTACCATATCTGAGCAACTTATCCTGCCAATTGGAGAATGAGGCAAAAAGTATCATGCCCAAAGATGAGCAAACAACAAAGAAACCACATCCTGCCTACTCAGACATAGCAAAATAAAACAAAAAAGCAGGATAAAACAAACAAACCTACAATCAATAAATGAGGAAAAGAACTGCATTCCCAGAAGACAGCAGACAATATCAAAACATTTACAAAAACAGGACAGGATGGTTCCAGTAGGCATCCAAAATAAAACACCACTTGACTTTCCAGTAGAAGAAGAGGCACTAGAACTACCTGCTAGGGAATTCAAATCTCTAATATTTGAGGTATCCAAGAGTTGAAGCAAAAAGCAGACAAAAATGTGGAAAAAATACACAAATTCATAGAAAAGGCAGACAAATTCATGGAAAATACAGATAAAAAAATGGAAGAAATCAGAAAAATAATACAGGAACAAAATGCCAAAATAAATTCACAACTAGAAATCATACAAAAACAACAATTAGAAATAAAAAAGTTAAACAACAAGATTTCAGAAATGCACAGTGTCATAGAAGGGCTGAGGAACAGGTTTGAAATGGTGGAAGACAGGATCATTGAAATTGAAGACAAATACTTGGATACAACTCTGTTTGATGAACAATCCGAAAAAAGAATGAAGAAAAATGAAGAAACCCTGAGAATTATGTAGGATACAATCAAAAGCAAAAATCTGCAAGTGATTAGAATTACAGAACAGGAGAAGAAAACAGAAAAGAGAGAGGATCATTGAAGAACTGCTGACAGAAAACTTCCCTATATCATGAAAGATAAAAAGCTGGCCATCCAAGAACCTCAACGAACCCATACAGGATAGACTCCAAAAGAAAATCACCAGGGCATATCATAATCACACTCACTAAAACCAAAGACAAACAAAGAATCCTGAGAGCAGCTCGAGAAAAACAAAAAGTCACATACAGGGGAGAAACAAAAAACTAAGCTCGGATTATTTGGCAGAAACCATGCAGGCAAGAAGGCAATGGGATGATATATATAAAACCTGAAAGAAAAACATTGCTGGCCAAGAATAATATATCCTGCAAAACTCTTCTTCAAATATGATGGCGAATTTAGGTCACTTCAAGATAAACGAAAATTAAGGGAATATGTAAAAACCAAACCAAACTTGCAAGAATTATTAAAAGGAGTCGTTTGATCTGAGCAAAAACAACACAGGCTGAATATAGGATGCAGGATTGTACCAGCCAGATATTAATCTAGGAAATGAGCTCTCAAGGACTATACAAAACCAAAAGAAATACAACAGGGAATCAGAGAAATTAATCTGTAAATGACAACAACATCAGAACAATAAAAGAAGGAATAAACAGTGTAGATATAGATCCTTCTAATGGAGAGGAAGGCAAGGTGATACCAAGTAATAATAGACTGATTCAAATCTAGGAAGTTAAGGGTAAATTTCAAGGTAACCACAAAGAAATTTAACAAACCTACTCATCAAAATAAAGAGGAAAAACGTAAAGTCTCAGTAAAAACAAAACCTACAAAAACAAAAGAAATGAAAAAAAAAAAAAACCCACAAACAAAAGGAATTCAGCACAGGAGAATAAGAGGAACAAAGGAAAAGTCAGCACTATTAAAAAAAAAAAAAAAACTACAAAATGACAGCAATAAACTGACACTTATCAGTAATTACACTGAATGTAAATGGCTTAAATGCACCAATAAAGAGGCAGAGAGTGACAGACTGGGTGTAGAAAACAGGATCCATCAATATGCTGTCTACAAGAGACACACCTTAGAAAAAAAGAAGTAAATTTATTAAAAATCAAAGGTTGGAAAAAATATATTGAGCAAACTACCAAAAAAGAGCAGGAGTGGCAATACTAATCTCAGATAAAACAGACTTTAAATCAAAATACACTATAAAAGACAAAGAAGGACACTATAATGATTAAAGGATGATCCATCATGAACACATAACCATAAGAAACATCTATGCACCCAATTACAGGGCTCTCAAATACATAAAACAAACTCTAACAGCACTGAAAAGAGAAATTGACAGTTCCGTTATAATAGTAGGAGACTTCAACACACCAATCTCAGTGAAGGACAGAACATCTAAAAAGAAACTCATCAAAGATACAGAAGACCTAAAGGGCACAATCAGCCAACTTTACCTCATAGACGTATATAGAACACTCCACCCTACATCTGCAAAGTACACATTCTTTTCCAATGCACATGGAACGTTCTCCAGAATAGACAACATCTTAGGCCACACAGGAACCCTCAACAAGCACCAAAACGTTGAGATAATACAAAGTATCTTCACTTACCACAACACTATTAAGGTAGAAATTAAAAACAGGAACAGCAAGGAAAAAAAATCAATTACATAGAAACTGAATAACACCCGCTTACAAACCACAAATCAGAGATGGAATAAAAAAAATTCCTAGAATCAAATGAGAATGAAAAAACATACCAAAACCTTTGGGACACAGCAAAGGATGTCCTCAGAGGACAATTTACAGCAATAGAGGAACACATCAAAAAAGAAGAAAAGGACAAAATCAAAACATTAACTACACAACTCAAACAAATAGAGAACAGCAAGAAAAGCCCACAGCCGCCAGAAGAAAGGAAATAATAAAGATCAGAGCAGAAATAAATGAAATAGAGAAGAGAAAAACAATAGAAAGAATCAACAAACCAAAAGTTGGTTCTTTGAAAGAATCAACAAAATCAACAAACCACTGGCCAGACTGACAAAAGAAAAACAGGAGAGGATGCAAAAAACCCAAATAAGAAACGAAATCGGGGACATTACAACAGACTCAACTGTAATAAAAAGGATCATGACAGAGTATTATAAAAACTATACTCCAACAAATTTGAAAACCTAGAGGAAATGGATAAATTTCTAGAAAAACACTACCTAACCAAGCTATCACAAAGTGATGTTAAAAATCTGGACAGACCCATAACAAGAGAAGAAACTGAAAAGGTAATTAAAAAAACAAACAAACAAAAAAAAAAACTCCCAACAACAACAACAACAAACCCCCTTGCCCAGATGGCTTCACTGGAGAATTCTACAAAACATTCAGAGAAGAGCTTGTACCAGTACTACTCAACCTATTTCAGAACATAGAAAAGTAAGCGTCAGTTCTGAGTTCATTCTACGAAGCCAGCATAACCCTGATAGCAAAACTAGGCGAAGATGCTGCAAAAAAAGAAAATTACTGACCAATACCTCTCATGAATATAGATGCAAATTCTAGCCAATAGAATTCAGCATCTTATCAAAAAAATAATACATCACAACCAAGTAGGATTCATACCAGTTATGCAAGGATGGTTCAACATTAGAAAATCAAACAACATAATCCACCAAATAAATAAAAGGAAAGAAAAGAATCACATGATCATCTCAACTGATGCATAAAAGGCATTTGACAAAGTCCAACACCCATTCCTGATAAAAACTCTCAATAAAATAGGTATAGAAAGGAAATTTCTCAACATAATTAAGGGCATCTATGCAAAACCAACGGCCAACATCGTTCTTAATGGAGAGAGGCTGAAAACATTCCCCTTGAAAACAGGAACAAGACAAGGATGCCCTTTATCACCACTCCTATTTAACATTGTGCTGGAAGTTCTAGCTAGAGCAATAAGGCAAGAAAAAGAAATAAAGGGCATCCAAATTGGTAATGAAGAAGTTAAACTGTCCCTGTTTGCGGATGATATGATACTATACATAGAAAACCCTAAAGACTCCATGAGAAATCTACTGGAACTAATAGAAAGATTCAGCAGGGTAGCAGGATACAAGATAAACATTCAAAAATCAGTTGGATTCCTATACACCAATAAAGAGAACGATGAAAAGGAAATCAGGAAAACAATACCATTTTCAATAGCCCCTAAAAAGATAAAATACTTAGGGATAAATCTGACCAGGGATGTAAAAGACCTATACAAAGAAAACTACAAAACACTACTGCAAGAAACCCAAAGGGATCTACATAAATGGAAAAACATACCATGCTCATGGATAGGCAGATTCAACATTGTAAAAAAGACAATTCTACTGAAAGCAATTTACAAGTACAACCCAATCCTGATCCAAATACCAACAACATTCTTTAAAGAGATGGAAAAACTAATCATTAACTTTATATGGAAAGGGAAGAAGCCCTGAATAAGTAAAGCACTACTGAAGAAGAAGAATAAAGTTGGAGGACTCACACTACCTGACGTCAGAACCTACTATACAGCTACGGTAGTCAAAACAGCCTGGTACTGGTACAACAACAGATACATTGACCAATGGAACAGAATTGAGAACCCAGATGTAAATCCATCCACCTATGGTCACCTGATCTTTGACAAGGGCCCAAAGTCCATCAAATGGGGAAAAGACAGTCTTTTAAACAAATGTTGCTGGCAAAATTGTATGTCCATCTGCAAAAAAAATGAAACAGGACCCATATCTCATGCCATATACAAAAACGTATTCAAAATGGATCAAAGACCTAAATATAAAGCCAACAACTATAAAGTTCATAGAAGAAAAAATAGGATCAACACTAGAGGCCTTAATACACAGCATGAACAGGATACAAACCATAACCAACAATACACAAACTCCAGAAGATATGCCAGATAACTGGGATCTTCTAAAGATCAAACACCTATGCCCTTCAAAAGACTTCACCAAAAGAGTAAGAAGAGAACCTACAGACTGGGAAAAAATTTTGGACGTTACAAGTCAGAAAAAGTTCTAATTTCTATAATCTACAAGAAAAATCCAACATCTCTACAACAAAAAGACAAATTATCCAATTAAAAAATGGGCAAGGGAATGAACAGACACTTCACCAAAGAAGACATTCAAGCGGCCAACATACACATGAGGAAATGCTCATGATTACTAGCCATTAGAGAAATGCAAATTGAAACCACAGTGTGATACCATCTCATCCCAGCGTTACTGGCACAAATCAAAAACACTGGAAATAACAAAAGTTGGAGAGGCTGCAGGCAGATCGGAATTCTTATGCACTGCTGGTGGGAATGCATAATGATACAACCATTTTGGAAAATGATATGGTGCTTCCTTAGAAAGCTAGAAATAGACATACCATTCGATCCAGTAATCCCACACCTAGGAATATATCCTAGAGAAATAAGAGTCGTCATCAAATAGACATATATGCCATATGTTCATGGCAGCATTGTTCACAATAGCAAAACGATGGAAACAACGTAGATGCCCATCAACAGATGAATGGATAAACAAACTGTGGTACATACACACAATGGAGTACTGTGCAACGAGAAAGAACAACAATGAATCTGTGAAGCATCTCATAACATGAATGAAACTGGAGGACATTATGCTGAGTGAAATAAGTCAGTCACAAAAGGACAAATTTTGTATAAGACTTCTACTGTAAAAACTCATGAAAATGTTTACATACAAAAAGTAACAATCTTTGTTGATTAAAATGGATGGGAGGGGTGCGGGGGAAATACTAAATAGACAATTGACAAATGGTAACTTTGGTGGATGGTAAAACCATACACAATACTGGGGAAGTCAGTACAACTTTTACAAGGAAAGATCACGGAAACTCCATAGACACATCCAAACTCCCTGAGGGACTGAATTGCTGGGTGGAGGGCTGTGGGGAAATGGACTCAGGGAACATCTAGCTTAATTGGCATAACACAGTTTGTAAAGACAATGTTCTGCATTCTACCTTGGTGAGTGGCGTCTGGGGTCTTAAAAGCCTGTGAGCAGCCATCTAAGATACTCCACTTGTCTCACCCCTTGGGGAGCAAGGGACAATGGAGAGAACAGGATACAAGGAAAAGATTAGTCCAAAAGACTAATGGACCACAGCTACCAAGTCCTTCACAGTCCAGTACAGCTAGATGGTGCTCGGCTACCACCACTGACTGCTCTGACTGGGATCACAACAGAGGGTCCTGGACAGAGCTGAAGAACAAAATTCTAACACACAAAAGAAGGCCAGATTTACTGGCCCGACAGAGATTGGAGAAACCCTGAGAGTATGGCCCCCGGACACCCTTTTAGCTCAGTGGTGAAGTCACTCCTGAGGTTCACTGTTCAGCCGGGGAATTGGACAGCCCCATAAAACAAAATGGGAATAATGAGGCACAGCAGTCCAAGGACAAGGACTAGAAGCCAGGAGGGGACAGGAAGGCTGGTGATAGGAAACCCAAGATTGAGAAGGGACAGTGTTGACGTGTTGTGGGGTTGTTAATCATTGTCATAGGGCAATATGTGTGCTGACTGTTTAATGAGAAACTATTCTATTCTGTAAACCTTCATCTAAAGTACAAAAAAAAAAAAAAATTATCTATGTTAGATCAAATTGACAACAGCAACTGAAAAGTTTTGATGGGAAACGTAGGGGGCCATAAGTTAAAGATAATGGTATTGGAATAATTTGGAAAAGGATAGTGAGAATAGCAGCACAACTGGAAGAATGTAATTGATGTCACTGAATTGTACATGTAGAAATTTTTGAAATGGTGTCTTTGGCTATGTGTATTTTCACCAAAAAAGAAGAAAGGTCCTCCAAGTTTGAGAAGGGAGAGTATTGACATGTTGTGGGTTTGTTAACCAATGTCATAAAACAATATGCATACTGACTGTGTAATGAGAAACTATTTGTTCTGTAAATCTTCGCCTAAAGTACAACGTAAAAAAAAAAAAAAAATCAGGATAATAACAGGACCTACCACACTGGGGTGCTGTAGAGATTAAAGCAATTAATATGGAAATGTTTCTGGCCTATGGTGCCAAATGTAATTTTATGATCACTGTCCACACACATCAGGATACAGGTGTAATATGGAATCCGGGGATGTTTGCTTCCTAGTGCAGCTACTGAAATATGAATTCAATCCTACCTTGAAGTCACCTTCTTTTCTTCTGCACTGTGTTACAAATCCCACTATAGTCTGATAGAACTCCCTAAGTGGTGTAAAGAATTAACATGCTCAAATATCCATCAGACCAAGATATGTCACTACCTTGTCCTCCCACAGAGACAGCAGGGAATCCATGAACCTGGCAAATGCTAACCAAAAGGTTAGTAGTTCAAGTCTGCCCAGGTACCTCAGAAGAAAGGCCTGGTGATCTATTTCTGAAAAAATCCGCCATTGAAAACCTGTGAAGCACAGTTCTACTCTGACACACATTGGGATGCAAGGTTCATGGATTCCTTGCTTTCTCTGTGGAAGGACAAGTTAGTAACACATCCTGGTCTGGTGGATATTCCAGTCTGTAGGCTATACCTAAAGATGACAGCCCTCCTCTGTATAAATAAATAATCACACTGAAAATGGGGAAGAGGGCCCAGGGGATCAATGTCTGTCCATCAGAAGTTGGAACTGACTCCACAGCACCTGCAACTGGTTTTTCTAGCTGGATAAATTTATCCACCTTCAAACCCTTTCCACATAGATATGAAGATACTTCACAGTAAGAAAATTTAGATGTTTCATGAACAACAAAATGCAGGTCACAGTCAATTTACTTAAGCCCAATGCAAGTTCACTGCAGGCTAAAGGAAACTCCTTAGTCCCATCACATTCAATGCAGAGGGTCAGATTTCTGTGTTCCGTGTTTAGGGGAGGCTCAGTGGTAGAATTCTTGCAGGAGACCCAGGTTCAATTCCTGGCCAATGCACCTCATGCACAGCCACCACCTGTCTGTCATTGGAGGCTTGTGTGTTGTTCTGATGCTGAACAAGTTTCAGTGAAGCTTCCATGCTAAGACAGACTAGGAAAAAAAGGACTGGCAATCTACTTTTGAAAATCTGCTAATGAAAACCCTAAGGATCACAACGGTGCAACTCACAACCAGGACCAGGCAGTGATTCCTTCCATTGTGCTTGGGCTTGCCATGAGTTGGGGAGTTGGGAGAGGGGTTGAATCGACAGCAGCTAACAACAACAACAAGAATCCATCTCATGCATGACTCTCAGAGACTGTCCAGACCTTCATCACTGCCTGGGCGGGACTGGGGTGTCATGGGAGGGGTCTCAATGTGTGTGTGTGTGTGTGTGTGTGTGTGTGTGTGTGTGGGAGAGAGAGAGAGGGATGAAGGCAGAGAAGCATTTCTGGCTAAATTGCTTTGGGTTCTGTCAACACGACTTCCGTGTTCCTCACGGTCCCTGCCAACACTGCAGAAGCAATCCAAGTCCCTGTGGCAGCTTTTCCATAGATGGTTTTGCTTTTCAAGTAGATGGAAAGTTAACAGGCTAAGAATTCCCCAGCCCATCTAGAACTGAAATCTAGCATTCTTGAGATTAAAATCTTGCCCTAAAATACATTAATTTTAATTTCTTTATCTTCTTCTCTCTCTCTCCCTACCCTCTTCTCCCCTCCTCTTCTCTTTCTCCACCGCCTCACCCCTTCTCTTCTTCCTTCTTATTTCCAGGAAAGGAGAGAATTTTTAATCTTGCCCAATCAGATAGCTTTGAAAGTTCAGCTTTGGTGTTGTTAGTTTAAGAAATAAAGCCAGGCATATATTACCCCTGTGCAATGTACTTCTAAGGTGGAGCTATCCTCTACCAAAGGGATTTGCATGCATGTAAGTATGGGAAAACATAGACGGCACCATTGCTAAGTAGCAGGCACCACAGAGAACAGGGCTATGAACCGTTTCCTCATATGGAAAGAAAATACCCAATAAAACCCAAGCAGAAAGCTCAAAATAGCTCTCCTTCATTTTAGAGAATTCTTGCATGGAGCCACTTATCCTGCACCAGAATTAATTGGTGCCAGGTGCCTTGTTGAGATGCCAGGTTCATGGATTCCCTGCTTTCTCTGTGGGAGGACGAGTTAGTAACACATTCTGGTCTGGTGGATGTTTGAGTCTTATTTTTGAGGCTGTACCCAAAGACGGCAGCCCTCCTCTATGAATAAATGATCACATTGAAAATGGGGAAAAGGGCCCAGGGGATCAATGCCTGCTTCAGTTGAAAAGTAATTGGAAGCCCAATGTGCCTAGGGATAATACTTTTTTACAAAGGGTATCAGAGCTACATTACTGGCCTGGTTGTTTTCAAACGTGTAATTGTGAAATCCAGAGGAAACATTACCCTGAACTTTAATATATAAAAAAGATAGATGTGGAGCTGCTCTGGCTATACTGGGGTGGGGTGGGAGTCCAGGGCACAGCCCATTTGGCTTCTTTCTGGGCCCTCACTATAGCCTGCTCCCCAGAGGCACCTCCACTGAACTGTGGAGCTTCTCAAGCACAGTGTGAGAAATACTGACATTATACAGATTATTATTGAACAGATATTGCTCGTTATTATAGAAGAGGAAACTGAGGCCTGGAGAGTGAAGTGAGCGGGTGCCTGGGAGCAGCCGCCCTGCCTGGCCCTCCTGGCTCCATGCTGCCTGACACTCAGCAAGGCAGCCCTGTTTGGACAGCACATGCTCACGGCTCCTCAACAGGAAGCAAACATTTAAACTATTTTGACCAAGAATGTAAAGCCATGGATTGAAATAACCTACTCAGAGCCAACAGAGCCCTTCAGGGCTTTCTCCTTTTCCTGTAGAGTCAGTATTTTGGGCTCTGAAAACAAAAATATTCTGTAACAGGAGATTTGGTTTGGTTCACATGCCTGTGAGAGTAATAGGAGAAGGTGGTGAGCCAGGCACCCTACTGCCTTGCTCCTCCACACCCCTTCTTTCCTGCTTTCACCCCATGGTGCTTGGCCTCGTGGAATGGTGGGTGGTGGGCAAGCACCCTGAGAACATGCTCCAAGCCACTTGGGAGGTGGAGCCTGCCCACACAGACCCCTGGGATGGGGGAAGGGTGAGAGACAGAGGGGCTCATGAAGAAGAGTCTCATCTCAGAGGTAGTCACAGCTAAGCTGACTCTGTCTCTCTTTCTGTATGTTTTTAAATAACACTAATTCTCCCTCTAGTTAAAAAATAAGATAGTTCATAAGAAATATTTATAAAACACCAGTAAGCACAAAGAACTTTTTCATGTGAGAGCTGGACAATGAAAAAAGAATACAGAAGAAGAACTGATGCATTCGAATTATGATGTTGGTGAAGAATATTGAATATGCCGTGGTGGACTGCCAGAAGACCAAGCAAATCATACTCAGAAGAAATACAACAAGAATGCTCCTTAGAAGCAAGGTTGGTGAGACCTTGGCTTGCTTACTTTGGAAACATCATCAAGAAAGACCAATCACTAAGGAAGGACACCATGGTTGGTAAAGTAGAGGGTTAGGGAAAATGAGGGAAACCCTCAATGAGATGAACTGACACAATAACCAAAGCAATGGACTGAAACATACCAGCGACCATGAAGATGGTGCAGGACCAGGCAATGTTTTATTCTGCTATATGTAAAGTAACCCTGAATCAGAGTTCACTGGATGACAACTAACAACAATAACAAGCATAAATAAAAATAAGTCACCACACAGGACATCATTTTAAGGCTTATAGCCTTATGCTCCTTTTTTCCCCCTTCCCTTCCTTCCTCTCTTTCTCTTTTTTCTTCTCTCACTCTCTTATTTCCTCTCTTTATTTCTCACTATTTCATTTCACCAAAATTGAGTCATATAGTTTACTTAAGGTCCTTTTATTTGCTTCATTTGTTGTGAAATGTTTTTGTGATAAATAATAATATATACTTGCTAATGATTTAGGGGTATATGTGCCATAAATCACTCAACTAAATTTAAACATTTTTTTTCTTACTTTTATAAGGAAAACTTCGAGTAATATCTTATATTTATAGATCTTTATAGTTTTCCCTAGCATGAATTCCTAAAGGTGGAATTACTGGGAATGCAAGGTGAAGACTTTTTTTTTAATTGTTGTGCTTTAAGTGAAAGTTTACAATTCAAGTTAGTCTCTCATAGAAAATTTATACATATGTTGTTGCATGACCCTGGTTGCTCTCCGTATACCGTGACAGCACACTCCTCCTTTCCACCCCAGATTTCCCATGTCCATGCAACCAGCTCCTGACCCTCTCTTCCTTCTCCTCTTGCCTCTGGACAGGAGCTGCCCATTTAGTCTCATACATCTACTTGAGCTAAGAAGCACACTCTTCAAGAGTATCATTTTATGTCCCATAAGCCAGACTAATCTTTGTCTGAAGAGTTGGCCTTGGGAATGGTTTTAGTTTTGGGCTAATAGAGAGTCCAGGGGCTATGTCTTCCGAGGTCCCTCTGGTCTCAATCAAACCATTAAATCTGGTCTTCTTACTAGAATTTGAGTTCTGCACCCCACTTTTCTCCTGCTCAGTCAGGGACTCTCTGTTGTGTTCCCTGTTAGGGCAGTTATTGGTGGTAGCCGGGCACCATCTAGTTCTTCTGGTCTCAGGCTGATGAAGTCTCTGGTTTATGTGGCCCATTCTGTCTCTTAGGCTAATACTTTCCTTGTGTCTTTGGTGTTCTTCATTATCCTTTACTCCAGGTGGGTTGGGGCCAATTGACACATCTTAGATGGCTGCTTACTAGCTTTTAAGACTGCAGACACCACTCACCAAAGTGGGATGCAAAACATTTTCTTAATAAACTTTGTTATGCCAATTGACCTAGGGGTCAATTGACACATCTTAGATGGCTGCTCACTAGATTTTAAGACCCTGGACACCACTCACCAAAGTGGGGTACAGAACATTTTCTTAATAAATTTTGTTATGCCAGTTGACCTAGATGTCCCCTGAAAGCATGGTCCCCAGACCCCTGCCCCTGCTACTCTGTCACTTGAAGTGTTTGGTTGTATTCAGGAAACTTCTTAGCTTTGGTTTAGTCTAGTTGTGCTGACTTGCCCCGTAGTGTGTGTTGTCCTTCCCTTCACCTAAGATAATTCTTGTCTACTATCTAGCTAGTGAATACCCATCTCCCACCCTCCCCACACTCGTAACCATCAAAGACTCTTTTCTTCTGTGTTTAAACCTCTTCTTGAGTTCTTATAATAGTGGTCTTATACAATATTATTCCTTCTGCAATTGTCTAAATTCACTTAGCATAATACCTTCCAGATTGCTCCATGTTTTGTTTCACAGGACTTCTGTGCAACATGGAGCTATAGTCAGAAGCACCACGCCATCCCTCCACAGCAAAGATCCAAAAAACTAAGTCAAACAGAGTCACACATTCGTCCTGAAACCCTTAGCATCAAATGAAGAGATAAAGAACTCAGCCAAGCACCGAGAACAGAGAGCGAGGAGAGATACATGTGAAGGTCCCGATCAGCTACCACAGCAAGGATCTGCCATCTTGGACTCCTATCAGAGATTGGTGAACAGGTGGTACGAGAAAGCAGCTTCACGGAGCTTCTAGCAGGAGACAGAAAACCGGTAACCAATGATATAGGCATTCCCACCCCCCACCCTTCTTCACCCCCACTCGGCCCCCTCTGCTTCCCATGGTCATAGTCTCTAGGCCAGGAAGCATAGGCTTCACCCCGGTGTCACTTGGATTCCACCCAGCCGCACTGGCCAGCCCCCTGAGTACCATTTGTTGTCTGCCGATGTTGCTTTCCTCCGCTTCATTAGATTTCTTCCTTACCTCTCACCACCTCCCCCAACTTTCTCTCAAATACCAGTATTCATGGTCATTTTTGCTTCTTCTGGGGGGCTACGAGGCACCACTCCACTGTGGAATGGCTTCCTGGTTCATGCCACCATGCTAGTGGGACCCCCGGGACTTTTTTGTGTGTTTGTTCTGATTTATTCTGTTTTGATTTGTTTGTTTGACTGTTTTCTTTTTCTTTTATTAGCTTGGGAGCCCCTTCTAGCTGGGCAGTGCTGCATGGCTTGGAAGACACTCCTTTACTCTGCGCAGACGCACAATGACATCCCTGGGGCATTTCTTTATTCTTGTTTTTCTTCTTTTGTTTTTGTTGCTTTGTTTTGCTTTCCTATCTCTCTTTTTACTTTTTTGTTTTTTTTTCATTTCCTGTTTCTCAATTTATTATTTTTTTCATTTTGTTTTTCTCCGTTTCTCACTCTCTCATCTCTCCACTACAATAGCAAGCTCGCTTAGCACTCTTTTTTGTTTGTGTGTAGGTTTTTGGCTCCTGTTCCTCTCTTCTCTGTCTCCTCTTTCACATACCCATCTTAGCTCCACACATCACAATCTCCCCACTCCTTCCTGCCTACCTGCACTGTGCGCTGAACATCACACACCCAAGCAGCACTGCACGGCCTACCAGAAATGGCCTTGCACAGATTATTGGCCTGGCCTGTCGGCCATAGTATGTGAAACAAACAACCCATCCGAGCAACTCCCCTTCAGCTGGACCTGCCCTGCTGTACCATACCAGAGTGAATGACCCTGCCAATTGGAGAAGAAGATGAAAAGTATCATGCCCACAGATACACAAACAACAAATAATGCACAGACCACTGGCTCAGACATAACTAAATAAAACAAAAAAGCAGGGAGAAACAAGCAAATCTGCAATCAATAAATGAGGAAAATAACTACTGAATACCCTGAAGACAGCAGACAATATCAAAATATATACAAAAATAGGACAGGATGGTTCCAGAGGGCAACCATAATAAAACACCAGATGACTTTCCAGTAGAAAAAAATGCACTAGAACTACCTGATAGGGAATTCAAAACTCTAATAGTCAGAATTATTCAAGAGTTGAAGAAAAAAGCAGACAAAAATGGGGAAAAAATAGACAAATTCATGGAAAAGGCAGACAAATTCATGGAAAATACAGACAAAAAAATGGAAGAATTCAAGAAAATACTACAGGAAAAAATGCTAAAATGAATTTACAACTAGGAAGCATACAAAAAATATTAGAAATCCAAAAGATAACAAGATTTCATAAATGGAAAGTGTCCTGAGAGGGCTGAGGAGCAGGTTTGAAATGGTGGAAGACAGGATCAGTGAAATTGAAGACAAACACTTGGCTACAACTCTGAGGAAAAATCAGAAAAAAGAATGAAGAAACCCTGAGAATTATCTGGGATACGGTCAAAAGCAAAAATCTGTGAGTAATCAGAGTTCCAGAACGGGGCGGGGGGGGGGGGGGGGCGGCAGAAAAATAGAGAGGATCACTGAAGAATTGCTGGCAGAAAACTTCCCCAATATCATGAAAGATGACAAGCTGATCATCCAAGAAGCTCAACAAACCTCATATAGGATAGACCCCAAAAGAAAATCACCAAGGCATATCATAATCACACTTGCTAAAACCAAAGACAGACAAAGAATCCTGAGACAAGCCCGAGAAAAACAAGAAGTCACATACAGAGTAGAAACAATAAGACTAAACTTGGATTATTTGGCAGAAACCATGCAGGCATGAAGAAATGGGACGACATATATAAAACCTTGAAAGAAAACAATTGCCAGCCAAGAATAATATATACTGCAAAACTCTTGTTCAAATATGATGGTGAAATTAGGTCATTTCCAGATAAACAGAAATTAAGGGACTATTTAAAAACCAAACCAAATTTACAAGAATTATTAAAGGGAGTCCTTCGATCTGAGAACAAACAACATCAGACTACAGGCTGAATCTAGGATACAGAATGGTACTAGTCAGATACCAACCTAGGAAATGAACTCTTAAGGACTATCCAAAACCGAAAGAATTACAACAGGGAACCAGAGAGGTTAACCTGTAAATGATAACAACATAAGAACAATAAAAGGGAATAAATGGTGTAGGTATAGAACCTTCTAATGGAGAGGAAGGCAAGGCGATATCAAGTAATAAGAGACTGGTTCAAACCTGTGAAGATAACGGTGAATTTCAAGGTAACCACAAAGAAAGTTAAAAAAATACTGATAAAAATAAAGAGGAAAAAACATAAATTCTCAGTAAAAACAAAACCTACAAAAACAAAAGAAGTGAAAAAAAAAAAAACCCACAAACAAAAGTAATTCAGCACAGGAGTGCAAGAGGAACAAAGAAAATGCCAGCACCACATAAAAAAGCACTACAAAATGACAGTAATAAACTCACACATATCAGTAATTACACTGACTGTAAACGGCTTAAATGCACCCACACAGAGACGGAGAGTGCCAGAATGGGAAAAAAAAAAGGATCCATAAATATGCTGTCTACAAGAGACATACCTTAGAAACAAAGAAGTAAATTAATTAAAAATCAAAGGTTGGAAAAAAATACATCAAGCAAATAGCTGTCAAAAAAGAGCAGAAGTGGCAATACTAATTTCAGATAAAATAGACTTTAAAACAAAATCCACCATAAAAGACAAAGAAGGACACTATATAATGATTAAGGGGATGATCCATCATGAAGACGTAACCATAATAAACATCTACGCACCCAATGACAGGAATCCCATGTACATAAAACAAACTCTAACAGCACTGAAAAGAGAAATTGACAGTTCCAAAATAATAGTAGGAGAATTCAACTCACCACTCTCAATAAGGACAGAACACCTAGAAAGAAACTCAACAAGGATACAGAAGACCTAAAGGGCACAATCAGCCAACTTAACCTCATAGACATATATAAAACACTCCACCCTACACCTTCAAAGTACACATTCCATTACAATGCACATGGAACATTATCCAGAATCAACCACATCTTAGGCCACAGAGCAATCCTCCACAGGATCCAAAACACTGAAATAATACAAACTATTTTCTCTGACCACAATGCCATCAAGGTAGAAATTAACAGGAAGAGCAAGGAAAGAAAATCCTTTACACAGAAACTGAATAACACCCTGCTTACACATCACTGGGTAATAGAAGAAATTGGAGACGGAATCAAAAAATTCCTAGAATCAATCGACAATGACAACACTTCATACCAAAACCTTTGGGACACAGCAAAGGCAGACCTCAGAGGACAATTTATAGCAATAGATGTACAAATCAAAAAAGAAGAAAGGGATAAAATCAAAACATTAACCACAGAACTCCAGTAAATAGAAAGAGAAGAGCAAAAAAAAGCCCACAGCCACTAGAAGAAAAGAAATAATAAAGATCAGAGCAGAAATAAATGAAATAGAGAATAGGAAAACAATAGAAATAATTGAGAAAACCAAAAGCTGAACCTCTGAAAGGATCAACAAAATCGACAAACCACTGGCCAGAGTGAAAAAGAAAAACAGGAGAGGACACAACAAACCCAAATAAGAAATGACAACAGGGACATTACAGCAGACTCAACTGAAATAAAAAGGATTATAATAAAGTATTATGAAAAACTATACTCCAACAAATTTGAAAACCTAGAGAAAATGGATAAATTTCTAGAAACACACTACCTACCCAAACTACAACAAAGTGATGTTGAAAATCTGAACAGACCCATAACAAGAGAAGAGATTGAAAAGGTAATAAAAAAAACTCACAACAACAACAAAAAAAGCCCTTGCCCAGACGGCTTCACTGGAGAATTCTACAAAACATTCAGAGAAGCGCTTATACTGATAGTACTCAAACTATTTCAGAACATAGAAAAGGAAGAGATACTTCCAAATTCATTTTACGAAGCCAGAATACCCTGATATCAAAGCCAGGCAAAGATGATACAAAAAATAAAATTACAGACCAATATCTCTCATGAATATAGCTGCAAAAATTCTCAACAAAATTCTTGCCAATAGAATTCAGCATCTTATCAAAAAAATAATACATCACGACCAAGTAAGATTCACACCAGTCATGCAAGGATGGTACAACATTAGAAAATTAAACAACATAATCCACCACATAAATAAAAAGAAAGAAAAGAATCACATGATCATCTCAATTGATGCAGAAAAGGCATTTGACAAAGTTCAACACCCATTCCTGATAAAAACTCTCAATGAAATAGGTATAGAAGGGAAATTTCTCAACATAATTAAGGGCATCTATGCAAAACCAACGGCCAACATCGTTCTTAATGGAGAGAGGCTGAAAACATTCCCCTTGAAAACAGGAACAAGACAAGGATGCCCTTTATCACCACTCCTATTTAACATTGTGCTGGAAGTTCTAGCTAGAGCAATAAGGCAAGAAAAAGAAATAAAGGGCATCCGAATTGGTAATGAAGAAGTTAAACTGTCCCTGTTTGCGGATGATATGATACTATACATAGAAAACCCTAAAGACTCCATGAGAAATCTACTGGAACTAATAGAAAGATTCAGCAGGGTAGCAGGATACAAGATAAACACTCAAAAATCAGTTGGATTCCTATACACCAATAAAGAGAACGATGAAAAGGAAATCAGGAAAGCAATACCATTTATAATATCCCCTAAAAAAACAAGATACTTAGGAACAAATCTAACCAGGGTTGTAAAAGACCTATACAAAGAAAACTACAAAACACTACTGCAAGAAACCCAAAGGGATCTACATAAATGGAAAACGTACCATGCTCATGGATAGGTAGACTCAACATAGAGAAAATGACAATTCTACCCAGAGCAATTTACAAATACAATGCAGTCCTGATCCAAGTACCAACAACATTCTTTAAAGAGATGGAAAAACTAATCATTAACTTTATATGGAAAGGGAAGAAGCCCTGAATAAGTAAAGCTCTACTGAAGAAGAATAAAGTTGGAGGACTCACACTATCTGACCTCAGAACCTAGTATACAGCTACAGTAGTCAAAACAGCCTGGTACTGGTACAATGACAGATACATTGACTAATGGAACAGAATTGAGAACCCAGATGTAAATCTATCCACCTATGGTCACCTGATCTTTGACAAGGCCCCAAAGATCATCAAATGGAGAAAAGAAGTTTTTTTAACAAATGGTGCTGGCAAAACTGGATGTCCTTCTGCAAGAAAATGAAGCAGGACCCATACCTCACACCATATACAAAAACTAATTCAAAATGGATCAAATACCTAAGTATAAGATCAAAAACTATAAAGTTCATAGAATAAAAAATAGGATCAATGCTAGAGGCCCTAATGCACGGCATTAACAGGATACAAACCATCACCAACAACATACAAACCCCAGAAGATAAGGTAGACTACTGGGATCTTCTAAAAATTAAATACCTATGGCCATCAAAAGACTTCACCAAGAGAGTAAAAAGAGAATCTACAGACTGGGAAAAAAATTTTTGGGCATTACAAGTCAGGCAAAGGTCTAATCTCTATAATCTACCAGAAAATCCAACACCTCCACAACAAAAAGACAAACAATCCTATTAAAAAATGGACAAAAGAAATGAACAGACACTTCACCAAAGAAGACATTCAAGCAACCAACAGACACTTGAGGAAATGCTCACGATCACTAGCCATCAGAGAAATGCAAATTAAAACCACAATGAGATACCTTCTCACCCCGGCATTACTGGCATGAATCAAAAACACTGGAAATAACAGATGTTGGAGAGGCTGTGGGGAGATCGGAACTCCTATGCACTTCTTGTGGGAATGCATAATGATACAACCATTCTGGAAAATGATATGGTGCTTCCTTAGAAAGCTAGAAATAAAAATACCATACGATCCAGCAATCCCACTTCTATGAATATATCCTAGAGAAATAAGAGCTGTCTCACAAATAGACATATGCACATCCATATTCATTGCAGCACTGTTCACAATAGCAAAAAGATGGAAACAACCTTGATGCCCATCAACAGATGAATGGATAAACAAACTATGGTACATACACAATGGAGTACTATGCAACAAGAAAGAACAGTGATGAATCTGTGAAGCATCTCATAACATGGATGAAACTGGAGGACATTATGCTGAGTGAAATAAGTCAATCACAAAAGGACAAATATTATATGAGACCTCTGTTGTAAAAACTCATGAAAAAGTTTACACACAAAAGTAACAATCTTTGTTGGTTATGAGGGATGGGAGGGGTGGGGGGAAATACTAAACAGACAATAGATAAGTGGTATCTTTGGTGAAGGGCGAGACAGTACACAATACAGGGGACTCCAGCACAACTTGTACAAGAAAAGGTCATGGAAGCTTCATAGACACATCCAAACTCCCTGAGGTACTTAACTGCTGGGCAGAAGGCTGTGGGGTCCATGGTCTGAGGGAACATCTAGCTCAATTGCCATAACACAGTTTATAAAGACAATGTTCTACATTCTACCTTGGTGAGTAGCGTCTGGTGTCTTAAAATCCTGTGAACAGCCATCTAAGATACTCCACTGGTCTCACCCCTTCAGGAGCAAGGGACAATGAAGAGAAAAGGATATAAGGAAAAGATTAGTCCAAAGGACTAATGGACCTCAGCTACCAAGTCCTCCACCAGACTGAGTCCAGTACAGCTAGTTGGTGCCCAGCTACCACCACTGACTGCTCTGACTGGGATCACAATAGATGGTCCTGGACAGAGCTAGAAAAGGATGTGGAACAAAATTCTAACTCACCAAAAAATGACCAGATTTACTGGCCTGACAGACTGGAGAAACCCCGAGAATATGGCCTGCAGACACCCTTTTAACTCAGAGGTGAAGTCACTCCCGAGGTTCATCATTCAGCCGGTAATTGGTAAACCCCATAAAACAAAACAGGAGTAATGAGGCACAGCAGTCCAGGGAGAAGGACTAGAAGGTAGGAGGGGACAAGAAAGCTGGTAATAGCGAACCCAAGGTTGAGAAGGGGCAGTGTTGACATGTCTTGGGGTTGTTAACCATTGTCATAAGGCAATATGTGTAGTAACTGTTTAATGAGAAACTATTTGTTCTGCAAACATTCATCTAAGCTAGAAAAAAGAAAGAAAGAAAGAAAGAATTATCTACTGAGATCAAATCGACAACAACAACTCAAAAGTTTGATGGGAAGCCTAGGGGGCAGTGAGTTGAAGATAATGGTGGTGGAGTAATTTGGAAAAGGATAGTGATAATAGCAGCACATCTGGAAGAATGTAATCTATGTCACTGAATTGTAAGTTTAGAAATTTCTGAAATGGTGTATCTTTGGCTACGTATATTTTCACCAAAAGAAAAAAATGTCCTCCAAGGTCGAGAAGGGAGAGGGTTGAAAAACAAAAAAGATGTTTCATGGGTTCATCACTGTTCTTTATTGTTGCATAGTGCTCCATTGTGTGAATATAGTAAGGTGAAGACTTTTGACAGTATTGACTAATTGCCTTCCAAAAGATTTTACCAATTTTGTTCCAAAAGCAGGTATAAAGGTACACAATTCTCGACACTTTCACCAACTGGCCAGTTTAAGTTAGACATAGAGTTCCAAGAACACTAGGGCTATTGTTGTTACCTGCCGTTGAGTCGATTTTTGACTCAGAGTGATCCCATGTGACCATAAGGCTGTAGCCTTAAGGGAGCAGATTGTCAGATCTTTCTCCCATGTAATGGCTTGGTGAGTTCAAACCACCAACTTCTTGGGTAGCAGCCATTGCTTGACCATTGTGCCACAAGGGCTCTTACACTAGGGCTAGCCAAGCAGATATATCAGTAGGATTAAATTAAGTACAGCATACCAGGGAAGGTAGTATTGTATTCAAATAACTATTTTAATTTTACTAAGAATTTCTATAGATGTGCTATGTGAAATGTTAGTTTTCAAAAATTAACACAGTAGGGAGCTCCAGCAAAATGGCGTTCGAGGCAGAAGCACCATGTCGTGCCTCCACAGCAAAGATCCAAAAAACTAAGCTGAACAGAGAATACAACAATCCTGAGACCCTAAAACATCAAATGAAGAGATAAAGAACTCAGCCAAGCACCAAATGGAGTGATAAAACTGACAGAGAATGGAGAGCAAGGAGAGATTCATGCAGAGGTCCCCTACCAGCTAACGCAGCGTGGGTCTGCCATCTTGGACTCCTATCAGAGACCAGCAAACAGGGGGTATGAGACAGCAGCCTCACAGAGCTTCCAGCAGGAGACAAAACAACTTGTAATTGGTGATATATGCTTTCCCACCCCCCCACCCTTCTTCACCCCTACTCGGCCTCCTTTGCTTCCTGTGGCCACAGTCTCTTGACTGGGAAACAGCGGCTGCTTGGATTCCACACACCCGAACGGGTGGCTGTCTGAGTGCCATTTGTTGGCTGCTGGTGTTGCTTTTTTTCCGCTTCTTTTTATTTCTTCCTTGCCTCTCCCCACCTCCCCCTCCTTTTGTTTGAGTACCTCGCTCCGTGTGCCATCTTTGCTTCTTCCTGAGGGGCTGCAGAGCTCCGGTAATTTGTGATATATGCTTTCCCACTCTCTACCCTTCTTCACCCACACTCAGCCCCCTCTGCTTCCCACGGACACAGTCTCTTGTCCAGAAACACCAGCCCCACTAGCTGGCTCTCTGAGTGCCATTTGTTGGCTGCTAGTGTGGCTTTTTTTTTTCTGCTTCTTTTGACTTCTTACTTGCCTCTCGCCACCTCCCCATCCCTTTGCTCAAGTACCTGGCTCCGTGCACCATCTTTGCCTCTTCCTGAGGGGCTGCGGAGCTCTGTTGAAGTGTGGAGCTGCCTTCCGGTTTGGCTGCCATGCTGGTTGGATCCCGGGGCTTTTGTTCGTTCGTTTGTTTTCCATTTTTTGTTTGTTTTCTTTTCCTTTTCTTGAGTTGGAAGCCATTTCTGGCCAGGCTGAGCTGCGTGGCAGGGAGACCCCACTTTGGCTTCCACAGATGTGCAGAGGGATCCCTGAGGACACTTATTTTTAAGTTGGGATTTTTTTTTTTTCCTGTTTCTTTGGGGGCCTTTCTTGTTTTTTTTTTTTTTAATTTGTTTTGTTTTATTTTTCCTCTTTTTCCCTTTTTGTCTTTCTTCATTGCTCAGTTTCTCGTCTCTCTATATCTTCCTTCTCTTTCTGTTCCCTGAATACCTGGTGTTGTATACCGCTACGCCTTCTAGCCAGGCTGTACTGCAACACTTGAGAGCGACTTCCCCAGACCTCATAGCTGCACTGGTGGGATCCCTGGGAACTTTGCAGTTCTTTAACCTTTCTGATTTTTATTTATTCATTCTTTTCTTCTGCCTCCCCTTTCTGTTTTTCTCCATTTCATAGTCTCTCATCTCTCCATTCCAACTGCAAGCTCCCCATCACTCTTTTTTGTTTGTATTTTTTTGGCTTCTGTTCCTCTCTCCTCTCTCCCATATCCATCTTAGCTCCACACATAACAATCTCCCCGCTGCATCTTGCCTACCTGCACTGTGCACTTGACATCACACCACCAAGCAGCACAGGCATGGCCTACTGGAACCTGCCCTGCACTGATTACCAACCAACTCTGGTGGCTGTAGTAAGTACCATAAACAACCCGTCTCAGTAATTCCTCTTCAGCTAGACCTGCCCTGTCGTACCATATCTGACTGACGGACCCTGCCATTTGGAGAAAGAGACAAAAAGTATTGTGCCCACAGACAAGCAAACAACAAAGAACACACAGTCTGCCTGCTCAGACATAGTCAAATTTTTTTTTAAAAAAGGGACGAAACAAACAAATCTACAATCAATAAACGAGAAAAATAACTACTGAATGCCCCGAAGACAGCAGACAATAACAAAACATTTACAAAAACAGGACAGGATGGTTCCAGTAGGCATCCAAAATAAAACACCAGATGACTCTCCTCTGGAAGAAAATGCACTAGAACTACCTGATAGGGAATTCAAATCTCTAATACTCAGAGTTCTCCAGGAGCTGAGGTAAAAAGCTGACAAACATGAGGAAAAAATAGACAAATTCATGGAAAATACAGACAAAAAATTGGAATAATTCAGGAAAATAATGCAGGAAAAAAATGCCAAAATAAATTCACAACTAGAAATTATACAAAAACAACAATTAGAAATCCAAAAGATAAACAACAAGATTTCAGAAATGGACGATGTCATAGAAGGGCTGAGAAGCAGATTTGAAATGGTGGAAGACAGGATCAGTGGAATAGAAGACAAACACTTGGATACAACCCTGTTTGAGGAAAACTCAGAAAAAAGAACAAAGAAAAATGAAGAAACTCTGAGAGATATGTGGGACATAATTAAAAGCAAAAATCTTCGAGTGATTGGAATTCCAGAACAGGGGAAGAGAACAGAAAACACAGAGAGGATCATTGAGGAACTGCTGACAGAAAACTTCCCCAATATCATGAAACACGAAAAGCTGGCCATCCAAGAAGCTCCACGAACCCCATATAGAAGAGACCCCAAAAGAAAATCACCAAGGCATATCATATTCACACTCATCAAAACCAAAGACAAACAAAGAATCCTGAGAGCAGTTCTTGAAAAACAAGAAGTCACATACAGGGGAGAAACAATAAGACTAAGTTCAGATTATTCGGCAGAAACCATGCAGGCAAGAAAGCAATGGGATGACATATATTAAATCTTGAAAGAAAAAAATTGCCAGCCAAGAATAATAGATCCTGCAAAACTCTCATTCAAATTTGATGGTGAAATGAGGTCATTTCCAGATAAACAGAAATTAAGGAAATATGTAAATGTCAAAACAAACTTACAAGAATTATTAAAGCGAGTTCTTTGATCTGAGGACAAACAACTTCAGCTCACAGGCAGAACCTAGGACACAGGATTGTACCAGCCAGACACCAATCTAGGAAATGAACTTTTGAGGACTATCCAAAACCAAAAGAAATACAACAGGGCATCAGAGCAGTTAATCAGTAAATGACAACAACATCAAAATGATAAAAGAGCGAATAAACGGCATAGGTATAGAACCTTCTAATGGAGAGGAAGGCAAGGCGATACCAAGTAATGGTAGACTGCTTCAAACTTAGAAAGATAACGGTAAAATTTATGGTAACCACAAAGAAAGTTAACAAACATATTCATTAAAAAAAAAAAGGAAAAACATAAAGTCTCAGCAAAAACAAAACCTACAAAAACAAAAGAAATGGAAAAAAAATTCACAAACAAAAGTAACTCAGCACAAGAGTATAAGAAGAACAAAGAAAACTTCAGCACCACAAAAAAAAAGAAGTACAAAATGACACCAACAAACCCACATCTATCAATAATTACACTGAATGTAATTGGACTCTATGCACCCATAAAGAGACGGAGAGTGACAGAATGGATAAGAAAACAGGATCCATCAATATGCTGTCTACAGGAGACACACCTTAGAAACAAGGATGTGAATTTATTAAAAGTCAAAGGTTGGAAAAAAATATATCAAGCTAACAACTACCAAAAAAGAGCAGGAATGGCAATTCTAATCTCAGATAAAATAGACTTTAAAATGAAATCTACCCTAAAAGACAAAGAAGGACATTATATAATGATTAAGGGGACGATCCATCATGAAGACATAACCATAAAAAACATCTATGCACCCAATGACAGGGCTCAAAAATACATAAAACAAACTCTAACAACACTGAAAAAAGAAATTGACAGTTCCACAATAATAGTAGGAGACTTCAACACACCACTCTTAGTAAAGGACAGAACATCTAAAAAGAAACTCAGCAAAGATACAGAAGACCTAAAGGGCACAATCAGCCAACTTGACCTCATAGACATATACAGAACACTCCATTCAACAGCTGTAAATTACACATTCTTTTCCAATGCACATGGAACATTCTCCAGAATAGACCACATCTTAGGCAACAGAGCACTCCTCTACAAGATCCAAAATGTTGAGATAATACAAAATATCTTCTCTGACCACAATGCCATCAAGGTAGAAATTAACAACAGAAAGAGGAAGGAAAAAAAATCAATTATATGGAAACTGAATAACAACCTGCTTACAAACCAGTGGGTAATAGAAGAAATCAGAGAAGGAATCAAAAAATTCCTATTATCAAACAAGAATGAAAACACATCATACCAAAACCTTTGGGACACAGCAAAGGCAGTCCTCAGAGGACAATTTATAGCAACAGATGCACATATCAAAAAAGAAGAAAGGGACAAAAACAAAAAATTAACTACACAACTCAAACAAATGGAAAGAGAACAGCAGAAAAACGCCCACAACCACTGGAAGAAAGGAAATAGTAAAGATCAGAGCAGAAATAAATAATATAGAGAAAAACAATAGAAAGAATCAACAGAACCAAAAGTTGGTTCTTTGAAAGAATCAACAAAATCAACAAACCACTGGCCAGACTGACAAAAGAAAATCAGGAGAGGACACAAATAACCCAAATAAAAAGTGAAATGGGGGACATTACAACAGACCCAACTGAAATAAAAAGGATTATAACAGAATATTATGAAAAACTATACTCCAACAAATTTGAAAACCTAGAGGAAATCGATAAATTTCTAGAAACACATGGCCTAACCAAACTACAACAAAGTCATGTTGAAAATCTGAACAGACCCGTAACAAGAGAAGAGATTGAAAAGGTAATAAAAAAACTCCCAAAGAAAAAAAGCCCTGGCCCAGATGGCTTCACTGGAGAATTGTACAAAACATTTACAGAAGAGCTTGTCCCAGTACTACTCAAGCTATTTCAGAGCAGAGGAGAGGAAGCAACCCTTCCAAATTCATTGTATGAAGCCAGTATAACGCTGATACCAAAACCAGGCAAAGATGTCACAAAAAAAGAAAATTACAGACCAATATCTCTCATGAATCTAGATGCAAAAATTCTCAACAAAATTCTAGCCAATAGAATTCAGCATCATATCAAAAAAATAATACACCACGACCAAGTAGGATTCATACCAGTTATGCAAGGATGGTTCAACATTAGACACTCAATCAACATAATCCACCACATAAATAAAAGGAAAGAAAAGAACACATGATAATCTCAATTGACACAGAAAAGGCATTTGACAAAGTCTAACACCCATTCCTGATAAAAACTCCTAATGAAATAGGTATAGAAGGGAAATTTCTCAACATAATAAAGGGCATCTATGCAAAACCAACGGCCAACATCGTTCTTAATGGAGAGAGGCTGAAAACATTCCCCTTGAAAACAGGAACAAGACAAGGATGCCCTTTATCACCACTCCTATTTTACATTGTGTTGGAACTTCTAGGTAGATCAATAAGGCAAGAAAAAGAAATAAAGGGCATCCAAATTGGTAATGAAGAAGTTAAACTGTCCCTGTTTGCGGATGATATGATACTATACATAGAAAACCCTAAAGACTCCATGAGAAATCTACTGGAACTAATAGAAAGATTCAGCAGGGTAGCAGGATACAAGATAAACATTCAAAAATCAGTTGTATTCGTATACACCAATAAGGAGAATGATGAAAAGGAAATCAGGAAAACAACACCATTTTCAATAGCCCCTAGAGAGATAAAATACTTAGAAATAAATCTAACCAGGGTTGTAAAAGACCTATACAAAGAAAACTACAAAACACTACTGCAAGAAACCCAAAGGGATCTACATAAATGGAAAAACATACCATGCTCATGGATAGGCAGACTCAACATTGTGAAAATGACAATTCTACCCAAAGCAATTTACAAATACAACGCAATCCTGATCCAAATTCCAACAACATTCTTCAAAGAGATGGAAAAACTAATCAGTAACTTTATATGGAAAGGGAAGAATCCCCGAATAAGTAAAGCACTATTCAAGAAGAAGAATAAAGTTGGAGGACACACACTACCTGACTTCAGAACCTACTATACAGCTACAGTAGTGAAAACAGCCTGGTACTGGTACAACAACAGGTAAATTGACCAATGGAACAGAATTGAGAACCCAGATGTAAATCCATCCGCCTACAGTCACCTGATCGTCAACAAGGGCCCAAAATCCATCAAATAGGGAAAAGACAGTTTTTTTAACAAATGGTGCTGGCAAAACTGGATATCCATGTGGAAAAAAATGAAACGGGACCCATACCTCTCACTGTATACAAAAACTACTTCAAAATGGATCAAAGACCTGAATGTAAAGCCTAAAACTATAAAGTTCATAGAAGAAAAAATAGGACCAACCTTTCAGGCCTTAATACATGGCATTAACAGGATACAAACCATAACCAACAACACACAAAACCCAATAGATGAACTAGAGAACTGGGATCTTCTAAAAATCAAACACCTACGCTCTTTAAAAGACTTCAGCAAAAGAGTCAAAAGAGAACCTACAGACTGGGAAAAAATTTTTGGATAGTACAAGTCAGACAAAGTTCTAATCTCCGTAACCTACAAGAAAATCCAACACCTCTACAACAAAAAGACAAATAATCCTATTAAATAATGGGCAAAGGAAATGAACAGACACTTCACCAAAGAAGACATTCAAATGGCCAACAGGTAAATGAGGAAATGCTCGTGATCACTAGCCATTTGAGAAATGCAAATTAAAACCACAATGAGATACCATCTCACCCCGGCATTACTGGCACAAATCAAAAACACTGTAAATAGCAAATGTTGTAGGGGCTCCGGGGAGATCGGACACTTACGCACTGCTGGTGGAAATGTAAAATGATACAACCATTTTGGAAAATGATATGGTGCTTCCTCAGAAAGCTACAGGTAGACATACCATTCGATCCAGAAATCCCACTCCTAGGAATATATCCTAGAGATAAAAGTGTCATCACTCGAATAGACATATGCACACCTCTGTTCATGGCAGCATTGTTCACAATAGCAAAATGATGGAAACAACCTAGATGCCCATCAACAGATGAATGTATAAACAAACTACGGTACATACACACAATGGAGTACTATGCCACGAGAAAGAACAACAATGAATCTGTGAACCATCTCATAACATGGATGAAACTGGAGGACATTATGCTGAGTGAAATTAGTCAATCACAAAAGGACAAATATTGTATGAGACCTGTATTGTAAAAACCCATGAAAAAGTTCACACACAAAATGTAACAATCTTTTTTGGTTACCAGGGATGGGAGGGGTGGGGGGGGGCAATACTAAATAGATAATAGATAAGTAGTATCTTGGGTGAAGGGTGTTACAGGGGAAACTAGCACAACTTGTACTAGGAAAGGTCATGGAAGTCCCACAGACACATTCAAACTCCCTGAGGGACTGAATTGCTGGGCGGAGGGCTCTGGGGACTATGGTCTCAGGGAACATCAAGCTCAATTGACATGACAAAGCTTATAAAGACAATGCTCCACATTCTACCTTGGTGAGTAGTGTCTGGGGTCTTAAAAGCCTGTGAGTGGCCATCTAAGATACTCCACTGGTCTCACTCCTTCGGGAGCAAGGGAGAATGAAGAGAACAGGATACAAGGAAAAGATTAGTTCGAAGGACTAGTTGTCCACAGCTACCAAGGCCTCCACCGGACTGAGTCCAGTACAGCTAGATGGTGCCTGGCTACCCCCACTGACTTCTCTGACCAGGATCACAACAGAGGGTTCTCGACAGAGCTGGAGAAGGATGTAGAGCATAATTCTAACTCACAAAAAAAGACCAGATTTACTGGCCTAAAGGAGACTGAAGAAACCTGAGAGTATGGCCTCCAGACACCCTTTTAGCTCAGTGGTGAAGTTACCTCTGAGGTTCACTGTTCAGCCTGGGAGTGGACAGCCCCGTAAAACCAAATGAGACTAACGAGGTACAGGAGTCCAGTGACAAGGGCCAGAAAGCAGAAGGGGACAAGGAAGCTGATGATAGGGAACCGAAGGTTGAGTAAGGATATTGTTGATATATTGTGAGATTGTTAACCATTGTCATAGGGCAACATCTGTAGTAACTGTTAAATGATAAACTATTTTGTTCTGTAAGCCTTCATCTTAAGTGAGAATAACAGCACAATTCGAAGAGCGTAGTCAATGTCACTGACTGTGCATGTAGAAATTTTTGAAATGGTGTATCTTTGGCTATGTGTATTTTCACCAAAAAAAAAAGGTTGAGAAGTTAGAGGGTTGATATGTTGTGGGGTTGTTAACCAATGTTATAAAACAACATGTGTACTTCTGTTTCACGAGAAACTATTTGTTCTGTAAGCCTTCACCTGAAGTACTATAAAAAATAAAAATAAAAAAAAATAAAAAAATTAACACAGTATCACAAGAGCCTGAGGGTGGAAACAACACAAATATCCATTAACAGATGAATGGATAAACATGTGGTACATCCATACAACAGAATACTATTAAGCCATAAAAAGAAATGAAGTTCTGATACATGCTACAATATGGATGAATTTCAAAAACAGTATGCTGAGTGAAATAAGTCAATCATAAAAAATGTGGTGTGGAGGGATAAGGGGGAGACATTGTTCAGGAAGCACTGAGTTTCTGTGTATGGTGATGGAAAATTTGGCAAGGTTATTGGTGATGGTTGCACAACATGATTGATGTAATTGGTAGCACTGAATTGTACCCATGAAAAATGTTGAATTGGCAAATGTTGTATTACCTATATTTTTACAACAATAAAAAAATTAACACAGAAAGAAATGAAAACAAAGTACATTTGTTTTATTTTTTTGTTTATCTTCTGAGAAGAATGTAAGGTGGGGTCTGGACAGGCTATAACCTGATTTAACCTTGTAGCACTGGGATGGGCTTGTTGGTGCTGGAGTCTCAGGGTCTGTAATAGAAGACCAGCTGTTTTCACCAAATGCAGCAGGTGCGTTCCTCTCTTTCTTTTCTTTCTTCCTTCTGCATGGGAGGGATGGGGCTGAGCAGTTGTGGGAGCCAAGGCTGCCCTACCTGTTGACTTCAGTTGGTGACTGTGCTGTGGTTGATGTGTAGCAAGGGTAAAGCAGCAGACTTCCTATGTCCCTGTCTCTGCCTCCTAAATAGTTGTCCACCAAGGAATTAAAAAAAAAAAAAAAATTCAGCCTCACTACATATTTCCTGCCATTACCTCCCCTAGTTGTGGAAGCCTGCCTCTTACGGTCTCTGTTCTGTTTCTTCCATACCAGTTGCCACGAGTCAACTCTGACTCATGGTGACCCTGTGTGTGTCAGAGTAGAACTGTGCACCATAGCATTTTCAATGGTTGATTTTTCTGAAGTAGATCCATAGGCCTTTCTCTTGAGGCACCTCTGGGTGGACTTGAACTTCCAACCTTTCAGTTAGCAGCTGAGTGTGTTAATAATCCTTTGCACCAGATGAATGGATAAACAACATGTGGTGTATACATGCAATAGACTATTACTCTGCCATAAAGTCTACCATAGTCCTGTGTAAAGAATCATGCTAAGCAGAGAATGGACTATGGAGAGGGAGCTGAATTGAATGCGTAAATAGGGAAGGCCTCTCGAGTATGCTAACATGTCTAGTATGTCTGCAGACATGGTAGTATGTCTGCTAATAAGAGCAGACATAAGGCTTCCTGGGATTCCATTGGCTCCACAGGTCTCTTTGGGCTACTCTGTTCAGGAAAGGCTTCATAAAGAAGGTGAGTTCTGAGCTGCACCTTCCAGAATGTTCCTCAGCCTCCTGTCCCCTGGATTTTCTCTCTATCCGTCAATCACCCCTGCCTTTAATTTCCTTCTATGCAAACTTCATTGCCAGCAAGTCTATCACCCTCCTGCCAAAACCCTCTGTTCTCTGTTCCACGGTCCTGCAGAATCTCCAGACTCAATCTCACTGTTTTCTCCATGTTTATACTCTGGTTGGAGAAAGCTGAAAACAAATGGAGAAAACCACTCAGCCCTGTAGATAGGTGCCACTTCACATAGGTAGCCTCCACCTACAATTGGGCACTGAGCACTCCCCAGCAGATTTCTGTTAGTTATTATTTTTCATTCTTTACAGAAGGATTTCCAAACTTTCTCTGCCGTCCTTAAACTTTTCTACTTACTGCCCTACCCCATTCACCCAACTCCCACACACTCGTATAACAAGTGGCAATTGATTTCTTCTTCAACATGTTTTAAAGAGATAAATAATCGATTACCAAATAAGAAATCCATTATCTTGAATAGTTTACTTAGAATGGGGTAGGGGGAGGAGGAGAGACAGTGACAAAGACAAAGGGGGAAGGTGCCAAAGGAGAGAGGAGCCCTGAGAGGAGAACACAAGGTCACAGGGTCAAGAACGCAAAGTGAGAAAGAGAAGGAGGCTGAATATAAATTCTCCAGCTCCCCAGGCTTCCCTTTATCCAGTCCTTCCTTCAGGGTCTGTCCTTCATGATTCAAGGGCTTCAAAGCAGACAATGCAGGGCTGCCCCCTACTCAACTGCTGGGCAGTGACAAGGTCCCGGCTGGTGTGACCACAGAGTTAATCTCCGTTATTTCTTAGCTGGTCCGTTTTAGACTCAAGATGACTGTGGCCAGACTTAGCCTTCCACTGAGATTTAATTAACTATGTTCTGGGCTGTGTTCCCTGGGGCCTATTTAGATTCATGCTCAGTGGCTAACTTTAAGGGGTTTTTTCAGTTCTACAAACTTTTCTCAACTTTGGACATAGCACATAGCCACAGAAATTGTAGGGAGGGTCCAATGCATGAGAAAGAGCCAGTATTTTGACTCTTTGAATAAAAAGTCTTTATATGTATACGGACACATGGAGCAAAAGCCTCTTTCCCACTCCTAGGGAATGACCACTTGTGCGAATCAGGCTCTGTCAGGGTCAATGGACAGGCCATCCTAACCTTCCCTAAGAGGCGCCGTGAACCAGGCGAATGCGTATCCACTGGGACTTAGAGAGGTGCACATGCATTCACTTAAAGTGAAGTGGAACCCTGCCAACTTGCTTGGATTCACTGCCAGATGGCAGTGAATTTGAGTCTTCCTTGAGGAGAGCCAAAGAGAGTGGAAGGTCTGGCCCAGGGTTCCAGTCTGACGAGCACTCAGTAGCTTTCATGTATGGAGAGACAGTGTCTACATGTAACTGGGCCAGGACAGATCCAGTCCCTCACTCTTCCTTTCATGGTTTTCTGCCAGAGACTGTAATTTTTTTTCCAAAGGAAAACTTTGCATTTGTTTTTGGTACTTTTAACTTGTGTGTGTGTGTGTTTGCTGTTGGTGCTAAGTGGATGTGTTCATCAAAAGGAACTGGCAGAAACACTCTCTCCTTTTCTCACTTTGCATTCTTGACCCTGTGGCCTTCCTTGTGGTCTCCCTAAGGCTCTGCCATGCACTCTCCTCACTTCAGTCTTCTTCTTGTACAATGATTTCCCCTGGAGTATCCCCTGGGCACTGGTATGTCAACACACCAGAATGTTTTCTGCTCCCTGGTCAAAACTCCTTTGGTCTTAGTGAACTCAGAAGTGGAGAGCTTTGTAAGAATCAGGGAGCCTGCCTCAAATCAACCCCTGCTCTAACTTCCCATGAAGACTGGAGAGGGGCTGGAACACCTCCCTGCAGTGTCCAGGGAAGGAGAGATGTAGGCTCTCTTCTTCCTGCCAAAGCTAGGTGGAACCAAGCAGAGCATAAGCACACCTACTGGAGTAAAGAGGGTCCATGTAAAATCATTAATGCTAAAAGCACCCACTATATGCCTGCACTGATCACTATCCCTCATGCTGGCAAGGTAGAGCTCTCAGACTCATTTGACGGACAAGGAAACGGAGGCTCAGAGAAGCAAGTCACTCTCCCAAAGTCTTGTGAAAGTTAATCTTGTTTAATTTTGAGCAAAGGGAAAGTGGTATCGTAAAGTTGCACCTGGCCACACGGGAGACAAATATCTCCTGGGAACCCTGAAACATCCAGGCCTAGCCAGCCTTTAAGAGGGATTTTACCCAAAACAGAAGAGTTGGTGATCTGATCTGAGGGGGGCCCAGGAAGCCCCAGCACTACCTATCTGAAGTTCCATCTTTATAGAGTCATTCTTTGGTAATTTCAATTCCAGTGAAAATATCTTTGTATGTATAATCCTATAAGCAGTCATTTATATCTAAGTGTGAATTAAGAGCTCTGCAGTTCGAATCCACCAGCTGCTCCTTGGAAATCCTATGGGGCAGTTCTACTCTGTCCTATAGGGTCACTATGAGTTGGAATCAACTTGATGGCAATAGGTTTTTTTTTTTTTTTAATTCAATATAACAGCTAGCTGAGAGTTGAGTTTTCTTACCTTCATGCATTTATTCTTTCAGTTGAAATGCATTTAATGAATACTGAGTGCAAGATAAGGTGTGAATTCCAAGAAGAATAAGACCTGCACCTAAAGAACTTACAATGTAAAAAGGAAACTAAGTCACCATAAGGCAGCATATGGTAAATTCCATAAAATAGCACAGGTAGAAAAAAAAAAATCACTTGAGAGCAGGAACTGAGTACAAAAACCTGGGGAGTTCAGGAGACGCACGTTGGAGGAGGCGGGTGCGGGGTGAGTGTTTGTGCAGGATAGTCAGTATGTGACTGGACCTGATGATAGGATAGTATAGAGAGTACAATGTAGAGAGGAAAGAGGAGGGAAGGAAAGCCATGAACAAAGGCATGAGACAAGGACTCAAGTGTTGGTTGTGTGGAGGGGAGTAATGGAAGATAAACATAAAAAGGTGCTTGAGGTCAATTTTCAGAAGACCTTCAGTACCAAGCCAAGGAGTATGGAGTCTTAACTGCTAGGCACTGGGGAGCCTTTGAAAGTTTTTGAACAGGAGGGTGCCGTGACTCGAGCTGTGCACTAGGAAGATTAATCTGGTGGGAGCAATGGATTGGACATTCCTGGGTGAAGTAATCAAAACCTTAGCTAGAATGATAGAGGTGGAAAAAGACGCATGAGATGGGCTCTTTTTTACAGATTAGCTGTGGGGTATGAGGGAGAGAGAGGTATTAAAGATGGCTGAGATATCATGGCTGAGAAAGTGGGAGGGCATGGACAAGAAAGAGAAGCTCAGAAGAAAGAAAGAATGTGATATGTTCCATTTTAGACATGTTTACTGCAGGCAGCAACTGGCCTTCCAGCCTAACAGGTGGGAAGAAGGTTGAGTTAGCATGTGAGGGTATTGGATTGGAGCATCAAGGAGAGGAGCATGGCCATGGGAAGGTGGAGGCCAAAAGTCTGACTTCATTCAAAAACACATTTTTACTGTGTAAGGGGCACCATTCTAGGAGCTGGGATTCGGAAGGAACAAGGAAAAGTCTTTGTCCTCATGTAGCTTTTCCTTCCTGTTGTTGTTGTTAAGTCCCCTCAAGTCGGTTTTGACTCATAGTGAACCTATGAGCAGCGCAACGAAACATTGCCCAGTCCTGCACCAACCTCACAATCATAACTATGTTTGAGCCCACTGTTGTAGCCACTGTGTCAATCCTTCTCATCGAGGGTCTTCCTCTTTTTTGCTGACACTCTACTTTACCAAGCATGATGTCCTTCTCCAGGGACTCTCACTTCTTATAACATGTCCAAAGTACTTAAGATGAAGTCTCACCATTGTCACTTCTAAGGAGCATTCTGGCTATACTTCTACCAAGACAAATTTGTTTGGTCATCTAGTAGTCCATGGTATATTCAATATTCTTTGCCAACATCGTAATTCAAATGCATCAATTCTTCTCTGGTCTTCCTTATTCTTTATCCAGCTTTTGCATGCACATGAGGCCATTGAAAACACCATGGCTTGGGTTGGGCGCACCTTAGTCCTCAGGGTGACATCCTTGCTTTTTAACACTTTAAAGAGGTCATTTGCAGCAGAATTTCCCATTACAATACGTCATTTGATTTCTTGACTGCTGCTTCTATGGGTGTTGATTGTGGATCCAAGTAAAATGAAATCCTTGACAACTTCACTATTTCCTCCATTTATCATGATGTTACTTATTGGTCCAGTTGTGAGGATTTTTGTTTTCTTTATGTTGAGGTGTAATCCACCCTGAAGGCTGTCGTCTTTGATCTTTATCAGTAAGTGCTTCAAGTCCTCTTCACTTTCAGCAAGGAAGGTTGTGTCATCTGCATATCGCAGGTTGTTAATAAGTTTTCCTCCAGTCCTGATGCCTTGTTCTTCTTCATATAGTTCAGCTTCTCAGATTATTTGCTCAACATACAGATTGAATAAGTATGGCGAAAGGATACAAGCCCGACACACACCCTTTCCTGATTTTAAACCGCACAGTATCCCCTTCTTCTGTTCAAATGACTGCCTCTTGGTCTAAGTACAGGTTCCTCATGAGCACAATTAAGCATTCTGGAATTCCCATTCTTTGCAATGTTGTCCATAATTTGTTATGATCCACACAGTCGAATGCCTTTGCATAGTCGATAAAACACAGGTAAAATTCTTTCTGGTATTCTCTGCTTTCAGCTAAGATCCATCTGACATCAACAGTAATATCCCTTGTTCCATGTCCTTTTCCAAATCCAGCTTGAATTTCTGGCAGTTCCCTGAGGATATACTGATGCAACTACTTTTGAATTATCTTCAGCAAAATTTTACATACAAGTGATATTAATGATATTATTTGGTAATATTCACATTCTGTTGGATCATCTTTCTTTAGAATGGGTATAAATGTAGATCTCTTCCAGTTGGTTGGTCAGGTAGCTGTCTTTCAAATTTCTAGTGTAAATGAGTGAGCACTTACAGCGTTGCATCCATTTGTTGAAACATCTCAATTGGTATTCCATCAATTCCTGGAGCCTTGTTTTTCACCAATGGCTTCATTGCAGCTTGGACTTCTTCCTTCAATACCATCAGTTCTTAATTGTATGTTACCTCCAGAAATGACTTAACATTAACAAATTCTTTTTGGTACACTGACTCTGTTTATTCCTTCCATCTTCTTTTGATGCTTCCTGCGTTGTTCAATATTTTGCCCATAGAATTCTTCAAAATTGCAACTCAAAGCTTGAATTTTTAATTCAGTTCTTTCAGCTTGAGAAATGCTGAGTTTGTTCTTCCCTTTTGGTTTTCTAACTCTAGGTCTTTGCACATGTCATTATAATACTTTACTTTGTCTTCTTGAGCTGCCTTTTGAAATCTTCTGTTCAGCTCTTTTACTTCATCCTTTCTTCCTTTTGCTTTATCTACTATACAATTAAGAGCAAGTTTCAGAGTCTCTTCTGACATCCATTTAGGTCTTTTCTTTCTTTATTGTCTTTTTAATGACGTTTTGCTTTCTTCATGTATGATGTTCTTGATGTCATTCCACAACTGGTCATTAGTGTTCAAAAATGCATTAAAAAGACAACAGATTCTTGAGATGGTCTCTAAATTTAGGTGGGATATACTCAAGGTCAAACTTCGGCTCCTATGGATTTGTTTTAATTTTCTTCAACTTCAACTTGAACTTGCATGTGAGCAACTGATGATCTGTTCTGCAGTCAGCCCCTGGCCTTGTTCTGACTGATGATATTGAGCTTCTACATGGTCTCTTTCCACAGTTATAGATTATTTCCTGTTTATTCCATTAATGTTGTTGAAGAAATGTATTTCTAATGAATAAGTCATCGGTCTTGAAAATTTCTGTCATGAGCTCTCCAGAGTCATTTCTATCACCAAAGCCATATTTTTCAACTACTGATCCTTCTTCTTTGTTTTAAACTTTTGCTTGCTAATCACCAGTAATTATCAATGCATTTTGATTGCATGTTTGATCAATTTCAGACTGCAGAACTTGGTAAAAATCTTCAATTTCTTCATCTTTGGCATTAGTGGTTGGTAAGTAAATTTGAATAATAGTCATATTAACTGGTCTTCCTTGTAGGCGTATGGATATTATTCTATCACTGACAATGTTGTACTTAAGCATAGATCTTGAAATGTTCTTTTTGACACTGAATGTGATACCATTCCTCTTCAGTTTTTCATTCCTGGCAGAGTAGACTGTATGGTTATCCAATTCAGATGGCCAATACCAGTCCATTTCAGCTCACTAATGCCTAGGATATCGATCTTCAAGCATTCCATTCCATTTTTGACAACTTCCAATTTTTCTAGATTCATATTTTGTACATTCCACAGTTCTATTATTAATGAATGTTTGAAGCTGTTTCTTCTCATTTTGAGTCATGCCACATCAGCCAATGAAGGTCCTGAAACTTTACTCCAGTGATGTCATTAAGGTCGACTCTACTTTGAGGATGCAGCTCTTCCCCAGTCGTATTTTGAGTGCTTTCGAACCTGAGGGGCTCACCCTCTGGCACTGTATCAGACAGTGTTCCGCTGTTAACCGTAAGGTTTTCACTGGCCAATTCTTTTAGAAGTAGATTGCCAGGTCATTCTTCCTAGTCTGTTAGTCTGGAAGCTCCACTGAAACCTGTCCACCATAAGTGACCCTGCTGATATTTAAAATACTGGTGGAATAGCTTCTAGCATCACAGCAACACACAAGCCACCACATTATGACAAACTGACAGATGAGTGGTGGTTTGCCTTCTTACAGGACAATTAGTTGGGCCAAATTCTTAGGCAGAGCCCTCAGTAGCTTTCCTTCAGTAGTTCTCTTTCTCAACATGGAAACAGTTCAGTGTCTGCTCCATCACCACTCAAAGGAAGGGCTTCTAGCTCTTCAAAATTCTAGACCTTTCCTAGTCAACACATCTGGCACCTGATCCCCTTCCCTGTCTTGCAGAGAGGTAACTACTCTCCTGAAATCTGTCATCATAGATTTGTTTCACCCATTATTGTACTTTAGTATAAATGTAATTATACATGTTGTTGGCTTCTTTTGCTCAACATTGTTACTGAGTAGAACAGTAATTCTTTTTCTTTTTTTTCTAACATAGTAATAGTTGGTGCAGTGGTTAAGAGCTATGGCTGCTGACCAAAAGGTCAGCAGTTCGAATCCACCAGCTGCTCCTTGGAAACCCTATGGAGTAGTTCTTCTCTGTCCTGTAGTGTTGCTATGAGTTGGAATTAATTTGATGGCAACAAGTTTGGTTTGGGCTTGGAGTAGTCCATTATATGAATATCCCATGATCTATTTATCCATTCTTGTGAACTAATCTGTTAGGAACATTTGTATTCATAATTTTTAGTGGACAAATGCACACATTTCCCCTTGTGTTACCTAGGAGTGGAATTGTTAGATATTCATCAACTCTTATTAAGCATCTACTTTATACCAGGCCCTGTGCTGGGTGCTTGGTATTGAATTTGAGCATAACAAACATGGTGTATTCTCTCCATAACTTTACCAAACAGTGGGGGAAGTTGACATAAATAGTCACACTAAATGATATAGAGAATAAGTATTCTGGAAAAAAGGAGGGTGTAAGATACACTTCCAACTTGCCCAGCACCCTCTAGTTGCAGGGAGAACCGCAGTAGGACTGGGCATCAACGTACCCCCTCAAGATGTGTGCTTAATGCTGGGCTAGAGGTGAGTGTTAGTGTGGATCCTGGGTGGAAGAAAGTGAGGAGTTCAGCTTGGGCATCACTTACCCAGTCCTAGGATGCATTCCTCAGCCTGGGGTGGGTTTCTGGCCTTGATATCTGGCTCTGGAGTTGGTTGGAATAATTGAGAACTTATGCCCTACTCCCTGAAGCACATATGCAACCTGCATTTTAATATTATTTCTTCTGACTGGAAGCAGTTGGAAACGGTCTTTGCCCCTGGTTTTAAAAGGTGGCATGATTTTTATGAACATTTAGACATAGATTAATAAAATTCCGAACCCATTAACTAATGGAGGAAACGCCAAACATTTTTGTGTATCCAAGAAAGTAAATGTAATAAAAACTATCTCAAAAGGTAAGTTAAATTACAGCTTTTGCATTTTCTCTCCTGATGGTCCCACCAGATGTTTTAAAATGTAGGACACAGACCCTTTTTCTGTTTTCTCCAGGGATAAAAGACTTGGCTCAGATATAGTAACTTTCAGGAAAAAAAAAAAAAAAAAAGAGCTATGGAGGGAGAATGTCAGTTGGGAATCCCTATGCTGCTGGTTCATAAATCTGGAGACAAGGGAACTAGAGTTCAGTTGATTTCAACCCACTCTTTCTTACTTCCTCCTACCAACCCTTCGCAGATCACTGTCAGAAATTTTGTTCTGATTTTGAAAACATGAAACTGAGCTTGTAAAGTCCCCTTTAGCACTGTAAGGCTGGAAGGCAGCCATTTTGTTTCTCCTTTGTTGGGACGTGCAAGGCCTCCGGCCATGGGCAAGGATCTTTGAGGGCTCCCCGTGGTCTAGCTGAGCCTGTGGTCTGGATGGTCAGCAGTGTGGTCAGTGCAGTGCGGTATCAGCACCTCTCCCAGAACAGCCTTCTCAGGGGTCTACGTATCTCTTGGAAACCGAGATCTTGATTTCTCCACCCTCTCTCAACACCCAAACAAGTTTTCTGAGTTTAAAAGGAAATAAAATGGCTAAAAAAGTTGAGAGACCGGATATGTCAAATCCTTCATATCCCTGTGGTCACATCCTGTGCTTTTGCCGTGATGAACCATGGAGATGTTTATAATGTGGCAGCAGCTCCTCCAGCCTCAGGCTCCAAGTCAGCTTCCACGGAGTCGCATTTCCTCTCCTTTCTAAAGTGTCTCTCCTCCCTGCCTCGTCTTGAACTTAAGAGCCAACTTGTCATTTGAAATCAAATGCAGAAGGAGTCAGAATTCTGGTGAGGACTTACCAGGACCTCAAAATTCTCCCTAAGAAGAGCATTTCCAAGAAGTGTATTCCATATCCTTGACTGGGGCTTGATATCAGGACAGATCAAATAGGATGATAGGCATAGGAAAGCTATTCCTCTCCTTCTGCACACCTGACTCGTATACTGATTTTCTTAGGCTGGGTTCTCTAGAGAAGCAAAACCAGTGAAGTGTGTACATATATAAGTGGGTATATATATATATATATATATATATATATATATATATATATATATATATATATATATATATATATACAGAGAGAGAGAGAGAGAAAGAGATTTATCTCAAGGAAATGGCTCACATAGTTGTGGAGGCTGACAAGTCCCAAGTCCATGGTCAGATGTTAGTCTGGAGGCTTCTCCTGGCAAGTCCCAAGTCTGTGGGTCAGGTTTCAGGCCAGAGGCATCTTCTAATTCACATGGTTACAGAGGCAGATGAACCCAAGATCAGCAAGTCAGACAATGGGCTACTGGCTCACGGGCTGCAGAAGCTGATGAATCCCAAAATTGGCTGGTCAGATGATGATGAACCAGATGTAGGATCTAGAGTGAGTGAGCTTTTCCAGAATATCCATATATATTGGATACAGGCCACACTCCCAGGAAAACTCTCTTTTCAACTAATTGGCTGCCCACATCAGATCACAAAATGAGGGATAATGACAACAATTCACAAAATGGAAGATGACTACACCATTACATGGTTGCCAAATTACATCATCACATAACTGCCAAATTACATCAATACGTAACTGCCAAACTGTATCATTACATAACTGCCAAACCACTGAGAATCATGGCCCAGCCAAGCTGACACACACTCTTAGCCATCACACCAATGATGGCTCCATCACCACCACAAAATGGATGCTAGGGGCTCTGCAGAGAACCACTCTTTCCCAGAGTAAAGTCAAGCTAGTAATGTGCAAACAATCCCCATGTAGGAGGAGCAGATGGAACATAAAGTTTCAACTTTTATTCCTCAATGTGCACCTTCCCTTTGAGCAGCGTTTTCTATTCTGGTTGTCTATCAGAATCACTTAAGGAACTTAAAAACAATTAAAAACATATAAACAGCAAGAGTAGGAACAAATGAGGAGCCTGGAGGTGGCTGGCAGCATGTTCTGGCTTGATTCAGTATGAAGGCATATCTGAGCCACTATTATTTTTAAGTAGAAAAGGATAGTGCTATGTTATGAAGTATTTTAGAAATGCCTTCTGGAACTAGAAAACATCCAGGACTCTAACACTGAGTCCTGAATAAGGCCAGGGGAATAGCTAAAGAAGAGACCAAGTAGAGGAGATAAGGACAAGGGGAAGAGACTGAAGTGAGACAGGAGAGTGAAGAAGGAAGAACAAAAATCTAGAGTCTACCTGCAGCTCTGCTTCTAATTAGCTCCATGACCTTGGACCTCTCTGGGCTTAGGAAAAATGAAGAAACAGCATCCAACCAACCAATCAGTTCCTGTTGAGTCAATTCCGACTCATGGTGATCCCATGTGTGTTGGAATAGAACTGCACTCTATAGGGTTTTCAATGGCTATGCTCCTTCGTAAGTAGATCAACAGGCCTTTCTTCTGGTGTGCCACTGGGTGGATCTGAACCACCAACTTTTTGGTTAGTAGCTGAAAGCTTAAACAGGTGGACTCTGAGAACACATTCTAGATTCATCCTAGCTCTACTATTTATTAGCTGTGTGACTTTGGACAAGCTACTAAATCTCCGAGCTCCAATTACTTCGTCTGTAATACAGAGATATAGAGTTATCATAAGGTTTAGATGAAATAATGTATATGTAAGGCACTTAGCAAAGTACCTTTCATATATTAAGTGTTCAATATATTAGCTATTATTATCTTTCTTCAGTGTAGGTTAGTAGAATGCACATAGAAAATCTTTTTTATCTCATGTATGATCAATCTATTTAATATATAATGACTCTTCATAAGGATCCTAATAGTCTACCTTATTATATTTTAAACATATTATGGGTATATGTGTTAGAGGAAAAGGGAATGAACCAGATATTAATACATCATTGTTGTTTCCACACAAATAAAATAATTTATTGCAGATGTTAAACACTTAATACATATTTTGAAGATTATTATTCTCTTCCGTCTCCATTTAGTTTATTCTAGATCTTTGTCTTAGTCAGGGTAGGCTGTGTTATTCTGCATTACAAACAACCCAGAAATCTCAGTGGCATAACCCAACAGAAGTTTATTTCTCACACATACTACCTGTGCTGTGTGAGTTAGTAGGGGGTACTGTGCTTCTTGGTCTCTCAGAAACCCAAGCTGATGGGGGCTCCATCTTGATGTGCTTCCATGATCACCAAGGCAGGGACCTGGAATGTGGCAATATATGCTCTGGTTGTTAAAGCTACCACTGAAGTGACACTGGGGAAGTTCTTTGAAGTTGACCTACTTTACTGAATTTTGGGTCTTTCTTTTCCAGATATGATTTTCCTTATAGTTTTATGGTCATGTTTTTTTATGCTTTGCTTTTCAAGAGAGTACAGTAAGAACAATAAGCTAATGGTTATTCTTTCTATCATCAAATCACACCCTTTCTCACATTCACAAGGGATTTCAGCACAAGTGAGTAGAGGAAATATTCTATCTTCTACCAGTTTGTCCCTTCTCATTCATTTTCAACATATTGTTTTCCCAAATTCCTGGTTTCTGAAATCCCCAAGAAGATAAACATGCCTGAAAAGGTCACAACCCTTCACCTCTACCTCCTACAAAATCTTAAGTACATTGTGGGAACCAGAGTAGGTGAGCATGCTTCTAAGGGTTCAACCCTGCCCTTCATCCCCTGTCCAAGGTCAGATGGCTGTGAAATGGGTCACTGTGATGGGAAAAATAGACTTTAGCAAAGCAGATGGGCCATTCATTCAACAAACATTTTTGAGCACCTACTTTGTGCTTGTCACTGGGCCAGTTCTTCTAGGTCACCAGGGTGATTCAGCTGGACTCTGACCTTGGCAAGGGAAGAAAGTAAGTATGGGGTTCCTCGGAGAGCAATCTGATGCAGTGTGACCCTATCACCCTCTCCACCCTTGTCTTCCATCACTCCCTAACATATGTGCTCTGCTTAGGCTGATTGATCTCCCAGTGGGCCCTGGAAGGATACCAACAACATCGTGCTCACTATTGTTATCCAAGCCTCTATTACTGCCCTTCCTTCACAAGAGTGAGCTCCCTCTCCTCTCTGGCTGTCCAGATCCTACTCATCTTTGGGATCCAGCTGAAGACCTACATCTTTTCTCAGCTCTGAAGTCTCCTCAACACTCACCCTTCTCCTTATCTCTGCTGCCTGTTAAGCAGCTACCCACATATGTTTTATTACTTAACCATTTTAGTGGTGTCATGGATTGAATTGTGTCCCCCAAAAATATGTGTATCAATCTGGCTAGGTCATGCTTTGCAGTATTGTGTGATTGTCCAGCATTTTGTCATCTGATGTGATTTTCTTATGTGTTGTAAATCTTACCTCTATGATGTTAATGAGGTGGGATAAGTGGCAGTTATATTAATGAGGCAGGATTCAATCTACAAGATTGGATTGTGTCTTGAGCCAATCTCTTTTGAGGTATAAAAGAGAGAAGCGAGCAGAGAGACAGGGGGAACTCATACCACCAAGAAAGCAGTGCCAGGAGCAGAGTGCATCTTTTGGACCTGAGGTTCCTGCACAGAAAAGCTCCTAGTCCAGGGGGTGATTGATGACAAGCACCTTCCTCCATGGCCGACCAAGGAAGCATTCCCCTGGAGGTGATGCCCTGAATTTGGACTTATAGCCAACTAGACTGAGAGAGTATAAATTTCTGTTTGTTAAAGGCATCCACTTGTGGCATTTCTGTTACAGTGGCACTAGATGACTAAGACAAGGCATGTACTTCTATTCTCTTTATATCATTTCTTTAAGAAAAGCATCTTGTTTTCTCTTCACTTGATCTATAAAAAGTTGCTATCCCAATGAAAAAGCAGATGCCTTTCAACAATAGATGCTTGATAAATATTCATTGAATAGAAGTAAACTTGACCTTGATTTTTTTTTTTTTTTTTTTTTTTTTTTAGGGAAGATGGAAAGAGAAGCTGTGACTATTTCCACCCCTATGGCTTTGCCTATTAGCCTGGACACATGAGAATTTCCAAAGTAGTTTGGGTAGCTGTAAAGCATGATAAATACAACACAGGTGATGTTAACTGCTACTATGTCTAAACACTGCCATCCTGGGATGTCAGGTCCTCATTTCATTTCATCTTCTTCAGACACTTTGGTCACCCTCAGATCAGGGTTTGTTTCTTCCCAGCACTAGAATATCTAAGCTGTGGAGGGGAGAAGACAGATTCAAAAGATGAGGTCAAACAAAGTTAACAATACAATGAATTTATGTAGGAAGAATTTGGTTTCTTCACCAAAATCTGTCATAAAATGTGAGTGGTTTCCACAAGGGAAAAAAATCTTCAGTGGTTGAATCAAAAAACTGCAGAAACAGGGGTTGAGGCGATGTCCGTAGAGGGAGTATTCTTGGTTGAACAAGTGGTTTAGCAGCTAGTTCTTAATTCCTGGTTCTGAGTGCTCCCCTCTTAACCTCCCATGTGTAAGGATTTACTGGTGCCCTGATCCCATAACTTAATTTTCTTCCCCCTTGTCTTTTGGATTATGAATGTCTACTGGAGTTATGGTGCAATAGCATAATTTGTCACTATCTAACATGCAGTGTTATGTTTGAGCCTTTAAACTGAGCAGAATAAATTAGTGTCCTATTTTAGTAATGCTATAAGTTCAGAAGAGTGGGTTTATTTAAAGTGAGAGATAAGCTACATAGTAAGGGGAAAGACTAAATGAATATGTCACTCATAGAAAGAAATTGCTTAATTTTTTCCCACTCTCCCACAGGACTGAGCTCCCCACTTACAGGCAGGCAATTTTTTACATCCTAAGCAAGAAAACCTACCATATTTTCAACTCCACTATAGACCTTCCTCCTCATTCCTGTAGTTCTTGGGGTACTGTTCTTAGTTTATTACTTGGAGTGTTGCAATCACCTCTTCTTGGAAGGACTCATCTCCAGCCCAGACTTTCCTTCAGTTTTTCTGCCAAACTTAAGCCCCCTCACTCGATCCATTCAAACTCTTCCCCAAGGCCTTAGAAAGGCTTCCAATAACTGCAAATAAAGGCTGAAGGTTTCACCTTCTCTTCCAAAGGCAGCTCCTAGTCAGATTTCTCCATGAGATACACCTTAGTCTAATGATGTTCCATCCATTCCTTCCTTATTACCCCAGTTTCCAGAAATCGCCATTTCTTTGTGAAGCTTTTCCCAACTATGAGAGCCAGGAATGGGTCTCTCTTCTGGAAAGTAATTAACATTAACATGGTTGCTTTGTCACTCAACTGCTCCTTGCCTAACAACTGTAATAGCAATAACAATAGCAATAACTAACACTTTATATGGAGCCCTGGTGGTACAGTGGTTAAGTGATATGGCTGCTAAACAAAAGGTCGACAGTTCAAATGCTCCTTGGAAACCCTATGGGGCAGTTCTACTTTGTCCTCTAGGGTTGGTATGGGTAAGAATCAACACGACAGCAATAGGAGAGAACACTTATATAACGCTTATGTGCCAGTCAGAGTCTTAAGCATTTTACATAAATTAACTGATAAAATTGCTGCAAAAATATTTTCAGGTGGGTATTTTTATGACTATCCCATTTTACAGATGTGACGACTAGGGCACAAACAGACTAGGAAACTTGCCCAAGCTCATCAGAACCAGTAAGTGCTGGAGCTGGGATTTGGACCAAAGCATTCTGACTCCCGAGTCTGTGCGCTTCACCATGAGATGCTCTTCACCATGCATAAACTTTATACTGTGTGTTCAGAGTTGTTTGTCTATGAGCCTACCTCTCATATCTTGTTTACTTGATTATTTTGTGTTCTCAGTTGTTGGTTTTGAGAAAACATAATCTGCTTGTTTGGGGCCTTGTATAGTCCCAGCCTAAATTTATGAGGATAAGGAGTTTGGTAAAGTTGCTGATGCAGGAATGGTGTTCACTCTAAAGGCAGTGGATGTTTCAGATTTTCTGCTCATTGACCATTTTCCTACTATCTAATGATCATCCCAAGCCAACTGTGTAAGATCCTGCAATTTCACCACCAGACAAAATTTTAGGCAGTATTTTAGAATTACGATTTGGGTTGCCTAAGCACATATTTAAGGAGCCCTGGTGGTGCAGTGGTTAAGAGCTTGGCTGCTAACCAAAAGGTTGGCAGTTTAGGTCCACCAGCTGCTCCTTGGAAACCTTATGGGGCAGTTCTACTCTGTCCTATAGTGTCACTGTGAGTTGGAATTGACTCGAAGGCAACGAGTTTGGTTTGGTGGCACAGTGGTTAAGCACTTGGCTGCTAGCTGAAAGGTTCAAACCCACCAGCCACTCTGCAGAAGAAAGATGTGGCAGTCTGCTTCCCTAAAGATTTACAGCCTTGGAAACCCTGCTGGGGCAGTTCTACTCTGTCCTGTAGGGTCTCTATCAGTCGGCATTGACTCAATGGCAGAAAAGCACATATTTCAGAATAAAAGATAGTCAACATTTTATAAGAGTTGGGTCTCTGAAAGGATTAAATGTATGTGCTTGCTCTCTGTGAATTATAAAGTGCAGCACAAGTGAGGGTCAAAACTAACCTTTCTCTACCTAAGGCAACAGGACCGCCCCAGGAAATGGAGCTATGCCTCGGCGACTGAAGAGTCCCAAAGCTGAGTGAACGCACCTCAATCTATAAAAACATTGTCTCCCCCTCAGTTCTGCCATGAAGCTCCTTGGAGTCCGTGCCTCCTTGTGGTGCAAGTGTAGAAGCTGGCTTCTTAACCTAAAATGCGAGCTTTCCCCCACACTTTAGCTAAATGGAGCTGTATTTAAAGTAACACAGGCATTTTGTTTCTAAAAATCAGTGAGCGCTTTGTGACTTCAGCAGCTCTGCTGGCACCTGTGTTCTTGGAGCAGTTTACATTTTCCACTGGAACCATGTGGTGATTTCCATGGGCTTTTATTTTATTTTCTGAGGTACACTCTTATAACCAGCAGATTAGAGTAAGTACCCAGCAGTAGACCTCTGTCTCTCTGTCTCTGTCGCTTGGTCTGTGTGTGTGTGTGTGTGTGTGTGTGTGTGTGTGTGTGTGTGTGTGTGTGTGTGTGTCTGTCTGTCTCTTGGTCTCTCTCTCTCTCTGTCTCACACACACACACACACACACACCCACAGGCACGTACACACTCACAGTCTTCTGTAAGCAGCTCACCACAGTATTATTTTCAACCTTTCTGGCTATCAGGCACCCGAGTGTTTAAAGTTTTAATAGGCTTAGAGGTGACTCTAGAGTCCACCAACATATGCCTTCATCTGTAATTTATGGCTGCCTCTTATTTAGCTGGTTTAGTAAATTGTACCTAAGAGTATTTTTTGAGACTTGGCAGCCTGGTGTAGAGTTTCACTATTCAGCTGTGTTTCTGCCAACTATTTGCCTTTTTTTTTTTTTTTTTCTTTTTCTTTTGGATGACATTTTCAAATAATTTGGAGCTTTTGTCTATCACACACTTTATCAGACACATTTTGTGTGCCAAGAGACCCCTTACACATTTGGTTAAGGCTGACTTTCCACATACCAACACATTTATTTCTAAATGGCTTTTAAAGCCACCACATTTCCAAAGAGCAGAAGGTACAGTGTAGTGTCTTTGGGCCATGTCTTCGGTGGCCTCTTGCCTCTCCCCACACCCTCCACCCTTCTTCTCTGGGTTTTAGTTAAAAGAGGAGATTCTTTAAGTGGAGAGGTGAGGGCAATGTCCCTCATCAAATCATAAAATGGATGTCTGTTGCAAAAATAGAAGAGCTTACTTTGTTAGGAGGTAGGTGAGGAAATGTTTTGCCTTACTTCATCTGCTCGGTCTAACCATGCCTAAAAGATTAAACCAAGGCTATTATAGGTATAATTTATTTCTCTTTCAAGTCTGTCATCATGTATGTAGATTTAGGATATTGGGTATTCCCACTTTCAGGGGTAAGGCACATATCTGGAAAACACAGATTTAAGTCAGTCTACGAAAAGTCCCTGAGGCAATTTGGTTACAGTTCCACAGAATTTGATTTTCTAGCTGAATCTGTGACTAACCTACTACTCTCTTTTCCTTTCAGTAAGCATATGAAGAAACTCAACTTTCCAGGCCAGAGCTCCCAACTGTATCATTGCCTTCAAATAAGAGAAGGAGTAATTCATCTATATTATGGTTAATAAACTGTAATCATATAATCTGCTAGGAAAACTTGATCTGAAGATGAAAAATTGCAATAGAATTAGATCCTTCCCTCATACCATTATCTTCTTTTAAGGCCTGGGAGGGATTAGAAGTTAGAATAAATCTTTTAATATTCTTTCTTATGAGTGGAGAGTCATTTAACAACCTCAACTTAAAAATAACCCTTTGTGGTGGAAGCAAGGGTGGGAATTTAGGTTTTCAGCTGGAAATGTAAACTCTCTCCATGTTTCCTTCAGGGTATATGTCTTCTTCATCACACTTCACTCATGGTCTACTGAGAAGTATGTGAGGCCACATATGCCGACCACTCTGAAACATGTCTGCACTCTGGGATGCTGCCTGAGGTGTTTTGCTGCTGCCTCTTGCTCTCAGTTCCTGGTGCAGAGATGCCCAATGTAAATACAGTTTGTACGAACTGATGGCCAGGTGGGCACTGTGTATCTAAGAGCCTTGATTCTTTTCTGAAGTTGATTCTTTCTGTTCTGCATGTATCCCACATGGCAGGAGTAGGGAAATTGCCATAAAATTATTATCTTAGTTTCCTGTTGTTGTTGTTAGGTGCCGTCGAGTTGATTCAGACTCATAAGGACCTTATGCACAACAGAACAAAACACTGCCTGGTCCTGCTCCATCCTCACAATCGTTGTTATGCTTCAGCCCATTGTTACAGCCACTGTGTCAATCCAGATTGTTGAAGGTCTTCCTCTTTTTCGCTGACCCTCTACTTCACCAAGCATGATGTCCTTCTCCAGGGACTGATCCCTACTGAAAATGTGTCCACAGTATGTGAGATGAAGTCTCGCCCTCCTTGCTTTTGAAGAGCATTCTGGCTGTACTTCTTCCAAGACAGATTTATTCATTCTTCCAGCAGTCAATGGTATAGTCAACATTCTTCGTCAACACCATAATTCAAAGGCATTGATTCTTCTTCGGTCTCCCTTATTCATTGAGCAGTGTCTTGGTCATCTAATGCTGCTATAACAGAACTATCACAAGTGGATGGCTTTAACAAAGAGAAGTTTATTCTCTCACAGTCCAGTAGGCTAGAAGTCTGAACTCAGGGCGCCGGCTCCAGGGGAAAGCTTTCTCTCTCTGTTGGCTTTGGAGGAAGGTCTTTGTGATGCATCAGTCTTCCCTTGGTCTGGGAGCAACTCAGCTCAGGAACCTCAGGTCCAAAGAATACGATCTGCTCCCAGCACTGATTTCTTGGTAGTATGAGGTTCTCCACTCTCTGCTTGTTTCCATTTCCTTTTATCTCTTGTAAGATAAAAGGTAGTACAGGCTACATCCCAGGAAAAATCCCTTTATACTGGATCAGGGATGTGACCTGAGCAAGGGTGCTACTTCCCACCCTACTCCTCTTTAACCACATGCAGAAATTATGATTTATTAACACATAGGAAAATCACAAAATGGAGGACAATCACACAATACTAGGAATCATGGCCTAACCAAGTTGACACATATTTTGGGGGGACACAATTAAATCCATCACACCCAGCTTTTGCATGGATATGAGGCGATTGAAAACACCATGGTTTGGGTCAGGCGTGCCTTAGTCTTCAAAGGGACGTCTTAGTTGCCTAGTACTGCTATAACGGAAATGCAGCAAGTGAGTGGCTTTAAAGAACAGAAATGTATTTTCTCACAGCTTCTTGTTGTTAGGTGCCTTGAAGTCATAATGACCCCATGTGACAGAGTAGAACTGCTCCATAGGGTTTTTTTGACTATAATCTTTATGAAGCAGATCATCATGTCTTTCTCCTGCGGAGGGGCCCCCAACCTTTAGGTTAGTAGCTGAGCGCTTAACTGTTGCACCACCAAGGCTCATTTCTCACAGTTTAGGAGGCTAGGAGTTCAAATTCAGAGCCCTGGCTCACAGGGAAGACATTGTCTGTTAACCCCGGGGGTATCTCTCTCAGTTTCTGGAGCTCTGGCACTCCTTGGTTCCTTGGCAACCTCCACATGGCACCTTCCACCCCACCCCCTGCATTTGTGCCCGTTTATCTCTGTGCCTCATTTGCTCTTTTATATCTCAAAAGTGATTATGGCCTCATTAACAGAACAAAAACCCTTATTTCCTAATAGGATCACATCCACAGGTATAGGGGTTAGGATTCCAATGCGTATTTTGGGGCGACAAAATTCAATCCATAACAACTACGAAAAAGGACTCTCAAAGATGCCTGAATAAAGAATTAATAAAATAAGGACATTTTCCTTCTACTCAGTGGCCCCTGACCCTGGAGCACACTCAGAGGCTTCTTCCACCAAATGCTTACCTTGCAGGCTACACGGTGCCAGATTTAGCTTTCCTGCCTGGGATAGTTCCTTCCAGGGCAAAGGCATAAAAGGGGAGGCTGACTTCAACAGTACTTTTGTGGCTATAGCTCATGCAAACAAGTAATTATTTTGTTAAAAGCACTCACAACCCTCTTAATTACTGGAAAGTAATGAAGTGCTCAAAGAATAATGAGGACATACCAAAAGGACATGGGAGCCAGCTTGAAGGGGCTTCCACTGGCCGACCTAGGTTAAGTTAAACATATAATAAATAAGATAGTAATGGATCGCAATACATTGAATAAATAAAAATCCACGAGACTATGTTGATATAAGTAAAATATAAATGGGGGAGGAGGGAATGCTCACTAATAATTATAAATTCAATAATGATAACATGAAATTATAAGAAAAAAATTAAGTGGAATGTATTGTAATAAATATAGAAGAAATGATGAACTTAGAAAATCATCAAGTGAAAGTCTGATGAGGAAAAGGATGTTTTCATGGTCTCAAAGTGTTTCCTCACAAATTACTTATTAATTACTGTATCAGTCAGGGTTCTCCAGAGAAACAGAATATATATATATATGTAATATATATACACACATATACGTGTGTGTATGTATATATATAAAGGAATTTGAAAAAAAAACAAAACAAAAACCTGTTGCCATCCAGTTGATTCTGACTCATAGTGACCCTATAGGACAGAGTGGAACTGCCTTATGGGGTTCCAAGGCTGCAGTCTTTATGGAAGCAGACTGCCACATCTTTCTGCCATGGAATAGCTGATGGGTTCAAACTGCAGAGTTTTGGTTAGCAGCCAAGTGCTTAACCACTGTGCCACCAGTGCTTCCCCTACATCTCTCTATCTCTATCTCTGTCTCTGTCCCTATCCCTATCCCTGACCCTATCCCTGTTCCTATCCTTATCCCTATCTCTATCTCTATATATATCTCAGAATGTATATACAGATACCTAAAGGAATTTGATTGTGGAACTGACAAGTCTGAAATCTATAGGACAGGCAGCATGCTGGAAACTCAGGCAAGAGTTGATGTTGTGGTCTTGAGTCCAAAATCCATAAGGCAGTCTGGAAATTCAGTCAGGATTTCTATGTTACACTCTTGAGGCAGAATTCCTTCTTCTCTAGGAAATCTTTTTTGCTGTTTTTTTTTTTCCCCCCCTTAATGCTTTCAACCAATTAGATGAGGCCCACCCATATTATGCAGGGTAATATCCTTTACTTAAAGTCAACTGATTGTAAAAGTTAATCACATCTACAAAATACCTTCACAGCAACATCTAGAGTAGTGTTTGGCCAAACATCTGGGCACCATAGCCTAGCCAAGTTGACACATCACAATTACATAGGGAAAACCAGTAACTTTACAGTGGAGAAATCTGGTGGACATCACCTTAACCAAGCTGTCAAAGTTTATATCATCAGTAATGGCACAAACTGACAGCATGTGCCTCTTTATAGGATGCACTGTGGAGGGCACAGTGTCACTTCCGTGACATTTCTGCCAGAAATGAATAATCTGAATCCAAACATGAGGAAACATCAATCAAACACAAATTGTGGAACATTCTATGAACTAACTGGCCTATAATCATTGTAAGTAAAAAGAGCAACAAGAAGAAATGCTGAGGAAATGTTCCCAACTGAAGGAGATTAAGGATACATGGCCATCAAATGCAATGTGTATTCCTGAATTGGATCCTGGATTGGAGACAAATTAGCTATAAAGTACAACTTGGGGACATTGGATGAAATTTTAAAAGGCACAGTGGATGAGGTACTAGGATTGTATCCAAATTAAATTTTATTATTTTGAAAATTGCATTGTGGTTATATAAAATGAATACACACTGAATAATTAAGGGGTAAAAATAGATGTCTAAAAGTTACTCTCAAATGGTTCAGAAAATATTATACAGAGAGAAGGGGAAAGATAAGGCAAATGGGATAAAATAAACAGTTGATGACTCTGTATAAAGGAATACAAAGGTACCTTGTACTATTCTTATACCTTCTCTCTAAGTATGAAGTAATTTCAAAATTACAAGTTAAAAAAACACTCATAATATTAAACTTGATATCAGCAAACAAGTTGAGAATCTCAGTATTCCACAACTGCCTTCTTCCCGACCTTATTGGCTCTTTTAACCTTCTGCTTGGCAGTTATAAAAATCAGTTTGCCTTTGAGTAGATTCTGACTCACGATGACCTCACATGTGTCAGAGTAGAACTGTGCTCCATAGGGTCTGCGATGGCTGATTTTTTTCAGAAGTAAATCACCAGTTCTTTCTTCTGAGGTGTCTCTGGGTGGACTCAAACCTCTAACATTTTGGCTAGCAGGTGAGTGCATTAACTGTATGCACCATCAGAGTAAATGTTCTATGGGTTCTTACACAGAAATCACAAAGTCAAATAAGTAAACAAATGCAAGCATCTTTGGCACTTTGCCCCAGCAGCAAGGAGGAAGAAGGTCCCCAGCACAGGGGAAGAAAAGAATCAGATTCTACCATTCCAGGCAGAGTATAGCACACTGAAGGCCAAAAGGAGGTAGGCATCCTCTGGTGGTCTGTGGGCCCCTGAGGAGTGCTGAGTCTATCATGCCTGGTCAGGAGAGGAACCAGGCATGGACACACGTGGACGCGTGGACACACCACCCACCAACCTTGCAGATGTTATCTATAAAACCAGTCATACTCAAGTATAGCATTTGTGCTTTAATTCAAACTACAGTTTTTCACAATATTTCATTATCTTATTTAGAATTTAACATCTTTAGATATCAACTAATTTAGGTTAATCTGGTGATCAGAAAGAGAGCACGTAGCTAAAATGTAGTATTAGCCTGGCCTCAGGCTCTGCAAGAAAAGATTTTCCAATTCATTGGTTTTTGTTGGGCAGACACAAAATTTCCAGTCCAGATTATTGTCAACCGGTCAATAGCTAACATTAAATATATCCCTGTATGCCAGTGATAAACATCAGCTGTGGTCATTTGGTATGTGTGGGGGCAGATTTGTTGCTAGGGTATGGGAATGTAACAGAGCATTCTGGGTATCAAAGTGTTTTCAAGTATTCTGGAAAAACAGCTAATGACTTTCACTTCCTAGATCTACTTCAAATGTTTCTCTAGAGTGTACTTCCTTTCACTAAGATTTGAGGTGATTTACAATTAGAAAATGAGGCATTGGTGGTTCAGTGGTAAATTCTTGCCTTCCATGTGGAAGACTGGGTTTGATTCCTGGCCAGTGCACCTCATACGCAGCCACCACCAGTCTGTCAGTGGAGGCCTGTATGTTGCTATGATGCTGAACAAGTTTTAGTGGCGCTTCCAACTAAGATGGACTAGAAAGGAAGGCCTGGAGATTTTACTACTGAAAATCAGCCAGTAAAAACTCTATGATTCTCAATGACCCGAACCACAAAAAATTACAGGGATGGTGAAAGACCAGGCAGGGACTCATTCTGTTGTGCTTGGGGTCTCCATGAGTGGGAGGCCTAATTAAAGGCAGCTAACACTACAACAACAATTAGGAAATCTCAGATACCGTTGCCATTAATAATAGTAGTAGTAATAGTAGTTTCTCTTCTTTAAGCCTTGAGTAACAGGCAGTATGTTATCTCATTTGATCCTCACTGCCATCTGAAGAGATAGGATCAATTTATAGAGGAGCATTCAAATCCAGGACTTTCCTGTTTGTCAGCCCATTAACACTTAACTGTGTAAATGTGCGGGACCACCCACTAGAAACAAATCCTGGAGCAGCCCATTGATGGGGCCCAGAGAATTCATCTGTACATTATAATTGTTTCCACTTCCCTGTAGGAGGGAGGCTGTTGGAGAGCTCATTCACTGCACGTTTTCTGCTGCAGAGCCAGTCCCCATTTAACTGTCATGTCATGGATGGACGTTTATTTTCTTTTGGCAAGAGCAGTGCATTAAAACACAAAGCATTTGCTTTTTTTTCTCCCCTTGACAAACATTCCACCGTAAAGTCATCAGCTAAAACCTGTCATTTCCAGAAATACATTTTTTAATAAAAATGTAATCTTCAAATCTTGATGGACAAATAGTATAGACATTAAAAATGAAATATTTAGAGATTAAATAAATGTAATGTAAGAAAAGTGCAAATCAACCCAATATTTGAATAGAGAAAAAAACATGATCCAAAGTGTGTAAGGGGGAATAGAATCTGAACCCTTGAAAGCAATGGCTGCCTCTGCTGCACTCCTTCTCCATGTTTGGCACCTGCAGGGCAGGCCTTTTTTTGCTGGCTCTGAATTATAGTTGAGGCAAGGGCAGAGATTCCATTGATCTGAGACTGGAAGCAACAACCAAGTCTGCAAATATGTAGCCTTCAGTCTTGTGGCAACACACTGCAGTATCATGCTCCTGGGTTGAGGTCTGTAAGAAGAGTCAAGAAAACACTCGTACCTAACTGTTTTAATCATCTGGTTTGACTGTTTTGTCGAATTCCAAAACTGATAGGAAAAATAAAATCTGTTTGGGTGCTCATCCCACTGACTTGTCCTTCTAGTGTGATTTTATTAATATTATAGTTGCTGGGTCCTCTTAAATCTATACTGGAATGATGTATTCTTTGGCTATGCCTGTACGGTATAGGAAACTGAAGATTTTCAAGTTCATTATCATCCATGACGGAATCTTTGCATTTTTTTAATTTCTTTTCCTTTTTCACAATTTTAGTTTTGTTGTTGTTGTTGAGAATATACACAGCAAAACATACACCAGTTCAACAATTTCTATCTCTACAATTCAGTGACATTGATTACATCCTTCAAGTTGTACAACCATTCTCACCCTCTTTTTCTGAGTTGTTCCTCCTCCATTAACATAAACTCACCGGTCCCTAAATTTCCTATCTAACCTTTCGAGTAGTTGTTGTCAATTTGATCCTAGATAGATCTTAAAAGAAAACAATTGAATCTTTGAATTGTTGATGAAAACTGTCTTAAGGTGGTTTCTCTAGAGAGGCAAAACTAGTAAAGCACATAAATGTATATATACTGAGATATGTATATCAAGGAAATGGCTCACCTGGTTGTAGAGGCTGGAAAGTCCGAAGTCCGTGAGTCAGGATAGAGGCTTCTCCTGATTCATGTAGCCGCAGGGGCTGGCGAACCCAAGATCAGCAGGTCATACAACAGGGCTCTTGCTCACAGGCTACGAAGATCGTCAAATCCGAAGATTGGCAGGCAAGATGGAAGGCAAGCTGCTAGCTCAAGTCCCAAGAACTGGAGGTCAGACAAACAGGAGCCATCTGCATGATCCAGAGAGAGCAAAAGCTCGTGAGCCTTGCCAGAAAGTCCACCTGTATTTGATGCAGGAAATTCCTTTCAACTCATTGGCTACTCACAGCAGATCCCATCATGGAAGTGATCACATCATACGACTGCCAAACTACATCATAACTGCCAAACCACTGAGAATCATGGCCCGGCCAAGTTGACACACAACCTTAATGATCACAAAACTCTTTTTGCAATCATTGAATCCAATCTGCTATTCAATTCAGTGTTGGCATTCCACTTAGGGGATGGTCCAAACTCCTCATTTGGTTCTCCCTATCCACAATATAGGCCTACTGGGTGGCACAAATGGTTTGCACTCAACTGCTAACTGAATGATTGGCAGTTCGAATCCACCAGTGATGCTGTGGAAGAAGGGCCTGGCAATCTACTTCTGTAAGATTACACCATGAAAATCCTATGGATCACTGTTCTATTCTGAAACATGTGAGATCACCAAGAGTCAGAATCTGCTCCACAGCAACAGTTTATTTTGTATTCACAATATACTAGTCTTTTCTTATAATTGGGAAATGTCTCTACAGGAGCTGAGCTTCAGTAGATGTATCAGGGAATAAAGAGCCAGTGCTAGCCACAAATCAGCCTGGGTGAACTGTCTACTCAGATGAAATATTTCAGACATGTGACTGACAAAAAGCAGACAAATAGAGTGTCCATATTTTACTGTAGAGTCTTGTTCAATATATTGAAAAACTCGAAACCCGAATATCAACAAAACAAAGTTTTGCTCTGACTCAAGGACCAAGGCTTGTATTTTAATGTTACTGTTGACTGTTGGCAAATAATTCAGTTTTCATCTCTGTTCACCATAGGACACTTTCATGCCTGTCACGATTAGCTTGGCTCTGTCAGGGAAAAAGCTCCTAAATGCTGCACTGGGCAGCAAATGGTAACTTAATTTTATCTTTTCTGAGTTTAACAATTCCCTCTTGTTATTAGAGGCACTAGCTCGAACAATTTGTAGGGAGTAGGACACGTCCAAAACATTGGAATTCTGGGCTGGTTTGGATTAGGAGCTTCCTTTCTTCGTATTCTTATAGAGCCTGTTGGAGAGCACCTAATTTTTCTCTGCCTCTCGTGGCAACATAAGTAGAAAACCTGTCAGAGGTTAAGCTGGTCCGTCTTACCTTGAAGAAGAGTTTTTCTGGGATGTTTAATTTTCAGGGTGTGAAAAAGGAAGGGGATTGCCATGTTCTCAAGCAGTTTAAAAGCATAACTGTGTGTCCCTCCTGGGAAAGAATGTCCTCAGTCCTCAGAAGCATCAGCAAGGAGAGAGAACTGGAAACCAGTGAGGGGGTGGGAACCAGAAAAGCCCTACAGCACCAGGAAGCCAAGTGTTTGTGGCCTGATGTATCCTGCATCTTATTTTCTTTGATTTTTCAAGAAAAAGCTGGCAAAGAGAATAGAAGAGTTGCAAATAATTTAGTATGCCTTTGCCAAGACAAATACAGAAGAAACATTCCGAAGGACCATGTACGGTATCAAATTATCTGCAAAAGATGAGGAAAGTAATGACTTACATTCTCCATCTTCTGGCTGGGTGACTCACCAAAGTGGAAAATGAAGCAGTTGGAGATTAAAGTGACCCCCCCAAAAGAAGGGGAATGGGGGTGAGCTCAGAAAGGGCTAATCCAACTAGACACGTTAAAATGAGACCAGAACACTTGTGATGGGTAGTGACTGCAAAACGTTTTGTGTTCCCTTGTGTTCTCCATAATAATTCATTTGGGCCATGGACATTTAAGAAGCACCAAGTGTGTGCAGGATATCCTTTGAGGATGTACAGGTGACAATTATTGTACTTGAACACTCAGAACACAGTGTGGAATTAGGTTTACCTGACCACCATATTTGTAGTCCCTGAGTAGTGCAAAGAGTTAACTCATTCAGCTGCTAACCAAAAGGCTAGAGGTTCGAGTACATCAGATGTGCCTCAGAAGAAAGGCCTGGCAATCTACTTCCAAAAAATCAGTCATTGAAAACCCTATGGAGCACAGTTCTACTCTGACATACATCAGATCGCCATGAGTTGGAATCAACTTGACAACAACTGGTTTAGTTTTGGTTTGGACCTCCCTATTTAAGAAGACTCCTCTGTTTAGTCTCTTTTTCGTAACAGTTTTTTTTTTGATGTAATTCACATACCATACAATTCACCCATTTCTGTTTTGTTTTATATGTTTGTTTGTTTACTTGTTCAAAATGTCTCATTTAGTAGACGATGCGCTCCACAAGGGTAATGACCATACAGTTTTATTCACCATCGTGCACCCAGCACTGATCATAATGCACACAATGGGCACTCAATAACTGTATATTTCTAATAAATATATAATGAATAAATTTAAAAAATTAGATGTTTAAGGATCAGAAATTAGCTTCAATAAACTAACCATTTTCTCATTTTTCTCCCAAATCATAGACAATTCTTTAATTCTGGAGGTACTGAAAAGACCTCCATTTAGTAGGAGAAAAATAATAAAGACTTACTTTATTCTCCAGTCACTTTTCACTAGTATGTTGCTACAGTTTGACTCTAATTCTGAGCAGACAAAGACTTTGGGGAAGAATCCTCACACCTTCCTGTATGCTTAGGAAAGGGAAGAGTCCAGATCTATGCCATCGCAGGTATTTGATTTTTTGTACACTTCCTCCTCACATTTAACTTGAATCAGTTCAACTTAGCAAGTAATTCCTGAGCAAGGAATTATTTAGGTCAGTAGGGAAAAAAGAGATATGAGATGTCCGCCCATCTGAAGGCAGCATGAGATTTCATGCCAAAGTTTTCAGGTCAGACTCTGCATGTGGAAGGAATTCAGAGAAGGAAGAGATCAGTATGGACTGGAAGGTGAGGCAACAGTTTAGAGAGGAGGCTGGGATTGTACTGAGTCTGAGATAAAGGCGAAGTAAAGAGAAAGCCAAGCAAAGCTGAGAATGCAGGTGCTATGTTCAGGGGGCTTTTGGGATACAGGCCCTGCCAGAGGGGAGAGGCCTGGCTTGAGTCAGTGGGAGGGTCATTGGGTAGATCCCATGTTGATTGATCTGCATATTTGTACCTTGGTGAGAGGAGTAGCAGAAACCCAAAGGCTTCCTCTGCTATGGGAGCACCATACTCCTCCCTGCTGCCAGCTCTTCAGTGCACCCTTCCAACTGTGCTCCCTAGCAGGCTGGTTTATTGTTTGTGTTTTGTCCCTCATATAGCATGGGCAAGAGGAAGAGCCCGGCCCACCAAGAGAGGGATTTCTTTGGAGCAAATTTTGTAACTCATTCTATATAAGTCACATTCTAGAAAGGGGCAGTGATAGGTCCTTTTCCCTCCCCCAATGAGGAGGAAACCACCCTAGAAACTCTGTCACTGGCTCAGCCCCAAAGTCTTTTCCATTCTATCATTTGCACTAAACATCTAATTCCATTATTGCGTTGTGGTCACTTAGCTCTGTGAAAATTGTTCAAGGTTACTTTTTCTTCCTGATTAGATAGCTTTTCTGCTCTTTTGGATTTATTTAAATAAATAAATAAATAAATATTATCGATAAAGAATACTGGCTGCCACCATTTTCAGAAGAGAGAAAGTGACAGATTCCATGGCAGAGTTAGCAGAAGTTCCATGAAATGATTCAAACCTCAAGAGACCATTGACTTACTCAGCTTATTACCACCCAAGCCCACAGGCTTTCACTCTGCTTAGCTTGGTGGACTTGGAGAGTTTATAGCAAGAACAGATTGAAAAAAACAGTTGGTTCCCCTTTTTGCAAAAACAAGTTGTCAGAATATTTAAATCATTTAATTTTTTAGATTTGTAAAATGAGGTTACCTAAACTCTTATGCTAGTTACTACCTTCCCCTAACTTTTCTTTCCTTCTTTGTAGAAATTACCACCTTCTTTGCCTTCCTTACTAACTTTTAAATGTGTTGATAAAATCTAACAGAGTGGAAGCTAAGAAAAATGTTATGCAGATGTGAATAAAAGCTAACTATTCAGCCCTTAGCTTTTAACTCTAAGATGTTTTAAGAATGTGTTCTGAGCCCTTTGAGTGCCATGAAATTAATATGACCATTTACGATGCAGTTGTTAAGAGCCTTCAATGATAGTTTGCCTCAGGAGCTAATCTTTAGGACTGTTAGCTTCCACCAAAGGACTTATCCTTTCCCCAGACATTTAACTTAAAACAAACCTTTTTTTTTTGGCTAAATCCTCCAAGTTCTATTTTTCTTGTCATTTTCTTTCTGTTTTTTTCTTTGTTATTGTTGTTCCTACTATTCCTTCCTTTTATTGTGAAATTTATATTTGGCTCATCTTTATCTTCTGATTTTAACTTTTTCTTCCCTGTCTCCTGGCAATCATTCCTCAGAAACCCATCTCAAAGAATGCCAGTATTAAAAGAATATTCTGTCATTTTTTTACTCTTCTGCTCCCTTCCCTCTCCTTAGCCCTTTTTTTGAGTTTGCAGAGTCCTATCAGTTACATCAATGCTCCCTGGTGGTGCAGTGTTTAAGAGCTTGGCTGGTAACCTAAAGATTGGCAGTTCGAATCTATCAGGCCCTCCTTGGAAACCCTATGTGGCAGCTCTCCTCTGTCCTATAGAGTCGCTATGAGTTGGATCAACTCTATGGCAATGGGTTTGATTTTTTTGGTTTTATCAGTGAAAGGCTTTTCACATCCGTTTCCTTCTTTTTAGGTAAGTGGCCACTTGAGAACCATTTTCCTCTTTCACTCTTGGTTTCCTTCCTTCCAGATGGATTCTATCTTCATAACCTCTTTCGTTGAATTTCTCATGCTGTCCTTCGTCTTCTTACACTCAGCCACCTCCTCCCTCAGCAGCAGGAGTACAATCCCTTGCTCTTTGCCTCTACTGTTCCCTCCTAGAATTTTTACCACACAGCAGAACTTCTTACCGTGGATCCAACTTTCCAGACAAACTGTTGTAAATGAGGGTATTGCATCTTGACCAAAAGTTTATTTTCATGCCTAAAGAAGGCATAGATATGACCAGCTTTTAAAACCAAACCAACGATTCAACAACTATAAAATGGAAAATTTTACATAAACATTTAATTTAGGAAGTTTGCAAACTTTTTTTTTTTTTAAACATCAAAATCCTTTTTATTCAAAGAAAATCTTACAAAATGATCCAGTTTGAACTCTCATTAAAGTAGAACTGCCTTGGTTGACTCCTTGCCTTTCTTATATCCCATACACCATCTCTGTAGTGGCCCCTGAGGCCCTGAGGAGCTTAGCCCAACCCTTTCAACTTACAGATGAGAGAACTGAGTCTCAGCATTACAGAGCTAAAACAGAGGGCCCAGGACTCCATACAGTCTTCCTGTCCAAGTGAATAGAAATGAAGGGTACATGTTGACTATATCCAGAGGATTGCAAAGTTTGGTTAGCAATATGCAAAGTAGATAAGATAAGGTTTTGTATAGCTAAAGTGTGAACACAACAAATATGCTACCACCATAAAGCATTTAATTAATAAAACACGTGTTTGCCTTCTTAGACTTCAGGAGGCATCCTGGGTTAACTTTTAAGGCTCATATCTATTTAAAAATCATCCAGAAAAGTTTGGAATGATAGCTCTTTTTCCTTTCAACAAATTCTCTGTAATAAGCAAAGGCTTCAGAACAATCTGTCCACGACACTTTTAAGAAAAAAAAATTTAGCATCTAAATATTTAAAGTCATCATTAAGAAAATTTGTTGTGAGGCTTTGGAGAGAACCCTTCTTTCCTTCTGCTTCCTCTCCTCACAAAAGCAAGGCTAGCTTTCAAGGGCAGTCAGACAAAGACATTCCAATTAGAGTGTCTGAGGAACCGAGGAGAAAGAGGTGCCCTCACGTTTGCCTTGATTATAACAGGGGTGGTGTCTATCAATGGGCTGACTGCTTTTTTTTTTTTGTGATAAATATATGTGTAACCAAACATTTGCCATTTTAACATTCTTCACATGTACAATTCAATGACATTACTTATGTTTATCATGCTGTTCAACTATCCCCATTATCTGTTTCCAAATTTTCCATTATCCTAAACAGAAGCTGAATGCCCCCTAAGCAATAAGTCCCCCTCTTCTCCTCCCACCTGTCCTTGGTAACCACTAATAAACTTTCGTCTCTGTATACTTGCCTAATCTAGGTATTTCATATAAGTAGGATCATATAATATTTGTCCTTTTGTGACTGACTTATTTTACTCAGCATAATGTTTTCATTACCAGAATACTAGAAAGACGGCAGTGTTTCTTTCTGTTGTACATAGGGTCACTATGAGTCTGAACTGACTCAAAGTCACCTAACAACAACAATAATGTTTTCAAGATTCATCCATGCTGCCTTTTTGAATATTAGATGATAAAATCTTCACTTTCACTCCTACCTGAGTTGCTAAATATTCATTCATTTATCCAAACAATATTTATTGAATATCTATTGTACAAGGTACTCTGCTAGGCTAGAAGTATAACAAAGACCAAAAAGAGATCTTTGTTATTTCCTCTTATAGAAAATGAATACATTTACTGAGAAATAACACAGTTCATTAAAGATATTAAGTAGAAGGTAAAACAAAATACTAAATCATAGGTACTTGCCTATCGCTGTACCAGAGAGCAGATGAAAACTTCTCTAATGAGATTCATCTGACCAAGCTGTAGAGTGTAAACTAAAGGTGATGTTTGGAGCTAGAAACCTGCCTTCCCACTTAGCCACGAGGTTCTTTGAATTAGATTCTGGCCTATAGACTTGAGCATTTAGAAGGGATGACATGTAGTTAATTCAGATGTTTCTATATGAGTCATTATTGACTTGATGGCAACGGGTTTATACACATCTAAAGGACCCTTGATGGTGCAATGGTTGAGAGCTCAGCTGCTAACCAAAAGATCAGCAGTTCAAATCCACCAACTTCTCCATGGGAGAAAAGACCTAGTGATCTGCTCCCATAAAGATCACAGCCTAGGAAACCCTACAGGGCAGTTCTATTCTGTCCTATAGGGTTACTGTGAGTCAGAATTGACTTGACAGCACACAAAAATGACAGCAACAACATACCCCATCAAGTCTCTAGGTGGTGCAAACAGTTTGCACTCCCCTATTAACCTAAAGATTGGCAGTATGAACCCACTCAACAGCACTGCTTAAGAAAGGCCTAGCAATCTGTTTCTGTAGAGATTCAGCCAAGAAAACCCTAGGGAGCAGTTCTACTGTGTAACACATGGGTCACTATGAGTTGGAATCCACTCATTGGCAATGGGTTTGGTTTGGTTTTCTGGTCTATCTATATTCATTACATGCCACCTCATGATGATCCATTATTTGACTGCCTTAGGTAAGACGAGATGGGAAAAAAAGAAGTCCTTTTTAACTCCTTTCATACAAAATTGAGTGGCTTCCTGACTGGAAGTGTCTGTAGGGGTAGAATCAGTCACCATCTTAGCAAAAGCCCATGTGAACTATCTAGTTGTTTTTACAGAGCTCTTAACTAAGACTTGGAAACCAGAGAGGCATTTAATATGCTCTCTGGGAGAGGAGACTGTGTGGTGCTAAGAGTAGGATATTACAATTTCCTCAACAAAGAAACACTATGCATGTACACCTATGAGACAGAGTGGAAATCAATTGTTGAGGCCATAAAACTGTACTTTACAGGCCAACTGTTTACTTTAAGGTAACTGCCAGTTCTGATGCGCCTCCTTGGAGCCAATGTTCCTCTGTGGGTTGGAGCTATGACTAAGGATGCTCATTCCAGCCCCAATGTGTAATTTGAACAGGAGTTTCTTCTTATCAGCAGTAAGCTCGTATGATCATCGGGAGCCCAAGCAACATGTGGACTCAGTTATTCACATAGTGCCAAGAACATGGAGTGACAGGAATCCCACATGTTTATAGAATCACTTTTATTCAACATCAGATCAGTCCAAATTTTTTTTAGTTGCTGGAGAGAATTCTGCCGATAAGCTCTCAGATAAGCGTATGCAGTAAATATGCAATAAGTATTACTCCTGGGGAAAAAAAATCCTGACTTAAAATGAAACAAGATGGAGTGTGTGTGGTTGAGTTAGGAGGTGAGGGTAGAGGTTGAATCATACTTTGAAACCCACTAAGGAAGCTTGCTATTTAATGGAATTTACTTCGTAAATAAGTAAATACCTATCTTTTGGTATATCTTTTGAGTAAGTCCTGCCCATCACATGTTTTCTTGGGCAAACTTTAAATGAGGGTTGCTTATATAATAGCTTCATATTTGTAAATGGGCTCTGGTAGATTGAACTTATTTACTTTGGAATTCTTGAAATGACTCAGATTTGTTTTTAAGAGAGGTGTTAGGAGGGACGAGAAACCAGGCAGTGGGACATGGGCTTCGCTCTCAGTAAAGAGGTATTGGTGCTCGGAGAAGCAGTGAGAAAGCAGGCAGCATGGTCTCTCTCTAAGTGAGGCATCAATCAGTGGAATTACTTGTTAGATTTGTGGAAAATGCCAGAATAATGACCACACAGGCATTCTCCTCATCCTGGCATTGGAGGTGTCACACCCGTGTGGGTACATCCTGGGTGCAGGGTTTCTGCAGAGATGTACTGTTATATGGCTCATATTTATGGAGGCTAGAATGTCTCCTTACTTAATTTTAGCTCTTACCTTTACCTTTTTTCCAGGATACTTTCAGAAGTGAAACCATTCTAGAAAACAGCAACTCTGGACAGGGCTTGCCTAGCTTGCCCTCTCCCCATTGTAAGTCTCCAGGGCCATGGGCTTGGGCTGGAGAGGTAGGGCTTGTGAGAGAGAACAGCAGCCTCATCCACCATTGCCCCTGCTTCCCTCCAGGGACTTGAGCCAGCAGGATGTGTGACCAGAACCTTCACTGCCCTGGAGCTCTGCCACAACCTTTCCTCCCCTAGGCTATGAGGTCCTTGTGTGCTTTATGCTTAGAGCCCAGAATAATCTTGAGTTCATGGGAGAGTCTCAGTATAAGTTCATTGTCTGACCAGAGTCAAGCACAGGCTGTATGTACCACAAAGCTGTTTTATAAACTAGGCACTGGTTAGAGAAGGGAAGTAGTATAATGTCTTCTTTAAGAAAAGGACCCTGAGACCAAAGTACCTTGGTTGAACTATATAACTTCTCTGTGCCTCAAGTTTCCTCTTCAGTAAACTAGGGACAGTAATAGTATTAGTAATAGCAGTAATCATATTAAATGAGTTAACACACAACTCATGTAATATATAAAACCAAGCCAGTTGCCATTGAGTCAATTCCAACTCATGGTCACCCCATATGCGTCAGAGTAGAACTGTGCTCTATAGAGTTTTCAAATGCCTGATTTTTTGGAAGTAGAACACCAGGCTTTTCTTCTGAGATGCCTCTGGGTGGGCTCAAACCTCCAACCTTTTGGTTAGCGGCCAAGCACACTACCCAGGGACTCCATATGATATATAACACACATATATAACAAAGTGCTTAGAATAGTGCCTAGCCCATGATAACCACTGAATAAACATTAGCTATCATTTTTAGTCAGACTGGGGCATTCAGGTCTTCCCTTCATGTTGAGTGTATGGACATGCAGTATGTAGCATGCATGTGTTCCCTACCCTGTTCCAGAAAGAATTTAAGATGGTATCTATGTCCTGGATTAAAAGATGCATTTCCATAAGGCACCTACAATCATCTAGAGTTGGAGAACAGATTTTATGATTAATCTCAATTTACCCAAGTCACTTAGCACAAACCAACTAACTCTTTTGTTCTCCAAGAAGTTTAAGTGTATAGAAGGCAGTGCCTGGGAAGCTGCGTACTCTTATGCAGTGGAGTTATTGAGGGTTTTCACACTACTCAATCATAGGCAAAAGTACCCTCTGGTTCAGGTTACTTGGAGAAAATTCCATGACATAGAAATATAAAACCTTATTTCTTTTCCAAGGATGGAGGTCTTCCAAAAAACATACTTGTCCAATATATATGTGTATATATATGTGTGTGTGTATATATATGTATTTACACACACACACATATATGTATATATATGTATACATACATATATAATATATGTATATGGAAACCCTGGTGGCATAGTGGTTAAGAGCTATGGCTGCTAACCAAAAGGTTGGCAATTCAAGTCCAACAGACGCTCCTTGGAAACCCTATGGGGCAGTTCTACTTTGTCCGATTGGGTTGCTGTGACTTGGAATCAACTTGACGGCAATGGGTTATATATATACATATATATATATATACACACACACAAATATATCAATATATATTTAAGTAAAACGTGCTTCACACATCTGGATAACTTGGTTTATTGAAAATGAAGGCTATTTATTTTATCCCTAAATGGCCCGTTTCTTCTAAGGAGCCCAAAAGGGCATGGGAAGATGATCTCATGCCAGGGGAAGTGGGGCTATTACCTGGATTATGTCAGAGGTAGTGCAAGAGAGGACCTCATGTAGGCCTCGGTAACTGTCCTCAACCTAAAAAGGAAATGCCAGCATTTGCAATCATACTAACTCAATTTTTAAAAATTAATATCAATAAGCAACCATACGATATCTTACTATATGGGTAGATGTCTCTGGGGGGTGCAAATGTTTAAACACTGGACTAGTAACCGAGAGGTTGGAGGTTCAAACCCACCTAGAGATGCCTCAGGAGATTGGCTTGGCAATCTGCTTCCAAACGGTCACAGCTTTGAAAATCCTCTGGAGCAGTTCTACTCTGCACACATAGGGTCACCATAAGTTGGAACTGATTCTACAGCAGCTGACAACAATACTATATGCATAAGACCCTGCACTAAGAGCTATGGGCAATAGATTATGTCCTCAAGGAACATAATTTTAGCATGCATGCTCTCTTCTAAAGTAATCTCTAAGTGGTTGGTGAATTAGGAGCCTGAGATTTGTGCCCTTAATGTCCTATAGCAAATCTGTGTGTGAATGCCAAGGTTGACATAGCGAGGTGAGAGCCCTTTGGTCAAAACACTGAGCAGACTCTATAGCCCAAGTAAATGTGTTATCATATTTGGAATGCAACTGGCTTGGGCTTGAGCTATCAAATGTTTGAGTTCTCTGGTCCAAATATGTTTGGGTGGGATGGCTTTGATTTGAAAGGCACTCTTGCTGATTTTAATTAGGTAGAAACACAATTTAAGAGGTGCTATTCATTGCTTATTAACTGAGGAAGATAGCCTGAAACACCACTCAGTCCCCAAGAATCTCCCAAGTGCTCTTTTTCTGGCTGTGAAAATGGTGTTTCACATCCCGGAAAAATATGGAGGGCTTATTTAGGGAAAACTATGCCAACTTTTTATATCACTGTAAACTGCATAGATATGAAAACAAACTGTCTCAATATGATTTCTCCTTGGTATGTGCACGTATAGATCTGTGTGTAATCAGGGGGCCTTCACCTCCACATTAGCCCTTCTTTAGACTGTCATGAAGTATAAAGCCTGGAAGGGGAAGAGGAGGAACAGGAGGGAGAGATAGGAAGGGGAGAGCAGGAGAAGGGAGGGGAAGGTGTGTATGCGCTCAGGCTGACTGCTCTGCAGGAACTCACTTATGCACACCAAGTTGGAGTACTACTCCTCAGCTTTGCCTTTTCAGTCTGTATCCAGTCACATGACCTTTCTATAAGCATGAGCCATTTCTAGTTCCCCCAACAAATTGTGACCCTGGAGTGAGACAGGGAAGCTGACAATAAAGTGAGGTAAGTCTATGCCGGTGGCTGTCCTAACCTCCCACACAGACTCTGGCAAAACTCAAAGAGGAACATCTGATGGAAAAGCCCAGAGGAGAGAAGGGAGGATGGAGCAAAAGGGGTAGGAAAAGACATTTGTTCACACATTCATTCATTTATTTAATGCAGCTCCTGCATCAGGTCCTGTGTTAGGCTTTGGCAATCCGAAATCTACTTACTTATTCATGCATTCATCCACTCAACAAATATTTATCAAATGGCCAGTGTCTTAGTTATCTAGTGCTGCTATAACAGAAAATACTACAAGCGGATGGCTTTAACAAACAGAAATTTATTCTCTCACAGCCTAAGAGGCTAGAAGACTGAATTCAGGGCACCAGCTCCAGGGGAAGGCTTTCTCTCTTCTTCAGCTCTGGGGGAAGGTCCTTGTCATCAATCTTCCCCCAGTCTAGGAGCTTTTCAGCACAGGGACCCTGTGTCCAAAGGACATACTCTGCTCCTGTCTCTTCTTGGTGGTGTTGAGGTCCCTATCTCTCTGCTCACTTCCCTCTCCTTTTGTCTCTTGTAAGATAAAAGGTGATGCAGGCCACACTCCAGGGAAACTCCCCTTAGATCAGGGATGTGACCTGAGCAAGATGTTGCATCCCATCTTAATCTTCTTTAACATAGCTTAAACTTGCCTCATTATCCACAGGCAGAGATTAAGATTTACAACACACAGGACAATTACATCAAATCACAAAATGGAGGACAACCACACAATACTGGGCATCATGGCCTAGCCAAGTTGACCTATATTGTTTGGGACACTATTCAATTCATGACAGCCAGTGTCTTAGTCATCTAGTGCTGCTATAACAGAAATACCACAAGTGGATGGTTTTAATGAAGAGAAGTTTATTTTCTCGCAGTCAAAGTAGGCTAAAAGTCCAATTTCAGGGTGTCAGCTCCAGGGGAAGGCTTTTCCTCTCTATCAGCCTTCTCTTCGGTGTTCCCCCAGACTAGGAGATTCTCTGTGCAGGGACCCCTGTCCAAAGGACGTGCTCTGCTCTCCTCACTGCTTTCTTGATGGTATAAGGTCCCCCTGTCTCACTGCTTACTTCTGTCTTTTATATCTCAAGAGATTGCCTCAGGACACAATCCAGTCTTGTAGATCAGGTCCTGCCTTACTAACACAACTGCCACCCATCCTCCCTCATTAACATCATAGAGGCAGATTTACAACATACAGGAAAATCACACAGTACCAGGAATCATGGCCTAGCCAAACTGATACGCACATGTTTTGGGGGACATAATTCAAACCACTACATTCCACCCTTTGGCCCCCAAAAAATCACATCCTTGCAACATGGAAAACATATTCACCCCATCATATCATAGCAAAGTCTTAACTCCAAGTCCCAAATCCAAAAATTCCTCTTCATCTGTGAAATCTAGAATACAAGTTATCTGCTTCCAAAGGTGCAATGGCAGAACAGGCACAAGCTAGACATTTCCATTACAAATGGGAGAAATTGCAGGGGAAGAAGGCGTAACAGGCAACAAGCAAGTTAGCAGAACACATTACATTAGCCCTCAATGCTTTGAAAATAATCTTCTGTTCTCTGAGACAGTTTACACAATGGCCCTGCCCTCCAGACTCTAGGTATTGGCCACACTCTCTGGATTTTGAGTGGAGGCCGCTCGGCCCTGGGCTTCAGCTCCGCCTTCCAGGCCCACTGGGACAGCAACTCTGCTCCCTTGGCTTTAGGTGCACCATTCTCCTAGTCCATCGGAGTGACAACTCCACTCTAGAAACACCAGAGGCCATGGCTCCATCCTTTGAAACCCCTGAGGTCATGGCCATACCTTTTGAGGCTGAAGCAGGTTGGCTTCTTGTGCCCCTTGTCTCTTCAGCTTCTGCCTCCTATGACCGCTCGGCCCTCGGGCCTCACGCCCACATTTGGCCTGCTGGGGCAACTGTTCCAAAGCTCAGTAGCTCCAGCAGTATAAGTGCCAGAGGCACCCTACTCTGCCAGAAAGCCTCATGCACACAGACACTCAGCTCTCTCGCTCCGGGGGTAGGCAAGCCTAGCTCCACCAATGAGTGCCCGGAGGCACCCCACTCCGCCAGGAAGCCTCCTGCTCACAAGCATTCAGCTCTCTCGCTCTGTAGGTTGGCTCCAGCGCTGTCTCACACTGGTCTCCTGGTTCTGCTGCTGTTGGTTCTCTGCTGCTGCCGCTTCTCTGCTGCTGTAGGTCCTCTGCTGCTGCTAGTCCTCTGTCACTGCTGAATGTCAATTGATTCACAGTTTTAAAACTGCTTCCACATTTTAGATCATTTTAGATGTCTGTTAGAGCAGCACCCTACTCCCTGTACCAAATTCTGCCTTAGTTATCTAGTGCCGCTATAACAGAAATACCACAAGTGGATGGTTTTAACAAAGAGAAGTTTATTTCCTCACAGTCAAAGTAGGCTAAAAGTCCAAATTCAGGGTGTCAGCTCCAGGGGAAGTCTTTCTCATCAGTGTTCCTCCGGACTAGGAGCTTCTTGGCACAGGAACCCCTGTCCAAAGGACACGCTCTGCTCCTGGCGCTGCTTTCTTGATGGTATGAGGTCCCCCTATCTCACTGCTCACTTCTGTCTTTTGTATCTCAAGACATTGCCTCAGGATACAGTCCAATCTTGTAGACTGAGTCCTGCCTTACTAACACAACTGCTGCCCATCCTCTCTCATTAACAGCATAGAGGCAGGATTTACAATTTATAGGAAAACCACAGAATACCAGGAATCATGGCCCGGCCAAATTGATACACACATTTTTTGGGGGGAAATAATTCAATCGACGACAGCCAGTACGTGTCAACACTATGTTAGGCACTGGGGTAGAGCAATGAATAAGACAGGAGGTGCTGCTCTCAGGAGCTTGCCTAAGGGAGTCTAGTATGGGTGATAGACAAGCAAACATTCAACTCTGACAACCAGGAAGGGCCCCTAACCAGCTCTGAGAATTAGGAAAAGCTTTTAGGAGCAAATGAAATTAAGATCTGATGGATGAAAGGGTGGCCAGGTGTGATGGTTAATTTTATGTGTCAACTTGGCTAGGCTTTGGTTCCCTTTTGTTTGACCAAATGCAAGTCTAGTTGCTATTATATGGAGTAGTTACATGTGATTATACTAGTTGGCCTTAATTAAGTAAAGTATATTAAACCAAAACCAAACCAAACCCCATTGCTGTAGAGTTTCCAAGGAATGGCTGGTGGATTCGAGCTGCTGACCTTTTGATTAGCAGCCTGAGCTCTTAACCACTCCGTCACTAGGGCTCCAAAGTAGATTACTTTCCATAATATAATCTGATGTAATGTAATCAATCAATTGAAGGCCTTAAGAGCAAAAAGGGAATTTCCCTAGGATATTATTTTCACTGTTTCTGTTTCTCTGGAGAGCCCTGACTAAGATACCAGGTAAGCCTATCTTCCAGTTAGATCTTCAAAATTCACCAGTAGGCCCTAATGTGTTTCTCCTGAGGCCTTACACCTCACTTACTTTTTCTTAGTACAGGACTTCTGCAGGACTATTTAGACCAAAATGGTGCCATTTTATTTCCATTCCTTTTCTAATTTGGTAATGATATTAGCACATTCTTCCCAAAAAGAAAGTATCTAACCTATACTCAAATGTATGACATCATTATTTTTGAAATTTGGGAAGACTTTTGAAGCAATAGGCCAGAAGATATAGAAGAGGTTTCTTCTATTTTATAAATTATAATAACCATTCTTGTGATTATTTATACTTCAGTTACATCCAAGTGCCAGATGCTGTTGGGGAGGTGGGGAGAGAGCAACACTTATGCACCACTGGCAGGAGTGTAGACTGGCACAGCCCTTCTGGAGAGCAAATTGGCAGTATTTGGTCAAACTAAGCATACACATACTCTAAAACCCAGGCCTCCTGCTCCTGAGTATGTGTCCCAGATAAATTCCCACAAGTGTCCATAGAGAGACACATGTCAGCATGTTCACTGTTGCGCTAGCAGTGGTCGAAGGGTGGTGGTGCAGTCTGAGTATCCACCAGGTGACATGTGGTGTATGCATACCATTAAGTGCTATGTGGCTGTTAGAAGCAATAGAAATGAGATACTGAGTGACAGTTTATAAGAAACATGAGATCTATGGCATATTATCACTCACATAAATTAAAATACATGTATACAGAAGGGCCATACGAATTTTATAAGAACATTTTTATAAGAAAATAAGAATTTGCATTAGACATTAGAATGGTTGCCTAGGACAGGTAGAGGAAAGGGAGAAGGGAATGGGAGTAAAAGGGATAACTAACTGACTAAAAAAGAGAGCAGCCTTGTTTGGACCAGTGTAGAAAATGTGCCATGAACTACGAAGCATGACTAACTAAATTGTCTTTAGAGGTCCTTTAGAGAAGGCAGGAAGCAGAGAAGAAAGGAAGGGAGAGAAGGAAGGAAAGGAGGGAAGGATGAAAGAGTTGGAGGTAGGGTGGGGTAGGAAGGGTGGAAAGGACGAAGGGGGAAGGGAAAAGGAAGGAAGGAGTCACTTTGATTATAGACCATTTTCTAACCTCCCTCCCCTCTGCCACCCTATAGTGCAGGGCAGGAGAGGATAGACAAAACTCATCAATAACCACTGAAGGGGCTGTCAAGATTTCAAAAAAACAAAACAAAACAAAAAAAAGGAAGCTTGAGGTGTATTAACACCTAACAGAGAAGAGAAGAAATGTGGGGGAGATGAGGAGTCAAGAGTTTGACCAGGTGGGGGTAGGGGGCAGAGAAGGCAGTAGTGTGAGGAAGGGAGAAGGGTCCTGTGGAATCTGTTTGCCTCATCACCCTGTTCCAGGGGAGCCTGCCCTGGGGAGATGGGCAGTCACTTGACCATCAGTCAAGGTGACCAGTAACACAATTTCTGGACCTCATATTCTACAGCATTAGCTCAACAGAGCCAGGCTGCCCCAGCCCCTAAGGGCTCCTTCTAGTTAGCTCGAGGGCATCTCTGCAAGGGAGGTGGCTTCCTCAGGCCAAGTTTCACAAGGAACTTACTGAGAAGGGAAGGAGCAGACTGCTACTTTCAAGGCAGCATCTTTCTCATCAGAGTGAGTCCTCTTTTGAGGACTCAGTTGTTTGAGTCACTCCTTGTTTGGCATTTTTTAAAGAAATCATAGACTCACTTATGTTAGAAGGATTCTTAAGGAACACGTCTGTCATTTTTCCAGTTGAAAAAGCTGAAGATCAAGTAAATTCAAAAGCCTCAACTTCTGTTTCCCTACAGTGTTTCCTGAATCTGACATTGGAATATTCTTGCTATGAAAATCAGTGTTGGGGTTGAGAGAGAGAGATTGGTTCCAACCTGAAAGAGTGAGCAATAGGAAAAGGAAAATGCCTATGCTTCCAAGTTCTGTTTTTATTTTTTTTTATTGTACTTTAGAGGAAGGTTTACAGAACACATAGTTTCTCATTAAACAGTCAGTACACATATTGTTTTATGACATTGGTTAACAACCCCACAACATGTCAACACTCTCCCTTCTCCACCTTGAGGAGTTTTTTTTGGTGAAAATATGCATAGCCAAAGTTACACCATTTCAAAAGTTTCTACATGTATACTTCAGTGACATCGATTACATATTCTTCCAGTTGTGCTGCTATTCTCACTATCCTTTTCCAAATTATTCCATCACCATTATCTTCAGCTCACTGTCCCCTAGGCTTCCCATCAAACCTTTTGAGTAGCCGTGTCAATTTGATCTCACATAGATAATTCTTTTTTTTTTTTTGGACCTTAGATGTAGATTTGCAGAACAAATAGTTTCTCATTAAACAGTTAGTACACACATTGCCCTATGACAATGGTTAACAACCCCATGACATGTCAACATTGTCCCTTCTCAGCCTTGGGTTCCCTATCACCAGCTTTCCTGTCCCCTCCTGCCTTCTAGTCCTTGTCCCTGGACTGCTGTGCCTCATTAGTCGTGTTTTGTTTTATGAGGCTGTCCAATCCCCAGCTGAACCCTGAACTTCAGGAGGGGCTTCACTACTGAGCTAAAAGGGTGTCCAGGTGTCATACTCTCAGGGTTTTTCCAGTCTGTCAGGCCAGTAAATCTGGTCTCTTTTGTGTGTGTTACAATTCTGTTCTAAATCCTTTTCCAGCTCTGTCCAGGACCCTCTATTGTGATCCTGGTCAGAGCAGTCAGTGGTGGTAGCCAGGTACCATCTAGCTGTACTGGACTCAGTCTGTGGTAGCTGTGGTCCATTAGTCCTTTGGACTAATCTTTTCCTCATATCTTGTTCTCTTCATTCTCCATTGCTCCGGAAGGGGTGAGACCAGTGGAGTATCTCAGATGGCTGCTCACAGGCTTTTAAGACCCCAGACGCTACTCACCAAGGTAGAATGTAGAACATTGTATTTATAAACTGTGTTATGTCAACTGAGCCAATTGATCATGGTCCCCACAGCCCTCCGCCCAGCAATTCAGTCCCTCAGGGCGTTTGGAAGTGTCTATGGAGTTTCCATGACCTTTCCTTGTACAAGTTGTGCTGGCTTCCCCAGTAATGTGTAGTGTCTTATCCTTCACCAAAGTCACCACTTATCTATTTAGTTCCCCCCCACCCCTCCCATCCCTCGTAACCAACAAAGATTGTTTCTTTTTGTGTGTAAGCTTTTACATGAGTTATACAGTAGAGGTCTCATACAGTATTTGACCTTTTGTGATTGACTTATTTCACTCAGCATGATGTCCTCCGGTTTCATCTATGTTATGAGATACTTCACAGATTCATCATTGTTCTTTATCATTGCATAATACTTCACTGTGTGTATGTACCATAGTTTGTTTATCCACTCATCTGCTAATGGGTATCCAGGTTGTTTCCACCTTTTTGCTCTTGTGAACAGTGCTTCAGTGAATATGGGTGTGCATATGTCTATTAGTGTGATGGCTCTTATTTCTGTAGGATGTATTCCTAGGAGTGGGATTGCATTTTGTAGTGCTTTTTTTTGTGGTGCTGACATTTTCTTTGTTCCTCTTACTCTCCTGTGCTGAGTTCCTTTTGTTTGTGGATTTTTTTTCATTTCTTTTGTTTTTGTAGGTTTTGTTTTTACTGAGAATTTATGTTTTTCTTCTTTATTTTGATGAGTAGGTTTGTTAACTTTCTTTGTGGCTACCTTGAAATTTACCCTTATCTTCCTAGATTTGAACCAGGCTATTATTACTTGGTATCACTTGACTTCCTCTCCATTAGAAGGTTCTATACTTACACCATTTATTCCCTCTTTTATTGTTCTGATGCTGTTGTCAATTAAAGATTAACCTCTCCGGTTCTCTGTTGTAATTCTTTTGGTTTTGCATAGTCCTTAAGAGTTCACTTCCTAGGTTGGTATCTGGGTAGTACAATCCTGTGTCCTATATTCAGCCTGTGGTCTGATGTTGTTTGTTCGAAGATTGAAGGACTCCCTTTAATAAGTTTTGTAAGTTTGGTTTGGTTTTTACATAGCCCCATAATTTCTGTTTATCTGGAAATGACCTAATTTCACCATCATTTTGAACTAGAGTTTTGCAGGATATATTATTCTTGGCTGGTAATTTTTTCTTTCAAGTTTTTATATATGCCATCCCATTGCCTTCTTGCCTGCATGGTTTCTGCCGAATAATCTGAGCTTAGTCTTATTGTTTCTCTTCTGTATGTGACTTTTTGTTTTTCTCAAGCTGTGCTCGGGATTCTTTATCTTTGGTTTTAGCAAGTGTGATTATGATATGCCTTGGTGACTTTCTTTTGGGGTCTATCCTATATGGAGTTAGTTGAGCTTCTTGAATGGTCAGCTTTTCATCTTTCATGATATTGGGGAAGTTTTCTGTCAGCAATTCTTCAGTGATCCTCTCTGTGTTTTCTGTTTTCTCCCCCGTTGTGGAACTCTGATCACTCGAAGATTTTTGCTCTTGATTGTATCCCACATAATTCTCAAGGTTTCTTCATTTTTCTTTGTTCTTTTTCTGATTTTTCCTCATACAGAGTTGTAGCCAAGTGTTTGTCTTCAATTTCGCTGATCCTGTCTTCCATCCTTTCAAACCTGCTCCTCAGTCCTTCTATGACACTGTCCATTTCTGAAATCTTGTTGTTTATCCTTTGGGTTTCTAATTGTTGTTTTTGTATGATTTCTATTGTGAATTTATTTTAGCATCTTGTTCCTGTATTATTTTCTTGAATTCTTCCATTTTTTTTGTCTATATTTTCCATGGATTTGTCTGCCTTTTCCATGAATTTGTCTATTGTTTCCTCATTTTTGTCTGTTTTTTGCTTCAACTCTTGGATAATTCTGAATACTAGAGATTTGAATTCCCTATCAGGGAATTCCCTATTAGATCTAGTGCCTTTTCCTCTACCGGAGGTCATCTGGTGTTTTATTTTGGATGCCTACTGGAACCATCCTGTCCTGTTTTTGTAAATGTTTTAATATTGTCTGCTGTCTTTGGGGCATTCAGTGGTTATTCTCCTCATTTATTGAGTGTAGATTTGTTTGTTTCTTCCTGCTTTTTTGTTTTATTTGGTTATGTCTGAGCAGGCAGGCTGTGTGTTCTTTGTTGTTTGCTCATCTGTGGGCACGATACTTTTCACCTCTTTCTCCAATGGGCAGGGTCAGTCACTCAGGTATGGTACAGCAGGGCAAGTCCAGTTGAAGAAGAGTTACTGGGTTAGGTTTTTTGTGGCACGTACCAGGGCTGATAGTGCAGACTGGGAATTAGTGCAGGGCAAGTTCCAGTAGGCCATGCGTGTGCTGATTGGCAGTGTGACATTCAGCGCATGGTGCAGGTAGGCAGAAAGGTGGGGGTAGATTGTGATGTGTGGAGCTAAGATGGGTATGGGAAAGATGACAGAGAGGAGAGTGGAACAGGAGCAAAAAACATACACACAAACAAAAAAGAGTGATAAGAGAGCTTGCTACTGGAGTGGAGAGATGAGAGACTGAGAAATGGGGAAAAACAAAAATGAAAAAAAAAGAAAAAGGGTAAAAGAAAAAAATGAATAAATTGAGAAACTCGAAATGAAGAAAGACAAAAAGGGAATAAGAGAGACAAGAAAACTAAACATAGAAATGAAAAAAAAAAAACCCCAAAACAAACAAAACAAAACAAGAAAAAAGAAATGCCCCCAGGAATGTCCCTGTGCATCTGCAGAGAGTAAGGAACTAGCTTCCAAGCTGCGTGGTACTGCCCAGGTAGAAGGGGTTCCCAAGCTGAGAAAAGAAAAAGAAAACAAACTAATCAAAATAGAACAAATCAGAGCAAACAAACAAAAAAGCCCTGGGGGTCCCACCAGCATGGTGGCAGAGGCTGGGAAGCAGTTTCACAGTTGAGCAGTGTTTCAAAGCCTTTCAGGAAGAAGCAAAGACAGCACACAGAGCCAGGTATTTGAGAGAAAGGAGGGTGAGGTGGTGAGAGGTAAGGAAGAAATCTAAAGAAGCAGAAAAAAGCAACACTAGCAGCCAACAAATGGCACTCAGGAAGCTGGCCAGTGTGGGCAGGTGGAATCCAAGTGGCACTGGGGGGAAGCTCGTGCTTCCCGGCCAATAGACTGTGGCTGCAGGAAGCAGAGAAGGCTAAGTGTGGTTGAAGAAGGGTGGGGGGTGGGAAAGCCTATATTATGGATTACAGGTTGTTCTGTCTCCTGCTGGAAGTTCCATGAAGCTGCTCATACCTCCTGTTCGCTGATCTCTGATAGGAGTCCAAGACGGCAGATCCATACTGCGGTAGCTGATAGGGTACCTCTGCATGTATCTCTCCTTGCGCTCTGTTCTTGGTCAGTTTCTTATTCCATTCGGTGCTTGGCTGAGTTCTTTATCTCTTCATTTGATGCTTAGGGTTTCAGGATTGACGTGTGACTCTGTTTGACTTAGTTTTTCTGATCTTTGCTGCAGAGGGACAGTGTGGTGCTTCTGACTATAGTGCCATGTTACCCGGAAGTCCTAAGGATTCTGTTTTTTGATAATTATTTTTATTACTTTAAAAAGGGTAGAGACTAAAAATACATGACATATCAGCACGTTCAATCTTAAACTATTTTTCAAGGTTTTCCATACGACACCAAGAATGAATTAAATTTCCAACTCTAAAAACATCTGACAGAAGAAGTTTATACCTTACATATCATATAATGAAAAGGAGCATGAACACGGCATTTGCTCATTTTTCCTGCAGAAGAAAAAAGAAAACTTTCCTGAGAAATACTCCTTGAGATCTTTGAATTTGAACATCTGTTGGGCAGCTCATTTTCTTAATTGGGAAAGTTGTTTTTTACCTTCGCCCTCCATCTCACCTCTGCTTCTATCCTTTCCCTTCAGTAAGAATGGAATCATTTGCTTCTAAAATAGTTAACAAAATCCATTTCATTCTATCTGTTTTACTTTCCTATTTATGGATTCATTTCTTCCTCTTAGAGTAAGTTCAGTAAAACATTTGCTTTTAATAAGAAAAATAATTACTTAAATAAGTTTTTTCCCCAAAAAGTTGCTAGTTCATTTTTGGCATTTGTTTCTAGTACATCCCATTTATTTATTATTGTCCCAGATTAACAATCTTTTAAATTTCAGTTATAAATACAAAATGCAATATTTATCCTCTCATCCAAGAAAAGAGAAAGAAAAACTCCTTTATTTTATTTGTGTTTTTTGGCCCTCTGCCATTTTGGTAGCTAAGTAATTGATAGGAAAAAAAATGTGTATGTTAACAGTAAACCCACATTTGTCACATTACTTTCTGGAGTATACCATCTGCATTTGTCTACTCAGGAAAATTATATATTGTTCACCTGGGCAGCAATTTGTGCTATGGAAAAACCCTTATTTGCTCTCAGGGGAACCTATTTAATATAATTACATTTAATTGATATTTGTGGTGGCGGAATAAGGAGAAAAGAACCGTCATTTAATATGCTTCAGAATTTTATGGGTCTTGTATTTCTTGGCTTGGTTTTCAAAATACATGTAACCACATTTTTTTAAAGCTAGTTACTTAGATAAATTCAGTCGTTTACTAAAATAGTGCACCAAAAGAGTTAGAATTTGAAACTACCTATCATTCGTCTGCTGAAACAATGAAGAAAACATTAAATCTTTCACCTTCCAAACCTCCTTAGATAATTGTGTTGGCTAAATATATTGTGTTGTCTAAATATGATTAAAATATGTTACCCATGATTTAGCCCATGATTTGGCTCACATCCAACCACATAGAAAAAGAATAGTTAGCTATTAGAAGAGTCAGCACACTGACATTTTCTACCTTTCTCAAGTTCTCAGTTGTGAATTTGGTTTTCTTCTTATATCAAATGTAATGCAACTTTTCCTTCCTATGTTGCTTGCCAATGTGCAACAGTTGATTTATTTAACTGATTGTTCTACTGAGCAGAACTGCCCCATTGGTTTTCCAGGGAGTAAGTGGTGTATTTGAACTGCTGACCTTTTGGTAAGCAGCCATAGCTCTTAACTACTAGGCCACCAGGGTTTCCCATAGTCTAGGAGCTGCTATATATGTCAGAAAGAGCCCTGGTGGTGCAGTGGTTAAGCACTCTCCTGCTAACCATAAGGTTGGTGTTTCAAGCCCACCAGCTGCTCCTGGGGAGAAAGTTATGGCAGTCTGCTTCCGTAAAGATTAACGCCTTGGAAACCCTATGGGGCAGTTCTACTCTGTCCCATGGGGTTGCTATGAGTCAGAATGGACTCCACAGCAATGGATTTATATACAGTAGACCCCCCCCCCCGCCACGCCCCAATCTGTGGTTTGCTTTCTGCGGTTTCAGTTACCCGCGGTATCAGTTACCCGTGGTCAGCCTTGGTCAGAAAATGTTAAATGAGCAGCTGACGAAATCTCATGCCTTCTTGCACCTTCCCGCCCGGGGACCACATTTACATAACTTTTATTACAATATACTGTTAAAATTGTTTAACTGTGACTAATTTATAAATAAAACTTTATCATAGGTATGTATGTATAGAACAAAACATAGTATATGTAGGGTTCAGTACTATCAGTGGTTTCAGGCATCCATAGGGGTCTTGGAACGTCTCCCCCGTGGATAAGGCGTGGGGGCTACTGTATGTCAAACCTGCAAAACGGTAATTCACGTTCGTGTTTCCTGTTTTGTTCAGGAAGATAGCTGTTGATTTTAACTCCTTTTTAAATATATGCATCCCTAGGGGAGCCCTGGTGGTGCAGTGGTTAAGGCCTATGGCATGCTATAGCTGCTAACTAAAAAAGTCTGCTGTTCAAATCTACCAGCCACTCCCTGGAAACCCTATGGGGCAGTTTTACTCTGTCCTATAGGGTTGCTATGAGTCAGAATTGACTTGATGGCAATGGGTTTGGTTTTGATTTAGTGAGCAATGCAGCCATCAGTTAAAAAAACAACAATTTAATTATGTATAAAAATATAATTGAGTCCACTTAATTTGATGTATGACAGCCATCACAGAACTTAGGTTGACACACATAGAGCTGAAGACAGAATTGGGTTATGTCAGCAGCTGGAAAGATTAGCATATTTATGTCTGAGCATATTAATTTTACTTAAAATGGGAAAAATAAATAAGACCCTATAAAACACAATTTTTTCTGGAATTTCAAGGAAGGAATAACATATATAAATGACAAATACCAATTGCTGTCAGGTTGACTCCATCTCGTGGTGCCTGTATGTGTAAAACCGTGCTCCGTAAGGTTTTTAGTGACTGCTTTTTTTGGAAGTAGATTGCCAGGCCTTTCTTCCAATACTCTTCTGGGTGTACTCAAACCTCCAATCTTTTGCTTAGCAACCGAACACATTAACCATTTGTATCATCCAGGGAATCCATATAAATGGCAAGGGTCTTAATAAAGGCAGAACACTTCACATAAAGTGAGCATGCAATTTCCCCAGACCCGTTCTTCCATGAGAGCACTGACCTCATTTATCTGGGTCAGCTCTCCAACAGAAACATACAGTTGCATCTCTCTATGTGTCACTTTCTCTATACGCACATATGCATCACTGAGCCATTCCCATCTAACACTTCAAAGGCAGTGATGGAAATCCATTTAACATTCTGGAGTACCAGAATGGGGTGGGGGCGGGGGCGTGGGGGATAACAGAAAATCCAAATCATTGAAATATTACAAAGCAAGTTTTCTGACCATAAAGCCATAAAAGTAGAAATCAATAACAGAAAAAGCAAGGAAAAAAAATCAAACACATGGAAACTGAACAACACCTTGCTCAAAAACTACTGGGTTATAGAAGAAATTAAGGATGGAATAAAGAAATTCATAGAATCAAATAAGAATGAAAACACATCCTACCAGAACCTTTGGGACACAGCAAAAGCAGTGCTCAGGGTCAGTTTATAGCAATAAATGCACACATCCAAAAAGAAGAAAGGGCCAAAATTAAAACATTAACCCTACAACTGGAACAAATAGAAAGAGCATCAGAAAGAGTCCCGGGGGCCAGAAGAAAGGAAATAATAAGAATTAGAGCAGAATTAAATGAAAGAGAGAACAGAAAAATAATTGAAAGAGTTGACAAGACCAAAAGCTCATTCTTTAAAAAGATCGACAAAATTGATAAACCATTGGTCAAACTGACAAAAGAAAAACAGGAGAGGAAGCAAATAACTTGAAGAAGAAATAAAATGTGTGATATCACAATAGATGCAACAGAAATTAAAAGAATCATAACAGGATACTATGAAAAATTGTACTCTAACAAATTTGAAAACCTAGAGGAAATGGACAAATTTCCAGACTCTCACTACCTGCCTAAACTAACACAAACAGAGGTAGAACAACTAAATAAACCTATAACAAAAGAAGAGAATGAAAAGGTAATTAAAAAACTCACAACAAAAAAAAGCCCTGGCCAGGATGGCTTCACTGGAGAATTCTACCAAACTTTCAGAGAAGAGTCAACAGCGCTGCTACTAAAAGTATTTCAGAGCATTCAAAAGGACGGAACACTCCCAAATGCATTCTATGAAGCCAGCATAATCCTGATACCAAAACTAGGTAAAGACACCACAAAAAAAGAAAATTACAGACCAATATCCCTCATAAACATTGACGCAAAAATCCTCAACAAAATTCTAGCCAATAGAATTCAGCAACATATCAAAAAAATAGTTCACCATGATCAAGTGGGATTTATACCAGGTATGCAGGGATGGTTCAACATTAGAAAAACAATCAGTGTAATCCATCACATAAATAAACCAAAAGACAAGAACCACATGATCTTATCAATCGATGCAGGAAAGGCATTTGACAAAATCCAACACCCATTCATGATAAAAACTCTCAATAAAATAGGAATGGAAGGGAAATTCCTCAACATAATAAAGGGCATTTATACAAAGCCAACAGTCAAAATCATCCTAAATGGATGTCACAGTAATCAGGACGGCGAAGACAGTAACCAACTGCACAACTCTTACAGAGAAGTGGGGCCAGAGGGTTACTCTGAGGAGTCGACCCCCACTTCAGTCCCAGGAGTTTATTTTATAGTCAATACAGCAATCAATAAGGCAATTAACAAAACAATGGGCTTTGGGTGCGGGCAAGGAAGAAGGAATTCAGGTAAACAAGTCAATCAGCAAAGGGGCAATAGGTTTGGGAAAACACATCCTGACAAGTCTCAACATGTTGGGGACAAGTCTCAACATGCTGTGCAGCATACAGGCCTGTGGGGGCTGCGGTTGTCAACAGTGCAGCCATGTTTAGATGGTATATATCCCCACAAATGGAGAGAGTTTGAAAGCATTCCCCTTAAGAACAGGAACCAGACCAGGATGCCCTTTATCACCACTCTTATTCACCATGGTGCTGGAGGTCCTAGCTAGAGCAATTAGGCCAGGAAAAGAAAGAAAGGGGATTCCAGACTGGTAGGGAAGAAGTCAAAGTATCTCTATTTGTAGATGACATGATCTTATACACATAAAATCCCAAAGAATCTACAAGAAAACTACCGGACATAATAAAAGATTTCAGCAAAGTATCAGGAGACAAGATAAACATACAAAAATCAGTTGGATTCCTCTACACCAACAAAGAGAACTTTGAAGAGGAAATCACCAAATCAATACCATTTACAATAGCCCCCAAGAAGATAAAATATTTAGGAATAAATCAAACCAGAGACGTAAAAGACCTATACAATGAAAACTACAAGACACTCCTGCAAGAAACCAAAAGAGACCTGTGTAAGTGGAAAAACATAGCTTGCTCGTGGAGAGGAAGACTCAACATTGTGAAAATGTCAATTCTACCCCAAGTGATCTACAATGTAATCCCAATCCAAATTCCAATGTCATTTCTTAATGAGATGGAGAAACAAATCACCAAGTTCGTATGGAAAGGGAAGAGGCCCCGGATAAGTAAAGCATTACTCAAGAAGAAGAACAAAGTGGAAGGCCTCACACTACCTGATCTTAGAACCTATTATACCACCACAGTAGTCAAAACAGCCTGGTACTGGTACAACAACAGATACATAGATCAATGGAACAGAATTGATAATCTGGATATAAATTTATCCACCTATGAGCAGCTGATATTTGACAAAGGTCCGAAGTCTGTTAATCGGGGAAAAGTCAGTCTCTTTAACAAATGGTGCTGGCATAAATGGATATCTATCTGCAAAAAACTGAAACAAGACCATACCTCACACCATGCACAAAAACTAACTCAAAATGGATCAAAGACCTAAATATAAAATCTAAAATGATAAAGATCATGAACAAAAAAATAGGCACAACTCTAGGAGCCCTAATACATGGAATAAACTGAATAGGAACCATAAGTAACAATACACAAACACCAGAAGAGAAACTAGATAACTGGGAGCTCCTAAAAATCAAATACTTATGCTCATCAAAAGACTTCACCAAAAGAGTCAAAGACAAATCCAGTCAGCATCTAATCTCTAAAACCTACAAGATACTACAAAACCTGAACAACAAAAAGACAAATAACCCAATTAAAAAATGGGCAAAGGACATGAACAGGCACTTACCCAAAGAAGACATTCAGGCAGCTAACAGACACGTGAAGAAACGTTCACGATCAGTAGGGAGGTTTGGTAACTTACCTTGATTCTGACTCATGGCAACCCCATGTGTGCGAGTAGAGCTGCTCCATAGAGTTTTCACGACTGTGACTTTTTGGAAGAAGATTACCAGACTATTCTTCCGAGGTGTCTCTGGGTGTGTTTGAACTGCCAACCTTCCAGTTAGTAGCCCAGCACTTAACTGTTTGTGCCACCCAGGGATTCTAGTTAATCCTTAGTAAACTCAAGTGGATAGATAACTGGAGTTAGGGAGGCAGAAGGGGGCACTCTTGAGGAGGGGCGCTACTAAGTAGTTTCTATTGGCCATCGCAGTTTCCATCACCAGCTGTGACAGATCATTCAGCAATTTAATACTAATTTCCATAGGCACTATTTTTTGTAGATGGGCCCCTGTAGGGAGGTTTGAGGTGCTGGTGGTGTAGTGGTTAACTGTTTGGCTGCTAACCAAAGGTCGGCAGTTTGAACTCACCAGCTGCTCCTTGGAAACCCTATGGGGTGATTCTCCTGTGTCCTATAGGGTTGCTTTGCTGTAAGTCGGAATTTACTCGACGACAATGGGTTTGCTATGGTTTTTTTTTTTAGGAAGGTTTAGTAACTTATCCAATTTCACACAATTACTAATGTCAGAATCACCTTTAGCAAATTGTTTCTGAACCAGAGAAACTGGCTTAGGTAGGAGAATTTGTGCTTTTATTCACAGATTGCTGGATGGAGCCAAACTTTTTCTCTTGGTAGAAATAAGAAACAAAGTGTCCCCTGTGAGTTACTTCAGCATCTTCAGCATTCTGGCAGGAGCAGGGCCTGAGGTGTCTGAAGGGGAAGGCAGTTAAAATGAAGTAGTCTGTAAAATGCACAATTTATTTCTATGCATTCATTTGCATCTGGTGCACACACAGCTGTTAAATATATTCCCAAAGAACAGAAACATTATCCATTTCCATAATTTTTGAACTATAGAAATATTTACCAAAACTGAAAATACAGCAAACTTTTATAGGTCGTTACAGTGATTGAAAGGCCCTGACAACTCCTCATAGTTCATAGTCATGGGAAACACATGTGCAGATCTCCTTAAGGGAGCAAAGATGTGAGAACATGGTGGGGACCAGAGAGAGACGCTTTCTATGAGCTTTCAGAAAGCTTGGCAACCAAAGAAGGACCACAAAGACTGAGTGGGAAGACTTTCAGCTTAAGCCAAATCACTGTAGGCCCCAGCATGGGGTAAGTGATGCCAACAACACATTCTAGACAAACTCCAGCAGATGTGGCTAGCTCTTCAGGCTAGCAAAATGTCTTCCCTGCACAGGACCAGCATTGGGGAGGCTTCCAAGATTAACGTTTCAAGAATGTGACTGTTTTTTCAGCAAGTTTTCTGTACTGTGTCACATTTATGAAAAGAAACACATTTGCCTAATTTGTTTTCTTTGTAAGAATAGAACAAAATGACAAAGAGAGAGACCAAATGACGTAGTCAGAAGCCGGAAGATGTGTATGTGAATTGGGCCCACCATTTACTAGCTGTGTGTATCCTGGGAATATTGTAACTAATGTCTTCTGGGTCTCAGATCCTTGTACACCTCACAGGATTAAGTTAGATAAATACAAAAGTGCCCCTCATAGCTTAAAGCAATATTCAATTGTGAGGTGTTATTCATAAATCGAAATGTGCCCAATCACAACTTGGGCATCATTTGGAACATAGTTTGTTCAGAAACTCCAGTTAATTCATTAAACACACACAGAACATGTAATAGATCTAAAAACCCAAAATGGTAGGAAAGCATTGGGCATTTCTAGTAAAGATGATGGGATGACCCTATATCTACTTTTACCTTCTCTTAAAATCCCAATACAATGTAGTAAAAGGGTTTTTTAAAGACATAAACCCTCAAGGGAGGGAAGAACAGAGACAACAGCAATAAAACCATGGAAGCTGGAAAATAGTTGAATGAGTGATTAAGGATTTAGAGAAAAGTGAATGATAATAGGCAACAAGGAAACCTGGAAATCAACAAAACCTGTACTGCAGAGTCCCCAAAGTCTTAGGAATTGAAGGCACATGGTACCTCTGGAAGTGAGGGTGAAATGCATGTAAAATAAGAAGGACTGATTGAAGTTCTGTTAAAAAGCCACCAATCCTGTTTCCTTCTCCCACTCTACTCTGCCTGGGGACTGCCCATCCTGTACCCCACCCAAAGACTGGAGGTTTCTGGGGAAGGTAAAACAGAGGGCTTCTGGCGTAACTGAGGATTAAGTGAATGTATGTGCATTGGATAGCAAGGTCCCAGCCCTCTTCCCCCACTGGGCTCCCAGAACTCACCAGGCAGCCAGCCTTTCACCCACTGCAGGAGTTAGACAAAATGTCTTACTGGATATCTAACCAGTCCCAGAGTGGTGCAAATGATTAATGTGATCAGCTGCTAACCAAAAGGTTGGCAGTTTGAGTCCACCCAGAGGCCCCTGGGAAGAAAATTCTGGCAGTCTACTTCTAAAAAATCAGACATTGAAAACCCACTGGAGCATAGTTCTACTCTGACACACATGGGTTTGCCATGAATTGGAATCAACTCTACGGCAACTGATTTTAACCAGCCCAAGATGTAAAACTCGGAGATACTGACTTTGGAGGTTCTTTAAGAAATGATCCATCAGATTCATTTAACTCATATTTATAGAAGGTCTATTGTGTGCTAGGCTCTTTTCTAATTCTGAAGATTTAGCAGGAAAAAAAAAAAAGAATGAAACCTTGCCCTCAAGGAGTCCCCATTCCAGTGGAATGAAACAGACAATTAAATAAGTAAAATATATAGACTGTTGAATGATAACAATTACTATAGACAAAAATAAATTAGAGAAGGGGAGAGGAAGTGTCTGGGATGAGGGAGGGAGCTGAACATTTAAATAAGGTCAGGAAAGGGCTTGTTGAATAAAGGCTGGAGGAGATGAAGGAGTGAGGCTTGCAGCTCACTAGGGGAAGAGCTACCAGGCAGAGGGAACAGACAGGACAAAGGCACGCTGTCTGGCATGATGCCAGGGAGACCAGAGGCTACTGTGGCAGGAGAGGAATGAGTGTGGGGTCAAGATGAGGTCAAAGCGGTTTAAGGGATGAATAATGCCCTCCCTCAATGTCTACATCCTGATCCCCAGAATCTGTGAAAATGCCACCTTACGTGGCAAAATCAGTGCTGAATGTGTGATTAAGTTAAGAATCTTGAGCTGGGGAGATGATCCCTGATTATCTGGATGGGCCCAATGTAATCACAAGGGTCGTCATAAGTGAAAGGAAGAGGCGGAAAACTCAGAGTCAGAGAAGGAGATGTGAAGATGGAAGTAGAGTTTGGAGTGATGTGAGGAGGGGCCCATGAGCCAAGGAATGTGGGCAGCTTGTAGAAATTGGAAAAGGCAAAGAAAAGGATTCTCCCCTAGAGCATCTAGAAGGAACAAAGCCCCATGGATACCTTGACTTTAGAACGTTTGACTTCCAGAACTGTAGGATAAATTTGGATTGTTTGAAGCCACTAAGTTCGTGGTAATTTGTTACAGAACCCATAAGAAACTAATACAGGTGGGATGGGAGCAGATTAGCAAAGCTGTTTACTGATAAAGTGAGAACTTTAAAAAGAATTATTGACTTTATTTTGAATGCAAAAATTTAAAAGTGCCTGTTGTCAAACTCTTCTGAAGTGTTTATTGCTTTGGATATGATAACTTTAAAATATCATTCAGTGTAAAGCAATTTAAAGCTCATGCATAATATCTTCAAATATTTTACCCTTTAGTGCAAAAGAATCAGATCTCTCCATAAGCACATAATCCAGATACGACCAGATAATTTAAAAAAATATTAATCTGTAATCTGTGTTTGCCCTTCCAAAGTTTTCCCCTGTTCCTAGGAGCTGGTCAGGACCGTATGTACTTCTGCTTTGTAGGGATTTTTGTAGTGCTGAGCAGAAGAGGCTGGACACCCAGGGCTATTGAAGAGGTAGTATCTGAGGTCTGGGGAATGGGTGGGTGGAGGGGAGAGGAGGCCGCAAAGGCTTCTAGGACTCCAGCATAGGAGATTTCTGAGACTGAAAAGAGGAGAGAGAGCTCTGGGTCTTCCAGAGTACTGTTTGCCCCCTGAAAGTACCCCATGAGAAAGCAGAGCCCCTGAGAATGGTGATTTATAAGAAACAAAAGACTAGCGTGTCTTTTCATTTTCTTTTTTCTTTTTTTTAACACCCAGGCCAACATCCCTAGACTTTCTTCATCAACCTACAAGAAAGAAAAGAAACAGCTTTGCATTGTTGGCCCCTTGATGGGATTAAGGTGGAATGTCTCAGATCTGATATGAGATGGAGGCCAGAGCTTTAGGTTGTAGGGAGTAGCTGCCTGATGTGGAGGAGCAGGGCGTAGAGTATCTTCCTAGAGATGGGAAGGGGGCAGGCACAGGATGCAGTGCTTATGGGCAGTGCCTTGGAACCAAGGGATACCAGTGAAGGATGGGCACTAAATGCCTTTAGAGGGGGCTGAGGGTTTTTGGGGATCCCACCGGGCTCCATAGAGCAATCTTGGGGAGGAGCATACCAGAAGTCACCCAGAGCAGCAACGCCTGACAGACAAGAGAGCTCTTCACAGCCACCTTCTGTAGGGACAGCAATGGGTGAGGCCAGGCTTCTTGCCCATATTCCAGGCCCCATCTAAGCCCTTAACAGTCTTGCACCACTCTAGGGAAGGAGACTTTTAATACCTACTACAACTCTGCCTCATTCAGTAGAGGCTGCCTGGACTAGACTTAGCTGCCCAACAGTTGTGACACTGTGTGATTTAGTGATAAGAGTAGTGGCTGGGAAGCTGAATCCCATCCCTGGCTCAGCCACCAACCAGCTGGGTGATATTGGCCAGGTCCTTAACCGATATGGGCTTCTGACTCATAAGCTTTCATAACTGCAAACTGTTGATCCTAGTGGGGGACTTCTGTTGTATCCCTCTTCTCCTCACCATCCACAACCTAAAGCAAAATCAAGTCAAACCAACAAACAGCAACAACAACAAAAACTAAAAAGAGTTAAGACAATAAGTATTTTTAAAACTACAGTGTCACCCTAGAAGTACCACAGAATATAAGAGAAAAAAAAAAATCATGTAAGGACAGTTTTAAAAAAACAAGATCCTATAAAATAAAGTTGTCACCAAGTCCCATAAAATACAGGGAGTTTTATTACTTTGGATGTTCTGTAAGTATCCAAAATGGTTGTCAAGACCAGGTGAAAGATTTCAGAGGATCCTGTCTTGAGAAGAGTATTAAAAAAATCTTTCAAGTAGCAAAATCCAAATTTCATAGCTTGGGAAAACAATTGGCTGCTTTGTAGAGCCTCAGCTTTTGTCTTCTAGAATGACATCACTGTCAACCATTGCTCCAAACTGCCTGGAAACAGTGGTTTCACACTGTGAACTTGAACTTCTAGCACATTGAAGCGCTGTGCTCTAGGTGTTAGCAAAATCTGTTGTGTTCAAAAGCAGTTGCCAAGAGATTTGAAAGTTATATTAAGAGCTCCTGACAAATTGCATTGGGCAAATCTGCTGCAAAAGACCTCTTTCAAGTGTTGAAAAGCAAAGAATTCACCTTGAAGACTAAGGTGCGCCTGACCCAAGCCATGGTATTTTCAATCGCCTCATATGTGTGCAAAAGCTGAACGATGAATAAGAAGACCGAAGAAGAATTGACACCTTTAAATTGCATTGTTGGTGAAGAATATTGATTATACCATGGACTGCCAGAAGAACGAACAAATCTGTCTTGGAAGAAGTACAACCAGAATGCTCCTTAGACGCAAGGATGGCTAGACTACGTCTTACATACTTTGGACATGTTGTTAGGAGGGATCAGTCCCTGGAGAAGGACATCATGCTTGGTAAAGTAGAGGGTCAGTGAAAAAGAGGAAAACCCTCAATGAGATGGATTTACACAGTGGCTGCAACAATGGGCTCAAGCATAACAATGACTGTGAGCATGCTACAGGACGGGGCAGTGTTTTGTTCTGTGGTACACAGGGTCGCTATAAGTTGGAACTGACTTGACGGCACCTAACAACAACAACATTAAGAGCTCCAGAAATCTAGATCTGTGTGGGTATTATGGAAGAAATATGACTTATTATTTTTTATTGTTTTGCCAAAAGTTGATGCTAAAACCATGCATATGATGGGATCTGGATTACTCTTTTCTGAACTGACTCCTTTAAGGCTCTAACAAGGGATTAACCAGGACCACAAAAGGTTGGTGTTCAAACCCACCCAGCAGCTTTCCAGGAAGAAGGCATGGTGATCTGCTTCTGTAAAGACTGCAGCCAAGAAAACCCTATGGGGCAGTTCTGTTCTGTCACATGAGTCTCTATGAGGTGAAACTGACTCGATGGCATCTAACAATAAGAAAACCAACGATTGCCTGAGCCAACCAAAGGCTGGTGTTTGCCTCTGTGGAGAACTTGCTGGGACCTGATGACTAGCTGGTCCATCATCTCTGGCCCTCCTTTCCAGATCTGCTGCCCCCTGAGGCGGCTGCTTCCTGGCCACTCCCTGTAGGAGTTCCAGAATTCATGGCTGGCTCAGTTCTGTGTCCAAGGAAGAGATTTCACTATAACTGGTGAAGAACTTGGCAGGCTCAAGTCGTTGAAATTTTTGTGGTGCTATTTACTAGAAGGAGTCTCTGGGTGATGCAAATAGTTAACGCACTCAGCTGCTAACTGAAAGGTTGGAGATTTGAATCCATCCAGAGGCACCTGGGAAGAAAGGGCTGGTGATCCACTTCTGAAAAATCAGCCAATGAAAACCTTATGGAGCACAGTTCTACTCTGACACACACAGAGTTGCCATGAATTGGAATCGACTTGACAGCAACTGGTTATTTGCTAGAATGTTACTTTCTTGATTCTGGATTTGGACAGGCTGAGACAGTCTACAACTTCACTGCCCTGGGATCATGGAAAAGGGCATTTGTTAACTGTGGAGCCACTTATTCCATGGCTCCTGTCTGCAATAAGAAATCCAGAGCTGATTCTTTGCTTCAATTAAAGACTCTTTGATTACTCTTTTATTTATTTAGTTTATTCATTTAACTACCCAAGAAAGTCAGTATTCAAGATAAATATTTTAATACAATATTTTCAAAGAGTCAAAATTAATATCAAAAATCCATGGTAAACAAAATATTGAAATTCGAAGTAAAGACAGGATCAATATCACTGATATTCCTTTTGCCTATGAGTCCAATATGACTCAGCACAGCAGTGTTACCAGTCTTATCTGTATTTAAAGTTTTAGTAACTTGTTCATCATGGATTTTTGGCAATAATTTTGATTTTTAAAACATATTACATTAAAATATTATTTATCTTGATCACTGAGCTTTTTGGCACCCCCTTGTTGTTGTTAGGTGCTATTGAGTCGGTTCCAACTCATACTGACCCTATGCACAACAAAAAGAAACACTGCCTGGTCCTGTGCCATCCTCACAATCGTCTGAGCCCATGCTTGAGCCCACTGTTGTAGCCACTGTGTCAATCCTTCTCATTGAGGGTCTTCCTCTTTTTCGCTGACCCTGTACTTTACCATGCATGTTGTCCTTCTCCAGGGACTGGTTCCTCCTGATAACATGTCCAAAGTATGTGAGATGAAGTCTCGTGATCCTTGCTTCTAAGGAGCATTCTGGTTGTACTTCTTCCAAGACAGATTTTTTTCGTTCTTTTGGCAGAACCAAAAGAATATATCATGGATGGTATATTCAATATTCTTCCAGAACACCATAATTCAAAGGCATCAATTCTTCTTCCGTCTTCCTTAGTCATTGTTCTGCTTTCGCATACATATGAAACAATTGAAAACACCATGGCTTGGGTCAGGCTCACATTAGTCTGTAGAGTGACATCTTTCCTTTTTAACACCTGTAAAGAGATTTTTTGCAGCAGATTTGCCCAATGCAATGCATCGTTTGATTTCTTGACTGCTGCTTCCATGGGTGTTGATCATGGATCCAAGTAAAATGAAATCCTTGACAACTTCAGTCTTTTCTATGTTTATCATGATGTATTTTCTTGGTCCAGTTGTGAGCATTTTTGTTTTCTTTATGTTGGGGTGTAATCCATACTGAAGGCTGTGGTCTTTGATCTTCATCAGTAAGTGCTTCAACTTCTCTTCACTTTGAGCAACCAAGATTGTGTCATCCGCATATCGCAGGTTGTTAATAAGTCTTCCTCCAATCCTGATGCTGAATTCTTCATATAGTCCAGTTTCTCAGATTATTTGCTCAGCATACAGATCGAATAAGTATGGTGAAAGGATACAAGCTTGCCTCACACCTTTCCTGATTTTAAACCACACAGTATCCCCTTGTCTGTTCGAATGACTGCCTCTTGGTCTGTGTACAGGTTCCTCATGAGCACACTAAAGTGTTGTGGAATTCCCATTCTTTGTACTGTTAGCCATAATTTGTTATGATCCATACAGTTGAATGCCTTTGCATAGTCAATAAAACACAAGTAAACATCTTTCTGATATTCTCTGCTTTCAACCATGATCCATCTGACATCAGCAATGATATCCCTGGTTCCAAGTCCTCTTCTGAATCTGGCTTGAATTTCTGGAAGTTCCCTGTTGATGTGCTGCTACAGCCACTTTTGAATGATCTGCAGAAAAATTTTACTTGTGTGTGATATTAATGATATTAACCTTAGTTTTGGTTAAATTTGGTGCCTGATGTGAGTGCATTACTCTGTTCATCATCCTGCTCCTTAGCTTTCCATCTTCGGGACCTTAAGGTCCCTGATGAAAGTAGTGATGGCAACACCTTTATATAAGCTGTATACATGCTGTCTTAGGCCCTGTTCTCTAGAGAAGCAAAACCGGTAAAGTGTGTAAGTATCTATATAGAGAGATTTATATAAAGGAAATGGCTCACGTGGTCATAGAGGCTGCAACGTCCCAAGTCCAGGGTCAGGTTGGATGCTTCTCCTGACTCATGTAGCCACAGGGACTGGCAAACTCAAGATCTGCAGGTCAGATAGCAGGGCTCTGGCTCACAGGCTGTGAAGACCAAAGAATTCCAAGACTGGCAGGCCAAAACTACATCATAACTGCCAAACCACTGAGAATCAGGGCCCAGCTGAGTTGATACACAACCCTAACAATCACACATGCCAAATCATTTGGTAGTCACTATTATATGGAGATCAGTTAACTTTACCTGTAGAAATCTGTGCTAACCAGTGGAATCAACCAGCAGGGCAGACATCTCACAAGTGAGTTAATAAAAAGAAAGTGATAAGACTGTGACCTTCCAAGTGGCAGGTGGGGTATTAAGCAACAGACATAGGGTCACCCTGACACCTTGTTTATACTCATGAGATGGAGAAGTCTGGGGCATCCAGTCATAGTCATCCTAGGAAGTGGGTTCCAGCTCTGCAGCTTTGGGTGAAATTCTTTTTCTGGATCTCAATTTCCTTTTATATAAAATTAGAAGATTTTGGATGAGCTATTTCTAGGTTTTTTACAGTTCGAAATATTTATGATTCCCCTTTCCCCAGGGAAGCTAACTCTACACAGTGCCTTTCTTGAAAATAGCTTTAAAAAATGTATGACATCTTCATTATAAATGATGGCAAATTTGAAAAATCAGAAAAGTGCAAAGAAGAAAATAAAAATGGTTCATTATCCTACTCCCTGGAGATAACTGCTATTGATACTTTGGTGTATGTAGTCCAGATACACACACACACACGCACACACACACACCCCAAAACCAGTTGCCGTCTAGTCAGTTCTGACTCATGGTGATCCCACGTGTGTCAGAGTAGAACTATGCTCCATAGAGTTTTCAATGGCTGATTTGGGTGGACTTGAACCTTCAACCTTTTAGTTAGCAGCCAAGCGCTTAACTGTTTGTGCCACCCAGGGATTCCATACACATAGACATACACATACATATGCGTTTATGCTACGTATAAAATGTACATTGATTTTGGTAACTTTTACAGATTTGGGGATTGGCTAGAAAGGTGTTACGGAACGAACTCTTCATTCAAGTTAGAGCCTACTATGGGCAAACTTTGTGCTAAAGTTTAATCCTAACAGCAATTGGTGACGTATACATTTTTAATCTCCATTTTGCACACGGGAAAACTAAGATCCAGAGAGGCTGATGGCTTGCCGTAGGTCACGTAGCTAGTGAGTTGAATAACTGAGCTAGGATAGGAGCCCAGGTCCCCCTACAGGAAAAGAGCACATTGCCCCCATCCCACCAGCTGTTTCCATCACTCTCAGGGGAAAACGATTATGGAAATAAAAGCCTTACTCTGTGTATAGGTAAACACATTTTTACTAAAATTAAATATATTGTGGGACTATGAAAATTCAAATTTAGATAAAGTCTGTAAGACATTCAAAGGGGTTTGTTTTTCTCCTCTATTTCTAGAGAATGTCTTTTCCTGGGCAGACTTAAATTTAAGATTTGGCAAAAAATGGCTGCATGAAATTTATTTCTGAATGGAAGGCAGGCAATTTTTTATTGAAGTTGGAAAGCACATGCCTAACATCAATACTGATTGGCAGAGATTAAGAAAACTTGCTTTTTTACTTTAAAGCTAGAATTCAAAATGTGCTGCTAAAAGTGGAGTCAAACTAGTACTTCAGTAAAGTCTCTAGGGTTTGGGTGGTATTCAGGTTCTTAATTATTTGAACCATACATTATAAAGTAATGATCTCATAGCTGCTTTAAAAAAATGAATCAATGATAGAAAGAAGAGGAGTCACGCAGGAATTAACTATTAGCTGGCAGAAACCCAGCAGGACTCTTAGTAACTGGACTGCAATATGCTTGAATGCTTGGGTTAACTCTATTGCTTAAGGAGAATCTAGATGTAGGAAAAGAGAACATTCCATGGGCCAAACTGTAGTACTTAAGTCTACATAAGCATTTTGTAAAAAGTTATTATCATTCCCCTACATTTCACAAAGATGAAAATTTAAGGAGCGATGGTGAAAAGCTTAGAGTAGCAGGCACTGATGACTATTGGCCTTGTGTGGGTCTCTGAATTAGCCCAGTCCTTACTACGTTTTGGAGCCCTCATGGTATAGTGGTTGAAGAGCTCGGCTGCTAACCAAAAGGTCGACCAAATCCACCAGCTGCTCCTTTGAAACCCTCTGGGGCAGTTCTACTCTGTCCTATAGGGTGGCTATGAGTCAGAATCGACTCGACAGCAACAGGTTTATGGGTTTTTACTATGTCTTAGAGTTTCCCATCAATGAAACTTAAGATGCAAAAGTTACTGCCACCTTCTCAACCCATTTTGGGAATATCTGCCCATGTAACCACACAGTGAAGTCCTAGAATGAATATTATGTATGGTAAACTCTCACCTTAGATACCGGAGACCAGTTTTGATTCCTGGCCAATGCATCTCATGCAGAGTAACCACCCGCTTGTCAATGGAGGCTTACATGTTGCTATGATGTTGAACAGGTTTCAGGGGGAGCTTCCAGACTAAGACAGACAAGGAAGAAAGATCTGGCAATTTACTTCTGAAAATCAGCCAATGAAAACTCTGTAGATCACAATAGTCCATAATGATCATCCGGGTGGCACAGAACAGGCAGCATTTGGTTTCATTGTGCATGGGGTCACCATGAGTTGGGGGCCTACTTGATGGCAACTAACAACAACAATAACGTGCTCTTCTTCCCCTTCCCCCATTGCTAGGATAGGACAACCTATGTGGGGAACTTGGAGAAAAGATCCCATTCCCATCATTCCCCTCTCAGAGTTTCTGCTCAAGTTGTAACTTACTGCACAGGTGGGAGAGTCAGGCTGGATATAACTTAATCTACTTAGCTGCAAATAACCTTGCCACGTCCCAGTTTCTTTGCCTGCAAATTGTAGCTAATATTTACATTGTAACTCAAAAGGATTTAGTCAGACCTAATGAGATCAGTTGCATAGTGGGTTTGGCGCTTCTTGGATGGAAGACATTATATAAATACTTAGTCATTTTCATTAGTATTATTTTCATCATAATTTTATGCTAAACACAGCTATGGCAACTTATGTTTTAAAGATTTAAACAAACAGTCCTAAATTTGTGAAACCTGATTCACTTTTGCTCGACTTGACTAAATTTGCCATCATTTTGAAAATTCTGAAGGTAAGGCTTTCAATTCACAAAGCCTCTCCTTGTGGCAAAAGCATATAAACTGACAAGCCAATTTTCTTCTGTAAGCTCTTTAAAAACACAGCAAAATTTGTCCAGCCTGATAGCCTGGTAGTTTGGAGGGGTATGGGGGGTCACACAGGAACTGTATGAGGAGAGGTTACTCACAAATGTAAAACTTGAGGCCATCTCAAAACCCTCCTACCTATAACACAAAAGCTTGATTCCTGGACAAATAGAACAAATCAAAGAGACTTAAATATATTTTTGTTGCGTGTAGGTTTTAACTTGGAGATCATATCATGGCCATGTCTTTGGCAGTTCAAAATACTGGCTGCGGGTCACTTATTTTGGGCCATGTTAGTCACTACTAACCTAAAGGTTGGTGGCTCAAACCCACCCAGGGTCTCCACGGAAGAAAGGCCTGGCAATCTGCTTCCATAAAATTACAACCAAGAAAACCCTACGGAGCAGTTGTACTCTGTAACTCATGGGGTCGTCATTAGTTGGAATTGACTAGAGGGCAATAGGTTTGTTTTGTTTTGTTTTTTAAGAATCATTCTTTGTCTCACCGTTCCCCAGAATTAAATGTGTATCGATTCAGATGTACAATTTAAATGACTCAAAACACTGAATCAATTGTTCCCTTGGTGGGTTATGTGGTACCAGCTGTAGACAGGGTTACACAAGCCAAAATGACTGGAACCTTTGGCCCATGCCCTAAAGACTGTCTTTAAACAGCAGGACTGAAATTCCCAAGTTTCTTTTGCTGTCATACAGATAAGTAACCAGATGAATGAGGACCAATCAGAAGGCAGCAATTTTGGCCTTTCCCAATGTGCCCACAACTGAATAAACTCAATGTTGAGACAGTGATTAATTAGGTTCATAACCCTACTATTGACTCCTTGTTCATCTTAATACAAATTTGTCCTCATTCTCAAATATATTCATAAACCCCCCATTGCCTGTCTCAGTTTCTGTAACATTCCAAGTTATCTCCTGTTGCCTCAGTAATTGTAAAGTTAAAAAATATTTTTATTTGATTTAATAAAAAAGAATAAGAATGCTTGGAGGAAGGAGTGTTTTAAAGCAAATATTAATAGTTTGGGGGTATCAGGAATAAATCAGTGGTGGTAGTGATGACCAGAATTGAGGTTTCAGGGATTGACTGCTCTGGGAAATGCTCACTATGAAAAAAATATTCTTAGGAAGGTAAAGTGAAAAACACTCTTTCCAGGAGACAAAAAGAAGACATTTTGCTTTTCTCCAAGAAAATGATGTTTTTTAAGCCAGAGAATCTCAAACTTTATGAAGACATCATTTGGGGGTTGGGTTTAAAAAGTAGATTCTCAGGTCAGATCACATGCCCAATCTCATTCCATGGGTTGAGGGTACAGTAAGGAATGCCCATCTTAATAAACTGGCTAGGTAATTCGCAGACCCTAGCACAACACGTTGAAAACACTACTTTTAATGTTTTCTCTTCTAAACCAATCCACAATGATTTAACTACTCATTGTGGATGAGTTAGATTTCAGTTAGTAGACAACTAAAGAGGGCAGGAGGTCATTTCTCCAAGAAGCTCCAAGAAATCATTTCTCCAAGAAGCACCCTCCATACTCTCTCTACTACTGCCCATTCCAAGAGGCGGTATGGAGGTAAGACTATGAAAAATACCCCTGGGGACTCCAAGAAACATCTGGTGGAGCTCTTTGAGCAGTGAGATAAGTCTTACAGTTGTCCAGGAAGTAGGGGAATGAAAGCGACTGTAATCCTGGCCTTTGCATGGTGTGAAACCGTAGTCTTGTAAGGCCTGGGCACATTCACGTTATAATTCTGTGCTAATTTAACACCTTTGAACTGAGGATCGACTAGTTCAGAAACCTGTGTGAAGCAATAGGCTTCATGGATGAATTAGACTTAGTCATAACACTCACCATCTAGTGGGGGAGGTAAACTGGTAAAGAAACTTTAATTATGAGATTCATTAGACTGTGGTAGGAGTATGGAAGCCTTTGACACAGAGTGAAATTAGACCTCCAGGAAGTGTGAGCATAGCTCTCCTTCATGGAATCCCAGAACTGAAAATGGCTTCAAGAAATGACTGACTAGCTTCCTATTTGAGCCTTGAGAGAAACAAATCAGCATCCCTTTCTTTATATTTATTTATTTAGTTTACAGTGCGTATTAGTTTCTCAATCAATATATTATACACAAATTGTTTTGTGACATTGGTTGCAATCCCCACATTTATGTCAGCACTCTCCCCCTTTCCCTTTCTACCCCGGGTTCACCATGTCCCTTGGTCCAGTTTTCCTGTCCTTTCCTGCCTTCTCCTCTTTGCTTTTGGACAGGTGTTAACCATTTGGTTTCGTATACATGATTACACTAAGAAGCACGTTCCTCAAGTGTGTTACTGTTTGTCTTATAGGCCTGTCTAATCTTTGGCTGAAAGGTGGACTTCCAGAGTGGCTTCAGTTCTGAGTTAGCAGGGTGTCCAGGGACCATAGTCCCAGGGGTTCCTCCAGTCTCTGTCAGACCAGTAAGTTTGGTCTTTTTTTGTGAATTTGAATTTTGTGCTACATTTTTTTCCCATTCTGTCCAGGACCCTCTATTATGATCTCTGTCAAAGCAGTTGTTGGTGGTAGCCAGGCACCATCTAGCTCTTCTGGGCTCAGGCTGGTGGAGGCTGTGGTTCATGTGGTCCATTAGTCCTTTGGACTAATGCGTTCCTTGTGTCTTTGGGCTTCTTTATTCTCCTTTGCTCCAGACATGATGGGACCAGTAGATATACCGTAGATGGCCACTTCCACTTGCAAGCTTTTAAGGCCCCAGATATTACTCACCAAAGAAGGATGTAGAACATTTTCTTTATAAACTATGTTATGCCAGTTGAATTAGATGTCCCCTGAGACCATGGTCCCCAGCCCTCAGCCCCAGTAACTTAGTCCCTCAAGGTGTTTGAATGTGTCTAGGAAGCTTCTATGACTTTGCCTTGGTCAAGTTGTGCCGACTTCCCCTATATTGTGTGTTGTCTTTCCCAAAGTTACCACTGGCCTGCTATCTAGTTAGTAATTTCTCCTCCGCACCCATCCCTTCCCTACTAACGATCAAAATCATTTTTTTCTCTGTGTAAACCTTTTGTTGAGTTTTTATAATAGTGGTCTTATACAATATTTGTCCTTTTGTGATTAACTTATTCACTCAGCATAATGCCCCCAAGATTCATCCATGGTGTGAGATGTTTTCACAGATTCATCATTGTTCTTTATCGGTGCATAGTATTCTATTGTGAATATATATTATAATTTATTTATCCATTCATCTGTTGATGGGCACTTAGGTTGTTTCCATCTTTTTGATATTGTGAATAATGGTGCAGTGAACATGGGTGTGCATATGTCTATTTGTATGAAGGCTCTTATTTATCTAGGGTGTATTCCTAGCACTGGGATTGCTGGATCATATAGTATTTTTATTTCTAGCTTTTAAAGGAGGAGCCATATCGTTTTCCATAGTGGTTGTAACATTTTACACTGCCACCAGGAGTGCATAAGAGTTCCAATCTCCCCACAAGCTCTCCAACATTTGTTATTTTCTGTTTTCTTGATTAGTGCCAGTAATGGCAGGGTGAGATGGTAACTCACTGTAGTTTTGATTTGCATTTCTTTAATGGCTAGTCATTGTGAGCATCTCCTCATGTGTCTGTTAGGCACCTGAATGTCTTCTTTGGTTAGTGTCTGTTCATATCCTTTCCTCATTTTTTAACTGGATTATTTGTCTTTTTGTCGTTGAGGTGTGGAAGTATTATATAGATTTTAGAGATTAAACCCTTGTCGGATAAGTCATAGTGAAAAATTGTTTCCCAATCTGTAGGTTTTCTTTTTACTCTTTTGGTGAGGTCTTTTCATGAACATGTGTTTAATTTTTAGGAGCTCCCAGTTATCTAGTTTATCTTCTGGTGTTTATGCATTGTTAATTACGGTTTGTATTGAATTTATGGCATGTATTAGGGCCCCTAGTGTTGTCCCTAGTTTTTTCATCCATGATCTTTATCATTTTAGTTTTATATTTAGAACTTCAATCCATTTTGTGTTAGTTTTTGTGTATGGTGTGAAGTATGGGTCCTATTTCATTTTTTTACAGATGGACACCCAGTTTTGCCAGCACCATTTTCTGAAAAGACTGTCTTTTCCCCATTTAATAGACTTTTGTCCTTTATCAAAGATCAGCTGACCACAGGTGGATGGATTTACACCTGGGTTCTGGATTCTGTTCCTTGGTCTATGTGTCTGTCATTGTACCAGTACCAGGCTGTTTTGATTACAAACAGTGGCTGTATGGTAGATTCTGAGCTTAGGTAGTGTGAGGCCTCCTATTTTGTTCTTCTTATGCATTTGGGGCTTCTTTGCTTTCCATATAAAGTTGGTGACTAGTTTTTCCATCTCTTTAAACAATAGTGTTGGTACTTGGATCAGGATTGCATTATATCTGTAGATCACTTTGGGAAGAATTGACATTTTCACAATGTTGAGTCTTCCTATCCATGAGCATGGTATATTTTTCCATTTATGTACATCTCTTTTGGTTTCTTGCAATAGTGTTTTGTAGTTTTCTTTTATAGGTCTGTTATGTCCCTGGTTATACTTATTCCTAAGCTTTTATCCTTTTAGGGTCTATTATAAATGGTATTGCTTTCCTGATTTCATTTTCAAATTTCTCTTTGTTAATGTATAGGAATCCAACTGATTTTTTATGTTGATCTTGTATCCTGGTACTCTGTTGAATCTTTATATTAGTTCATGTAGTTTCCCTTTGGAATTTTTTTGGTTCTCTATGTTTAGTATCATATCATCTGCGAATAGGGATAGGGATTTCTTCCTTTCCAATTTAGTTTCTATTTACTTTTTATTGCCTTATTGCTCTAGCTAGGACTTTCAGCACATTGTTAAATAGGAGTGGTGATAAAGGGCATTCTGGTTTTGTTCCCATTCTCAGGGGAATGCTTTCAGCCTCTCTCCATCGACAATGGTGTTGCTGTTGGTTTTGGGTAGATACCCTTTATTATGTTGAGGAATTTCCCTTCTATTCCAATTTCACTGATTTTTTTTTTATTGGTTACAGGTGTTAGACTTTATCAAATGCCTTTTCCACCCTGGTTGAGATGATCATGTGATTCTTTTGTTCCATTTATGTGGTGGATTACTTTGAACCATCCTTGCATACCTGATATGAATCTAACTTGGCCTAGTGTATTATTTTTTTGATATGATGCTGAATTCTATTGGTAGAATTTTGTTGAGAATTTTTGTATCTATACTCATGAGAGATATTTGTCTGTTATTTTCCTTTTTTGTGGCATATTTGCATAGCTTTTTTTTTTATCAGGGTTATACCGGCTTCACAGAATGAACTCAGGAGTATTCCTTCCTTTTCTGTGCTCTGAAATAGACTGAGTAGTACTGGTGTGAACTCTTCTCTGAGCATTTGGTAGAATTCTCCAGTGAAGTCATTTGGGCTGGGGCTTTTTTGTTGTTGTTGGGAGTTTTTTTTTTTTTTTTCCAGATTACCTCTTCAATCTCTTCTCTTGTTATGGATCTGTTCAGATTTTCTATCTCAGTTTGTTGGTTTAGGTAGGTAGTGTGCTGCTTATAGATATTTGTCCATTTCCTCTATGTTCTCAAATTTGCAGGAGTACAATTTTTCATAGTATTCTGTTATGATCCTTTTTATTTCAGTTGGGTCTGTTGTAATGTCCCCCATCTCATTTCTTATTTGGATTTTTTGCTTCCTTTCCGCTTTTTCTTTTGTCAGTTTGGCCAATGGTTTGTCAATTTTGTTGATGTTTTCGAAGAACCAGCTTTTGGTCTTGTTACTTCTTTCTATTGTTTTTCTGTTCTGTATTTCATGCCTAATCTTTATTATTTCCTTTCTTCTGGTGGCTGTGTGCTTCTTTTACTGCTCTCTTTCTATTTGTTTGAGTTGTACTGCTAATGTTTTGATTTTGGCCTGTTCTTTTTTGATGTGTGTGTATTGCTGTAAATTGACCTCTGAGCACTATACTTGCTGTGTCTCAAAAGTTTTGGTATGATGTGTTTTCATTCTCATTTGATTCTAGGAATTTTTTGATTCCCTCTTTAATTTCTTCTATTACTCAGTTGTTTTAGCAAGGTGTTACTTGGTTTCCATATATTTGATATTTTTCCCAGTTCTTCCTGTTATTGATTTCTACTTTTATGGCATTATGGTTAGAGAGAACGATTTGTATGATTTCAGTAGTTTTGGATTTTATTGAGGGTTGCTTTGTGTCCTAGAATGTGGTCTATTCTGAAGAATGTTCCATGTGCATTGGAAAAGAATGTATACTTTGCAGCTTTTGAATAGAGTGTTCTATATATGTCTATGAGGTCAAGATGGTTGATAGTGGCCTTTAGATCTTCTGTATCTTTGCTCAGTTTCTTTCTAGATGTTCTGTCCTTTGGTGAGAGTGGTGTGTTTAAGTCTGCTACTATTATTGCAGAACTGTCTATTTCTCTTTTCAGTGCTGTTGGAATTTGTTTTATGCATTTTGGAGCCCTGTCATTGCATTTGTGTATATTTATTAGGGTTATGTCTTCTTGACAGATTGTCTCTTTAATCATTATATAATGTCCTTCCTTGTCTGTTATGGTTGATTTTGCCTTAAAGTCTATTTTATCTGAGATTCGTATTGCTACTCTTTCCCTTTTTTGTTACTGTTTGCTTTATTTTTTAATATATTTATGTCTTTGTGTTTAACGTGTGTATCTTGTAGACAGCACATTGATGGGTTGTATTTCTTTTTTTTTTTTACCCATTCTGCCACTTTCTGTCTCTTTACAGGCATATTTAAGCCGTTTACATTCAGTGATACATATGAGTTTATTACTATCATACTGTTGCACTTTTTTTTTTTTTTTTTGTGGTGCTGGTGTTTTCTTTGTTCCTCTTACTTTCCTGTGCTGAGTTTCTTCTGTTTGTGGATTTTCTTTTCTTTTGCTATTATAGTCTTTGTGTTTACTGGGTCATTTTTCTTCTTTTTTATTTTGATGAATAGGTTTGTTAACTTTCTTTGTGGTTACCTTGAAATTTACCCTTATCTTCCTAAGTTTGAACCAGTCTTTTATTATTTGATATTGCCTAGACTTCCTCTCCATTTGAAAGTACTATACCTACACCATTTTCCCCCTTTTATTGTATTGGCATTGTCATCATTTACAGATTGATGGCTTTGTTTCCCTGTTTTAAGTCTTTTAGCTTTGTTTTATCACTGAGAGTTTTTTTTTTACCTAGGTTGGTATGTTGCTGATGCTTTCCTGTGTCCTAGAATCAGGTTGTTGTCTGATGTTTCTGGCTCTCTAACTGAAGTACTCCTTTAATATTTCTTGTAAGTTTGGTTTGGTTTTAATGAATTCCCTTAATTTCTGTTCATCTGGAAATGTCCTGATTTTGCCATTGCAGTTGAGAAATGTCTTGCAGGGTATATTATTCTTGGCTGGCAGTTTTTTTCTTTCAAGATTTTATATATGTCATCCTATTGCCTTCTTGCCTGCATAGTTTCTACCAAGTAATCAGATCTTAGTCTTATTGTTTCCCCTTTATCTGTGACTTTTTGTTTTTCTCAAACTGCTCTCAGGATTTTTTCTTTGTCTTTGGTTTTGGCAAGTGTGATTATATGTCTTGGTGACTTTCTTTTGGAATCTGTCCTATATGGGGTTTATTGAGCTTCTTGGATTGTCAGCTTTTCTTTCATCTTTCATGATATTTGGGGAGTTTTCTGTTAGCAAATTTTCAACAATCTTCTCTGTGTTTTCCATTTTTTCCTGTTCTGGAGCTTAGTCTCTTGGATAGCCCTAAACATTAGTCTTTTGAATTACATATGAGGTAGTTTCACTTCCTTTTCTTCTACTGGAAGGCTATCTGAGTCTTTATTTTGATTACTTGCTGGAGCCATCTTGTCCTGCTTTTTTATGTTTTGACATTGTCTGCTGTCTCTGAGACATTAAGGTATTGTTTTCTTTATTTTTTGATTGTATGTTTGTTTGTTTTGTCCTGCTTTTTTATTTTGTTTTGATACATCAGGGCATGAAAGATGGGCATGCTTTGCTGTTTGATCATCTGTGGGCACGATAGCTTTTACCTCCTTGTGTAGGTAGGCAGAAAAGCAGTAGGCAGGGCAAGCCCCCTTCACTGTACCATGGTTTGGTAAGGTGCCTGAGGATGTACTGGGCTGGTCTGTCTGTCTCTTGATGTTGGCCGAGCGGTGTGGAAGGGTTCACAGCTTCTCACCAGATGGGTGAGGTGTCAGATGTGAGAGGTATGAGCTTGCTTCCCACCATTCTGTGGCTGGTCAAATGGTAGGAGGGGAGGGTGATGTAGGCCTGATGCAGTGGTGGGCCTGAGTGCCAGGAATGCTACAGCCCCAGTGACGCAGTGGGGGCCAGCAGGAAGGGGGCAGAGGTGGAGTATAAGGCTATGTGAGTGGGAGATGGAAAAGAAAAGAGAAAGAAAAGACAAAAACTCAAATGGTGGTGTGGCATGCGGGTAGATGGCAGGTGGGGACAGGACAGACCCCAGTCAGGCAGGATTGGGGGAGAGGTGGCATATGGGGCTAGGTGGGAGACAAAAAGTAAGAAAGGGGAAAAGGAAACAATGCTGGGTAGAGGGGTTGGTAAGTGGAGGCAGTATGGACCTGGGGGATGGTGGGAAGGGAGAGGAGGTGGCTTATTGGGCTAGTTGGGAAGGAGAAAGAAAAGAAAGAAAAAAAAAAGTGAAAAATTGCAGTGTGGTGGGAGCCGATGGGTGGGGGTAGAGTGGATCTGGGGTGGCAACAAGCTTGTAGCTCTCTAGCCACGGTGGTGGTAGGCGGCCAGCAGGAAGGTGGGAAGGTGGTGTATGGGGCTAGGTGAGGGGAGAAAGAAAAGGAAGAAAGAGAAAAAAAGACAACAAGAAAAAAATTGGCAACATGCCAAGGGTCAGTGAGTGGGGGCGGGAGGGACTTGGGGGCTGGTGGGAAAGGAGGGGAGGTGACATATGGGGCTAGGTGGGAGGTAGGGGAAAAAAAAGGAAAAAAAGAAAGAAAAAAATGGTGCAGTGGGGGCTGGCGGGTGGGGGCAAGGTGGACCCGGGGCGGTGGTAGGCTGGTGTACCAGCGGCTCTCTAGCCAAGGCCATGTGGTGAGGTTTGGCAGGAAGGGTGGGGGAAGGTGGCATATGGGGTTAAGTGGGAGGGTGACAAAAAAGGAAGGAAAAAAAAAAGAAAAATAATAATGGCAAAGTGGGGGCCAGTGTGTGGGAGTGGGGTGGACCCGGGGCCAGTGTGAAGGGAGGGGAGGTGATGTATGGGGCTAGGTGGGAGGGAGAAAGAAAAGGAAGAGGGAGAGAGAAAGAAAACACACAGTGGGAGGGGGGCGGGCTGGAGAGGTGGGGCTCATATTGTGGATCCCAGCAGTTAGGGCTGTTGGGATTCGGGCGGGGGGGGGGGTTACTTTTACTCACCAGAAGGGTGAGGAGGGGGAAAGCATATTTCTGTTGTTACCAGGTGCTCTGTCTCCTGTTGGGAGCTCCGTGAAGTTGCCTTCCTGTACTCCATGTTGGGGGTACTGTGCTTCAAGATGGTGATGCTGTGCCATATTAGTTGGCAAGGGTCCTCCACTTCATATTGCTCCTCAGTCTCTATTTTCCATCAACTTCTTCTTCCATTCAGTGTTTGATCTAGTTCTTTATCTCTTCATTAGTGCTTAGGGTTCCAGGATTGACTTTTGTATCTATTTTACTTAGTTTTCCGGGTCTTTACTGCAGAGGAACAGCATGATGCATCTGTCCAGGGTTCCATGTTGTCTCTGCCTCACTTCTTTTCTTAATAAAAACAAATATCTGAAGATACTAATCAAACCTCCCCTTAACGTTATCTTCCTTAAGCCATAAGATCTTGGGTACATTCACAAATTTTATTTCCAAGCTTTTACTCATTTTGGAGCTTCTTTATTAACTTTTCTCCAGCTACTACACTCTCTGTACATCATTTCAAAGTGGATGAGACCCTTTAATTAAAGCCCAAGTAATGCAACATAGTGGAAAGAAATACCTTTCCTATTATTTCAATAAAATCTTGTCCAGAAACCAGGCTCCTGGCAACCCAAACATGGTCCCTGCATGTTTGTAAATACCTGCAGAAAGAGACAGGAATTTAGCAGAGGAAAAAAAAAAAAAATAAAAGCAACTCTACAATCCACATCAGACGCTGTGATAATTATACTCAATGAATGATTTTTGGTTAGCTTTTTCGGTTATTCTTTATATATAAAGTACAACAACAAAAATAACATTTATTTGGTGTTTATTATGTATTAAATACATGTTTTAATTCATTAAAATCTCATAAATATCCTAGGAAGTGGGTTCTGTGATTATCACCCGCATTTTACATATGGAGAAACAAAACACAGAAAAGTGAAATAACTTGCCCAAGATCGCATAACCAGGAAGCAGAAGAATATAGAGAAGCCAGAGAGAAGAGAAAGGAGGAGAGTAAGAAGAAGAGCATGGTACACAGAGATTTGAAACCCTGATATTGGAAGTGATTATGGCAAAGGCCTAGAGTTGATCTATATGGTAGTTCTTTGAAGGCATAAGAATACAAATCTTCATGAGTGTGTGGAAGTGGGAGATGGCAGAAATCTGTGTCTTAAGAACCAAGGCAATTGGAGTTTGGAGCTGAAGGCTCCTCAAACACCAAGAGGGTATCTCTCTCAGCAAGTGTCCACTGTACACAGTGATGAGACAGTAAATGAGCCTTTGTTTGCATTAGGAGAATTATTCTAGTGTTTTGGATACACCCAAATGAGGGATCAATTAAAAAACAAAACTAGGTGCTATTGAATCAGTTTCAACTCATGGCAACCCCATGTGTGTGAGAGTAGAACTATGCTCTATAGGGTTTTCAATGGCTGATTTTTCAAAAGCAGATTGCCAGGCCTTTCTTTCCAAGTGCCTATGGGTGGGTTCAAATGGCCAAATTTTTCGTTAGTAGTCTGAGTCTTCCAATCCTCTGGCTCAGAGCTATAACAGCAGCCTTGGCTCTGTGCTGCTGCTCATCAACTCCACGTGCTTAGGCACTGGTTATTCTTGCAGAGCTTTCATTTAGTCATCTGTGGAAATGCTCATGGTTACAAGTCTTGAAGTAAATATGGGGTATAGAAATGTTTCTAAACTATAAAGTGTAATCATGATGGTGATGATGATTCCAGATTACTAATTCAGAGTAAGAAATTAAACAAGCAATTGGGAATTAGGGATTGGGAATTAAGAGGCTCTCTATGCCATTAAATGCCTGGGAGTCCTTGGATACATCATTTATCCTCAGGCCTCAGTCTCCTACTCTGTTTAATGAGGGGATGGTTCTAGACTGGTGCTTCTTAACTGAGATATTTTGACATTTTAAGAAGAACTTTTTAAAATTTATCAGCATCACTAATAGTTTTATTACTGCCTTCCACAGTCACCTCAAATATTTCAGGCAAAGTCAACAGAGAATTAAAATAATCAGATCTGGCTTTTCCACAGTTGAGGAAGGGTGCAGTGGTAGCAACATTTCAGATGCTTAAAAAGTCCATTTGATTTGGGTATTTTATATGTGTGTATGTGTGAGTGTAGGTATCTCTGATGTTCAGGGAATTCATGAAGCTTGAGAAATAGTTTCAATTCTCCTGGAATACAGACTACTGGGGTCCATGGAGTTGTGATAATCTGCCAAGGCCATTGCCCATTAGATATCCTATTGACCTTTGAGCCTTGAAGACACTGATTTTCTAAAAGTCACCTTTGAGTCAACTATTGGTCTAGATAAACTAGGAAAACTGTTTGCCTTGGGCATTGTGCTCTTTTGAAGAATTCAGTCAGTTTCAGTTAACAGAGACTCCAAAGGTCAGACTGAGAGCTATGTTTTAGGGTAAATCAGTAACTATTTTAATTGTTCTTCAAGACAATGCTGTATGAAATCCTTTCTGACCACAAATTGTTCATCAGTTCTGTTTCGGACCTCTTTCCATGGCAATGCAGATAAGATTTGGTATAAGAGTGTTTTGAGATTCTCTCATCTTTTTTTTTGATGCTCTAGTCAAAATGTTACCTCAATTTTCAAATTGCATGTTAAATAAACTTCATCAATTTCTATTACTGGCTTAATATGGTTTTTTTGTTTTAATAAGCTTCACATTAAAACACTGAATATAGAATTGAACACCTGCCAAGAAGATAGAAATTATGTCCAGTGTTTTATTCCACACCCTCCTAGCTAAATGTTCACTGTGTTTTCATCAAAGACATGAGATATCTAGCATCTTATCTCAGACTGAAGGGCTACCTACTGTCCCTGCCCCCATCCCTTTTTTGTTTTCTGCTTGTTTTGGCATTTCGATGTCTCATTTAATGACTTTGTTTGCCTTAGGGCAATTGATTGAGTGTTTTGGATACACCCAGACAAGCGGCCAATTAAAGAAAGAAAAGGAAAAGACAAAAAAACAGTTGCTGTTGAGTCAATTTCAACTCATGGATACCCCATGGGTGTCAGAATAGAATTGTGCGCCATACAGTTTTTAATGGCTGATTTTTTGGAAAGTAGATCACCAGACCTTTCTTTTAAAGTGCCTCTGGGTGGTTTCAAATCACCAGTCTTTTGGTTAGTAGTTGATTGCTTAACTGTTTGTGCCACCTAGGGACTTTTAGGGATCAATAAGAATGTGCTTTAATGTAAAATAAAATTTAAGATGAGAATTCATTCATTCATTTAAAAAACCTGGACAAGCTTCTTTGTTGGGCATGCAGCACACATGCCAGGAGCTCAAAGATGCACTAGAAGTAGGTTTCCATCTTTAAGCAACTCACACCTCATGGAGAAGACAGACTCGAATAAATACAACGTACTGTGAGGCAGAGTAAGGTGCTCTCCCCTTGTGATCACATGCAACATAATTACTTCTGGTCTGTTTGTCTCTCTAGATTGTGTGCTCCCTGAAGTCCTGGAAACCTCCTCTGTGCCAGATGGTGAGACTGTGGTCTCCCTGCGTCTTGAGCTACTGGGATTCAGCCTGGTGCATGAACAGCTGGTATGGACCCATGGGCTTTCTAGTCACTCTTTCCTGTGTTTGCCCACTGCTGAGGTGCTCCTGCATGCTCCTTTCCTTCCCTGGGGTGGAATTGATGATATGAAACTTTAGATTTTTTGTGGTGTGATGGATTGCTTTTATATGGCCTTTCTAGCCATGGTCTTGTGACTCCCATTAGAAAATTGTATGCAAATAAGGTGCTTGCGGCCCAAGGGGATTCAACAGCTCACTAATAATACAAATAAGGTGCATGGTATCCTTGTGGGGGTGGGACCAAGCAAATAAGGTGTATGGAACCTTAATGAAGCAATTGGTTAGTTTTGTCATCCTGCTAGGCTTAAAAGAGAGCCAATCCCAGAGCAGAGCAGGGACATGACTACCACAAAGAAGAAGAGATGGTAGCGGAGCACATCCTTTGGACCCGGGAACCCTGTGCTGAGATCGTCCTAGGCCCAGGAGACAGAGGGAGAGAGAGCTGTAACACCAGAGATGGCAAGACAGTGAGAAGCAACAGCAGAGAAATGGTGGCAGCAGAGGCAGCAAAACCAGGAGACTGACAGAAGATGGCAAGGTAGACTTCCCGGCCCATGGAGAGAGAAAGCTGAGTGCCTTCAGGCAGGAGGCTTGCTGGCAGAGTGGGGTAACTGTGGGCACTTTCTGGTGGAGCTAGGCTTGACGAACCAATGAGCTAGAGTGCTGAGTGCCTTTGGGTCAAGGCTTACTGGTGGAGTAGGGTGTATCCGGGCACTTATTGGCAGAGCTAAAGACCCTGGTGGCATAGCAGTTAAGTACTCTGGCTGCTAACCAAAGGGTTGGCGGTTCAAATCCACCAGGCGCTCCTTGGAAACTCTATGGAGCAGTTCTACTCTATTCTATAGGGTCGCTATGAGTCAGAATCGACTCGATGGCAACGGGTTTGGTTTTTGGTTTTTTAAAGAGCTTTGTAGTGGGGCAGAGGCTGGGCCAGGGGGCTGAGGGGCCAAGGGCCAGAGAGGCCTGCCTATGGGCATGGCTGAGAAGAGGCTGCCCTGATTGAAGAACGGCATCCTGCGCCTTTCCTGATGCTGACTTGTAACCTGTTACTTCCCTAATAAATCCCATAATTATGAGTATTGTCTGTGAGTTTTGTGTGACCATTGCAAAGAATTATCTAACCCAGCAGAGAAGTAGAGAGTGCTATGGGAGGGACGGCTAATGTCAGAATTGGTAAAAAGGTTGGAGGGTGGAGGCATGTTTGATCTCTGCCTCATAGCAATCAGCGTTGGCCTGTTGATGCTAACAATGATTCTTACCACTTGAGAAGTTTGAGGAGGTCAGACACCCTCACCACACCATTTTTACATTTTTTCATTCTGAGAAGTTAAAAATGAGATGGGAGTAGTCAGATGAAAAAAAACAAAATTCTTTAAAACTTACAAAATCCTTTAGTCCATAAACCCCAAATGTCAACCACTCTGGCAGTAAGAAACCTAAACCAAAATACCATTAACATCATTCTGACACAATGAATACAATGACTGCTGGCTGGTATACTTCTAATAAATACCAGAAAGTCAGTGACAGCAATCACAATTTTCCCTCCTAACTCTTAAACTAAGATACTTATTAAAGACTTATTAAAATACACATTTATTTGTAGACAGACACCAAGACAATATTCTGCACATTGAAGCATTTAAATAGTGATATTCATAAGATGTCAGTGCTGTCTATTTATTAACAGAGACGAGCTCAGAATTAATTTTAGAGGGGAAATTGTGGCCTTGATTGAGTCCATTATCATGTCCAGCTTTGAATTGGTATCTGCAAAGGAGAAGCAGGGACTCTGGTTTCTGGGGGGCTAGGTCAGAAGTTAGTAATGTCAGTGATGTTCTTAGAGTCACACCAAGTCAAATGGCAAACCTCCAGACTGTAAGTGATTATTCGTCCAGGGCTCAGGAGGATGGTCACAGCCTTGCTGTTCAAATGGTATTGATGGAACTTACAAGAAGTTTTGGAGCTTCTCATTGTGAAAACAGGACAAAAACCTTGGCTTCATTTTGAGCCCCTGTGTAAAAACTAAAAGCCTGTGGTCTTTAAATGTGTTTAAAATATTGAAAATTTGTTACAGCCAAAACTACAGAAGCCTAGAAAGTAATCTACAGGCAGTTATTTGAAATATTCTGTACAAGTGTGACTGATCGTCTGCCAAGCCCATCACTGATTTCCTTCCAGTCCCACAGTGTGTTCCAGGCAGAGGCTCTATTCCGAGGAGCTCGGCAAAGAGAAGCTCAGAGAACGGTTCCCTCAAAATCAGCCAAAGGTAGTTCATGTTAAATGTACTTTCTCGGGAAATTACACAAAGACACTTTGATAGAATTCTGCATATGCCAAAACTTCATGTAATTAAATAGAGAATTTACAATCCAGCATGTTTAGGAAACAGTGTAACTTTGGTTTGCGTGTCTTTTATTGTTCCCATGCTGGTCATACCCTAACGTAGTTGATATGAGTCACTTTACAGATGAGTTTCTTGGGAGCCAGAAAGGATGTTCTGCCTGAATTTAAAAGCATCCAGGGTCTCTTGCAACCTGTTCTGTCTTGTCTCTTTTAATTTCTTGCTGTTAATTTGTCTTCTACTTTTAAGTTACTATCTGCTTTGGCTCTGGACTTTTCTTGCCGTTTGTTCTCGGATTTTTCCTATACTCTGGTTTCTGTCTGCTTTCCCCTTTCTTGTTCATGATGTACATACTTACTCCTCTCTCTCAGTTTGGTACAGGAAAACGTGAGGGTATAGATTTTGTTTTTTTAATTTTTAATGTGGCCAAGGTTTTAAATATATTTATATAAGCATTTAGAAATGAAGTTTTTTTTTGAAACATTTTTAATTGTACTTTAAACAAAGGTTTACAGAGCAAGTTCGTTTCTCATTAAAAAATTAATACACATATTGTTTTGTGGCATTGGTTGCCAACCCCACAACATGTCAACGCTCTCCCCTTCCCGACCTTGGGTTCCCTGTTACCAGCTTTTCTGCCCCCTCCTGCCTTCTCGTCCTTGCCCCTGGGCTGGTGTTCCCACTTAGTCTCGTTTTGTGTTATGGGCCTGTCTAATCTTTGGCTGAAGGGTGAATCTCAGTAGTTACTTCAGTACTGAGCTAAAAGGGTGTCCGGGGGCCATACTCTCGGGGTTTCTCCAGTCTCTGTCAGACGAGTAAGTCTGGTCTTTTTCTGTGAGTTAGAAGTTTGTTCTACATTTTTCTCCAGCTTTGTCAAGGACCCTCTATTGTGATCCCTGCCAGAGCAGTCGGTGGTGGTAGCCCAGCACCATCTAGTTGTACTGGACTCAGTCTGGTGGAGGCTGTGGTACTTGTGGTCCATTAGTGCTCTGGACTAATCTTTCCCTTGTGAATTTGGTTTTCTTCATTCTCCCTTGCTCCAGATGGGATGAGACCAATGGAGTATCTTAGATGGCCACTCACAGGTTTTTAAGAACCCAGACACTATTCACCAAAGTAGGATGTAGAACATTAGAAGTAAGGTAAGTTTTGTTCACATTATTTGACGAGGATCATTAAAGAAGCCACCAGGGCTCCCTTCATTAAAGATAGGGCCTCTGATCTGAAATCCCAGTATAACTGACTTTAAAATAAAGATGCCACAGAGGGAGGAGATAGGAAAACTATTAGGCCAGGGAACTCAATCTACTATGGAAACCTACTTCCATCTATTATTTAAAGCACCAGAAAATATCAATCATTTAGGTTGCCAAAAGTTACATTATAGTCTGACTTATAGATATGATTTTGCATTTTAGGTTCTATAAATCAGCACCAGTGGCTGAGAGTTTAAATACTACTACAAATTTTAAGGTATCTGAGATTTTCAGGTTTTCTGTCTCATAAATACAGACATAGCCTGATTAATATTAATAATGACTCTCCTATTTGTTGGAAGTGAGATTTTAGAGACCCTGTCCTGAATATTTCTGGGAGCCCCAGGGTTGGTTACAGAGGTGTATAAATGAATCCTGGTGGGGATCACGACTATGGAGAACCAAGGCAGGATTCTGCCACACAAGATTCTGGCGTTTTCACAGAGGGGGTACTGGAGTCTGGAACTTTCCTCCCAGGGCAGCTCTCTGGAAAACTGGTTATGCCTACATGCTTGTGAGGAGTCCCTAAGTGGTGCAGATAGTTAACATGCTTGGCTGCTAACCAAAAGATTGGTGGTTCAAGTTCATCCAGAAGAGCCTTGGAAGAAAGGGCTGGCAATCCACCTCTGAAAAATCGGCCATTGAAAACCCTGTGGAGCACAGTTCTACTTTGACACAGATGGGGTCACCATGAGTCAGAAACACCTTGATGGCAACTGGTTAAAATGTCGGTGAACTTTGAAACTTGCCCCCAGACGGTGCTCACTTTACCAGTGAGAAGGAGTCTCCTCCAGTGTCAGCCTCAGCCACAGTTCCACAGCCATGATAGCCTTTTATAGTGACATTTAGAGCACCAGTTTTCAAATAAATATTTCTTTAAAGATTGACAATACAAAGTAATTGCTGAAGAAGCTCCAATATATGTACCAAGTTCTCTTTAGAAAACACTTTCATTTCCTCTTCTGATTCTCTTTGTCTTCTTAATCTTTCTGATTGTGGCAGACTGAACAGAGTCTCTCCCCTCACCCTCAGCCAACAGGAGAGAGGTTTGGAGATCAGAAATGTACTATTTAGGGCTGGGCTATATCCTAAATGGTTCAGATGAATCACGTTTCAGCTAACATGGTGGTTTTAAATGTAAGTGGGATCAGGAAGAACAAAAATTCATCAATTCTTATTTCTCAAGTCATTTCACAGGTCTGTTCCTTCTCTACATGAGGCTATTCTGGGTTTTTCTTAGGAGAAATATTAATACTTACTGTGGTGAAGTGTAAGAAAACTGGACCTAGCCCTCACTAGTGGTGAGACAGAGATGGAATTGACAGTCCTTGTCTTCCCTCATTCATGACATCAGGGCCCACTCTTTAGCACCTTCTAGGCAGGAAAAGCTACGCAAAACAAACAAACAAACAAATCCTTTGTTATCATTTGACCAAAGCCTGAGATGCTGGCTTATAAGACACAGGGAAAGTTCAAGGTCAGGACTTCCATAGACACTATCAGGTAAGTAGAGGTGGAGTTTACTGATGGAGAGAAGTGGAGACGCTAGAGAACAAAAGCTTGAATTGGGGCTCTGGGAAGATGACAGAGGGGAGTGACCAATGAGATAGAGTGAAATAAGGAGTGAGAGAGCATCCAGGTGGAGTACATGGGGCTACAGCTCCTGTTGTGCTCACAGGCTCAAAGAATGGTTCCTTCAAAATCAGCCAAATGTAGTTTATGTTCAATGCACTTCCCATGTGAAATTGCACAAAGATACTTTATTGGAATTCTGCATATGTCGACTCCATGTAATTAAACAGAGAGTTTACAATCTAGCATGTTTAGGAAACAGTGCAATTTTGATTTGTGTGTCTTTTATTGTTCCCATGCTGGTTATACCCTAATGTAGTTGATTTGAGCCACTTTACAGATTGGTTTCTTGGGAGATAGAAATAATGTTCCACATGATTCAAAAGTGTTCAGGGCTTCTTCCAGCCTGTCTTGTCTCATTTCTTTTGATTTCTTACTGCTAATTTGTCTTCCACTTTTAAGTTACTCTTTGCTTAACTCTTCTATGACCATAGTTTATTCAGGGTTCTAGCCCCCTCCCCCACTTTGCCTATTTGACCTTACAGACGGTAACAGCTTCCCTCTATTGCTAATTCCTGGGTGCTTTACCATTCCCTATGGTTCCTGAAATGTTGTCCACACCTTGGTAAAGTGGTTGTTGTTAGGGGCCATCAAGTCGATTTTCAACTCATAGTGACCCCATGTGACAGAGTAGAAAAGCCCCACAGAGTTTTCTTGGCTGTAATCTTTATGGAAGCAGATTGCCAGGTCTTTCTCCCATAGAGCCGCTGGGTGGGTTCAAACTGGCAAGCTTTCAGTTATCAGCCCAGCATTTAACCATTGCACCTCCAGAGCCCCTTTTGTAAAGTAACCCTTCATTAATTCTCTAACCATCTGAGTGTGCCATTCTAGTTCATCTAGGACACCAACTGAAACAATACCCATGGTCAGGCCTCACCTCCCCAAGGTGGGGTTACTTTTCTAGAAGGCAGAGCTCCTGTCTTGCTCGTGTTTGAATCTCTACATCATTGAGTGCAAAGCCTTGTGGAAAACTCCATGAATGGTGAAGGCAGGAAAGGAAGAAGGGAAGGAATGGGTAAAGAGAGAGAGTCAGGAAAGGAAAAAATGGAAAGACGGAAGGACAGAAAGCTGGTATGGCACAGGAATGGAGACTCGACTCATTTCTCCAGATTATGCTCTGTGACTATTGTGGTAAAGCCAAAGCAGCCACAAAGAACCAGGGCCCAAGCTGCTGTCTTGTCAGTCCCTGCACAGACAGATCTTTCCCATTTACTGCCCTACCTGGCTCCTTATTCTGTAAAATGTCTTTACTACCCTCTATGGCTACTATGGAGCCCTGGTGGCACAGTGATTAAGAGCTCAGCTGCTAACCAAAAGGTTGACAGTTTGAATCCACCAGCTGCTTCTTGGAAACCATATGGGGCCATTCTACTGTGTCCTATAGAGTTGCCATGAGTTGGAATCTACTAGACAGCAACAGGTTTGGTTTTTTTATGGCTATTATACATGCCGGAGGAGTAGCTTGGCTTCTCCTCTAAATTAGAGGCCCCAGGAACCTCTACTCAGTGCTGCACAATCCCAAAATCATGGAAGCTGGGCTGCCCTGAGATGGCAGCCACAGGCCTCTGACTGCAATCATTATGGTCCTACTATATGCACAATATTGTGAGATTTAAGAGTAGAAAGACACCGAGGACAGTCCTTGCCCTCAAAAGATGTGATGGTGCCAGAATACATGGAACAGAACTCCAATCACATCAACCCCAGTGAGTGAACTGGAAAGTCCAACTGAAATAATATCAGCCAAGCAAAGCGCAGGACGCAGATGGGAAGAGTCATGCAGGATGACTCAGGAGGACTGTCTAGATTTGAGGACTGCCTAGATTTTGAGCCAGATTTGTGGTGAGAACGTTCAACCAGGTAGCTTGGAAATGTATTAGAAAGCAATCAATCAATGTCAAGCACTGTCCTTAGGAATCTGGGTCTCGGGGTCCTCTGAGGATGCGTTATTGCTGATGGAATAAAAACTATTATGTAAGGATGTGTCCAAAGTTCAGTGTGAATGCTTTGCATTTTATTTTTCCTTAGTTTGGCAACATCCACAAGTAATGGTGCCCAGTAGAATTAAAGGGATTGGAAATTTTCTTCCTGGAGCTCAGATCACACATACTGTTTGGGTATTTGCATTAAATTCCCAGTTAGTCATTCACCATTTCTGCTGGTAGGCCTATGGTATGGCCAGCACATTGGAGGACTCCTTGATCCTGTCTCAAATAAAATAGACTAATGCACATTTATTTTGCCATTTTTATTATTGTCAAATGAAATACCAGAAAGCATTTCAATACAACCTCTAGAGAATATAATGAAACCACTATCCTAACTGAAATCAATTCTGCCTTTAATAAAATGGAACCACACACTTGGAATTCTCCATCTCTACTAGGTCAAAAGCATATCTTTTCTCCTCACACTGTTTCAAGGCTATGTATGGTGAGTGAAGCTCCTATACTAAGGTCTCCTTCTAGAAGAAGCTGCTTCTCCAGAGACCCATAAATTACAGGGAAAAGGAAGCATGGCATAAACATGTTCTGAGAAAGGTTTTACATACTTGCAATTTTTTGCATTGATACTGTCTCATTGGTGCTCTTTCACTGAGGTAAACAACAGAAGATTGTTCACGTTGTTTCTGGATAAGAGTGAAAAGCTAGTTCAATAGCAGAAGAGAAATGTGCTTAACAAATCACAATAAAGACAAAACAGGGATAGAAATAGGGCCAGACTAGTCAAAGACACTGAGTCATTTAGGAACTATCACAGGGCAGGCACATTGAAGAACCAAGAGGTCAAGATATGGACTGCTAGCAAAAGATGAAGAAGTTTTCAGTATTTCAACCAATTATTCATTCAAAAAAAAATTTCCTGAGGACTTTCTCTAGGAGCTGGGTATAAACAGTGAACCACAGATAAAAACGTCTAGTGCTGGAGACAGACAGTGAACAAAAAATGGTAAAATACATAGTATGCTAGATGGCATGCAGAACAATAAAATTCGGAAGAGGACTAGAAAATGTTAAGGGGTTACAAAATTTTAGAAATTATTTATTGAACCAGACAAATCTCTGCCATGCACCAAGAAACAGAATTTGGAAATATAATGGAAGACCTAACATACACCTGTGTGGTTGATATTCTATGTATTCAGCAACATCAGGGAATGGGGTTCTCAGACAGAGGTCTTGAGTTTTGGATCCAGCCTGTCACTTCTGGTCATATGAACTTATATGAGTCATTTAACCTCTGAGTCTCAGATTCATCATCTGCATAAAGAAGAAAACATCTTCATGGCTAAAGTGATGGGGTTATGGTGAGGAGCTAATAAATACTGTACCTGAAACTTCCTTGTTGACGTCAGAGCTCTGTGAGTGCTTTGTAGATACCGATTCCCACGGACTTTGCCCAAGAACTTCTGATTCAGTAGGTCAGAAATGGAGCCAGAGTCTAATCCAGTGGTTTCCAGTCCTGGATGTATATGAGAATCTCATGGGGAGCTCCTAAAAGATACAGATGTCACAGGCCCACCCCAGACTAATAGAATCAGAATGTCTCGGGCATAGGCGTAGGTGTTTTTTAAAGCTCTCCAGGAAACTGTGTCATGTAGACAAGTTGATAATTCATGGTCTAGTAAAGTCCATGCTACCATGAGTGATTAAAATTATAAGCTACTGATGGTCCCAACCACCTTCCTCTGAGAGGAATGGGACACCTTCGCTTCACCTATATTAGGTGCTAAGGTAGTTTCAGGGTAGGAAATGGCTTCAAGAAAAACTAAGTAGACACACATAAATCTTTCCAGATACACAAAAATCTCTTCTGTTTTTACTGATTTTCAGAGAAGGAGGATGCATTACATCCTCCTCTCCATTACTTAATCATCCTCATGATAAGGAATCCATTCTTTAGATTTACCCTAAGTCCCTTATCTCTCAGTGTAATGACAGAGTGAAATAGAAAACGTATGCTGCATAGGGATCTAAACATAAAGACAGACTCAAGTGAAACATTAAGACAAGGATGAAACCTTAACAGTACATTTACTTACTTTTTGTTAATTTTCATTTGCAATATCAATCAATAGAGTTAAGCGCATCAGCTCTGAAAACAACCCCAAATTAAAGTATCCAAAATGTCAAGTGCAGCTTGGTCCTGCACCATCTTTATGATTATTGCTATGTATAAGCCCATTGTTGTGGCTATTGTGTCAATCTATCTCATTGAAGGTTTCCCTCCTTTTTGCTGACCATCCACTTTACCAAACATGATGCCCTTTTCTAGCGATTGGTCTTTCTCGTGATGTGTTCAAAGTAAGTGAGCCTAAGTCTTGGCACAACCTATTCTTTACAATATTGATAAAAAATACTTATTTGCAAACAGGATTTTTTTTTTAATGGGAAGGAAAGATGGTAAAACTATGTCAGATTATTGTGTAAAGTTTTCGTATAGATACAAATATCAAATGATCAGGTTTTTTTTTCCTAGAAACTACTCCAAATCCTGGAGAAATTATCACAGATCTTTTTTTCTCTTTGTTTCATTTATTTTGTAATCCTTGCCAGATATTTCTATGTGGAAATATGTGAAGCTGCAATACAGAATTCAAAAGAACGAAAATCAGTACTAGGTTGCTGTACTGGGAAGGAGTTTCTGTGAGGTGCAAAGCCAACATCGGGGGAGGCTGTGAACAGCAAAGAGGGCTTTAAGCTGTTAGTGAACTACACCAAAGTGGTCCCAGAGCAGTCTGTCCATCTGTCTTCTCACCAAAGCTTGTTTTTCTAATTAATTACAATGTAAACAGAAACCTTGATGATCAAACAACAACACCTGCTGGGACCAGGTGTTCTATGGAGTCGGGGTCAAATGTAACATCTTTCAACTTTTTGGGGTCCATTTTTGAATTGCCTGCTTTCCCATAGCAAAGTCTGTATCAAATAACCATGCAGCAGAAATATTTTAATCTTGACATGTTAGTTCTGTAAAACCTTATTTATAACCCCAGACCTGTTCTGTTTTTACAATTTAAAAAGTGGGATAAAACCGTCCGATCCTTTGCAAAGAAGGGCAAGTATTCCGTTTGGTTTTTTGAAAACTGGTTAGAAGTTTCCTCGTAACATATTTCAGTAAAATATTTATATTTGAAAACTGCTGATTTCTATTTTTCAGAAACAGAAAATAAAATTCATAACATTTAGAAAGAAAACATTACGAGAAATTACAATCTTTTAGTCTCTACTTCATTAAGACTCCAAGGCCAACCACATTATTCTGAATACTTTTTGAATATTATAAAGAACTCAGTAATAAACTACTAGGGGTGGTGGTTCAGTGGTGGAATTCTCACCTTTCATGTGGGAGACCCAGGTTCTATTCCTGGCCAATACACCACATGCTCAGCCACCATCCATCTCTCAGTGGCGTCTCGGGTGTTGCTGTGGTGCTGAACGGGTTTCAGTGGAGCTTCCAGACTAAGATGGACTAGAAGGAAAGGCCTAGGAATCTGCCCCTGAAAATTAGCCAATTAAAACCCTATATATGAATAATGGTCAGATCTGCAACTGATCATGGGGCTGGCATAAGACCAGGCAGTGTTTTGTTCCATTGTGCCTGGGGTCTCCAAGAATCAAGGCTGATTTGATGGCAGTTAATAATAATAATAAAAACTACTACCATTTGCATTAAAACAATCATCTTCACACCTAATATTCTTGGCATTATACTCCTTTTACCTAAAAGCTACTTAAATTGTTATTTTGTGGTCTCACGTTTCTTCATTTTTGACCATTATCCTATTTATTCTTTTTCATTCAGAAGCTCCAAAAATGATTGTTCTCAGTATGTAAGTACACTTTAACACAGTGTACTAAGTTTCTCTTTGCTCATTTTCTTTCCTCCTTCTGCAATAAATTAGACAGGAATGAGTCAGACCTACCTGACTGAGTCAGACCTACCTGAATACCTGCAGTAGTTCTGCATTAAAATTGACGTCAAGACTTAGAAAACTATGAAGGATTGCTTTCAGGACAGGTCATTTGGTTTTTATTTCTTAGCTGAAAATTGCTTCTCCCTACTGAGCTACACTGGACAACTCCAAATTAAGCAAATAAATTTACTTTAATTTTGTGACTGCTTCTGAAGGAATCTTTACTGTTGTTGCTGTTTTCTTTTTAATGATCCATAACACCTCTATTTTGTCATTTTTCTGTGTACATACAGTCAGACTTATGGTTCAGTGCCTTTTCAGTTGGGTTTCTTTCATAGCATTATAATACACACACACATACATAGGAGCCCTGGTGGCACAGTAGTTAAGAGTTCGGCTTCTAACCAAAAGGTTGGCAGTTCAAATCCACTAACCACACCTTGGAAACCTTATGGGGCAGTTCTACTCTGTCCTATAAGGTTGCTATGAGTTGGAATCTACTGGACAGCAACAACGGAGTTGGAGGACTGGTTGGTTGGAAACAAAAGAAGCCAGTGGCAACTGAGGATCCATCTCTTTCCTGGAGATTGAGAATCACATGAGATATTAATGTATGGAGATAATTTAAAGTAACATTTTTTTCCAAGTAACATTTTTAACTACACAAGTAATACATGCTTCATGCAGAAAACTTATGTCAATGCCCATCACTGGCCAAAGACCACCAGGAACACACCTGTAGTAAAACAAACTTAGATTTATTGATCTTGTGGCAGCAGGGAAGGCTACTGGGAACCATAAGATATCTCAGTAAGAAGGTGTTATGGAGCCTTATTACAGGATTAAGTTTGTGTTAGGTGATTTGGGGAAGATTTCAAGAACGTTGGATTGGGTACTGTCAGGAAAAGGGAGAGGGGAAATTCTTTGGGCATCTTAACAGTTTTTATCTAGGTGGAATAGAGTAGACTAACTAAAACTTGCAAAGCAGCTATAGTCATACATGTTCAGCTACTTGTAGTCTGCACAGTGTTCTTGTTTTTGTCTGTGCTCAGAAAAGTTTACAGAATGGTCCTGTGTTTGTTTTGCTTTGTCATGGTCATAGATGAAGGTCATATCTTATTGGTGTGGTGTCAGATTGTTTATGCTCATCAGGAGAACACCACGGTCTAGCTATTAGAGCCAGTCCAGCTCCAAGCTGAAGCTGTCAGGGACTATTTTTTCCTTTTCTCACTTGGAACACATAGAAGAGCACAAAAGCAAACAAAAAACCCAATAAATAAATCAGAAATACCTGTAATCCCACTATACAGCGATAACCAAGTTACTGTTTTTGTTGTAGGTCCTTTCAGTGTTTTTTTTCAGGCAAGTGACTATCATCAAAATATTAGTAACATTTATCAAACAAGATTTTCTAGCCTGTTTTTTCACTTAACAAGATATCAAGCACGTTTTTCTCATGTCAACAAATACTTTGCTACAGCATGATTTTTTTAATTGACTACAAAATGTTCCATGAGATTAATGACCTAATCAATTCCTTATTGTTAGACATTTACATTGCTTGAATATTTTTATTATTATAAATAATGCTGGGATAGATATCCTTGTACAACATCTGATAATTTCCTTAAAATAAATTCCTAGAAGTATAATTGCTGGGTCAATGAATAGTCACATGTTTCAAGGACTGATACCTTGAAACAATCATGTTTTAGGATGATAGGCTCTGTCCGCCAGTCAGGAGAAAATCACAGGAATTGGGTCGAAGTGATTGCTATAGAGATCTTCTTTACCAGGGCTTTGCCTATAATCCAGAGTCACGAAAAGACAAATGACAATAAGGACAAACCTCTATGATTGAAGAAAGTCTTATTTGTAGACTTGATGAGGGCTTTCAGGAGACAGCTAATTTGTATCTGAATCTTTTTCCTCTTATAGAAAAATCCAACTACAAATCAGAATGGAGAACCATCTGGTATCTTTCCTTCCCCTTCCCATGAAACCTGAAGTAACCACTTTTCTCTCTGTGTGGCAATGACAGGAGAGGGTGTCTTTGATTCACAGCAGAGGGGAGTAGGACTTGATTCCTCAGGAAGAAGTAAGGATACATGTTGGATGAGGTGGGACAAATGAAGGGAGGGAAACTTTGAATAGGAGGATGGAGTTCTGCGTCTTCCTTTCCAATTCTTATAGGTTCTGTTATACTTTATTCTTGATTAATTGCATCAGATAGTTAACCCTGTATAAGACTGAATAGTAATGGTGATTAAAAGACATCTGCCTTCTGATTTGATGGGACTGTATTTACAATTTTATAACTGAGTGTGCTGTTTGATGCATGTTTTTGGTAGAAATCCTTTTCCCAGGTTAAAGTAGATTCATTTTATGCCTAGTTTCTCAAGAATTTTAATCGTGAATGAGTAAATATTGAATTTTATCTTTTTTTTTTTGCTTCGACTAGACAAACTTTTATCCTTTAATCTATTAATGTTATGTAAAAATTAATAGGTTTTCTGATATTAAACCATTCTTGCATCCTTGGACTAAACCTTACTTGGTCATTTTTAAAAGTCTGCTAAATTCAGCTGACTAATATTTTTGCATTTCTATTCATGAGTAAACTTAGTTTATAATTGTATTGTCCTTTCCCATTTTTTGTTCAACCAGCCTTATAAAAGAATTGGACAGATTTCTTTCATTTTAAATTCTCTAAAACAGCTTTTGTAAAATAGAGATTATATGTTCCTTGCAGATTCGGTAGAACTGGCTTCTAAAACCACTTCTTTCCACCTTCCTACTCTACTCTCAACCCCAACAAATGGGGAAATTAATCACTTAGCCAATTTCTTTAATGGTTACTGGATTTTTGAGCTTTTTGATTTCTTCTTGAGGCAATTTTAATAATTGATATGTTTCTGGAATATGATCCAATTTCAACTAAGTTTTTTAAAATAGATTGAACATATATTTCCTTAAGAGTTTTAAATTTTTCTGCCATTTCCATAGTATGTCTCTTCTATTCGTTACTGATAATGTTTATTTGAGCATTTTAACATTTTCTTTCTTATTGGTCTTACTAGAGATTTATCTATTTTATTATATTTTTCAAAAGACTGGCTTTTGATTTTTTAAATTCTTTCTGTTTTTTTTCCTATCTATTAATATTTGCTCTCATTTTAATTTTTTTCTTCCCTTTACTTGCTATAGGTTCATTTTGTTTTTCTAGGTGCTTAGATTTAATTTATTTATTTTCAATTTTTCTTCTTTAAACATTCATTTTCATCCAAGTACAACTTCAGCTGCTTCCTGTAAGGTTTTATGTGTAGTAATTTTAATTCCTTGTTCTAAATAATGTCCGTTGTGATTCTTCTTTATCTTACGAGTAATTTAAGATTTAGATTTTAAATTTCAAATGTATGAAGTATTTTTATTTGTTTATTGTTGTAGTATAAGTGAAAGTTTACATTTCAAGTTGGTCTTATACAAAAATTTATACATACATTGTTATGTGACCCTAATCGCTCTCCCTATACTGTGCATATGAAGTACTTTTAATCACATTTTAATTTGCTTTATAATTTAATCAATTTATGGTTAGATTATGTGGCCTTATGATGTGGAATCTTTGAGATTTGCTGAGATACATTTGTGACTTAAATATGGCCAATTTTGCAAATGTTCAAGCTTATTAGTTTTGTTGTTCTGATTTTTGAGTCCTTGCTATTTTTTTCTCTATTTGATCTATTAGTATCTCATAGACATATGTTGAGATCTCCTGCTATGATTGTAAATTTGGTGATTTCTCTTTATGATTTTGTCCATTTGTGTGTGTGTGTGTGAAAGAGAATATGTATATTCAAAGTCATGTTGTGAGGTGCATCCAAGTTCATGATCATTTTATCTCATTGTTTTACTACTTTTATTATTATTTGTATCTCTCTCTACTCCAATAGTGATTTCTTCCTTAAAATCTATTTTGTCAGGTGTAAATATTGTTGTACCAGTATTCCTTTCTGTGTGGTTTGTTTTAGGTGTGACTCTTTTAAAAAATATATAGCTGAATGTATATATACACACACAAATGTATTTCTATAAATCAGTTCAAAGGTTTAGGTACTTCTTAAATAGATGAATACAGTTGGTATGATTTATTGTGATTAAGGATATATTTAGCTCTATTTCTATCATATATATTTGTGTTTTCAATTTATTATTCCTTTCCATTGTTCCTTTATTTTTCTTTCCCTTCCTTCTTTTGAATCAATAATATTTTCTATATGTTCTTTCCCCCCCGTCTCCTAGGACATGATAAGTACTCAGTACTAACTTATTTCTTATATTTCTACTTGTTTACCCATAAATCATAGGTAGAAATGTCATAGACTTTTGATTCAGATACAAAAGATGAGCTCCTCAGCTTTGCTTACTAGTTCAAATACATGGGCAAATAATTTCAAATCTAAAAGCTTTAATATTCTCATTTTTAAAAACTGGAATAATAATAATATCTGTTTGAATGTTAGAGTCTGTAGCTACAAATTTGCCTAAAAGGAACTTGCCCCTTATGTCATTGAATAAGTGACTAAAAGAGCTCTGAGTGTTATGATGGAGAAATGCAGGGTGCTACAGGAGCTGATAAAGGCAGACCTAACTTGTGTAGGAAGTCTCTTAAGGCTGGGATTCTGGAGGAAATCATATTTCAGTAGAAACCTGGGGGATGTGTTAGTGAGGCAATGAAGTTGGCAAATAGAAGCAACAACAGGTGTGAATCTTCTGGGGCAGGAACAGGGCTTCAAACTGGTTTGTTCTGGTTCTAACCCTTGCTGAGAATTTGCATTTCCATCCCAGATATACCGAATCAGAATCTACATTTTAACAAGATCCCCAGGTGATTCTTATGTATAATAAATTTTGAGAACCACTGCTCTGCTAGTGGTTCTCAGAATTGGTCCCAAACCAGCAGCATTAGCATCTCCTGAGATATGCAAATTCTCAGCAGGAGTTTGCATCAGAAGGAACTGGTTCAAAGCACTGGACAGGTAGGAGTATGACATGTTTGGAAAAGTGAAAGAAGTCCAGTGTGTCTGGAGTGGAGATCATGAAGAAGAGAGGGGTGAGATGACGCACCCAGGACCTGAAGCCCTGTTCTTTGTTTGTTAGTGGTATGTTTAGTTTACTTACTTGTGTTTTTAATCCTAAGTATAATGGGAAGCCATCAAAGATTTTTAACCAGGTGAATGTCATGCTCACATCTGTGAATCCAATCATGGTGGATGAAGTGAAAAGGAGCCCTTGGAGAGGAAGCTGGAGACAAGTTGGGAGGGAATTGCAGGGGCCCAGGGGAGAGGTGACAGTGGCTGAGACAAGAGCCACCATAGTGCGTAGAATAGAGAGAATAGAAAGAGTGGAGAGATATTTAGGGGGCAGAGTCAACTGAACTTGGCACTGATCATAATGGATATTGAGGACAATAGTGTGAGTGAAATCCCAGAATTTCCACTAAGTGTTCTGAGTACCTCTGTCCTAGTAAGCTTGCTCAGTATTGCATCCTCTACAATAAAAAACTTGGACTTTTAGCTTCATGCATGTAAGAAGCAAAATAAGGAAGAAATAATCAGTGGCAAGATAGCAGATCTCTGGAGCCAAATAGAGCTTTTTATGGCCTAAACTTTTTTGTATTTATTTCAAAGAAAGGTGATCCAACAGAATGTGGAAATTATTGAACAATATCATTAATATCACACACAAGTAAAACTTTGCTGAAGATCATTCCAAGGCGGTTGCAACAGTGCATCAACAGGGAACTGCCAGAAATTCAAGCAGTATTCAGAAGAGGATGGGGAACGAGGGATATCATTGTTGATGTCAAATGGATCATGGCTGAAAGCAGAGAATACCAGAAAGATATTTACCTGTGTTTCATTGACTATGCAAAGGCATTTGACTGTGTGAATCGTAACAAATTATAGATAACATTGTGAAGAATGGGAATTCCAGAACACTTAATTGTGCTCATGAGGAACCTATACTTAGACCATGAGGCAGTCATTTGAACAGAACAAGGGGATACTACGTGGTTTAAAGTCAGAAAAAGTGTGCATCAGGGTTGTATCCTTTCACCATACTTATTCAATCTGTATGCTGAGAAAATAATCCAAGAAGCTGGACTATATGAAGAAGAACACAGGATCAGGATTGGGGGAAGACTCATTAACAAACTTTGATATGCATATGATGCAACCTTGCTTGCTGAAAGTGAGGAGGACTTGAAGCACTTACTGATGAAGATCAAAGACCACAGCTTTCAGTATGGATTACACCTCAACATAAAGAAACAAAAATCCTCACAAGTGGACCAATAAGCAACATCATGATAAACGGAGAAAATATTGAAGCTGTCAAGGATTTCATTCTACTTGGATCCACAATCAATGCACATGGAAGCAGCAGTCGAGAAACCAAATAGCGCATTGCATTGAGCAAATCTGCTGCAAAAGACCCCTTTAAAGTGTTAAAAAGCAAAGAAGTCATTTTAAGGACTAAGGTGTGCCTGACCCAAGCCATGGTGTTTTCCATTGCCTTATATGCATGTGAAAGCTGGACAATGAATAAGGAAGACTGAAGAAGAATTGATGTCTTTGAATTATGGTGTTGTCAAAGAATGTTGAATAAAAAATGGACTGCCAAAAGAATGAACAAGTCTGTCTTGGAAGATGTACAGCCAGAATGCTCAATACACGCCAGAATGAGGAGACTTCATCTCACACACTTTGGACATGCTATCAGAAGGGACCAGTCCCTGGAGAAGGACATCATGCTTGGTAAAGTGGAGGGTCAGTAAAAAAGAGAAAGACCCTCAAGGGGATGGATTGACACAGTGGCTGCAACAACGGGCTTAAGCATGGCAATGGTTGTGAGGATGGCACAGAATCGGGCAGTGTTTTGTTGTGTTGTGCGTAGGGTTGCTATGAGTTGGAAGCCACTTGACGACCTAACAATGACAACAAACTTTTTTGGAAATTATAATTAAGTCTGACTGCCCATGACTAAAGTTTTGGCTGCTTCTTCCCCCACTCCCCTGCATCAAAAATTTAATGGATTAAGCTCCTAAAAACGATAATTAAAAATAGTCCCACACATATGCTTTCCTATTAGATGACAAAGGTCATACTTTTAACATACTTTATTTATTCAGTTGGTCTGTTAATATTCGTGGCTTAAAGGAAGCTGTCATTAATTAATGCTCATTCAGTGTCAAGGACATCATGTTTATTAAACAGTAATAGACACCTGTCCTCTATCTGATCCAAAGACTTTGGGAAAGTGAATGGGCTTTGGTACAGTAACTTCAAGTCACTGTGCTTCTTTTACAGAATGTAGAAGGCCTTTTTTTTTTTTTTCCTTCTCCATCTACCCTTTCCTGGCTTGGAGAAGAGGTGGAGTGAAGGATGTGAACAGATGGTAGTTTTGTAGGCAGGGTTTATCGTGCAGGTTCATAGCTTTCTCCCTTCGTCAAGTTCTGTCCAGCAGTAATCATGCAGTCAGTGTTGACCTATGCAGCTCAGGTTCCCAGGACAACAGTGAGGAATGGAGCCTGCTCCTGTATAGAAATGGCATTATCCTGGCAGGTATGGGGTTTTTCTGTGACTTCAAAATTTTACATTTTGAAGAATGTCAATGCTAATACCATTTCTGCCTTCTCTAGAATAAGAGATTTTGGAGACCAGATTGGATTTTTTTTAATGCCAGAGTGAATATATAACTATTTTCACAAGGAAACTCCTGACGATGCTCATAGATACTCCTGCAACTGTCTCCTAGTGAGGACCTTGGCTGGATCAGTCAATGTTCCCTTGGTAATTGGGCCTTCTCTTTGGGATGTGTTTCCAGCTGGCACTCAGGCCTCCATCCAAGAGAACAACCTTTGTTGTTGTTCAGTTATGTCTCCAGACAGGATCCAAAGAGGAGCTCTGTAATCTCTTCTCTGGATTTTATGGAGTCTTGCTTTGTCTTTTTGTATTAGCCTCTTAAAGCACTACATCATTCTTAAAAGGACACAAGTGAGGGTGTTAGCTTAAGCTTTTGAAGTATTGTACGTGCCATTTCCATTTTTTATTTGTTTCTAAATTTGTGTTTCTATTTAACTAATCTCTTTGTTAAAGACAAATTGTGGATAAGTTTAATACAGTAATAGATGTCGTGTTATACAGCTTCCAAGTCCAAGGCTTGCAGTAGCCCTTTAGAGTGGAAGCAGTTTGGGACTTGTTCATCTCCCACTGCAGGCAAAATGCTCTACCTAAAATTGTGCTTTATTCATAATACATGGAAGTTCCAATTAAAGCACTGAAATCTTTTGTTAAATTTTACTCCTCGAACAGAATTAGATTCAAGAAACTGAAGAGGACACCAGGAAGCACCATGAGCAGACCTAAATTCTAGACACAAATTATTTGAGATGGACTTGCTAAGCAAACCTCCTCATGGGAAGTTTTAAAAACCTTGGTGGTGGCCTGTTCCAATATTCAGTCACATTTACAGTTAAGCAGTTTGTTTTGACTAAATTCTTATGTTTCATCTCAGTCAATTTCTTTTTGTTCAGGACAGATCTAGATGGAGTTTTGACCCATATACCCTGTTTGATAACTCTTGGAGCACTTTTTTTTTTTTTTCTTCTTGGAGCACTTTTAAGGCACCGCAGCCCTGTGCCTAGTAGGGTACCTGGCATATACTAGTTGTTCAGTAAATTCAATTGCACTAGGTCACCTGTCATCATTCTCTCTTTAAGGCAAAGAGGTGATGTAAACTGTCCTTATTAGTACTGGCCCGAATGTGGCACTCGAAGGCATCCAAATGCAGGGCTTATACACTGCGTGGAACTCTAGGGGTGCTTTTCCATAGTGCCTGCTTAAGCTCACAAAAGCCCTTTGTGGGTCCCTCCTTGGGCACCTTACATAATCTTCTAAGCCATTAAATCAATCTATTCTAATTGGATAATGACTCCCATGTTTGAAATCTGCTGAAAATCCATCCTCACCTCCATCTGGATCTCCGGCAGCAGATTTCCAACGTCTGGATAGCAGCAGGGCTTTTTGTCCTCCCTGTAGCCCTGCAGCCACCAAGGGCCAAAGACCAATTAGCTGTAATGAATTTAATATGTTTAGTCTGAGCCATATAGTTCCAGGCCAGTCAAAGAAGGCCCCTTATAGGGTTATTTCCCATCAAGTGAATTAAAGAGGCATGTCAGCAACTGTAGGCCCGAGAATGGAGTGTGCAAACCCATCCGGTGCTAACCTCATTTCGACTCCAGCCAGCTTCCCAGCCACTTTTTGGACTCTCCCAAGAAAACTTGGCAGTGGTTTATTGTACCCCTGGCTCCTAGAATCAAAAATAGACCACTTTCAAGCATGTATTGGAACAGCTGGAAGATGGGCTTGCTGATTTCTTATCTGAGAGTTGGTCCTAGTTAGTGACAAGAGATTGGTTTGTGAGTGATCAGCTCCTTTGGATATTTTGGTAACCTGTTGTGTGTGTGTGTGTGTGTGTGTGTGTGTGTGCGTGAAGTGATGGTTGTCTATATTTAAAATGCACCTAAAATTGTATTTTCAAAAGGAAGGGAAATGCAAAAGCTTTTAGGCATGGCTAAATTTTAAGTGCTTTAATAGATTATCTGGTCCAGCTCTACGCCTCTAGAAATAGACTGCTTAGGCCTCCAAGACCCATGACATCAAGCTTAAGTGGAAATCTCTGGACATGTGACAAGGCAGATGTTCAGTGCTTACTAGACTTATCCAGTTATCCATTATTTATTCCACCAACATTATAAGCAGGTACTCAACTAGAATTAGGGGAATCAAAGATGAATAAAAGAAGATACTTGCCTTTGAGGAGATCACAGTTTGGTTCAGGAAACATATGCACACAAACAATGTGATGGGGCTGTCAGAAAGGCAAAGAGGTCCTTATTATCAAAGGACAATTGGTACCAAGAAAAGACCACTTAAAATAAATCCATTTAAAGTGCAGACCAACTTTTCAAAGAAAATTGGGAAAGTAAGGTTCGTTTGAGAATTATTTTTGAAAAATAAAACTAAAAATTTGAAAGTAATTTTCATTTACGAACAATGTTTATATTATTATTTGATTTTATTTGTATTGTAACTCTTAGAACAAAGAATCAAAATAGCCTTTTTGGTGACGAGTGACATTGCAGCACAAGAGTAACATCATATAGGGGATTATTTTGCAGAAATATTCAAGAACTTCAATTTTTTTTGAGAACCTATACTAACTTTTGATATTAAAATAATTTTATTTTGCATTCCTATATTACTTCATCTTAATTGATTTTATCTGCTTCAATTGCTAACGCATTTAAACATTCTGGGTCCTCACTTGTCAACAGTTTTCCATGTGATTCCAGAAATTCTTCAAAAGGACTTTAATCACCTTTGTAAAATCGACATAATTTGCAAGATTTGCAATTTCATTTTGCAATTCAAAAGACATCAGTACCAGAGGGAGGATAGACTTTAGTGTGAAGTTGGTAGGATGTCTTGGTGGTGATAGCCTTGGAAACTTTCTAGGGCAGTTCTATTCCGTCACATGGGGTCGCTATGAGTGGAATTGACTTAACAGCACACAACAACAACAACAACAAATCTTAATGAACATGGAACCCTGGTGGTACAATGAATGGTTAAGTGCCTAGTTTCTAACCAAAAGGTTGGCGGGTTTTGAACCCACCTGGTGGCTCCTAGGAGAAAGACCTGGCAATCTTCTTCCTGAAAAATTACAACCTAGGGCCGAAGATTAGACAGGCCTATAAAACAAACAACACATGTAGTTCTGTTTAATAAAAAACTAATTTGCTCTGTAAACTTTCACCTAAAGCACAACAAAAAATAAAAATTTATAACCTAGGAAACCCTATGGAGCAATTCTACTCTGTAGCATTGACTTGACAGCACTTAACAACAACAGTCTTATCGATGGTCTGTTGATCAGTAAATATTTTCACCTTATGATGCCTATGCAGCCCTGGTGGCACGGTGGTTAAGAGCTCAGCTGCTAACAAAAAGGTTGGCAGTTCAAATCCACCAGCTGCTCTTTGGAAACCCTACGGGACAATTCTACTCTGTCCTATAGTGTCGCTATGAGTCTGAGTTGACTCAACAGCAACAGCTTCTTCCATGATGACTATGACTCCTCTCACACTCTTAGTTATAGGGACTTGGAAAATTAATATTTAGATAATAATAATCACCCCTTTCCCCAGCAATCTATCAAGAGCTTAGGTGGCAAAGAGACTGGGAAGATGCTGGAAAAAAAAAATTAAATTTTTTTTTAAACAGTTTAATAGACAAGAGATGGTTGTATTCCCATGACTGATTACATGGTAAATCTCTTCATCAGTATGACTTAGCCAGTGATGTGGTAAGTATTCGTTACAACAACACTATTGATTATTAAACTTGCTTGAGATCATTGGAGTTATGTTTCTTTCACTTACAACGGAGTATGTCTCTGAGGTTTCTAATTCCAAATTCAGTAAGTACTCTTTCCAACATACGATTGGCTCTCAACTACTCATGAATACCAGAAGATGCTATATTTTTTTTCCTTTGGTTTTTACTTTTTTTTTAAAATTGTACTTCAGGTAAAGGCTTACAGAACAAGTAGTTTCTCATGAAACAGAAGTACACATATTGTTTTATGACATTGGTTAACAAACCCACAACATATCAACCCTCTAAATTCTCAACCTTTTTTTTTTTTGGTGAAAATACACATAGCCAAAGATACACCATTTTAAAAATTTCTACATGCACAGTTCAGTGACACTGACTATACTCTTGGAATTGTGCTGCTATTCTCACTTAAGATGAAGGCTTACAGAACAAAATAGTTTCTCATTTAATAGTTACTACAAATGTTGCCCTATGACAATGGTTAACAATCTCACAACACATCAACAATATCCTCACTCAACCTTGGGTTCCTATCACCAGCTTCCTTATCTCCTGCTTTCTGGCCCTTGTCACTGGACTTCTGTAACTTGTTAGTCTCATTTGGTTTTACAGGGCTGTCCATTCCCAGGCTGAACACTGAACCTCGGAGGTAACTTCACCACTGAGCTAAAAGGGTGTCTGGGGGCCATATTCTCGGGGTTTCTCCAGTCTCCTTCAGGCCAGTATATCTGGTCTTTTTTTTTTGTGAGTTAGAATTATGCTCTACATCCTTCTCCAGCTCTGTCGAGAACCCTCTGTTGTGATCCTGGTCAGAGCAGTCAGTGGTGGTAGCCGGGCACCATCTAGCTGTACTGGACTCAGTCCGGTGGAGGCCTTGGTAGCTGTGGACAATTAGTCCTTTGGACCAATCTTTTCCTTGTATCCTGTTCTCTTCATTCTCCCTTGTTCCCGAATGGACAAGACCAGTAGAGTATCTTAGATGGCCACTCACAGGCTTTTAAGACCCCAGACACTACTCACCAAGTAGAATGTAGAGCATTGTCTTTATAAGCTGTGTCATGCCAATTGAGCTTGATGTTCCCTGAGACCACGGTCCCCAGAGCCCTCCGCCCAGCAATTCAGTCCTCAGGGAGTTTGGATGTGTCTATGGGGCTTCCATGACCTTTCCTTGTACAGGTTGTGCTAGTTTCCCCTGTATTGTGTACTGTCTCACCCTTCACCCAAGATACCATTTATCTATTGTCTATTTAGTATTCCCCCCCCACCCCTCCCATCCGTGGTAACCAACAAAGATTGTTACATTTTGTGTGCGAACTTTTTCATGGGTTTTTAGAATAGAGGTCTCATAGAATATTTGTCCTTTAGTGACTGACTTATTTCACTCAGCATAATGTCCTCCAGTTTCATCCATGTTATGAGATGGTTCACAGATTCATGGTTGTTCTTTCTTGTTGCATAGTACTCCGTTGTGTGTATGTACCACAGTTTGTTTATCCATTCATCTGTTGATGGACATCTACGTTGTTTCCATCATTTTGATATTGTGAGCAATGCTGCCATGAACATAGGTGTGCATAAGTCTATTCGAGTGACGACTCTTATTTCTCTAGGATATGTTCCTAGGAGTGGGATTGCTGGATCGAATGGTATGTCTATTTCTAGCTTTCTGAAGAAGCACCATATCATTTTCCAAAATGGTTGTATCATTTTGCATTCCCACCAGCAGTGCATAAGTGTTCTGATCTCCCCGCAGCCCCTCCAACATTTGTTATTTCCAGTGTTTTTGATTCGTGCCAGTAATGCCGGGGTGAGATGGTATCTCATTGTGGTTTTAATTTGCATTTCTCGAATGGCTAGTGATCGCGAGCATTTCCTCATGTGTCTGTTGGCCATTTGAATGTCTTCTTTGGTGAAGTGTCTATTCATTTCCTTTGCCCATTTTTTAATAGGATTATTTGTCTTTTTGTTGTAGAGGTGTTGGATTTTCTTGTAGATTATGGAGATTAGACCTGTGTCTCACTTGTCCTGTCCAAAATTTTTTTTCCCAGTCTGTAGGTTCTCTTTTGACTCTTTTGGTGAAGTCTTTTGAAGAGCATAGGTGTTTGATTTTTAGAAGATCCCAGTTAACTACCTTATCTATTGGGTTTTGTGTGTTGATGGTTATGGCTTGTATCTTGTTAATGCCATGTATTAAGGCCTGTAGTGTTGGTCCTATTTTTTCTTCTATGAACTTTATAGTTTTAGGCTTTATATTCAGGTCTTTGATCCATTTTGAAGTAGTTTGTGTATACGGTGTGAGGTATGGGTCCTGTTTCATTTTTTTGCAGATGGATATCCAGTTTTGCCAGCACCATTTCTTAAAAAGACTGTCTTTTCCCCATTTGATGGACTTTGGGCCCTTGTCGAAGATCAGGTGACCATAGGTGGATGGATTTACATCTGGGTTCTCAATTCTGTTCCATTGGTCAATGTATCTGTCATAGCAGTACCAGGCTGTTTTCACTACTGTAGCTGTATAGTAGGTTCTGAGGTCAGGTAGTGTGAGTCCTCCAACTTTATTCTTCTTCAGTAGTGCTTTACTTATTCGGGGCTTCTTCCCTTTCCATATAAAGAGAATGATTAGTTTTTCCATCTCTTTGAAGGATGTTGTTGGTATTTGGATCAGGATTGCGTTGTATTTGTAAATTGCTTTGGGTAGAATTGTCATTTTCACAATGTTGAGTCTGCCTATCCATGAGCATGGTATGTTTTTCCATTTATGTAGATCCCTTTGGGTTTCATGCAGTAGTGTTTTGTAGTTTTCTTTGTATAGGTCTTTTACATTCCTGGTCAGATTTATTCCTAAGTATTTTATCTTTTTAGGGGCTATTGAAAATGGTATTGTTTTCCTGATTTCCTTTTCATCGTTCTCCTTATTGGTGTATAGGAATCCAACTGATTTTTGAATGTTTGTCTTGTACCCTGCTACTCTGCTGAATCTTTCTATTAGTTCCAGTAGATTTCTCGTGGAGTGTTTAGGGTTTTCTGTATATAGTATCATATCATCTGCAAACAGGGACAGTTTAACTTCTTCATTACCAATTTGGATGCCCTTTATTTCTTTTTCTTGCCTTATTGCTCTAGCTAGAAGTTCCAGCACAATGTAAAATAGGAGTGGTGATAAAGGGCATCCTTGTCTTGTTCCTGTTTTCAAGGGGAATGTTTTCAGCCTCTCTCCATTAACAATGACGTTGGCCGTTGGTTTTGCATAGATGCCCTTTATTATGTTGCTAAATTTCCCTTTTATATCTATTTTATTGAGATTTTTTATCAAGAATGGGTATTGGATTTTGTCAAATGCCTTTTCTGTGTCAATTGAGATGATCATGTGATTCTTTTCTTTCCTTTGATTTATGTGGTAGATTACGTTGACTGATTTTCTGATGTTGAACCATCCTTGCATACCTGGTATGAATCCTATTTGGTCGTGGTGTATTGTTTTTTTGATATGATGCTGAATTCTATTGGCTAGAATTTTGTTGAGAATTTTTACGTCTATATTCATGAGAGATATTGGTCTGTAATTTTCCTTTTTTGTGACATCTTTGCCTGGTTTTGGTATTAGCATTATGCTGGCTTCATAGAATGAATTTTGAAGTGTTGCTTCCTCTTCTATGCTCTGAAATAGCTTGAGTAGAACTGGTACGAGCTCTTCTGTAAATGTGTTGTACAATTCTCCAGTGAAGCCATCTGGGCCAGAGCTGTTTTTGGTTGGGAGTTTTTTTTATTACCTTTTCAATCTCTTCTCTTGTTATGGGTCTGTTCAGATTTTCAACATCACTTTGTTGTAGTTTGGATAGGCTGTGTGTTTCTAGAAATTTATCCCTTTCCTCTAGGTTTTCAAATTTGTTGGAGTATAGTTTTTCATAATATTCTGTTATAATCCTTTTTATTTCAGTTGGGTCTATTGTAGTGTCCCCATTTCATTTCTTATTTGGGTTATTTGTGTCCTCTCCTGTTTTTCTTTTGTCAGTCTGGCCACTGGTTTGTCCATTTTGTTGATTCTTTCAAAGAACCAACTTTTGGTTTTGTTGATTCTCTCTATTGGTTTTCTGTTCTCTGTTTCATCTATTTCTGCTCTGATCTTTACTATTTCCTTTCTTCCTGTGGTTGTGTGCTTTTTTTGCTGTTCTCTTTCAATTTGTTTGATTTCTGTAGTTAATGTTCTGATTTTGTCCCTTTCTTCTTTTTTGCTATATGCATCTATTGCTATAAATTGTCCTCTGAGGACTGCCTTTGCTGTGTCCCTAAGGTTTTGGTATGATGTGTTTTCATTTTCATTTGATTCTAGGATTTTTTTGATTCCATCTCTGATTTCTTCTATTACCCACTGATGTGTAAGCAGGGAATTATTCAGTTTCCATGTAGTTGATTTTTTTCCTTGCTGTTCCTATTGTTAATTTTTACCTTGATGGCATTGTGGTCAGAGTAGATACTTTGAATTATCTCAACGTTTTGGACCTTGTTGAGGATTGCTCTGTGGCCTAAGATGTGGTCTATTCTGGAGAACATTCCATAAGCATTGGAAAAGAATGTGTACTTTGCAGCGGTTGGATGAAGTGTTCTAATATATGTCTATTAGGTCAAGTTGGCTGATTGTGCCCTTTAGGTCTTCTGTATCTTTGCTGAGTTTCTTCTTAGTTGTTCTGTCCTTTACTGAGAGCGGTGTGTTGAAGTCTCCTACTATTATTGTGGAACTGTCAATTTCTCTTTTCAGTGTTGTTAGGGTTTGTTTCATGTATTTTGGAGCCCTGTCATTGGGTGTGTAAATGTTTATTGTGGTTATGTCTTCATGATGGATCATCCCCTTAATCATTATATAGTGTCCTTCTTTGTCTTTTAGGGTACATTTTGTTCTAAAGTCTATTTTATCTGAGATTAGAATTGCCACTCCTGCTCTTTTTTGGTAGTTGTTAGCTTGATATATTTTTTTCCAACCTTTGACTTTTAATAAATTCACATCTTTGTTTCTAAGGTGTGTCGCCTGTAGACAGCATATTGATGGATCCTGTTTTCTTATCCATTCTGTCACTCTCCGTCTCTTTATGGGTGCATAGAGTCCAATTACATTCAGTGTAATTATTGATAGATGTGGGTTTGTTGGTGTCATTTTGTACTTCTTTTTTTTTGTGGTGCTGAAGTTTTCTTTGTTCTTCTTACTCTCTTGTGCTGAGTTACTTTTTTTTGTGGATTTTTTTTTCATTTCTTTGTTTTTTGTAGGTTTTGTTTTTGCTGAGACTTTATGTTTTCCCTCTTTTTTAAAATGAGTATGTTTGTTCACTTTATTTGTGGTTACCATAAATTTTACCGTTATCTTTCTAAGTTTGAAGCAGTCTACCATTACTTGGTATCGCCTTGTCTTCCTCTCCATTTGAAGGTTCTATACCTATGCCGTTTATTCCCTCTTTTATTGTTTTGATGTTGTTGTCATTTACCGGTTAACTGCTTTGTTTCCCTGTTGTATTTCTTTTGGTTTTGGATGTCCTCTAGAGTTCATTTTGTAGTTTGGTATCTGACTGGTATGATTCTGCGTCCTAGGTTCTGCCTGTGACCTGAAGCTGTTTGTCCTCAGATCAAAGAACTTGCTTTAATAGTTCTTGTAAGTTTGGTTTGACTTTTACATATTCCCTTAATTTCTGTTTATCTGGAGATGACCTAATTTCACCATCAAATCTGAACGAGAGTTTTGCAGGATCTATTATTCGTGGATGGCAATTTTTTTCTTTCAAGATTTTATATATGTCATCCCATTGCCTTCTTGCCTGCATGGTTTCTGCCAAATAAGCTGAGCTTAGTCTTATTGTTCCTCCTCTGTATGTGACTTCTTTTTTTTCACGAGCTGCTCTCAGGATTCTTTGTTTGTCTTTGGTTTTGGCAAGTGTGAATATAATATGCCTTGGTGATTTTCTTTTGGGGTCTCTTCTATATGGGGCTCGTGGAGCTTCTTGGATGGCCAGCTTTTCATCTTTCATGATATTGGGGAAGTTTTCTGTCAGAAGTTCCTCAATGATCCTCTCTGTGTTTCCTTTTTCTCCCCCTGTTCTGGAATTCCAATCACTCGAAGATTTTTGCTTTTGATTGTGTCCCAGATAACTCTCAGGGTCTCTTTATTTTTCTTTGTTCTTTTTTCTGTGTTTTCCTCAAACAGAGTTGTATCCAAGTGTTTGTCACCAATTCCACTGATCCTGTCTTCCACAATTTCTAATCTGCTTCTCAGCTCTTCTATGACATCATCCATTTCTGAAATCTTGTTGTTTATCTTTTGGATTTCTAATTGTTGTCTTTGTATAATTTCTAGTTGTGAATTTATTTTGGCATTTTTTTCCTGCATTATTTTCCTGAATTATTCCAATTTTTTGTCTGTATTTTCCATGAATTTGTCTATTTTTTCCTCATGTTTGTCAGCTTTTGCCTCAGTTCTTGGAGAATTCTGAGTATTAGAGATTTGAATTCCCTATCAGTTAGTTCTAGTGCATTTTCTTCCAGAGGAGAGTCATCTGGTGTTTTATTTTGGATGCCTACCTGAACCATCATGTCCTGTTTTTGTAAATATTTTGATATTGTCTGCTGTCTTCAGGGCATTCAGTAGTTATTTTTCTCGTTTATTGATTGTAGATTTGTTTGTTTCATCCCTTTTTTAAAAAAAAATTTGACTATGTCTGAGGAGGCGGACTGTGTGTTCTTTGTTGTTTGCTTGTCTGTGGGCACAATGCTTGTCGCCTCCTTTTTGAACTGGCACGGTCAGTCACTCAGATATGGTACGGCAGGGCAGGTCTAGCTGGAGAGGAGTTACTGGGACAGGTTTTTTGTGGCACTTACCACAGCCACCAGAGTGGGTCGGTAATCAGTGCAGGGCAGGTTCCAGTAGGCCATGCCTGCACTTCTTGGTGGTATGATGTTAAACGCATGGTGCAGGTAGGCAGGATGCAATGGGGAGATTGTTATGTGCGGAGCTAAGATGGATATGGGAGAGAGGAGAGAAGAATAGGAGCCAAAAACATACAAACAAACCAAAAAGATGCTAGGGGAGCTTGCCGTTGGAGTGGAGAGATGAGAGACTATGAAATGGAGAAAAATAGAAAGGGGAGGAGGAAGAAAAGAAAAGAATGAATAAATAAAAATCAGAAAGGTTAAAGAACTGCAAAGTTCCCAGCAATCCCACCGGTGTAGTTATGAGATCTGGGGAAGTCGTGCTCAGGTGTTGCAGTACAGCCTGGCTAGAAGGCATAGAGGTATACAACACCAGGTTTTCAGGGAACAGAAAGAGAAGGAAGATTTAGAGAGACGGGAAACTGAGCCATGAAGAAAGACAAAGAGGGAAAAAGAGGAAAAAGAAAACAAAACAAATTAAAAAAATAAACAAACAAGAAAGGCCCGCAAAGAAACAGAAAAAAAAAAAAAGGCAACGTAAAAAGAAATGCTCTCAGGGATCCCTCTGCACGTCTGTGGAAGCCGAAGGGGAGTCTCCCTGTCACGCAGCTCAGCCTGGCCAGAAAGGGCTCCCAACTCAAGAAAAAGAAAAGAAAACAGATAAACCATTCAAAACAAACAAATGAACAAAAGCCCCGGGATCCCACCAGCACAGTAGCCCAAACTGGGAAGCAGCTCCACGCTCAAACGGAGCTCCGCAGCCCCTCAGGAAGAAGCAAAGATGGTGCATGGAGCCAGGTAGTTGCGTGAAGGGAGGGGGAGGTGGCGAGGGGCAAGTAAGAAATCAAAGGAAGCAGAAAAAAAAAGCAACACTAGCAGCCAACAAATGGCACTCAGAGAGCCAGCTAGTGCGGGCTGGTGTTTCTGGACAAGAGACTGTGTACGTGAGAAGCAGAGGGGTTCGAGTGTGGGTGAAGAAGTGTAGAGAGAGGGAAAGCGTATATCAGAAATTACCAGAGCCCTGCAGCCCCTCAGGAAGAAGCAAAGATGGCGCATGGAGCGAAGTACTCAAACGAAAGGAGGGGGAGGTGGGGAGAGGCAAGGAAGAAATAAAAAGAAGAGGAAAAAAAGCAACACCAGCAGCGAACAGATGGCACTAGAGAGCCACCTGTTCAGGTGTTTGGAATCCAAGCAGGGGCTGTTTCCCAGTCAAGAGACTGTGGCCACAGGAAGCAGAGGAGGCCGAGTCGGGGTGAAGAAGGGTGGGGGGTGGGAAAGCATATATCGCCGATTACCGGTTGTTTTGTCTCCCGCTGGAAGCTCTGTGAGGCTGCTTTCTCATACCCCCTGTCTGCTGGTCTCCGATAAGAGTCCAAGATGGCGGATCAGTGCTGTGTAGGGGACCTCTGCATGAATCTCTCCTCGCTCTTCGTTCTCTGTCAGTTTTCTCACTCCATTTGGTGCTTGGCTGAGTTCTTTATCTCTTCATTTGATGTTTTAGGGTTTCAGGATTGTTGTAGTCTGTTTGGCTTATATTTTCGGATCTTTGCTGTGGAGGGACAGTGTGGTGCTTCTGCCTAGAGCGCCATTTTGCCTGAACCAGAAGATGCTATTTTTGTTACTCCTGTTGTTCTTTCTTAGCCATTTCTTACAGGGTACTTAGAAGTTGTTTTATATGCCAACCATATACCCTTTTTTACTAAACAATAAAGCTATCTACTGGAGTGGTAGAATTTCATTGAATCTACTTTGCAAACCGTTTGTTAGCTTGTTAAATGAAATGCCATGAGGTAGAAAATCCAGAAATTTAGGTAGGTTATGCACATTGATTTATGAGATATCAATGAAAAAAGACATATATTATCATTAATCTTCCATACCACTTATCATACAGACATAGTGGAAGGTACACACACCGTTTAAGGGCTTGTTGGAAAACAGTTTGAAAAAATAAAGCCTGAGCAATAACAAAAGTGAAATTAGAAAGGGCAGAGGAAAACCAAGCTATCAGAAACCAAGTATGACAATGCCAGAGTAGGAAGAAAATACTCAATTTAGGGACTGCATTAGTCTTTTAGTTTCAAGTGACAAAAATCTAATGCAAGCTAGTTTTAACCCAATAATGGGAATTTAAAAAACCAAAAGGGTAGTATGGGCCTCAGAAATGACTCAGTGGGAACCCCAAAAGGCACCCTCTCTCTTTCTCTTTGCCATCTTTGTGTTTTATGTGAGCTGCGGATTTATTAGTGCCTCTCTTACATATGGATGGTCTTTTTTCATGTAATGGACAATAGGCTTCCCTCAGCTCAGCTCAACAACTTTACCAACCAGAAAAATAAAGAAGTTCTGTTCTGTCAACCTCAGTTGGAAAAATTTCAGAAGAGAGCACAGTTTGGGCCACATGATCACCAGTTGTCATTCTGACTTCTACAAGGGGCAGGATACTATGGTTAGTCCATTCTGGGTCTTCTGTCTTCATCAGGCCAAGGGAGTAGGCTATGCTAAGAGAAAAATGGAGAAAAGCTGGGCAGAAAAAGACAGCAGCTACGACAGGAACAAAATCCTCACTTTCCATTACCTTTTTTCTTCCTGTTCATCTTCTAGTACTATACGATGCTTATGAGTCCTGATACATGTTAGTTAAAGTAACTGGGGCTAATCTGATTTTGGCTTAAATTACATTTTCATTAGTATCATTCTAGATTTTGAAACAGAATTTATAACGCGAATAGCAAGTGTCATGGAGTGAATTATGTCCCCCCCCAAAATGTGTGTATCAATTTGGCTGGGCCATGATTCCCAGAATTGTGTGGTTGGCCTCCATTTTGTGATTGTAATTTTATGTTAAAGAGGATTAGGGTGGGATTGTAACACCACCCTTACCCAGGTCACATCCCTGTTCCAAGGCAAAGGGAGTTTCCCTGGGGTGTGGCCTGCACCACTTTTTATCTCTCAAGAGATAAAAGGAAAGAGAAGCAAGCAGAGAATTGGGGACCTCAAACAATCAAGAAAGCAGTGCCGGGAGCAGAGCGCGTTCTTTGGACCGGGGTCCCTGCGCAGAGAAGCTCCTAGTCTGGGGGAACATTGACCCAACAGAGAGAGAAAGCCTTCCCCTGGAGCTGATGCCCTGAATTTGGTCTTTTAGCCTACTTTACTGTGAAGAAATAAATTTCTCTTTGTTAAAGCCATCCACTTGTAGTATTTCTGTTGTAGCAGCACTAGATGACTAAGAAAGGAAGTAATACAGATGGCCTGAGGCGAATACTACCTTTTGTCCTGAGCTTGGTTTTGCGAGCCTATTTACTATGAATAAATCTGAGCAACAGTGTGGGCTTTTTTTCTCTTTAATTAACTGGGATTTGACGTATTAGAAGAGGTGTGGCGGCAAACACACTGAAAGGCTCAGTTCAAAATAAATTTGTTTCTAAAACTGTCCTGCCTTCTTTTAAAATGCTATGAGAAAAATCCAATAAAATCTCTTTCATCTCCTCAAATGAACAGAGCAATGTAAATTTAAATTGATTTTAGTACTATTATAGTTTTTAGGGTTTATATTTTAAATACACTTGTTAATAAATTATGTCTTACTTCTTTTATTCATTTATGGTTTTGAAATAGTTTTAAAAGTCATTACGTACACCAATCCCACCCTTCTGTCAGTTTGTCATAATGTGGTGGCTTGCAGGTTGCTCTGCTGCTGGGAGCTATGCCACTAGTATTTCAAATACCAGCAGGGCCACCCATGGTGGACAGGTTTCCGCTGATCTTTCGGAGTAAGAAAGACTATGAAGGAGGACTTGGAGGTCTAATTCTGAAAAAAATTAGAGAGTGAAACTTTATGAATGAATAGAAGTGGAAAATTGTCTGATATAGTGCCAGAAAATGAGCCCCTCAGGTTGGAAGGCAATCAAAGTACAACTGGAGAAGAGCTGCCTTCTCAAAGTAGAGTTGACCTTAATGACATGGATGGAGTCAAGCTTTCAGGATCTTCATTTGCTAATGTGGTCTGACTCAAAATAAGAAGAAATAGTTGCAAACATCTATTAATAGGTAAGAATGTGGAATGTACAAAGTATGAATCTAGGAAAATTAGAAGTTGTTAGAAATGAAATGGAACACATAAACATCAATATCCTAGACATTCAAGAGCTGAAATGGACTGGTTTGACCATATTGAATCACATAATCATATGGTCTACTATGCTGGGAGTGACAAACTGAAGAGGAATGGCATTGCATTCATCATCAAAAAAACATTTCAAGTTCTATACTGAAGTTCAACGCTGTCAGTGATAGGATAATACCCATACACCAACAAGGAAGACCACTTAATATGACTATTATTCAAATTTACTCATCAACCACTAAGGCCAAAGATGAAGAAGTTGAAGATTTTTATAAACTTCTGCAGTCAGAAATTGATGGAACATGCAATCAAGATGCATTGATAATTACTGGTAATTGGAATGTGAAAACTGGAAACAAAGAAGAGGGAACAGTGGTTGGAAAATATGGCCTTGGTGATAGAAATGATGCTGGAGACAGCATGATAGAGTTTTGCAAGACCAATGATTTCAACATTGCAAATACCTTTTTTCAACAACGTAAATGGTGACTATACATGTGCACCTTACCAGATGGAATACACAGGAATCAAACTGACTACATCTGTGGAAAAAGACAATGAAAAAGCTCAATGTGACCAGTCAGAGCAAGGCCAGGGGCTGACTGTGGAACAGACCGTCAATCGCTCACATGCAAGTTCAAGCTGAAGCTGAAGAAAATTAAAACAAGTCCACAAGAGCCAAAGTACAATCTCGAGTATATCCCATCTGAATTTAGAGACCACGTCAAGAATAGATTTGACCCATTGAACACTAATGACCTAAGATCAGACAAGTTGTGGAATGACATCAAGGATATCACACATGAAGAAAGCAAGAGTTCCCTAGAAAGACAAGAAGAAAGAAAAGACCAAAATGGATGTCAGAAGAGACTCTGAAACTTGCTCTTGAACACAGACTAGCTAAAGTGAAAGGAAGAAATGATGAAGCAAGAGAGCTGAACAGAAGAGTTCAAAGGGCAGCTCAAGAAGACAAAGTAAAGTATTACAATGAAATGTCCAAAGACCTGGAGATAGAAAGTGAAAAGGGAAGAAAGAACATGCTCAGCATTTGTCAGGCTGAAAGAACTGAAGAAAAAATTCAAGCCTCAAGTTTGTAATATTGGATTATACAGGGAAAATATTAAATGACATAGGAAGCATCAAAAGAAGATGGAAGGAATACACAGAACCACTATAAGAAAAAGAATCCATCAATATTCAACCATTTCAGGAGGTAGTATTATGATCAAGAACTGAGGGTACTCAAGGAAGAAGACCAAGCTGCACTGAAGATATTGAAGAAAAACAAGACTCCAGGAATTGAAAGAATACCAATTGAGAAGTTTCAACAAATGGATACAGAGCTAGAAGTGCTCACTTGCCTATGCCAAGAAATTTGGAAGACAGCTACCTGGCCAATCAACTGGAAGAGATTCATATTTGTGCCCATTCCAAAGAAAGGTGACCCAACAGAATGTGGAAATTCTCGAACAATACCATTAATGTCACACTCAAGTAAAATTTTGCTAAAGATCATTCAGAAGCGATTGCAGCGGTATGTCGACAGGGAACTGTCAGAAATTCAAGCAGGATTCAGAAGAGGATGGGGAACAAGGGATATCATTGCTGATGTCAGATGGATTTTGGCTGAAAGCAGAGAATACCAGAAAACGTTTCTGTGCTTTATTGACTATGCAAAAGCATTTGACTATGTGGAGCAAAACAAATTATGGATAACATTGTGAAGAATGGGAATTCCAGAACACTTAATCGTGCTCGTTAGGAATCTGTGCATAGACCAAGAGGCAGTCATTGTGAAACCCCACTAACACACCTCCCTTCCCCCTCATTTCCTGCTTCACCATCTTTGCTAACTATCTATATCTTGTTAAGCCCTAGCAGTTGGTGGTGACGCCAACTGAACCAGTTTGAACTAGACCTTGGAGCATGCACAGATCGAGGAGCTCACATCCTTAACCTGACCCTGGACCTGATTATCACCAGAAAGAAAAATATTCTCCAGCCTACAGTTTCACCCGAGCCCCTTTAAGAAGCAAGGAGTCCTGCAACACGGACATCCTACAGATAATCAATCAGAATTCGAACCTCCAAACTTGGGCATGTGAGGGCTCAGGGCAAGTGGTTCCGAGTGCCAAACCGTGACCCCTAGAACTCACGGAAATAAAAGCTCCCCAACCCCGTCACATGGGGAGCACCTGGTCTTTTGGTCACTAAGCCCCACACTGCTCCTGGCCTGTGCAGACAATAAAACCACTACTTTCTATCCTCCTTGCAACTAGTGTCTGTCTTATTTCGATCAGCTAATAAGACAGGACAAGAACCCAAAAGGCATTCGGTTACAGTTGGAACAGAACAAGGGGATACTGTGTGGTTTAAAATCAGGAAATGGAAGGAGGCAGAGCCAACATGGCACTGTAGACAGAAGTACCATGCCATCCCTCCACAGCAAAGACCCAAAAAACTAAGTAAAACACAGACAAATGTTAGTCCTGGAGCCCTAAATGTCAAATGAAGAGACAAAGAACTCGGCGGAGCACATAATGGAATAAGAAATTGGCAGAGAACAGAGAGCAAGGAAAGATATGAGCAGAGGTCCCTTATCAGCTAACACAGCATGGATTCTTGGACTCCTGTCAGAGATTGGCAGACAAGGAGTACAGGAAAGCAACTTCACAGAGCTCCCAGCAGGAGACAGAGCACCAGGTAACCAGCAATATACGCATTCCCACTCCCCACCTTTCTTCCCCCTCTCATCCTCCACTGCTTCCCAGTCAGCCACAGTCTCTCGGCCTGGAGGAACGTGCTCCATGCTGCTTGGATTCACCCCACCCACACCGGCCAGCTCCTTCAGTGCCATTTGTTTGTTGCTGGTGTTCCATTTTTCCGCTTCTTTTGGTTTCTTCCCTGCCTCTCACCTCTTCTTCCTCCTTTCTCTCAAACACCTGGCTCCATGTGCCATCTCTACTTTTTCCTGACAGGCTGTGAAGCACCGCTCAGCTGGAGAACTGCTTCCTTGGTTCTCTCCACCATGCTGCTAGGATCTCTGGAACCTTTTTTGTTTGTTTTATTTGTTTGCTTGTTTTCTTTTTCTTTTCTCAGCTTGGTAGCCCCTTCTAGCCAAGCTGTACTGAGCGGCCTGGGAGCCACTTCCCTAGTCTTTGAAGCTGCACTGGTGGAATCCCTGGGGGTATTTCTTTTTTATTTATTTTTTATCCTTTTTGTCTTTCATTGTTTCTCAGTTTCTCATCTGTCTATACTTACCTTCTTTTCCTATCTCCTGAATAACTGTGGTGTGTGCCATCTCTGTCCATTCTAGCAAGGCTGCACTGTGAAGCTTGGGAGCCACTTCCCAGGTCTGTGCAGCCTCACCGGTGTTATCCCTGGGGGCTTTTCTTTCCTATTTTTTAAAATTTATTATATATTTATTTATTTTCTTTTTCTTTTTTCCTATTTGTCTGTCTTTACTTCTTAGTTTCTCATGTCTCTCTACTTACCTTCTTTTCCTGTCTATTGAATATCTGGCACTGTGTGCCATATCGCTGCTCCTTTCAGCTGGGCTGTGGCTTGGGAGTCACTTCCCTGGTCTACTCAGCCATGCCAGTGGGATCCCTGGGGGGGTCTTTCTTTTTTCTTTTTTTAGAAAAACTTTTTATTTATTTATTTTCTCTTTTCCTTTTTGTTTTTCTTCATTTCTCAGTTTCTCATCTCTCTCTGCTTTCCTTCCTTTCCTGTATCCTGAATACCTGCACTGTATGCCATCTCTGCCCCTTCTAGATGGGCTGTGCCCCAAGGCCTGAGAGCCACTTCCTCAGTCACCAGTGTGTTCCCTCGGGCATTTCTTTTTTTAATTTTTATTTATTTATTTTTCTCTTTTTCTTTTTGTTTTTCTCCATTTCTCAGTTTCTCATCTTTCCACTCCAGCAGGAAGCTCCCTCAGCACTTTTTTGTTTGTTTTTGGATCTTGTTTATCTCTCCTCTCTCTTCTTCCTAATACCCATCTTAGCTCCACACATCACAAACTCCCCCTTCCTTCATGCCTACCTGCACCGTGTGCTGACTATCTCACCTCCAAGCAGCACAGGTACAGGCTACTGGAAACTGCCCTGCAATGACTCCTGGCCTGCCCTGTTGGCCCCACCCAGTACCTGCTACAAACAACCCAGCCCAGACCCTCCCTTTAAGCCGAACCTGCCCTGCTGCACCATAGCTGAGTGACTGGCCATGCCACAGGACAAGGAGGTGAAAAGTATGGTGCCCACAGACAAGCAAACAACAAAGAATGCACAGCCTGCCTGCTCAGACATAAACAAATAAAACAAAAAAGCAGGATGAAACCAACAAATCTACAATCAATAAATGAAGAAAATAACTATTGAATGTCCCTAAGAGAGCACACAATATCAAAACATATTTAAAAAAAAAAATGACAGGATGGTTCCTGTAGGAGTCCAAATAAAAGACCAGATGACTTTCCAGTAGAAGAAAAGTCACTAGAACTACCTGATAGTCATTCATATCTCTAGTATTCAGAGCTATTCAAGAGTTGAAGCAAAAATCAGACAAAAATGAGGAAAAAATAGACAAAATCATGGAAAAGGCAGACAAAATCATGGAAAATACAGACAAAAAACAAGAAAATTCAGGGAAATAATGCAGGAACAAAAAGCCAAAATAAATTCACAACTAGAAATCATACAAAAAGTAAACAACAAAATTTCAGAACTAGACAGTGTCATAGAAGGTCTGAGAGTAGGTTTGAAACAATGGAAAACAAGATCAGCAAAACTGAAGACAAACACTTGGATACAAATTTGGTTGGGGAAATCAGAAAAAGAACGAAGAAAAATGAAGAAACCCTGAGAATTATGCTGGATACAATCAAAAGCAAAAATCTGTGAGTGATTCGAGTTCCAGAACGGGGAGAAAATGGAAAACACAGAGAGGATCATCGAAGAGTTGCTGACAGAAAACTTCACTAATATCATAAAAGATGAAAAGCTGACCATCGAAGAAGATAGACCCCAAAAGAAAATCACCAAGGCATACCATAATCACACTTGCTAAAACCAAAGACAAAGAAAGAATCCTGAGACAAGCTCGAGAAAAACAAAAAGTCACCTACGGAGGAGAAACAATAAGACTAAGCTTTGATTAGTCGGTAGAAACCATGCAAGCAAGAAAGCAATGGGATGACATATATAAAACCTTGAAAGAAAAAAATTGCCAACCAACAATTATATATCCTGCAAAACTCTCTTTCAAATATGATGGTGAATTTGGGACATTTCCAGATAAACAGAAATTAAGGGACTATGTAAAAACCAAACCAAACATTCAAGAATTATTAAAGAGAGTCCTTTGGTTTGAGAAAAAACATCAGACTACAGCCTGAATCTAGGACTCAAGATTGCACCAGCCAGATACCAACCTAGGAAATGAACTCTCAAGGACTATTCAAAACAAAAATATTTACAACAGGGAAAGAGAGGGGTTAATCTGTAAATGACAACAACATCAGAACAATAAAAGAGGGAATAAATGGTGTAGGTATAGAACTTTCTATACGAGAGCAAGGCAAGGGGATACCAAGTAATAAGTAGACTTGTTCAAACCTAGGAAGATAAGAGTAAATTTCAAGATAAGCACAAGGAAAGTTAACAAAACTATTTATCAAAATAAAGAAGAAAAATATAAAGTCTCAGTAAAAACAAAATCTACAAAGAAAAAAGAAATAAAACAAATCCACAAACAAAAAGGAATGCAGCACAGGAGAGTAAAATGAACAAAGAAAACGTCTTCACCACAAAAAAAGCACTACAAAATGACAGAAATAAATTCATACCTATCAATAATTACACTGAATGTAAATGGCCTAAATGCACCCATAAAGAGATAGAGAGTGACAGAATGGATGAATGAAGAGGATCCTTCCATATGCTGTCTACAAGAGACACACCTTAGAAACAAAGATGTAAATTTATTAAAAATCAAAGGATGGAAAAAAGTATACCAAGCAAACAGCTACCAAAATAGCAGAAGTGCCAATATTAATATTAGATAAAATAGACTTTAAGACAAAATCGACCATAAAAGACAAAAAATGACACTATTTAATGATTAAGGGGACTATCTGTCTTGAACACATAACCATAATAAATATCTACACACCCAATGACACAACTCCAAAATACATAAAACAAACACTAACAGCACTGAAAAGAGAAATTGACAGTTCCACTATAACAGTAGGAGATTTCAATACACCACTCTCAGCAAAGGACAGAAACTAGAAAGAAACTCAACAAAGATACAGAAGATCTAAAGGGCACAATCAGCCAACTTGACCTCATAATCGTATATAGAACACTCCACTCAACAGCTGCAAAGTGCACATTCTTTTCCAACGCGCACAGAACATTCTCCAGAATAGACCACATCTTAGGACACAGAGCAACCCTCAACAAAATCCAAAACACTGAGATAATGCAAAGTATCTTCTCTGAGCACAATGTCATCAAAGTAGAAATTAATAACAGGAAGAGCAAGGAAAAAAAATCAGTTACATGGAAACTGAATACCACTCTGCTTAAAAACAAGTGGGCAATAGAAGAAATCAGAGATGGAATCTAAAAATTCCTATACTCAAAAAAGAATGAAAACACATCTTACCAAAACCTTTGGGACAGAGCAAAGGCAGTGTTCAGAGGTCAATTTATAGCAATAGATGCACACATCATAAAAGAAGAAAGGGACAAAATAAAAACATTAGCTACACAACTCAAACAAACAGAAAAAGAAGCCCACAACTGCCAGAAGAAAGGAAATAATAAAGATCAGAGGAGAAATAAATGAAATAGAGAATAGAAAAACAATAGAAAGAATCAACAAAACCAAAAGTTGCTTCTTTGAAAAAATCAACAAAATCGACAAACCACTGGCAAAACTGACAAAAGAAAAACTGGAGAGGATGCAAATAACCAAAATAAGAAACGAAATGGGGGACATTACAACAGACCCAACTGAAATAAAAAAGATCATAACAGAGTATTACTCCAACAAATTTGAAAATCTAGAGGAAATGGCCAAATTTCTAGAAACACACCACCTACCCAAACTAACACAAAATGACGTTGAAAATCTAAACAGACGCATAACAAGAGAAGAGATTGAAAAGATAATTTAAAAAAACTCACAAGAAAAAGAAGCACTGGCCCAGATGGCTTCACTGGAGACTTCTATCAAACATTCAGAGAACAGCTTACACCAGTACTACTCAGATTATTTCAGAACATAGAAAAGGAAGTGATACTTCCAAATTCATTCTATGAAGCCAGCATAACCTTGATAGCAAAACCAGGCAAGGACACCACACAAAAAGAAAACTACAGACCAATATCTCTCATGAATATAGATGTAAAACTTCCCAACAAAATTCTAGCCAATAGAATTCAACATCATATCAAAAAATAATACACTACGACCAAGTAGCATTCATACTAGGTTTGCAAGGATGGTTCAACATTAGAAAATCAATCAACATAATCCACCACAAAAATAAAAGGAAAGAAAAGAATCACATAATCATAACTATCGATGCAGAAAAGGCATTTGACAAAGTCCAACACCCATTCCTGAAAAAAACTCTCGATAAAATAGGTATAGAAGGGAAATTCCTCAACATAATAAAGGGCATCTATACAAAACCAACAGCCAAGATCATTCTTAATGGAAAGAGGCTGAAAACATTCCCTTTGAGAACAGGAACAAGACAAGGATGCCCTGTATCACCACTCCTATTTAACACTGTGCTGGAAGTCCTAGCTAGAGCAATAAGGCAAGAAAAAGAAATAAAGGGCATCCAGGTTGGTAATGAAGAAGTAAAACTGTCCCTATTTGCGGATGATATGGTACTATACATAGAAAACCCAAAAGATTCCAAGAGAAAACTACTGAAACTCATAGAAAGATTCAGCAGAGTAGCAGGATACAAGATATACAAAAATGGATTGGATTCCTACACACCAATAAAGAGAACGATGAAAAGGAAATCAGGAAAACAATACCATTTGTAATAACCCCTAAAAAAATAAAATACTTAGGAATAAATCTAACACAGGATGTAAAGACCTATACAAATAAAACTACAAAACACTACTGCAAGAAACCAAAAGAGATCTACATAAATGGGAAAACATGCCATATTCATGGATAGGTAGACTCAACATTGTGAAAATGACAATTCTACCCAAAGCCATCTACAAATACAATGAAATCTTGATCCAAACACAACATTCTTTAAAGAGATGGAAAAACTAATCATTAACTTTATATGAAAAGAGAAGACACCCCAGATAAGTAGAGCTCTATTGAAGAAGAAGAATAAATTACTAGGATTCGCACTACCTGACATCAGAGCCTACTATACAGCTATGGTAGTCAAAACAGACTTCTACTGGTACAATGACAGATACATTGAACAATGGAGCATAATCGAGAGCCCAGATGTAAATCCATCCACTTGATCTCCGACAAAGGCCCAAAGTCCATCAAATGGGGAAAGTTGGTCTTTTTAACAAATGGTGCTGGCAAAACAGGATGTCCAGCTGCAAAAAAATAAAACAGGACCCATATCTCACACCATACACAGAAACTAATTCAAAACGGATCAAAGATCTAAATATAAAGCCAAAAGCTACAAAGATCATGGAAGAAAAATTAGGATCAGTGCTAGAGGTCTTCATACACTGAATTAACAGGATACAAACCATAACTAACAACATACAAACTCCTGAAGATAAACTGGGATCTCCTAAAAATTAAACACTTATGCTCATCAAAAGACTTCACCAAAAGAGTAAAAAGAGAACCTACAGATTGGGAAAAAATTTTTGGCTATTACAAATCTGACAAAGATCTAATCTCTAAAATCTACAGGAAAATCTAACACCTTTACCACAAAAAGACAAATAATCCAATTAAAAAATAGCCAATGGAAATGAACAGACACTTCACCAAAGAAGACATTCAACTGTCTAACAGACACATGAGGAAACGCTCGCGATCGTTAGCCGTTACGGAAATGTAAGTCAAAACCACAATGAGATACCACCTCATCCTGGCATTACTGGCACGAATCAAAAAAACAGGAAATAACAAATGTTGGAGAGGCTGCGGGGAGATCAGAACTCTTATGCACTGCTGGTGGGAACGCAAAATGTTACAACCATTTTGGAAAATGATATGGTGCTTCCTTAGAAAGCTAGAAATAGAAATACCATACGACCCTGCAATCCCACTCCTAGGAATCTATCTTAGAGAAACAAGAGCCATCAAACAAATAGACATATGCATGCTTATGTTCATTGAAGCAATGTTCACAATAGCAAAAAGATGGAAACAACCTAGATGTCCATCAACAGATAAATGGATAAACAAACTATGGTACATACACACGGTGGAATACTGCACAACAATAAAGAACAATGATGAATCTGCGAAGCATCTCACAACATGGATGAATCTGGAGGGCACTATGCTGACTGAAATAAGTCAATCACAAAAGGACAAATATTGTATGAGACCACTATTGTAAAAACTGATGAAAATGTTACATACAAAAAGAAACCATCTTTGATGGTTACGAGAGAGGGAAGGGGTGGCAATGGGAAAACCCTAACTAGACAATAGATTAGTGGTAACTTTGGTGAAGGGTAAGCCAGTACACAATACTGAGGAAGCCAGCACAACTTGTGCAAGGCAAGGTCATGGAAGATCCATAAACACATACAAACTCCCTGAGGGACTGAATTACTGGGCTGAGGGTTGTGGGGACCATGATCTGGGGGAACATCTAGCTCAATTGGCGTAATATAGTTTATAAAGAAAATGTTCTACATTCTATTTTGGTGAGTAGCGTCTGGGGTCTTAAAATCCTGTGAGCGGCCATCTAAGATACTCCACTAGTCTTACCTCATCTAGAGGAAGGGAAAATGCAGAAAACTAAAGACACAAGGGAAAGATTAGTCCAAAAGACTAATGGACCACAACTACCACGGCCTTGACCAGACTGAGTCCAGTACAACTAGATGATGCCTGGCTACCACAACAGACTGCTCCGACAGGGATCCACAATAGAGGGTCCCAGACAGAGCTGGAGAAAAAATGTAGGACAAAATTACAACAAGAAAAGACCAGACTTACTGGTCTGACAGAGACTGGAGAAACCCCTGTACACCGTTTTAACTCAGTGATGAAGTCACTCCTGAGGTTCACCCTTCAGCCAAAGATTAGAGAGGCCCATAAAACAAAATGAGACTAAGTGGGCACATCAGCCAAGGGGCAAGGACTAGAAGGCAGGAGGGGACAGGAAAACTGGTAATAAGGAACCCAAAGTCTAGAAGGGAGAGGGTTGACATGTTGTGGGTTTGTTAACCAATGTCATAAAACAACATTTGAACTAACTGTTTAATGACAAGCTAGTTTGTTCTATAAACCTTCATCTAAAGTACAATAGAAAAATAAAATAAAATCATGAAATGTGTGTGTCAGGGTTGTACCCTTTCATCATACTTATTCTCTCTGCCTGCTGAACAAATAATCTGAGAAGCTGGGCTATATGAAGAACACAACATCAAGATTGGAGGAAAACTTATTAACAACCTGTGTTATGCAGCTAACACAACCTTGCTTGCTGAAAGTGAAGGGAACTTGAAGCACTTGCTGATGAAGACCAAAGAGCACAGCCTTCAGTATGGATTACATCTCAACATAAAGAAACCAAAAATCCTCACAAATGGACCAATAAGCAACATCATGATAAACAGAGAAAAGACTGAAGTTGTCAAGGATTTCATTTTACTTGGATCCACAATCAACACTCACAGAAACAGTAGTCAAGAAATCAAATGACGCATTGCATTAGGCAAATCTACTGCAAAGGACCTCTTTAGAGTGTTAAATAGCAAAGATGTCACTTTAAGAACTAAGGTGTGCTTGACAAACCATGGCGTTTTCAACCACCTCATATCCGTACAAAAGCTGAACAATGAATAAGGAAGACCCTGGAGGACGTCATCATGCTTGCTAAAGTAGATGGTCAGTGAAGAAGGGAAGATCTTCAATGAGATGGATGGACACAATGGCTGAAACAATGGACTGAAACACAGCATTGGTTGTGAGGATGGTGCAGGACAAGGCAGTGTATTGTTCTGTTGTACATGGGGTGCTATGACTTGAAACTGACTCTATGGCACCTAACAACAACAACAACATGTACACCAAAATTTATGTGACTAGTAAAATTTGTCTGTGACTTTGTTTAAAGAATAAATTTTCTCACAGATAAATAAATATTTACTGAGCATTTCAATAGTCCTAGAGTCTGAACTATGGGCTTGTAGAGACAAAGTAAATGTCTTCAGCAAGTTTAACATCTAGTTAAGGAGACAGGACAAAGACTTGAAGTAAGACAGAATGATGCATGGCAGTGCATCCTATGTACAGAATTCTGCAATTCTATGGAATTCATTTAAGGGAGTGATCAGCTGGACAGGTCTATGGTACTAGTGGGGCTGGGTGATCATTGCAATCAAGCAATAATAATGTTCCTCTTTAGTCATTCTCATCTTCCTCTATCTGGAGTTACATGATTTCAAGTCTCTGTTTATAATAATGCATCTAAATTACTGTAGTGCAAGGTGGTGTAACAAACAAACCCCCAAATATGTAATAGTTTAAACATGATAAAGTTTGAGAAGAGTGTTCAGGATCACCAAGTAGTAATTCAAAAACCCAGGCTTCTTCCATATTGTAGCTCTGCCATCTTCAACACAGGGCTTCCAAGGATGCTTTGCTTGTCTGAATAAAGCCAAGGAGGAGCATATGTGTCAGGTTTTTATGGGCCAGACCTGGAACACGCCCCTCTGTTCATATTTCTTCTATTAGAGGCACAGCTTCAAATTCATTATGGTTCAAATCCCTGCTAAGAATTTGCATTTCTAACAAGTTCCCAGGTGATGCTAATGCTGCTTGTTAGGGACCAATTCTGAGAACCACTAGGAGAGCAGTGGTTTTCAAATTTTATTATACATAAGAATCAACTGAGAATCTTGTTAAAATGTAAATTCTGATTCAGTATATTTGTATTGCTAATTCTCGTCACCAGAACCAACCAGTTCAAACCCTGATTAGAAGTCAGGTCTGTAGCCACATCTAACTGCAAGGAGGCTAAGAAATGTGGTGAAGATGTTTGCACAAGAAGAAGAAAAAACAGGTTTGGTGAATAGCAAAGCATAACATCTATGAACACTTAATTCAGGAAACAAAAATGGGGGTGAGGGACACTGTTATTTGAAATGTGTCATTTGACAATCCCCCTCCCTTTAATATATGTATACTTTGAATCTCATTAATAGAATGTTCAAAGATGGCTGAACATTTTTAGATATGTTTAGATAGTATGTGTGCATAGACATAGTAAAGCTTCATTACATCCTCCTTCAGAAGCATGAGTGGTATAACAAGATTTTGTGTGTGTGTGCATGTGGGTATATGGTAATTGGGGAATAAGGATTTGCATACATAATATGCAGATATATATATATATCTGTATATACATATACCCAGATCATTGCTATTAAGTCAAATATAAAATATGCATGTTTCTCAAATTAAGTGGAAATATATTTTAAAGTTCCCAGCAGAGTATAAGACATGTAATGCACTTTCGAGACTTGTTCATTCATTTATGCAAAGGTAATTTAGCATTAATCGCTTGGCTGCTAACCCAAAGGGCAGTGGTTCAAGCCCACCCAGCTGCTCTGTTAGAGAAAGACCGGGTGATCTGCTTCCATAAAGATATACAGTCAAGAAGGTCCTGTGCGGCTGTTCTATTCTTTGTCACATGGGGTCGCTTTGAGCTGGAAGTTGACTCAACAACACCTAACAGCAACAATCTTGTTTCTGAGATGATGGATTATACGTTTATTTATGGTATCGATGCTTAACTTTTACAGATGCTAAACTTTCAACTTATGCATTTTCAGGCATATAAGGAAAGGTATGAGCTACAACAAAAGCAGCAGTACTCTACCCACTGCCAACAAATGGAGATAACAGCTGCTTTTATAAAATCACTTTGATCTTATAAACAACAGAACTTGAGAATACCTTTCAGAATCTAGCCATCTTATGAGAGGTGCATCTAACTTCATTAGCTGCATGGAAGGAACAGAAAAATATTCGCAAAATCAGTATCTTTGCAGTTCATGGAATGTCTTGGTAACAGGAAACTTTGCTTTTCCAGACTTGATGCCTCTGAGCTTCATCTAGGTAAACTGGATACTGACTTGCCAAACAGAGGTATCCCAATGCAATGAGACCAATGAACTTAAATCTGATATCTTCAGTGACAGGGTGAATCTCATGGCTGGGCCATACTGATTGGCCACCGTCACTTTCCATTTATCCAGTCCTTGTCTATTGCAGTGGGTCAGACACATCATGCTTGCATGCTTGAGGGTAGGAGGTTGACAATCATGATGGTTTAACAGGCAAGTGTGCCTATTCTTCCTTCTTAGAATACACTTAGCAGTTCCAGAATAAAGTTCCTGTTCTAAGAGCTTCCTACTTTCATTGAGAAATTGGGATAGGCGGCTAAAACTTGTAGTAACACTTCAGATTTTGTATCTTGTTATAATTACATTTCCTGGAAGAACACACAGATAAATGTTCTTCACTTTCTGCTTCATATAAAAAAGCTATTCAGACACCATTTACCAAATGCAAACCACATGAGCCATAATATTTACCTGAGAGTAAGAATGAATAAAGAGTGCATCAAGAAGAATGGGTCAAGAATAGGCAATTCTTCAAACTGAGACAAAGTATTACAATAATATTAATTTCAAAGATCCCTATTATCCATACTTTTAAAGTGCAGGCAACACATGAAAACAATTTCCTGTACTTGGTCTTTTGATTTAATGCTTGCTATAGACATGTGTTTCATTTCAAAGTGTGGCTTGAGAAGACAATGAAATGTGCAAAGACCTGGAGTTAGAAAACCGAAAGCAAAGAACACACTCAGCATTTGTCAAGCTGAAAGAACTGAAGAAAAATTCAAACATCGAGTTGTGATACTGAAGGATTCTGTGAGAAAAATACTGAATGACACAGGAAGCATCAAAAGAAGATGCAAGGAATACACAGAGTCACTGTACCAAAAAGAATTAGTTGACATTCAACCATTTCAGGAGGTAGCATATAATCAAGAACTGATGGTATTGAAGGAAGAAGTCCAAGCTGCACTGAAGGCATTGAAGAAAAACAAGGCTTCAGGAATTGACGGAATACCAACTGAGATGTTTCAAAAAAATGGATGCAATGCTGGAAGCATTCACTCGTCTATGCCAAGAAATTTGGAAAACAACTACCTGGTCAGCCAACTGGAAAAGATCTAGATTTGTGCCCATTCCAAAGAGAGGTGATTCAACAGAATGCTGAAATTATCAAACAATATCATAAATACCATACTCAAGTAAAAGTTTGCTGAAGATAACTCAGAAAGAGTTGCAGCAGTACGTCAACAGGGAACTGCCAGAAATTCAAGATGGATTCAAAAAAGGAGGTGGGATGAGGGATATCATTGTGATGTCAGATGGATCTTGGCTGAAAGCAGGGAATACCAGAAAGTTGTTTACTTGTGTCTTATTGACTATGCAAAGACATTCGACTGTGTGGGTCATAACAAATTATCAATAACATTGCAAAGAATGGGAATTCCAGAACACTTAATCGTGCTCATGCAGAACCTGTACATAGACTAAGCGGCAGTTGTTGGAACAGAACAAGGGGATTCTGCGTGGTTTAAATTCAGGAAAGGTGTGCATCAGGGTTGTATCCTTTCACTATATTTATTCTATCTGTATGCTGAGCAAATAATCTGAGAAAGTGCACTATATGAAGAAGAATGTGGCATCAGGATTGGAGGAAGACCCATTAACAACCTATAATATGGAGATGATACAACCTTGCTTGCTGAAAGTGAAGAGAACTTGAAGCTCTTACTGATGAAGATCAATGACTACAGCCTTCAGTATGGATTACACCTCAACATAAAGAAAACAAAAATCCTCACAAGTGGACCAATAAGCAACATCATGATAAATGGACACAAGATTGAAGTTGTTAAGGATTTCATTTTTATTGGATCCACAATCAACATTCATGGAAGCAGCAGTCAAGAAATCAAATGACGTATTGCATTGGGCAAATCTGCTGTGAAAGACCTCTTTAAAGTGTTCAAAAGCAAAGATGTCACTTTAAGGACTAAGGTGTGCCTGACCCAAACCATGGTATTTTCAATTGCTTCATGTCATGGATTGAATTGTGTCCCCCCAAAAATGTAAGTACCAGTTTGGCTGGGCCATGATTCCTGGTATTGTGTGATTGTCCACCATTTTGTCATCTGAAACGATTTTCCTATGTGTTGTAAATCCTGCCTCTATGATATTAATGAGGGGGGATGGGAAGCAGTTGTGTTGATGACCTGAAAGAAACCAAACCTGTTGCAGATTCCAACTCATAGTAACCCTATAGGACAGAGTAGAACTGCCCCATACTGTTTCCAGGGGGTGCCTGGTGGAATCTAACTGCCGACCTCTTGGTTAGCAGCTGTAGCTCTTAACCACTATGCCACCAGGGTTTCTGCAGGGCTCTATCTACAGGATTGGATTTTGTCTTGAGCTAGTTTCTTTTGGGATACAGAAGAGAGAAGGGAGCAGATAGGGAAATCTCATACCACCAGTAAAGCAGCACCAGGAGCAGAGCGCATCCTTTGGACCCAGGGTTCCTGCGTGAAGAAGCTCCTAGTCCAGGGCAAGACTGATGGAGAGTAAACTTCTGTTTGTTTAAGTCATCCACTTGTGGTATTTCTGTTATAGCAGCACTAGATGACTAAGACACCTCATATGCATGCAAAAGTTGGACAATGAATAAGAAAGACCTTTGAATTATTGTGTTGCTGAAAAATATTGAATATACCATGGACTACCAGAAGAACTAACAAATTTGTCTTGGAAGAAGTACAGCCAGAATTCTCCTTAGAAGGGAGGATGGCGAGACTTCATCTTATGTACTTCGAACATGTTATTGTCAGGAACTAATCTCTGGAGAAGGACATCATGCTTGGTAAAAGTTAGGGTCAGCGAAAAAGAAGAAGACCCTCAACAAGACGGATTGACACAGTGGCTGCAACAATGCACTCAAAGATAGAAAGGATTGTAAGGACGGCACAGAACTGGTCAGTGTTTCCTTCTGTTGTACATATGGTCACTATGAGCCAGAACCAACTCGATGGTACCTAACAATAACAACAACATAGACATATATTACATATAAGTGGGATCATGGTTAGTGGAGAAAATGTACTCAAACTCAGTAGCCAAAAAGAGTGTGGTGAATATGTTTTGCAAAAATGGAAAGAATTATACTATTAACCACATGCCTTGGATGTCGTAGGCTGGGTTCTCTAGAGAAGCAAAACTAGTGAAGCATATATGTATATATATATATATATATATATATATATATATATATATATATAGAGAGAGAGAGAGAGAGAGAGAGAGAGAGAGAGAGAGAGAGAGAGATTTATATCAAGGACATAGCTCACACAGTTGTAGAGGCTGGCAAGTCCCAAGTCTGTGGGTCAGGCGTCAGGCTCGAGGCTTCTCCTGACTCATGTAACTACAGGGACTGACGAACCCATGACAGGCAGGTAAAATAGCAGTCTGCTGCCTCACAGCCTGTGGTGGCTGATGAACCCCAAGATGAGCAGCTGGTTCAAGTCCTAAGAACTGGAGGTAAGATGATGTGAGCCAGATGCAGGATCCAGAGCAAGCAAGTAAACTTTGCCAGAAACTTCATATATATAGGATGCAGGCCACACCTCCAAGGAAACTTCCCTTACAACTGATTGGCTGATCACATCATGAAGGATGGCATCATTACATAACTGCCAAATTACATCATTACATAACTGCCAAATCACTGAGAATCATGGCTCAGCCAAGCTGACACAATATCTTAACCATCGCACCGCATAAATTAGATTTGGGATACTTGACAGGATTCTGTGCTCTAGTTCCATTTTGTTTATAATGCTGGGACTGTTTGCTTCTCAGAAAGGTCTCCCATAATATTTTATCTTGCTGCTTTGTTTGCTGGTTTATTTGTCTTTTTTTAATTGGGTGCTTGGAATTGGCTCATGTATAATGTTTGTGGCAGAAGATGAGACATTGCCAATAAAACAACAACAACCCACTACCACAAAAAACTAGTGGGGTTTGAAGTTTATAAATGGAAAGCCTAGTTGAACTGAAAATGGAAAATCCAAGTATTGAATCTTCCTAATAAAAATGTGACCATCCTAGGGTGTGTGAGTTTCTCAGGGTTCTGGAGACCCTCTCTTCATTTTACCTGGTTGATAAAACTTAACTCTTAAAAAAAGCTAAACAGTAATATAAAACTTAGACTCAAGATTTAAAATACTCTTCTAAAGGTGGAAAAAATTTACCTCTGGACGATTGACTTTTCACTTGGACATGCCATGAGTATCAGAGTAGAACTGTGCTCCATAGGGTTTTCAGTGGCTGAGTTTTCAGAAAAAGATCACCAGGCCTTCCTTCTGAAACGCCTCTGAGTGGACTCAAACCTCCAAACTTTCTGTTAGCAGCTGAGAACATTAAACATTTGTACCACTCAGGGGCTCCAGAGTGCTGATAGGGGTGCTCTAGTAAATCTGACTTCCCAATTATGTAAGGTAGAAAACTTTACCTTTCCCCAGGAACACACAAATCACAGAAAAATAACATACATAGGGCTGACAAATATATTTTTTAAAGTTCAAACACAAATAAAGCAAATCAAAACAAGACATAATTTTCAAGTATACAGATAGCATTTTTTTTTTTTTTGCTGAATTTTAGATGAAGTTTTACAGAACAAACTAGCTTCTCATTAAAGTTAGTACATATATTGTTTTATGGCATCGGTTAATAACCCCAAGACATGTCAGCACTCTCCTTTCTTGACCTTGGTTTCCCTATTACCAGCTTTTCTGTCCCCTCCTGCATTCCAGTCCTTGCCCTGGGCTGGTGTGCCCATTTAGTCTTGTTTTGTCCTATGGGTCTGTCTAATCTTTGGCTAAAAGGTGAACTTCCAGAGTGACTTCATTACTAGGCTAAAAGGCTGTACAGGGGCCATACTCTCAGGATTTCTCCAGTCTGTCAGGCCAGTAAGTCTGGTCTTTTTTTTTTTTTTTTTTGAGTTAGAATTTTGTTTTACATTGTTCTCCTGCTCTGTCCAAGACCCTCTATTGTGATCCCTGTCAGAGCAGTCAGTAGTGGTAGCTGGACACCACCTGGTTGTACTGGACTCAGTCTGGTAGAGGCCATAGTAGCTGTGGTCTATTAGTCCTTTGGACTAACCTTTCCTTTGTGTCTTTAGTTTTCTTCATTTTCCCTTGCTCCTGAAGGGATGAGACCAGTGGAGTAGCTTAGATGGCCGCTTACAAGCTTTTGAGACCCCAGATGCTACTCACCAAAGTAGAATGTAGAACATTTTCATTGTAAACTATGTTATCCCAATTGAGCTAGATGTTCCCTGAGACTATGGTCCCCACGACCCTCAGCCCAGTAATTTGGTCCTGCAGGGAGTTTGGATTTGTCCATGAAACTTCCATGACCTTACTCTGAACAAGTTGTGCTGACTTCCCCAGTATTGTGTACTGTCTTACCTTTCAGCATGCTTACAATTTATCTATTGTCTACTTAGCATTTTTCCACCCCTTCTCCTCCCCTCCCTTGTAATCAACAAAGATTGTTTCTTTTTGTGTGTAAAACTTTTCATGAGCTTTCATAGCAGTGGTCTCACACAATATTTAAAAAAATTTTTTTTTATTATACTTTAGATGAAGCTTACAGAACAAATAGTTCCTCATTAAATAATCAGTACACATATTGTTTTATGACATTGGTTAAGAACCCCACGACGTGTCAACACTCTCCCTTCTCGACCTTGAGGATCTTTTTTTGATGAAGATATACACATCGAAAGTTACACCATTTTGAAAGTTTCCACATGTACAATTCAGTGACATCGATTACATTCTTCCAGCTGTGGTGCTATTCTCACTATCCTTTTCCAAATTATTCCATCACCATTATATTCAACTCACTGTCCCCTAGGCTTCCCATCAAACGTTTGAGATGCCGTTGTCAATTTGATCTCACATAGATAATTCTTTTTTTTTTTTTTTTTACCTTAGATGAAGGTTTCCAGAACAAATAGTTTCTCATTAAATATTTAGTACACATATTGTCCTATGACAATGGTTAACAACCCCATGACATGTCAACACTGTCCCTTCTCAACCTTGGGTTCTCTATCACCAGCTTTCCTGTCCCTGCCTGCCTTCTAGTCCTTGTGCTTGGACTGCTGTGCCTCATTATTCCTGTTTTGTTTTATGAGGCTGTCCAATCCCCAGCTGAATGGTGAACTTCGGGAAGGGCTTCATCACTGAGCTAAGAGGGTGTCTGGGGGCCATACTCTCGGGGTTTCTCCACTCTGTCAGGCCAGTAAATCTGGTCTTTTTTTTTTTTTTTTTTCGAGTCAGAATTCTGTTCTACATCCTTTTCCAACTCTGTCCAGGAACCTCTGTTGTGATCCTGGTCAGAGCAGTCAGTGGTGGTAGCCAGGCACCATCTAGCTGTACTGGACTCAGTCTGGTGGAGGCCGTGGTAGCTGTGGTCTATTAGTTCTTTGGACTAATCTTTTCCTTGTATCTTGTTCTCTTCATTCTCCCTTTCTCCCAAAGGGGTGAGACCAGTGGAGTATCTTAGATGGCTGCTCACTGGCTTTTAAGACCCCAGACACTACTCACCAAAGTAGAATGTAGAACATTGTCTTTATAAACTGTGTTATGCCAATTGAGCTAGATGTTCCCCGAGACCATGGTCCCCACAGCCCTCTGCCCAGCAATTCAGTCCCTCAGGGAGTTTGGATGTGTCTATGGAGCTTCCATGACCTTTTCTTGTACAAGTTGTGCTGGCTTCCCCAGTGTTGTGTACTGTCCTACCCTTCACCAAAGTTACCACTCGTCTGTTTAGTTCCCCTCTGCATCCCTCTCATCCCTTGTAAACAACAAACAAAGATTGTTTCTTTTGGTGTGTAAGCTTTTACATGAGTTATACAGTAGAGGTCTCATACAATATTTGTCCTTTTATGATTGACTCATTTCACTCAGCATAATGTCCTCCAGTTTCATCCATGTTATGAGATGCTTCACAGATTTATCATTGTTCTTTATCTTTGTATAACACACCATTGTGTGTATGTACCATAGTTTGCTTATCCATACATCTGTTGATGGGCATCTAGGTTGTTTCCATCTTTTTCCATCTTTTGAATATGGGTGTGCATATGTCTATTAGTGCGATGGCTCTTATTTCTGTAGGATATATTCCTAGGAGTGGGATTGCAATTTGTAGTGCTTTTTTTGGTGTTGCTGACATTTTCTTTGTTCCTCTTACTCTCCTGTGCTGAGTTCCTTTTGTTTGTGGATTTTTTTTCATTTCTTTTGTTTTTGTATATTTTGTTTTTACTGAGAATTTATGTTTTTCTCTCTATTTTGATGAGTAGGTTTGTTAACTTTCTTTGTGGTTACCTTGAAATTTACCCTTATCTTCCTAGATTTGCACCAGTCTATTATTACTTGGTATCGCTTGACTTCCTCTCCATTAGAAGGTTCTATACCTACACCTTTTATTCCCTTTTTTATTGTTCTGATGCTGTTGTCATTTACAGATTAACCTCTCTGGTTCCCTTTTGTAATTCTTTTGGTTTTGAATAGTCCTTAAGAGTTCATTTACTTGGTTGGTATCTGGCTAGAACAATCCTGTGTCCTATATTCAGCCTGTGGTCTGATATTGTTTGTTCTCAGATCAAAGGACTTCCTTTAATAAGTCTTGTAAGTTTGGTTTGGTTTTTACATAGTGCCTTAATTTCTGTTTATCTGGAAATGTCCTAATTTCACCATCATATTTGAATGAGAGTTTTTCAGGATATATTATTCTTGGCTGGCAATTTTTTATTTTCAAGGTTTTATATATGTTATCCCATTGCCTTCTTGCCTGTATGGTTTCTGCCATATAATCTGAGCTTAGTCTTATTGTTTCTCCTCTGTATGTGACTTTTTGTTTTTCTTGAGCTACTCTCAGGATTCTTTGTTTGTCTTTGGTTTTAGCGAGTGTGATTATGATATGCCTTGGTGATTTTCTTTTGGGGTCTATCATATGTGGGGTTCTTTGAGCTTCTTGGATGGCCAGTTTTTCATCTTTCATGATATTGGGGAAGTTTTCTGTCAGCAGTTCTTCAATGATCCTCTCTGTGTTTTCTGTTTTCTCCCCCTGTTCTGGAACTCTGATCACTCTTAAATTTTTGCTTTTGATTGTATCCCACATAATTCTCAGGGTTTCTTCATTTTTCTTCATTCTTTTTTCTGATTTTTCCTCAGAGATATAGCCAAGTGTTTGTCTTCAATTTCGCTGATCCTATCTTCCATCCTTTCAAACATGCTCCTCAGCCCTTCTATGACACTGTTCATTTCTGAAATCTTCTTGTTTATCTTTTGGATTTCTAATTGTTGTTTTTGTATGATTTCTAGCTGTGAGTTTATTTTAGCATTTTGTTCCTGTATTATTTTCTTGGATTGTTCCATTTTTTGTCTGTATTTTCCATGAATTTGTCTGCCTTTTCAGTGAATTCGTCTATTTTTTCCTCATTTTTGTCTGTGTTTTGCTTCAACTCTTGGATAATTTTGAATATTAGAGATATGAATTCCCTATCAGTTAGGTCTGGTGCTTTTTCTTCTACTGGAAGGTCATCTGGTGTTTTATTTTGGATGCCTACTGGAACTATCCTGTCTTGTTTTAGTAAATGTTTTAATATTGTCTGCTGTCTTCGGGGCATTCAGTGGTTATTTTCCTCATTTATTGATTGTAGCTTTGTTTGTTTCATCCTGCTTTTTTGTTTTATTTGATTATGTCTGAGCATGTAGGCTGTGCATTCTTTGTTGTTTGCTCATCTGTGGGCATGATACTTTTCACCTCCTTTTCCAATGGGCAGGGTCAGTCACTCAGGTATGGTACAGCAGGCTAGGTCCAGCTGAAGGGGAGTTGCTGGGATAGGTTTTTTGTGGCATGTACCAGGGCTGACAGTGCAGACTGGGAATCACTGTAGGGCAGGTTCCAGTAGGCTGTGCCTGTGTTGCTTGGGAATGTGATGTTCAGTGCACAGTGCAGTTAGGCAGGAAGGCGGGGGTATATTGTGATGTGTGGAGCTAAGATGGGTATAGGAGAGATGAGAGAGAGGAGAGAGGAACAGGAGCCAAAGACATACACACAAACAAAAAAGAGTGTTAAGGGAGTATGCTATTGGAGTGGAGAGATGAGAGACTGAGAAATGGGGAAAAATGAAAATCAAAAAAAAAAAAAAAGAAAAGAAAACGGGTAAAAGAAAAATATATATAAATTGAGAAACTGGAAATGAAGAAAGACAAAAAGGGAATAAGAGAGAGAAGAAAACTAAGCAAAGAAATTAAAAAAAAAAAACAAGAATAAAGAAACACCCCCAGGGATGTCCCTATGCAACTGCGCAGAGTAAGAGACTAGCTTCCAAGCCACGTGGTACTGTCCAGCTAGAAAGGGCTCCCAATCTGAGAAAAGAAAAAGAAAACAAACAAAGAAATCAAAATGAACAAATCAGAGCAAGTGAACAAAAAAGCCCCGGGGGTCCCACCAGCATGGCAGCAGGGGCCAGGGAGCAGTTTCACAGTCGAGTGGTGCTTCACAGCCTTTCAGGAAGAAGCAAAGATGGTACAGGGAGCCAGGTATTTGAGAGAACAGAGGGGGAGGTGGTGAGTGGTAAGGAAGAAATCTAAAGAAGCAGAGAAAAGCAACACCAGCAGCCCACAAATGGCACTCAGGGAGCTGGCCCATGCAGGCGGGTGGGATCCAAGCTGCACTAGGGGAAGCTCATGCTGCCCGGCCAATAGACTGTGGCTTCAGGAAGCAGAGGAGGCTAAATGGGGGTGAAGAAGGGTGGGGGGTGAGGAAGCCTGTATCGTAGGTTACCGGTCTTTCTGTCTCCTTCTGGAAGCTCCTTGAAGCTGCTTTAGCATATCTCGTGTTCGCTGATCTCTGATAGGAGTCCAAGATGGCGGATCTGTGCTGCAGTAGCTGATAGGGGACCTCTGCGTGTTTCTCTCCTCATGCTCTGTTCTCGGTCAGTTTCTTATTCCATTCAGTGCTTGGCTGAGTTCTTTATCTCTTCATTTGATGGTTAGGGTTTCAGGATTGACATTCGACTGTGTTTGACTTAGTTTTTCTGATCTTTGCTGCAGAGTGACAGCATGGTGCTTCTGACTATAGCACCATGTTGCCTGGAAGTCTGGTCTCATACAATATTTGTCTGTTTGTGGTTGACTTATTTCACTCAGCATAATGCCCTCCAGATTCATCCATGTAGTGAGATGCTTCACGGATTCATCATTGTTCTTTACTGTTGAGTAGTATTCCACTGTGTGTATGTACCATACTTTGTTTATCCATTCATCTGTTGATGGGCATCTAGGTTGTTTCCATCTTTTTGCTATTGTGAACAATACTGCAATGAACATAGGTATGCATATGTCTATTTGTTTGATGGCTCTTGTTTCTCTAGGATAGATTCCTAGGAGTGGGATTGCTGGGTCGTATGGTATTTCTATTTCTAGCTTTGTAAGGAAGCACCATATCATTTTCCAAAATGGCTGTATCCTTTTGCATTCCCACCAGCAGTGCATAAGAGTTCTGATCTCCCCGCAGCCTCTCCAACATTTGTTATTTTCTGTTTTTTTGATTCGTGCCAGTAATGCCAGGGTGAGTTGACAGTTTTGATTTGCGTTTCCCTTATGGCTAGTGATTGCGAGCATTTCCTCATGTGTCTGTTAGCTGCTTGAATGTCTTATTTGGTGAAGTGTCTGTTCATTTCCTTTGCCCATTTTTTAATTGGATTATTTGTCTTTTTTGTGGTAGAGGTGTTGGATTTTCCTGTAGATTTTACAGATTAGACTCTTCTTGGAATTGTAATAGCCAAAAATTTTTTCCCAGTCTGTAGGTTCTCTTTTTACTCTTTTGGTGAAGTCTTTTGAAGAGCATAAGTGTTAAATTTTTAGAAGATCCCAGTTATCTATCTTGTCTTCTGGAGTTTGATATTGTTAGTTATGGGTGTAACCTGTTAATGCCGTGCATTAGGATCTCAAGTGTTGCTCCTATTTTTTCTTCTATGATCTTTATATGTTTTGGTTTTAGACTAAGGTCTTTGATCCATTTTGAATTAGTTTTTGCATATGGTGTGAGACATGGGCCCTGTTTCATTTTTTGGCTGATGGACATCCAGTTTTACCAGCACCATTTGTAGAAAAGACCATCTTCTCCCCATTTGATGGTCTTGAGGCCCTTGTCAAAGATCAGGTGACCATAGGTGGATGGATTTACTTCTAGGTTCTCGATTCTGTTCCATTGGTCAATGTATCTGTCCTTGTGCCTGTACTAGGCTGTTTTGGCTACCATAGCTGTATAGTAGGTTCTGAGGTCATGTAGTGGGAGTCCTCCTACTTTATTCTTCCTGTTCAATAATGCTTTACTTATCCAGGGGCTCTTCCCTTTTCATATAAAGTTAATAATGATTTTTTCCATCTCTTTAAAGAATGTTGTTGGTATTTAGATAGGGATTACATTCTATTTGTAGATTTATTTGGGTAGAATTGTCCGTTTCACTGTGTTGAGTCTACCTATCCATGAACATGGTATGTTTTTCCATTTATGTAGATCTCTTTTGTTTCTTGCTCTAGTGTTTTGTAGTTTTCTTTATATAGTTCCTTTACATCCCTTGTTAGATTTATTCCTAAGTTTTTTTTTTTTAAGGTGTACTATAAATGATATTGCTTTTCTGGTTTCCTTTTTGTCATTCTCTTTGTTGGTGTAGGAATCCAGCTGATTTTTGTATGTTTATCTTGTATTCTGCTACACTGCTGAATCTTTCTAATAGTGCCAGTAGTTTTCTCATGGAGTCTTTTGGGTTTTCCATATATGGTAACATATCATCTGCAAATAGGGACAATTTTACTTCTTCATTACCAACTTGGATGCCCTTTATTTCTTTTTCTTACTTTATTGCTCTAGCTAGGACTTCCACCACAAAGTTCAATAGGAGTAGTGATAAAGGACATCCTTGTCTCATGCTTGTTCTCAAAGGGGATGTTTTCAGCTTCTCTCCATTTACAATGATGTTGGCTGTTGGTTATGCATAGATGCTCTTTATTATGTTGAGAATTTCCTTCCTATACCTATTTTATTGAGAATGTGTGTTTGACTTTGTAAAATGCCTCTTCTGTCTCGATAGAGAATATCATGTGATACTTTTCCTTTATTTTAATTATTTGGTGGATTATGTTGATTGATTTTCTAATGTTGAACCATCCTTGCATACCTGGTATGAATCCTAACTGGTCGTGGTGTATTATTTTTTTGATATGATGCTGATTCCTATTGGCAAGAATTTTGTTGAGAATTTTTGCATCTATACTCATGAGAGATATTGCTCTGTAATTTTCTTTTTTGGTACTGTCCTTGCCTGGTTGTGGTATCAGGGTTATGCTGGCTTCATAGAATGAATTTAGAAGTATACCTTCCTTTTCTATATTCTGAAATATTTTGAGTAGTACTGTTGTAAACTATTCTTTGAATATTTTGTAGAATTCTCCAGTGAAGCCATCTGGGCCAGGGCTTTTTTTTGTTGGGAGTTTTTATTATTACCTTTTCATTCTTGTCTCTTGTTATGGCTCTGTTTAGATTTTCAACATCAATTTGTGATAGTTTGGATAGGTAGTGTGTTTCTAGAAATTAATCAATTTCCTCTAGTTTTCAGATTTGTTGGAGCATAGTTTTTCATAATATTCTGTTATGATCTTTTTTATTTCAGTTAGGTGTTGTGTAATGTCCCCCATTTTATTTCTTATTTGGGTTATTTGTGTCCTCTCCTGCTTTTCTTTTGTCAACTTGGCTAGTGGTTTGTTGATTTGTTGACAGTTTCAAAGAACCAACTTTTGGTTTTGTTGATTCTTTGTATTCTTTTTCTATTTTCTATTTCATTTATTTCTGCTCTGATCTTTATTATTTCCTTTCTTCTGGTGAATGTGGGTTTCTTTTTCTATTCTATTTCTATTTGTTTTAGTTGTGAAGCTAATTTTTTTTTTTCTGGTATACCAGAATCTTTATTAACCTTTTAAATGTCAAGAGTTAGTGGGCTAGTCTTGAATTTTTTTTTTTTTGACGCTCTTCCAATTGTGCTATTATTCTCACTTAAGATGAAGGCTTACAGAACAAAATAGTTTCTCATTTAACAGTTACTACAAATGTTGCCCTATGACAATGGTTAACAATCTCATAACACATCAACAATATCCTTACTCAAACTTGGGTTCCCTATCACCAGCTTCCTTGTCCCCTTCTGCCTTCTGGCCCTTTTCACTAGACTCCTGTACCTCGTTAGTCTCTTTTGGTTTTACAGGGCTGTCTAGTCCCTGGCTGAACAGCGAACCTTGGAGGTAATTTCGCCACTGAGCTGAAAGAGTGTCTGGGGGGCCATACTCTCGAGGTTTCTCCAGTCTCCTTTAGGCCAGTAAATCTGGTCTTTCTTTTTGTGAGTTAGAATTATTCTCTACATCCTTCTCCAGTTCTGTCCAGAACACTCTGTTGTGATCCTGGTCAGAGCAGTCAGTGGTGATAGCTGGGCACCATCTAGCTGTACTGGACTCAGTCCGGTGGAGGCCTTGGTAGCTGTGGACAATTAGTCCTTTGGAATAATCTTTTCCTTGTATCCTGTTCTCTTCATTCTCCCTTGCTCCTGAAGGGATGAGACCAGTGGAGTATCTTAGATGGCCACTCACAGGCTTTTAAGATCCCAGACGCTACCCACCAACGTAGAATGTAGAGCATTGTCTTTATAAGCTGTGTCATGCCAATTGAGCCAGATGTTCCCTGAGACCATGGTCCCCACAGCCCTCTGCCCAGCAATTCAGTCCCTCAGGTAGTTTTTAGGTGTCTATGGGGATTCCATGACCTTTCCTTGTACAAGTTTTGCTAGTTTCCTCTGTATTGTGTACTGTCTCACCATTCACCCAAGATACCACTTATCCATTGCCTATTTAGTATTCCCCACCCACCCCTCTCATCCCTGGTAATCAACAAAGATTGTTACACTTTGTGTGTGAACTTTTTCATGGGTTTTTACAATAGAGGTCTCCTACAATATTTGTCCTTTTGTGATTGACTTATTTCACTCAGCATAATGTCCTCCAGTTTCATCCATGTTATGAGATGCTTCACAGATTCATCATTGTTCTTTCTCATTGCATAGTACTGCATTGTGCGTATGTACCCTAGTTTGTTTATCCATTCATCTGTTGATGGGCATCTAGGTTGTTTCCATCGTTTTGCTATTGTGAACAATGCTGCCATGAACACAGGTGTGCATATGTCTATTCGAGTGACGACACTTATTTCTCTAGGATATATTCCTAGGAGTGGGATTACTGGATCGAATGGTATGTCTATTTCTAGCTTTCTGAGGAAGCACCATATCATTTTCCAAAATGGTTGTATCATTTTGCATTCCCACCAGCAGTGCATAAGAGTTCCCATCTCCCCGCAGCCCCTTCAACATTTGTTATTTCCTGTGTTTTTCATTTGTGCCAGTAATGCTGGGGTAAGATGGTATCTCATTGTAGTTTTAATTTGCATTTCTTGAATGGCTAGTGATCGCGAGCATTTCCCCACGTGTCTGTTGGCCATTTGAATGTCTTCTTTGGGGAAGTGTCTGTTTATTTCCTTTGTTCATTTTTTAATAGGATTATTTGTCTTTTTGTTGTAGAGGTGTTGGATTTTCTTGTAGATTATGGAGATTAGACTTTTGTCTGACTTGTACTATCCAAAAATTTTTTCCCAGTCTGTAGGTTCTCTTTTTACTCTTTTGGTGAAGTCTTTTGAAGAGCATAGTTGTTTGATTTTTAGATCCCAGTTATGTAGCTTATCTGTTGGGTTTGTGCGTTGATGGTTATGGTTTGCATCCTGTTAATACCATGTATTAAAGCCTGTAGTGTTGGTCCTATTTTTTCTTCTATGAACTTTATAGTTGTTGGCTTTATATTCAGGTCTTTGATCCATTTTGAAGTTGTTTTTGTATACTGTGTGAGGTATTGGTCCTGTTTCATTTTTTTGCAAATGGGTATCCAGTTTTGCCAGCACCATTTATTAAAAAGACTGTCCTTTCCCCATTTGATGGACTTTGGGCCCTTGTCGAAGATCAGGTGACAGTAGGTGGATGGATTTACATCTGGGTTATCAATTCTGTTCCATTGGTCAATGTATCTGTTGTTGTACCAGTACCAGACTGTTTTCACTACTGTAGCTGTATAGTAGGTTCTGAGGTCAGGTAATGTGAGTCCTCCAACTTTATTCTTCTTCCTCAGCAGTGCTTTAATTATTCGGGGCTTCTTCCCTTTCCGTATGAAGTTAATGATTATTTTTTCCATCTCTTTGAAGAATGTTGTTGGTATTTGGATCGGGATTGCATTGTATTTATAAATTGCCTTGGGTAGAATTGTCATTTTCACAATTTTGAGTCTGCCTATCCATGAGCATGGTATGTTTTTCCATTTATGTAGATCCCTTTGGGCTTCATGCAGTAGTGTTTTGTAGTTTTCTTTGTATAGGTCTTTTACATTCCTGGTCAGGTTTATTCCTAAGTATTTTATTGTTTTAAGGGCTATTGAAAATGGTATTGTTTTCCTGATTTCCTTTTCATCGTTCTCCTTACTGGTGTATAGGAATCCAACTGATTTTTGAATGTTTATCTTGTACCCTGCTACACTGCTGAATCTTTCTATTAGTTCCAGTAGATTTCTCATGGAGTCTTTAGGGTTTTCTATGTATAGTATCATATCATCTGCAAACAGGGACAGTTTAACTTCTTCATTACCAGTTTGGATGCCCTTTATTTCTTTTTCCTGCATTATGGCTCCAGCTAGAAGTTCCAGCACAATGTAAAATAGGAGTGGTGATAAAGGGCATCCTTGTCTTTTCCTGTTTTCAAGGGGAATGTTTTCAGCCTCTCTCCATTAACAATGATGTTGGCCATTGGTTTTGCATAGATGCCCTTTATGATGTTGATAAATTTCCCTTCTATACCTATTTCATTGAGAGTTTTTATCAGGAATTGGTGTTGGACTTTCTCAAATGCCTTTTCTGCGTCAATTGAGATGATCATGTGATTCTTTTCTTTCCTTTGATTTATGTGGTGGATTACGTTGATTGATTTTCTAATGTTGAACCATCCTTGCATACCTGGTTTGAATCCTACTTGGTCATGGTGTATTATTTTTTTGATAAGATGTTGAATTCTATTGGCTAGAATTTTGTTGAGAATTTTTGCATCTATATTCATGAGAGATATTGGTCTGTAATTTTCTTTTTTTGTGACATCTTTGCCTGGTTTTGGTATCAGTGATATGTTGGCTTCATAGAATGAATTTGGAAGTGTTGCTTCTTCTTCTATGTTCTGAAATAGCTTGAGTAGTACTGGTTACAAGCTCCTCTGTAAATGTTTTGTAGAATTCTCCAGTGAAGCCATCTGGGCCAGGGCTTTTTTTGGTTGGGAGTTTTTAAATTACCTTTTCAATCTCTTCTCTTGTTATGGCTCTGTTCGGATATTCAACAAAACTTTGTTGAGGTTGGGTAGGCCATGTGTTTCTAGAAATTTATACATTTCCTCTAGGTTTTCAAATTTGTTGGAGTATAGTTTTACATAATTTTCAGTTATAATCCTTTTTATTTCAGTTGGGTCTGTTGTAATGTCCCCTATTTCATTTCTTATTTGGGTTATTTGTGTCTTCTGCTGTTTTTCTTTTGTCAGTCTGGCCAGTGATTTGTCCATTTTGTTGACTCTTTCAAAGAACCAACTTTTGGTTTTGTTGATTCTTTCTATTGTTTCTCTGTTCTCTATTTCATTTATTTCTGCTCTGCTCTTTACTATTTACTTTCTTCCAGTGGTTGTGGGCTTTTTTTGCTGTTCTCTTTTGATTTGTTTGTGTTCTGTAGTTAATGTTTTGATTTTGTCCCTTTCTTCTTTTTTGATATGTGCATCTATTGCTATAAATTGTCCTCTGAGGACTGCCTTTGCTGTGTCCCAAAGGTTTTGGTATGATGTGTTTTCATTTTCATTTGATTCTAGGATTTTTTTGATTCCATCTCTGATTTCTTCTATTACCCACTGATGTATAAGCAGGGTATTATTCAGTTTCCATGTAGTTGATTTTTTTTCTTGCTCTTTCTATTGTTAATTTCTACCTTGATGGCATTGTGGTCAGAGATGATACTTTGAATTATCTCAATGTTTTGGATCTTGTTGAGAATTGCTCTGTGGCATAAGATATGGTCTATTCTGGAGAACGTTCCATGTGCATTGGAAAAGAATGTGTCCTTTGCAGCCGTTGGATGGAGTGTTCTATATTTGCCTATGAGGTCAAGTTGGCTGATTGTGACCTTTAGGTCTTCTGTATCTTTTCTGAGTTTCTTCCTATTTGTTCTGTCCTTTACTGAGAGTGGTGTGTTGAAGTCTCCTACTATTATTGTGGAACTGTCAGTTTCTCTTTTCAGTGTTGTTAGAGTTCTTTTTATGTATTTTGGAGCCCTGTCATTGGGTGCGTAGACGTTTATTATGGTTATGTCTTCATGATGGATCATCCCCTTAATTATTATATATTGTCCTTCTTTGTCTTTTATGGTGGATTTTGTTTCAAAGTCTATTTAATCTGACATTAGAACTGCCACTCCTGCTGTTTTTTGGTAGTTGTTAGCTTGATATATTTTCTTCCAACATTTGACTTTTAATAAATTCACATCTTTGTTCCTAAGGTGTGTCTCTTGTAGACAGCATATTGATGCATCCTGTTTTCTTATCCATTCTGTCACTCTCTGTCTCTTTATGGGTGGGTGGAGTCCATATACTTTCAGTGTAATTATTGATAGATGCGAGTTTGTTGCTGTCATTTTGTAGTGCTTTTTTTTGTGTTGCTGAAGTTTTCTTTGCTCTTCTTACTCTCTTGTGCTGAGTTACTTTTGTTTGTGGGTTTTTTTTCATTGGTTTTGTTTTTGTAGGTTTTGTTTTTGCTGAGACTTTATGTTTTTCATCTTTATTTTTATGAGTTGGTTTGTTAACTTTGTTTGTGGTTACCATGGATTTTACCCTTATCTTTCTAAGTTTGAAGCAGTCTACCATTACTTGGTATCGCCTTGCCTTCTTCTCCATTAGAAGGTTCTATACCTATTCCGTTTATTCCTTCTTTTACTGTTTTGATGTTGTTGTCATTTATTGATTAACTGCTATGATTTCCTGTTCTATTTCTTTTGGTTTTGGATAGTCCTCGAGAGTTCATTTCCGAGATTGGTAACTGGCTCATACGATCCTGCGTCTTAGGTTCTGCCTGTGAGCTGAAGCTGTTTGTCCTCAGAGCGAAGATCTCCCTTTAATAATTCTTGTAAATTTGGTTTGACTTTTACATAGTCCCTTAATTTTTGTTTATCTGGAAATGACCTAATTTCACCATCAAATTTGAACAAGTTGCAGGATATATTATTCTTGGCTGACAGTTTGTTTCTTTCAAGATTTTATATATGTCATCCCACTGCCTTCTTGCCTGCATGGTTTCTGCCAAATAATCTGAGCTTAGTCTTATTGTTTCTCCTCTGTATGTGACTTCTTGTTTTTCACGAGCTGCTCTCAGGATTCTTTGTCTTTGGTTTTGGCGAGTGTGAATATGATATGCCTTGGTGATTTTCTTTTGGGGTCTCTTCTATATGGGGTTCGTTGAGCTTCTTGGATGGCCAGCTGTTTATCTTTCATGATATTGGGGAAGTTTTCTGTCAGCAGTTCCTCAATGATCCTCTCTGTGTTTTCTGTTTTCTCCCCCTGTTCTGGAATGCCAATCACTCACAGACTTTTGCTTTTGATTATATCTCTCATAACTCTCAGGGTCTCTATATTTTTCTTTGTTCTTTTTTCTGAGTTTTCCTCAAACAGAGTTGTATCCAAGTGTTTGTCTTCAGTTCCACTGATCCTGTCTTCCACAGTTTCAAATCTACTTCTCAGCCCTTCTAGGACATCATCCATTTCTGAAATCTTGTTGTTTATCTTTTGGATTTCTAATTGTTGTTTTTGTATAATTTATAGTTGTGAATTTATTTTGGAATTTTGTCCCTGCATTATCTTCCTGAATTCTTCCAATTTTTTGTCTGTATTTTCCATGAATTTGTCTATTTTTTCCTCATGTTTTTCAGATTTTTGCCTCAGTTCTTGGAGAATTCCGAGTATTAGAGATTTGAATTCCCTATCAGGTTGATTTTCCTCCATAGGAGAGTCATCTGATGTTTTATTTTGGACACCTACTGAAACCATCCTGTCCTGTTTTTGTAAATGTTTTTATATTGCCTGCTGTTTTGGGGGCATTCAGTATTTATTTTTCTCGTTTATTGATTGTAGATTTGTTTGTTTCATCCGTTTTTTAAAAAAAAATTTGACTATGTCTGAGCAGGCGGACTGTGTGTTCTTTGTTGTTTTCTTATCTCTGCGCTGAATACTTTTCACCTCCTTCTCCAACTGGCAGGGTCAGTCACTCAGATGTGGTATAGCAGGGAAGATCTAGCTGAAGAGGTGTTACTGGAACGGGTTGTTTGTGGCACTTACTACAGCCACTAGGATGGGTTGGTAATCAGTGCAGGGCAGGTTCCAGTAAGCCGTGTCTGTAAAAAAAAAAAACAAGAAAGGCCCCCTAAAAAAACAGAAAAAAAAAACCCCAAAGGAAAAAAAAAAGGTCCTCAGGGATCCCTGTGCACTTCTGTGGAAGCTGAAGGGGCGTTCCTTGCCACACAGCTCCGCTTGGCCAGAAAGAGCTCCCAACTCAAGAAAAGGAAAAGAAAACAAACAATTCAAAATGAACAAATGAACAATGCCCCGGGATCCCACCATGGCAGTAGCCCAGACTGGGAAGCAGCTCCACACTCGAATGGAGCTCCACCGCCCCTCAGGAAGAAGCAAAGATGGCGCACGGAGCCAGGCACTCGAGCGAAAGTAGGGGGAGGCAGTGAGAGGCAAGCAAGAAATCCAAAGAAGCAGAAAAAAAAAAAAAAAAAAGCAACACCAGCAGCCAACAAATAGCACTCAGAGAGCCAGCAAGTGTGGGCTGGTGTTTCTGGACAAGTGACTGTGTCTGCGAGAAGCAGAGGAGGCCAAGTGTGGGTGAAGAAGGGTAGAGAGTGGGAAAGTGTATATCACAAATTGCCGGTGCTCCGGAGCCCCTCAGGAAGAAGCAACGATCGTGCACGGAGCCAGGCACTCGAGTGAAAGGTGGGGGAGGTGGCGAGAGGCATGTGAGAAATCAAAAGAAGCAGAAAAAAAAAGCAACAGTAGCAGCCAACAAATGACACCCAAAGAGCTGCCCGCTTGGGTGTGTGGAATCCAAGCAGCCGGCACTTCTGGGTCAAGAGACCGTGGCTGCAGGAAGCAGAGGAGGCCGAGCTGGGGTGAAGAGGGGTGGGGAGTGGGAAAGCTCATACCACAAATTACTGGTTGTTTTGTCTCCCGCTGGATGCTCCATGAGGCTCCTTTCTCGTACCCCCATTTGCTGGTCTCCATTAGAAGTCCAAGATGGTGGATCTGCGCTGCGTTAGTTGGTAGGGGACCTCTGCATGAATCTCTCCTCACTCTCCATTCTCTGTCTGTTTTCTCACTCCATTTGGCACTTGGCTGAGTTCTTTATCTCTTCATTTGATGTTTTAGGGTTTCAGGATTGTTGTATTCTCTGTTTGGCTTAGTTTTTCGGATCTTTGCTGTGGAGGGACGGCGTGGGGCTTCTGCCTAGAGTGCCATTTTGCTGGAACTCTGAAGCTAATGTTTTTATTTTGTTGCTTTCTTCTCTTTTGATGTGTGCATGTATTGCTATAAATCGTCCTCTGAGGACTGCCTTTGCTGTGTCCCAAAGGTTTTGGTATGATGTGTTTTCATTCTCATTTGAGTCTAGGTATTTTTTTATTCCATCTTTGGTTTCTTCTGTTTCCCAGTGGTTCTTAAGCAGGGTGTTATTTAGTTTCCATGTATTTAATTTTTTCCTTGCTCTTCCTGTTGTTATTTTCTACTTTGATGGTGTTGTGATCAGAGCAGGTATTTTGTATTATGTCAGTGTTTTGGATTTTGTTGAGGGTTGCTTTGTGGCCTAAGATGTGGTTTATTCCTGAGACCATTCCATGTGCATTGGAAAAGAACGTGTACTTTGAAGCTGCTGGGTGGAGTGTTCTATATATGTCTATGAGTTCAAGTTGGTTGATTATGGCCTTTAGATCTTCTGAACTGAGTTTCTTTCTAGACATTCTGTCCTTTTCTGAGAGTGGTGTGTTGAAGTCTCCTACTATTATAATGGAACTGTCAGTTTCTCTTTTCATTGCTGTTAAAGCTTGTTTTATGTATTTTGGAGCTCTGTCATTGAGTGCGTATTTATTATGGTTACGTCTTCATGACGGATCGTCCCTTTAATCACGATGTAATGACCTTTTTGGTCTTTTATGGTGGTTTTTGTTTTAAAGACTATTTTATGTCAGATTAGTATTACCACTCCTGCTCTTTTTTGGTAGCTGTTTGCTTCATGTATTTTTTCCATCATTTGACCTTTAATAAATTTATGTCTTTGTTTCTAAGGTTTGTCTCTTGTAGACATTATATTGAAGTATCTTTTTTTTTAAATCCATTCTGTCACTTTCTTTATGGGTGCAGTTAGGCCATTTACTTTCAGTGTTATTATTAATAGGTGTGAGTTTATTTCTGCCATTTTGTAGTGCTTTTTTCTGTAGTGATGATTTCTTTGTTCCTCTTACTGTCTTGTGCTGAATTCCTTTTGTTTCTGGATTGTTTTTTTTTTCATTTATTTTGTTTTTGTAGATTTTTGAGACTTTATATTTTTCTTCTTTATTTTGATGAGTAGGTTTGTTAACTTCCCTTGTGGTTACCTTGAAATTTTCCCTTATCTTCCTAAGTTTGAACCAGTCTATTATTACTTGGTGTTGCCTTACCTTCCTTTCCATTAGAAAGATTCCCGCTTTTAGTGTTCTCATGCTATTGTCATTTGAAGGTTAACCTCTCTGGTTCCCTGTTGTAAATTTTTTGGTTTTGAATAGTCCTTAAGAGTTCATTTTCTAGGCTGGTATCTTGCTGGTGCGATCTTGTGTCCTAGATTCAGGTTTTCATCTGATGTTGTTTGTTCTCGAACCAAAGTACTCCCTTTAATAATTCTTGTAAGTTTGGGTTGTTTTCATGTTCCTTTAATTTCTGTTTATCTGGAAATGTCCTAATTTCACCATCATATTTGAACGAGAGTTTTTGCAGGATATATTATTCTTGGTTGGCAATTTTTTTCTTTCAAGGTTTTATATATGTCATCCCATTGCTTTCTTGCTTGCATGGCTTCTGCCGAATAATTAGATGTTAGTCTTATTGTTTCCTCTCTGTATGTGACTTTTCATTTTCTTGAGCTTCTCTCAGGATTCTTTGTTTGTCTTTCATTTTAGTGAGTGTGATTATGATATGCCTTGGTAATTTTCTTTTGGGTTCTACCCTATATGGTGTTCATTGAGCTTCCTGGATGATCAGCTTTTCATCTTTCATGATATTATGAAAGTTTTCTGTCAGCAGTTCTTCGATGATCCTCTCTGTTTTCTGTTTTGCTCCCCTGTTCTGGAACTGCGATCACTGGCAAATTTTTGCTTTTGATTATATCCCTTAACGTTTCTTCACTTTTCTTTGTTCTTTTTTCTGATTTTTCCTCAGAGTTGTGTCCAAGTGTTTGTCTTCAGTTTCGTTAATCCTGTCTTCCATTGTTTCAAACCTCTTCGTCAGCCCTTCTTTGACACTGTCCGTTTCTGAAATCTTGTTTATCTTTTGGATTTCTTATTGTTGTTTTTGTGTGATTTCTAGTTGTGAATTTATTTTTACATATTGCTCTTATATTATTTTCCTGATTTCTCTCATTTTTTTGGTCTGTATTTTCCATGAATTTGCCTTTTCCATGAGTTTGTCTATTTTTTCCTCATTTTTGTCTGCTTTTTGCTTCAACTCTTGGATAGTTCTGAATATTAGAGATTTCAATTCCCTATCAGGTAGTTCTAGTGCCTTTTCTTCTACTGGAACGTCATCTGGTGTTTTATTTTGGACTCCTACTGGAACCATCCTGTCCTGTGTTTTTATATGTTTTGAAATTGCTATCTTAGGGACATTCAGTAGTTATTTCCTTTGTTTATTGATTGTAGATTTGTTTGTTTTGTCCTAATTTTTTGTTTTATTTGGTTATGCCTGAGCATGTGGGCTGTGGATTCTTTTTTTTTTTTTTGCTTGTCTTTGGACATGATACTTTTTACCTCCTTGTGCAATGGGCAGGGACAGTCGCTCAGTTATGGTGTAGCAGAGCAGGTCTAGATAATGGTGAGGGGCTGGGATGGGTTGTTTGTGGCATGTACTTGTGCCAACAAAATGAGCCAGTGGTCTGTGCAGGGCAGGTTCCAGTAGGTTGTGCCTGTGCTGCTTGGGAGTGCAACGTCCAGCACACAGTGAAGCTGGGCAGGAGGTAGGGGGAAGGAAGGTTGTGCTGTGTGAAGCTAGGTTGGGTATACAAAAGGAGAGAGAAACAGGAGCAAAAAAAATGCTGAGGGAGCTTTCCATTGGAGTGGAGAGACAAGAAACTGAGAAATGGAGAAAAATAAAAAGGGTAAAAAAAAAAACAAATAAATTGAAAAAAATTAAAAAGGAAAAAATGCCCCCAGGGAGCTCACTGGCATGGCTGCACAGACCAGGGGGCAGGTCGCAATCTGCTCATTATAGCCCGGCTCTTAGGAGTGGAGAAAAAATACAAATAAATAAAAAAAAAATAGGGGAAAAAATAAAAAAAGCCCCCAGTGTTCTCTCCATAGTGGTTGCATGGACTGGGAGAAGCAGATGGAGGAAGCAGTTCCCCAGCTAAGCAGTGCTTCACAGCCTGTCAAGAAGAAGCAAAGATGGCACACCAAGTCAGGTGTTTGAGAGAAAGAAGGGGGAGGAAGTGAGGGGCAGGGAAGAAACCAAAAGAGGCCAAAAAAAAAAAAAAAACAATTCTAGCAACAAAGAAATGGCACTGAAGAAGCTGGCTGGTGTGGGTGGGGCAAATTTCACGGAATAGAACCGATGCCTCCCGTGCCACGGTCGTGGCCCACTAGGAAGCAGTGAATTGGCCCTCTGGGAAGCTGGGAATCTGCCCACTGGGAAGCAGTAAATTGGCCTGTCAGGAAGCTGGGAATCTGCTTGCTGGGAAGCAGCAAACTGGCTAGCTGGGAAGCAACAAAGGTCCAGCAGGGGGTGGCAGATGGGGAGTGGGAAAGCTTGTTTCTCTGGTGACTGGATGCTCTGTCTCCTGCTGGGAGTTCTGTGAATCTGCTTCCCCATATTCCCAGTCCACTGATCTCCAGCAGGAATCCAAGATGGTGGATCCATGCTGGTTAGCTGATAGTTGACCTTTGCTCATAACTCTCCTGTCTGTTCTCTGTCAGTTTCTTAAACCATTCAGTGCTTCGATGAGTTCTTCATCTCTTCCTTTGATGCTTAGGGTTCAGGATTGAGGTTTGTCTCTGTTTTACTTAGTTTTTCAGGTCTTTCCCTTGGAGGTATGGCGTGGTGCTTCTGTCTATAGTGCCATTCTCCCAGAATTCTTCGCAAAGTTTATTTTTTATGATAAAAGTGAACAGTGATAAGAGGTTTTGTGAGATGGACACTCTTAGATAATTCTACTAAGCAGTTTGACAGTATGTATGAAAGAACTTTAAAAATGTCATTCATTTTTAATCAGAGATGTGTTCAAAGACATATAATGAATGTGCTCATTATAGTTACATATAATACCAGGAAAAAATAGAAGTGAAACCCCTAAATATTCCATAAGAAGAGAAAGGTTAAATAAATCTTCATATGTCTGTATGGTAGAATTTGCAGCAGTAATTGAACAAAGCTCACATGGGAGCCCAATAGCTCATGAATGAGAGCTGAGTCTGGCCCAGGATGTGGGGTGGCCCGTCCAACCAGCCTGGAACAGGGAGCAAAGGTTGACCCCATCAGACCTAAAAGAACCGAAACCTTGCAACCCATGTATGTGGGTATCTAAACCAACAGGAGCAGGACAGCAGCAGTGGCTTGTCATGGGCCCATTGGACTGAGGTGAGGGGCTGTGTTTAACTGTGACCCTGTGTGTCAGTGATAGAGTCAACACTAGTCACGGAATGAGCAGACTCCAGAGAAGTAATGAGCTTTATCTTTGAAGGAATGCTGGAGTTCCTGGTTAATACGAGAGAGATATTGTTTGTGTGTGTGTGTTTTCTCTATCTACTGAATAACTTTAAAAAAATTAAAGACACCATTGAATTTGCACCCAAAGTTGGTGAAGCAAGTTGAACTAAATAGATAGATGGGTAGATGGACAGATGGTTACAGAATAACACAAAAGATACACATCGAAATATCCATTTTAATTCCATCTGCGTAGTGGGATTTTGTATAATTTTTAAAATTTCTTTTCAATAACTCTTTGTCCTTAAACATGCTATAGTTTATTATTTTTTACAATCATAAAAATAACTGTAAAAAAAAAAAAAAGAAAAATCCTTGTTCTCCTAGAAAGTGATATCTTCCTTCGCTCCCTTTATCCACGTTCTCATATAAGGACTGATTCATCCATGCATTCTGACAGTACCTAATCCTTATGATGCTCTTCTAGTTCAGAGCATATCTCTCGTTTGGAACATTTAGAGCGTTCCTTAACTCACGCTACCAAGGCAGATCCCTTACAGCTCTGTTGTTAATAGTTGCAGTCAACTCCAACTCATGGAAACCTTTTGTATAACAGAATGAAACAGTGCCTAGTCCTGTGTAATCCTCACAATCTTTGGTATGTTTGAGCCCATTTTTGTAGCCGTTGTGTCAATTCTCACTAGGAAGGAAGACCTGATAATCTACTTCCAAAAGTTAGTAATTAAAGCCTTACGGAAAGAAATAGAACATCGATGAATAAAGTGCTGGAAGATGAGCCCTCAGATTGGGAAGAACTCAAAATACAACTGAGGAGAGGTGCCTCATCAAAGTAGGACTGATCTTAATAATGTGTATGGGGTAAATCTTCTGGGACCTTCATTTGCTGATGTGGCACACCTTATAGCTCTTATACCCATTTCATCAGTCCTTGTTTTGGATTTTTAAGGAAGAAGAACTGAAAAGTAGATAAGCTCGCTAGTGGGATGGGGAATTGTCTTTGCTGCAGAGCAAGAATTTAAAACCAGGAAGCAATTGTGTAATTGCTTTCACAGATAAAATTTAAATCACATTTACACGAGGACATAATCCTCTCAAAGTCTGGGTGGAATCAGCCTGGACAATGGGAAAGACAGATGTGCTTTACTTGGAAAGATTCAACTTTGCACTGGTAGTAGGGTGGTGGGCTCTGCTGTTTTGGATCATGGTCTCTAGGTTCTATTGCAATCACCTTACAGAATGGGGGCTTGGAGCCAGCCTCCAATTCTGTGGGGCTTTGAATGGCAAAAATGGATGAAACAAAATATTCCCAATCAGCTTTCAAAAATGTCTTCACGAGACTTCTGGCAACATGGTGCTCTAGGAAGAAGCACCATGCCGTCCCTCCACAGCAAAGATCCAAAACACTAAGCCAAACAGAGAAAACAGCAATTTTGAAACCCTAAACATGAAATGAAGAGATAAAAACTCAGCCAAGAACCAAATGGAATAAGAAACTGACAGAGAACAGAGAGGGAGGAGACATACATGCAGAGGTCCCCTATCAGCTAATGCAGCATGGATCTGCCATCTTGGACTCCTTTCAGAGACCAGCAAAGAGAGGCTATAAGAAAGCAGCTTCATGGAGCTTCCAGCAGGAGACAGAACAACTGGTAACTGGCGATACACGCTTTCCCACCCCACACCCTTCTTCACCCCCACTCGGCCTCCTCTGCTTCCCATGGCCACAGTCTCTTGGCTGGGTAGAACCGGCTGCTTGGATTCTACCCGCCTGCACTGGCTGACTCTCTAGTGCCATTTTTTGACTGCTGGTGTTGTTTGTTCCCCCTTCTTTTGATTTCTTCCTTACCTCTCACCACCCCTCCCCTCCTTTTGCTCAAATACCTGGCTCCGTGCGCCATCTTTGCTTCTTTCTGAGGGGCTGTGGAGCTCCACTCGCGTGTGGAACGGCTTCCTGGTCCATGCTGCCACACTGGTGGGATCCCGGGGGATATTCTTGTTAGTTTTGAATAGTTTGTTTTCTTTTTCTTTTCTCAGTTTGGGAGCCCATTCTGGCCAGGCAGTGCTGTGAGGCTTGACACTTAACTGCTCAGCTTGTGCAGAAGTACAGAGGGATCCCTGAGAACATTTCGTTTTTCATGTTTTTTTTTTCTGTTTTTGAGGGGGTTTTCTTGTTGTTTTTGTAAAAATTTGTTTTCATTTCCCTTTTTCCCTTTCTTCATTACTCAGTATCTCGTCTCTCAATACCTTCCTTAACGTCCTATCCCATAAATACCTGGTGCTGAGTGATACCTCTACGCCTTCTAGCCAGGCTGTACTTTAACATCTGGGAACAACTTCCCCAGACCTCGTAGCTGCACCAGTGGGATCCCGGGGGGCTTTGTGGGTTTTTTTTAAAATTTTTTATTTATTCATTCTTTTCTTTTTATCTTCTTCTTCCACTTTTTGTTTTTCTCAGTTTCATAGTCTCTCATCTCTCCACTCCAACGGCAAGCTCCATAGCACTTTTTTTGTTTGTTTTTATGTTTTTGGCTCTGGCTCCTATCTCCTCTCTCCCATACTCATCTTAGCTCCACACATCACAGTTTCCCCCCTCCATCCTGCCTACCTGCACCATGCAGTTAACATTACCCCACCAAACAGGACAACCATGGCCTACCGAAACCTGCCCTGCAGTCATTATCGACTCATCCTGGTGGCTGTAGTAAGTGCCACAAACAACGAATCCTAGCAACTCCTCTTCAGCTAGGCCTTTACTGCTGTACCATATCTAAGTGACTGACCCTACCTATTGGAGAAGGAGGCCAAAAGTATCATGCACACAGGCAAACAAACAACAAAGAACACACAGCCCGCATGCTCAGACATAGCCAAATTTTAAAAAAAGGACAAAACAAAAAAACACTACAATCAATAAACTAGAAAAATAACTACAGAATGCCCCAAAGAAAGCAGAAAATATCAAAACATTTACAAAAACAGGACAGGATGGTTCCAGTAGGTATCCAAACAAAAACACCAGACGATTCTCCAGTAGAAGAAAAGGCATGAGAACTACCTGATAGGGAATTCAAATCTCTAATACTGAGAATTATCCAAGAGCTGAAGCAAAAAGCAGACAAAAATGAGGAAAAAATAGACAAATTCATGGAAAAGGCAGACAAACTCATGGAAAATACAGACAAAAAAAATGAAAGAATTCAGGAAAATAATGCAGTAACAAAATGCCAAAATAAATTCACAACTAGAAATCATACAAAAACAACAATTAGAAATCCAAAAGATAAACAACAAGATTTCAAAAATGGACAGTGTCATAGAACGGCTGAGGAGATTTGAAACAGTGGAAGACAGGATCAGTGGAATTGAAGACAAACACTTGGATACAACTCTGTTTGAAGAAAACTCAGAAAAAAGAACAAAGAAAAATGAAGACACCCTGAGAATTATGTGGGATACAATCAAAAGCAAAAATTTTCAAGTGATCAGAGTTCCAGAACAGGGAGAGAAAACAGAAAACACAGAGAGGATCATTGAAGAACTGCTAACAGAAAACTTCCTTAATGTCATGAAAGATGAAAAACTGGCCATCCAAGAAGCTCAATGAACCCCATATAGGATAGACCCCAAAAGAAAATCATCAAGGCATATCCTAATCACACTCGCCAAAACCAAAGACAAAGAAAGAATCCTGAGAGAAGCTCATGAAAAACAAGAAGTCACATACAGATGATAAACAATAAGACTCAGCTCAGATTATTCGGCAGAAACCATGCAGGCAAGAAGGCAATGGGATGACATATATAAAACCTTGAAAGAAAAAAATTGCCAGCCAAGAATAATATAACCTGCAAAACTCTCATTCAAATATGATGGTGAAATTAGGACATTTCCAGATAAAAAGAAGTTAAGGGAATATGTAAAAACCAAACCAAACTTACAAGAATTATTAAAGGGAGTCCCTCAATCAGAGAACAAACAACATCATACATCAGCCTGAATCTAGGATGCAAGATCATACTAGCCAGATACCAATCTAGGAAATGAACTCTCAAGGACTACCCAAAACAAAAGAAATACTACAGGGAATCACAGCAGTTAATCTGGAAATGACAACAACATCAGAACAATAAAAGAGGGAATAAATGGTGTAAGTATAGAACCTTCTAATGGAGAGGAAGGCAAGGTGATACTAAGTAATAATATACTGCATCAAACTTAGAAAAATAAAGGTAAATTTCACGGTAACCACAAAGAAAGTTAGCAAATATACTCATAAAAATATAGAGGAAAAACAAACTCTCATAAAAACAAAAGAAATGAAAAAAAAAATCCACAGACAAAAGGAATTCAGCACACGAGAGTAAGAACAAAGAAAACGTCAGCACCACAAAAAAAAAGCACTACAAAATGACAACAATAAACTCACATCTATCAGTAATTAACAGTGACTGTAAGTGGCCCGAATGCACCCATGAATAGATGGAGAGTGACAGGATGGATTAAAAAAACTAGGGTCCATCAATATGCTGTGTACAAGAGACAGACCTTAGAAACAAAGACTTGAACTTTTTAAAAACCAAAGGTTAGAAAAAAATATATCAAGCTAACAACTACCAAAAACCACCAGGAGGTAGGCCCAGCAAGATGGCACTCTAGGCAGAAGCACCACGCCGTCCCTCCACAGCAAAGATCTGAAAAACTAAGCCAAACAGAGAATCAACAATCCTGAAACCCTAGAACATCAAACGAAGAGATAAAGAACTCAGCCAAACACCAAATGGAGTGAGAATACTGAAAGAGAACAGAGAGCGAGGAGAGATTCATGCAGAGGTCCCCTACCAGCTAACGCAGAGTGGATCCACCATCTTGGACTTCTATTGGAGACCAGCAAATGGGAGAACGGGAGAGCAGCCTCGCAGAGCGTCCAGTGGGAGACGGAACGGCCGCTTAGCTTCACACATAACCATCTCCTCGCTGCATCCTGCCTTCCCGCACCGTGCACTTGACATCACACCACCAAGCTGTGCAGGCATGCCCGATTGGAACCTGCCCAGCACTGCACTGACTACTGACGGTCCTGGTGGCTGCAGTGAGTGCCACAAACAACCCATCCCAGTGGCTCCTCTTCAGCTAGACCTGCCCAGCTGTACCACAAGGATGAAACAAAAAAATCTACAATCAGTAAACGAGAGAAATATCTACTGAATGCCCTGAAAACAGCAAACAATAACAAAACATTTACAAAAACAAGACAAGATGGCTCTAATAGGCGTCCAAATTAAAACACCTCTCCTGTGGAAGAAAATGCACTAGAAGTACCTGATAGGGAACTCAAATCACTAATACTCGGGATTTTCCAAGAACTGAGGCAAAAAGCTGAAAAACATGAGGAAAAAATAGACAAATTTATGGAAAATACAGACAAAAAATTGGAAGAATTCAGGAAGATGATGCAGGAACAAAATACCAAAAATAAATTCACAACTCGAAAATATACGAAAACAACAATTAGAAATCCAAAAGATAAACAACAAGTTTTCAGAAATGGATGATGTCATAGAAGGGTTGAGAAGTAGATTTGAAACCGTGGAAGACAGGATCAGTGGAACTGAAGACAAACACTTGGATACAACTCTGTTTCAGGAAAACTCAGAAAAAAGAACTAAGAAAAATGAAGAGACCCTGACAGTTATGTGGGACACAATTAAAAGCAAAAACTTACGAGTGATTGGCATACCAGAACAGGGGGAGAAAACAGAAAACACAGAGAGGATCATTGAGGAACTGCTGACAGAAAACTTTCCCAATATCATGAAAGATGAAAAGATGGCCATCCAAGAAGCTCAACGAACCCCATATAGAAGAGACCCCAAAAGAAAATCACCAAGACATATCATATTCACACTCGCCAAAACTAAAGACAAACAAAGAATCCTGAGAGCAGCTCGTGAAAAACAAGAAGTCACATACAGAGGAGAAACAATAAGACCAAGCTCAGATTAATCAGCAGAAACCATGCAGGCAAGAAGGCAGTGGGATGACATATATAAAATCTTGAAAGAAAAAAATTGTCAGCCAAAAATAATATATCCAGAAAAACTCTCGTTCAAATTTGATGGTGAAATTAGGTCATTTCCAGATAAACAGAAACTAAGGGAATATGCAAAAGTCAAACCAAACTTACAAGAATTATTAAAGGGAGTTCTTTGATCTGAGGACAAACAGCTTCAGCCCTCAGGCAGGACCTAGGACGCAGGTTCATACGAACCAGATACCATTCTAGGAAATGAACTCTCGAGGACTATCCAAAACCAAAAGAAATGCAATAGGGAATCAGAGCAATCAATCAAAGGATGACAACAACATCAAAACAATGAAAGAGGGAATAAATGGCATAGGTATAGAACCTTCTAATGGAGAAGAAGGCAAGGCGATACCAAGTAAGGGTAGACTGCTGCAAACATATAAAGATAAGGGTAAAATTCATGGTAACCACAAAGAAAGTTAACAAACCAACTCATAAAAATAAAGATGACAAATATAAAGTCTCAGCAAAAACAAAACTTACAAAAACAAAAGAAATGAACACAAAATCCACAAACAAAAGTAACTCAGCACAAGAGAGTAAGAAGAACAAAGAAAACTTCAGCACCACAAAAAAAAAGCACTACAAAATGACAGCAACAAACTTCCATCTATCAATAATTACACTGAATGTAAATGGACTCAATGCACCCATAAAGAGATGGAGAGTGGCAGAATGGATAAGAAAACAGGGTCCATCAATATGCTGTCTACAAGAGACACACCTTAGAAACAAAGATGTGAATTTATTAAAAATCAAAGGTTGGAAAAAAATATATCAAGCTAACAACTACCAAAAAAGAGCAGGAGTGGCAATTCTAATCTCAGATAAAATAGACTTTAAAACAAAATCCACCATAAAAGACAAAGAAGGACACTATATAATGATTCAGAAGACAATCCATCATGAAGACATAACCATAATAAACATCTACGCACCCAATGACAGGGCTCCAAAATACATAAAAAAAACTCTAACAGCACTGAAAAGAGAAATTGACAGTTCCACAATAATAGTAGGAGACTTCAACACACCACTTTCAGTAAAGGACAGAACAACTAAGAAGAAACTCAGCAAAGATACAGAAGACCTAAAGGACACAATCAGCCAACTGGACCTCATAGACATATCTAGAACAATCCATCCAACCGCTGCAAAGTACACATTCTTTTCCAATGCACATGGAACGTTCTCCAGAATAGACCACATCTTAGGCCACAGAGCAATCCTCAACAAGATCCAAAACGTTGAGATAATTCACAGTATCTTCTCTAACCACAATGCCATCAAGGTAGAAATTAATACTAGAAAGAGCAAGGAAAAAAAATCAACTACATGGAAACTGAATAATACTCTGCTTACACATCAATGGGTAATAGAAGAAATCAGAGATGGAATTAAAATATTTCTAGAATCAAATGAAAATGAAAACACATCATACCAAAACCTTTGGGACACAGCAACGGCAGTCCTCAGAGGACAATTTATAGCAATAGATGCACATATCAAAAAAGAAGAAAGGGACAAAATCAAAACATTAACTACAGAACTCAAACATATAGAAAGAGAAGAGCAAAAAAAGTCTACAACCACCGGAAGAAAGGAAATAGTAAAGATCAGAGCAGAAATCAATGAAATAGAGAACAGAAAAACAATAGAAAGAATCAACAAAACCAAAAGTTGGTTCTTTGAAAGAATCAAAAACCACCAGGAGTGGTAATACAAATCTCAGATAAAATAGATTTTAAGACAAAATCCACCATAAAAGGCAAAGAAGGACACTATCTAATGATTAAGGGGACGATCCATCTTGAAGACATAACCATAATAAACATCTACGCACCCAATGACAGGGCTCAAAAATATATAAAACAAACTCTAATAGTACTGAAAATAGAAATTGACAGTCTCACAATAATAGTAGGAGACTTCAACACACCACTCTCAGTAAAGGACAGAAGATCCAAAAAGAAACTCAGAAAAGATACAGAAGACCTAAAGGGCACAATCAGCCAACTTGACTTCATAGACGTATATAGAACACTCCATCCAACAGCTGCAAAGTACACATTCTTTTCCAATGCACATAGAATGTTCTCCAGAATAGACCACATCTTAGGCCATAGAGCAATCCTCAACAAGATCTAAAAAGTTAAGATAATTCAAAGTATCTACTCTGACCACAATGCCATCAAGGTAGAAATTAATAACAGAAAGAACGGGGGAAAAAAATCAATTACATGGAAACTGAATAACACCCTGCTTACAAACCACTGGGTAATAGAAGAAATCAAATATGGAATCATGAAATTCCTAGACTCAAACAAGAATGAAAAAACATCATACCAAAACATTTGCAACACAGCAAAGTCAGTTCTCAGAGGACAATTTATAGCAATAGAGGCACACATCAAAAAAGAAGAAAGGGACAAAATCAAAAGATTAACTACACAACTCAAACAAATAGAAAGAGAACAGCAAAAAAGCCTACAGCCAGCAAAAGAATGGAAATAATAAAGATCAGAGTAGAAATAAATGAAATAGAGAATAAAAAAACAATAGAATCAACAAAATAGAATTTTGTTCTTTGACAGAATCAACAAAATCGACAAACCAATTGCAAGAGTGACAAAAGAAAAACAGGAGAGTAAGCAAATAACCCAAATATGAAATGAAATGGGCCACATAACAACAGACCCAACTGAAATAAAAAGGATCATAACAGAACATTATGAAAAATTATACTCCAAGAAATTTGAAAACCTAGAGGAAAACGATAAATTTCTAGAAACACAGTACTTGGTAGTGATTTGGAAAATCTTAACATACCCATAACAAGAGAAGAGACTGACAAGTTAATAAAAAAAACTCCCAACCAATAAAAGCCCTGGCCCAGATGGCTTCACTGGGGAATTCTAGAAAACATTCAGAGAAGAACATGTACCAGTACTACACAAACTATTCCAGAGCATAGAAAAGGAAGCAACACTTCAGAAGTCATTCTATGAAGCCAGCATAACTCTGATACCAAAACCAGGCAAAGAAGCCATAAAAAAAGAAAATTACAGACCAATATTTCTCATGAATATAGATGCAAAAATTCTCAACAAAATTCTAGCCAGTAGAACTCAGCATCATATCAAAAAAATAACACACCATGACCAGTTAGGATTAGAAAATCAATCAACGTAATCCACCACATAAATCAAAGGAAAGAAAAGAATCACATGATCATCTCAACTGACAGAGAAAAGGCATTCAACAAAGTCCCTCACCCATTCCTGATAAAAACTCTCAATAAAATATGTATAGAAGGGAAATTTCTCAACATAATAAAGGGCGTCTATGGAAAACCAACAGCTAACATTATTCTTTTTTTTTTTACAACCCCTACGATAGTTTTGGGCCTCACATCTTTTTTTTTAAATTGTAATTAAATGACATTTCAAGTTAGTCTCCCATACAAATTTTTTTTACATACATTGTTATGAGACTCTAATTGCTCACCCCATTCTGCGACAGCACACTCCTTCTTTCCACCCCTGATTCCCCATGACCATCCAACCAGCTCCGAACTCTCTCTGCCTTCCCATCTCATCTCTGGAAAGAAGCTGCCCCTTTGGTCTCTTGCATCTACTTGACTAAGAGGCACACTCTTCAAGAGTATCACTTTATGTCCCACAGTCCAGTCCAATCCCCATCTGAAGAGTTGGCCTTGGAAATTGTTTTAGTTCTGGGCTGATAGAGAGTCCAGGGGCCATGCTTTCCGGGGCACCTCCAGTCTCACTCAGACCATTAATTCTGGTCTTCTTACTAGAATTTGAGTTCTTCTCCCCATCCTTCCACTGCTCCATTAGGGACCCTCTGGAGTGTTCCCTGTCAGGACATTCATTGGAGGTAGCCGGGTACCATCTAGTTCTTCTGGTCCCAGGCTGATGAAGTCTCTGGTTTATGTGGCCCATTCTGTCTCCTGGGCTAATACTTTCCTTGTGTTTTTGGTGTTCTTTGTTCTCCTTTACTCCAAGTGGTTGGGACAAATTGATGCATCTTAGATGGCCACTTGCAAGCTTTTAAGACCCCAGATGCCACTCACCAAAGTAGGATGCAGAACATTTTCTTAATAAGCTTTGTTAGGCCAATTGACCTAGATGTCCCCTTAAAGTATGGTCCCCAGACCCCCTATCCCTGCTAGTCTGTCTCTCAAAGTAACTGATTATATTCAGGAAACTTCTTAGCTGTGGTTTAGTTCAGTTGTGCTAAATTCCCCTGTAGTTTGTGCTGTCCTTCCCTTCACCTAAGATGATTCTTATCCACTATCTACTTAGTGAATAACCCTCACCCTCCCTCCCCACACCCATATCTATCAAAGAATGTTTTCTTCTGTGTTTAAACCTTTTCTTGAGTTTTTATAATAATGGTCTTATACAGTATTTGTCCTTCTGTGACTGACTACAATCACTCAGCATAAAAACTTCCAGCTTCCACTGTGTTATATGAAGTTTCACAGCTTCATTGTTTTTCTTTACCATTGCATAATATCCCATTGTGTGGATATACCATAATTTGTTTATCCACTCATCCATTGATGGGCACCTAGGTTGATTCCATCTTTTTGCTATTGTGAACAATGCTGCAATGAACATGGGTGTGCATATATCTATTCATGTGACGGCTCTTGTTTGTCTAGGATATAGTCCAAGGAGTGGGATAGCTGGATCGTATGGTACTTCTATTTCTAGCTTTTTAAGGAAGCGCCAAATGGATTTCCAAAGTAGTTGTAGCATTTTACATTCTCACCAACAGTGTATAAGTGTTCCAGTGTCTCCACAACCTCTCCAGCATTTATTATTTTGTGTTTTTTGGATTAATGCTAGCCTTGTTGGGGTGAGATGATATCTCATTGTAGTTTGGATCTGCATTTCTCTAATGGCTAATGATCGTGAACATTTCTTCATGTGTCTGTTAGCCGCCTGAATATCTTCTTTGGTGAAGTGCCTGTTCATATCCTTTGCCCGTTTTTTTAATTGGGTTATTTATCTTTTTGTTGTTGAGGCTTTGCAGTATCTTGCAGATTTTAGAGATTAGAAGCTGATCGGATTTGTTATAGCCAAAATTTTTTTCCCAATCTGTAGGTTGTTTTTTGACTCTTTTACTGAAGTCTTTTGATGAGCATAAGTGATTTTTAGGAGCTCTCATTTATCTAGTCTCTCTGCTGGTGCTTGTGCATTGTTACTTATGGTTCATATTGTGTTTATGTCATGTATTAGGGCTTCTAGCGTTGTCCCTATTTTTTCTTCCATGATCTTTATCATTTTTGATTTTATATTTAAGTCTTTGATCGATTTTGAGTTAGTTTTTGTGCATGGTTTGAGGCATGGGTCTTCTTTCAGTTTTTTGCTGATGGACATCAAGTTATGCCAGCACCATTTGTTAAAGAGACCGTCTTTTCGTCAATTAACGGACTTTGGGCCTTTGTCAAATATTAGCTGCTCATAGGTGGATGAGCTTATATCTGGATTCTCAACTCTGTTCAATTGGTCTAGGTATCTGTTGTTGTACCAGTACCAGGCTGTTTTGACTACCGTGGCAGTATAATAGGTCCTAAAATCAGGTACTGTAAGGCCTCCCACTTCGTTCTTCTTCTTCAGTAATGCTTTATTTATTCGGGGCCTCTTTCCTTTCCATATGAAGTTGGTGATTTGTTTCTCCATCTCATGTAAAAATGCTGGTGGAATTTGGATCAGGATTGCATTGTGTCTGTAGATTGCTTTGGGTAGAACTGATATTTTCACTATGTTGAGTCTACTTATCCATGAATAAGGTATATTCTTCCACGTATGCAGGTCTCTCTTAGTTTCTTGCAGTAGTGTGTTGTAGTTTTCTCTGTATAGATCTTTTACATCTATGGTTAGATTTATTCCTAAGTATTATATCTTCTTGGAGGCTATTGTAAACGATATTGATTTGGTGATTTCCTCTTCAAGGTTCTCTTTGTGGGTGTAAAGGAATCTAATTGGTTTTTGTATGCTTAGCTTGTATCCTGAAACTTTGCTGAAATCTTCTATCAGTTCAAGTACTTCTCTTGCGGATTCTTTGGGGTTTTTTGTGTATAAGATCATATCATCTGCAAATAGAGATACTTTGACTTCTTCCCTACCAATTTGGATGCGCTTTATTTCTTTTTCTAGCCTAATTGCTCTGGCTAGGACCGCCAGCACAATGTTGAATAATGGTCGTGATAGAGGGCATCATTGTCTGGTTCCTGCTCTCAAGGGGAATGCTTTCAAAGTCTCACCACTTAGGATGATGTTGGCTGTTGGTTTTGTATAAATGCCCTTAATTATATTGAGGAATTTCCCTTCTATTCCTATTTTGTTGATAGTTTCTTCATGAATGGGTTTTGGACTTTGTCAAATGCCTTTTTGCATTGATTGATAGAATTATGTGGTTCTTGTCATTTATTTATGTGATGGATTATGCCGATTGTTTTTCTAATGTTGAACCATCCCTGCGTACCTGGTATAAATCCCACTTGGTCATTGTGAATTATTTTTTTTATATGTTGCTGAATTCTATTGGCTAAAATTTTGTTGAGGATTTTTGCATCAATGTTCATAAAGGATATTGGTCTGTAATTTTCTTTTTTTGTGGTGTCTTTACCTGGTTTCGGTATTAGGGTTATGTTGGCTTCATAGAATGAGTTTGGAAGTATTCCATCCTTCTCTATGCTCTGAAATACCTTTAGTAGAAGTGGTGTTATCTCTTCACTGAATGTTTGGTAGAATTCTCCAGTGAAGCCATCCGGGCCTGGGCTTTTTTTTGTTGGGAGTTTTTTAATAACCTTTTCAATCTCTTCTTTTGTTATGGGTTTATTTAGTTGTTCTACCTATGCTTGTGTTAATTTAAGTAGGTAGTGAGTTTTTAGAAATTTACCCATTTCCTCTAGGTTTTCAAATTTGTCAGAGTATGATTTTTCATAGTAATCTGCTATGATTCTTTTAATTTCAGTTGTGTCAGTTGTGATATCACCCATCTCATTTCTTATATGGGTTATTTGCTTCCCCTCCTGTTTTTCTTTTGTCAGTTTGGCCAGTGGTTTATCAATTTTGTTGATCTTTTCAAAGAACCAGCTTTTGGACTTGTTAAGTCTTTCAGTTGTTTTTCTATTCTCTATTTCATTTAATTCTGCTCTAATTCTTATTATTTCCTTCCTTCTGATGCCTGTGGGCTTCTTTTGCTGCTCTCTTTCTACTTGTTCCAGTTGTAGGGTTAATGTTTTGATTACAACCCTTTCTTCTTTTTGGATGTGTGCATTTACTGCTATAAACTGACCTCTGAGCACTGCTTTTGCTGTGTCCCAAAGGTTCTGGTAGGATGTGTTTTCATTCTCGTTTGAGTCTATGAATTTCTTTATTCCATCGTTAATTTCTTCTATAATGCAGTAGTTTTTGAGCAAGGTGTTGTTCAGTTTCCATGAGTTTGATTTCTTTTCCTTGATTTTTGTGTTGTTGATTTCTACTCTTATGGCTTTATGGTCAGAAAAGATGCTTTGTAATATTTCTATGCTTTGGATTTTGTTAAGGCTTGCTTTATGGCCTAATATGTGGTCTATTCTGCAGAATGTTCCATGTACATTCGAAAAGAAAGTATACTTGGCTGCTGTTGGGTGGAGTGTTCAGGATATGTCTGTGAGATGAACTTGGTTGATTGTAACATTTAGCTCTTCCGTGTCTTTGTTGAGCTTCTTTCTGGATGTTCTGTCCTTCATCAAAAGTGGCGTGTTGAACTCTGTTACTACTGTTGTGGAGCTGATTATCTCTCTCTTCAGTGCTGTTAGAGTTTGTTTTATGTATTTTGGAGCCCTGTTTTGGGATGCATAAATATTTATTATAGTTATGTCCTCCTTGTGTATTGACCCTTTAATCATTATATAGTGCCCTTCCTTATCCTTTGTGCTGGATTTTACTTTAAAGTCTATTTGCTCAGAGATTAATATTGCCAGTCCTGCTCTTTTTTGAGTGTTGTTTGCTTGATATATTTTTTTCCATCCTTTGAGTTTTAGTCTGTTTTTGTCTTTAAGTCTAGGGTTTATCTCTTATATGCAGCATATAGATGAATCATGCTTTTTTATCCAATCTGCCACTCTCCATCTCTTTATTGGTGCATTTAGCCCGTTTACATTCAGTGTAATTATTGATAGGTATGAGTTCAGTGCTGTCATCCTGATTTCTCTTTCTGTGTATTGTTCACAGTTTCTTTGTCCCCTCAGTTTTCTGTGCTGAGTTGTTTCTCTTTATGCTTTTTTTTTTCATCTTTTTCATTGTTGTAGATTTTGTGTTTGCTGGGTCTTTATGTTTTTCTACTTTTTTTTTTTGATTTGTAGGAATGTTAGATTCCTTTGTGGTTACCTTAATATTTACCCCTATCTTTCTTAGTTTATACCAGTCTTTTACTACTTTATATCACCTTAACTTCCCCTCCATATGAAAAATAAAAAAATCAATCCATTTTTTAAGTCCCTCTTTTTTGTTTTAATCTTGTTCTTTTTTACATATTGATACCTGTTTCCCTACTTTAAATGTTTTAGCTTTGTTGTATTTTCGATTTCCCTATCTGAGTCAATATCTGGTTGCTCTGTCCTGTGTTCTAGTCTTGCATTGTTATCTGGTGTTATTGATTATCTAACGGTAGGACTCCCTTTAGTATTTCTGGTAATTTTGGTTTGGCTTTTGAAAATTCCCTGAACTTCTGTTTATCTGGAAATGCCCTAATTTCACCATCATATTTGAGAGACAGTTTTGCTGGATATATAATTCTCGGCTTGCAGTTATTTTCCTTCAAGGCTTTATATATTTCATCCTATTGCCTTCTTGCCTGCATGGTTTCTGCTGAGTAGTCCGAGCTTATTCTTATTGACTCTCCTTTGTAGATGACTTTTCGTTTATCCCTAGCTTCTCTTAAAATTCTCTCTTTATCTTTGGTTTTGTTAAGTTTGATTATAATATGTCTTGGTGACTTTCTTTTGGGATCTACCTTATGTAGGATTCGATGAGCATCTTGGATAGATATCTTGTCATCTTTCCCAATATCACTGGAAGTTTTCTGCCAACAAATCTTCAACCATTCTCTCTTTATTTTCTTTTATCTCCCCCGTTCTGGTACTCCAATCACTAGTAGGTTATTTCTCTTGATAGAGTCCCATGTGACTCTTACAGTTTCTTCATTTTTTAAAATAATTTTATCTAGTTTTTCCTCAAATAAGTTGGCATCAAGAGCTTTATCTTCAATGTCACTAATTCTAACTTCTACCACCTCAGTTCTGCCCCTGTGACTTTCTATTGAGTTGTCTAATTCTGAAATTTTATTGTTAATCTTCTGGATTTCTGATTGCTGTTTCTCTATAGATTATTGCAGCCTATTAAATTTGTCATTATGTTCTTGAGAAACTTTTTTAAGTTCTGCTACTACTTTGTCTGTGTGTTCCCTGGCAGTTTCTGGATTTTGTAGAATTTCCTTTCTAATTTCTAGAAAAGTTCTGTACATTAATCTTTCATATTCTGCCTCTCGTAATTCCAAGAAATTCTCTTCCTCCAGAGAATTTATCAATTTTTTAGTTTGGGAGTTTGCTGAAGCCTTCATGGACTGCCTCTTTATGTGATTTGATATTGACTGTTGTCTCCGAGCCATCAATAAGTTAATATAGTTTTATTTTATATTTGTTTAGTGAGTCCTAGGTTCTTGTTTTGTTTTGTTTTCATATGCCCCAATAGTCTGCTCGTGTGTGCTTCTTTGATTATTGACAGCTTTCAATCTCTAACATCCTGTCACCAAGTAGTTAGTTCTGTAATTCAGTATGTGCACACAGAAGTCTGTTAAATTTTCCTATATGGGTTCAGCTCAGGTGTCCAGGCAGTCATTCACCAAGTGTGTGGTGCAGTCTCTCACCCACAGTCCTAGAGAGGCATGGGTGATTGGTGAAGGCACTGGACTCTGGCTGTGGTATGGGATCATGTGCTGAGCCAGGCAGGGGGCTGACAGCTGCCCCTGAGAGTCTGAAAGGAAAGCGTGTCCCTATTCTCTAGGGTGAGTAGGTAGGTGAGTTTTGCAGCCAGACTATGAGCACCCCACTCTGTTGGCTGTAAAGACTCGAGGGCACTACTTTTCTTTGACTCCTGTAGCAGGTGACTAGGAGGTTTAGGTGACACCACCAGTCCTCAAGTCCCTGTTGCTGTTTCGAGGGTCACAAATCTGCCACTTCACAGCTGAAACAGTTGAAGTTAAACTTCAGATGTTTGCCCTGTTGTACTATGGTAGTGAGGGCTAATGCTGTTGAAATGGGTCCCCACAAGTCTATACATGGGTGTAAGGCACTCAGAGTTTGTGGACCCCTTGTGCTGTGCCTAGCAAAGGAACTGTGCTGACCCTGTGTTCCTGGCTTAGGGGAGCCAGTAGCTTTTTAATTGCCTCTCCAAGTCCAGGAGAATGGGTCAGGGTGCCTTTTGAGATCTACTTCCGGCCTAGTGGACTGCCAGTGCAGAGTGCAGAGGGAGGAGGTAAAAGGGAGAGGGGTTTTTCCCAAATGGGCTTTCTTTTTTTTTTTAAATCCCCGTGGAAGGCTGCACACATATAATTATCTTTAGCCACTTGGGAGCTGCTTTTCACTGGTTCAGAATGTCCAAGCAGAATCTCTGTTGCTGGGTCTCTCTTGATGTGGAAACTGCTTCCCGAGTGTGCGCACATCAAGGCTGTTTGCCTGCTTCACTGCGGACCAGTGTGGCTGCAGAGCTACAGTTTCGCCACCACTGCTCTGGCATTCTTCACTTCTTCCAAACCATCTCCTTCTCCCTCTGCCACTCAGTCTGATTCTTCAACTTTTCCTTGTTCAGGGCTCCTAGATATTCATATATAATCAAATCACTTGTTTTTCCAGGTCTTTGTTGTTAGAGGGATGTAGGAAGGATCTGATTACATTGCCATCTTGGCCAACGTCATTCTTAATGGAGAGAGGCTGAAAACATTCCCCTTGAAAACAGGAACAAGACAAGAATGCCTTTTATCACCACTCCTATTTAACATTGTGCTGGAAGTTCTAGCTAGAGCAATAAGGCAAGAGAAAGAAATAAAGGGCATCCAAATTGGTAATGAAGAAGTTAAACTGTCTGTTTATGATATGACACTATACATAGAAAATCCTAAAGACTCCATGAGGAAACTACTGGAACTAATAGAAAGATTCAGCAGTGTAGCAGGATACAAGATAAACATACAAACATCAGTTGGATTCCTATACACCAATACAGAGAATGATGAAAAGGAAATCAGGAAAACAATACCATTGATAATATCCCCCCCAAAAAAAATAAAGCACATAGGAATAAATATAACAAGGGAAGTAAAAGACCTATGCGAAGAAAATGACAAAACACTTCTGCAAGAAACCCGAAGGGCTCTAAATACTTGGAAAAACATACCATGCTCATGGATAGTTAGACTCAACATTGTGAAAATCACAATTCTACCCAATTCAATTTACAAATACAATGCAATCCTGATCCAAATACCAACAACATTCTTCAAAGAGATGGAAAAACTAATCATTAACTTTATATGGAAAGGAAAGAAGCCCCGAATAAGTAAAGCACTACTGACGAAGAAGAATAAAGTTGGAGGACTCACACTACCTGACCTCAGAGCCTACTATACAGCTACAGTAGTCAAAACAACCTGTACTGGTACCATGACAGATATATTGACCAATGGAACAGAATTGAAAACCCAGATGTAAATCCATCTGCCTATGGTCACCTGATCTTCGACAAGGGCCCAAAGTCCATCAAATGGGGAGAGACAGTCTTTTTAACAAATGGTGCTGGCAAAACTGGATATCCATCTGCAAAAAAATGAAACAGGACCCATACCTCATGCCATATACAAAAATTAATTCTAAATGGATCAAAGACCTAAATATAAAGCCAAAAAGTATAAAGTTCATAGAAGAAAAAATAGTAACAATGCTACAGTCCCTAATACACAGCATTAACAGGTTACAAACCATAACCATCAACACACAAACCCCAGAAGATAAGCTAGATGATTGGGATCTTCTATAAAGCAAACACCTATGCTCTTCAAAAGGCTTCACCAAAAGAATAAAAAGAGAACCTACAAACTGGGAACAAATTTTGGGCAGTACAAGTCAGCTAAAGGTCTAATCTCCATAATCTACAAGAAAATCCAACACCTCTACAACAAAAAGACAAATAACCCTATTAAAAAATGGGCAAAGGAAATGAACAGACACTTCACCAAAGAAGATATTCAGGCGGCCAACAGACACATGAGGAAATGCTTGCGATCACTAGCCATTAGAGAAATGCCAATTAAAACCACAATGAGATACCATCTCACCCTGGCATTACTGGCACAAATCAAAAAAAGAGAAAATAGCAAATGTTGGAGAGGCCGTGGGGAGATTGGAACTCTTATGCACTGCTGGTGGGAATGCAAAATGATACAACCATTTTGGAAAATGATATGGCGTTTCCCTAGAAAGCTAGAAATAGAAATACCTTATGATCCAGCAGTCCCACTCCTAGGAATATATTCTACAGAAATAAGAGCTGTCACTCAAATAGACATATGCACACCCATGTTCATGGCAGCATTGTTCACAATAGCAAAACGATGGAAACAACCTAGATGCCCATCAACAGATGAGTGGATACACAAACTGTGGTACTTGCACACAATGGAGTACTACTCAATGATAAGAACAATGATGAATCTGTGAAGCATCTCATAACATGGATGAAACAAGAAGACATTACACTGAGTCAAATAAGTCTATCACAAAAGACAAATATTGTATGAGGCCTCTATTGCAAAAACTCATGAAACAGTTTACATGGAAAAAGTAACAATCTTTTGGTTGCGAGGGATGGGAGGTGTGGGGGAAAATACTAAATAGGCAATAGATAAGTGGTATCTTTGGTGAAGGATGAGACAGTACATAATACTCGGGAAACCAGCACAACTTGTACAAGGAAAGGTCATGGAAGCTCCATAGACACAACCAGACTCCTTGAGGGACTGAATTGCTGGCCCGAGGGCTATGGGGACCATGGTCTCAGGGAGCATCTACCTCAACTGACATAACACATTTTATAGACAATGTTCTACATTCTACCTTGGTGAGTAATGTCTGGGGTCTTAAAAGCCTGTGAGTAGCCATCTAAGGTACTCCACTGGTCTCACCTCTTTGGAAGCAAGGGACAATGAAGAGAAAAGGATATAAGGAAAAGATTAGTCCAAAGGAGTAATGGACCACAACTACCAAGGCCTCCATCAGACTGAATCCAGTACAGCTAGATGGTGCCCGGCTACCACCACTGACTGCTCTGACCAGTATCACAACAGAGGGTTCTGGACAGATCTGGAGAAGGATGTAGAACAAAATTCTAACACACCAAAAAAGACCAGATTTACTGGCCTGAAAGAGTCTGGAAAAACCCCCAGAGTACGGCCCCCAGACACCCTTTTAGCTCAGTGGTGAAGTCACTTCCGAGGTTCACCGTTCAGCCGGGGATTGGACAGCACCATAAAACAAAACGGGACTAATGAGGCATAGCAGTCCAGGGACAAGGAGTAGAAGGCAGGAGGGGACAGAAAAGCTGGTGATAGGGAACCCGAGGTTGAGAAAGGACAGTGTTGACATGTAGTGTTGTTGTTAACCATAGTCATAGGGTAACGTATACTAACTGTTTAATGAGAAACTATTTTGTTCTGTAAACCTTCACGTAAAGTAAGAATAGAAGCACAACTGGAAGAATGTAATTGTTGTCACTGAACTGTGCATGTAGAAACTTTTGAAATGGTGTATTTTTGGCTGTGTATATTTTCATCCCCCACCAAAAAAATGGCGAGAAGGGAGAGGGTTGACACATTGTGGGGTTGTTAACAAACGTCATAAAAAAATATGTGTACTGACTGGTTCATGAGAAACTGTTTGGTTAACCTTCACCTAAAGTTCAATTTAAAAAAAAAAAAGCCTGTGAGCAGCCATTTAAGATATTCCACTGGTCTCACCCCTTCGGAAGCAAGGGACAATGAAGAGAACAGGATACAAGGAAAAGATTAATCCATAGGACTAATGGACCACAACTACCAAGGCCTCCACCAGACTGAGTCCAGTACAGCTAGATGGTGCCCGGCTAGCACCACTGACTGCTTTGAGCAGGATCACAACAGAGGGTGCTGGACAGAGCTGGAGAAGGATGTAGAACAAAATTTTAACACAACACAAAAAAGACCAGATTTACTGGCCTGAGGGAGACTGGAGAAACCTTGAGAGTATGTCCCCCAGACACCCGTTTAGCTCAGTGGTGAAGTCATTTCCGAGGTTCACTGTTCAGCTGGGGATTGGACAACCCCATAAAACAAAATGGGACTAATGAGACATAGCAGTCCGGGGACAAGGACTAGAAGGCAAGAGGGGACAGGAAAGCTGGTAAGGTTGAGTAAGGGCAGTGATGACATGTAGTGGGGTTGTTAACCATTGTCATAGGACAACTTGTGTACTGTTCAATGAGAAACTATTTTGTTCTGTAAACCTTCATCTAAAGTGAGAATAGCAGCACAATTGGAAGAACATAATCGATGTCACTGAATTGTGCACGTACAAATTTTAGAAATGGTATATCTTTAGCTATGTATATTTTCACCACAAAAAAAAAAAAAAAGATGGAGAAGGGAGAGGGTTGACCTGTCATGGGGTTGTTAACCAATGTCATAAAATAATATGTGTGCTGTTTCATGAGAAACTATTTGTTCCGTAAATCTTAACCTAAAGTACAATTTAAAAAAAAAAAAAATATATATATATATATATATAATAAAAAAATGTCTTCACAGTATTCGGCTATAATGTTATTTCTATTCCTTGGAAGCTTTTGATGGAGGCAAAATGGGACTTGGTATGTACAGGTATGCATTTCTTAACGTTTACGATAAACTCTTTGTGAAATAGGACATTATGTGATTTGGATGTGTTAGGAAACCTGGGTCCACGGGGCAGGCAGGGGCTGGGGGTTGCTGTTTGGAGCTTGGCTGGGAGCTGTGGATGCCTCAGGTGAGCGCTGCGCAGGTCCAAACCGGCTTGCGTCTGGTAGCACTGTGGAGGTCATGACAGGAGTTTCCAGGCCTGGTGGGCAGCAGGGGACTGATCTCCACCATCGGGGCACACCTGCCCAGTGGGCCCAGGCCTTGGGAGCAGGATTGGGCGCCCACTCCTCCCAGTTGCAGGGGCATCGTTCTCAAGGGTGGGGGATGCGGGGCGGGCTCGCTGCAGAGTAGGGCTATGGGAATCCCCGGAGAAAGGAGGGGAGAGGTTTTCTTCTTCTTTTTCTGGGAATGTCAGTCATTTATTGTTGGGGTGGGGGTGGAGTTAGGGAAATGCTCCTTTATTAGAAGAAACGGAAGGCTGCACCCGGAGCCTGCGGGAGCCCCAGGGAAGCGTCTCTTGGCCGGCCCCCATCTGGGGCGTTCCCAAGGCCTTGCTGGGGCTCAGGCCTGGGCGCTTTCTCGGCCCTGCAGACGCCCAGGGCAGCCTTCTGGGCCCCAGCTTGGCCTGGGCTCGAGGCACCTGCCCTTGGGCTTTGGAGACCTCGGGTCACACCCCTTCTTGCGTGGAGGCCCGGCGGGCTGTCTCTGCTTGGTCAGCCCGGGGTACATGTCCTCATCAGGCTCCTCGTCCACGCCTGGTGGAAATACTCACCTTCATGCTCCTTCTCCTCAGGCTAGTTGCTCCCCTCGGCCTCTGGCGGGGCCCCTGGTCCTCAGCATCACTGTCCCCATGGGCCTCTGCCCGGTGCCCTCTTCATGCCCGCCAGCCTCTCCTTGTGGCCTCTTGCTGCTCCCCTTGCGCTGCACGTCGCGGGCCTGCTGGTCCTGCCTCTGGGCCTTCAGCACAGCCGCTCCTCCCTGGGGGCCAGCATGGCCAATAGCTGACGCTGTGGAACAGCACGTTGCCTGCCCAACACCCTCCCGAATCTTGATGTGCTGCAGCATCATCCAGGACTGATGTCAGTGAGCCCATGGCACTCTCCTGGGCCCGCATGTTGCCCGCATGTTGCCAGTTCTGTAATGTTGTAATGTTGTGCTTGTCCGCTGGCTCCCGTTTGCTTTCTGACAGCCCAGCGCCCTTGGCCGGCAGCTCGCAGATGTCCTGCAGACTGCTTATGTCGGGGAACTTCTGGAGAAGCTTCTTCATTCCGCGACTTGCACCCACAGGAAACGACTTTGATGCTGTAATGGTGCAATTCCAGCTCCTGGGAGTTGGATGATAAGGAGGCAGCGTCTGATGTTCAGGTTTACCTTGTGCACATTGATGGAGGGGGACAGGTTCTGGACCATAGTGTCCATGAGCTTCACGTGCATGCCATGGGGGCAGAAGTTGTTGAGCACCAGGAAGGGCAGTAGGCATCCCTGGGAGAGCTTCGGCTAGTACATATATGCAGTGGGACGTAAGGGATGTTATGTGGGGCATGACTGTATTTAAAATACTCATCTTCAAATATTCTGCATCCTACTTTGGTGAGTGGAGTCTGGGGTCTTAAAAGCTTGCAAGTGGTCATCTAAGATGCATTGATTGGTCCCAATCACCTGGAGTAAAGGAAAATGAAGAACACCAAAGACACAAGGGAAGTATTAGCTCAAGAGACAGAAACGGCCACGTAAACCAGAGACTTCATTAGCCTGGGACCAGAAGAACTAGATGGTGCCCAGCTACCACCAAAGACCACCCTGACAGGGAACACAACAGATAGTCCCTGATGGAGCAGGAGAAGCATGGGGAGCATAACTCAAACTCTAGTAAGAAGACCAGACTTAATGGTCTGACTGAGACTGGAGGAACTCCGGAAAGCATGGCCCCCAGATTCTCTGTCAGCCCAGAACTAAAACAATTTCCGAGGCCGACTCTTCAGACAAAGATTGGACTAGACTGTGGGACATAAAATGATACTCGTGAAGAGTGTGGTTCCTAGCTCAAGTAGATACATGAGACTAAATGGGCAGCTTCTGTCCGGAGGCGAGATGAGAAGGCAGAGAGGGTTAGGAGCTGGTTGAATGGACATGGGAAATCAGGGGTGGAAAGGAGGAGTGTGCTGTCACAGTATGGGGAGCACAATTAGGGTCTCAGAACAAAGTATGTATAAATTTTTGTATGGGAAACTAATTTGAAATGTAAACTTCATTTAAACTACAACAATAAAAAACTCAAAAAAATAAAATAAAATTCTCATCTTCAAAATATTTCTTTAAAGGGAAATTGTGTATTTTTTAATCACTGAATTGATGAACATTATGAAGTCTTGATAGAGACAGAATAGCCAGAACAGAGCATTTCTTTATACTATCGTAGGAATCTTAACAGATTAAAACTTTAAATTTAGTGTAAAAATTCTCAAACTCACATCCATTAAAAAAAAAAAAAAATTCAAAAGGCCATACCACAGATTTCTTTCCCTGGAGGTAAGGATTATGGCGATTTCTAAAAATAGGATGTCTTTTGGAGTTTGTAGAAGGCTTTTTTATGTTCTAAGTACCATAGAATATAAAAATCAATCTTATTTTGCTAAAACAGATTGTTTAAATTTCAGGTACAAACAACCAATATTGCTAGTGACTTTTTAAAAGAGCTACTAAAAATTCAAATTATATAAATGCAGATACTTATAAAGTTTTGTTGCAGTTCTTCAATTCATATAATTAGAAGAAAATAATGGTGTTTTAAATTTATCTCACCATTAAAGGGTGGTTGACACATTTATAGTGGGTGGAAACAGATAATTCTGTGGATAATTCAAGTCAACCCCTTCTTCCACATACACACAAGCACAATCAGCATATCATTTTACATTCCTCATGTAATTTTTTTTAATGCTTTAAATCTCCATCTTCTCATACACAGTTCACCTTACCAAAGAATGAAAATGTAAGATAGAAATAGACATATTAGTTGTATGGAAGCTTTAATTTAGCTTAATATGTTCTTTTTCAGGGGGAAAATTCCAACCTTTTATAGAGAAGTTAGGAGTCCTTCGGTGGTGCAAATGGCTACGTGCTCAACTACTATCCAAAAGGCTGGCAGTTTGAACCCACCCAGATGCGCCTTGGAAGACAGGCCTGGTGATCTGCTTCTGAAAGGTCACAGCCTTGAAAATCCTGTGGAGCACATTTCTACTCTGACACACATGGGGTTGCCATGAGTTGGAATCAACTCAACAGTAACTGGTTTGGTTTTTTTATAAATAATTTTTGGGGAAAAGAATCTTTCCCTGTTGTGGTACATTGAAGAGGCCATTCATGTGGAGATCTGGGCCCTGCTCTGTGGCATGAGCACACTTTCATCACAGACTAGGCAGGGCTTTGACAATGATCTGCCTGGAACCTAACTGGGACCCAGAACAAAATCTTTACAAATGTGCCTAAAGATTTGTACAATATAAAGGTACTGACTTGTCATGTAATAACACTTTCCCTCCCCGAGTTCAAAATGAAGGCATCCTCAATATAGAAAACTTGAGAAACACAGAAAAGGACAAATATAAAACAAACAAACAAAAATTCTCTGTAATTTCAATATCTGGTTGTAACCTCTGGTTATATAGCCTTCCAGTCTTTCTCTGGAGTCCCTGAATGGAACAAATGGTTTACACTCTTGGCTACTAACTAAAAGTTTCAAGGTTCAAGTCTACCCAGAGGTGCCTCAGAAGAATGGCCTGGCAATATACTTCCAACAAATCAGCCATTAAAAATCCTATGGAGCACAGTTCTATTCTGCCATGAATCGGAATCAACTTGATGGCAACTTTTTTTTTTTTCAGTCCTTTCTCTAGCACGTATATATAGTACACATACTTTTTAAAAAAATTATAAACTTGAGAACATACTGTTTATTTTGTCATCATGGATATTTTTCCATGCCAATAAATAGTCTTCTACAATATGTTTCTTTTTTAAATGTTAGTACCTGTACTCCATTGTATATACTTATGATTTATATTCTATGTATTGCCTGTGGTTGGATTTAGTTTGTTTCCAAGTTTTTGCAATTATAAATGTTACCGAAACTTAAATCATTTCAGTGATATGCTCACAGTTCTTAGGTTAGAGAGGGAAATAAAACATCAGGCACTTAAGTGCCAAACCATTGTAACAGTTCTCAATTCCCCACAGTTGTAGCATAGAAGTACATCTTGTATTGATATGATGTATTAACTAATAAACCTGGAAAGGCAATAACTTTTTTTATGTTTACATATTGCAAATGCATCAGAGACTATGATAGTGGATACAATGGCTACAAATTTAATCAATTTTCAATCAAGGACAAAACCTTTGGATGGAATGGCCATTCAGGGTTGGCTGGCTTGGGATCTCATCATTTTCTCTGTGTCCAGCCTGAGGCTGGGCATGCTTTTTGCAGATATCCTAGGGTAGGGAAGGATCCTGGGCCTTGCCATCATATATAAGGGGGTCCCTGTCCCAGCCCTGTCTTTCTGAACCTCACTACTCTCACCTGTGAAATGAAAGGAACAATAATTACCTCATAGAATTGTTGTGAAAATAAAATTGATGTTGTTGTTGTTGTTAGGTGCCTTCTAGTTGCTTCTGACTCATAGCAACTCTATGAACTAGAGAAAGAAACACTGCCCGCTCCTCTGTCATGCTCACAATCGTTGTGATGCTTGACCTCATTGTTGCAGCCACTGTGTCAATCCATCTCATTGAGGGTCTTCCTCTTTCTTGCTGACCCTGTACTTTACCAAGCAGTCTCCAGGGACTGATCTCTCCACACAAATGAGCAAAGTATGTAAGATGTAGTCTCACCATGCTTGCTTCTAAGAAGCATTCTGGTTGTACTTCTTCCAAGACAGATTTGTTGGTTCTTTTGGCAGTCCATGATATATTCAATATTCTTCACCAACACCACAGTTCAAAGGCGTCAATTATTCTTTGGTCTTCCTTATTCATTGTCCAGCTTTCCCATGCATATGATGCAGTTGAAAATACCATGGCTTGGGTCAGGTGCACCTTAGTCTTCAAGGTGACATCTTTGCTTTTCAACACTTTAAAGAAGTCTTTTGCAGTAGATTTGCCCAGTGAAATTCGTCTTTTGATTTCTTGACTGCTGCTTCCATGGGTGTTGATTGTGGATCCTTGAAAACTTCAATATTTTCTCTGTTTATCAAGACGTTGCTTATTTGTCCAGTTGTGAGCATTTTTGTTTTCTTTATGTTGAGGTGTAATCCATACTGAAGGCTGTGGTCTTTTCTTTTTTTCAATTGTACTTCAGGTGAAGGTTTACAGAACAAATAGTTTCTCATGAAACAGTAGTACACATATTTTTTTATGACGTTTGTTAACAACCCCACAATGTGTCAACCCTCTCCCTTCTCGCCATTTTTTTGGTGGGGGATGAAAATATACACAGCCAAAAATACACCATTTCAAAAGTTTCTACATGCACAGTTCAGTGACAACAATTACATTCTTCCAGTTGTGCTTCTATTCTTACTTTACGTGAAGGTTTACAGAACAAAATAGTTTCTCATTAAACAGTTAGTATACGTTACCCTATGACTATGGTTAACAACAACACTACATGTCAACACTGTCCTTTCTCAACCTCGGGTTCCCTATCACCAGCTTTTCTGTCCCCTCCTGCCTTCTACTCCTTGTCCCTGGACTGCTATGCCTCATTAGTCCCGTTTTGTTTTATGGTGCTGTCCAATCCCCGGCTGAACGGTGAACCTCGGAAGTGACTTCACCACTGAGCTAAAAGGGTGTCTGGGGGCCGTACTCTGGGGGTTTTTCCAGACTCTTTCAGGCCAGTAAATCTGGTCTTTTTTTTTTTTGGTGTGTTAGAATTTTGTTCTACATCCTTCTACAGCTCTGTCCAGAATCCTCTGGACAGATATTGGTCTGTAATTTTCTTTTTTTGTGGCATCTTTGCCTGGTTTTGGTATCAGTGATATGTTGGCTTCATAGAATGAATTTGGAAGTGTTGCTTCTTTTTCTATGCTCTGAAATAGCTTGAGTAGTACTGGTACAAGATCTTCTGTGAATGTTTTGTAGAATTCTCCAGTGAAGCCATCTGGGCCAGGGCTTTTCTTTGTTGGGAGTTTTTTTTATTCCCTTTTCAATCTCTTCTCTTGGTATGGGTCTGTAGAATGCTACTTGGTCATGGTGTATTATTTTTTTGATAAGATGTTGAATTCTATTGGCTAGAATTTTGTTGAGAATTTTTGCATCTATATTCATGAGAGATATTGGTCTGTAATTTTCTTTTTTTGTGGCGTCTTTGCCTGGTTTAGGTATCAGCGTTATGCTGGCTTCATAGAATGAATTTGGAAGTGTTGCTTCTTTTTCTATGCTCTGAAATAGCTTGAGTAGTACTGGTACAAGGTCTTCTGTGAATGTTTTGTAGAATTTTCCAGTGAAGCCATCTGGGACAGGGCTTTTTTTTGTTGGGAGTTTTTTTATTCCCCTTTCAATCTCTTCTCTTGTTATAGGTCTGTTCAGATTTTCAATATCACTCTGTTGTGATCCTGGTCAGAGCAGTCAGTGGTGGTAGCCAGGCAGCATCTACCTGTACTGGACTCAGTCTGATGAAGGTCTTGGTAGCTGTGGTCCATTAGTCCTTTGGACTAATCTTTTCCTTATATCCTTTTCTCTTCATTGTCCCTTGCTCCCGAAGAGGTGAGACCAGTGGAGTACCTTAGATGGCTGCTCACAGGCTTTTAAGACCCCAGATGCTACTCACCAAGGTAGAATGCAGAACATTGTCTATAAAATGTGTTATGTCAGTTGAGGTAGATGCTCCCTGAGACCATGGTCCCCATAGCCCTCGGGCCAGCAATTCAGTCCCTCAAGGAGTCTGGTTGTGTCTATGGAGCTTCCATGACCTTTCCTTGTACAAGTTGTGCTGGTTTCCCAAGTATTGTGTACTGTCTCATCCTTCACCAAAGATACCACTTATCTATTGCCTATTTAGTATTTTCCCACACACCTCCCATCCCTCGCAACCAACAAAGATTGTTGTTTTTTCCATGTAAACTGTTTCATGAGTTTTTGCAATAGAGGCCTCATACAATATTTGTCTTTTGTGATAGACTTATTTGACTCAGCGTAATGTCTTCCTGTTTCATCCATGTTATGAGATGCTTCACAGATTCATCATTGTTCTTATTGTTGAGTAGTACTCCATTGTGTGCAAGTACCACAGTTTGTGTATCCACTCATCTGTTGATGGGCATCTAGGTTGTTTCCATCGTTTTGCTATTGTGAACAATGCTGCCATGAACATGGGTGTGCATATGTCTATTTGAGTGACAGCTCTTATTTCTGTAGAATATATTCCTAGGAGTGGGACTGCTGGATCGTAAGGTATTTCTATTTCTAGCTTTCTAGGGAAACGCCATATCATTTTCCAAAATGGTTGTATCATTTTGCATTCCCACCAGCAGTGCATAAGAGTTCCCATCTCCCTGGAGCCTCTACAACATTTGCTATTTCCAGTGTTTTTGATTCGTGCCAGTAATGGGGGGTGAGATGGTGTCTCATTGTGGTTTTAATTTGCATTTCTCTAATGGCTAGTGATCACATTTCCCCATGTGTCTGTTGGCCGCTTGAATGTCTTCTTTGGTGAAGTGTCTGTTTATTTCCTTTGCCCATTTTTTAATAGGATTATTTGTCTTTTTGTTGTAGAGGTGTTGGATTTTCTTGTAGATTATAGAGATTAGACCTTTGTCTGAATTGCACTGTTGAAAAATTTTTTCCCAGTCTGTAGGTTCTCTTTTTATTCTTTTGGTGAAGTCTTTTGAAGAGCATAGGTGTTTGATTTTTAGAAGATCCCAGTTATCTAGCTTATCTTCTGGGTTTTGTGTGTTGATGGTTATGGTTTGTATCTTGTTACTGCAGTGTATTAAGGCCTGTAGCATTGGTCCTATTTTTTCTTCTATGAACTTTATAGTTTTTGGCTTTATATTTAGGTCTTTGAACCATTTTGAATTAATTTTTGTATATAGTGTGAGATATGGGTCCTGTTTCATTTTTTTGCTGATGGATATCCAGTTTTGCCAGCACCATTTGTTAAAAAGACTGTCTTTTCCCCATTTGATGGACTTTGGGCCCTTGTTGAAGATCGGGTGACCGTAGGTGTATGGATTTACATTTGGGTTCTCAATTCTTTTCCATTGGTCAATGTATCTGTCATTGTACCAGTACCAGGCTGTTTTGACTACCATAGATGTATAGTAGTTCTGAGGTCAGGTAGTGTGAGTCTTCCTACTTTATTCTTCTTCAGTAGTGCTTTACTTAGTAGGGGCTTCTTCCCTTTCCATATAAAGTTAATAATTAGTTTTTCCATCTCTTTAAAGAAAGTTGCTGGTATGCGCTGTATTTGTAAATTGCTTTGGGTAGAATTGTCATTTTTGCAATGTTGAGTCTACCTATCCATGAACATGGCATGTTTTCCCATTTATGTAGACCTCTTTTGGTTTCTTGCAGTAGTGTTTTGTAGTTTTCTTTGTATAGGTCTTTACATCCCATGTTAGACTTATTCCTAAGTATTTAATTTTTTTAGGGGTTATTATAAATGGTATTGTTTTCCTGATTTCCTTTTCATCGTTCTCTGTATTGGTGTATAGGAATCCAACTGATGTTTGTGTGTTTATCTTGTATCCTGCTACTCTGCTGAATCTTTCTATTAGTTCCAGTAGATTTCTCATGGAGTCTGTAGGGTTTTCTATGTATAGTCTCATATGATCCACAAACAGGGAGAGTTTAACTTCTTCATTACAAATTTGGATGCCCTTTATTTCTTTTTCTTGCCTTATTGCTCTAGCTAGAACTTCCAGCACAATGTTAAATAGGAGTGGTGATAAAGGGCATCCTTGTCTTGATCCTGTTTTCAAGGGGAATGTTTTCAGCCTCTCTCCATTAAGAATGATGTTGGCCATTGGTTTTGCATAGATGCCCTTTATTATGTTGAGAAATTTCCTTTCTATACCTATTTTATTGAGAGTTTTTAGCAGGAATGGGTGTTGGACTTTGTCGAATGCCTTTTCTGCGTCAGTTGAGAGGATCATGTGATTCTTTTCTTTCCTTTTATTTATGTGGTGGATTACATTGACTGATTTTCTAACATTGAACCATACTTGCATATCTGGTATGAATGCTACTTTGTTGTGGTGTATTATTTTTTTGATAAGATGCTGAATTCTATTGGCTAGAATTTTGTTGAGAATTTTTGCATCTATATTCATGAGAGATACTGGTTTGTAGTTTTCTTTTTTTGTGATGTCTTTGCCTGGTTTTGGTATCAGCATTATGCTGGCTTCGTAGAATGAATTTAGAAGTGTGGCTTCTTTTTCTATGCTCTGAAATAGCTTGAGTAGTACTGGTACAAGATCTTCCATGAATGTTTTGTAGAATTCTCCAGTGAAGCCATCTGGGCCAGGGCTTTTTTCGGTTGGGAGTTTTTTTTATTACCTTTTCAATCTCTTCTCTTGTTATGGGTCTGTTCAGATTTTCAACATCACTTTGTTGTAGTTTGGGTAGGCCGTGTGTTTCTAGAAATTTATCCATTTCCTCTAGGTTTTCAAATTTGTTGGAGTATGGTTTTTCATAGTATTCTGTTATGATCCTTTTTATTTCAGTTGGGTCTTTTGTAATGTCACCGATTTCATTTGTTATTTGGGTTATTTGCATCCTCTCCTGTTTTTCTTTTGTTAGTCTGGCCAGTGGTTTATCGATTTTGTTGATTTTTTCAAAGAACAAACTTTTGGTTTTCTTGATTCTTTCCATTGTTTTTCTGTTCTCTATTTCATCTATTTCTGCTTTATTATTTCCTTTCTTCCAGTGGCTGTGGGATTTTTTTGCTATTCTGTTTCTATTTGTTTAAGTTGTGTAGTTAATGTTTTGATTTTGTCCCTTTCTTCTTTTTTTATGTGTGCATCTATTGCTATAAATTGTCCTTTGAGGACTGCATTTGCTGTGTCCCAAAGGTTTTGGTATGATGGGTTTTCATTCTCCTTTGATTCTAGGAATTTTTTGATTCCATTTCTGATTTATTCTATTACCCAGTGACTTGTAAGCAGGGTATTGTTCAGTTTCCATGTAACTGATTCTTTTTCCTTGCTCTTTCTATTGTTAATTTCTACCTTGATGCCATTGTGGTCAGAGATGATACTTTGAATTATCTCAGTGTTTTGGATCTTGTTGAGGATTGCTTTGTGGCCTAAGATGTGGTCTATTCTGGAGAACATTCCACGTGCATTGGAAAAGAATGTGTACTTTGCAGCTGTTGGATGAAGTGTTCTGTATATGTCTATGACATCAATTTGGCTGATTGTGCCCTTTAAGTCTTCTGTATCTTTGCTGAGTTTCTTTTTAGTTGTTCTGTCCTTTACTGAGAGTGGTATGTTGATGTCTCCTACTATTATTGTGTAACTGTCAACTTCTCATTGAGCGCATTTACATTCAGTGTAATTATTGATAGATGTGAGTTTGTTGCTGTCATTTTGTAGTACTTTTTCTTGTGGTGCTGACGTTTTCTTTGTTCTTCTTACTCTCCTGTGCTGAGTTACTTTTGTTTGTGGATTTTTTTTTCATTTCTTTTGTTTTTGTTGAGACTTTATGTTTTCCTCTTTATTTTTATGAGTATGTTTATTAACTTTCTTTTTGTTTACCATGAAATTTACCCTTATCTTTCTAAGTTTGAAGCAGTCTATTATTACTCGGTATTGCCTTGCCTTCCTCTCCATTATAAGGTTCTCTATCTACACCGTTTATTCCCTCTTTTATTGTTCTGATGTTGTTGTCATTTACTGATTAACTGCTCTGATTTCCTGTTGTATTGATTTTGGCTTTGGATAGTCCTTGAGAGTTCATATCCTAGGTTCATATCTGGCTGATAAGATCCTGCGTCCTAGATTCTGCCTGTGAGCTGAAGTTGTTTGTTATCCCATCAAAGAACTCCCTTTAATAATTCTTGAAAGTTTGGTTTGGTTTTTTCATATTCCCTTAATTTCTTTTTATCTGGAAATGTCCTAATTTCACCATCATATTTGAACGTGAGTTTTGCAGGATATATTTCTCTTGGCTGGCAATTTCTTTCTTTCAACGTTTTATTTATGTCATCCCATTGCCTTCTTGCCTGCATGGTTTCTGCCGAATAATCTGAGCTTAGTCTTATTGTTTCTCCTCTGTGACTTCTTGTTTTTCATGAGATGCTCTCTGGATTCTTTGTTGGTCTTTGGTTTTGACAAGTGTAATTATGATATGCCTTAGTGATTTTCATTTGGGGTCTATCCTATATGGTGTTCTATGAGCTTCTTGGATGGCCAGCTTTTCATGATATTGGGGAAGTTTTCTGTCAGCAGTTCTTCAATGATTCTCTCTGTGTTTTCTGTTTTCTCCCCCTGTTCTGGAACTCCACAATTACTTGCAAATTATTGGTTTTGATTGTATCACACATAACTCTCAGGGTGTCTTCATTTTTCTTTGTTCTTTTTTTGAGTTTTCCTCAGAGTTGTATCCAAGTTTTTGTCTTCAATTCCACTGATCCTGTTTTCCACTGTTTCAAATCTCCCCGGCCCTTCTATGACGCCGTCCATTTCTGAAATCTTGTTGTTTATCTCTTGGGTTTTTACTTGTTGTTTTTGTATAATTTCTAGTTGTGAATTTATTTTGGAATTTTGTTCCTGCATTATTTTCCTGAATTCTTCCAATTTTTCGTCTGTATTTTCTATGAATTTGTTTACTTTTTCCTCATTTTTGTCTGCTTTTTGCTTTAACTCTTGGGGAATTCTGAGTATTAAAGACTTGAATTCCCTATCAGGTAGTTCTAGTGCATTGTCTCCCACTGGAAAGTCATCTGTTGTTTTATTTTGGATGCCTACTGGAGCCATCCTGTCCTATTTTTGTAAATGTTTTGATATTGTCTTCTGTCTTGGGGGCATTCAGTAGTTATTGTTCTTGTTTATTGATTCCAGATTTGTTTGTTTCATCCTTTTTTTTTTTTAAATTTGGCTATGTCTGAGGAAGCGGACAGTTTGTTCTTTGTTGTTTGCTCCTCTGTGGGCACGATACTTTTTGCATCCTTCTCCAGTTGGCAGGGTCAGTCACTCAGCTATGGTACAGCAGGGCAGGTCTAGCTGAAGAGGAATTACTGGAACAGGTTGTTTGTGGCACTTACTACAGCCACCAGGGCAGGTCAGTAATCAGTGCAGAGCAGGTTCCAGTAAGCCGTGCCTGTGCTGCTTGGTGGTGTGATGTTAAGCACATGGTGCAGGTAGGCAGGATATGGGGGGATTGTTATCTGGGGAGCTAAGATGGATATGGGAGAGTGGAGAGAGGAACAGGAGCGAAAAACATACAAACAAACAAAAAAGAGTGCTAGGGGAGCTTGCTGATGGAATGGAGAGACGAGAGACTATGAAATGGAGAAAAACAAAAAGGGGAAGAAGAAGGAAAAAAAAGAAAGAAAAGAATGAATAAAAATTAGAAAGGAAAAAGAACAGCAAAGTTACCAGGGATCCCACTGGTGCATCTATGATGTCTGGGGAAGTTGTTCTCAGGTGTTTCAGCACAGCCTGGCTAGAAGGCATAGAGGTATTCAGCACCAGGTATTCATGGAACAAAAAGAGAAGGAAGGTATAGAGAGACGAGATACTGAATAATGAAGAAAGACAAAAAGGGAAAAAGAGAGAAAACAAAACCAAACAAATTTTTTTATTAAAAAAAAGAACAAGAACCCCCCCAAAAAAAAAACAGAAAAAAAAAAACACCCACGAAAAAAGAAATGCCCTCAGGGATGAAGCTGCAAGTCTGCTCAAGCCGAGAGGGTAGGTTACAAGTTGTGCAGTACCACCCAGCCAGAATGGGCTCCCAACTCAAGAAAAGGAAAAGAAAACAAACAAACAATTCAAAACAAACAAAAGCCCCTGGGTCCCACCAGCATGGCAGCCCAGACCGGGAAGCAGTTCCACACTTGAACGGAGCTCTGCAGCCCCTCAGGAAGAAGCAAAGATGGCTCATGGAGCCAGGTATTTGAGTGAAAGGAGGGAGAGGTTGTGAGAGGCAAGGAAGAAATCAAAAGAAGCAGAACAAAGCAACAACAAATGGCACTCAGAGAGCCAGTCAGTGCGGGGGGTTGGAATCCAAGAAGCCGGTGCTTCCCGGGCAAGAGACTGTGGCTGCAGGAAGCAGAGGAGGCCGAGTGGGAGTGAAGAAGGGTGGGGGGTGGGGAAACATATATTGCAAATACCGGAGCTCTGCAGCCCCTCAGGAAGAAGCAAAGATGGTGCATGGAGCCAAGAATTTGAGCGAAAGGAGGTGGAGGTGGTGAGAGGTAAGGAAGAAATCAAAAGAAGCAGGAAAAAAGCAACACCAGCAGCCAAAAAATGGTACTCAGAGAGCCTGGCAGTGCGGGCGGGTGGAATCCAAGCAGCTGGTGCTTCCTGGACAAGAGACGGTGGCTGCGGGAAGCAGAGTAGGCTGAGTGGGGGTGAAGAAGGTGGGGGGTGGGAAAGCATGTATTGCAAATTACCAGTTTTTCTGTCTCCCGCTGGAAGCTCCATGAAGCTGCTTTCTCCTACCCCCTACTTGCTGGTCTCTGATAGTAGTCCAAGATGGTGGATCCATGCTACGCTAGCTGACAGGGGACCTCTGCATGAATCTCTCCTCACTCTCCGTTCTCTGTCAGTTTTCTCACTCCATTGGTGCTTTGCTGAGTCCTTTATCTCTTCATTTGATGTTTTAGGTTTCAGGATTGTTGTTTTCTCTATTTGGCTTAGTTTTTCGGATCTTTGCTGTGGAGGGACAGCGTGGTGCTTCTGCCTAGAGCGCCATTTTGCTGGAAGTCTCTAAAGGCTGTGGTCTTTGATCTTCATCAATAACTGCTTCAAGTCCTTTTCACTTTCAGCAAGCAAGGTTGTGTAATCTGCATAACGCAGGTTGTTAATGAGTCTTCCTCCAATCCTGATGCTGTGTTCTTCTTCATATAGTCCAGCTTCTCAGATTATTTGCTCATCATACAGATTGAATGGCTATGGTGAAAGGATACAACCCTGACTCACAACTTTCCTGACTTTAAACCATGCAGTATCCCCGTGTTCTGTTCAAACAACTGCCTCTTGATCTATGTACAGGTTCCTCATCAGTACACTAAAGTGTTCTGAAATTCCCATTCTTTGTAATGTTAGCCATAATTTTTTATGACCCACACAGTCGAATGTCTTTGCATAGTCAATGAAACTCAGGTAAACATCTTTCTGGTATTCTCTGCTTTCAGCCAGAATCCATCTGACATCAGTAATGATAGTCCTGGTTCCATGTCCTTTTCTGAATTCAGCCTGAATTTCTGGCAGTTCTCTGTTGATATACTGCTGCAGTCACTTTTGAATGATCTTCAGCAAAATTTTACTTGCCTGTGATATTTATGATGTTGTTCGATAATTTTTACATTCTGTTGGATCACCTTTCTTGGGAATAGGCATAAATATGGATCTCTTCCAGTAGGTTGGCCAGGTAGCTGTCTTCCAAATTTCTTGGTAGAGATGAGTGAGCACTTCCAGTGCTGCATCCCTTTGTTGAAACATCTCAATTGATATTCCATCAATTCCTGGAGACTTGTTTTTTGCCACTGCCTTAGTGAAGCTTGGATTTCTTCTTTCAGTACCATTGGTTCCTGATCATATGTTACCTCTTGAAATGGTTGAATATCTACCAATTTTTTTTTGGTATAATGACTCTGTGTATTCCTTCCATCTTCCTTTGATGCTTCCTGCATCATTTAATATTTTCACCATAGAATCCTTCACTATTGCAACTCGAGAGGCTTGAATTTTTTCTTCATTTCTTTCAGCTTGAGAAATGCTGAACATGTTCTTCCTTTTTAGTTTTTTATCTCCAGATATTTGCACATCATTATAATAGTTTACTTTGTCTTCTTGAGCTACCATTTGAAATCTTCTGTTCAGTTCTTTTACTTCATCATTTCTTCCTTTTGCTTTAGCTACTTGATGTTCAAGAGCGAGTTTCAGAATCTCTTCTGACAACCATTTTGGTCTTTTGTTTCTTTCCTGTCTTTTTAATGACCTCTTGCTTTCTTCATGTATGACATGCTTGATGTCATTCTACAACTTGTCTGGTCTTCAGCCGTTAGTGTTCAACGCTTGAAATCTATTCTTGAGATGGTCTGTAAATTCAGGTGGGATATACTCAAGGTGTTACTTTGGCTCTCGTGGACTTGTTCTAATTTTCTACAGTTTCAGCCTGAACTTGTTTATGAGCAATTGACAGTGTGTTCCACAGTTGGCCCCTGGCCTTGTTCTGAATGATATTGAGCTTTTCCATCATCTCTTTCCACAGATGTAGTCGATTTGATTCCTGTGTATTCCTTCTGTTGAGGTCCATATGTATAGTTGCTGTCATGGTTTGAATTATGTCCCCCCACAAATGTGTGTATCTGTTTGGCTGGGCCATGATTCCCGGAATTTTGTGGTTGGCCTCCATTTTGTGATTGTAATTTTATGTTAAAGAGGATTAGGGTGGGATTGTAACACCACCTCTACCCAGGTCACATCCCTGATCCAATGTAAAGGGAGTTTCCCTGAGGTGTGGCCTGCACCACCTTTTATCTTGCAAGAGATAAAAGGAAAGGGAAGCAAGCAGAGAGTTGGGGACCTCATACCATCAAGAAAGCAGTGCCCGGAGCAGAGCATGTCCTTTGGACCGGGGTCCCTGCACAGAGAAGCTCCTAGTCCAGGGGAACACCAAAAAGAAGAAGGCCAGCAGAGAGAAAAAGCCTTCCCCTGGAGCTGACACCCTGAATTTGGAGTTCTAGCCTACTTTGACTGTGAGGAAATAAACTTCTCTTCTTTAAAACCATCCACTTGTGGTATTTCTGTTATGGCGGTACTAGATGACTAAGACAGTCGCCGTTTACGTTGGTGAAAAAAGGAATTTGCAATGAAGAAGTCATTGGTTTTGCAAAATTCTATCATGCAATCTCCAGCATCCTTTCTATCACCAAGGCCGCATTTTCCAACTACCGATCCTTTTTCTTTGTTTCCAACTTTCACATTCCAATCACCAGTAATTATCAATGCATCCTGATTGCATGTTCAATCAATTTCAGACTGCAGAACCTGGTAAAAATCTTCAATTTATTCATCTTTGGCCTTAGTAGTTGGTGTGTAAATTTGAATAATAGTCGTATTAACTGGTCTTCCTTGTAGGCGTTTGGATATTATCCTATCACTGACAGCATTGTACTTCAGGATAGATTTCTTGAAATGTTCTTTCTGAGATGAATGCAATGCCATTCCTCTTCAAGTTGACATTCCTGGCATAGTAGACCACATGCTTGTCTGATTCAAAATGGCCAATACCAGTCCATTTCAGCTCACTAATGCCTAGGATGTTGTTATTTATGCGTTCCATTTCATTTTTGACAATTTCCAATTTTCTTAGATTCATTCTTTGTACATTCCACATTCTGATTATTTATTTATTTTTTTTATGTATTTTATTGTACTTCAGGTGAAAGCTTACAGAGCAAATAGTTTCTCATGAAATAGTAGTACACATGTTGTTCTATGACATTGGTTAACAACCCCACAACGTATTAAGCCTCTAAATTCTCAACCTTCTTTTTTGATGAAAATTACAGATGGCCAAAGATACACCGTTAAAAAATTTCTACATTCACAGTTCAGTGACATTGACTACGCTCTTCCAACTGTGCTGTTATTCTCACTTAAGATGAAGGCTTACAGAACAAAATAGTTTTTCATTTAACAGTTACTACACATGTTGCCCTATGACAATGGTTAACAATCTCACAGCACATCAAGAATATCCTTACTCCAACTTGTGTTCCCTATCACCAGGGGGCTTCCTTGTCCCCTTCTGTCTTCTGGACCTTGTCAGTGGACTATTGTACCTCTTTAGTCTCATTTGTTTATTTATTTATTTATTTTTATTTTATTTAAACACCATTTCAAAACTTTTTACTTACACATTTAAGTGATATTGACTATGCTCTTCCAATTGTGCTGCCATTCTCGCCCAAGATGAAGGCTTACAGGACAAAACAGCCTCCCATTTAATAGTTACTACAAATGTTGCCCTATAGCAGTGGTCAACAATCTCACAATACATTGACAGTGTCCTTATCATCAGTTTCCTACTCTCCCTCTGCCTTCTGGCCCTTGTCACCGGACTCCTGTACATCGTTAGTCCCATTTAGTTTTACTGGGGTGTCCATTCCCAGGCTTAACATCGAACCTTGAAGGTAACTTCCCCTCTGAGCTGAAAGGGTGTCTGGGGGCCACACTCTTGAGGTTTCTCTAGTATTCTTTAGGCCAGTATATCTGGTCTTCTTTTTTTTTTTTTTTTTGGGAGTTAAAATTATGCTCTACATCCTACTCCAGCTCTGCCCAGAACCCTCTGTTGTGATCCTGGTCAGAGGAGTCATTGGTGGTAGCTGGGCACCATCCAGCTGTACTGGACTGAGTCCCGTGGAGGCCTTGGTAGCTGTGGACCATTAGTCCTTCAGACTAATCTTTTCCTTGTATCCTGTTCTCTTCGTTCTCCCTTGTTCCCGAAGGGATGAGATCAGTGGAGTATCTTAGATGGCCGCTCACAGGCTTTTAAGACCCCAGACACTACTCACCAAGGTAGAATGTAGAGCATTATCTTTATAAGTAGTGTCATGCCAATTGAGCTAGATGTTCCCCGAGATCATGGTCCCCAGAGCCCTCCATCCAACAACTCAGTCCCTTGGGGGGTTTGGATGTGTCTATAGGGCCTCCATGACCTTTCCTTGTGCAGGTTGTGTTAGTTTCCCCTGTACTATGTACTATCTCATCTCTCACCCAAGTTACCACTTACCTATTACCTATTTAGTATCCCCCCCCCCCCATCCCTGGTAACCAACAAGGATTGTTACATTTTGCATGTGAATTTTTTCATGGGTTTTTACAATAGAGGTCTCATACAATATTTGTCCTTTTGTGATTGACTAATTTCACTCAGCATGATGTCCTCTAGTTTCATCCATGTTATGAGATGGTTCACCGATTCATTGTTCTTTCTCGTTGCATAGTACTCCATTGTGTGTATGTACCATAGTTTGTGTATCCATTCGTCTGTTGATGGACATCGAGGTTGTTTCCATCGTTTTGCTATTGTGAATAATGCTGCCATGAACATAGGTGTGCATATGTCTATTCGAGTGATGACTCTTATTTCTCTAGGATATATTCCTAGGAGTGGGATTGCTGGATCGAATGGTACGTCTATTTCTAGCTTTCTGAGGAAACGCCATATCATTTTCCAAAATGGCTGCATCATTTTGCATTCCCACCAGCAGTGTATAAGAGTTCCCGTCTCCCCGCAACCCCTCCAACATTTGTTATTTCCAGTGTTTTTGATTCCTGCCAGTAATGCCGGGGTGAGATGGTATCTCATTGTGGTTTTAATTTGCATTTCTCTAATGGCTAGTGATCGCGAGCATTTCCTCATGTGTCTGTTGGCCATTTGAATGTCTTCCTTGGTGAAGTGTCTGTTCATTTCCTTTGCCCATTTTTTGATAGGATTGTTTGTCTTTTTGTTGTAGAGGTGTTGGATTTTCTTGTAGATTATGGAGATTAGACCTTTGTCTGACTTGTACTGTCCAAAAATTTTTTCCCAGTCTGTAGGTTCTCTTTTGACTCTTTTGGTGAAGTCTTTTGAAGAACATAGATGTTTGATTTTTAGAAGATCCCAGTTGGATTTTTTGTGTGGATGTTTATGGTTTGTATCCTGTTAATGCCATGTATTAAGGCCTGAAGTGTTGGTCCTATTTTTTCTTCTATGAATTTTATAGTTTGAGGCTTTATATTCAGGTCTTTGATCCATTTTGAAGTAGTTTTTGTATATGGTGTGAGGTATGGGTCCTGTTTCATTTTTCTACAAATGGATATCCAGTTTTGCCAGCACCATTTGTTAAAAAGACAGTCTTTTCCCCATTTGATGTATTTTGGGCCCTTGTCAAAAATCAGGTGACCATAGGTGGATGGATTTACATCTGAGTTCTCAATTCTGTTACATTGGTCAATGTCTCTGTTGTTGTACCAGTACCAGGCTGTTTTGAGTACTGTAGCTGTATAGTAGGTTCTCAAGTCAGGTAGTGTGAGTCCTCCAACTTTATTCTTCTTCTTCAGTAGTGCTTTACGTATTCGGGGTTTCTTCCCTTTCCATATAAAGTTAATAATTAGTTTTTCCATCTCTTTGAAGAATGTTGTTGGTATTTGTATCGGGATTGCATTGTATTTGTAGATTGCTTTGGGTAGAATTGCCATTTTCACAATGTTGAGTCTGCCTATCCATGAGCATGGTATGTTTTTCCATTTATGTAGATCCCTTTGGATTTCATGCAGCAGTGTTTTGTAGTTTTCTTTGTATAGGTCTTTTATATTCCTGGTCAGATTTATTCCTAAGTATTTTATCTTTTTAGGGGCTATTGAAAATGGTATTGATTTCCTCATCTCCTTTTCATCGTTCTCTTTACTGGTGTATAGGAATCCAACTGATTTTTGAATGTTTATCTTGTATCCTGCTACTCTGCTGAATCTTTCTATTAGTTCCAGTAAATTTCTCGTGGAGTCTTTAGGGTTTTCTATGTATAGTATCATATCATCTGCAAACAGGGAGAGTTTAAATTCTTCATTACCAATTTGGATGCCCTTTATTTCTTTCTCTTGCCTTACTGCTCTAGCTAGAACTTCCAGCACAATGTTAAATAGGAGTGGTGATAAAGGGCATCCTTGTCTTGTTCCTGTTTTCAAGGGGAATGTTTTCAGCCTCTCTCCGTTAAGAATGATGTTGGCTGTTGGTATTGCATAGATGCCCTTTATTATGTTGAGAAATTTCCCTTCTATACCTATTTTATTGAGAGCTTTTATCAGGAATGGGTGTTGGACTTTGTCAAATGCCTTTTCTGCATCAATTGAGATAATCATGTGATTTTTTTCTTTCCTTTTATTTATGTGGTGGATTACGTTGATGGATTTTCTAATGTTAAACCATCCTTGCATACCTGGTATGAATCCTACTTGGTCGTGGTGTATTATTTTTTTGATATGATACTGAATTCTATTGGCTAGAATTTTGTTCAGAATTTTTGCATCTATATTCATGAGAGATATTGGTCTGTAATTTTCTTTTTTTGTGATGTCTTTGCCTGGTTTTGGTATCAGCGTTATGCTGGCTTCATAGAATGAATTTGGAAGTGTTGCTTCCTCTTCTATGCTCTGAAATAACTTGAGTAGAACTGGTACGAGCTCTTCTGTAAATGTTTTGTAGAATTCTCCAGTGAAGCCATCTGGGCCAGGGCTTTTTTTGGTTGGGATTTGTTGTATTACCTTTTCAATCTCTTCTCTTGTTATGGGTCTGTTCAGATTCTCAACATCACTTCGTTGTAGTTTGTGTAGGCCGTATGTTTCTAGAAATTTATACATTTCCTCTAGGTTTTCAAATTTGTTGGAATATAGTTTTTCATAATATTCTGTTATAATCCTTTTTATTTCAGTTGGGTCTGTTGTAATGTCCCCCATTTCATTTCTTATTTGGGTTATTTGTGCCCTCTGCTGTTTTTCTTTTGTCAATCTGGCCAGTGGTTTGTCGATTTTGTTGATTCTTTCAAAGAACCAACTTTTGGTTTTGTTGATTCTTTCCATTGTTTTTCTGTTCTCTATTTCATTTATTTCTGCTCTGATCTTTACTATTTCCTTTCTTCTGGTGGTTGTAGGCTTTTTTTGTTGTTCTCTTTCTATTTGTTTGAGTTCTGCAGTTAATGTTTTGATTTTGTCCCTTTCTTCTTTTTTGATATGTGCATCTATTGCTATAAATTGTCCTCTGAGGACTGCCTTTGCTGTGTCCCAAAGGTTTTGGTATGATGTGTTTTCATTTTCATTTGATTCTAGGAATTTTTTAATTCCATCTCTGATTTCTTCTATTACCCATTGATGTGTAAGCAGATTATTATTCAGTTTCCATGTGTTTGATTTTTTTTCCTTGCTCTTTCTAGTGTTAATTTCTACCTTGATGGCATTGTGGTCAGAGAAGATACTGTGAATTATCTCAGCATTTTGGATCTTGTTGAGGATTGCTCTGTGGCCTAAGATGTGGTCTATTCTGGAGAACATTCCATGTGCATTGGAAAAGAATGTGTACTTTGCAGCAGTTGGATGGATTGTTCTATATATGTGTATGAGGTCCAGTTGGCTGATTGTGTCCTTTAGGTCTTCTGTATCTTTGCTGAGTTTCTTTTCAGTTGTTCTGTCCTTTACTGAGAGTGTTGTGTTGAAGTCTCCTACTATTATTGTGGAACTGTCAATTTCTCTCTTCAGTGCTGTTAGAGTTTTTTTTATGTATTTTGGAGCCCTGTCATTGGGTGCATAGATATTTATTGTGGTTATGTCTTCATGATGGATCATCCCCTTAATCATTCTATAGTGTCCTTCTTTGTCTTTTATGGTAGATTTTGTTTTAAAGTCTATTTTATCTGAGATTAGAATTGCCACTCCTGCTCTTTTTTGATAGTTGTTAGCTTGATATATTTTTTTCCAACCTTTGATTTTTAATAAATTCACATCTTTTTTCTTAGATGTGTCTCTTGTAGACAGCAAATAGATGGATCCTGTTTTCTTATCCATTCTGCCACTCTCCGTCGCTTTATGGGTGCATTGAGTCCATTTACGTTCAGTGTAATTATTGATAGATGTGAGTTTGTTGCTGTCATTTTGTAGTGCTTTTTTTTGTGATGCTGAAGTTTTCTTTGTTCTTCTTACTCTCTTGTGCTGAGTTACTTTTGTTTGTGGATTTTGTGTTCATTTCTTTTGTTTTTGTAGGTTTTGTTTTTGTTGAGACTTTATGTTTTTCGTCTTTATTTTTATGAGTTGGTTTGTTAACTTTTTTTGTGGTTACCATGAATTTTACCCTTATCTTTATAATTTTGAAGCAGTCTACCGTTACTTGGTATCGCCTTGCCTTCTTCTCCTTTAGAAGGTTCTATACCTATGCCGTTTGTTCCCTCTTTCATTGTTTTGATGTTGTTGTCATCCTTTGATTGATTTCTCTGATTCCCTGTTGTATATCTTTTGTTTTTGGAAAGTCTTCTGTAGTTCAGTTCCTAGAATGGTATCTGGTTCATGTTAACCTGCGTCCTAGGTCCTAGGTCCTGCCTGAGGGCTGAAGCTGTTTGTCCTCAGATCAAAGAACTCCCTTTAATAATTCTTGTAAGTTTGGTTTGACTTTTGCATATTCCTTTAGTTTCTGTTTATCTGGAAATGACCTAATTTCACCATCAAATCTGAATGAGAGTTTTGCAGGATATATTATTCTTGGCTGACAATTTTTTTCTTTCAAGATTTTATATATGTCATCCCATTGCCTTCTTGCCTGCATGGTTTCTGCTGAATAATCTGAGCTTAGTCTTATTGTTTCTCCTCTGTATGTGACTTCTTGTTTTTCATGAGCTGCTCTCAGGATTCTTTGTTTGTCTTTAGTTTTAGCGAGTGTGAATATGATATGTCTTGGTGATTTTCTTTTGGGGTCTCTTCTATATGGGGTTCTTTGAGCTTCTTGGATGGCCAGCTTTTCATCTTTCATGATATTGGGAAAGTTTTCTGTCAGCAGTTCCTCAATGATCCTCTCTGTGTTTTCTGTTTTCTCCCCCTGTTCTGGTATGCCAATCACTCGTAAGTTTTTGCTTTTAATTGTGTCCCACATAACTGTCAGGGTCTCTTCATTTTTCTTTGTTCTTTTTTCTGAGTTTTCCTGAAACAGAGTTGTATCCAAGTGTTTGTCTTCAGTTCCACTGATCCTGTCTTCCAAGGTTTCAAATCTACTTCTCAGCCCTTCTATGACACTGTCCATTTCTGAAATCTTGTTGTTTATCTTTTGGATTTCTAATTGTTGTTTTTGTATAATTTCGAGTTGTGAATTTATTTTGGCATTTTGTTCCTGCATCATCTTCCTGAATTCTTCCAATTTTTTGTCTGTATTTTCCATAAATTTGTCCATTTTTTCCTCATGTTTGTCAGCTTTTTGCCTCAGTTCTTGGAAAATTCTGAGTATTAGTGATTTGAGTTCCGTATCAGGTACTTCTAGTGCATTTTCTTCCACAGGAGAGTTATCTGGTGTTTTAATTTGGACGCCTATTGGAGCCATCTTGTCTTGTTTTTGTAAATGTTTTGATATTGTTTGCTGTTTTCGGGGCATTCAGTAGATATTTCTCTCATTTATTGATTGTAGATTTTTTTTTTTTTTCGTTCTTGTGGTACAGCTGGGCAGATCTAGCTGAGGAGGAGCCACTGGGATGGGTTGCTTGTGGCACTCACCGCAGCCACCAGGACGGTCGGTAGTCAGTGCTGGGCAGGTTCCAATAGGGCGTGCCTGCACCGCTTGGTGATGTGATGTCTAGTGCACGGTGCAGGTAGGTAGGGTGCAGCGGGAAGATGGTTATGTGTGAAGCTAAGCTGGATATGGGAGAGACGAGAGAGGAGGAGGAGCAAAAAGCGTACAAACATAAAAGAATGCTAGGGGAGCTTGTCGTTGGAATGTACAGATGAGAGACTATGGGATGGAGGAAACCAGAAGGGGGAAGAGAAAAAAGGAAAGAATGACCAAATAAAAATCAGAAAAGCTAAAGAACTGCAAAGTTCCCAGGGATCCCACTGATGCAGCTATGAGGTCTGGGGGAGTCGGTCTCAATTTTCACAGCTCAGCCTGGCCAGAAGGTACAGAGGCATACATCGCCTGGTATTCAGGGATCAGAAAGAGAAGGAAGGGATAGAGAGACAAGAAATTAAGCAATGAAGATAGACAAAAGAGAAAAAGAGGTAAAAGATGACAAAACTAATCAAAAAAGGAAGAAAAATAAAATTGAAAAAAAAAAAAGGGCAACACCAGCAGTCAGTGCCTACAAATGGGACCCAGAGAGCCCCCACTCAGGGGCGCGAATTCCAAGAAGCCGGTAGTCTCGGGGTTAAGTGACCGTGGCCACGGGAAGCAGAGGGGCCAACGAACAAAGGCCCCAGGATCCCACCCGCGCGGGAGCCCAGATTTGGAAACAGCCACATGCCTGAATGCAGCCCTACAGCCCCGCAGGAGAGAGCAGAGACGGCACTCGGAACAAGGCACCCAGGCTAAAGGAGGGGGAGGCGGGAGAAAAAGGTTCACTAGCTGCCAGCAAACGGCTCCCAGAAAGCCACCAGCCCGGGCACACGGAATCCAAGCACCGGCGCCCCCCAGCTCAGGGACTCCAGCCACGGAAAGCAGAGGGGTGAACAAACAAAGGCCCCAGGATCCCACCCACACGGGAGCCCAGACCTAGAAACAGCCACACTCCTGAACGCAGCCCTACAGCCCTGCAGGAGAGAGCAGAGACGGCACTCGGAACCAGGCACCCAGGCAAAAGGAGGGGGAGGCGGCAGAAAAGGGTTCGCTAGGTGCCAGCAAACGGCTCCCAGAAAGCCTCCAGCCCGGGCGCGCAGAATCCAAGCACCGGCGCCCCCCAGCTCAGGGACTCCGGCCACGGAAAGCAGAGGGGCGAACGAACAAAGGCCCCGGGATCCCACCCACACGGGAGCCCAGACCTAGAAACAGCCACACGCCCGGACACAGCCCTACAGCCCCGCAGGAGAGAGCAGAGACGGCACTCGGAACCATGCACCCAGGCAAAAGGAGGGGGAGGCGGCAGAAAAAGCTTCGCTAGCTGCCATCAAACGGCTCCCAGAAAGCCGCCAGGCCAGGCGCGCGGAATCCAAGCACCAGCATCCCCCAGCCCAGGGACCCTGGCCACGGAAAGCAGGGGATCCCCAGCTGAGGCGGAGAGGGGTGGGTGGTGGGAGAGCGCGCACCGCAGTTTACCGGTCGTTCTGTCTCCGACCAGATGCTCTGCAAGGCTGCTCTCCCGTTTGCTGGTCTCCGATAGGAATCCAAGATGGTGGATCCGCGCTGCGTTAGCTGGTAAGGAATCTCTGCCTGAGTCTCTCCTCGCTCTCCGTTCTCTTTTAGTATTCTCACTCCGTTTGGTGTTTGGCTGAGTTCTTTATCTCTTCATTTGGTGTTCTAGGGTTTCAGGATTGTTGATTCTCTGTTAGGCTTAGTTTTTCGGATCTTTGCTGTGGAGGGACGGCGTGGTGTTTCTGCCTAGAGCGCCATCTTGCCCAGATCTCCCCACATTCTGATTATTAATGGATGTTTGCAGCTGTTTCTTGTCATTTGGAGTTGTGCCACATAAGCAAATGAAGGTCCCCAAAGCTTAATTTCACCCAGGTCATTAAGGTCAACTCTAATTTGAGGAGGTAGCTCTTCCCCAGTCGTCTTTTGAGTGCCTTCCAACCTGGTCTCATCTTCCAGCACTGTATCAGACAATGTTCTGCTGCTATCCATACGGTTCTCACTGACTAATTCTTTTCAGAAGTAGACTTCCGGGTCTTTCTTGCTAGTATGTCTTAGTCTGGAAGCTCAGCTGATACCTATCCAGCATGGGTGACCCTGCTGGTATCTGAATACTGATGGCATAGCTTCCAGCATCATAGCAACACGCAAGTCCCCACAGTACGACAAACTGACAGACAAACATAGGGGAAAATCGATGATAGATATATAAAAGTGTCTTATGATCCCTGAAACACTAGGAAAATATAAATCATTATTATCATTATTCCCAAATTCATAAACAAAACCATTCTCTCTCTGCTTATACATAGGCATAATTAGTTGCATATATATGTAACTTAGCTGAATTCCATAGACAATCTCTGGCAGGTGGGGTGGGTGAATAGGGAGGAGGAGAGACAGGAGATAGTGGCACTGTTCCCTCCAGGAATGAGCAGCCCCAGCATCAGCTATGAATCAGCTGTTCCCTCTGGGTTCTTAAAGGATGAGTGTTCCACCCAGAGAGACAGAAAAAAACAGACAGACAGACCGGCAGACAGACAGACACAGCCTCCTCCAATATGGCCCCTCAATGCAAGCCACCTTCTTCATCTGGTGGTGCTCAAGCAGAGAAATAGTTATGTTGCAGGCTGGAGATTTTCAGGAACAATTTTGATTATACATGTTTTTTTGCTTTATGTACACACTTTGGAACCCAATTCCCTTGCTGCTACCCTCAGCAGCAACTCCACTGTATTATCCCCATTTTATAGATATGAAGACTGACACTAGGGTGGTTGCCAGTCACCTTAGACAGCAGGACTAGTGGATAATTCACACAGATCCAATTTCCCTGCAAAATGGCTCTAGGCACCCCCTCCAGCCACCCCCCAAAAAAAGAACCCATTGCTGTTGAGCTGATTCTGACTCTTAAAGACCCTACTCCTTATTCTCACCAATAGCCCCTGAAGGTCCATCCAGCGCTTTTCACTGATAATGTAGTCCCTTTATTTCTTCAATTCCACAATGAGAGACAGTGTGTACGAAAAAAAAAAAAAAAAACAATTTACCCAAACCCAGAAAACAAAAATTCAATGTGAGAGAAAGGGTCATTTGCCCTGAATAAGAAGGTACTTCATTGCCTTAATCTCGCCTGTGGATCTGTCAAGTGTTGGGGCGGAGGAGGCTGAGGACTGGCTTGTAGGATAAAAGCGCAGTGTCCTGGTGGCTCCGCTGAGCAAGGATGTCTGGGAGCCACCCCGGCCAGCACGGGTAGAACTGGGCCCTAGGAGGACATGGTTTGTTCTCAGTTTGGCTTCAGAGGATTTTTTTTTTTTTTTTTTTTAATCCCATTCCGTTGCAGAAGGGTTAATTTCTTTGTAATTCCTGGCTCCTGTGGAAAATTCCTTTATGGCTGAAAGCTTTATAGGCCCTCGTGAATTTGATCCAGGATAAAATATTTTACCAGTTCACCAGGTAAGCTCTGGCTTTCCTTGTCCAAATGGGAAGTTTAGTGTGAAACCAATTTAGTTGCAGGTGAAAATTGCCTGTGTATCACAGAGGTGGTTTCTCCCCACTGAAAAAATCATGTCCTTCTTGGGAAAGAAAGCACCAAAAACCAAAACTGCTTTTCCTTTTCATAAACAATTTTTAGCCAAAAGGAAAAGCAGTTTTATTCTTTGCGAACCCACAAAAATGTGAGATTCACCAACGAGGAAATCACATTTGTACAACTGTATTAAAGATGTTTTTCTCATCCAGGCAAGTGGGAAAGTTTTACGTGAAACTTTATCTGGTGTGGGAGAGGGTGGGGAGCACTTTTATACAGAAGAAATAGTCTCACTTGCTTTTGGAAGTAGAAATAGCTCTAAAAAGCAAACTCAGAAGCGTCCCTCCAGTCTCTTCACAGCTGCTGGTCCACCTCCATCATGATTCAGGTTCAAGTAGAACCCCGCAAATCACATTTTGGAGTTTTTTAAGCCACACATTTTTGAGGGATTCGAGCTGTGGTTTGATAAAACTGACATGAAAACATGCACATGACAAGACGTCTTTCCCCAAGGACACATCTTCAGGAAAATGGGCAAGCTCTCTGAGGCTGGTTGCCTGTAGAGAGCAGACCACATCAGCTTCCCAACCCTGTTCCTTGCCCCTTGGGTCCTGTGTTTGCCCTGCAGAAGGGGCAACAGGGTCTGGGTGAGAATGCATTGTTTCTGAAGTCCTGCCCTGTGGCACTGACAGATAGCCTATGGTTCTGTGAGGCTGATCTCCATAAAGCGGGATGGGCCAATTCCAGAACCACAGGCTAGATGCTCTAGGGTCAGGATCCTGCCCTCTCCTGCTCAGCTTTGGGAAGGCCTGCTTTTCAGTCCTACATGGAACATACCTGCCCCTCAGTCAGCAGTCTGACCCGCAACATGTCCTGCCCTCATGGACAACATGATCCAACGTTAGGTCCTGACCCAGTGTTTTAAAAGCAGTCAGGGGCTGTAGCCCTCTTGCCAAAAGTGGAACTGGCTAGGCTCTGCCTGCTAAAGAAGCCCGTAGCCTGCCCACTCCTTTTAAATAACACACACTTAAATCTGTTTACTCTTAATCTAGAGCTCCTTTGCCTTGAGAGGATGACTCTCAAAAAAATGGTGCATGCTCTTGTTACCCTCCCTGTCTGAATAAGCCCTGGTGAGTGAAGAATACAAGAGTGCTGTACAAAAGCAAAGTAATCACTCTCAGCTAAAACCAGGTGAATAAGAGAGAGTTTGAAATATACTTACTTTTGAATATTAATGATGGTAGGTGTTAGGATTGAATTGTGTCCTCCAAAAAGACAGGTTAAAATCCTAATTCCTGTATAACTGTAAACGTGGGCTTGTTTGAAAACAGGGTCTTTGAAGATATTATCAGTTAGGTTGACATAAGGTGGATCTTAATCCTATATGACTGGTGTTCTTATAAAAGAGGGGAAGATACACAGAGACAGGGAGACAGAGGAAGGATGCCATGTGACACTGTAGCTGCAAGTCAAAGAATGCCTGGAGCCACCAGAAACTAGGAAAGAAGAATGGAACAGTTCCTTTCTCAGAGCCCTCAGAAGGAATCAACATGGCTGACACCCTGATTTGGACTTGCAGCCTCCAAAACTTCAAGATAATACATTTCTGTTCTTAGAAGCCATCCATTTTGTAGTATTTGTTGCAGCAGTCACAGGAAAATAAGATAGTAGGTGTCAGCTAGGCTCTGTTTGTATGAAGACAGAAAAAAATTTATTTAAAATCAATATAAGCGATAATTAGGTAATTAGTGTTAGACATTAACATAAACTGTGAGTGGTGCAAAAGGTTAAATCCTTTGGTTGCTAACTGAAAGGTTGGAGGTTAGAGTCCACATAGAGGTGCCTCAGAAGAAAAGCCTGGCAATCTACTTTTGAAAAATTAGTCATTGAAAACCCTATGGAGCACAGTTCTTCTCTGTCTCACATGAGGTCACCATGAATTGGATCAGGATCAGTTCTGTGACTGTGGAAATAGCTAGTGATGCGGACAACTAAGAAAAGAATGTGTGGGACTGACCACGTGGGAACTGGGATTAAGAAGGGCCAGGAAGATTAGAGGGACAAGCAAGAGGAGGTGGCAGTTGGAGCAATGGAAGGGCTTCTTAGGACACTGTGTCTGTTACTACCACAAGAGAAAGTTGAGAGGAGGCAGGGCCAAGACAGCGGAGTAGTCAGATGCTTCCAGTGGACCCTCTTGTAACAAAGACCTGAAAAAACAAGTGAATTGGCTATATATGGCAATCTGGGAGCCCTGAACATCAAAGGCAGAGTTCAGGAACCAGACTGTGTGGCAGGGGGAGGGAGAGATGGTTCAGAAGCAGCAAGGAGTTGCCAGACCTTACTGGGTGAGAGCCTGAGCTCTTCAGGCCTGATCAGCTCAGGGGTGAGTGGTGAGTCAGGCAAGTGGAGGTGCTCCGGAGGCGTGTTTTCCACACCGGGAGAGACCCAGAGGCAGAGAGTCTGCATGGCCACCCACAACCAGTGAGAAGAAGCCCTGGATCAGCGAAAGATAGGTAATTGTGTATGGCCTACTGTGCGGATCAAAAACACAACCCTTAGGGAAAAACCTCTCTCCCACTTACCTCCCTGCTCCCTGCACTGCACTGTGTCCTGGACCAGCTTCAGCAATTGCTGAGTCCCCTGGGCCAGAAGTAGGATCCTTCAAATGCCCAGAGTCATTCTCTCTGCCTTGGAGAGTGAACAAATTAACAAACAGGAGAAAATAAACTGCCGGCTGCCCTAAGCCAGAAGCCTAGGGTAGGCACAGCTCCTTTGCCTAAGACAGGCATAAGGGATCCACGGACTTTGAGTGCCTTTCCCCCTGCATAGACTTGTGTGGGCCCATTTCAATAGTGTAGGCCCTCATTAACACAGTACAACAGGGTATATACCTGAAGTCTAACTTCAACTGTTTCAGCTGTGAAGTGGCAGGTTCATGACCATTAAGCAGGGTCTTCATCTACCCACATCAGGGGCCTGAAGACTGGTAGTTCCACCCACACCACCAAGCCGCCTGTGATAGGGGTCCATGAATAAGAGGTGCCCCCCAGCCAACAGCATTAGGCACTCATAGTCTGGCTGCTTTAGGGAACTGGGACACACCTTCCTCCTGGACACTCGGGGGCGACCGTCAGCTCCCTGCTTTGCTCAGAGTTTGTCCTCCTGCTGTATGCAGATGTCTGAGCCTACACTAATCACCCATACCTGTCTAGGACTGTAAGTGAGAGCCTACACCACACACTTGGTGGCCCTCTACATGACACCTGAGCTGAATCCATACAGGGGAGTGGGCGGACTCCTGGGATCACACACCTAGTAGCAGATCTAACCACCTGGTGACAGGACATTAGAGCTTCAAAGGTGCCAATAATCAAACTAGCTCATATGAGCAGCCTATTTGAGCATATCAAAACAAAACAAGAAACAAGGACACAGTAAGAAAACATAAAATAAATAAATATAATAACTTACTGATGGCTCAGAGACAACAGTCAACATAAAATCACATAAAGAAGCAATCCATGATGGCTTCAGCAAGTTCCCAAAATAAACAGTCTAGAAACTTTCCAGAGGAGGAAAATTTCTTGGAATTACCTGGGACAGAATACAGAAGATTAATATACAGAACTCTTTAAGAAATTAGAAAGGAAATTAAGCAAAATGCAGAATATGCAATAGAGGAAATGAAAAAGATTAGAGAAGAGCATAATGACAAATTTCACAAGCTGCAAGAATCCAGAGAGACAGCAATCAGAAATCCAGAAGATAAACAGTAAAATTTCAGAATTAGACAACTCAATAGAAAGTCATAAGAACAGAACTGAGGCAATGGAAGTCAGAATTAGTGAGACTGCAGATAAAGCACTTGACACCAACTAATATGAGGAAAAATCAGAGTAAAGGATTTAAAAAAATGAAGAACCCTAAGAATTATGTGGGACTCTATTGAGAGAAATAACCTACGAGTGACTGGAGTACCAGAACTGGGCGGGGGCAGGGGGGAATAACAGAAAATACAGAGACAATTGTTGAAGATTTGTTGGCAGAAAACTTCCAAAGATATCGTGAAAGATGATAAGATATCTATCCAAGATGCTCTTTGAACCCCACATAAGGTAAATCCCAAAAGAAAGTCACCAAGACATATTGTAATCAAACTTGCCAAAACCAAAGATAAAGAGAGAATTTTAAGAGCGGCTAGGGATAAATGAAAAGTCATCTACAAAGGACACTCAATAAGAATAAGCTCGGACTACACAGCAGAAACCATGCAGGCAAGAAGGTAATGAGATGAAATGTATAAAGCCTTGAAGGAAAAAAAACTGCCAGCCAAGAATTATATATCCAGCAAAACTGTCTCTCAAATATGATGGTGAAATTAGTGCATTTCCAGATAAACAGAAGTTCAGGGAATTTGCAAAAACCAAACCAAAATTACAAGAAATACTAAAGGAACTCCTCTGGTTAGAAAATCAGTAACATCAGATAACAACACAAGACTAGAACACAGGACAGAGCAACCAGATATCAACACAGATATGGAAGTCACAAAAGTAAATCAAAGCTAAATCACTGAAAATGGGGAAACAGATATGAATATGTAAAAGATGGCAACATTAAAACAAAAAAGAGGAACTTAAAAAATATAGACATAGATTTTTCACATGCAGAGGAAGTCAAGGCGATATAAAAAAATAAAAGACTGGTATAAACTTAGAAAAATAGGGGTAAATATTAAGGTAACAACAAAGGAAACTAACAATCCTGCACATCAAAATAAAAAACAAGACAAATATAAAGACTCAGCAAATAGAAAATCAACAACAAGGAAAAAGATGAAAAGAAAATACATAAAGAAAAAAGACTCAGCACAGAAAATTAAGTGGAACAAAGAAACAGTCAACAACAAACAAAAAAAGACATAAAAATTACAGCACTAAACTCATACCTATCAATAATTACACTGAATGTAAATGGGTTAAATGCACTAATAAATAGAGAGTGGCTGATTGGATAAAAATACGCGATCCATCTGTATGCTGCCTGCAAGAGACGCACCTTAGACTCAAAGACACAAACAAACTAAAAATCGAAGGATGGAAAAAAATATATCAAGCAAACAACACTCAAAAAAGAGCAAGAGTGGCAATATTAATCTCTGACAAAATAGACTTTAAAGTAAAAGCCACCACAAAGGATAAGGAAGGACACTATACAATGCTTAAAGGGTCAATACACCAGGAGGACATAACTATAATAAACATTTACATACTCAATGACAGGGCTCCAAAATACATAAAACAAACTCTAACAGCACTGAAAAGAGAGATAAACCGCTCCACAATAGTAGTAGGAGACTTCAAGACACCACTTTTGGTGAAGTACAGAACATCCAGAAAGAAGCTCAACAAAGGCATGGAAGATCTAAGTGCTACGATCAACCAACTTGATCTCATAGACATATCCTGAACACTCCACCCAAGAGCAGCCAAGGATACTTTCTTTTCCAACGCACATGGAACATTCTGCAGAATAGACCACATATTAGACCATAAAGCAAGCCTTAACAAAATCCAAAGCGTAGAAATATTACAAAGCATCTTTTCTGGTCATAAAGCCATAAAAGTAGAACTCAACAACAGAAAAAGCAGGAAAAAAAAAAATCAAACACATGGAAACTGTGCAACACCTTGCTTAAAAACTACTGGGTTATAGAAGAAATTAAGGATGGAAAAAAGAAATTCATAGACTCAAATGAGAATGAAAGTATATCCTACCAGAACCTTTGGGACACAGCAAAAGCAGTGCTCAGAGGTCAGTTTACAGCAATAAATGCATGTGTTCAAAAAGAAGAAGGGGACAAAATCAAAACACTAACCCTACAACTGGAACAAGTAGAAAGAGAACAGCAAAAGAAGACTTCGGACACCAGAAGAAAGGAAATAATAAGAACTAGAGCAGAATTAAATGAAACAGACAACAGAAGATCAATTGAAAGAGTTAACAAGACCAAAAGCTGGTTCTTTGAAAAATCAACAAAATTGATAAACTATTGGCCAAACTGAAAAAAGAAAAACAGGAGAGGAAGCAAATAACCCGTATAAGAAATGAGATGGGTGATGTCACAACAGACCCAAATGAAATTAAAAGAATTATAACACGATACTATGAAAAATTATACTCTAACAAATTGGAAAACCTAGAGGAAATGGACAAGTTTCTGGAAACTCACTACCTACCCAATCTAACACAAACAGAAGTAGAACAACCAAATAAACCCATAACAAAAGAAGAAATTGAAAATGTAATTAAAACACACCCAACAAAAAAAAGCCCTGGCCAGGATGGCTTCACTGGAGAATTCTACCAAACTTTCAGAGAAGAGTTAACTCTACTATTACTAAAGGTATTTCAGAGCATAGAAAATGATGCAATACTCCTAAACTCATTCTATGAAGCCAGCATAACCCTGATACCAAAACCAGGTAAAGACACCACAAGAAAAGAAAATTACCGACCAATATCCCTCATGAACATTTACACAAAAGTCCTCAACAAAATTCTAGCCAATAGAATCCAGCAACCTATCAAAAAATAATCCACCATGGTCAAGTGGGATTTATACCAGGTACGCAGGGATGTTTCAACATTAGAAAAACAATCAATGTAATCCATCACATAAATAAAACCAAAGATAAGAACCACAATATCTTATCAATCGATGCAGAAAAAGCGTTTGAAGAAGTCCAACATGCATTCATGATAAAAACTCTCAACAAAACAGGAATAGAAGGGAAATTCCTCAATATAATTAAGGGCATTATATACAAAGCCAACAGCCAACATCACCCTAAATGGAGAGAGTTTGAAAGTGTTCCCTTTGAGAATGGGAACCAGACAAGGATGCCCTTTATCACCACTCTTATTCAACATTGTGCTGGAGGTCCTAACCAGAGCAATTAGGCTAGAAAAAGAAATAAAGGGTATCCAAATTGGTAGGGAAGAAGTCAAAGTATCTCTATTTGCAGATAATATGAATTTATACACAGCAACCCCAAAGAATCCACAAGAAAAATACTGGAAGTAATAGAAGATTTCAGTAAAGTATCAGGATACAATAAAACACACAAAAATCAGTTGGATTCCTTTACACCAACAAAGAGAACCTTGATGAGGAAATCGCCAAATCAATACCATTTATAATAGCCCCCAAGAAGGTAAAATACTTAGGAATAAATCTAACCAGAGACGTAAAAGACCTATACAATGAAAACTACAAGACACTACTGCAAGAAACTGAAAGAGACCTGCGTAAGTGAAAAACATACCTTGCTCATGGATAGGTAGACTCAACGTTGTGAAAATGTCAGTTCTACCCAAAGCAATCTATAGATACAATGCAATCCCAATCCAAATTCCAACAGCATTTTATAATGAAATGGAGAAACAAATCACCAACTTCATATGGAAAGGGAAGAGGCCTTGAATAAGTAAAGGATTACTCAAAAAAGAAGAACAAAGTGGGAGGCCTCACACTACCTGATTTTACAGCCTATTATACCACCACAGTAGTCAAAACAGCCTGGTACTGGTACAACAACAGATACATAGACCAATAGACCAGAATTGAGAATCCAGACATAAATTCATCCACCTAAGAGCAGCTGATATTTGACAAAGGCCCAAAGTCCATTAACTGGGGGAAAAAACAGTCTATTTAACACATGGTGCTGGTGTAACTGTATATCCATCTGCAAAAAACTGAAACAAGACCCATACCTCACACCATGTACAAAAACTAACTCAAAACAGATCAAAAACTTACATATAAAATCCGAAATGATAAAGATCATGGAAGAAAAATACAGACAATGCTAGGATCCCTAATATATGGCATAAACATAATACGAACCATAAGTAACAATGCACAAGCACCAGAAGAGAGACTAGATAAACTGGGAGCTCCTAAAAATCAAACGCTTATGCTCATAGAAAGATTTCACCAAAAGAGTAAAAAGACAAGCTTCAGACTGGGAAAAAATTTTGGCTGCGACAAATCCAAACAGTGTCTAATCTCTAAAATCTAAAAGGTACTGCAAATCCTCAACAGCAAAAAGGCAAATAACCCAATTAAAAAATGGGTGAATGCTATGAACAGTCACTTTGCCAAAGAAGATATTCAGGCGGCTAACAGACACGTGAAGAAATGCTCACGATCATTAGCCATTAGAGAAATGTAAATCAAAACTACAAGGAGATATCATCTCACCCCCCAAGGCTAGCATCAATCCAAAAAACACAAAATAATCAATGTTGGAAGAGGTTGTAGAGAGACTGAAACACTTACACACTGTTGGTGGGAATGTAAAATGGTACAACCACTTTGGAAATCGATTTGGCATTTCCTTAAAAAGCTAGAAATAGAAGTACCATATAATCCTGCAGTCCCACTCCTTGGAATATATCCTAGAGAAATAAGAGCCATCATACGAATAGATATATGCACACCCGTGTTCATTGCAGCCCTGTTCACAATAGCAAAAAGATGGAAACAACCTAGGTGCCCATCAACAGATGAATGGATAAACAAATTATTGCATATCCACACAATGGAATACTATGCAACAATAAAGAACAACTATGAAGCCAAGAAACATAACATGGAGGAAGCTGGAGGTCATTATGCTGAGAGAATTTAGTCAGTCACAGGACAAATATTGTATAAGACAGGTATTATAAGAACTCAAGAAAGGTTTAAACACAGAAGAAAACATTCTTTGATGGTTACGAGGGTGGAGAGGGATGGTGAGGGTTATTTACTAACTAGGTAGTAGACAAGAATTATCTTAGGTGAAGAGAAGGACAGCGCACACTACAGGAGAAGTCAGCACAACTGTATTAAACCAAAGCTAAGAAATTTCCTGAATACAGTCAAACACTTTGAGGGATAGAGTAGCAGGGGTAAGGATCTGGAGACCATGCTTTCAGGGGACATCTAGGTCAATTGGCATAACAAAACTTATTAAGAAAATGTTCTTCGTGCTACTTTGGTGAGTGGCGTCTGGGGTTTTAAAAGCTTGCAAGCAGCCATTTAACATGCATCAATTGGTCCCAACCACCTGGAGTAAAGGAGAATGAAGAACACCAAAGACACAAGGAAAGTATTAGCCCAAGAGACAGAAAGGGCTGCATAAACCAGAGACTTCCTCAGCCCAAGAGCAGAAGTACTAGATGGTGCCTGGCTACCACCAATGAGAACCCTGACAGAGAACACAACAGAGAGTCCTGGATGGAGCAGGAGAAAGGTGGGGTGCAGAACTCAAATTCTAGTAAGAAGACCAGACTTAATGGTCTGACTGAGACTGGAGGAACCCTGGAAAGCATGACCCCTGGATACTCTATCAGCCCAGAACGAAAACAATTTCAGAGGCCAACTCTTCAGACAAAGATTGGACTGGACTGTGGGATATAAAGTGATACTCATGAGGAGTGTGCCTCTTAGCTCAAGTAGACACAAGAGATCAAACTGGCAGCTTAGGTCTGGAGGTGAGATGGGAAGGCAAAGAGGTTTAGGAGTTGGTTGAATAGACATGGGAAATCAGGTGTGGAAAGGAGGAGTGTTCTGTCACTGTATGGGGAGTGCAATTTGGGTCACATAACAATGTATGTACAAATTTTTGTATGGGAAAAAATTAAAAAAAGAGAAAGTTGAGTAAGCAGGCTGAGATAAAAAATAAGAAAAGACTTGAGAGACAGAGAAGAATAAAAGCTCCCTTTGTAAAAGATGAAAAGGAGCCTGGGTGGCACAAACAGTTTGCAATTTGTTGCTAACTGAAAGGTTAATGGGTAGAACCCATCCCATGGCTACCTGGAAGAAAGGCCTGGCAATCTGCTTCCTTGAAGATTACAGCCAAGAAAACCCTATGGAGCAGTTCTACTCTGTAACACATAGAGGCACTATGAGTTGCGGGCTGACTCAACAGCAGCTAACAATAACAACAATATACAAATGATGCATACTGAATAAAATTTAGAGAGAAAGTTAAAAGCCTATTAGGAAGAAATCATTCCATCTGTGCAAACCACTGCAGTGCTGTAAACTAAATCACACTGGCAACTATGCCCATGGTGCATTTGCAGATTGCTCCCTCAGGTGAAGACTCATGTTTGTTTTTGTTTCCTGAGGTTTTAGAATGGCTTTTGCTAAAGTATTTAAAGGACCACAGAAAACGCCTCCTGTCATGTGTCCTGTTTGGACTAGCCCTGGTCTCCCATGTGTCTGGCTTGGGAGCCAGACCCATCTGGCCTGAATGGACTTGACTGAGAGTTGCCTGATCTCAGCCCTAATGGGCCACATTGGCTCCTTTACACTTACTGTGGGCCTTTATTGCTCCCTGTCTCATTGCACAGTGACTCAGTAAGTGAACCACTGAGTGTGGGTGTCTTGCTGGTCGATAGGTCTCAGGAGACTCATAAGGCCTTTGGACGTGGTGCTCTTCTATACGTGACCCTCCGGTCTGTCTGGCTCCAATTCTTCAACTTTGTCTTCTGCTTTTAGCGGGGAAGGGAGGGAAGGTCCTCAGTTTAAACCACTGATGGAAGCAGGTGTGATCTGGCATGGATGGTGGACTGTCAGGAATTCATTTGCATGAGTACATTCAGCTGAAGGAACTGACTCCTTGATTTTTTTTTTATTTCTCCCCAAAACCTGCTCTTACCCCCATGTTCTCCATTTCAGAAAATGGCCCCACCATTTACTCAGGTCAACTCTAACTTCTTTCTTTCTCACACCCAATTCATCAGCAAGTCCTATCAACTCAGTCTTCAAAATGTTTCCCAAATTTGCCTACTTATCACCCCTTCACTGCTGTCACCCTTGGCCAAGCGGCAGCCATCTCTTGCCTAGACCACTACAATAGCCTTCTGGCTGGTCTCTCTGCTTCCACTCTTGTTGCTGTGATCTCAGTTCTTCACACAGAAGCCAAAGTGATCTTCTAAGAATTGAATTCAGATTATGTCAAGGCCCAACTTAAAACCCTCTGTCTTCGAAGCACACTCATAAAGTACAAACCCTTCACCAGGCCTGACCTCTGCTGATTCTCCAACCTTACGTCCTATCACTCCCTCCACACCCACTCCACTCCAGCCACACTGGCCTTGCTGGTTTTCTAAAAGGTCAAGTTCATTTCTATTTTAGGGCCTTTGCATTTGCTATGCCCTATTTGGAACGTTCTTCCAGAACTTCATAAGGCTAGCTTCCTTTCTTCATTCAGATCTCTTCTCAGATCTCACCCCCTTGGACAGACTTTTCCTCACTATGCTAGTTAAAATACAACCCCTCTTCCCTGGTCACCTCTAGATAGAAAAGTAGATAGACAGAGATAGAGAGATTTATGATCATTTTGACCTTATGTGCAACAGAATGAAACATCATCTTCACTCTCACCTGCATGTTTGAGCCCATCATTGCCGCTAGTGTGCCAATCCATCTCACTGAGCATCTCCCTCACCCTCTTTGGCCTTTTACTGCATTAAACATGATGTCCTCCTCTAGAGATTTATCCTTCTTCATGAGGTGTCCAAAGCCAGTGAGTCAGACAATATTCTGTTGTGATCCATTAGGTTTTCATTGGCTAATTTTTGGAAGTAGATTGCCAGACCTTTCTTCCTAGTCTCTTAGTCTGGAAGCTCCACTGAAACCTGTCCACCATGGGTGACCCTGCTGGTATTTGAAATAATGGTGGCATCAATTCCAGTATCACAGCAACACTCAAGCCATCACAGGACAAAAAACTTACAGATGGGTGGTGGTACCTCTACCTACTTGTACATAAAACGTTTGGGAGCCACTGGTCTAGAGCTGTCCTCAGATTCTAGGTTCAGGAATACCAGGTTATCTTGTTAAAAATACAAATTTTGATTCAGTAGGTCTGGGGTGGGGCTGAGATTCTGCATATCTGACAAGCGCTCAAGTGATGCATGTATAATGAGGGCCTATGATCAGAAGACGAAGTGCTCATGGACTGTGTTCCAGGGGCATTGTGGGATGCTTCCTACATGGCAAGAGGAGGGAATGGAAGCCAAACACAACCTCCTCTGGGAGTGCCTCATGTGCTGACAAGGTGCGGCTCACATCAAGGTGCTGCTTTGATCATAGTTGGGAGAGAGGCTGAGTTGGTGTGTAGTGGAATTGAGAGCAACCGCCTCACCCTGACAAACAGTTGTTAGGTCTGGTCTAGGGGTAGGGGTGGACTTCATTTCCACTCACATTCTTTCCAGGGCTTTTCATGGAAGCTTCAGTTTTGTTCTCTAGGCTTTCTTTTAAAGTTTCTTTCTTTCCTGGAAAAAAAAAAAGCAAAAACAAAAAACAAAAACAAAAAACTTAGGGGAAAAAAAAAAACCAGCTTGATAATCTCACAAAAACATGTTTACCTGGTAGACTTGCTTGGAAAAGATTTAAAGTGGGAATGAATTGCTATAGAGTCAGACTCTCTTTCTTCAATTTCTGTTCAATTAGTTGCTTATTGCTGTACTGAAAATAAACAAGGCTTAATAAAATAAAATGAAAGACTTCTAGGTAGAATACAAATCTACATCGTGTTTTTCCTTGGTGAAGAGATTTTTTTACAATTGAGTGAGAAAATAAATTAGACTAGATGAACTGGTATTAGCTATAGTTGAAACAGGAAAGAGACTCACTGAATCTCAATGTATGACTGAACAGGAGGGAAGACATGAGAATATCTGACTCCTGTATGGACTGTTGGAACAAAAGTGTTATGTAATTGGATTTATGGTCATAGAATAGAGAGAATTAATAGACAGAAAGGAACCCTGGTGGCACAGTGGTTAAGAGTTGGGTTACTAAGCAAAAGATGGCCAATTTGAATCCACCAGCCACTTCTTGGAAACCCTATGCGGGCAGTTCTACTCTGTCCTATAGGGTCTCTATGAGTTGGAATCAACTCAATGGCAACGGGTTTGTTTTATTGGTTTTATAGAGACAGTGTTCCTTCTGGGTTTAATGCTGTATTTAGAAACAAGGAAGTGTCTGTACTTCCTCCATTCTAACAAAAGTTAAGTATGCACTTTTTTATTTCAATGTAAAGCAAAGGCAAGAATGTCATTCTTTTGTCTTCAGTCTTTATGACTCTGAAAAGAATATCTCAGACTACCAAGTTATATAAGCTTTGGAGGAGTATAGATTTTTTTCCTTGGGGTAATTGAATGAAAATGAATGTGAGTCCCTTAAATTTATGTCATTTATTTCAATCTTGTGTGAGGCTACCTTTTAAAGCATTATGATTAATGTTCAATAAAGACAATGTTAAGTGATCTGACTTCAGGTAGGAGAGTTCTCAAAACATTCAAATGGAGAACTATGGTCTCAGGAACCAAATTACCTCCCTTTCTGATTGCTTCTTAGTGTGTATCTAAAATAATTAAAATTGTCATGTAAGTGAATAAATAAATAGAAAGAAAGAACTTTAGTTCTTGATTTATGATTTATTTTTGCAAGCTACATTATATATGTGAATTTCCACATTCCACAAAACGTAGCAAACAATGACCATGAAAATGAATTTTAGAAGATAACCTAGCTCTCAGCTAAAAAAGAACAATTCCTATGTAAAAGAATGTCAGCTGTATCAATATTCTCATGAGAGGAGAGCTATGATAGTTGGGACCATGTGCTCCAAGTGAAGTTACATAGCTAAATCAGCCAAGCTTTCTGAGGGCATAAACAGAATTGATTAAACAATAAAATTGTAACGGCATATGTATACATATGTGAGTGTGTGCACGCATGTTTGTGTGGTATTTTGTATAAATTTGTACCAGTTTTTAGTCAAAATATATGTTGAAGGGATAGCAATAGAAATAAGAACAACATTAATAAATAAATATTAAATGCCAACAAATTAGATAATTTGGAAAAAATGAATAAATTACTAGAAAATTAAAAACTACTGAAACTGACTAAAGAAGAAATGGAAAATCTGAATATACTTATAATAAGTAAAGAAGTTAAATTAGTAATTTTAAAACCTCACACACAAAAAAAATCCAGACCTATATGGCTTCACAGGTGAATTCTACTAAACATTTAAAAAATTAATACCAAAAAAAAGAAAGAGGAAGGAACACTTCCAAATTCATTCTATGAAGCCAGTATTACCCTGATACCAAAAACTAGGCAAAGATATCACAAGAAAAGAAACTAAAGAACAAAAATTCTCAACAATAAACTTGTAAACCAAGTCCTGCAACATATAAAAAAGACTATGTATCACAGGTATAGGGGTTAGGATTTACAACACATATTTTAGGGGGACACAGTTCAACCCATATCAAAATCATCCATTAAAAATTCACAGCTACCATTATACTTAGTGGTGAAAGATTGGATACTTGCCTAAGATGAGGAACAAGAAAAGGGTGCTCTTTCTCTCCACTTCTATTCAACATTGTGATGGCAATTGGTCAAGAAAAAGAAATAAAAGGTATCCAGATTGGAAAGGAAGAAGTAACACTATTTCTGGTCACAGATGACATGATCTTGTATGGAGAAAATCCTAAGAAATTCACTAAAAAACTATTGGAACTAATAACATGGTCAGTGAGGTTGCAGGGCATATAACCAACATACAAAAATTAATTGTATTTTTAAAAAATTGTATTTCTATATACCAGCAGTGAACAAGTCAACAATTAAATTAAAACAATTTATAATTCCATCAAAAAGAATAATATACTTAAGAATAAATTTAACAAAAGAAGTAAATACTTTTACAGGGAAAACTGCAAGATATTGTTGAAAGAAATTCAAAAATATCTAAATAAATTGAAAGAGATTCATGTTTATGGATAAGAAGACTTAATATTAAGATAGCAAGATTTCCCAAACTGATCTACACATTCAATGTGATTCCTATCAAAATCCCAAATGCACTTTTTTTGTTTATTTGGTTTTGCAGAAGTGGGAAAGCTAATCATAAAATTCATATGGATGTATAAGGAACCTAGAAAAGCCAAAAACAGTCTTGAAAAAGAAAAACAAACTTACAGGATTCATACTTCTCGATTTCAACATTTACTACAAAGTTACAGTAATCAAGACAGTGTGCTGCTGGCATGATGACGGAATTCTATGGATTAATGGAATGCAATTGAAGTCCAAAAATAAACCCTTACATTTACGGTCGATTGATTTTCAGCAAAGGTGCCAAGACAATTCAATGGAGAGAAAGTCTTTTCAACAAATGATGCTGGAACAACTGGAATTCTATATACAACAAAAATGAACCTGAATCTTTTCCTTACACCACACACAAAAATTAAATAATAATGGATCTTAGATCAAAATATAAGAGCTAAAATTGTAAAAATCTCAGCAAACAACATAGAAGTAAATCTTCGTGGCCTTGGAGTAGGCAATGATTTCTTAGATATGACACCAAAAGCACAAGCAATTTAAGACAAAAATAGATAAATTGTGTTACAACAAAATTAAAAGTTGTATTCTGAAAATGAAAAGATAACCCACAGAATGAGAAAAAAGTTACAAATCATATTTCTGATAAAGGACTGGTATCCAGAATGAGAGTACACAACCTTTAAAACTCGATGATCAAAAGACAAATAAACCAATTTAAAAATGGGCAATGGATTTGAACAGACATTTCTCCAAAGAAGACATATAAATGGCCAATAAGAAGATGGAAAATGCTCAATATTATTAGTCGTTGTTGTTGTGTTGTTATGTGTCCTTAAATCCACTCTGACTCATAGAGATTCTATGTACAACACAACAAAACACTGCCCTTTCCTGCACCCTCCTCACAAAGGTTTTGTTTGAACCCATTTTTTGCAGCTACTGTGTCAATCCATCTCCTGCAGAGTCTTCCTTTTTTTCTGCTGACCTTCTACTTTACCAGGTTTGATGTCCTTCTCCAGGGACTGGCTCCTCCTAATAACACGTCCAAAGTATTTGAGAGGAAATCTCACCATCGTTGCTCCCAAGGAGCACTCTGGCTGTATTTCTTCCAAGACAGATTTGTTCCTTCTTCTGGCAGTCCATGGTGTAGTCAATATTCTTTGTCAACATCATAATTCAAAGGCATCAATTCTTCAGTCTTCCTTATTCATTGTCCAGCTATCTCATGCATATGAGGTGACTGAAAACACCATGGTTTGGGTCAGGTGCATCTTAGTCTTAAAATGACGTATTTGATTTTTAACACTCTAAAGAAACCTGTTGCAGCAGATTTGCCCAAAGCAATAAGTTGTTTGATATCTTGACTGCTGCTTCCATGGGCGTTGATTATGGATCCAAGTAAAATGAAATCCTTGACAACTTCAATTTTTTCTCCATTTATCATGATGCTGCTTATTGGTCCATTTGTGAGGATTTTTGTTTTCTTTGTGTTGAGATGTAATCCATACTGAAGGCTGTAGTCTTTGATCTTCATCAGCAAGTGCTTCAAGTCCTCTTCACTTTCTGCAAGCCATGTTGTGTCATCTGCATGTCACAGGTTGTTAGTAGGTCTTCCACCAATCCTGATGCCACATTCTTCTTCATATAGTCCAGCTTCTTGGATTATTTGCTCAGCATACAGATTGAATAAGTACGGTGAAAGAATGCAACCCTGATGCACACCTTTCTTGATATTAAACCATGTAGTATCCCCTTGCTCTGTTCAAACGACTGCCTCTTAGTCTATGTGCACGTTCCTCATGAGCTCAATTAAGTGTTCTGGAATTCCCATTCTTTGCACTGTTATCCATAATTTGTTATGACCCACACAGTTGAATGCCTTTGCATAGTCGATAAAACACAGGTGAACATCTTTCTGGTATTCTTTTAGCCAAGATCCATCTGACGTCAGCAATGATATCCCTTGTTCCACGTCCTTCTCTGAATCTGGCTTGAATTTCTGGCAGTTCCCTGTTGATGTACTGCTGCATCTGCTTTTGACTGATCTTTAGCAAAATTTTACTTGCCTGTGATATCAATGATATTGTTCGATAATTTCCGCACTCAGTTGGATCACCTTTCTTTGAAAAGGGCACAAATATGGATCTCTTCCAGTTGGTTGGCCAGGTAGCTGTCTTCCAAATTTCTTGGCAGATAGTCCGGCACTGCATCCACTTGTTGAAACATCTCAGTTGGTATTCCATCCATTCCTGGAGCCTTGTTTTTCGCCAGTGCCTTCAGTGAAGCTTGGAATTCTTCCTTCAGTACCATCGGTTCCTGATCATACGCTACCTCCTGAAATGGTAGAACTTCGACCAGTTCTTTTTTGATCGTGACTTTGTGTATTCCTTCCATCTTCTTCTGATGCTTCTGTGTCGTTCAATATTTTGCCCACGGACTCTTTCAAAATTGCAACTTGAGGCTTGATTTTTTTCTTCGGTTCTTTCAGCTTGACAAATGCAGAGTGTGTGCTTCCATTTTGGTTTTCTAACTCCAGGTCTTTGCATAGCTCATGATAATATTTTACTTTGTCTTCTCTTGATGCCCTTTGAAATCTTTTCAGCTCTTTTGCTTTATCATTTCTTCCATTCGGTTTAGCTACTCTACAATTCAAGAGCAAGTTTCAGAGTCTCTTCTGACATTCATTTTGGTCTTTTCTTTTTTTCTTGTCTTTTCAATGACTTTTTACTTTCTTCACACATGATGCCCTTGATGTCATTCCATAACTCGTCTGGTCTTGGGTCATTAGTGTTCAATCCTTCAAATCTATTTTTGAGATGGTCTCCAAATTTAGGTGGGATATACTCAAGGTTGTATTTTGACTCCCGTAGACTTGTTTTAATTTTCATCTCCTTCAACCTGCGTTTGAACAATTGATGATCTGTTCCTCAGTCTGCCCCTGGCCCTGCTCTAACTGATGATATTGAGCTTCTCCATTGTCTCATTCCACAAATGTAGTTGATTTCATTCCCATGTATTCCAACTGATGAGGTCCAGGTGTATAGTCTCCGTTTATGTTGTTAAAAAAAGGTATTTGCAATGAATAGGTCGTTGGTCTTGCAAAATTCTATCACATGACCTCTGGGTGTTGTTTCTATCACCAAGTCCATATTTTTCATCTATTAATCCTTCTTCATTTCCAACTTCTACATTCTAATCACCAGTAATTATCAGTGTACCTTGAGTGCATGTTTTATCAATTTCAGACTTCAGAAGTTGGTAAAAATCTTCAATATTCTCATCTTTGGGATTAGTGGTTGCTGGGTAAATTTGAATAATAGACATATTAACTTGTCTTCCTTGTAGCTGTAAGGATATTATCCTATCACGGACAGCATTGTACTTCAGGATAGATTTTGAAATTTTTTTTTTTTTTTACAATGATCATGAGCCATTCCTTTTCAATTTGTCATTCCTGGCATAGTAGACCATATGATTGTTTGATTCAAAATGGCAAATACCAGTCCATTTCAGCTCACTAATGCCTAGGATATCGATCTTTATGTATTCCATTTCATTTTGACGACTTTCAATTTTCCTAGATTCATACTGCATACATTCCACACTCCTGTTATTAATGGATGTTTGCATTTGTTTCTTCTCATTTTGAGTTGTGCCACATCAGCAAATGAAGGTCCTGAAAGCTTGGCTCCATCTATGTCATAAAGATCAACTTTCCTTTTGGAAGCAGCTCTTCCCCAGTCATATTTTCAGTGCTTTCCAACCTGAGTTGCTCATCTTCTGACCCTATGTCAGACAATGTTCTGCTGCTATTCATAAGGTTTTCACTGGCCAGTTATTTTGGAAATAGACCGCCAGATCATCCTTCATAGTCTGTCTTAGTCTGGAAGCTCTGCTGAAACCTGTCCACTAAGGATGATCCTGCTGGTATTTGAAATATCGGTGACAAAGCTTCCAGTATCATAGCAACATGCAAGCCACCACAGTACAACAAACTGACAGATGTATTATTAGTCATTACAGAACTACCAATCAAAACCACAGTGAGTTAACACCTCACACTTGCTAGGATGGCTATAATAAAAAAGACTGTAAATAACCAGTTTTGATGAGGATGTGGAAAAATTGGAACCTTTATAAATTTGCTGGTAAGAATGTAAAATGGTGTAGCCCTTTTGGAAAACAGTATGGAAGTTCCTCAAATTATTAAAAATAGAGTTACAATCTGACCCATCAGTTCCATTCCTAGTCATATACCCAAGAGAAATGAAAATATGCATCTTCACATAAATGTTCATAGCAGCATTATCCATAGCACTCATAAATTGGGAAATGCCCATACTGATGAATGGATAAATAAAATGTGGTATATCCATACAATGGCATATTATTCTGCAATTTAAAAAAATGAAGTCCTGTCTTCAACGTGGATGAACTTTGAACGATTACACTAAGTGAAAGAAGCCTGTCATAAAAGACAACATGCTGTATGATCTTATTTATATGAAATGTCCAGAATAGGCAAATCTATAGAAACAGAAAGCATATTAGTGGTTGCCTAGAAGATGGGGCAGTCCACTTCTGTAGAGATTTACAGCCTTAGAAAATCTATGAAGCTTGAAGGTAGTGGGTTTTTGGGTAGGGCTGGGTGGGTTTTGGGGTTGTGGAGAAATGGGGGATTCTTTTGGGGGTGATGAAAATGTTCTAAGATTATAGTGATTGTTGCACATATCTGTGAGTATACTATAACTACATACACTAAATGTACCCTGTAAATTTTATGGTTATGAATTTTATCTCAATAATGATATTAAAAATAAATAATAACACTTTAAGTTTGGATATATAAGTTGTGTGCTATGTAATAAATTATTTTCTTTTTCTATTTCTTCTTGTTTGGTGGCCAACCTCATATGGTTAGTTGCTTTAATCATGTAAAACTTGATCATGTCTAGGCAAAAACTAAACTACTACAGGGTGATGATGAAAAGGCTATATTCCCAAACGTCACTATAGCCCAATTCCAGTATATGCTTGGTGCCTGATGTTTCAAAATAGGAGAGGCTCCCTGTAGTTAAAAACTTTGTTTATTTATTACTTAATGCACTGTTTCAATCTAATTAACAAAGTGTCATGGATAGAATTATGTCCCCCAAAAAATTTGTGTATCAATTTGGTTGGGCTGTGATTCCCTGTATTGTGTGATTTTCTTATATATTGTAAATCCTGCCTCTGTGATGTTAATGAGGGAGGATGGGCGGCAGTTGTGTTAGTGAGGCAGGACTCACTCTACAAGATTGGATTGTGTCCTGAGGCAATCTCTTGAGATATAAAAGAGAGAAGTGAGCAGAGAGACATGGGGACCTCATACCACCAAGAAAGCAGTGCCAGGAGCAGAGCATGTTCTTTGGACCCGGGGTCCCTGTGCAGAGAAGCTTCTAGTCTGGGGGAACATTGATGAGAAGGCCAATAGAGAGTGAAAGAAATCCCCTGGAGCTGACACCCTGAATTTGGACTTTTAGCCTACTTTACTGTAAGGAAATAAAGTTCTCTTTGTTAAAACCATCCATTTGTGGTATTTCTGTTATAGCAGCACTAGATGACTAAGACATCCTTTGGAAACTTGAAAATTTAACAAAGAAGGGTAAATATGGTTTCATAGATATCACGAAGAGTTGTAGAATCAGAGTCAGGTCTGGGATGCTGTAAAAGAGAATTGTATCAGATTCCATAGAAATGTCTCAGGGAAGAGGCAAAGTAATGAATGACTCAGTAAAAATAATTGCAAACATCTGTACCAATCTTTCAAATTTGCATAATTCCTTCCCCAAATTGCTCTCTTTAATCCTCCCAATGTCCCTCAGAGGAAGGTATTTCCTCCTCCTATATATAGAAAAAGTAAGAGTGATTATATACCCAGGTATTCTACTCCAAATCCTAGGTCATTTTCACAAGTAAGTGGAAGCCTGTGATTCCGTGAGAATTTATGGGGAAGAATTTTGGAGAGGATGTGGGAGACAATAAAAGATAATCAGAAAACATTACTGTGGAAGAATAATGAGGGCAAATCTGCCACCTCCAAGAAATGGGTAACCCTTTCCTGCCATAGATTATAAAACTGTCACCGAAGCACGTCAGGGTAAGGATGGAGGGCTTCATTTATTTGGACATCTGCTTAAAGGTTCATTTTGCTCAATGCAGAGCCTGTTAAATTTATAGTTTTCCTCAGCACATAGAGGAAGCAATAAATGGAACTGCCACTTGTTCTTAATTCCAAATGATAATATAGATTAAACTGGGGTCTAGAAATAACGAAAAGGGTAGAAAAGTGTGATGATGATATCACTGAATAATTATGTCAAGAAATGAAAGTGCCAAGTATCCTCAGACATAACCTGGGCTTTGGGAAAGCAGGTTTCAAAAAATTCAGCAAATGGTTGGATAATCCAATGGCCAGAGAATCTAAAGGGAAGATACCCAGGAAGGATGGAAAGTTCTAAATAGGCAACATTCTGACCCTTAAACTTGGAAGAGTAAAAAAGGGAGGAAAGCTCAAGAAAGCAATGTGCCTTCCAGAGTGCTTTCTGGGGAGTCAGGCTATGAAAGGAAGAAGACCTCTCAAATTAAGGGGGATACAAAATCATGGCATAGCCTCTGATAATTATGCCAACAGCACAGAGTGAGCAGAAGTTTTCTTAAAATACAGGGGACCCTGAACAGGGTGTTTTTAAAGTATTGACTGAATGAGAAGAACAAAAACATTGACAGCCATTACTGAGAACAATACAGTAGTGAAGAGGCAGGCAGAGAAAACAAAGCCTTTTATCTCTTGTGAGTGCCATATTCTCTACAAATTAAAAAGAACTTAAATGAAATGGGCAACCAGACCCTGTGGGAGGTGAGACAACTAGAAACACAACACAAATTGCTCCAGAGAAGGAAGATGTTTGTAGGCCACCTTGAGCCTAACTGAGGTGGGTGCATGTGGGAAATGAGAAAATAAGTAAACAAGTAAGTAAATAAATTACAAACACCAGGGTGTTTGTTAAGTGATAGCTCAGAATGAAGCAATGGCACAATGAGGTAACCGCATAATTGAGTGGGCTTGGAAAGTAGTAAAAAATTGAGGCTTTGTTAACAGACTTAGAGTGTTGAAAGCAAGAGGCAGATGGTTCCACTCTTGGTGCTGGGGTGTAGAGTTCCATTCTGGGACCCCATTTCAAGAGGGACTTTGAGAAACTAGAGCCATTCTTTTTCTCGACAGAGAAAGGGTCAAAGGAAGATGGACAAAAAAATTTCTGGAGTCTGTTCTAATGCTAATATTAAGTGGCTCTTGGAAATCTCTTCCCCATCCCTAGAACTGCGCTTCTGCCACACTCAATCAAAATACCTGCCTTTCTTCCAGGCTGGTCTCCAATAAAGAAGTGGGACTCCATCTTTCAGAGAGAAGGGCTTCAGGCCTGGGCTCTCCTACGAGAAAAAATACAGCCAGTCTGAGATGGTCGCTGCCAACTTCTGCCCACTGACAGCTGCTCCATGTCATGATCTGAGGCAAGATGCTTTTCTGTCTGCCCTTCACTTTGCTCATCTGCATAGTAAAGACAGTAGTGCTTACCTTAGAAGACTGTGGTGAGGATTAAATGTGATGACGTATATGGGGAGTTTAGCCCCATGCTCAACACATGGTAAGGTCGTGGTAAATGGAGAACAAGGAGGGACACATGGAGACATGTTGTTTTGGAAGCAGTCCACCCTGAGCTAGTCCACCAATGTGTGAAAGCCAGGCAGCCAAACATCCTCTTCCTACAATTGCCTTTGTGTTCTACTCTTTTCAGAAACATAGTCACATTCACGGTGGGGCCAATGCTCCCAGAACAAAATGGAGAGATTGTGAATCAAGGGTGTCCTGTGCTGTTATGTGATTCCAAATCACCAGGTCTGTGTCAATAACTGTAGAGGTGGGATTCACTCACTACCACAAAATAGAGACAATGGGGATCCTCTCTGCTCCTAAACTGCCCCTTCCACAGTGATGATATGTGTAGGGTCATGTGGGCTGCAGGCTGGCCTTTAAATCCTCAGCATTATCAAGAGTCACAAAGGGAGGGGTAGAATTCCTGTCCACCTAACTTCTGACTGGAGCACTAAAATGTCAAGGACTTTTCTGACTACTAACTGGGCACAAGGCCGCTCCTGTCCATGGACATAGAGGGGTGGGCAGGGCACCATGGTGCCAGGGCTCAGAGCAAAGCACTCTGGGCCAGGCCTGTACCTCCTGGACTCGGTGCCTCTGAGAAGGGCTGGCATGAGCCACTCCAGACAGTGCTGTTTGGGGCAGGCACAGCACACCTACAGTGCAAAGCAGAAGGGTTTTGCTGGGCCTCTCAGATGCCCTATAACCCTTGTAGAATAGCATTTTAATGAAATGAGTGTAAATGCATTAAAAATACATGGAATAAATGCTCCATGAAATAAACAAGGCTTTTAAAAAAATGAAGATGAAAGCAAATGTTTTGGCAAAACCCATTTTGGGTTTTTTTGAACCCCAGGTATTTGAAAACTGTTCAGGCAATCTTACTCAACTCAATCCAGTTCGCCACTTTGCTTTCCCATGGTGACTAATAAAAAATACAAAAGTGGGAAAATTCAGCTTATTTCCCTAGTCATTGCAGTTCCAGAAACACAGACCAACAGGAAGGTTTTTAGAGGGCATGTGTTTAAAATACTCAGGAAATGAAGCTTTCAGTTTCTGAAGAGAAATGAGAGGCGTTAAATATGTGTGGCCTAATTAATGAAGACAAAGGAGTAAACAACTATTATATTATTAATTTAAATGCCGAGGTGCATGATTTGGCCCAAACACTGAATTCATATGCTTATGACTCAAAAACTCACCACCAATCTAATTTACAAAAACAAACAACAACAAAACAAAAAATAACCAAAAACCTTTATCAATTAGTTTCCTGCTTTTAGTCCTACGTCCAGTGGGACTTGAAAAGAAAACGAATCACCAGGAAGACTGGGAGAGCCAAGGCCAAAGAGCACTCCTACCTTCCATATGCCACCTGAGCCTTCACCTGACTGACAAATGTTGTTGTTAGGTGCCATTGAGTCAGCTCCAACTCATAGTGACCCTATGTAGAACAGAACAAAACACTGCCTGCCTGCATCATCCTCACAATAGTTGCTATGTTTGACCCCTTTGTTGCAGCCATTGTGTGAATCTTTCTTGTCTTCCTCTTTTTCACTTACTGTCTACCGAGCTATAGTGGCGTAGTGGTTAAGAACTCAGGCTGCTAACCAAAAGGTCGGCATGTTGAATCCACCAGCCATTCCTTGGAAACCCTATGGGGCAGTTCTATTCTGTCATGTAGGGTCTCTATGAGACGGAATCGACTCCATGGCAAAGGGTTTTGTTTTGTTTTTCTACTTTACCAAGCATGATGTCCTTTTCCAGGGACTAGGCCCTCTGAAAACATGTCCAAAGTACATAAGATGAAGTCTCACCATTCTCCCTTATAAGGGGAATTCTGGCTGTACTTCTTCCATGATGGATTTGTTTACTCTTCTGGGAGTCCATGGGATATTCACTATCCTTCATCAACACCATCATTCAGAGACATCAATTCTTATTTGGTCATCATTATTTATTTCCAGGTTTCTCACACACATGAGGCGGTTGAAAATACCATGGCTTGGTTCAGGTGCACCTTAGTCATCAAAGTGACATCTTTGCTTTTTAACACTTTAAAGAGGTATTTTGCAACAGATTTGCTCAATGCAATACATCCTTTGATTTTTTTTTAGTTTTATTTTTTTATTATACTTTAGGTGAAGGTTTACAGAACAAATAGTTTCTCGTTAAACAGTCATTGACATTGGTCATAACATTGGTTAACAACCCCACAACATGTCAACATTCTCCCTCCTCGACCTTGGAGGACCCCTTTTTTTGGTTGAAAATATACATAGCCAAAGACGCACCATTTCAAAAAAATTTCTACATGTACAATTCAGTGACATCGATTACGTTCTTACAGTTGTGCTGCTATTCTCACTTTAGATAAAGGTTTATAGAACAAAATAGTTTCTCATTAAACAGTTAGTACACATATTGCCCTATGAAACAGTTAGTACACATATTGCCCTATGACAATAGTTAAAAACCATACTACATGTCAACACTGTCCTTACCCAACCTTGGGTTCCCTATCACCAGCTTTCCCATCCCCTTCTACCTTCTAGTCCTTGTCCCTGGACTGCTGTGCCTCATTAATCCCGTTTTATTTTATGTGGCTGTCCAATCCCTGGCTGAATGGTGAACCTTAGGAGTGAATTCACCACGAAGCTAAAAGGGTGGCAGGGGGCCCTACTCTGGGGGTTTTTCCAGTCTCTGTCACGCCAGTAAATCTGGTCTTTTTTTGTGTGTTAGAATTTTGTTCTACTTCCTTCGCCAGCTCTGTCCAGAACCCTCTGTTGTGATCCTAGACAGAGCAGTCAGTGGGGGTAGCCAGGCACCATCTAGCTGTACTGGACTCAGTCTGGTGGAGGCTGTGGTAGCTGTGGTCCATTAGCCCTTTGGACTAATCTTTTCCTTGTATCCTATTCTCTTCATTCTCCCTTGCTGTCGACGGGGTGAGAACAGTGGATTATCTTAGATGGCTGCTCACAGGCTTTTAAGAACCCAGACGCTACTCACCAAGGTAGAATGTAGAACATTGCCTTTATAACTTGTATTATGCCAGTCGAGCTAGATGTTCCATGAGACCATGATCCCCACAGCCATCTGCCCAGCAATTCAGTCCCTCAGGGAATTTGGATGTGTCTATGGAGCTTACGTGACCTTTCCTTGTGCATGTTGTGCTGGCTTCTCCAGTATTGTGTACTGTCTTACCCTTCACCAAAGTTACCAGTTATCTATTGTCTATTTAGTATTTCCCCCCTCCACCCCTCCCATCTCTAATAACCAACAAAGATTGTTTCTTTTTGTGTGTTAACTTTTTCATGAGGTTTTACAGTAGAAGTCTCATACAATATTTGTCCTTTTGTGATTGACTTACTTCACTCAGCATAACGTCATCCAGTTTCATCCATGTTATGAGATGCTTCACAGATTCATCATTGTTCTTTATCTTTGCATAATACTCCATTGTGTGTATGTACCATAATTTGTTTATCCATTCATCTGTTGATGGGCATCTAGGTTGTTCCCATCTTTTTGCTATTGTGAACAATGCTGTCATGAACATGGGTGTATATATGTCTATTCGTGTGAAGGCTCTTATTTCTCTAGGATATATTCCTAGGAGTGAGATTGCTGGATCGTATGATATTTAGATTTCTAGCTTTCTAAAGAAGGGCCATACCATTTTACAAAATGGTTGTATCATTATGCATTCCCACCAGCAGTGCATAATGGTTCTGATCTCCCCACAGCCTCTCCAACATTTGTTATTTCCAGTGTTTTTCATTTGTGCCAGTAATGCTGGGGTGAGATGGTATCTCACTGTGGTTTTAATTGGCATTTGTCTAATGGCTAGTGATCGCGAGCATTTCCTCATGTGTTTGTTGGCCACTTGAATATCTTCTTTGCTTAAGTGTCTGTTCATTTCCTTTGCCCATTTTTTAATAGGATTATTTGTCTTTTTGTTGTAGAGGTGTTGGATTTTCATGGTTTGTATCCTGTTAATGCCATGTATTAAGGCCTGAAAGGTTGGTCCTATTTTTTCTTCTATGAACTTTATAGTTTTAGGCTTTATATTCAGGTCTTTGATCCATTTTGAAATTGTTTTTGTATACTGTGTGAGGTATGGGTCCTGTTTCATTTTTTTGCAAATGGATATCCAGTTTTGCCAGCACCATTTGTTAAAAAGACTGTCTTTTCCCCATTTGATGGACTTTGGGCCCTTGTCCAAGTTCAGGTGACCGTAGGTGGATGGATTTACATCAGGGTTCCCGATTCTGTTCCGTTGGTCAGTGTATCTGTCATTGTACCAGTACCAAGCTGTTTTGACTACCGTAGCTGATAGTAGGTTCTGAGGTCAGGTAGTGTGAGTCCTCCTACTTTATTCTTCTTCTTCAGTAGAGCTTTACTTATTCAGGGCTTCTTCCCTTTCCATATAAAGTTAATAATTAGTTTTTCCATCTTTTAAAGAATGTTGTTGATATTTGGATCAGGATTGCATTGTTTTTGTAAACTGCTTTGGGTAGAATTGCCATTTTCACAATGTTGAGTCAACCTATCCATTAAAATGGTATGTTTTTCCATTTATGTAGATCCCTTTGGGTTTCTTTCAGTAGCGTTTTGTAGTTTTATTTGTATAGGTCTTTTACATCCCCAGTTAGATTTATTCCTAGATATTTTACTTTTTTAGGGGCTATTATAATTGATATTGTTTTCCTGGTTTCCTTTTCATTGTTCTCTTTATTGGTGTATAGGAATCCAACTGATTTTTGTATGTTTATCTTGTATCGTGCTACTCTGTTGAATCTATTAGTTCCAGTAGTCTTCTTGTGGAGTCTTTAGGGTGTTCTATGTATAGTATCATATGATCCGCAGACAGGGACAGTTTAACTTCTTCATTACCAATTTGGATGCCCTTTATTTCTTTTTCTTGCCTTCTTGCTCTAGCTAGAACTTCCAGCACAATGTTAAATAGGAGTGGTGATAAAGGGCATCCTTGTCTTGTTCCTGTTTTCAAGGGGAATGTTTTCAGCCTCTCTCCATTATGAATGACGTTGGCTGTTGGTTTTCCATAGATGTTCTTTATTATGTTGAGAAATTTCCCTTTTATACCTATTTTATTGAGAGTTTTTATCAGGAATGGGTATTGGATTTTGTGGAATGCCTTTTCTGCATCAATTGAGATCTTCATGCGATTCTTTTCTTTCCTTTTATCTATGTGGTGAATTACATTGATTGATTTTCTAATGTTGAACCATCCTTGCATAACTGGTATGAATCCTAACTGGTCATAGTGTCTTATTTTTTTGATACGATGCTGAATTCTATTGGCTAGTATTGTGTTGAGAATTTTTGCATCTATATTCATGAGAGCTATTGGTCTGCAATTTTCTTTTTTTGTGGTGTCTTTGCCTGGTTTTAGTATCGGGGATACGCTGGCTTCATAAAATGAATTCAGAAGTGTCACTTCCTTTTCTATGCTCTGAAATAGTTTGAGTAGCACTGGTACAAAGCTCTTCTCTGAATGTTTGGTAGAATTCTCCAGTGAAGCCATCTGGACCTGGGGATTTTTTTGTTGGGAGTTTTTTTATACCTTTTGGATCTCTTCTCTTGTTATGGGTCTGTTCAGATTTTCAACATCACTTTGTGATAGTTTGGGTAGGTATTGTGTTTCTAGAATTTATCCACTTCCTCTAGGTTTTTGAAGTTTTTGCAGTATAGTTTTTCACAATACACTGGTATGATCCTTTTTATCTTAGTTGGGTCTGTTGCAATGTCTCTCATTTCATTTCTTATTTATTTGCGTCCTCTCCTGTTTTTCTTTTGTCAGTCTGGCCAGTGGTTTGTTGATTTTGTTGATTCTTTCAAAGAACCAACTTTTGGTTTTGTTGATTCTTTCTATTGTTTTTCTCACCTAGAGTTGAAGCAACGTTGTGAATTTATTTTGGTATTTTGTTCCTCCATTATTTTCCTGAAGTCTTCCTTTTTTTTGTCTGTATGTTCCATGAATTTGTCTATTTTTTTACTCATTTTTGTCTGCTTTTTGCTTCAACTCTTGGATATCTCTGAATATTAGAGATTTGAGCTCCCTATCAGGTAGTTCTAGTGCCTTTTCTTCCACTGGAAAGCATCTGGTGTTTTATTTTGGACACCTACTGGAACCATCCTGTCTTGTTGTTTATATGTTTTGATATTGTTTGCTGTCTTCAGGGCATTCAGTAGTTATTTTTCTCATTTACTTATTGTAAATCTATTTGTTTCTTCTTGTTTTTTTGTTTTATTTTTCTATGTCTGAGCAGGCAGGTGGTACGTTCTTTGTTATTTGCTCGTCTGTGGGCACAATACTTTTTGTCTCTTTCTCCAATTGGCAGGGTCATTCGCTCAGATATGGTACAGCAGGGCAGGTCTAGTTGAAGAGGATTTTCCAGGATGGGTTGTTTTTGGCACTTACTACTTCCAGTAGGGTGGGCTGGTAATCAGTGCATTGCAGTATGCTGTGCCTCGTCTGCTTGGTGGTGTGATGTTCAGCGCAAGGTGCAGGTGGGCATGAAGGAGCAGGGAGATTGTGATGTGTGGAGCTAAGATGGGTATGGGAGAGAGGAGAGAGGAGAGGGGAACAGGAGCCAAAATCATATAACAAACCAAAAACAGTGCTAGGGGTGCTTGCCATTGGAGTGCAGAGATGAGAAACTATGAAATAGAGAAAAACAAAAAGGAAAAAAATAAACAAAAAGGGTAAAAGAAAAAGTGAATAAATAAAATTAAAAAGAAAAAAGGAAAGCAAAGCTCTCAGGGATCCCACCAGTGCAGCTATGAGGTCTGGGGAAGTTGCTCCCAGGCCATGAAGTACAGCCTGGCCAGAAGGCATAAAGATGTCACTCAGCACCAGGTATTTAGGGGACAGGTAGAGAAGGAAGTTATAGAGAGACAAGAAACTGAGTAATGAAGAAAGACAAAAAGGGAATAAAAGGAAAAAGAAAACAAAACAAACAAATTAAAAAAAAGCACAAGAGAATCTCACCCAAAAAACAGAAAAAGAAAATAAGAAAAAAGAAATGCCCTAGGGATCCTTCTGCAGGTGTGGGCAAACTAAGGGGGTAGTTCCCAAGCCACACAGTACTGCCTGGCTAGAACGGGCTCCCAATTCGAGAATAGGAAAAAAAAAAAAATCAATTCAAGACAAACTAAAAAAGCCCTGGTATCCCACCAGCGTGGCAGTACGGGAGCAGTCTCACATATGAGTGGCATTTCACAGCCTTTCAAGAAGAAGCAAAGATGGCGCATGGAGCCAGGTATTTGAGACAAAGTAGGGGGAGGTGGTGAGAGGTAAGGAAGAAATCTAAAAGGCGGAAAAAAGCAATACCAGAAGCCAACAAATGGCACTTAGGGAGCTGGCCAGTGTGGGCGGGTGGAATCCAAGCAACACTGGGGTGAAGCTGCTGCTTCTTGGCCAAGAGACTGTGGCTGCAGGAACCTGAGGAGGCCGAGTTGGGGTGAAGAAGGGTGGGGGGTGGGAAAGCATATATTGCTGGTTACTGGCTGTTCTGTCTTCTTCTGGAAGCTCCATGAAGGTGCTTTCTCACACCCCCTGTGCACTGGTCTCTGATAGGAGTCCACGATGGCGGATCCATGCTGAGTTAGCTGATAGGGGACCTCTGCATGTGTCTCTCTTCGCTCTCTGTTCTCTGTCAGTTTCTTTTCCATTCAGTTCTTGGCTGAGGCCTTTATCTCTTCATTTGATGCTTAGGGTTTCAAGATTGCCGTTTTCTCTGTTTGACTTAGTTTTTCGGATCTTTGCCTATAGCGCCATATTGCCCAGAAGTCTTTGATTTCTTGACTGCTTTTTCCATGGGAAGTGATTGTTGATCCAAGAATGAAATCCTTGACAACATCAGTTTCTTCTCCATTTATCATGATGTTGCTTATTGGTCCAGTTGTAAGGATTTTCATTTTCTTTTCAGTCTTCCCCCAATCCTGATGCCACATTCTTCTTCATATAGTCCAACTTCTCAGGTTATTTGTTCAGCATACAGACTGAATAAGTATGGTGAAAGGATACAACCCTGCTGCACACCTTTTCTGATTTTAAACCACAGTATCCCCTTGTTCTGTTAGAATGACTGCTTCTTGATCTATGTACATGTTCTGCATGAGCACAATTAAGTGTTCTGAAGTCCCCCCTTTTTTTTCAAGACTGAGAAATACATACCCCTAAAGCCTTCATAAGAGCTCTGGTGGCGCAGTGGTTAAGAGCTTGGAATTCAAAAGTACCAGTTGCTCTGTGAGAGAAAGATGTGAGAGTCTCTGTCTATAAAGATATAGCCTTGGAAACCCCATGGGACAGTTCCACTCTGTCCTATAGGATCACTATAAGTTAGAATAGATTGGATGGCAATAAATACATAGTTTAAAGCCCTCACCACCACCTGATTATTGTTGTTGGCTGATGTCATGTCAGCCCCCTGACTCATGGTGACCCATGCACAATGGGATCGGACCATTGTAATCCTTGGGTTTTTTATTTGTTGATTTTTAGAAGAATATCACCAGGCCTTTCTTCCTAGTCTGTCTTAGTCTGGTAACTCCACTAAAATCTGTTCAGCATCAGGGCAACACACAAGCCTCTACTGACAGAGGGGTGGTGGCTGCGCTTGAGGTGCAGGAATCTAACTTGGGTTCCTTGTGTGGAAGACAAGAATTCTACCACTGAACCACCACTGCGCCACACCTGATTATTAGTATTTATTATTAGTGTGCTCACTGATGCTTGAGGGTCCCAACCTACTCCTATAGCCAGCACCAGCCCTAGAAATCTTGTGAACTTCTGAGCCTGGTCACCCTCAGATCCTCGAGCTGTCTCCCAGCCCACTCCCCCACGTCTCTGGGTACTGACTTCCTAATAGGCACTTGCTCTCTAATGGCTGTCAACTCAGGTGTTAGCTAATAAGCAAGGTGTTTGCTCACAAGGGCTTACCACCTCACAGAGGCATTTGCATTTTAATAGGGGACTATGGTTACAAGAATTCAAACCCCAAAGGAATGAAGTTATGATGATAAAATGGCAGGGCCCAGTGTGGGTATTTTAGAGCAGGGAGCCTCTCCTTAGATAGTCACACCTGGTTAGCTGGCCCTGTCTACAAGGAAATCATGTCTGTTCATCCTACCTGGGCTGGAGAACAGCTCCAAGTGAAGCGGGCATCTCCCAACAGCAGAATCCAGAGCCCTGATTCCTGGCTCTGCCAGATGGGATGTCAGAATGGGCTTCGGAAAAGCTGAAGTCCAGCCACCTATTAAAGGCGTGATAGAACCTCTCCTCTGGGCCAGGCTCTGTGTTAGGTACAGGGGCGGATTAACCAGTAAGCAAGGTACGCATGGGCTTAATTGTGTTCACTTACTAATCACAAGTGAAAATTGTGCACTACAGATTAAATAAACCTATTCGTATCTTTCTTGTTAGGTAATCTGTCCCTGGTTAGGTGCTGAGCTTATAGATATGAACTGGATCGAGTCCCTGACCTCAAAGAACTCCCTGTTTAGAGGATTAGGCAGATGTCAACAGCCATGGGAGCAAAGATGTAGGAGAAGGTGGTTCTGCTGAGGGCTGAGGAAGGCTTCATCTCTCTCCAGCCCCAGGTAACTTCATTTTGGAAACCTTCAAAATTATGGAAAAGCACAAAGAAGAAACTGTTAATGACACTATCTCTGGAATCACAGAGTTAACCACTGTTTTATGTTCTTCTAATCCCTAATTTCAGGTTCCTGGATGACGCAAATGGTTTGCACTCAAATACTAACCTAAAGGTTGGCAACTATTAGCCTAAGGGTTAGTGGTTCAAATCCACCCAGTGGTAATATAGAAGAAAGATATGGCAATCTGCTTTGGTAAGGATTGCAGCCAAGAAAACCCTATGGAGTACAGTTCTACTCTGTAACACGTGGAATCTTCATGAGCTGGAATCAATTTGATGGCAATGAGGGATTTTTTTTTAATCTTTAATCTACACCTACAAATATGTTTTTATGTTAATGTTAATACATGCACATTTTATTTTTTATATTTTCTCCCAATTATCCTATTGCAAGAATTTTCCCTTATCATTAAACATTTGTTGAAAGTGTCATATTTCATAGTAGAGAAGACAGTAATCAACACAATAGAACTTTGTGGTGTATTTAGATTTCAGGAAAATCTCTTTACTAGCTCAAAAAGATCTCAGATCACTAGGAAGAGAGTAATAAAATTGTTCATCTTAATGTAAGAAATTGTATTAGTTTCCTAAGGATACTGTAACAAATTACCACAAATTCAGAGGCTTAGACTAACAGAAATTTATTCTCTCATATTTTAGGAGGTCAGAAGTTAAAAATCAAGTTTTTGTCAGGGTTGGTTCCCTCTGGTGACTCTGAGGGATAAACTGCTCCTAGCTTCTGCTGGCAGCCGACAACCCCTAGTATTCCTCGGGCTGCAGCTGTTTAAGTCCAATCTCCATCTCCGTCTTCAAGCGGATCCTCACATGGCCTTCTCCCCTCAGTCTCTATGTGTCTCCTCGTTTCCTGTCTCTCTCTTATAATAAGAACACTGGATATAGGGCCCACCCTAAACCAGGTTGATCTCATCTGGAGATCCGTATCTTAATTACATCTGCAAAGACCCATATTCTAAATAACTTCACATTCTGAGATTCCGGGTGGACATAATTTCCGGGAGGCTACTATTCAATCTACCACAGAATCTTACACTGAGCAATATATAACATTTTAGGACAATGCATCTTAGGTAGAGTTTTGAAAGTACTGAATTTTCATTAACATTCACTCATACAAGTTTGAAACATTACCAATTTTCACATTAGTCATTGTTTTATGGCTTACTTTAGCATCTAAACAGTGTTTCACAAAACCTTGAGGTGAACTTAATTTGTTGTCATTAGTTGCTATCAGTTTGGCTCCAACTTATAGTGAGCCCTTGAACAACAAAATGAAACATTGCGTTGTCCTGCATCATCTTTAGGATCGTTGGTATGCTTGAGTCCATTGTTGAGGCCACTGTATATTTTGAGTGTCTTCTAATCTAGGGGGCTTATCTTCTAGCACTGTATTGGACAATATTCTGTTGTGATCCATTAGGTTTTCACTGGCTAATTTTCCGAAGTAGGTCACCAGGACTTTCTTCCTAGTTTGTCTTAGTCTGGACCTCAACTGAAACTTGTTCACCATGCTGGTATTTGAAATGCCAGTGGCGTAGCTTTCAGCAACACACAGGCCACCACAGCATGACAAATTGATAGACAGGTAGTGGAATTTAAGTTAGAGATCTTTAGTATATATTGCATAATAGAGAAAAACTAACAAGTTTTATTATTCCTAGGAGAATTCAGATATTTTTTCCTTTGGATGTCAGGATCTTAGGGAACAGTGAGTACAGTAAGAACAAAAATATATTTGTTTTTAAAATTTTCCCCACGCTAACAAATCTAGCCAACACACTTTTTACACTAATTTATTCTCTTAGAGGGGAAGCTCACATTTCTGAAAATATATTTTTCTTCTGAAAGAGGAGCTCCTTGATTTCTCAATAGTGTGGATGTAGCCAACCACTTGTCTCAGGCAAAGCTCATTGTACAAGTTATATGCTCAGAGAACCTCCTTTGAGTCTTCATTGCCTATCGGTATATCACAAACTTGACTGTAAATGAGAATCATATGGAAAACTTGTTAAAATGCAGATCCCCAGTCCTTGTATTCCAATTCACTAAGTCTGGGGTGGGCCCAGGGATCTTTATTTTTCACAAGCACCCCAGGGGACTGTAATGTTCAAGGGCCACAGTTTAAGAAACACTGCCCTGGGTAGTGCAGGTTAACACTCTCAGCTGCTAATTGAAAGGATGGAGGTTTCAAAGAAAGCCCTGGTGATCTACTTCTCTAAAACAAGACACTGAAAACCCTATGGATCACAGTTCTACTCTGATACACATGGGGTTGCAATGAGTCAGAGTCAACTTAACAGCAACTTGTTTACCCAACTGAATAAAGGTCTGACTCCAACCAGACTCCTCTCCCACCATTAGCCCCCTTCTAAGTCCACACCAAACACTTTCCCCTACCACACAGTTCTACTTCATGCCTTCATCCTTTTGGTCAAGTGGTTCTTTAACTATATGACTGCCCCCCTCTGGGCTTAATGAAATCTTAGTGATCCTTATGGGCTCAGATCACATAGCTCCTCTTCTGTGCAACCCTCCTCTGTTATCCAAGTATAATGAATCAATTCTTTCTCTGTGGTTTCAGAATCCTCCTGCTAGTATAGTACTTACACGTAATTACTTGTCTGCTTATTTTTGCTGCTAATTGGAAACACCTATGGGTACAAGGACCGTATCATGCTATGATGTGCCTGGTGGTTTCCAAGTGCTGAGACTTATAATCATATATGTGTGTGTGTATATATATATAAACATATTATTTTGTCTTATTATGGTGGCTTGTATGTTGTTGTGATGTTGAAAGTTATGCCACCAGTATTTCAAATACCAGCAGGGCCACCACTGATGGACAGGTTACCAGCAGGGACATCCATGGTGGGCAGGTTTCAGCAGAGCTTCCATATTAAGACAGACTAGGAAAAAGGGTCTGGCAGTCTACTTCTTAAAAATTGGCCAGTGAAAACCTTATGATAGCAGAAGAACATTGTCTGATATAGTTCTGGAAGGCACTCCTCAGGTTGGAAGACACTCAGAATACAGCTGGGGAAGAGCAGCCTCCTCAAAGTAGAGATGACCTTAACGACATGGATGGAATAAAGTTTTTGGGACCTTCATTTGCTGATGTGGCATAACTCAAAATGAGAAGAAACAGCTACAAACAACCATTAGTAATTGGAATTTGGAATGTATGGAGAATGAATCTAGGAAAATTGGAAGTCATCAAAAATGAAATGGAACTCTTGAAGATTGATGTCCTAGGCATTAGTGAGTTGAAATGGACTGGAATTAGCCATTTTGAATCAAACAATCATATGGACTATCATGGCAGGAATGAAAATTGAAGAGAAAAGGTATTGCATTCACTTTCAAAAAGAACATTTCAAGATCTATCCTGAAGTACAACACTGTCAGTGATAGGATAATATCCATACGCCTATAAGGAAGACCAGTTAATATGACTATTACTCAAATTTATGCACCAGCCACTAATGCCAAGGATAACTAAATTGAAGATTTCACCAACTTCTACAGTCTGAAATTGACCAAACATGCAATGAAGATGCATTGATAATTACTGGTGATTGGAATGTAAAAGTTGGAAACAAAGAAGAAGGATAAGTAGTTGGAAAATATGGACTTGGCGTTAGAAATGATGCTGGAAATTGCATGATAGAATTTTCCAAGACCAACGGCCTATTCTTTGGAAATACTTTTCCAAACAACACAAATGGCAACTGTACACGTGGACTTTTCCAGATGGAATACACGGGAATCAAGTAAACTACATCTGTGAAAAGAGACAATGGAGAAGCTCAACATCACCAGTCAGAACAAGGCCAGGGGCCGATTGCGGAACAGACCATCAATTACTCATATGCAAACTCAAATTGAAGCTGAAGAAAATCAGAGCAACTCCATGAGAGCCAAAGTACGACTTTGACTATATCCCATCTGAATTTAAAGACCATCTCAGGAATAGATTTGATACATTGAACACTGATGACTAAAGAACAGACGAGTTGTGGAATGACATGAAGGACATCGTACATGAAGAAAGCAAGAGGTCATTAAAAAGACAGGAAAGAAAGAAAAGACTCAAATGGATGTCAGAAGAGGCTCTGAAACTTGCTCTTGACTTTGGAGTAGCTAAAGTGCCCGGAAGAAATGATGAAGTAAAAGAGCTGAAAAGAAGATTTCAAAGGGCGGCTCAAAAAAACAAAGTAAAGTATAATGACATGTGCAAAGATCTGGAGTTGGAAAACCCAAAGGGAAGAATACAGTCAGCATTTGTAGAGCTGAAAGAACTGAAGAAAAATTTCAAGCTTCAAGTTGCAATTTTGATGGATTCTACAGGGAAAATATTAAATGACGCAGGAAGCATCAAAAGAAGATAGAAGGAATACACAGAGTCATTATACCAAAAAGAATTGGTCGATGTTAAACCATTTCAAGAGGTAACATATGATCAGGAACCGATGTTACTGAAAGAAGAAGTCCAAGCTGCACTGAAGACGTTGGTGAATAACAAGGCTCCTGGAATTGATGGAATACCAATGGAGAGGTTTTAACAAATGGATGCAACACCGGAAGGACTAATTCCTCAACAAATGGATGCAGTGCTGGAGTATCTGCCAAGAAATTTGGAAGACAGCTACCTGGCCAACTGGCTGAAAGAGATCTATATTTGTGCCCAATCCAGAGAAAGGTGATCCAACAGAAAGTGGAAATTATCGAACAATATCATTAATATCACATGCAAGTAATATTTTGCGGAAAATCATTTAAAAACAGCTGCAGCAGTACATCAACATGGAACTGCCAGAAATTCAAGCTGAATTCAGAGGAGGATGTGGAACAACAGATATCATTGTTGATGTCAGATAGATCCTGGTTGAAAGCAGATAATCAGAAAGATATTTACCTGTGTTTTACTGACTATGCAAAGGCTTTCAACTGTGTGGATCATAACAAATAATGGCTAACACTGTGAAGAATGGGAATTCCAGAACACTTTATTGTGCTCACGAGGCACCAACTGTACATAGACCAAGAGGAAGTCATTTGAACGGAACAAGGAGACACTGCATAACTTAAAATCAGGAAAGTTGTGCTTCAGAGTTGTAGCCTTTCACCGTACTTATTCAGTCTGTACGCTGAGCAAATACTCTGAGAAGCTGGACTATAGGAAGAAGAATGTGGTATCCGCACTGGAGGAAGACTCATTAACAACCTATGATGTGCAGATGACACAACCTTGCTTGCTGAAATTGAAGAGGACTTGAGGCACTTACTGATGAAGATCAAAGGCCACAGCCTTCAGTACGGATTACACTTCAAAATAAAACAAAAATCCTCCCAAATGGACCAATAAGCAACATCCTGATAGATGGAGAAAATAATGATGTTGTCAAGGATTTCATTTTACTTGGATCCACAATCTACACCCATGGAAGCAGAAGCCAAGAAATCGAATGACATATTTCATTGGGCAAATCTGCTGCAAAATACCTTGAAAAGTGTTAGAATGCAAAGATGTCACTTAGAGGACTAAAGGTGTGCCTAACAGGAGCCATAGTATTTTCAGTCACCTCATATGCATGCAAAAGCTGGACAATGAGTAAGGGAGACCGAAGAATAATTGATGAGTTTGAATTATGTTTTTGGCCAAGAATATTGAATATAGCATGGGCTGCCAAAAGAGCAAACAAATCTGTCTTGGAAGAATACAGCCAGAGTACTCCTTGGAAACGATGATGGCGAGACTTTGTCTCACTTACTTTGGACATGTTATCAGGAGGGACCACTACCTAAAGAAGGGCACTGTCTTAGGCTACGTTCACTGGAGCAAAACAGTAAAGGATATAAATATATATATAGAGAGATTTATGTTAAGGAAATCGTTCATGTGGTTGTACAGGACATCATGTTTGGTAAAGCATAGGGTCGGCGAAGAAGAGACCTCAACGAGATGGACTGATACAATGGCTGCAACAATGGGCTCAAACATAGCAATGATTGTGAGGATGGCACAGGACCAGGCAGTGTTTCATCCTGTTTTACATACGGTGCTATGAGTCGCAATTTACTTGATGGCACCTAATAACAACAAAAAAAAAACAACCCATATATATATATATATATATATATATATATATATATATATATGTATATGTATATGTATATATATATGTATATGTATATGTGTATATATATATATGTATATGTATATATATATATATGTATATGTATATATATATATATATACACACACACACACACACATATATATGTATATATATGTATACCTGTTGCTGTTGAGTGGATTCTGACTCATAGTAACCCAATAGAACAGAGTAGAACTGCCCTGTATGGTTTCCAAGGAACAGCTGGTGGATTTGAATTGCTGACCTTTGGTTAACAGCAGAGCTCTTAACCACTTTGCCACCAGGGCTCCATATATATATATATTTATGTATACATATATTTATGTATACATGTATATATATAAATTAACATCTCTACTATTATTGTCCCTTCTTTGTAGCTGAGGAAACTAAGTCAAATAAATAAACAAATGAGTCAAATGAATAAACCAATCAAAAGTATTATGAATATCTACTGAATGGAAAAATTGAGTGGGCGTAATAATGGGAAACAGACTTGTCTTCCTAAGCCTGACCTTTGAGGGGCATGGGGAAATTCCTGCCTGTGTCTTATGGGTTTGTGAAGATAATGGAGCACTGATAATTCAGTATTTGAAAGAAAATTATTTCCAAAATCTATCTTAATTTTTTTTGTATATATTGTATAGAAACATAGCTTAGCAATACAAGTCATCTCATGACTTTTTATACCTACTCAATGGTATACAATTAAGAGCTTTCATTTACAGACACATGGTATGTTCTGGGTACTTCACATGTGTTGTCACTAATCCTCACTACAACCTTCCCACATAGGTACTATTGTTTCCGTTTTACAGATGGGGAAAGAGGAGCTCAGAGAGTTGAAATAACCAGCTTGAGTTCATAGGGCTGGTCATTGTCCACTTGCAAAGACTTTGTTCTTTCAGTCCCAACACTCTGCCTCTCAAATACCTGGAAATAACAAAGTGCACAGTTTTGCATCCTAAGATTCTCAAATATGAGGTTGGAGTGTCTACTTGTATTGTTGTTTTTTTCCAAATAGAAACAATCTCTACCACTAGGTGCCTGAAGAGAAAAATTTGTTTGTATTTAGATAGGATGGGTGAAATGGCCCCCATTTTGTTTTGATGGGAGTGCCCTGCTCAAAAAAGGCAGTACTCATCAACTATAATTTATCCAAAGCTCTAGGGCACCCTGTCTCCTCTTTTCTTGGTTGGAAAAGGTCTCCTTTGCAAAGATGTTCTGCAAAGCTCTTTCCTCTGTTGTCCTGAACAGTGCTATGTTGCACTCTGTGTCCCAGACACAGTGGCCTCCTTTGAGTCCCTCAAACACATTGTTTTCCTTCCTACGTGTGGGCTCCTCTGCCTGGCATTTTCTCCTCTCCTTGCTCAGTCAATTGCAAGTCATCTTTCAGAGCCCAGCTCAAATGGGCTCATCCAACGTTTTTAGGGCTCAAGGCAAGAGTACAAAAGCAGGTTCACCTACTATATGTCTAAGTATTTTTAAGTTATAGATCAAGATTATGAAATGTAAAACAAAATATCTTCTATCCTACCTGGACAAATAGATCTTCATAATAAACAGATGGGCCAGGTTAGAACTTGGACTTCTCAGACTTCTTGGAGTTCCACAAGGGAATGTTGTGGTGTGAGGAGAGCAGCTCCTGGTCCCTGCCTAGTGGCCCTAGCCCCATCTCCCTCCTTTACAACCCTTGGTTCCTTTTAACATCATGAAAGGACTCAGGCAGGCTTGGGAACACGTGCACATCAAAGTCCATTCAATCTTCTGCCAACAGCTCCCGCTTTGGCCACCCCTGGAGCCTAGGGGTGTGCATACCTGCCTGCAGTCCTCCCTTGGGAAAACAGTTTCAGAGAAGAGGCCAGGACAAACCCTAGAAGAAGGCTTGAGGCCCTTTGGGCAGGGATTCTGGGGCCTAGGGTACCCTGACCATGGCCTAGAATGGGAGGTGCAGGCTCCTTTAACGTGCAGGGCTGAAACTCTTGCCTGGGTCTATCCAGCCAAGGTCCAAGATGATAAAGAAAGACATGACTTACACACAGGTATTCTATGGGACAACACTTTACTTACATAGAGAAGGGACAGAGCAAGGTCAGTTCCAACAGTGTGCACGTGCCCCACAGCCCATAGGTCTCTCCCTGTAGCTGACGCAGGGATGGTGTTTGGCACACACCCCTCTCTTGTTGCAGTTGAGAGACACTGTTCTCTCCCCGCAGGGAACAGATACAGCAGTAGTGGGGTTGGCCAGGTGCCTTATAGCACACACACATAAGCAAAACAAAGAGTACTCATTAGGCACTTAACAGGGAAGGAGTTCCCCTGATAAGGAAGAAGAAACCGGGACAGAGAGAGGCTCAGTTCCCAGCCTCCGTCATCAGGGAATGTTCTGAGTTGGTGGCCTGAATGACAGTGGCAAGGCCATGCAACAGACCATCCTCCCAAAAGGGTCTGTGGGTGGTGCTGAGCTCAAACATGCCTACCCTGATCTCCGGACAAATCCAGATCCTTAGCAGATAAATTTTCATAGCACCCCAGATTTCTTTTTGGAAGCTTAAACATAGCGGTAATTAGCTAATTCATAGTTAAATGAGTGATTGTTTAATTGGTGGTATAAAGTCTAACTCCCTTACTAACAAGTCATTTACACAAGGGTATAGACTGGATTTTTTGGGGTGTGTGTGTTCACCTGTGTATCTCCAGTTCCTAAAAAAAGTGTCTGGCACACAAAAGATGTCAATGTATTGTTGAATGAATGAATACAAGGAAGTCTCTCTCACTGAGACTTCTAGAAATAGTTCAGGGTTTTCAAAAAAAATTACACAAACTTTCTTTTTTCTCACATCTCTTTTTATCACCATCGACAGCTTTACAACATAAAATGTGTGAATACTACAAAAGATTTTCCGGCACTTTGGTTCCAAAGGTAAAGTCCCCAGTGAGCTCCTCAGGGATGAAAGATTTAGGTAAGACTCTCAGGCACAGGGCCATGCAAATGCGCACAGTGTAAATACTATAGCATAATACCAATATTAGACTATGCATAGCTTTTTCTTTTCAGAAAATTACAAAGTTAACCTTTTAAATATCAAATCAGAAAAGAAAAGAATAAAATCAACCCTTCACAGACTGTGTGCAATTCCACCTAGAGATCTTCATAAAACCTTGAGGGAAAAATCCTTTTTAAAAGAAAAACAACTCTGGGTGGTGCTTGAAAATTCAGAAGGCAGCTAGAAGCTTTGTCAATGGAAACTGTAAGTAATAACCTGCTACTAAATTTTATTTTCTATTTTTAAGAATGGATTTTTTTTTAAACCAGCAGGTATGTGGAATTATATTTCTAACAGATGTTCTGAAAAAAATTAATAGTTTTATTTATCTTGGTTGGTTTAAAAACCCTGATCTTCAAGGGTAAGATTGATTCTTTGAGAGATGAGATCCTTATGGACAGAAGGCCTGGATGGCTCAGTTTGGGGTTTTAGCGATTTCCAAGATTTATATTCTTTTTTTCCATCTTGCTGGTTAGTGGGTAAAAATGATCTTCTAAATCTGAAAATCTGTTCTCACTTGAAGGTAGTTCTGTAATTCTGTATGATCTAGTAGAGATAATATTGGAAATATGTCATTCTTGCCCCAAAGATTACTGAGCGATGATAATCCACCTCAGCCTGGGAGCCACCCTGGACAATGACCATCATTCAATGAAAAGTATATTCCAAGCCATGGAAATTAAGAGTGTTATAGAAACAAGCACTCTTGTATTAGAACCTGCTGGATTTCCCAAGAGCTTAACAACCTCTGTCCTCTGTTCTGTCTGGGAAGAACAGATAGCAAACATACAAGTTCTAAAAATAAAACCAGTCAAATCAATTCACAATAGCTCCATGTAGCTGAATACTGTCACGCATGTCACATCTCCTGTAATCCAGGATTTCTCAGCATTATTGGCACTTTGGAAGGTCCCTGATGGTGTAAATGGTTGCACTTGGCTGCTAATCTAAAGGTTGGAGGTTTGAACTCATCCAGTGGTGCCACCTAAGGCCTGGAGATATGCTTCTGTAAAGATTACAACCAAGGAAACCCTATGGAGCACAGTTCTACTCTATAGCACATGGGTTGATATGAGTTGGGATGGACTCAGAGGCAATAGTTTGGGTTTTTTTTGGCACTTTGGGTGGGAAAACCTAACCTAACTTTTCTCCCTTGGCTCCTATTATTTTTTTAATCTAAAACTACGTGATATCTCAAGGAAAAAGTGAAATATAAAGGTGTGTGAGTGTGTGATAATGCTATGAAGTTAAAAAGTCAGGAAATGTGTTTTCTTTCAGGTGGATGAGTGTTCTATGGTGGTTAGCTGACCAGGCCATGACATCAAATCACCTGGCATCAAATTCAACCCACACCATTTGCTTACTATCCCTTTCATGATCAGTGTTACATATGGTGTACCACCCACTTTTTCCAGCTCTCAGGTTCTTTGGTAGTATACTTTTACCACTGAAGGTATTTCCTGCCCTCCAGTGGGGACTTGCATAATGGTAAAATGGGAAAGAAACATTAGATGAAGAAAATAGCTGGGGTATAAGGCTTGCAAGTGAGGTAGTGGAACCAGGAAGTGTGATTGGGTAAAAATGTTGTCTCTTTTGGCTTTTGTACCCTGTAGATAAGCCTAGTAAACATATTTATGGTTTCCTGTGTGGTAGTTAGGGATACCTGGTGGCTTTTTTTTTTTTCCTTTTGGTTATATTTGGAAAACCAGAGGTTCCCTGTGTAACCTAATGGAAGGCTCCACAAAAAGACATCAGTAACCAAGGTCCGGAGGTACAGACAGGCACCCACTAATTATGGGGTTTGAGACCCTTAAAAGTTCTGTGGTAAACATGTAGTACCAGATAATACTTTGCAAAATTCATATTACTAACCAAAAATTTAAACATACTCTGTGACTCAGCATGCTTCCATTAATGAAAACACATGGTATAAAAATAAAAATTCAAAGCAGAAAATAATTGGGTCTTGAAAGCCCTATGCAACATTAGGCAAGTGGTTGATGTCTTCCTGTTTCTGTTTTATCATCTACAAAGTAGAACTGATAATAGTACGACCATATAGAATTCCTGCGGGAATTAAATGACTTATTAAACTAGGATGACCTTGTACTCCATCAGGTCCAAACTTGGCACAGTGATGGTGACCAGATCAGTTGCTGGTATTTGGCCTTGAAACCTTATGGCAGCTCTATTTGTCAAGGTGGAAATTGTAGATATTTAGTCCCAATGTCTTCTCCTTGTAACAATATAACTAACTCTTACTCGGAATGAAGTATATTAACTATGTGAATCTGGATTTTGTTTTCACACTCTAGGATTAGAAGATAAAATCTATAGTCAACTTGGAATGTGACTCCAATGTGTGCCATGTGTACAGATATGATTGTTGCAATTCCCGCCAGGAGACTCTAAGCTCTTGAATCAAGAGATGTTTCTATTGTCCAGCAGGTGCTAAACAGAAAACTCCAAACTTCACTGAACTCACTTTCTTCTCTCTCCATAATTTTAGCTCCAAGCATACAGCTCCCTCTCTTCACTCCACCCTCTAAATATTATTTTTATCCCTGGAACAATAAGTTAAATAACATAATATCTGGCCTGGCAGATACTAAGTTGGTGACTATTATCTAAAGTTAGATTTCACAGAGTTCAGTGCTGCTTGCACCACTTATTCTTGTGTATCCTTAGAAAATCTCTTAACCTCGTTTTATTTCATCTGTAGAATGGGAATAATAACAGTTCCTGCCGCAAGTGATTATTGTGAGGAATAATGAAATACCAAATGTAGTACACTTGGCACACAAATACTACCTTTCTTATCCATGAGGGATGTGACCTAGGAAAAGAGTGGTGTTACTATCCCACCCTAATCCTCTTTAACATAAAATTACAATCACAAAACGGATGCCAACCACACAATTGTGGGAATCACGGCCCAAATCGATACACACATTTTTTGGGGGGGTCATAATTCAAACCATGACACCATGAAAGACGATTTTCCTCTGTGTTTAAACCTTTGCTTGAGTTCTTAAAATAGTGGTCTTATACAATATTTGTCCTTCTGTGACTGACTAAATTCACTCAGCATAAAGAACTCCATGTTATAAGATGTTTCACAGATTCATCGTTGTTCTTTATCATTGCGTAGTATTCCATTGTGTGAATATACCATAATTTGCTTATCCATTCGTCCATCGATGGGAACCTATGTTGTTTCCATCTTTTTGCTATTGTGACCAGTGTGGCAATAAACATGGACATACATATATCTATTCATGTGACGGCTCTTATTTCTCTAGGATATATTCCAAGGAGTGGGATATCTGGATTGTATGGTACATCTATTTCTAGCTTTTTAAGGAAGCGCCAAATTGATTTCCAAAGTGGCTGTACCATTTTACATTCCCACCAGCACTGGATAAGTGTTCCAGTCTTTCTACAGCCTTTCCAACATTTTTTATTTTGTGTTTTTTGGATTAATGCTAGCCTTGTTGGAGTAAGATGGTATCTCATAGTAGTTTTGATTTGCATTTCTCTAATGGATAATGATCGTGAGAATTTCTTCATGTGTCTGTTAGCCACCTGAATATCTTCTTTAGCAAAGTGTCTATTCATATCCTTTGCCCATTTTTTATTTGGGTTATTTGTCTTTTTGTTGTTGAGGTTTTGCAGTATCTTGTAGATTTTAGAGATTAGACACTGATTGGATTTGTCATAGACAAAAATTTTTGCCCAGTCTGTAGGTTGTGTTTTTACTCTTCCAGTGAAGTCTTTTGATGAGCATAAGTGTTTGATTTTTAGGAGCTCCGATTTATCTAGTCTCTCTTCTGGTGCTTGTGCATTGTTACTTATGGTTGGTATTCTGTTTATGCCATGTATTAAGGCTCCTACCATTGTCCTATTTTTTCTTCCATGATCTTTATCGTTTTAGATTTTATATTTAAGTCTTTGATCCATTCTGAGTTAGTTTCTGTGCATGGTGTGAGGTATGGTCTTGTTTCAGTTTTTTGTGGATGGTTATCCAGTTATGCCAGCACCATTTGTTAAATAGACTGTCTTTTCCCCAATTAATGGACTTCGGGCCTTTGTCAAATATCAGCTGCTCATAGGTGGATGAATTTATGTCTGGATTCTCAATTCTGTTCCATTGGTCTATGTATCTGTTGTTGTACCAGTACCAGGCAGTTTTGACTACCTTGGCGGTATAATAGGTTCTAAAATCAGGTAGCGTGAGGCTTCACAATTTGTTCTTCTTCTTTAGTAATGCTTTACTTATCTGGGGCATCTTTCCATATGAAGTTGGTGATTTGTTTCTCCATTTCATTATAAAATGCCGTTAGAATTTGGATTGGGATTGCATTCTATCTGTAGATCACTTTAGGTAGAATTGACATTTTCACAAAGTTCAGCCTTCCTATCCATGAACAAGAGATGGTTTTCCACTTATGCAGGTCTCTTTTGGTTTCTTGCAGGAGTGTCTTGTAGTTTTCATTGTATAGGTCTTTTACATGTCTGGTTAGATTTATTCCTAACTATTTTATCTTCTTGGAGGCTATTGTAAACGGTATTGATTTGGTGATTTCCTCTTCAAAGATCTCTGTTGGTGTAGAGGAATCCAACTGATTTTTGTACGTTTATCTTGTATCCTGAAACTTTGCTGAAATCTTCTGTTCATTCCAGTAGTTTTTTTGTGGATTCTTTTGGGGTTTTCTGTGTATAAGCTCATATCATCTGCAAATAGAGATACTTTGACTTCTTCCCTACCAATTTGGATGCCTTTTATTTCTTTTTCTAGCCTAATTGCTCTGGGTAGGACCTCCAGCACAATGTTGAATAAGAGTGGGGATAAAGGGCATCTTTGGTTCCCATTCTCAAGGGGAATGTTTTCAAACTCTCTCCATATACGATGATTTTGGCTGTTGACTTTGTATAAATGCCTGTAATTATGTTGAGGAATTTCCCTTCTATTCCTATTTTGTTGAGAGTTTTTATCATGAAAGGGTGTTGGACTTTGTCAAATGCATTTTTTGCATCGATTGATAAGATCGTGTGGTTCTTGTCTTTTGTTTTATTAACGTGATGGATTACATTGATTGTTTTTCTAATGTTGAAACATCCGTACATACGTGGTATAAATCCCACGTGATCATGGTGAATTATTTTTTTGATATGTTGCTGAATTCTATTGGCTAGAATTTTGTTGAGGATTTTTACATCAATGTTCATGAAGGATATTGGTCTGTAATTTTCTTTTTTTGTGATGTCTTCACCTGGTTTTGGTATCAGGGTTATGAGTTTGGGAGTATTCCATCCTTTTCTATGCTCTGAAATACCTTTAGTAGTAGTGGTGTTAACTCTTCTCTGAAAGTTTGGTAGAATTCTCCAGTTAAGCCATCCTGGCCAGGGCTGTTTTTCACTGGGAGCCTTTAATTACCTTTTCAATCTCTTCTTTTGCTATGGGTTTGTTTAGTTGTTCTACCTCTGTTTGTGTTAGTTTAGGTAGGTAGTGGGTTTCCAGAAATTTGTCCATTTCCTCTAGGTTTTCAAATTTGTTAGAGTACAATTTTTCATAGTGTTCTGTTAATGATTCTTTTAATTTTAGTTGGGTCTGTTGTGATATCACCCATCTCATTTCTTATACAGGTTATTTGTTTCCTCTCCTGTTTTTGTTTTGTCAGTTTGGCCAGTGGTTTATCAATTTTGTTGATCTTTTCAAAGAACCAGCTTTTGGTCTTGTTAACTCTTTCAACTGATTTTCTGTTCTCTATTTCATTTAATTCTGCTCAGATTCTTATTATTTTCTTTCTTCTGGTGTCCGAGGGCTTCTTTTGCTGTTCTCTTTCTACTTGTTCCAGTTGTAGGGTTAATGTTTTGATTTTGTCCACTTCTTCTTTTTGAACGTGTGTGCTTATTGCTTTAAACTGACATCTAAGTACTGCTTTTGCTGTGTCCCAAAGGTTCTGGTAGGATGTGTCTTCATTCTCGTTTGATTCTATGGATTTCATAGTTCCATCCTTAATTTCTTCTATAATACAGTAGTTTTTGAGGAAGGTGTTCATGTGTTTAAGTTTTTTTCCTTGATTTTTCTGTTATTGATTTCTACTTTTGTTGCTTTATAGTCAAAAAAGTTGCTTTGTAATATTTTGACATTTTGGATTTTGTTAAGACTTGCTTTATGGCCTATTGAGGAGAATGTTCCATGTGTATTGGAAAAGAAAGTATATTTGGCTGCTGTTGGTTGGAGTGTTCAGTATATGTCTATGAGATCAAGTTGGATGATTGCAGCACTTAGATCTTCCATGTCTTTGTTGATCTTCTTTCTGGATGTTCTATCCTTCACCGAAAGTGGTGTGTTGAAGTCTCCTGCTACTATTGTGGAGTGGTCTATCTCTCTTTTCAGTGCTGTTGGAGTTTGTTTTATGTATTTTGGAGACCTGTCATTGGGTATGTAAATATTTATTATAGTTATGTCCTCCTGGTGTATTGACCCTTTAATCATTATATAGTGTCCTTACTTATCCTTTGTGGTGGATTTTTCTTTAAAGTCTATTTTGTCAGAGATTAATATTGCCACTCTTGCTCTTTTTTGAGTGTTGTTTGCTTGATATATTTTTTTCTGTCCTTTGAGTTTTAGTTTGCTTGTGTCTTTGAGTTTAAGGTGCGTCTCTTGCAGGCAGCATATAGATGGATCATGGTTTTTTATCCAATCAGCCACTCTCTGTCTATGTATTGGTGCATTTAGCCCATTTACACTCAGCGTAATTATTGATAGGTATAAGTTTAGTGCTATCATTTTGATGTCTTTTTTTGTGTGTTGTTGACAGTTTCGTTGTTCCACTTAATTTTCTGTGCTGAGTCGTTTTTCTTTATGCATTTTCTTTTCATCTTTTTCATTGTTGTTGATTTTCTCTTTGCTGAGTCTTTATATTTGTCTTGTTTTTTATTTTGACATGCAAGATTGTTAGTTTCCTTTGTTGTTACCTTAATATTTACCCCTATTTTTCTAAGTTATTCAGTCTTTTGTTTCTTTATATCACCTTGACTTCCTCTCCATATGAAAAACCTATGTCTACAATTTTTAGTCCCTATTTTTTGTTTTAATGTCGTCATCTTTTAGTTATTAACATCTGTTTCCCCATTTTCAGTGATTTAGCTTTGATTTATTTTTGTGACTTCCCTATCTGGGTTGATATCTGGTTGCTCTGTCTTGTGGTCTAGTCTTGGGTTGTCATCCAATGTTATTGATTTTTTAACCAGAGGACTCCCTTTAGTATTTCTTGTAATTTTGGTTTGGTTTTTGCAAATTCCCTAAACTTCTGTTTATCTGGAAATGCACTAATTTCACCATCATATTTGAGAGTCAGTTTTGCTGGATATATAATTCTTGGCTGGCAGTTTTTTTCCTTCAAGACTTTACATATGTCATCCCATTGCCTTCTTGCCTGCATGGTTTCTGCTGAGTAGTCTGAGCTTATTCTTGTTGACTCTCCTTTGTAGATAACTTTTCATTTATTTCTAGCCACTTTTAAAATTCTCTCTTTAGCTTTGGTTTTGGCAAGTTTGATTATAATATATCTTGGTGACTTTCTTTTGGGATCTACCTGTTGTGGGGTTCGACAAACATCGTGGATCAATATCTTGTCAACTTTCATGATATCAGGGAAGTTTTCTGCCAACAAATCTTCAACAATTCTCTCTGTATTATCTGTTATCCCCCTGTTCTGTTACTCCAATCACTCCAAGTTATTCCTCTTGAGAGAATCCCACATAATTCTTAGGGTTTCTTCATTGTTTTAAATCCTTTTATCTGATTTTTCCTCAAATAAGTTAGTCTTCAGTGCTTTATCTTCAATCTCACAAATTCTGACTTCCATTGTCTCAGTTCTGCTCCTATGACTTTCTAGTGAGTTGTCTAATTCTGAAATTTTATTGTTAATCTTCTGGATTTCTGATTGCTGTCTATCTATGGATTCTTACAGCCTATTCAATTTGTCATCATGCTCTTCTCTAATCTTAATTTCATCTATTGCATGTTCTGTGTTCTGGTTAATTTCCTTCTTAATTTCTTGAAGAGTTCTGTATATTAATCTTTTCTATTCTCCCTCTGGTAATTCCAAGAAATTTTCTTCCTCCAGAAAGTTTCTAGATTCTTTATTTTGGGAGCTTTCTGAAGTCATCATGGTCTGCCTGTTTATGTGGTTTGATATTGACTGTTGTCTCAGAGCAATCAATATGTTATTATTTTTGTTTATTTTATGTTTGTTTTCTGTGTCCTAGCTTCTTGTTTTGTTTTGATATGCCCACATAGGTTGCTCATGTGAGCTAGCTCAATCACCAGTGCCCCTGAAGCTCCATCATCCTGCCACCAGGTGGTTAGAACTACCACTAACTCTGTGAGCCCAGGAGTCCGCCCACTCCTCCTGTATGGGTTCAGCTCAGGTGTCCAGGTAGTCAGCCACCAAGTGTGCGGTACAGGCTCTCACCTACAGTTCTAGACAGGCATGGGTGATTGGTGTAGGTACAGGCTGCAGCAGGGGGACACACTCTGAGCAAGGCAGGGGGCTGATGGCCACCCCCAAGTGTCCAGGAGAAAAGCATGTCCCTGTTCCCTAGAGTGCTTAGATGGGTAGATTTTGCAGCTGGACTATGAGCACCCAAAACTGTTGGCTTTAAGTACTGGGGGTCACCTCTTATTCTTGGGCCCGGTCTCAGGTGGCTAGCTGATGTGGGTGGAGCCACCAGTTCTCAGGCCCCTGATGTGGGTTGGTGAAGACCCTGCTTAATGGGCAGAGCAGTGTCAAATGTCATGGACCTGCCACTTCACAGCTAAAACAGTTGAAGTTAAACTTCAGGTATATACACTGTTGTACTGCAGTAATGACAGCCTACACTGTTGAAATGGGCCCACACAAGTCTATGCAGGGGAAGGGCACTTAAAGTCCATGTATTCCTTATGTTTGTGCCTAGGCAAGGGAACTGTGCCTACCCTGAATTCCTGGTTTAGGGACGCTGGCAGATTTTTTTTTTTCCCATTTGTTAATTTGTTCACTCTCCAAGGCTGGAAGAATAGATCAGGGCACGTGAGAGGTCCTACTTCTGGCCCGGGATACTTGGCAATTGCTGAAGCCAGTCCCAGACCCAGTGCAGAGCAGGGAGCGGTAAGGTAAATGGGAGACAGGTTTTTCCCTAAGGGGGGAGTTTTTGATAGGCACGGTAGGCCAGACCCAAGTACTTACGTTTCGTTGATCGAGGTCTCCTTATCAATGCTTCTGGATGGCTGAGTAGACTTTCTGCTGCTGGGTCTTTTCTGGTGTGGAAAATGCCTCCCGAATGCTGCTACTTGCCTGTCTCACCACACACCACAAGCTGATCAGGCCTGAAGGTCTCAGGCTCTTGCCGGGTCAGGTCTGGCAACTCCTCGCTGCTTCTAAACTGTCTCTCTCTCTCCCCTTGCCACTCAGTCCAGTTCCTCAGGTTTGCCTTTGATATTCAGGGCTCCTAGATTGTCGTATATAATTGATCCACTTGTTTTTACGAGTCTTTGTTGTAAGAGGGACCACCGGAAGTGTCTGACTACTCTGCCATCTTGGCCCCACCTCCTAATTTTATTTTTCATATATAACATAAATTCGACTGTAGTAATTGGTCAAAACCAATGATATTAGCATTATTTCTTCACTTTGAAATTTGGTGAGCATACAGTTTCTTTTCGCAAAGCTTTAACTTGATTTCTGCCTACATTTAAAGACTTAACAAATACCTGTATATATTGATTGGTGAACAAACTTTCACATTTTGAATGAGTGAAATTTGAAAAGTCCAGTCTTTCAGTTTGGTACATGACCAAATTATAGCTTTAGGAGAAAAAAAAAAAAACTGATTTCTTGCTGCTTTCCAAATTTTTGACGTGTTTTTGATGTAGAAAGCTGTTCTAAAGAAAAGCAGAGGACAGGGGGCGGGAGTAGTGCATGGAGAAACCTTGAGAACTCCACAATATACTATTTGCGTCATTTGCTTTTCTAATTGCTCCTTGCCAGTATCAATAAACTGCTTTAAGTGGTTTAGAGTGTTCGGTTGGCTGTACCTATGCATAAAATAAACAACTTGTCTAGTATTCTCCTTGTAAATTGATGAAGGTGGGTGCTGTATAACTGCCCTATATAACCCTTAATGAGGGAATAATGAAATTTACCTTGTGGAGATATCAAAAAATAAACATGTTGTTCTAGTGCTGGGGTCCATGACTAACTTCCCAGTTGCTGTGCAAGAATTTTATATATAGGATGTCTTAAATTCTAATCTCACATGCCAAACAAGCATTTAAAAATTGTGCTCATCTTATCTGGAATGACATCAGAGTGATTAATTCGTTTACCTTTTTAGGACAATTTCTGCTGGGATTCAGAAATTAATGAAGAGTGTTCAAGTTCTGAAGAAAATGCAAGCTGTTAAATTAAGACAAGATGTTTGCAGGGGACACCAAAGGAATGAGGTGCTATATGTAGTAACTTGTTAAAAAGTGTTATGCATTAAGTTATTTACATGAATTTTCATAGGAATATCCAGTTAGTTATATTTTTAAGTTATACAATTAAGCCTTAAAAACAACAGGCAGTACATTGAGCCAGCAGTTTGTCACGGGGAACGTTAGGTGGGTTGGGAGGCACAAGGCAAATTCATTTTTTCAATTAAGTTATGAAATCTAGTATTATAGGGATAGATTTTTAGTTATGTTGCTTGTTAAAAGGAATAATAATAATTAGCTGAATATGTCAATACATAGTACATTTATGTTATCTTAAAAATACTTTTTTTTTCAGGAAAATAATTGCAAAAGTTAATTGCTTTGTTGTGTGATAGTCTTTTGAATTCTTAAAACGGATCAAAAAAAGGGAAAGAAATTTTAATAAGAAGATTTGGAAAGCCAAGTTCATGATGTCCTTCCAAGCTGGATAACTCAGGAAGAATGCTCTCTACCAAGAAAGGGATGGTCTTTTGGAAGAGAAGGTAATCAACCTAGTTTCCTACTACTGGACATAAACATCAAAGTTTTTGTGGCAGGTCTTAGAAGAGGAATCTTCTTCCATACGTTTAGCTGGATTTTTGGTACCTGTTTAACAAGATTGAGCAACCAAAAGCCTGGCTTGCATTTCATTAAAATTGAGTATTAAAAACTTGCTCTTAAAATTGGAGTGGAGTGGATTGAGTCCTTTGATTGGGACGAGTCCTTAGCTACGCATGGCTTGGAGAACTTTCCTTCATTTGTTTAATTGGAAAACTTGCTGTTTTCATCTCTCTGTCCAGGCATGGTCCTTTCTCCCAACAGTGTTCTTTGAAGAACATCTAGCTCCTCCATATAACATCCAGCAAAGGAGAAAAAAAGAAAAAAAAGCAACAACCGTATTTTTACAAGTGATTATCAAAATACAAAAGCAAAAGAATTTGAAGTTAAGTTTTTGTCACCTCTTTCACCTAAATTTGATTAGACGTTATGCTAATGATTACATAAAAGTGATTGAAGATAAATGGTCTTCTGTTGAACTAATTAATGGAATGAAAGTGACATGACTTTCCAAAGTGATCCCACTGAAATCCTCTGCAGGTTTCCCAGGAAGCTTGTACTTTCCAACCTGTTCCCATTTTTTTTGCCAGCGGTTTAGCTAGAATTAAAACTAAGAAACATTTGGCTTGACGCCTTTGCTCAAACTGCTGGGAAGCACAGACTTCCGTTGTTCAGCATTGCATGTGTCTTCCAAATTCTCAGTCTGGAAAAATGCAAAGTCTGCACTTTGGCCTTGGGCAATGGAACCCTAGGCATCAAAATTAGTGCCTGAGGCTTTTCCCAGCAGCCACAGAGGGGCCTACTGGTCAGCAACCACAGAAGCTGGCCTCTTCCTCCCAACCAGAATACAGAATGCATTCTTCAACCTCATGCCAATATCTATCTTGGGCCGTTATTATTTTCCTTTCTTCCACATTTTTCATTTTGAAAATGTTCAAATCAACAGAAAAGATAAAGACTAGTATGATTTTAAAAAATTCATCTACCCTTCACCTAGATTTATTAGTTATTCACATTTTACCATATTTTTCCTCCCTTATTTATCTGTTTATTTATGTATTTTTGCTGAATCATTTGCAATTAAGTTGCAGCCACTACAACACTTCATTTCATCTTTCTCTAACATGCATCTCCTAAGACATAGCCACAGCACCATTATCATACCTACGAAAATTAATAAGTCCATTATATTCTCTAATATGAAGTCCATATTAAAGTTTTTCCAATTATTTCCCAAAAGGCTTTTATGGTTGTTGTTTATTCCCTGATGTAGCATTAAATCAAGGTTGGTTCAATGCATCTGGTAGTATGTCTTTTTAATCTCTTTTAATCTAGAACAGGTCCCCCACATCTTTGTTTTGTTCTCATAACAAGGAGTCGTCTGGAGAATTCAGGCCAGTTTTCTTAACGGTATGTCCTACATTAAAGATTTTCCTCATTAACTTTTAATTTTTAGATTCAGGTTAGACATGTTTTGGCAAGAACACCACATGGATGTTGTATATTTCTCAATGATTTACATCAGGTGGTACCTGTTGTTATACTGTCCCATGACACTTAGCACCATTAAACCCGATGGTGCTAAGTTTAATCACTTGGTTACGTTGATGATCACAATGATCTCTCCATTGTGAGGTACACTTTCCCATTTGGGATTAGTAAATAATCTCTGGGGTAATACTTTGACTGTGTGACTAATCTATTCCCACAAAACTTTTCACTCTATATTTTTATGATCCATTAATGATCCTTGCCTGGTTCAATTATTACTTCTGGATTCAAAAATGGCATCCCTAAGTAATTATTTCTTCTTCATTTATTACTTGGTAATCTTCTATAAAGAAGAGATTTTCCTTATTTCTTTAGTATCATTGTAGGCACATTTTAAAAAATTCAATGTATTATAATTCACTACTATCATTTTTTTTATTTTGACACTCAAATATTCCAAATTTAGTTAGTGGAAGCCCTTCAGGAAAGTTCCTGATTTTTTTTTTTTTTTTTGGACATATCCCATTTAGCATTTGAGCACTTTGTTGTTTTCTTACACTACAGGATAGCTCTTCTATTTTTCCTGCTCCAGACCTGGAATTGGCTATTATCGTAACAAGCATAGTATCTTCTTAGAGTGTGGAATGATGTTTAGAAATCAATAGCTGAACATTAAAAACCAAACCAAACCAGCTGCCATCAATTCAATTCAGACTCATGGTGACCCCATGTGCATCAAAGTAGAACGTACTCCATAGGGTTTTCAATAGCTGATTTTTCAGAAATAGATTGCCAGGCTTTTTTTCAAGGTGCCTCTGGGTGGACTCAAACCTCCAACTTCTTGGGACCACCCAGGGACTCCAGCTGGATATTAACCCTGCTCATTCCAATTATAACTCATCGCTGTTGAGTTGATTTTGACTCACAGCGACTCTATAGGACAGAGTAGAACTGCCCCACAGTGTTTCCAAGCAGCGACTGGTGGGTTCAAACTGCCGACCTTTTGGTTAGCAGCGGAGCTCTTAACTACTACGCCACCAGGGCTTCTCATTGGGTGTAATTATTTCTGGTTGTTTTAGGTAGACAGTGCTAGAATGTATGTAAATTATGTGCTTATATTATTAATTCCAATTAAGAATTAACATTACAAGATTTTCCCCTATCTTCTTTAAGTTTACATTAATATCTCTTTTCTCTTATAGTTCAAGTCTTGGTTCCTAATTATATAATGTATTTGTTTATTTGCATTACTCTACAGTATATACAAACTAGTTTCATGATTACAGTACCAGTTTTATTACATACTAAGCATACTGTCTTATTTACCTAGAGCTGTCATAACAGATATACCACAACTAGGTTGCTTTAAAGAACAGGTACTTATTTTCTCACAGGTCAAGAGGCTAGAAGACCAAATTCAGAATGTGGCTGTATGGGGGAGAGCCTTCCTTATCTGTAGCCCCTTGACATTGAATAGCCCTGGACTTTGGTATTCCTTGGTGTCTGTCTTCCTCCTGTGTGTGTCTCTGGTATTTTTATACTCAGAAGTGATTAAATTTAGGATTTATCCTGCAGTGCTATGATCTCATTAACATAGCAAAAGAAAAACATTTACTTCCAAACAGGGTCCCATTTATAGGTACAGGGGTTAGGATTTCAACTCTTATTTTTGGAGCATACATTTCAATCCATAACACTAAGTAAAGTTTAAAGTTTGAAATTTCTGTTCAGTTCTCTTTGTCCTTGGAATATATCCCACCGGGAAGGTCCAATTAGAGGGATTGTGTTCAAACATTACTTCAATTAAATTATTTTCTCTCCCTACTTATATTTATAATTTTTAAGTGTTTTTTTTATTGAGGTATAATTTGTTGTTGTTAGGTGCCATTGAATTGATTTCTATTCATAGCGACCCTATGTGCCAGAGTAGAACTGCCCCATAGGGTTTTCTAGTGTGTAGTCTTTATGGAATCAGATTCCCAGGACTTTTCTCCTGCTGAGCCTCTGGGTGGGTTCCAACTGCTAACCTTTGGTTAGCAGCTGAACCCTTAACTATCGTGCCACCAAGGCTCCTAGGTATAATTCATACATGGTAAAATTCACTCTTTGTACAGTTCTATGAGTTTTGACAAATACTTTCAGTCATGTAGCCACACTACAGTCAAGCTATAGAGCATTTCCATCATACCAAAAAGTTCCCCCCATTCCTCTTTTTATTCAGACCCTTCTCCTCATGCAGTTCCTGGCAACCACTAATCTGTCTTCTGTCCCTATCGCTTAGCCTTTTTTAGAATGTCATATAAATGACACATTATGTAGTTTTTAAGTCCGCTTTCTTTCATGTAGCATAGTGCACACATATAGAGCAATTTAACCCATGTTGTTATATGCATGAACAGATCATTCCTTTTTATTAATGAGAAGTATTCAATCGTACCGACCTACTGCATTTTTTTTTTTTTTTGGTCGATTCAACATTTGGACATTTGTCTTGCTTCCAGTTTGGCATGATTTTGAATAATGCCCCTGTAAACATGTATGGGGTATAGGTTTTTATTTCTCTTGGGTCGAACTGCTGATTTTTACTGTAAATATAAAGAAACTGCCAAACTATTTTCCAAAGTGGCTGTGTAGATTTGCATTTTTATCAGCAATGCATGAGAGTTTCAGTTGCTCCATATCTTCATAAGCACTTGTTATTGTCACGCCCCCCATCCCTCAGTGTGTACCTCATGGTTTAATTTGCATTTCTCTAAAGACCAATGATAATGAGCACCTTTTCATGTTTTTATTTGCCATCTACGTATTTTCTTTGATGAAGAATCTGTTCAAATATTTTGCCTTTTTAAAAATACTTGGTTTCTTGCTATTGAGCTTTGAATGTTCTTAATATATTCTGGATGCCAATCCTATATAAGATAGCTGTTTTGCAAATGCTTTCTCTAAGTGTATGGGTTGTGTTTTCATTTTATTAACAGTGTTATTTGAAGAACAAGTTTTTAATTTTAAGGAAATCCAATTAATCATTTAAAAAAATGATTTGTGCTTTTGTGTCCTATTTAAGAAGTCTTTGCCTAGCCTAAGATGGCAGAGATTTTCTCTGAAGTTTTTTTCTAGTAATTCTATACTTGTAGTTTTTACATTTTTAAGTGTATGATCCAATTTGAGTTAATGTTTTTCTTAGTTACCTAGTGCTGCCATAATACAAATACTACAAATGGGTGACTTTGTCGTTGCTGTCAGGTACCATAGAGTTGGTTGGACTCACAGCAACCCTATGTGCAACAGAACAAAATGCTGCCCTGTCCTGCGCCATCCTCACAATCATTGCTGTGCTTGAGCCTATTGTTGCAGCCACTGTGTCTCGTTGAGGGTCTTTCTCTTTTTCGCTGACCCTCTGCTTTACCAAGCATGATGTCCTTCTCCAGGGACTGGTTCCTCCTAATAACATGTCCAAAGTAGGTGAGGTGAAGTTTTGCCATTCTTGCTTCTAAGGAGCCTTCTGGCTGTACTTCTTCCAAGATAGAGTTGCTCATACTTTTGGTAGTCCATGGTATATTCAATATTCTTCGCCAACACCACATAATTCAAAGGTATCTATTCTTCTTCTGTCTCCTTTATACATTGTCCAGCTTTTGCATGCATATGAGGTGACTTAAAATACCATGGCTTTGGTCAGGCACACCTTAATCCTCAAAGTGACACCTTTGCTTTTCAACACTTTAAAGAGGTCTTTTGCAGATTTGCCCAATACAATGTGTAGTTTGATTTCTTGACTGCTGCTTTCATGGGCAATGATGTGGATCCAAGTAAAATGAAATCCTTGACAACTTCAGTCTTTTCTCCATATATCATGATGTTGCTTACTGGTCCACTTGTGAGGATTTTTGTTTTACGTTGAGGTGCAATCCATACTGAAGTCTGTAGTCTCTGATCTTCATCAGTAAGTGCTTCCAGTCCTCTTCACTTTCAGCAAGCAAGGCTGTGTCATCTGCATAATGCAGGTTGTTAATGAGTCTTCCTCCAATCCTGTTCTTCACAGAGTCCCACTTCTCTGATTATTTGCACAGCATACGGTATGGTGTATGCTTTCCTAACTGTAAACCATGCGGTATTCCCTTGTTCTGTTCGAATGACTGCCTCTTGACCTATCTACAGGTTCCTCATTAGCACAATTAAGTATTCTGGAATTCCCATTCTTTGCAATGTTATCCATAATTTGTTATGATCCACACAGTTGAATGCCTTTGAATAGTCAATAAAACACAGGTGAACATATTTCTGGTATTCTCTGCTTTCAGCCAAGGTCCATCTGACATAAGCATGGTTCCATGTCCTCTTCTGAATCTGGCTTGAATTTCTGGCAGTTCCCTGCTGATGTACTGCTGGGAGACTAAGAGAACAGAAATCTAGTTTTCTCACAGTACAGGAGGCTAGAAGTCCAGAAGCAAGGTGTGGCTCTATGGGGAGATCTTTCTTTGTCTATTTCAGCTTCTAGTATCTAGCGATCTTAGAGCTCCTGGGCTTGTGCATCTGTCTTCCTCTGGCATCTTCTTTTTCTGTGTGTCTCTGTGTCTATTATCATGTTTCTACAACTCAGAAGTGATTACATACATACACTAGTATGACCTTGTTAACATAACAAAAGAAAAACCCCTATTACCAAACAGCGTCATATTTATAGGCATACCCATTATGGTCGAGTTGATTTCGACTCATAGTGACCCTGTCGGACACAGTGGAGCTGCCCCATAGGGTTTCCCAGGAGCAGCTGGTGGATTTGAACTGCCGACCTTTTTTGGTTAGAGGCCTGAACTCTTAACCTCTGTGCCACCAGGGCTCCATTTATAGGCACAGGGGTTAGTATTTCAAAACTTATTTTTTGGTACACAATTCAATCCATCACAATATTTATATATGGTTCAAGGTATGGATCAAGAATTATTTATTTGCATAGGAATGTCAAATTATTCTATCAGCGTATATCTAAAAGAATATCCTTTCTCCAATGAATTGACTTGGTAGCTCAGGCAGTTAAAGTAGGAAATTGAGTCAATATGATCTTTATTGTTGTTACATTTACCTTCAATTTCCTCTAATGGTGTCTTGTGCTTGGGATGTGGACTGGAATGGTGGAGGCTTTTTCTGTGTTCCGCCCTCAGTTTTCAGCTATCTCTGTCTACGTGCACCACAGAGGGAATCTTGATCCATGGTCTTGCTCCTTCCCCAATGATAGATTGCTCTTCCTTGTTACTCTTTCTATGCTAGGCTGGTTTGGGGGGCCAGGGGAGTTCTCTGTTGTCCTGGTCCAACTTCATTCTTCAGGAGACCCTGTGTACCTGGATCTCAGTAGGGAGATTTTCTGTTCTTCCTCCCCGTGGCAGACAGCCAAATGTTAACTTTTATCTGTGGCAGGTCTTGTCCTGGAGAGAGTTTCCTGTTGCCCCCTCAGAGAGAGGAGGGCTCTAATAGTCTTGGTATAGGGTTCAGGTCTCAGGACAGTTTCTTGCCCCTCTGCCAGGGGTAGAGAGTCCCCCCCACCGCTTCTCTCATTTTGCCAGTAACATGGGTCTTTACCTGTGCCTGGGGTGAGTAGATTTTTCTGTTTCTCCTCAGAGACTTTAGAGTTTTTTTTTAATTGTACTTTAGGTGAAGGTTTACAGAACAAATAGTCTCTCATTAAACAGTCAGTATACATATTGTGTTATGACATTGGTTAACAAACCCACAACATGTCAACACTCTCCCTTCTTGACCTTTTTTTTTTGGTGAAAAATATACAAAGCCATCCAGGGAAAAGGACTAGAAGGTAAAAGGGGACAAGAAAGCTGGTGATAGGGAACCTAAGGTTGAGTAAGGACAGTGATGAAGTGTAGTGGGATTGTTAACCATTGTCATATGACAACATGTGTACTAACTGTTTAATGAAAAACTATTTTGTTCCATAAACCTTCACTTAAAGTGAGTATAGCAACACAACTGGAAGAAAGTAATCGATGTCACTGAATTGTGTGTGTAGAAATTTTTGAAATGGTGTATCTTAGGCTACGTATATTTTTACCAAAAAAAAAAAAAAAAAAAAAAAAAAAGATCAAGAAGGGAGAGGTTTGACATGTTGTGGGGTTGTTAACCAATGTCATAAAACAATATGTGCACTGACTGTTCAATGAGAAACTATTTGTTCTGTAAACCTTCACCAAAAGTACAATAAAAAAAGAAGAGAAAAAAAAAGAAAATATACATAGCCAAAGTATATAAATTTCTACACACACAATTCAGTGACATCGATTACGTTCTTCCAGTTGTGCTGCCAATCCCACTTGAGATGAAGGTTTACAGAACAAAATAGCTTCTCATTAAACAGCACACATGTCGCCCTATGACAATGGTTACCAACCCCACTACATGTCAACACTGTCCTTACTCAAACTTGGTTGCCTATTACCAGCTTTCCTGTCCCCTTATGCCTTCTAGTCCTTGTCCCTGGACTGCTGTGCCTCATTAGTCCCATTTTGTTTTATGGGGCTGACCAATCCCCGGCTGAACAGTGAACCTCGGAAATAACTTCACCACTGAGCTAAAGGGGTGTCTGGGGGCCATACTCTTGGAGTTTCTCCAGTCTCTTTCAGGCCAGTAAATCTGGTCTTTTTGGTCATGTTAAAGTTTTGTTCTACATCCTTCTCTAGCTCTGTCCAGAACCCTCTGTTGTGGTCCTGGTCAGAGCAGTCAGTGGTGGTAGCCAGGTACCACCTAACTGTACTGGACTCAGTCTGGTGGAGGCCTTGGTAGCTGTGGTCCATTAGTCTTTTGGACTAATCTTTTCCTTGTATCCTGTTCTCTTCATTCTCTGTTGCTCCTGAAGGGGTGAGACCAGTGGAGTATCTTAGATGGCTGCTCACAGGCTTTTAAGACCCCAGATGCTACTCACCAAGATAGAATGTAGAACATTGTCTTTATAAACTGTGTAATGCCAATTGAGCTAGATGTTCCCTGAGATTGTAGTCCCCATAGCCCTCTGCCCAGCAATTCAGTCTCTCAGGGAGTTTGGATGTGTCTATGGAGCTTCCATGACCTTTCATTGTACAAGTTGTGCTGGGTTCCCCAGTATGGTGTACTGTCTCACCCTTTACCAAAGATACCACTTATCTATTCTCTATTTAGTATTTCTCCCCCACCCCCCCATCCCTAGTAACCAACAAAAATTGTTAGCTTTTGTGTGCAAACGTTTTCGTGAGTTTTTACAATAGGGTTCTCATACAATATTTGTCCTTTTGTGATTGACTTATTTCACTCAGCATAATGTTCTCCAGTTTCATCCTTGTTATGAGATGCTTCACAGATTCATCATTGTTCTTTCTCATTGCATAGTATGCCATTGTGTGTATGTACCAGAGTTTGTTTATCTATTCATCTGTTGATGGGCATCTAGGTTGTTTCCATCTTTTTGCTATTGTGAACAACGCTGCCATGAACATGGGTGTGCATATGTCTATTCATGTGATGGCTCTTATTTTTCTAAGATATAGTCCTAGGAATGGGATTGCTAGATCATATGGTACTTCTATTTCTAGATTTCTAAGGAAACACCATAACATTTTCCAAAATGGTTGTATCATTTTGCCTTCCCACCAGCAGTGCTTAAGTGTTCCGATCTCCCCACAGCCTCTCCAACATTTGTCATTTCCACTGTTTTTGATTTGTGCCGGTAATGTCAGGGTGAGATGGTATCTCACTGTGGTTTTAATTGGCATTTTTCTAATGGCTAGTGATCGCAAGCATTTCCTCATGTGTCTGTTGGCCACTTGAATATCTTCTTTGGTGAAGTATCTGTTCATTTCCTTTGCCCATTTTTTTTTTTTTACTTTATTTTTTTATTATTATTATTTTTTTAATATATTTTATTGTACTTCAGGTGAAAGCTTACAGAGCAAATAGTTTCTCATGAAATAGTAGTACACATGTTGTTCTATGACATTGGTTAACAACCCCACAAAGTATTAAGCCTCTAAATTCTCAACCTTTTTTTTGATGAAAATTACAGATGGCCAAAGATACACCATTTCAAAACTTTCTACATTCACAGTTCAGTGACATTGACTACGCTCTTCCAACTGTGCTGTTATTCTCACTTAAGATGAAGGCTTACAGAACAAAATAGTTTTTCATTTAACAGTTACTACACATGTTGCCCTATGACAATGGTCAACAATCTCACAGCACATCAAGAATATCCTTACTCCACCTTGTGTTCCCTATCACCAGGGGGCTTCCTTGTCCCCTTCTGTCTTCTGGACCTTGTCAGTGGACTATTGTACCTCTTTAGTCTCATTTGTTTATTTTATTTTATTTTATTTAAACACCATTTCAAAACTTTTACTTACACATTTAAGTGATATTGACTATGCTCTTCCAATTGTGCTGCCATTCTCGCCCAAGATGAAGGCTTACAGGACAAAACAGCCTCCCATTTAATAGTTACTACAAATGTTGCCCTATAGCAGTGGTCAACAATCTCACAATACATCGACAGTGTCCTTATTCAATTTGTGTTCCTTATCATCAGTTTCCTACTCTCCCTCTGCCTTCTGGCCCTTGTCTCCGGACTCCTGTCCCTCGTTAGTCCCATTTAGTTTTACTGGGCTGTCCATTCCTAGGCTTAACATCGAACCTCGGAGGTAATTTCACCTCTGAGCTGAAAAGGTGTCTGGGGGCCACACTCCTGAGGTTTCTCTAGTATTCTTTAGGCCAGTAAATCTGGTCTTCTTCTTCTTTTTTTTTTTTGGGAGTTAAAATTATGCTCCACATCCTTCTCCAGCTCTGCCCAGAAACCTCTGTTGTGATCCTGGTCAGAGCAGTCATTGGTGGTAGCCGGTCACCATCCAGCTGTACTGGACTAAGTCCCGTGGAGGCCTTGGTAGCTGTGGACCATTAGTCCTTCGGACTAATCTTTTCCTTGTATCCTGTTCTCTTCGTTCTCCCTTGTTCCCGAAGGGATGAGATCAGTGGAGTATCTTAGATGGCTGCTCATAGGCTTTTCAGACCCCAGACACTACTCACTAAGGTAGAATGTAGAGCATTATCTTTATAAGTAGTGTCATGCCAATTGAGCTAGATGTTCCCCGAGATCATGGTCCCCAGAGCCCTCCGTCCAACAACTCAGTCCGTCGGGGGGTTTGGATGTGTCTATAGGGCCTCCATGACCTTTCCTTGTGCAGGTTGTGTTAGTTTCCCCTGTACTATGTACTATCTCACCTCTCACCCAAGTTACCACTTACCTATTACCTATTTAGTATTCCCCCCCCCCCATCCCTGGTAACCAACAAGGATTGTTACATTTTGCATGTGAATTTTTTCATGGGTTTTTACAATAGAGGTCTCAAACAATATTTGTCCTTTTGTGATTGACTTATTTCACTCAGCATGATGTCCTCCAGTTTCATCCATGTTATGAGATGGTTCACAGATTCATTGTTGTTCTTTCTCGTTGCATAGTACTCCATTGTGTGTATGTACCATAGTTTGTGTATCCATTCATCTGTTGATGGACATCGAGGTTGTTTCCATCGTTTTGCTATTGTGAATAATGCTGCCATGAACATAGGTGTGCATATGTCTATTCGAGTGATGACTCTTATTTCTCTAGGATATATTCCTAGGAGTGGGATTGCTGGATCGAATGGTATGTCTATTTCTAGCTTTCTGAGGAAGCACCATATCATTTTCCAAAATGGTTGTATCATTTTGCATTCCCACCAGCAGTGTATAAGAGTTCCCGTCTCCCCGCAGCCCCTCCAACATTTGTTATTTCCAGTATTTTTGATTCGTGCCAGTAATGCCGGGGTGAGATGGTATCTCATTGTGGTTTTAATTTGCATTTCTCTAATGGCTAGTGATCGCGAGCATTTCCTCATGTGTCTGTTGGCCATTTGAATGTCTTCCTTGGTGAAGTGTCTGTTCATTTCCTTTGCCCATTTTTTGATAGGATTGTTTGTCTTTTTGTTGTAGAGGTGTTGGATTTTCTTGTAGATTATGGAGATTAGACCTTTGTCTGACTTGTACTGTCCAAAAATTTTTTCCCAGTCTGTAGGTTCTCTTTTGACTCTTTTGGTGAAGTCTTTTGAAGAACATAGATGTTTGATTTTTAGAAGATCCCAGTTGGATTTTTTGTGTGGATGTTTATGGTTTGTATCCTGTTAATGCCATGTATTAAGGCCTGAAGTGTTGGTCCTATTTTTTCTTCTATGAATTTTATAGTTTGAGGCTTTATATTCAGGTCTTTGATCCATTTTGAAGTAGTTTTTGTATATGGTGTGAGGTATGGGTCCTGTTTCATTTTTCTACAAATGGATATCCAGTTTTGCCAGCACCATTTGTTAAAAAGACAGTCTTTTCCCCATTTGATGTATTTTGGGCCCTTGTCAAAAATCAGGTGACCATAGGTGGATGGATTTACATCTGAGTTCTCAATTCTGTTACATTGGTCAATGTCTCTGTTGTTGTACCAGTACCAGGCTGTTTTGAGTACTGTAGCTGTATAGTAGGTTCTCAAGTCAGGTAGTGTGAGTCCTCCAACTGTATTCTTCTTCTTCAGTAGTGCTTTACATATTCGGGGTTTCTTCCCTTTCCATATAAAGTTAATAATTAGTTTTTCCATCTCTTTGAAGAATGTTGTTGGTATTTGTATCGGGATTGCATTGTATTTGTAGATTGCTTTGGGTAGAATTGCCATTTTCACAATGTTGAGTCTGCCTATCCATGAGCATGGTATGTTTTTCCATTTATGTAGATCCCTTTGGATTTCATGCAGCAGTGTTTTGTAGTTTTCTTTGTATAGGTCTTTTATATTCCTGGTCAGATTTATTCCTAAGTATTTTATCTTTTTAGGGGCTATTGAAAATGGTATTGATTTCCTCATCTCCTTTTCATCGTTCTCTTTACTGGTGTATAGGAATCCAACTGATTTTTGAATGTTTATCTTGTATCCTGCTACTCTGCTGAATCTTTCTATTAGTTCCAGTAAATTTCTCGTGGAGTCTTTAGGGTTTTCTATGTATAGTATCATATCATCTGCAAACAGGGAGAGTTTAAATTCTTCATTACCAATTTGGATGCCCTTTATTTCTTTCTCTTGCCTTACTGCTCTAGCTAGAACTTCCAGCACAATGTTAAATAGGAGTGGTGATAAAGGGCATCCTTGTCTTGTTCCTGTTTTCAAGGGGAATGTTTTCAGCCTCTCTCCGTTAAGAATGATGTTGGCTGTTGGTTTTGCATAGATGCCCTTTATTATGTTGAGAAATTTCCCTTCTATACCTATTTTATTGAGAGCTTTTATCAGGAATGGGTGTTGGACTTTGTCAAATGCCTTTTCTGCATCAATTGAGATGATCATGTGATTTTTTTCTTTCCTTTTATTTATGTGGTGGATTACGTTGATGGATTTTCTAATGTTAAACCATCCTTGCATACCTGGTATGAATCCTACTTGGTCGTGGTGTATTATTTTTTTGATATGATGCTGAATTCTATTGGCTAGAATTTTCTTCAGAATTTTTGCATCTATATTAATGAGAGATATTGGTCTGTAATTTTCTTTTTTTGTGATGTCTTTGCCTGGTTTTGGTATCAGCGTTATGCTGGCTTCATAGAATGAATTTGGAAGTGTTGCTTCCTCTTCTATGCTCTGAAATAACTTGAGTAGAACTGGTATGAGCTCTTCTGTAAATGTTTTGTAGAATTCTCCAGTGAAGCCATCTGGGCCAGGGCTTTTTTTGGTTGGGAGTTTTTGTATTACCATTTCAATCTCTTCTCTTGTTATGGGTCTGTTCAGATTTTCAATATCACTTTGTTGTAGTTTGGGTAGGCCGTGTGTTTCTAGAGATTTATCCATTTCCTCTAGGTTTTCAAATTTGTTGGAATATAGTTTTTCATAATATTCTGTTATAATCCTTTTTATTTCAGTTGGGTCTGTTGTAATGTCCCCCATTTCATTTCTTATTTGGGTTATTTGTGCCCTCTGCTGTTTTTCTTTTGTCAGTCTGGCCAGTGGTTTGTTGATTTTGTTGATTCTTTCAAAGAACCAACTTTTGGTTTTGTTGATTCTTTCTATTGTTTTTCTGTTCTCTATTTCATTTATTTCTGCTCTGATCTTTACTATTTCCTTTCTTCCGGTGGTTGTAGGCTTTTTTTGTTGTTCTCTTTCTATTTGTTTGAGTTCTGCAGTTAATGTTTTGATTTTGTCCCTTTCTTCTTTTTTGATATGTGCATCTATTGCTATAAATTGTCCTCTGAGGACTGCCTTTGCTGTGTCCCAAAGGTTTTGGTATGATGTGTTTTCATTTTCATTTGATTCTAGGAATTTTTTAATTCCATATCTGATTTCTTCTATTACCCATTGATGTGTAAGCAGATTATTATTCAGTTTCCATGTGTTTGATTTTTTTTCCTTGCTCTTTCTAGTGTTAATTTCTACCTTGATGGCATTGTGGTCAGAGAAGATACTGTGAATTATCTCAGCATTTTGGATCTTGTTGAGGATTGCTCTGTGGCCTAAGATGTGGTCTATTCTGGAGAACGTTCCATGTGCATTGGAAAAGAATGTGTACTTTGCAGCAGTTGGATGGATTGTTCTATATATGTGTATGAGGTCCAGTTGGCTGATTGTGTCCTTTAGGTCTTCTGTATCTTTGCTGAGTTTCTTTTTAGTTGTTCTGTCCTTTACTGAGAGTGGTGTGTTGAAGTCTCCTACTATTATTGTGGAACTGTCAATTTCTCTCTTCAGTGCTGTTAGAGTTTTTTTTATGTATTTTGGAGCCCTGTCATTGGGTGCATGGATATTTATTATGGTTATGTCTTCATGATGGATCATCCCCTTAATCATTATATAGTGTCCTTCTTTGTCTTTTATGGTAGATTTTGTTTTAAAGTCTATTTTATCTGAGATTAGAATTGCCACTCCTGCTCTTTTTTGATAGTTGTTAGCTTGATATATTTTTTTCCAACCTTTGATTTTTAATAAATTCACATCTTTGTTTCTAAGATGTGTCTCTTGTAGACTGCAAATTGATGGATCCTGTTTCCTTATCCATTCTGCCACTCTCCGTCTCTTTATGGGTGCATTGAGTCCATTTACGTTCAGTGTAATTATTGATAGATGTGAGTTTGTTGCTGTCATTTTGTAGTGCTTTTTTTTGTGATGCTGAAGTTTTCTTTGTTCTTCTTACTCTCTTGTGCTGAGTTACTTTTGTTTGTGGATTTTGTGTTCATTTCTTTTGTTTTTGTAGGTTTTGTTTTTGTTGAGACTTTATGTTTTTCGTCTTTATTTTTATGAGTTGGTTTGTTAACTTTTTTTGTGCTTACCATGAATTTTACCCTTATCTTTATAATTTTGAAGCAGTCTACCGTTACTTGGTATCGCCTTGCCTTCCTCTCCTTTAGAAGGTTCTATACCTATGCCGTTTGTTCCCTCTTTCATTGTTTTGATGTTGTTGTCATCCTTTGATTGATTTCTCTGATTCCCTGTTGTATATCTTTTGTTTTTGGAAAGTCCTCTGTAGTTCAGTTCCTAGAATGGTATCTCGTTCATGTGAACCTGCGTCCTAGGTCCTAGGTCCTGCCTGAGGGCTGAAGCTGTTTGTCCTCAGATCGAAGAACTCCCTTTAATAATTCTTGTAAGTTTGGTTTGACTTTTGCATATTCCTTTAGTTTCTTTTTATCTGGAAATGACCTAATTTCATCATCAAATCTGAATGAGAGTTTTGCAGGATATATTATTCTTGGCTGACAATTTTTTTCTTTCAAGATTTTATATATGTCATCCCATTGCCTTCTTGCCTGCATGGTTTCTGCCGAATAATCTGAGCTTAGTCTTATTGTTTCTCCTCTGTATGTGACTTCTTGTTTTTCATGAGCTGCTCTCAGGATTCTTTGCTTGTCTTTGGTTTTGGCAAATGTGAATATGATATGCCTTGGTGATTTTCTTTTGGGGTCTCTTCTATATGGGGTTCATTGAGCTTCTTGGATGTCCAGCTTTTCATCGTTCATGATATTGTGGAAGTTTTCTGTCAGCAGTTCTTCAATGATCCTCTCTGTGTTTTCTGTTTTCTCCCCCTGTTCTGGAATTCCAATCACTCATAAATTTCTGCTTTTAATTGTGTCCCACATAACTCTCAGGGTCTCTTCATTTCTCTTTGTTCTTTTTTCTGAGTTTTTCTGAAACAGAGTTGTACCCAAGTGTTTGTCTTCAGTTCCACTGATCCTGTCTTCCATGGTTTCAAATCTACTTCTCAACCCTTCTATGACACCTTCCATTTCTGAAATCTTGTTGTTTATCTTTTGGATTTCTAATTGTTGTTTTTGTATAATTTCGAGTTGTGAATTTATTTTGGCATTTTGTTCCTGCATCATCTTCCTGAATTCTTCCAATTTTTTGTCTGTATTTTCCATAAATTTGTCTATTTTTTCCTCATGTTTGTCAGCTTTTTGCCTCAGTTCTTGGAAAATTCTGAGTATTAGTGATTTGAGTTCCGTATCAGGTACTTCTAGTGCATTTTCTTCCACAGGAGAGTTATCTGGTGTTTTAATTTGGACGCCTATTGGAGCCATCTTGTCTTGTTTTTGTAAATGTTTTGATATTGTTTGCTGTTTTCGGGGAATTCAGTAGATATTTCTCTCGTTTATTGATTGTAGATTTTTTTTTTGTTGTTGTTTCGTTCTTGTGGTACAGTTGGGCAGATCTAGCTGAGGAGGAGCCACTGGGACGTTTTGCTTGTGGCACTCACCGCAGCCACCAGGACGGTCGGTAATCAGTGCTGGGCAAGTTCCAATAGGGCGTGCCGCTTGGTGGTGTGATGTCTAGTGCACGGTGCAGGTAGGTAGGGTGCAGCGGGAAGATGGTCATGTGTGAAGCTAAGCGGTCTTTCTGTCTCCGACCAGATACTCTGCAAGGCTGCTCTCCCGTTCGCTGGTCTCCGATAGGAATCGAAGATGGTGGATCCGTGCTGCGTTAGCTGGTAAGGAATCTCTGCCTGAGTCTCTCCTCACTCTCCGTTCTCTTTTAGTATTCTCACTCCGTTTGGTGTTTGGCTGAGTTCTTTATCTCTTCATTTGGTGTTCTAGGGTTTCAGGATTGTTGATTCTCTGTTAGGCTTAGTTTTTTGGATCTTTGCTGTGGAGGGACGGCGTGGTGTTTCTGCCTAGAGCGCCATCTTGCCCCTCCCTCTCCTTTGCCCATTTTTTAATAGGATTATTTGTCTTTTTTTTGTAGAGGTGTTGGATTTTCTTGTAGATTATAGAGATTAGACCTTTGTCTGACTTGCAATGCCCCCAAATTTTTCCCCAATCTGTAGGTTCTCTTTTTACTTTTCTGGTGAAGTCTTTTGAAGAGCATAGGTGTTTGATTATTAGAAGATCCCTGTTATCTAGCTTGTCTTCTAGGGTTTGTGTGTTGATGGTTATGATTTGTATCCTGTTAATGCCGTGTATTACGGCCTGTAGCATTGGTCCTATTTTTTCTTCTATGAACCTTATAGTTTTTGGTTTTATATTTAGGTCTTTGATCAATTTTGAATTAGTTTTTGTATGTTGTGTGACGTATGAATCCTGTTTCATTTTTTACAGACGGATATCCAGTTTTGTCAGCACAATTTGTTAAAAAGACCATCTTTTCCCCATTTGATGGACTTTGGGCCCTTTTCAAAGATCAAGTGACTGTAGGTGGATGGATTTACATCTCAGTTCTCAATTCTGTTCCATTGGTCGATGTATCTGTCATTGTACCGGTACCAGGCTGTTTTGACTACTATAGCTGTATAGTAGGTTCTGAGGTCAGGTAGTGTGAGTTCTCCAACTTTATTCTTCTTCTTCAATAGTGCTTTACTTATTTGGGGCTTCTTCCCTTTCCATATAAAGTAAATGATTAGTTTTTCCACCTCTTTGAAGAATGTTGTTGGTATTTGGATTGTGATTTTATTGTATTTGTAAATTGCTTTGGGTAGATCTGTCATTTTCCCAAAGTTGAGTCTACCTATCCATGAGCATGGTATGTTTTTCCATTTATGTAGATCCCTTTGGGTTTCTTGCAGTAGTGTTTTCTAGTTTTCTTTGTAAAAGTGTTTTACATCCCTGGTTAGATTTATTCCTAAGTATTTTATTTTTTTAGGGGCTATGATAAATGGTATTGTTTTCCTGATTTCCTTTTCATCGTTCTCTTTATTAGTGTATAAGAATCCAACTGATTTTTGTATGTTTATCTTGTATTCTACTACTCTGCTAAATCTATTAATTCTAGTAGATTTCTCGTGGAGTCTCTGGGGTTTTCTATGTATAGTACCATATCATCCGCAAACAGGGACAGTTTAACTTCTTCATTAGCAATTTAGATGCCCTTTATTTCTTTCTCTTGCCTTGTTGCTCTAGCTAGAACTTCCAGCACAATGTTAAATAAGAGTGGTGATAAAGGACATCCTTGTCTTGTTCCTGTTTTCAAGGAGAATGTTTTCAGCCTCTCTCCATTAAGAATGATGTTGGCTGTTGGTTTTCCATAGATGTCCTTTATTATGTTGAGAAATTTCCCTTTTATACCTATTTTATTGAGAGTTTTTATCAGGAATGGGTGTTGGACTATGTCGAATGCTTTTTCCTCATCAATTGAGATGATCACATGGTTTTTTTCTTTCCTTTTATTTATGTAGTGGATTATGTTAATTGATCTTCTAACATTGAACCATCCTTGCATACCTGGTATGAATCCTAATTGGTCATGGTGTATTATATTTTTGATATGATGCTGAATTCTATTGGCTAGAATTGTGTTGAGAATTTTTGCATCTATATTCATGAGAGATACTGGTCTGTAATTTTTTTTTTTTTGTGACATCTTTGCCTGGTTTTGGTATCAGGGATATGCTGGCTTCATAGAATGAATTTGGAAGTGTCCCTCCCTTTTCTGTGTTCTTAAATAGTTTGAGTAGTACTGGTATAAGCTCTTCTGTGAATGTTTTGTAGAATTCTCAAGTGAAGCCACCTGGGTCAGGGCATTTTTTGGTTGGGAGTTTTTTTTTTTTTTTTTTTTTTAATATCTTTTCAATCTCTTCTCTTGTTATGGGTCTGTTCAGATTTTCAACATCACTTTTTGATAGTTAGGGTAGGTAGTGTGTTTCTAGAAATTTATCCATTTCCTCTAGGTTTTCAAATTTGTTGGAGTATAGTTTTTCATAATATTGTGTTATGATCGTTTTTATTTTAGTTGGGTCTGTTGTACTGTCCCCCATTTCATTTCTTATTTGGGTTATGTCTGTCCTCTCCTGTTTTTCTTTCGTCAGTCTGGCCAGTGGTTTGTTGATTTTGTTGATTCTTTCAAAGAACCAACTTTTGGTTTTGTTGATTCTATCTATTGTTTTTCTATTCTCTATTTCATTTATTTCTGCTCTGATCTTTCTTATTTCCTTTCTTCCGGTGGCTGTGGGCTTTTTTTTTTTTTGCTGTTCTCTTTCTATTTGTTTGAGTTGTGTAGTTAACGTTTTGATTTTGTCCTTTTTTTTCTTTTTTGATGTGTGCATCTATTGCTATAAATTGTCCTCTGAGGGCTGCCTTTGCTGTATCCCAAAGGTTTTGGTATGATGTGTTCTCATTCTTGTTTGATTCTAGGAATTTTTTTGATTCCATCTCTGATTTCTTCTATTACTCAGTGTTTTGTAAGCAGGGTGTTATTCAGTTTCCATGTAATTGATTTTTTCCCTTGCTCTTTCTGTTGTTAATTTCTACTTTGATGACATTGTGGTCACAGAAGACACTTTGTATCATCTCAACATTTTGGAACTTGTAGAGGCTTGCTCTGTGGCCTAAGATGTGGTTTATTTTGGAGAACGTTCCATGTGCATTGGAAAAGAATGTGTACTTTGCAGTTGTTGGATGGAGTGTTCTATATAGGTATATGAGGTCAAGTTGGGTGATTGTGCCCTTTAGGTCTTCTGTATCTTTGCTGAGCTTCTTTTTAGATGTTCTGTCCTTTACTGAGAGGTGTGTTGAAGTCTCCTACTATTATTGTGGAACTGTCAATTTCTCTTTCAGTACTGTTAGAGTTTGTTTTATGTATTTTGGAGCCCTGACATTGGGTGCATAGATGTTTATTATGGTTATGTCTTCATGATGGATCATCCCCTTACTCATTATATAGTGTCCTTCTTTGTCTTTTATGGTGGATTTTGTTTCAAAGTCTCTTTTATCTGAGATTAGTATTGCCACTTACTTATCCTCTTTTTTGCTAGTTGTTTGCTTGGTATTTCTTTTCCAACCCTTGATTTTTAATAAATTCACGTCTTTGTTTCTAATGTGTGTTTCTTGTAGACAGCATATTGATGGATCCTTTTATTTTTTAATCCATTCTGTCACTCTCCATCTCTTTATCGGTGCATTGAAGCTATTTACATTTAGAGTAATTATTGATAGATATGAGTTTATTGCTGTCATTTTATAGTGCTTTTTTGGGGGTGTTCTGATGTTTTCTTTGTTTCTCTTACTTGCCTGTGCTGAATTCCTTTTGTTTGTGGATTTTTTTTTTCCATTTCTTTTGTCTTTATAGATTTTGTTCTTACTGAGACTTTATGGTTTTCCTCTTTTTTTTTAAATGAGTATGTTTGTTAACTTTCTTTGTGATTATCATGAAATTTACCCTTCTGTTTCTAAGTTTGAAGCAGTCTATTATTACTTGGTATCACCTTGTCTTCCTCTCCATTAGAAGGTTCTATACCTACACTGTTTATTCCCTCTTTTATTCTTCTGATGTAGTTGTTTACAGATTAACTGCTCTGATTATCTGTTGTATTTCTTTTGGTTTTGGATAGTCTTTGAGAGTTCATTTCCTAGATTGGTGTCTGGCTGGTATGATCCTGCATCTTAGATTCAGCCTGTGAGCTGAAGTTGTTCGTTCTCAGATCGAAGGACTCCATCTAATAATTCTTGTAAGTTTGGTTTGGTTTTTACATATTCCTGTAATTTCTGTTCATCAGGAAATGTCCTAATTTCACCAGCATATTTGAATGGGAGTTTTGTAGGCTATATTATTCTTAGCTGGCAATTTTTTTCTTTCAAGGTTTTGTATATATCTTCCCATTGCCTTCTTGCCTGCATGGTTTCTGCTGAATGACCTGAGCTTTGCCTTACTATTTCTCCTCCATATGTGACTTCTTATTTTTCACGAGCTGCTCTCAGGCTTCTTTGTCTTTGATTTTGGTGAGTGTGATTATGATACACCTTGGTGATTTTCTTTTAGGGTCTATCCTATACGGGGTTTATTGAGCCTCTTGGATGGCCAGTTTTTCACCTTTCATGATATTGGGAAGGTTTTCTGTCAGCAGTTCTTCAATGATCCTGTCCATGTTTTCTGTTTTCTCCCTCTGTTCTGGAACTCTGATCACTTGGAAATTTTTGCTTTTGAATTTATCCTACATAATTCTCAGGGTCTCTTCTTTTTTCTTCTTTCTTTTTTTCTGAGTTTTCTTCAAACAGAGCTGTATCCAAGTGTTTTTCTTCAATTCTGCTGATGCTGTCTTCCACCACCTCAAATCTGCTCCTCAGCCCTTCTATGACACTGTCCATCTCTGAAATCTTGTTGTTTATCTTTTGGATTTCTTTTTTCATTTTTATTTTTTGTATAATTTCTAGTTGTGATTTTATTTTGGCATTTTGTTCCTGCATTATTTTCCTGAATTCTTCCATTTTTTTTTCCAGTATTTTCCATGAATTTGTCTGCTTTTTCCATTAATTTGCCTAGTTTTTTGTTATTTTTGTCTGCTTTTTGCACTCAAGCAAAAGGAGTGGTAGGAGACGAGAGGCAAGGAAGAAATCAAAAGAAGTTGCAAAAAACAACACCAGCAGCCAACAAATGCACTCAGGGAGTCAGCCAGTGTGGGCAAACAGAATCCAAGAAGCTGATGCTTCCCAGCCAAGAGACTGTGGCTGCAGGAAGCAGAGGAGTCCGAGCAGGGGTGAAGAATGGTGGAGGTGGGAAAGCATATATCATTGGTTACCGATTATTCTGTCTCCTGCTGGAAGCTCTGTGAAGCTGCTTTCTCATTCCTCCTGTTTACTGGTCTCTGATAGGAGTCCAAGATGGCAGATCCATGTTGCATTAGCTGTTAGGGGACCTCTGCATGTATGTCTCCTCGCTCTTTGTTCTCTGTAAGTTTCTTATTCCATTTGGTGCTTGGCTATGTTCTTTATCTTTTCATTTGATGCTTAGGATTACAGGATTGCTGTTTTCTCTGGCTTAGTTTTTCGGATCTTTTCTGCAGAGGGACGGCGTGGTGCTTCTGTCTAGACTGCCATGTTGGCGGAAGTCTGAGGCTTTAGACTTTTGAAGGAGGAATCCAAACAGGAGGGCAGGGCTTTATGACTTTCCCATAGTGGTGGCTGATCCCGTCGATGGTGGCCATCCTTTTCAGGATTTTCCTGGAAATTCTTGTGTGTTTATTTTCCAGAAGAACTTTACGATCAACCTACCAAGCTTCAAGGGAAAAAAGTGGTATATTTAACACAATGTATTCATACATTTACTTGCTGAGAGGTGACATTTTTATTATGTTGAATCCTTCTAACAACAAGGAATATCTTTTTATTTGTTCAAGTCTACTTTTATGTCTTTCAGTCATGTTTTAAAGTTTTCCTCATAAATGTTTTACCCATTTCTTGTTAGATTTATTCTAAAGTATTTTACATTTTTTGTGGCTCTTTTAAATGGTTACCAGGCTGTTTTGTTTTGTTTTGTTTGATGTCCCAAAATCTTTCAATACTTTAGATATTTCACTCCATTCTCTTCTTACTTGCATGGTTTTTGAAGAGAAGTCTGAGATAATTCTTATCTTTATTCATTTGTAGGTTTTTGTTCTTGCTTCTTCCAAAAAAATTGTTTTTTTGTCTTTGATTTTTTGCAGTTTGAATATGATATGCCTAGGTGTAGTTTTTTTGGTATTTATCTTACTTGATGTTCTCTGGGATTCCAGAATCTGTGGTTGTCTTAGTCATCTAGTGCTGTCATAACAGAAATACCACAAGTGTATGGCTTTATAAAGAGAGGTTTATTCCCTCACAGTCCAGTAAGCTACAAGTCCAAATTCAGAGAGTCAGCTTCAGGAGAAGGCTTTCTGTCTCTGTCAGCTCTGGAGAAAGGTCCTTGTGATGCATCAGTCTTCCCTTGGTCTGGGAGCATCTCAGCACAGGAACGTCAGGTCCAAAGGATGTGCTCTGCTCCCAGCACTGCTTTCTTGGTGGTGTGAGGTTCCTATGTGTCTCTTCTCACTTCTCTCTTTTATATCTCAAAAGAGATTGGCTTAAGACACTATCCAATCTTATATACCTCATTGTATAACTGCCACTAATCCATCTTATTAGATCATAGTGATTGTATTTATAAGACATAAGGAAATCACATCAGATTACAAAATGGTACACAATTATACAATACTGGAGATCATGACCCAGTCAAGTTGACAGATATTTTGGGGGGACCAATTCAATCCAAGACAATGGTTTGTTTAGTGTCTGTCAACACTTTTGGAAAATTTTCAGTCATTGTTACTTCAAATGTTTCTTCTGTTCCTTTCTCTGTTTCTGGCATTCCTGTTACACATACAAGAAGCCTTTTGTAATTGTCCCACAGTTCTTGGATATTCTGTTCCATTTTTTTCTCTTTGCTTTCCTCTTTGAGAAGTTTCTACTGACACATCTTTAAACTCACTGATTCTGTCCTTAGTCATGTCGTAAACTACTAATAAAACCATCAGAGGAATTCTTCATTTCTGTTACATTGTTTTTGATTCCTCACATTTTCTTTTGCATATTTCTTAGAGTTTTAATGTATTTACTTAGATTACAGAACTCTTCTTGCACGTTGTCCACTTTTTTCATTAGAGCCCTTAACATGTTAATCATAGTTATTTTAAATTCCCAGTCTGATAATTTTAACATCTCTACCATATCTAAGTCCAGTTCTGATGTTTCCCCTGTCTCTTCAGATTGTGGGGTTTTTTTTTTTTTGTTTGTTTTTTTTTGCTTTTTAGCATGCTTTATAGTTTTTTGTTGAAAACAAGACATGATGTATCAGGTCGGAGGAAATGAGATGTTTTTCAGTTGCAAAGTTTTGTTGATGTGGATGTGGTACTAAGTTTTGGGGTAGAGGAAGTTTCTTATGCTCCTGTTATGAGGTCTGAGTATTTTAGTGAATCTTGTCCCCCCCCCCCCCCCCCATGTAGTAACCTTCATAAGTGCTTTTCATTTTTTTTCCCCACCCCTTAGGTGATACAGGAAGGTTAGAGGGGCCTGGAAATAGTATTTCCTTTCCGCCATGTCCAACACTTAAGGGACCGTGTTTGGGTATTTTCCTTCCCCCACTTTTAAGACTAGAAGGGAGCTGGAGTTTGGCAATTTTCCTCCTCCAATTGGAGGGCTAGATAGGGTTGTGGCTGGGTATTTCCCCTTCTCCAAGTTGGTTAGGCTTTGATAAAGCCCATATTGAGTAGGTTCTGGTAAAGCAGGTTCCCTTGAAGGTAGGCCATTTTCAAGGAGAACAGAGCACTATTTCAAAATGATTACTTTTCCCCTCTCCCTGCTTTTCTTCCAGCTTTACAGTGAAAATCTTGTGGGGCTTCTGAAGGTAAAATTCATGAAAGTGTGAGGTCCTTCCAAAAGCTGGGTTTCCAGGAGGTTTTATCTCTCAACCTCCTCCACAATCAATCTCAACAACTAGTCAATTACCCTTTAAGTGTTCCTGGCCAATGCACCTTAGACGCAGCAACCACCCATCTGTCAGTAGAGGCTTGCATTGTTGTATGATACTGAACAGGTTTTACCAGATCTTCCAGACTAGAATAGACTAGGAAGAAAGGTCTGGATCTCTGGAAATCACTATGGATCACAATGGTCTGATCCATAACCTATCATGGGGATGGTGCAAGACTAGGTAGTATTTCATTCTGTTATGCATGGTGTCTTAGTCATCTAGTGCTGCTACAACAGAAATACCACAAGTGGATGGTTTTAACAAAGAGAAGTTTATTTCCTTACAGTACAGTAGGCTAAAAGTCCAAATTCAGGGCGTCAGCTCCAGGGGAAGCCTTTTTCTCTCTGTCGGCCTTCTCATCAATGTTCCCCCAGACTAGGAGCTTCTCAGCTCAGGGACCCCAGTCCAAAGGATACTCTCTGCTCCGGGCACTGCTTTCTTGATGGTATGAGGTCCCCCTGTCTCACTGCTCACTTCTGTCTTTTATATCTCAAGAGATGGCCTCAGGATACAATCCAATCTTGTAGACTGAGTCCTGCCTTACTAACACAACTCCCTCATTAACATCATAGAGGCAGGTTTGCAACATACAGGAAAATCACACAGTACCAGGAATCATAACCCAGCCAAACTGATACACACATTTTTTGGGGGACATAATTCAATCCATAACACATGGGGGTGTCATGAGTCACGGTTCTCCACGAGTCTGGGGCCAACTCTACAGCAGTTAATAACAACAACCAGATGCTGAGTCTGGCTGTGGCAGTAGGCAGAGTGGTCTTTGCTCCCTGAAAGTGGTGATCCTCTGTGTTAGTTTGCCTGTTTCTCCAGCTTTTGGGCAGCAATTTGTGACCTCAGTTCTCAGATGAATCTAAGAAGAGTTGATTTTACGATTTTTTTTCTTTCTATGAGGATAGGAGGGATGACCTCTAAGCTCCTTACAGGCCATCAAGAAACTGGAAGTTGATGCCCCAAATTCCATGTCAAAATAGGGAGTATAATTTCTCCCTTGAGGCTTCAATAATGACATTTTCATAAGTCTTTATTTAGCTAAGTGTTAACAGTAAAGATTAGAAGCCCTGTTCATTTTTTTCTCCGTAGTTGGTTCCTCTTACAGGTCCAATTGTGAGCACAGATGGGCATCAGTTAAAGTCAGGAGAGACACCATCATGTTCTTCCTGGTTGAGATTATCCACCCTAATGATGCAAACAAAGAGGATGTGACAAAACTATAATCCGTGTAAGAGGCTCACCCCCAGGGAATGGCACATGGATAAGATGTACCCTGGGTTAATCCCATTTGCTGCCATTCAACATCACCAAATTCAGTGCACGCATACACTGATAAAACATTTTGGGTTTAGGTTAATTGCATATGAGTCCCTCCCTTTCCTCACTGATTCTACATGACCCCTGGTAACCAAGACCTCAAAGATCTGTCAATGGCATGGTGCACGTGATCTAGATAAAAATATTGTCAGATAGTTTCAGAAAACGAGGAGGCACATCAGCACCAGATGACGATCTAGAAGCTCTGGTTAAGGAGGTTATTTGTATGTAGATGGACAAACAGGAAAAGGTCGAGGCAGGGCCAGAAAAAGTATTGGGGAATAGGGGAAAAGGTGAAAATACAGATGACTGACTCCAAGGGCCTTCTTTACCTTGTGAATTTTCCATGGTCTAGAGTTTGACCTTCAGTCATGCATGCTCTGACACAAGACTGGTCAGCATAGGCGAGAGCTGGGCTCCATCTCTTCAAGGCAGACTGGCATTCATTATATTAGACTGTCTATATGATCAGAGCATCAATTTGTTAATCTATAGTGAGAATGCTCCTTCTCAGAGGCAGAGCTGTCTGTTTTTAACAAGGATTGTTAATATTGTAAAAGGAGCCCTAGTGGCACAGTGGTTAAGCGCTTGGATGCTATGTGAAAGATCAGCAGTTCTAACCCCCCAGCTCCTCTGCAGGAGAAAGATGAGGCAGTCTGCTTCTATAAAGATTACAGCTTTGGAAGCCCTGTAGAGCAGTTATACTCTGTCCTATAGGGTCGCTATGAGCTGGAATCGACTCAACAAAAATGATTTTATGGGTTGATGTTGTTAGATGCTGTCGAGTCAGTCACTGACTCATGGCGACCTCCATGCACAGCAGAATGGAACTAAACACTACTTTGTCCTGTGCCATCGCCATGACAGGTCGCAGATCGGACCATTGTAATCCATAGGGTTTTCATTGGTAGATTTTTGGAAATAGATTACAAGGCCTTTTTTCCTAGTCTATTTTAGTCTGTAAGTTCCACTGAAACCTGTTTGGCATCATAGTAACATGCAAGTCTCCACTAACAGATAGGTGGTGGCTGTGCATAAGGTGCATTGGGCAAGAATCAAATCTGGGTCTCCTGTATGTCAACACTTTCCCTTCTTGAACTTGGGTTCCCTATTACCAGCTTTCCTGTCCCCTCCTGCCTTCTAGTCCTTGCTCCTGGCCTGTCGGACCTCAATAGTCTCGTTTTGTTTTATAGGCTGTCTAGTCTTTGACTGAAGGCTGAACCTTGGGAGTGACTTCATTACTGACCTAAAAGGGTGCCTGGGGGCCATACTCTCGGGATTTCTCCAGTCTGTCAGGCCAGTAAGTCAGATCTTGTTTTGTGAGTTAGAATTTTGTTCTACATTATTCTCCAGCTCTGTCCAGGAACCTCTATTGTGATCCCTATCAGAGCAGTCGTGGTAGTAGCCAGGCACCATCTGATTGTACTGGACTCAGTCTGGTGGAGGCCGTGGTAGCTGTGGTCCATTAGTCCTTTGGACTAATCTTTCCCTTGTGTCTTGTTTTCTTCATTGTCCCTTGCTGCAGAGAGTGTGAGACCAGTGGAATATCTTAGATGGCTGCTCACAGATTTTTAAGACCCCAGATGCTACTCACCAAGGTAGAATGTAGAACATTTTCTTTATAAACTATGTTATGCCAATTGAACTAGATGTTCCCCAAGACCATGGTCCCCACAGCCATCCACTCAGCAATTTAATCCCTCAAGGACTTTGTATGTGTCTATGGAGCTTCCATGACCTTGCTTTGTACAAGTTGTGCTGGCTTCCCCAGTATAGCATAATATCTTACCCTTCACCAAAGTTACCAGTTTCCTATTGTCTATTTAGTATTTCCTGCCCCACCCCACTCATCCTTCATAAACCATCAAAGATTGTTTCTTTTTGTGTGTAAACCTTTTCATGAGTTTTTACAGTAGTGGTCTCATACAATATTACTCCCTTTGTGATTGACTTACTTCACTTAGTATAATGTCCTCCAGTTTCATCCATGTTATGAGAGGCTTCACAGATTCTTCATTGTTCTTTATCCTTGTGTAATACTACATTGAGTGTACATACCATAGTTTGTTTATTCATTCATCTGTTGATAAGCATCTTGGTTGTTTCTGTCTTTTTGCTATTCTGAACAATGATTCAGTGAACATGGGTGTACATAGTCTATTTGTGTGACTGCTCTTGGTTCTCTAGGATATATTCCTAGCAATGGGATTGCTTAATTGTATGGTATTTCTACTTCCAGCTCTCTAATGAAGCGCCATATCATTTTGCAATATCACCAGCAGTGCATAAGACTTCTGATCTCCCCACAGTCTCTTCAATATTTGTTATTTCCAGTTTTTGATTCCTGCAATAATGGTGGGGTGAGATGGTATCTCCTTGTGGTTTTGATGTGCATTTCCTTAACTGCTAGTGATTGTGAGCATTTTCTCATGTGTGCGTTAGCCACTTGAATGCCTTCACTGGTGAAGTGTCTGTTCGTTTCCTTTGCCCATTTTTTAATTGGATTATTTGTCATTTTGTTGTAGAGGTGTTCAATTTTCTTGTAGATTTTAGAGATTAGACCTTCATCTGACTTGTAACGTTCAAATTTTTTTCCCCAGCCTGTAGGTTCTCTTTTTACTCTTGTAGTGAAGTCTTTTGATGAGCTAAGGGTTTAATTTTTAGAAGATCTCAGTTATCTAGCTTATATTCTGGAGATTGTATGTTGTTGATTTTGGTTTGTATCCTGTTAATGCCGTCTATTAGGACCTCTAGCACTGATCCTATTTTTTCTTCTATGATCTTTATAGTTTTTGGCTTTATATTGAGGTCTTCGATCCATTTTAAATTAGTTTTTGTATATGGTGTGAGGTATGGGTCCTGTTGCATTTTTTTGCAGATGGACATCGAGTTTTGCCAGCACCATTTGTTAAAGACTGTCATTTCTCTATTTGATGGATTTTGGGCCCTAGTTTAAGATCAGGTGGCCATAGGTGGATAGATTTACATCTGGATTCTCAATTCTGTTCCATTGGCCAATGTATCTGTCATTGTACCAGTACCAGGCTGCTTCAACTACTACAGTTGTATAGCAGGTTTTGAGGTCAGGGAGTGTGAGTCCTCCTACTTTATTTTTCTTCTTCAATAGTGCTTTACTTTATCTGGGGTCTCTTCCCTTTCCATATAAAGTTAATGATTAGTTTTTCTATCTCTTTAAAGAATGTTGTTGGTATTTGGAACTGGATTGCATTGTATTTGTAAATTGCTTTGTGTAGAACTATCATTTTCACAATGTTACGTCTACCTATCCATGAGCAAGGTATGCTTTTCCATTTATGTAGATCCCTTCGGGTTTCTTGCAATAGTGTTTTGTAGTTTCTTTTATATAGGTCTTTTACATCCCTGGTTAGATTTATTCCTAAGTATTTTATTCTTTTAGAGCCTATTATAAATGGTATTGTTTTCCTGATTTCCTTTTCTTCGTTCTCTTTATTGGTGTATAGGAATCCAACTGATTTTCGTGTGTTTATCTTGTATCCTACTACCCTGCTGAGTCTATTAGTTCCAGTAGTTTTTTTTCTGGAGTCTTTTGGATTTTCTATGTATAGTATCATATCATCTGCAAACAGGGATAGTTTAACTTCTTCATTACCAATCTGGATACCTTTATTTCTTTTTATTGCCTTCTTGCTCTAGCTAGAACTTCCAGAACAATGTTAAATAGGAGTGGTGATAAAGGGCATCCTTGTCTTGTTCCTGTTCTCAAGGGGAAAGTTTTCAGCCTCTCTCCATTAAAAATGATGCTGGCGGTTGGTTTTGCATAGATGCCCTTTATTATGTTGAGAAATTTCCCTTCTATACCTATTTTATTGAGAGTTTTTATCAGGAATTGTGTTGGACTTTGTCAAATGCCTTTTCTGTGTCAGTTGAGATGATCATGTGATTCTTTTCTTTCCTTTTATTTATGTGATGGATTCCGTTGATTGATTTTCTAATGCTGAACCAGCCTTGCACAGCTGGTATGAATTCTTGGTTGTGGTGTATTATTTTTTTGATATGATGCTGAATTCTATTGGCTAGAATTGTGTTGAGAGTTTTTGCATCTATATTCATGACAGATATTGGTCTGTAATTTTCTTTTCTTGTGACATCTTTCCTGATTTTGGTATCAAGGTTATGCTGGCTTCATAGAATGAATTTGGAAGTGTTGCTACAGTTTCTATGTTCTGAAATAGTTTGAGTAGTACTGGTGTAAGCTCTTCTCTGAATGTTTTGTAGAACTCTCCAGTGAAGCCATCTGGGCCAGGGCTTTTTTTGTTGGGAGTTTTTTTTTTTTTTTTAATTACCTTTTCAATCTCTTCTCTTGTTATGGTTCTGTTCAGATTTTCAACATCACTATGTGTTAGTTTGAGTATGTAGTGTGTTTTTAGAAATTTGTCCATTTCCTCTAGGTTTTCAAATTTGTTGGAGTATAGTTTTTCATAACAGTCCATTATGATCCTTTTTATTTCAGTTGTGTCTGTAGTAATGTCACCCATTTCATTTCTTATTTGGGTTATTTGTGTCCTCTCCTGTTTTTCTTTTGTCAGTCTGGCCAGCGGTTTGTCGATTTTGTTGATTCTTTCAAAGAACCAACTTTTGGTTTTGTTGATTCTTTCTATTGTTTTTCTATTCTCTATTTCATTTATTCCTGCTCTGATCTTTGTTATTTCCTTTCTTCTGGTGGTTGTGGGCTTTTTTTTTTTTTTTTTTTGCTGTTCTCTTTCTATTTGTTTGAGTTGTATAGGTAATGTTTTTATTTTGTCTCTTTCTCCTTCTTTGATGTGTGCATCTATTGCTATAAATTGTTCTCTGAGCACTTCCTTTGCTGCATCCCAGGGGTTTTGGTATGATGGGTTTTCATTCTTGTTTGATTCTAGGAATTTTTTGATTCCATCTCTGATTTCTTCTATTACCCAGTGGTTTGTAAGCAGGGTGTTATTCAGTTTCCATGTAATTGATTTTTTTTCCTTGCTCTTCCCATTGTTAATTTATACCTTGATGGCTTTGTGGTCAGAGAAGATACTTTGTATACTCTCAATGTTTTGCATTCTGTTGAGGGTTACTCTGTGGCCTAAGATGTGGCCTATTCTGCAGAACATTCCATAAGCATTGGAGAAGAATGTGTACTTTGCAGCTGTTGGATGGTGTGTCCTATATATATCTTTGAGGTGAAGTTGGCTGATTGTGGCCTTTAGGTCTTCTATATCTTTGCTGAGTTTCTTTCTAGATGTTCTCTCCTACTATTATTGTGGAACTGTCAATTTCTCTTTTCAGTGCTGTTAAGGTTTGTTTTATGTATTTTGGAGCCCTGTCATTGGCTGCATAGATGTTTATGATGGTTATGGCTTCGTTACGAATCATTCCTTTAATCATTATAGAATGTCCTTCATTATTTTTTATGGTGGATTTTGTTTTAAAATCTATTTTATCTGAGATTAGTATCACCACTCCTGCTCTTTTTTTGCTGCTGTTTGCTTGATATTTTCCTTTCCATCCATTGATTTTAAATAAATTTATGTCTTTGTTTCTAAGGTGTGTCTCTTGTAGACAGCATATTGATAGATCCTGTTTTTTTATCCATTCTGTCACTATCTGTCACTTTATGGGTCCATTTAGGCCATGTTCATTCAGTGTAATTATTGATAGGTGTGAGTTTATTGCTGTCATTTTTACTGTTTTTTTTTTTTTTTTGGTGCTGATGTTTTCTTTGTTCCTCTTACTCTCCTGTGATGAATTCCTTTTGTTTGTGGATTTTTTTCATTTCTTTTGTTTTTGTCAGTTTTGTTTTTACTGAGACTTTATGTTTTCCTTCTTTATTTTGATGAGTAGATTTGTTAATTTTCTTTGTGGTTACCTTGAAGTTTACCCTCATCTTCCTAGTTTTGAACCAGTCTATTATTACTTGGTATCACCAGTCTTTCTTTCCATTAGAAGTTTCTGTATCTTTACAATTTATTCCCTCTCTTATTGTTCTGATGTTGCCATTTACAGGTTAACCTCTCTGTTACCCTGTTGTAATTCTTTTGGTTTTGGATACTCCTGGAGAGTTCATTTCCTTAATTGGTATCTGGCCTGTGGTCTGATGTTTTTTGTTTTCAGATCGAAGGACTCCCTTTAATAATTTTTGTAAGTTTGGTTTGGTTTTTACATAGTCCCGTAATTGTTGTTCATCTGGAAATGTCCTAATTTCACCATCATATTTGAATGAGAGTTTTGCAGGGTACATTATTCTTGGCTGGCAATTTTTTTCTTTCAAGGGTTTGTATATGTCATCCAATTGCCTTCTTGCCTGCATGGCTTCTGCCAAATAATCCAAGCTTAATCTTATTGTTTCTCCTCTGTGTGGTGATGTTTCATTTTTCTCAAGCTACTCTCAGGGTTCTTTGTTTGTCTTTGGTTTTAGTGAGTGTGATTATGATATGCCTTGGTGATTTTCTTTTGGGGTCTATCTTACATGGGGTTTGTTGAGCTTCTTGGATGCTCACCTTTACATCTTTCATTGTATAGGGAAGTTTCTGTCAGCAGTTCTTCAATGATCCTGTCTGTGTTTTCTGTCCCCCCTCCCCCCCCCAGAACTCCGATCACTCACAGATTTTTGCTTTTAATTGTATCCCACATAATTCTCAGCGTCTCTTCATTTTTCTTTGTTCTTTTTTTCTGATTTTTCCTCAGAGTTGTATCCAAGTGTTTGTCTTCAATTTCACTGATCCTGTCTCCCATCGTTTCAAACCTGCTCCTCAGCCCTTCTATGACACCCTCCATTTCTGAAATCTTGTTGTTTATCTTTTGGATTTCTAGTTGTTGTTTTTGTATAATTTCTAATTGTGAATTTATTTTGACATCTTGTTCCTGTATTATTTTCCTTAATTCTTCCATTTTTTTGTCTGTATTTTCCATGGATTTTCTGCATTTTCCATGAATTAGCCTATTTTTTCCTCATTTTTGTCTGCTTTTTGCTTTAACTCTTGGATAGCTCTGAATATTAGAGATTTGAATTCCCTATCAGGTAGTCTAGTGCTTTTCCTTCTACTGGAAAGTCATCTGGTGTTTCATTTTGGAAGACTACTGGAACCATCCTGTCCTGTTTTTTAATTTGTTTTGATATTGTCTGCTGTCTTTGGAACATTCAGTAGTTATTTTCTTTGTTTCTTGATTGTACATTTGTTTATTTCATCCTGATTTTTTGTTTTATTTGGTTATGTCCGAGCAGGCAGCTGTGGGTTCTTTGTTGTTTGCTTGTCTCTTGGCATGATACTTTTTGCCTCCTTGTCCAATGTGCAGGGTCAGCCCCTCTGGGATGTTGCAGCAAGGCAGATCCAGCTGAAGGGGAGTTGCTGGGATGGGTTGTTTTTGGCATGTACTAGGACTTACAGGGCAGGCCAGGAATCAATGAAGGGTAGATTCTGGTAGGCCATGACTGTGCTGCTCAGAGGTGTGATGTTCAGTGCATGGTGAAGTTAGTCCGAAAGGAGGGAGGAGACGGTGATGTGTGGAGCTAAGATGGGTATGAGAGAGAGGAGAGAGAAACAGTTGCCAAAACAAACAAAAAAGAGTACTAAGGGAGCTTGCCATTGGAGTGGAGAGATGAGAGACTGAGAAGTGGAGAGTAACAAAAAAGAAAAAAAAATAGTGGAAGGGTAAAAGAAAAAATAATAAATAAATTAGGAAAAACAAAAGAAAGAAAAGCAAAGAGCCTAGGGATTCCACTGGTGAGGCTGCAAAGACTGGGGAAGTGACTTCCAAGCTGCAAAGTACAGCCTGGCTAGAAGGGGTAGAGGTGTCACATGGCACCATGTATTCAGGAGACAGGAAGGGAAGGTAAATACAGAGAGACAAGATATTGAGAAGCGAAGAAAGACAAAAAGGGGAAGAAAGAGAAAAGAAAACAAGGGAGAAAAAAACAAACTAAAAAAACAAAACAAAAAAGAAATGCTCTAGGGAGCCCACTGAGTGGCTGCACAGATTGAGGAAGTGGCTTCCAAGCCACGCAGTACAGCCTGGGTAGAAGGGGTTCCCAAGCTGAGAAACAAAAGCAAATAAACAAACAAAAAGCCCAGGGGATCCCACTAGCATGGCGGCAGTCCCGGGAAGCAGTGTCACAGTCAAGCAGCTTTTCACAGCCTTTCAGGAAGAAGCAAAGATGGCACACGAAGCCAAGAGGGCAAGGTGGTGATAGGTATGGAAGAAACCAAAAGAAGCAGAAAGAAGCAACACCAGCAACAAAGAAATGGCACTCAGGGAGGCAGCCCATGTGGGTGGGTGGAATCCAAGCTGGTGCCTCCTAGTCAAGAAACTGTGGCCACACGAAGCAGAAGAAGATGAGTAGGGGTGAAGAAGACAGGGGGTGGGAAAGAGTATATTGCCAGTTACCAGTTGTTCTGTCTCCTGCTGGGAGCTCGATGAAGCTGCTTTCCTCTACTCCCAGTTCACCTATCTCTGACAGGAGTCCAAGATGGTGAATTTGTGCTGTGTTAGCTAATAAAGGACCTTTACACATATCTCTCCTCACTGTCTGTTCTCTTTCACTTTCTTATTCCATTCAGTGCTTGGCTGAGTTTTTTATCTCTTCATTTGATCCTTAGGGTTTCAGGATTGATATTTGTCTCTGTTTGACTTAGTTTTTCAGTTCTTTCCTGTGGAGGGACAGCATTGTGCTACTGACTATAGCACCACATTGCCCAGAAGTCCCCAACATCATTCTTAATGGAAGGAGGCTGAAAACATTCTCCTTTAGAACAGGAATAAGACGAGGATGTCCTTTATCACCACTCGTATTTAATATTGTGCTGAAAGTCCTCGCTGGAGAAATAAGGCAAGAAAAAGAATTACAGGGCATCCAAATTGGTAATGAAGAAGTTAAACTATCCTTATTTGCAGATGATATGATACTATATATACAAAACCCAAAAGACTCCATGAGAAAACTACTGGAACTAATAGAAAGATTCAGCAGAGTAGCAGGATACAAGATAAACATACAAAAATCAGTTGGATTACTATATACCAATAAATAGAATGATGAAAAGGAAATCAGGAAAACAATACCATTTATAATAGGCTCTAAAAAAATAAAATACTTAGGAATAAATCTAACCAGGGATGTAAAAGTACTATACAAAGAAAACTACAAAACACTACTGCAAGAAACCAAAAGAGATCTACATAAATGGGAAACCATACCATGCTCATGGATAGGTAGACTCAACATTGTGAAAATGATAATTCTACCCAAAGCAATTTACAAATATAATGCAGTCCTGTTCCAAATACCAACAACATTCTTTAAAGAGATGGAAAAACTAATAATTAACTTTATATGGAAAGGCAAGAGACCCAAGATAAAGTAAAGCACTATTGAAGAAGAATAATAAATTAGGATGATTCACACTCCCTGACCTCAAAATCTGCTATACAACTGTAGTAGTTGAAACAGCCTGGTACTCGTACAACGACAGATACATTGACCAATGGAACAGAATTGAGAATCCAGATGTATATCTATCCACCTATGGTCACCTGATCTTCAAGAAGGGCCCAAAATACATCAAATGAGGGAAAAGACAGTCTTTTTAACAAATGGTGCTGGCAAAACTGGATGTCCATCTGCAAAAAAATGAAACAAGACCCATACCTCACACCATATGCAAAAACTAATTCAAAATGGATCAGAGACCTAAATATAAAATGAAAAACTATAAAGATCATAGAAGAAAAAAGAGGATCAACGCTAGAGACCCTAATACACAGCATTAACAGGATACAAACCAAAACTAACAACATACTAACTCCATAAGATAAGCTAGATAACTTGGATCTTCTAAAAATTAGACACTTATGCTCATCAAAAGACTTCACCAAAAGAGTAAAAAGACAACCTATACACTTTGAAAAAACTTTTGGCTGTGACAAATCTGACAAAGGTCTAATCTCTAAAATCTACAAGAAAATCCAACACCTCTACAACAAAAAGGCAAATAATCCAATTAAAAAATAGGCAAAGGTGATGAACAGACACTTCACCAAAGACATTCAAGTAGCTAACAGACACATGAGGAAATGCTCATGATCACCAGCCATTAGAGAATGCAAATCAAAACCACAATGAGATCCATCTCACCCTGGCATTACTGGCACGAATCAAAAAAGAAACTGGAAATAACAAATATTGGAGAGGCTGCGGGGAGATTGGAACTCTTATGCACTGCTGGTGGGAATGCAAAATGATACAGCCATTTTGGAAAACGATATGGTGCTTCCTTAGAAAGCCAGAAATAGAAATACCATATGATCCAACAATCCCACTCCTAGGAATATATCCTAGAGAAATAAGAGCTGTCACATGGATAGACATATGCACACCCATGTTCATTGCAGTGTTGTTCACAATAGCAAAATGATGGAAAAAACCTAGATGCCCACCAACAGATGAATGGATAAACACACTATGGTACATACACACAATGGAGTACTATGCAATGATAAAGAACAATGATGAATCCGTGAAGCATCTCATAACATGGATGAAACTGGAGGACATCATGCTCAGTGAAATAAGTCAATCACAAAAAGACAAATATTGTATGAGACCACTACTATAAAAACTCATGGAAAGGTTTACACACAAAAAGAAACAATCTTTAATGGTTACAGGGAAGGGGCGGAGTGGAGGTGGAAAAACACTAAATAGAGAATAGATAAGTGATAACTTTTTTGAAGGGTAAGACAGTACAGAATACTGGGGAAGCCAGCACAGCTTGTTCAGGGTAAGGTCATGGAAGTCAGATGGATAAATCCAAACTCCCTGATGGACCAAATTACTGGGTTGAGAGCTGTGAGGACCAGCGTCTCAGGGAACATCTAGCTCAACTGGCATAATATAGTTTATAAAGAAAATGTTCTACATTCTATTTTGATGAGTAGCATCCGGGTTTTTAAAAGCTTGTGAGTGGCCATCTAAGATAGTCCTCTTGTTTCACTCCTTTGGGATAAAGAAGAGTGAAGAAAACTAAAGATATAAGGGAAGGATTAGTCCAAAGGACTAATTGACCACATGTGCCACAGCCTCCACCAGACAACTAGATGGTGCCCGGCTACCACTACTGACTTCTCCGACAGGGATCACAATAGAGAGTCTTGGACACAGCTAGAGAAAAATGTGGAACAAAATTCTAACTCACAAAAAAAGATCAGACTCACTGGCCTAACAGAGACTGGAGAAATCCTGAGGGTATGGCCCCCAGACACGCTTTTAGTTCAGTAATGAAGTCACTCCTGAGGTTCACCCTTCAGCCAAAGATGAGACAGGCCCATAAAACAAAATGAGACTAAAGGGGCACACCAGCCCAGGAAAAAGGACTTGAAGGCAGGAGGGGACAGGAAAGTTGGTAATATGGAACCCAAGTTCGAGAAGGGAGAGTGTTGACATGTCCTGGGGTTGTTAACCAAAGTCAAAAAAATATGTGTACTGACTGTTTAATGAGCAACTAGTTCTGTAAACCTTCATCTAAAGTGCATTAAAAAAGAAAAAAAAAAAAGAAAAAAAAATTAGTCTGTTACCACAGCCGTATCTTAAGTTTTCAAATTTTACTGTTATATGAGCATGTTACCACACTGCCGGAACCTCTTCTATGTGAGGGAACGTGCAAATGAGGATCCCTAAAGCTTAAGCTTCATTAGATTCACAGCAAAACCATCCTTAATTGGCTCATATGCTTCTTCCTTATTGCTAAAATAATAATAATAATAATAATAACTAACATTTGTTGAACAGTTTAGACATTTTGTGAGGTAGCTGTTAGTGTTCCTATTATACAAATGAAGAAACTGATAGTGACGATTGTTGGCTCTGTCCAAGCTAGGACCTGGAATTGTCTGAAATCTCCTGGCCATCATCCCTTCCCTAGTTTTTCTATTCTTTGAGTGTCTCTTGATTGCTTTGAATGAATTTCATACCCTTCTTGCAAATCACACCAAAATCTCCATAGAAATTTTCGTAAGTATGCTAAGAATAAAAAATTATCACAAATATTTTATGGATTTGGCTGAAGAAGATATTTCTTCTTTACAAGATACTTTCCAGATCTTGACTCTATGTCTGTTTTATCCCTAAGCGATCGAGAAGCGTCACAGACTCCAGAAGGATCACAGAAGAGGGGAGGCCAAGAGGCTGAAGATGTTTGGCAAATGTGATGTCTTAATAGGCCAGAGCTGTTTGGTGGGATTTGTAACTTAAAAGAGATTTTAGACCAGCTGACTGAATGCTAATGGACTGGTCAGAGGAAGGTTTTAAAAACATACAGTTTTATCTACTCATTACAGAGTTAACAGCTTTTCATGACTCTGGCCCTTTTCTTTTAGCTATGTGTGTGTTACCAGGCCAAATAACCTAGCTGTGTTGGAAACTGGTTTCAAATTACTTGCAGATGGCTGGAGGCAGATGAAAACTGCCATAGAGGTGATCTTCATGCTATTCTCTAGTCCCCAGACTATTGGCCATGTGCTGACACTTGGATGCTTGTTTTACAATATCATTTGACAAGTGGGCTTTATGTGTCAAAATTGCAGCAAAAGCCAAGAAAATGTCAGAATAAGCAAAGAGAGTCAGCATGAGAACAGAGGGAGGGGTTTGCATTCTTAATCCAGAAGTTGGTGAGTTGGGCTGTGCCAAGTCCTGACTCTACCAAACACAGGGCGAACTTAGCCTGGCTACCAAAAGCCTGCGATTTCTTTGGTGTGTTTTTGTTCAGTGCTGTGACTGTTTTTATCATTAAGAGAACAATGTAATAGAAATGAGACATTTTTGCTGATTACCTTAATAAATATAACTTATTGGTCCAGGTCCAAAACCACTGGAGCCACGTTTAATTTGCTGCACTTATTGTTCCAGGATCCTGTGTATAGAGGTGCTCAGGCCACAGCTATATCACTTGGAAACACTGACCGGAACTACAAAAGTAGGGATCCCTGTTCTTTCTCAGAATCTTCAAAATGCTAGATATTCATAATCAAGTCTTCTTAAATTTGGTTGAACTTTCCCCAAAGACTTTCATCTATGGCTATTTTAAAAACATTAAACACATAAAGAAATTTCTCTAACCCCGCCTGAAGCTATTGGAGTTTTCTATTAACTTCTACTTAAGATACCATCCCCCACCACTTTTCTGTGTGTTGGGGTTGGGGGAAAGAAGGCAAGGGAGAAGATCAAATGTTTAAGTTCCCCTAAGCTCCATGCTACTGCTTCCCATATTAAGGGCATGAGTGCGTTACTTCATAAACTATCAGATGACATGCATCTTTATTTAGGCTCCAGAAAAATAATGAATTATGTGAAGTTATTTCTGACACAGGGCAAAATAGCTTTTCCAAAAGGCACCACTGAGGGGGTCAGCCCAGCCTGGCTCAGGAGCCATCATCCATTATCTCTAAACAAATTCAGGAAAGAAGTACAGCTGTGGACACCATCTCATCTGCCAAGGGCAATAAGTAGGTTATGAACAAGTCATGATAAAACATGCAACAAGAGTTCTTATTCTCTTCACTTCACCCCTCACTGGGAATTAAGGGCCTCCAGTGTCAGGAGCAACTGCCTAGGGAAGGCTTAGGACCTATGAGTGTGCATCTTACGCAAATTTACGAAAGATCCAAAAACTAAAAATCCATTGCCATCAAGTCAATTCCAACTCATAGCAACTCTATAGGACAAAGTAGAACTGCCCCATAGTTTCCAAGGAGTGGCTAGTGGATTCGAACTGCCAAACTCTTGGTCGGCAGCTGAGCTCTTAACCACTACACGACCAGGGCTCCTTATGAAAGACAGAACATTGCAATTGTCATCGGGCTGGGATTTGAAAAAACCTAAGCTGAAAATGTCAAGATTTAGCCAAAGTACAAAGCACACTAAATCCTCTTCCCCTAATATATGTAGTTTTTTGTTCAATGGCAACCTAGAGTTAACCTAAGTTGAAAAGCACTCAAAAGAACATCTATGTTTATTTGATTAGGAGGCACAAATACTGAGTTTTTTTGCAGGGGAGGGAGTGTCATGCCTTTGTATTTTCTTCCTATTTTTCTATATAAAACATAAAATGTATTTCCTGCCAGGATCCTAGGTCATCACACAGAGTGCCCATTTTTCTTTTTTACTGTTGTAGTTAAATGAAGTTTACATTTCAAGTTAGTCTCCCATACAAATTTTTTTTTTACATACATTGTTATGAGACCCCAACCGCTCACCCCATTCTGCGAAAGCACACTCGTCCCCTCTGCCTCTGATTCCCCATGAACATTCAACCAGCTCCTAACACTCTCTGCCTTCCCATCTCACCTCTGGACAGAAGCTGCCCCTTTGGTCTCTTGTATCTACTTGACTAAGAGGCACATTCTTCACGAATATCACTTTATCTCCCACAGTCCAGTCCAATCCCTGTCTGAAGAGTTGGCCTCGTAAATTGTTTTAGTTCTGGGGTGATAGAGAGTCCAGGGGCCATGCTTTCTGGGATGTCTCCAGTCTCAGTCAGACCATTAAGTCTGGTCTTTTTACTAGAATTTGAGTTCTGCATCCCATCTTTATACTGCTCCATCAGGGACCCTCTATTGTGTTCCCTGTCAGGACTTTCATTGGTGGTAGCCGGCCACCATCTAGTTCTGGTCTCAGGCTGATGAAGTCTCTGGTTTATGTGACTCATTCTGTCTCTTGGGCTAATACTTTCCTCGTGTCTTTGGTGTTCTTCATTCTCCTTTACTCCAAGTGGTTGGGAGCAATCGATGCATCTTAGATGGCTGCTTGCAAGCTTTTAAGACCCCAGATGCCACTCATCAAAGTAAGATGCAGAACATTTTCTGATTAAGCTTTGTGATACCAATTGGCATAGATGTCACCTGAAAGCATGGTCCCCAGACCCCCCATCCCTGCTACTCTGTCTCTCAAAGTATTTGATTGTATTGAGGAAACTTCTTAGCTTTGGTTTAGTCCAGTAGTGCTGGCTTCCCCTGTAGTGTGTGCTGCCCTTCCCTTCACCTAAGATGATTCGTATCTACTACCTAGTTAGTGAATAACCCTCACCCTCCCTCCCCACCCCCATATTCATCAAAGAATGTTTTCTTCTGTGTTTAAACCTTTTCTTGAGTTCTTATAATTGTGGTTTTATACAGTATTTGCCCTTCTGTGACTGACTAAATTGACTCAGCATAATAAGTTCCAGCTTCCACCGTGTTATATGATGTTTCACAGCTTCATCATTGTTCTTTATAGTTGCATAGTGTTCCATTGTGTGGATATACTATAGTTTGTTTATCCATTCTTCCATTGATGGGCACCTAGGTTGCTTCCATCTTTTTGCTATTGTGAACAGTTCTGCAATGAACATGGGTGTGCATATATCTATTCGTGTGACGGCTCTTGTTTCTCTGGGATATATTCCAAAGAGCGGGATATCTGGATTGTATGGTACTTCTATTTCTAGCTTTTTAAGGAAGCACCAAATCAATTTCCAAAGTGGTTGCACCATTTTACATTCCCACCAACAGTGTATAAGTGTTCCAGTCTCTCCACAACCTCTCCAGCATTTGTTATTTTGTGTTTTTTGGATTACTGCTAGCTTTGTTGAGGTGAGATGATATCTCATTGTAGTTTTGGTCTGCATTTCTCTAATGGCTAATGATCTGAGCATTTCTTCATATGTCTGTTAGCTGCCTGAATATCTTCTTTGGTGAAGTGCTTGTTCATATCCTTTGCCCATTTTTTAATTGGGTTATTTTTCTTTTTGTTGTTGAGGTTTTGCAGTATCTTGTAGATTTTAGAGATTAGACACTGGTCGGATTTGTCATAGCCAAAAATTTTTGCCCAGTCTGTAGGTTGTCTTTTCACTCTTTTGGTGAAGTCTTTAGATGAGCATAAGTGTTTGATTTTTAGGAACTCCCATTTATCTAGTCTCTCTTCTGGTGCTTGTACATTGTTACTTATGGTTCATATTGTGTTTATGCCATAGAGTGCCCATTTTTCTGATGTGTAGATGATTTAATAATTTCTCCTAATGGAAAAGATATTCAGTGAGGAAATAGAGCAAGTGCAGTTGTTTCTCAGTTAAAATAAATTCTTGGACACTTAATCCAAGCTTATAGGTATCAGAATTGCCTTATAAAAGGGCCCAAAACTGACTTGCTGATTTAGAAATTTTGGAAATAAAAAGATTGGGATTTTGTAAAGCTCTCCCTTAATATGATATCAGTAAGTTACTTAAGTGCTGTTGGTGGTTGAGAATCAACATTTCATTACTGGTAGAACTAATAGGAATTTCCCACTAAGAACTTGGGTAGAAGTAATCAGAATGCTTACTAACATGCACCATCAATTATTCTTCCCTGAACTCTATGAAGCTGACCCATTACTAAATAAAGAGATTAATTTTACTAGCTTATATGAACTTTTAAAAATTGTGTGCGTGTTTGTGTGTGTGCCTGGAGAAAATTAGGTTGCGAATACAATCAGCAACTGCAAAGAGGGAGATCTAACTTCTCCCAGTGAAGAGATTATTTTTAGTATCTCCATATACTAGATAGGGAAAGAGGATGTGGCTGGAAGAGAGAAGTTATAGGCAGTTGCATCTAAATAACACCACAGGTTTTAAGAGAGGATTAAAGATGGTAAGGAGGGATGAAGATGTGTTTCTTTGGAGATGTGTTTATTAGGAGAATGATGGGAGTCAGGTGAGGGAGGAAATTTGATAATTCTGATATCACTGACATACGGGAAAAAAGAAAGGAAGTCAAGAGTAAAAATGCTGATGGCTGGTAATGAGGGCCCATATGAGAGCAGATATGATAAGTGTGGTGCAAACAGGTAATCGCTTGACTACGTGCCAAGAGGTTGGCAATTTTAGCCCACCCAGGGTGCCTTGGAAGACAGGCTTCGCGGTCTGCTTCTGAAAGGTCACAGCCCTGAAGACCATATGGAGCACTGTTCTACTCTGCACACATGGGGTCACTATGAGTTAGATTGGGCACAATGGCAACTAACAACTGCAACACATGGCTAATTGTCACAACTTTGTTCTCTTCAGTTGATCTCAGCAGGTCAGGAGCAAAGAAAATGGATGTGACAGGATTGAATGAGGGTTATGAATTACTAGATACAATACTCAGAAATCATGGGGGTGAAGGACTCCAAGGAACTGACAAGGATGCCGTTGAAACTATTCGCTACAGGTTCCAACTTGGGTGAAATAATTAAAGCAAGAGAGGTTTGTGAGAACAGGGAGACATAAAGGGGCTGGGAGTTTCATAGACCAGACACAGGAAGACAAAGTGTGAGAAGTGGAAGAGTTAGAAATTCAAGAGTGAAGTTTTACAAAGAGAACAATCCTGAAGATGGCAATATTTCAGCTGTGGCTCTGGGAGAAGACTGATGTATAAGAGCTGAAGATAAGGCCAAGGAGTCATAAGGCTGGGAAGATGGCTGATGATGTTAAGGATAGTTTTAAGAATCTGGTTGAAGAAAAATTCTACATAGACAGAATGTGAGCAACTTAGCTTCTGTATCAATCCATAACACCTTCTTTGATTTTCTGTGAAGATGTTGCTAAATCTTTGGTTGATTGTGCTTTTAAATAATCCTGGGAGTCAGAAAGGCCCAGCAGTGAAGACCACCATGCTACTACTGTGTAATGGAAGCATTCTGAGGCAGTGTGGAGAAGTAAAAGCACAGGACTTAGTGTAGGAATGAAGCAGTCCTGCTGTGGTTCTGCTGTTGAATTACTTGTGAAGCTGACTAAACAACAGCCTTTCTGGGCCCCTTATCTGCGAAATGAGAAATTTGGCTTATGTGGTTTTCCAGGAATTTTATGGCGCTAAGTCACATTCAATTTCAGCAGAATATTTGTTTCTAACCTTTCCCATGCTGCTCTTGAGTTAGCCTAATTGCTGCCTGTCCACTGATTTCATTCTGCCCCACCTCATCCTCAGATGACTCCTTCTTTCCACTCAGAGATAACAGTCACAACTAGCTCGGGATAATTTCCACATTTACTAAAACTATTTCCAAAATGCAAACTTGTGGTTACTGATTCACACACTGCTAGAGAAAGCGCTGTTTCTTTCTGACTGGTTTACCACTGTATCGAGAGACCAAGTCATTGGTGAGACACTAGGGTAACCAAGGAAAATGGCCACTTTAGATGTCATTATGTCAAAGAGGTAAGGGAGATGAAACTGTAAAATCACCAGCATCAGAGAGGTTTATCTGTAAATGACAACAGCATCAGAACAATAAAAGAGGGAGTAAACGGTGTCGGTATAAAACCTTCTAATGGAGAAGAAGTCAAACAATACCAAGTAATAATAGACTGGTTCAAATCTAGGAGGATAAGGGTAAATTTCAGGGTAACCACAAAGAATTAACAAACCTACTCATCAAAATAAAGAAGAAAAACGTACAGTCTCAGTAAAAACAAAACCTACAAAAACAAAAGAAAAGAAAAAAATCCACAGACAAAAGGAACTCAGCACAGGAGAGTAATAGGAACAAAGAAAACGTCAGCATCCCAAAAAAGAAAATGCAGTACAGAATGCACTCCCACTCCTAGGAATATATCCTAGAGAAATAAGAGCCGTCACACTAATACACATACACATACCGATATTCATTGAAGCACTGTTCACAATAGCAAAAAGATGGAAACAACCCAGATGCCCATAAACAAATGAATGGATAAACAAACTATGGTACATACACACAATGGAGTATTACACAGAAATAAAAAACAATGATGCATCTGTGAAGCATCTCATAACATGGATGAAACTGGAGGACATTATGCTGAGTGAAATAAGTCAATCACAAAAGGACAAATATTGTGTGAGACCTCTACTGTATAACTCATGTAAAAGTTTACACAAAAGAAACAATCTTTATTGGTTACGAGGGATGGGAGGGGTTGGGAGAAACTAAATAGATAAGTGGTAACTTTGGTGACGGGTAAGACAGTACACATTACTGGGGAAGCCAGCACAACTTGTACAAGAAAAGGTCATGGAAGCTCCATAGACACTTCCAAACTCCCTGAGGGACTAAATTGCTGGACAGAGGGTTGTGGGGACCATGGTCTCAGGGAACATCTAGCTCAATTCGCATAACACAGTTTATAAAGACTATGTTTTACATTCCACCTTGGTGAGTAGTGTCTGGGGTCTTAAAAGCCTGTGAGTATCTAAGATACTCCACTGGTCTCACTCCTTCGGGAGCAAGGGAGAATGAAGAGAACAAGATACAAGAAAAACATTAGTCTAAAAGACTAATGGACAACAACTACCATGGCCTCCACCAGACTGAGTCCAGTACAGCTAAATGGTGCCTGGCTACCACCACTGACTTCTCTGACCTGGATCACAATAGAGGGTCCTGGACAGAGCTGGAAAAGGATGTAGAACAGAATTCTAACTTCCAAAAAAAGACCAGATTTACTGGCTTGACAGACTAGAGAAACCAGGAGAGTATGATCCTCTGACACCCTTTTAGCTCAGTGGTGAGGCCCCTCCTGAAGTTCAATGTTCAGCCGGGGATTGGACAGCCTCATAAAACAAAACAGGACTAATGCGGCACAGCAGTCCAAGGACAAGGACTAGAAGGAAGGAGGGGACAGGAAAGCTGGTGGTAGGAAACCCAAGGTTGAGAAGGGACAGTATTGACATGTCATGGGCTGGTTAACCATCGTCATAGGGCAATATGTGTGCTGTTTAATGAGAAACTATTTGTTCTGCAAACCTTCATTTAAAGTACAAAAAAAAGAAGAATTATCTATGTGAGGTCCAATTGACAACAGCAACTCAAAAGGTTTGATAGGAAGACTAGGGGACAGTGAGTTGAAGCTAATGGTGATGGAATAATTTGGAAAAGGATAGTGAGAATGGCAGCACAACTGGAAGAATGTAATCGATATCACTGAATTGTACATGTAGAAACTTTTGAAATGGTGTAACATTGGCTATGTATATTTTCACCAAAATAAAAGGTCCTCAAGGTCGAGAAGGGAGAGTGTTGACATATAGTGGGGTTGTTAACCTATGTCATAAAACAATGTTTGTACTGACTGTTTAATGAGAAAGTATTTGTTCTATAACCTTCAGCTAAAGTACGATAAAAAATTTTTTTTAAAAATCACTAGTGGAGTTCCGGCAAAATGGTGCTCCAGGCAGAAGCAGCACGCTATCCCTCCACAGCAAAGATCCAAAAAACTAAGCCAAAAAGAGAATACAACAATCCTGAAACCCTAAAACATCAAATGAAGAGACAAAGAACTCAGCCGAGCACCAAATGGAGCAAGAAAACTGACAGAGAATGGAGAGCAAGGAGAGATTCATGCAGAGGTCCCCTACCAGCTAACGCAGCACAGATCGACCAAGTTGGACTCCTATTAGAGACCAGCAAACGGGGGTATGAGAAAGCAGCCTCACGGGGCATCCAGTGGGAGACAAAACAGCCGGTAATTTGCAGTGTGCGCTTTCCCACCCCCCACCCCTCTTCGCCCTGGCTCGGCCTCCTCTGCTTCCCACGGGCACAATCTCTTGAGTGGGAAGTGCCGGCTGCTTGGATTCCACACACCCAAGCGGGGGGCTCTCTGGGTGCCATTTGTTGGCTGCTAGTGTTGCTTCTTTTTCTGCTTCTTTTGATTTCTCACTTGCCTCTCACTGCCTCCCCCTCCTTTTGCTCGAGTGCCTGGCTCCGAGTGCCATCTTTGCTGCTTACTGAGGGGCAGCAGTGCTCCAATTGAGTGTGCAGCTGCTTCCCCGTCTGGGCTGCCACACTGGTGGGATCCCGGGGCTTTTGTTCATTTGTTCCTCTGCTTCCTACGGCCCCGGTCTCTTGACCGGGAGGTGCCAGCTGCTTGGATTCCACACACCCAAGCAGGCGGCTCTCTGGCTGCCATTTGTTGGCTGCTAGTGTTGTTTTTTTTTTCTGCTTCTTTTGATTTCTCACTTGCCTCTCACCGCCTCCCCCTCCTTTCACTCAAGTGCCTGGCTCCGTGCGCCATCTTTGATTTTTCCTGAGGGGCTGCGGAGCTCCATTTGAGTGTGGAGCTGCTTCCCGGTCTGGGCTACTGTGCTGGTGGGATCCCAGGGCTTTTGTTCGTTTGTTTCTTTTGAATTGTTTGTTTGTTTTATTTTCCTTTTCTTGAGTTGGGAGCCCTTTCTGGCCAGGTGGAGCTGCGTGGCAAGGAACTCCCCTTCAGCTTCTACAGATGTGTGGAGGGGTCCCTGAGGACATTTCTTTTCTTATTGGTTTTTCTTTTCTTTTTTCTTCTTTTTGGGGGGCTTTCTTATTCTTTTTTTTTTTTTTATTATTATTTGTTTTGGTTTCTTTTCCCTCTTTTTCCCCTTTTGTCTTTCTTCATTGCTCAGTTTCTCGTCTCTCTATATCTTCCTTCTCTTTCTGATCCCTGAATACCAGACATTGTATACCTCCACGCCTTCTGGCCAGGCTGTGCTGGGACACCTAAGAGTGACTTCCCCAGACCTCATAGCTGCATTGGTGGGATCCCTGGGAACTTTGGGGTTCTTTAACCTTTCTGATTTTTATTCATTCCTTCTTTTCTTCCTCTTCCCCTTTCTGTTTTTCTCCATTTCATAGTCTCTCATCTCTCCATTCCAATGGCAAGCTTCTCTAGCATTCTTTTTTGTTTGTTTGTATGTTTTTTGGCTTCTGTTCTTCTCTCCTCTCTCCCATATCCATCTTAGCTCCACACATAACCATCTCCCCGCTGCATCCTGCCTAACTGCACCGTGCGCTTGACATCACACCACCAAGCAGTGCAGGCACGGCCTACTGGAACTTGCCCAGCACTGATTACTGACCCGCCCTGGTGGCTGTAGTGAGTGCCACAAACAACACATCTCAGTGGCTTCTCTTCAGCTAGACCCACCCTGCTTTACCATATCTGAGTGACTGAACCTGCCAGTTGGAGAAGGAGGTGAAAAGTATTGAGTGCACAGATGAGCAAACAACAAAAAGCACGCAGTCTGCCTGCTCAGACATAGTCAAATCTTTTTTTTTTTTTTAAAGGGACGTAACAGACACATCTACAATCAATAAACGAGAGAAATAACTACTGAATGCCCCAAAAACAGCAGACGATATCAAAACATTTACAAAAACAGGACAGGATGGTTCCAGTAGGCATCCAAAATAAAACAACAGATGACTCTCCTGTGGAAGAAAATGCACTAGAAGTACCTGATAGGGAATTCAAATCTCTAATACTCAGAATTTTCCAAGAATTGAAACAAAAAGCTGACAAACATGAGGAAAAAATAGACAAATTCATGGAAAATACAGACAAAAAATTGGAAGAATTCAGGAAGATGATGCAGGGACAAAATGCCAAAATAAATTCACAACTATAAATTATACAAAAACAACAATTAGAAATCCAAAAGATAAACAACAAGATTTCAGAAATGGATGATGTCCTAGAAGGGCTGAGAAGCAGATTCGAAACTGTGGAAGACAGGATCAGTGGAACTGAAGACAAACACTTGGATACAACTCTGTTTGAGGAAAACTCAGAAAAAAGAACAAAGAAAAATATAGAGACCCTGAGAGTTATGAGGGATATAATCAAAAGCAATAATCTTCGAGTGATTGGCATTCCAGAACAGGGGGAGAAAACAGAAAACACAGAGAGGATCATTGAGGAACTGCTGACAGAAAACTTCCCCAATATCATGGAAGATGAAAAGCTGGCCATCCAGGAAGCTCAACGAACCCCATATAGAAGAGACCCCAAAACAAAATCACCAAGGTATGTCATATTCACACTCGCCAAAACAAAAGACAGACAAAGAATCCTGAGAGGAGCTCATGACAGACAAGAAGTCACATACAGAGGAGAAACAATAAGACTAAGCTCATCTTATTCGGCAGAAACCATGCAGGCAAGAAGGCAGTGGGATGACATATATAAAATCTTGAAAGAAAAAAATTGTCAGCCAAGAATAATATATCCTGCAAAACTCTCATTCAAATTTCATGGTGAAATTAGGTCATTTCCAGATAAACAGAAACTAAGGGAATATGTAAAAGTCAAACCAAACTTACAAGAATTATTAAAGGGAGTTCTTCGATCTGAGGACAAACAGATTCAGCCCACAGGCAGAACCTAGGACGCAGGATTGTACGAGCCAGATACCAATCTAGGAAATGAACTATCGAGGACTATCCAAAACCAAAAGAAATACAATAGGGAATCAGAGCAGTCAATCAATGGATGACAACTTCAGAACAATGAAAGAGGAAATAAATGGCATAGGTATAGAACCTTCTAATGGAGAAGAAGGCAAGGTGATACCAAGTAATGGTAGACTGCTTCCAGCTTAGAAAGATAAGGGTAAAATTCATGGTAACCACAAAGAAAGTTAACAAACCAACTCATAAAAATAAAGACAAAAAACATAAAGTCTCAGCAAAAACAATACCTACAAGAACAAAAGAAATGAAAAAAGAATCCACAAACAAAAGTAACTCAGCACAAGAGAGTACAAAAAACAAAAAGAACTTCAGCGCCACAAAAAAAGCACTACAAAATGACAGCAACAAACTCACATCTATCAATAATTCACTGAATTTAAATTGACTCAATGCACCCATAAAGAGACGGAGAGTGACAGAATGGATAAGAAAACAGGATCCATCGATATGTTGTCTACCAGAGGCACACCTTAGAAACAAAGATATGAATTTATTAAAAGTCAATGGTTGGAAAAAACGATATCAAGCTAACAACTACCAACAAAAAGCAGGAGTGGGAATTGTAATCTCAGATAAAATAGACTTTAAAACAAAATCCACCATAAAAGACAAAGAAGGACACTACATAATGATTAAGGGGATATTCCATCATGAAGACAGAACCATAATAAACATCTACGCACCCAATGACAGGGCTCCAAAATACATAAAACAAACTCTAACAACACTGAAAAGAGATATTGACAGTTCCACAGTAATAGTAGGAGACTTCAACACACAACTCTCAGTAAAGGACAGAACAACTAAGAAGAAACTCAGCAAAGATACAGAAGACCTAAAGGGCACAATCAGCCAACCTGACCTCATAGACATATATAGAACACTCCATCCAACCACTGCAAAGTACACATTCTTTTCCAAAGCACATGGAACATTCTCCAGAATAGATCATATCTTAGGCCACAGAGCAATCCTCAAGAAGATCCAAAACATTGAGATAATTCAAAGTATCTTCTCTGACCACAATGCCATCAAGGTAGAAATTAACAATAGAAAGAGGAAGGAAAAAAGTCAACTACGTGGAAACTGAATAATACTCTGCTTACACATCACTGTGTAACAGAAGAAATCAAAGATGGAATCAAAAAATTCCTAGAATCAAATGAGTATGAAAACACATCATATCAAAATCTTTTTGACACAGCAAAGGCAGTCCTCAGAGGACAATTTATAGCAATAGATGCACATATCAAAAAAGAAGAAAGGGACAAAATTAAACATTAACTACAGAACTCAAACAAATAGAAAGAGAACAGCAAAAAAAAGCCCACAACCACTGGAAGAAAGGAAATAGTAAAGATCAGAGCAGAAACAGATGAAATAGAGAACAGAAAAACAATAGAAAGAATCAACAAAACCAAAAGTTTGTTCTTTTAAAGAATCAACAAAATCGACAAACCACTGACCAGACTATCAAAAGAAAAACAGGGGAGGACACAAATAACCCAAATAAGAAATGAAATGGGGGACATTACAACAGACCCAACTGAAATAAAAAGGATTATAACAGAATATTATGAAAAACTATACTCCAACAAATTTGAAAACCTAGAGGAAATGGATAAATTTCTAGAAACACACGGCCTACCCAAACTACTACAAAGTAATGTTGAAAATCTGAACAAACCCATAACAAGAGAAGAGATTGAAAAGATAATAAAAAAACTCCCAACCAAAAAAAGCCCTGGCCCAAATGGCTTCACTGGAGAATTCTACAAAACATTTACAGAAGAGATTGTACCAGTTCTACTCAAGCTATTTCAGAGCATAGAAGATGAAGAAACACTTCCAAATTCATTCTGTGAAGCCAGCATAACCCTGATACCAAAACCAGGCAAAGAGGTCACAAAAAAAGAAAATTACAGACCAATATCTCTCATGAATACAGATGCAAAAATTCTGAACAAAATTCTAGCCAATAGAATTCAGCATCATATCAAAAAAACAATACACCACGACCAAGTAGGATTCATACCAGGTATGCAAGGATGGTTCAACATTAGAAAATCAATCAATGTAATCTACCACATAAATAAAAGGAAAGAAAAGAATCACATGATCATCTCAATTGATGCAGAAAAGGCATTTGACAAAGTCCAACACCCATTCTTGATAAAAACTCTCAATAAAATAGGTATAGAAGGGAAATTTCTCAACATAATAAAGGGCATCTATGCAAAACCAACAGCCAATATCATTCTTAATGGAGAGAGGCTGAAAACTTTCTCTGTGAGAACAGGAACAAGACAAGGATGCCCTTTATCACCACTCCTATTTAACATTGTGTTGTAAGTTCTAGCTAGAGCAATAAAGCAAGACAAAGAAATAAAGGGCATACAAATTAGTAATGAAGAAGTTAAACTGTCTCTGTTAGCAGGTGATATGATCCAATACATAGAAAACCCTGAAGACTCCACGAGAAATCTACTGGAACTAATAGAAAGATTCAGCAGAGTAGCAGGATACAAGATAAACATTCAAAAATCAGTTGGATTCCTATACACCAGTAAGGAGAACGATGAAAAGGAAATCAGGAAAACAATGTCATTTTCAATAGCCCCTAAAAAGATAAAATACTTAGGCATAAATCTGGCCAAGGATGTGAAAGACCTATACAAAGAAAAATATAAAACACTACTGCATGAAACCCAAAGGGATCTACATAAATGGAAAAACATACCATGCTCATGGATAGGCAGACTCAACATTGTGAAAATGTCATTTCTACCCATAGCAATTTACAAATACAACGCAATCCCGATCCAAATACCAACAACATTCAAAGAGATGGAAAAATTAATCATTAACTTTATATGGAAAGGGAAGAATCCCCGAACAAATAAAGCACTACTGAAGAAGAAGAATAAAGTTGGAGAACTCACACTACCTGACCTCAGAACCTACTATACAGCTAGAGTAGTCAAAACAGCCTGGTACTGGTACAACGGCAGATACATTGACCAATGGAACAGAATTGAGAACCCAGATGTAAATCCATCCACCTACAGTCACCTGATCTTCGACAAAGGCCCAAAGTCGATCAAATGGGGAAAAGACAGTCTTTTTAACAAATGGTGCTGGCAAAACTGGATATCCATTTGCAAAAAAATGAAACAGGACCCATACCTCACACCGTATACACAAACTACTTCAAAATGGATCAAAGATCTGAATATAAAGCCTAAAACTATAAAGTTCATAGAAGAAAAAATAGGACCAACACTTCGGGCCTTAATACATGGCATTAACAGGATACAAACCATAACCATCAACACACAGAAACCAACAGATAAGCTAGATAACTGGGATCTTCTAAAAATCAAACACCTATGCTCTTCAAAGGACTTCACCAAAAGAGTCAAAAGAGAACCTACAGACTGGGAAAAAATTTTGTACAGTACAAGTCAGACACAGGTCTAATCTCCATAATCTACAAGAAAATCCAACACCTCTACAACAAAAAGACAAATAATCCTATTAAAAAATGAGCAAAGGAAATGAACAGACACTTCACCAAAGAAGACATTCAAATGGCCAACAGACACATGAGGAAATGCCTGCGATCACTAGCCATTCAAGAAATGCAAATTAAAACCACAACGAGATACCATCTCACCCCGGCGTTACTGGCATGAATCAAAAACACTGGAAATAACAAATATTGGAGGGGCTGCGGGGAGGTGGGAACTCTTATGCACTGCTGGTGGGAATGCAAAATGATACAACCATTTTGGAAAATGATATGGTGCTTCCTCAGAAAGCTAGAAATAGACATACCATTCGATCCAGCAATCCCACTCCTAGGAATATATCCTAGAGAAATAAGAGTCATCACTTGAATAGACATATGCACACCAATGTTCATGGCGGCATTGTTCACAATAGCAAAACGATGGAAACAACGTAGGTGCCCATCAGCAGATGAATGGATAAACAAACTATGGTACATACACACAATGGAGTACTATGCAACGAGAAAGAACAACAATGAATCTGTGAACCATCTCATAACATGGGTGAAACTGGAGGACATTATGCTGAGTGAAATAAGTCAATCACAAAAGGACAAATATTTTTTCTTCTATGAACTTTGTAGTTTTAGGCTTTATATTCAGGTCTTTGATCCATTTTGAAGTAGTTTGTGTATACGGTGTGAGGTATGGGTCCTGTTTCATTTTTTTGCAAATGGATATCCAGTTTTGCCAGCACCATTTGTTAAAAAGACTGTCTTTTCCCCATTTGATCGACTTTGGGCCTTTGTCGAAGATCAGGTGACTGTAGGTGGATGGATTTACATCTGGGTTCTCAATTCTGTTCCATTGGTCAATGTATCTGTCATTGTACCAGTACCAGGCTGTTCTGACTACTGTAGCTGTATAGCAGGTTCTGAAGTCAGGTAGTGTGAGTTCTCCAACTTTACTCTTCTTCTTGAATAGTGCTTTACTTATTCGGGGCTTCTTCCCTTTCCATATAAAGTTAATGATTAGTTTTTCCATCTCTTTGAAGAATGTTGTTGGTATTTGGATCGGGATTGCGTTGTATTTGTAAATTGCTTTGGGTAGAATTGTCATTTTCACTATGTTGAGTCTGCCTATCCATCAGCATGGTATGTTTTTCCACTTATGTAGATCCCTTTGGGTTTCATGCAGTAGTGTTTTATAGTTTTCTTTACAGTTCATTTTTAAGTCCATCTCTTTCCTCTAGCATTTTACTATAAGTGCCAAGGAGAAACCACATGTCCCCTCTAAGGTCTTGCTTAGAAATTTCGTCAACCAGATATCCAAGTTTATCACTTACAAGTTCTACCTTCCACTAAACATTTTAACATAATTCTGACAAGTTCTTCGTCACTGCATAAAAAGGATCACCCTTTGTCCATTACCCAACCACATCTTTATCATTTTATTTGAAAGCCTCATCAGAAGCACATTTAACATCCACATTTCTAGCAACATTCTTTTGTTGGCGCCATATGTATTCTCTAAGACGATAGAGAGTTTCTCTATAGTTCTCCTCACTTCCTTCTGAGCCCTCACCAGTATTGCCTTTGACATCTATAATTCTACCAACAGTCTCTTCTAGGCAATCTAGGCTTTTACTGTTAGGCACCTTAAAACTCTTCCAGCCTCTCCTCATTACCCAATTCTAAAACCACTTCCACACTTTAGGTATCTGTTTGATTAGCATCCCACTCTTTTGGTACAAATTCTGTCTTAGGTATCTAGTGCTGCAATAACAAAAATACCACATGTCTGTGGCTTTAACAAACAGAAATTTATTTTCTCACAGTTTAGGATGCAAGAAGTTTGAATTCAGGGTGCTAGCTGTACGGGAAGGTTTTCTCTCTCTGTCGGCTCTGGAGGAAGGTCCTTGTCTCTTCTGAGCTTCTGCTCCTGAGCGATTTTCATGTGACTTGGTAGCTCTCGTCCTCTATCCCAAATGGAATTATAACCACAGGCATAGAGGTTAAGATTTACAACACATATTTTTGGGGACACAGCTCAATCCATAACACTATCCTTGCTGAATACCCCTAGGAAAATCTTTCTATAACCCCCAAATTAGGTAAGGCATATACTATCTTGAAAATGACTGTTTTAGAGTGTGCTTGATAATTTGTTTGCCCCTGCTTCCCACCCTTCTCCACCCTGCTCTCTGCCTCTGGTGGATGATCTAAATGGACTATATGTGAAGCTTTTCTTGCCCTCTGGCTTCTGCTTTGGTTTATTTGATGAGTTTGGGAGGAGAATAAGGTCAGGGTGTTTATTCTCCAGGCTTCCTTTCAGTAGGGTTTTCTTGGGCAGGCTGAGCCCCTTGACCCAAGGTCACAGTTTTTCTTAGGTGGTCATCTCTACAAGACTTTCTCCTCCTAGCTTCTAGTAATCACTCCCTTCCCTTGTTCCCATGTGCCTAGATCATAAAACAGCTCCAGAGTGTTGTAGTAGCCCTTACAGTATTTGTAAATAGCCTATATGTTAAATTCTCCTTAAATTATCCTAATTTTGAGTGTGCCTGGTGATACACATACGGATTGACTAGGCACAGAGGAGCCCTCTATGTGACTCAGTGGCTCCCAAAAATGTCCACTGGGATCAGACATCTCTTTCCTTCTCTTCTTTAATTAGAGAACACAATAAGTAATTCTGAACCAAACCCCAATTTTGCCTCAGACAAACCTGGTATCATGGCTCTGTCAATGTACAGATCCCAGAAAATAAATACTCCAGCTGACATCATTCAAACTAATACAATGAGAACATGGATATTCTGTTCTGGATCATTTCCTGCCCACATATTTATGCTTGGAAAAAGAGAAATAGTTTGACAAACACCAAAGGAGGAATGTCAAACATACACAATACTTACATTCTTCCATCACTTCTTCCCATTTACCCCTTATTTATATACAAGTCTGTCTTTTATTGTTCATAAATTGTGTCTTGGATTTCAGTCTCCTCTCCTTAGCTAGACTGTAAGTTTCATGGAGACATAAACCATAAACATATTTGTTTGCAGCTGCTACAGCCTGGAAAGTTTCTATTCATCCCTCTTCCAGTTCACCCATCGTTTGCATGTCCAATCTAGTATCAAGCTCACCAATTGAGTTCTTAATTTTAATTCTTGCATTTTTGTTCACTCATTCAAAAAAAATAATTATTGAGTGCCGTGGGGTTTACAGAGCCCTGGTGGTGCAGTGGTTAAGAGCTCAGCTGCTAACCAAATGGTCAGCAGTTCGAATCCAGCAGCTGCTCCTTGGAAACCATATGGGGCAGTTCTACTCTGTCCTACAGGGTCTCTATGAGTTGGAATTGATCTGATGGCAACAAGTTTGGTTGTGGCTTTTGTGGGGTTTACAATTAAGTCTACCCAAGGAATTTGATCTCTGTCCTTCGTTCTTGAGAAATAATCTCTAAAATCTTGGTGTCATAGTACTGAAGATGGTCACCTGATGCTGCACCACTGGCCTCTGCAGAGACTAGAGGCCAGCACTGCTCCTGCCTCTGGAAGGTGTGGTCAACTTTAACTGTCTCTCTTGGTGTCAACTTACTCTAGACCCCAAGTCCCCATGGGACACATCTGTGGAGCTCAGTTTAGATCCCTGCCAGCTGCTAGGTTTCTGGGAGAGAAAGGACGCTGGGACTGCTAAAGGTGGCACTGCATTTTCATTTCAGACACATACAGTGGAAGATTTCTCAAACATGAGAAAGGGGCCCAAATGCTGGGCAACCAAAAAATACTCATAACTGTCCACTGTATTCATAATGAAGTTTGCAGCCAACACACTAGTGATGGTATTATGCACTGTTAAACTACTTAGGAAGTAGTGAATATTACAGACATTCATGAAGCCAGTATTTTCAATATAAGTATTAACGACTTCCCCAGGAGTTGAGCTATTTAGGGCAGGATTTATCACTGTTAATTCACTCAAATATTTCCAAGGACAGAACAGAGTAGGCCTAGCTCATTCAATCATTACCATAAATATTTATTGACCACATGTTAAATGCAAGTGGTGGAGAGTAAAAAAAACATAGCTGCATTTACCACCCCAACCCACCCCTGTTCCAGCATCAGCTTCTAGCCTGGTCTTGGGGGCTGTGAGTTACATGGGATCTCACTTTACTAAATTTTAACTCAGAAACTCTATGTGTGTGTGAATGTGTTTAACTTAGTCCTGCTTTGGTGAGGACTAACATAAAAGAAGGTTAGATGACTGGTAAAATGCAGAAAGTGACCTAGTGTCTAAAAATTTGCTATTCAAATTTTGGGTAAAATAACAAACCCAAAAGAGAAAACTTTGCCATGATGATACTGAAATAAAGGAGTTTAGCTACTAAGCAAAAATTTTGAAAGTCATCCTTAATTTTTCCTTCTCCCAGACAACGAACATTTACTAGTTGCCAGATCTCAGAGAATTATGTACTAATGTGACCACTGTAGCTACTGATCATTGAGGGCCTACTCTGTACAGTGCACTTTATTGGACACTTCATGGTCATCATTTTACTTGGTCTTCACAACAATCTTATGAAGTAGGTAGGTATTGTTATCTCCATTTTATAGACTAGCAAACTGATTCTCGAGAGAATAAATAGCTTAGCTACACAGCTAGTAAAAACCAGAGTTAGGACTCAGACGCAGCCTTATCTGACTTCAAAGCTGAGCTCTTAACCACTGCTCTATAAAACTTTTCACTGAAAAAACGAAAGGGAAAGTTTATGGGATATATGAGTCTCAGAGATGTTTCTCTGACTTGAAAGAGGCAACGCTGCAGGTGGCCCTGGAGTCTGGCCTGATAGGAGGTGGTAGTTGGCACATCTCGTTTCATTTTTGAGTTTGGCATATGTAAGCTTGTTCCTCTGAAGAATGTTGATGATACTATCTCTGGCCATTAAATGGCTGACAAGCATGTGGAAATTAGGTGCTTTGTCCTGACTGCTATCTTAAACATGTTTATATAAGGATATGAGCTTGGTGAAGATGCTGCAGGCTGGAGAGTTTTGTGACTGTCTGTAGCTGGTAAACAATAAGACCCCAACTTCGCCACTGATTCTTTCTGTAACTGATTTTACATCAGATTCACAAATTCTAGTATTTTATCATGTAAATATTGCTGTTTTATTTGCAAGTCACCTTTTAAATATGAAAGAAAGGCTGAGTCTAGAGCTTAAGTTTATAGAAGACTGCATGTGCGAAAGCCATTGCAAATCTTACCTCATTTCAAAATGCTTTTGTGGCTGGTTTTATTTTGCATTTCTTTCCCTTATTGTGGATCATTGTAACACATTTTATAGGTCACTCAACACCACCTCAACAGTGTGGGGGCTGTTGCCAAAAGTCATTCCACAACACACAACTGTAACCCACCAAGTTAATGGAAATGGAGCATTGTGGCTGAGACTATGTATGTGGGAATCCTGAAAACTCACAAACCCAATTTCCACAGTACAGAGAGAAAAGAGAATTGCTCTCTCTACTGTCAGTGACTATACACTGTTAAAGACTCTATTTCTAGAGTAGAAGACTCTTGCTAGTTCACACTTTAAGAAACCACAAACTTTTACATGCACATTAAACACCAGCAGGCTTGCAATAATTTCACTATTATCTAGACCTGCTGCATTTGCATCTGTGCCATCAGGGACCAAAGTGCAAGCAAGACAAGATGCTGTTTTTTTTTTTAAATCTTACATTTTGGTCCAATGAATACCTCCTATATCCCTGGAAGTTTAGCAACATGGACCATAAGGTTTTTCTAGTCCCGTTTGGGAGCTCCTGAGTGGTACAAAGAGTTAATACACTTGGCTGCTGACCGAATGGTTGGTGGTTCAAGTCCACCCTGAGATGTCTTCGAAGAAAGGCTTGATGATTTACTTTCAAAAAACCAGCCATTAAAAACCCTATGGAGCAGTTCTACTCTGACACACATGGAGTCACCATGAGTTGGAATTGACTTGATGGCAACTGTTAGTCCTACTTGGCTTCACTGCATGCTCCATTTGGCAGCTGCATTTTTCACTTGCGTACTGTCACGGATTGAATTGTGCTCCCCGCAAAAATGTATGTATCAATTTGGCTAGGCCATGATTCCCAGTGTTGTGTGGTTATCCTCCATTTCGTGATTGTAATTTTACGTTAAAGAGGATTATGGTGGGATTGTAACACCACCCTTACGCAGGTCACATCCCTGATTCAGCGTAAAGGGAGTTCCCCTGGGGTGTGGCCTGTACCACCTTTTATCTTACAAGAGATAAAAGGAAAGGGAAGCAAGCAGAGAGGGGGGGCCTCACACCACCAAGAAAGTAGTGCCAGGAGCAGAGTGTGCCCTTTGGATCCAGGGTCCCTGAACAGGGAAGCTCCTAGTCTGGGGCAAGATTGATGAGAAGGCCGACAGAGAAAGCCTTCCCCTGGAGCTGATGCCCTGAATTTGGACTTTTAGCCTACCTCACTGTGAAAAAATAAATTTCTCTTTGTTAAAGCCCTCCACTCGTGGTATTTCTGTTAGAGCAGTATTAGATAAGCAAGACACATATGAACGTCCCATCTTTTATGCTAAGCAGATTTGCACGGGCAAAACTGTAAATCTGTAGTTCTTAAACTTGACTGCACGTTAGAATCATCTGGAAAATTTTTAAAAATCCTGATGCTTAGGCTGCACACAAATCAATTATATCAGGATCTCAGGGGTGGGATCTAGGCATTCATATTTTTAAATCTTCCCAGATGAATGTGCCTCCCAAGCTGAGGGCCCTGCTGTAAAGCTTGCTGTTGGTAGCCTGTTTCTTCCCCTTTCTGTGCCTCCTTTCTTTTTCTTCATCATGTCCCCTCCATCACTCACAAATCTGCCTGGGAAATTCCCTAAACTCCAAAATGATTCCCTCTCCCCCCAGCTAATCTATTTCACAGTGACAGAAAAGCTTCATGTTTTCCTTAAAGAAAGACAGCCTCTGTGGTGGTTAATTTCATGCTATGTTGCCCAGTTGTTTGGTCAAACACTAGTCTAGATGTTGCTGTAAAGGCATTTTGTTGATGTGATTAACTTTTACAATCAGTTGACTCTAAGTAGAGGAGATTACCTTTGATAATGTGGGTAAGCCTCATCTAATCAGACGAAGGCCTTAAGAGCAAGAGCTGAGGCTTCCCAGAGAAGAAGGAATTCTGCTTCAAGACCGTAACTTTGAAATCCTGCCACAGTTTATGGCCTGCTGGTTTGTAGTGATTTCCGACTTGTCAGCCCCTAATTTTTTAAAATCAATCAGTCTTTCCGTCTCTCTCTATCTCTGTCTCTATGTGTATGTTTAATACATATGTATAAAAGTATAATACATATTATAGGTATAGATTAGATGATATAGATACAGTTATATAAAGAGCCCTGGTGGAGCAGAGGTTAAGAGTTATGGCTGCTAACCAAAAGGTTGGCAGCTGGAATTCACCAGCTGCTCCTTGGAAACCCTATGGGGCAGTTCTACTCTGTCCTATAGGGTCGCTATGAGCCGGAATCGACTGGACGGCAACAGGTATATAGATATAGATATAGATAAAGATAAAGACAGAGATAGAGATTAATCCTATTGGTCTGTTTCTCTGAAGAACCCTGACTGATACAGCCTCTTAGTGGGGGGAGGAAATCCTTTTAAATTGCCTGATTTCCAGCACATTGGCAGAGCCAGTATCAGAGAGGTTATGGGGATAGATTTTGCCTCTCTACTCAACGCACTTCATGACAGAAATGGTCTGTCCCAGCTATTTTAAGAAAGTTCAGTTGCTATGGATATTCGGGGTATGAACAAAGGCAGCAGTTCCTAAATCTGGGCCTTGGACCATCTGCATCAGTGTCACCTGGGCCCCAACTCCAGACCACCTGAATGTCTGTGAATGTCTGGGACAGAGGCCTGGTAAAGTGCATTCTCATGAGCTGTTCATGTGATTTTTATGGACACACATTTTAAAAACTACTGAAATTAGCAGATCGTCTCTCCAATAGTATTGCCATCTGTGTAATACCAGCTTATACAAAAGATAAGAAATTTGGATCTGAAGAAAAGTTGAATCTTATACTAATACGATTAATAGATGGCAATGAATTTATTATAGAGAGTTAAAGTACGACAGAAATATCTAGTTGTTCCTGAAGCTCTTGGGTCTCACTTACATCAAGTTTGCTAGACTGTGTCTTTTCTGATGGCTAAATAAAAGGTTCTCTAGGAGATTTACAACATCAAATCCCATGCACTAGAATTTCATGCTTTTGAGTCAAATAATCTGTTTCTTGGTACAGCCTTGGCCGCTTTCTAACTGTGTGACCTTAGACAAATTACCTAATTCATGTGATTATTATTATCTATAAAGTGGGGACCCCAATACCTCACAGACTGTGTGAAAATTCAGTGAAATGATAACTGCAAGAAGTGCTTTGCACTCTGCAGCACAGACGTCAGTGCTGGCTGTCGTTCAAGTTCCTGTTGTGTGGGCCAACGTCTTTGTGTTGCACGAGGCTCAGAGAAGTTCTAGTTTCATGGAGGTGCACATCAATTGCCTTAATGGCTGGACTGGAACTTCAGCCTGCAACAGACTCTGGTTATGGCAATCATGTGTGTAGATACTGACATTTAAAATACAAGCCCAATTCTTGGGATGTTAAATCATAGGGAACAGAGTAACCACAGTGATTTGGGGAGCAGGACAGAACTTAACAGGGGTTACTAGCTACTGTGACCCTGAGCCTGGGTCATAGAGGTAAGGCCTTGTGGGAGAGGCTGAATGGAAAGACTGGGCCCAGTTGGGAGCCCTGGGCTGAAGTTCCAGTCCAGCCACTAAAACAACTAACGTGCACCTCCGTGAAACTAGAACTTCTCTGAGCCTCGTGCAACACGAAGACGTAGGGCCACACAACAGGAACTTGAACGACAGCCAGCACTGATGTATGTGCTGCAGAGGGCAAAGCACTTCTCACAGTTATCATTTCACTGAATTTTCACACAGTCTGTGAGGTACTGGGGTCCCCGCTTTATAGACAATGATAATCAGATGAATTAAGTAATTTGTCTAAGGTCACACAGTTAGAAAGTGGCCAAGGCTGTACAAGAAACAGATTGTTTGACTCAAAAGCATGAAATTCTGGTGCATGGGATTTGATGTTGTAAATCTCCTCGAGAACTTTTTATTTAGCCATCAAAAAAGACACAGTCTAGCAGACTCGTTGTGAGACTCAACAGCTTCAGGAACAACTATGTATTTCAACTGTATTTTAACTCTCTATAAAAATTCTGGTGGTGCTGGTTAAGAGATCAGCTGCTAACCAAAAGGTCGGCAGTTCGAATCCAGCAAACACTCCCTGGAAACCCTATGGGGCAGTTCTACTCTGCCCTATAGCATTACACAAGTTGGAATTGACTTGATAGCAACAGGTTTGGTTTTGGTTTTTAATTAGATGCCTCAGAAGAAAGGCCTGGTGATCTACTTCTAAAAAAATCAGCTTTTGAAAACCTGGGGTTGAAACACATGTGCAGCCACCATGAGTCAGATTCAACTCGATGGCAACTGGTTTTTGTTGTTTTTAATAAGTCACAGAAATGCTTGGGGAGCCACTTCTGTGCCTCCACACATAAGAGTGTGTGTGTGTGTGTGTATGTGTGTAGGTGTGTGCATACATGCGTGTGCACACTACTGCATAGATTGATCTCAACCTCTACATTTGGCGTCTATTAATTTTTTTTAGAGATTTGAATTAGGAAACAACACGTGTGTTCTATGCTGTTTTCATATGTTGATAAAGTCTTAAATTCTTAACCAATTCTATTCATGCTTAGCAAAGATGATTAGGATACATTTTGCGTTTTCAAAGCCCCATCTGTTTTCCCATCTATTGAAATGCAAAAAAAAAGAAAAAAAGGAGGAAAGTCCACCACTACTATTCAGTGTTTCTAGAGCAGTTACCATCATTTTCCCCATTATTTCCAAATTGCCTTCTGAGGACACAAGCATAACATGATTTAGCTCCACAGCTAATTGGAGCAAAACTATTTATAGTCTGGATAAAATATTTTCATAGACTGACATAGCATTAAAATCAACAGTAAACAGCTGTTATGTTTATAAGAAATAAGCAATGAGTCTAGAGAACTCTCTCAGTGATACTCTTTACCACCTTTTAAAATCAGCACGTTTTCAACATTAGCAGTGCTATGTTCTTTCCTCGGACACCCTGCCCCACGTTTCAGCTCTGCCCCTTTGCTGAGGAACAGAGAGGGGGGAGGCAAGAGAGGGATAATTGCAAAAATGTGGGGCTTTAAACTTCACTTGCCAGCTTTTCCCACCCCAAATAATACATTGGAATCTCAAGTCATGTCTAATTCTTTGTGAATAAAGCATAGAATTATTTTGAAGGAAAATGTACAGAGAAAAAGTTATTTGTTTGAAGGGGAGAAAAGCTACTTTTTTTTCTTGGTAGGATTATCAAAATTTTTGTTGGTAATGAATTTTTTTCAAGTATGAGATAAACAGAATTTGAATTGAATTCATTTAAGATAAGTGAGCTTATTTTGGGGGGGGTGGGGTTGGGTAGGGGTATTTAAGTTGCATTATTTGGTCTCAATCATTAATACCCCGCAGCTCTGTGGTCAGCTCCTTTCTTTTCCCACCTCCTCGCCTCAGGTGGCAGTTATGGCATCCACATGCCAAAGTGCTGAGGGTCACATTTTCCCTCAGCAGCATTTAGCTACTTGGCACACTCCTCAAGCCCTTGTGCCTGTTGCCTTAAAGTTGCCTGCAGTACGGGAGTTGTGTGTTCCTCACAGACCACCTGGGAAGCTTTGTTATTCTCAGAGGCGTGCAATTATTAAATGTTAAAATAAAGACAAAAGCTACATTTATGTGTCCAACCTGTGCATTCTCTGCTGCTGAACATGGTCCTGAACTACTCTGGATTTCAGGATAGCCCGAAAATTCTGTTACCATGAATAAAAAGTAGATTTGATAACGAGGTGCCAGTTGTTCCTACATCTGTCCTTTTTTGCAGAAAATGCTCTGCATTGTGCAATTTGGTCACCACACAGGGCTCTCCTAACCCTCCTCCCTTTAACATCCGTTGGAATACAGTGTACACAGAAATTTATTGTTTACCTAGAAACCTTTGATGTTCACACCTTGACTGCAGCTCAATCAATCCACTCAAGTATCTTGCTCAGTTGTTGACTTCCGAGTATGGAAGAGTTGAAAGAAAAAATCTAAACCGTTCCTTTCCTTTCTTATTGCATTAGTTCAATGCTCATAGTAATAAATGCTTCCTTTTGAGCAAAACATCTTTTGAAGTTCTGGTGGTAAGCACAAAGGGGCAAACTGACCTTTCTTGGCAGGTGGTAAGTGTGGGAGCCCAGTCACCTCTTTCTTTTCCTTTATTGTGCAACTAGTTCAGTGCTCTGCAGAGTGGACACTAAGGAAAATTTTTCCTAGGCATGCCTCCAGGGCAGTTGGGAGGCTCAGCGAAGGTGCCCTGAATCTTTCACTTCCTGAGGTGAGCACATGGTCACCATGGGGCTAGAGATTTATTCTCCAGGAATAAGCTAAGCTTGGAGAAAACAGAATTAATTAATTAATAGCAGATACGAAAGCTTCCACCCTGACTGGTACTTACTGAAATCAGTCACTGAGACATCGTGAGGATTCTGGAAGGCAAGGGATGAGATTCAAGTTTTCCACAAGTCAATGGAAATGTTTTAACTCTTTTTGGCATTATCTCCCACAAACCAGTCAAGAAACTTCCCTTCTGTCAAATGTCCAAGTTAATTACACAAAAAGTAAAAAAAAAAAAAATTAAGTCAGAGGGAAAAAGAAAATTACGAACAGCTACCAGGAATATTTGGTGTGTTATTTGTGAGTGAGATGCATGACCTGTGTTGGGGGTAAGACCTACCAGAGAGACCCTATTGGGCAGTTCCATTTGGTCAATAGCTATGACTGGTCAAAACACTAAGGTACCACCCCAGAGAACTGCCTGACAAAGTTGTCAATCCAGAGGCATACAGACTGCTCAAGTGTGCAGTGACTTCAGTCTGGGAAGTCTACCGCATTGTACGTGGGGGCAGGGGAATGCTGGGAAGACCTCTACTAGAGGTGCCCTCTCACTATCATTACTAACTCAAGCCATGATTTTATGAGTTGCATAATTGGTTTCCTTTGAAAAAGTTTGCAAGTGTTTAGTGATTAGCCTCAATATTCATATGACTCTTAGGGGAAGGTGATCTTGTTAGCTCAAAAAAATTCTTCAGAATTTTTTTTGGGTTCTTGTACAATTCATTTTAATAGGCACCAACTGAAGACAAAAGAAACTTCAGCGAATGGATGCAGTCTGTCCGTTAGCAACCATAGCAGTGGCATCTTTTCTTCTCAAAGCACACACATTCTTTGCTGGTGAGTGAAGAGAATGGGATGTGGTATCCTTCCCGCCACCCCTTACATTAAGACACATTCCTTCTGCTCTCTAAATAACCTTGACATAGGCTAGGCTTTCCAGAGTTCATTTATAGAAATTCTAACAGCATGCAAATACAATATCATGCAAATGCATTAAAGAAGAGAAACAGAATTTAGAAAAGCTGCGGGGGAAAAGCTCCACGAGGATAACCCGGGAAATGGGTGGAGAGTCAAAGCCTATTTCCAATAATTGACTTCTGAGAGCAGGGTGAGTTATGTTTAAAGTAGTTCCAGACCAAGTGAGGATGGAAAGATCATCCGCGCTGAGGAGGAGCAGTTGCTCCACAGGGCTCTTCCTCAGCTTGTGACAAGTTGTGACCTTTGTTTGTAAATGAAGTCAGATATGCTTGCATAGAAACAAAGAAAAATGATGTCTGTGGGTATAGTGGCTGCAGCTGGGCAAACAGGAATGAAGAAATAGATAAAGGCTTCACTTAAAAAAAAAAAAAAAACAGTTGCCAGCATTTCCAGCTCATGGCCACCCCATATCTATCAGAGTAGATCTGTGTTTTGTAGGGTTTTCTTTTCTTTTTTAAAAATATTGTCTTTAAGATGAAATTATACACAGCAAATTAGGTTCCTGTTTAACAATTTTTAGACAAAGTGGTGTTGGTTACATTTTTCACAATGCGTCATTCATCCTGTTCTGGTTGTAACATTTTCTAGTACTCTAGTTTCCCTGTCCCTTTACCTTCTCATCTTTGCTTTAGAGTAATTTTTGACCATTTGATCTCCTATAGATGATTTTTTGGCCGGGGTTCTTTTTTTTTTAAATTTATTTTGTTATTGTTGAGAATATACATAGCAAAACATACACCAATCCAACCATTTTTCTACATGTACAGTTCAGTGACGTTGATTACGTTCATCAAATTGTGCAACCATTCTCACCCTCCTTTTCTGAATTGTTCCTGTCTTAGTCATCTAGTGATGCTATAACAGAAATAACACAAATTGATGGCTTTAACAAAGAAAAATTTACTCTCTCATAGTCCAGGAGGCTAGAAGTCTGAATTCAGGGTGTCAGCTCCAGGGGAAGACTTTCTCTCTGTGTTTGTTCTGGGAGAAGGTCCTTGTCATCAATCTTCCCCAGCTGAGGAGTTTCTCAGTACAGGGAACCTGGGTCCAAAGGATGCGTTATTCTCCTAGCTCTAGTGTTTTGGTGGTATGAAGCCCCTGTCTCTCTGCTTGCTTTTCTCTTTTTTATCTCAAAATAGATTGATTTAAGACACAACCTAATCTTGTAGATTGAGCCCTGCCTCATCAACATAACTGCCTCTAATCCTGCGTCATTAACTTCCTAGAGGTAGGCTTTACAACACATAGGAAAATCACATCAGATGATAAAATGCTGGGCAATCACACAATACTGGGAATCATGGCTTAGCCCAGTTGACAGATACTTTCGGAGGACACAGTTCAATCCATGACACTCACCCATTAACATAAACTTACTGCCCCTTAAGTTTCCTATCTAATCTTTCTAGTTGCTATTGTCACTTTGATCCCATGTAGATAGTTCTTAAAAGATCATAGTGCTCAAGGCAGACAGTTTTTACTAGTTTAGCTAAACTATTGGTTGGTTTTAAGAAGACTTGAGGAGATATTTGTGGTTTAAGTTTTAAAGATTATCTCAGGGCAATAGTTTCAGGGGTTCACCCAGGCTACCTGGCTCCAGAAAGTTTGGAGTCCATGATAATTTGAAATTCTGTTCTGCATTTTCCCCTTTTGATCAGGATTCTTCTATAGACTCTTTGATCAGAATGTTCAGTAATGGTAGCCAGACACCATCCAGTTCTTATGGTCTCATGACAAAAGAGGAAGTTTTTCAGAGAGGCAATTAGTCACACCTTCCATATCCTCCTCCTATTCCTGACTCTCCTTCTTCTGTTACTCCAGGTGAATAGAGACCAATTCCATGCCTTGGATGGCTGCAACAAACTAAGAGATAGAACAGAAGCACTAAACACATTATTAGGCCAATTAACTGGGATGTCCCATGAAACCATGGCCCTAAACCTTCAAACCAAGAAACCAAATCCCGTGAGGTTTTTGGTTGTACATAAGCAGTCTCAGTAGCTACTCTTTTTTTTTTTTTGCTGTTGTTATTGTTGTAAATGTATCTGTCTTAGTCATCTAGTGCTGTTGTAACAGAAATACCACAAGTGGATGGCTTTAACAAAGAGAAGTTTATTCTCTCAGTCCAATAGGCTACAAGTCCAAATTCAGGGAGTCAGCTCCAGGAGAACGCCTTCTTTGTTGACTCTGGAGGAAGGTCCATGTCATCAGACTTTCCTTGGACTGGGAGCTTCTCTGTGCAGAAACCTCAGGTCCAAAGGACACGCTCTGCTCCCGGTGCTGCTTTCTTGGTAGTATGAGGCTCCCCTGTGTCTCTGCTCACTTCTCTCTTTTATATCTCGAAAGAGTTTGGCTTAAGACACTATCTAATCTTGTAGACCTCATCAGTATAACTGCCGCTAATTTATCTTGTTACATTATCGTGATAGAGTTAACAACACATAAGGAAATCACATCAGATTAAAAAATGGTACACAATCATACGATACTGGGAATTATGACCCAGAGAAGTTGATACATACATTTTTTGGGGGGGACACAATTCAATCCATGACAGTACCTATCACACAACTTTTGCCAGTTCAACTTTTTATAGGTGTACGACCTTATTGACATCAATTACAATAACTGGCTGTGCAACCCTACCCTTAATCAATGTGATTTTCCATCATCGTAACCCCCTTTTTCCTCCACCCTCCTGTCCCTGGTAACCACTAATAAATTTGGTTTCTATACTTTTGCCTTTTCTTGTCTTTTTATATAAGTGAGGTCATACAATATTTGTCCTTTTGTAACTGACTAATTTCACTCAGTATAATGTCTTAAATCTTCATCCATATTGTCCATGCAATTTTCAGTGGCTGATTTTTTTTGGCAGTAGATCACCAGGCCTTTCTTCCTGGGTGTCTCTGGGTGGACTCAAACCTCCAACGTTTCAGTTAGCACCCCAGTGTGTTAACCATTTGCATCACCCAGGGACTCCAAATGCTTCACTTAGACTTTGGGCAAAGAGTGGTATGAGGGAAACATCTGGAGTGGGAAATCGTGGCTTCTAGTCTGAGCTCTGCCAATGAGTAGCACTTTGGGCAATTTAGTTCCACTCTGTGGCTCTCAACTTAGTCATTTTTAACATGGTTCTATTAGACCACTGATTCTCAAACTTTTTGTTCTAAGGATCCCTCTATACTCTTAAAAATTATTGAGAATCCCCAAGAGTTTTTGTTATGTGGATTCTTTCAATCAATAATTACCTTAGTAGAAAGTAAAACGGATAGATCTTTAAAATATTTATTCTTTAATTCATTTAAAAAGAACAATAATAAACCCATTACATGATGACGTAAAATGTTTGTGAAAATTAACTGTATTTTCCAGAACAACAACAAAAACAAAAAATTAGTGAGAAATGACATTGTTTTGCAATTTTGTTTAATGTTTGACCTTATTAGAAGACAGTCAAATTCTTAGATTTGCTTCTTCAGATGAATCTGTTGTTTTAATATCACATATCATGTAGCCTCTGGAAAACTCCATTGTACATGCATAAGAGAAAGAGAGTGAAAAGGGTAAATAATAACTAAGTATTATGAAAATGGAGCCCTGGTGGCACAGCGGTTGAGAGTTCGGCTGCTAACCAAAAGGTGGGCAGTTTGAATCCTCCAGCCACTCCTTGGAAATCCTATGGGGCAATTCTACTCTGTTCTATAGGATGGCCATGAGTCGGAATCGACTGGACAGCAATGAGTTTATTATGAAAATAATTTTCACCTTGCAGACCCCAGAAAGTGTCTCAGGGATGAGAAGTTCTATGTTTTACACTTTTTTATCTTCTGAAGTTATAACACTACTGCCCTCTTTTATTCCTGAATGTAAGCTACTCACTAAATCTTTGTTCACTGTGCACCTATTCCCTCATCCATGGTCTTCAGACCTTCTGCAAAGCAAAGTATCAAAGGCTTCTAAACTTCCCTCTCTACCCTCTTCCATTTCCCAGAGAATATGATGGAACCTTCACAGGCCATTCCAGGCAGATCCATGTCTGTATACCACACTGCCACCTCCCCTGCCCCTTTCCCATTCTGAAGCTAGTCCCCTGGAATAGACATATAAGGAAAGGCCACTTCTTCTGCATTCATTGCAAGACATGGGGAAACATCCTTGTCCCCTGAATTAAGAACATTACTCCATCACTTTACTTGGCCCATGACATAGTGGAATGAGCATGGGCTTTGGAAATCTGACAGATTTGGATTGAATTTTAATTGTCATGTATGTGACTTTGGGTTCATTACTTTGTATCTTTTACCGTCATTTCCTTAGTTTCCAAAATGAGGATAATATATGTGGTTGGTATAAGGATCAAATATGATAAAATATGCAGAATTTATGTGCTTCATGGCAACCATTCAAAAATGGTAACCATTATTATTAGACAAAGACATCAGACTTATTCATAACTAGGTCTTAGTTACCTAACACTGTTGTAACAGAAATATAAGTGGGTGGTTTCGAAGAGCAGAAATTCATTTTCTCAGAGTTCTGGAGGCTAAAAGTCCAAATAAATGTCTTGACGGTGTCCATTCCTTCCTTGTCAGTAGCCCCAGGCATTCCTTTGTTCCTTGGCTTTCCTTTGCTTGTAGTAGACTGGTCCTCACATGGTGTCTGTCTTCACCCTATGTGTGTCTCTGTGTCTATTGTTGTCTTATTATAAGTCAGAATTTATTGGGCTTAGGATCATCTCTACAGTGGTACGGCCCCATTAACATAATAGAAGAAAAACCTTTACTTCCAAACAGGGTCATATTTACATGTACAGACGTTAGGATTTCAACACATATTTGGGGGGAACCCAATTCAATCCATAACAATAAGCTTGGGAGAATAAATAATAAAATGAACCTTTGAGAAGGAGATACTTATTTCTCACTGTTCATTTATTCATGGAAAGGAACCTCCATCAGATCAGTGGTTCTCAAACTTTTTGGTTGTATGATCTCTTTATATGAAAAAAAAAAAAAAGAAATCTGAGGCCACAAAAGAACTTTTTTTATGTGGGTTCTATCTACTGATATTTACTATATTAGATTTTTTTTTCTTTCTTTATTTTTAGAATTAAGGTATAATTTACATACAGTAAAATTTACTTTTCGGTTTTATATTTAAGTTTATTATCTATTTTTGAGACTTTTTTTATATAGAGTGCAAGATATGAATCAAAACTCTTTTTCTGCATATGGAAGTTCAATCGGTTCAGCACCATTTGTTGAAAAGATTATCCTTTCCTCACTGAATTGTTTTAAAATCTTTGTTGAAAATCCATTGGTCACATGTGGTTGGATCTATTTCTGGACACTCTTTTCTGTTTCAGTGATCTGTATGCCTATCATTCTTTTTATAATACCACACTGTCTTGATTATTGTAACTGTATGTAGTACTTTGTGAAATCAAGTAATGTGAGTCCTCTAAATTTATTCTTCTTTTTCAAATTATTTTGGTTATTCTAGTTCCTTTGACTTATATACTTCTAAGGATAAACTTGTCAATTTCTATGGAAAATTCTGCTGGAATTTTTATTGGAATTGCATTGAATCTATTGATCAGTTTGGGAATAATTGACATCTTAACAAAACTGAATATTCCAATCTATGGACATGGTATATTTCTCAGTTTATGTAGGTATTCTTTGATCTCTTTCATCATTGATTTTTAACTTTCAGTGTATAGATTTAGCATGAATTTTCTTAGGTTTATACCTAAGTGCTATTATAAATGACATTAAAAATTATTTTCTAATCATTCATTTCTAGCATTATAGAAGTTCACTCGATTTTTGAACACTGACCTTATATCCTGTGGTTTTGCTAAACTCACTTAGTAATGCTTAAAGTTTACTTTGTAGACTCTTTGGGGTTTTCTGTATAGACAATCATGTTGTTTGTGAAAGCAGTTTTATTTCTTCTTTTCCAGTCTTTATGCCTTATTTTTTTTCTTGCTTTCTTGCACTGACCAGGACTTACATGTGATACTGAATAGGAGTGGTGAGAGCAGACATCTTTGTCTTATTACCAATCTTAGGGGAAAAGCATTCAGTATTTTACCATTAACTATGAAGTCTTCTCTACCTATTTTTTTTTTTAAATAAATGTACTTTATCAGACTGAGGAATTTTCCTTCTAATCCTAATTTGCTGAGAGTTTTTTACCAAAAAAGGATGTTAAACTTTGTTAAATGCTTTTCCTGCGTCTGTTGTAATGATCATATGATTTCTGTAGTTTAGTCTGTTGAAAAGATGAATTACATTAATTGATTTTTAAACGTTAAATCAGCCTTGCACAGCCACTATAACTTCCACTTGCTCAAAATATATTATCTTTTTTACATATTGTTGGATTCAATTTACTAAAAAATTTTTTTTTTTCTATCTTCATGATGTAAATTGATTATGTTCATGGGAATTGATTTCCGGTTCGTATGATGTCTTTTTTTGGTTTTCATATAGGTAAAGCTGGCCTCATAAGGTTAGCTGAGATGTGTTCCCTCCTCTTCAATATTCATGAAGAGTTTGTGTAGAATTGACAATATCCACTGGTGGTAAAATTCACTAGCGAAGCCATCTGAACCTAGAATTTTCTTATGGGTAGGTGTCTTAGTCATCTAGTGCTGCTATAACAGAAATACCACCAGTAGATGGCTTTAACAAAGAGAAATTTATTTCTTCACAGTAAAGTAGGCTAAAAGTCCAAATTCAGGGCATCAGCTCCAGGGAAATGTTTTGTCTCTTTGTCAGCCTTCTCATCAATCTTCCCCTGCACTAGGAGCTTCTCCTCACAGGGACCTCAGGTCCAAAGGACGTGCTGTGCTCCCAGCACTGCTTTCTGGATGGTATGAGGTCCCCCTGTCTCTCTGCTCTCTTCTCTCTTTTAGGTCTCAAGAGATTGCCTCAAGACACAATCCAGTCTTGTAGATTGAGTCCTGCCTCACTAACACAACTGCCGCTCATCCTCCCTCATTAACATCATAGAGGCTGGATTTACAATATGTAGGAAAATCGCACAATACCAAGAATCATGGCCCAGCCAAACTGATACGCACATTTTTTGGGGGGTATAATTCAATCCATGACTATAGGTTTTTAAATACAAATTCAATTCCTTAATAAATATAGGGCTATTCAGATTACCTTGCTTTATTATTTTGTGCTTTGAAAGAATTTGCACATTTCATCTAAGTAGTCATTATTGGAATAAAATTATTCATAATAGGTTCTTACACTTTTAATGTTTGCAGGATCTGTAGTGAGAGTCCTCTCATTCCTGATATAGGAAATTTGTGTCTTTTCTGTTTTTCCTAGTCACTGTGCTAGAGGTTTATCAATTTTATTGTCTTTCTCAAATAGCTAACTTTAAGTTTCACTGACTTACTATGTGTATTTTTCTATTTTCAATTTCATTGATTCATGTTCTTACATTCATTATTTCTTTACTTCTACTTAAGTTTAATTTACTATTATTTTTTCTAATTTGTGAGGTGGAAGCTTAGGTCATTAGTTTGAGACTTTTCTTCTTTCTTAATACAAGCATACATAGATTTCTTTTTTATTATTGCATCAAATATATTTTAATATGTTGTGTTTTTATTTTCATTCAGTTCAAAATATTTTGTAGTAGCTTATTTATTTCTTCTTTGACACATAGGTTATTTTAAAATGTATTATTTAGTTTCCAAATATTTGGCAATTTTTTCAGATATTTTTCTAGTACTTTTTTTAAATTCCATTGTTGTCAGTGAATATACTTAGTATGATTTCAATCCTTTTAAATTTATTGAGACTTGTTTTATACCCTAGAGCATGGTGTAACTTGAGATATGTTTTTTGTTCACTATTAAGAATATGTATTTTGCTGATGTTGATTAAAGGGTTCCGTAACTAATAATTAGGCCAAGTTGGTTGATAGTGTTTTTTAAGTCTTTTCTATCCTCTCTGATTTTCACTTGTTTTACAAAATATTCAGAAAAGAGTTGCAAAATCTCCATCTAAGTCTGTGTATTGGTCTATTTCTCCATTCAGTCTATTCTCACATAATGTATTTTAAAGCTCTGTTATTAGGTACATAAACATATAACCCCTTGCCACTGAGTTTATTCTGACTCATAGCTACCTTACAGGACAGAGTAGAACTTCCCCATATGGTTTGCAAGGAGCAGCTGGTGGATTCAAACTGCCAACCTTTTGGTTAGCAGCCAAGCACTTAACCACTATGCCACCAGGGCTCCACATAAACATATACGATTGTTATATTGTTTTGAGGAATTAACTCCTTTATCATTGTGAAATGATAATGCTTTCTTATAATGAGCATTAACATACTGTATGTTTTTACATCCTTTTACTTTTAACCTATTTGTGTTTGTTTATTTTAGGTAAGATTCTTGTAGGTAGGTTGTACCTTGGTTTTTTAAAATCTAATCACACAATCTGTCTTTTTTTAAAATATTTTTTTATTGTACTTTAGGTGAAGATTTACAGAACAAATAGTTTCTCATTAAACAGTCAGTACATATATTGTTTTACGACATTGGTTAACAACCCCACAACATGTGGACACTCCCCCTTCTCGACCTGGGAGGGCCTTTTCTTTTTGGTGAAAATATACATAGCCAAAGATACACCATTTAAAAAATTTCTACATGTATAATTCAGTGACATCGATTACATTCTTCCAATTGTGCTGCTGTTCTCACTATCCTTTTCCAAATTATTTCATCACCATTGTTTTCAACTCACTGTCCCTTAGGCTTTCCGTCAAATCTTTGAAGTTGCTGTTGTCAATCTGATCTCACTTAGATAATTCTTTTTGTGTGTGTGTACTTTAGATGAAGGTTTACAGAACAAAATAGTTTCTCATTAAACAGTACACGTATTGCCCTGTAACAATGGCTAGGAACCCCACTACATGTCAACCCTGTCCTTACTCAACCTTGGGTTCCCCATCACCAGCGTTCCTGTCCCCTTCTGCCTCCTAGTCCTTGTCCCTGGACTGCTGTGCCTCATTAGTCCTGTTTTGTTTTATGGGACTGTCCAATCCCCAGCTGAACGGTGAACCTTGAGAGTGAATTCACCACTGAGCTAAAAGGGTGTCCAGAGGCCATACTCTTGAGGTTTTTCCAGTCTCTTTCAGGCCAGTAAATCTGGTCTTTTTTTGTGTGTTAGAATTTTATTCTACATCCTTCTCCAGCTCTGTCCAGAGCCCTCTGTTGTGAAACTGGAATCTCTGTCTTTTAACTGCAGTGTTTGCATTTAATGTTATTATTTTTATGATTTTGTTTGAATCTGCCATCTTGATACTTATTTTCTATTTATCCCATCTGTCTTGTTTCACTTTTTCTGGATTAATTTAATATTATTTATTATTCCATGTTATCTCCTTCGTTGGCTTATTATCTCTGGTAGGCTGAACAATGGCCCTCCAAAGATTTCCAGTCCTAATTCCCAGAACTTTGAATATGTCACCATACATGGCAAAAGAGACTTTGCAGAGATCATTAAATAAAGGATCTTGAGATGGGGAGATTATCCTGAATTATCCAGATGGGCTCAATATAGTCATAAGTCTCCTTGTTATAGATTGAGTTGTGCCACTCCCAAATATGTGCTGTAAGTCCTAACCCTGATACATGTGGAGGAGCCCTGGTGGCACAGTGGTGAAGAGCTATGGCTGCTAACCAAAAGGTTGGCAGTTCAAGTCCACCAGCTGCTCCTTGGAAACCCTATGGGGCAGTTCTACTCTGTCCTATAAGTTTGCTATGAGTCAGAGTCAACTCGATGGCAACGAATATACATGTGGGTATACTCGCATCTTGGAATAGGATCTTCTTAGTTATGTTAATAAGGCCAAATCAGTGTAGAGCGTGTCTTAAGCCTATCACTTTTGAGATATAAAAGGAGCAGATTAGGCACAGAAACAAGCAAGCAGGAATGGGGAGAAAATAAATGCCACATGCAGATCTCCAAGGAATTCTGAGAAGAAAGGATTTTCCTCCAGAGCTGACAGAGAACACCTTCCCCTAGAGCCAGTGCCCTGAATTTGGACTTCTGGCTTCCTAAACTGTGAGAAAATAAATTTCTGTTTACTAAAGCAACCTACTTATATTTCTATTATAGCAGCACTAAGAAACAGTCCTTATAGAGGGAGGCAGGAGGTCAAAGAAGAAAGAAGATACAATGCTGTTGACTTTGAAAATGGAGGAAGAGATCATGAGCCAAGGAATGCAAGCGACCTCTAAAAACTAAAAAAGGCAAGGAAACAAATTGTCCCATAGAGCCTCCAGGAGGAATGTACCCCTGTGGGCCCATTTTCAACTTCTGACCTACAAAACTGTAAAAGAATATGTTTGTGTTGTTTTAAGCCACTGTTTGTGGTAATCTGTTATAGCAACCATACGAAACTAATACATTAGCTATATGTTTTCTTGTCCAGTGGTTGCTTTAGAGTTTATAGTGTATGTCTTTAACTTATTACAGTCAACTTTCAAGCTGTATAAATTCCTGAATTTATGTATTTATAAACTTAAACTCTGTATTTTCATTTCCCCCGTCCCAACCTATGTGTTACTGTTGTCAAGCATTTTACTTTACATTTGTTACAAATCCTACAATACATGGTTCTTCTTTTACTTTTAACATGATTTTACAATTTAGGGAAAAATATATATTCACCCACATATTTATCATTTCTAGTGCTCTTTATTCCTCTATGTCAATCCAAATTTGCCCCTAATATTATATTCCCTCTGCTTGAAGGACTTTTATCATTTCCTGCAATTGCATGTATGCTGATGAGTAATTCTGATTTTTGTATATTTGAAAAAGTATTTTGCCTTTGTTTAAAGAAGATATTTTATTTTAGTATAAAATTCTAAGTTACATTCTTTCTGATGAGAAATCTGCTGTCATCATCAGTATAGGTTCATTTCCCTGTTTCATTGCATGCCTAGTCATTTTTGATTGGATACAGACATTTTGATGTTTTCCTTGCTGGGTGTTGATGCCCGTTGACCCACTGCTGTCAAGTAAATTCCGACTCATAGCTACCTTACACTTTTTAAATATTCTTGAGTTTTATTCCGAGATACAGTTAAGTTACTTGGAGACAGTTTGATCTTTTCAAGATGTGCTTTTCAGCTTTGTTAGGTGGATCCAAAGCAGCCTTTAGTATAGGGCTAATTTTGTCCCACTACACACTGCTAACCTGTCAGCCACTCCATGGGAGAAAGATGTGGCAGTCTGCTTCCATAAAGACCACAGCCTTAGAAACCTATGGGACAGTTCTACTCTGTCCTATAGGGTTGCTGTAAGTCAGAATCTATTCGACAGCAATGGATTTTTTTTTTTTTTTTTTTTTTACTGAGGCCATACACTTCTGCGTACTCTACCTAGTGCCTCACTTATTATGGGGTTATTTCACTCCAGTTCATGGGGACACAAACTATTCCTGGCCATAGATTTTTCTGACTGCCTCTTTCAGGTGGTTCTTTCCCAGTCTGTGTAGTTTTCTTGAATGCATGCACTGCTCCGTACTGAGCTGAAGACTCGAGGGAAGCCTTCTGCAGATTTCCCATGCTCTGTTTCTGTTCAGCTTTCTCTTATCCAGTACTCGTCCCTGTGAACTTTAGTTTCTAGGGCCTTCCCAAACTCCCAGCTCGTTTCCTCAACTCAGATGCCTGGACGTCACCTACGTTTCCCCTCTCTGCACTGAGAAACTCTCTCCAGGAAGTAAGCTGGACAATTGTAGGAATCACCTTGTTTGTTTCCTGTGTCTTAGGACCTCTGTCCTATGCTGCCTGTTATTCAGTGTTTAAAGCCATTGTTTTACGCATGTTTTTCTGTTTGTTTTTTTTTTCCAAATCATTTTAAGTGATAGGGCATATATGGTCCCTGTTATTTCAACTTGGATAGCAGTAGAAGTTACCCCAAATTAGAAATTAAAAATGGATGATTTTAAGAATGTTTAATTATTAATATATTTAAACGTAACAATATTATACCTGTTGCATGCTAACATAAATAATATATTTTTTATGAAAAAAAAGCTATATTTTCCAGGACAAAAAAAAATTTGGTAGACTTCTGTTTTCCCACTGGGATATAGTAAGCTGGAGGAAGCATGTTCCCATCCTTATAATGAAAAAGAGCCAAGCTATCTTCTAAGTCACAACTTTATAAAAATTAATTCAAAACAGATCATAGACATATATATATATAATGAAAAATATAGAATTTCTAGGAAAAAAAAAGGAGAAAAATCGGTGTGGCCTTGGGTTTGGCAAAGAGTTTTGAATATAACAATAAAGCAAAATCCAAAGAAGAGAAGATTAATAAATTGTACTTTATTAAATTAAAAACTTTTGTTCTGTAAAAGACACTACTAAGAAAATAAAAAGACAAGCCATAGAATGAGAGAAAAATCACACATCTAACGAAGGACTTGTATCAAATATGTAAATAACTCTCACATTTAACAATAAGAAAACAAACAATCCAATAAAAAATGGGAACAATATCTGAACAAACTCTTTAACAAAGAAAATATATGGATGACAAATAAACGTATGAAAAGATGCTCAGCATCTGTTGTCATTAGAAAAATGCAAATAAAAACCACCATGAGATACCACTACATCCTAATTGATATGGATTTAAAAAAAAAAGAGAAACAAACTCTGACAATGCCAAGTGCTGAAAAGGTTGCAGAGCAACTGGAACGTTTATACAGTGCTGGAGGGAATGCAAAATTGTACACGCATTTTGGAAAACAGTCTAGCAGTTTCTTATAAAGTTAAACTTATGGCCAAGCAATCCTGCTTCTACATATTTACCCAAGTCACTTGGAAACTTATGTTCACACAAAAAGCCATATGTGAATGCTCATAGTAGCTTTATTTATAATTGCCAAAATCTGGAAACAACCCAGATGTCTCTCAATGTGTGACTGAATAAACAGACTGTGTATGTCTATACAATGAATAGTCTTCATTAAAAAGAGCAAACTATTGATTCATGGAAACACATAAATACATTTTGTTGTGTGAAAGATGCTAGATGCCCAAGGCTACATATTATGTGATTTTATTTATATAATATTCTGGAAAAAGCAAAATGACAAGGATGGGAAACAAATGAGGGATTGCCAGTGGTTGGAGTAGGGATAGGGAATGACTACTAAAGGACAGCATGAGGGAAATTTTGGGATGATGGTACTGTTCTGTATAGTGCCATGGTGGTGGATTCATGATTCTATGTATTTGTGAAAATGCATAGAACTATACACCACAATGAGTAAATTTTACTGTATGCAAACTAAAAGAAAATCAACCAGAATATTGGAAAAACAAGATGGAATGTAGACTGTGATAACTCCATGTAACTATAATAAAAATGCATGACATAACCACAGAGAAGTTGGTGAGGAAGAAAGGAGTGGCCCTAAGTACCTTTGGAAACTGTGTCTACTTAGATATTTTGAGGTTAAAGACAAAAAATAATTTTATGCACACACTGTATTTTAGTTGATAAATTTGTTTCTTACAGGGGTCTGGGTTAGCAGTTAGGAAATTTATTTGCATGTATACTAGGATTGAACAAATAAATTATTTTGTAGATAATGAAAGCCAGGTTTCTATCAGAGAAAAAAAAAGTTACAAAAAAGCAAAGCAGAAATTTTAGAATGAACTGGGTAGTGCTGGATTCAATTTGGAGGTATCAATATGAACTCATGCTTTTTAAAAAATGGATAGATAGTATAGATAGATAGATAGATTAGATAGAGAGATATGAATTAATACATATGCATATATTTCTTTGCTTTGTTCACTGAAAGGGTCTAGAAGCAGTGACACTGCAGTAGCAGTGAGCACACCAAGCACTAAGATCGTGGTTTCTAAATCTCTTCTTCAGTAAAAGGAATCAAAGTTTCTTGAAGAAGTGGTTGATTCCAGGACCTGGGCAGGAAAAGTAAAAAATATGCTTGAAGCATTTTGTGACATCAGAAAGTAAAGGGTCAAAGGACACAAAAGTCAATACAAAAGAGCACCTAATCGCCAAAGATGGAATAATTTGAGCAATAAAACAATTGATTATCAGAGTGTATATAATCCAAAGAACAACATAAATATCCACAAATCCATACTGATATAAATGATTGAATAAAAAATAAGTGAGGGAGAATTGAGAGCACTTACTTAAAGGATTATTTTGATTTAGCAAATATAGAAGGAATAAGAAAAATAGAAAATCACCATTAGAACCCCACAGTAATAATTGCTGCAGATAAGATCCACCAATGAATGCTCAAATAGTTGGCAAAAATTTATGAAGAAACATGATATTCACATAGCCAAAATAATATTAACTAATAGTAACATATCCAAAATACAAAGGGAAAAATAGTAACTCTGCTGTGGAGAAACCTGCTAGGTGTAAACTCAACCAAATTGTCAAGTTTAATATCACCAGTAATAAAGACATATTGATACAATGTACCCCCTAATGTCTTGTCAAAGAAGGAAACATCACTTCTGTGACACTGTTCCTCAAAATCCATAACCACAATCTAATCATGAAAAGACATCAGACAAGCCCAAATTGAGAGAAATTCTCCAAAATACTTGATCAGTATTATTCAAAGGTGGCAAGGCCATCATGCAGAAAAAGGAAAGACTGAATAACTATTAGAGATCACAGAAGACTAAGGAGATATAACAACTAAATGCAATGTGGTATCTTGGGTTGGATCCTGGATAAGAATAATAACTTTAGTAGAAAAGTTGGTGAAATCCAAATACAGTCTGTAGTTTACTTAAAAATATTGTATCAGGAGGCAGGGCCAAGATGGCAGGTAGTCAGATGCTTCTGGTGGTCCGTTTTACAACAAAGACCCCCCCCCCAAAAAGTGAATTGATTGTATGTAATAATCTAGGAAAGCTGAACATCAAAGGCAAAGTTGAGAAATCAGACTGAGTGGCAGGGGGAGAGAAAGACAGTTCAGAAGCAGTGAGGAGTTGCTAGATGTGACCCAGTGGGAACCAGCACCCTGAAGGCCAGATCAGCTGGTGTGCGCAATGAGGCAAGCAGTGGCGTTCGGGATGCATTTTCCACATCGGGAGAAACTGAGCAGTGTAGAGTCTACTCAAGCCTCCAACACCAGTGAAAAGCAGAGCTCAATCAGCAAAAGATAAGTACATGTGTCCAACCTACTACACGAATCAAACAACACCCTGTTTGGGAAGACACCCTGTCCCATCTACCTTCTCACTTCCTGGTCTGCACTGAGTCCCAGGCCCACTTCAGCAATTGCCAGAAGTAGGACCTGTCACGTGCCCTGAGCCATTCTCCAGGCCTCGGAGAGGGAACGAATTAACAAGCAGGGAAAAAAAAATCTGCCAGCTCCCCTAAGCTGGGAACTCAGGGTAGGCACAGTTCCTTTGCCTAGGCACAGGCATAAGGGATCGATGGATTTTGAATGCCTTTTATCCTTGCATGGACCTATATGGACCCATTTCAACAGTGTAGGCCATCATTAGCACAGTGGAACAGGGTATATACCTGAAGCCTAACTTCACTCTATCAGCTATATGGTGGAGTGGCAGATTCATGACATTTGACACCACTCTGCTCATTAAGCAGGGTCCTCACCTTCCCACATCAGGGGCTGAGAACTGACCGGTAGCTCAACTCACTTCACCAAGCCACCCACAACAGGGCTCCAAGAATAAGTGGTGACTCTCAGTCCTTACAGCCAACAGCATTGGGTGCCCATAGTCCAGCTGCAAAACACACCTGCCCAGGGAACAGGGATATGCCTTCTGTCCAGACACTCAAGGGCAGCAATCAGTCTCCTGCTTTGATCAGTGCATGATCCCTACTGCAGCCAGATACCTGTGCCTACTCCATTCACCCCTGCCAGTCTAGGACTGTAGGTGACAGCCTGCACCACACGCTCAGTGACCAACCATCTGGATACCTGAGCTGAATCCATGCAAGAAAATTAAATGGTCTCCTGGGCTCGCACACCTAGTAACAGCTCTAGTCACCTGGAGACAGGATGTTAGAGCTTCAGAGGCACCAATAATCAAACTAGCTCACACGAGCTCTTTGGGCATGTCAAAACAAAACAAAACAAGAAGCTAGGACACAGTAAGCAAACATTAAATAAATATAATAACTTATTGATAGCTCAAAGACAACAATCAATAAAAAATCACTTAAAGAGGCAAATCATGATGGTTTCAGCAAGCCACAAAAACAAAGATTCAAGAAACCTTCCAGAGAAAGAGAACTTCTTGGAATTACTGGAGGTAGAATTCAAAAGATTAATATACAGAACTCTTCAAGAGATCAGGAAGGAGATCAGGCAAAACACAGACTGAGCCAAGAAACACACAGACAAAGCAATAGAGGAACTTAAGAAGTTTACACAAGAGCATAATGATAAATTTAACAGACTGCAACAATCCACAGAGAGCAAACAGAAGTCTAGAAGATTAACAATAAAATTTCACAACTAGACAACTCAATAGAAAGTCACAGGAAGTGAACTGAGGCAAAGGAAGTCAGAATTAGTGAGACTGAAGATAAAGCACTTGACACCAACTTATAGGAAGAAAAATCAGATAAAAGAATTAAAAAAAAAAAAATGAAGAAACCCTAAGAATCATGTGGGACTCTATCAAGAGGAATAACCTAGGAATGATTGGAGTACCAGAACAAGAGGGATAACATTAAATACAGAGAAAATTGTTGAAGATTTGTTGGCAGAAAACTTCTCTGATATTGTGAAAGATGAGAAGGTATCTATTCAAGATGCTTATCGAACCTTACACAAGGTAGATCCCAAAAGAAAGTCACCAAGACATATTATAATCAACCTTTCTGAAACCAAAGATAAAAAGAGAATTTTAAGAGCAGCTAGGGATAAACAAAAAGTCATCTACAAAGGAGAGTCAGTAAGACCAAGCTCAGACTACTCAGTTGAAAGCATGCAGGCAAGAAGGCAATGAAATGACATATATAAAGCTTTGAAGGAAAACAAATTGCCAGACAAGAATTATATATCCAGCAAAACAGTCTCTCAAATATGACAGAGAAATTAGGGCATTTCCAGATAAAAAGAAGTTTAGGGAATTTGTGGAAAGCCAAACCAAAATTACAAGAAATACCAAAGGGAGTCCTCCTGTTAGAAAATTAATAACATCAGATAACAACCCAAGGCTAGAACACAGAACAGAGCAACCAGATATCAATCCAGACATGGAAGTCACAAAAATAAATCAAAGCTAAAATGCTGAAAGTAAGGAAACAGAGACATCAATATGTAAAAGATAATAACATTGAAACAAAAAAGAAGGACTAAAAATGTAGTCATACATCTTTCAGAAGGAGAGGAAGTAAAGGCAATATAAAGAAATAAGAGACTGGTTTAAACTTAGAAAAATAGGCATAAATTTTAAGGTAACCACAAAGGAAACTAACAATTCCACACATCAAAATAAAAAACAAGAAAAACGTAAAAACTCAGCAAATACAAAATCAACAACAATGAAAAAAATGAAAATACATGAAGAAAAACAACTCAGCACAGAAAAATAAGTGGAACAAAGAAACTGTCAACAACACACCCACAAAAGACATCAAAATTACAGCACTAATCTCATACCTATCAACAATCACACTGAATGTAAATGGACTTAATGCACCAATAAAGAGACCGAGAGTGGCAGAATGGATTAAAAAACATGATCTGTTTATACGCTGCCTACAAGAGACAAACCTTAGACTTAAAGACACAAACAAACTAAAACTCAAAGGATGGAAAAAAATATATCAAGCAAATAACACTCAAAAAAGAGCAGGAGTGGCAATATTAATCTCTGACAAAATAGATTTTAAAGTAAAATCCACCACAAAGGATAAGGAAGGACACTGTATAATGATTAAAGGGTCAATACACCAGGAGTACATAACTATAAGAAATATTTACACACCCAATGAGAAGCCTCCAAAAGACATAAAAAAAACTCTAATGGCACTGAAAAGAAAGATAGCTCCGCAATAATAGTAGAAGACTTCAACACACCACTTTTGGTGAAGGACAGAATATCCAGAAAGAAGCTCAATAAAGACACGGAAGATCTAAATGCCGCAATCAACCAATCTGATCTTGTAGACATATACAACACACCCTACCCAACAACTGCCAAGTATACTTTCTTTTCCAACGCACATGGAACATTCTCCAGAAGAGACCACATATTAGGCCATATAGCAAGCCTTAACAGAATCCAAACATTGAAATATTACAAAGCATCTTTTCTGACCATAAAGCCATAAAAGTAGAAATCAATAACAGAAAAAGCAAGGAAAAAACAATCAAACACATGCAAACTGGACTACACCTTGCTCAAAAACTACTGGGTTATACAAGAAATTAAGGATGGAATAAAGAAATTCACAGAATCAAATGAGAATGAAAACACATCCTACCAAAACCTTTGGGACACAGCAAAAGAAGTGCTCAGAGGTCAATTTATAGCAATAAATGCATACATCCAAAAAGAAGAAAGAGCCAAAATCAAAGCATTAACCCTACAACTAGAACAAATAAAGAGCAGCAAAAGAAGCCTTCAGGCACCAGAAGAAAGCAAATAATAAAAATTAGAGCAGTATTAAATGAAATAGAAAATAGAAAAACAATTGAGAGAGTTAACAAGATCATAAGCTGGTTCTTTGAAAAGAAGAACAAAATCAATAAACCATTGGTCAAACTGAAAAAGAAAAACAGGAGAGGAAACAAATAACCAGAATAAGAAATAAGATGGGCGATATCATAACAAACCCAACTGAAATTAAAAGAATCATAACAGAATACTATGAAAAATTGTACTTTAACAAATTTGAAAACATAGAGGAGATGGATAAATTTCTAGAAACATACAACCTACCTAAACTAACACAAACGGAGGTGGTTGTTGTTGTTAGGTTCTGTCAAGTCAATTCTGACTCATAGCCACCCTAAGTACAACAGAATGAAACACTGGTCTGGCGCCATGTCCACAATCATTATGCTTGACCCTTTGTTGCAGCCACTGTGTCAATCCATCTTGTTGAGGGGCTACTTCTTTTTCAATGACCATCTACTTTACCAAGCATGCTGTCCTTCCCAAGTGAATGATCCCTCCTGACAAGATGTCCAAAGTATGTGAGATGTAGTTTTGTCATCTTTGCTTCTAATGACAATTCTGGTTCTACTTCTTCCAAGACAGATTTGTTTGTTCTTTTGGAAGTCTATGGTATATTCAATATTCTTCGCCAACACCACAATTCAAAGAGGACAATTCTTCTTCGGTTTTCTTTATTCATTGTTTAGCTTTTGCATACATACAATGCGATTGAAAATACCATGGCTTGGGTCAGGCATACCTTAGTCTTCAAGGTGACATCTTTGCTTTTCAACACTTTAAAGAGGTCTTTTGCAGCAGATTGGCCCAGTGAAATGTGTCTTTTGATTTCCTGACAGCTGCTTCCATGACTGTTGATTGTGGATCCAAGTAAAATGAAATCCTTGACAACGTCACTATTTTCTCCATTTATCATGAAGTTGCTTATTGGTCCAGTTGTGAGGATTTTTGTTTTCTTTATGTTGAGGAGTAATCCACACTGAAGGCTGTGGTCTGTGACCTTCCTCAGTAAGTGCTTCAAGTAGTCTTTATGTTCAGCAGGCAAGGTATTAACAATCTGCATAATGCAGGTTGTTAAGGAGTCTTCCTCCAATCCTGATGCGCCGTTCTTCTTCATATAGTCCAGCTTCTTGGATTTTTTGCTCAGTATACAGATTGAATAAGTATGGTGAAAAGATACAACCCAGATTCACACATTTCCTGATTTTAAGAATCAAATGAGGTAGAACAACTAAATAAATCTATAAAAAAATAAGAGATTGAAAAGATAATTAAAAAACTCCCAATTAAAAAAAAGCCCTGGCCCTGACTCTTTCACTGGAGAATTCTACCAAACTTTCAGAGAAGAGTTAACACTACTACTACTAAATGTATTTCAGAGCATAGAGAAGGATGGAATGCTCCAAAACTCATTCTGTGGAGCTAACATAACCCTGATACCAAAACCAGGTAAAGACACTACAAAAAAAGAAAATTACAGACCAAAATCCTTCATGAACATTGACAAAAAATCCTCAACAAAATTCTAGCCAATAGAATTCAACAACATATAAAAAAAATAATTCACCATCACCAGTGGGATTTATATAGGTATGTAGGGTTGGTTCAACATTAAAAAAGCAATCAACGTAATCCACCACATAAATAAAACAAAAGATAAGAATCACATGATCTTGTCAATTGACGCAGAAAAGGCATTTGACAAAGTCCAACACCCATTCATGATAAAAACTCTCAGAAAAAATAGGAATAGAAGGGAAATTCCTCAACATAATTTAAGGGCATTTATACAAAGCCAACAGCCAACATCATCCTAAGTGGAGACAGTCTGAAAGCATTCCCCTTGAGAACAGGAACCAGACAAGAATGCCCTTTATCAGCACTCCTAGTCAACATTGTGCTGGAGGTCTAGTGAGAGCAATTAGGCTAGAAAAAGAAATAAAGGGCATCCAAATTAACAGGGAAGAAGTCAGAGTATCTCTGTTTGAAGATGATATGATCTTATACACAGAAAACCCCAATGAATCCACAAGAAAATATTGGAACTAATAGAAGATTTCGACAAAGTTTCAGGATACTAGATAAACATACAAAAACCAGTTGGGTTCCTCTACACCAACAAAGAGAACTTCCAAGAAGAAATCATCAAATCTATACCATTTACAATAGCCCCAAGAAGATTAAATACTTAGGAATAAATTTAACCAGAGACGTAAAAAACCTGTACAATGGAAACTACAAGACACTGCTACAAGAAACCAAAAAAGACCTACATAAGTGAAAAAACATATCTTGCTCATGGATAGGTAGACTCAACATTGAGAAAATGTCAATTCTACCCAAAGCGATCTAGAGATACAGTGCAATCCCCACCCAAATTCGAATGACATTTTTTTTAATGAGATGGTGAAACAAATCACCAACTTCATATGGAAAGAGAAGAGGCCTCAGATAAGTAAAGCATTACTGATGAAGAAGAACAAAGTGGGAGGCCTCACACTACCTGAGTTTAGAACTTATTATACTGCCACGGTAGTCAAAACAGCCTGGTACCGGTACAACAGATACACAGACCAATAGAACAGAATTGAGAATCCAGACATAAATTCATTCACCTATGAGCAGCTGATATTTGACAAAGGCCCAAAGTCTGTTAGTTGGGTAAAAGACAGTCTCTTTAACAAATGGTTCTAGCACTGGATATCCACCTGCAAAAAACTGAAACAAGACCCATACCTCACACCATGCCCAAAAACTAACTCAAAATGGATCAAAGACCTAAATATCAAATCTAAAATGATAAACATCATGGAAGAAAAAATAGGGACATGCTAGGAGTCCTAATACATCGCATAAACAGCATACAAAACTAACAATGCACAAACACCAGATGAGAAACTAGATAACCAGGAGCTCCTAAAAATCAAACACTTATGCTCATCAAAAGACTAAAAAGACAACCTACAGACTGGGAAAAATTTTTTGGCTATAACAAATCCGATCAGGGTCTAATCTCTAAAATCTACAAGATACTGCAAAACCTCAACAACAAAAAGACAAATAACCCAATTAAAAAATGGGCAAAGGATATGAACAGGCACTTCATCAAAGAACCACATTCAGGTGGCTAACAGATACATGAGGAAATGCTCATGATCAGAAGCCATTAGAGAAATGCAAATCAAAACTACAATGAGATACCATCTCACCCCAACAAGACTAGCATTAATCCAAGAAACACAAAATAATAAACGTTGGAGAGGTTGTGGAGAGACTGGAACACTTATCCAGTGATGGTGGGAATGTAAAATGGTACAATCAATTTGGAAATCAATTTGGCGCTTCTTTTAAAAGCTAGAAATAGAAGTACTATACAATCCAGCAATCCCACTCTCTGGAATATATCCTGGAGAAATAAGAGCCGTTACACAAATAGAAATATGTACACCCATGTTCATTACAGCACTGTTCACAATAGCAAAAATGGAAACTACCTAGGTGCCCATCAATGGATGAATGGATAAACAAGGTATGGTATATCCACACAACAGAATACTATGCAATGATAAAGAACATGAATCTGTGATACATCTCATAACATGGATAAATCTAGAAGGCATTATGCTGAATGAAATTAGTCAGATGCAAAAGGACAAATGTTGTATGAGACCGCTATTATAAGAACTCAAGAAATGGTTTAACTACAGAAGAAAATATTCTTTGATGGTTAAGAGGGTGGGGAGGGAGGGAGAGGAGTATTCACTAACTAGATGGTAGACAAGAACTATTTTAGGTGAGGGGAAGGACAACACACAAAACAGGGACATCAGCTCAACTGGACTAAACCAAAAGCTAAGAAGTTTCCTGAATACAACCAAACACTTTGAGGGAGAGAATAGCAGGGCTGTGGGTCTGGGGACCATGGTTTCAGGGGATACCTAGATCAATTGGCAAAACAAAATTTATTAAGAGAATGTTCTGCATACCATTTTGGTGAGTGGTGTCTGGGGTCTTAAAAGCTTGCAAGCGGCCATCTAAGATGCATCAGTTGGTCCCATCCACCGGGAGTAAAGGGGAATGAAGAACACCAAAGACACAAGGAAAGTATTAGCCCAAGAGACAGAAAGGACCATGTAAATCAGATACTCCATCAGCCTGAGACCAGAAAAACTAGATGGTACCTGACAGGGAACACAACAGAGAGTCCCTGACAGAGCAAGAGAAAAGTGGGGTGCAGAACTCAAATTCTAGTAAAAAGACCAGAGTTAATTGTCTGACTGAGACTGGAGGGATGCTGGAAGACATGGCCTCCTGACTCTCCATTAGCCCAGAACTGAAACTATTCCCAAAGCCAACTCTTCAGACAAAGATTAGACTGGAGTATAAGACATAAAATGATACCAGTGGAGAGAGTTCTTCTTAGCTCAAGTAGATAGGTGAGACTAAATGGGCAGCTACTGTCCAGAAGTGAGATGAGAAGGCAAAAACGGACAGGAGCTGGTTGAAGGGCGATAGGAAATCCGGGATGGAAACGAGGGGTGTGCTGTCACATTATAGGGAGAGAAACTAGGGTCACATAACAAATTGTGTATAAATTTTTGTATGAGAAACTAACTTGAGCTGTAAACTTTCACTTAAAGTACAATAAAAAAATATCGTATAAGTGTTATTTTCTTAGTTTTGATAATTTAATCATGGTTATGTAAAATGTTAACATTAGTGGAAGCAGGTAAAAGGTATCCTGGAACTCTTTGTACTATCGTGTCTCTTCCATAAGTCTAAAACTATTTTAAAGTACTACATTTTTAAAAGTTCAAGAAACAATTTTGTGAGAAAAATAGCATTGTTTTACATTTTTTAAAAAAATCTGTTTAGTGAATAGCTTAATGGAAGACAGCTTGATTATAGATTTACATCCACTCTGTTGTAGTACTGTGTAATATAGCCTATAGAAAACTCCGCTGTGCACTTGTGAGAGAATGAGACTGAAAAATGTAAATAATTGTGTCATTATAAAAGTGGTTTTCACCTTGTGAATACCTGGAAAGGGCTGGTGGATCCCCAGGTTCTGTAACATATTTGATAACCACTGCATTAGAGTAACACGTCTGAGTTCTATTTACCACTTATGGTGATTGGTGAGTATGCTTTTTGGAAAACAGCCTATCTGCAGAAAGCTTATGTTCTGAGGGTGGGTGTTTAATTCATAAGAATGTTACCAAGCCCATTTTTTACTACGACTGAAATATATTTTAAAGACTACAGCCTTGGAAAATCTATGAGGCAGTTCTATTCAGTCCAATAGGGTCACTACGAGTTGGAATTGACTTGACAGCAAAGGGGTCTAAACTACAGTTAACAAAATATTTGTTGTTGTAAGGTGCCCTTGAGTCAGTCCGACTGACAGCAACCCTATGTACAATAGAACGAAACACTGCCCGGTCCTGTGCCATCCTCACAATCGTTGGCTATGTTTGAGCTCATTGTTGCAGCCACCATGCCAATCCATCTCTTGAAGTGTCTTCCTCCTTTTCACTGACCCTCTACCTTATCAAACATGTCCTTCTCCAGGGACCAGTCCCTCCTATAACATGTGCAAAGTACAGGAGATAAAGTCTTACCATCCTCGATTCTAATGGGCATTCTGGCTATACTTCTTCCAATACAGATTAGTTCGTTCTTATGGTAGTCCATGATATATTCAATATTCTTCACCAACGCCATAATTCAGAGGCTTCAATTCTTCTTCAGTCTTCGTTATTCACTGTCCAACTTTCCCATGCATATGTGGTGATGGAAAATACCATGGCTTGCGTCAGGCTCACCTTAGTCCTCAAAGTGACATCTTTGCTTTTTTTTTATTATTGTACTCTAGATGAAGGTTTACAGAACAAAGTAGGTTCTTATTAAACAGTTAGTACACATATTGTTTTATGACATTGGTTAACAACCCCATGACCTGTCAATGCTCTTCCTTCTCTACCTTGGATTCCCTGTTACCAGCTTTCCTGTCCTCTCCTGCCTTCTGGGCTGGTGTGCCGTTTTAGTCTCTTTTTGTTTTAAGGGCCTGTCTAATCTTTGGATGAAGGGTGAACCTCAGGAATGACTTCATTACTGAGCTAAAAGGGTGTCTGGAGGCCATACTGTTGGGGTTTCTCCAGTCTCTGTCAGACCAGTAAGTCTGGTCTCTTATTGTGAGTTAGAATATTTTTATATGTTTTTAACCAGCTCTGTCTGGGACCCTCTGTTCTGATCACTGTAAGAGCAGTCAGTGGTGGTAGCCAGGCATCATCTAGTTGTACTGGACTCAGTTTGGTGGAGGCCGTGGTAGTTGTAGTCCATTAGTCCTTTGGACTGATCTTTCCCTTGTGTCTTTAGTTTTTGTCACTGTCTTTTGCTCCCGAAGGGGTGAGACCAGTGGGGTATCTTAGATGGTTGCTCACAGGCTTTTAAGACCCCAGATGCTACTCACTAAAGTAGAATGTAGAACATTTTCTTTGTAAACTATGTTATGCCAGTTGTGCTTTTTAACAGTCTAAAGAGATCTTTCACAGCAGGTTTGTCCAATGCAATGTGTCTTTTGATTTCGTGACAGCTGCTTTCTGTGGCATTGATTGTAGATCCAAGTAAATGAAATCCTCGACAACTTCACTATTTTCTCCATTTATCATGATGTTGCTTATTGGTCCAGTTGTGAAGATTTTTGTTTTCTTTATGTTGAGGCGTGATCCATACTGAAGGCTGTAGTCTTTGATCTTCACCAGTAAGTGCTTCAAGTCCTCTTCACATTCAGCAAGCAAGGTTGTATCATGTGCATAATGCAGATTGTTAATGAGTTTTCTTCCAATCTTGGTGTCACATTCTTCTTTATATAGTCCAGCTTCTCGGATTATTTGCTTAGCATACAAATTGAATAAGTATGGTGAAAGGATACAACTCTGAAGCACAACTTTTCAGACTTTAAATTATGCAGTATTCCCTTGTTGTATTCAAATGGCTGCCTCTTGATCTATGTACAGGTTCCTCAGGAGCACAAGTGTCCTGGAATTCTCATTCTTTGCAATGCTATCCATAATTTGTTATAATCCACACAGTCAAATGCATTTGCATAGTCAATAAAACACAAGGAAACATCTTTCTGGTATTCTGTGCTTTCTGTCAAGATCCATCTGACACCAGCAGTGATATCCTGGTTCCTCATCTTCTTCTGAATCCTGCTTGAACTTCTGGAGGTTCCCTGTCAATGTACTGCTGCAACCGCTTTTGAAAGATCTGCATCAAAATTTTAATTGCCTGTGATATTAATGATACTGTTTGATAATTTCCACATTCTGTTGGATCACCCTTCTTTGGAAGGGTCACAAATATGGATTTCATCCAGTAAGTTGGCCAGGTAGCTGTCTTCCAAATTTCTTGACATAGAGGAGTAAGCACCTCCAGTGCTGCATCCGTTTGTTGGAACATTCCAACTGGTATTCCGTCAATCCCTGCCAGTTTGTTTTTCACTATTCCCTTCAGGGCAGTTTGGACTTTTTTCTTCAGTACTGTCGGTTCTTGATCATATTCTATCTCCTGAAATGGAGGAATGTCAACCAATTCTTTTTGGTACAGTGACTGTGTATTCTTTTCATTTCTTTTTTTCACATTTTTTTTTTTTTATTGCACTTCAGGTGAAGGCTTACAGAACAAATAGTTTCTCATGAAACAGTAGTACACATGTTGTTTTATGACATTGGTTAACAACCCCACAACATGTCAACCCTCTAACTTCTCAACCTTTTTTTTTTTTTTTTGGTGAAAATACACATAGCCAAAGATACACCGTTGCAAAAATTTCTACACGCACAGTTCAGTGACATTGACTACGCTCTTCCAATTGTGCTGTTATTCTCACTTAAGATGAAGGCTTACAGAACAAAATAGTTTCTCATTTAACAGTTACTACAAATGTTGCCCTATGACAATGGTTAACAATCTCACAACACATCAACAATATCCTTACTCAACCTTGGGCTCCCTATCATCAGCTTCCTTGTCCCCTTCTGCCTTCTGGCCCTTGTCACTGGACTCCTGTACCTCATTAGTCTCATTTGGTTTTATGGGGCTGTCCACTCCCAGGCTGAACGGGAACCTTGGAGATAACTTCACCACTGAGCTAAAAGGGTGTCTGGGGGCCATATTCTCAGGGTTTCTCCAGTCTCCTTTAGGCCAGTAAATCTGGTCTTTTTTTGTGTGTGTGAGTTAGAATTATGTTCTACATCCTTCTCCAGCTCTGTCCAGAACCCTCTGTTGTGATCCTGGTCAGAGCAGTCAGTGCTGGTAGCCGGGCACCATCTAGCCGTACTGGACTCAGTCGGGTGGAGGCCTTGGTAGCTGTGGTAGTCCTTTGGACTAATCTTTTCCTTGTATCTTGTTCTGTTCATTCTCCCTTGCTCCCAAAGGGATGAGACCAGTGGAGTATCTTAGATGGCTTCTCACAGGCTTTTAAGACCCAGACACTACTCACCAAGCTAGAATGTAGAGCATTGTCTTTATAAGCTGTGTCATGCCAATTTTCCTTTCATTTCTTTTGATGCTTCCTGCTTCATTCAATATTTTGCCCATAGAATCCTTCAAAACTGATAGTCAAGGCTTGAATTTTTTCTTCAGTTCTTTTGGTTTGAGAAAAACTTAACATGTTCTTCCCTTTTGGTTTTCTAACTCCAGGTCTTTGCACATTTCTTTATAATACTTTGATTTGTCTTCTCAAACCATGCTCTGAAGTCTTCTGTTCAGCTCTTTGAGTTCATCATTTCTTCCAGTCTCTTTAGCTACTTTAAGTTCAAGAGCAAGTTTCAGAGTCTCCTCTGACATCCATATTGGTCTTTTCTTTCTTTCTTGTCTTTTAAATGACCTTTTGCGTTCTTCATGTATGATGTCCTTGATGTCATCCCACAACTCTTCTGGTCTTCAATCATTAGTGTTTGATGTGTCAAATCTGTTCTTGAGATGGTTTCTAAATTTAGGTGGGATGTACTGAAGGTCATATATTGGACTTACTCTAATTTTCCCCAGCTTCTACTTGAACTTGCATATGAGCAAATGATGGTCTGTTCCACAGTGAGCCCCTGTCCTTAATCTCACTGATGATATTGAGCTTCTCCATCATCTCTTTCCACAGATGTAGTTGATTTCATTCCTGTGTTTTTTATCCAGTAAGGTCCACGTGTATATTTGCCATTTATGTTGATGAAAAAAAGTATTTGCAATGAAGAAGTCGATGAGCTTGTAAAATTCTATCATGTGATCTCCAGCATCTTTTCTATCACCAAAACCATAATTTTCAACTACCGATTCTTCTTCATTTCCAACTTTCCATTCCAGTCACAAGTAATTATCAAAAGTTTTGATTGCATGTTTGATCAATTTCAGTCTGAAAAAGTTGGTAAAAATCTTCAATTTCCTCATCTTTGGCATTAGTGGTTGGTATGTAAATTTGAATAAACTCGTTGCCATTCAAGTTGATTCCTACTCATAGTGACCGCTTAGGACAGAGTAGAACTGCCCCATAGGTTTTCCAAGGAGTAGCTGGTGGAATCGAACTGCCAACCTTTTTTTAGTAGCTGAGCTCTTAACCATTGTGCCACGAGGGTCCAAAATTTGAATAATAGTCATATTAACTGGTTTTCCTTGTAGGCCTATGGATATTATCCTATCACTGACAGCATGGTACTTCAGGACAGATCCTGAAATGTTCTTTTTGACGATGAATGCTACGCCATTTGTAAAAATGGTGTGGGGACTGTGTGTGACCTCCTCTAACTTCACAGGTGGGAAGGAGAAACAAGATCAACAACCCAAGGCTGATTCCTATGAGGAAGAGGTCAGGCATGCCTCTTCTCTCTGCCATCTTTACTGGTTTTTACACCAACTGTTCCCCCCTCCCAGCCCCCCCTACTTCTCTGCTGCGTTCAGTAATTCATTGCAATGACCACACAGAACTCACAGGCAATACTCACGATTATGCGATTTATCTGGGAAGTAATAGGTTACAGTTCAGGTTCAGGAATGCTCAGGATGCAGTTCTTCCATCAGGATAGCTTCTCCCCAGCAGTGCTTGCAGGCACGCCTCTCTGGCCCTCAGCCTCTGTCCTGCTCTGGCAAGTGTTACAAAGCTCTTTTAGCTCTGCGAATAAGTGCCCAGAGGAAACTTAGTCTGCCAGCAAGCCTCCTGCCCAAAGGTACTCAACTTTCTCCCTCCATGAGATGGGTAGCCTACCATGCTGTCTCCTACTGTCATTTCTCTGCCACCACTTCTCAAGCTCTCTCTCTCTCTCTGTTTTCTGGTTCCTGGATCTTTTTAGAGCAGGGAATCCAGATCCAAAGGATGCTCTCTCCGCTCTTGGCTGTTCTTCCTTGGTGGTGGTGGAATCTTCTCTCTGCTCTGGAATTGACTCTCTTCTAAGTAAAAACTGGCCAATACCCTTGGTGGGTCACAATTGCCTTATTTGCCTTATAAGACCATGACAAGAAAGGCCACACAAAAGTGATCAAGCATGCCACACCATTCTTCTTCAATTTATCATTTCCAGCATAGTAGACCATATGATTGTCTGATTCAGAATGGCCAATACCAGTCCATTTCAGCTCACTAATGCCTAAGATACTAATCTCTATGTGGTCGATTTCATTTTTGATGACTTCCTATATTCCTAGATTCATACTTCTTACATTCCATGTTCTGATTATTAAAGGATGTTTGCAGCTGTTTCTTCTCATCTTGAGTTGTACCACCTCAGCAAATGAAGGTCCTGAAAGCTTGACTCCATCCACATCATTAAGGTCGACTCACTTTGAGGAGGTGGCTCTTCCCCAGTCGTCTTTTGAGTGCCTTCCAACCTGAGGGGCTCATTTCCTGGCACTATATCAGACAATGTTCTGCTGCTATTCATAAGGTTTTCACTGGCCAATTTTTTTTAGAAGTAGACAGCCAGGTCCTTCTTCCTAGTCTGTCTTAGTCTGTAAGTTCTGCTGAAACCTGTCCACCACAGGTTACCCTGTTGGTATTTGAAATACCAGTGACATAGCTTCTAGTATCACAGCAACACACAAACCACCACAGTACGACAAACTGACGGACACATGAGGACAACTTTATTACTACTAAATCAAACATTTGATCTTTATCCACATGAATCTTGCTCTGTCTTTAGGTCAGTTTAGAACTTGGCCTACGACCAGAGTGTGTTATTTTCCTCCTAATTCTACGATGGGAGCTGTGTGATTCAGTGAATAGATGTAGCCTTTAACGAAATGATAAAGGAGGCCAAGGTCCTGGTGAATAGAGCACAATGGGGAAAAAATAGTCCAGAGAATTCAAGTGAAACAGGGAAAACCTTTAGATTCTTTCTCTGAGCTGATTCTAGTCCAAAGAATGGGCCCTGCTTGTATGATATCTGTAATGATAGATGCAATGTGTTCAAAAGCATTATTAATAATAAAGTAAATGACTATCGTAAGTGTCCTGTTATAAATCTCTTCTTTCTCCCATGACTGAAGTTCATTGGCTGAATTTTACTCTGAAGTTCCTATTTATCTTCCTCTCACACTGAATTCTGGGGAAAGATTACTAAGCCATTTCACTATGGCATCCTGTGAAAAAATGAGGCCCTGGAAACTCAGGTGTTTCAACTCTTCGAAACTCAGAGGACAGGCTTTGACCTGAGGTTCCTGCTCTGAGATGCTCCCACAACAAGGGAAGACTAATGACAAGGACCTTCCTCCAGAGCCCCCAGAGAAAGCCTTCCCCTGGAGATGATGCCCTGAATTTGAACTTGTAACCTACTAGACTGTGAGAGAATAAATTTCTCTTTGTTAAAGCCATCCAATTGTGGTCTTTCTGTTAGACCAGCACTAGATAACTAATACAGCCACATAGTCCCTCAATAATCACGTTTTCCAAAATCCTGCTTTGTGGTTGTATTTTTGAAGTATCTCTGAAACTAAGCTTGTACAATCTGCTTCTGTTTTACTATAATTCCTCTTTAATTTGTAATCCACTAATCCAGAATTTTACATAATTCAAACACCACTCCTATGATTCTTATTCTGTAGAAAACTGAAAATTATTTCTTTATTGAAGAAGTTGTGTGCTCTTAAGAATAAGATATTTTAATTTCAAAGCAGTTTTTAGACTTTTTTTTTCAAAATAAGGGTTGAAAAATATTAAAGTTTCTTTTACTTTGCCTTTCACTTCCAGATCTAGGAATTCACTTTACTATAAAGAACTTTGGGTTGTTAGTATAAGCTTATTGCGAACCGTAATTTTGCCACTTCATTTTTACTTATAAATATTCAACACTACTTTCTATGTGCTTTGTAGAAGAAAAGATCAGATCTTTAAGAAATATCTTGTATATCTAATCTTCTGATTTGATGATGACCCTTTTCTATAAAAGAAAAATAGACATGTAAATACTGCTTGTAATTCATAACCTGATAATTATAACTAAAAGGACACTTAGAAAACCTATCTATATAAATGATTTTGGTGACACAAATAAATTCCCACATCCTCATTTATGAAGTATAAGGTTTCTTATACAGTCCCCTTTTTGAAGTATTTACAGCACTCTTTAATTTGTGCCAGTTGCAAAAACTGACATTTCAAGAAGAGCTGTCAGTTTAATTAGAAGAGTTTGGTGTAAAACAAACAAACAAAACCTACAAAAACCACTACTAAGATTTTATCTCCAAAATTAAGATGCTTAAGCACTTGACCACTTGCCAAAAGGTTGGTGGTTGGAACCCACCCAGAGGTTCCTCAGAAGATAAGCTTGGTGATCTGCTTCTGAAAGTTCACAGCCTTGAAAACATTATGGAGCAATTCTACTCTGCACATGTGGGGTCACCATGAGTCAGAATCGACAAAAGTTTGTGGTTCAAGGCCACTCAGAGGCACCTTGGAAGAAAGGTCTAAAGATCTAGTTCTGAAAAAATCAGCCATTGAAAACCCTATGGAGCACAGTTCTACTCTCACACATGTGGGATTGCCATGAGTAGGAATTAACTTGATGGCAAAACAAACAAATAAACAAAGAAAGCCAAATGATTTTAGAAATGATCAGTATCAGGATACAAGATCACTTGAAACACATGTTAATCAGTCATCTTCCTCCTTTTTAACTGTCAAGCTGATTATAAAAATGTAATGTGCATACACATTGTACTTTAAGAGACTGCATATACTGGCTTCTAAGTATTTTATGTGAATTTTTAAAATCTCAGCTCTTCTCATGACTAAATTCTCTCTTCCCATGACTAAATTCCAAAACACCTCATTGTTCTATTATCAAAAAGTAGATTTATGGGGCTCTAAATACTTGTGAGGAAAATGGCTATACTAAAGGAGACTACTGACCATGTGTCAAATGATGACATTTCAATACACTTGTTTAATTTTTGGTCAAAAGCAGACTTAAAGTTAAATAACTTGAGCAAATAATAGACAACTGAAGTTGACCATCTTAAAATAGGGACAATGAGCATAAAAAAACAAGATGAATGCATTGCTTCAATTTCATTAGCAACGTGAATTAAAAGCATGCTGCTGCCATTCTTCTTTAATTTAAATGAATAAAATGTTTTCATTGCCTCAAAAACCAGTTTATTTTCAATAACATTCACAATATATTCTTCTTAGTTTTTGTGACTCTTTGGGAAAGCATCAGGAAGAAACCACTGCTGGCTATGGAAAAGGCAGTTCACTTAGTCATTTACTAGGCAACAAGGTGGTGGAAAACAGGTTTCTGGAGATAAATTGTTATAGGCCATTAAACATATATAATGCATCTCCTTAGACAGAGTGACCTTATCTTGCATGTTTGTATTCCAGGATGAAATCTGAAAAGTGATTTATGGTAGGGAAACAGGATAAGATCTATTTTAAAACCAGATTTGTTATTCAAGTTAGGTTTAGAACTAAATTTTCCAACAGAAGCTTTCATCAGCTTAGATTGGACTAGGAATTGTGACCACAGCCTACAGACACCACCATCCAGCTGGCCTCTCCTATCAAGTAGTACAATGGGCTATCATGTTTGATCAGGATGGCCACAGAGTGTATCTACTCAGTTGTTCCTCCATTCCTACCAATCTCTCCACACTCTCTCATCTTTGCCCTCACCAAAGGCTGGTATTACTACCTACCCATTGCTGTCAAATTGAATTGATTTCAACACATGTCCACCCTATGTGTTACAGAGTAGAACCGAGCTTCATACAGTTTTCAAGGCCGTGACCTTTTGAAAGCAGATCATCAGGGCTTTCTTCTGAGACACCTTTGTGTAGGTTCAAACTATCAACCTTTTGGCTAGTAGTCAAGTGCTTAACACAGGGACTCCAGAGGCTAGTAGAGCAAATGTTTACACAAGAAGTTATCAGTAAGAAAGTCTAACTGTTGAAAAAGAACTACAGGAAGCTAAGCAAAGGCATGCTCTGCAACAGGACTGTGCCTTCTTCACCTGGGCAAGCCCTGAAGCTTCCTTATGCCTCTTCAGCACTACTTCAGATCCAACCCAAAAACCAAACCCATTGCTGTCTAGACGATTCCCACTCATAGTGACCACATAGGACAGAGCAGAACTGCCCCATGAGGTTTCTAAGTCTGTAAATCTTTACAGGAGCAAACTGCCACATCTTTCTCCCATGGAGTGGCTAGTGGGTTCAAACTACCAACTTTTTGGTTAGCAGCCAAACACTTTAACCACTGCACCACCAGGGTGCCTTACTTCAGGTCCAATTGAAGCTAAACGTGAGCAGTGAAATGGGTGATCTTGAGCATAAGTTTGTTGATAATGGTAGGGAATAATGGATTGTAAATATTTTGCTGAAAACACAGAGTCTCAGTTATATGAGTCTTTGTAAATAGTAAACAAGTAAGCTGACAAAAGACAGAGTATCTTTAGAGCCCTTTGAAAGAATTTTTAGATACTTGTGATAGGAGAAGAGGCCCTTTTGGGAGCATTCAGTTTTTGTTTCTTCTTTCAAACAGAAGTAATGGGAGGCATGGTTTTCTATGTGAGCCTAAAATCTAAAGTACTTGGTTTATGGAAGCCTGTGCTTTACAGCTGGAGCTCTAACTCCATTTTGAGTCCTAACATAAGTTCAGACTTCATTTTAAGTTCTTTATGTTACTTCCCTAAGTCTTGCTGACCATTAAACAGACAATGTGGCTATGCTTAGACTAGTCTGTGCCAGCTTGCCCTCAGGAAGAATGTAGTTGAAAGTAGATTAACTTGTATTCAGAAAGGTGCTTACTCCAGGAACTTGCCTGGGCATGTCCTTCTTACACAAAGAAATAGAACCTTGCCTGGGCATGTGCTTAAGGATTTACCAAAAATAGCCAATCAGAAGAAGTTACTTTAGCTAGCCAATCAGAATATTTTTTACTGTTAGTTCCAGATATTTTAATATTTAAGCCCTGCATGGCCTATGACAGGTGGAGCACTGTGTCAAGAGCATCTTGATGTGGTGTTTCCCAAATTGCAAATTGTTTTTTCCCTTAATAAACCTCTTTGCTTTAATTTCAGACAGAGTGTGAGTTTTTCTGTTCATTGAAATTTCTGTGGCAGCCACAGTGAGATCAAAGGCATCTTACCTCCAACAATCCCAGAAGACCATGGACCTGGAGCATTGGCACCTACTTGGGCCCTTTGAGCCCAGTCCATCTCTCTGGGCTTTTGGTGGTCATCCTCTCATTTGGAACTCTGCTTTCTTTGTGTTGAGGTCCTTCAAGATTTATTAAAGACTTTTTTCTGTCTCCTTTTGGCATTTGGTTCACTATCCACATAAACGTTGGGGTCTCCAAAGATGGGCTTAGAGAGTCAGGGATTCTAGAAATGAGTTTCTAGAAGCTGGGTTTCTGGAGCTAGGGTTTACATAACTGGTATTTCAAAAGTTGGGGTTTCCCGAATGACTGTTAATCACTTTCAGGTTTTAAGTGCAGGAAAGTTTTTCTTTTTTTTTTTTAACTTCTGCTTTTCTGGCCAAAAGCAGCCACAGAGTCCAACTTTTGCTTTCTGGCTATAAGTAGTTAGGAAAATCCAACCTTTTATTTTTAAGTACGCAAAGATTTTTTTTCTTTCTCTTTTTGCACACCTTCCAGTCGTTAGGGTAAGTTTTAACAAAAATCACATGTGTGTATTTGCTGTCTTTGTGATAGAAAGATAGTGTTTGCTGTTTTTGTGAGAGAAAGACAGTGTTTGCTATCTTAGAGAAAACAGGAAGTGGCTGGCAGCAGCAGACACTCTGGCTGCAACAAAAATGGAATCGCTTTTTGATTGGTACCAGGAGGCATCCAAAAGATAGCAAGACAGTACAATTGCCTTCCTTATACAATCTTGAGATTACTAAACTACATAAAGAATTACAGTCTCCTGACATTTCTCCTCTGTCCCCTTCTCCATATGAACTTCCTTTTATAACTTCTTTTTTTTTCCTCTCTCTCTAAAGAATTTACTGAGGAAGAATTTAGAGTTCTTATTAAAGTTTACCAACCTGAACTCCCTGACGTATACCAACTAGTCCATATAATAATCAGGCAAATGGAGGTACTTCTAATCTGAAAATAAAAAAACTGATTCAAGCCACAAAGAAACAAGAAATAGAAGGCTCACGAGACTAGAAAAATTAGACTCCCACATAATAGCTTTCTGAGTTCCCATAAATAAGAACACTTAATATAAAGTAAGGGGAACAAAATAAAAAGTCTTCAAGACAAGCTTATACTGAGTGACCTTGAAGACACCTTGGAGAATCTCTCTAAAATATACATAAATTTAAATTTAAAAGGCTTTTAAACATCAGTAATAAATAAGACTGAATTTTCTCTTACAAGGATGCTGGTTTGGAGTTTACATTAAAAAAAAAAAAAACTACTAGCTTTAAGGTTTCAGAATTGAACCCTGCCACATCACTGCCTTTACTTCCCCTCAACATGATTGCTTAGATTTAACTGATCAACTTTTGTCACCAAGATCTAGCCTACAAAAACTCCACTTCCTAATCTAGATTTAACCCTTTTATTGATGGTACATATGTAAGCATACTCCTACATTTGTCATTACCAAGGAAGACATGCTGTGACTACCTCAACCACTGTTTTCAAGAACAATACTCCTCCTGAAGTTACTTCACCCCACAAAGCTGAATTGATTGCATTTGCTGGGGCCAAAGACTAGCTTCACGATGGTCAGTAACCATTTTATGGATTCTAGGTATGCTTTTGGGATACTATAAAAACATCAAAGATTTCTTACCTCACCCAGGACCCAAATTAAAAATGGTCCTCTAATGACTGAATTCCTGGAAACTTTACTGATTTCATCTGTAATTACTGTTATTAAAATCCAGACCCATCAGCCTAAAGAGACAACTCAAACAGAGGAAACCAAAGGTAATTACTTAGCTAACTCAGTTATCAAATGGGCAGCTTCTTCTACCCTCCAAGCCCCCAGAATGATTCATTGGCAGCCCAAATTCTTCGACCCTCCATGAAAAGGAGGGAATTAAAGAAGATCACACAACCACACTGGTGACTAAAAGTGGATCTAACAGGAGTTTTTCCCTCTCCTTTGATAGCACTAAATTTTCAGAGAGAAACTATCATAAATATTAATGGAGAACCTTACAAAAGCTCCTGCCTTGGAATACTAAGACTACAAAAATTGTAGCGGTTACTTGTACATGTTTTGGGCAAGGGTTCATGGACTGGATCCAAATGAGATCTTTGATAGCTTTAAGATTGGTTGAACTGACTGAGACAGCTTGGTATTGCATAGCTACTTTTGTGTGTATGTGTGTGTGTGTTGCCTTTCTTTGTGTTGTGTTGTTTTAAGAGTGTTGTGCTGTTGTTGAGCATCACAAAATGGAAAATCACAAGGAAGAACACAGACAGAGAACTTATAACCTGGCTCCAGAGACCCAGTGAATGTGTGATTCTCACCTAAGATGGTGTCCACTTGGATGAAATCTGTGGTGGGTCACTTAGAAAGGTGAATGAGATTATGTCCTGAGGACTTTGGTTTTGATTTAGAGAAGGTATTTGGTCTGGGTTTCTTTTTTTCCCCCCTCTGTGTGCCATTATGCAGAGCCCTGGTGGCACAGTGGTTAAGAGCTCAGGCTGCTAACCAAAAGGTCAGGAGTTTAAGTCCACCAGCTACTCCTTGGAAACTCTATGAGGCAGTTCTACTGTGTCGCATAGGGTTGTTATGAGTTGGAAACTTGACAGCAGTGAGTTTTGTTTTTTGGTTTGGTGTTATTATGAGGTCACTCTAAGCCTCAGCTCCAAGGAAAACTGTTTTTTGTGCCTGTCTTATGAATTAGGCTTTCAGTAGTTACTCTCAGAAACTTTAATACAAATTTGATCATTTGAAAAGTGCACTGAAAAAAGGATGAATCCTTTATTTTGATTGGTATAAGAAGGCCTCAAAAAGATCAAAAAAAATTCCAATTACTAAAGAGTTTTGGTATTTACTGGGTTGATAAAAGTTGTGATTAAAAGAAAGCAAAACTGCTTACAAAGAGAATAATAAAAGGGAAAGAATTTGATTATCTTTTGTCTTTCAAAATACCTAGGCCAACTTGAACATATGTAAATGAATTGGGATGCCTAATTCTTGTCTTCCACCATAAACCAAAAGATAAGGAGGGTGAGGCAGGATCAGACCTCTTCAGATCCCCAGCCTCTGAGGTCATATAGCTCCAGGGAAGCTTTTGAAGGACCCCTTCCAACTAGGTTAAGAAGTTTTAAGACAAAAATAAATAAGAAAAATGCTGTCTTACTATAGTTATCAGAAATTAAATTGATTCTCATTATTTAAAAGACTGTAAACAAGCTCTCTCCTCTCTTGTAAGAGAAATTCCAAGATGCAAGGGATAATAATCACAATGAAACACACCTGAAATAGCCTGGGGAAATGTTTCCACCTCTAACCAGAGACTTAATGTTATATCCATATCAATGAATTGGTTGGTTGAGCAGATACTTTGTGATTTCCAAAACCAGTTGATAAAATCTTAAAGAGCTAAAGTTAGATTGAAAAAAAAAGGGAAACTGTAAAAGTTTGAATGAAAACTTGCAATATTTAAACAAACTTTATTTCAATAGTAATTATGATTTGTGGTATGGAGGCTTAAAACAATTGCCAAGATCCTTAGGTAATTTACTGATATTGAATTGAGGTAATAGATATTAATTATAATTTAAGTTTATATACTTCTGCTTTCTATGCCTGTGGTGTAGTGAATTACTTAATATGGCCCTTCTAGCCATAGTTTTTGTAACTCTCACTAAATGACTGTGTGGTGATATGCAAATGAGGTGCTTGTGGCTCACCAAAGGGATTGGATAGCTTGCTAATAATGTAAATAAGGTTAATGGCACCCTTGTGAGGGTGGGACCATGCAAATAAGGTATATGGAACCTAAAAAGGGAATTGGTCAGTTTTGCCATCCCATTAGGCTTAAAGGGAGACATGGAGAGAGAGTATAGAGATGTAAAACAGAAGACAGTGAGAGACAGTGGTGCATCAGTAGCTAGAGAGATAGCAGCGCAAGACAGCATGAAGCAGGAGGTTGGTGTGAGAGTGCTGCAGTGAGGCTCTCTGACCCACAGAACTAAAAGTTGTAACACTTGCCCGAGAAGATACTTAGCCCCCAGGAGGGCCAATGGCAGAAGGTCCCCAGCAGGGCTTGGCAGCAGCAATGCCCCAACAGGGCCCAGTGGCAGACGGTGAGAAGAAGCTGCCCTGATCAAAGAATTGCATCCTGAGTTAGTCCTGTTACTTAGAAGTTGATTCCAATCTCAAGTTGTATACTGTTACTTCCCTAAAAAAAACACTTAACTGTAAGTATGGTCCGTGAGTTCTGTGAGATGTTGCAGCAAATTACAGAACCCAAAGACAGGAGGGAGAGTACTGAAGAAAGAGGGAGTAATTAATGTTAGAGATGATGGAGTGATACGGCAGTTTGTAGAAGTTGGACATTTGGGACATCTTTAACCTCCACTTCATAGGAACCAGATTTGTGCTGAGCCTTATAAAATAAATTATTTATTTACTTGGTGTCAGAAGTGGGATGCATTGCAATTGCCCAGACTCATTGGAATATATGCTTTTGGAAAAAAGAGGATTAATGGGAAAATGAGAAACATTTGATTTCTGGATGGGATTAAAAAACACACATGGATTGAAGCAGCTGTTGCTTTGCTATCAGTTACCCAAGACAAATGCTATTCATAGGAATTAGGAGTGGTAGATCTAACTCCTGGGGAATTGACTAGTTGGATACATATGGAAATACAGAGTGATAAGAAAGGGTGGGCTGTACAATTCTCTGGTTGATATTATCAGTAATAGCTGCAACGGCAGGGAAAAACAATGTAGGGGTGGTTGTAGCATTGAACCAAGCTCAGATTTGGTTCAGTTGGAGCTACGACAACTAGCCTCAGGGTGGACCCAGAAAGGAAAAATCATGTTGGAATGACAGGAAGTACCCCTATGAACACTGGTGTCTTAGTCATCTAGTGGTGTTATAACATAAATACCACAATTGGATAGCTTCAACAAAGAGAAATTTATTCTCTCACAGTCTAGTAGGCTATAAATCAAAATTCAAGGTGTCAGCTCCAGGGGAAGACTTTCTCTGTTGGCTCTGGAGAAAGGTCCTTGTTGTCAATCTTCCCTTGGACTAGGAGTTTCTCCACACAGGAACCCCGGGCCCAAAGGACACACTCTGTTCCTGGCAGTGCTTTCTTCGTGGTATGAGATCCCCAACTCTCTGCTTGCTTCCCTTTACTTTTATCTCTTGTAAGATAAAAGACGGTGCAGGCCACACCCCAAGGAAACTCTCTTTACATTGAATCAGTCACATTAGTAAGGGTGTTACAATCCCACCCTAATCCTCTTTAACATAAAATTACAATCACAAAATAGAGGACAACCACACAATACTGGGAATCATGGCCTAACAAAGTTGACACATTTTTTGGGGTGACACAATTCAATTGTTGACAACGGGTCATCAAGAAGGTAGTCTGGGAGGGGAATGGACAAAATCAAGAAACTATTGAAACCAGGGGGTACAGTGTAAAGGAGTTACTTCAATTTGTAGATCGGTATCATCAGCTTCCTGAGGAACAATTACAAAAATGAATCATGAGAGTGACTAATTTAGAGGCAATGTCTTTAGTTGTGAATGCTGCAGAATGGAAGATGATGCAAGACCCACAACTCATTATGGAACAGTCACAAGTGATGAAACAATATCTAGTTACTCAGCAGGTTAACCTGGAGGGGACAACCAGCTGGTGGACTGCATAAAATTTGCAGTGAGATTTGTTTACCCTAAGAAGGGAAACTGCCACTAACCCCCTTTAAATATCCAATGAACACTCCAGAGGAAGGAGCTGAAATGCTGCTTATGCAGCTTTGCTGGAATGGATTTATGGTGATCAGGATATTCATCCAATAAATATGCCCCTTACACAGGTCATAGTAGATATGGTAATCAAGGGAATCCTTTCTATATGGGCACCCCATGTAAACTTGCTACTGCAGCACTACAGGAGATTGGGTGGACCAATGGAAATTCCTGCTGATCCGCCAGCATTAAAGAGGCCTAAACAAGTCCTTTCTATTCACCCTAGTCAGGAGGAATTTAATGGTGGGAAGTCCCACTTGGGATCCTTTGAAGCAGAAGCTCAGCTAGTCAATCAAGTTAAGGATTGATGAGGGAGCGAGGTCTTCTGGTCCAACCCCCAGCAGGAGACCAAAAGCCATATGCACATGTGTGGATGAAAAGGCCAGGGTGTGGGGAAGATACTTTCTTGGGGCTCCTGGTCACAACATCCCTGTCATGGATTGAATTGTGTCTCCAAAAAATATCTGTAAACTTGGCTAGGCCATGATTCCTAGTATTTTGTGATTGCCCAGCATTTTATCATCTGATGTGATTTTCCTGTGTGTTGTAAATCCTATCTCTATGATGTTAATGAGGTAGGATTAGCAGTTATGTTAGTGAGACAGGGTTCAATCTACAAGATCAGGTTGTGTCTTAAGTCAATCTCTTTTGAGATATAGAAGAGAGAAGTGAGCAGAGTGACAGGGGGACCTCATACTGCCAAGAAACAGAACCAAGAGAATAGTGTGTCCTTTGGACCCAGGGTCCCTGTGCTGAGAAGCTCCTCGAACAGGGGAAGAGTGATGACAAGGACCTTCCCCAAGAGTTGACAGAGAAAGCCTTCCCCAGGAGCTAACATGCTGAATTTGGGCTTCTAGCCTCCTAGACTGTGAGAGAATAAATTTCTCTTTGTTAAAGCCATCCGCTTGTGGTATTTCTGTTATAGCAGTCCTAGATGACTAAGACAACCTCAATGTACTATAATCTCAAAGCCAGTCAATAAAATTTTGAAGGGACCTAAGATTAGAATTGGGGGGTAGGGAAAGCAATGGTTGATAGGATTAAGGTGAAAGTATGGATGAGAATTGGAAGATTTAAACAGATCTTATATGAAATAATTGCATCTCCCTTACATGAACGTATTATTGGTATGGATATTATGTCTAGTTGGGGAACACTCCCTCTACCTGATATTGTAAAACTGAAGGTGTGTAAGTCTGCCCTTAGGCCAATATTGATTGGCTATGTTAAATGGGAGCCATTAGAATTGCCCAAATATACACAGGTTGTTAATTTGAAACAGTATAAGATACCTGGTAGACAAAAGGAGATTACTGCTTTGATTAAAGACACGTTAAATGTTGGCGTGCTGATGCCAATAAATTCTCCGTATTACAGACCTGTATGGCCTGTGAAAAAGGCAGATGGCTCATAGAGGCTGATAGTAGACTACTGAGGCATAAATAAAGTAAAGCCACCTGTGACTTCAGCTGTTCCAGACATGGCATCAATGGTGCAGAAAATACAACAGGCTAAAGGAGACTGGTACTCAGTGACTGAACTTACAAATACCTTTTTCTCTATAGCAACCCTGGGAAAGAGCCAACTGCAATTTGCTCTGACTTGGGAAGTGTCTCAATTTACTTTCACTATATTGACACAGGGTTACTCGAATTCACCGGTTTACTGTCAGAATTTGGTTAGAAGAGATCTCAAGTGTAATGATACATTACATTGACAATATAACGTTAATATCAAACCCCAAAGAATAGGCTAAGGCCGATATGAATACAGTGGTGGCCTACATGACCAACAAAGGCTGGTTAATAAATCCAGGGCCCTGCCAAAATGGTGAAATTCTTGGGAATAACTTGGGCAGGAACCACCTGTAACATTACACAGGAAACCAATAATAACTTACTGTCACTACTTACACTCAAGATGAAGCAGGAGGCCCAACATTTGTTTCGCCTATTTAGATTTTGGAAAATGCATATTCCATATCTGGGAGTATTGCTGGTTCCCATCCATAAAACCACTTGGAAGAAAACTGCATTCCAATGGGGGCCAGAGTAACAGCAGACTATGTCAGAATTACAGAAAGTGGTCTCACTCTTCCTGTTTTTAGGCCCTTATGATCCACATTCAGATGTGATTTTGGAGATGTCTGCCACAAGTGCTTATGCAATCTGGAGCTTATGCAAAAATCTGAGAACACTGCCCTACAGTGATCATTGGGATTCTGGACTAGGAAATTTCCAGATACTGTAGCATGATACACACCATTTAAAAGGCAATTACTCACCTGCTATTGGGTGTTGATTGAGATTGCCTCAATGACAGAAAGACATAAAATCGTTATGAGATCTGAAACACCCATAATGTCTTGGGTGATGTCAGAGAAACACCTAATAAGGAAGGTAGTGCCTAAATTGGTTCCATAATAAGATGGAAATGGTTCATACAGGAACAAGCTACTGACGGAATGCAGGGAGGTACCTACTGTTTCCACAAGCAGGTAGCCTCTTTTCCCATAGGTCCTACTCTGGGACCACTGGAGAAGCTGCCAGAGCCTGTTGCTACAGGGACAGTGCCCTATAAACAACTTTCTGGTGACCAGCAGAAAGCTGCTTTGTTCACATATGGCAGTTCCAGGGTACCTGGACAACACGTGATGTAGAAAGCTGCTTCACTAAGACCAGCATATGGAAAGACCCTGATTGAAGAAGGTAAGAACAGGTCAGCTCAATAGGCTGAACTGCATGCTGTCTTCCACCCGTGATGGAAGAACTGGGCAATGATGAAAGCCCATATGTTTGGATTTTTACCAATTCAATGGACTGGCTATATCGTCAGATAAATGGTAAATAGAAAATTGGACTATTAAGGAGGCATGCATTGTGGGGCATGGACTATGAAAAGTACTTTGGGAATTTAGAGGGTGCATTAGAGTAGGAAATGTTTATGTCCATCAGAAGAACCCCCTTCTTGGATCACAAGGTGATTGGAATCAGCAAGTGGACCTGTTGGTACACTCACTTGAGGTGGCCAATTGAGTCCATGAAATGAGTGAACATGGGGGTGCAGCAGCAATACAGAGATGGGTTGAATGTAGAAACATCCCTCTTGCACCCTCTGAGGCACGAAATACCAATAAGGACTGCTCTGTCTGCCACCAAAAAAGACAGAGGTTTGCAGATTGCTATGGGGCAAATTCCCCAGGGCGAAGGTCTGCACACAGCTGGCAAGTTGATTATATTGGACCAATGAGGCTGGTGGCATCAGGTGGCTACAAATGGATCCTCACAGGAATAGATACTCTGGACTGGGCTTTGCACATCCCATGACACATGCAAATGCCAAAAAACACCATTAAGGGATTGGAACAAAATATACTATATCAGTTTGTGACACAGAATTATATTTCATTAAGGAACACACTTTACAGACCACAGAGTGCAGCAATAGGCCAAGAAACATCATATTAAATGAACATGCTATGTTGCATACCACCTTCAGAGTAACAGTCTGATAGAGAATTGGAATGGGTAATTAAAACATTTGTTATCTAAAATGGGAGGAGATAAAGGCATGAAGGGCTGCTCACATGCCTTCATGAGTGTGTGCTTACATTCAACATGAGAGGCAAAGGAAGGATCACCACTGGACAGATTCTTACACTTCTCTGGGGGATTTGGAGAGGAGGGGGTGAGGGAAGATGCTGGTGCAACTGTACAGTTCTTCCCCACATCACCAAAAATTGCCTTTTTCCTGCCGGATGCTGCAGGCCCAGGACCAGTGATACAGCTGCGGGTGCCGGAAGCAGAGGTGATCCCTAAGCAAGAGGCTGTAACTATACCCCTGAACAAGTACACCAGAATCCCCAAGGGCCTAATGGGATAGATAGTGCCCTCCTCTCATCTAGCAAAATTGGAATTGACAGTGAATGCTGTTGTATTGCCTAGTGGTCGAGATAGCCCCCTAGTATTGTACATATGTATCCCTACCCAACATGAATGGGAGTGGAATAAGGGGAAAGCACTTGCTAGACTGGCATGGCTACCACCAATCTGGACTGGCACAGCAGCTGAACCTGATGTCCCTTCCCAAGGTGGAAAATGTGGGTAAAAATAAATAACAATAAATAAATAACAAATGGAATGAAGGAGAAATAATAGCTGGTGAATAAATGGATTATGCAGCTGGGGAAATCTAACATTATGCTGATACCTCAAGAGAGACTCAGAGCAAGGAAATAATCTTTCAGTTAAATTTTATCATCAGCCAGAGAGGGTGAAGCTGAGACGACTTTTGGAGAACCTGACCAGATCGAATGGATACCTGCAGCTCACCTGAATGGCTGATACCTGAATTACCTCAGTCTGAGGACTCTTTGCCCTACAGAAGGACTAATTGTTAATGACTGTTTTGGACTGGTAGAATGATTTGGAGGGGGAGGTTAATCCTTCAAGTATGAAAGGGCCAATGCCTAGCTAGAAGAGCCAGGAGTGGCCTACCATGCACTGAATTATTTAATATGGCTCTTCTAGCCATTGTCTTTATAACTCCCACCAAATGACTGGGTGGAAAAAAAATATAAAAATGAGGTGTTTGTGACCCACCAAGGGATCTGATAGCTTGCTAATAATGTAAATAAGGTGTTTGGCACCCTTGTGGGGGTTGTAGTTGTTGTTAGATGCGTTGAGTCGGTTTCGACTCATAGTGACCGTACGTACAACAGAACAAAACACTGCCTGGTCATGCGCTGTCCTCACAATTATTCTTATGCTTGAGCCCATTGTTGAAGCCACTGTGTCAATCCATCTCGATGAGGGTCTTCCTCTTTTACGCTGAGCCTTTGCTTTACCAAGCATGATGTCCTTCTCTAGGGACTAATCTCTCCTGATAACATGTCCACAGTACATGAGTTGTACCTTGCTTCTAAGGAGCACTCTGGCTGTACTTCCAAGACAGGTTTCTTCTTCTGGCAGTCCATGGTATATTCAGTATTCTTTGCCAACACTGTCATGCAAAGACTTCAATTCTTCTTCAGTCTTCCTTAGTCATCGTCCAGCTTTCCCATGTATATGAGGTGATTGAAAATACCATGGCTCGGTTACAAAGCTTATTAAGAAAATGTTCTGCATCCTACTTTGGCTGGTGGTGGCTGGGGTCTTAAAAGCTTACAAGCGACTATCTAAGATGCATCAATTGGTCCCAATCACCTGGAGTAAAGGAGAATGAAGAACACCATAGACACAAGGAAAGTAGTAGCCCAAGAGACAGAAAGGGCCACATAAAACAGAGACTTCATCGGCCTGAGACCAGAAGAACTAGATGGTGCCCAGCTACCACCAGTGACTACCCTGACAGGGAACACAACAGAGAGTCCCTGATGGAGCAGGAGAAAGCTGGGGTGCAGAACTCAAATTCAAGCAAGAAGACCAGACTTAATGATCTGAATGTGACTGGAGGAACCCTGGAAAGCATGGCCCCCAGATTCTCTATCAGCTCAGAACGAAAACAATTTCTGAGGCCAACTCTTCAGACAGGGATAGGACTGGACTGTGGGACACAAAGTGATACTCGTGAGGAGTGTGCCTCTTAGCTCAATTAGATACAAGAGACTAAACTGCCAGCTTATATCTGGAGGTGAGATGGGAAGGCAGAGAGGGCTAGGAGCTGGTTGAATGGACATGAGGAATCAGGGGTGGAAAGGAGGAGTGTGCTGTCACAGTATGGGGGGAGCAAGTAGTGTCACATAGCAATGTATGTATAAATTTTTGTATGGGTGGGAAAGTAACTTGAAATGTAAACTTCATTTAAACTACAACAATAAACAACAACAAAAAAAGAAAATACCATGGCTTGGGTCAGGTGCACCTTAGTCCTCAAAGTGACATCTTTGCTTTTTAACACTTGAAAGAGGTCTTTTGCAGCAGATTTGCCTAATGCGATACGTAATTTGATTTTTTGACTGCTACTTTCATGGGCTTTGATTATGGATCCAAGAAAGAAGAAATCCTTGACAACTTCAATCTTTTTCTCCATTTATGATGTTGCGTATTGGTCTGGTTGTGAGGATATTTTTTTTTTTCTTTATGTTCAGGTGCAATCCATACTGAAGGCTGTGTCTCTGATTTTCAACAGTAAGCACTTCAAGTCCTCTTAGCTTTCAGTAAACAAGGTTGTGTCATCTGTGTATCTCAGGTTGTCAATGAGTCTTCCTCCAATCCTGAAATCACTTCCTTTTTCATATAGTGCATCTTCTTGGATTATTTTCTCAACATACAGAATGAATAAATATGGTGAAAGGATACAACCTGGACACACACCTTTCCTGACTTTAAACCATGCAGTATCCCCTTGCTCTGTTCCAGCGGCTGCTTCTTGGCCTATGTACAGGTTCCTGACAAGCACAATTAAGGGTTCTGGAATTCCTGTTCTTCACAGTGCTATCCATAATTTCTTATCATCCACTCAGTTTAAGGTCTTTGCATAGTCAGTTAAACACAGGTAAACATCTTTCTGGTATTCTCTACTTTTAGCCAAGATCCATCTGACATCAGCAATGATATCCCTTGTTCCATGTCCTCTTTTGAATCTGGCTTGAATTTCTACAGTTCCCTATTGATGTGCTGCTGCAACTGCTTTTGAATGATCTTCAGCAAAATTTTTACTTGTGAGTGATACTAATGATATTCTTTGATAATTTCTATGTTCTGTTGGATCACTTTTCTTTGGAATGGGTACAAACATGTATCTATTCCAGTCAGTTGGCGAGGTAGCTGTTTTCCAATTTTGCACAGATGAGTGAGCACCTTCAGCATTACACTGGTTTGTTGAAACATCTCTATTGCTTTCCATTAATTTGTAGGGCTTTGTTTTTTGCCAATGCCTTCAGTGCAGCTTGGACTTCTTCCTTCATTACCATTGGTTCTTCACCATATGCTACCTCCTGAAATGGTTGATCATCGACCAGTTCTTTTTGGTACAGTGACTCTGTGTATTCCTTCTATCTTCTTTTGATCCTTCCCGCTTAGTTCAATATTTTGCCCATAGAATTCTTCAGTATTGCAACTTGAGGCTTGAATTTTTTCTTCAGATCTTTCAGCTTGAGAAATTCCAAGCATATTCCTCCCGCTTAGTTTTCTAACTCCAGGTCTTTGCACGTTTCATTATAATACTTTACTTTGTCTTCTAGAGCTGCCCTTTGAAATCTTCTGTTCAGCTCTTTACTTTATCATTTCTTCCATTTGCTTTAGCTACTCTCCATTCCCGAAATTTGCTCTTGAACTTGGGAGGGTGGGACCATGCAAACAAGGTGTATGAAATGCTAATGAGGGGACTGGTCAGTTTTGCCATCCCGATAGGCTTAAAGGGAGACAAGGAGAAAGAGAGTAAGAAGCTGTGACACGGAAGACAGCGAGAGAAGGAGGAGTGGCAGTAGCAAAGCCATTGTGGCTCAAGTTGTCAGGAAGCAAGAGACAAGCACCAGATGGCTGTGGTGGGACTTGCAGACCCAGAGAGCTAAGAGTTGTAACACTAGCCCTGAAGGACCCCATCAGGGCCTGGTGGCAGCAAGGACATAGCAGGGCCCTGTGGCAACAGATGAGAAGATGTCATGACTGAAGAACTCCATCCTGAATTATTCCTGTTACTTCCAAGGTGATCTTAATCCCATGTTGTACTTTTACTTCCCTAATAAACCACTTAACTGTAACTACTGTTCATGAGTTCTGTGAGTCATAGCAGTGAATTACTGAACTCAAAGAAGGCAAGGAGAGTACTGAGAGGAGGGGAAGCTGTTGATGTTAGAGATGACAGAGTGGTATAACAGTTTGGAAAAGTTGGACACTTGGGACATGTTTAACCTCTGTCTCGTAGAAGCCAGCTTTGTGGTGATCCTTATAAAAGAAATTATTCACTTAATGCCACAGAGAAAAAAAAAAAATATATATATATGGCTTGCTTGTTGCTGTGATGCTGGTTTACACCTCAACATAAAGAAAACAAAAATCCTAGCAATTGGACCAATAAGCAACATCAAGATAAAAGGAAAAAATATTCATCTTACTTGGATCCTCAATCAACATCCATGGAAGCAGCAGTCAAGAAATCAAAAGACTTATTGCATTGGGCAAGTCTGCTGCAAAAAACCTCTTTCAAGTGTTATAAAGTAAAGATATCACTTTGAGGACTAAGGTGAACCTGACCCAATCCATGGTGTATTCAATTGCCTAATATGCATGGGGAAGCTGGACAATGAATAAGGAAGACTGAAGAAGAATTGATGCCTTTGAATTACGGCGTTGGTAAAGAACATTGAATATACCATGGGCTGTCAGAAGAAAGAACAAGTCTGTCTTGGAAGAAGTACACCCAGAGTGCTCCTTGGAAGTGAGGATGGCGAGACTTTGCCTCATGTACTTTGGGCAAGTTTTCAGGAGGGACTAGTCTCTAGATAAGGACATCATGCTTGATAAGTTAAAGCATCAGCAAAAAAGAGGAAAACCCTTGATGAGATGAATTGACACAGTGGCTGCAACAATGGCCTCAGACATAGCAAGTATTGTGAGGATGACGCATAACCAGGCAATGTTTTGTTCTGTTGTGCATAGGGTCATTATGAGTTGGAACCAACTTGATGGCACCTAACAACAAAAACATATATAAATATATGTATATTTGTGTCTGCTAATTAGTGTGTTCATTATTTCCACTTAAAGGGTTCTACTATAAGAGATGCAATGAAGACAAAATTTAAAAGGTTTATTAAAAAGGGAATTTATTTGATATATTTAAAATTTTTATATCTGTTGCAGCTAAAGTTTGATGCATTAATTGGTGAGGTATTTAAGAACTTTTGATGTCAAATAGCATATAAAGCCAAGAACTGGGTTTCTTGCTGTTAAACTAACAAACTTTTCTTTAATTATTGGGTTGAAGAGTTATTCTTTGTGTAATCTGTCTGGAAGGCTAGAGTTAGGTCTCTCATTAGTATAAAATTCCTGAGTCGAAAACCAAGCCAGATGGCTTTGGAAAAAACTAAGGGTTCTTTTTTTTTACATTTAAGCTTTTTGGTTGAATAACTCAAGTATTGTTTTCTGGTGACCTATAATACACTTCTGGCAATTTTGAAACTTCGTGGAAAGCCACAAAAGATTTTTCCTGCTTTATAAAGGAAAAGATATTAAAAGAAAAAAGTTTATTTAATGTATTATGAGTTACATGAATCATGTTGTCAAATCAGGAGAAGTGTCAGATTTTCTTTGGGTTAAAATGTATTTGTCATAATGTGGTAATTTTATTATTATTATTATTTTATTTGCTAACCTGGTTGCAACTTTATTTTAGATCTAACATCATAAAGTGAATGGTTTAACTGGAGAAGTCATGTTATTTATCCATCGTATTTTTTTTTTAATTCAGATGTTTAGAGACTTAATAATCTTGGTATATTCTTGGTATATCCTGACTATGTTGTATTATGTCTCAAGATTATTATGTGTTATATCAGAAGCTCTTTGAAAATAAGATTTTAGTGATATTATTGTCTGAATTGAATTTATTTGGCTTTTCACTAATTCCCATCAGGTCTTTCATTTTTGAGAAGAATTATTATTATAAGTTAATCATAGCCATATTAAGTTTTGTCATCTGCAGATAAGCTTTTACTTTGCTGACTTGCTGAAAACACTTAACCAAAGGTATTTCAACAAAAAGTATGAACTATATTCAGCTAATGAAAAGGACTATGATATTTTGAATGTGGATGTCACTCGACCGAATTAAGATTTTCAGGAGTCTTGTGTAGAAGCTGACCAGTTCACAGACTGCAGCTGATTCAGAATCACGTGGAACGGAAATTAACTACACAAGACTGAGTGGACTAAAGGATTACTATGAGTTTTATGTGAGAATTTTGCTGATGTTTTAAGGTTAGGTTCTATTTTCTGGATATAAAATCCATTTTCCTCCTTTCTCTTAAACTATCTAACTAATGAGTTTAGATACAGTAAATCTTGAATTAGAAGTTTTTATTGGTAAGCTTAGCAAAGTTGTAAATACTGTAACTAGAGAAGTATCTGAAGTTTGAACTATGATCTTACAAAATAGAATGGCACTAAGATTTCTGCTAAGTCTCCCAAGGAACGATTTTGTGCCTTAATTGATGAATGTTGCTGTGTTTATATTAATACACAGTCTGAGGTTTTGCAGAACGTCATTGAAACTGAGGCATATAAAAGCAGTTACTGATGCTGCTTATGTATAAAGAAACACCTCATGGGACTTGTTTCCTTGGTACAAAGACCTTAGAGACATAATTTCGTGGGTAATTTCTAACAATTGGCCTAATACTGTTTATAATTTTTCTGTTCTACCTCCTACTTCATTGTCCAGATTTTTGGCTTTCAGGGAAGTTGGAGTAACCCACACAGACCATTGCCCTTTGCTATCCTTTTGAACCTTGAGCCTTAGAGAAACTGGTGCCTAAAAGCTACTTTTTGAGTCAAATAATAGTCTAAATAAACCAGCAAGACCGTTTTCTTCTGGGCGTTGTGCTCTTTTGAAGAATTCAGCCGGTATCGGGAAACAGACTCCAAAGATCAGACTGAGAGCTAGGTTTATGGTAAATCAGAGATTATTGTAATTAGTCTTCAAAACAACGTTGTGCAAAGCAGAAAATTATGCAAATGTGTAAGTCTGCCCTGTAACCAAGGCATTTGGCATAACTAAAATGGCTGACACAAGGTCTGGCTCAAACTCCATTTTGTCTTAAACTCCACCTCTGTCTCTGAGAAAGTGACTCATAACTACTGGTGGGTGAACAAGGAAGTGGCAGCTTGACCTCGGGAAGAACGCTTGGTATGTTTTAAATAGATATGTTTTAAATAGATTAAAACATCCTGTATTATCTTGTTAATCATGTATCTTTTGATAGCTTTAACTGGTTACCCAAAGGAATAGGCTCTTGGATTAAATCTATACTATTGACCAGATAGTGTTGACAGTGTTATTGGAATTATCAAATATTGTATGAAGGTTACTTTTAATGTGCTGTCCATGAAGTGAATCATGTGTATCATTGTAGGGTAAAAACATCACAAAGTTTAGTAAAGCAAAAAGAAAGTTTTATTCAGCATATATTCAAAAATATATGGGAAATGGGCAACCTTGCTGCCAGAGCCATGTCTGCCCAAGTTCAAAGAAGATTACAAAATAGGCAAGAATGGAAAAATGGACAAGCTTGCTGCCAGAGCCATGTCTGCCCGAGTCCAAAGACCATTACAGAGCCATCAGTATAAATTAACATTACAGGTAGGCAAAACCATTGAATGCTTAGCCTTTTGAGATTGGCTAGAAACTGTGATCCTACATTTTGAATTGTCTTTTTTAGCAATCTTTGATACAGGTTTCTGTATAACAGTCAGGAGGGCCTTCATTTGTCCAACAAATTTCTATTCACTAAATGCTACTAGAAAAAGACAAGAGTGGAAAGTCTTTTGTGTTCTGTTTGATTGTCTTTATGTGAAAGTTTCCCTAAAAGACATTTTCCAAGATTATCTTAGCTATTGCCTTTATACCTCAGGGCCCAGTTGATGTGTCCTTCTGAGTCCTTGTGAGCCCAGCTCCAGCTGGGCCACATTCTCTATGCTCAAGTAGAGGGAATAATAACTCCAATATTATTTCCTAAATCAGTATAGACAAGATGTATTCTACAAATGGACTTGAGCTCCCACTTCCAGGGTCATAGCCTAACCACAGGCCAAGTAGTTCTTCCAATGTGGCCCCCACTCCATACTTACCCTCATGGGATGATCACTGAAGACTGGGTGCTACTATAAAGCAAGGTGAAGAAACTAGATGGTATGCAGCAATAAAAAAGGATAGCGTCTGGAATCTTAAAAGCTTGTCCTAAAACAACCAGCTATCTAAAGGAGCCATCAACCAGTCCATGCAGAAGAAATCACACCAACCGAAGTGTGATTAAAGTATTTTAAATAAAATCCATGATCAAGAGGAGGGAATGTTTAAGAGCCTAAAATCTAAAGCACTTGGTTTGTGGAAGACTGTGGTCTACAGCTGGAGCCCTCACTCCATTTTGACTCTTGACATAAGTTCAGACTTCACTTTAAGTTCTTTATGTTACTTCTCTAATGCTTGCTGACCATTAAACAAGCAATGGAGCTATGCTTAGACAAGTCTGGGCAAGCCCAGGGAGGGCCAGCTTGCCCTCAGGAAGAATGTAGTTGAAAGTAGATTAACTAGTATTCAGAAAGGTGCTTACACAAGAAACTTGCCTGAGCATGTCCTTCTAACACAAAAAAACTAGGGAACTTGCCTGGCATGTCCTTAAGATTTACCAAAAATAATCAATCATAAGAACTTACATTAGCTAGCCAATTTGAATTTTTTTTTTTGTTTGTTTACTGTTATTTCCTGATATTTTAATATTTAAGCCCTGGGTGGCCTCTGATAGGTGGAGCACTGTGTTGAGAGCTTCTCCACCTAGTGTTTCCCAATTCTCAAATTGTTTTCTCCCTTAATAAGCCCCTTTGCTTTAATTTCCAACAGGGTGTGAGTTTTCTGCTCGTTGACAGTTTAAATCCCTGTGTATTCCAATCCTGGTGAGGATCACAGCCACCACTGAGTCTACAAGAAGGCTGAGGAGGCAAAAGCAATAAAAATAGCAAAAATAAAGCCTAAAATAAATATCTGGCCACCTGTTCTTCAGCCTTCTTCCCCTGTCGAGCTCTTAGCTTCCTCTCTATGAAGCTGTGGGCCAAATCTGTCTCCTTTTTTTCTTTCTGTCACATTTTTTTAAATGAACCTCTCAGAGATAGTAACTAACTTTGAATTTGAATAATTATTAAATCAGGTGTAAATATATTCACAGAGTATCATCAGCTTCATTTGAACACATGAAAATAGTGACTACTGCCTTTTACTCCGGTTATCCTAACTTCAGTTCAAGTCATCCTAACTCTCCTAGAGATAAATGTGAAAGATACTAAGAATTATAAACAGGAGAGAAGAACTGGAATAGAGAATCACAATGTGAAGATATAGGGTGGGCAAGTGACAGGGAAATAAAAGTTGAGAAAGCACAGAACTCAGCAAAAATTTAAACACCTATTTGTTATTAAAGGAGTCCCTGGGTAGCGTAAGGGGTCCCTGGATGGTGCAAAGGGTTTGTGCTAGGCCACTGCTCAAAAGTTTGGCAGTTCAAACCCACTCAGCAGAACTATGGAATGCCTGGTGATCAGTTTCTGTAAAGATTATAGCCAAGTGAACAAGACCATTTTCTTTTTCTTTTTAAATTGTGCTTTAGGTGAAAGTTTATAGCTGAAGTTAATTTCGCCTTCAAAAATTTACACACGTATTGTTTTGTGACATTGGTTGCAATCTCCACAACATGACACTGTGCTTCCGCTTTCCATTCTGGGTTCCCTGCTTCCGCTTTCCATTCTGGGTTCCCTGTGTCTATTCGTCCAGTTCCTGTTCTTGCCTCATTGTCCTGCTTTTGGACAGGAGTTGCCCATTTGGTCTCATACGTTTGATTGAACTAAGAATTACGTTCCTAACTTGTGTTTTTGTTTTATAGGCTTATCTAATCTTTGTCTGAAAAGTGGGCTTTGGGAATGATTTCAGTTCTGGGTTTGCAAATGTCTGGGAGCCATAGTCTCGGGGCTTCCTCCAGTCTCTGTCAGACCAGTAAGTTTGGTCTTTTTTTGTGAATTTGAATTTTGTTCTACATTTTTCTCCCAGTCTATCTGGGACTCTGTTGTGATCCCCATCAGAGAAGTCATTGATGGTAGCTGGGCACCACCTAGTTCTTCTGGTCTCAGGCTGGTGAAGTCTCTGGTTCATGTGGTTCTTTAATTCTTTGGGCTAATATTTTCCATGTGTCTTTAGTTTTCTTCATAACAAGAGCATTTTAAATCTAACCAGAGGTGTTTGGCATGACTAAGAGAGCTGACAGCTAGTTCAATTTGGAAGTCATTTTGTTGGTCTTCTCTAGATACACAACTCCTGCTTAGGCATTTTGACTATATACATCATAAGGAAGTTCATCTCTTTTTGTTACACTTAACAGGATGTTTCTATAAATAATAAATTTTACATAACTCACTTCTTATAACTCCCTTGTGACTTATGTATATCACTAATAAGAAAAAATGAATACACTTGTGAACTGTAACTAACCTTCAGACAAAGCTTATCTAATTTCACATAACTGTATTTAGGTGATCAGGCTCACTGAAACCCTTGAAACTTATTCTTTCAGAGAACATTAAAAGATTAATGGACATGTCCTGTTTCTAAGACTCAAGAGGTCTTACAGTCGTGTCTCACTAATCTTGTGATTGTCTTAGCAAAGTTTCTATTCTGCTCTTTAAGTTTGAGCACATACCACTCTCCCATAAGAATTACGTATTCTGACATAAATGTCAACCAATCATAAAAATCCACAGTAAGTTGCTGATATTTTACTATAAAAGCTACCCCAAAGCCTTTGTCAGATTGGGAGTGCTTCTGCAACCTCGTGGTCACACTGCTCCAGTTTGAACTGTTTTATTCCCTCAATAACTCTCAATAAACTTTGATACTATTTTATATAGAGAACTCTTGTTCTCTTTGACATTTCTAGTGTCAGAGAAGTGGGATTCAAAGGTTCATTACAATCCCCAGGGCTCAAAGATTCAGGCTACAGCACCAGCGGACCCATTTGGGCTCATTGCTTCCACGGATTCTTGGGAATTGTCCCCAGGTAAGTAACCTCTTGAATTCAAGCTATGCTTCCTTTGCATGTAGCTTTTGGAGTCTTATTGAGGGATCTGATGTCTCCATGGAGGTAAGTGAATTTAGTTTCATTTTTGTGCTTACAAGTCTATTTTTGTCTGCAGAAATCTATTCCTTTGTTGTTGAGGGATCTGTTCTGCCCTGACAAAGGTGGTTGTCTAGAACTTCAATTTTATTCCAATGGAATCTCAAGCCACAAACTATGGATGTGGGCTGAAACTTAAAAGCCGTTAGGGCATTTGCCACTGGTTTTGGCCAAGTAAAAATTCCCCTAACAGGGTAAGCTGGGAAGTGATAACAGGCCGGAGCACTAGGATGCCCACCAAGCACAAGCAAAAGCTCATACAATGAAGGCAAATACTGGTCTAGAGAAAACATTGCCCAAACCCTGTGGCATACCCCTATAAGATTTTTAAGTCTGACAATCCATAATTTCAGAGAGCAACCTCAAACCTTCCTAGGAAAATAGGAAGTGCCAATTCTAAGGGTTATTCTCTCCTCCTTTGGGACTCCTGCCCATTACATGAACTAACATTTTAGTTCCTCAAGGTGTGCATTTTTTGTCTGTTTGGCATAACTATTATTAAAGACAGTCTAGAAAACCAGCAGCCACTTTGGAGTTCTTATAATTTATCTAAACTTATTTTTCTCCACAATAAATTAGAAAACAAGGGCTCCTGAATTAAACAATCACAGTGGGACACCTATTTTGATATTTAGAGGCCTCAAAAAAACCACCAAGATAACAAAATTGCTTCGCTGCAAGATAGTTTCTAAAGCTGATTAAACATAATAAGGAACTGCAAAGTCAGACCTCTACTCCACATACTTCTGTTGCTTTTGGTACCATCTGTCCCTTTGCTGGCCATTTCTTTTTTATATCTGCCTTTGTTACCCTTCTAAAATTAAACATCCAGAAGAAATTAACAAGCCTCCATAGGTTACTTTCTCTCCTTGGTCTAAAGCAGAATTCTGTGCGATCCTAAAAAATTTTCTTAACCCTCATGAGGAGCCCTAGGTATGCTTAAGAGACTAAGCCTCTAGACAGCAGAATGAACTAGATTCAAAAATAATAATAACAATTCAGTTAAAACCAGGTTTTGTACAGTTGTCATAAAGAAATCTCAGAGTTTTTTAAGATTTAACTCTGGGAAACCAAAGTTTCAACCTAGTTCTTAACATCTTTGACAAATGAGCTTGGATTTTCCCCCTATTGGGACACTGATGTGAGGTTCATGTTTAAAAACACTATAAGCTGAATATATTTGAAATAATTTAGAATTTCAGTGATCACTTTGGGAAAATGAGTTTTCTATCTACTCTTTTCCTTCCATTCTAGGAAAATAAGTTCCCATTTATGTTGCCTTTTCTTTCCTCTGGGGAACTTTTTTGATGTTCAGGTTTTGTTAGAGGGTCTGATAGCCCTCCATCTGAGGCTTTATCTAGGATCTGTGTTTCTGTTAATTTGAGTCAATCTCATCAGAGAATTGCTGTATGTATTCTAAGAAACTAGGTTCCCCATAAGTTTGTCTTATGTAGTGTTAAATGTAAGCCTGAATGTTTAGCTGGCCTCACAAGTGTGGGGATATATGCCATTTAAACATGGCTGCACTATTGACAACTGCAGCCCTCACAGGCCTCTATGCTGCACAGCATGTTGAGACTTGTCCCCAACATGTTGAGACTTGTCACGACTTGTTTTCCCAAACCTATTGTCCCTTTACTGATTGGCTTGTTTACCTGAATTCCTTCTCCCTTGCCCGCACCCAAAGCCCATTGTTCTGTTATTTGCTTCACTGCTTGCTGTATTGACTATAAATAAACTCCTGGGACGGAAGCCGGGGTCGACTCCTCAGAGTGACCCTCCTGGCCCCACTTCTCTGTAAGAGTTGTGTTTGGTTACTGTCTCCGCCCCCCCGACATTGATAGGTAGTTCTAGTGCATTTTCTTCCCCTGGAAAGTCATCTGGTGTTTTATTTTGGACGCCTACTGGAACCATCCTGTCCTGTTTTTGTAAATGTTTTGATATTGTTTGCTGTCTTTGGGGCATTCAGTAGTTATTTTTATCCCTTACCGATTGTAGATTTGTTTCATCCCTTTTATTTTAAAATTTGAGTATGTCTGAGCAGGCAGACTGTGTGTTCTTTGTTGTTTGCTCGTCTGTGGGCATAATACTTTTTGCCTCCTTCTTCAATTGTTGGGGTCAGTCATTCAGATATGGTATGGCAGGGCAGGTCTAGAGGAGTTACTGGGCAGGGCTGTTTGTGGCACTTACTACAGCCACCAGGGCATGTTGGTAATCAGTGTAGGGCAGGTTCCAGTAGGCGATGCTTGTGCTGCTTTGTGATGTGATGTTAAGTGCATGGTGCGTGTATGGAGGATGTAGCTGGGAGATTGTTATGTGTGGAGCTAAGATCGATATGGGAAAGAGGAGAGAGGAACAGGAGCCAAAAACATACAAACAAACAAAAAAGAATGCTAGGGGAGCTTGCCATTGGAGTGGAGAGATGAGAAACTATGAATTGTAGAAAAACAGAAAAGGGAAGAGGAAGAAAAGAAAAGAATGAATAAATAAAATTCAGAAAGGTTAAAGAAACTCAAAGTTCCCAGGGATCCCACCAGTGCAGCTGTGATGTCTGGGGAAGTCACTCTCAGGTGTTGCAGTACAGCCTGGCTAGAAGGCATAGAGGTATACAAAGCCAGGTATTCAGGTAACAGAAAGAGAAGGAAGATATAGAGAGACAAGAAATGGAGTAATGAAGAAAGTCAAAAAGGGAAAAAAGAGGGAAAAGAAAAATAATAAAAAAGAACAAGAAAAGCCCCCCAAAAAAACAGGGGGAAAAAAAAAGCAACAGAAAAAGAAATGCCCTCAGGGATCCCTCTGTATGTCTGTGCAAGCCAAGCGGGTAGTCTACTTGCCACGCAGCACCACCTGGCCAGAAAGAGCTCCCAACTCAAGAAAAGGAAAAGAAAACAAATAAACAATTCAAAACAAACAAATGAACAAAAGCCCCGGGATCCCACCAGCATGGCAGCCCAAACTGGGAAGCAGCTCCACACTCGAATGGAGCTCCACAGCCCCTCAGGAAGAAGCAAAGATGGAGCACGGAGCCAGGTATTTGAGCAAAAGGAGGGGGAGGTGGTGAGAGGTAAGGAAGAAATCAAAAGAAGCGGAAAAAAGCAACACAAGCAGCCAGCAAATGGCACTCAGAGAGCTGGCCCATTCAGGTGTGTGGAATCCAAGCAGCCGGTGTTTCCTGGACAAGAGATTGTGGCTGCGGGAAGCAGAGGAGGCTGAGTGGTGGTGAAGAAGTGTGGGGTTTGGGAAAGCATATATTGCAAATTACCGGTTGTTTTGTCTCCCGCTGGAAGCTCCGTGAATCTTCTTTCTCGTACTCTCTGTTTGTTGGTCTCCGATAGGAGTCCAAGATGGCGGATCTGCACTGCATTAGCTGGTAGGGGACCTCTGCATGAATCTCTCCTCGCTCTCCATTCTCTGTCAGTTTTTTCACTCCATTTGGTGCTTGTCTGAGTTTTTTATCTCTTCATTAGATGTTTTAGGGTTTCAGGATTGTTGTTTTCTCTGTTGGCTTAGTTTTTCGCATCTTTGCGGTGGAGGGATGCATGATGCTTCTGCCTAGAGTGCCACTTTGCCTGAAGTCCTCGTGATAATTTTTTAAAAATCAAGACCTCTTAGGAATTAATTACAGAAGTAATTTAAACTCAATGAAATGTTAGACAAAAGTATTTCTGAACATAATGATCAACCTTATTTTTAAAGAGTTTCAAATATAATACATAATAATCTTGAGACATAATACTAAATAGTCAGGATATACCAAAAATATATCAAGATTATTAAGTCCTTAGACATCTGAATAGTGATAAGAACTTTTATGGGTAAATGATGTGAATACCTTAGTCCCTAAAGAAAATTTGAAATTTTTCATATTTTGACAACATGTTTCAGGTAATTCATAACACACTAAGAGAACGATTTATTTTTTAAGCATTTTTTCTTAATAAAAAAGAACAAATCTTTTGTGGTTTTCCGTGAAGTTTTACAGTTGTCAGGAGCTTTTCATAGCTTATTGACAAAAAAAAAAAAAAAAAAAAAACTTGAATTATTTAAGCAAAGTCCTTTGTTTTAGGCTCAGAAATTTATTTTAATGAGAGGCCAAAGCCTTGCCTTTGATTGCACAAAGAATAAAATTAACTCTTAGTAATTAAAGAAAGTTTTGTTATTTTAAAGAGAAGCCTAACTCTTTGTTTTATAGGCTTTTTGACATTAAAGCTCTTTTAAAATTCTCATAAATTAATTCATTAAATTTTAACCTAACAGATAAGAACTTTGAACATAACAAATAAATTTCCTTTTAATAAACATTTAAAACATTGTCTTTGTTGCATATCTCTTATAAAACAATCCTTTAAGTGGCAAAATGAACACACTCATTAGCAAATCCAAATATATATATATTCTTTCTCTGCAGCAGAAAAAGTAAAATTACGTTAACTTATATTATAATGAATATCTATTAACTCAGTTTAATATTGGTAAGTTACCTAAAATTTTCGGAAATTATTTTAAGCCTGTATCTTAGTCATCTAGTGCTGCTATAATAGAAATACCACAAGTGGATGGTTTTAACAAAGAGAAATTTATCCTCTCACAGTCCAGCAGACTACAAGTCCAAATTCAGGACATCAGCTCCAGAGTAAGCCTTTCTCTCTCTGTAGGCTCTGGAGAAATGTCCTTGTCATTAATCTTCCCCTGGTCTAGGAGCTTCTTCATGCAGGAACCCCAGGTCCAAAGGAGGCACTCTGCCCCCAGCACTGCTTTCTTGATGGTACAAGGTCTCCTCCTTTCTGCTCATTTCCCTTTCATCTCTTGTAAGATAAAAGTTGGTACAGGCCACACCCCAGGGAAACTCCCTTTACATTGGATAAGGGATGTGACCTTAGAAGGGTGTTACAATCCAATCCTAATTTTCTTTAACATAAAATTACCATCACAAAATGGAGGACAACCACACGATACTGGGAATCATGGCTTAACAAAGTTGACACATATTTTGGGGGGGGACACAATAAAATCCATGACAGCCTGTATATTACAAAACATAATTACTGACTTTGTGTAGGAATTCTGAGATGACGGCAGTGTAAACAAACCATCATTTCTATCCTCCCCCACAAATACAACAAGGAAATGGTGCTTGGCTCTGAGGGACTCTGAATTGTGGCTCAGAGGAAAGCAATGAGGAACTGCAGACAAGCAAGAATCAGTGAATCAACAGTGAGCCACATAAGGTAGGAAAATCACTTCTCCCACCTTCCCTGACCCTCTCCTCATCCACACGGGCTGCCAGCTGCTGTGAACTGAGGAAGTGGCCCCAGAAAAAGAGCTTGTTTCCCTAACTGTCACACCTCCTGCCTGTACAAAGAGACTGCACCCCAAGCTTCTGCTCTAAAATCAACAAGGCAGACATTTCCCAAGGTCCATTGGGAGTGTGCCAGCACCTCCTCCACCCAGACACTGTTGGCTGCAAGCCTACTATGAATTGCTAGAGAAATCCTCCTTCAATGGAGTCCGCTCTCGTAGTCAACACTCTACCTTCCTCCCTGCACACCTCATAGCTCAGAGTTTTGAAACTAACAGGACAGACCTCCCAGGGATTCAGTTTTGGTCAGCCTGCACTCCTTCTGGTTGGCTCTGAGGACTGCTGTCTGAGGCTTCTGTGTGCTAGGAAACAGGAGTCTTGAGTGGAAGACGAGCTCACAGTCAACAATCTTCCAGGGGGACTATGATAGCAGCAAGACACACATACATGGGTATCTTACCAGAGCATGACACCCCTCCCCAACCTGGCCATTGTTGGTTGCCCGTCTGTTGCAAACTGCTACAAAAGTCCCCCATAATATGGAGTCAACTCCCATAGTCAGCAGCTCTATCTGACTCCCTGTGCACTCCCCTTACTCAGGCCTCTGAAACCAACAAGACAGATCTCCCTGGGGATCAGTTTGGGTCTGTCTGCCCCACCTTACAGTCAGTGCTGAGTACTGCTCACTGAGGCTGCTGTGTTTTAGGAAGCAGTCATCTTCAGTGGAGGCTACAGCCATAGCCAACATACTATGTGGCAGGTTCTCATAGCAACAAGGCAGACCTCCGTGGGGGTCCATTTGGAGTGTAACTAAGCCTCCATTAGTCAGTAACTGTTGGCTGTTGGACTAATACAAACTCCTACAGAAGGATCCCTACAGTGAAGTCAAGAGGTGAGCTACCTAAGTGGAGACTGCTCCCCTAACTCCACAGTGTCACTGGGTCTCTGAAACCAACAAGACATTTTCCTGAGGTCCTTCTAGGGAGTGCCAGCCTCTCCTCCTCCAGAAATGGAGGAAAGTCTGCCTGTGTTTCCCCTAAATGCCAGCTCAGATACAGTCCTCAGAAAGCAGGAAAGGAAATCTCAGGCAAAACCAGAGGGCAACGCCCAGCCCTGATGGGGGCTTGCTGGGTGTGGGTTTTCCAAATATAAATGCGGTTGAAGAAACAGAGAAAGAAAGGGAGTAATAACCATAGATAGAGATGGGACTGTGCCCTCTGGTGGATAAATTGATTAGTACACTATATCTCACCTGAGTGGTAGCACCTGCTCGTGGACAGGCCAACCACAGTGTGTTCTCTGGTGTGTGTTGGAGAGACTGTAAGTTGAAAAACAAGATCTGGAACTTTTGAATCCCAGTTAAACCAGGAAGGCAGAAGGATCTATTGCAGAGAGGAAGAGGAAACAATAAACAAAGGCTCAAGACTCTGTACACCTAAGAATATCTTCCAGAAAGTAATGAGGGGAAAAAAAAAAATACTGGAGAAAACTGAGAAAGTTAACACCCTTGAAAATTCCAGTGCCCCAACTAAAAAATCACAACACACAAACAACAGAGAAACAATGGCCTATCCAAATAAACATGACAAAGGGAGTGAAAGAGCATCTAACAATGACAAAACAATGAAAAAAATGGAAGAATACACTACAACAACATTAAACATAATTAAAGAACTAAGGGAAAACAGAAAAAGAGCTAAAAGAAATAAAACAATGCAAGAACACAATGAAGATCTAAAAAAAAGATATTGCAACTGGAAGGGACAATAACTGATACAAGAAACAGAGTAGAAGGACTTACCAACAGATTTAATCAGGTGGGAGAAAGAATCAGTGAATTAGAGGATAAGCTAGTTAAAATTACAGAGACTGAAGAGCAACAAGAATGGAGAGTCAAGAAGGCTGAGCACAGTTTAATGGAATTATGAGACAACAACAAGAGATTTAATATAGGCATCACGGTGATTCCAGAAGGGGATGAAAAAGAATATTCAAAGAAATAATGACAAAAATTTCCCCCAATCTAACAAAAGACATGAATCTACAAATCCAAGAAGCTCAAAGAACACCAAGCAGGATAAACCCTAAGAGATCTACACCAAGACACATCATAGTTAGGCTCTCAAAAAGTGAAATATTGAAGACAGAATCCTGAAAGCAGTGAGACACAAGCAAACAGTCACAAGGGGCGATTTTTTCTCAGAAACAATGGAGGCCAGAAGGCAATTGTCTTAGTCATCTAGTGCTGTTTTAACAGAAATACCACAAGTGGATGGCTTTAACAAAGAGAAGTTTATTCTCTCACAGTTTAGGAGACTAAAACAAACAAACAAAAAAAAAAAAACCAAACCCATTACCCTATAGGACAGAGTAGGACTGCCCCATAGAGTTCCAAGGAGCACCTGGTGGATTCGAACTGCTGACCTTCTGGTTAGCAGCCATAGCTCTTAACCACTACTCCACCAGGGTTTCTGTTTAGGAGACTAAAAGTCCAAATTCAAGGCACCAGCTCCAGGGGAAGGCTTTTTCTCTCTGTTGGCTCTGGGGAAAAGTACTTGTCATCAATCTTCCCCTGGTCTAGGAGCTTCTCAGCACAGGGACCCCAGATCCAAAGAATGCACTTGTTCCCAGTTCCTTTCTTGGTGGTATGAGGTCCCCCTGTCTTTGCTCATTTCTGTCTTTTATATTTCAAAAGAGATTGCTTCAAAAGAAACCTAATCTTATAGATTGAGCCATGTCTCATTAACGTAACTGCCTCTAACCCCACCTTGTTAACATCATAAAGTAGGATTTACAACACATAGGAAAATTACATCAAATGACAAAATGGTGGACAATCACACAATACTGGGAATCATGGCCTAGCCAAGTTGATACACATTTTTTGGGGAGGTAATGCAATCCATAACAGCAATGAAATGATATATTTAAAGCCCTGAAAGAAAAAAATAACTGTCAATATGGAATACTATACCCAGCAAAACTATCCTTCAAGAATGAGGTTGAAATTAAAACTTTCCCAGACAAACAGAAGCTGGAGAGTTCATACCCACCAGACCTGCTGTACCAAAAAAATACTAATGGGAGTTCTGTAGATGAAAGGGAAAAGACACTGGAAAGTAATTCAAAGCTATGCATAAAAAGGGAGATCCCTAATAAAGGAAATGCATGGATAAGTATACCCCCCCAAAAAAAAAAAAGCCAAACCCATAGCTGTTAAGTCAATTCCAACTCATAGCAACCTTATAGGACAGGGTAGAACTGCCCCATAGTGTTTCCAAGGAATGGCTGGTGGATTCAAACTGCCAATCTTTTGGTTAGCAGCTGAGCTCTTAACTACTGTGCCATCAGGATTCCTGGACAAGTATAAGGGCTAGGAATAAGGTAGCTATACTTCAAAATTTTAAACGTTTGTCCTTCATGTTTTTTTAAACAATAAATACATAAAAGGGAAGAATAAAATTATATTACAGGATCAATGAAATATAAACACGGTCTACTGAGCAAAGGAGATGAGTGCCTTCTTGCCGAGGTTCACTGGTGAAAAGGCATGCCTCCAGGCACTTATAGGAATAGCTAAAGAGGTTTGGAACACCTGCCTCAGCAGGACAGAGTTCAGGCTGGCCCAAGAGGCCCAAGGGGCTGAAAGTCCAAAGAATCAGGAAGGAGAAGCTGAAGAGACAAGGAGCACAGGAAGCAGAGCTGCCTTGGTCTCAAAGGGTAGGTCCAAAACCTCTGGGTTCTCAAAGGGTGGGGCCACAGCCTCACAGGTTTCAAAGAGTCAAATCTTCACCAAACTGGTTCTGGAACATGGGGCTGCAGTTCACGAGTGCTGGGGGATAGGTTCAGATCCACTGCTCAAAAGCTTAGGGGGTGGCTCCAACAAATCTGATTAGTGTCTACTTTCTAAAATCTACAAGATACTGCAAAACCTCAACAACAACAAGACAAAAAATTTAAAAAAAGGCAAAGGATATGAACAGGCACTTCACCAAAGAAGACATTCAGATGGCTACCAGATACATGAAGAAATGCTCATGATCATTAGCCATTAGAGAAATGCAAATCAAATCTACAATGAGATACCCTCTCACCCCAACAAGGCTAGAATTAATCCAAAAAACACAAAATAATAAACGCTGGAGAGGTTGTGGAGAGACTGGAACACCTATACACTGTTGACGGGAATGTAAAATGGTACAACTACTTTGAAAACTGATTCGGCACTTCCTTAAAAAGCTAAAAACAGAAGTGCTATACAATCCAGCAATCCCTCTCCTTGGAATATATCCTAGAGAAATAAGAACCATCACACGAATAGATATATGCACACCCATGTTCACTGCAGCATTGTTCATGATAGCAAAAAGATGCAAACAACCTAGGTGCCCATGAATGGATGAATAGATAAACAAATTATGGTATATTCCCACAATGGAATAAAGAAAAATGATGAATCTGTGAAACCTAACATGCAGGAATCTGGAGGGAATTATGCTGAGTGAATTTAGTCAGTCACAGAAGGACAAATATTGTATGAGACCACTATTATAAGAACCCAAGAAAAGGTTTAAACACAGAAGAAAACATTCTTTGATGGTTACGAGGATGGGGAGGGAAGGAGAGGGGTATTCACTAACTAGACAGTAGACAGGAATTATCTTAGGTGAAGGGAAGGACAGCACACACTACAGGGGAAGTCAGCACAATGGGACTAAACCAAAGCTAAGAAGTTTCCTTAACACAATCAAACACTTTGAGGGACAGAGTAGCAGAAGTAGCGGTGTGGGGACCATGCTTTCAGGGAACATCTAGGTCAACTGGCATAAAAAAGTTTATTAAGAGACTTCCAGTAAAATGGCGCTCTAGGCAGAAGCACCACACTGTCCCTCCACAGCAAAGATGTGAAAAACTAAGCTGAACAGAGAATACAACAATCCTGAAACCCTAAAACATCTAATGAAGAGATAAAGAACTCAGCCAAGCACCAAATGGAGTGAGAAAACTGACAGAGAATGGAGAGCAAGGAGAGATTCATGCAGAAATCCCCTACCAGCTAAAGCAGCATGGATCCGCCATCTTGGACTCCTATCGGAGACCAGCAAACGGGGTAGGAGAAAGCAGCTTCACGGAGCTTCCAGCGGGAGACAAAACAACCAGTAATTTGTGATATACACTTTCCCAGCCCCCACCCTTCTTCACCCCCACTCGGGCTCCTCTGCTTCCCGCAGCCACAATCTCTTGTCCAGGAAACACCGGCTGCTTGGGTTCCACACACCTGAATGGGTCGGCTCTCTGAGTGCCATTTGTTGGCTGCTGGTGTTGCTTTTATCTGCTTCTTTTGATTTCTTCCTTACCTCTTACCACCTCCCCCTCCTTTTGCTCAAATACCTGGCTCCGTGCTCCATCTTTTCTTCTTCCTGGGGGGCTGCAGAGCGCCGGTAATTTGTGATATATGCTTTCTTACTCCCTACTCTTCTTCACCCCCACTCGGCCTCCTCTGCTACCCGCAGCCACAATCTCTTGTCCAGGAAACACCGGCTGCTTGGATTCCACACACCCGAATGGGCCAGCTCTCTGACTGCCATTTGTTGGCTGCTGGTGTTGCTTTTTTCTGCTTCTTCTGATTTCTTCCTTACCTCTCACCAGCTCCCCCTCATTTTGCTCAAATACCTGGCTCCGTGCTCCATCTTTGCTTCTTCCTGAGGGGCTGTGGAGCTCCATTCGAGTGTGGAGCTGCTTCCCAGTTTGGGCTACCATGCTGGTGGGATCCGGGGCTTTTGTTTGTTTGTTTGTTTTGAATTGTTTGTTTGTTTTCTTTTCCTTTTCTTGAGTTGGGAGCCCTTTCTGGCCAGGTGGTGCTGCTTGGCAAGTAGACTACCCCCTTGACTTGCACAGATATGCAGAGGGATCCCTAAGGGCATTTCTTTTTCCTTTGGGTTTTCTTTTTTCTGTTTTTTGGGGAGCTATTCTTGTTCTTTTTTTAAAAAAATTTTTTCTTTTCCCTCTTTTTCCCTTTTTAACTTTCTTCATTACTCCGTTTCTCGTCTCTCTATATCTTCGTTCTCTTTCTGTTACCTGAATACCTGGTGTTGTATACCTCTACACCTTCTAGCCAGGCTGTACTGCGACACCTGAGAGCGACTTCTCCAGACATCATAGCTGCACTGGTGGGATCCCTGGGAACATTGAGTTTCTTTAACCTTCCTGATTTTTATTTATTCATTCTTTTCTTGTCTTTCTCTTTCCCTTTCTGTTTTTCTCCATTTCACAGTCTCTCATCTCTCCACTCCAACAGCAAGCTCCCCTAGCATTCTTTTTTGTTTGTATGTTTTTGGCTCCTGTTCCTCTCTCCTCTTTCCCATGTCCATCTTAGCTCCACACATAACAATTGCCCCGCTACATCATGCCTATCTGCACCATGCAATTAGCATCACACCACCAAGCAGCACAGGCATGGCATATTGGAACCTGCCTTTCACTGAATAACTACCCGCCCTGGTGGCTGTAGTAAATGCCACAAACAACCCTGCCCAGTAAATCCTGTTCAGATAAACCTGCCCTGTCGTACCATATCTGAGTGACAGACCCCACCAATTGGAGGAGGTGAAAAGTATTGTGCCCACAGATGAACAAACAACAAAGAACACACAGTACCCCTGCTCAGACATACTCAAATTTTAAAATAAAAACGAGTGAAATAAACAAATCTACAATCAGTAAGCAAAAAAAATAACTACTGAATGCCCCAAAGACAGCAAACAATGTCAAAACATTTACAAAAACAGGAAAGGATTGGTCCAGGAGGCGTTCAAAATAAAACACCAGATGAATTTCCAGGGGAAGAAAATGCACTAGAACTACCTGATACGGAATTCAAATCTCTAATACTCAAAATTCTCTAAGAGCTAAGGTAAAAAGCTGACAAACATGAGGAAAAAATAGACAAATTCATGGAAAATACAGACAAAAAATTGGAAGAATTCAGGAAAATAATGCAGGAACAAAATGCCAAAATAAATTCACAACAAGAAATTATACAAAGACAACAGTTAGAAATCCAAAAGGTAAACAACAAGATTTCAGAAATGGACGCTGTTATAGAAGGGCTGAGAAGCAGATTTGAAATGGTGGGAGACAGGATCAGTGGAATTGAAGACAAACACTTGGAAACAACTCTGTTTTAGGAAAACTCAGAAAAAAGAACAAAGAAAAATATAGAGACTCTGAGAGTTATGAGGGATATAATCAAAAGCAAAAATCTGTGAGTGATTGGCATTCCAGCACAGGGGGGAGAAAACAGAAAACTAAGAGAGGATCATTGAAGAACTGTTGACAGAAACCTTCCCCAGTGTCATGGAAGATGAAAAGCTGACCATCCAAGAAGCTCAACAAACCCCATATAGGAGAGACCCCAAAAGAAAATCACCAAGGCATATCATAATCACACTCGCCAAAACCAAAGACAAACAAGAATCCTGAGAGCAGCTCATGAAAAACAAAAAGTCACGTACAGAGGAGAAACAATAAGACTAAGCTCAGATAATTCGGCAGAAACCATGCAAGCAAGAAGGCAATGGGATGACATATATAAAATCTTGAAACAAAAAATTGTGAGCCAAGAATAATATATCCTGCAAAACTCTCATTCAAATTTGATGGTGAAATCAGGTCATTTCCAGATAAACAGAAATTAAGGGAATATGTAAAAGTCAAACCAAATTTACAAGAATTATTAAAGGGAGTTCTTCGATCTGAGGACAAACAGCTTCAGCTCACAGGCAGAATCTGGGACGCAGGATCATATGAGCCAGATATCAATCAAGGAAATGAACTCTCGAGGACTATCCAAAACCAAAAGAAACACAACCAGAAATCAGAATGGTTAATCAGTAAATGACAACAACATTAAAACAATAAAAGAGGGAATAAACGGCATAGGTATAGAACCTTCTAATGGAGAGGAAGGCAAGGCAATACCAAGTAATGGTAGACTGCTTCAAACTTAGAAAGATAAGGGTAAAATTCATGGCAACAACAAAAAAAGTTAAGAAAAATACTCATAAAAAAAGAGGAAAAACATAAAGTCTCAGTAAAAACAAAACATTAAAAAAAAAAAGTCATGCAAAAAAAATCCACAAACAAAAGTAACTCAGTGCAAGAGAGTAAGAAGAACAAAGAAAACTTCAGCACCACAAAAAAAAGCACTACAAAATGACGGCAACAAACTCACATATATCAATAATTACACTGAATGTAAATGGACTCAATGCACCCATAAAGAGACGGAGAGTGACAGAATGGATAAGAAAACAAGATCCATCAATATGCTGTCTACAAGAGACACACCTTAGAAACAAAGATGTGAATTTACTATAAGTCATAGGTTGGCAAAAAAAATATCAAGCTAACAACTACCAAAAAAGATCAGGAGTGGCAATTCTCATCTCAGATAAAGTAGACTTTAAAAGAAAATCCACCATAAAAGACAAAGAAGGACACTATATAATGATTAAGGGGACGATCCATCATGAAGACATAACCATAATAAACATCTATGCACCCAATGACAGGTCTCCAAAATACATAAAACAAACTCTAACAACACTGAAAAGAGAAATTGAGAATTCCACAATAATACTAGGAGACTTCAAAACACCACTCTTAGTAAAGGACAGAACAACTAAGAAGAAACTCATCAAAGATACAGAAGACCTAAAGGGCACAATCAACCAACTTGACCACATAGACATATATAGAACACTCCATCCAACAGCTGCAAAGTACACATTCTTTTCCAATGCACAAGCAACGTTCTCCAGAATAGACCACATCTTAGGCCATAGAGCAATCCTCAACAAAATCCAAAACACTGAGATAATTCAAAGTATCTTCTCTGACCACAATGCCATCAATGTAGAAATTAACAATAGAAAGAGCAAGGAAAAAAAAAAATTATATGGAAACAGAATAATACCCTGCTTACGCATCACTGGGTAATAGAAGAAATCAGAGATGGAATCAAAAAATTCCTAGAATCAAATGAGAATGAAAACACATCATACCAAAACCTTTAGGACACAACAAAGGCAGGCCTCAGAGGACAATTTATAGCCATAGACACACATATCAAAAAAGAAAAAGGGACAAAATCAAAACATTAACTACAGAACTCAAACAAATAGAAAGAGAACAGCAAAAAAAGCCTGCAACCAACAAAAGAAAGGAAATAGTAAAGATCATAGCAGAAATAAATAAATTAGAGAACAGAAAAACAGCAGAAAGATTCAACCAAACCAAAAGTTGATTCTTTGAAAGAATCAACAAACTCGACAAAGAACTGGCCAGACTGACAAAAGAAAAACAGGAGAGGACACAAATAACCGAAATAAGAAATGGAATAGGGGACATTACAACAGACCCAACTGAAATAAAAAGGATTATAACAGAATATTATGAAAAACTATACTCCAACAAATTTGAAAACCTAAAGGAAATGGGTAAATTTCTAGAAACACACGGCCTACCCAAACTACAACAAAGTGATGTTGAAAATCTGAACAGACCCATAACAAGAGAAGAGATTGAAAAGGTAATAAAAAAAACAAAAAACTCCCAACCAAAAAAAGCCCTGGCCCAGATGGCTTCACTGGAGAATTCTACAAAACATTTACAAAAGAGCTTGTACCAGTTCTACTCAAGCTATTTCAGAGCATAGAAGAGGAAGCAACACTTCCAAATTCATTGTATGAAGCCAGCATAACGCTGATACCAAAACCAGGCAAAGACATCACCAAAAAAGAAAATTACAGACCAATATCTCTCATGAATACAGATGCAAAAATTCGCAACAAAATTCTAGCCAATAGAGTTCAGCATCATATATAAAAAAAAAAAAAAAACCATGACCAAATAGTATTCAAACCAGGTATGCAAGGATGGTTCAACATTAGAAAATCAATGAACATAATCTACCACATAAATAAAAGGAAAGAAAAGAATCACAAGATCATCTCAATTGACACAGAAAAGGCATTTGACAATGTCCAACACCCATTCCTGATAAAAACTCTCAATAAAATAGTCATAGAAGGGAAATTTCTCAACATAATAAAGGGCATCTATGCAAAACCAATGGCCAACATCATTCTTAATGGAGAGAGGCTGAAAACTTTCCCCTTGAAAATCGGAACAAGACAAGGATGCCCTTTATCACCACTCCTATTTAACATTGTGCTGGAAGTTCTAGCTAGAGCAATAAGGCAAGAAAAAGAAATAAAGGGCATCCAAATTGGTAATGAAGAAGTTAAACTGTCCCTGTTAGTGGGTGATATGATACAATACATAGAAAACCCTGAAGACTCCACAAGAAATCTACTGGAACTAATAGAAAGATTCAGCAGAGTAGCAGGATACAAGATAAACATTCAAAAATCATTTGGATTCCTATACACCAATAAGGAGAATGATGAAAAGGATATCAGGAAAACAATACCATTTATAATAACCCCTAAAAAGATAAAATACTTAGGGATAGATCTGGCCAGGGATGTAAAAGACCTATACGAAGAAAACTACAAAACACTACTGCATGAAACCCAAAGGGATCTATATAAATGGAAAAACATACCATGCTCATGGATAGGCAGACTCAACATTGTGAAAATGGCAATTCTACCCAAAGCAATCTACAAATACAATGCAATCCCGATCCAAATACCAACAACATTCTTCAAAGAGATGGAAAAACTAATCATTAACTTTATATGGAAAGGGAAGAAGCCCCGAATAAGTAAAGCACTACTGAAGAAGAAGAGTAAAGTTGGAGGACTCACACTACCTGACTTCAGAACCTACTATACAGCTAGAGTAGTCAAAACAGCCTGGTACTGGTAGAATGACAGATACATTGACCAAGGGAACAGAATTGAGAACTCAGATGTAAATCCATCCCCCTACGGTAACCTGATCTTCAACATGGGCCCAAAGTCCACCAAATGGGGAAAAGACAGTCTTTTTAACAAATGGTGCTGGCAAAACTGGATATCCATCTGCAAAAAAATGAAACAGGACCCATACCTGACGCTGTGTACATAAACTACTTCAAAATGGATCAAAGACCTTAATATAAAGCCTAAAACTATAAAGTTCCTAGAAGAAAAAATAGGACCAACACTACAGTCCTTAATACACGGCATAAACAGGATACAAACCATAACCATCAAAGCACAAACCTCAATAGATAAGCTAGATAACTGGGATCTTCTAAAAATCAAACACCTATGCTCTTCAAAAGACTTCACCAAAAGAGTCAAAAGAGAACCTACAGACTGGGAAAAAATTTTTGGACAGTACAAGTCAGGCAAAGGTCTAATCTCCATAATCTACAGGAAAATCCAACACCTCTACAACAAGAAGACAAATAATTCTATTAAAAAATGGGCAAAGGAAATGAACAGACACTTCACCAAAGAAGACATTCAAATGGCCAACAGACACATGGGGAAATGCTCGCGATCACTAGCCATTCGAGAAATGCAAATTAAAACCACAATGAGATACCATCTCACCCCGGCATTACTGGCACGAATCCAAAACACTGGAAATAACAAATGTTGGAGGGGCTGCGGGGAGATGGGAACTCTTATGCACTGCTGGTGGGAGTGCAAAATGATACAACCATTTTGGAAAATGATATGGTGCTTCCTCAGAAAGGTAGAAATAGACATACCATTCGATCCAGTAATCCCACTCCTAGGAATATATCCTAGAGAAATAAGAGTCATCACTCGAATAGACATATGCACACCTATGTTCATGGCGGCATTGTTCACAATAGTAAAACGATGGAAACAACCTAGATGCCCATCAAGAGATGAATGGATAAACAAACTATGGTACATACACACAATGGAGTACTATGCAACGAGAAAGAACAGCAATGAATCTATGAAGCATCTCATAACATGGATGAAACTGGAGGACATTATGCTGAGTGAAATAAGTCAATCACAAAAGGACAAATATTGTATGAGACCTCTATTGTAAAAACCCATGAAAAAGTTCACACACAAAATGTAACAATCTTTGTTGGTTACCAGGGATGGGAGGGGTGGGGGGGAAATACTAAATACGCAATAGATAAGTGGTATCTTGGGTGAAGGGTGAGACAGTACACAATACAGGGGAAACTAGCACAACTTGTTCAAGGAAAGGTCATGGAAGCCCCATAGACACATCCAAACTCCCTGAGGGACTGAATTGCTAGGCGGAGGGCCATGGGGATCATGGTCTCGGGGAACATCTAACTCAATTGGCATAACACTGTTTATAAAGACAATGTTCTACATTCTAGCTTGGTGAGTAGTGTCTGGGGTCTTAAAAGCCTGTGAGCGGCCATCTAAGATACTCCATTGGTCTCATCCCTTCGGGAGCAAGGGAGAATGAACAGAACAGGATACAAGGAAAAGATTAGTCCGAAGGACTAATGGTCCACAGCTACGAAGGCCTCCGCCGGACTGAGTTCAGTACAGCTAGATGGTGCCCGGCCACCAGCACTGACTGCTCTGACCAGGATCACAACAGAGGGTTCTGGACAGAGCTGGAGAAGGATGTAGAACATAATTCTAACTCATAAAAAAAAGACCAGATTTACTGGCCTAAAGGAGACTGGAGAAACCCTGAGAGTATGGCCCCCAGAAACCCTTTTAGCTCAGTGGTGAAGTTATCTCCGCCGTTCCCGTTCAGCCTGGGAGTGGACAGTCCCGTAAAACCAAATGGGACTAATGAGGTAGAGTTGTCCAGTGACAAGGGCCAGAAAGCAGAAGGGGACAAGGAAGTTGGTGATAGGGAATCCAAGGTTGAGTATGGGTATTGTTGATGTGTTGTGAGATTGTTAACTATTGTCGTAGGGCAACATGCGTAGTAACTGTTAAATGAGAAACTGTTTTGTTGTGTAAGCCTTCATCTTAAGTGAGAATAGCAGCACAATTGGAAGAGCGTAGTCAATGTCACTGAACTGTGCATTTGGAAATTTTTGAAATTGTGTATTTTTGGCTATGTTTATTTTCACCAAGAAAAATAAAGGTTGAGAAGTTAGAGGGTTGACATGTTGTGGGGTTGTTAACCAATGTCATAAAACAATATGTGTACTACTGTTTCATGAGAAACTATTTGTTCTGTAAGGCTTCACCTGAAGTATAATAAAAATAAATAAATAAATAAAAATTTAAAAAAATTGTTAATTCATGTTAACCACGGATATTTTAAGTTGTCATCTGTAAGTCTTACTTTACTAGTTCACCTAAAACACTTGACTAAAACATTTCAACAAAAATGGATTAAATCAAGACTTCTAGAACTCTAATGTAAAAGCTGGCAGTGTTTTCATACTATTACTGATTCCGAATTACATAGAATCAAAATTAACTATATATGACTGAGTAAACTAAATGAATTGCTATAAGATTTGTATGAAAATATTGCTGATGTTTCATGTTCTATTTTCTAAAATAATTACTAGAAAGCCCACGATCCTCCCTTATGTTTCTTACGTTAATTCTAACATTATTCAGCCAGAATTGTTAAAATATTGTCAGTCTTTAACCTAATATTCTAAAGAATATTTTTGACAGGTTAAAGAGGACTTTGATGATTAAAAAAAAAAAAAAGACGCTTCCTCTGCATATATATGTCTGATATCACTCCGGGAGATTACGCATACTAGAGAAGACATCAACTAAAAGACTCCTTAGAACCCCAGTGGAAAGGATCCTAATTAGTCCTTCTCACCAACCCCTGTGCTGCAAAATTAGAAGTAGTCAATCCATAAATTCATCTATCACAGCTAAAAAAGCTAAAACCCCTGCTTGGACTGCCCAGCCCATTTGAGAAGTAACACTCAAACTTAACATTGACCAGGCCAGAAGCAGATGACCTCAGAGGTAGACAGCTAATCCAACACCACAGAGCAAGATCTTGCAAGTCATTAAAATTTTTTAATTCTAATAATTGCTATTAACTGCATTTATCTTTTCATGCAAGTAACTAAAGGAACATGCTTCAGCATAGTTTTTTTATGTTATTTGCTTTATTGTACTGTAGTTTGGATAGTTTTTCTCCATTATGAAGCTCTCCTTAAGTTTTCTCTTACTATTTTCTTTAGTGTCCACTAATGCTTGGAAAGAAAATGCCCTTATTAAATGAACACCATCAGTAGCAAATGCTAGCAACCTAACTGATTGTTGGATATACTGTTTCTAGCCCTCCAAATCCATCCAAGATCATTCTGATCCTCTCACAGCTCCAGTGACAGCCTATAAAAGTATACCCAACAGCACTATGGATTTCATGAAACTATTTAAAAGGGTCATTTGTGTCAGACTATGAGACCCTCCTGAATTATCAGCTGTTCTCTTAATTCCTTGTTTCAATCTCATGTTTCTGGGTAGACCCCAACAGATGCTCTCACCCAGAACAATGTACTCTGTATGTTGGCAATGTTTGATATTATGCCTCAGTAATAATTAGTTGCTTTGCAAATAGTCAAAACTTCCCCATTTGTGCTTGACTCCCTGATCCTTTAGAGTTTGGTAGATTATCCATTTGTAATAATTCAATCACTAAAGACTGGCTTGAATTGGCCAATAAGACCATTCCCTTTCCTAATAAGCAAATCAGAACCAGCATAATGTGTTCCCCTGCAGGTATATTTTCTTATTGGAGCATCCACTTATATAAGAAGGTCCTTCATTGAATCTTATGCTTGGGCTTTGCCTTGTCTAGACGGATAAAACATGGGGGGTCAACATATTCTAAGAATTCTTAGAATTATGTTCTATATCCACTCATATGATGACAGTTTACACTGGACAAGTGGCTTAAAATTAATATCTATCCAAAAGAGAGAACCCACTCTCCCAGGAAACCCCATCATGGATAGACCTGGATGGGGCTAATCATTTCTAAAGGCATTTGTTCCCACTTACAGTATTTTACAATTAAAAAGAATCTATTCACAACTTAGCTGCTACTATGGCCTAAATTGCTGATAATGTTGCCAGTAAAATGGCTGCCCCCCAAAATCTTTAAAATCTCTTGTTAATGTTGTTCTTGACTACTGGATAGCTTTAGATTTCTTGGTAGCAGAGTAGGGTGGATTCTGTGCAATTGTTAACATTTCATATTGTTCTTAGATCAACACCACAGAAAAAGTAGAACAAGATGTTACTAAGATTTTCCACAAAGCCCCTTGGTTACACAAAATACACCATCCATGACTATCCCATCCTTTTTTGACCCCTTTAACTGGCTACCCCATAGAATCAGTTATTGGCTATGCTCCATCTTACAAACAGGCTTACTGCTTTTAATATTTATAATTATAGTTATAAAAAGTGTTAAAGGTATAGTTTACTGAATCACTAACCTTTACAACCGCACTGCAAAATATTTAGCTTTACAAAGAGTTATGTATCTTGAAGAGATGAAAATTTCAAGAATCTCTAAATATGTGCACCAATGTCAGCCACCTTGTGTAATGCCAAGTTGTTCCTCAAGATTTGGCCTTTAGCTCTAAACACCACTCATGAGAACATTGAGAGAAGCAGAGTCACTTAACTATGCCCATTGCCATCGAGTTCATTGACTCATAGTAACCCTATAGGACAGAGTAGAACTGCCCCATAGGGTTTCCAAGGAGTGGCTGGTGGATTCTAACTGCCAACTTTTGGTAGCCACCTGAGCTCTTAACACCTGCCCTACGATTAAAATGATGGGTAGTGCTTGGATACTGTAAACTGTAGTGTCTGAAGTTTAAAGGCCTAATAAATGGCCACCCTAAACCTCCAACTAAGGCCATACAAAAGACAGCACTCTTATAGTGATCAAAGATTGTAATCAAGGAATTTCTATGAAAATTTTTGATCAAGAGGAGGGAATGAACAAGAGCATTTAAAATCTAACCAGAGGCTCTTAGAACAAGCAAGATAGCAGACAACTAGTTCAATTCAGAAGCCATTTTTGTGGTTCTTCTTCTCTGGATACATAACTCCTGCTTAGACATTTTGCCTATGCATGTCATGAGGATGTTCATCTCTTTTTGTTACAGTTAACAGAATGTTTCCAAGGAAATATATGATAAACATAGATAAGAAACTACATAACTAACATCTGGTAACTCTTGTGACTTATGTATATAACTAATAAGAAATATGAATATCCTGTGAACTGTAACTAATCTTCAGATGCAGCTTATCTGGTTTCATATGATTATATTTAAGTGATCTAACTCACTGAAACGCTTGGAACTTATTCTTTCAGAAAACAAAGATTGATGAACATGTCCTGTTTCTAAGACTCCAGTGTCTTACAATCATGTCTCCCTGACCTTATGATTGTCTTAGCAAGTTTCTATTCTATTCTTTATAATGTTTGAGTACATACTGCTCTCCAGTAAGAATTATGTATTCTGACATAATATCAACCAATCATAAAAATCCACTGTAAGTACCTGATATTTTACTATAATAGCTACACCAAAGCCTTTGTCAAATTGGGAGTGCTTCTGCAATCTTGTGGTCACGCTGCTCCAGTTTGAATGATTTTATTCCATCATTAACTCTCAATAAACTTTAATATTATTTTATACAGTGAACTCTTGTTCTGTTTGACACAAGAGTACCCTGTGGAGTGCAGTATTGTTATGTTACACATGGGGTTGCCATGAATCAGAATTCATTTGACATAAATGGATTTTGGGTGGTGAAAACATTTTAACCTGATTGGCTTCTAACCAAAAGGTTAGAGTTTCGAGTCTATCTAGAGATGCCACAGAAGAAAAGCTTGGAGATCTATTTATGAAAAATCAGCCATTGAAAACTCTATGGAGCGTAGCTCTACTCTGACACACAGGAAGTCACCATGAATCCAGTATCAATTTAACAACACCTTTTTTTTTTTTTTACTGGTTTATTATTACATTGTTATATTATTTTGGGTAAATAACATTCCATCTTCAGTGAACTTACCTGTAAACTGGACAAAATTCCTCTGAAGTCTGAGGGCTGTGGGATTCATGGTCTTAGGGAACATCTAGCTCAATTGGCATAACACAGTTTATAAAGACAATGTTCTACATTCTACCTTGGTGAGTAGCGTCTAGGGTCTTAAAAGCCTGTGAGCAGCCATCTAAGATACTCCACTGGTCTCACCCCTTCCAGAGCAAGGGAGAATGAAGAGAACAGGATACAACGAAAAGTTTAGTCCAAAGGACTAATGGACCACAGCCACCAAGGCCTCCACCAGACTGAGTCCAGTACAGCTAGATGGTGCTTGGCTACCACCACTGACTTCTCTGACAGGGATCACAACAGAGGGTACTGGAAGGAGCTGTAGAAGGATGTAAAACAAAATTCTAACTCACAAAAAAAGACCAGATTTACTGGCCTGACAGACTGGAGAAACCCTGAGAGTATGGTCTCCAGACACCTTTTAGCTCAGTGGTGAAGTCAATCCTGAGGTTCACCGTTCAGCTGGGGACTGGACAGCCTCATAAAACAAAACGGGACTAATGAGGCACAGCAGTCCAGGGACAAGGACTAGAAGGTAGGAGGGGACAGGAAAGCTGGTGATAGGGAACCCAAGTTTGAGAAGGGACAGGTTTGACATGTCGAGGGATTGAAAACCATTGTCATAGGGCAATATGTGTACTGTTTAATGAGAAACTATTTTGTTCTGTAAACCTTCATCTAAAGTACAATAAAAAAATTTTTTTTTAAATTCCTCTGAAGTCCTTTTCTCTGAGAGTTATGAAGAGGATTAACTGAAATGATGTAAAAATCACTTTGGAAATAAAACCAAACAATTACAAGGTGGCATGTAAAGTTGCCTGCAAAGGAAGGCAGTGAGATTCTGGAAAGTTTTTTTTTTTTTTTTTTTAAGAGCTTTTTAACTTTTGGTCATGGATAGTTTTTGTCCTCAAGGATCTTCAATAGTTTGGAAATCAGGTTTACTAACAGAAGCCATTAGAAGACCAATGTTGTTGTTAGTTGCTGTAAGTCGATTCTGACTCATGGTAACCCCATGTGTGCAGAGTAGAACTGCTCCGTAGCGTTTTCAAGGCTGTGACCTTTTTGAAGCAGATCACCAGGTCTTTCTTTCAAAGTGCCTCTGGATGAGCTCAAACCACCAACCTTTCAGCTAGTAGTTGAACGGTTAATGGTTTGCACCACCCAGGGACTCTTAAGAAAACTTTTTTGTTTTAAACTGTACTTTTCAATATTGGTTTTTGCTTTTAGTAATTTACAACTTCAGGAAAACAAAAATAACTACAGTTATCTTTCCTATGATTGATTGAGAGGACTATTTTTTGCCCCTCTTAACACAGATACCTTGCTTTGATTTTTTAGAAGAAAAAAATCAGTTTTTTTTTCTGTTGTACTCCAATCCTTACCTTCAGTTTTGTTTTTGTTCCAGATATTCTGTGATTAAGACAGACAAGTTCTGACTACATCTGTCACGTTTTTATCTAAGCTGAAGGGAGAGTTACATCCTAAAAGCAGAGTAGGCAATTTCATGGACTTGTGTCTAAAAAGCAGGGGATGACTGAAGCAATGGAAAAGTCATGGACTCTTTTTGCTTCAACTCAGTGCATTACCAAATTAAATGTTGGAAGAAGAGTTTAAGGAAAGAAGAAAAGGGAAGGATCTCAATATAGGAAGAATCATAAATACTGGAGCAGTTAAATAAGCCAGTTAATTGCAGACAGAAAAAAAAAGTTGTGAAGAGATAAAGAAAAATTCTGAAGGGGAGCAGTGAAAAGGTATCATAGGAGGAAGCTTGTAATTAAAAACAGAAAGAATGAAAACAAATCACAATTGGCTAAGCAGATGAGAAGAAGAGAATGGAAAAATAAAATAGTTTTTTTTTTTTTTAAAAAGACAATGATAGTGGAAAAGTCTTCCAACAACAAGCAAGCTTTAAAAAAATGAAACAATATCCCAAGAGACAAAATGGGGCCCAAGGGGAAACCACAAACTGAATGACAGAAACAAAACAAAACAAAAGACTATAACTGATATAGGGAAAGAGACAGAACATATGGAGCAAGTAAACAGAGCCAGAAACACATGAAAAAATTTATAAAACTTGCGTGTTTTATTCAAACAGTAATAAAAGAATGAGGCTGACAGCAATAAATTATTATTTATTATTCCCACAACATGCTAGTCCTGTAATATTCATCTCTGCTGAGAGTTTCAGCATTTCTACATTTTGAGTGACAACCTCCTGTCTTTGCCATTTCTCCCACTTTTTAATGTCCAAAGGAATAACCAATTTTATTTTTTATATGATCAGTCTAAACAATGGGTACAAGGAATCTTGTGTTTTAAAGGTTTATTGAGAAAGAAGTTGTACAGTCCCAAATTTTTTTTCAAGTTGAAAAAATATTGAAAGCATTCAATTAAATGGTGGTCAATACACAGGATGTTCCTAAACAGATTTGTGTTTGTAAATGGGAATAAAGACAATTTATAGGGTTGTTGGAGGACAAAATGAGATCATATCCTTAGAACATTGTCTGGCATCTAGTACATACTCAATGAATATTAGCTGTTATTATCAGCAAAATAAATTTAGTTAAATCACTAATATCAGATGGCACTGTTAAAGGAATTGAAGTATGAAACTAGGGATATGTGGGCAAAATATAAAGTTTGTCTTGCAATGACATCATGCCAAAAGACTATAAGATTACATATGTAATCTCGGGGAAAAAGAAATTCAGAAGACCCTCAACTTTACCAACCATGATGTCCTTCTCCAGGGACTGGATAACATGTCCAAAGTATATGAGATGAAGTCTTGCCATCTCACTTCTAAGGAACATTCTGGCTGTACTTCTTCCAAGACAAATATATTTGTTCTTCTGGTAGTCCATGGTATATTCAATATTCTTCGCCAAGACAAAAATTCAAAGGCTTCTATTCTTCTTTGGTTTTCCTGATTCATTGTCCAGTTTTATCATGCACATTAGAAAAAAAAAAAAAAGCCAAACCTGTTGCCATTGAGCTGATTCAGACTCATAGCGACCCCATAGGACAGAGTATAACTACCCCATAGGGTTTCCAAGGAGCGGCTGGTGAATTCTAACTGCAGACTTTTGGTTAGCAGCAGTAGCTCTTAACCACAGCGTCACCAGAGCTCCCATGCAATGAGGCAACTGACAATACCGTGGCTTGGGTCAGGTGCACCTTAGTCCTCGAGGTGACATCTTTGCTTCTTAACACTTCATAGAGGTCTTTTGTAGCAAATTTGCCCAATGCAATACGTCATTTGATTTCTTGACTGCTGCTTCTATGGGTGTTGATTGAGGATACAAGTAAAATGAAAGCCTTGGCAACTTCAGTATTTAATCTGTTTATCATGATGTTGCTTATTCGTCCTGTTGTGAGGATTTTTGTTTTCTTTATGTTGAGGTGAAATCCATACTGAAGTCTTTGATCTTCATTAGTAAGTGGTCAAGTACTCTTCACTTTCTGCAAGCAAGTTTGTGTAATTATGGCAGATTGTTAATGAGCCTTCCTCCAATCCTGACACAGCTTCCTTCTTCATATAGTCCAGCTTCTTGGATTACTTGCTTTGCAAACAGATCGAGTAAGTATGGTGAAAGGATATAACCCAGATTCACACCTTTCCTGATTTTAAACCTAGCAGTATTCCCTTCTTTTGTTCAAATGACTGCCTTTTTGTCTATGTACAAGTTACCCATGAACACAATTAAGTGTTCTGGAATTCCTGTTCTTTGCAAAGTTATCCATAATTTGTTATGATCCACAAAGTCAAATGTCTTTGCATAGTCAACAAAATACAGGTAAACATCATTCTGGTATTCTCTGCTTTCAGCCTGGATTCATCTGGCATCAGCAATATTCTACATCTTCTGAATCTCGATTGAATTTCTGGCATTCTTTGTCCACGTACTGCTGCAATTATGTTTCAATTATCTTCAGCAAAATTTTATTTGCATGTGACATTAATGATATTGTTTGATAATTTCCACATTCTGTTGGATTATCTTTCTTTGGAATCAGCACAAATATGGAACTCTTCCAGTCAGTAGGCCTGGTAGCTGTCTTCCAATTTCCTTGGCAGAGATGAGTGAATGCTTCCATCCTGGCATATATTTGTGGAAACATCTCAACTGGTATTCCGTCAATTCCTGGAGCCTTGTTTCTTGCTAATGCCTTCAATGCAGCTTGGACTTATTCCTTCAGTATCATCAGTTCTTGATCATATGCTATCTCCTGAAACAGTTGAACGTTGACCAAATCTTTTTGGTACAGTAGCTCTGTATATTCCTTCCATCTTTTTTTGATACTTCCTGAGTCGTTCCATATTTTGCCCATAGAATCCTTCCAAATTGTAACTCAAAGCTTGAATTTTTTTCTTCAGTTCTTTCAGCTTGAGAGTGTGTTCTTCCCTTTTGGTTTTTTAACTCCAGGTCTTCACACATTTCACTATAATACTTTATTTTGTCTTCTCAAGCCTACCCTTGAAATCTTTAGTTCAGCTCTTTTACTTCTTCATTTCTTCCATTCACGTTAGCTACTAAGGGCAAGTTTCAGAGTCTTTTCCGACATCTCTTTTTGCCTTTTCTTTTTTTAATTGTGCTTTAGGTGAAAATTTGCAGTGCAAATTAGTTTCTCACTAGTTTATTATTCAAAAATTTATACACAAATTGTTTTGTGACATTGGTTATAATGTCCACGTTGTGTCAGCACTCTCCCCCTTTGCCTTTCCACTCTGGGTTCCCTGTGTTCATTCATCTACTTTTCTGTCCCTTCCTGCCTTCTTATCTTTGCTTTTGGGCCGGTGTTGCCCATTTGGTCTTATATACTTGATCAAACTAATAAGCATGTTCCTCACGTGTGTTAGTGTTTGTTCTATAGGACTGTCTAACCTTTGACTGAAATGTGGACTTCAGGAGTGGCTTCAGTTCTGAGTTAGCAGGATGTCCATTGGCCATAGTCTCAGGGATTCCTCCAGTTTCTGTCAGACCAGTAAGTCTAGTCTTTTTTGTGAATTTGAATTTTGTTTTACATTTTTCTCCCTCTCTGTCCAGGACCCTCTATAGCTATCCCTGATAGAGCAGTTGGTGGTGGTAGTTGGGTACCATCTAATTCTGGGCTCAGGCTAGTAGAGGTTGTGGTTCATGTTGTCCATTAGTTCTTTGGACTGGTATTTTCCTTGTGCCTTTGGTTTTCTTCATTCTCCTTTGCTCCGGACCAGATAGGACCAATAGATGTACCTTAGATGGATGTTCACAAGTCTTTAAGACCCCAGACACTAACCAAAGTCAGATATAGAATATTTTCTTTATGAACTATGTTATGCCAATTGACCTAGAAGTCCCCTGAGACAATGGTCCCCAGGCATCAGCCCCAGTAACTCAGTCCCTCAAGGTGTGTGCATGTGTCTAGGCAGCCTCTATGAGTTTGCCTTGGTCAAGTTGTGCTGACTTTCCCTATATTTTGTGCTGTCTTTCTGTTCACCAAATTTACCAATTGTCTACTCTCTAGTTACTGCACCCCTTCTCCTAACTATCAAAGATTGCTTTTTTGGTGTGTGTAAAGCTTTTCTTTTCTTTTTTTTTATAATAGTGGTCTCATACCTATTTGTCCTTTTGACTTATTTCACTCAGCATAATGCCTGTCAGATTCATCCATGTTGTGAGATGTTTTGCAGATTCAACACTGTTCTTTACCATTGTGTAGTATTCTATTGTGTGTATGTACCATAATTTATCCACTCATCTGTTGATGGGCACTTAGGTGATTTCCATCTTTTTGCTATTGTGAATAATGCTGCAACGAACATGGGTGTGCATATGTCTATTCGTGTGATAGCTCTTATTTCTCTAGGATATATTATTAAGAGTGAGATTGCTGGATCATATGGTATTTTTATTTCTATCTTTTTAAAGAGGTGCTATATCATTTCCCATAATGATTGTATCATTTTGCATTCCCACCAGCAGTGCATAAGAATTGCAGTCTCTCCGCAACCTTTCCAACATTTGTTATTTTCTGTTTTTTTGATCAGTGCCATTAATGTCGGGGTGAGATGGTATCTCAATGTAGTTTTGATTTCCATTTCTCTAATGGCTAATGATCTCAAGCATTTCTTCACGTGCTCGTTAGCTGCCTGAAAGTCTTCTTTAGTGAAGTGTCTGTTCATATCCTTTGCCCATTTTTAAATTGGATCGTTTGTCTGTTTGTTGTTGAGGTATTGAAGTATTCTATAAATTTTAGAGATTAGACCCTTGTCAGATATGTCATAGCCAAATTTTTTTCCTAGTCTTTTGATGATCATAAGTATTTAATCTTTAGGAGCTCCCAATTATCTAGTTCCTCTTCTGGTGTTTGTGTACTGTTAGTTACTGTTTGTATTTAATTTAGGCCATGTATAAGGGGCCCTAGCATTTTCCCTATTTTTTCTTCTATTATCTTTATTGTTTTAGGTTTTATATTTATGTCTTTGATACATTTTGAGTTAGTTTTTCTGTATGGTGTGAGGTATGAGTAGAGTTCCATTTTTTTACAGATGGACATCCAGTTTTGCCTGCACTTATTTGTTAGAAAGACTGTCTTTTCCCCATTTAATGGACTTTGGTCCTTTGTCAAAGATGAGCTGACCACAGGATTTACATCTGTGTTCTCATTTCTGTTTCATTGATCTATGTATCTGTCCTTGTTCCAGTATCAGGCTGTTTTGAGTACCATGGCTGTATAGAGGGTTCTGAGATCAGGAAGTGTGAAGCCTCCTAGTTTGTTCTTTTTCTTCAATACTGCTTTGCTTATCAGGGGCCTCTTTCCTTTCCATATACAGTTGGTGATTAGCTTTTCCATCTCATTAAAGAATGCAGTTGATATTTGGATCTGGATTGCATTATATCTGCAGATTGCTTTGGATAGAATTGACATTTTCACAATGTTGAGTCTTCCTATCCATGAGCATGGTATGTTTTTCAATTTATGTAGATCTTTTTTGGTATTTTGCAATCGTGTTTTGTAGTTTTCTTTGTACACATCTTTTACATCCATGGTTAGATTTATTCCTAAGTATTTTACTTCTTTAGGGGCTATTTTAAATGCTATTGTGCTCCTGATTTCCCTTTTGTAGTTTTCTTTGTTGGTGAACAGGAATCCAACTGATTTTTGCATGTTGATATTGTATCCTGCTACTCTGCTTAATCTTTCTAATAATTCCAGTAGTTTTCTTGTGGAATCTTTGGGGTTGTCTGTGTATAGTATTGTATCATCTGCAAATAAGGATAATTTTACTTCTTCCTTTCCAATTTTCATGTCCTTTTCCTTAGTTATTCAGTGCCGCTATAACAGAAATACCACAAGTCAGTGGCTTTAACAAACAGAAATTGATTCTCTCACAGTCTAGGAGGCTAGAAATCCAAATTCAGTGTGCCAGTTCAAGAGGAAGTCTTTCTCTCTCTGTTGGCTCTGGGCAAACGTCCCTGCCATTAATCTTTCCTTGAGTTTGGGAGTTTCTCAGTGCAGTGACCCCAGGTCCAAAGGACAACCTCCACTCCCAGCTCTGCTTTTTTGGTGGTAGGAGGTCTCTCTCCTCTCTGCTCGCTTCTCTCTTTTATATCTAAAAAGAGATTGACTCAAGACACAACCTAATCCTGTAGATTGTGTCCTGCCTCATTAACATAATTTCCTCTATTCTTGCTTCATTGACATCATAGAGGTTAGGATTTATAACTCATAAATTACATCAGATCACAAAAAAAAGGACAAACACAATACTGGAAATCATGGTCTAGCCAAGTTGACACACATTTTGGGGGGACACAATTCAAAATATAACACCCTTTATTTCTTTTTCTTGCCCTATTGCTCTAACTAGGACTTCCAGCAAAATGTCAAATAGGAGTGGTAATAAAGGCCATCTTTTTCTTGTTCCCATTTCAGGGGGAATGCTTTCAGCCTCTCTTCATTGAGAATGATGTTGGCTGTTGGTTTTGAGTAAACCAAAAAACCAAATCTGTTGTTGAGTTGATTCTGACTCATAGTGACCCTATAGGACAGAGTGGTTTCCCATAGGGTTTCCAAGCAGCAACTGGTGGATTTGAACTGTTGACCTTTTGGTTAGCAGCCCAGCTCTTAACCACTGTGCCTCCAGGGTTCTATTTTCATAATACTTAGTATATTTGCTCCTAAACCCTTCTATTGATTTGTCCATTTCTGAAATTTTGTTGTTTATCTTCTATATTTCTAGTTGTTTTATATGATTTTTAATTTTTTATTTACTTTGACATTTTGTTCTTGTATTATTTTCCTGAATTCTTCTACTGCTCTGTGTTTTTCTTGATTTTGGTTATTTTTTTGTTGATTTTTGTCTGTATTTTCCTTGATTTTATCTGTGTTTTCCTTTATCTCTTTCCTAGTCTCTTGGAGGCCATAATATTAGTCTTTTGAATTCCATCTTAGGTAGTTCTACTGCCTTTTCTCCTACCAGAAGGTCATTTGATTCTTTATTTTGGTCACTTGCTGGAGCCATCTTGTCTCTGAGACATTAACCTAACATTTTCTTCATTTACTAATTTTATGTTTTTTTTTTTATTGTGCTATTTTGTTTTGTTATATCAGGGCGAGCAGGCCAGGCTAGCTTTGCTGCTTGCTTCTCTGTGGGTGTGATAACACCTGGCACCTTGTCCAAGTGGGCAGGGTAGCAGCAGGCAGGGCAAGCCCGCTTCACTATACACTGGTTTGGCAAGGTGGCTGAGAGTGCACATGTGGATGCCATTTGCCCCTTGATATTGGCCCCATGGTGTGGGAGCATTTACAGCCCCTTGCCAGATCAGTGGGCATGTTGGACAGGGAGTGGTATGGGCTTGCATCCCAATGTTCAGCAGCTGGTTGAGTGGCAGGAGGGGACGGTCAGTGGCTGACTTGAGCACCGAGGATGCTCTAACTGTGGTGATGTGGTGTGAGCCAGCAGGTGGGGGTGGGCAGACTCAGTGGCTGGTGGGAATGGGGGGAGGTGGTGTACAAGGTAAGTGGGAGGGAGAAATAAAAGAAAGAAAAAGAAATTAAAAATATATAAAAAATAAAAAAATAAAGGGCTGTGTGGTAGGGTCAGCATGTGGGGGTGGGGCAGACCTGTTACAGCATGAGGCCATTGCACCAGTGGTACTCTAACCACAGTGGTGCAGTGGGGACCACTGGCAATGCAGAGAGGTGGTGTATGGGGCCAGGTGGCATGGAGAAAGAAAAGAAAGTGAAAAAATAGGAGAAAAAAATTATGGCATGGTAGGGGCTGGTGAGTGGGGGTAGGGCTGGCTTGGGGGCCAGTGGGAAGGGAGGAGATGTGTTATATGAGGCTACATGGGAAGGACTAAGAAAAGAAATTAAAAAAGCAAAAAAAAAAAAAAAAAAAAAAAAGGCAGTGTGGTGGGGCCCAGCAGTTGGGGGCTGGGTGGATCCAGAGTAGTGGCAGGCCTGTGTGCTGGTGGCTGCCTAGCCATTGTGGTGCAGTGGGAGCTGGCAGTAAAAGGAAGCAAGTGGCATATGGGACTCGGCAGGGGGGAGAAAGACCAGGAAGAAAGAGAAAAAAAGAAAATAGCGGCATGTTGGTGGCTGGCAACTGGAGACAGAGTGGACCTGGGGGCCAGTGGGAAGGGAGGTGAGGTGATGTAAGTGGTTAGGTGGGAAGGAGAAAGAAAAGAAAGAAAAAATGGCAAAGCAGTGAGGACTGGCAGGTGGAGGTGGGTGGACCTGGTGCAGTGGCTGGCCATTGGCTCTAGCCATGGTGGCATGGTGGAGGCCAGTGGGAAGGGGGTAGAAGTGGTGTATGGGCCTAAGTGGGAGGGAAAAAGAAAAGGAAGAATAAAAAATAAAGAAAAAAGGAAAAAACATGGTGGCATGGTGGAGGCTGGCAAGTGGGGATGGGGGAGACCCAGGGACCAGTAAGAAGACAGGGGAGGTAACGTATGGGGCTAGGTGGGAGGGAGAAAGAAAAGACCTGGAGTGGCAGTGGGCCAGTGCCTCTTAGCTGCAGTGGCATGGTGGGGATTCAGCAGGAGGTAGGGGAGGTGGCATACAGGGCTAGGTGGGAGGGAGAAAGAAAAGGAAGAAAAAAGGGGAAAAAGAAGGGGCAAGTTGGGTTGAGGCGGGAGGGGTCATATTGTAGACCCCAGCCATGGGAACCGCCGGGCTGGAGGAATTCTTGCTGCTACTCACCAGAAGGATGAGGGGTGGGAAAGCATGTTTCTCTGGTTACCAGGTGCTCTGTCTCCTGCTGGGAGCTCCGTGAAGTTGTCTGTCCCAGGTTATTGCTAGTTGTGTTCCAAGAGGGTCATGCTGTGCTTTTAGTTGGCAGCGGAACTCCACTCCATATCTCTCCTAGTTCTCTGTTTTCTGTCAGTCTCTTCTTCCATTCAGTGTTTGATCTAATTCTTTATCCATTCATTTGATGGTTAGGGTTCCAGGACTGACATTTGTGTCTGTTTTACTTTGTTTTTCAGGTCTTTGCTGCCCAGGATCAACATGATACATCTGTCTAGGGTGCCATCTTGGCTCTGCCTCCCTCTTTCCTGTCTTTTTAACGATGTTTCACTCTCTTCATTGTGATGCCCTTAATGTCATCCCACAACTCATCTGGTCTTCAGTTATTAGTGTTCATTGTGTCAAATCTATTCTTGAGATGGTCTATAAATTCAGGTTAGAATATATTCAAGGTCGTACTTTGGCTCTGGTGGACTTGTTTTAATTTTCTTCAGCTTCAACTTAAACTTACATGTGAGGAATTGATGGTCTTTTCTGCAGATGGCCCCTGGCCTTGTTCTGACTAATGGTATTGAGCTTCTTCATCATCTCTTTCTACAGTTGTAGTCGATTTGATTCCCATGTATTCCATCTGGCAAGGTCCATGTGTATAGTTGCTGTTTATGTTGGTGAAAAAAGATATTTGTAATGAATAAATCACTGGTCTTACAAAATTCTATCATGCAATCTCCAGCATCGTTTCTGTCAACAAGGCCATATTTTCCAACTACTAATCCTTCCTTTTTGTTTCCAACTTTCACATTTTAATCACCAGTAATTTTCAATGCATCTTGAGTGCATGTTTGATCAAGCTGCAGAAATTGATCAAAATCTTCAATTTCTTCTTCTTTGACATTAGTGGTTGGTAAGTAAATTTGAATAATAGTCATATTAACTGGTTTTCCTTGTAGGAGTATGGTATTATCCTATCACTGACAGCGTTGTACTTGAGGGTAGATCTTGAAATGTTCTTTTTGACAGTGAATTCCTCTTCATTTTGTCATCCCCAGCGTAGTATACCATATGATTGATTCAAAATGACCAATACCAGTTCATTTCAGTTCACTAATACCTAGGATGTCGATCTTTACACATTCTATTTCATTTTTGACAACTTCCAATTTTCCTAGATTCATATTTCATACATTCCACATTTTGATTATTAATGGATATTTGCAGCAGTTTCTTCTCATTTTGAGTCGTGTCATATCAGCAAATGAAGATGCCAAAAGCTTTGCTCCATTTCTCATCAGGGTAGACTACTCTGAGGAGGCAGCTCTTCCCCAGTCATATTTTGAGGCCCTTCCAACCTTAAGGGCTCATCTTGCAGCACTATATCAATGTTCTGCTACTATTCATAAGGTTTTCACTGGCTAATTTTTTTTTAGAAGTAAACTGCCAGGTCTTTCTTCCTAGCCTGTCTTAGTCTGGAAGCTGCACTGAAATCTGTCTACCACGAGTGACCCTGCTGATATTTGAAATACCAGTGGCATAGCTTCCAGCATCACAGCAACACACAAGCCATTACAATATGACAAACTGACAGATGAGTGGTAGAAGCTCATACTGGATTATAATTAATAAAGAATAGTACTATAAAACTCTTAAACAGATATAATCTTTGAGGCAACATAGTTTCTCCAAATATTCTCAAGCATTTTTTCAATTATATTCTCAACAAATTACTGTTGTCCTTATAGAGGTTAGAAGGCATGAGGATTAAGAATTAGTTGACATAGTCTACTTAGAATTTAAAAAAAAGAAAAACCTTTGACAAAGTTCCAAACCAAAATGTATTTTCAAAATCTGATCATGATGTATTAAGGAAGCTATTTTATCTTAGAAAGAATTTAGAGGTAGGAAACAAAGGACATAGATAAATGTAATCTTTGTGAATAGAATTAGTAAATAACAGAGTTCTGTAAGGACAGTGCCTGGTCCTGCACCATCCTCATAATCATTGATATGTTTGAGCCCCTTGTTGCAGCCACTGTGTCAGTTCATCTCTTTGAGGGTCTTCCTCTTTTTTTGTGGTCCTCTAACTTACAAGCATGATGTCCTTTTCCAGGGACTGGTCACTCCTGATAACATGTCCAAAGTACGTGAGAAGTCTCGCATTCCCACACATATTCCCCTGGTTTCTGTTTGTACATATTAGAAAAGTCAAATAGTTCTTTTGGAGTGTAGCATTCCTCCTCCTGGGTCACACTTTGTACTTCACCTTTTGGGGCTCTCTGGGACTTAAGTCTAGAGGCAGGTCTAAAAGCCAGAATTGGTAGTGTGGAATTGTTTTGAGGATATTCCACATTGTCTTGTAAAGCATTTGCCTCAGGTGATGCCTCAGGCAATGACTCAGGCAAGGGCTCTTTAGAGGCAGCTGGGCTAGAGCTAATCTCATTAGATGAGAGTGGAGGGGCTAATGGTTTTTCTGGGCAGGGTCGTGTAGCAGACAAACATGAAGTAATCTCTTCAGATGGGAGTGGTTCTGTTGACAGGAGTGATTCAATGGAATTTAGGGGCTCAGTGTCTCCAGCTTCCTGATTATCTGCCCATATGTCCCCATCCCAAGTTTCAGGATCCCATTTCTTCCCAATCAATGCCCTTACTTTAACTTCAGACACCTCTCAAGGTTGACAATTGAGCTGGCATTGTAATTCCGCCTCTTTTATGATAAGACTCTGGGTTTGGTTTTTGGCAATTTCAGCTCTATTACTACAAGAAATAAGGCTTTCCTTCAAAGCGCAAGTGGAAGACTTGAGGTCATTTATGTGGCACTTGAGCTTTGACTCTGAAGCCCTGAGCGCTTCTCTTTCTTTCACCAGTTTGTCTAGCAAAAGTAGGACCAACCAACCAGCTTCCGTATACTTCACATTCTGACAAAACGGTAGAAAGATATCAAACATGAGTTCACCTAGAGCCTCGCCTTTCACCAATACCTGATCTACTGGTGGTGATATTTTGCATATTTGTATCGCCACCTCACGCCATGGATTAGCAGTGACCTCTTTACTGCTGGAAGCAGAGTCATCAACATCTTTAAGACTAAACAGACTTGAAAACCAATTTAGAAAACTCACCCTTACAATTTTGTTTCTCTAGAACCACTCTTGGTACAAAACGTCTGAGGCTGGGTTCTTTAAACAAGCAAAACCAATAAAGTGTATAAATATATATATAGAGAGATTTATAACAAGGAAACAGCTCACACGATTGTACAGGCTAGAATTTCCCAAGTCCATGGATCAGGGTAGAGGCCTCTCCCAATTCATGCTGCTGCAAAAACTGGCAAAGCCAAGGTCAGCTGGTCGGAGACCAGGGCTCCCCTTCACAGGCTGTGAAGGTCGACAAATTCCAAGATTAGCAGAAAAGACCACAAAGTTTCTCCTGATTCGCATATCTACAGGGGCTGGCAAACCCAAGATCAGCAGATTGGGGAACGAGACTCTTGCTCGCAGGCTGTGAAGATTAATGAATTCTAAAATGGACAGGTAAGCTGTTAGCTCACGTTCCAAGAACCAGAGGTGAGATGACAAGCTGCTGGGTCTGGAACAAGCCAAGAACCTCGGCAAGGTGAGCAGGAAGGAAGTAGCTGGTGGAGAGCTGACAGATGAAGGCCAAGGGGACAGTGAGCCACCACAGGCCCTGCCCCCGCTGGTACCATTTAGCAGATTCCATCATGGGAACAATCGCATATCAAATTTCAACAGAGAAGTGATCACAAGATTATACAATTGCTAAAACACTAAGAATTATGGCCTAGCCAAGGTGACATACAATCTTCACCATCACAGTCTCCAGTGGAGAGGGTTGTAAATTGGATATGAGTGAGGATGTTTCGGGTTTTCCCAGTAATGGGAGCGCACAGTGATATAGAGTATGGGGACTACGGATGCTAAATATTCTGTAATTTGTTAAAAAGTTGTGTACAACAGAAGATTGTCTCCATCAAAAGGCTGAAAGTGATCTGGCCCCTGCCATCCTTTGAAAATCACAAAGAAAGATAAAGTTTCTTCTCTTTTCAATAAAGAAAACTATGGAAGGTCCTAGCACTCAAATTGTGTCTTTCCTTAATCTGAGCTGGTTTTTTTATTTGCAAAATAGGAGCAATGATACCTTTCCTGAAGTGCTGTTTCTAGGGTTAAATATAACAAAAGTATTTTGCATAAGACTCTGCCTGGTACATAGCTTTTTCTATCATGTGACACATATATTTAAGAATTTATTCCTTTGTCTAAATTTCCCTTAACTCTCAACCTCCTTTGCAGTTTTTCTAGGCCTTGAAGACAGCATTCTCAGTAAGTTGAACTGATGCCCTTGACCCTTTCCTGGGCCACAGATATTGGATTTGGAATCCAGCTCTATTATGACTTTCCTACTCCAGTGTGGTCCATTTTCTGATGTCCATTGACCTGCTTAATGACCCATCACTCCCATCTGTGGCTCGTTGGCCATTCGTGGATATAGTCTCCTGGTATTTCTGTTGCCAGTGCCGAGCTTCATGGTCTCTCACCCAGCCCAATATATTAGAAAGTGGGCACCTTTGAGGCAACAGGCATAATAGAAAATCAGGTACAAAGGCCACCCAAGCACCTACTGTGATGCAGAGGAAATAGGCTCAGACTTATCTCTATTTTACAATTTATTAAAGAACAGGTGAGTCCTTTTCAAGACATCTGGGAAGTCCAGAGTACAAGCCTATCCTCCCCATTGATGGCCCTGAATCCTATGCCCTGTTTCTACCTTCCATACCCATCATAACAAATGGCAAAGAAAGAGGAAGAAGATGATTTCTATTAATAACAAAATGTAGTCATGACCATTGTAAGCAGTGCAAACACTGTGGCTCCAGGATGAGCTCTTGTGTGCTTCTTGTTCAGCTCCCAAAGTAAAACTACACAGAGCCCTCTGGTTATCCCCGTTTGGGCTATAAAACATTAGCTATGATTTCCCTGAGATGGTCTCACTTCTACACACTTGCAAAAAATTTTTTTTGTTTTCTTTTCTTTTTTAAAGAATGGATTAGAGCAAAGAAATCTCTGGAAATCCACTTACTACTGTAGTATCCTTTGCCATCCGTTTTTTCTCTCTCTTATCAAGTTACTACTATAGGGAAACAAATGTGAGACCTACTCATAACTCGATGGGCAGCAGTCAGTTAACAAATATAAATATAATCCCTTCATGCCATCACTCTTTCTAGATACCTCAGCCTTAACAGTACTGTCACCAAGTGGTAGGTTCCTTTCAGCTTCTCTTGAGTTTTCTTATCATAACTGGTTGCTGTCAAGCAGACTCCAACTCATGTTGACTCCATGTGTGTCAGAGTAAACTGTGTTCCATAGGGATTTCAAAGGCGGATTTTTTGCAAATAGATTACCACATCTTTCTTCTGAGACACCTCTGGGTGAACTGAAACCTCTAACTTTTCTGTTAACAGCCAAGCATGTTAACTGTTTGTACCACTCAGGAACTCCTTCCTTACTATGCAACCTTTCAATTAGAGTATCTGTTTAAGCAAAGGAGACTCTGCCACTTTTGGTAGTGCACTCATGGAGAGACCTACAGAGGAACCCAGACTTTTCTCTCTGTGACACTGACATGGCCTGAAGGCTTTGTTTGAACTGGTCCTCAGAGTCTTTACAGTGTTCTGTGACACTGTTGTGCACTTTCTGCCACTTCAAAGCCAACTTTCACTGTGACCATTTGCCTTGAAAACTGAGTGTATGTGACTTCTTCCACTGAGGTGCTTTTAAAATCTCCTTAGCTGCCATTAGTTGGAAATGTTGGTGTGTGGGTGAGGATGGTCATAGAAAATGACCCCTTGAAGTGCCCCCCAGACATGTTGAGTTGTGTACTCAGGAGTGAAAGATACTTGGAAAGGAGAAAACAAAAAATAGATCCAGAATTGTAAACAGCCAAGCAGATTCTTGGGTCAGTATTTTATTTTTTTTTAATAATTTTTTTTCTTTTTTTAAATATTTTATTGTACTTCAGGTGAAGGCTTACAGAATAGTTTCTCATGAAACAGTAGCACACAAGTTGTTTTATGACATTGCTTAACAACCCCACAACATATCAACCCTCTAACTTCTCAACCTTTTTTTTTTTTGGTGAAAGTACACATAGCCAAAGATACACCGTTGCAAAAATTTCTACATACGCAGTTCAGTGACATTGACTACTCTCTTCCAATTGTGCTGTTATTCTCACTTAAGATGAAGGCTTACAGAACAAAATAGTTTCTCATTTAACAGATACTACAAATGTTGCCCTAAGACAATGGTTAACAATCTCACAACACATCAACAATATCCTTACTCAACCTTGGGTTCCCTATCACCAGCTTCCTTGTCCCCTTCTGCCTTCTGGCCCTTGTCACTGGACTCCTGTACCTCATTAGTCTCATTGGTTTTATGGGGCTGTCCACTCCCAGGCTGAACAGTGAACCTCGGAGGTAACTACACCAGTGAGCTAAAAGGGTGTCTGGGGGCCATACTCTCAATGTTTCTCCAGTCTCCTTCAGGCCAGTAAATCTGGTCTTTTTTTTGTGAGTTAGAATTATGCTCTACATCCTTCTCCAGTTCTGTCGAGAACCCTCTGTTGTGATCCTGGTTAGAGCAGTCAGTGGTGGTAGCTGGGCACCATCGAGCTGTACTGGACTCAGTCCGGTGGAGGACTTGGTAGCTGTGGACAATTAGTCCTCTGGACTAATCTTTTCCTTGTATCCTGTTCTCTTCATTCTCCCTTGCTCCTGAGGGGATGAGAACAGTGGAGTATCTTAGATGACCGCTCACAGGCTTTTAAGACCCCAGACACTACTCACCAAGGAGAATGTAGAGCATTATCTTTATAAGCTGTGTCATGCCAATTGAGCTAGATGTTCCCCGAGACCATGGTCCCCAGAGCCCTCAGCCCAGCAATCCAGTCCCTCAGGGAGTTTGGATGTGTCTATGGGGCTTCCATGATCTTTCCCTGTACAGGTTGTGCTAGTTTACCCTGTATTGTGTACTGTCTCACACTTCAACCAAGATACTACTTATCTATTGCCTATTTAGTATTTCCACCCCACCCCTCCCATCCCTGGTAACCAACAAAGATTATTACATTTTGTGTGTGAACTTTTTCATGGGTTTTTACAATACAGGTCTCATACAATGTTTGTCCTTTTGTGATTGACTTATTTCACTCAGCATAATGTCCTCCAGTTTCATCCATGTTATGAGATGCTTCACAGATTCATTGTTGTTCTTTCTCATTGCATAGTACTCCATTGTGTGTATGTAACATAGTTTATCCATTCATCTGTTGATGGGCATCTAGGTTGTTTCCATTGTTTTGCTATTGTGAACAACGCTGCCATGAACATAGGTGTGCATATGTCTATTCCAGTGACGACTCTTATTTCTCTAGGATATATTCCTAGGAGTGGAATTGCTGGATAGAATGGTATGTCTACTTATAGCCTTCTGAGGAAACACCATATCATTTTCCAAAATGGTTGTATCATTTTGCATTCCCACCAGCAGTGCATAAGAGGTCCCATCTCCCCACAGCCCCTCCAACATTTGTTATTTCCAGTGTTTTGGATTCGTCCCAATAATGCTGGGGTGAGATGGTATCTCACTGTAGTTTTAATTTGCGTTTCTCTAATGGCTAGTGATAGCGAGCATTTCCTCATTGGTCTGTTGGCCATTTGAATGCCTTCTTTGGTGAAATGTCTGTTCATTTCCTTTGCCCATTTTTTAATAGGATTATTTGTCTTTTTGTTGTAGAGGTGTTGGATTTTCTTGTAGATTATGGAGATTAGACCTTTGTCTGACTTGTACTGTCCAAAAATTTTTTCCCAGTCTGTAGGTTCTCTTTTGACTCTTTTGCTGAAGTCTTTGAAGAGCATAGGTGTTTGATTTTTAGAAGATCCCAGTTATCTAGCTTATCTATTGGGGTTTGTGCTTTGATGGTTATGGTTTGTATCCTGTTTATGCTGTGTATTAAGGACTGTAGTGTTGGTCCTATTTTTTCTTCTAGGAACTTTATAGTTTTAGGCTTTATAGTCAGGTCTTTGATTCATTTTGAAGTAGTTTTTGTATAGGGTGTGAGGTATGGGTCCTGTTTCATGTTTTTGCAAATGGATATCCAGTTTTGTCAGTACGATTTGTTAAAAAGACTGTCTTTTCCCCATTTGATGAACTTTGGGCCCTTTTCGAAGATCAGGTGACCGTAGGTGGATGGATTTACATCTGGGTTCTCAATTCTGTTCCATTGGTCAATGTATCTGTCGTTGTACCAGTACCAGGCTGTTTTGACTATTGTAGCTGTATAGTAGGTTCTGAAGTCAGGCAGTGTGAGTCCTCCAACTTTATTCTTCTTCCTCAGCAGTGCTTTATTTATTCGGGGCTTCTTCCGTTTCCATATAAAGCTAATGATTAGTTTTTCCATCTCTTTGAAGAATGTTGTTGGTATTTGGATCGGGATTGCATTGTATTTGTAAATTGCTTTGGGTAGAATTGCCATTTTCACAATGTTGAGTCTGCCTATCCATGAGCATGGTATGTTTTTCCATTTATGTAGATCCTTTTGGGTTTCATGCAGTAGTGTTTTGTAGTTTTCTTTGTATAGGTCTTTTACATCCCTGGTCAGATTTATTCCTAAGTATTTTATCTTTTTAGGGGCTATTGAAAATGGTGTTGTTTTCCTGATTTCCTTTTCATCATTCTCCTTACTCGTGTATAGGAATCCAAATGATTTTTGAATGTTTATCTTGTATCCTGCTACTCTGCTGAATCTTTCTATTAGTTTCAGTAGATTTCTCGTGGAGTCTTCAGGGTTTTCTATGTATTGTATCATATCACCCGCTAACAGGGACAGTTTAACTTCTTTATTACCAATTTGGATGCCCTTTATTTCTTTTTCTTGCCTTATTGCTCTAGCTAGAACTTCCAGCACAATGTTAAATAGGAGTGGTGATAAAGGGCATCCTTGTCTTGTTCCGGTTTTCAAGGGGAATGTTTTCAGCCTCTCTCCGTTAAGAATGATGTTGGCCATTGGTTTTGCATAGATGCCCTTTATTATGTTGAGAAATTTCCCTTCTATGACTATTTTATTGAGAGTTTTTATCAGGAATGGGTGTTGGACTTTGTCAAATGCATTTTCTGCGTCAGTTGAGATGATCATGTGATTCTTTTGTTTCCTTTTATTTATGTGGTGGATTAAGTTCATTGATTTTCTAATGTTGAACCATCCTTGCATAACTGGTATGAATCCTACTTGGTCGTGGTGTATTATTTTTTTGGAATGCTGCTGAATTCTATTGGCTAGAATTTTGTTGAGAATTTTTGCATCTGTATTCATGAGAGATATTGGTCTGTAATTTTCTTTTTTTGTAACATCTTTGCCTGGTTTTAGTATCAGCGTTATGCCGGCTTCATAGAATGAATTTGGAAGTGTTGCTTCCTCTTCTATGCTCTGAAATAGCTTGAGTAGTACTGGTACAAGCTTTTCTGTAAATGTTTTGTAGCATTCTCCAGTGAAGCCATCTGGTCCAGGGTTTTTTTTGGTTGGGAGTTTTTGTATTACCTTTTCAATCTCTTCTCTTGTTATGGGTCTGTTCAGATTTTCATATCACTTTGTTGTAGTTTGGGTAGGCCGTGTGTTTCTAGAAATTTATCCATTTCCTTTAGGTTTTCAAATTTGTTGGAGTATAGTTTTTCATAATATTCTGTTATAATCCTTTTTATTTCAGTTGGGTCTGTTGTAGTGTTGTCCATTTCATTTCTTATTTGGGTTATTTGTGCCCTCTCCTGTTTTTCTTTTGTCAGTCTCATCAGTGGTTTGTTGAGTTTGTTGATTCTTTCAAAGAACCAACTTTTGGTTTTGTTGATTCTTTCTATTGTGTTTCTGTTCTCTATTTCATTTATTTCTGCTCTGATCTTTACTATTTCCTTTCTTCCAGTGGTTGTGGGCTTTTTTGCTGTTCTCTTTCTATTTGTTTGAGTTCTGTGATTAATGTTTTGATTTTGTCCCTTTTTCTTTTTTGATATGTGCATCTATTGCTATAAATTGTCCTCTGAGGACTGCCTTTGCTGTGTCCCAAAGGTTTTGGTATGATGTGTTTTCATTCCCATTTGTTTCTAGGAATTTTTTGATTCTATCTCTGATTTCTTCTATAACCCACTGATGTGTAAACAGGGTATTATTCAGTTTCCATGTAATTGATTTTTTTTTCCCTTGCTCTTTCTATTGCCAATTTCTACCTTAATGGCATTGTGGTCAGAGAAGATACTTTGAATTATCTCAGTGTTTTGGATCTTGTTGAGGATTGCTCTGTGGCCTAAGATGTGGTCTATTCTGGAGAACATTCCATGTACATTGGAAAAGAATGTGTAGTTTGCAGCTGTTGGATGGAGTGTTCTATATTTGCCTATGAGGTCAAGTTGGCTGATTGTCCCCTTTAGGTATTCTGTATCATTGCTGAGTTTCTTCTTAGTTGTTCTGTCCTTTACTGAGAGTGGTGTGTTGAAGTCTCTTACTATTATTGTGGAACTGTCAATTTCTCTTTTCAGTGTTGTTAGAGTTTGTTTTATGTATTTTGGAGCCCTGTCATTGGGTGCGTAGATGTTTATTATGGTTATGTCTTCATGATGGATCATCCCCTTAATCATTATATAGTGTCCTTCTTTGTCTTTTATGGTAGATTTTGTTTTAAAGTCTTTTATCTGAGATTAGAATTGCCACTCCTGCTCTTTTTTGGTAGTTGTTAGCTTGATATATTTTCTCCAACCTTTGACTTTTAATAAATTCACATCGTTGTTTTTAAGGTGTGTCTCTTGTAGACAGCATATTGATGGATCCTGTTTTCTTATCCATTCTGTCACTCTCTGTCTCTTTATGGGTGCATTGAGTCCATTTACATTCAGTATAATTATTAATAGATGTGGGTTTGTTGCCGTCATTTTGTAGTGCTTTTTTTTTGTGGTGCTGATGTTTTCTTTGTTCTTCTTACTATCTTGTGCTGAGTTTCTTCTGTTTGTGGATTGTTTTTTTCATTTCTTTTGTTTTTGTAGGTTTTGTTTTTGCTGAGACTTTGTTTTTCGTCTTTATTTTTATGAGTTTGTTTGTTAACTTTCTTTGTGGTTACCATGAATTTTACCCTTATCTTTCTAAGTTCAAAGCAGTCTACCATTACTTGGTATCGCCTTGCCTTCCTCTCAGTTAGAAGTTTCTATACCTATGGTGTTTATTCCCTCTTTTATTGTTTTGATGTTGTTGTCATTTATTGATTAACTGCTCTGATGCCCTGTTGTATTTCTTTCGGTTTTGGATAGTCCTCGAGAGTTTATTTCCTAGATTGCTATCTGGCTCGTACAATCCTGCGTCCTAGGTTCTGCCTGTGAGCTGAAGCTGTTTGTCCTCAGATCGAAGAATTCCCTTTAATAATTCTTGTAATTTTGGTTTGACTTTTACATAGTCCCTTAATTTCTGTTTATCTGTAAAGGACCTAATTTCACCATCAAAATTGAATGAGAGTTTTGCAGGATATATTATTCTTGGCTGACAATTTTTTTCTTTTAAGAATTTATATATGTCATCCCATTGCCTTCTTGCTTGCATGGTTTCTGCCAAATAATCTAAGCTTAGTCTTATTGTTTCTTCTCTGTATGTGACTTCTTGTTTTTCACGAGCTGCTCTCAGGATTGTTTTTTTGTCTTTGGTTTTTGCGAGTGTGAATATGATATGCCTTGGTGATTTTATTTTGAGTTCTCTTCTGTATGGGGTTCATTGAGCTTCTTGGATGGCCGTCTTTTCATCTTTCATGATATTGGTGAAGTTTTCTGTCACCACTTCCTCAATGATCCTCTCTGTGTTTTCTGTTTTCTCCCCCTGTTCTGGAATTCCAATCACTCATATATTTTTGCTTTTAATTGTGTCCCACATAACTCTCAGGGTCTCTTCATTTTTCTTTGTTCTTTTTTTTGAATTTTCCTTAAACAAAGTTGTATCCAAGTGTTTGTCTTCAGTTCCACTGATCCTGTATTCCACCATTTCAAATCTGCTTCTCAGCCCTTCTAGGACATCATCCATTTCTGAAATCTTGTTGTTTATATTTGGATTTCTAATTGTTGTTTTTGTATAATTTATAGTTGTGAATTTATTTTGGCATTTTGTTCCTGCATCATCTTCCTGAATTCTTCCAATTTTTTGTCCATATTTTCCATGAATTTTTCTATTTTTTCCTTATGTTTGTCAGCTTTTTGCCTCAGTTCTTGGAAAATTCTGAGTATTAGAGATTTGAATTCCCTATCATTTACTTCTAGTGCATTGTCATCCACAGGAGAGTCATCTGGTGTTTTATTTTGGATGCCTACTGGAACCATCCTGTCCTGTTTTGGTAAATGTTTTGATATTATCTGCTGTTTTTGGGTCATTCAGTAGTTATTTTTCTCATGTATTGATTGTATATTTGTTTCATCCCTGTTTTTCAAAAAAAATTTGACTGTGTGTGAGCAAGCGGAGGCTGTGTTCTTTGTTGTTTGCTCGTCTGTGTGCGCAATACTTTTCGCCTCCTTCTCAGTTACTCAGATATGGTATAGCAGGGCAGGTCTAGCTGAAGAGGAGTTACTGGGATGGGTTGTTTGTGGCACTCACTACAGCCACCAGGGTGGGTTGGTAATCAGTGCAGAGCAGGTTCCAGTAGGCCATGCCTGTGCTGTTTCATGGTGTGATGTGAAGCGCACAGTGCAGGTAGGCAGGATGCAGCGGGGAGATTGTTATGTGTGGAGCTAAGATGGATATGGGAGAGAGGAGAGAGGAACAGGAGCCAAAAACATGCAAAGAAACAAAAAAGAGTGCTAGGAGAGCTTGCTGTTGGAATGGAGAGATGAAAGATTTTGAAATGGAGAAAAACAGAAAGGTGATGAGGAAGAAAAGAAAAGAATGAATAAATAAAAATCAGAAATGTTAAAGAACTGCAAAGTTCCCAGGGATCCCACCTGTGCAGCTATGAGGTCCGGGGAAGTCGCTCTCAGGTTTTGCAGTACAGCCTGGCTAGAAGGCGTAGAGGTATACAATGCCTGGTATTCAGGGATCAGAAAGAGAAGGAAGATATAGAGAGATGAGAAACTGAGCAATGAAGAAAGACAAAAAGGGAAAAAGAGGGAAAAGAAAACAAAACAAATTTAAAAAAAAAAAAAGGAACAAGAAAGGCCTCCCAAAAAAACAGAAAAAAAAAAAAAAAAAAAAACCCAACCAAAAAAGAAATGCTCTGAGGGATCCCTCTGCACGTGTATGGAAGCTGAAAGGGAGTTCCTTGCCACGCAGATCCACCTGGCCAGAAAGGGTCCCAATTCAAGAAAAGGAAAAGAAAACAAACAATTCAAAACGAACAAATGAACAAAACCCCGGGATCCCACCAGCGTGGTAGTCCAGACCGGGAAGCAGCTCCACACTCGAATGGAGCTCCGCAGCCCCTCAGGAAGAAGTAAAGATGGCACACGGAGCCAGGCACTCGAGTGAAAGGAGGGGGAGGAGGCCAGAGGCAAGTGAGAAATCAAAAGAAGCAGGAAAAAAAAAAGCAACACTAGCAGCCAATAAATGGCACCCAGAGAGCCACTCGCTTGGGTGTGTGGAATCCAAGCAGCCAGCACTTCCCAGTCAAGAGACCGTGGCCACGGGAAGCAGACGAGGCTGAGCAGGGGCGACGAGGGGTGGGGGCTGGGAAAGCGCACACTGCAAATTACTGGTTGTTTTGTCTCCCGCTGGACGCTCCTTGAGGCTGCTTTCTCGTACTCCCGTTTGCTGGTCTCTGATAGGGGTCCAAGATGGTGGATCCACACTGCGTTAGCTGGTAGGGGACCTCTGCATGAATCTCTCCTCACTCTCCGTTCTCTGTCAGTTTTCTCACTCCATTTGGAGTTTGGCTGAGTTCTTTATATCTTCATTTGATGTTTTAGGGTTTCAGGATTGTTGTATTCTCTGTTCGGCTTAGTTTTTCAGATCTTTGCTGTGGAGGGACGGCGTGGTGCTTCTGCCTAGAGTGCCATTTTGCCAGAACTTGGGTGAGTATTTTTGATGTTGATGTTTGCCTTGTTACAGTTTTTAAGGCATTTATAGACTTTAAGAAAAGTTATGGGCTTGTGTGGTTGTTACAGAGGCTTTGGTAGATCTGTCAGTATGTGCCAAGCACGTGATTTCTCCTACACCTCCTCCCTAGACCAGCTCAGATGATGTCTTCTGGTTTTGAAGCACTTGGTTCCATAATGGAACTGGGAAATATTCTAAGAATCTCCTTCATTGAATGCAAATCTCCTGCTGTTGATTTGCAGTTTATTTTCTTATATCGGGTAGTAAGTACCCCCCAGCTGGCTTCCACATGGGATTCTTTCCCACTGTCTGCCCTGGGGAGCAAGTAAAGAAAATATAGGATGACCCCACTTAGTGATGGTTCTAGGAGCCAAAGTTACCAGTCTAGACTTGTGTATTGTCTCCCTGTCACCTTTCCCCTATTAAAACCAGTTTCCATTGAGTCAGTTCTGACTCATAGAGATCCCATGTTTGTAAGCGCATAACTGTGCTCCACAGGGTTTTCGATGGCTGATTTTTCAGAAGTAGATCACCAGGTCTGAGGTGTCTGGGTGAACTCAAACTGCCAACTTTCCGGTTAGCAGCTGAGCACATTAACAGTTTGTACCACCCAGGGACTCCATTAGCGGCCCTGAAGTCTATACCCTATTTCTCCTTTTACTCCCACAATAGCAAAAGGCAAAGTAAGATAAAGAAAATGATTTATATTCATAGTAAAGTGTATTCGTCTCCACTGAAACTGTATAAGCATTGTGAACAAGGACACTCACTTTCATCAAATGGTGAATTGGACCCTGTGACATATTTTTTTATTCCTTGGTCCCTGAACTCAGGTGAGCAACCAGCAAAACCAAATAAAACAAAAATTTTTAGGCCCTATCCAAAAGGTCAGCAGTTTGAATCCACAAGCCACTCCTTGGAAATCCTATGGGCAGTTCTGTGCTGTTTTATAGGGTTGCTATGAGTCGGAACTACTCCATGGCAACAGATTTGGTTTTTGGTTGTTATGTTCTTTTAGGGCCATAGTTAGATTGATTGTCCTTTGTTTTCTTTGTTTCTACTCACAAACAATCTGAGTTCTTTTCCTTTCTGGAAGCTGTGGTCTGTGGTCAGGACCAGACATGTTTCTGTGCTTTTTCTCTCCACCCCTCCCTCACTCTCTGTCCACTCAGAACAGAGGGGCAATATGTATGGCTGAGGGCCCAGGTGGGTGGTGCCCAGTCAGCACAGTGGGTTGGTGTCAACGGGGTGCTTCAGGGAGGCAAGGCCTTTCTCATCTAGGCCTACACCTCACAAGGGCCTTGTCGGGTCTTCACCCTAAAGGTGGGGATTTTGTCTGGGCTTCATGTAGTTGAGCTTTACTGAGTTTATCTGCATGTGGAGGCATTGTTATTGCTGTTGTTAGTTGCTGTCACATCGGTTCCAACTCATGGCTACCCCATGTGTGCAGAGTAGAACTGTACTCCATAGGGTTTTCAAGGCTGTGACCTTTAAAAAGCAGATTGCCAGGCCTGTCTTCTGAGGTGCCTCTGGGTGGGTTTGAATTACTAGTAGTTGAGCACTTCACTTTTGTGCCACCAGGGACAAAGGCATACAAACTCCAAATCCCTTGGATGCCTCTTCCTACCGGGTCCCTGAGACTGAAGTTGTTAGAAGCAGGGTTCTGCGCATTTCTGGGACTTTGCCTGCTCCCTGGAGTCTGAACACAAGGACACGGGAGTCACTAATGTTTGACTGCCCCGGATCTAAGCTTGTTATTATTGTTGTTAGGTGCCGTTGATTTGGTTCTGACTCATAGTGACCCTATGTACTACCTAAGCATAGAGTGGGCAAAATGTAAAGAAAAAGTAAACAATGGCCTTTATTCTGGACTAGAATGGTTAAGAAACAAAGAACCACCCAGGCTACCAAGCCCAGGAGGGGTACAGAGGATATAATGGGCAGCGTCAGGAGGCAGAACTGGAAAGCCCTCATCCACACATTGCCCGCCAACTCCAGGGGGTTCAACACAGCCATGGACATACCTGTACTTCCAGGGAGACTCTCTGACCTCACCTACCCTCAGTGTATTTGTGTATAAAGTAGTAAATTTATGACTCATTTGTCAGTCTTTTACTGGGATAAAATAAAAATAAATGAGATACAGAAATGCTTTGCAAGCAGATGAACTAAATAAATACATCCAGAGACTTGGCAAACTGTATTGCTTCTTCCTACCCACTTGTTTGCAAGTTTTGGAAGAGGATTTGTGGGCAAACATCTTATTTTACATTTCCCATCTGGGGACAATATATCAAATGACTTACAACATTTTTATCGTGCAACACAAGTCTACTGTTAGGAGTATTTTATTTAAAGGGTGACAGATTTTTTAAGAAATGAAAATAACAATACCCTCATTTAACAGCAGGGTGCTCTCCATAGAAGTCAGAAAAAACTGCAATTTCAATTATTATCATCGAATCATGTTTATTAAGCAGACAATGTATGCTGTGTTTTCAAGAAAGAGGCTAGCAAGAAGCAGACCAAAAAAAAAAAAAAAATCTCAAACCCAAGAACCAAACTGACAGTTGAAAATATCTTGAGCACATTCAGCTTGTCAGGGGACCTCTGCTGACTGTGTGACCAAAGAGAGGAAACCCCTGCCCTAGACTGTTAGCTCCTCCAGACAGGAACAATTTCTTATTTGTTATCGTACCCCTAGTGCCTAGTGCAGTGCCAGGCAGCTAATAGATGCCATTTGCCATTTGTGGAACTGGGCAGTTATTTATGCTCATTGTTAAGACCACCGTTATTGATACATATATGTTAAGAGAAGTATTTGTATCAAGGACCTGGACAGCTCTGGAGCAGGTCCTCAGAGGGAGGATTTCAATAGCTGAAGGATTTGAGAAGCAAGGCAAGAGCACAGTTACCCCAACTGCTGGGAAGTGACACCACCTATCAGCAAGCTACAAGAGTGTGGTGAACAAGGGTAGACCTAAGAACCAGCTAGGCTTCAGGAGAGTACCCAAGGACAAGACCTAGATACAGTTACTAGACCTGGAGTATAAGATGAGCTGTGACTAAGAGGAAGTCAGACAAGCGCCCAGCTAAAGGGTGCAAGTCAGAGAGGATTGGTGTCCCCAGCCTCCCAGGCTAGAGTGAAACAGGCACTGGGATACTGGGAAATCATTGCAGAAAAGTATCTCCTCCACTGTGGCTGGAACTGAACAGGCCACTCAACTTCTCTGAGGCTGTCTTAGGGAGTTTGTGAGTTTCTAAAGCATTCTTAACCCATGGCCATAGAGTTGACTCTGACTTATAGTGACCCTATAGGACAGGGTAGAACTGCTCCATAGGGTTTCCAAGGCTGTAAATCTTTAGGGGAGCAGACTGCCATGTCTTTCTCCCGAGTGGCTGGTGGGTTAGAACTGCTGACCTGTCCCTTATCAGCCAAGTGCTTAACCATTGCACCAAACATTCTTAGGCCCCTTAAAAGAAAAAAAAGTTGCCAAGCTGATTTCAACTCATGGCAACCCCATGTGTTTCAGAGTATAAATGTGCTCCATAGGGTTTTCAATGGCTGTGACGTTTTGGAAGTAGATCATCAGGTCTTTCTTCCAAGGAGCCTTTGGGTAGATTTGAGCTGCCAACTTTTGGTTAGCAGCCAAATGCTTAACTGTTTGCACCACCCAGAGACTCCTAGACCCCTTTTAGAAGTTCATAAATATAATGCTGCCTTTTAGTTTTAATTGCGTCTAATCTACGTCAAGAATATGTTACTGAAAAAAAAGAGTAGATAAAAATAATCATTGTTAATATTAAAATCTTATTTATCTTCACTCATCCTTCCATGTAGTATTGAGTCTAATAGAAGTCAGCTGACCTCAACACTTAGTTATCTCCTCCTCCTCAAACACTGCTGCTACCACAGAATATTTTACTCCATTATTCTAAGAAGTGAGGGAGTATTTGGAAAGGAAGACCCAGAAAAGGGGCTTCATAATTGGCTGAGTTAGGCTCCATTTCATATCAATTCAGTTACAAGAACATAAATGCATTTCAAGGACTAATATAAATGAATCTTACGTTAACTGATACATAGCAGCTAATTAAGAAATCTAAAAATAACGCATTTATAAAATTTAGAATTGGAAGGGATTTTGGAGACTACCACATTTCCAACCTCCTAGTTTTGAAGAACCAGGTTTAGAGATTAAGTGACTTGTCTAAGGCCACAACGTTAGAGGCACAGCTGGAAGTAAGACCCAAGTTTCCTAATTTGAATTCCAGTCAATGTTCCTTCTACCCAAGAGGGGTCTCCCTGGTTAGAGGGAAGGGGGCAGAGTCAAGGGCTAGAAAGAGAGATGCATAGATTGCCCGTTTCTCCCAAAGTTCCACCAAATAAAAGTAACTCTGTCCAATGGGGAAAATGAAGGGGGGGGGGGAAGTATATATTTTGTAAAAATATATACTTTTGAAAAGAAAGTATATATTTTAAAATTCGCTGATAAAAATTGGCATCATAAATCAAGATTCTTCTCTAGAATATCTAGCTGTTTCTAATACGACAACTCTGTTTTTTAACTCTCATAGTATTCTTTGTTTTCTCAGGAAAAGGGAGGTTTTTGGTAGTATTATTTTTGAGATGGAAGAAGTTAAGAGATCAAAAAATGAGAAAAAATGTGAAAAAAAATCATTTTTAAAGAGTTGTTTCTCTCTAAATTGTGTTACTTTTTGTATAGGGTAAAGCCAATGGTGAACCTTTGAAACTCAGTTAAGCAACATTTTAATATATTGACGAGGTTCAAACTGTGGTAAAACTTGCTTTTGAGTATATTTCAAACAATTAATATATGTTGCTTGAAGAATTTGTAAACCATAAAACTTTAATTACATCTTTATTTAAATGTCTGTAGTTTCTGGTCAAAACTGAGTAAATCTAAGGAAGCAGTTTTCTGAAGAGCCAGCACATGCTCTTCACAGATGAAAGAAGAGACTCAATGTGTCCTGCTTCCTCTGTAAATCTATTTGCTAATTGGGTGATCATGGTTTACCAGATGGGGAACGTTTCTACTGAAAGGCCCTTGGAAAACTAATTGACAATTACAACAGAGAGTCTTTTGATAGGAGACTACTTGATGTTTATTAATGTCAAACTTCATTAGACTCAACAGAAATCAGATTATTCTAAAGTGACTTAAATCTCTTAAGAGAATGAAATCAGGCATATATGGTGCCAGTGTTAATATACATTTTGAGTTGTCTTTACTCCTAAACCTAGTGTCAACGCTCCTTTAAAGAGGATAATAGTTAACATTTATGGTGCATTTGTTATATACAAGGCACTATTCTAAGTATTTTGTATGGATTAATAACCTTAGAAGGTAGACCATATTATTGTGCCAGTCTTACTATTGAGGTAGTTTAGGCAAAAACAAGGTAAGAACTTGCTAAGACTACATAGCTCATAAGGAACTCTGGCTCAGAGTCTGGTTCTTTTAGATTATACTACGTTTTATCAATAAACATTTCCATAAATTGTCATCAGTGTGAAGTAACTAATATTCTACTAAATGAAGAACATGTAAGTCGTGAATTAAGGAATCATTTGTTATCCATGATTGTCCCCTCACAATTAATAGCAATAATAGTCATTATGCTCATTATGAACTTTTAAAATGAGCTTTCATTTCCACTGAAAATAAATGGTCAGCATCATTAATATAGAGTTATGCTGTGCAATACAGTAACTATTTTAAACAGGTGACTATTGAAATTTAAGTTAATTATAATTAAACACAATTTTAAAAGCATTTTCACAGTCATACCAACCACATTTCAAGAGCTCAATAGACACAGGTGGCTAGTGACTACTATCTTGGAGAATACAAATTTAGGACATTTCTATCTTTGCTGAAAGTTCTATTGGATAACAATGTTCTATAATGTTCAGTGTCTCTGTCTGTAGCCAGATGGTTCACTTAGTCAATAGCCTAGAATGCAGCTGTGAGGCAGAACTTCTTCTACTTGAGGACAAAAAGAACATGAATTTATTTTCAAATTTGTGAACTTCGAAGTGATTAATAATTGCATTTTACCTTAAAACAAGCCAACATGAAATGACAAAGTTGCAAATGGGAGAGGAAGAATTGGCAGGTAATCTCAAGAATAGCATTGAACACTAATGACTAAAGACCAGACAAATTGTGAAATGACATCAAGGACATCATATATGACTAGCAGAAGGTCATTGAAAAGACAGGAAAAAAAGAAAAGATCAAAATGTATGTCAGAAGAGACTCTGAAATTGCTCTTGAATGGAGAGTGGCTAAAGCGAATGGAAGAAATGAAGTAAAGAGCTGAACAGAAGATTTCAAAGGCTGGCTCAAGAACAAAGTAAAGTATTATAATGAAATATGTAAAGACCTGGAATTAGAAAGCCAAAAGGGAAGAATGTGCTCAGCATTTCTCAAGCTGAAAGAACTGAAGAAAAAATTCAAGCCTCCAGTTGCAATTTTGAAGGATTCTATGGGCAAAATATTGAACGATGTGGGAAGCATCAAAAGAAGATGGAAGGAATACACAGAGTCACTGTACCAAAAAGAATTTGTCAACATTCAACTATTTCAGGAGGTAGCATATGATCAAGAACCGATGGTACTGAAAGAAGTCCAAGCTGCACTAAAGGCATTGGCGAAAAACAAGTCTCCAGGAATCGATGGAATACCAATTGTAATGTTTCAACAAAAGGATGCAGCACTGGAAATGCTCACTCATCTATGCCAAGAAATTTGGAAGAAAGCTATCTGGCCAACCGACTGGAAGAGATCCATATTTATGCCTATTCCTTAGAAAGGTGATTCCATCGAATGAGGAAATTATTGAACAATATCATTAATATCACACACAAGTAAAATTTTGCTGAAGATCATCCAAAAACTGCTGCAGCAGTGTATCGACAGGGAACTGCCAGAAATTCAAGCTGGATTCAGAAGAGGACGTGAAACCAGGGACATCATTGCTGATGTCAGATGGATCCTAGCTGAAAGCAGAGAATATCAGAAAGATGTTACTTGTGTTTTATTAACTATGCAAAAGCATTTGACTGTGTAGATCATAACAAATTATGGATAACATTGCAAAGAAAGGGAATTTCAGAACCCTTAATTGTGCTCATGAGGAACTTGTATGTAGAACAAGAATAGAATAAGGGCATACTGCATGGTTTAAAGTCACGAAAGGTGTGTGTCAGTGTTGTATCCTTTCATCATACCTATTCAGTCTATATGCTGAGCAAATAATCCGAGAAGCTGGACTATATGAAGAAGAACGAGGCATCTGGTTTGGAGGAAGACTCATTAACAAGCTGTAATATGCAGATGACACAACCTTGTTTGGTGAAAGTGAAGAGGACTTGAAGAACTTACTGATGAAGATCAAAGACCACAACATAAAGAAACAAAAATCCTCACAACTGGAGCAATAAGCAACATCATGATAAACAGAGAAAAGATTGAAGTTGTCAAGGATTTCATTTTACTTAGATCCACAATCGACATCCATGGAAGCAGCAGTCAAGAAATCAAAAGATGCATTGCATTGGTCAAATCTGCTGCAAAAGACCTCTTTAAAGTGTTGAAAAGCAAAGATGTCACCTTGAAGACTAAGGTGTGCCTGACTCAAGCCATGGTGTTTTCAGTCATCTCATATGCATGTAAAATCTGGACGATGAATAAGGAAGACCAAAGAAGAATTGATGCCTTTGAATTGTGGTGTTGGTGAAGAATGTTGACTATATCATGAACCATCAAAAAAATGAACAAATCTGTCTTGGAAGAAGTACACTCAGAATGCTCCTTAGAAGCAAGGATGGTGAGATTGCGTCTCACATACTTTGGACATGTTGTCAGGAGGGATCAGTCCCTGGAGAAGGGCATCATACTTGGTAAAGTAAAGGATCAGTGAAAAAGAGAAAGACCCTCAACGAGATGGATTGACACACTGGCTGCAACAATGGGCGCAAGCATTGTGAGGATGGCGCAGGACAGGGCAGCATTTCGTTCTGTTGTACGTAGGGTCACTGTGAGTCAGAACTGACTGGATGGCACCTAACAACAACAAAAACAAAGAAAAACAGCAGCTAGTGAATCAGTAAACTGTTTATGTAAGGGGCAAAGGATCCTCTCCATAGAACTGAAGGATGTTTATATTTTGTAAAGGGAACTCTTGACTCCTTCAAAAGTGAAATAATTCCTTCAATTTTGATGTGTAGTGAGTGATATGGAAGTGTGCGTCACCTAGAATTTAAGAATGAGGAGAATATTTTGCATCAGGGCATGTTTTGAGCATTTCTTTATGAAATGAATCTTAGGAATACTTTTCAGTGAGGAGGAAATGGACTAAAAGGCTGACTTGTCTAGGACTTTGGAGTAAATGTTGTGATCTGAGACCTAGGTCAGACTGGTCTTCAGATTTCTGTGTTGGAGGAAGGGTATAACAGAATCTGTGGTCATAACACAGCCTGAATAGGGAAGAATGTTGGAGATGCGATATTATGTTTTCCCTTAAATTTTGTTCATGGGATGAGTCTGGCTGCCCTGTTTATTTGATTGAGAAAGAATTAATGTATTTTCTGTGATCTAGGACACTGCTTCTCCTCCCTTGTTTCAGGAAAGGTGATCTGGGTTATGTAAGTTTGGAGATTTACTGTCTTTTACTCTCCATGATGTGTTCACTGGTATGAGGAAATCTGAAAAAAGAAAGACTGACAACAACAAACAAAATAGAAAAAAAAATTATGATTATTTAGCATAGTTGAATAGTGGGACACACTGACATTTCTGCAGGCCATAGGACAAGGGATTAGAACAGTCTAGAGAGTCCAGGTGGCTCCTCAGATATAACCTATAATGGACAATTCTTTCCCATTGAACAACTAAATATTATAAACCAGACAACAATCCTTGGATTACATGAGACTCATGGGGGTCACAGGTCTCTTACAGAAAGATTGCTTTCATTAGAGTTAGACATGGTTGGAATCAAGTCCTAACTGTGCTAATTACCAGGCTGAAGCATCTTATTAACCTTTCTGAGCTTCCGTGTCTTTCAGTCAATATTATATTTCATGCTAGATAAAAGGAATATATGACTTAAATGCTTTACTCAAATATAAAATGAGGGACCGCTACCTCACAGTAAACTCAAAGTGGATCAATAATCTAAATATAAGAGCTAAAATCATAAAACTCTTAGAAGAAAACACACGGGTAAATCTTCGAAACCTTGCGTTTGGCAATGGATTCTTAGATAAAACATCAAAAGCATGAGCAACAAAATGAAAAGTAGATAAATTGGACTTCATCAAAATTAAAAATTTTTGTGCATCAAAGCATATTATCAAGAAAGTGAAAAAAAAACCTACAGAATGGGAGAAAATATTTTAAAATGATATATTTAATGAGGGTTTAATATCCAGAGTATATAAAGAACTCCTACAACTCAAAAACAAAAAGACAAACAAACCTGGAAACAACGTAGATGCCCATCAGCAGATGAATGGATAAACAAACTATGGTACATACACAGAATGGAGTACTATGCAATGAGAACGAACAACAATGAATCTGTGAAGCATCTCATAACATGGATGAAACTGGAGGACATTATGCTGAGTGAAATAAGTCAATCACAAAAGGACAAATACTGTATGAGACATCTATTGTAAAAACCCATGAAAAAGTTCACACGCAAAATGTAACAATCTTTGTTGGTTACCAGGGATGGGAGGGGTGGGGGGGAAATACTAAATAGGCAATAGATAAGTGGTATCTTGGGTGAAGGGTGAGACAGTACACAATACAGGGGAAACTAGCACAACTTGTTCAAGGAAAGGTCATGGAAGCCCCAGAGACACATCCAAACTCCCTGAGGGACTGAATTGCTGGGCGGAGGGCTCTGGGGACCATGGTCTGGGGGAACATCTAGCTCAATTGGCATGACACTACTTATAAAGATAATGCTCTACATTCTACATTGGTGAGTAGTGTCTGGGGTCTTAAAAGCCTGTGAGCAGCCATCTAAGATACTCCACTGGTCTCATCCCTTCGGGAGCAAGGGAGAATGAAGAGAACAAGATACAAGGAAAAGATTAGTCCAAAGGACTAATTGTCCACAGCTACCAAGACCTCCACCGGACTGAGTCCAGTACAGCTAGATGGTGCCCGGCTACCACCGCTGACTGCTCTGACCAGAATCACAACAGAGGGTTCTGGACAGGGCTGGAGAAGGATGTAGAGCATAATTCTAACTCACAAAAAAAAGACCAGATTTACTGGTCTAAAGGAGACTGGAGAAACCTCAAGAGTATGGCCCCTAGACACCCTTTTAGCTCAGTGGTGAAGTTACCTTCAAGGTTCACTGTTCAGCCTGGGAGTGGACAGCCCAGTAAAACCAAATGAGACTAACAAGGCACAGGAGTCCAGTGACAAGGGCCAGAAGGCAGAAGGGGAGTAGGAAGCTGATGATAGGGAACACAAGGTTGAGTAAGGATACTGTTGATGTGTTGTGAGATTGTTAACCATTGTTATAGGGCAACATTTGTAGTAACTGTTAAAAGGGAGGCTGTTTTGTCCTGTAAGCCTTCATCTTAAGTGACAATAACAGCACAATTAGAAGAGCGTAGTCAATGTCACTTAAATGTGTAAGTAAAAAGTTTTGAAATGGGGTATCTTTGGCTATGTGTATTTTCACCAAAAAAAAAAAAAAAAAAAGCTGAGAATTTAGAGGGTTAAAATGTTGTGGGGTTGTTAACCAAAGTCATAAAACAGCATGTGTACTACATGCGATGAAATATTATTCAGCCATAAAGAGAAATGAAGTCCTGATACATCCTACAACATATATGAACCTTGAAAAGATTATGTTAAGTAAGTCAGATACAAAAGGACAAATATTGTATGATCCCGCTTATGTGAAATATCTAGAATAGGCAAATGCATAGAGACAGGAAGTAGATCAGTGATTTCCAGAGCCTGGGAGGAGGAAGGACTGGGGAGTTATTGCTCCATGGGTACAGAATCTTTGTCTAGGGTGATGCAAAAGTTTTGGAAATAAACGGTGGTGATAGTTGCAAAAAATAAAACAAGGGTAATAATACCCGTTTCAAGGGGATTAGGATTAATTTAGATGATATATATGAAGTATTTAGCAGAGTGCCTAGCCAAGTAAGGGTAGGTTATTGTGAAGGATATCCCTTTCCCAATTGTGATGACCCCTCTGATCTTCACCAACTGAGTTTTGCCACTGCCCCATTGCCAATACTGGAAAAGGATCCAAAGATACCTGTGATAGTTAATTTTATGTATCAGCTTGGGTAGGCTATGATTCAGAGTGGCTTTGCCAAACACTAGACTAGTTGCTGTTCCATAATGTAGTGTAATGTATTATGATATAATGCAATCAATCAATCAGTTGAAAGGGAAGTTCGTAAGGGCATGGTCTGCCTTCAGACCTTAAATAGATATTTTAGCAGAACTCGCTGTCTCCGTCTGGATTATGCACTCTTCCTGTTGTCTGAGCTATGGCTGTTGGGACGTAAGTCTGCAAAAGTCTCCAGCTTGCTACCTCACCTACAGATTTTGGATTTGCCAGTCTCCATAATTATATGAGCCAATCCTTTAAAGTAAATCTCTCTCTACATATATGTCTCACTGGTTTTGTTTCTCTAGAGAATCCTGACTAGACAATACCATAGTTTCCCAAATTTCTAGTTAATGGTGATGTCTTCCTTGCTGCCCTCTCAGTGGCTCATGGCAGAGAGTGATGCTTACTTACATGAGTCCTTACTTTCACTGCTAAAATCAGAGGTAAAGTGTGTGGCCAGGTTTTTGTTTTCTAGGACCAAGACACTTTGGAGGGTAGGGAGAGGTGAGGGAGGGGTGTCATTTCTGTTAGAAATGTGTCAGAGGAGATGCTTTCCTGATTTTTATGGAATAGCTAGCATTACTAATTAATAAAGCTATTAGTATTTCAGCTATATCATGGGATAAACATGTTGAAAAGTTTTTCTGATTTAGAAAATGCTTCATAGAACTAAACGTACTTATACACTGGGGTCTGCCTATAATGGAACAACTTAGATATTAAAGACTCTGTTCTCTAGCCACAGCCAAACTGGTTTTAGGTATGGTTGTTGTTACCTGCTGTCCAGTAGGTCCCTGACTCATGGCGACCCCATGCACAAGGAAATAAAATGCTGTCCTGTCCTGTGTCAGCCCCATAATCAGTTGCAGATGAGATCATTGTGATCCATAGGGTATTCACTGGCTGATTATCACAAGTAGATCACCAGGCCTTTCTTCCTAGTCTGTCTTAGTCTGGAAGCTCCACAGAAACCTGTTCAGCACCATAGCAACACACAAGCCTCCATTAACAGATGGGTGGTGGCTGCGCATTAAGTGCACTGGCCAGGAATTGAGCCCAGGTCTCTGGCAAGAAAGGCAAGAATTCTGCCACTGAAACACCATTGCTCCCATGGTACTAGGCACATAGAGTGTGATTTTCAGCATACAAAGCAGTCACATTTTCATATTTTTCAACTTCTTTATTTTATTCTGTAGGGAAGACATAAATTTTGATTGTGCCGGAGTTCCACATTTCTGTATGTAAAAGTATGTCCAGGAGCTAGACTCTTTGGCCAGCCCATTTATCAATCAAGGCAACACAGCCTCAGATTAGCAGCAGCTGGCTGAAAGACAAATTCTTGGTTATTGTTAAATTCCTAGGCCATCCAAGGGCCAGCCTTTTCCTGGAAGAACCATGGCAGCTAAATAACGAGATATACACTTTAATGCTATCGGTACCACATTAATCCATCTCCCAAATTTGTGTTGCTTTGGAGACATACCTCCTCTTATTATTTTTTACACAGGCAAGAGAAAATGTAGACATGATTGGGAAATCAAAGGCTCAGCTTCCAACAAATGCAATTTGGGCTGCAAACAAAAGTACACTTAATTATGAAGTTGGACTGTGACATGATCTGGGTGCTTTCTATGGGTCATTTGTTGATCAGAGAATGCCAGATAACATTCATCTCAGAAACAAGGGACTCTTTTGCTCAAAAGTAAAATGTGTATTAAGAAAAAAGACAGTTCTCAGGTTCTGTGGTTCACCCTAGTAATGTTGTACAGCTACATGGTTGCATTCACTCTAACGGCAGTCTTTGTAATATGAAAGAAAAGAAAAGAAAAATCCTTGGCAGAGATACTGATTAAAGTATACTGTCTGAAAAAAACTTTCCACAGCACTTGAATGCTTAAATATTCATTCCCACCGTTTGCACAGGGAAAGGACTCTCCTTTAGAAGACAAATCAGTTTTCCAAAGTTAGAAGTATAATGTAAGTGCGAACGTAGATGAAGCCAGGTTTTGTAGAGGAAAATCCTCTTGTATGATTTTGATATTTGTAATCAGTTCTACATATTTTTCATTTAAAAATCCAACCAATAACCCAGCTCTATGAAAGCCTATTTTTGTCCAGATTTGCTTCTGACTTTTTTTAAAGTAATAAAATATTACATAGTTGAAGATCCCCTACCCTTCTCTCCCCAAAAATAAGCACCATTAATAAATTGTTTATTGTTCACAGCCATGTAATTATACTAATGTTACATATATACAACATATGTATCTATTGATAAAGAATTTATATAGCATTGTTTTGCATAGTCTAAACTTTATGTAAATTATATGGTGTGGTATACATCACTTTACAATATAATATTTTACAGACTTATTCATGTTGACACAAATAACTCTTGCTCATTCAGTGTAACCGTATAACATTCTGAATACCAAAAAACACCAAACCCACTATCGTTGAGTTGGTTCCAACTCAAAGCGACCTCATAAGGTTTCCAAGGCTGTAAATCTTTATGGAAGCTGACTGCCACATCTTTCTCCCACAGAAGGGTGGGTTCAAGCTGCTGACCTTTCGGCTATCAGCCGAGCACTTTAATCACTGTGCCACTAGGGCTGCTAACATTCTGAATATACCACAAAAATTGATCAATTCTCCTTTTAAAGGGTGGTCAGGTTGTTTTCATTTTTTTTTCTTTTGAAACAATACTACAATAAGCATTATTTTACATATATCCTCATATGCATGTGGGAGATTTTCCTCTAGAGTATATATCTAGAAATGGAATTAACCAGGTTGTAGGATAATCTTCAACTTCACTAGATATTGCCAAATTGCCCTTCACAATAGTAATAACAATGAACTAGCAGTGTATGAAAACTGTACGAAATTCCTGCTAGTATTGTATGATGTTTCTTGATGCTCCACAATCTTGCCTTCACTTAGTATTGTTATATTTTCACATTTCTTGCCAATCTGATAGCTGTGTATTTGTATATCTTATTGAGCATGTATGTGTTTATTAACCATGCAGGTTTCCTTTTCTTTGTCTATTTTGCTGTTAAGCTATCACTTTCTTACTTATTTTAAGTTATGGATACTAATCCTTTTTTATAATATATACTTCAAATGCCTTCTCCCAAGTCATGGATTCCTTTATAACTTTATTCATAAGGTGATTTTGTTTTTACCAAACCTAAAAACCAAACCCCTTGCCATGGAGTTGATTCCAACTCACGTGACCCCATGAAGAACTGAGTTCCACAGGGTTTTCTTGGCTGTAATCTTTATAGAAGCAGATCACCAAGCCTCTCTTCCATGGTACCACTGGGTGGGTTTGAAACACCAACCTTTTGGTTAATAGACAAGCACAACCATTTGCACCACCCAGGGACATTTTGTGTCAACAGAATTTCTTAATCCTAAAATAATTATATTTATCAATCTTTTCTTTTGTGTTTGTATGTTTTGTATCTTGTTTAACAAAGTCTTCCCTACTCTAACATCATAAAAATAATCTATATTTTCTTCTCTAAGCTTAAAAGTTTTAATTTTCACTTTAATTTTGTATATGTGAGGAAGAGTTCCAATTTTCTTTTTTTATACAGATAATCAATTTGGTACCATTTATTAAATTATCCATCTTTTCCTTATTTACAAAGTCATCTCCATATCAAGTTTCCATATATATTTTTATTTCTAGTTGTCTCTAATCTATTCCATCTCTATACATCTGATAAGGAAAGCAGCCCCCTCTTTCTCATTCCATTTTTTTTTCTTCAATGTTGTCTTCATTATTCTTTGGCCTTTGCTCTTCTGTATAAATTTTGAAATAGTATTGTCAGATTCTACAAAACCCTATATTGGCTTTTTGATCTGAATTGCATTGAGTTTATAGATGAATTTTTAAAGCATTACCAGGTTTAAATTATTGAGTCTTCCTTTCCACTATGTATTTTCATTTAATGAGATCTTCTTTTGTTTCCTGTAATACTTTAAAATCCTCTATAGACATCTTTAAAATGTTGTTAGATTTAGTGTTAGGTACTTTATTAGTCTTAATTGTTGTTGTGAAAGAGTTTTCTTCTATTACATTTCCCCATTAATTATTGATGGCATATAAGAATGCTCATAATAGTTGATGCTGATCTTGTATTCACAAACTTTTGGAGCTTTCTATTCTAATAACTTACATGTAGAACCCATGTTCAGACAATGGTATTCTCTGCAGATGAAGACTGTTTTGTCTCTTCCTTTCCAAATTTTGTACCTCTTATTTCTTTTCTTCTGGTCCTAATGCTTTATATACAACTACGGTACACTTTAAATAGTAATAAAAGACATTCTTCCGTTATTCCTGGCATTAATGGGAATGCCCATTCTGGAACCAGGTCTTGCTAAAAGCCAAAGTCCCATGTCACCATCAACCTATCTTTTTCCACCCTTTCTTTTTGGAAAGGAGCTCAGAAGCCCTAGCCAGCTCCTGGCTTCAAGCATTTAGCCTTGTTTTAGTCCCTGTCTTACACAGAACACTTTTATCACTTTCTTCTATAAATGCAGAATGTCCACATCTAGCAATACTTACTTCCTAGAGTAGAGTGAGCCTAAACTTCAGTCATGAACATTGCACTGAGTTTCTGTCCAATTATTATTCAAAATCTTTGGAGGGTTTCTCTAGAGTATTTACCCAGAAATGAATTAACCAGAGTGTAGGATAGGATATCTTTAATTTTACTAGACATTTTCATGGAGATGATTATCTTGTTTATGAACCTATGTAATTTTTATGTTTATTATTTCTTTAAACATTTTATCTATCATTGCTGTATGTTTGCAGTGGAGACTGAGGCAAAGTGTGAACTACCAGAGCCTTTCTTGCCAGAAGTGTCAGCAATTCTATTTTTCAAATAATCTATATGTGTCTGTGCCTGTGTAAGAAAAAGTGATAATCAGAAAGATTACTGACGAAGGCAAAAGACTACAGCCTTCAGTATGGATTACACCTGAATGTGAAGAAAACAAAAATCCTCAAAACTGGGCCCATAAGCAACATCATGATGATCAGTGAAGAAGTTGAAGTTGTCAAAGATTTCACTCTATTTGGATCAACAATCAATGTCTATGGAAGTAGCAATCAAGAAATCGAATGACATGTTTACCAAATGGTGATTTTCTGTTCCAAGCATTCCTTCTGTATTTATTCATTGGAATTCTACTGTAAGGAATAACTTTCCTTTCTCCTCACTTTATTTACTTATTAAATTGTTTCTATCAGTAAAAAAAGAAAGAAAGAAATCAAATGATGATTTACACTGGGCAAATCTGCTGCAAAATAGCTCTTTAAAATCTTAAAAAGCAGAGGTATCACTTTGATGATTAAGGTATTTCCAGTCACATCATATGCATGGGAAAGCTGGAAAATGAAAAAGAAAGACCTAAGAACTGATGCATTCAAATTGTGGTGCTGGCAAAGAATACCGAATTATACCATGAACTGCCAGAAGAACAAACAAATCTGTCTTGGGAAGTGCAGATAGAATGTTTCCTGTAAATGAGGATGGCGAGATTTTGTCTTGCTTACTTTGGACATGTCATCTGGAGGGACCAATCACTGGAGGACATCGTGTTTGGTAAAGCAGAGGGTCAATGAAAAAGGAGACACCTAATGAGATGGATTGACACGGTGGCTGCAACAACGGGCTTGAACATAGCACCGATTCTGAGGATGGCACAGGACAAAACATAACGTGGCTATGAGTCAGATGTGACTTGATGGCACCTCACAACAACAAACACTGATTACGTGTCTGCCAATCAATTCCTAAATTAAGAATTGACTGTGACTACATGGTCTGCACATAGTAAAGAATTTTTAAAATGGGGTCAGTATGAGTTTATCACTAAAAATAATTAGGCATTCTCAAGAAACTTTCAAGTGTGAGGCAATGTAGCGAGGTGGTTAAGAGAAGCACTTCTAGCCACACCACTACTTTGGATTCCAGGCTCTACCAATCAGTAGCTCTCCAAGCCATGGTTTCCCTATTGGCTAAATGGTACTACATTAGTATCTACCCCAAGAAGTTATTTTGAAGATTAAACAAAATATACTACACATAAAGCATTTAACACAGTATTTGGCACATAGCGAACACACAACAAAATGTAGCTATTATTAAGTTCAAAAATGTTAATCTCTTTCCCTTTTATATGACATATAATCTGACAATAATCTGAAGCTTTTTATTTTCATTTATCCATTTCATAAAATTAAGCACATATGCCTTTAGTGATTAACATGTAGTATATTCTCCAGAGTCTTTTAGATGAGACATAAAAACTATACTTTTAAATAAATTAAATTTAAAAAATAAAACTTTATAAAAGAATCAAAGTCCATTCTCTATGTCTCATCGTTGAGGACTTCTTTAATATTATAACACTAGGCAAATTATTTTCATTGCCTTAGCTGAAAAGAAAAAGGAATGATGGCTTAGAAATGACAGACAAGGAAATGAGGAAATTAAAAATAAAAAGCCAAGTTTAATGACCAAATAAAGATTTAATTAATAACATTACAAGGCTTTATTTAGCCTTCTGTCTAACATACGCATAAACTCTGCTTTGTGAAATAGCACGTAAGCTAGTGAATTCATGGTGTAGCCAGTAAGATATATTTACTAATTAGTTTTATAAATGAACACGCAATGTGAAAAACAGTATCTAATTAGTGGAGATAAATAAAGATATGGCGGTTAACATCTGCTCCTTTCCGTCTGTCCCGAATATTTTTCCTTTTAGGAATTGGCCTTTCTCCACCAGGTGCTTACAACATGGTCACACGTCTCTTTCTATCCTCTTGACCACTGTGATTGGTTCTGAGATTTTTTGCTATGCAAAATGTTTTTAGTCAAATTTTTCACTCATTCCCATTATTGCTTCTGGATTTTGAGTCTTGTTAGAAAGATTTTCCTATTCCCAATTTATAAGTGTACGCTCAGCTTTTCTTCCAATATTTACTTGCATTTATTGTCATGGTTTATCCTGGTGTGTGGTAAGAAGAATGATCAGTTTAATTTTTTTTTTTCCATATGTCTCTCCAGTTATCCCAATCCCGCTTTTAAAAATATTCTTCTTTTCTTCACTGATTTGCCATGCTGCCTTTATATGTACTTAGTTCTTTGAAGGTAACATGTCATTTCTCTCTGAATGCTTTAAAGTTTTTTTTTTTTCTTTTTTGCTTTACAGCAGTTTTACTGTGATGTGCCTAGTTAGGATATTGTTTTTATCTATCATGTTTGGGGGTTGTAGCACTTTTTGAACTGTGATCTAATGCCAGTTTTGGAATATTCTAAGCCACCATCTTTCCAAATTTTGCCTCTGGACCATTTTCTTTTTCTCTTTCTTGGATTCCAATTACATGTATGTTAATTTCTTTTTTTTTTTTTAACCATGTTCTATACATCTAAGGAGTCTTGGTGGCACAAACAGTTAAGTGTTCGGCTGCTAACTGAAAGGTTGGTGGTTTAGACCCACCTAGTGGCTCTGCAGAAGAAAGAACTGGTGATCTGCCTCCAAAAAGATCACAGCTAAGAAAACCCTATGGAACAGTTTTACCATATCTCATGGGGTGGCTAAGAGTTAGGATTGATTCGATGACACCAAACAACAACATATATCTCTACCTCATTTCAGTATTTTTCAATCATCTTTCTGTGTTTCAGTGTGTATATTTTCTTTACCTTCCAATTTACTAATCATTTCTTCATCTGCATCTAATATATTGTTAAACACATATATTGAGTACTTAATTTCCGTTACTGTGTTTTTTAACATCTTTACTGAGATAAATTTTCACATACCGTACAATTCACCCATTTAAAATGTACAATTAAATGGTAATTAGTAGATTCACAAAGTTGTGCAATCACCACCACAATCAACTTTAGAATATTTCATCACACTAAAAAGAAATCTTATACCTTTTAGCAGTCATTTCTCATTTCCACCCCAAACCCCTAATCCTTTCCTAGGCAACCACTAATCTGCTTTCTGTCTCTATAGATTTGTTGAGTCTGGACATTTCATATAAACAGAACTATACAATATGTGGCATTTTGTGACTGGATTCTTTCACTTAGCATACTGTTTTTAAGTTCATTCACTTTGTAGTCATCAGTCATTCATTTCTTTTTATTTCAGAATAACATTCCATCGTTTGGGTATACCACATTTGGCTTATCCATCCATTAGTCAGTGGACATTTGGGTTGTTTCTACTTTCTGGCTGTTATGAATAATGCTTCTATGAACATTTGTGGACAAGTTTTTGTGTGAATATAATTTTTTATTTCTTTTGGGTATATACCTAGGAATGGAATTGCTGGCTCATGCAGTAACTCTATGATTAAATTTTTGAGGAACTTCTAGATTATTTTCCAAAAAGCTCTACCATTTTACATCCCTACCAGCTATATATGAGAGTTCTAATTTCTCCACATCCTCACCAACAATTGTTATTATCTGTTTCTTTTATTATAGCCATCCTACTGGGTGTGAAGTGGCAGTTGCTGTATTTTATAGCCTAGAATTTCCTTTTTATTGTTTACATATATATAGTCTTCACTTCTCTTCTGAATTTCTCACCATGAAATCAAATTTTTGAACAGTTATTTTAAAGTCCACATGGAATAATGCTAATATATGGATCTTTTGTGTGTCTAGTTATATTAATTTCTTCTTCTAGCTTTGGTTATGAGAACTTTTCCCCAGTATACCTACAATTTTTAATTGCATGCTGGTTATCGTTATGAATAATCACAAATGTTCTCAATGATGTTATCCTCTATAGAGGACTAAATGTTTTTGGCAGGCAGTTAGGGTAGGAACAGATCATCATAACCAAATATGGAATTGATTTTATTCAGAGCTTGGCTGTTTTGCCCCTACTCCTGGGGTGTAGATTTGTGAATTATATTGACAGATTTCCTAATATTCTCATGTGAAGTTTCAATTTAAAGACTGGTGTATTTACTAGAGCACCCCCATAAAATTTTTTGTCCCTATAAAATTGCCAGTAGCTCTGTTTAGCTTCTCAACCTTGCAGTTGATGTTTTTTGTTTTTGTTTTTTTTCTTTTGTTGTTGTAGGTTGTTGCTGACAAATTGGCAAATATCTTAAGGGGATGAGAGGCATGGTATATTAGATTCACTTTTCTTGTTTCCATTCTCTCCAGGATCTTGGTTTCTCAACTTTTCCCTGACTTGGTAGCTCTCTGATGCCTTTGGACCCACACACCTATACCAAATGTTTCTTTTCTTCTTCCCTCTCCTCCTCGTTCTCTTCTTTATTATTATCATTTGGATTTTATGCTTATTCTCAAAAGAAATGTTGGTATACAGGAAGTCTTGACATGCCCTTGGATTCATTTCTGGATTTCCTATTCAGGTCCATAAATGCACCAATACCACCCTATTTTGAGGCTTTATGATATACATTTATATCTGGTGGGGTTAGTACATGAGCACAAGTACACATACACACACACATGCTGCTCTTATTTTTTCAGCATTTCCTAGCTATTCTTGCTTGTTTATTCATCCAAATGAAATGTATAATGAAGTTACTTAGTTCCAGAAATAACATGGTATTTGTATTGAGACTATGTTAAATTTGTGAAATTTCTTAGGAACAATAGAAATCTTTATACCATTGAGTTTTTCTCTTCAGAAACATCTATTCAAGCCTACTCTTGTGTCCTTCAGAAGATATAATTTTCCTCTTATGAATGCTAGGCTTTTTTTTGGTTGTTATTTTTATTTAATCTTTTTTTTTTTCCTCATGTAAATGATGTCTTCTCTTTCATTAATAATCTAACTAGGTATTGTTCCTATATATGAAGGGTATTGATTTGATTATTACTTGAAATTTTACTCATTTCTTTTGTCGTTTATAATAGGTCTTCCCCAAATTAGTTTTCCAGAAATATATTAATAGTCGACAAATAGAGACAATGTTACCTCTTAATTTCAAATTTTTATGCTTTTAATTGCTCTTGTTTAATTTTATGGACTAACTTTTATCATACAATATTAAATTGTGGTGGAGATACTGGGCATATTGTCTTGTTCTTGACTTCAATGGTAAAGAATCTAGAGTATCTTCATTTAGAAGATACTGGCTTTTGGGTTTATCGTTTTAAGGAAATATTCAAAAAACAATACAATGACCACTGAGTGCTTTTAATATGAATAGATACTGGAATTTTTAATGCATTTTTACCATTTAAGAAAATGTCATATTTTTTTTCTCCGTAGGTTTACTAAGATGATGAATTTTATTGATGGATATTCTAATATTAAATCATCTTTGTATTTCTGAAATAAATTTCCTCAGTTATGATGTTATTTTTTAATGTGCTACTGAATTCTTTTTTCTAATATTTTATTTAATAATTTTGTATACCTATTCAAAGAAAGGAGTCCCTGGGAGGCTTGAATTTCTCTGACAGTTCCCTGTTGATATACTGTTGCAGCCGCTTTTGAAAGATCTTTAGCAAAATTTTACTTGCGTGTGATATTAATGATATTGTTTGCTAATTTCCACATTTGGTTGGATCACCTTTCTTGGGAATAGGCACAAACATGGATCTCTTCCAGTAAGTTGGCCAGGTAGCTGTCTTCCAAATTTCGTGGCATAGACAAGTGAGCACCTCCAGCACTGTATTCATTTGTTGAAACATCTCAATTGGTATTCCATCAATTCCTGAAGGCTTATTTTTTGCCAGTGCCTTCAGTGCAGCTTGGACTTCTTCCTTCAGTACCATCGGTTCCTGATCATATGCTACCTCCTGAAATGACTGAACGTCGACCAATTCTTTTTGGTATAGTGACTCTGTGTATTCCTTCCATCTTCTTTTGATGATTCCTGCCTCATTTAATATTTTCCCAGAGAGCATATATTAAGTAAATACTACTCTTTCACCTTTATTTTTATCTACCATTTAGTCTAACCTACATTTTAAATATATTTAATGTCCTTAGGATGAACCTTCCCCAGTATTTCTCAAATGACTGAAACTTATTCCCTAGTTGATTCTTAGGGAATATTTCTTGAGGTCTTGCTTATTCATAGTGTCATCTGTGATATATACTTAAAGGTAAATTTAGCTAGATATAAAATTTTGATTCATATTCTCTTCATGTATCTAGTATAATACCCCATGCTCTTCTGGCTTAAAATGCTGTTGCTGAAAAGTTAAGTCAATAGATGCTTTTACCTTCTAAGTAACTTGGTTATATCCTTTTTCTTTAAAGTTCAGTAAAATTTTATATCTTGGTATTAACTGCTCTGGGTTGATTTTTACATGGCATATCCTTTCAATATGAAAATTCAGATTTTATTTTATGTCTGGAAAGTTTTCTTGAGTTATGGTTTTCATATTTGTTCTGTTCTGTTGCTTTGGTTTTCTTCTTTAGGAATTCCATTTATATACATGTTGAATCATTTTTGCCAGTCTGCCAAGTCTATCATTGTCTCTTGAATTCTTATTACTTTTTTCATTTCTTCTTGATTTAAAAAAATTTTTCTATTTTCTATTTCTCTTACTGTACTTTAATCAGTGTCTATTAACTTTTTCTTCCTTCTACTTTTGTCTTCTGAGTTTTTTTTAATTTTTAAGTATTTCTTGAGCTCTGTCTTCCTTCAATATCCCCCTCTTGGCTAGTCTTTTTATTTCTGAACTTTTCTGATTGATTTATGCAATCTTTGTAGATTTCATTGTTTTCTTAATTTCTTTTACTTCTTTTTGAAATATTAAGTCACAATTTTCATCTACCTTGTTGCCATATTATTATCTTAGTTACCTAGTACCACTATGACACAAACACCACAAATGGGTGGCTTTAAAGAACCGAAATTTATTTTCTCACCGTTCTGGAAGCTAAAAGTCCAAATCAGGGTCTGTCATGTCAATCCCTTCCTTGTATATAACCCTGGGCATTTTTTGGTTCTTTGAGATTTTCTTGGCTTGTAGATGATCTTCACAGGGCATCTGTGATTTCCTCTGTGCCTCTATGTCTATTCCGGTCTTTTTATAATTAAGAAGTGATTAAGTTTAAGGATTCACCCTACACTGTTATCACCTCTTTAATATAATAAAATATAAAGACTATTTCCAAACAGGATCACATTCACAGGTATTCAACCTATTCAAGATTCAGGAATTCAACACATATTTTTGGGGGAGAACACAATTCAATCCATAACACATATTTTCCCAGTGTGTCTTCATTCTCAATCAGTACATCATTCAGCGCATTAGTCTTTTTTCTTACAATCTATTTTATATTGCAATTGTTTTCTGTTGCTCATGTTTTAATGAGATGAGTTTTCCAATATTTTAGGAGGTTAGTGTGTAGGGGTGATAAACCAAAACAAACATGTTGCAGTCAAATTGATTCCGACTCATAGCCATGATGGCAGACCAGAAAAATTTTGCTAAATTCATGGCTCTAGAGCACTTCCTTCCCTTGTTTCTACAAAGTATTTATACACAGGGCCTTACCTTCTTTCTCTGGTCCTCTCCCCTCCTTTTGTATCTCGATCGTCTCTTTCTTTAGTATTCTACTAAATTTGAATTCTACTTTCAGTAGATTTTACTTAGTGTGGGGTTCTGTCCTTCCAGAAGGAAAGTTTAATTGGGTATTTCTAGATGTTTTGGGAACTCAGACCATCCCAGCGTCATCTAATCTCACTTTAGTCTTTCTACACTCACCTACAGATCGGATCTTCTGAAGCCCTGACCCAGTTTTGGGTTATTCTCATATCTGCCTGCTAGCTTTCCACTTCAAGAGCATACATTTCCTTTTGTGGGTGAGTACTTGCTGGTGATTCCTGGTTCTCTGGCTCAAAGAAAGTCAGAAGTTACCTTATTTCTCCCCTCTGTTACTGCCGGTAGTTGGTGACTTTACTTGCCTGCTCATATTCTAGAGTTTATGAGGATGACTTTTCTTTTTGTTGAAGATGTTGTTCATGAGTTTTTAACTTTCACTATTCTAGATGCTCTATTTTGTAAGGGGATTTGAGGAGATTAAAAAATTTACACTGATGCTGCCATCTTGCCCCAACTAGAACCTAAACCACTTTCTTCCTTGGCTTTTGGGATACCAGATTATTCTGTTTTTCTATCCTAACTAACCAGCTGTTTTTTTCCTGAGAATCCTTCACTGGATCATCCTTCTCTTTCTGACATCTAAATGTTGGAGTGTCCCAGGGCCAGTACTGGGATCTCTTCTTTTCTCTAACTATACTTACTCCTGAATGATATCATCCAACGCCATTGTTTTAAATGCTAGCCATATTCTAATGACTCCAAAATTTTTATCTATAACCCCAAATTCTTTCCTAAACCACAGACTCATGTATAACTTTCTCCATACCCCACATCAAATACATTATCAATAATGATCAGCTCTACCTCTAAATGCATATCCTGACTCTGATCACTTCTACCTGTGCCACCTGCAAGTCACAAGCACCACCAGCTGGCATCACTGCAATAGGCAATTAACTGGTGTTCTGTTACTGCACTAAGCTCTTCTTCACCCCTGCCTTCATCTCTTCTCCACAAAGCAGACATTTACCTTCAAAAATATAAATCAGATAATGCCACACTTCTGTTCAAAAACCACCAATCATCACACTTGGAATAAAATCTGAAGCCTCTTACCATGGCCTACAAGGCCCTACATAATCTGGCCTCTAGTTACCTCTATGACCTCACTTCCTCAACATGGCTCCTGCCTCAGGGCTCCTGTACTTGCTGATGCATGTACCTTCAATGCTTTCCCCTAAGATCTCTGCATGTTCATCCTCTCACTTCGTTCCATTCAAGTGGTGCATCAGAGACACCTCCCCTGGACATTCACCTACATAGCACTGCTGTATCCCTCATAACCTTACCAATCTCTTCTTTATTTTTCTTCATATCTTTCTTCAGGTTTCTCCATATAACATTTACCACTATTTGACAGCATACATTTATCATTTTCCTTAATAAAATATAAGCACTGGCTTTATCTGCTCTTTTTGACTACTGTGTCTTCAGACCCCAGAACCATGCTTTGTCCACAACAGATGCTAAATAAATATTTGTTGAATTATTAAATCTATGAAGTATTGCCCAATTATCATTTATTGTAACTTTTTATAGCACTTTTTATCATCATAGTTTCAAATCTATCACTTTATCTCAGCTTTTGTATTTAAAAAGCGCTTTTCCAATTTTATTCTATGCTTTTCTTCCAGTTCTTTGATTTCATTTTAACTTTTATTTATTAATCCAACTAGAATTCGCTTTTGTTTATAGTGTGAAAAGAAATAGCTTCATATTTATCCCCTCCTCCAATTCTCTATTGTGCATTTATTAAATATTTGTACTTGTTTAAAATGTTATCTTTAGCACACACTAAGAATTTACACATGTATATGCACATATAGAATATCCTTTATAAGTTCTTCATATTGTTTTTACTTTAATAACTCTTCTAGGCATATCTACTGAGCTGTATTCTCTTCTCACCCTGACAGAACTTCCGTTCAGCTAGCCACAGGGCCAAAAAAACCAAAAGACCAAACCCGTTGCCGTCGAGTCGATTCCAACACATTTTGGTTTAGCCATAGGGTAGTCATGGTTTATTATACTATCTAAAATTAAACTAAACCAATGTGCTTGGACATGTATGTCATTGCCTCAAATGATCTGCTTTTGAATGTCGTCTGTAGCTTGTTTCTATTATGTCTAAAATTCACTATATATGTATGTATATTGTGAGAAAGGAAGGGAGAGAGAGAAAAAACAGATTATAGAAGGAATTTCTAATCCTTGGACTTTGTCTAAGATATTCCATAATATTTTGATAAAATATTGGCACTTATTTTCTCTCTGCCATGTGATCGGCTAAAATCACAGAGCTATGCCAGAATTCTCACTTAATGGGTTCAAGGCCTATGTGTCACACTCTCACATTATGACGCCCATTCACACATGCACTCATTCATTCTGTAAACCATCTGTACTTCATAATACAAGTGGAGACCAGGACTTTGCCTTGAGGGTTTACTATCTAACAATGAAATTCACTTATTTAGTTTTCTAACCAAAATAATGTTTTCTTATTCGAGAGATGTGCTTATGCATCTGCTATTTATTTGGCATGCTTTCCCCTCTCATTACTCACTTCACAGTTTTGGTTTAGCAAATGTGTTGGGTGAAATGAGGAAGGTTATGTGGCCCAAAACAGTAGGAAGTGCTAATTGTCATCAAAATAGCCAAATGCAGAGTTTATATGAGAAAGGTATAGTTGGATACTGCAGTCATTTGGGGCTGGACCTTTTGAAAATTGCCACAATTCTGCTTCTAGTAGACAAATTTCCTTGATCTATATGGAATGAAAATAATTTATATCACTAGCATTCAAAAAAATTCGACAATGTTTGAGAATGATAGACTAAGCCCTAGTTCTATAAGTTCTACTGTTATTTGAAAAGTTATATGAGAAATAATCTTTTAACATAAAATCAAAACAAACAAACAAGCACTCATTAAAAACAAACATACAAACAAAAAACTATTGACCTGGGGAAAAAAAAAAGACTAGGTACTTGTCATGGATTGTATTGTGTCCCCCCAAAATATCTGTCAACTTTGCTGGATCATGATTCCCAGTATTGTATGATTGTGTACCTTTTTGTAATCTGATGTGATTTCCTTATATGTTGCAAACTCTATCACTATGATGTAATAAGATGGATTAGCGGCAGTTATACCGATGAGGTCGACTAGATAGTGTCTTAAGCCAAACTCTTTTGAGATATAAAAGAGAGAAGTGAGCAGAAACACATGGAAACTTCAAACCACCAAGAAAGCAGTGCTGGGAGCAGAGAACGTCCTTTGGACCTGAGCTTCCTGCACAGAGAAGCTCCCAGACCAACGGCAGACTGGTGACACGGACCTTCCTCCAGAGCAGACAGAGAAAGCGTTCCCTTGGAGCTGACCCTCAATTTGGACTTGTAGCCTACTGGACTGTGAGAAAATAAACTTCTCTTTGTTAAAGTCATCCACTTGTGATATTTCTGTTATAGCAGCACTAGATGACTAAGACAGTACTAAAATTCCAAATGACATTCCATTACTTGGTATACACGTAAAGTTACTTATTTAAAATTGTGGCACACTCAATGCCAGTTACGTAGCAAGGGAAATAAGGTAAGATAATCATTCCTACTTTTTCTTCCTGGAATTCAGGGTAAAAATCCAATAAATTCAAGTTCTGGTGATCAGATATATTCTAGTCTATAGTCACCTGGCCTTAGGTTCACAACTTGATGAATCTAAATTGTCATACAATGAAGGAGAGACTTGGAACTGAGAGGAAGGTGAGGAAAAGAGATTCCTCAAAAGAAGGAAACTGTGAAGAGCAAATGACTCAACAAAATCTTTACACATTAAAAATTACCGTCACAAGTCCTTACCCTTCTTCCTTCTTGCATTTTTCTACCTGGGCCTTAAACAATTCCTTCAGATTCAATCCTCTCTTTTTCTCTTCCTTCCTCCCTCTTCTGTAATGGGCAACCCCTGCCTGCAAGATTCCCCCAGGACACGTGGTTTTGTTCACAAGTGAGAGTTTCTGCAACTACATTGGTCCTGGTGTCTCTCTTGTACAGAATGACCTTCCATTCTAACTCTCCTCAGCTATAACCAAACAGATGACGTTACCTTTTTGAGTTCAACTAAAACATGCTGTGAAAATAAACCCAAGGCAAGGAGCTCAGCCATAATATCCTGTGGGGATAAACTGCTTAAGGCAATATTCACTCCATATATGTCATTACTTTGGGGTGGATCATCATCTTAGCTCCTCTTAGTAATGTCTTGCCTTTTCCTTTTTTTTTCAAATTCAAGGTATGTGTAAGATGACAAAACAAAACAAAAAAGGAAAAGTAACAGAACATATGTTTGGATGAAAATAACTTTAAAATTAAGAATTGATTTTCATCACTATAAAGTCTCTGAAATTGAGGATAAAGGTGTTGAGGAACACCACTCCTCTCTCAGATGGACATCAATTATAGACTAAATAGATGTATCCATGTAGGAGCCAGTAGTTTAAGCACATTTTATTATTTTTAAAGAATAGTTAAATGATTCATTCCCTAAAGATACAGCATTTTCCCCTTTATTTGCCCAGGAATCTGTTTTGGAAGCCAATGCAATGATTACTACTAGGACATGGAATTTTGATATCCATTTGGTATTGCTTTACACCAATATTCTTAAGGCTGCCAACAAGATATTTCAGAATTTCAGGCAGCCAAAATTCCACAAGAGACAACTGTCTTTTATTTTATAGCTTATGAATTTGGGGCTTAATGTGATTTTCCACTAACAAGTTCTGTACCCCCTCCAGAGTGCTAAAGCCGGTGTGCAGATCAGAAAACTAATACAGAACATATGAGGCAAGTTAATATTAAACTTGAAGGAAAACTGTACAAACTATATTGTTTACTTAAGAAAAAACACTCTAGTTGAAAGGGCTGACATATGATTTATTGCAAACATTTAACTAGCATGTTCATGTTTTTTTACCCTCAGCCCCACTTGTAGCAGTTGTTTGGTGGTGTTTTTGTGTTATATACAGTATTAATAAAATCATCAATTAAAAATCCGCTAGACATTGGTAAGGAAGAGTTTCTGAATACTTCATGTTGTCTGTTCTTATGAAACATCTATAAAAAAATACAGAATCATGTCCTGTATTACTCAAATAAATCACAGGCAAATAACCTAGACAACTGAGCTACATGGATTTTAAACATGAGTAAATGCAGAAACTGTTGAAGATAAAAGCAAAATATTCTTAGTTTCTATAAATAATTATGTTGCAAAAAAAACTCATATATAATTAGAAAAAATTATTATAGAGCTTTTTTGATATGCTCAAAACAGTCTTTTGAAGGGAGTCAAAGAGATAATATTGAAATGATGAAATGCTCTAAATGTGTTTTTAAAAAAAGTCATGAATTCTTCTTCCCCAGATGTCCTGAAGAAAAGGGGAGACACGTATCAGTCTTATAATATTTAAATGTTTCACACATAACTGACTTTCCTTAGGATTCCAGGCTTGTCCAAAAGTCTTCACGTTTCATATAATTTTCTTTGTTGTCGTTATTGTTGTTAGGTGCTGCAGAGTTGGTTTTTGACTCATAGAGGTTTAGGAATCAGCAAAGATATATCATTGATAATATTGGTGTAGAAAGGCTTAGAATAATTCCTCTACAAAACTAGATATCAAACGCTGAATGCTTCCTTCAATGTTTTCCGGTAAAGAGAAATTAGTTATTTCATATAATGTCACAAATGAGGCCTATGGAAACTAACTACTGAGGAAACCACATCAGATTTCACGCTAGAATTACAAACTTTTCAAAACCTGGCCGTGGTGCCTGCCATGGGAGGATGACTTCTGGATCATCATCATCAGGATGCTCTCTGCCTCTCTGAAATGAATAAGAATCTCTCATGGATTCTCAGGCTCACAGAGAGAAGACTATATCATTACATTTGAGCACTATTATATTTCTAAAACAATAGCTGTGCAAAACGGAATTATTTTAACCATGTTATCAAACTACTCCATACTGACAAAGCTACACATGAGTATGAGCAAATGGAAAAGAGTCTTCTAATCCCCATTGTTTCTTAACTTTTAGAGTAACAAAATTTATATAAAAATCTTCACTTGAAAATATATTTCTAAATTACTCTATGAAATTTATGATTAGCTAATAACATAATTTTATTTACACAAGCCCTTTAACTGACATTGGGTGCATAAATTATTTCTTATAGAAAATAACTATGTCCAGAACAAAATAAAATGAAGACAGTTTCATAAATTAATCTCAAATGTTAATGTCTATGCATGTACTCTGTCACAAGACAGCGTATTGAACAACTTGTCATTCTATTTGCAAAGAAGGCCAAGGAAACATATCTTAGGTGGCAGTCAACCACATATTGCTATTATCAATCCTAGCTCTTTTCCAAGAACATACATTTCTGGTTCATTCAATGAGGAATGATTTTTTAAATTTTTTTCTTCCTACTGGCGTGAAGTTATGAAAATTTTCATTCTTAATTTCTCATCAGATTTTTAGAATATACCACCTTGAAATTCAAATTATGATTAAACTCCACAGGTGTGGTATATGGGGGAAGTGAAGAAATGTATCTCTAAATATATCAGATCTACAGGACTTAACATTACCCTTGAGGCTTAACTTTGTCCTTCTAGATTTCCCCTCTCTGTTACTTTCTGTCCTAAACTCATTCCCTATTCAATCTTTACTAATTTGTTTGAAATACGGGAGTCTAACCAGCAGTGATGTGACCAGAAGGCACTATATTTCCACTTATTTTCACATAAATAGCTTGGCAGTCAGTAAAGCTCACTCCTTTGGAATGTATGTCTTTCTAATCACACAGAAAACCAGGTATGACAGAATACACACTACCTGATATATGCAAATTTTGAGTCCTGAGCAAACATAAAGGTTAAAAGAGGGAGTAACTTCTCATTAAGGCTGGAAGAAATTTGAGATACTTACATGAGGGGGTTCCAAAAACCCCTGATTAAATTAGATCACTCATTCTTAGATCAGAATCTTCCAATCTTGAGGTGCTTTCTTGAGAAAGTTTTGTTCAGTCATTCATAACTGATGGTGTGCAAGTGCCTGGGATTACCGTTGTTTTATATTTGAGCTTCATCTTCTGATTTCCATTCATGGCAAGAACTACTTAAGTGTGTTCCTAATAATTCCGCACTTGACTACAGTGGAGACATGGCAGGAGTCTGTATGGTCAATAGGGAGAGAGATGGAGAAAAACTGGGAGTCATGGCTTCTGGCAGAGAACTGAGATGGTAGAGAATGGGGGAGTATGGGTATTTCTGAAGTACCTGCCCTGAAGTTGTGGCTGGCATTCTTGGTGGAAGTGCTCTAATTCCAGACTAGGCTACTGCTGTTATCAAAAGTTGTGGAAAAACAAAACATTTCTTATCTTTTGGAAGACCAGGCATATGCAGATGTTCATCTTTCAGTTTTGCAATATCATTAAATACTGAGGCAAGAGGTTAAAACTTGGGTTCCCAACAGAGGAGACAGTCTCAGATACCACCGTCTCTTACATCGTGATCAGAGGTTATCTGGGTTGAAGGAGCTGCACCTCTTGCTTCCTGATCACCTGAAATGAAGATGTAATCTTTTCTGACATCAGCCAGGATGTCCTCTTTTACCCCTCTCTTCTGAAGTGTAGGAGGTAAAGCATCATTTTGAATGTAGGTTGTACCATGGCTTCCTCCTCCATCTCCATCCTCCAGTGTATGCCTCGTTTCTGTTTCCACAGTGACCACCAGGTCCGTTTCTCCAGACAAGCAGGAGAGCTGGTCTGAATCCCTTGGTATTCCAGAATCTGGCACTCTGGAATCCTGATCGATCAGAGCTGAACCAGAGTCCTTCCTGTAAGAATGCTCATTTATCCTCTGGATTTCCTTATCTTCTGCAGTTTCTCCTTCCACATAACAGTGGCTGCTGGAATTTGAGTGTCCGTACAGATGTACTATGTCCTTCTCCATAATGCTTATGAAACTCAACCATTCAGGCAGGGACTCCACGGGCACTGCCTCGTTACTGCAATCATTCGTTTTCTGGAAGGCCTTGAGCGTATTGGCATCGCCAGTCAATCTCAAATTGACATCTAAGGAAGATGAGGTTTTCTTTTCCTCATAATTGTTTACTGTATCTTTTTGTTTATGTCTTAAAACTAGTATAATTAAAATGAATACCAGCAACAGAAACACTAGGAAGGAAGCCCTAAGGCTGATTGAAAAACTGTTGGCTTAACAAGGTGGAGTAAGGATATTCTTGATGTGTTGTGAGATTGTTAACCATTGTCATAGGGCAACATTTGTAGTAACTGTTAAATGAGAAACTGTTTTGTTCTGTAAGCCTTCATCTTAAGTGAGAATAACAGCACAGTTGGAAGAGCGTAGTCAATGTCACTGAACTGTGTATGTAGAAATTTTTGAAACGGTGTAGCTTTGGCTATCTGTATTTTCATCAAAAAAAAAAAAAAAAGGTTGAGAATTTAGAGGCTTAATATGTTGTGGGGTTGTTAACCAATGTCATAAAACAACATGTGTACTACTGTTTCATGAGAAACTATTTGTTCTGTAAGCCTTCACCTGAAGTACAATAAAATATAAAAAATAAAAAAAAAAACCGTTGGCTGATACTGCTGAGTATTTTCCTTCAGGGGAAAATGACACATTCACAAAAACAGTGCAAGATGTAAACTTGAAGTCCAGTTTAGGGCTGTGAGCGATTATGTTCATTTCAATAATGTCTTCTTTACTAATGTAACTTTTTACTAGTGGCAGGGCTCTAGTCAAATAGATATTTCCATTAGTTTTATTTACTGAAAAGAAAGGAGATGTGGTTCCAAGGGAGTAAAGAATAATTCCTTCAATACCAGCATCGGCATCTGATGCTTCCACTTTGCCAATCAACTGTCTTACTTCACTTTTATATGAAAGGTTGAAAAAATATTGATCTTGTGTGAAAATCGGTTCAAATTCATCTGTTCTTTCAATATCCACCCACAAGATTAAGAAGGCTGTTGCATCACCTTTGTCTTTCACCTGAACTATGATGCAGTATTTATTTTCAAGTTCATAGGCAAGGATTTGCTTAGCCTGTATATCCCCAGTAAAAGGATCAGTGAGGAAGAGATCATGATCATGAGGTTGTTTATGAGTGCTAAAACAGGGTGATAAAATAGAATATGTCAGTTCTCCATAAGGACCCGTGTCAAAATCCAAAGCATTTACAGAACATATGGTAGAGGATACAGGCAGATTTTCTAGAACAAGACAGTTCACTTTGGGGAACATAAACTGAGGTGTGTGGTCATTATCGTCCAGGACATTGACAAACACAATTGCAAAAGAAAAATATTTCTTTTCTTCATCTGAAGCTTGGACAGTTAAAGTGAATTTTGCTGTTTCCTCATAATCCAGAGGTTTAATCAAATGGAGAACTCCAGTTTTTTCTTCTAAGTGAAAATACCCCCTCTCGTTTCCAGAGATTAGGTGGTAGATGATTTCAGCATTTGAACCCATGTCACTGTCATTTGCTGAGACCACAGTGATGTGACTCCCTAAAAATGTACTTTCCTTGACATGAGCATGATATTCTAGATGGGTGAATTTAGGTGGATTATCATTGACATCAAGTACTTCTACTGATATGATGGCTATGGAACTTAATGGAGGGCAGCCATGGACAGATGCTAGAACAACAAGCTGATGACTTACAGCTACTTCTCTGTCCATACTGTGAAGCAACACAAGATAACCAACTTGAGTGTAAGGACATTCCGGAGGAGTGCAACTAGTTTCCACACTGAAATGTTTCTGTGAATTACTGCTGATGATGGAATACTCAACATGTGTGTTTTCATGGGTCCAGTCATGATCAAAGTTGAAAATGTGATAAAGGTGCCTCCAATTAGGGCATTTTCACTTAAGCTAAGATTGTAGTATTCTATTGTAAACTCAGGAGCATAACTGTTCATATCTTGTATTTCTATCTCCACTAATGCAAGAGCTTTCTGCTCTGGAACTCCACCATCACTAGCTTCAACAAGAAATCAAATTCAAATCAAATCAAAATGCCGCTCTAGGCAGAAGCACCATGCCGTCCCTCAACAGCAAAGATCCGAAAAACTAAGCCGAAAAGAGAATACAACAATCCTAAGACCCTAAAACATCAAATGAAGAGATAAAGAAATCAGCCAAGCACCAAATAGAGTGAGAAAACTGACAGAGAACTTAGAGTGAGGAGAGATTCATGCAGAGGTCCCCTACCAGCTAACGCAGCGCTGATCCACCATCTTGGACATCCATCGGAGACCAGCAAATGGGGGTATGAGAAAGCAGCCTCACGGAGTGCCCAGTGGGAGACAAAACAACCGGTAATTTGCGGTGTGCCCTTTCCCACCCCCCACCCCTCTTCGCCCCTTCTCAGCCTCCTCTGCTTCCCACGGCCATGGTCTCTTGACCGGGAAGCTCCGGCTGCTTGGATTCCACACACCCAAGCGGGCGGCTCTCTGGGTGCCATTTGTTGGCTGCTGGTGTTGCCTTTTCTGCTTCTTTTGATTTCTTCCTTGCATCTCGCCACCTCCCCCTCCTTTCGCTCGAGTGTGTGGCTCCATGCACCATCTTTGCTTCTTTCCAAGGGGCTGCAGAGCTCCATTCAAGTGTGGAGCTGCTTCCTGGTCTGGGCTACCACACTGGTGGGATCCCGGGGCTTTTGTTCGTTTGTTCGTTTTCAATTGTTTGTTTGTTTTCTTTTCCCTTTCTTCATTTGGGAGCCCTTTCTGGGCAGGCGGAGCTGCGTGGCAAGGAGCTCCCCTTCAGCTTCCACAGAAGTGCAGAAGGATCCCTGAGGACATTTCTTTTTTCATTGGTTTTTTTTTTTTTTTTCTGTTTTTTGGGGGACCTTTCTTGTTCTTTTTTTTCTTTGTTTTGTTTTCTTTTCCTTATTTTTTGCTTTTTGTCTTTCTTCATTGCTCAGTTTCTCATCTCTCAATATCTTCCTTCTCTTTCTGATCCTTGAATACCAGGTGTTGTATACCTCTACGCCTTCTAGCCAGGCTGTACTGCAACACCTGAGAGTGACTTCCCCAGACCTCATAGCTGCATCGGTGGGATCCCTGGGAACTCTGCAGTTCTTTAACCTTTCTGATTTTTATTTATTCATTCTTTTCTTTTCATCCTCTTCCTCTTTCTGTTTTTCTCCATTTCATAGTCTCTCATCTCTCCATTCCAACGGCAAGCTCCCCTAGGATTCTTTTTTGTTTGATTGTATGTTTTTGGCTCCTGTTCCTCTCTCCACTCTCCCATATCCATCTTAGATCCACAGAAAGCAATCTCCCCGCTACATCCTGCCTACCTGCACCGTGCGCTTGACGTTACACCACCAAGCAGCACAGGCACGGCCTACTGGAACCTAGCCTGCTCTGATTACTGACCCACGCTGGTGGCTGTAGTAAGTGCCAAAAACAACCCATCCCAGTAACTCCTCTTCAGCTACACCTGCCCTGCTGTACCATTTCTGACTGACTGACCATGCCAGTTGGAGAAGGAGGTGAAAAGTATTGAGCGCACAGACAAGCAAACAACAAAGAACACACAGTCCGCCTACTCACACATAGTCAATTTTTTTTTAAAAAAAACAGGGATGAAACAAACAAATCTACAGTCAATAAATGAGAAAAATAACTACTGAATGCCCCGAAAACAGCAGACAATATCAAAACATTTACCAAAACAGGACAGGATGGTTCCAGTAGGCATCCAAAATAAAACACCAGATGACTCTCCTGTGGAAGAAAATGCACTAGAACTACCTGATAGGGAATTCAAATCTCTAATACTCAGAATTTTCCAAGAACTGAGGCAAAAAGCTGACAAACATGAGGAAAAAATAGACAAATTCATTGAAAATACAGACAAAAAATTGGAAGAATTCAGGGAAATGATGCAGGAACAAAATGCCAAAATAAATTCACAACTAGAAATTATACAAAGACAACAATTAGAAATCCAAAAGATAAACAACAAGATTTCAGAAATGGATGATGTCAAAGAAGAGTTAAGAAGCAGATTTGAAATGGTGGAAGACAGGATCAGTGGAATTGAAGACAAACACTTGGATACAACTCTGTTTGAGGAAAACTCAGAAAAAAGAACAAAGAAAAATGAAGAGACCCTGAGAGTTATGTGGGACACAACTAAAAGCAAAAACTTACTAGAGATTGGAATTCCAGAACAGGGGGAGAAAACAGAAAACACAGAGAGGATCATTGAGGAACTGCTGACAGAAAACTTCCCCAATATCATGAAAGATGAAAAGCTGGCCATAAGAAGCTCAATGAACCCCATAAAGAAGAGACCCCAAAAGAAAATCACCAAGGCATATCATATTCACACTCACCAAAACCAAACACAAACAAAGAATCCTGAGAGCAGCTCATGAAAAACAAGAAGTCACATACAGAGGAGAAACAATAAGACTAAGCTCAGATTATTAGGAAGAAACCATGCAGGCAAGAAGGCAATGGGATGACATATATAAAATCTGGAAAGAAAAAAATTGTCAGCCAAAAATAATATATCCTGCAACACTCTCCTTCAAATTTGATGGTGAAATTAGGTCATTTCCAGATAAACAGAAATTAAGGGAATATGTAAAAGTCAAACCAAACTTACAAGAATTATTAAAGGGAGATCTTCGATCTCAGGACAAACAGCTTCAGCTCACAGGCAGAACCTAGGACGCAGAATTGTACGAGCCAGATACCAATCTACGCAATGAACTGTCGAGGAATATCCAAAACCAAAAGAAATACAACAGGGAATCAGAGCAGTTAATCAGTAAATGATGACAACATCAAAACAATAGAAGGGGGAATAAACGGCATAGGTATAGAACCTTCTAATGAGGAGGAAGGCAGGGTGATACCAAGTAATGGCAGACTGCTTCAAACTTAGAAAGATAAGGATAAAATTCATGGTAACCACAAAGAAAGTTAACAAACCAACTCATAAAAATAAAGACAAAAAACATAAAGTCCCGGCAAAAGCAAAACCTACAAAAACAAAAGAAATGAAAAAAAATCTACAAACAAAAGTAACACAGCACAAGAGAGTAAGAAGAACAAAGAAAGCTCCAGCACCACAAAAAAAGCACTACAAAATGACAGCAACAAACTCACATCTATCAATAATTACACTGAATGTAAATGGAACCAATGCACCCATAAAGAGACAGAGAGTGACAGAATGGATAAGAAAACAGGATCCGTCAATATGCTGTCTTCAAGAGACACTTTAGAAACAAAGATGTGAATTTATTAAAAGTCAAAGGTTGGAAAAAATATATCAAGCTAACAACTACCAGAAAAAGAGCAGGAGTGGCGATTCTAATCTCAGATAAAATAGACTTTAAAACAAAATCTACCATAAAAGACAAAGAAGGACACTACATAATGATTAAGGGGATGATCTATCATGAAGACAACCATAATAAACATCACCCAAAGACAGGGCTCCAAAATACATAAAACAAACTCTAACAACACTGAAAAGAGAAATTGACAGTTCCACAATAATAATAGCAGACTTCAACACACCACTCTCAGTAAAGGACAGAACAACTAAGAAGAAACTCAGCAAAGATACAGAAGACTTAAAGGGCACAATCAGCCAACTGGACCTCATAGACATATGTAGAACACCCTATCCAACCGCTGCAAAGTACATATTCTTTTCCAATGCACATGGAACGTTCTCCAGAATAGATCACATCTTAGGCCACAGAGAAATCCTCAACAAGATCCAAAACGTTGAGATAATTCAAAGTATCTACTCTGACCACAATGCCATCAAGGTAGAAATTAACAATAGAAAGAGCAAGGAAAAAAAATCAACCACATGGAAACTGAATAATACCCTGCTTACACATCACTGGGTAATAGAAGAAATCAGAGATGCAAACAAAAAATTCCTAGAAACAAATGAGAATGAAAACACATCATACCAAAACCATTGGGACACAGCAAAGGCAGTCCTCAGAGGACAATTTATAGCAATAGATGCACATATCAAAAAAGAAGAAAGGGTCAAACAAAAACATTAACTACACAACTCAAACAAATAGAAAGAGAACAGCAAAAAAAGCCCACAACCACTGGAAGAAAGGTAATAGTAAAGATCAGAGCAGAAATAAATGAAATAGAGAATAGAAAAACAATAGAAAGAATCAACAAAACAAAAAGTTGTTTCTTTGAAAGAATCAACAAAATTGACAAACCACTGGCCAGACTGACAAAAGAAAAACAGGAGAGGGCACAAATAACCCAAATAAGAAATGAAATGGGCAACACTACAACAGACCCAACTGAAATAAAAAGGATTATAACAGAATATTATGAAAAACTATACTCCAACAAATTTGAAAACCTAGAGGAAATGGATAAATTTCTAGAAACACACGGCCTACCCAAACTACAACAAAGTGATGTTGAAAATCTGAACAGACCCATAACAACAGAAGAGATTGAAAAGGTAATAAAAAAAACAAAAAACTCCCAACCAAAAAAAGCCCTGGCCTAGATGGCTTCACTGAAGAATTCTACAAAACATTTACAGAAAAGCTTGTACCAGTTCTACTCAAGCTATTTCAGAGCATAGAAGAGGAAGCAACAGTTCCAAATTCATTGTATGAAGCCAGCATAACGCTGATACCAAAACCAGGCAAAGACATCACCAAAAAAGAAAATTACAGACCAATATCTCTCATGAATACAGATGCAAAAATTCGCAACACAATTCTAGCCAATAGAGTTCAGCATCATATCAAAAAAAAAAAAAAAAAAAAAAAAAAACCATGACCAAATAGGATTCATACCAGGTATGCAAGGATGGTTCAACATTAGAAAATCAATGAACATAATCCACCAAATAAATACAAGGAAAGAAAAGAATCACGATAATCTCAATTGACACAGAAAAGGCATTTGACAAAGTCCAACACCCATTCTTGATAAAAACCCTCAATCAAATAGGTATAGAAGGAAAATTTCTCAACATAATAAAGGGCATCTATGCAAAATCAACAGCCAACAACATTTTGAATGGAGAGAGGCTGAAAACATTCCCCTTGAAAACAAGAAGAACAAGAGAAGGATGCCCTTTATCACTACTCCTATTTAACATTGTGCTGGAAGTTCTAGCTAGAGCAATAAGGCAAGAAAAAGAAATAAAGGGCATCCAAATTGGTAATGAAGAAGTTAAACTGTCCCTCTTTGCAGATGATGTGATACTATACATAGAAAACCCTAAAGACTCCACGAGAAATCTACTGGAACTAATAGAAAGATTCAGCAGAGTAGCAGGATACAAGATAAACATTCAAAAATCAGTTGGATTCCTATACACCAGTAAGGAGAATCATGAAAAGGAAATCAGGAAAACAATACCATTTTCAATAGCCCCTAAAAAGATAAAATACTTAGGAATAAATCTGACCAGGAATGTAAAAGACCTATACAAAGAAAACTACACGACACTACTGCATGAAACCCAAAGGGATCTACGTAAATGGAAAAACATACCATGCTCATGGATAGGCAGACTCAACATTGTAAAAAAGGCAATTCTACCCAAAGCAATTTACAAATACAATGCAATCCCGATCCAAATTCCAACAACACTCTTCAAAGAGATGGAAAAACTAATCATTAACTTTATTTGGAAAGGGAAGAAGCCCCGAATAAGTAAAGCACTATTGAAGAAGAAGAAAGTTGGAGGACTCACACTACCTGACCTCAGAACCTACTATACAGCTACGGTAGTCAAAACAGCCTGGTACTGGTACAGCAACAGATACATCGACCAATGGAACAGAGTTGAGAACCCAGATGTAAATACATCCACCTATGGTCACCTGATCTTTGACAAGGGCCCAAAGGTCATCAGACGGGAAAAAGACAGTCTTTTTAACAAATGGTGCTGGCAAAACTGGATATCCATCTGCAAAAAGATGAAACAGGACTCATACCTCACACCATATACAAAAACTAATTGAAAATGGATCAAAGACCTAAATATAAAGCCAACTATAAAGTTCATAGAAGAAAAAATACGACCAATGCTACAGGCCCTAATACACGGCGTTAACAGGATGCAAATCATAACCATTAACAAACAAACCCCAGAAGATAAGCTCGATAACTGGGATCTTCTAAAAATCAAACACCTATTCTCTTCAAAAGACTTTACCAAAAGAGTAAAAAGAGAACCTACAGACTGGGAAAACAATTTTGGACACTACAAGTCAGACGAATGTCTAATCTCCATAATCTACAAGAAAATCCAACACCTCTACAACAAAACGACAAATACTCCTATTAAAAAAATGGGCAAAGGAAATGAACAGACACTTCACCAAAGAAGACATTTAAGCGGCCAACAGACACATGAGGAAATGCTTGCGATCACTAGCCATTAGAGAAATGCAAATTAAAACCACAATGAGATACCATCTCACCCCGGCATTACTGGCACAAATCCAGAACACTGGAAATATCAAATGTTGGAGAGGCTGCAGGGAGATGGGAACTCTTATGCACTGCTGGTGGGAATGCAAAATGATACAACCATTTTGGAAAATGATACGGCCCTTCCTTAGAAAGCTAGAAATAGAACTACCATATGATCCAGCAATCCCACTCCTAGGAATATATCCTAAAGAAATAAGAGTCATCACTCGAATAGACATATGCACACCCATGTTCATGGCAGCATTGCTCACAATAGCAAAAAGATGGAAACAACCTAGATCCCCATCAACAGATGAATGGATACACAAACTATGGTACATACACACAATGGAGTACTATGCAAGGATAAAGAACAGTGATGAATCTGTGAAGCATCTCATAACATGGATGAAATTGGAGGACATTACGCTGAGTGAAATAAGTCAATCACAAAAGGACAAATATTGCATGAGACCTCTATTGTAAAAACCCATGTAAAAGTTTGCACACAAAAAGTAACAATCTTTGTTGGTTACCATGGATGTGAGGGGTGGTGGGAAATACTAAATAGGTAATAGATAAGTCATATCTTTGGTGAAGGGTAAGAAAGTACACAATACTGGGGAAACCAGCACAACTTGTACAAGGAAAGGTCATGGAAGGTCCATAGACAATCCAAACTCCCTGAGAGACTGAATTGCCTGGCAGAGGGGTTTGGGACCATGGTCTTGGGGAACATCTAGCTTAACTGGCATGACACAGTTTATAAAGGCAATGTTCTACATTCTACCTTGGTGAGTAGCGTCTTGGGTCTTAAAAGCCCGTGAGCAGCCATCTAAGAGACTCCACTGGTCTCACCCCGTCCAGAGCAATGGAGAATGAAGAGAACAGGATACAAGGAAAAGATTAGTCCAAAGGACTAATGGACCACAGCTACCAAGGCCTCCAGCAGACTGATTCCAGTACAGCTAGATGGTGCCCGGCTACCACCACTGACTGCTCTGACCGAGATCACAACAGAGGGTTCTGGACAGAGCTGGAGAAGGATGTAGAGCAAAATTCTAACACACAAAAAAAAGATTAGATTTACTGGCCTGAAAGAGACTGGAGAAACCCCAAAAGTATGGCCCTCAGACACCCTTTTAGGTCAGTGGTGACGTTACTTCCCAGGTTCACCATTCAGTCGCGGATTGGACAGCCCCATAAAACCAAATGGGACCAGGGACAAGGACTAGAAGGCAGAAGGGGACAGGAAAGCTGGTGATAGGGAACCCAAGGTTGAGTAAGGGTAGTGTTCATGTGTTGTGGAGGTTGTTAACCATTGTCATTGGGCAACATGTATAATGTTTAACGAGAAACTATTTTGTTCTGTAAACCTTCATCTAAAGTGAGAATAGCAGCACAATTGGAAGAGTGTAGTCAATGTCACTGAACTGTGTATGTAGAAATTTTTGAAATGGTGTATCTTTGGCTATGTACTTTTTCACCAAAAAAAAAAGAAGGTTGAGAAGGGAAAGGGTTGACATGTCTTGGGGTTGTTAACCAATGTCATAAAACAATATGAGTACTACTGTTTAATGAGAAACTATTTGTTCTGTAAACCTTCACCTGAAGTACCAATAAAAAAATAAAAAATAGAAAAAAATAAAGTGAGAATAGCAGCACAACTGGAAGAACATAATCGATGTCACTGAACTATGTATGTAGAAATTTTTGAAATGGTGTATCTTTGGCTGTGTATATTTTCACCAAAAAAAAAAAAAAAAGTCGAGAAGGGAGATGGTGGACACGTCTTGGGGTTGTTAACCAATGTCATAAAACAATATGTGTATTGACTGTTTAATGAGAAACTATTTGTTCTGTAAACCTTCACCTGAAGTACCAATAAAAAAATAAAAAATTAAAATTAAAAAAGAAAAGATGGAAGGAATACACAGAATCATTGTACTCAAAAGAATCTGTCGACATTTAACCATTTCAACAAGTAGCATATGATCCAGAACTGATGGTACTGAAGGAAGAAGTCCAAGCTGCACTGAAGGCATTGGCAAAAAGCAAGGCTCCAGGAATTGACGGAATATCAAGTGAGATGTTTCAACAAACAGAAGCAACGCTGGAAGAGCTCACTTGTCTATGACAAGAAATTTAGAAGACAGGTATCTGGCCAGCTGACTGAAAGAGAACCATATTTTTACCTTTTGTACCTATTCCCAAGAAAGGTGTTCTAACAGAATGTGGAAATTATCAAACAATATTATTAATATCACATGCAAGTAAAATTTTGCTGAAGATCATTCAAAAGCGACTGCAGTAGTATGTCGACAGGGAGCTGCCAGAAATTCAGGCCAGATTCAGAAGGACATGGAATCAGTGATATCATTGCTGTTGTCAGATGGATCATGGCTGAAAGCAGAGAATACCAGAAAGATGTTTTACCTGTGTTTTACTGACTATGCTAAGGCATTCGAATGTGTGAATCATAACAAATTATGGATAACATTGCGAAGAATGGGAGTTCCAGAACAAGGGGATACTGCGTGGTTTAAAGTCAGGAAAGTTGTGCATCAGGGTTGCATCCTTTCACCATACCTATTCAATCTGTATGCTGAAGAAATAATCTGAGAAGCTGGACTATATGAAGGAGAACTTGGCATCAAGATTGGAGGGAGACTCATTAACAACCTGTGTTATGCAGATGACACAATCTTGCTTGCTGAAAGTGAATCGGACTTGAAGCACTCACTGATGAAGATCAAAGACCACAGCCTTCAGGATGGATTACACCTCAACATAAAGAAAACAAAACTCACAACTGGACCAATAAGCAACATCATGATAAACGGAGAAAAGATTGAAGTTGCCAAGGATTTCATTTACTTGGATCCACAATCAACACCCATGGAAGCAGTAGTCAAGAAATCAAAAGACGCATTGCATTGAGCAAACCTGCTGCAAAATACCTCTTTAAAGTGTTGAAAAGCAAGGATGTCACCTTGAAGACTAAGGTGTGCCTGACCCAAGCCATGGTATTTTCAATCACATCATATGCATCTGAAAGCTGGATAATGAATAAGGAAGACCGAAGAAGAATTGACACCATCATTGAATTGTGATGTTGGCAAAGAATATTGAATATACCATGGACTGCCAAAAGAATCAACAAATAAATCTGTCTTGGAAGAAGTACAACCAGAATGCACCTTAGAAACAAGGATGGCGAGACTACATCTTACATACTTTGGACGTGTTGTCAGGAGGGATCATTCCCTGGAGAAGGATATCATGCTTGGTAAAGTACAGCATCAGGGAAAAAGAGGAAGACCTTCAATGAGATGGATTGACAATGGGCTCAAGCATAACAATGATTGTGAGCATGGCGCAGGACCAGGCAGTGTTTCGTTCTGTGGTGCACAGGGTTGCTATAGTTGTAACTGGCTTGACGGTACCTAACGACAACAATAACAACAATTAATCCAAATTATAGAATTAAGAAAGGACACGGTCATGATTAATACACATACAAAAGATGTATGATTGGCTAGGGAGTAAGTAGAGGTAAAAGTCCATGATCTGAAAGAATATAATGCAGTAATTCAATATCTCTTAAACGTTGGGATAACTAGCTCCTCCATCAGTCAAACTAGGAAACTTATTACTGTCTTCAACTTCTCACTCTCTCTCATTACCCTTCCAGCATCCAACTAATTATGAGTGTTATAAATTTTACCTCCTGAATGTCACTTAGTGTTCCTATCCATTTCACCCTTCCCTTAAGAGCCTCAGATAGAGTGATTGACTGTCCTGTTTTGTCTGGGACTGAGGCATTCCCTGGGACATGGGACTTTCCATTTTTTTAAACCTGGACAGTTCAGGCAAACTGAGACATGGGACTTTCAGTGTTATATCTGGCAAGTCCCAGGCAAAATGGGACAAGTTGGTGACCCTAGCCTCAGGCCGTCATCATTTTTACCTGGTATGCTGTACATTTACTGTATTTTCTCAAACCTGGAGTACTTGTTTACTTATCAGCTGCAAGTCTCATCTGCTTCAGTCCACCTCCCACATTGATGCTGAAGTGCTGTATCTAAAATCCTAATTTGAAAACCTGACTCTCCTATTTAAAATCTTTTGTTGACTCTCCAAGTCTTCATGAGATAGGCCAAGCCCTGAGCATGTACACATGACCCTCTGTAATCTGAATTCTTCCTGGAATCCCTGTCCCTGAACTATCTTGGTCTCTCAAAGTTCACATCTCTGGTAAGTTTTCATTGACCTCTCATCCAATTTGAGTGCCCCTTTCTATACTCCAATAGCCTGCTAATAATCCACGTGGAAAGTGTGTTTTGCCATAGCAGTCTTCACCTTGCATTCTTCATGATTTACTTGACTGCTTCTCCTATTGTTTCCTTAAGGGCGGTGGTGCTGCTTTACTTGATTTTCTTTAGTAAATGTTGAGTGTTGGTTTCTCAAGATTTGAACAAGTTTACGGCTTTGAAAACACTATGCAGCAGTTCTACTCTTCACAATAGGGTTGCCATGAGTTGGAACTGATTCGACAGCAACTAACAACAATAACATATATGTATTATATGACAGACGCAGGATTTAAGCCCAGACCTTGGTTGTCTTAAAAGTTTGTAACATGCCTCTATTATTGTGCATATATCACACCTTCATATATAATCAGCTTCTGTTTCACTCTCCTCTAGGCACTATGAGGTCCAGGAGGGCAGCTGAGTAACAATATGAGTTGTCAATTAAAAGATGACCTTTGGGCATAGTCAATGTCATTGAACTGTGCATGTAGAAATTTTTGAAATAGTGTATCTTTGGCTATGTGTACTTTCACCAAAAAAAAAAAAGGTTGAGAAGTTAGAGGGTTAATACGTTGTGGGGTTGTTAACCAATGTCATAAAACAACATGTGTGCTACTATTTCATGAGAAACTATTTGTTGTGTAAGCCTTCACCTGAAGTACAATAAAATATAAAAAAAAAATAAAGGAAAAAAAAAAAAAGATGACCTTTATTTCAGATATGGTATTTGTCTTAGCCAGTTGTTAGGACTACCTTTTAGGAAGTTGGTACATTTTTACTTTTTTTTCCCCCATCATTAGCTCACCTGATAAGTGTTCTTTATCTTTCCAACACTAAACTTAAAAATAATGTAAAATAACAACAATTCTTTTGTGGTTTGAATTCCACTTTATACCAAATGATCACTGTTTATCATGATCATTACGCAGACACAGGCTGCCTTCTACACAATCAAAGTTGGAACATCAGTAGAACAACCATGTGAATTTCACACTTCTGGAGCCTAGGAATAATTCCATGTGGAAAGTGTGTTTTGTTAGTATGAATTTCAGTCAACTACATATGGAAATATTTTACTAAAAATAATCAACTCATAGTGTTCTCTCTCCCTGCTGCCTGACCCTCCCCAATGTCTTACTAATGTCTCAGCCAACACATCAGAGTTAAGGTTTGTTAATTCTACTGCTATAGCCATAAACACCGTCTTTACAATGCTACAGCTCAGGGGTTCTGGGTAATGCCTATGTCGGGTTTTAAAAAGTGGGATTCTTTAATATGGATGGGAATATATTATTAGGTTTTGAAATAAAAGGTTTCTCAATGGCTTGAAGAACAAATGAAGGATACTGAAGGCAGATTTGCAGAGGTTCTACATGTAACTTCTGGGAGACCTCAAATAGTCTGTTATGGCTCCTTGGCAGTCTTTGTGAAATGACTCCTTGTAGCCAGTCCAGCTGGCTCTGTGTTCCAGAACTGCTGCCCTGATGCTTATTATCAGCAGAGACTATCAATGAAACTGACCAGATTAAGAGCAGGCCCGTTATAGTTCAGGGTGTATTATGATACTATTTGATTTTTTAAAAAGATGTATGTATTACTTCAATAATAATGAAAAAATTAAAATAAGAAAATGTATTTATCTGACCGAAGTCTTTAATCTTTATCTATTCACTGAGCACTCCCTTTCTGCCTATAAACACTCAAGTCCAACAAACCCTATTTTTGAGCCCTAATCCCACTCAGTTACCACCCTATTGCATTCCTTTCTTTTACCATGAAATTGCTAAAAAGAGAAGTAGCCCATCATTATTGCCTCTGTTTCCTATTTTAGTCACTCCTCAATCCACTATATGTGCTATTCATTCATCACTTTCATGGATCTCCTTTGGAAAATATCATCAACAGCTTTCTAACCACCAGGGACAACAGTCTCCTTTCAGTTATGGACACAAATATTGTAAGCATCAAACTCTGTCTCAGCTTTGTTTGAAATTAAAAAAACTTCCAGGTCACAATGGAATTTACTGAAAAGTCTTCAAAGGAAATAATCCTGCCTTATATACATGAAAACTAAAAGTATTATGTTAGTAGTTTGTTCTTTGTCCATAAATATAAGGATAAAATGTTAGAGAATATTTACATTCTGATGACGACACAGGAAAATGAAAAAGCACTATTGGGAGACTAGGCAAATAAGGCAAAAAGTTTATTTAAATTTAAATTTACACATACAATATTTTTTACTATCATGTATTACAGTTCCTCTCTGGAGTTTACAGAAACTCGCTAAGATAGTAACTAATAGCCACAAAGTATTTGTTGTTTAATCTTCCACAATTCGTGGTGTTTGTAATCCCACTTGTTACAGAAAATTTTATTTGGTCACTTAATCTATAGAACATTTTTTTTTAATGAAAATTAATCCGTTGACTTAAGTTTTAAATGAACTTACTAGCTTTGTTTTAATTAATTCATAGCTATAATAATGTGTAAATTATCAAAAAGAGCCCTGGTGGTGCAATGATTATAGTGTATAAATTATCAGAAAACAAATAATTTGGGACTAGCTTTCTCATTGCAGACTCCTTGAAATAAGGGATAATTTTAGCAGGTTCTTATCCAAGATTCTAACCACAAACACATTGTGAAGCCTTGTTCTTTTATGCAGTCCACGTTCTCTTTAAGCTTCCATGAAACCATCTTTTCCTGGTTCTGTTCTATCTTTGTGACTATCCTTTGAATCTACTTTGCTGACTACTTAGCCCTCAAGTGGTGATAACACCCCCAAATTCTCATTTGACATATTCTTCTTAGGTAATTGCATTTTACACATTTTCTCTTGATGAGCCCCATATCTAAATCTTGAATGAGTACCCTATGCCTCAGCTCCAAATCATTATTTTCAATTGCCTAATGGGTATCTTCACTTTTGCTCTTGGATTAGTCCTTCAAATTCAAAATGTCTAGAACAAAAATCATAATTCCAACCTATTCCGCTTCCTGCCTCTCCTAGCTAGAAATTTCAGAGCCATTTTCTACCGCCTTTTTCATCAATAAATTCAACTGGTCACCAATTTCCTATGGATTCCATTTCTGAATCAACTTTTAAATATGTCCCCTCCCTCCATCTCCACTGCTTCATCCATATCCTAGACATTTCACAGGTGTTGTCTAGCTTTATTGGCCAGCACAACTAGGTATCTTTTAAAAATAAAGATCTGAGCATGCCACTCAATAGTTTACATTTCTATATATTTACAGAATAAAATACAATTTCTATTATATGGCATAAAAAGTCCCTCAAAACTTGCCCCCAACCTACCAGTCTTTCTTTTATTACCATGCAGTCATCTGATTCTCAGGTGTACTTCACTACTTGTTGCTTCCAAACATACCAAACATTTTCACATGCCTGTACCTCTTGCCTGGAAGGCCCTTCTTCCCTTGCCCACTGGCAGCCAACAGGCTGGGGTTCAAACCCCAGTCCTGCTGCTTATAAGCCACGTATTTTAGAAAAGGAAATTGACATCTCAGCGCACATAACTAATTGCTTTTTGGTTATTTCTCCCACATCATAATGAGCATTAAACAAATAGTATACTGTGAACTCAGCATTGCTCCTAGCAAGAACTGCTCTTTCACCTTCAATATTTATGCTACAGAAATAAAACACTTAAAATTTTTAAACACTTACATTAACTCTTTGTTGTCTAGGATCCTTTGGTCATTTTTATTTAAATTCCTTCAAAAGATACTGGCCCCAAAGTGTTACAGGACTTACATGAATATCATGTCTCTCCACATCAACTATAAATCAAGTAGCAGCAACAGTGATTCAAATTCTATTTTTGCCTGCTCACACCTAAACATGTGTTATTTCACAGTTGAAAGATGGGGCTGACTGGTTACTATTTTAATTTTGTAAAGTTTTTCTTTTCCCTTTTTTATTTTGTGAATTTGCACACATGTACTTTTAAACAGGAAGCCCTACTCTGACCACTCACGTGGGCTAGAATCCAAGCTCTGCCATACCTGCATATTCTTGGCCAAACAACTTTACCTTTTTGACTTTCAATTTCTTCATTCTGTAAATCCTAAGTCTACCATAAGAATTCATTAAGATAACACATGCAAAGCAAGAGATCCATAAATGGCAACTCTTGCAATTCTTATTATGCTTCCTACATGGATTTTATTGTTTGATTTTCAGGCTCCCTGAAGACAAGGACTATTGCACTTGTTTTCGTATCCCTAGCCTTGTGCCTGGTAAACAGGTTTTATAAATTCAGAAATATCAGTAAGACATAAGTTAAAGTCTATCTAATAATTTGTCATTGTCTTTCCAGTTAGCTTTCTTCTGTGTGGCTTAATATGAAAACTAAAAACTAGTTAACACATTTATTTTCAGTAAAATCTTGACTGGCGCTATCTCTTCTTTTCCTAATTTTATATTTTAAAACAAAGGACTGGAAATGGGAATATTTTCTTCAATCAGACAAAAGCAACACTTCAAAAGTAATGTTACAAGCTACATGACACTATTCCCACAGAGATCATCCAATATTTCCCATAGCCTTAAATATCAGGAAAAGCACTAAAGAGGAAGAGAAGCCACACCTTGGGGCCAGGGGCCTAGACAGGCAGGCAGGTTTACAAATATTTCCTTTGCATTGGTGATGCTGGGTACAGTGTGTGCGTGTCTGAGCGTGGTTGTCTGTGTGTGTCTCTGTGTGGCAGTGTGTGGGATTCAATTCCTTCTCTTAGTTCTTGCTTCTCCCAGCTCTAAGTTAAGCTCTTTACAGGGAATTGGAAATGGCCACTTTTTAAATGTTGAGACCAATTTGCTCTCATACATAGAAACTATGACGCAAACAGGAAAAGATTGAGAAAAGTTAGGTTTAATTCCTAATTAAGACTCCACTGAATAAGAAGAACACTATAAAAGAAAGTCATTATAATCAGGAAATGCTTGGTTCCTGGCATATTTCAAGCAGGACCAGTTGCCGTCAAGTTGATTCCAACTCATGGCATCCCCATGTGTGTCAGAGTAGAACTGTGCTCCATAGAGCTTATGATGGCTGTGACCTTTTGGAAGATCTCCAGGCCTTTCTACTGAGGCACCTCTGGGTGGACTCAAACCACCAATCTTCTGCTTAGTAGCTGAGTGCTTTAACTGTTTACACCACACCACTCAGGGACTCCTGGTGTATATCTGAACTTCAATAACCTCTGAATTTGTAATCCCTCAGATAAGAACTAGGCTGAGATTTATTTTACAATCATGTATTGAGGGGATTTAAACAAAGCTTCATCCTTAAAATTACTATAGAAACAATGCAGCAAGAATAGGTTTTAACATATTTATATAATCCCTGTTGCCATTGTGTTGATTCCAACTCATAGTGACCCTACAGGACAGAGTAGAACTGCCCCATAGGGTTTCCAAGGCTGTAATCTTTAGAGAAGTAGACTGCCACATCTTTCTCCCGCTGAGTGGCTGGAGAGTTCGAATGCTGACTTTTCAGTTAGTAGCCAAGGATTTTAACTACTGCACCACCAGGGCTCTGTATTTATATAATGAATATCATAAAAATTAGTTACACTAAAATGTGAATAAAAATCCTAATAGTTAATGCAGGATAAGATATTAAACTTTGAAAATACTTCTGAAGTAATATTCTGAAATATACTAAACAAAAAGAAATAAACACTTAAAAACTGTTAAAGGTGGAAGGGTTTTCACAGGTTAATTAGCCCAATCCTCTCAGTAACAGATTTCTTTTTATTCAGCTCTTGCTGCTTAATCATACTAGTAACTGCACTTTCCTCATACAACATGGAAATAGTTGGCATAGAAGAATACTGACATTTACAGTCTTTATTTCCCCCTAAACAGGTCTGCTATGTAGCTTGTAGTGTGGAAATAATGTGACTAAGAACACCTGGGAGCAGGTCCAAGTTTGAACATTGAATAGTTCTGTGCCCCTGAGCAAGCTGCTGTTATGTCTGTTGCCTTATCAGTAAATAGGAAAACTCCTGTCTTAACTTCCTTGTCAGGCCTTGATTCGTACAAATGGTTAAAGTACTCAGCTGCTAACAGAGAGGCTAGAGGTTTGAGTCCACCCAGACTGCCTTGGATAAAAGGCCTGATGACCCACTTCTGAAAAATTAGCCATGAAAACTCTGTGGAGCACAGATCTACTCTGACATGCACGGAGTCACCATGAATCAGAGTCACCTCGATGGCACCTGGCTTGGTTTCTTTTTTTAACTTCCTTGTAAGATAATTATGAAGATGAAATGAAATACTACATGTGAAAAGTCTTTTGGAAAACACACAAATATACTAAACAAATATAACCAAAAAAAAGAAAAAAAGAAAAATCCATTAAGGGAAGTAGATCTCCAGTCCTTTCTTCTGCCATGCCACTGGGTGGGTTTGAACCACCAACCTTTAGGTTAGTAGTCTAGCACAAACCATTTGCACCACCCAGGGACCTAATACAAATACTCCGTTGCTGTCAAGTTGATTCCAACTCATAGTAACTCTATAGGACTGAGTAGAACTGCCTCATAGGGTTTCCAAGGAGCAACTGGTGGATTTGAACTGCTGACCTTTTGGTTAGCAGCTAGGCTCTTAACCACTGAGCCACCTCGGCTCCAATACAAATTTAAAGCTTACTAAAATGGACAATAAGAAAACCAAGCCTGCCTTTGACAAACAAGGTTAACAGTTTCTTGTATAATTTTCTTCCAGAACCATTCTAGTATTTGGGCATGCTGCCACTTATTTTTACTCAAATAGAAATACAATATAAGCACTAGAGTGTCCCTTGCTATTTCCTTCACTTATCATATATCCTAGATATCTATCCTTATCAGCACATATAGATATACCTCATTCTTTTGTAAAATCAATCTCATGGCATTGCATTGAAGAATTATGCTATCATTCTTTAAGAAGTTCCCATTCATGGACACTTTAGATTCCTTAGAGTTTTTGTTTTACAAACTGTGATGCCCTGAATATCTCTGTAGGTATGTCTAAACTTTTAAATCTCTGATTTTTTAAATGCCTAGAAGAGCTGTGACACTATTATTCTCTCCTTTACAGAATTCTGTATAAGGTTGACACATCTTGGATCCTAGACAAAAAATTTTAATATTGAATGTGTGCTTTTAATAAGATCATTTCTACTAAAACACAGTACTCTATCAAGGCCCTGATGACCAGTTGTGCTTTTGTACACAATGAAGAATAAAGGATTAAAAAAAGATGTGGCATGCAGTCCTCACTGTTATTAAAAACAGTAACAACAGATATTAGCAGAGCATTCTGTAGTTTACCAAGCATTTCACAAATATTATCTTTTTCATTGTCTCTCATTTAGTATTTAGTAGTGCCACAAATTCATATAATCATAGAACTAAGGGAGACCTTAAAGTTCTTCTGGCCTAACTGCTTTTTTTTCAAATAATAAATAATTTTTAAGACTAAATATATCAAAAAGAGTAATCATAATTTGGATTAAAACAACCCAAGTGCCCATCTGGATAAACAAAATGTGGTACATACATACAAATGAATATTACTCAGCCTTAAAGAAAAACGAAGTCCTAAAACATGCTACATCATGGATGAACCACAAAGACATGCTGACTGAAACAAGTCAATTACAAAAGGACAAATACTGCATGGTCTCACTTACATGAAACAACAAGAATAGGTAAATATATAGAGACCGATGGTTACTAGTGGTTACCAGAAGTAGGAGGGAAGAGGAAAGTAGTGCATTTCTGTCTATGATGTTGGGAAAACTGGCATCTACTAAGGGTGATGGTTACACAACTTGACTAACGTAACTGGTATCACTAAGATGTACACCAGAAAAAAAGGGCAAAAAGGCAAATATAATGTTATATATAATTTTACAACAACAGCCCAAAATAAAAAAAGTCTGCACTTTTTGATACTACTTAGATACAACTAGGCACTTAATGTAGTTAGATTTCTTGGTTCTAAGTTTTAGGGTCATGGCTTCATGGGCCTATCCAGTCAATTGGCCTAAAGTTGTTTTAGAGTTTCTCTTCTACCTCCTAGTTCAGTGAGTAGTGCCTGGGGTCTTAAAAGCTTACAAGCGGCCACCCAAGATACAACAACTTGTCTCTATTCACCTGGAGCAGTAGAGAAAGAAGGAGACCCAGGATTCAGAGAAAGAAATGGACTGCAGGTCTAATTGCCTCCGTGAACTATTACCTTCTTTGCCATGAGACCAGAAGAAATGGTTGGTGCCCAGCTACCGTTACTGAACCTTTTGCTCAAGCACCCAATAGATGGATCCTGATCAAAAGAAGGAAAAATGTGGAAGAGAACATCAAATTCTTATGGAATCCAGACTTACTGGATCCATTGAGACTGGAGGAACCCCTGAATCTATTGTCCTGAAATAATCTTTAAACTTTCAATTAAAACCATCCTATAAAGCTATCTTTAAACAACAGTTTAGCTCAAGTAATAAGAACATCAGCTTAGATCATTGTGCTAGTTTAAAGATTTATCTATATGAGATCAAATTGCAACAGTAATGCTAAAGCACAGATAAGAGCTTTAAGGGGCAGAGAGAGTAAAAGTTAGTGGTGCTGAAACAACACAGGTAGAAATGTGACATAATGTGAAGAATGTAACCAATAGCACTGAATTGCACATGTAGAAATTATTGAATGGATGTATGTTTTGCTCTGTATATTTTCACCAAAATAATAATAAGTTGGACCAAAAGGAAAACACATTTTGACAACTAAGCTTACGTAACATGAAGTCATGCCCAAAGCAACAAGATTGTCAGAAACAAGGCAGCACAGTTGATCAAATTGATCCGAATGGTGGACAGACCTGCAGGAGCCGGTGGACTTGTAATCCAGAATCATGTTAGTTGTTATCTCATCACTCAGTGCATCAATCTGAAGTACATCTCCTTGGTTGCCAGAAAGAATGGAATACTCAAGGAGGCTGTTCAACCCACTGTCTGGGTCAGCAGCAAAAACCTGTGAGGAACAAACTCTTCTGTTAAATAAGGATTTAATTTGCAACATAGTATAAACCTGTTTTTCAGAGAAATGCATTATCAAAGAATCACAGATTGTCAAACACATTTTAAAAACAATGATTAAAGGAATACCAGTAAGCTTCAATTTAGTTTCATAGTAAGGTGGGTGAGGAGTGAGGAAATTATTGTGCATACATATTCTCAAAGGATTTCCAAGTAATTTCAGTAGGAAAGGCACATATTTTTGATCAATAATTTTAGGCAACTAACAGGAAAAAAAAATTTGCTTGAATAGAAGATTTCCAGTGCTGGATGTGTATTCAGGCTAGAACCAGAAAAGGAAAGAAACATTGTAGAAAACTTTTGCATAGTAAATGATAACTTTTCATTTGCTCCTTCCTTCCTTCTTTCCTTTCTTCCTTTCTTCCTTCCTTCCTCCCTCCCTCCCTCTCTCCCTCCCTTCCTATTTTCTTGCTTAAAGTATTGCCCGTAAAATAGGCCATATGTGGATTTTTTTTTTTTAATATTGTATTTTTATTTTAAAGTGATCTTCAAAGAAACGAAACAACACCTAGATTTAGGGCTAACAAATTTGGGTCTTGATTACTTATTTAAAGAGTTATTAAAATACTGTTGACAATAACACAACATTTTGGCATAGTCCTCCATGGAGTTACATAGTTTGCATTAAATTCTAATCACAAAACTAATTATATTGTGGGATCAAGGTCTTGTTAAAAAAAAGTTGACAGATGTGTTTTAAAATGCTGTACCTTTTTTATCAACTATTGCCCTCAGCCTCAGCCTTAGGTCACACCCACATCATCTCTCTCCTGGGCCGCCACACTGATGTCCTAGCCCTCCTTACTCTCTCAGCCTACCCTTCACGCTACTGCAGAGTTCTGAAGCAACTGAAGCACCCAGGGACTTCATCTGCAGGGCTCATGATCCAGCTATCTGGTACACAAAGGCTGCAATATGCAGTTCCCTTTGGGATCACCAGGAAGAGAAACTGGTCTGAATCTGGGGCTGGATAAAATCTATAATGTCTACTGAGTCTGTACACTTAAAACTTTTGTAGATAGGAGATCACCCAGAATAATGAATCAGTGAGGACTTTAGGGTGTCAACAATACAGATCCACTATATGGTGCAAACTTGGACTACTAACCAAGAGGTTGGCAGTTCAAACCCATCCAGAAGTGCCTTGGAAGTAAGGCCTGGTGATTTGTTTCCAAAAGGTCACAGGCTTGAAAACCCTATGAAAGCAGTTCTACTCTGCGCACATGGGGTTGCAGAGTTGAAATCGACTCGACGGCAACTAACAACAACAGCAACATGGCTAACTTAAGTAGAAAAATAATGTGTCAGACTTATAGTGCCCTACAGAGTTCCTTCTAGTGCTCAAGGGAGTCCTTAGAGAAAGCAGGCGGGCAGTAATTGAGTACTGAATGAATCAAGAGGAAGAAAAGTAAATTCAAAATTCAAGGCTTCCTTCAATCTCAGGTTTCATCCAATCCATCAAACATTGTACAGGGACTCTGGAAACATTTAAAATTTCATTTGTGTTCTAGACAAAGTCTTATATATTTTTCTGTATGTACATTAATTGATAATAATTAACCAAAAAAACATTCCTGTTACCTGTATGATATGAGCATTGTAGAACTGGCCTTCAGACACTGATGCATGGTAAACACTTCTCTCAAAACACAGTAAATTATCATTCACGTCCTGGACCAAGACTGCTACTTTGATGTAGGCTCTATGCCCACCCTTTTCAGCTAACACTATGAGTTGTATTTCATTTCTGACTTCAAAATCAAGAAACTTGGGTTCTTTCACAGTGAGTTCTCCTATTTTTATCCATAGCGGGAAAAAGAGAGAAGTACATTATAGTTACATATAAAATGCCTCAAATTATATTTGATTCATCTGCTCATATGCTCACCTCTCATTCAAATCCAGTGTTCAAAAAGCCTCCCAGTGGGTGTTCCTCCTCCCCTACAATGGGGAACATTGTGAAAAAGTTGGGAACTTTCTGATATTTGCTGGGTCCAAAAGTGTAGAAGGGATAGAAACTATAAAATACCTATCTCTGAAATCAGACATCTGAAATCAGGGCTACTTCTCAAATTGTCCTTCTCTTTCCATATTTAGTCCATCACCATGTCAGGGAAGTCTACCTTTCAAACATCTCTTGAATCTACCTCTCTCTGTCTCCACTGCTGCTACACTCCTCCCACCTTGTCATCTCCCACCTTGTCCACTTCATTAGCCATTTAACTGGTCTCCCTGACAATCCAGTTTTCATTTTGAACTAAATAATAAAAAATGGATGCTGTCATTCCCATGCATAAAACTGCTCAATGTTTCTCCACTGCTACTATGATAAAGTTCAGCATCTATGACTAAGGTGAACCTGACCCAAATCCATGGTCTTTTCAATCATCCCATACACAAGCAAAAGTTGGACAATGGAAAAGGAAGACATATGAAGAGTAGATGTATTTGAAATGTGGTGTTGGGGAAGAAAGGAGCCCTGGTAGTGCAGTGGTTAAAGTGCTCAGCTGCTAACCAAAAGGTCAGTAGTTAGAACCCACTAACATCCATGAGAGAAAGATGTGGCAGTCTGCTTTCATAAATTAGACTTACAGCCTTGGAAACCCTATGGGGCAGGTCTACTCTGTCCTATGGGGTCGTTATGATTCAGAATCGACTTGACACAGTGGGCTTGGTATTTTTTGGGTTTTGTTGGTGGAGAATATTGAATATACCGTGGACTGCCAAAAGAATGAACATATCAGTCTTAGAAGAAATGGAACAAGAATGTTCCTTCAACTCACTTGCTTTGGATACGTCATCAAGAAAGACCAATAGTTGGAAGAGAACATCATGCTTGGTAAAGCAGAGGGTCAGTGAAGGTGAGGGAGCTCCTCAATGAGATGGACTCACACGATAGCCACAACAATGACCTCAAACATACTAATGATCACGAAGACGGCACAGGACAGGGTGGGCAGTGTTTTGTTTTCTTATACATAGGGTCACTATTAGTCAAAGTCGACTGGACAGCAACTAAGAATAACACAAGGACCTACATGTGGGACTTCTGCCACCTCAGAAGTTCATTCATGTCATTTTCCACTTTGCTGTCTCCGCCCTGATCACACTTGTGAACTTCTTTTCCTTGAGTGCTTGTCTCAGAGTCTTTATGCACATCTTTCTGTCTGCCTGAAATTCTCCCTCACATATATTCTGCTTCAGGGGTATTTCCAGGTTTACCTACCCCTGCACTATTACTATGTCAGCCCCCAACAGACTCTCAAAGACACCTGCACTTCTTGGCAGTGCCTTCATTACTGAGCTCATCTGCTTTATGTCTGTTAATCCTCTTGGTTTATAAGCTCTGTGAGGTATGGATTGCTAACTGTCTCTTACACCATCATATCCCCATTGCCTAGCTTGGAGTCTGGTATACAGAAGGTGCCCAATAACATTTGTTATACTCTCATATAAAAAGCATTACCAGGTTTGGAAAGGAAACTGATTCTTGGGGTGAGGCCATGCTCAAGTTTCTCCCTCAAATTAAGAAAAATCCTCCCTTGATACAATTCAATTTCCTTCCTTAGTTTCTACTCTATTTTACTTCCTTTTTACAGCCCAATGTATGACTGAATTATTATTAACTTTGCTCTCACTGCCAGAAATTCCATCAAATAGAGATTTACTGAATAGCACTAACTTTGGAGTTGGAGGAACCTGAAACCAAGCTTAAATCCCCATCCTGGTTACTTCACTTTTGCACTTCACCTGGCTCCATCACTTACTAAGTCTGTGACCTGGAGTAAGTTTCTATAAAGCTGAGTCTCTTATTTAAAACAGGGATGTTACAAAAGGACAAATATTGTATGAGACCACTACTGTAAAAACTCGTGAAAAAGTTTACACATGAGAAGAAACAATCTTTGTTGGTTATGAGGGATGATGGGAGGAAATACTAAATAGACAATAGATAAGTAGTAACTTTGGTGAAGGGTAAGACAGTATACAATACTGTGGAAGCCAGCACAACTTGTACAAGGAAAGGTCATGGAAGCTCCATAGACACATCCAAACTCCCTGAGGGACCGAATTGCTGGGCAGAGGGCTGTGGGGACCATGGTCTCAGGGAACATCTAGCTTAATTGGCATAACACAGTTTATAAAGAAAATGTTCTACATTCTACCTTGGTGAGTAGCGTCTCAGGTCTTAAAAGCCCAGGAGCAACCATCTAAGACATTCCACCGGTCTCACCCCTTTGGGAGCAAGGGAGAATGAATAAAACAAGATACAAGGGAAAGATTAGTCCAAAGGACTAACAGACCACAACTATCACGGCCTCCACCAGACTGAGTCTAGTACAACCAGATGGTGCCCGGCTACCACCATTGACTGCTCTGACAGGGATCACAATAGAGGGTCCTGGACAGAGCTGGAGAAAAATGTAGAACAAAATTCTAATTCACAAAAAAACACCAGACTTACTAGCCTGACAGAGACTGGAGAAACTCCGAGAGTATGGCCCCCATACACCCTTTTAGCTCAGTAATGAAGTCACTCCCGAGGTTCACTATTCAGCCAAAGATCAGACAGCCCCATAAAACAAACGAGACTAATGGGGCACAACAGTCCAGGGACAAGGATTAGAAGGCAGGAGGGGACCGGAAAGCTGGTAATAGGGAACCCAAGGTTGAGAAGGGACAGTGTTGACATGTCTTGGGGTTGTTAACCATTGTCATAAAACAATATGTGTACTAACTGTTTAATTGAGAAACTATTTGTTCTGTAAACCTTCATCTAAAGTACAAAAATAAAATAAAACAGGGATGTTAATAATGGCCTGGTAGGTTTGTTGTGAGGAGTAAATAACGTTGTGCACATTTAGAATGTTTCTTTGCAGTAAAGTGATATAAATTCCAATGTTCTATCCAAGTCTCTCAAATCAGATATAGACTTAATATCTTTGTGGATTCTGAATTTAGAAAGAAAAAAATTTACAGCCACAGGCTAACAGAAGTTTGATCTTCTGGTGAAAGAACCTGTATGATTTTTGGAAACCTGGCCTGGAAGTCACAGTTTTTATTGCTCTGTCCTAACTAATCTCTCCAGGTAAGCAACCTAGTCTAAGACAACTTCAGACCATCAGGTACTCACCTGGTGGGGATTCATACACTGTTTCTAATACTCTATCTTTGATACTGAGAGTGTATGGTGATTTTATAGTTTATATTTTGTTATTAAGAAAAATTAAATAATTATATCTTGTATTAAGAACCTACTATAGTATCAAATTTAAATTTTCATAAACTCACTTTCATTTATTGATGTCAGGTTTAGTTAGCAACTCAGAACTCAGTTACCAACGAACCTACTCTAACAAACCACACAGTCCGTTGTAACCAAATCCAGACAGAAAAATTTAGAGTAGCTCTAACTTTTGGCAGCTGCAGAATCATTAAGATACATTTCGATGGGTCATTGATGAAAGGAGCTGGTTTTCAGACATCTTTAAACAACCACTGAGCCCTGCACCCCCAAATAGCAGAGGAGACCGAGTCTGAGGCAGGTTCAGAGACCTCACCCAGAGCTCTGTGTTGCCCTCAGCTTCTATCATGTTGTGTTACTGTTTGTAAAGAAAAAATAAAATAAACACTCAACAATAAATTGCCAGTGTCACTAAGTAGAAAGTGTACCAATTATAGTGTAGATCAGAGTGGATTTTTTAATAAAAGGCTTGTGTTTAGGCTTTGATAATTGGAATTTTGCACTTGGAATGGATCTACACTTCTAATGCTTTCCTTGCTTGGTTTTTATCTTTGGCGTAATAACTAGCATATGCTGTAAACATTCTGAAAGTGAAAAAGACAAAAACCAGTCTGTGAGATGATTCAAGGCTGGCACACCTACTAGATCCACATTTTGTCTTGGTTGATATATGAGAATTTTTTTTTCTCAGAGATGTCAAGAGTGTACTAGCATCAGTGAGAGGAAGGTACTAGGAGTCTGTCCAGTACTATAGGGAAGAATCCACATTTTCCTTACAGTAAGAAACTTCACAAATACCACTTTCACATTCATGCCTATATTTTAGTGTACCAGTTATATAATAACTTGAGAATTAAAGTCTAGTAATATTTTCCTTCTGCTACATGTATATATACAGTTTTTGTCCTAGTTATAAAATATGCACATCAAGTAGAAATTAAGATTCTTCAAATATTACTACATGGTTGATAATATAATAAGTTTATTTCAGTTGATTATATAATATGCAAATTTATATATACATATCCCCAAACAGAATGTGATATTTATTTTATCTAATAGCTTTTAAGCTCTCTTCTACAAAATGACACTTTTGAAACACTGAAAATTTGACCATTTTTGTTTTATGTCAACCTACCAAAAAATGGGATGAATACTTCGATTTATTATTTACTTGGTCAAACTCCAAAAATTCTGCTGTTTTATAAAGTGAATCATAGATGTTTACAAGCTAAAGTGGCCACAGTTGTTATCAGAGATCCATCTAATCATAACTTATTAAATCAGTAACCAATAAATGGTATTTTTACATTTTTATCCTTAAGATAAAGTGACCATACCTTAGAGATCAATATTATTGATTTAGCATACACAACCTATTTTCCTTTTTTAAACAGTCTATGGTTTAAATACACACATTCCATAAAACCTATATTATGTACCTTTAGCACAGGTTTAGTATGTGTCAAAGTCGGCACACAAGAGGATCTTAACTAAAGTTTTGAGAAAAACTACTGAACAATCCTTATGATAAACAGAACTAAAATGCTTGATAAATTATACACATATGTGTGTGTGTATTTTTTTTTTTGTGTGTGTTAATGCATTATTGAGCTGGCATGGTAGTAAGAAATCTTCAGAGAACAAAAAGAAAATGAAAATGGAGCCCAGGGAGGTAAGCAAGCACCAAAGCTAGTTTTTGTTCCCAGAGTTTCTACCACAACCAAGGAGGCCTTGAGATTCATCTCTCATGGCTACACAGGGTGTGCAAAACAAGGGAAGAACCTGAACCCACTCAGGGTGAAGGGTCTAATATGAGAAAACAGCATAAAGTTGGAAATTCACTCCAAATGAATGAACAATATTTTAAAAATAAATAAATGAAGCAAAAAAAATTAGTAACTGATACACAGATACTTCTTTCTCGGCAGACTTGACAGAAACTAATAACAACCACATGAAGACATTAATTTAATTATGTATGTTAAAACAGCTAGGCTAACCACTAAAAGAAGAGAAATAATCTACATAACTTCAAACAAACATAAGAAAAATGGTCATTTTCAGATGATGACTATATATGTAGATTATACAGATAAATAATCACAATCACAAGAGTTTGCAAGTTGGCTAAATATAAAATCAAAATACAAAAGTCCATTTTCAGCACTGTCAGAAAAAGCATTTAAATATTTTCATTTACCTTATCAAGAAAAAGTATAAAGTACTTAGACTAAAACTTACAAGACATATGCAAGCCCACTGTAGAAATAAACTTCAAACTTCATTGAAAGATATTAAGGAAAAAGTTGGTATGACATTCAATGGTCCTGGATTAGAAGAAAATATTATAGTATATTAAAGGTTTTCCCCAAGTTGTTATATAGAATTAATACAACTTCAATAAACATCTCGATAGGCTTTGTATGTGTGAGTGTCTGTGTGTTGACAGGATGATTCAGTGACTGGTAAAGAGTCAATAACAGCTAATAAACTAATGGAGAAGAAAAATATGGGGATAGTATAAGTGTTGGAGGGTGGAGTGGCTTGCTTTACCTGGTATTAAGACTTACTATAAAAGCAAAGTAACTAACTGTGTGTGATACTGATGTGTAGATAGACAAAGAGACAAATGGAAAGAAGTAGAGTTCTAACAAAAAGTCAGGAACACATGAGAGATGAGAGTGGTAATACTGCAGATCAAAGGGGGAAATTATTCCCACTGGAATACCTGGCTAGCCTCATGGGGCAAGAATTAGATGTGATACCTAACTCACATAAAACACAAAAGTAAATTCAAGGTGGACTAAAGATTTAAATGTGAAACAAAGACGAACTATGATTTTTAAAAGACAATGTGAGAATAGAGGACTTCTGGCAACATGGCCCTCTAGGCAGAAGCACCATGCTGTCCCTCCACAGCAAAGATCCGAAACACTAAGCCAAACAGAGAAAACAGCAATCCCGAAACCCTAAGCATCAAATGAGGAGATAAAGATCTCAGCCAAGCACCAAATGGAATAAGAAACTGACTGAGAACAGATAGCGAGGAGACACACATGCAGAGGTCCCCTATCAGCTAACACAGCATGGATTCGCCATCTTCCACTCCTATCAGAGACCAGCAAACAGGGGGTACAAGAAAGCAGCTTCATGGAGCTTCCAGCAGGAGAGAGAATAACCAGTAACCAGCGATATACGCTGTCGCACCTCCCACACTTCTTCACTCCCATTCGGCCTCCTCTGCTTCCCACGGCCACAGTCTCTTGGCTGGGTAGCACCGGCAGCTTGGATTCCACCTGTCCTCTCTGGCCAACTCTCTGCATGCCATTTGTTGGCTGCTGGTGTTGCTTTTTCTTTCGATTTCTTCCTTACCTCTCATAATCCCCCCCTCCTTTCGCTCAAATACCTGGCTCTGTGCTACACCTTAGCTACTTCTTGAAAGGCTGTGAAACTCCGATTGAATGTAAAACTGCTTCCCAGTCCGTGCTGCCACACTGATGGGATCCTGGGGCTTTTTTGTTTTTTGGTTTGCTTTGAATTGTTTGTTTGTTTTCTTTTTTTTTTTTTCTCTAATTGGGAACCAGTTCTAGCCAGGCAGTGCTGCGCGGCTTGGGACCTACCCCCTCAGCTTGCACAAACGTGCAGAGGGATCCCTGAGAGCATTTCTTTTCTCATGGGTTTTTCTTTTCTGTTTATTTGGGGGTTTTCTTGATCTTTCTTTTTTTAATTTGTTTTGTTTTCTTTTCCCTTTTTTGTCTTTCTTCATTACTCAGTTTCTAGTCTCTCTATACCTTCTTTCTCGTCCTGTCCCTTGAATATCGGGCACTGAGTGACACCTCTACGCCTTCTAGCCAGGCTGTACTTCAACGCCTGGGAACAAATTCCTCAGACCTCGCAGCTGCACCGGAAGGATCCCTGGGAGCTTTTCTTTTCTTTTCTTTTTTCTTTTTTTTCCTAACTTCTATTTTTTCATTCTTTCCTTTTTTTCTTCTTCTTCCCCTATATGTTTTTCTCCATTTCATAGTCTCTCACCTCTCCACTCCAGTGGAAAGCTCCCCTAGCACTCTTTATTGTTTGTATGTTTTGGGCTCCTGTTCCTCTCTCCATACCCATCTTAGCTCCACACATCACAATCTCTTCCCTCCATCCTGCCTACCAGCATAGTGCACTTAACATCACACCACCAAGCAGCACAGGCATGGCTTAGTGGAACCTGCCATGCACTGATTACTGACCCGCCCTGGTGGCTGTAGTAAGTGCCACAAACAACCGATCCCAGCAACTCCTTTTCAGCTAGACCTGCCCTGCTGTAACATATCTGAGTGACTGACACAGCCAATTGGAGAAGGAAGCGAAAGGTATCATGCCCACAGATGAGCAAACAATAAAGAACACACAGTGCACCTGCTCAGACATAGCCAAATAATAAAATGAAAAAAAGGATGAAACAAACAAATCTACAATCAATGAATGGGAAAAATAACTACTGAATGCCCCGAAGACAGCAGACAATATCAAAACATTTACAAAAACAGGACAGGATGGTTCCAGTAGGCATCCAAAATAAAACACTAGATGACTTTCCAGTAGAAGAAAAGACATTAGAACTACCTGATAGAGAATTCAAATCTCTAATACTCAGAATTATCCAAGAGTTGAAGCAAAAAGCAGACAAAAATGAGGAAAAAATAGACAAATTAATGGAAAATACAGACAAAAAAATAGAAAAATTCAGGAAACTAATGCAGGAACAAAATGCCAAAATAAATTTGCACCCAGAAATCATGTAAAAACAACAATTAGAAATCCAAAAGATGAACAACAAGATTTCAGAAATGGGCAGTGTCATAGAAGGGCTGAGGAACAGATTTGAAACAGTCAAAGACAGGATCAGCAGATTGAAGACAAACGGTTGGATACAACTCTGCCTGAGTAAAACTCAGAAAAAAGAAAGAAGAAAAATGAAGAGACCCTGAGAATTATGTGGGATACAATCAAAAGAAAAAATATGCGAGTGATTGGAGTTCCAGAACAGGAGGAGAAAACAGAAAACACAGAGAGGATCACTGAAGAACTGCTGACAGAAAATTTCCCCAATATCAAGAAAGATGAAATCTAGCCATCCAAGAAGCTTAATGAACCCCATGTAAGACAGACCCCAAAAGAAAATCACCAAGGCATATCATAATCACAATCACCAAAACCAAAGACAAAGAATCCTGAGAGCAGCTTGTTAAAAACAAGAAGTCACACACAGGAGAAACGAAAAAGACTAAGCTCAGATTATTTGGCAGAAACCATCCAGGCAAGAAGGCAATGGGATGACATGTGCAAAACCTTGAGAGAAAAAAATTGCCAGCCAAGAATAATATATCCTGCAAAACTCTAGTTCAAATATGATGGTGAAATTAGGACATTTCCAGATAAACAGAAATTAAGAGAATATGTAAAAACCAAACCAAACTTACAAGAATTATTAAACGGAGTCCTTCAGTCTGAGCACAAACAACTTCAGCTCACAGGTTGAATCTAGGATGCAGGTGCGTACCACCCAGATACCAATCTAGGAAATGAACTCTCAAGGACTACCCAAAACCAAAAGAAATACTACAGGGAATCAGAGCAGTTAATCTGTAATTGACAATACCATCAGAACAATAAAAGAAGTAATATACAGTGTAGGAATAGAACCTTCTAATGGACAGGAAGACAAGGTGATACAAACTAATAATAGACGGCTTCAAACTAAGGACAAGGGTAAATTTCATGGTAATCACAAAGAAAGTTAATAAAGATACTCATAAAAATAAAGAGGAAAAACATAAAGTCTCAGTAAAAACAAAACTTACAGAAACAAATGAAAAAAATCCACAAACAAAAGGAATTCAGCACATGAGAGTAAGAGGAGCAAAGAAAACGTCAGCTCCACAAAAAAAAAAAAAAAAAAAACCATTACAAAATGACAGCAATAAACTCACATCTATCAATAATTACACTGAATATAAATGAATGCAATGCACCCATAAAGAGATGCAGAGTGACAGAATGGATTAAAAAAAACAGGATCAATCAATATGCTGTCTACAAGAAACACACCTTAGAAACAAAGATGTAAACTTATTAAAAATCAAAGGTTGTAAAAAATATATCAAGCTAACAACTACCAAAAAACAGCTGGAGTGTCAATATTAGTCTCAGATAAAATAGACTTTAAAACAAAATCCACCGTAAAAGACAATGAAGTACACTATATAATGAGTAAGGGGATGATCCATCATGAAGACATAACCATAATAAACATCTACGCACCCAATGACAGGACTCCAAAATACATAAAACAAACTCTAACAGTACTGAAAAGAGAAACTGACAGTTCCACAATAATAGTAGGAGACATCAACACGCCACTCTCAGTAAAGGACAGAACATCTAAAAAGAAACTCAGCAAAGATACAGAAGACCTAAAGGGCACAATCAGCCAACTTGAACTCATAGACATATATAAAACACTCCATCCAACCACTGCAATGTACACATTCTTTTCCAATGCACATGGAACATTATCCAGAACAGACCACATCTTAGGCCACAGAACAATCCTCAAAAAGATCCAAAACGTTGAGAGAATACAAAGTATCTTCTCTGACCACAATGCCATCAAGGTAGAAATTAACAACAGAAAGAGCAAGGGAAAAAAATCAATTACATGGAGTCTGAATAATACCCTGCTTACACATCACAGGGTAATAGAAGAAATCAGAGATGGAGTCAAAATGTTCCTAGAATGAAACGAGAATGAAAACACATCATACCAAAACCTTTGGGACACAGCAAAGGCAGTCATCAGAGACAATTTATAGCAATAGACGCACACATCAAAAAAGAAGAAAGGAATAAAATCAAAACTTTAACTACACAACTCAAACAAACAGAAAGAGAACAGCAAAAAAAAAAAAAAAAAGCCCACAGCCACCAAAAGAAAGGAAATAATAAAGATCAGAGCAGAAATAAATGAAATAGAGAACAGAAAAACAATAGAAAAAATCAACAAAACCAAAAGTTGGTTCTTTGAAAGTGTCAACAAAATCAACAAACTACTGGCCAGACTGACAAAAGAAAAACAGGAGAAGATGAAAATAACCCAAATAAGAAATGAAATGGGTGACATTACAACAGACCCAACTGAAATAAAAAGAATCTTAACAGAGTATTAGGAAAAACTATACTCCAACAAATGTGAAAGCCTAGAGAAAATGGATAACTTTCTGGAAACACACTACCTACCCAAACTACAACCAAGTGATGTTGAAAATCTGAACAGACCCATAACAAGAGAAGAGATTGAAAAGGTAATAAAAAAAAATTCCCAACAAATAAAAGCCCTGGTCCAGATGGCTTTACTGGAGTCTTCTACCAAACATTCAGAGAAGAGCTTGTACCAGTACTATTCAAAGTATGTCAGAACATAGAAACTGAAGCAACACTTCCAAATTCATTCTATGAAGCCAGCATAACCCTGATACCAAAACCAGGCAAAGATGCCACAAAAAGAGAAAATTACAGACCAATATCTCTCAACAAAATATCTCTCAAATTCTCAACAAAATTCTAGCCAATAGAACTCAACATCATTTCAAAAAAATAAGACACCACAACCAAGTAGGATTCATACCAGGTATGCAAGGATGGTTCAACATTAGAAAATCAAACAATGTAATCCACCACATAAATAAAAGAAAAGAAAAAAATCACATGATCGTCTCTATTGACGAAGAAAAGGCATTCGACAAAATTCAACACTCATTCCTGTTAAAAACTCTCAATAAAATAGGTATAGAAGGGAAATTTCTCAACATTATAAAGGGGATCTATGCAAAAATAACAGCCAACATCATTCTTAATGGAGAGAGGCTGAAAAGTTTCCCCTTGAGAACAAGAACAAGACAAGGATGCCCTTTATCACCACTCCTATTTAACATTGTGCTGGAAGTTCTAGCTAGAGCAATAAGGCAAGAAAAAGAAATAAAGGGCATCCAAATTGGTAATGAAGACGTTAAACTGTCCCTCTTTGCAGAGGATATGATACTATACATAGAAAATCCAAAAGACTCCACAAACAAACAAAAAGAAACTACTGGAAATAATAGATTTAGCAGAGTATCAGGATACAAGATAAACATTCAAAAATCCGTTGGAGTCCTATACACCAATAAAGAGAACAAAGAAAAGGAAATCAGGAAAAGAATATCATGTATAATAGCCCCTAAAAAAATAAAATACTTAGGAATAAATCTAACCAGGGATGTAAAAGATCTTTACAAAGAAAACTACAAAACACTACTGCAAGAAACCCAAAGGGATCTACATAAATGGAAAAACATACCATGCTCATGGATAGGTAGACTCAACATTGTGAAAATGAGAATTCTACCCAAAGCAATTTACAAATACAATGCAATCCTCATCCAAATACCAACAACATTCTAAAAAGAAATGGAAAAATTAATCATTAACTTTATATGGAAAGGGAAGAAGCCCTGAATAAGTAAAGCACTACTGAAGAAGAATAAAGTAGGAGGACTCACACTACCTGACCTCAGAACCTACCATACAGCTACGGTAGTCAAAACAGCCTGGTACTGGTACAACGACAGATACGTTGATCAACAGAACAGAATTCAGAACCCAGATGTAATTCTGTCCACCTATGGTCACCTGATCTTTGACAAGGGCCCAAAGGTCATCAGACGGGAAAAAGACAGTCTTTTTAACAAATGGTGCTGGCAAAACTGGATATCCATCTGCAAAAAAATGAAACAGGACCCGTATCTCACACCATATACAAAAACCAATTCAAAATGGATCAAAGACCTAAATATAAAGCCAAAAACTATAAAGTTCATAGAAGAAAAAATAGGAACAACACTACAGGCCCTAATACAAGGCATTAACAGGATACAAATCATAACCATCAACACACAAACCCCAGAAGATAAGCTAGATAACTGGGATCTTCTAAAAATCAAACACCTGGGCTCTTCAAAAGACTTCAGCAAAAGAGTAAAAAGAGAACCTACAGATTGGGAAAAAAATTTTTGGACAGTACAAGTCAGACAAAGTTCTAATCTCCATGATCTACAAGAAAATCCAACACCTCTACAACAAAAAGACAAATAATCCTATTAAAAAATGGGCAAAGGAAATGAACAGACACTTCACCAAAGAAGACATTCAAGGAGCTAACAGATACCTGAGGAAATGCTCAAGTTCACTAACCATTAGAGAAATGCAAATTAAAACCACAATGAGATAACCATCCATCTCACCCAGGCATTACTGGCACGAATCCAGAACACTGGAAATAACAAATGTTGGAGAGGCTGCGGGGAGATTGGAACTCTTATGCACTGCTGGTGGGAAAGCAAAATGATACAACCATTCTGGAAAATGATATGGTGCTTCCTTAGAAAGCTAGAAATAGAAAAACCATAGGATCCAGCAATGCCACTCCTAGTCGTCACATGAATAGACATATGCACATCCGTGTTTATGGCAGCATTGTTCACAATAGCAAAAAGACGGAAAAAACCTAGATGCCCATCAACAGATGAATGGATGAACAAACTATGGTACATACACACAATGCAGTACTACGCAATGATAAAGAACAATGATGAATCTGTGAAGCATCTCATAAAATGGATGAAACTGGAGGACATTATTCTGAATGAAATAAGTCAATCACAGAAGGACAAATATTGTATGAGACCTCTACTGTAAAAACTCATGAAAAAGTTTACACAGAAAAAGTAACAATCTTTGTTGGTTTCGAGGGATGGGAGGGGTTGGGGGGAAATACTAAATAGACAATAGATACGAGGTATCTTGGGTGAATGGTGAGACAGTACACAATGCTATGGAAGCCAGCACAACTTGTACAAGGAAAGGTCATGGAAGCTCCATCGACACATCCAAACTCCCTGTGTGGAGGGCTATGGGGACCATGGTCTTGGGGAACATCTAGCTCAATTGGCATAACACAGTTTATAAAGACAATGTTCTACAATCTACCTTGGTGAGTAGCGTCTGGGGTCTTAAAAGCCTGTGAGCAGCCATCTAAGATACTCCACTGTCTCACCCCTTTGGGAGCAAGGGAGAATGAAGAGAACAGGATACAAGTGAAAGATTAGTCCAAAGGACTAATGGACCACAGCTACCAAGGTCTCCACCAGACTGAGTCCAGTACAGGTAGATGGTGCCTGGCTACCACCACTGACTGCTCTGACCAAGATCACAACAGAGGGTTCTGGACAGAGCTAGAGAAGGATATAGAACAAAATTCTAACATACAAAACAAAGACCATATTTACTGTCCTGAAAGAGACTGGAGAAACCCCCAGAGTATGACCCCCAGACACCCTTTTAGCTCAGTAGTGAAGTGACTTCGGAGGTTCACCATTCAGCCAGGAATTGGACAGCCCTATATAACAAATCAGGACTAATGAGGCACAGCAGTTGGGGGATAAGGACTAGAAGACAGAAGAGGACAGGAAAGTTTGTGATAGGGAACCCAAGGTTGAGTAAGGACAGTGTCGACATGTAGTGGGATTGTTAACCATTGTCATAGGGTGTACTAACTGTTTAATAAGAAACTATTTTGTTCTGTAAACCTTCTTCTAAAGTGATAATAGCAGCACAACTGGAAGAAAGTAATCGATGTCACTGAATTGTGCATGTAGAAATTTTTTTAATGGTGTATCTCTGGCTATGTATATTTTCGCCAAAAAAAAAAAAAAAAGGTCGAGAAGTGAGAGGGTTGACATGTCGTGGGGTTGTTAATCAATGTCGTAAAACAATACGTGTACTGACTGTTCAATGAGAGACTATTTGTTCTGCAAACCTTCACCTAAAGTACGATTTAAAAAAAACGAAAAAAAAAAGACAGTGTGAGAATAGCTTTATGATCTCAGAGGAGACGATTTCTTCACTTACAAAAAGAGCAAATCATAAAGTAATAGACTGATTAATTTTAACTCATTCAAATCAAAATATGCCATTAAGAGAGTGAAAGACAAGTCACAAACTGAGAAAAATGTCTGCAGCAAAAAACAAAGGATGATTACTAACAATATATTAAAAAATCCTTACACTTCAGAAAGAAAAGAGCAAACAACCTGGTAGAAAAATAGGCAAAGGATATCAATATGCACTGCACATACCAGAAAACAGAAGAGGCCAATAAACTCTGAATAATTGCTCAACTTCATTAGCAATCAGGGTAATGAAGATTACAGCCACAGTGAGATACCATTTCACATCCACTAGATTGGCAATAAAAAGAAGGATGTGAACAACAATAAGAGCTCTCACTCGATGGTGGTGGGATGTAAAGTGGTGCCAACCATTTCAGAAAACAATTTGATACTACGTGTAAAGCCCAACATGTGCACCAGCTGTCGGAGATACCAGGCCTAGACTCTGGGGCCTAAAGAAACACATTACATGTGCGCCAGAAGACATGTACTAGATTATCATTACACCACTCATCGTTATATCCTCAAACAGGAAAGCCTAAATGTCAGTCAACGGTAGAATGGATGAACAAGTTGAACTTTAGAACACAGTAAAGAAATGAAAACTCAAGAACTCCAGCTACACATATTAACATGAATGAATCTAAATTTGAACAACAAAAAAATCTAATTCCACTAGAACACACAGAGTATGATTTCATTTATATAAAATACAAAAATGGGCAAAATTAAACAATTTATGTGTAGAAATGCATTTAGTACAGGTTGCAAGGGAATTATCATCCTCAACCTCAAGAGAAGGGTAAATTGGGGCAGTGAGAGAAAGGCTGAGATCAGAAAGGGGCACAAAGAGAGCATCGACAATACTGGTTGTGTTCTGTTTTATAGCCTTGGTGGCAGGGATGTATCACTCCTTGCTATTACTCTTTAATGTGTACGTACATGGTTTATGGATCATAAATCTCACATACACACACATACACAGTAAAAATGTTTAGCAAAAGAATGAAGTCATAGAAGAGTACCTATAGCATGATTCTATTATGATGTTTAAGACAAGGTAAAAACATGGCACGGAAATTATAAAGAAAAGAAAGGCATCTATCAATACCAAATCTAGGTTAATGATTACCTCTGGGATGAAAGAAGAGAGACGTGAGAGAGAAGGGGCACATGGGGGCTTCCTAAGGTTCTAGTAACATATTCTTTCTGAAGATGGGTGGCAGGTACATGGGTTTTTATTTTGCTATTTTCATTAAATAGTTTTACATGTCGTTTTGTAGATACTTTACAATAAATTTTTCAAATAATTGTAAAAATTAAGTAAATAATTATTTGATTAACAAATGAAGAGGTTTTTTTGGATGGCCTCTTTGGACTGACCCTAGGCAAATTCGTCTGTAGTTTAAGGAGGGACTCTACTAAAAGTAAGATCAAGCCCAGCCCATGTCAGAAAGATTGAAGCAGCAGAAGGATCTGAGTAGTCTGGGATAATATGCAAACTCTGTTCTCCCCTTTCTTCCTAAACTTTCTAGTATTCCCAGAGCCCTCAGACACCTGGACTCCTAGAACTTCAAGGGTTGGTGATGTTCACAAATGGCCCTTTTGCCAACCTGCTTCCTGCACCACCCTTTAGCCCAGTGATGGGGTGAAGAGAGAAAGACTATTTTAGCAGTCAGCTTTAGAAAACTTGCTGCCGAAAAGTTGTGTGGACCTAAAAGTCATACCACTGCTCTGGGTGAGAGGGATTTTACTTAAGAAATTACCCCCTCCCAATTCTTCCCCATGTGCATGTAGGACAGATTAAATAAGGAAGTTGTATGGTAATATCAAAATTATTAAAAACATTCTTCTTGAGGTTTGACAACGAAGCAGTAGATACGTATCTACTACATAGTTGTTACTCAGAAGAGTATGTTTCAAATAATCAATTGGTATTCATTTAAAGCACAATAATGGTCTTATTAAAGCTAAATTTAATACATGCTGTATTTGGAAGTCATTTCTTTACCACCACACAGAAACCTTTCTAGCTGTCCTTTTTTTGTTGCATTGTTGACATTCAGTGGCGAATTAGAAGACTCTCTGATGAAAATTCCCTGAGGCTAGACATGTGTGCTTATTTTCAATTCAAACTCAGTATCAATGACTTCCCTACTATATCACCAATTGTCCCAAATAGATGGCCAGATTGTAGGTAAAACTCAATTCATCTTCAAAAATTTGAAGGGTAGGATGGGCATTGCCTAATTTGGAAATGGGAAGAATAGAATTCTTAGTGAGTCCACATAAACGAATAAATAGTTCTTGATTTCTAATAATCTCTCATCAATGACCATAAAATATTCTATCTTGTTTACCTTTTAAATTATTTACCTTTAACAATTTCTACATTTCACATTTTGAGTTTCCTTTGCAGAAATATTTATTACTAGTAACATTAAAAGAAGCGGAAAGTAAAACTACTATCAGGCAGAGAAAAATTACCTGAGTTAGAGCACAGGGAAAATACTCCATCTTCATTCCCACTAAAAATCAAATATTTAATCTTGCCCCCAGTTGAGTCAGGAGTAAAAGCTTTTACAGTCACGATGGAAGTACCTGTAAAAATCAGGTAAAAAAGAACTCCTTTAGGAAAAGAAATTTTCAGAGAAAAACGAGAGCAAACATTGAGTATTTACTATTTGCCTACTATATTTTCCCTTGTTCAGTCATTCAACAACTACTTACAGAGTGTCTTCAATAAGCCAGATCCCATGCTAAGTGGTAGAATGTAGTGGCAAATAAGATAGAAAAGGTCCCTGTCCTCATGGTGGTATTAACAGGTAGAGGAGACAGATAATGAACGATTAAACAAATACACAAACAAGGCAGATTCCAGATTGTGTTAAGAACCCTGGAAAGAAACAAGTTTATGTACTAAACCAAAAAACAAAAACAAACCTGTTTCTGTCAAGTAAATTCTGACTCATAGCAACCCTATAGGACAAAGTAAAGCTGACCCACAGGGTTTCCAAGGCTGTAAATCTTTATGAAAGCAGACTGCCACATCTTTCTCCCCAGGAGCGGCTGGTGGGTTCAAACTGCTGACCTTCTGGTTAGCAGCCGAGCATTTTAACACCGTGCCACCAGGGCTTAGTTTATGTGATAGAAACCATTTTTTGGGGGGTGGTAAGCACTTCTTTAGAGAGGGCTAGGAGAGAAGTGATATTCCAGATGAGCCTTGAAGGATAAGAAGCCATGGAAAGACCTTGAAGAGGATTCTAGGAGAAGGAACAGCAACTGCAAAGCCACTGGGGCAGGAAACGGCTTGGTTTAGTGAGGCACAGCAAGTGAGGGAAAGAAGTAGAAGGTGAAGATGGCATGGCAGGCAGGGTCGTATTTTATTCTAAGTTAAATGAGAAATCATGGAATTGCTTTAAGAAATAGAGTAAAATAATCTGATTTACTTTTGAAACTATCATTCTGAGTACTGTGTGGAGAACAGAGAGAAGAGAGGTAAGAATGGAACAGAGATACCAATGAAGATAAAACTGAAATAGTCCAAGTGAGAGACAAGGATCTAGGATCGTGGCAGAGGAAATGGAAAGAAGTGGACAGATCAAAGATATTTTGGCACACTGCCCTGAACATTGGTTGGGATGCGGCAAAAGAGGTTGGTTATAGGATTATAAATATAAGAAATCTTCCCTCAACCAGCTTCCTATTTCATTGTAGGACAAAGCAACCCAACTGGAGAGTAACTGAGAGCTTACCTGGGTGATACAAATTCATTCAAGAAGTGTGTGGACAGAGCAAAAAAAGTCAAAAGGTAACTTCAAGGAGGAAGCAGAATTTGAGTTAGGTAGGAGTTAGAAAGACAGGAAAGAAGGAAGTTATTTTATGTTATGGGGAGCGGATGATTACCAGCATGAATGAAGATTATCATGTACTGTATAGTGGCAATAAGACAACTGGTATGATTGAAACTCCTCCCTATAAGGCAGGAGGGGAGAATAAGGCTAGACAGAAACGAAGTGGAGAGTGGGGAAAGGAAAGAGAGGTAGATAAGAGTATGGGAGACCTTGACAGTCAGGGAGACAAGCCAGCTTTATTGGAAAGATTAGCAACTTTTTCTCTAAAAGGCCAGATAGTAAATCTTTCTAGCTTTGCAGGCTATACAGTCTCTGCCACAAATATTCAACTCTGCCATCGTAGTGCAAAAGCAGTCATAGACAATATGTAAACAAATGAGTGTGGTTGTGTTCCAATAAAACTTTATTTATAAAAATAAATGGTGGGCCAATCCTTGCTTTATCTGATGGGAAATAGGAAGCAATTTTAGGGTCTTGAGCATGGGACTGATACACTAAGAGAAGATGCTGGGTGCCTTTAAGGAAAGCTGGGTATAGCAGCCACTTCCATGGACAGCTTTGGGCCATGAAAGACAGCTGGAAGCATTCTCAAGGATTCATTTGGGCCCCAAATTAGCACCTTGTTTTCTTTGTGAATATTTGATGACCTTTGCTCCTCATATCTTCTTTGCTTTCCTATCCTGGTTATCAATTTGTCTCCCTCTTATGCCTACCTCCCCTTGTTTAACTTATTTTTTAAAGCATTTTAATTTAATCAACTTCATTAGGGTAAAATTTACATAAACTAAAATGCACATATTTTAAGTAGTTAAAATACAGTTCCATGGGTTTTGAGAAATATACAAACCTATGTAACTACAGCCATGATCAAGATATAGGCTATTTCCATCTCCCTGAAAAGTTCCCTCAGAAGTTCCACTTCTGTTCCCAGGACACCCCTGATCTACTTTCTATAACTCTAGATAAGGTTTGCCTCTTAAATTTTATATACTTGGGAAATCATACAGCAGGTACTCTTCTGTATCTGGCTTCTTTTGCTCTGCATAATTTTTGAGATCCGAGCATGTTGCTCTGTGTACCAAAGTTCATTCCATTTTTATTGTAGAGAAGTATTCTACTGAATGGATATATCACAAATTTGATTACCTATCCCCCTGTAGATGGACATTTGGATCTTTCCAGCCTGGGGCCATTTTGAATACAGCTACTATAAACATTCATGTATAGGTCTTTGTGTGCACATATGTTTTCACTCTTCATGGGTAAATACCTATGGTAAGCATAAACTTTTTAAGAAACTGCCCAACTGTTTTCCAAAGTGGTTGTGGCATTTTGCATTCCTGATAGCAACGTATGAGAATTTCAGTTGCTCCACATCTTTGCTAACATTTGGTATTGTCAATCTTTTCAATTTTAGCCAAAACAATGGACTCAAACATACCAACCATCATGAATATGACATAGGACTGGGCAATGTCTCGTTCTATTATACATGAGGATGCCATGAGTTGGAGCCCGCTGGATGGTAGCTAACTACAACAACAGTGGAAATGTAGTAGTATCTCACTGTGGCTTTAATTTTAATTTCCCCAATGTTGTGCTTCGATCACATGGGGTCACCATGAATCAGAATAGACTTGATGGTAACTGGTTTGGTTTCGTTGGTAATGTTTGATGATGCTGAATATCTTTTCATATGCTTATTAGCCATTTCCACCCTCTTTTTAATTCATATTTGGCCCTTGGCTTCCTGCTTTCTACTCATCTATCACTTCTGAGTAACCTCATAATTCATTACTGGCCCTAGCCCTCTGTCTGGTCTTAGGCTATCACTTACTGCATCTACTTTAGCCTTCCAATCTAGTAATGACCTCAGACTGTCCTCTAACAGTCATCCTGCCCCACTGGATGCCACCTACTGGCAGAAGTGTGCATGTTGTACTGAATGGGGTAGATGGGAATGAGGTGGGCTCTAGGTGAGGCTCTCTGATGGCTGAGTATGCAGCAGTGGGGACCTGGTATAAGGTGGTGCCATCATAAGAGGAAAAGTGAAGGAAAACATGTTAAAAAGAAACAGGGGCTGATGTGGTGCCAGAATGAATACACGGCAGAGCTCATTAACCCAGATACCTTTGGGCAAAGGCAAGAGGCATTGGCCAAGTGAAGGGGCCAATGGTGGAAGAGGAAAGAGAAAGCCTGAGCCACCTGTCCAAGGCCACCAACTTCAGCTCATCACTGCCAGCAAGGGTCACAGGTTTCAGCATGCTAGAGATTAAGGGTTTTTCCAGAGAAGCTTGAAATTTCATATGTATTTTAATATGAAATCTACCAAGTGTAAGAGGTGGGAAAATAATTTAATTTAGGAAAAAACAAAAAAAAACAAACAACCCCACTGTCTTAGGCTGGGTTCTCTAGTGAAGCAAAATCAGTAAAGCATATAAATATATATAGAAAGAGATTTATATCAAGAAAATGGCTCATGCAATTGTAGAGGCTAGAAGGTCCCAAGTCGGAGGGTCAGGAAAGAGGCTTCTCCTGATTCATGCAGCCACAGGGGCTGGCAAACTCAGATCAGCAAGTCAGACACTAGGGCTCTTGCTCACAGGCTGTGAATATCAACCAATCCCAAAATTGGCAGGCAAGACTGCAGGTAAGCTGCTAGTTCAAGCCTCAAGAAATGGAGGTCAGACAAACAGGAGCCAGCTGCAGGATCCAGAGTGATCAAAAGCCCACAAGTCTTGCCAGAAAGTCCACTTATATTTGATGCAGGCCACATCCTCAAGGAAACCCCCCTTCAACTGATTAGCTACCCATAGCAGATCCCATAATGGAGGTGATCATATTATATCAAATCTCATCATAGAAGTGATGATATCATCATACCACTGCCAAACTACATCATAACTGCAAAACAACTGAGAATCATGGCCTAACCAAGTTGTTACACAACCTTAATGATCACACTCTACACCTTGTCAACTTGGCACCTGTACACATCTCCTAAACCATACATAATCTCCAAATAAAGACAATTATACAGTCATACTTGAGCCTAATATGATATAAAGAACACATGTACAACTGAAAATGCACTAGCCCTGTTTACATCTTATATTTTATAGGTGAAGAGAAAAATATTTGATGCACACATACAAGGCAAAAATACTCATAACAATTACAGTCCTCATTTCTGCAACTGGTCATGTCGTAACTGGTATTTAGAACTACCAACTTCCACCACCCATTCCATGTTTCCTTTGTCCTCAGCAAGCACCTCAGCTGGTTGTGGTTCTTTACCTGGTGAGGTGACCCAAATCTTCATTCCTGAAGGGTCTAGGCCATTACTAGTCATGTGGGAATTAGTTTGCTCTAGTTTTCCATTCACTTTAACCACAGGGCATGGCAGTACTAAGAGATGCCCTGAGGTATCTCCTATATTCCAGACATACTCTTCTTTACCTCCATTATGTAACATTAATTTGATTTCCTCTTGGTAATCAGGATCAATCACACCAGCCAATATGGTAACTCCCTTCATTGCCTGTTGATCCAGAGGCATAAGGAGCCCAAACTGGCCAGGTGGCATTGAGTTTCAAATTCAACAGAATCAGTGGTACGTCTCCAGGTGGGAACATTCATCCATTGGGACTAAGACCTCTAGACCCACAGAGCATAAGGTTGTGGGGACAGGAAGCAAAAATTTTGTGAGTGGGTCAGAAAGGGTAATAGTGAATTGTGCCACCCCCATTTACAACCTTTGATTCCTGGACCCATGAATCCTGGCTATGGGAGAAACAGCATCATATATGTGATGCTGGTTTAGAGCATAAACAGCCTCCCAGAGAACATGGCCCAACCATGCAAGGTATTACCACCTAGCTGGCATCTTAACTGTGTCTTTAGAAGGCCATTACATCAAGCCAATTGCTTCAGGATGATGGGGAACATGGTAAGACCAGTGAATTCCATGAGTTTGGGTCCATTGCTGCACTTCATTGCCATGAAGTGAGTCCCTTGATGCGAGGCAATGCTGTGTGAGATACCATAACAGTCGATAAGCCATTCTGTAAGTCCATGGATGGTAGTTTTGGCAGAAGCATTACATGCAGGGAAGGCAAATCCATATCCAGAGTAAGTGTCTATTCCAGTAAGAACAACACGTTACACTTTCCATGATGGAAATGGTACAATGTAATCAATTTGCCCCTGGGTTTCTGGTTGAGCACTTTGAGGGATGGTGCCATGTCAGGGACTCAGTGTTGGTCTCTGCTGCTGGTAAACTGGGCACTCAGCAGAGGTTGTAGCCAAGTCAGCCTTGGTGAGTGGAAGTCCATGTTGCTGAGCTCATGCATAATCTCAATCCCTGCCATCATGGCCACTTTGGTCATGAGCCCATTGAGCAATAACAAGAGTAACTGGGAAAGAGGATGACTGGTTTCCACAGAACACATCATCCTATCCACTTGATTGTTAAAATCAACCTCTGCTGAGGTCACCCTTCGGTGAGCATTCACATGAGACACAAATATCTTCGCTTCTTTGGCCCATTCAGAGAGGTCAATCCACATACCTCTTCCTCATAAATCCTTGTCTCCAATTTTCCAATCATGTTCCTTCCAAGTACCTGACCATCCAGCCAAACCATTGAACACAGTCCATGAATCAGTATACAATCGCACATCTGGTCATTTCTCCTTCCAAGCAAAGTGAACAACCAAGTGCACTGTTTGAAGTTCTGCCCATCGAGAGGATTTCCCTTCTCAACTGTCCTTCAGGGAGGTCCAAGAAAGGGGCCGTAGTGTTGCCACTGTCCACTTTCGAGTGGTGTCTGCATATCACACAGAACCACCTGTAAACCAGGCACAACTTTTCTCTACTTCAGTCAACTGATCATAAGGAACTCCTCACGAGGCCACAGGTACAGACTGGGAGATGGAAGGTAATGGATACCATGAGAATTTGGGCCACTTCCTTATGCAACTTACTTGTGTTTTCAGGTCCTGCTCAGGCCCGATCTTGTATATACCACTTCCATTTAATGATGGAGTGCTGCTGTGCATGACCAACTTTATCGCTTTGTAGGTCAGAAAACACCCACTTCAAGATTGGCAGTTCAGGCTCCATGGTGACTTGGTGGCCCATGGTTAAACATTCAGTCTCTACTAAGGCCCAATAACAAGCCAAAAGTGGTTTCTCAAAAGGAGAGTAGTTATCTCCAATGGATGGCAGGGCTTTGCTCCAAATCCTAAGGGTCTACACTGTGGTTCACCAATAGGGGCCTGCCAAAGACTCCAAACAGAATCTCTATCTTCCAGTGGCACTTCAAGCAGCATTAGATCAGCCAGATCACATGGCCAAAGTGGCAGAGCAGTTTGTATGGCAGCCTGAACCTATTGCAGAGTCTTTTATTGTTCTGGATCCCAATCAAAACTAGCAGCTTTTCAAGTCACTTGATAAATAGGCTGGAGTAGCACTCCCTACCAAATGAGGAATATGTTGCCTCCAAAATTCAAAGAGGCCCAGGAGGTGTTGTGCCTCCTTTTTAGTTGTGGGAGAAGCCAGATGCAATAACTTATCCTTCACTTTCAAAGCAATATCTCGGGGGTGGGGCCAAGATGGCAGAGTAGTCAGACCACTTCCTATATCCCTCTTACAACAAAGACCTGGGAAAAAAAGTGATTTGATTGTATATGAATATCTAGGAGCCCTGAACAAGGCAAAGTTGAGGAATTGGACAAAGTGGTGGGGGAAGAGGGAGACGGTTCAGAAGAAGCAAGCAGTGCCAGAGCGGTGGAAGCAGAACTGCAGCTTTTCAGCCACTCTGGGCCCTCAATGAAGCCGGCAACACCTGTGTGCATGCTTGGGAAGCAGTTTCCACAACGAAAGAATTCTGGCAGCAGAGATTCTGCTTGGACACTCCGAACCAGTGAGAAGCAGCTCCCAAGTGGCTAAAGATAAGTACATGCATGTGGCCTTTGAAGGGAATTAAAAAAAAAAAAAAAAAAAAGTCCATTTGGGAAAAACCTCTCTGCCTTTTACCTCCTCCTTCCCCTCTCTGCACAAGGAGTCCGCTGGGCTGGAAGTAGATCCCAAAAGGCACCCTGACCAATTTTCCTGGCCTTGGAGAGGGAACAAATATGCTACTGGGTCCCCTAGGCCAGGAACTCAGGGTCAGCACAGCTCCTTTGCTAGGCACAGGCATAAAGGGTCCACAGACTTTGAGTGCCTTACACCCCTGTATAGACTTGTGGGGACCCATCTCAACAGCGTTAGCCCTCACTGCCACAGTACAACAGGGCAAACATCTGGAGTTCAACTTCACCTGTTTCAGCTGTGAAGTGGCAGATTTGTGACCCTCGAAACAGCTCTGCCCCTGAAGTGGCACTTTTACTGATCCACAACAGAGGCTTGAGGACTGGTGGTGTCACCTAAGCCACCTAGTCACCTGCTACAGGAGTCCAGGAAAAAATGGTGCTCTAGAGTCTTTACAGCCAACAGAGTGGGGTGCTCGTAGTCTTGCTGGAAAACTCACTTACCTACTCACCCTAGGGAATAGGGACATGCTTTCCTTTCAGACTCTCAGGGGTAGCCATCAGCCCACTGCTTGGCTCAGTGCGTGATCATCCACCACAGAGAGATTCCAGTGCCTGCATCAATCACCCATGCCTCTCTAAGACTGTATGTGAGAGCCTGCACCACACATTTGGTGACCGACTGCCTGGACACCTGAACTGAACCCATACAGGAAAATTTAATGGACTCCTGTGTGCACATACTTAAGTTACAGAACTGACTACCTGGTGACAGGACATTAGAGCTTCAAAGGTGCCAATAATCAAACTAGCACACAAGATCAGCCTACTGGGGCATATCAAAACAAGAAGCTACGACTCACTAAACAAATATAAAATAAAGTTATAATAACTTACTGATGGCTAGGAGATAACAGTCAATATCAAATCACATAAAGAGGCAGTCCATGATGGCTTCAGCAAGCTCTCAAAATAAAGAATCAATAAATTCTCTGGAGGAAGAGAATTTCTTGGAATTACCAGAGGCAGAATACAAAAGATTAATATGCAGAACTCTTCTAGAAATTAGAAAGGAAATTCTACAAAATGTAGAAAGTTCCAGGGAACATACAGACAAAGTAGTAGTGGAACTTAAAAAAGGTATTCAAGAAGATAATGACAAATTTAATAGGCTGCAAGAATACATAGAGAGACAGCAATCAGAAATCCAGAAGATTAACAATAAAATTTCAGAATTAGACAACTAAATAGAAAGTCAGAGGAACAGAATTGAGGCAATGAAAGTTAAAATAAGTGACACTGAAGATAAAGCACTTGATGCCAACTTATTTGAGGAAAAATCAGATGAAAGAATTAAAAAGAATGAAGAAACTTTAAGAGTCATGTGGGACTCTATCAAGAGAAATAACCTACAAGTGACTGGGGTACTAGAACAAGGGGGGATAACAGAAAATATGAGAAAATTGTTGAAGATTTGTTGAGAGAAAAATTTCCTGATATCATAAAAGATGAGAAGATATCTATCTAAAATGCTCATCGAATGCTACATAAGGTAGATCCCAAAAGAAAGTCACCAAGACATATTATAATCAAACTTAACAAAACCAAAGATAAAGAGAGAATTTTAAGAGCAGCTAGGGATAAAAGAAAAGTCATCTACAAAGGAGAGTCAATTAGAATAAGCTCGGACTACTCAGCAGAAACCATGCAGGCAAGAAGGTAATGAATGACATCTATAAAGCCTTGAAGGAAAATAACTGCCAGCCAAGAATTATATATCCAACAAAACTGTCTCTCAAATATGATGGCAAAATTAGGGCATTTCTAGATAAACAGAAGTTCAAGGAATTTGCAAAAACCAAACCAAAATTACTAGAAATAATAAAGGGAGTCCTACAGTTAGATAATCAATAACGCCAGATAACAACACAAGACTAGAACACAGGACAGAGCAACCAGATATTGACTCAGATAGTGAAGTCAAAAATACATCAAAGCTAAAACTTTGAAAATTAGGAAACAGAGATATCAATATGTAAAAAAGGACAATATTAAAACAAAAAAGAGGGACTTAAAAAATGCAGACATTGATTTTTCATATGGAGGGGAAGTCAAGGTGATATAAAGTAATAAAAGACGGGTATAAACTTAGAAAAATAGGGGTAAATATTAAGGTAATGACAAAGAAATCTAACAATCCTACAAATCAAAATAAAAAAGTAGAAAAAACGTAAAGACCCAGCAAACACAAAATCTACAACAATGAAAAAGATGAAAAAAAAAATACATAAAGAAAAATGACTCAGCACAGAAAATTAAGGTGAACAAAGAAACTGTGAACAACACACAAAAAGAGATATCAGGATGACAGCACTAAACTCATACCTATCAATAATTACACCAATAAAGAGAGAGTGGCACATTGGATAAAAAAGCATGATCCATCTATAAGCTGCCTACAAGAGATGCACCTCAGACTTAAAGACAAAAACAGGCTAAAACTCAAAGGATGGAAAAAAATACATCAAGCAAACAACACCTCAGAAAAGAGCAGGAGTGGCAATATTATTCTCTGACAAAACGGACTTAAAGTAAAATCCACCACAAAGGATAAGGGCACTATATAATCATTAAAGTGTCAATACAGCAGGAGGACATAAATATAATAAATATTTATGCCCCCAACAACAGTGCTCCGAAATACATAAAACAAACTCTAACAGCTCTGAAGAGAGAGATAGACAGCTCCACAATAGTAGTAGGAGACTTCAACACATCACTTTTGGGGTAGGACAGAACATCCAGAAAGAATCTCAACAAAGACACGGAAGAGCTAAATGATACAATCAACCAACTTGATCTCATAGACATATACCAAACACTGCACCCAACATCAGCCAAGTATACTTTCTTTTCCAATGTACATGGAACATTCTCCAGAATAGACCACATATTAGGCCGTAAAGCAAGCCTTAACAAAATCCAAAACATCCTTTCTGACCATAAAGCCATAAAAGTGGAAATCAACAACACAAAAAGCAAGGAAAAAAATCAAACACATGGAAACTGAACAATACCTTGCTCAAGAACTACTGGGTAAAGGAAGAAAGTAAGGTTGGAAAAAAGAAATTCATAAAATCAAATGAGAATGAAAACACATCTTACCAGAACCTTTGGGACACAGCAAAAGCAGTGCTCAGAGGTGAGTTTATAGCAGTAAATGCACACATTCAAAAAGAAGAAAAGGCCATAATCAAAACATTAGCCCTACAACTGGAACAAGTAGAAAGAGAGCAGCAAAAGAAGCCCACAGGTGCCAGAAGGAAGGAAATAATAAGAAATAGAATGGAATTAAATGAAATAGCGAATAGAAAAACAATTGAAAGAGTTAACAAGTCCAAAAGCTGATTCTTTGAAAAGACCAACAAAATTGATAAACCATTGGCCAAACTGACAAAAGAAAAACAGGAGAGGAAGCAGATAACCTGTATAAGAAATGAGATGGGTGATATCACAACAGACCCAACTGAAATTAAAAGAATCGTAACAGATTACTAAGAAAAATTGTACTCTGACAAATTTGAAAACCTAGAGGAAATGGACAAATTTCTAGAAACTCATTACCTACCTAAACTAACACAAACAGGGGTAGAACAACTAAATAAACCCATAACAAAAGAAGAGATTGAAAAGGTTATTAAAAAACTCCCAACAAAAAAAAAGTCCTGGCCCAGATGGCTTCACTGGAGAATTCTACAAAACTTTCAGAGAAGAGATAACACCACTTCTACTAAAGGTATTTCAGAGCATAGAAAAGGATGGAATACTCCCAAACTCATTCTATGAAGCCAGCATAACGCTGATACCAAAACCAGGTAAAGACACCACAAAAAAAGAAAATTATAGACCAATATCCCTCATGAACATTGATGCAAAAATCCTCAACAAAATTCTAGCCAATAGAATTCAGCAAAATATCAAAAAAATAGTTCACCATGACCAAGTGGGATTTAAGCCAGGTATGCAAGGATGGTTCAACATTAGAAAAGCAATCCATCACATAAATAAAACAAAAGACAAGAACCACATGATCTTATCAATTGATGCAGAAAAGGCATTCTACAATGTCTAACACCCATTCATGATAAAAACTCTCAGCAAAATAGGAATAGAACGGAAATTCTTCAATATAATTAAGGGCATTTATACAAAACCAACAGCCAACATCATCTTAAATGGAGAGACTTTGAAAGCATTCCCCTTGAGAACAGGAATCAGACAAGGATGCCCTCTATCACCACTATTATTCAACATTGTGCTGGAGGTCCTAGCCAGAGCAATTAGGATAGAAAAAGAAATAAAGGGCATCCAAATTTGTAGGGAAGAAGTCAAAGTATCTCTATTTGCAGATGATATGATCTTATACACAGAAAACCCCAAAGAATCCACAAGAAAACTACCGTAAGTAGTAGAAGATTTCAGCAAAGTTTCAGGATACAAGATAAACATACAAAAATCAATTGGATTCCTTTACACCAATAAAGAGAACCTTGAAGAGGAAATCACCAAATCAATACCATTTACAATAGCCCCCAAGAAGATAAAATACTTAGGAATAAATCTAACCAGAGATGCAAAAGATCTATACAGAGAAAACTACAAGACACTATTGCAAGAAACTAAAAGAGACCTGCATAAGTGGAAAAATATACCTTTCTCATGGATAGGGAGACCCAACATAGTAAAAATGTCAATTCTACCCAAAGCAATCTACAGATACAATGCAATCTCTATCCAAATTCCACCAGCATTGTTTAATGAGATGGAGAAACATATCACCAACTTCATATGGAAAGGGAAGAGGCCCCAAATAAATAAAGCATTACTCAAGAAGAAGAACAAAGTGGGAGTCTTTACACCACGTGATTTTAGGACCTATTATACTGCCACGGTAACCAAAACAGCCCGGCACTGGTACAACAACAGATACATAGACCAATGGAACAAAGTTGAGAATCCAGATATAAGCTCATCCACCTAAGAGGAGCTAATATTTGACAAAGGTGCAAAGTCCATTAATTGGGGGGAAAGACAGCCTCTTTAACAAATGGTGCTGGCATAACTGGATATCCATCTGCAAAAAACTGAAGCAAGACCCATACCTCACACCATGCACAGAAACTAACTCAAAATGGATCAAAGACTTAAATATAAAATCAAAAACGATAAAGATCATGGAAGAAAAAATAGGGACAATGCTAGGAGCCCTAATACATGGCATAAACACAATACGAACCATAAGTAACAATGTACAAGCACCAGAAGAGAGACTAGATAAATGGGAGCTCCTAAAAATCAAACACTTATGCTCATCAAAAGACTTCACCAAAAGAATGAAAAAACAACCTACAGACTGGGCAAAAATTTTTGGCTATGACAAATCCGATCAGTGTCTAATCTGTAAAATCTACCAGATACTGCAAAACCTCAACAACAAAAAGAAAAATAGCCCAATTAAAAAATTGGCAAAGGACACTTCACCAAAGAAGATATTCAGGCAGCTAACGGACACATGAAGAAATGCTCACAACCATTAGCCATTAGAGAAATGCAGATCCAAACTACAATGAGATATCATCTCACCCCAACAAGGCTAGCAGTAATCCAAAAAACACAAAATAATAAATACTGGAGAGGTTGTGGAGAGACTGGAACACTTATACACTGTTGGTGGGAATGTAAAATGGTACAACCACTTTGGAAATTGATTTGGCACTTCCTTAAAAAGCTAGAAATAGAAGTACCATACGATCCAGCTGTCCCGCTCCTTGGAATATATCCTAGAGAAATAAAAGCAGTCACACAAAGAGATACGTGCACACCCATGTTCACTGCAGAACAGTTCACAATAGCAAAAAATGGAAACAACCTAGGTGTCCATCAGTGGACGAATGGATAAACAAATTATGTTATATCAACACAATGGAATATTATGCAACGGTAAAGAACAACGAAGAAGCTGTGAAATGTCGTATAACATGGTGGATGCTGGAACTTATTATGCTGAGTTAATTTAGTCAGTCACAGAAGGACAAATACTGTATAAGACCACTATTATAAGAACTCAAGAAAAGGTGTAAACACAGAAGAAAACACTCTTTGATGGTTACGGGGGTGGGGAGGGAGGGTGAGGGTTATTCTCTAACTAGCTAGTAGATAAGAATCATCTTAGGTGAAGGGAAGGACAACACACACTACAGGGGAGGTCAGCACAACTGAACTAAACCAAAGATAAGAAGTTTCCTGAATACAATCAAACACTTTGAGAGACAGAGTAGCAGGGGTAGGGTCTGGTGGACCATGCTTTCAGGGGACATCTAGGTCAACTGGCATAACAAAGCTTATTAAGAAAATGTTCTGCATCCTACTTTGGCGAGTGGCATCTGGGGTCTTAAAAGCTTGCAAGTGGCCATCTAAGATGCATCAATTGGTCCCAACCACTTGGAGTAAAGGAGAATGAAGAACATCAAAGACACAAGGAAAGTATTAGCCCAAGAGATAGAATGTGCCACATAAACCAGAGACTTCATCAGCCTGAGACCAGAAGAACTAGATGGTGTCCGGCTACCACCAACGAATGTCCTGACAGGGAACACAACAGAGGGTCCCTGATGGAGCAGTAGAAGGATGGGGTGCAGAACTCAAATTCTAGTAAGAAGAGAAGACTTAATGGTCTGTCTGAGACTGGAGGTTACCCGGAAAACATGGCCCCTGGACTCTCTATCGGCCCAGAACTAAAACAATTTCCGAGGCCAACTCTTCAGACAGGGAATGGACTGGATGGTGGGACATAAAGTGATACTTGTGAAGAGTGTGCCTCTTAGTCAAGTAGATACAAGACACCAAAGGGGCAGCTTCTGTCCAGAGGTGAGATGGGAAGGTAGAGAGGGTTAGGAGCTGGTTGAATTGTCATGGGGAATCAGGGGCAGAAAGGAGGAGTGTGCTGTCATGGAATGGGGTGAGCAATTAGGGTCTCATAACAATGTATGCATAAAAATTTTGTATGGGAGACTAACTTGAAATGTAAACTTCATTTAATTACGATAAAAAAAAGAAAAAAAAAGAAGCAATATCTCAACATGCCCCACTCCACTAGACCCTTAGAAATTTCACTGAGGTGGAAGGCACCTGAATTTTTGTGGAATTAATTTCCCACCCTCTAGCACGCAAATGTTTTACCATTAAGTCCAGAGTCATTGACACTTCTTGTTTACTAGGTCCAATCGGCATAACATCATCAACATAATGGACCTGTGTGATGTCTTGTGGATGGGAAAGGCAATCAAGGTCCCTGCAGACTAAATTATGACGTAGAGTTAGAGCTGATGTAGCCCTGAAGTTGGCAAGTGAAGGTGTATTGCTAGTCTTGCCACCTGAAGGCAAACTGCTTCTGGTGGTCCTTTGAAACATGTATGGAAAAAAGGCATTAGCTAGATCAATAGCTGTGTATCAGATCGAGATGTATTAAATTGCTAACAATGAAATCACATCTGGAACAGTAGCTGGAATTGAAGTCATCACCTGGTTAGGTTTTAGATAATCCACTGTGATTCTCCAAGTTCCATCTGTTTTTTGCATAGGCAAAATAGGTGAGTTGAATGGGGATGCACTGGGAATCACCACCCCTGCATCCTTCAAATCTTTGGTGGTGGCAGTAGTCTTTGCAATCCCTCCAGGAATGTGGTATTGCTTTTAGTTTACTATTTTCCTAGGTATGAGTAGTTTTAATGGCTTCCACTTTTCTTTTCCTACCATAATAGCCCTTACTTCATTTGTCAGGGATCCAATGTGGGGGTTCTACCAGTTGCTGAGTATATCTATTACAATTATGCATTCTACTACTGGGGAAATCCACAGGATGGGTTTGGGGACCCACCGGACCTACTGTGAGATGGACATGAGCTAAGACTCCATTAATAACCTAACTTCCATATGCCCCCACTCTGACTGGTGGGCCACAGAGACTTTTTGGGTCTTCTGGAATTAGTGTCAGTTCAGAGCTAGTATCCACTAATCCCTGAAAAGTCTGATTATTTCCTTTTCCTCAATGAATCATCACTCTAGTAAAAGGATGTAGATCCCTTTAGGGAAGGCTGGGGGAAAGATTAAATATAAATTTTTGCCAGTGTAGTTAGACCCCTCCTGAAGTGGACACGGCCTCCCCTTCATTCAATGGATTGTGGGTCTGTAAACTGGTTCAAGTCTGGGAATTGATTGAGGGGCCATGACTGTCTATTCTGGCGATACGAGTTAGACTCCTGTTCACTTGACCCAGAATTCTTCTGCTTGTACAGATCAAGTAAATATTTAGTAGCTTTCCTGTATATTTCACTCCTAGGGACACCATGACTAAGTAGCCAACCCCATAAGTCCATATGAGTCAGACTATTCTGATTACTGCTTTGACTCTGCTGTCCATTACAATAACCATACCCACCTCGTCTTTGTCAGTTGAGAGTTGCCACTTGGGCCCTACTACCACAGGGTCCAATCAGCCCAATTGTAGTTAGGTGTCTTGATTCAGTTAGGGCAGTTTCCACTGTCAAATCTGACTTACATAAAATAGCCATCACAACAGTCTTCAAGGATACTGGGGCTCCTTTCACAAATTTGTTCCTCACCATTGTGAAAGCTGTGTCTCATATGTGAGTCTATGGGTCTAACCTGATAAATCCACTATAGTATACCAATTTCCCTGAACCTTCAGATACCTTCTTCTACATATACCAATGCAGGCCTGGTGCTTCAACTTGATTTAATGTAGGCCACCATGGAATCCATGCTACAGTGACCCAACCAAATAAACTATTAAATCCTTTCCTAACCTCTTGAACTGAAATATTGAATGAAGAATCTGTGCTTTATGGGCCCATATCAATAAAATCAGACTGATCCATCTTTATGAAATTGCACTGTTATCCCACACCCTTAATAGCCATTCCTACACATATTTCACAGGTCTCTGTTTGTAAATATTAGAAAAGTCAAGCAATTCTTTTGGAGTGTAGCATACCTCCTCCTAGGTCACACTTTATACTCTACCTTTTGGGACTCGCTGGGACTTAAGTCTAGTTATAGGTGTAGAAGCCAAAATCAATGGTAGGAATGTGTTTTGGGAACATTCAGCATTGTCTTGTAAGGCATCTGCTTCAGTAGATGCCTGAGGCAATGACTCAGACAAAGTCTTGTTAGACACAGATGGGTTAATCTCATTGGATGAAGGTGGAGGGGCTAATGGTTTTACTGTGGAGGGTGGTTTAGCAGATGAAAAATGCAGTAATCTCTTCAGGTGGGAGAGGGCTGGTTCTATGGCAGAAGTGATTAATCAGAATTTAGGGACTCATTGTCCCCAGTTTAATGATTATCTGCCCATGTCTCCCCACCTCAAGTTTCAGGATCCCTTTTCTTCCCAATTGATGCCTTCACTTTAACTTCAGACACCACTGGAGGTTGGAAATTAAGTTGGCATTGTAATTTAGCCACTCTTATGATAAGACTCTGGGTTTGGTTTTTGACAACATCAGCTGTTACTAAAAGAAACAAGGCTTTCTATCAAAAAAGAAGAAAGAGACAAAACAAAAACATTAGCTACACAACTTGAACAACTAGAAAGAGAATACTAAAAGAAGCACAGTCATCAAAATAAAGGAAATAATAAAGATCAGAGCAGAAATCAATGAAATAGAGAATAGAAAAACAATAGAAAGAATCAACAAAACTAAAAGTTTGTTCTTTGAAAGAATCAACAAAATGACAAACCACTGGCCAAGGTGACAAAAGAAAAACAGGAGAGGACACAAATAATCCATATAAGAAATGAAATGGGGGACATTAAGACAGACCCAATTGAAATAAAAAGGATCATAACAGGGTACTATGAAAAACTATACACTAACAATTTTGAAAACCTAGAGGAAATGGACAAATTTCTAGAAACACACTACCTACCCAAACTAATACAAACTGATATTGAAAATCTGAACAGAACCATAACAAGAGAAGAGATTGAAAAGGTAATTTTAAAACTCCCAACAAAAAAAAAAAACTCTGGCCCAGATGACTTCACTGGAGAATTCTACCAAACATTCAGAGAAGAGCTTACACCAGTACTACTCAAATTATTTCAGAACATAGAAAAGGAAAGGATATTTCTGAATTCATTCTATGAAATAAACATAACCCTGATACCAAAACCATGCAAAGACACCACACAAAAAAATTACAGGCCAATATCTCTCATGAATATAGATGCAAAAATTCTCAACAAAATTCTAGCCAATAGAATTCAGCATCATATCAAAAAATAATACACCACGACCAAGTAGGATTCATACCAGGTATGCAACGATGGTTCAACATTAGAAAATCAATCAACGTAATCCACCACACAAATAAAAGAATCACATCATCATCTCAATTGATGCAGAAAAGACATTTGATAAAGTCCACCACCCATTCCTTATAAAAACTCTCATTAAAATAGGTACAGAAGGGAAATTCCTCAACATGATAAAGGGCATTGTCTTAGATTGGGTTCTCTAGAGAAGCAAAACCAGTAAAGCACATAAATATATATAATACAGATTTATATCAAGGAAACAGCTCACACAATTGTAAAGGCTAGAAAGTCCCAAGTCTGCGGATCAGTATAGAGGCTTCTCTTGATTCATGTAGCTGCAGGGCACGGTGAACCCAAGATCGGCAGGTTGGAGAGCAGGGCTCTGTTCCCAAGCAGTAAGATCAATGAATCCCAAGATCCTCAGATAAGATGATAGCTCAAGTCCCAAGAACCGGAGGTCAGATGAAGAGGAGGCAAACACAGGATCCAGAGTAAGCAAAAAAGCCAGAACATCTGCTTATATTTGGATGTAGGCCACACATCCCCAAGGAAACTCCCTTTCAACTGATTGGCTACCTACAGCAGATTCCATTATTGGAGTGATCACATAAAAAACACTGAGAATCATGGCCATGCTAAGTTGATACACAATCTTAACCATCAAAGGCATCTATACAAAACCAACAACCAACATCATTCTTAATGAAGAGAGGCTGAAAACATTCCCCTTGAGAACAGGAACAAGACAAGGATGCCCTTTATCACCACTCCTATTTAACTTTGTGCTGGAAGGCCGAGCTAGAGCAATAAGGCAAGAAAAAGAAATAAAGGGCAACCAAATTGGTTAAGAAGAAGTAAAACTCTCCCTATTTGTGGACGATGTGATACTATACATAGAAAACCCAAAAAATTCCTTGAGAAAACTACTGGAACTAATAGAAAGATTCATCAGAGTAGCAGGATATAAGATAAACATACAAAATTTAGTTGGATTCCTATACACCAATAAAGAAAATGATGAAAAAGAAATCAGGAAAACAGTACTATTTATGATAGCCCCTAAAAAAAAAAAAATACTTAGGAATAAATATAACCAGGGATGTAAAAGACCTGTACAAAGAAAACTACAAAACATTACTGCAAGAAACCAAAAGACATCTACATAAATGGAAAAACATACCATGTTCATGGACAGGCAGACTCAACATTGTGAAAATGTCAATTCTACCCAAAGCAATCTACAAATACAATGCAATCTTGATCCAAATACCAACAACATTCTTTAAAGAGATGGCAAAACTAATCTTTAACTTTATATGGAAAGGGAAGAGGCCCCAGTTAAGTAAAGAACTATTGAGGAAGAAGAATAAAGTAGGAGGACTCACACTATCTGACCTCAGAACTTACTTTACAGCTACAGTAGTCAAAACAGTCTGGTACTGGTACAACAACAGATACATTGACCAGTGGAACACAGTTCAGAACCCAGATGTAAATCTATCCACCTATGGTCACCTGATCTTTGACAAGGGCCCAAAATCCATCAAATAGGGAAAATACAGTCTTTTCAACAAATAGTGCTGGCAAAAATGGATTTCTGTCTGCAAAAAAATAAAACAGGACCCATACCTCACACCATACACAAAATCTAATTCAAAATGGATCAAAGACCTAAACAGAAAACCAAAAACTATAAAAATCAGAGAAGAAAAAATAGAATCAATGATAAAAGCCCTAATACACAGCATTAACAGGATACAAACCACACCTAACAACACACAGACTCCAGAGAATGAGCTAGATAGCTGGGATCATCTAAAAATTAAACACTTATGCTCATCAGAAGACTTCACCAAAAGAGTGAAAACAGAAACTACGCACTGGGGAAAAAAAATTCAGGCTATGATAAATCCGACAAAGGTCTAGTCTCTAAAATCTATAGGAAAATCCAACACCTCTAGACAAATAATCCAATTAAAAAATGGGCAAAGGAAATGAAAAGATACTTCACCTAAGAAGACATTCAAGGAAATAACAGATACATAAGGAAATGCTCACCATCACTAGCCTTTAGAGAAATGCAAATCAAAACCACAATGAGATACTATCTCACCCTGGCATTACTGGCACGAATCAAAAAAACAGAAAATAACAAATGTTGGAGAGGCTGCAGGGAGATTGGAACTCTTATGCACTGCTGGTGGGAACGCAAAATGGTACAACCATTTTGGAAAATGATATAGTGCCTCCTTAAAAAGCTAGAAATAGAAATACCATATGATCCAGCAATTCCACTCCCAGGAATATATCCTAGAAAAATAAGAGCCACCACATGAATAGGCATATGCACACCCATGTTCACTGCAAAATTATTCACAATAGTAAAAAGATAGAAACAACCTAGATGCCCATCGACAGATGAATGGATAAACAAACTATGGTACATACAATAATGAATCTGCAAAGTATTTCACAACATAGATCAATCTGGAGAGCATTATGCTGAGTGAAATAAGTCAATCACAAAAGGACATATAATGTCTGAAACCACTACTATAAAAACTCATGAAAATGTGTACACACACACACAAAAACTATCTTTGATGGTTACGAGGGAGGGAAGGGGTTGAGAGAGAAAAACAGTAAATGGGCAATAGATAAGTAGTAACTTTGGTGAAGGGTAAGACAGTACATAATACTGGGAAAGCCAGCACAACTTGATGAAGGCAACGTCATGGAAGCTCCATAGACACATCCAAACTCCCTGAGGGACCTAATTACTGGACTGAGGGCTGGGGACCACGTGGTATCAAGGGACATCTAGGTCAATTGACATAATTCATAAAGAAAATGTTCTACATCCCACTTTGGTGAGTAGTGTCTGGGGTCTTAAAAGCTTGTGAGCAGCCATCTCAAATACATCTATTGGTCTTATCACGTTTGGAGCAAAGGACAATGAAGAAAACCAAAGATGCAGAGAAAATATCAGTCCAAATGACTAATGGACCACATGAACCACAGCCTCCACTAGCCTGAGCCCAGAAGAAACAGATCATCTACCACCACCGACCACTCTGACAGGGATCACAACAGATGGTTCCAGACAGAGCGGGAGAAAAATTCACAAAAAAAGACCAGACTTACTGGTCTGACAATGACTAGAGGGGTCTCCAAAACTATGGCCCCCAGACACCCTTTTAACTCAGAACTGAAGCCATCCCAAAGTCCATCTTTCAGCCAAAAATTAGACAGGCCTATAAAACAAACAATAACACACTTGACGAATGTGCTTCTTAGTTCATTCAAGTATATAAGATCAAAAGGGCAACACCAGCCCAAAAGCAAAGACGAGAAGTTAGGAAGGGACAGGAAATCTGGACAAATGGACACGGGGAACCCTGGGTGGGAAGGGAAAAGGGGAGAGTACTTACATATTGTGGGGAATGCAACCAAAGTCACAAAATAATTTGTGTGTAAATTTTTGAATGAGAAACTACTTTGCATGTAAACTTTCACCTAAAACACAATAATAATAATAATAAGTTATCACTGATTTAAGATCTCTGCTGGGCCTTCTCACTGAACCCTACTTCCCATGCCCCAGGGAACACAGCTTTAAACCCATCCTAGTAGATGTTACAGTAAAAACGATCCCTCAATTCAACTCAAATTGATATATATTTGATATATATACACACATACATATATATTTGGGCAGGGGGTGGGGTTACTTAAAAGGGTTTCACTGAAAAGAACAGAAGAAAGAAAAGGCCCTGGAATAGACAATACTTTTCCAGGAGTTTTTTCAGTGCTCACCACTGAAGAAAAAATGCAATGATCACTATAAGCACTGAAGGAAACAAGTACAGTTTTCCCTTGGTATCCGCGGGAGATTAGTTTCAGGACACCTGCAGACACCAAAACCCGTGGGTGCTCAAGTCCCTTAAATAAAATGGCGTAGTATTTGCATGTAATCTATGCACATCCTCCCCTATATTTTAAATCATCTCTAGGTTACTTATATTACCTAAAACAATGTAAATGCTATGTAAATAGTTGTTATACAGTACTGTATTGTTTAGGAAATAATGACAAGGCATGAGGGGAACAATGCTCAAACAATGAGAGAGAGACTGAGGATCTGTGAGATGGTGGGAGGCTACAGCAGGGGATGCCTACACATCACTTCATTGGTGTGGATTCAGCACTATGCTTGGACCACAGCAAATTCAAGTTTTGCTTTTTGGAATTTTCTTCTCTTTTTCAGAATATTTTCTACCTGCAGTTGACTGAATTTGTGGATAGGGAGGGCCTACGGATACGAATATTGCCTGCAAAATCAAAAATTCAGTGAAAAAGGCATAAAACAGAATTTATTATGGAGAAAGAACAGGAAGATTGAAATTGAATACATTATTCTCTTTAGAAACATTATGTTTAACATAAACTGTGACGTTTAAAGAACGTTTATCAGGATTTCCAGATGGTTGTTCATTTCACGCTAGTTGTGAAGTCATTTAGGGACAAAGTAACGCATTTTAATTAATCATGGTGGAATCAAGTTACTATGCATGTTGAGTTCTTCCAAATTGCATTATAATCTGAGGCTTATTTTATTACATTTCAGGAGACATGCTGTTAGGATAAAAATGTCTTACATTTTGGATAGGAATATGCCTTTACAGTAGTGCAAGATGTTTTACCTTCAGCACTCAGTTACAGTTTTGTTTCCTGATACAATTTACTTTTCAAACACAGGAAATTTTATTTCAACTTGCTTGTCATATATTCTTAACATTGGTAGTAAGAAGAGAAACAGCTATGCAGGCAAATGTACAATCTTGCCGACGGCCTTTTCTTCACAGGTTAAGATGCTTGTTATATGTGCAAGTACAAAAGAAAATATGGAGATTACTTGCATGTAAAAGAATAAAGATGAGTATAGAATGCAAATAAGAATCACAGATGGCCTTCCTCATAAAAGGAAAAATCCAATTTTTATTACAAATAAAATTTTCAAGATATCAAATTAAATTGTAGCGCACAAAGAATTTCATTCAATGAAAATACTTCAAAGTGGATGCTCAAGTCAGCAGAGTGCTGCAAATATTTATATGTGTTCTTCCTCTGACAAACTTTAAATCTGAGACTTTCCTGGAAGTTTCTGCTTTACTTTATAATAAAAGTCTCTCTCTGTCATGTAGATAAAATTTACAGTTACTACTCATTTAATACCAACGTAAAGATGGCAAGATATGAACATCAATACTGTATCCTCAATGCCCGTGAAGTCAGCTAAACATACATAAGAATTTACCTTTTACATTTGTAGGCTTCTATGAGTTTCACTTCAAGTGTAATTATTGTAGTAAAAAAAAAGTGTAATACGTTTAATGTTCTTTTTTTTCTCTACAAAAATATAGTTAAAAAACTCATACCACTCCCAGAAACAGTGAACTGTCAATTTAAAAGCAGAATTATCTAACTACTAATTAATATTAGACTGTAAAAATCAATTTGTTGTTAGATTCTGTTGAGTTGATTTAGACTCATAACAACCCCATGTGACACAGCAGAACTGCCCCATAGAGTTTTCTAGGCTGTTATCTTTGTGGAAACAGATTGCCAGGTCTTTCTCCTGTGGAGCCTCTGGGTAGGTTCAAACCACCAACCCTTTGGTTAACAGTCAAGCACTTAACTTTTGTGCCACGGAGGCTCCTTAAATAATCATGGAAATATTTAGGTACAATAATTATAAAAGCATGAAATTTAGAGCTGTCCATGAGTAAATAACACTGGAGTTGAATTTCTTTATTCCTAAGCAATGCAAGAGTTTTCCAAGGACTGACTTGAGAGAAACTAATTTTTTAAGCATTTGGATAATTTTGAATTATCTATTTACACTTCAATGTGCAGTCACTGAAACCTTCAATGTATTTCAGTCATTTAAGAATAAAAGTTGATTTTTCTCTCCCACCTTTCCATCATCAAAAATGGCTGACATATGTTACAAAAACTTTCCAAAAAGTTACCCCTTGGATGAGACAAAGCATGGAAAATGTGTGCTCAAAAGGAATAATTCTCCAAAATTTTCAAACAAATGAAAACCATGCTTTAAAATGGAAATGGTATGCAAACTTGAACACATCTGCTTTGTAAACACCTAAAAAAATAATAGAGGAAGCCATAAAAAGGTGCTTTCTGAGCTTTTATAAGCTTTAGCAAAAGAGATACAGAAGAAAATAAATAAAAAATAAATATGTATAATGAGAAGTAAACAAAATTGATTAGGTCTGAAATATATTTTAACGGGATTATAGAATTTAGTGGACACTCTTTTAAAAAGAAGTGATTATTTATAAAAGCCTGTACTTAATCATTTAAAAAAAGCACTCATAACAACTTAGAGAAAGGCAGGTGCTAAAATTTTTGGTTTGCAGACACCAGTATATCTTGTTTCTACACAAATAACAGGCACCTTCTACATCTGTTTGCCAACTGAGCCATCCCCCCAAGAGGTATTTTCATAAGCACCACAATACCAATTTTTTTACACGTTGCTGTAAAAAAATTAGCATAGTATGCTTACAAAAATACTTTGTGTGAGGAGGCCATGGTTGGCAAACAAATGTAGACGGTGTTATTTGTGTAAAATACAGTATTTAAAAAATAAGCTTGAGAATGTTCTTTGCATCAGTGTTGGATCAGATTTCAGATTGTACCTGTGGGTTGAGGTTTCTGACCAGCCCTCACTTCCCAGCCACTCCGTCTTGGCTGCCCTCCCCAGGTTTATACTCAGACTTTCAATTCCCTGTATTTTCAGGGAAGGCCCCTAGGTGGCACAAACAGTTTGCGCTCCACTGCTAACCTAAAGGCTGCCAGTTGAACTCACCCAAAGGTACCTCAAAAAAAAAAGTCCTGGTGATCAACTTTCATTAAGATTATAGCCAAGAAAATCTTATGGAGCAGTTCTACTCTGTAACACATGGGGTCGCCGTGAGTCGGAGTTGACTCTACTGCAACAAGTTTGTTTGTTGTATTTTCAGGAGGTTTCCTTATTCTCTTTTCCAGCTTTTGGAACCTCAGGCCCTGCCAGAGTCCAGAGCCAGCACATGTCCAGAAGGAATGGTTGGACAATTTTTCTATATGAGTGATCCTCAACTTTGATTACAAGATGCATTCGCCCATTTCCAATTATCTCAATAAAAAAAGCAAATGTCTCCAAAAAATCCCAAAATTACACTTCACTTAAATTAAAGGAATGCCTTTTAGGATGTTCATAGCTGCCATATAATGTTCTGCAAGAAACTGTTATAATAATTCCATTTGATTGTCGTAGCAACTCTCCAGGAAGACAGCATTGTTATTCTCAAAACAACATGAAATCAGGGTTCAACATCCGCAACAACAAATGTTAATTAAAAAATAATAAAAAAAGAAAAATCCTGATATTTCTACTAAATGTTTTATTGTTTTTTACTTAAATATAAATGTAAGTTCCTTGTAAACTTTAAAGTGCTGTAAATCATAAATATCCAAATCTCTTCCAGTTTTCAAAAACAAAACAAAATGCCCCTCTGATCCGAAGGGCTCTTCAAGCTATCACCATATTCTTTCCTTCCTCCTTCATAGCCAAGCCTTGTGAAAGACTCTGAATTCGCTGTCTCCACTTCCTTCACTCTGTCAACAAAATGTGGTATATACACACAACGGCACACTACTCAGCCATAAAGAGAAATGAAGTCCTGATACATGCTACAACATAGGTGAACCTTGAGAGCACTATACTGAGTGAAGTGTATCTGTCACAAAAGAACAATACAGTATGGTCCCACTTAAGTGAAATAAATAAATATGTAGAAGCAAAAATTATTATTGGGAGGGAGTGGGAAAGGGGGAATTTTTGGTTGGGAGGCACAGGGTTTATGTTAATGGCAGTGAAATAATTTAGAAAAGGATAGTGAGAACGGTTGTACAACATGAAGAATGTAGTTAATGTCACTGAAACACACATGTAGAAATTGTTGAATTGGTGAATATTCTGTAGTGTATATTTTTACCACAATTTAAAAAGAAAAAAAGGAATGTGTAAATCAAAACGAAGTTGGTGAGCAACGGAAGCCCAGTCAATGAAAGCATTAGGAAATCCTCATTTAGCAGTGCTGGGGAGCATAGTCTGAGGGAAGGGTAACTTAGGCTGATGGCATCAAATATTCCAAACGAATTCTGCTCTAATCGTTTAGGATTGGCAAGCAATTTTCTGATTATAATTTGGCTTCCTGTATCTTTTTTTCCTAGAAAGAACTGGTCGCCCTGATAAGACTACTGCAATCCACATGACAATTACAGTTCTCCCTGTAAGTCAAAGAACTGTCACTCTGGTTTGTGTATCAGTCTCTTTCATATTGGTTAATAAGTCCTACTCTTGGGAGAAGGAACTACTCTTGATTTGTTAATAAAATGAGGTCTTGAGCCTATACGGCTAAGGTCCAGATGCAGGACTGGGGTGCCTTCACAAAGATAGAGGCCGCTTTGTGAGATGTTTATCTTCTTTTGAGAAAACGTGACTTTGCCTAAAGCTTTTCTCATTCTAACTCCTCCAGAGGTATCTTAGATTCAAAGGTAAGGTGATGACATTCCATACTGTTTTACATGGCTAGTTAGATGGTGCTCATTCCAATGACTTCATTCCAAATATGAGACTATCCCTAAATAATAAAATAGGAATGACAGATAATATTTGATTTCCTCTTTTTGTTATCCAAAGTTATGGATGGCACAGACACAAATTTCTCACAAATTATAGGGGATCACATCAACTTGGAAAGCACAATTTTTATCTGGTTTGGTGACAAAATGGAACAGATGGTAGTGTTTTAAAAACTGCAAATATTTCATTGATGTTATATAATTTCTGTGTAACACCTGGTTGCAATGGTGTGAATTTATACCCAGCTCACTTTATATAGTTTAATTAAGGGCTTAGGACAGAAGGAGGATAAAGAAAACAACGAAAAGACCAGCATACTAGTATGACCTCTGTTAATCCTTACAGTATCCCTGTGAAGAAGTCATTATCATCTCTACACTATAGAAGAAGTCCATTGCCCATTGCCATCAAGTCAACTTTGACTCATAGTGACCCAATAGAACAGAGTAGAACCGCTGCACAGGGCCTCCAAGGAGCAGCTGGTGGATCTGAACTGCCAATGTTTTGGTTAGCAGCCTGAGCTCTTAACCACTGTGCCACCAGGGCTCCATAGAAGGATAAAAAGGCTTGCAAATGTTAAAGACAAAACTTTCCCATTTTGAGCTACAGAGTCATGATAGAGGCTGACCCTCTCAGCTACACTAACTCACATCACAATTTCCCCACACTAATATGCATGTTAACATTGCCAAGAATGCAAATTCAAGAACACTTAGTTGTGCTCACGTGGAACCTGTACTTAGACCAAGAGGCAGTCATTTGAACAAAGGGATACTGTGTGGTTTAAAGTCAGGAAAAGTGTGTGTCTGGGTTGTATCCTAGCATCATACTTATTCAATCTGAATGCTGAGCAAATAATCCAAGAAGCTAGGCTATATGAAGAACGGGGAATCAGGATTGGAGGAAGACTCATTAACAACCTACATTATGCAGATGACACAACCTTGCTTGTTGAAAGTGAAGAGGAGTTGAAGCACTTATTGATGAAGATCAAAGACTACAGCCTTCAGTATGGATTACACCTCAACATAAAGAAAACAAAAATCCTCACAACTAGAACAATAAGCAACATCATGGTAAATGGAGAAAAGATTGAAATTGTCAAGGGTTTCATTTCACATGAATCCACAATCAATACCCATGGAAGCAGCAGCCAAGAAATCAAAAGACACCTTGAATTGGGCAAATCTGATGCAAAGGACCTCTAAAAAGTGTTAAAAAGCAAAGGACTAAGCTCAGCCTGACCCAAAGCCATGGTGTTTTCAATTGCCTCCTATGCATGCAAAAGCTGGACGATGAATAAGGAAGACTGAAGAAGAATTGACGCCTTTGAACTGTGGTGTTCGTGAAGAATATTGAATATACTACGGACTGTCAAAAGAATGAACAAAACTGGGCTACTTCCAGCGACATGGCACTCTAGACAGAAGCACAATGCCATCCTTCCACAGCAAAGATCCAAAAAATTAAGCCAAACAGAGAAAACAGCAATCCTGAAATCCTAAACATCAAATGAAGAGATAAAGAACTCAGCCAAGCACCAAATGGAATAAGAAACGGACAGAGAACAGAGAGCGAGGAGACATACATGGAGAGGTCCCCTATCAGCTAATGCATCACGGATCTGCCAACTTGGACTCCTATCAGAGGCCAGCAAATAGGGGGTATGAGAAAGCAGCTTCAGGGAGCTTCCAACAGGAGACAGAACAACCAGTAAACAGCGATATACACTTTCCCACCCCCCACACTTCTTCTCACCCACTCGGCCTCCTCTGCTTCCTGTTGCCACAGTCTCTTGGCCGGGAAGCACCGGCTGCTTCGATTCCACCCACTCTCACTGGTTGACTCTCTGAGTGCCATTTGTTGGCTGCTGGTGTTGCTTTTTTCGCTTATTTTGATTTCTTCCTTACCTCTCACCACCTCCTCCTTTCGGTCAAATACCTGGCTCTGTGCACCATTTTTGCTTCTTCCTGTGGGGCTGTGGAGCTCCGTTTGAGTGTGAAACTGCTCCCTGGTCTGTCCTGCCACACTGGTGGGATCCTGGGGCTTTTTTTTTGTTTGTTGTTTTGAATTGTTTTCTTTCTCTTTTCTCAAATTGGGAGCCCATTCTGGCCGGGTGGTTCTGTGCAGCTTGGGACCTACCACCTCAGCTTGCACAGATGCACAGAGGGATCCCTGAGAGCATTTCTTTTTTCATGGTTTTTTTTTTTTTTTCTGTTTTTTGTGGAGTTTTTCTGGTTCTTTTTTTTTTAATTTGTTTTGTTTTGTTTTCCCTCTTTTTCCCTTTCTGTCTTTCTTCATTACTCAGTTTCTTATCTCTCTATACCTTCCTTCTCTTCCTGTCCCCTGAATACCTGGTGCTGAGTGATGCCTCTACAGCTTCTAGCCAGCCTGTACTTCAACACCTGGGAACAACTTCCCCAGAGCTCGTAGCTGCACCGGTGGGATCCCTGGGAACTTTGCTCTTCTTTTTTCTTTCTAATTTTTTATTTATTCATTATTTTCTTTTTTTCATTCTTCTTCCCCTTTTTGCTTTGCTCCCTTTCATAGTCTCTCATCTCTCCTCTCCAACAGCAAGCTCCTGTAGCACTCTTTTTTGTTTGTATGTTTTTAGCTCCTTTTCCTCTCTCCTCTCTCCCATACTCATCTTAGCTCCACACATCACAGTCTCCCCCCTCCATCCTGCCTACCTGTACTGTGCACTTAACATCACACCACCAAGCAGCACAGGTGAGGCCTACCGGAACCTGCCCTGCACTGATTACTGACCCACCTTGGTGGCTGTAGTAAGTGCCACAAACAACCCATCCCAGCAACTCTTCTTCAGCTAGACCTGCCCTGCTGTACCATAGCTGAGCGACTGACCCTACGAATTGGAGAAGGAGGTGAAAAGTATCATGCCCACAGACGAGCAAACAGCAAAGAACACACAGCCTGCCTGCTCAGACATAGCCAAATTAAAAAAAAAAAAAGGATGAAACAAACAAATCTACAATCAATAAACAAGAAAAATAACTACTGAATGCCCCAAAGACAGCAGACAATATCAAAACATTTACAAAAACAGGACAGGATGGTTCCAGTAGGAGTCCAAAATAAAACACCAGATGTCTTTCCAGTAGAAGAAAAGGCATTAGAACTACCTGATAGGGAATTCAAATCTCTAGTACTCAGAATTATCCAAGAGTTGAAGCAAAAAGCAGACAAAAATGAGGAAAAAATAGACAAATACATGGAAAAGGCAGACAAATTCATGGAAAATACAGACAAAAAATGGAATAATTCAGGAAAATAAAGTGGGAACAAAATGCCAAATAAATTCACAACTAGAAATTATACAAAAACAATTAAAAATCCAAAAGATAAACAACACGATTTCAGAAATGGACAGTGCATAGAAGGGCTGCGGAGCAGATTTGAAACGGTGGAAGACAGGATCAGCGGAATTGAAGACAAACATTGGATAGAACTCTGTTTGAGGGAAAATCAGAAAAAAGAACAAAGAAAAATTAAGAGACCCTGAGAATTATGTGGGATAACACATCAAAAGCAAAAATCTGCAAGTTATTGGAGTTCCAGAACAGGGGGAGAAAACAGAAGACACAGAGAGGATCATTGAAGAATTGCTGACAGAAAACTTCCCCAATATCAAGAAAGATGAAAAGTTGGCCATCCAAGAAGCTCAATGAACTCCATGTAGGACAGATCCCAAAAGAAAATCACCAAGGCATATCATAATCACACTCACTAAAACCAAAGACAAACAAAGAATTCTGAGAGCAGCTCAAGAAAAACAAAAAGTCACATACAAAGGAGAAACAATAAGACTAAGCTCGGATTATTCGGCAGAAACTACACAGGCAAGAAGGCAATAGGATGACATGTGTAAAACCTTGAAAGAAAAAAATTGCCAGCCAAGAATAATATATCCTGCAAAACTCTATTCAAATATGATGATGAAATTAGGTCATTTCTAGATAAACAGAAATTAAGGGAATATGTAGAAACCAAACCAAACTTACCAGACTTATTAAAGGAAGTCCTTCAATCTGAGAACAAACAATATCAGACCACAGGCTGAATATAGGACACAGGATTGTACTAGCCAGATACCAACCTAGGATATGAACTCTTAAGGACTATGCAAAACCAAAAGATTTACAAAAGGGAACCAGAGAGGTTAATCTGTAAATGACAACGGCATTAGAACAATAAAAGAGGAAATAAACAGCGTAGATATAGAACCTTCTAATGGAGAGGAAGTCAAGCAATACCAAGTAATAATAGACTGGTTCAAATCTAGGAAGATAAGGGTAAATTTCACCACAAAGAAAGTTAACAAACCTATTCATCAAAATAAAGAAGAAAAACACAAAGTCTCAGTAAAAACAAAACCCACAAAAACAAAAGAAATGAAAAAAAATCCACAAACAAAAAGAACTCAGCAGAGGAGAGTAAGAGAAACAAAACTGGAGGACATTATGCTGAGTGAAATAAGTCAATCACAGAAGGACAAATATTGTATGAGACCTCTACTGTTTAACTCATTGAAAAGTTTACACACAAAAAGAAACAATCTTTATTGGTTACGAGGGATGGGAGGAATGGGAGGGAACTAAACAGATAAGTGTTAACTTTGGTGAAGGGTAAGACAGTACACATTACTGGGGAAGCCAGCACAACTTGTACAAGGAAAGGTCATGGAAGCTCCATAGACACTTCCAAACTCCCTGAGGGACTGAATTGCTGGGCAGAGAGCTGTGGGGACCATGGTCTCGGGGAACATCTAGCTCAATTGGCATAACACTGTTTAAAAAGACAATGTTCTACATTCTACCTTGGTGAGTAGTGTCTGGGGTCTTAAAAGCCTGTGAGCGGCCATCGAAGGTACACCACTGGAGAATGAAGAGAACAAGATACAAGGAAAATATTAGTCCAAAGGACTAATGGACCACAGACTGAGTCCAGTACAGATAGATGGTGCCCGGCTACTACCACTGACTGCTCTGACCAGGATCACAATAGAGGGTTCTGGATAGAGCTGGAAAATTATGTAGAACAGAATTCTAACTTGCAAAAAAAGACCAGATTTACTGGCCTGACAGACTGCAGAAACCCTGAGAGTATGGCCCTGGACACCCTTTTAGCTCAGTGGTGAAGCCCCTTCCGAAGTTGACTGTTCAGCCTCGGATTGGAGAGCCTCATAAAGCAGGACTAATGAGGCACAGCAGTCCAGGGACAAGGACTAGAATGCAGGAGGGGACAGGAAGGCTGGTGATAGGGAACCCAAGGTTGAGAAGGGACAGTATTGACATGTCATGGGGTTCTTAACCATTGTCATAGGGCAATATGTGTACTGTTTAATAAGAAATTATCTGTTCTGCAAACCTTCATCTAAGGTACAAAAAATATATATATCTATGTGAGATCAAATTGACAATAGCAACTCAAAAGGTTTGAAGCCTAGGGGACAGTGAGTTGAAGCTAATGGTGATGGAATAATCTGGAAAAGGATAGTGAGAATAGCAGCCCAACTGGAAGAATGTAATTGATGTCACTGAATTGTACATGTAGAAACTTTCAAAATGGTGTAACTTCGGCTACGTATATTTTCACCAAAAAAAAGGTCCTCAAGGTCAAGAAGGGAGAGTGTTGACATGTCGTGGGGTTGTTAACCAATGTCATAAAACAATATGTGTACTGACAGTTTAATGAGAAAGTATTTGTTCTGTAAAGCTTCATGTACAGAACAACAAAAAAAATTAAAAAAAGAAAAGAAATAAAAGCTAGATTGTCTTTAGGAACTGCTGGTGTCAAGATGAAAAACTGCAGATAACTCAGAAGTGGGTTACGACTGGAATATGATAAAATTAATAATGTGTTGTTGGTAAAATACTTCACTGGAAGAGAGAGGGGCCATCTTTTAACACTATGCTTCTTCTGTCTTGCTGGAAAATATAATCACCATGGACTGTGTGTTCATGTGTACACTTAAAAAAAAAGAATGAATAAAACTGTCTTAGAAGGAGTACAGCCCAAATGCTCACTAGAAGTGAGGATGATGAGACTTCGTCTCACGTACTTTGGACATGTTATTAGGCAGGACCACCCCCTGGAGAAGAACATCATGCTTGGTAAAGTTGAGGATCAGCAAAGGAGAGGAAGACCCTCAATGAGATGGACTGAGACAGTGGCTACAACAATGGGCTCAAGCGTAATAAGGATTATGAGGATGGCACACGACCAGGCAGTGTTTCCTTCTGTTGTACATAGTCGCTATGAGTCAGAACCAACTCAACAGCACCAAACAACAACATACACATGCCGAGCCTTACCAAAAGTAGGAGTTAGAATTCCCTGGACTAATTAATTAGCAAAGGGCCAGAAAAAACAGAAAGATTTTTCCTCCAAAATGTCAAGATCTAATTGATTTATTATCCAATATTAAATAAATATTTTAATGGTTAGAGTGCCCCCATGTGTCATTATGTTGTAATTTTATTTCAATCCTTTCAACGTCTATTACTTTCAATCAGAGTATCAATAAAATTTATAATTTCAATTTTTTCCATCATGGTCATTCAAGGAAATGCATAAAGTTGTAAATAGTCCACATTGGGGTCTATGGTTGCTAATTTGTTTTCATCAGGGTAACCAAAACCTTGGAAGTAAAACAGAAGAAATAAAAGCTAGTTTTTGGAAGGTTCATTTAAATTGTTTAACGGTTTTAATAAACATCATGTACAACCAAGTGGTTTATCCTTAACTTTGAAAAAGATTCAGAACATCTGAATTGATAGTGGGAGAGGGGCTAGATGGGAGAGGTAGCTGTTACAGGGTAAGAGTGAAGAGCGAGGATCACTTGGATGACAACTTGTCGCACTGCTTTATAGCCAGCCTCTTTCTTACAGACAACTGGTACTCTCTGACAGTGATTCTTCCTATGAATAAATGAACATTTCAGGACAGACTGTTAAAGAGATTTTACCTACTATCAAAGGGTTGCTTTAAAAATGGAGACTATCCCGGTACAGCTAGATGGTGCCCTGCTACCACCGCTGACTGCTCTGACCAGGATCACAACAGAGGGTTCTGGATAGAGCTGGAGAAGGATGTAGAGCATAATTCTAACTCACACACACACACAAAAAGACCAGATTTACTGACCTAAAGGAGACTGGAGAAACCTCGAGAGTATGGCCCCCAGACACCCTTTAGCTCAGTGGTGAAGTTACCTCCGAGATTCACTGTTCAGCCTGGGAGTGGACAGCCTGGTAAAACCAAATGAGACTAACGAGGTACAGGAGTCCAGTGACAAGGGCCAGAAGGCAGAGGGGGACAAGGAAGCTGATGATAGGGAACCCAAGGTTGAGTAAGGATATTGTTGATGTGTTGTGAGATTGTTAACCATTGTCATAGGGCAACATTTGTAGTAACTGTTTAATGAGAAACTATTTTGTTCTGTAAGCCTTCATCTTGAGAATAACAGCACAATTGGAAGAGCGTAGTCAATGTCACTGAACTGTGGATGTAGAAATTTTTGAAACGGTGTATCTTTGACTATGTGTATTTTCACCAAAAAAAAAAAAGAAGGTTGAGAATTTAGAGGGTTAAAATGTTGTGGGGTTGTTAACCAATGTCATAAAACAACACGTGTACTACTGTTTCATGAGAAACTATTTGTCCTGTAAGCCTTCACCTGAAGTACAATAAAATATTAAAAAAAAAAAAGGAAAAAAAAAGAGACTATATATTGAACTATATACTGTTTCAAACAGCTGAAGTGCTAAATTTAAAGGTGCTAATGGATTAATGCAATATTAAATCAAAACCTGAACCTCTGGGCTTTCCAATAAAGAAACATTAAATAAATATAAATACTTTGGAGTTAGTTTTTTAACTTCAAACCTTTTGTTTTTTTAAAAGAACATCTAAATGTTAAAAACAGTTTAGAGTGATGAAAATTTATGATTATGTAAAAAAAAATCACTCAGGATGTCAACTGGTATCTACTGATAGGATTTTTGAATGATTCTATGGAAAATTTAAGCTTCCAATAGCCATATATTTTTCATTTGAAAATAAAGGTTAAAATTACCGGCATATTAGGGGAGGGAATCATGCTTGTAGCTATAAAATGCTATTGAATAATTTATATCAAGGCCATTTTAACAATGATCAATGGATTTATAGTCTTTTAAAACCACTGGAATTCAAAAGCAAAAATAAATAAATCACCTTCTAGTATCTATGATATGATCGGGTAGTCTGTATTGAATTCAAGATCCAGGCACAGCCATACCAGCTTGAAATGTCAATCAATATTTTATGCACCTTGTCCTTGTTTTTCACAGAGGCCTAGAAAATACTGCTGACCCAGGTATATGTTAGTCGTATTTAATCAGCTTCAACAGCCTCCTTAACTGTCATTCTTTCCTTCTCCGTATACCCACCCGGATATTTACAGGTACCACATGCTTGTATTACTTCCAGAAGTATTTCTTACTTTCATTATGTGCAAGATTTAATACATATATTTTAGAGTATTAAGTTCTATTAAAATGATAAAAGTCAAATTTAATTGAATTAAGTCATTCCAAATTCAAGGGGGCTAGAAGGACAACTCTGATGTGGGGTCAAGGAAAACCAACACAAATAGCAGGATGAAGGTATCCCAACCATTTATTCACACCAGCTTTTCTGACTGAATCTTAAATCGGAGACCGTAATGTGGTCTTCACTGTCTTCTGTCCTAATATTTTATCTCAGACCAGGTTGCTGTTCAAAACGTTGATTAATCCCAACCGTGATGGTTGGGAGTAGATAGAAGTGGCGTTGGGTGTAGAGATTTGATGAGATGCTTCCTGAGTGATGGGAAACAGGCTGCAATCAATGTAGCTTCCTCCTGTAACAGTGGCCTCCTATCAACAGAGTGAACTTGTGACATCCGAATGAAGGACACACTGGCAAAATGAAAACAGGTGCTTATTTTCCCTTTCCATAGCAGTTTTTACTAGTATTATTAATGAATCATTTCTGAATTCAACCACAAATATTATTATAATTACCAATCCATAAGTAATTTCTTACTATCAGAATGATTTCTGGGGGTGCCTTAGACATTGACTTTTATTTAGGGTTAAAAAAAAAATTGATTCTGAGTGAATCGAAAAGGGTATCTTAATGATTAGGAAATGCCTAGGTTCATTACTTAATCTCTAACTAATATGCAAAATTTATTTAATGTGCAAAACTATGATAAGGATGACTTCCACGCCAATTCTTTTGAGGAATGGTATATTTAGTGTCTATTACTCCACAAAATTTATATCGGATGTGAACGTTCACAAGCAGTGGTTGGAAAAATGAATGAACTAGAGAAGGAAAACTTTTTTGTCAGTCTGGCCAGTAGTTTGTCGATTTTGTTGATTCTTTCAAAGCACCAACTTTTGATTTTGTTGATTATTTCTATTGTTTTTCTATTCTCTATTTCATTTATTTCTGCTCTGATCTTTATTATTTCTTTTCTTCTGGTGACTGTGGGCTTTTCTTGCTGTTCTCTTTCTATTTGTTTGAGTTCTGTAGTTAATGTTTTGATTTTGTCCCTTTCTTCTTTTTTGATGTGTGCAACTATTGCTATAAATTGTCCTCTGAGGACTGCCTTTGCTGTGTCCCAAAGGTTTTGGTATGATGGGTTTTCATTCTCATTTCATTCTAGGCATTTTTTGATTCCATCTCTGATTTCTTTTATTATCCGGTGGTTTGTAAGCAGGGTGTTATTCAGTTTCCATGTTAATTGATTTTTTTCCCTTGCTCTTTCTGCTGTTAGTTTCTACCTTGATGGCACTGTGGTCAGCGAAGATACTTTGTATTATCTCAACGTTTTGGATCTTGTTGAGGACTGCTCTGTGGCCTCAGATATGGTCTGTTCTGGAGAACGTTCCATGTGCATTGGAAAAGAATGTGTACTTTGCAGCAGTTGGATGGAGTGTTCTATATATGTCTATGAGGTCAAGTTGGCTGATTGTTTTCTTTAGGTCTTCTGTATCTTTGCTGAGTTTCTTTTTAGATGTTCTTTTACTGACAGTGCCACTGAAGTCTCCTACTATTATTGTGGAACTGTCAATTTCTCTTTTCAGTACTGTTAGAGTTTGTTTCATGTATTTTGGAGCCCTGTCATTGGGTGTGTAGATGTTTATTATGGTTATGTCTTCATGATGGATCATCCCCTTATTCATTATATAGTGTCCTTCTTTGTCTTTTATGGTGGATTTTGTTTTAAAGTCTATTTTATCTGAGATTAGTATTGACACGCCTGCTCTTTTTTGGTAGTTGTTAGCTTGATATATTTTTTCCAACCTTTGATTTTTAATAAATTCACATCTTTGTTTCTAAGGTGTGTCTCTTGTAGACAGCATATTGATGGATCCTGTTTTTTAATCCATTCTGTCACTCTCCATCTCTTTATGGGTGCATTGCGTCCATTTATATTCAGTGTAATTATTGATAGATGTGAGTTTATTGCTGTCATTTTGTAATGGCTTTTTTTTTTTTTTTTTTTTTTGTGGTGCTGACGTTTTCTTTGCTCCTCTTACTCTCCTGTGCTGAATTCCTTTTGTTTGTAGATTTTTTTCATTTGTTTCTGTAAGTTTTGGTTTTTACTGAGACTTTATGTTTTTCCTCTTTATTTTTATGAGTATCTTTGTTAACTTTCTTTGTGGTTACCATGAAATTTACCCATATCCTTCTAAGTTTGAAGCAGTCTATTATTACTTGGTATTGCCTTGCCTTCCTCTCCATTAGAAGGTTCTATACTATGCCATTTATTCTCTCTTTTATTCTTCTGATGTTGTTGTCATTTACAGATTAACTGCTCTGATTCCCTGTTGTATTTCTTTTGGTTTTGGATAGTCATTGAGAGTTCATTTCCTAGATTGGTATCTGGCTGTTACAATCCTGGATCCTAGATTCAGCCTGTGAGCTGAAGTTGTTTGTTCTCAGATCGAAGGACTCCTTTTAATAATTCATGTAAGCTTGGTTTGGTTTTTACATATTCCCTTAATTTCTGTTTCTCTGGAAATGTCCTACTTTCACCATCATATTTGAATGAAAGTGTAGCAGGATATATTATTCTTGGCTGGCAATTTTTTTCTTTCAGGGTTTTATATATGTCATCCCATTCCATTCTTGGCTGCATGGTTTCTGCTGAATAACCTGAGGTTAGTCTTATTGTTTCTCCTCCGTATGTGACTTCTTGTTTTTCACGAACTGCTCTCAGGATTCTTTGTTTGTCTTCGGTTTTGGTGAGTGTGATTATTATATGCCTTGGTGATTTTCTTTTGGGATCTGTCCTACGTGGGGTTCACTGAGCTTCTTGGATGGCCAGCTTTTCATCTTTCATGATATTGGGGAAGTTTTCTGTCAACAGTTCTTCAATGATCCTGTTTTCTGTTTTCTTCCCCTGTTCTAGAATTCTGATCACTCACAAATTTTTGCTTTTGATTGTATCCCACATAATTCTCAGGGTCTCTTTGTTTTTGTTTGTTCTTTTTTCTGAGTTTTCCTCAGAGTTGTATCCAAGTGTTTGTCTTCAATTCCACTGATCCTGTCTTCCACCATCTCAAATCTGTTCCTCAGCCCTTCTGTGACACTGTCCATTTCTGATACCTTGTTGTTTATCTTTTTGATTTCTAATTGTTGTTTTTGTATGATTTCTAGTTGTGAATTTATTTTTTCACTTTGTTCCTGCATTATTTTTCTGAATTCTTCCATTTTTTTGTCTCTATTTTCCATGAATTTGTCTATTTTTTCCTCATGTTTGTCTGCTTTTTGCTTCAACTCTTGGATAATTCTGCGTATTAGAGATTTGAATTCCCTATTAGGTAGTTCTAGTGCCTTTTCTTCTACTGCAAAGTCAGCTGGTGTTTTATTTTGGATGCCTACTGGAACCATCCTGTCCTATTTTTGTAAATGTTTTTATATTGTCTGCTGTCTTTGGGGGCATTCAGTAGTTATTTTGCTTGTTTATTGATTGTAGATTTGTTTGTTTCATCCTTTTTTTTTTTTTTAATTTGGCTGTCTGAGCAGGCAGGACGTGTGTTCTTTGTTGTTTGCTCGTCTGTGGGCACAATACTTTTTTGCCTCCTTCTCCAATTGGCAGGGTCAGTCACTCAGATATGGTACAGCAGGACAGGTATAGCTGAATAGGAGTTACTGGGATGCATTGTTTGTGGCAGTTACTGAAGCCATCAGGGTGGGTCAGTAACGAGTGCAGGACAGGTTCCAGTAGGCCTCACCTGTGCTGCTTGGTGGTGTGATGTTAAGTGCACAGTGCAGGCAGGCAGGATGGAGGGGGGAGATTGTGATGTGTGGTGCTAAGATGGATATGGGAGAGAGGAGGGAGGAGCAGGAGCCAAAAACTTCCAAACAGAACAGAGTGCTAGGGGAGCTTGCTGTTGGAGTGGAGAGATAAGAGACTATGAAAGGGAGAAAAAGAAAAAGCAGAAGAAGAATAAAAAGAAAAGACTGAATAAATAAAAAATTAGAAAGAAAAAAGGAAAGCTCCTAGGGATCCTACCAGTGTGGCTACAAGGTCTGGGGAAGTTGTTCCCAGGTGTTGAAGTACAGGCTGGCTAGAAATTGTAGTGGTGTCACTCAGTGCCTGGTATTCAGGGGACAGGAAAAGAAGGAAGGTATAGAGAGATGAGAAACTGAGTAATGAAGAAAGATAAAAAGGGAAAAAGAGGGAAAAGAAAACAAAACAAATTTTTAAAAAAAGAACAAGAAAACCCCCCACAAAATTAAAAAAACAAATCCACAGAAAAAGAAATGCCCTTAGGGATCCCTCTGTGTGTCTGCACAAGCTGAGGGGGTAGATCCCAAGAAGCACAGCACTGCCCAGCCAGAACGGGGTCCCAACTCGTGAAAAGTAAAAGAAAATAAACAAACAAACAAAAAAGCTCCAGAATCCCACCAGCATGGCAGCAAGGACCAGGAAGCAGTTCCACATTCGAGTGGAGCTCCACAGCCCCTCAGGAAGAAGCAAAGATGGTGCACGAAGCCAGGTATTTGAGCAAAAGGAGGGGGAGGTGGTGAGAGGTAAGGAAGAAATCAAAACAAGTGGAAAAAAGCAATACCAGCAACCTTCAAATGGCACTCAGGGAGTCGGCCAGTGTGGGTGGGTAGAATCCAAGCAGCCAGTACTTCCTTGTCAAGAGACTGTGGCAGTGGGAAGCAGAGGAGACGGAGTGGGGGTGAAGAAGGGTGGGGAGTGGGAAAGCATATATCACCACTTACCAGTTGTTTTGTCTCCTGCTGGAAGCTCTGTGAAGCTGCTTTCTCATAACCTCTATTTGCTGGTCTCTGTAGGAGTGCAACATGGCGGATCCGTGCTGTGTTAGCTGATAGGGGATCTCTGCATGTATGTCTCCTTGCTCTCTGTTGTCTGTCAGTTTCTTATTCCATTTGGTGCTTGGCTGTGTTCTTTATCTCTTCATTTGATGTTTAGGGTTTCAGGACTGCTGTTTTCTGTTTGGGTTAGTTTTTCAGATCTTTGCTGTGGAGGGACAGCGTGGTGCTTCTGCCTAGAGCACCATGTTGCCAGAAGTATGTAGAGAAGGAAAACTATAAGTAAAAGCCAAAGTCCTTCCAGTGTCCTTCCAGGTCCTACATGATCTCATTTCCTGCTATTGCTTATTCTGCACAGATACATGGTGGTCTTTACTGTTCCTTGAACAAAGCAGGCAGGCTGTCACTAGCTTTTCCTTTTGTCTAAAGCGCTCCACTCCCCAAATATTCACATAGCTACCTTCTTTTAGTCTTTGCCCAAATGTCACTTTCTTGGTGATGCCTACCCTTATCACCTATGTAAAGCTGCAATTTGTCACTCCCCTAGCACTCCCAATTCCCAGTTACCTTATTCTGCCTTTTCTTTATTCCATAGCACTTACCACCTCTATATTAACATCCTATACTTATTTATTATGTTCATTGCTACCGTTTCTCAACCCCTGCTAGAATGTAAGCCTCAAAGGGCAAGTATCCTTTGTCTTTTAGTTTACTAATATATCCTGGGAGAAGAGTACTTCACACATAGTAACTATTCAATAAAAACACACTGAAGGAATAAAGTATCTGAAGAATGACTGTGCAGAGCAGTGGAGTGCTGCAGAAGGCAGAACTAAGATTTATGGGTAGACATAAAGGGAGCAAAACTGGGTTCGACACATGAAAGTCTTTCCAAATGAGGAGTTTTCCAGCTTTGTTGTGCAATCAAACCATCTTCAGATCTTGTTAAAAACAAAAACTTCTGGACAGAGACCTAATAAAGCAGAACCTCCAGGGGTGAGCCATGGATCACATGTTAAACACCCACCTTCAGAAACCACTGCCCTAAACTCTCAGTCAGTAGAGACTGAAAGCGTACATGTTGGGGTGTTCCAGGAGAGATGTTTATATTTGCACTGCAGACAAGGCTGAGCTTAAAGATTCTAGGATTTTGAGACCAATTTCAAGATTGATTAGTATATTTTGTACTGTTATTATTTAGAAAGTGTTTACTTTCCATCCAGCTCTGCTCTGGTGTTGGGATATATGCCTCTAAGAGAAATAGAAATGTTAACTATGGGTGTATCTCTTATGTGGAAATCTCACTGTACATAAGAATACAGGTAGAAAACTTCTGACTTATTTTGGAAGTCATTGTAATTTCATTTAATGAAGATAATTACAATTTGTTCTTAATTATGTTCACACTCAATAAAAGGTGTCTAAGTAAGCAGACCATGGGATATGCAGAATTCCAAGGGGCTTCAAAGTCAGGTTAATAATCTGCAACTAAGGACATCCTTAATGTAATATTAACATTTATTTTTCATAGAGAACACAGCATATAATGCATAGTTTAAAAATACTTGCACTATGACTTGAGCAAATCAATTTCACAAAAATGCAGGATTTCTTCTAAATGGTGGGTTTATGTAGGCATGGATCAAGTGAAATTGAATCACTATAAAATGACAAAATGACACGAACAGGCAAACAGCACACATCAGGCTTTTAGCCACTAAACTCCTCCTCTCCCAAACTCTGCAGCCTGTTAGCTTTGCCCTGTGGCTGGCTGAAAGGATCAGAATATTCATTTCTCTATTCACTACCAGTAAAAACTGGTTGCCCTCTAGTGGATTCTGACTTTCCCATTTGCTGTTATTGTTGGCTGCCGTGGAGTGGAATCCTACTCATGGAGACCCCACAAGTATCAGAGTAGAACTGTGGTCCATTGGGTTCTCAAGGCTGTGATCTTTCAGAGGCAGATCGCCAGGCCTATCTTCTGAGGCACCACTGGGAGAGTTTGAACCACCAACCTTTTGGCTAATAGTAGGCTGCTTAACCATTTGCACCATCCAGAGCCTTTTCCCATTCACTGCTTAGATCTGATTACCTAGATGGAATTTCTTTCAATTCACAACTATCTACAGATTTTTCCACTTTTGGTAAAAAAGATAATTTAAATTAATCTTTTTTTTTGCATGTTTCTTATTATGGCGTAAATTGTAGTGGGGAAGTAATTTAAAAGACTGTAGCATTATGAGGAAATACAGAATACACTTATAATTCACAGATGCCTGTTCTGAACTATGTCTGTTCCGAACTGCATCAAATTCTTTAAATAATAGTGTATTGTTCTGAAAGCCTCTGTTGACTGTATCTTCATAATAATAGTAATAATAATAGTAGCGTATATTTACTACTTGCTTACTGGGTGTATTAGGCACCGTTCTATGTGCTTTATGTGAACTAGCTCGCTCAACCCTCATAATGACTAATAAGGTAAGTATGCTCATTATCCCTACTTCTCAGATGAGGAAACTGAGTCTCAGAGTGTCAGCTGCCCAAGAGCACATGGAGGCAGAGTCTGAATTCAAACCCAGCCAGAGCCCAAGCACTTAACTATGACCTTATATTTCGCCTTTCATTGTACTTCTAAGAAAGTTCCTTAAGAAATGTACAGTTGGTAAAGATTTTTGAGATTGTAAATTTAAATGAACGGAAACTTCAAGAGCCATGGAAGACATACCTTTCAGTCTTTTCATTACTTCTTGTTGTCTTTAAAGGGGGTTTATTCTACTGTATTGAGCATATATAATAAAATTCTTTGGATGGAATTTGGCATGCCAAGAACAGGCTGAACTCCAAAATTTTAATATAAGTGAATCCAAAATAACACTCTCATACAATCCTTAGTTTTAAGTGTTTGGCCAAAAGATGTACAATATACATTAACTTGACGGGACGCTTACCTGTCTCACAATTTTATGTCACAATTCCTTCATAGAGATGGTGAGTGAAGGAAAGCTTTACATCTTCTCCATCCATGTGAAAGACCAAGAGACCAGTGGTTGTCCTGGCTGGGACTCCTTGGTCCATAACTTTTAACTGAAGCCAGATAGGAAAATATTCTGAAGGTGGGCTTTGCTGAAGCTGAATTTCTCCTGTATGTTTATCAATAGAAAACACTGACTGAGTTTCTGCAAAACTAAAAATGACAGTTCCATTGAGCCCCAGGTCTGGGTCATCAGCTCTCAGGCTGGCAATTGTCAGGTTTGCAGGCAACTGGGGGGAAAAAAAAACATTAAAGGGGTTCTGCCCCCAGATTGGATCATTGTCATTGACATCAGTGACATGCACATTTATAATTACTGTGGTGCTTCTTGAGCCCTGGATGCTACAGTCTCTGGCCACCGCCCTGAATGTATGCTGGGATCTGGCTTCTTGGTCGAGGGTGTGGGCAGTTCTCAATATGACTGCCACAGGGTCAATGATAAATGCACCAGAAGCCTCATCCATCAGAAAATACTCAATTTGCCCATTTGGGCCTTCTTCTTCATCCATAGCAGAGAGGATGAGAACCACTGCTCCCATTTCAGTATCTTCTCTCACGGAGGACTGGTAATGAAGCATGAGGAAGCTGAGGCTGTGATCATTGTCATCCAAAACCGTAACTTGCAGCTGCATCACAAAGCTTCTAGGTGGATCCCCCAGATCAGAGCACAGGATGACAAAGGCAAAGTTGTTGATCTGCTCCTGGTCCAAAGCACAAGTAGTTGACAGTTTTCCTGATGTTTCATTAATAGTAAAGTACTCCTCAGTATTTCCATCTGTCAAAGACAAAAATCAAGAATCATTTGAATTGAAAATATATCAACCTGTCACTAACATTATTCCCATTCATTTATTCACTCAACAAATATTTATTTTTTGATTATTACATGCTAGCACTTTTGTAGGTACTGAGGATATAACAGGGACCATGACAAAGTCTCTGCCATAATGAAACTTCTATTGGGGGACTAAATAGAATAATATAGTTCAATATATATCTATTAATTCATCAATAATGAAAACATTTGCTTCGACTGATTTGCAACAGTCTGATTTTTTTTTTGTGTGTGTGTAGCTGCAAGTTTTTGTTTTTTTTTTTTTTTTTGCTCTTCTTTTTTTATTGTACTTTAGATGAAGGTTTACAGAATAAATAGTTTCTCTTTAAACAGTACACATATTGTTTTATGATGATGGTCAACAACCCCACGACATGTCAACACTGTCCCTTCTCACCCTTGGGTTCCCTATTACCAGCTTTCCTGTCCCCTCCTGCCTTCTAGTCTTCGTCCCTGGACTGTTGTGCCCCATTAGTCTTGTTTTGTTTTATGGGGCTGTCTAATCTTTGGCTGAATGGTGAACCTCGGGAGTGACTTCATTACTGAGCTGAAAGGGTGTTGTACTCTCAGGGTTTCTCCAGTCTCTGTCAGGCCAGTAAATCTGGTCTTTTTTTGAGTTAGAATTTTGTTCTACATTTTTCGCCAGCTCTGTCCAGGACCCTCTGTTGTGATTCTTGTCAAAGCAGTCCGTGGTGGCAGCCGGGCACTATCTAGTTGTACTGGACGCAGTCTGGTGGAGGCTTGTGGTAGTTGTGGTCCATTAGTATGCCCTTTCTATTTTCTGTGGTGCTCAGTGGAGTAAAAGATAAAATCGAACACAGGGGCAAAAAGCTTTCAAAGACATTTTAAAGTAACCCTGTAAATTAGTTAGAAAAAATGTGGTTTAATGACTTACTGGTCTTATTCTTGAATGAGGGACTGAGTGAAAGTGCCAGGTCCAACACTGTAGGAACCTTCTGGAATCCAAGTACCAGATACATAGGGCCAGAAGTGAAATGGCATTCACAGAAAACAATAGTGGTAGGTAGTGCTGGTGGCTGGAGAGAGTGGGCCTATATTTGTATTTGTGGATAAGACATCGTTAATTTGTACCAAAAGTAGGGATGATCAGACAAACCTTCATTTCTGAGGCATATATGGTTGATAAAGTAATTCATTCACTTGGTAAACATCTAATGAGTACCTCTCATGTGCCAAGCTTGTGCTAGATATGGGAATATGAGGAGAGTAGGGTATGACCCCAGATCCTCGGTAGAGCAAATGGTTTGTGCTCAACTAGTAACCTAAAGGCTGGTGGTTTGAACTTACCCAGCAGTGCCACGAAATAAAGGCCTGGAGATCTGCTTCCATAAAAATTACAGCCAAGAAAACCCTATGGAACAGTTCTACTCTGTCACAGGGGGTCGCCATGAGCCGAAATCAACTGGGCTGCAAAAGGCTTAGGATATGACCCCAGTCTTCAAGAGTTTAAAATCTAGGAGAGGCAGGTCAGTACCCAGACATTAGAGCACAAAAATCATATTTACAAGGCTCTGGAAAGCACAGAGGAAGGACACAGAGCCCAGTGTTACGATGGTCAGGACATGCTTAGAAAAAGTGACATCAAAACTGACTCTTGAAGGGGAGGAAGCCAGGCTACAAGTTTCAAATGGAGTTTTCCACACAGAGGGAGGACCCTGTGTGAAGTCCCAGGAACATGAGAAATTAATCGCCTGCAAATGTTTTGTTAAGACTAGAATACAGGGTTCCCTGGGTATTTGTGTAGAGGTTTAGGAAAGGGTGGGCGGTGGTGAACACATGAATATGGAGGTAAGTAGGCGTCAACTTGCCAAGAGCCCTGTATACCTTGATGAAAGTCTGCACTTTATCTTGAAGTCTATGGAAAGCCCCTGAAGGATTTTATATAGCAAAGTGTCAGGAATCAAATATCTGTATTAGGAAGAACACTGGGGCAGCAACATCAAAACTTGATTAGAATACGAGAAGGTTGGGAGGCCATTACAATAATTTACTTGAGCAATGAGGAGGTTCTGGAAATAATGTGCAAAGAGGATGTGACACATTCCAAAGATATTAAGGAGGAAAAACAAGGAGTAAGGGAGCAAGGATTCATGATTCTCACTTAGGGGAAAGACTGAAGAATGTTTAGACCAGTTGTTTTTAAAATAAGGTGTGAGCACCCCTGAGGTTATATGAAGGCCCTCCAAGGAGGACCAGGGAACAGGGAGTTTTAAGGGAAACAATTTCCAAAAGCTTAGTTTATGTGCCATTATTCCTAAAATTGTTCTGCCTGAGGACTCACCTAGGATGGTGTGGGTTTATCTTTCTCACATTCAGATGTATCCTGGAACTTTCACCAAGGACGTAGCTACAGTATCTTTTGTTAAAGAGATTAAGCCTATGACTGATGGATCTAACCAACTACCACAGCAGAAAACCTATCAGCTTAAACTAAAAGGGACAGAGACAGAACAAAAGGACGGAAAGCTGTCTGCCTCTTGGAATTCTCCAGGCAGGAAACAGGCCAAAGAAGCTACATTTGCTGTCCTCCAAGAAAAGAAAAAGACCATCCCTGGAGCAGCTCAGAGATCAGCAGAACTGTTGGAAGGAGCACTAAAAGCAGGGTGCCTTGATTTCAAAAGGTGGCGCCATGGCCTCTTAGGTTACAAAGGGTAGAGCCAAGGTCTCCTAGATTTCGAAGAGTCAGATCTCCACCAACTCAGTTTTGGAGTGTGGGGCTGCTGTTCAGGTAAGCCAAGGGGATAGAGTTGCTGCCCAAAGCCCAAAGCTGAGGGGATGGGGCTGCCATGCCCAAGGCACAGAGGAATGGAGCCTGCTGGGACCGAGGGGGTGGGGTGATCACTCAGATGGACTAGGAGAATTTTGGTTTTGTTGTTGTTAGGCATCACAGAGTCAGTTCTGACTCATAGCAACCCTACGTACAACACTGCCTGGTCCTGTGTCATTCTCACAATTGTTATGCTTGAGCCCACTGTTGCAGCCACTGTGTCAATCCATCTTGTTGAGGGTTTTTCTCTTTTTTGCTGACCACCTACTTTACTAAGCATAATGTCCTTCTCCAGGGACCGGTCCCTCCTGACAACATGTCCAAAACATGTGAGATGAAGTCTTGCCATCCTTGCTACTAAGGAACGTTGGACTAGGAGAATGGAGTCACCCAAAGCTAAGGAGCAGAGTTGCTATCCCAGTGGGCCTAGAAGGCAGGGCTGAAACCCAGGCCGAGGGGCCTCCACCCGAATCCAGAGGGCATGGCCAACACCCAGACACTGGAGGGCGGGGCTTTTGCTCAGATAGTTTCAGAGAACAAGGGTTATTTTCAAGCCTTAAGAACTAATGTAAATTGACTTGCTTGGTGCCTGTTATCCCTTCTTTCCCTCCAATTTCTCCTATTTGTAATGGAAACCTCTACCTTGTGCTTGTTCCCCCACTGTACTTTGGAAGCAGATAACACGTATTCTAGATTTCACAGGTTCACAGATGAAGAGGAATTTTGTTCCAGGACAGAAAATGCCTAAAGTCTCACCCATATTTGATTTAGATGATTCAGAAGATGAGATTTTGGACTTGGAGTTGATTTAAGACTTTTGGGATGATGTGATGAAGTGAATGTGTTTTGCATGTGGGAAGGACATAAATTTTGGGAGGCCAAAGGGTGGAATATTATGGATTTAATTGTGTCCTCCCAAAATATGTGTTGTAAATCCTAACCCGTATACCTGTGGTGGAGCCCTGGTGGCACAGTGGTTAAGAGCTCAGCTGCTAACCAAAAGGTCAGGAGTTCGAATCCACCAGGCACTCCTTGGAAACCCTATAAGGAAGTTCTACTCTGTGCTATAGGGGCACTATGAGTCGGAATCAACAGCAACAGGTTTGTTTTTTTTTGTTTACTTCATAGACAATGCAACAGAAACCAAATATAGAATAATCACCAGATAGTGTGTGTCAGGGGGCATTGGTGGTTCAGTGATAGAATTCTCACCTTCCATGAGGGAGACCTAGGTTTGAGTCCTTGCCAACACACCTCATGCACAACCACCACTCATCTGTCAGTGGAGGCTTGCATACTGCTATGATGCTGAACTAGTCTGTCTTAGTATAGAAGCTCTATTTCTGAAAATCATTAAATGAAAACTCTGTGGATCACAATAGTCTGCATCACAACCAACCATGGAGATGGTGCAGGACTAGGCAGCATTTTGTTTCATCGTGCATGCGGTCCCTGTGGATCAGGGGAATTTTAAAAAAGAAAATATTTACCAATGATGTAATACTTGATAGCTCCATTATTGCCAGCATCCATATCAGAGGCCAAAACAGTATAGATGACCTCCGGCTCTCAGTTTTCTGGAACCTCAGTGTCACACCAGGAGACGATAAACTCTGGTGCATGATTGCTTTCATCTTCAACAGTGCAGAGAATCATGGTGGTGCTGGACAACGAAGGGATGCCCCCATCACGCACGAGTACTGACATGGAAATAAAGATGGCATGGGTTGTGGCCATTCATCTATACCTAAAATACATTATCCTAAGTACATATCATCAGACTAATCAGGCAGCACTGGCTCAATAATATTTTAAGACATCCTTCTGAAATGTAGAAATTCACCAACAAACCTCCGCTGTATTCATTGTCCTTTTTTTTTTTTTTTTTTTTTTAGCGTAGTCAAGGGTGAAGACTTCCTTTCCTGGATTTCTCTGTCGAGTGTGGCAGCTGTCACTACCTCTCCCGTGTCAGGACTGATATCAAACAACCCAAATGAAGCACCTGGCATGGTTTCAAATTGAAGCTTGGAATTGATTCCTTAAAGAAAATATAAAGAAAAACGTAGCAATTACTCTTCAGAATCCGTTTGTCTGCTTTCCTATTCTTTTCTCTACGAATATCTTAGGACATAGATGAAAAAGGCAAGATGCCCACACAACCTTCAAATTAAGATTAAAATAAAACACACACACACACACATACACACACCAAAAAAACCCAAAAAACTAACAACGTTTTTGACTGTTCTTGCTAAATAAAAACCTCATAGGCTGAAGTGCTTGATTTTCAGAAGTTTTGTGAGACTTCCCCACAGTGAATGCTTAAGATTTTTTCCCTCCTATAAAAAATTTCTTATGAGTGTGCAACTCTGTGACATATTCCTAATTACTCCTTATAACACCCCTGATTGTGAATTAATCACATAATTGTAACCTTGCAGGGCAAATGATGATTTCTGTAGATGAACCCTCTGTTTAAAAGCTTGTGCTCAGTTACAGTATTCTGTTTACTCTCAACCTCAGGAGGCTATCACATAGAGTTGCTTATACGAGTATTTTTGTTTCATTTTGTTTTACACTTAGTATTCAGTCTCCATTCTGGAGTGAGAAATGTGGTACCACATTATTATGCATTTTGAAACTAATTCTTCCCATATTTTTGTGGTTTCATTTCTCCCCTGAGAAAAGTGTCACATCATTTCCAGCATTGGTTATGAAGATCATTCATGCCATTAGCTTAAATGAGTTTATCCCATACCTTTGTACCTTGTTTGCATTTTACACAAGTTCCTTTCAACCATTTTCCTATGTTCCCTTCTTAACTGTCAAGAATCTAGCTATAGCTATACTACTGTAAATATATGATGTTATGCTTTAATAAAAGATGAAATATCATCCTTTTGGCCTTAACAACAACAAAAACCCTTCAATTACAAATTCCCATCTTGCCGGTATTAAAAGGTAGATTTACATCCCACTGTAGTCTAGAGGATATAATATAGGACTAAATACTGGAAGGAGTGGAAGGTAATTCTAGTTTTATATAAGAATAATTATATATGTTTCTTAGTATGTCACTGGGAAGAAAAAGGATACTTAAGATAACCAAAGTCATTTTAATGACCTTGAGGAAAAAGTCTAATAAGATAGGATCATGTATCTGATATGGTATGGTCAGAGTTTACCAAAATATTTCACTTTATCATTAGGCATATTATGAAGTTAATGATCATTAAATAATCATAGTGATTATTTTGATCATATAATGATCACATAAACTCTTCTACAGCCAAGACAGAATTTCTAAATATTCCAGGCTGTTAAAGTTTATAATTTCTATCAATCTCTATCCACTTTATAAAAACAGAACAATACCATCTTACATTGGATTTCTTTGTTTCTCAAATATTTGGTGAGCAACATCAGGTGCCAAGCATAGTGCTCTGTGCCAAAGACACAGTAGGAAATAAAAGACATAGCCTCTTCCTTCATGGAGCTTACATGGAGAACCCTTAAACCTTTGATGTAGAATTGATTCCAACTCATGGTGACTCCACGTGTGAGAGAGTAGACCTGCTTCATAGGTTTTCTTGGCTGTAATCTTTATGGAAGTAGATCACCAGGCCTTTATTCTGTGGTGCTGGCTGAGTCTGAACCACCAATCTCTTGTTAGTAGAGGAGCACAAACTACCCCACCCAGAAACCTCACATGGAGAACAGCACCTTTTTATTTTTTAACCTTTTATTTCTGAAATAAATTCACTCATGTATCTTATGATTCTATTCTATATTATGCATAATATTGTTATATATTCTATCACATATCATATATGCATCATATATTGTACATTTTTAATTCCCAACATTAACCAAACATGGAAAATGCCTTCAAATGTTTAAACAAAGTCAAATCTTCATAGTTTCTCTTCCTCCCATTATTCCTAATATCCTCTAGTGCGCTTTAGCATTGTATCCAATATTTCTCTGACTTTTTAGAAACTTAAAGATCTCATTTCTGTTATTCTATATAGCTTTTATCCCTAAGCCAATAATCCACTTACCTTCTATTCCTCTAGTATTTTATTAAGGATAAACAAGATCTTTATAACTGTAGACTGCATACCTACATTTTCCCCACTGCAAACTTTATACACTTCACAATTTAACACGAGGTAAATTCAGAGCCTTTTACTATGGCTTGTTTAGAATTTAATTAGTGTCTTGCTTCTCACACCCTACAAAACAAACATAGCATCATCAAACTTGAGAGCTAAACCAACAAAAATTAGGTTATTTTGTCAAATTCAATCATCTTACTAAGTAAATTAGAAATCTCAGCCTGAAGATATGTAGCATCACCCTTAGGATGCACACCTGGTGAAGGGTGAGTAAATGTGCTCATGCACCTGTATGCACACACATGTACACCTGCTCTTAGACCTCAACCCCACAGTCCCACGACCTCTTCATTTTCTCGCACTCAAGGACACCCTTCAAGTCGTTTCTTTCCTGATCCAGCCCAGCCTGATATGTTATCAGCTTGCGAATTTCCTCAGTTTCTGTGGCTTTTTGCCAAAATGTCCAGCAAAGCCTCAACCCAGTACCATTCCAACCATCTCTCTTCTCTTCTTGACTATCCAGCAGCTGACTGGGGCTAGGAAAAATTTCACAAGGGCATAGATTCAGGCCACTGAAATGTCATGGTCATCTGGCAATCTTTCCAAGTCTGTTTGGTCAACCCTTTCTCCTTCGTGTCTCCTACCCAACCACCACCTGACTACTCTCACAGATTTCTTCTCTATTTCCCAGAGAAAACGGAGGCTTGGGCAAAAACTCTCTCAGCCTTCTGTATCTAGGTTCAAGTCTACCTCCTGCTTTCTATCTCAACGGCAGAAGTTAATCTCCCAATAGTCTTAGGTACTTCCTATCAGTTCTAGTCATTCTCATTAAAATAATTTTTTCCATACTCTTCTCTAGCTATAAGAATGAATGTTTTCCCCTTCTTTTTATAGCCAAACTTCTTTTAAAGATGATATCCATTCTTTGCAGCTGGCTTCAAACCACTGTCATTCCCAGGTTCTTCACAGTCACCAATGACCTGGTTATAAAATCTACTGGCCGTTTTTAGTTCTTACATAACTTGTCTTCTCTTTGGCATCAGACACTGCTGACTACTATTAAAAAAGAAAGGAAGTAATGAAGGAAGAAAGAAAAAAGATCTATTAAAAAAATCTCCATGCCACATTTCTCTCCTACTTCTTAGGCTGGGGTGACAGGGTCTTTTTTTGCATATTAACAACTGATATACTGGTCATCACTTCATTGTTATCTCACTCTATCCATTCATTCTATCTTCCTCCCAAACCAATGGCTTCAGCTTCCACCCATATGCAGATGATGTCCAGGTATCTACACTGAGCTCCAGTTATTTGTTTGTTTGGTTAATTAATTAATGTGTTCATTTGTGCAAGGCACATTTACTGAGTGCTAGACACTGAAAGGATACCATTGAATAGTGAACTATTATCTCGGTCCTCAGAGTTCTCCCCTCTAGTGGGTAGGAAATTAAATCAATGAGTTATAGAAAGTGGTAGAATATATGAAATCACTGAGAAAATAGAACAGGAAAGACTTATCACAGGTAGATAGTTTGTTCATTAATTAACTCATTCAATATGCACATATAAAGAGTGATATTAGGTGCCAAAGTACCATGCCAGATGCGAAGAATACAACTGCTAACAAGAATTCTGTACCCTCACAGTGCTTACAATACAGCACTGGATACAGGTAAGTAAGCAAGCAATTACAATTCTACATGATGAGATACAGCTGAGTAAGTATGAGCTGCTTTGAAGGGAATACTTAGTAATGAAAGACCTTCTGAATAAGCTGGAACCTTAAAGATAAATAGTTAACAGGAAAAGAGGGAGGAAAGAATGTCTGAATGTATTGAAAATAAAATCCAAACTCCTTACCTGGGTTACAACATCCCATATGACCTGGACCCTCCTTCTCCAACTTCATCTCACATACTCTCTCCCTTGCTATACTCCTGGCCCACTGGTTTCTCTTCTGTTCTCTGGACATGATAAGTTTCTTTCTTTTGGGGCCTTCACAGCTGCTGTTCCCTCTACCATGTAAAGAACTTCTCCAGCAGTTCTTTACATGGTGTACTAGCTATTAAACGACCGTATCCCAAATCTAAATCCATTCCTTTATACTCTACCTTGTGATGCTGGGGCTGGGGATCTTCAAATCACACTTCTCCATTGCCAAATGACCCTCTCCTAGGTTCTGTCAAAAGGGAACACCAGAAGGAGATTCACAGTCCGAAGGAAAGGAGATGGGACTCCTTTCTTCTTGTTTGCTTACTGTCCCCATCAGCAATGGTATTTCACCCAGCAATAGACTGGGTGTGGCTTTCAGCCTCTCGGTACTTGCAGAACTAGGCTCTATAGGGCCTTTTCTCTCATTTTCTTTCTAGGTTCTGCTAACCTCAACCTCTTCTTCTTGTTCCCCAATATTAGGGTGACAGCTGCTTTCTACAGTTATTCCCTTCTTGCTTACTCAGTTTTCCAACATCTGTGTGGTAGTAACTAGTTTTCCTGACTGCTACAGTACTTGGTAACAGGAGTGAGTCTAGGTAACCAGGATTTTGGGATTGGTTTTGTTATGCCTTTGACCTTGAATGTTCTGCTGAGTTCCTTGCTCCTGGGAAGTGGAATACTAGCAATTCATGATTTGCAGTAATACCATGATCAATCGAATTATCACCTGTATTTGTGATGAAGTGACTATCAAAGAATCATATTCCTTAGAGGCCCAGATGGTGCTGACTTTCACCTTATAATAGTAACAAGGACTATAACATGGGATGATTGTTTCTTAATGTTCTGGAAACTTACAGAAAGAAAATGACAAGCTGAGGCTTTAAATTCACAGCTCAATTCATAGTCAGAAAATCAGAAAGCTTCTATGGAATCCCTAAAATTAATGGCCCTGAAAATCATACCCAAATTGGGTGGCAGATACAATAGGTACCTTGCACCTGAGTACCCATAGTCAAACCTTAGCATATTGCAGGCAGCAAAGTATAATCTGACTCAGTAGGAGGTAGCTCACAGTTTCAAAAGAATGGCAAAATTTTTCTAACCTATATGGGCATAAATCTGTGTGAGAAACAATTCTAAGGATGTCAGGCCCAGACAGATAAAATATAACATTGGTTTAGGCTGGATTTATTGATACGATGTATTTACTAGAGATTTTGAAATTTAATGTGTTAGCTCATATAGCTGTCTCTTGACAGTTTCTTTGATTGGTTGGATTCAATGTGGCCTATAGTTATTGAGGTTGAGAGGCCAGATCTTCCTTTGCATTCCATACAGTTAAGAATCCAAAAGTTAAGGATCCAAAAAAGGGAATATGTGGCATGCCTGTCAACTTCCCCTTGTTATGTTTCCTAAGAGTTCAAAGGACATTCCCTTCATAAAACACTGGGAAAGCCATTACTTAGGACACCAGCATGCTTGAAATGCTTTACGGTGGCTGTCTTCTATAGGCTGTAGATGATGGTGCTACTGGTCCCAGGGACCAGCTTTTGAGAACTAACACTTTATACCAATGTGTAAGGACTATCAGAAATCATTTGCTTTCACCTAGCAGGAACAAAAGCACTTCTTTATGTAAACTCTTCCACTGTCTACCATAATCTCTCATCAGAGATGCTGATCATCTCGACATCCAATAGAACATCATGCTGATTCAATTCTTTGATGACATCATGATAATTTGATCTGATGAGCAGAAATTAGCAAGTAACTTAGATGTCTGAATTAGACACATGTGTTAGATCAGGGGTTAAAAACTAGGACCCACTGGCCAAATCTGGCCCCTCACTTATTTTTGTAAATAAAGTTTTATTAAAACAAAGCCATACTCATTTCTTTATGCATTATCTATAGTTGCTATTTTGCTACAATGTCAGAGCTGAGCAACAGAGACTGTATGACCCACAAGGCCTAAAGTATTTATCATCTTGCCCTTTACAGAAAAGTTTGCAGATCCCTTATAGAGTAAAGGGTGGGAGGGCGATTGGAGTTGAGGGGAGAGAGGAAATCTGTAGTCACATCATAAAATGTCTGCTTACTATGCTAAAAGAGAGAGGAATTTATCCTCAAAACTAGGAGAATTAAAAAAGAATTTTGAGAAGGCAGAAGGGGAGTAGGAAGCTGATGGTAGGGAACACAAGGTTGAGTAAGGATACTGTTGATGTGTTGTGAGATTGTAACCATTGTTATAGGGTAACATTTGTAGTAACTGTTAAATGGGAGGCTATTTTGTCCTGTAAGCCTTCATCTGAAGTGAGAATAACAGCACAATTAGAAGAGCGTAGTCAATGTCACTTAAATGTGTACGTAAAAAGTTTTGAAATGGTGTATCTTTGGCTATGTGTATTTTCACCAAAAAAAAAAGTTGAGAAGTTAGAGGGTTAAAATGTTGTGGGGTTGTTAACCAAAGTCATAAAACAGCATGTGTACTACTGTTACATGAGAAACTGTTTGTTCTGTAAGCCTTCACCTGAAGTACAATAAAATATTAAAAAAAAAAAAAAAAAGAATTTTGACCAAAGGAGTGCTACTGTCAAATTTGCTTTTTTAGGAAGATCATTTTCATGTAATTCCTCAACTGTACAATACCCATGCACTCACATGTCTAAATCAAAAATAGGACCATGCCTGGTTGACTGAATGAAGGAATAAATAAACGAATGAATTCTGAAGAGTGAAGACAAGTTGAAGCAGCTTATGTCACAGATGCTCCAGTTTTTCAGATCCTATTATCAAAAATACTTGAGTTCCTATGTCATTATCTTGAACTATCATAGGGACCTGGGATGAAAGAGTGATTAAAACACGTCCTGAGTCCATGAGGAGTTCACAGCCTAGAGTGGGGACAGACAGTAAGCAGTTATACAATTATAATACAACACATTATAATACAACACAATAAGTGCACTAAGAATATATATCCAAGCGTTAACAATGATTGTCTCTGGGTGAGTGAGATTATGAGCGGTCCTCATTCTTTTTTGTCTTTTATTTTCTGACCTTTCTGTAAATGCTTTTATAATAAGGATTATAGAGAAAATTTATATAGAGACAGCCAATCAGATATCTACAAAAGACCCACAGAACAGTAGTAAGAGATTAGCAGAAATAATACAGCATGAGCAGGTGAGGGCTTTGGTTGGCATGTTGTTGCGACTTTCTCTCCCTATGTTCTGTTTCCCAGCTGTGGGGAATTTAAGCTTTGGAATGCCAGTGGTCTAGCCCACCTCTAGATTCCTCTTTCAGAGCTTTGGGAGAATCAAAGCTACTAGAACCAGTGCACAAAGTATGGCATTTTAAAAAATGCACACTATAAAGTACTTGGGCCTGAATCCTACCACTCTCCTTATGCACCCCTAGACTGGGGTTTTATCTAAAGCTATGGGTCACACGCTGCGAAGGAATAGAGAGCATGTCAGCGAGAAACTACTAATGAAGCGTGGAGGAACAGCTGATGGATATTTTGTCTGAGTACAAGACAATACGGGTGAAATACCACTCCATAAAAAAATTGACTTAAAAAATACAAAAATCAAAACCTGAATAGCCACCAGGTAATCTATTAGAGTGAGAAATGATCATCAGAAAATGCCACATAATCTCTTATTTTAAGCTTCCTTATCTGTTATTCTTTGTTGTATGTGCAAATAAGTCTCCTTCTAAAGGGTTTACAGAATGGTGCCCTACAGTTGCGCATAAGGAGAAAGCTGATAGCTCCCTGTCTAGCAGATGTATTCCAAAGGCTGAGGCAAGGAACACCTCTTTACCATATTTCATTACTTCTACGACTTTTTTTTCACATTTCTGAAATTAGAGGTATCTTAGAAACAATGGTGTCTTAGGTTGTAAGCAATAGTGTGATGGCACTGCTTCTTTCTTGCTTCAAGTGCAGGCTGTTGAGTGTGGATGCACATACAACAGGAGACATTTTCCAGTAAACCAGCTTATTTACAATAAGTTCAGCTAGAGAAAACATTTTTATAGAATAGAAAGATCTCATTATATAACTGGACACTGTTGTGTGGTAATGTACTGTTAGATTATTTTTTTCTTCACCACCTTTGTAGAAAAGTATAAGCCAGAGTGACTCCTCTTCCCTGGTGGGGCATCTTGTCCCCCAGGGAGTGGGGGAGGAGCACCGCGGGGATAGCTCTTTCTCACTAACAATGGAGCTCTTGTTGGTAGCACCAAATCCTGTAGCAGTTTTAATATCTTAGTTAAAACATGGTGGTTGTTTCTCTTCTAATAGAAGAAGAAATCCTTGTTAGAACTGGTGTGACTCATACACCATAAACATTCAGTGCTCTCATCCCCCACGGGTTTTGAATGCCAAATGACACTGTAGGCTTACATTAAAAAAACAAACAACAACAAAAAAAAAACTGCATTGTATAATGCTGGAAAGCATATGTTGAGCTTTCTACTCTTAAGTAATGCTATAGTATTTTTAAAAATACATGCTATAAAGTAAACCATTCATAAATTCCAATGTGATGCCAGTTATGTTAAAATGTTGACTACATCATTTAATTCTCACATGTAATCCTTTTTCACTGTTTTGACCCAACTAGCAGAAAGGAAAAAAAAAAAAAAAAGATTGAGGGAAAATATGTTAATAAACATACCCATACAGACAAATTCACTTGCATTCACACAACCCCTTGCTTAACAGATCTGTCCTCATTAGAAACACTGAGATTTTCAGTAAATCAAAATAATCTTCAAAACATATGACTCATGAAAGGGTTAAAGTATTTTTTAAACCTCTATAAATGCAAAGCCAGAGATACCATTTTTGCATCTAAATTCTCAGGCGGCATTATAATCTCTAGAATAATGAAATTTCAATTCACTTATAAGTAACAGGCTACAAACTATTCAAAAAGAAAATAACACTAGGCTACTTGACAATAAAGATCAAAAGAGTGTATTTATGATAATCATCTTTAGTTGATCTATGCAAAAAATTGAGAGAAATTCTTTCCTCCCTCTTAAAACATTGAAGCAAAGGAAATCATTTCACCAGAATCCATTGCAAAAAATACAACTAATAATGTATGCCCAAGGGGAAGCATTTTACATACCTTAATAATTTGCTAAATCACACCATAACAGTGGTAGGTGCAGCACATATTCCTACACTTTGGGAAGTGGTTTCTTGGTTGCCCAGAGCCCTCTGTTGCTGTTTACAACAGAGAACACTCTAAGACAACTTTCCTGAATTGGTATTATGGTGAAACAAAGCTTACGTAGATTCTACATTGTTTCTATCACTCTAAAACGATACTGCCAGAAGTGTGATAAATGAATTATTTAAGCATTGGTTGGGAGAAACAACTGTTAACATGCTCCAGTCCAGTGTCTTTGAGCATACTGAGAAAAACTCTTTGATCATACTGCCCTACTCTGGTCAAAGAGAGGAAATCAGGTTAGCCTTTGGAGGTGTTCATAGCATCACGTACAATTCATGTAAAATGCATTTCATTAAAAGATGATGTTTCCCAAAAGGGAAAATCATCCAAATGGTACATAAATTAGTTTTAAAACTCAAGTAAATGCATCTTTTACCCCTTCGATTTAACAATCTAGTGGGAAAATGCTATTGTTAATACTATTATTTCCATAGAAACATCTATTATTATTCTTGCAAGAATAGGACAAAATATTATATTGACATGGAATCCACTTGCTATATACAAATTTGAATTTAAAATTCTAGTTTATTAAATTATCTATGTTAATTCATATGGGAAAATTCAGTATATGCTATCAGTGATAAATTGTTGAGGTTATTAGCTGTTGTCCAGTTGGCCCCTGACTAATGGCGACCCCATGCACAACAGGATCAGACCTTTGTGATACATAGTATTTTCATTGGTTGATTTTTGGGAGTAGATCACCAGGCTTTTCTTCCTAGTCTCTCTTAGTCCAGAAGGTCTGGTGAAACCTGTTCAGCGTCATAACACTACGCAAGCCTCCACTGACAGGTGGATGATGGCTGTGTACGAGCTGCATTGGCTGGGAATGGAACCCAGGTCTCCTGCATGGAAGGCAAGAGTTCCACCATAGAACCACCGTTGCTTCCACTGGCAAATACTGCACTGTAATATTTATAATTATTTTGTTTAAAATAAAAACAGAATATTATTAAAGTAACTGAAACTTAAATACCAAAAGAGCTATAGACATACTGAAAAACAAGTCTAAAAAAGTTATACATTTCTAACCACTGTAACTGTTCACTTCAAAGTCATTTGTCTGGACACAGTAGTTGATATTAATAATAATATTAACAGCAGTAATAATATCTATTAACATGTATGGAGCACTTAGTGTTCTAGACCCTAGGCTAAGCTCTTTGCATGTAATAACTCATTTCACACATATAACAGAACTATGAAGTAAGCACTGTTGTTATCCCCATTTTACAGATGAGCAAACAGGCACAGGGAGGTTTAGTAGCTTGTTTAAGGTTACATACCTAGCAAGTGGTAGCACCAGGATTCAGTCTGAGGCCAGCATCCTGGCTCCTGCACTATGCTATTTATACAGGAAATAAAGACCCAGTTATCTTCTTGTACTCAGCATATCTAAATATGAGACTCTGAAAAAAAATGTGGTGCTGTGTCTATACTTGTGTTTATCATCAAGATCACATCAATAAATTGTATGCTAATTGGGTATATAACACTCTGCTATAAATAATAATAAAGGTCAATGCAACCAAATGCTATAAAAGCACACATTAGTTTGACACGTGCTTGGGTTTTTATGTGTGTGTGAATGAAAGAAGAATAAAAGGTTTGAAATAACTACAGACTGCTTTCATTCTCCTGGTCCATAACTAGTTTAAATTACATCAGTAAAGTCTTTGAGTGTTTTTTTTTGTCGTTGTTGTTTGTTTTTTTTAGCATTAACTACATAGTTCCCATGTTTTTAAGTTACCTGAATCTCTATCTGTAGCTTCTACCCTTATGACAAACTCTCTTGGATTTTGAGCTGCTTAAACACTGGTGCCTTGTCATTTATATCAAGAACAGTAATTGTCAAGGTCTGGGATGAAGAAAGTGCCAGTATTCCATCATTCAGTGCCAGAAGGGTCAAAATGTGCTGTGTTTGGATTTCATGATCCAAAGGACAAGTTGTAGTTAGTGGACCTGTTTTGAAAGAGAGGAGAAACAACATATAACAAATATTCTTTAGAGAAATCATGTTCACTCTATGTCTGACTTACCTAACTTGATAAAAATTCAGAAGCTTTCACTGTCAAAGAATAAATCTTACTGACCTAACTTTAAATTAACACATTATCTAAAATAAAAAAGATAAGATTATTGTTAGAAAAGTCATCCCAATTTAAATTTTAAGGATGAATTCAAAATCAGAAATAATCTATACCATTATGTACTGAGAGCACTATATCACAACTATACTCTACCAGCCTCTACTTACATTTAAAAAAATAACTAGGACACAAACAATATACAAATACAGATAAAAATATGAGTATGGCTAGATTCTTTAAAGAGATTTGTTTTTTGTTAAAGAGTTATGGTCTCTTTATACTTAGCCTCAGTTAAATGTCTTTTTTTAATTAACAATAAAGAGCAAAGACTTTATGATCCAGACAATAAGTTTCAGGAATAAAACATGTCTCCAGTCTATTTTCATTTAAACATATAACCCATATAACCAAAATGTGATAAAACCTTGCACACATATAACTTCACATAATTCCAACTGTCACATTTTCTTTTTTGGATTGCTGTTCATATCTCTAAAACAAGCTCATCCTATAAGAGCTTTTATTCAAATAATTAAAGAAGAGGTTTATGATTTAGATTTTATAAAATAGTCTTTTAACAATTACTTATCACTTTATACTTCACAGCCATAAGCCACTGAAAAACTCACTATATAAGAAATATGAGCCTTCAACTCTTCAGACTGGGATTGGACTAGACTGTGGGACATAAAGTGATAGTTGTGAGGAGTGTGCCTCTTAGCTCAAATAGATACAAGAGACTAAACGGGCAGCTTCTGTCTGGAGGTGAAATGGGAAGGCAGAGAGGGTTAAGAGCTGGTTGAATGGACATGGGGAATGAGGAGTGGAAAGGAACAGTGTGCTGTCACAGTATGGAGAGAGCAATTAGGGTCACATAACAATGTATAAATTTCTGTATGGGAAACTTGAAATGTAAACTTCATTTAAACTACAACAATAAAAAAAAGAAATATGAGCCTTGTGAGAGAAAAAATTACCTATCTCATGTACACGTATTCAGCAATTATCATTTTATGTCTTTGAAAAATATCTCTACTGAAACAGCCACTGCAATGGATTGAGATTCATGAGACATATATTACTGAGACACAATTCTAATTTTATCCATCATCTTTAACAACCTGAAATAGACCTTCCTTAGCCATCTTGAAAAACGTTTTAAGTATCACTGAAAACAAGCCCTTGTAGAGTCCTGATTCTAACAGAAATCAGCAGCTATGTCTGAACTATTTCTCTGTCAGTTGGGCATTTAGGTTGGGTCCACACATGTATCAGAATGGAACCATATGTACTGGATTTAATAAATATTTTGATGAAATTTTCCAACAGAATATAGCCAGACCACAATCATGACTTCTAAATCCTACACATTTAGTCCCTATCCAATAATGATATTTGTAGCAGCTGGGCCAAATGGTATATACATCCAGGAGTTTTTCTAAGGTTCAAGGGGAAATGACTTTAATTTTCTTAGAGAATGAGATAGTAGTCCATCTAATTTTCAAAATCTCTTGAAAAACAGGTAGAGGGAAGTTCATTTCTAAATTTGTAAGAATGATACTTTGTACGTATAATCTTCCATCAAACTACGTCAAATTTCCAGTAGATGCTATCTGGCAACATGGTGACAGCAGGACAAGTGATGTGACAGTGAGTGACAATTCTGTCAAGTACTTGAGAGTGACTAAATGCTTCTGCAAAAAATAAAGTTTTAGTTGATGTGAAAAGTCAGAGTCTGAATACACAAATAAGCCCAGCTATTTAAATAAAAAAATAAAATACGTATTATTTCTAGCTGCTTACAAATGTATGCTTGTATGAGCTTAAAGATAAGATTCCACACTAAAGTCTTGGAATAATGCTTTTGATTAGTCATGTTCCTAAGAATTCAGCTACTAACCAAAACATTGGTGGTTTGAGTCCACCCAGGGGCACCTCAGAAGAAAAGCCTGGTGATATATTTCTGAAAAATCAGCCAAGAAATCCCTATGGAGCACAGGTCTACTCTTACACACATGGGGTTGCCATAAGTCAGAACTTACTGGATGGTGGCTCATTTGCTTTTGTTTTTTTTACCTTGATTCACTTTTGGAACCATTTCCTACCCTGTGAGGACCTACAATAGGGGCAAAGAAGTTGGCTACTGTATACTCAGCCCATGAAATATGAGCTAGGAACAAAACCTAGTCATGATCAACAAACAGGCCATATAACCTCTGTGCTTGTCATATATGTCTTACACAAGTAAATCAAGTCAATTTTTTTAAAGCATATGTTTCTTGAGAACTATCATTTTAACAAAGATGAAAATGAAAGGTATAAACAAAAATGAGTGACCAGAGGCTATAATTTAAAGTGACATATTCTGCACTATACCTGATGACTCATCTAGTACAAATGTCATGTTTTCATTTCCTGAGAGGATGCTGTATGTTACTCTTCCATTCCTTCCTTCATCTGGATCTTGAGCAGTTATGTGGTGCACCACGGAGCCCACCGTGGCATCTTCTTTGATGTGGGCAATGGGGAAGGACATGAACATGGGGCTGTGGTCACTCATGTCTAAAATCACTACCTTCACCATCAGTGACTTCAGTTGCCGGTCTGTCACATTCACAGCCTGATTGGATGCAGTTATTTTCAGGATGACAGTGGGAACACTCTCTCTGTCAAGGAGGGATGCAGTGACCAATGTGCCAAATGACAGGTGGATGAGAAATGGGTTCATCCCAGGGTGGTGGGATTCAATGAAGTACTGTATTCTGCTGTTCAAAAAACTGCCGTCACCATCTTTGGCATTGAAAACATACACCAGAGTACCTACAGGAACATTCTCTTCTATACTTATCACAATGAACTCATCCTGGAAAGATGGGGAATGGTCATTCTGGTCTTCCATATCAATATTAAGGAAGACTGTGCTATTCAGGGGAGGATTTTTGCTATGGTCTTTAATAACCACCCTGAAGAGATAATGGGATGTCATTTCATAATCAAGTTCCTTAGAAAGGAACAAGTCTCCTGTTGAGCCATTAATTTCAAAATGACCATCTTTGTTATCTGTAACTATACAAAAATGTAACTTTCCACTATGATGTTGTTGAAGGTGGTCAGGTGATTTTATAAAGCTCATTATTTTCATAGGCTTTGCTTTAAGTTTTCTGGTATAACCACGTCTAATATTCTGAGAAATGACGGCACTCCCTTGGGATTGTGGTAACACCTGAAATAAGAATTTTAAAAAGCTGTTACTTTGGGGTATTTTTTAAACAGTCATATCAATACATGTTATGACATTATTTTGAAATATAATTCATTCCATTTATGTTATAAACCTATGTTAATTGGTGGGAAAACATCTTTTTATATAATTCCAGTGTCTCTCAGAAGAATTAAAACTGCATAATAACTAGGAGACAAGAAACTACAGAAATTTATAATTCCCAATTTGTTGTAAAATGTGAGATGAGAGGCGGGTCCAAGATCGTGGAGTAGACAGACACTTCCAGAGGACCCTCTTACAACAAAGACTAGAAAAAACAAGTGAATCGATTATATATGACAATCAAGGAGCCCTGAACATCAAAGGCAATGTTGAGGAACCAGACTGAGTGGCAGGGGGAGGGAGAGACAGTTAAGAAGCAGCGAGGAGTTGCCAGACCTGACCTGGTGAAAGCCTGAGCCCTTCAGGCCTGATCAGCTCATGGGTGATCAGTGAGGCAGGCAAGCAGCCGTGCTCAGGAGGCATATTCCACACCAGGAGAGACCCAGTGGCAGAGAGTCAGAACCAGTGAGGAGTAGCCCTTGATTGCCGATAGATAAGTACTTGCGTCTGGCTTACCGGACGGATCAAAAACACCCCTGTTAGGGAAAAACCTCTGTCCCATTTACCTTGCCACTCCCTACTCTGCACTGGGTCCCTGACTGGCCTCAGCAATTGCTGAGTCCCCTGGGCTGGAAGTAGGATCCATCACACGCCCTGAGCCATTCTCCCAGCCTTGGAGAGCAAACAAATTAACAAACGGGAAAAAATAAACTGCCAGCTCCTCTAAGCCAGGAACTCAGGGTAGGCACAGATCCTTTGCCTAGGCACAGGCATAAGGCATCCACGGACTTTGAGTGCCTGTCACCCTCCATAGACTTGTGTGGGCTCATTTCAACAGCATAGGCCCTCATTACCACAATACAACAGGGTATATATCTGAAGTCTAAATTCAACTGTTTCAGCTGGGAAGTGTCAGGTTCGTGACACTTGACACTACTCTGCCCATTAAGCAGGGTCTTGACCTACCCACAGCAGGGGCCTGAGGACTGGTGGTTCCACCCACACCACCTAGTCACCTGCGAGAAGTGCCCAAGAATAAGAGGTGCCCCCCAGTCCTTACAGCAAATAGCACTGTGTGCTCATACTTCAGCCACAAAACCCACCCACCTACGTGTTTTAGGGAACAGGGACACGCCTTCCTCCTGGACACTCAGGGACAGCCATCAGCCCCCTGCCTTGCTAGGAGTGTGTCCCCCTGCTGCAGCCAAATGCCTGTGCCTACACCAATCACCCATGCCTGTCTAGGACTGAAGGTGAAAGCCTGTACTACACACTTGGTAGCTATCTACCTGGGCACCTGAGCTGAATCCATACAGGAGGAGTGGATGGACTCCTGAGCTCACATACCTAGTAACAGATTGAACCACCTGGTGGCAGGACATTAGAGGTTCAAAGGTGCCAATAATCAAACCAGCTCACATGAGCAGCCTATTTGGGCATATCAAAACGAAACAAGAAGCTAGGACACAGTAAGCAAACATAAAATAAATAAATATAATAACTGATTGATGGCTTGGAAGCAACAGTCGTATCAAATCATATAAAGACGCAATCCATGATGGTTTCAGTAAGCTCCCAAAATAAAGAATCTGGAAATTTTCTAGAGGAGGAAAATTTCTTGGAATTATTGGAGGCAGAATAAAAAGATTAATATACAGAACTCTTCAAGAGATTAGGAAGGATATTAAGCAAAATGCAGAATAAGCAACAGAGGAAATTAAAAAGATTATAGAGAAGAGCATAATAACAAACTTCACACACTAAAAGAATCCATAGAGACAGCAATCAGAAATCCAGAAGATTAACAATAAAATGCCAGAATTAGACAACTTAATGGAAAATCATAGGAGTAGAATTGAGGCAATGGAAGTCAGAATTAGTGAGATTGAAGACAAAGCACTGGGTGCCAACTTATTTGAGGAAAAATCAGGTAAAAGGATTTTAAAAAATGAAGAAACCCTAAGAATTATGTGGGATTCTCTCAAAAGGAATAACCTAAGAGTGACTGGAGTAACAGAACAGGGGGATAACAGATAAAACAGAGACAATTGTTGAAGATTTGTTGGCAAAAAACTTCCCCGACATTATGAAAGATGCCAAGATATCTATCCAAGATGCTCATCGAACCCCACAATGGGTAGATCCCAAAATAAAGTCACCAAGACATATTATAATCAAACTTTCCAAAACCAAAGATAAAGAGAGAATTTTAAGAGTGGCTAAGGATAAATGAAAAGTCATCTACAAAGGAGAGTCAATAAGAATAAGCTCGGACTACTCAGCAGAAACCACGCAGGCAAGAAGGCAATGCGAAGACATATATAAAACCTTGAAGGAAAACAATTGCCAGCCAAGAATTATATACTCAGCAAAACTGTCTCTCAAATATGATGGCAAAATTAGGGCATTTCCAGATAAACAGAAGTTAGGGAATTTGCAAAAATAAAATCAAAATTACAAGAAATACTAAAGGGAGTCCTCTGGTTAGAAAATCAATAACATCAGACGACAGCCCAAGACTAGAAAACAGGATAAAGCAATCAGATATCAACCCAGATAGGAAGTCACAAAAATAAATCAAAGCTAAAACACTGAAAATAGGGAAACAGATGTCAATATGTAAAAGATGAAACATTAAAACAAAAAAAGCAGGACTTAAAAAATATAGAAATAGATTTTTCATATGGAGAGGAAGTCAAGGTGATATAAAGAAATAAAAGACTGGTATAAACTTAGAAAAAATACGGGTAAATATTAAGGTAACCACAAAGGAAACTAACAATCCTACAAGTCAAAAGAAAAAACTAGAAAAATATAAAGATTCAGCAAATACAAAATCAACAACAATGAAAAAGATGAAAAGAAAATACGTAAAGAAAAATGACTCAGCACAGAAAATTAAGTAGAACAAAGAAAATGTGAACAACACACAAAAAAAGACATCAAAATGACACCACTAAACTCATACCTATCAATAATTATGCTGAATGTAAAAGGACTAAATGCACCAATAAAGAGACAGAGACTGGCAGATTGGATAAAAAACAAGAGTCATCTATACGCTGCCTACAAGAGACACACCTTAGACTTAAAGACACAAACAAACTAAAACTCAAAGGATGGAAAAAGACATATCAAGCAAACAACACTCAAAAACGAGCAGGAGTGGCAATATTAATCTCTGACAAAACAGACTTTAAAGTAAAATCCACCACAAAGGATAAGGAAGGACACCATATAATGATTAAAGGGTCAATACACCAGGAGGACATAACTATAATAAATATTTACACACCCAATGACAAGGCTCCAAAATACATAAACTCTTAACAGCACTGAAAAGAGAGATAGAGCTCCACAATAGTAGCAGGAGACTTCAACATAAACCAAACACTCCACCCAACAGCAGCCAAGTATACTTTCTTTTACAATGCACATGGAACATTCTCCATAAAGAAAACTTTAACAAAATCCAAAGCATCAAAATATTACAAAGCATCTTTTCTGACCATAAAGCCATAAAAGTAGAAACCAACAACACAAAAAGCAAGGAAAAAAAATCAAACATATGGAAACTGAACAACACCTTGCTCAAAAACTACTGGGTCATAGAAAAAATTAAGGATGGAATAAAGAAATTCATAGACTCAAACAAGAATGAAAACACATCCTACTAGAACCTTTGGGACACAGTAAAAGCAGTTCCCAGAGGTCAGCTTATAGCAATAAATGCACACATCCAAAAAGAAGAAAGGGCCGTAATCAAAACATTAACCTTACAACTGGAACAAGTAGAAAGAGAGCAGCAAAAGAAGCCCACAGGCAACAGAAGGAAGAAAATAATAAGAATTAGAGCAGAATTAAATGAAATAGAGAATAGAAAAACAATTGAAAGAGTTAAGAAGTCCAAAAGCTGGTTCTTTGAAAAGATCAACAAAATTGATAAACCATTGGCCAAACTGACAAAAGAAAAACAGGAGAGGAAGCAAATAACCCATATAACAAATGAGATGGGTGATATCACAACAGACCTAACTGAAATTAAAAGAATCATAACAGAATACTATGAAAAATTGTATGCTAACAATTTGAAAACCTAGAGGAAATGGACAAATTTCTAGAAACTCACTACCTACCTAAACTAACACTAACAGAGGTAGAATTAAATAAACCCAAAACAAAAGAAGAAATTGAAAATGTAATTTAAAAACCCCAAACAATAAAAAGCCCTGGCCCGGATGGCTTCACTGGAGAATTCTACCAAACTTACAGAGAAGAGTTAACACCAGTGCTACTAAAGGTATTTCAAAGCATAGAAAAGGATGGAATACTCCCAAACTCATTCTATGAAGCCAGCATAATGCTGATACCAAAACCAGGTAAAGACACCACAAAAAAAGAAAATTATAGACCAATATCCCTCATGAACATTGGTGCAAAAATCCTCAACAAAATTCTAGCCAATAGAATTCAGCAACATATCAAAAATATAATTCATCATGATCAAGTGGGATGCTTCAACATTAGAGAAACAATCAATGTAATCCATCACATAAATAAAACAAAAGACAAGAATCAAATGATCTTATGAATCAATGTCAAAAAGGCATTTGACGAAGTCCAACACCCATTCGTGATAAAAACTCTCAACAAAATAGGAATAGAAGGGAAATTTCTCAGTATAATTAAAGGCATTTATACAAAGCCAATAGCCAACATCATCCTAAATGGAGAAACTTTGAAAGCATTCCCCTTGAGAATGGGAACCAGACAAGCATGTCCTCTAGCACCACTCTTATTCAACACTGTGCTGGAGGTCCTAGCCAGAGCAATTAGGCTAGAAAAAGAAATAAAGGGCATCCAAATTGGTAGGGAAAAAGTCAAACTATCTCTATTTGCAGATGATATGATCTTGTACACAGAAAACCTCAAAGAATCCACAAGAAAACTACTGGAAATAATAGAAGATTTCAGCAAAGTTTCAGTATACAAGATAAACATACAAAAATTAGCTGGATTCCTTTACACCAATAAAGAGAACCTCCAAGAGGAAATCACCAAATCAATACCATTTACAATAGCCCTCAAGAAGATAAAATACTAGGAATAAATCTAACCAGAGACGTAAAAGACCTACACAATGAAAACTACAAGACACTACTGCAAGAAAGCAAAAGAGACCTGCATAAGTGGAAAAACATAACTTGCTCATGGAGAGAAGACTCACATTGTGAAAATGTCAATTCAACCCCAAGCAATCTACAGATACAATGCAATCTCAATCCAAATTCCAACAGCATTGTTTAATGACATGGAGAAACAAATCACCAACTTCACATGGAAAAGGGAGAGGCCTTGGATAAGTAAAGCATTACTGATGAAGAAGAACAAAGTGGGAGTCCTCACACTACCTGAGTTTAGAACCTATTATACTGCCATGGTAGTCAAAACAGCCTAGTACTGGTACAACAACAGATACATAGACCAATGGAACAGAATTGAGAATCCAGACGTAAATTCATCCACCTATGAGCAGCTGATATTTGACAAAGGCCCAAAGTCCTTTCAGTGGGGCAAAGACAGTCTCTTTAACAAATGGTGCTGGCATAACTGGATATCCATCAACAAAAAACTGAAACAAGACCTGTACTTCTCACCATGCACAAAAACTAACCAAAATGGATCAAAGACTTAAACATAAAATGAAAAACGATAAAGATCACGGAAGAAAAAAATAGGGACAATGCTAGGAGCCCTAACACATGGCATAAACACAATACGAACCATAAGTAACAATGCACAAGCACCAGAAGAGAGACTAGATAAATGGGAGCTCCTAAAAATCAAACACGTATGCTCATCGAAAGACTTCACCAAAAGAGTGAAAAGACAACCTACAGACTGGGCAAAAATTTTTGGCTACAACAAATCTCATCAGCGTCTAATCTCTAAAATCTACAAGATACTGCAAAACCTCAACAACAAAAAGACAAATAAACCAATTAAAACATGGGCAAAGGATATGAACACGCACTTCACCAAAGAAGATATTCAGATGGCTAACAGACAGATGAAGAAATGCTCAACATCATTAGCCATTAGAGAAACGCAGATCAAATCTACAATGAGATATCATCTCACCCCAAAGAGGCTATCATTAATCCAAAAAACAAAACAATAAATGCTAGAGAGGTTGTGGAGAGACTGGAACACTTATACACTGTTGATGGGAATGTAAAATGGTACAACCACTTTGGAAATTGATTTGGTGCTTCCTTAAAAAGCTAGAAATAGAAGTACCATACGATCCAGGCTATCCTGCTTCTCGGAATATATCCTAGAGAAATAAGAGCAGTCACACCCATGCTCACTGCAGCACTGTTCACAATAGCAAAAAGATGGAAGCAACCTAGGTGGATAAACAAATTATGGTATATCCACACAACGGAATACTATGTAACGATAAAGAACAATGACGCTGTGAAACATCTTATAACATGGAGGAATCTGGAGGGCATTACGCTTAGTGAATTTAGTCAGTCCCAGAAGGACAAATATTGTCTGAGACCACTATTATAAGAACTCAAGAAAAGGTTTAAACACAGAAGAAAACATTGCTTATTGGTTACGAGGGTGGGGAGGAAGGTTAGGGCTATTTACTAACTAGATGGTAGACAAGAATTATCTTAGGTGAAGGGAAGGACAACAGACACTACAGGGGAAGTCAGCACAACTGGACTAAATCAAAGCTAAGAAGTTTCCTGAATACAATCAAACACTTTGAGGGACAGAGTAGTAGGGGTAGGGGTCTCGGGACCATGCTTTCAGGGGACATCACGTCAACTGGCATAACAAAGCTTATTAAGAAAATGTTCTGCATCCTCCTTTGGTGAATGGCGTCTGGGGTCTTAAAAGCTTGCAAGCAGCCATCTAAGATGCATCAATTGGTTCCAACCACCTGGAGTAAAGAAGAATGAAGAACACCAAAGACACAAGGAAAGTATTAGACCGAGAGACAGAAAGGGCCCCATAAACCAGAGACTTCATCAGCCTGAGACCAGAAGAACTAGATGGTGCCCAGCTACTACCAATGACTGCTCTGACAGGGAACACACCAGAGAGTCCCAGATAGAGCAGGAGAAAGGTGGGATGCAGAACTCAAATTCTAGTAAGAAGACCAGACTTAATGGTCTGACTGAGACTGGAGGAACCCTGGAGAGCACGGCCCCCGGATTCTCTATCAGCCCAGAACTAAAACAATTTCCGAGGCCAACTCTTCAGACAGAGATTTGACTGGACTGTGGGACATAAACCGATACTTGTGAGGAACGTGCCTCTTAGCTCAAATAGATACAAGAGACTAAACAGGTAGCTTCTGTCTGGAGTTGAGATGGGAAGGCTGAGAGGGTTAAGAGCTGGTTGAATGGACATGGGGAATCACGGGTGGGAAGGAGGAGTGTGCTGTCACAGTATGAGGAGAGCAGCTTGCGTCAAATAGCAATGTGTGTGTAAATTTTTGTAAGACAGACTAACTTGAAATGTAAACTTCATTTAAACGACAATAAAAAAAAAGAAAAAAAGGGGAAAAAGTGTGAGACGATAGTTTGATGAGGTCATGCTGAACTGCAGCTTGTGATTCTTCAATGGGAATATGGGATGGCTAGTTGTCCAAATTACTCTTAATCCTAGAGACCAATATATGCATAACGGCAACATGTGCACATTTTAAATATCATGTGCCTTTGTTTCTCTGAAACAAAAGAGTTGACATATGACCATATAGAATTTTCTGCTAACTCACATATCCTTAATCAATAAAGAATATAATTTAGAAACAGAACTCCTGGGAATATATATTATTGATCATTATACATGCTTACGTTAGTATACCTGTCATGTGTATGAACAGAAAAATCTAGCAATGCAAAGTCATCTTATTTTTGAATGGTTGGTGTAATTTTTTCTACTATAAAGACTTTCCACAACTTGTCTCTTCATTACAATTAAAGAAAAATATTAAAATATGAATTTTACATTACTTAGTTCTAAGTTTAAAAAAATTACAAAAAACAATGTTATTTATCGTGTGGCCATTTGTTTACATACAAGTTTCTCCTGGAAACTTACCACATCCTTGCATTTGGGAACAAGTAAAAGAAAAGACACTTTTTGCTCATTTTAGATAGACAAAGCAACATAAATGCCCATACAGTAACAGGAGCAATGATCTTGTCAAGAACTATAGACAGTGAATGTTTTAAATTATTTGGATATAAATACTTTCTCTAGTGATAATCAAAAAGTACTTACGGTATGTGCAATGGAATAAAAGAGTATTCATGTGTTTAATACATCTTCACTGTGTGCACTTGCATAAAAATCAGACAAAACCTTCAGAACATCCTTTTTCATTCTGTGGTGACAACGGAACATTACCTGAATATTAACAACTGCCTGTCCTTCAAGGGGAGGCGTGCCCTGGTCACTGGCAATTACAGTCATCCTGTATGAAGGTCTATAATCATACGACAGTACTGTGGTTGTTCTTAGTTCACCACCATTGGCATCAATCTTCAAGTGATCAGAACCATCTCCTATATATATGGACCACATACGCAAAAAAAAAAAAAATTAAGAAATTAATGTTAATTGACAATGCAGATAACAAAGAATCAATTAATCCAAACATGTAATAATTTGGAAGATTTATTTGCCTTTATCTCTATGGGATATGAACATAAAAATAATACTAAAAACATAAACAAGAAGTATAATAGATTTTTAAAAAATATCTTCTTTTGAACATTTTAAAAAATATGAAAAAGTAGACAGAATGATATAATGAACTCCCATGTGCCAGTCACCCAGCTTCAACAATAATCAATTCATGGCCAATCTTATTTCATCTATACCCCATTCATACACTTTTCCTCCCCCATTTTCGTCTGAAGCAAATCCCAGAAATCACATCATTTCATCTGTACGTATTTCAACATGCATCTCTAAAAGAGAAGGAATATTAACATAATAATATTATATCTTGAAAAATTAGTAATAATTTCTTAATATTACCAAATATCCAATCAGTTTTCAAATTTCCAATTGTCTCAAAAATATCTTTTTTAAAAATAATTTGTGCAAATTAGGTACCGAAGGAAGAAGGCCAAGCTGCATTGAAGGCACTGGCAAAAACAAGGCTTCAGGAATTGACTGAATACCAACGGAGATGCTTCAACATATGGATGCAATGCTGAAAGCATGCACTTGTATATGCCAAGAAATTTGGAAGACAGCTACCTGGACAATCAACTGGAAGAGTGCCATACTCATGTTCATTCCAAAAACAGGTGATCCAATGGAATGTGAACATTATTTAATAATATCATTAATATTACATGCAAGTAAAATTTTGCTAAATTCAAAACTGGCTGCAGCCATACATGGACAGGGAACTGACAGAAACTCAAGCCAAATTCAGAAGAGGATGTGGAATTAGAGATATCATTGCTGATGTCAGATGGATCTTGGCTGAAAGCAGAAAATACCAGAAGATGATTACCTGTATTTTATTGACTATGCAAAGGCATTCGACTATGTGGATCATAACAAATTATGGATAGCATTGTGAAGAAAGGGAATTCCAGAGCACTTAATTATGCTCATGAGGGACCTGTACATAGACCAAGAGGCAGTTGTTTGAACAAAACAAGTGGATACTGCGTGGTTTAAAATTAAAAAAAGGTGTGCATCAAGGCTGTATCTTTTCATCATACTTATTCAATCTGTATGTTGAGCAAATAATCTAAGAAGCTGGACTACATGAAGATGAACATGGCATCAGGATAGGAGGAAGACTCACTAACGACCTGTGATATGCAAATGACTAAACTTTGCTTGTTGAAAGTGAAGAGGACTTGAAGAACTTGCTGATGAAGATCAAAGACTACAGCCTTCAGTATGGATTCCACCTCAACATAAAGAAAACAAAAATTCTTACAACTGGACCAATAAGCAACATCATGGTAAATGGAGAAAAGATTGAAGCTGTCAAGGGTTTCATTTTACTTGGATCAACAGTCAATGCCCATGGAAGCAGCAGTCAAGAAATTAAACCATGTATTGCATTGGGCAAATCTGTGGCAAAAGACCTCCTTAAAATCTTAAAAAGCAAAAATGTCACTTTGATGACTAAAGTGTGCCTGACCTAAGCCATGGTATTTTCAATTGACTCACATGTATGTGAAAACTGGACAATGAAAAAGGAAGACTGAAGAACTCACACACACACACACACACAAAAGTATCTCAAAGTAGGTGGTTTAAACAACAGAAATTTATTGTCTCGCAGTTCTGGAGAATTGTCGTTGTTGGCTGTTAGGTGCTGTTGAGTCAGTTCTGACTCATAGTGACATTATGTACAACAGAACGAAACACTGCCTGGTCCTTTGCCATCCTTACAATCGTTGCTATGCTTGAGCCCATTGTTGCAGCCACTGTGTCAGTCCATCTCGTTGAAAGTCTTCCTCTTTTTCTCTGACTTTTTACTTTACCAAGCATAATGTCCTTCTCCAGGGACTGGTCCCTCCTGAAAACGTGTCCAAATTACATGAAATTAAGTCTTGCCATCCTCGCTTCTAATGAGCATTCTGGTTGTACTTCTTCCAAAACAGATTTGTTCATTCTTTTGGCAGTCCATGGGATATTCAATGTTCTTGGACAACACCACAATTCAAATGTATCAATTCTTCTTTGGTCTTCCTTACTCATTGTCCAGTTTTCACATGCATTTTCCTAGATTCATACTTCGTGCTTTCCACGTTCCCATTATTAATGGATGTCTGCAGCTGTTTCTTCTCATTTTGAGTCATGCCACGTCAGCAAATGACGATCTCGAATGCTTGACTCTATCCACGTCATTAAGGTCAACTCTACTTCGAGGAGGCAGCTCTTCCCCAGTTGTATTTTGAATGCCTTTCAACCTGAGGGGCTCATCTTCCAGCACTGTATTAGTCAATGTTCTGCTGCTATTCATAAGGTTTTCACTGGCCAGTTTTTTCAGAAGTAGACCACCAGGTCCTTCTTCCTAGTCTGTCTTAGTCTGGAAGCTCCACTGAAACCTGTGCACCATGGGTGACCCTGCTGGTATCTGAAATACCAGTGGCATAGCTTCTAGAATCACAGCAACATGCAAGGCACCACAGTACCACAAACTGACAAACGAGTGGTGGTCTGGAGAAAAGGAATCCAAATTCAGGGTGTTGGCAGGGCCATGGTCTCTCTGAAATTTCCAGGAGAAGTTTTCATCTTTTCTATCTTGACTTCTGCTAGCCCCAAGCATTTCTTTGCTTGAAGCTGCTGCATAAGTCTGTCTTCACAGGACTGTCTTCTCTCTGTCTATCTCTTTTCTTTTATAGGGACATCACTCAGATGAGATTAGGACCCACCTTACTCCAGTATGACCTCACGTTAACTTAACTAATAACATTTTCAAAGACCCTATTTCCAAACAAGGTCATGTTCACTAGTACCAGGGTTAGGACTTCAACATATCTTTTGGGGGGACACAATTCAATCCATAATAATGTCTTAATTTTTTCCTTGCAATGCATTTTTTGATGAAACTGGATCAAGTATCCTAAAGAGTTATCCATGGTCTAGATTTGGCTGTTTCATCACCATTGTGTAGCTTAACACGTTCCTTTGTCCTCGAGTTTTCTGTAAATTGGCATGTAGATCTAGAAAACTGATATGAATCAGGTTAGATTTCTATAGCAAGACTATTTCATAAATGCTGTTTTATGTTTCCCTTCTGAAGCACATTTCTGGCTGCCTCTTTTTGTGATGTTAGCCCCCAGTGAAGCACAATGCCTAGATCCACTAATGATTCATGCAGTGTTGAAAGTATACTATTCGGATTCTATCATTCCTTCTTCATTTATTATCTGGAATCTTTCAATAAGGAAAAAGTCTATTGTCTTTTTAATAATACAGTGTAATAGTTCATTATAGGAAAGGAAGGATAAATGCTTGATGCTAATATTTACCAGTTTTTAAAATAATGGGCAGATTCACTAACATTCTCCAATGCTCCATGATCAGTAAAGTTTTGCTTTTATTTTAAGAATCATGAATGCTTGGATGTAAACCTATTAGATATGTTTCAATCTATTGACATTTTTGTCCTTATTGATGCTTAAATTGTCCTATCTTTGGATAGTGGGATCCCTTAAAGTTGATTCCTGGGTCTTTTTGACATGATACTAATAGTCTTTAATAGCCTCCTTGTTTCTGGTATGACAAATTGGTGAAGACTCATCTTATAGATTTCCTATCCAAGACCTGGAACCAGCCATTTCTCCAAGAGCTCCTGGTTTCTTTTCGTGGAAAATGATTTTGGGAGACCACATTCTAGGCATTAGGGATGCTCCTTGCTTCTGGATTGGTCATTGTTTCAAGGCCTTTTTAGTGGATAGAGGACACATGCACACATACACACACAAATTATATCCTATGTACATATTGATACTTTTAATTCAAATTGATTACCATAGAGATTTTAGTTAAGTACCAGATTTGTATTATTTAATAAAATCAGAATACTTCAAACAATCCAAAAACTCTGACAAATCCTGAGCTAGAAACTCTCTTTCATTCTCTTTTTCAACAGCTGCTGAGTTATTACCACAGACAGGGACTTTACCAGTTTTAGAGGATATAAGACAAGTGAAAAAGGACTCTTACTTTCAAAAAACTCAGAATCTAGAGCAGGAAATGATGCAACATTTATTAGCTGTGATTTGATCCATTTACTTTAATCTCATAGGAATATTGAAGAATACTTTCATGATAGGATTCATAACTTTGTTCCAATTATATTGATTTTATCTTGTTATTTTATCTGATTATATTTTGTAGTTGCCTCTATTTTCCAATCAGATGAAATAAAAACAAATATGAATAGTATAATACATATATAGCCATATTTTTTATATTGCTATGCCTGAGTAACATTTTAAAAACTGACTTTTTAAAATTTAATAAATATTTCAAACATTCGGAAAAATTACAATGAATATCCACATTATCACCTTCCAGATTTATCAATTATTAATATTTTCTTCAAGTTTTTTTTAAAAACCCTACACAATATAAATAGTGATAGAACTTGCATATATCTCCAAACCTCATTCCTCTCTTCCTTTCTTGTAGTCACTTTTCGGAAGTGCAGATGTATCTTCCTAGTCCATATATCCATAAATAATATACAGCATGGTTTTGCTTAGTTTTAAATAATGGTATTATAGAAGATTATAGCTCACTATATTAATCTGTGTGTGCATTTGTGTGTGCATGTGTGTGTGTGTGTGTTTGTGTATTCCCTCTCCACCCGCATTGTCTCCCACAGGTATACTAATAGGTATGTTCTCTTCCCAGTCCAAAAGAAAACGGGAAAAAAAGATACAAAGATCTTACTGACCTAAACTGACCTAGTAGCTAAAAGAAGATTTCTGAATGCATGCTTATGAAGCCAGTTCTTCTTCTCCCTAGGACTAGAATAGAATAGGCTATTCATTTATTTATGTAGGCTATTTATTCACTTAAGGTGGATGATTTCTATTTAGGACACAGAAACACTACTATGATTTTTTACTAAAGTTTTAAATTCTTTTTTGTTTAAATGAAGATGATTCTCAACTGTAACAAGTATATTTTGTTAGGTGTTATTTTCAAAGCTAACTAGAGCATTCTAAGCAATCAAAGTAGAACCTCTTTTCCCAGAACTAGATAGATAGTTGATAAATGAAAGAGGAAATTTGCAAAGCTCTTAATCCTTTAAGAATAGTGACTTTTACCTGAAGATACTGAATATATAACTTCTCCATTGTTTCCTTCATTAAGATCTTTTGCAAACACAGTTGTAACTAACATATTTACTGGCTGACCTTCCAGAACCTGTCATTAAAACAAATGGCTTACAAATCAGTGAAATTTTAAAAAAGAAATGTCAGTTAACCGTTAAATAAGAACACATTACTACTAAGTATTTTTAACTATTTTAAAATCCACATATAATTTACATGTTTACCATATAAAAGTTACATGCATGCAAGTCCATGAAAAGAACCCACCCAACAAATTTAAATATTTTACTCAATTTGAACAAATTATCTGAAGTATTTGAACTAATTCTAAAAAAATAAAAAAGAATAAGAAAGCAATCAAATAAACTAAATAATCTTAGATTTTGGATGTACTTTGGGAATTCTAGCATCTTCTCATTCATCACGTTCTCAGGACAGTTTTTAAAGGTTGTTGTTATGGTACAAAATACGCTAATGGTAAATGTGCACCTTTATTACATGAAACACACTTCGTTAATTAACAGGAGCTTTCCTGTACTACTAAAATGCACGTGTGGAGTTCCACTTCATGTTTTCAGTCTAACAGCCCAGATAAGCTACAGAAGATTTTAATGATATAATTAAAAATCATAAAAGTACTATGATAATATTTTGCTTTGGTAAGATATTTCTTTAAATATGGCTTTGGAAGATCAACTTAAAGTTACCGACTTTCTCAGAACCTTTTTAAAATTGCTCAATATGCATATTTGAACACAATTTGAATGCCCAATTCAAGTGTTTTGTAGCAGTAGCTTCCAAGCTTTTATTTGTATAAGCCATTCATTAAAAAAACATTAGGAGGAGTTCCGGCAAAATGGCGCTCTAGGCAGAAGCACCATGCCATCTCTCCACAGCAAAGATCCGAAAAACTAAGCCATACAGAGAATACAACAATCCTGAAACCCTAAAACATCAAGTGAAGAGATAAAGAACTCAGCCAAGCACCAAATGGAGTGAGAAAACTGACAGAGAACGGAGAGCGAGGAGAGATTCATGCAGAGGTCCCCTACCAGCTAACGCAGTGTGGATCCACTATTTTGGACTCCTATCGGAGACCAGCAAATGGGGATATGAGAAAGCAGCCTCACGGAGCGTCCAGTGGGAGACAAAACAGCCAGTAATTTGCGGTGTGCACTTTCCCACCTCCCACCCCTCTTCGCCCCTGCTCGGCCTCCTCTGCTTCCCGCAGCCGCAGTCTCTTGACTGGGAAGCGCCGGGTGCTTGGATTCCACACACCAAAGCGGGTGGCTCTCTGGGTATCATTTGTTGGCTGCTAGTGTTGCTTTTCTTTTTCTGCTTCTTTTGATTTCTCACTTGCCTCTCACCACCTCCCCCTCCTTTTGCTCGAGTGCCTGGCTCCGAGCGCCATCTTTGCTTCTTCCTGAGGGGCTGCGGAGCTCCATTCGAGTGTGCAGCTGCTTCCCGGTCTGGGCTGCCACGCTGGTGGGATCCCGGGGCTTTTGTTCATTTGTTCCTCTGCTTCCGGCAGCCACAGTCTCTTGACCGGGAGGCGCCGGCTGCTTAGATTCCACACACCCAGGCAGGCAGCTCTCTGGGTGCCATTTGTTGGCTGCCAGTGTTGCTTTAATTTTCTGCTTCTTTTGATTTCTCTCTTGCCTCTTGCCGCCTCCCCCTCGTTTCACTCAAGTGCATGGCTCCATGCGCCATCTTTGCTTCTTCCTGGGGGGCTCCAGAGCACCGGTGATTTGTGGTGTGTGCTTTCCCACTCTCCACCCTTCTTCACCCACGCTCGGCCTCCTCTGCTTCCCGTGGACACGGTCTCTTGTCTGGGGACGCCGGCCCGCACTGGCTGGCTCTCTGGGTGCCGTTTGTTGGCTGCTGGTGTTGCTTTTTTTTTTTTTTCTTCTGCTTCTTTTGATTTCTTGCTTGCCTCTCGCCGACTCCCCCTCCTTTTGCTCGAGTGCCTGGCTCTGGGCGCCATCTGTGCTTCTTCCTGGGGGGCTGCAGGGCTCCATTGGAGCGTGCAGCTGCTTCCCGGTCTGGGCTGCTGCGCTGCTGGGATCCCAGGGCTTTTGCTCGTTTCTTCATTTTGAATTTTTTGTTTGTTTTCTTTTCCTTTTTTGAGTTGGGAGCTCCTTCTGGCCAGGCGGAGCTGCGTGGCAAGCAACTCCCCTTCAGCTTCCACAGACGTGCGGAGGGATCCCTGAGGACATTCCTCTTTTTGCTGTTTTTTTTTTTTTCTGTTTTTTTGGGGGGCCTTTCTTGTTCTTTTTTTTTTTTTTTTATTTGTTTTGTTTTCCCTTTTTGTCTTTCTTCATTGCTCAGTTTCTCGTCTCTCTATATCTTCCTTCTCTTTCTGATCCCTGAATACCAGGCGTTGTAAGCCTCTGCGCATTCTGGCCTGGCTGTGCTGTGACACCTAAGAGCAACTTCCCCAGACATCATAGCTGCATCAGTGGGATCCCTGGGAACTTTGCACTTCTTTAACCTTTCTGATTTTTATTTGTTCATTCTTTTCGTTTCTTCCTCTTCCCCTTTCTGTTTTTCTCCATTTCATAGTCTCTCATCTCTCCATTCCAATGGCAAGCTCCCCTAGCATTCTTTTTTGTTTGTTGGTATGCTTTTTGGCTCCTGTTCCTCTCTCCTCTCTCCCATATCCAGCTTAGCTCAACACATAACCATCTCCCCGCTGCATCCTGCCTACCTGCACCGTGCGCTTGACATCACACCACCAAGCAGTGCAGGCACGGCCTACTGGAACCTGCCAAGAACTGATTACCAACCTGCCCTGGTGGCTGTAGTGACTGCCACAAACAACCCGTCCAGTGGCTCCTCTTCAGTGAGACCTGCCATGCTGTACCATATCTGAGTGACTGAACCTGCCAGTTGGAGAAGGAGGTGAAAAGTATTGAGCGCACAGACAAGCGAGCAACAAAGAGCACGCAGGCTGCCTGCTCAGACATACTCAATTTTTTTTTTTAAAAAAAGGGACGAAACAAACAAATCCACAATCAATAAATGAAAGAAATAACTACTGAATGCCCCGAAAACAGCAGAAAATATCAAAACATTTACAAAAACAGGACAGGATGGTTCCAGTAGGTGTCCAAATTAAAACACCAGATGACTCTCATGTGGAAGAAAATGCACTAGAAGTACCTGATAGGGAATTCAAATCTCTAATACTCCAAATTTTCCAAGAACTGAGGCAAAAAGCTGACAAACATGAGGAAAAAATAGACAAATTCATGGAAAGTACAGACAAAAAATTGGAAGAATTCAGGAAGATGATGCAGGAACAAGATTCCAAAATAAATTCACAACTAGAAATTATACAAAAACAACAATTAGAAATCCAAAAGATAAACAACAAGATTTCATAAATGGATGAAGTCATAGAACAACTGAGAAGCAGATTTGAAACTGCGGAAGACAGGATCAGTGGAACTGAAGACAAACACTTGGATAAAACCCTATTTCAGGAAAACTCAGAAAAAAGAACAAAGAAAAATGAAGAGACCCTGAGACTTATATGGGACACAATTAAAAGCAAAAATTTATGAGTGATTGGCATTCCAGACCAGGGGGAGAAAACAGAAAACACAGAAAGGATCATTGAGGAACTGCTGACAGAAAACTTACCCAATATCATGAAAGATGTAAAGCTGGCCATCCAAGAAGCTCAACGAACTCCATATAGAAGAGACCCCAAAAGAAAATCACCAAGGCATATCATATTCACACTTGCCAAAACCAAAGACAAACAAACAATCCTGAGAGCAGCTCATGAAAAACAAGAAGTCACATACAGGGGAGAAACAATAAGACTAAGCTCAGATTATTCAGCAGAAACCATGCAGGCAAGAAGGCAATGGGATGACATATATAAAATCTTGAAAGAAAAAGATTGTCAGCTAAGAATAATATATCCTGCAAAACTCTCATTCAAATTTGATGGTGAAATTAGGTCATTTCCAGATAAACAGAAACTAAGGGAATATGTAAAAGTCAAACCAAACTTAGAATAATTATTAAAGGGAGTTCTTTGATCTGAGGACAAACAGCTTCAGCCCACAGGCAGAACCTAGGATGCAGGATTGTAGAAGCCAGACGCCAATCTAAAAAATGAACTCTTGAGGACTATCCAAAACCAAAAGAAATACAACAGGGAATCAGAACAGTCAATCGATGGATGACAACAACATCAAAACAATGAAAGAGGGAATAAACAGCATAGGTATACAACCTCCTAATGGAGAGGAAGGCAAGGCAATACCAAGTAATGGTAGACTGCTTCAAGCTTAGAAAGATAAGGATAAAATTCATGGTAACCACAAAAAAAGTTAACAAACCAACTCATAAAAATAAAGACGAAAAACATAAAGTCTCGGCAAAAACAAAACCTACAAAAACAAAACCTACAAAAACAAAAGAAAGGAAAAAAAAAACCGCAAACAAAAGTAAATCAGTACAAGAGAGTAAGAAGAACAAAGAAAACTTCAGCACCACAAAAAAAAGCACTCTAAAATGACAGCAACAAACTCACATCTGTCAATAAGTACACTGAATGTAAATGGACTCAATGCACCCATAAAGAGATGGCGAGTGACAGAATGGATGTGAAAACAGGATCCATCAACATGCTGTCTATAAGAGACACACCTTAGAAACAAAGATGTGAATTTACTAAAAGTCAAAGGTTGGAAAAAAATATATCAAGCTAACAACTACCAAAAAAGAGCAGCAGTGGCAATTCTAATCTCAGATAAAATAGACTTTAAAACAAAATCTACCATAAAAGACAAAGAAGAGCACTATATAATGATTAAGGGGATGATCCATCATGAAGACATAACCATAATAAACATCTACGCACACAACGACAGGGCTCCAAAATACATAAAACAAACTCTAACAACACTGAAAAGAAAAATTGACAGTTCCACAATAATAGTAGGAGACTTCAACACACCACTCTCAGTAAAGGACAGAACAACTAAGAAGAAACTCAGCAAAGATACAGAAGACCTAAAGGACACAATCAGCCAACTTGACCTCATAGACATATATAGAACACTCCATCCAACTGCTGCAAAGGACACATTCTTTTCCAATCCACACGGAACGTTCTCCAGCATAGACCACATCTTATGCCACAGAGCAATCCTCAACAAGATCCAAAATGTTGAGATAATTCAAAGTATCTTATCTGACCACAATGCCATCAAGGTAGAAATTACCGATAGAAAGACCAAGGGAAAAAACAATCAACTACATGGAAACTGAATAATACCCTGCTTACACATCAGTGGGTAATAGAAGAAATCAGAGATGGAATCAAAAAATTCCTAGAATCAAATGAGAATGAAAACACATCATGCCAAAACATTTGGGACACAGCAAAGGCAGTCCTCAGAGGACAATTTATAGCAATAGATGCACATATCAAAAAAGAAGAAAGGGACAAAATCAAAATATTAACTACAGAACTCAAACAAATAGAAAGAGAACATCAAAAAAAGCCCACAACCACTGGAAGAAAGGAAATAGTAAAGATCAGGGCAAAAATAAATGAAATAGAGAACAGAAAAACAATAGAAAAAAATCAACAAAACCAAAAGTTGGTTCTTTGAAAGAATCAACAAAATCGACAAACCACTGGGAAAACTGACAAAAGAAAAACAGGAGAGGACACAAATAACCCAAATAAGAAATGAAATGGGGGACATTACAACAGACCCAACTGAAATAAAAAGGATTATAACAGAATATTATGAAAAACTATACTCCAACAAATTTGAAAACCTAGAGGAAATGAATAAATTTCTAGAAACACACTACCTACCCAAACTACAACGAAGTGATGTTGAAAATCTGAAAAGACCCATATCAAGAGAAGACATTGAAAAGGTAATAAAAAAACTCCCAACCAAAAAATGCCCTGGCCCAGATGGCCTCACTGGAGAATTCTACAAAACATTTACAGAAGAGCTTGTACCAGTACTACTCAAGCTATTTCAGAGCATACAAGAGGCAACACTTCCAAATTCATTCTATGAAGTCAGCATAACGCTGATACCAAAACCAGGGAAAGATGTCACAAAAAAAAAAATTACAGACCAATATCTCCCATGAATATAGATGCAAAAATTCTCAACAAAATTCTAGCCAATAGAATTCAGCATCATATCAAAAAAATAATACACCACAACCAACTAGGATTCATACCAGGTATGCAAGAATGGTTCAGTATTAGAAAATCAATCAAAGTAATCCACTACATAAATAAAAGGAAAGAAAAGAATCACATGATCATCTCAATTGATGCAGAAAAGGCATTTGACAAAGTCCAACACCCATTCCTGATAAAAACTCTCAATCAAATAGGTATAGAAGGGAAATTTCTCAACATAATAAAGGGCATCTATGCAAAACCAACAGCCAACATCATTCTTAATGGAGAGAGGCTGAAAACATTCCCCTTGAAAACAGGAACATGACAAGGATGCCCTTTATCACCACTCCTATTTAACATTGTGCTGGAAGTTCTAGCTAGAGCAATAAGGCAAGAAAAAGAAATAAAGGGCATCCAAATTGGTAATGAAGAAGTTAAACCGTCCCTCTTTGCAGATGATATGATACTATACATAGAAAACCCTAAAGACTCCACAAAAAATCTACTGGAACTAATAGAAAGATTCAGCAGAGTAGCAGGATACAAGACAAACATTAAAAAATCATTTGGATTCCTATACACCAGTAAGGAGAACGATGTAAAGGAAATCAGGAAAACAATACCATTTTCAATAGCCCCTAAAAAGATAAAACACTTAGGAATAAATCTGACCAGGGATGTAAAAGACCTATACAAAGAAAATTATAAAACACTACTGCATGAAACCCAAAGGGATCTACATAAATGGAAAAACATACCATGCTCATGGATAGGCAGACTCAACATTGTGAAAATGACAATTATCCCCAAAGCAATCTACAAATACAATGCAATCCCGATCCAAATACCAACAACATTCTTCAAAGAGTTGGAAAAACTAATCATTAACCTTATATGGAAAGGGAAGAAGCCCCGAATAAGTAAAGCACTACTGAAGAAGAAGAATAAAGTTGGAGGGCTCACACTACCTGACTTCAGAACCTACTATACAGGTACAGTAGTCAAAACAGCCTGGTACTGGTACAACGACAGATACATTGACCAAAAGAACAGAATTGAGAACCCAGATGTAAATCCATCCACCTACGTTCACCTGATCTTCGACAAGGGCCCAAAGTCCATCAAATGGGGAAAAGACAGTCTTTTTAACAAATGGTGCTGGCAAAACTGGATATCCATTTGCAAAAAAATGAAACAGGACCCATACCTCACACCGTATGCAAAAACTACTTCAAAATGGATCAAAGACCCGAATATAAAGCCTAAAACTATGAAGTTCATAGAAGAAAAGATAGGACCAACACTGCATGCCTTAATACATGGCTTTGACAGGATACAAACCATAACCATCAACACACAAAACCCAACAGATAAGCTAGATAACTGGGATCTTCTAAAAATCAAACACCTATGCTCTTCAAAAGACTTCACCAAAAGAGTCAAAAGAGAACCTACAGACTGGGAAAAAATTTTTGGACAGGACAAGTGAGACACAGGTCTAATCTGCATAATCTATAAGAAAATCCAACACCTCTACAACAAAAAGACAAATAATCCTATTAAAAAATGGGCAAAGGAAATGAACAGACACTTCACCAAAGAAGACATTCAAATGGCCAACAGACACATGAGGAAATGCTCGCAATCACTAGCCGTTAGAGAAATGCAAAATAAAACCACAATGAGATACCATCTCACCCCCGGCATTACTGGCACGAATCAAAAACACTGGAAATAACAAATGTTGGAGGGGCTGCGGAGAGATGGGAACTCTTATGCACTGTTGGCGGGAATGCAAAATGATACAACCATTTTGGAAAATGATATGGCGTTTCCTTGGAAAGCTAGAAATAGACATACCATTTGATCCAGCAATCCCACTCCTAGGAATATATCCTAGAGAAATAAGAGTTGTCACTCAGATAGACATATGCACACCTATGTTCATGGCAGCGTTGTTCACAGTAGCAAAACGATGGAAACAACCTAGATGCCCATCAACAGATGAATGGATAAATAAACTATGGTACATACACACAATGGAGTACTATGCAATAAGAAAGAACAATGAATCTGTGAAGCATCTCATAACATGGATGAAACTGGAGGACATTATGCTGAGTGAAATAAGTCAATCACAAAAGGACAAATATTGTATGAGACCTCTATTGTAAAAACCCATGAAAAAGTTCACACACAAAATGTGACAATCTTTGTTGGTTACCAGGGATGGGAGGGGTGGGGGGGAAATACTAAATAGGCAATAGATAAGTGGTATCTTGGGTGAAGGGTGAGACAGTACACAATACAGGGGAAACTAGCACCACTTTTACAAGGAAAGGTCATGGAAGCCCCATAGACACATCCAAACTCCCTGAATTGCTGGGCGGAGGGCTGTGGGGACCATGGTCTCCGGGAACATCTAGCTCAATTGGCATGACACAGCTTATAAAGACAACGCTGTACATTCTACCTTGGTGAGTAGTGTCTGGGGTCTTAAAAGCCTGTGAGCGGCCATCTAAGATACTCCACTGGTCTCACCCCTTCGGGAGCAAGGGAGAATGAAGAGAACAGGATACAAGGAAAAGATCAGTCTGAAGGACTAATTGTCCACAGCTCTCAAGGCCTCCACTGGACTGAGTCCGGTACAGCTAGATGGTGCCCGGCTACCACCACTGACTGCTCTGACCAGGATCACAGCAGAGGGTTCTGGACAGAGCTGGAGAAGGATGTAGAGCATAATTCTAACCTACAAAAAAAGACCAGATTTACTGGCCTAAAGGAAACTGGAGAAACCTTGAGAGTATGGCCCCCAGACACCCTTTTAGCTCAGTGATGAAATTACCTCTGAGGTTCACTGTTCAGGCTGGGAGTGGACAGCCATGTAAAACCAAATGAGACTAACAAGGTACAGGAGTCCAGTGACAAGGGCCAGAAGGCAGAAGGGGACGAGGAAGCTGATGATAGGGAACCCAAGGTTGAGTAAGGATATTGTTGATGTGTTGTGAGATTGTTAACCATTGTCATAGGGCAATATTTGTAGTAACTGTTAAATGAGAAACTGTTTTGTTCTGTAAGCCTTCATCTTAAGTGAGAATAACAGCACAATTGGAAGAGCGTAGTCAATGTCACTGAACTGTGGTTGTAGAAATTTTTGAAACAGTGTATCTTTGGCTATGTGTACTTTCACCAAAAAAAAGAAAAAAAAATGTTGAGAATTTAGAGGGTTAATATGTTGTGGGGTTGTTAACCAATTTCATAAAACAACATGTGTACTACTGTTTCATGAGAAACTATTTGTTCTGTAAGCCTTCACCTGAAATACAATAAAATATAAAAAAAAAAACATTAGGAGTAGCTGCAAGGTATATGTATTTATTATGTACATTAACAAATATGCTAATTTATTATATATATTATAAAACATACAAAATCATGGAAGTGAAAAAGAATAAGAAGAAAAAGAATAATATAATTCGAAGTCTGTGCATGTGCTCAAAAGGATGAACTTTTACAATCTCTAGGTGTACATCTATCCACTTTGGAACTACAGATGTCCCCTACCTTTAACTAACCATTTTAGAGATGTGTATCAATTGCTCATAAGGAGGCCTGCACAGACAGAGATGCATGCACTATTGGAAAAACAATTCATGTCTAAGTATTTCTGATAATGGGGTTCCATTATGTTTGCATACAAAGGGCAGAACTACATTATTATAAGACAGCTGAATGTGGAATTCCAAATACCATATACAACCATTTTCTTTAAAAAAAAAAGTCTTTTTTGACACTTGGTGCAATTTCTAGGTCTTCTTGAAACGTATGCATCGCCACACTGACTGATATAATAAATTCTCACTTTTTACCACAAGATGTTGCTCAAAACAAATGTATAATTCCACATCTGCTAAGAATACTGAAAATTCACTGCGAGGCTACTTCACCTCACATACCTTGACGTGTAACTCCTTTCCAGGGAGACACTGTGGGAAATACGGCTTGTTATCATTGATGTCAGTAACTGAGATGTAAATCACCATCATGGCATTGCGTGATGAGGAGCCGTGGTCAGTCACTAGGACAGTCGCCTGATGGTGTGCTTGATGCTCACAATCCAATGCCACCCAACCTATAAGTTCACCTGAGGAACACAGAGCAGAACAACAGAGATTGGCATTGAGAATTAGGATACTGACACTATGAACCACATCCAAAATAATTCACACAAAAGATGTTCAAATACAAAGCTCTGAGCAAAAGCACAATTTTCAAGACCATGTGCATAGTACATGGTTCTACTGTTGAAAGAATTTTCTGAAGTTGCTACTGAAAATATTAAAATTGTCATCCTTTGTATTTCAAATTATCTACCATCTACTGTTTGAACTAAAAAGTGAATTCATAAAAGCAAATAATAAAATACTCTGTAGTAATTTATTAATAATTCGAAAGACTTAAAATCAATGTTGATTCCTCTATATGCTGCTATACAGAATAGCGGAACACACACGAACTCGGACATCCCAAGGTCTGGGGCTGGGTCTCTCTACCTCCACCTTAGACAATGATGTCTATCAGCCCACCTCCTGGAGCTGCTATTGGAAGCAAATGCAATCATAAATTTAAAAATATCTTGTAAACTGTAAATTATTACACACATAGTAGTTGTTATTATTACTTTAAAATAATGGCAGAATATCTTTCTGGAAATCAGATGATATTCCTCAGACAATGGTTTGTCTTTTACTTACACAGTTAATCCTTTTTATCTCACAAAATATGTGTAGCAATGGACAATAACTTATCAAATAACTCTAAATGCTTTACAAGCCTTATTTTACATATTCTTGCCTAGAACTGTGCCACCTTCTGTAACTTCTCACATGTTTCAGACATGCCCCTAACTGCCCCTGCCTACCGCTGAGGGCTGTCAGGGGACATGTGCTGCCTTGGGTAGCCCATCTCCTGCTGCGGAGTTCTGCTGCACACTGGTTTCCTCACACTTATGAAAATATCAAAGCACACATGAAGTGAAGGAGACCTAGTGGTGCAATGGTTAAACACTTGGCTGCCAACCGAAAGGTTGGCAGCTCAATCCACCCAGTGACTCTGAGGGAGAAAGACTTAGCAATCTGCTTCCATAAAGATTACAGTCAAGAAAACCCTATAGGGAAGTTCTACTGTCGTATGGGGTCACTGTGAGTCAAAATTGACTCCACAACATCCAACAGCAACAACAACATACATCATGTGATCACCTTCAAGTGACCACCTACCATTCCTATTTCTAAGATTTTTTTTGTCTCTTAATCCAAATAAAATGACATCCAGTAAGTGCTCGACTACTAGCCGAAAGGTTGACTGTTCAAACCCACCCAGAGGCGCTTAGAGGACAGGCCTGGTGATCTGCTTCCGAAAAGTCACAGCCTTGAAAACCCTATGGAGCACAATTCTACTATGCACACATGGGGTTGCCATGAGTTGGAATCGACTCGATGGCCACTAACAACAAAACAAAAACCAAAGTAAGGAGCAAATAAGAAAATTCACATTTGGGTAAGTTACTGGATTGGCGAGTTTAAATGGCAGTATTTTCTATAACATTTTTTAATTAACAAATATCACACACTTTTTTTTCAAATTTAAATTCCAAACTGTAATTCTTCTCTGAAAACCCTGAGTCCTAAATGGCAAACAGATCTTTATTTGATGAACAAATGCTGATTGATAAGTAGCAGCTATTTAGAGGTCAGTGGTGAAAAGGACTGTGGGGCTTAGCCTGGGGCTAGGGCGTGGGTGATGCCAAGTCAGGGCTCAATGGGAAGAAGAGTCCTGATCACTATGATGTCTGCTCAGAGCACCAGGATGTAGAGGGTGGACACATCCGTGTGCATTGAAGGGTGCCCTCAGAGCATGACACAGAGCATTTCAAGAGTTATCTCCTATTCATACTAAGGAAATTGAAGCTCTGAGGTTAAGTTACTTGCTCAAGGTCACACAACTAAGGGAATAATGCCTGGTCTTCTGAATCTGGGAGCTGGACTGATTGTGGGAGATAGAAGATCATAGAGAAACCAATTATAGTTTGTATATTTTCAAGAAAATAAGTCAAGTGAAATAGAATACCTAAAAAACTAGCCACATGGGAGTAAAGTACAAGCAGGGCCATCATGAACAAGTGCGCAGTGTGTGTCCTGCACAGGAGAGGGGTCCTGGCTTCAGGATTGAATGGGAGCGTAAGTCCAGTTTGTATTCTTCTTGCCAAGCAACGTACCTGATGAGAAGCTACATCTGCCTGAAAGAAGAGGCACCTTTTTCTAGTTCACACGTAAAGATGCTCTTAGATCAAAGGCTTGAAGTCAATCCCAACTGAATTCAAATTCTGACCCCAGCAAAGGGCAGGGGGCACCATTTACACAGGCTATAAAATAAACGGTGCCTCCAAATTTGATTGACCAAATTTTCAAAAATCAAGGGTGGAACTGTACAAAGTGGTGGCCTTCTCTTTCCTTCTACCAGCTCCAAGGCCTTGGGCAAGTTCCTTGAGCTATCTAAGTCTCAATTTCCTCAACTATAGTTGAGTTGAGGAAATTATATTTCATTTTTAAGTGGTTATAAAAATGAAATAAATTCCCTGAGTCGGAACCGACCTGACAGCACCTAACAGCAACACACTTTAAATATAGTAACATTTTTATATTTAATTTCTTAATTAAAACTTTAAAAACACTCACTGTAAATTTTTCCCTTTTCTCCTTTCCCTTACCAAAATGAGGAAATTTTACAATAAGGAAATTTATATTTCATAAAATGTTTGTGATATTTTGAAAAAAATCTACAAATGAAAAAGAATGATTGGTCAAAAACTTCAGACTTTATGCAAGGATTTCTTCAATCCAATTCTGACTATACCTCTAAGTCAGAGTACGAACCATATATCAGCAATATATGGATGTAAGGCAAGAGAAATATGAAACATTATAGGTAAAATTCTATTCAATTTTTACTTGATTTTAAAATCACAAAATACTGTAATCAAATACGTGTATTTACTATAAATTATAGCTTTAATTATATGTTTTTACTAATGCTATACTGGAAAGATTTGAGTTTTGTCAGTCTCAATTTTACAGGAATCGTTGGAAGCTACAAAATGCTACCTGTATTAGGATTCATCTTGAAGAATTTTTCAAAAGACAAAAGGAAATATGAGAGCTGTCCATTCTTCCCAGAGTCTCTGTCAACTGCTGTAATCTTGCCTATGACCCCTTGGTGAACAGGACTGTCCTTGACTTTCAGAAACAACACATCATGCAAGAAGTTAGGGGAATTGTCATTCTCATCCAGGACACGAACAATTACTGAGGTGCTCACATTTTGCAACAATCTGTCCTCTGGAATCCAGGCAAATACTCTAAAATTGTATGTTTGTGTGGATTCATAGTTGAGCTGTTGCCGCTAATAAATCCAACCTGTGTAAGGGCTGATGCCAAACACAGCAGAGGCTACACTGGGTTCCAGCAAGTACATTAGCTGTGAAGTTGTGTGCTGTGGGCCAAGTGAGTAGGCCTGTATTTGCAGTATTTAGGTAGTTGATGAGAGGGATTCACTAATTTCTACTTGATAGACCAAATTTTCAAAAGTCAAGGGTGGACTTGATTCTTGTTTTTCAATAACTACTGTCAGCACCAACAGGGATGCCTGAGGAGGAACTCCGAGGTCCTTGGCCATGAGCATCAGCGTGTGCTTCTGCCACGCATCCCCTCCCAGACTCCCATTGAGGCACACCACACCAAGGCCTCGGTCAGTGGTGAAGATGCTTGGGTCTGGCTGGCAACGGAGTATTGAATAAATCCATTCAGGCCACTGTCTTTGTCTTCTGCTCGTGCGAGGTACAAAGCTGTGCCAGGTGGTGTGAACTGAAATGTTTTAATCTCGTCAGAGCCTGCGAGAAAAGCTGGGTGGTTATCATTGATATCGAGGACAGTTATGTTGACTTCTGTGCTGCTGTAGCCTGAGGAGCTGGCCAGCTGCGTCTGGACAGTGAGCACAACCACGGGCTGCGTTTCGTGATCCAGAGGCTTCTGGGTACAAATGGTGCCCTGCCATGGGTGAATAGTGAACTTTCCATTCAGACTGCCAGAAGTAATTCTGTAAAAGATTGGCTCCCTGGAATCTGGGGGAAAAAAAGAGAAAACAGTCACTGTATATTAAAAAAAAAAACATTGATAGCTGAAAATGTTAATACATACTACATCTAAAATGTTGGTATAAAAATAAATTATAAAAAAAGGATTTGAAAAAATAATGTTGATATATTCTACACATACAGAGAATACAAACAGCCCTAGTGGTGCAATAGTGAAATGCTTAGCCAGCTGCTGATCAAGAGGTTGTCGATTCACATCTACCCAGCAGCTCTGTGGGAGAAATACATGGCAATCTGCTCCCTTAAAGACTACAGCCTAGGAAACCCTATGGGGCAGTTCTACTCTGTCACATGGAGTCACTATGAGTCAAAATCAACTCAACAGAACCTAACAACAGCACCGGAGAATACAATTTAATTTATTGCTTCTTCCTCAGCTCTCCAAAGACTGCTGAAAAATGGACACGTGGTTTAAGACGTATAAATGGAGAGAGGTTATGTCCAACCAACAAGGAGCAAGCCACAAGTTTAACTGTCTTCCTTCCTTCCTTCTTCTTGCATTAGGTAAAAGGGAAAGATATTCAAAGCATAAATTGAATACCTTTTTTATATATTTGAGGAAGCCACACTGTGTTTATGTTTCTCTAGATATCTACCTGTGAATGGCAAAAACCCTCTGCAAAGGTTGAGAGAAGGCAGAGGGAAGAAAGGGAGAGGACTCTGAGGAGGACAAGATCTTTGGACAAGTAACTCATGTCTAGAAATTTATCCTGCCAAGGTACCTTCACAAGTATAAAAGATAAGGATACTCACTGCAGCACTATTTGGACTAGCAAAAACTGTGAATCACTCAAATTAACAACAAAAGGGAAATGTTTAAATAAAACATGATTTATATCCTAGTTGAAATACTCTGCAACTGTTTTTTTCAATGATACAGAATGATGTCTGGTATATATAAGTGGCAAAAAGAAGGCAGTTGCAGAACAAAAAATATATAAAAGGATACATTTTTCCAACAACAAAAAAATTAAACTTGTGTATGTTTGGGGAAGTGGGTTATAGAAGACTTAAACTTTCTACACTATAAGTATTCTTTGTTTTTTTAAACTTTCTTTTAAAACAACCTATTACCTTTGTAATCATTATATATATATATACATGATAGAAACACTGATGAAAGAACAAAGAGCTTCACTATCTCCCTTTGGTTTTCTTGCATTAGGTAAGATGGAGAGAAGGAAAAATGCATACAAGGTTGCACAGGCTAAATACAGGAAATGCTCCAATAGTGGACTTTAATGCAATGAAAAAAGCACTTACTCAAGGGCTCTCTTGCTTTCACTGTTCCAACAGGACTGCCTTCAGGCACATCTTCATAAACTGAGAAAGTATACTTGGACCTTTCAAATACGGCAGGCACCAGACTTGTTGGAAGAATGTGTATAGTGACGTCAGCATTAATGGCAGATGTGAGCCCACCACCATCTCGAGCACAGACCATCAATAGAAGTGTAGTAGATTCCAAATGACTAAGAGTTGATGTTAAATAATTCCTGGGCAGGGGAAAGAAAGACTTAATAAACAGATAACTTGCAACAACTACTGATGAACAATAAAAACTTTTGGTATGTTAAGTCTACTTTCCAACCAAAGAAATTGGGCATATTTGCAAAATGATTGTCCAAATTCTCTCTAGTAAGCATTATTTTCTTAGAGTTTAAAGATTACACATCTTTGAAGTACATCATATCAATTCACCAGGAAAACACAAAATCGCGTTGCCTTTCTTAAGTCTCACTACCATATTACCAGGATCCCTCATGGTGTAACGGTTAAGCACTTGGGTGCTAACCAAAAAGGTTGGTGGTTCGAACCCACCAGCTGCTTCATGGGAGAAAACACATGATGATCAGCTCCCGTAAAGATCACAGCCTTGGTAACCCTATGTGAAGTTCTACTGTCATATAGGGTCACCATGAGTCAGAATCAACTCGATGGTATACAACAAAAACACCACCATATCACCAGTCCAGGATGATGGAATAACAGAGCACATCCCATAGCCCAATGTATTTGAGGCCACTGTGGGGTTATAGCGCAATTACAATCTGCCCAGTCACTTACAGGATGAGACTAAAATTTTATTTTTGGAGGTATTTGACATCCGCCCTGATCTGGACTGTAGGACAGGTCTCTCTCAACTGACTCCAGTCCATCATTATGGGTTAGGGGATGTGACACCTATAGCCATAGATAAGAAAGCTTCAATAAATGTTAAAACCATGGGGACAAAAGTGGCAAGTTAGGCCTATGTATATAGTGTGTGTGGGAGGAGGGGGTGTTTATGGTCATGTCAGGGAGACATCCATAATGCTGAGAAAACTGATTATTTAATGTTGTTAATACATGACACAAATGGTTAAGCACTGGACTGTTAACCAAAAATTGACTGTTCAAACACACCCAGAGGCACCTGGAAAGACAGGCCTGGTGATCTGCTCTTGAAAGATCACAGCTTTGAAAACTCTATGGAGCACAGTTCTACTCTGCACACACAGGCCTGCCATGAGTCAGAATCGACTTGATGTCAGCTAGCAACAACTATTTACTGTGCTAGCTTGGAAACATAAAAAGATCCCACATAACAAACTTAAAAAAAATAGCCATGTTAGTTTTATTTAATGGGAAAGAAAATACATGCCCACTTATTAAATAACTTTACATACAAATAAACATGGCTGAACTTTATGTACTCTATTATAGTACACCTGGTCATAATTATTAGTTTAATGAAGGAAAGCTACATTTTTTGCCAGTTTACAAGAAGTTGGCAACAGCATCAAAATCATCAGTTTTTTTAGGCATGAAAGGGTTAAGTAGCACCCACTCGTTTTTATTTTAAGTCAAAATCTGCCTGCCTTGCAGCTTCAATTCCTTGTTCCTACTTCTGTTACAAATTTAATGAAATAGGTTTTATTTCTCTTCGGCATCATAGATCTTTAATAACTAATATAAAATATCTTGTCTGATCTACTCTGAGCATAACATGCCCGTTTTCTTTAATAGTTTCCTATCTAACATGATTTCAATGCATTTCGCCACCAAGGTTCCTTCCTTCTGAACATGGTCCAGGTGATCCTCTCAAGTCGGACACCAGAAATGAACACACAGTTCCAGATACAATCTGATGATTACACAGCAGAAACACTAAAGGAACCAACTATTATTATACCATATTTTAGTAACCATATCACAATTTGGGTTCATACTGATTTGGTGATCCACCAAAGCACAATATTTACCATACAAAGTTCTAAGTTAGAACTTTCCTATGTTTTTGGTGCAGTTTTTTAAAAAAATCCTTGTTTTTATTATTAAAGTCTATCTTTGATTTAAAAAAACAAACAAACAAACAAACAAAAAACTAAAAACAAATAATTTTAAAAAAGGCCAAAAGGAAAATAAGAAGTCCCTTTACTCTACCTTCTGACTCCCCAGGTATATATTTTTCTAGAATTGACTCAATTTCAATTTTAGAGAAACCCGAAAGATTTCATTTTGCATCCCTGATGATTTTGCCAACGCAAAATTAATGCCTGCCACAACAAGAGCACAATCTGGTTTTCCTGTTTGCTTCGCACTTCTTCTGTAACATTTCCCATACCTGTGTCAGAATAAACTTCCGAAAATCCAAATCTAGATATATCAATATCTTCCCAAGTTTCAGGGTAAAGTTCAAATGCTTATCCTAACGTACCACACCATTCCTAAGTTGGCCCTGCTCTGCCTCTGCAGCCCCATCTCACAACTACCCACGCAATACGTCTTTCTCTAGGCACACTGAACTATGTACACTCTTAGAATATATCTTGCTCTTTTTTTTTTTTAATTTGCTTTATCTTATTTTATTTATTTATTTATTTTTTTGGTGAAAATATATGCAGCAAAAGGGATACCATTTCACAATTCTACATGTACAATTCAGTGACATTGATTACATTCTCCAAGTTGTGAATCATTTTTGCTTTTTTCAAGTTATTCCATCACCATTAACATAAACTCACTGCCCTCATTTGGACATACTGCATTCTCTTCCCTGAACAACTTTCTTCATCTTTCATTTAATGATATCTATTCATACTTTAAGGAGCCCTGGTGGGGCAGTGGTTAAGCGTTGTGCTGTTAACTGAAAAGTGGCAATTTGAATCCACCAGCCACCCTGAGAGAGAAAGATGTAGCAGTCTGCTTCGGTAAAGATTACAGCTTTGGAAACCCTATAGGGCAGTTCTACTACATCCTATAGGGTCACTATGAGTCAGAATCCACTCGATGGCAACGGGGCTTATACTTTAAAACACACCTCAAGTCTCACCTGGTACAGGTAGCCAGTCTTTTCTTACCCTCCACTTTGTTTTAGATGCCATTCTTCTATGATCCCACAGCAGTCTGTGTACATATGTTTATTATAAATTTATTGCATTGTACTTTATTCGTTTTTAAAATCTTTCTTATCATTTATTCCTTCATTCACTCATTCAGGATTTAAAAAAACCTCAAAAGCCAACATTTTGAAAAAAAATATTTACAATGCATATGAGAATTTACTATCCACAATAAATAGAGTTCTGCAATCAAGATAAAAAATCACAAGGAAACCAAAAGTTATGTTTGCAGGTAAGGGCAGGTAATTCAGGTAAGGAAAAAAAAAAAAAGATAAATATAATGCTCCAACTAAAAATAATAAATGAAATGCAAAATTAAAACTATTACTTTCAGTTTACACCTTTAATGTCTGCTAAAATTTTAAAAAATATTTTATTGTGTTTTGGGTGAAAGTTCACATAGCAAATTAGGTTTCCATTTAAAATTTTTAAGTGACAATACCCAGGATTAATAAAAATGTAGTATTCATACACACTGTCCAAAAGACACTCTGGCAATATTTATCAAACTGTAAATTGTTCATATTCAATAACCTAGAAAGGTACTGTACTTGCATAAGTGCACAGTAATACATGGTCAGATATTCTTTAAAACATTACAAATGGTCTTAATATCCATCAGAAAGAGAATGAATGGTTCAGTCAATCATGGTACATTAATACAATAGGATTACTATACAGCACCCAAAAAGAATAAAGAAAATATCCATGTATTGCTCTAGAAAGATTTTATATGTTACTTTTTACATGAAAAACAAGTTGCAAAAGTAAATCCATGGGCTCAAACCATTGCGTTAAAAAATTTAATACTATATAACATTTAAAAATTGTGTATCTCTATTTATATGAAGCAAATCTCTATTTGCATCAAATCTGTTGCAAAATACCTTTTTAAAGTGTTCAAAAGCAAAAATGTCACTTAGAGGACTAAGGTGAACCAGACCCTAACCATGGTATTTTCAATTGCCTCATGTGCATGCTGTCTAAGGCTGGGTTCTCCAGAGATGCAAAACCAGTGAATTATGTCAGGCTGGAGGCTTCTCTTGACTCACGTAGCTCCAGGGGTTGACAAATTCAAGACTGGCAGGCAATATGGCAGGCTGCTGGCTCAGGTCCCAAGAACCGGTGGTCAGATGATAATGAAACAGATGCAGGATCCACAGCCAGTGAGCTCTGCCAGACATACAAATATATTGAAAGCAAGCCACACCCCCAAGGAAACTCCCCTTACAATTAATTGGCTGCTCATAGCAGATCTCATCACGGACGTGATTACATTATGGAAGAACAATCAGTCCAATGTCTGTCAAATTACATCATTATATAACTGCCAAACCACTGACAATCATGGCCCAGCCAAGTTGACACATAACCTTAGCCATCACACAGGGAAAAGCTGGACAATGAATAAGGAAGACCAAAGAAGAACTGATGCATTTGAATTACAATGTTGGCAAAGAATACTGAATATACCATGACTGCCAGAAGAATGAACAAATCTGTCTTGGAAGTACAGCCAGTATGCTCCTTAGAAGTGAGGATGGTGAGACTTCATCTCATGTAGTTTGGACATGTTACTAGGAGGGACCAGTCCCTGAAGAAGAGTATCATGCTTGGTAAAGTATAGGATCAATGAAAAAGAGGAAGAACTTCAATGAGAAGGATTGACACAGTGGCTGCAACAATGGGCTCAAGCATAACAACAATTGTGAGGATGGCACAGGACCGGGTGGTGTTCTGTTCTATTGTACATGGGGTCATTATGAGTTGGAACTCACTCAACAGCACCTAACAGCAACATTTATGTGAAATAAAAATTCATGAAATATTGATAAGTGTGAATATCAGATAATAGAACAATATGTAAAGTATAATGGCAAACACAATACATGTACTATGTGTGTACACACAAAGATAAATATACACACTGCCAACATGGAAGGATATGAACAAGTATAAACAGACGTCATCTCTGTGGGTTGAGATTATGGAAGGACTTAATCCCTACTCCTTACATTCCTACAGTATTTCAAATATTGGAAAAGGAGCATATATAACCTTTGTAATTAGAAAAAAATACATTTATATATTTATCTTATTATAAAACATAACAAAAATATTCAGAAAAAGAAGATATATTTGTTACCAAAAAAGTATACCACCTTTCATTAAAGCTATTTAGGAAGCTTGCATACTACTGTAAAAATTTAGATTGGACATCAAAATGTGTGCCTTTTAAAATTACTTCACAAGACACTTCTCTAAAAAGAGAATTCTTATTAGGTAAAAAGCTTCAAGGATGAATATCAATGGAAAATTCAGAATAAGCAAGTGAATATATTCAGGAGAGCCGTATTCAATTAATTGAATCCCTGAAGTTGAGATAAACATGCTCCATAGAAATTGTCTATATAAACCTGTTTTGAACATGTTTTCATCCTAGATATGAACAAAAATAATGTCTCAAATACTCAAATTACTAACAAAATGTGTCATGGTAACATGGTAAATCATGACACCTAATAAACTGAACAGCTGTACTATATTCACTCTGCTGTTTAAAAGCATTATCTCTGGTGAAACTCATTTAGTATTTAATTATTCCACCTCCAAATGTGTAAACTTGCATTTTAAATACAGATAGTCTAATAATAAGGTTTGAGGCCCCAAATGATTTGAGAATGGGGAACAAGAAGCAACACATAACTAATATCATATTTTCATTATTTTATCTCTGATACCACAGATACACCATGCAAGAAAAGTTTCTTATTTTAATACAATTTCACTGATAAATGCCCATCTTGTCATATTAACTACTCTCAATAAATTTTAAGGAAAGAGAAAAGTAAGAGAAAGGGAGACCATTGTTGTTGTTGTTAGGTGCTGTCGAGTCTGTTACACTCATAGCAACCCTAGGTACAACAGAACAAAACGCTGCCCAGAACCGTGCCATCCTCACAATTGTTGTTATGCTTGAGCCCCTTTTTGCAGCCACTGTGTCAATCGATCTCATCAAGGAGCTTCCTCTTTTTTGATGACCCTCTCCTTTACCAAGCATGATGCCTTCTCCAGGTACTGGTCCCTTCTGATAACGTCTAAAGTACGTAAGAGGAAGTCTTAACCATCTTCGCTTGTAAGGAACACTCTTCCAAAACAGATTTGTTCATTCTTCTGGCAGTCTGTGGTATATTCAATATTCTTTGCCAAAACCATAATTCAAAGGCATCAATTCTTCTTTGGTCTTCCTTATTAATTGTCCAGCCTGGGGTCTGGCGCACTTTAGTCCTCATAGTGACATCTTTGCTTTTTAACACTTGAAAGAGGTCTTTTGCAGCAGATTTGCCCAAAGCAGTAAGTCATTTGATTTCTTGACTGCTGCTTCCATAGGCATTGATTGTGGATCCAAGTAAAATTAAATCCTTGACAACTTCAATCTTTTCTCTATTTATCATGACGTTGCTTATTGGTCCATTTGTGAGGATTATTGTTTTCTTTGTGTTGAGATGAAATCCATACTGAAGGCTGTATTCTTTGATCTTCATCTAAGTGCTTCAAGTTCACTTTCAGCAAGCAAGGCTGTGTCATCTGCATATCACAGGTTAATAATGTTAATTATTAACATGTGCATGTAAATAAGTCGTGGCTATAGGGATGGGGGAGTTTGTGCCACTAATCACCAGGAGGGTTCAGGGGAGCAGAAGCATACTCCTCTGGTCACTGGGCGAGTGTGCCTAGGCTCTTCCTGTTGGCTGCTGCCAGCAATCGGGACCTTAGTACCCTCTGGATATGTCTACACAGTTACTCTGTGTTCTGCTGGAAACCCTGTGACGTTGCCTTCTCTGCTCCTCACCTGGGATTGCTGCTATCTTTATCTCAAGATGATCCCGCTGTGCCAGGCTAGCTGGCAGGGCCCCTCTGCTCTATCTCTTCTCCTTCGCTGTTTTCAATCAGTTTCGATCTAGTTCTTTATCCTTTCATTTGATACTCAGGGTTCCAGGATTTTCATCTGTATCTGTTTCACTTGGTTTCTTGGGTCTTGGCTATACAGGGACAGCATGGTGTGTCTGACTAAGCCTCCATTTCGGGCATTAGTCTATTTCAAGTTGTTAATAAGTCTTCCTCCAATCCTAATGTTGTATTCTTCTTCACGCAGTCCAGCTTCTTGGATTATTTGCTCAGCATACAGATTGAATAAGTATGGTGAAAGCATACAACCCTAATGCACACTTTTCCTGATTTTAACCATGCAGTATCCCCTTGTTCTGTTCAAACGACTGCCTCTTGGTCTACGTACAGGTTCCACACGAGCACAATTAAGTGTTCTGGAATTTCCATTCTTCTCAATGTTATCCATAATTTGTTATGACCCACACAGTTGAATGCCTTTGCATAGTCAATAAAACACAGGTTAAACATCTTTCTGGTATTCTCTGCTTTCATCCAATATCCATCTGACATCAGCAATGATATCCCTCATTCCACGTCCTCTTCTGAATCCAGCTTAAATTTCTGGCAGTTCCCTGTTGATAGGTACTGCTACAAATGCTTTTGAATTATCTTCAGCATAATTTTACTTGCATGTGATATTAATGATACTGTTCAGTAAATTGTGCATTCTCTTGGATCACCTTTCTTTGGACTGGGCACAAATATGCATCTCTCCCAGTCAGATGGTCAGGTAGCTGTCTACCAAATTTCTTGGCATAGATGAGCAAGCATTTCCAGCATTGCATCCATTTGTTGAAACACTTCAGTTGGTATTCCATCAATTCCTAGAATCTTGTTTTTCAATAACGCCTTCAGTAGCAGCTTCAACTTCATTCAGTACCATTGGTTCTTGATCATATGCTACGTCCTGAAACGGTTGAATGTCGACCAATTCTTTTTGGTGCAGTGACTCTATTCCTTCCATCTTCTTTTGTTGCTTCCTATATTGTTTAATTTTTTTGCCCATAGAATCCTTCAATATAGCAACTCAAGGCTTGATTTTTTTTTTCTTCAGTTCTTTCAGCTTAAGAAATGCCAACAGTGTTTTTCTTTTTTGGTTTTCTAACTCCAGGTCTTTGCACATTTCATTATAATACTTTACATTGTCTTCTTGAGCTGCCCTTTGAAATCTTCTGTTCAGGACTTTTACTTCATCATTTCTTCCTTTCGCTTTAGCTACATTCAAGACAAAGTTTCATAGTCTCCTCTAACACCCACTTTGGTCTTTTCTTTCTTTCTTGTCTTTTCATTGACCTTTTACTTTCTTCATGTATGATGTCCTTGATGTCATCCCACAACTCATCTGGTCTTTAGTTATTAGTGTTCAATGTGTCAAATCTATTCTTGGATGGTCTCTAAATTCAGGTGGGATATACTTAAGGTAATACTTTGGCTCTTGTGGACTTGCTCTAATTTTCTTCAGCTTGAACTTGAACTTGCATATGAGGAATTGATGGTCTGTTCTGCAGTTGCCCCCTGGCCTTGTTTTGACTGATGATTATTGAGCTTTCCACAAATGTAGTTGATTTGATTCCTGTGTACTCCATCTGGCGAGGGCCACTTGTACAGTTGCAGTTTATGTTGTTGAAAAAAGGTATCTGCAATGAAGAAGTCATTGGTCTTGCAAAATTCTATCATTCAATCTCCAGCATCATTTCTATCACCAAGGCCATGTGTTCCAACTACTGATCCTTCTTCTTTGTTTCCAACTTCTGCATTCCAATCACCAGTAATTATCAATGCATCTTGAGCACATGTTTGATCAGGCTGCAGAAGCTGGTCAAAATTTTCAATTTCTTTATCTTTGGCCTTAGTGGTTGGTGTGTAAATTTGAATAATAATCATATTAAGTGGTCTTCCTTGTAGACATATGGATATTATCCTATCACTGATAGCCTTGTACTTCAGGATAGATCTTGAAATGTTCTATGCAACGTCATTCCTGTTCAAGTTGTCATTCCTGGCATAGTAGACCATATGATTGTCTCATTCAAAATGGCCAGTACAAGTCCATTTCAGCTCACTAATGCCTAGGATATCGATCTTTATGCATTCCATTTCATTTCTGACGACTTCCAATTTTCCTAGGTTCATACATTCTGCATTCCGTGTTCCGATGATTAATGGATGTTTGTAGCTATTTCTTCTCATTTTGAATCATGCCACATCAGCAAATGAAGGTCCAGAAAGCTTAACTCCATCCACATTGTTAAGGTCAACTCTACTTTGAGGAGGCAGCTCTTCCCTAGTTATATTTTGAGTGCCTTCCAACCTGCAGGGCTCACATTCTGGCACTATATCAGACAATGTTCTGCTGCTATTCATAAGGTTTTCACTGGCCAATTTTTTCATAAGTAAATCACTAGGTCCTTCTTCCGTCTGTCTTAGTCTTGATGCTGTACTGAAATCTGTCCATCATGGGTGATCCTGGTGGTATGTGAAATACCAACAGCATAGCTGCCAGCATTATTGCAAGCCACCACAGTACAACAAACTGATGGATGTGTGGTGGGTTGTTGTTTTAGGTGCCATCAAGTCAGTTCTAACTCATAGAGACCCCTATGTACAACAGAACAAAACACTGTCTGGTCCTGTGCCATGCTCACAATTGTTGCTATGTTTGAGTCCATTGTTGCAGCCATTGTGTCAATCCATCTCCTTTAGGGTCTTCCTCTTTTTCACTGACCCTCTACTTTACCAAGTATAATGTCCTTCTCCAGAGACTAGTCCCTCCTGATAACATGCCCAAAGTACATGAGATAAATTCTCACAGTCCTCACTTCTAAGGATTATTCTGGCTGTACTTCTTCCAAGACAGATTTGTTTGTTCTTCTGATAGTCTACGGTGTATTCAATATTCTCCACCAACACCATAATTCAAATACATCAATGATTCTTCCGTCTTCCTTAGTCACTGTCTGGCTCTCATCTGTATACAAGGCAACTGAAAATACCGTGGCTTGGGTCAGGTTCACCTTAGTCCTCAAACTGACATCTTTGTTTTTTAACGCTTCAAAGAGGTCTTTTGCAGGTTTGTCCAATGCAATACATCATTTGATTTCTTGACTGCTGCTTCCATGGACGTTGATTGTGGAGTCAAGTAAAATGAAATCCTTGTCAATTTCAGCATTTTCTTTGTTTATCATGATGTTGCTTATTGGTCCAGTTGTGAGGATTTTTGTTTTCTTTATATTAATTACCGAAGGGTGTAGTCATTGGTCTTCATCAGTAAGTGCCTCAAGTCCTCTTCAGTTTCAGCAACCAAGGCTGTGTCATCTGCATATTGCAGGTTGTTTTATTTTTTGTGCCTCCAAGAAACTTGTTTTGGAGCATTTTACTGTAGTTTGGGTGAAAGTTGGCAGAGAAAATTAGTTTTCCATTCAACAATTTATACAGTCCCGTCAGTGTCACAGCACTCTACTCACCTCCTCCCTGAGTTCCCTGTTTCCATTCGCCCTTCTTTCATGCTCAGTCCTGCTTTCTGAACTCTGTTTTTGGGCAAATGCTGCCCTTTTGGTCTCATGTGTTTGATTGTTCTGAGGAGCACGTTCTTCACTGGTGTTACTGTTTGCTTCATAGGCCTATGTATTGTTTGGCTGAAAGGTGATCTCCTGAAGTGGGTTCAGTTCCAGGTTTGAAGAGTATCTAAGGACCTTAGTCTCAGGGGTTCCACCAGTCTCTATCAGACCAGTAAGTCTTGTCTTTTTTAAGAATTTGAATTTTTTTCTACATTTTTCTCCCACTCTGACCAGGACCTTCTACTGTGATCCTGCTCAGAGTGGTCAGTAGTGGTAGCCAGGCACCATCTAGTTCTTCTGGTATCAGGCTAGTAGAAGCTATGGTTCATGTGGTCCATCAGTCTTTTGGACAATTGTTACCCTGAGACTTTGATTTTCTTCATTCTTCCTTGCTCCAGGCGGGAAGAGACTAATAGTTGTACTTAGATGGCTGCTCACAAGATTTTAAGACCCCAGTTGCTACTCACCAAGGTAGGATATTGAACAGTGTCTTGATGGACTAGTGTTATGCCAATTTACCTAGATGCCCCTGAGACTATGGTCCCAAAGCCTCAAAGCCCAGGGACCCAGTGCCTCAAGGTGTTTGGTTATGGCTAAGAAGTTTTCATAGCTTTGCCCCTGTGTGCTCTACTATATACATGGATATATTTGCAGTACATACAAATGTGAATGTAGAAATATCCTCTGCTAAACCTATATATGACCTTGGGTGTACTCATATGCCAACCCCCCCCCCCCGTTCAGCTTATATATCTACCTGTGTATGCATTCATAAATTATTGTTTGCTATTACTGTTATCGCAGGACTGTGTATTACTGTTGTTGCCTTTTACTCTCGTGTATCTCTAAGTGTCTTCCTTTGTCTTGGTCATGTTGCGTATTGCCTTAATTGTGTGTTGCCTTTCCCTTCAGCCAAGGTAAAGTGTGTCTACTGTCTAGTCAGTGATTTTCCCTCCTTCTCCCTCCCTTCCCTGGTAACCATGAAAGAATATTTCTTTCTGTGCATAAACCTTTTCTGGACTCTTTATAATAGTGGCCTCATACAATATTTGTCTTTTTGTAATTGACTTATCTCACTCAGTATAATGCCCTCCAGATTCATTCATGTTGTGCGATGTTTTGCAGATTCATCATTGTTTTTTAACGTTGCACAGTATTCCATTATGTGTATGTACTACAGTTTGTTTATCCATTCATCCGTTGACAGGCACTTAGGTGGTTTTCATCTTTTTATATTGTGAATAATGCTGCAGTGAACATGGGTGTGCATTTGTGTCATGGCTCTTATTTCTCTAGGATATATACCTAGTAGTGAGATTGCTGGATCATAAGGTATTTTTATTTGTAACTTTTTAAGGAAGCGCCATACCATTTTCCACAGTGATTGTACCGTTTACATTTCCATCAGCAATATATGAGAGTTCCAATATCCCCACACCATCCCCAACATTTGTTGTTTACTGTGTGTGTGGTTTTTTTTTTGTTTGTTTCGTTTTTTATCATTGCCATTATTGCCGGGGTGAGGTGATATCTCATTGTTGTTTTCATTTGTATCTCTCTAATAGCTAATGCCACCATTCTTCTGTCAGAACAAAATTCCTCTGTAATGATGGGCTAACCTATATGGTATAAACAAGAAACCTGCTAATCAACTGTCAAACTCCGAGTAATATAACAAAGTCCCCTGATTTCTGTGCATGTCTGCAAACCGACCACAAACCTGTCATGGTTTTACCTTCCTTATATATAAAATAGGATGATGATAACCCTTCAGTAATGTCAGACAAAGTTTGTTCCTGTCTGAAATGCCCAGTTCTTGTGCTTCTATTTCAAGAAACCCAAAATTTTAGGTGTTTGTTTGTTTTAATGAAAGCATTATAGTCAACTAAGGATAGCCACATTATAGGTTGAACTGTGTCCTCAAAAAAGATATGCTGAAGTTCTACCCCCTGTTTCTGTGATTGTGACCTTATTTGGAAATAGGGTCTTTACAGATGTAATCAAGTTAAGGTGAGGTCATGCTGGATTAGGGTGGGCCCTAATCCAATATGACTGATACCTTTGTAAGAAAAGAAGAAACAGACAGACATACAGGGAGAATGCCATGTGACCACAGAGGCAGAGATTGGAATGTTGCATCTACAGTCCAAAGAACACCAAGGATTGCTGGCAAAACCAGAATCTAAGAGAAAGGCATGGAGCAGATTCTCTCCTAAAGCCCTTAGAGGTAGCATGGCCCTGCTGACACCTTGATTTTGAACTATTAATGTCCAGGACTGAGAGAGATTAAATTTCTGTTGTTTTAAGTCACCCAGTTTGTGATTTGTTATGAAAGCCCTAGGGAACTAATACACCACCCAAAGGAAACAACTTGTACATTGGTTTGTAAATAGGCCACAACTTGGAAAGACTTAAGCAAAGACACTAGTGTTTACAAGTCATAGTAAACATACTGACTTCTGAAGGCGCCCTAGTGGCCCAGTAGTTAAGCACTTGGCAGCTAACCAAAAGGCCAGCAATTTAAATCCACCAAAGGCCACAGGAGAAAGATGTGGCTGTCTGCTTCTGTTCAGATTTACAGCCTGGGAAACCCTATGGGGCAGTTCTACCTTGTCCTGTAGGGTCACTATGAGCCGGAATCGACTTGATGGCAGCTGGGTTTTTTTTTTTAAATACCTACTTCTATATTGAATCTTCTCTTTTGTTTCTTTAAATATAGTAAATGTACTTGTTTTAGTCAGGGTCAAAACAGAAATCATACTAGGAATTTTAGAGGATATTTAATTAAAGGACCTAATTATGTAAGTATGGGAAAGCTAAACCAGTAAAATGGGGATGATGAGAAGTAACTACAGAAAGCAGTGATCATCTCTAGGGCTGTAGGAACAAAAAGGAAGACATGATTTTACTACCTTTACCAAAAGGAAAAGGAGAATAAGCTGCGGTTGGTGGGGCTTGGAGCTCTGAGGGGGAGCTGCATGGGTGGTACCCAAAGTTCCAAAGAGCACCTCGCAACTGATAGTCAGGCATCTGGGATGTGACTTAGAACTAGTGTTTAAGCCTTCAAAGGGACAGGGCGGAGCAGGTGATCAGATCACCATGGTATAGCTACTGTAACCTCTGAGCAGGCATGTGGAGGGTGGTGCTTAATGTCCAATGGGCACTGCATAGCTGGTACAGCTGAGTATGGAATTTCTGAGGGCAACGCACAGCTGGGGCCAAAAGATTAGGGAGGAATGCCAACCTAAGCAGAAAGCATGAAAATAGCTCCTCTTCTCCTCTTGACTTCTAATTTCCTGCCAGTGCCTCCCACTGGCAGGATCTATCTGGAAGCAGCTGTAATGGTGTCTTGGGGTACCAGCACCAACCTGGCAGTGCCCTTTCTCCAGATGTCTAGGTCCTAGCCCTGTGGGGCCTACCTGCCAACTTACTTCCCCTGACCTAGGGTGATAGTTGCTTTCTCCATGTAATAGCTCAATGTTACCTCAGAGGTCCCTTTCTGCCTTTTAAGTCTTCCATTACCCACTTAACCAATTTCCTATGTTAAATTATTTCTGTTACTATAACCATTGTTTCTATTTTCCTGACTAGACCCCAACTGGTACAGATCTCTCGGATTCTGACTAACCTGGCTTGGATTACTAGCAGGGATGAATTACCCAATAAGCAAGGTACACATGGGCTTACTTGTGCTTATTTACTAATCTGTAGTGCACAATTTCACATGCGTTTCACCACATACGTAGTGCAAAATTTCACCTGTTGTTCACCACAAAGATGTCCAAAGATGTGGTGAACAGGTGAAATTGTGCACTGTAGTAAGTAAGCACAATTAAGTCCATCAGTACCTTGCTTACTGGTTAATCTGCCCCTGATTACTAGTTATATGAACTAGTCACTGTGGCCTGAGGGATGTGATACTTTGATTGGCATGGTCTTGTTCACATGCATGAAGGTAGTGGTGGAGTCATTCCCACACGAACCACGTAGACTGAAAGTGGAATGTGGGTGGTTCTCCAAGCACATACGTGAGTGGATGCTGAGCAGGCAAAAACTACAGTTATCCACTAAGCCACCCTATATAAAGTAGGTTCTTCTTGTTATTCTCTACCTTAACTCCTCTATCTCAACTCCTTCACAGAATCTATCACAACCTGCAAGTATTCTGTCTGTTTGCTGTTTGTTCCCCTCTACAATTTCAGACCTACAATTTAAAGCAAGGACTATGTCTACCTTATTCACCATGGCCATCCAGGACCCAGCACAGTCACAGGCTCATAGAAGGAGCTCAGTAATTATCTGTTGATGATTCATTAAATGAACAAACATATCAATCTGGAAAAAACATCATTGTTTTGAGATTAGTCATGAGAATTATATAAAAGAAGAGTAATTTGGTGGAATTAGCAGGCCAAATATTAAAATTACTTTTACATTAAAAGTTTGTGGTACTAATGCAAGGATAGATAATAGAACAGAAAGAATTATCCCTAAAAAGATGCTGTTTATTGAGGTGGCACTTCTGAAGTCTGTGATGCTAACCAAAGAATTCTTTTAGCTTCTGATTTATTACACTTAAAAAGGTAAACAAAACAAAACCCCACAACAACTTCATCCCACACAATGTAGAGTATCAGCCTATAAATTAACTTTTATGTTATTGGTAATGTCAGGGCCTTACTGAATTAATGCATATAAATAGTTTAATATATTATTTGTGAATTCTACCTGATCATCAGGAAGTCACTGGAAAGGTACCTACTAACCCTTCATGTTTAGAGAAGAATCTGTGAAGAACCTGAAAAGTCATTTATTTACTGACCTGCCTCTACATAAGGCCATACTGGCCTGTTACTAGCAATAGGAAGCTAGCTTATGTTTAAAGAGCTACAGAAAAATAATTCATAGCTCTTAGATACCCACCACAAGTCTTTTTCACATATACCCCAAACATTTGCATTTTAAACTTTCCTTTTTCCTCTTGATCTGGAGCATTTACCGTAATAAATTTCAACAACCATGTTTGGGTCACGAAACCGGACATCTGAAGTAAACCAACTTTCAAGCAGGTGAAAAGGTCTGTGTATATATCCAACTCTTGTGAGCCTTGCTAGGAGGGTATGTTAAAGATGTTTCTGTGATGGTTAGATGACCAGTTTAATCAATGTGATACATTTGGGGCATAGACTCATCATTTCAGGTATAAAATGTCGATCTCCTTCCAGAATTTAGTACTACACAAACAAATGAGTGAAGTTTGGAAATCTTTATCCTTGTCCTCAAATGTCATCTATGTTAGACTTCTGATTATATATGCTAATTTTATGTTCTTAGTGGTAGACTTATTTGGGAATGATTTTGATTAAATTTTAGAAGAACCAGACTTCCTACATAAACCTGGCATCTTAGATATTTTCCATATGGGTAGCTGCTTCTTCAAAGCAAGGAAAGAAATCTCTTGTTCACAGTTCATGGAATAACAAAAGAGCATGGAATCAGATCTTGGAGTCAGATACAACCAGGTTCAAATCTTGGCTCTATCAATTACTAGGATGATCTTCAGCAATTTCTTAAGCCCTCTGAGCCTCAGTTTATCATCTGCAGAAGTGGACTAATAACATTTACTGTGAAAAACTGCTGTCACTATAAAATTAAATAGTATATATAAACAAATCACTTAGCATAGTGGCTAGCATAAGCTGTTGTTGTTAGCTGCCATCAAGTTGACCACTGACTCATGGCGACCCCATGCGTGTCAGAGTAGAACTGTGCTCCACAGGGTTTTCAGTGACTGATTTTTCAGAAGTAGATCACCAGGCCTTTATCCAAGGTGCCTCTGGGTGGACCTGAACCCCCAAACTTTCAGTTAACAGCTGAGTGAGTTAGCCGTTTGCCCCACCTAGGAACTCTGTTGCTATAATTACTGTCAAGAAAATAAACTTGTAAAGAAGATAGCTTATGAATACCTTTTAAATAATAAACTGGAAACTTAATTTTATTTTTGAATTTTCAGAAAAGTAAAAATGAGAAGTGCATCACTAATTGTAGAAATAAAATCTGTGAGATGATGATAAATAAAAATGCTTTTTGCTTCCCTCCTAACAGTCTTGGCCCTATCTCAGAATCTGGAAATCTGTCCATTTGAGGTTTTCCATTGTAAACAGGAGCCTGGCTGCTCCATCTAGTGATGTGAACTCTGAGCATCTGTTTCTTCACCTGAAACATAAGGAAACTAATGGGATCGACCTTACCAGGTCCTTGTGGGCTTCATATGAGATGCTACATATGAAGAGAGAAGTATAGCATTGGGCATATGGCAAGTGTTCAATAACTTTTTGAAATAACTGTTCTCATGCCAAAGACATTTAACCCTGAACTTATTTGATTTTCATTATCTAACATAAAAGACTTCATCAATTCAACAACTTAGTTCATATGTTCAACATCTAATACCAGAAACATTTAAAAAGTCATTAGAAAACATTTCTCCAGAAAGAAGTAATCTACGTAATTCAAAATGATTAGGGAAGATCTTTGAGTTTTTGTTTGTTTTTGTAAATTCGAGGACAAAATTTGCATCCACACTTTGTCAGCTGTCTACTTTCTGAGGCTGATTTGAGTTATATATGTGCACTGGTCCCAAAATACAGAAAACAGAAGAGATACCTTGGTTTAAATTGATACCGCATCTATAAGGGTAATGCCAAATACTTGTTAGTTGATCTCTTTTAAATCATAGCATTTATTTTTTTTCTAAAGTCACTCTATATGTCCAGTTTAAAAACTGCACAGCAAACTGTTAGACAGCACTATGTAAGCAAAATCCAGGATTTGCTTTGATTATAAAAGCTTATGGTATTTTGTAATTTCTACTTCCAGCCAACGCTTACTATTTTGCTCTAAACTCTCATTCTCTTCACAGACTATATAATCACATATATTTGGCTATTAGAAAGTAACAATTTTAACTTCAGGTAGAAAATGTCGAAAGCATTCTTAATATTTTTAACTTTTATTTTCATCAAAAGTAACATATTAGCTTCCCATTAATATTGTGAACTCTACAAAAGTGCAAGTTTTCAAAAATTATCTGAGAATTTAGACTTTAGGGAAAATGTCAAATTCAAAACACATAATAATCAGCATTTGGTACGATGGACATCTACTTAAATAATGTAAGTTTAAAAAGTGACAGACAAGTTTAAGAGTGAGAGGGCAAAATAAGCAGGTGCTTGGAAAGAGGGCATCTCCTGGCCGTGCCTTCACCAGGGGTACAGGGAGAGCTCAGGTTCGAGTTCAGGTTGTCGGTGACAGGAATGCTGTAGTAAGGAAACCTTTTGGATGGAGGAAAGCTTAGGGTAAACACTGGCATTTGTAATAGGTTTGTTTTTTATCTTAGAGCTGAAGACCAGGGGAATTTTATTTAAATCAGTGTATTAAATTCAGTGTGACCAAAGTAAAACAGGGAAAAATTAATCGGTGAAAGATTGCCAACAGAAAAGAAAAAGGGAAGTGGAAGAAAGAGTTTTAAATGGCTGCAGTAGAGTATGTCCCAAAAGAGAACCATCTTGTCTGGAAATGTTGGTAACTTATTATGCTATAGCTTCTCAACAGCAGAGTGTAGGGTGTGGGTGAAACTGGGAGGTGCTACAGACTGGAAAGCATATTCAAATACCTATTGTTCTATAAGGAGTCCTAGTGGCACAGTGGGTAACAGCTACAGCTGCTAACCAAAAGGCTGGCAGTTCGAATCCACCAGCCACTCCTTGGAAACCCTATTGGGCAGCTCTACTCCATCCTCTAGACTCACTAGGAGTCATAATACATTTGACATCAACAGGTTTGGAATTGTTCTATAAGGGAGGGAGAAAGGCTTGTTGTTGGGTAACATTGAGTTGATTTTCAACTCATGGTGACCCCATGTGATATAGCAGAATTGTCTCATAGGGTTTTCTAGGCTATAATCTTTATGAGGTCTTTCTCACCAGATCTTTCTCCTGTGAGCAGCTGGTGGGTTTGAACTGCCAACCTTTGGTTAGCAGCTGATCGCGTAACCATCACGCCAACAGGGCTCCTTTGCTCTATAATGCAATGTATAAATTACAGACAAATGATGCAAATGTAAAAAACAAATTATAAAAAAAATTGAGCTGATAAAAATAGAGAACCATAGATCATCTACGTTTAAATGGTTGAAAAATACTACATCAGGAAGTAGTTTCTTCTGAATGAATACCTTCTTATTTAAACAATATTTTGAAATATTTAACTTCTAAATGAAAGCATCGACTTCTTCCAGGCATTTTTGCTAGCTCTATGAATTATGCTCATTAGTGAATTTAATCATAATTGTTGTTGTTGTTAGTTGCCGCTGAGTTGGCTCCAACTTATAGCGACCTTATGTATAACAGAAGGAAATATTGCCTGGTCCTGTGCCATCCTCACAATTTTTGGTATGTTTGAGCCCCTTGTTGCAGCTACCGCATCAGTACATCTCATGGAGGGTTTCCCTTGCTTTTACTGACCCTCTACTGTACCAAACACAATATCCTTTTCTAGTGATTGGTCTTTCATGATGACGTGTCCAAAATAAGCAAGACAAAATCTTGCTATCTTAGCTTCTAAGAAGCATTCTAGCTGTATTTTCCCCAAGACTGAATTGTTTGTTCTTCTGGCAGTCCATGCTATATTCAGTATTAAGTCATAATTATGACTAGGTATTTCCAACTTTCCTGAGAATAGAGAGAACTAACTCCACACACACACAAATTGTAAAGAAATCCATGTTTGTCCAAAATTAAAAGAGTTCCTATTATCTGTTACATTGAACTTTTATTTTTGATGTGAACTTGAAAGTATTTCTAATCATACTTAGAGGGTCTCCAGTTGCCCCAGCCTACCGGAGTGGATGTAGATCCTTCTCCAAAGCAATAAAGCTGGGATAATAAAAAGCAGCAGTTGTCCTTTATCCTCGCCCCATACCGAGCTCAGCCTTTTGGGCTTTTGGGGGCCAAAGAGCAGCCACCCCCTCCAACTGCAGGAGGTGTAGAATCTAGAATCTAATGGCCCTTTCAAAAGAATCAGGCCTCCAGGAGAAAACTTTCTTATGTGTCTCATTTGTAAACTTCCCCACTTTCTGGGAAGTGCACAGCTTCCTTTCAAGCCTTGTTCTTGAAACCCAGGCAATACTGGCCCTATATAGATTCCTCACTCTGCCAGCGCCTTGCCTCAGTTGCTTTCTCTACTTAGCAGCTTAAAGTCAAACGATGGGCATCTAGGTTCTGATTCATATCCAAATAAAGTCCATGAAAGTATGATATTAGGATTATGGAAGGATAAGAAAGGCCTTTCTCCTTACCAAATAGTCCCTATTTTCTCTATGTAAAGAAAATTCAAATAAATCTAACAACATGGCAGACTGAGCTAATGTGGCAGCTTTTTTTGCAAAAAAATGACTCAGAAATGCTGTTTACAGCATAAAACATTATAAGTGCACAGCTGACTTAGGCACAAGGAGGAACAATCTCTAAATGCCAGAAACAGAGGGAACTGAAGGCCAGGGAAGCAAGCAAGCCAGCTGAAGCTGAAGAGACATGGCTGAGGGGGAGGTGCCGGAGGAGCTAGCACAAGTACCTGACAGAAAACTGGCCCTGATAACATGGAATCTAACCTCAAACTGAGGTTCCCGCTAGGGCCAAGATCTCAAAGGGAAGCATGCTCTGTCAAACAGGAACTAGAAAAACTCCAACTTGTTCAAAGAGACAATAGAATAGTATGATAAAATCTTCAGACAAGCATTCTGGGAAAGCAAAAAACAAAACAAAATAAAAAAGCAAACACAACAGCTCTCCTGTAAGGGTTCATATATGCCATATATGGACTCAGAGTCCAAACTTATACGATCCACACAGAACTATAATATTTAAGGCCCCTCCAAAATATAAAAATTAAAATTCAGTCTAAGTCCAGTGATACCTCTGCCCCTTCAGGCAGAAGCAACCCCATACTGCTCTACAGGAATACTTAAACAACCAAAGCCTCACATAATGCCCATAGGACAAAAAGTCCCTGCTAAGAGATGAACTCACAACAAAAATTATAACAAAAAGCCTAAAAAATATGCCATCATGAGTGGTGAAAAAAGTCTGAAATAGATAATATGTAAAAGAAGCTATAGAAAAAGGATAATTTTTTTTTAATGAGCAAGCAGATTTTTTTTAGTGCTTTTTTTAGCAGATTTTTTTAAAAAAAGGAATCCTATAGAGCCAACAGAAGTTAAAGAAATGAAAAATACAGTCATTAAAATTAGAAATGCAATGATCAGTTTAACAGCAGTTTAAATACAGAAAACTAGTGAGCTAGAATCAATGCCCATGAAAGCAGCAGTCAAACAATCAAATGACATAATGAATTAGGCAGACGCAAAAGATCTCTTTAAAATGTTAAAAAGCAAAGATGTCACTTTAAGGACTAAGGTGTGCCTGTCCCAAGCCATGGTGTTTTCAATCACCTCATATGCATATGAAAGCTGAACAATGAATAAGGAAGACTGAAGAAGAATTGATGCCTTTGAATTATGGTGTTGGCAAAGGATACTGAATATACCACGGACTGCTAGAAGAACAAACAAATCTGTCTTAGAAGAAGTACAGCTGGAATTATCCTTAGAAGTGAGGACAATGAGAATTTGTCTCACATACTTTGGACATGTTATCAGGAGAGACCAGTCCCTGTGGAAGGACATCATGCTTGGTAAAGTAGAGAGTCAGTGAAAAACAGGAAGACCCTCAACAAGATGGATTGACACAGTGGTTGCAACAATGGGCTCAAACATAACAATGATTGTGAGGATGGCGCAGGATTGGGCAGTGTTTCCTTCTGCTGTACATAGGATCGCTATGAGTTGGAACTGACTCAACGGCACCTAACAACAACAACAGTGACCTAGAAAACAGATCTGAAAAAAATTATACACTATGCAGTCCAGGAAAAGACAGAGTTGGACTATATAAAAGAGTTTAAAAGAGAGGGAAAATAGAATGAGAAAGTAAATATAAGTCTAATAAGATTTCTAGAAAAAGAGATAATAAAGATAGGTGAAACGCAGAGATTTTTTTGGCTAAGATATTTCCAAAATTAAAGAGAGAAATACATTCTTAGATATAAGAAGAATAAGAAGCCATGAACAAAATAAATAAAAATCAATCAATATTTAGATACATTAGTGAAATTTTTGAACAACAAATACCAAGATAAAATCTTGTAAGTAATAAGGCAGAAAAGACTAAGAACCTATAAAGGAATGATGTTTAGACTGACAGACGACTTCTCAACAGAAACAACGGAGCTCAGAAGCTAATGAGGTAATATTGTGAAAGTGCTGGAAGAAAATAACTGTCAATCTACATTTTATCCCAGATAAACTATTTTATGTTTTGTTCTGTTACACATAAGGTCACTATGAGTTGGAACCAACTTGATGACACCTATGAACAAACTATTTTAAAAGCTGAGTCTAAAATAAAGACATTTACAGAAAAACACAGACTGAGAATTTTATCTCTCATAGACCAATAGACCATCACTGAAAGAACTACTAAAGGGAACTTTTGTTTTTTGGCACTAGATAGTAACATTCCTCTGAAAAGCAAGTGCTACGTATTATATAAAAGTACATTCTTGTAAATGTGTCAATAAATTGACAATAAAGAAAAAGAAATACTTAGGCAAAAAACTAAGTGATGTCAGGAACCTAAACAATAAGCAGATTACTAAATACAGCTCTGGCCTTCAGGGCATTGTCAAACCCTAGTGATCTTGAATTTTCCTTTCAATGGCCTTGTGGGGCTCAGGTGGCAGGAGATAAACACAGAGTTTTTTTGTGGGTAGGGACAGGGTGCGGATGGAGAGTTCACAAGAGTTCCTCCAATAAAATTAGGTCCACAAATATCTCTGCGTAATGATGAACTAGAAAAAAAACCCTGCCTCCCCAGAGCACTGCAAACAAAATTGTCTGACTTGAAACTTGGTGTTAAATAGAAGGGTAAAAATTTCCTAGGAACATCCCTAAATATAAACCAGCCTTCACACTAGTTTTCCTGAATTCCCATTACAGGACGATATGAAAAATTTCAAGCCAAGAATTTAGTTTAAATTAGTATAGAGTGGTACTGACCTAGGGCACTTGGGCAAAATAAGCCCAAATACTTTCCAAAGGATCCACCTTCATTCCCAGGGTTCAAAGAATTCTCTTAGACAAAGATCCAAGTCCACAAAAAATCACAAAACACATGAGGAAATATATTACCATGAGTGAGATTGAGAACCAATAGCAGGTTTAGACTGCGAAAGACTTCAGAAAATAGAAGTGGACAAATGCTCTAGCTAAAAGACAAAAATTAACTGAGATGTCCCATGAAACCATGACCCTAAACCTCCAACCAAGGACCAAATCCCATGATGTGTTTGGTTGTACATAAGCAGCCTCAGCAGCTACTTTGTATTTTTTTTTTTTTTGGTCATTGTTGTAAATATATCTACCACACAACTTTCGCCAATTCAGCATTTACAGGTGTACAACTTATTGCCAGCAATTACAATAATGGACTGTGCAACCCCACCCTTAATCAATGCTATTTTTCCATCACTGTTAACCTCCCTTTGCCCCCTCCCTCCCGTTCCTGGTAATGACTCTGTACATTTGCCTTTTCTTGTCTTTTTATATAAGTGAGGTCATACAATATTTGTCCTTTTGTGATTGGCTTATTTTCTTCAGCATAATGTCTTCAAGCTTCACCCATACTGTAGCATGTATCAAGAATTCATTTCTCTACTGGCTGAGTAGTATTTAGGGTCATGATTTCCTGAAAAATCCCAGGTAACTGGCCTAATAAAGTGTTCAGTGCTTCTGTTCTACCTCCTTGTTTGTTGCATAGTGCTTGGGGTCTTAAAAGCTTGCAAGTAGCCATCCAAGCCACAACAATTGGTCTCTATTCAACTGGAGCAACAGAGGAAGAAGGAGAGTCAGGAATAGGAGGAGGATATGGAATGTGTGGCTAAATGCCTCCATGAACAACTGCCTCATTTTCTGTGAGACCAGGAGAACTGGATGGTGCCTGGCTACCATTACTGAACATTTTGATCAAAGATATATAGAAGAATCCTGATCAAAAGGGGAAAAGTGCAAAACAGAATTTCAAATTCTCATGGACTCCAGACTTTCTGGAGCCATGGGGACTGGATGAAACCCTGAAACTTTTGCCCTGAGATAATCTTTAAACCTTAAACCAAAAATACCCCTGAAGTCATCTTAAAACCAAACAATAGTTTAGCTTAACTAGCAATAAAGGTCTGCCTTGAGCATTATGCTCTTTTAAGAACTATCTGTATGCTATCAAATTGACAAGAGCAACTCAAAAGATTAGATAGAAACCTTAGGAGGCAGTGAGTTTATGTTAACAGAGGAAGAACAACTCAGAAAAGGAGGGAGAGAATGGTTGCACAACTCAAAGGATGCAATCAATGTCACTAAACTGTACATGTAGAAACTGGTGAACTGGTGTATGTTTTGCTGTATATACTCTCAACAAAAACTAAATAAATAAAATTTAGGGAAAAAAAAAAGACCAAAATTATCAGAATGGATTTCAAAATAAATCCAAGCATATAAGAAACACACTTGAAATAAAAGGATATGAACAAGGTGAAAGTACAAGGATGGCGAACTAGATGTTCTCGCCATCTTTGTTCTCCTTGACTCCTATCATTTATTTGACACACGATGCTCCCTCACTCTTAGGTTACTACCTTCAGTTATATTATAGTTTTCCTTTTGCCTTTTCTAACAATTCCTCATATTTCTCCAACAGGCCTTCCTCCTCCTTGGACTTCTAAGCATCCCTCCAACTAAATTCTATGCTTTTTGTTCTGCTCTCTCTAGTGTCTCAAAGGGCATTCCCTGACCGCCTGCATCAGAATCTCTTTGGTTAATTGTAAAAATAAAAAACTCCAGGCTCTTACCCAGATATTCTGATTTCTAGATTTGGTGCCTAGTGATTGCATTTTGAACAAGCTCTACCAGTAACTTTATAAACTCTAAAGTTTGAAAACCACTGATAAGTACCCTTTTCTTCAAATATTCCTTCAAAAGCCACATTTTAATGGCTTCAACAGTTGCTTTTTCCTAGTACCTCTGAATGCACTCTCACCTGAATTACGGTTCTGTACCTCTTTCTAGGTGGCACTTCCCCTGTGGCATATGTCAATTTGGTGTCAACTGGACCATCAATTATCTTAGTTAAAATTAAGAAATTATCTGTGATGGAATTTCTCCATTTATAAATCTAATTAGCCACCACCTCTATATTATTTTCCTCTAAAATGTCTTCAAATTAATCCTCTCCTCTCTACTTTTATTGCTATCTCCTTAGTACAAACCTCATTACTCTACTCCTAGATTATGATAACTAGTTTCCATATTAAAATTTTCTAGTCCTGTGATCCATCTGCCACACTGCTGCAAGGCTAACTATCTTTAAATATAACTTTCACCATGTCATTCTAACCTTTAAATCCTGCCTGCTATCACTCCTTGTTTCCTATAATATCAAGTTTAAACTTCTGTTGTGATTTTAAATTCCTTCATAATCTGCCCACTCAGTGTAGAGGGGAAGGGGAGGGGAGGAAAGTTCTTACTTGACAGTTGCTATCATGATGTGGTGCAATGGTTAGGGACTTGGCTGCTAACCAAAAGTTTGGTGGTTCAAACTCACTCAGAGGCTCTGCAGGAGAAAGATTTGGGCAATCTGCTTTTGTAAAGATTCTAGCCAAGAAAACCCTATGGGGCCATCCTATTCTGTCACATAGGGTTGCTATGGGTTGGAACAAACTTGATGGCACCCAACAACAATATCATGATGATCTAGCATCAGTACTCTGTTTGAAATTCACTCTCACTTATGGGTGCTTTTATGGATTTTTTGGAGAAACCTTCTAACCCTATCTCTAATCTGAAGTGGCCTTAATGTAGGTGAATACATCTCTATTCAGGCTGTTCGCTTACTGCTTTCTTCTCTTCTAGAAAGTTGGCTGTACCTCAGAGCTTCTCCATCAGGTCCTTTCTGGACAGGACCTAAAACAACTCATGCCAGCTTCCCCTCACAATTGAAAAGCAACCAATTACTCTTGCCCCTACAAACTCTTGGAGTACAATTTCTTTCCACCTCAGAAACTTCTCCCTTTATTCTGCCATCAGCCATTCCTCCCTTTAGATTTATCAGGTGGGAGTCAGACATGAGTCTACAGTTAGCCCCAAACTTCAGGGAACATAGTCTGTTCTTTGAGTAGTCCTGTTAAACCCTCTTTCCATTAAGGTAAGGTGTAGGTGGTGTAGGTACCACAAACACTGGGGGGTTGGAGGGAACCTACAAGTCAATAACAGCTCTCTCCAAATTATCAACCCTTTTCTCTCCATTTTATCAACCTTTTATACCTTTGATGGAGCCCTGGTGGTGCAGTGGTTAAGAATTATGGCTGCTAACCATAAGGCCAGCAGTTCAAATCCACCAGCCACTCCTTGAAAACCCTATGGGGCAGCTCTACCCTGTCCTGTAGGGTTCTATGAGTAGGAATCGACTCGACCAGAACAGGTATAATACCTTTGACAAGGTCGATAAAGTTTAGAAGAATAATAAAACTGGTTTTCAGGTATCTCCTTTGCAAATCCTGCATAAAGTCTAGTATCCCTGTGGAATGTGGAATAGACTATGTATCTTAGTGCCTCAGCCCAAATTCACACTTCAATATCTTGTTACAAATGTGTACTCCACATTTTTCCATCTCCACATCTTCATTTAGGTTGCTCACTTTTCCTGAATCTCTATGTATTCATCCTGCTCTGCCTAGCCAAAACCAAACTATCCTGTCTGGTCCAGCTCAAGTTCTACCCGTCTTATGACCTCTTCCCTGACTGCTCTACATTTTACAGCGCTCTCTCCTGAAACCTGGTACTCTCTGAAGGCATTAATGCCATCAACACATGGATTTTTCCCTTAAGGTTTCTTTTTCATGGAAGACACACACAATATCACCTTAATGAGACAGAGTAACTATATGGCCTGCAAACTTGAGCATAACTCAGTAAATATCTGAAAGTATCTTTTTTTACAAAAATGTGCTGACTTATATTTGAGTTCAGGAGAAGTAGAAAAAACATTTAACACATCTATCTTGGTCCAGGCCATGAAAGCTAAGGAAGAGAGATCCTTAGCAAACAGGCTTCCATTATTTCCATGAAAAATAGAGTAACGCAGAGGGTTGTAAGTCAGCAGGCTTTAATGTTCTTGTTCTAGTGGCAAGACACCTTTTTTATGAGAAAGGTCCATCAGAGTACTTTAACCTGATGACACTGAACATTATTTCATTCCCCTTTCTAAAAATCAATGCTCATTAACAAACTTTTCTAAATCTCATTTGGATTTCACCATGGTGTGCCTAGAGAGAGAAATGGGCTAGACGTGTAAAAAAAAAGGCGTGGGGGCAGAGTCTGGCCTCTTCTGTCTTCACAAGGGGGAAGAAGAATCAAGATCAACAGCCCAAGACTGATTCCCATGAAGCAGAGGTCAGACATGCCTTGTCTCTCTGCCATCTTTACCAATTCTGACACAAATCGTCCCTCCCACAGCACATTCTACTTCTGTGCTGGGTTCTATAATTCATTGCAATGGCTACACAGAACTCACAGACAATACTCACAATTATGAGGTTTATTAGGGAAGTAACAGGTTACAATTCAGGCTCAGGAACACTCAGGATACAGTTCTTCCATCAGGAGAGCCTCTCCCCAGCCATGCTCGCAGGCATGCCTCTCTGGTCCTTTGGCCTCTGCCCTGCCCAGACAAGTGTTACAAAGTTCTTTTAGCTCTGCCAATAAGTGCTCAGAGGCACCCTACTCTGCCAGTAAACTTTGACCCAAAGGCACTCAACTTTCTCAATCCCTGGGCAGGGAATCCCAACACGTCATCTCCTGCCTTCATTTCTCTGCCACTACTTCTCGAGTTCTCTCTCTCTCTCTGTCTCTCGGTTCCAGGAGCTTCTCAGTGCAGGGATCCTGGGTCCAAAAGATGCACTCTCTGCTCCTGGCTGTTCTTCTTTTTTAGTGGTGGGATCCTCTCTTTCCCCCGTCTGGGGTGGCTCATTTCAAGCCCAGCAGGACGGCAAAACTGACCAATCCCCTTGGTGGGCCACAATTACCCTATCCTCACAGTCCCACCCAATCACTTGGGTGGGAGTTACAAGGCCATGGTGAGAAAGGGCACACAAAAGCAATCGATCACATCGCAACATGAAACCTAAAGTTTTAAGTTCCTGTGATATTTGTGTTTTTTTCTATAACCCGATAATTGGCATTCAGTTTTATATATAAATTGAATGAGCTTGCTTAATTTAAGTTAAATGATAAAATAATTATATATGGAATACCATCTCTTGAAGCCTCTTAGGAGCCAGACAGCTGGGCTTTCTTGGTGAACAACTCTGCACTGCTGTGTGTGGCCACGTTCTCAATATTTTGACCTTGGGAATATAATTATTAACTCTTTTGCTTTGTTCTTTATGTATTATTATTGTCTACCCAACTAAATTATGAGCTTTCTTGGGCCAGAGCTCCATTTCATTCTTTCCTTATTTACTCAACAACCCTTTATTGTGCAACTAATACATGCCAGGAACTGTGCTAGTAAACCGAAAAGGCAATAGGGAGCAGGACACACAGTGTCTGTGTGGGACAAACATTAATCACTTGACCATAAACTACAATTATGGTCAGTGAGAAGAGCTATGAAGAGGAGCTGTAATGGAATATAAAGCCAGCTCCTCATTGAATCTGGCTGGGGAGGAGTTTGTCAGAGAAGATCTCCATGAAAAGGTGACCTATACTTGAGATCTGAAGGATGAGCTGACCGTTATTAACCAGGTGAAGGCACAGGGATGGGGAGGGGAGAGGAGAGGAAGCAGTCAAACGTTCTAAACAGAAGGAAGAACATGAAGGGAAGTATGGTAGGTTCAAGGAAACAAACAAAAAAAGTTCGTGTAAGGAATGAGTACAGAGATTAAAGAGAAGTGCCACTGGAGTGGAAGCCATAAAGGGAAGCAAGGGCAGACCATGAAGGACTTGGTAGACCATAACAAGATTTTTGGTCTTTAGCCAAAGAGTCAAGGGGGTCATTGAAAGATTTTAGCAAGGTAGCAAAATGATCAGACTTGCTTTTTGATGTTTGAACAAGGTCAATTTTATGCCTACATATGTGAATTTTACTAGACCTCTTTGGAGCCAGTAACTACTTTGTTCATCTTGAAAGACAATTTTATAGAGTAAAACAATTCCTGCTAGAGACCAGGAAAAATCTAGTAAATTTCTTTGAAGAAATATGTGCCATTCAGAAGAAGAGAGGTATTAGGATAAAGCCTGTCCTTCTACATATTGGAGTACATGAGTGGTGCAATTGGTTAAGCATTCAGCTGTTAACTGAAAGGTTGGAGGTTTGAGTCTATCAAGAGGCACCTCAGAAGAAAGTCCTGGTGATATGTTTCCAAAAGATCACAGCCATTGAAAACCCGATGGAGTGCAGTTCTACTCTACAACACATGATATCATCATGAGTCAGAATTAACTTGACAGCAACAGGTTTGTTTTTGTTTCATATATATGCATATATATGTGTGTATGTATGTATATATATGTATATGTGTGTATATATGTATATACAGAGCCCTGGTGGCACAGTGCTTAAGAACTTGGCTACTAACCAAAAGGTCGGCAGTTCAATTCCACTAGCCACTTCTTGGAAACCCTATGGGGGCAGTTCTACTCTGTCCTATAGGGTCGCTATGAGTCAGAATAGACTTGATGGCAACGGGTTTGGTTTTTTGGTTTTTTATACTAAATGTTTTAAAAACATTCACTTTTTTGTAACATTTGACTATAAAGAGGAACTAGAAAATTTATTTACTTAAATTCAATATTCTTAAATAAAAGAGTTGTCTATTAAGGATTGGAGGGCAATAAAACATACAGGTTTATTATACATATATGCTCCACATATATACAGATTAAAATATATATTTACATATATAAAACAAATAGCTCTTTTTGCTCATATATTTATCAGCTTATAATTTAATGACACTATATACTTAAAAGTACAGTGATTAAATTATTTAGCTCTCATTTTTTATCATACTTACAAATTATCATTTACCACTAGTGCAGGGGACCAACTTTAACTTTGAAAAATAGACTGATTAATTTAAGGAGGACATGTAATTTTATGTTTCAATTACTGAGTGCTTGGATTTCTATATACTGATTGTAATTTGCAATAATATTTGCCTATGCTTTTCATCTTATCACTTTTTATTTACAGAGAGGAAATTGCTGGGATAAATTTTTTACTGTTTGATAGATAGCTAAAAAAAAAAAAAGACAAAGGCCGTCTCTTAATTAAAATCTAAAACAGATACATTATCCTACTGGTTAAGCAATACTAACTTTCAGAATGAAATCTTCTGGAAAAGGTGGGGTACTCTTAGCCAAGATTGTAATTCATAGTTAGAAAATAATCTGTAGGTCATTACTAAAACTATAAGCTACTGCATAGTTACGAAGAATAAAAACGAGCACTGTATCATGATCTGCACCAATCATAGAGTCTATAAATATGTTTGTTCTCAAGGACAGAAACAGAACAAAAACTATGGGATATCAATATCCATTTCTTATTGGTTATATGATATTTATGAAATTTCTCCATATTGAGTTTATAAGAATATATAAACTTATTCACCAAATAGATGTCATTATGCTATTTACTTTACACACAAATCTTGGTAGCTATGTTTCAGTGGCTGAGACGACCAGAATGGATTCAAAAATCCTTTCTCACATGGACAACTAAAAAAATTCTTAAGAAAAGTGTACCGTTTTTGGAAGATTCCTCTGAATTCTATTTATTTAACTGAAAAAAAAAGTAGATACATCAATAGATAACTTGGTATTTCAAACAAGCTGATACAGGAAGTGAAAATGAAGGATCGTTTTTCCACCATATCTAGTTGACTCAACAGAATCTGTATTTATCTTAGCTTTGTCTTTAGATAAAATAATGTCCATGTTAAAATAATAGAAAGAGTCTTGAAATGAAAGTCCAAGAAGTAAATTCAAGTTTCAGGTTCATACTAAGTTCTTGAGCAAGTCAATAAGACACTTAGGGTCTCAGTCTCTTAATTTGCAGGTGGACATAAAAATACACGTCTTGCTCTGATGTAAGGCTCAAGTAGATAATATATGGAAAATACTTTGAAAAGTATTATCTAAGACACAGCAGTACAGGAACAGACCACAGATCTAGGAATTTGGGGCAGGGTTCAAGTTCAATTCTGCCATTTACCAATAATGCAACTTTAGACAAGTCACCGAACCCCTTTCAGTCTCAGTTTCCTCCTTCACTAAATGAGGGAGCAGATTTGTAAAGTTCCTCCCATCTCTAAGACTAGCTGATCTTATACTGGAAAGGCTAATGACAAAATTCTCTAATATTTTTTGTTTGTTTGTTTCCTATGAAAGTGACATGTACTGATTAGGTGCTTATGATACATTTTAGTCTTCTGTCTTACAAATAAAAGAAAGTCTTCATTTATTTGGTGTGAGTAGGCTCACATCCCTCATGAAATGGTATTACTGTATTAGCTATGTATTGGAACATTTTAAATACAGGAAAGTGGGAATCGTAAAGAATTGTGAGCATCACTGCATATTATGATTTCTAAGCATAAAACTAACATTAGAAAAGAATCTGCCCTTAAATTGACAAAAAAACAGAGTTTGTGCTACATGACCTATAGAAAACCCAAAACCAAACTCATTGCTGTTGAGTCAATTCTGACTCATAGCGACACTATAGGACAGAGTAGAACTGCCCCCATAGGGTTTCCAAGGAGCGGCTGGTGGATTCCAATTGCCAACTTTTTGGTTAGCAGCTGAGCTCTTAACCAGTGTGCCACCAGGGCTCCATGTTAAACTCCACATAATCCAAACACAAAAGATTACAGCTAAACACAGAGGTTTAGCTACCCATGTCTGGCAGTTTGACTTACTCAGGTTATCCTTTTTAAATTATTTGCTCTTCTGTAGCAACTTGGATTTTGTGTACACCACAACTAAATATAGAACAGTCAATAAGCTAAGCATCTTAAGCTTCTGATAGCACGAATTTTTTTCTGCTTTGTTTATTGATATACTCAAGTACCTAGAATAGTACCTAGTACATAATAGGCACTAAATGTTTATCAAATAGATAAACTTGTGTCCCTTTTATGCCCTGAATAGATAAGCTATTCTCTTCTTAGAAACAGTATTGAGTTTTCTTTATATTGTTAACTTCTACAAAAAGAGGAAAACCACAAGAATTTAAGCTAAGTGAGTTCCTAGTGCAAGGTGTGGTTGGGTGGTAGTAAATGACCAACACAAGTGCTTGAAACCCAGCTGTTACCCTGAACTGCTCTGAATTAGAAGTAAAGTTTCTTTCAGTGTAAAATTACTAAACAGGACAAACACAAAAGCTAAAGAACTGCTCTTTTCATGCTACTAAATACTGGAAACAATGAAGAAAAAATTATGTATAATTCAAAAAATGGGATTAGAAATCCATGGAAAAGAGCTATTAATAAGTGTGCCTCTTGCATTTCCTCCTTCTAAAACCCAAAACACTGTGGTCTGCTTCATGCCCACATCAAACGAACCTAGCTAACGGAGAATCAGAGAAACGAAGGTTCAAGTCAATATCTCTCTCCTGGTGCCTAAATACATTTTACAAAAATGTTCTTTGAACCAACAACAGACTTAGAAAACCAGAAACAGAACAGGAAGATAAACCCACAAGAGAACAACCATGACATCGCCACACCCCTTCCAGTTTCATCCCAAACATTTTTCCTACCAGATGAACACAGTAAGTCCAAAAGCTCTATTTTTAATACATGAGTCTTGGTTGTGGCACAAACAGACCAATGGAAATATCTCTTGTCTTCAGGAAAACATGAGCCTAAACACAAAAGACATAGTATGTCTGACTCAACAACAACAAAAAAAAAACCCAAACCTGTTGCTGTCGAGTCGATTCCACCTCATAGCCACCCTATAGGACAGAGCAGAACTGCCCCACTGGGTTTCCAAGGAGTGGCTGGTGGATTCGAGCTGCTGATCTTTTGTTTAGCGGCTGAGCTCTTAACCACTGTGCCATCAGAGCTCCATCTCTGATATCAGAAGCATTAAAATGAATGGGTAAATGAACCAATGAACAAACGAATGAAACTCTCAGAGAGAATTTTTGGGTAGTTCAGGAAGAAGTGACAATGTATAATTTGCTCATTAATCAGAAATATTCTCCTCATACTATATAGCTGTATTTTTCTTTAACTTATCTAAGTAAGAAACCAACTCAAACCCACTGCCACTGAGTCGATTCTGACTCATAGCGACCCTACAGGACAGAGCAAAACTGCCGCATAGGGCTTCCAAGGCTGTACTTTTACGGGAACAGACTGCCATATCTTTCTTCTGTGGAGTGACTGGTGGGCTTGAACCCTGACCTTTCTGTTAGCAGCTGAGCACTTTAACCACTAAGCCACCAGGGTTAAAAAGTGAGGGGGATAATTTAAAGGTGCTAAGAATGGCTTGACAAATTCATGTTGTGTAGGGCAGGGAGTTACTCCAGAAGAGAAAAGAATAAATTCAGAGGCAAGAGGAGATAAGAAAAAGAAAAGTGACAGCACAGGTAAGCTGGAGAGAGAGTTTGGGGAAAAGCAGGGGTAGGTCGTTAGAGTCACCTGCCACACTGTGATGGGGAAAGAAGATTTAAAATGGAGTTTTGCTCTGGGTTATCAAGGAAACCCCTTTGCAATTTCTTAAGATGCTATAGTAAAGATTGAAATTACTTTTCAATCATTTCTACATGTTATTTACTCATTTTCCCATAAATATTTATTAATAGAGGCAGTTTCTTGAGACTGTGTTTATACTGGCAGTCTCTGTCGAGACAGGCCTTACAGTAAAAGCAAGAAAACCCAGCTCTAAATAAGTTACAACAACAACAAAACAGATTGAGAAAAAGAAAATATCTCTATACAGCTCCTTGTTTTATTCTTTGAGAACGTCTTCATTTACATTAGTTTTTATACATGGCCTGGAATCCTATTATGTACAATATTACCCGTTGTACACCATAGGTCAAAAAGTTCTATTTTTAATGCATGAGTCTTGGTTATGGTATAAATAGACCAATGGAAAAACTCTTGCCTTCAGGAAAACATGAGCCTATAACACAAAGTATATAAGCTTATAAAATGGTATGTCTGATCCCTGGTGGCAGAGTGGTTAAAGCGATCTAATGAAAGGTCAGCGGTTTGAAACCACTGGTGCCTCCGAGGAAGAAAGGTGTGGCAGTCTGTTTCTGTAGAGATTTACAGCCTTGGAAACCTATGAGAGTGCCATGAGTTGGAATCAACTTGACAGCAGTGGGTTTGTTTTTGGATTTTATTATGTATAATATTAACCATTGTAGAAGTCATATTGATTCCGACTCATGCCCATAGGGTTTTTGATGGCTGTAATCTTACAGAAGTAGGCTGCCAGGCCTTTCTTCTGTGGCACCGCTGGGTGGGTTTGAATTACCAACCTACGGTTAGCAGTCCAGCACAAACTTTACACCGCCCAGGGACCTTTATGTACAATATTATTTATATGAAAAATGTGTTCTGAGTTCTAGTTAACCAAGAGATGAACTTCTGGAACTCAGCTGCTCACACTGGAGACTGCCTATTTATTAGACAACTTTTCCTCACAGTTATTCGTGATACTGCTTCATTTTCTTCTAAAGGTTAGAATAAAGCATTAACAGGCCTCATGCATTTCTCATGAGTTGTGACTAAGTACAACCACATTCCAAGCAATGTTAGACTGAGAAATGCCTTTAGCCTAAATGGACCAGCATCAAAATAGCCAACAATAATTACCTGCGGCTACTTCCATTACGAATTTGGTGTTTGCTTTAAGAAAAAATGACCATGATGCTTCCCTAGAAAATGACCCACATAAAGTGTTCTCCACGATTAACAATGGCATTTGCCTTACACCCTGTGCCAGGAATGGAAGCATGCAGCAGATCATAGCCACCGAGATCTTCTCTAAAAACAGGATACAGTACAGCTCATTCTTCAAGATCCTACAAGGGAAAATGGATGACAAGTGTGTTGCTGTCTTTTAAAAACAATCTGCTAAATGCTTCAAGATTCCATGCCCTGATTATTGCTGACCTATGTATTTTTTGCAATGGTGGTCTGATGATTTGACAGACAGCTAAGGTCTTCGGTTAAATGAATTTTGAAAAAGCCAAGATAAGTAGACTAATTTCCTAGAAAAGTCTTTCCTTCTGATCTGTTAAAAGGGAACACGTAAGTGGATTGTTTTGAGCAGGGAAAGTTTTGCCTTCTAAAGACTGCCAGTGTACACAGCTAATCCCTGGGAATCCCCTGGCCCATTACACACGCCAGAGGAAGCATACTTTCCAGGCAAGAGCAGCGACTCTCTATGTATCCCAACTATGCGAGAAGAAAAAAAAAAACTAACTTGATAGATTACATTCTTTGTGTAAATTATTGTTTGTCTCTAATGAATATAATCATGGCAAAGGATGTTGTGAAGATTCAATAAGACAACACAGAGAAAAAGCCTAGAATAGTACCAGGCCAAAGGTAATGCATTGCCGTCATCATCACAATAGAAGCCCGGTTTACCTATTGCTCAGATCAGGTGATTTAAGAAGAAATGCAAATCAAAAATTCTATTTCTTTTTTTTTTTAACTTTCTTTGCAGCCTCATTTTCAGATAAGATATCTTGTCTGATATACTTGATATCTCTAAGTATATCAAAAATATAGTAAAGTAGATGGTTCCGGCAAGATGGCGCTCTAGGCAGAAACACCACGCGGTCCCTCCACAGCAAAGATCTGAAAAACTAAGCCAAACAGAGAATGCAACAATCCTGAAACCCTAAAACATCAAATGAAGAGATAAAGAACTCAGTCGAGGACCAAATGGAGTGAAAATACTGAAAGAGAACAGAGAGCGAGGAGAGATTCATGTCCCCTACCAGCTAACGCAGTGAGGATCCACCATCTTGGACTCCTATTGGAAACCAGCAAACGGGGGTATGAGAAAGCAGCCTCATGGAGAGTCCAGTGGGAGACAAAACAGCTGGTAATTTGCGGTGTGTGCTTTCCCACCCCCAACCCCTCTTCCACCCGGCTCGGGCTACTCTGCTTCCCGCGGCCACAGTCTCTTGAGTGGGAAGTGCCGGCTGCTTGGATTCCACACACCCAAGCGGGCGGCTCTCTGGGTGCCATTTGTTGGCTGCTAGTGTTGCTTTTTTTTTTCTGCTTCTTTGATTTCTCACTTGCTTCTCGCCACCTCCCCCTCCTTTTGCTCAAGTGCCTGGCTCTGAGCGCCATCTTTGCTTCTTCCTGTGGGGCTGCGGGTCTCCATTCGAGTGTGCAGCTGCTTCCCGGTCTGGGCTGCCGTGCTGGTGGGATCCCAGGGCTTTTGTTCATTTGTTACTCTGCTTCCCTCAGCCACAGTCTCATGAACGGGAGGCGCTGGCTACTTGGATTTCACACACCCAAGCGGGCGGCTCTCTGGCTGCCATTTGTTGGCTGCTAGTGTTGTTTTTTTTCTCTGCTTCTTTTGATTTCTCACTTGCCTCTCACCACCTCCCCCTCCTTTCACTCAAGTGCCTGGCTCCGTGCGTCATCTTTGCTTCTTCCTGAGGGGCTCCAGAGCGCTGGCAATTTGTGATATACGCTTTCCCACTCTCCACCCTTCTTCACCAACACTCGGCCTCCTCTGCTTCCCACGGACACAGTCTCTTGTCCAGAAACACCAGCCTGCACTGGCTGGCTCTCTGAATGCCATTTGTTGGCTGCTGGTGTTGCTTTTTTTTTTCCTGCTTCTTTGGATTTCTTGCTTGCCTCTCGCCACCTTCCCCTCTTTTGCTCAACTGCCTGGCTCGGTACGCCATATTTGCTTTTTCCTGAGGGACTGTGGAGCTCCATTCGAGTGTGGAGCTGCTTCCCGGTCTGGGCTACCGTGCTGGTGGGATCCTGGGGCTTTTCTTCATTTTGAATTGTTTGTCTGTTTTCTTTTCCTTTTCTTGATTTGGGAGCCCTTTCTGGCCAGGCGGAGCTACGTGCCAGGGAGACTCCCCTTCGGCTTCCACAGATGTGCAGAGGGATCTCTGAGGACATTTCTTTTTTCATTTTTTTTTTTCCCTGTTTCTTTGGGGGGAATTTCTTGTTCTTTTTTTTTTTTTTATTTGTTTTGTTTTTTTTTCCCTCTTTTTTCCTTTTGTCTTTCTTCATTGCTCAGTTTCTCGTCTCTCTATATCTTCCTCCTCATTCTGATCCCTGAAACCAGGTGTTATACGCCTCTGCGCCTTCTTGCCAGGCTGTGCTGCGACACTTGAGAGCGACTTCCCCAGACCTCATAGCTGTATCAGTGGGATCCCTGGGAACTTTGTGGTTCTTTAATCTTTCTGATTTTTATTTCTTCATTCTTTTCTTCCTCTTCCCCCTTCTGTTTTTCTCCATTTCATAGTCCCTCATCTCTGCATTCCAACGGCAAGCTTCCCTAGCATTTTTTTTAGTTTGTTTGTAAGTTTTTTGGCTCCTGTTCCTCTCCTCTCTCCCATATCCAGCTTAGCTCAACACATAACCATCTCCCTGCTGCATCCTGCCTACCTGCACCGTGCACTTGACATCACACCACCAAGCAGTGCAGGCACAGCCTACTGGAACCTGCCCAGCACTGATTACCGACCTGCCCTGGTGTCTGTAGTGAGTGCCACAAACACCCTGTCCCAGCGGCTCCTCTTCAGCTAGACCTGCCCTGCTGTACCATATCTGAGTGACTGAACCTGCCAATTAGAGAAGGAGGCAAAAAGTATTGAGCGCACAGGTGAGCAAACAACAAAGAGCATGCAGTCTGCCTGCCCAGACATACTCAAATTTTTTTTTTTTAAAAAAAGGGACAAAACAAACAAATCTACAATCAATAAATGAGAGAAAAATCTACTAAATGCCCCGAAAACAGCAAACAATATCAAAACATTTACAAAAAAAGGACAGGATGGTTCCAGTAGGCGTCCAAATTAAAACACCAGATGACTCTCCTGCACTAGAAGTACCTGATAGGGAATTCAAATAACTAATACTCCAAATTTTCCAAGAACTGAGGCAAAAAGCTGACAAACATGAGGAAAACATAGACAAATTCATGGAAAGTACAGACAAAAAATTGGAAGAATTCAGGAAGATGATGCAGGAACAAGATTCCAAAATAAATTCACAACTAGAAATTATACAAAAACAACAATTAGAAATCCAAAAGATAAACAACAAGATTTCATAAATGGATGAAGTCATAGAACAACTGAGAAGCAGATTTGAAACCGCGGAAGACAGGATCAGTGGAACTGAAGACAAACACTTGGATAAAACCCTATTTCAGGAAAACTCAGAAAAAAGAACAAAGAAAAATGAAGAGACCCTGAGACTTATATGGGACACAATTAAAAGCAAAAATTTACGAGTGATTGGCATTCCAGAACAGGGGGAGAAAACAGAAAACACAGAAAGGATCATTGAGGAACTGCTGACAGAAAACTTACCCAATATCATGAAAGATGAAAAGCTGGCCATCTAAGAAGCTCAACGAACCCCATATAGAAGAAAACCCAAAAGAAAATCACCAAGGCATATCATATTCACATTCCAAAACCAAAGACAAACAAACAATCCTGAGAGCAGCTCATGAAAAACAAGAAGTCACATACAGAGGAGAAACAATAAGACTAAGCTCAGATTATTCAGCAGAAACCATGCTGGCAAGAAAGCAGTGGGATGACATATATAAAATCTTGAAAGAAAAAAACTGCCAGCAAAGAATAATAGATCCTGCAAAACTGTCGTTCAAATTTGATGGTGAAATTAGGTCATTTCCAGATAAACAGAAATTAATGGAATACATAAAAGTCAAACCAAACATACAAGAATTATTAAAGGGAGTTCTTCAATCTGCGGACAAACAGCTTCAGCTCACAGGCAGAATCTAGGACACAGGATCGTACCAGCCAGATACCAATCTAGGAAATGAACTCTCAAGGACTATCCAAAACCAAAAGAAATACAACAGGGAATCAGAATAGTCAATCGATGGATGACAACAACATCAAAACAATGAAAGAGGGAATAAACGGCATAGGTATAGAAACTTCTAACGGAGAGGAAGGCAAGACGATACCAAGTAATGGTAGACTGCTTCAAACATAGAAAGATAAGGATAAAATTCATGGTAAACACAAAGGAAGTTAACAAACATGCTCATAAAAAAAACAGGAAAAACAAAGTCTCAGCAAAAACAAAACCTACAATAACAAAAGAAATGAAAAAAAAAAATCCACAACCAAAAGTAACTCAGCACATGAGAGTAAAAAGAACAAAGAAAATTTCAGCAACACAAAAAAAAGCACTACAAAATGACAGCAACAAACTCACATCTATCAATAATTACACTGAATGTAAATGGACTCAATGCACCAATAAAAGACAGAGAGTCACAGAATGGATAAGAAAACAGGATCCATCAATATGCTGTCTACAAGAGACACACCTTAGAAACAAAGATGTGAATTTATTAAAAGTCAAAGGTTGGAAAAAAATATATCCAGCTAACAACTACCAAAAAAGAGCAGCAGTGGCAATTCTAATCTCAGATAAAATAGACTTTAAAACAAAATCTACCATAAAAGACAAAGAAGGACACTATATACTGATTAAGGGGATGATCCATCATGAAGACATAACCATAATAAACATCTATGCACCCAACGACAGGGCTCCAAAATACATAAAACAAACTCTAACAACACTGAAAAGAGAAATTGACAGTACCACAATAATAGTAGGAGACTTCACCACTCTCAGTAAAGGACAGAACAACTAAGAAGAAACTCAGCAAAGATACAGAAGACCTAAAGGGCACAATCAGCCAACCTGACCTCATGGATATATATATAGAACACTCCATCCAACCACTGCAAAGTACACATTCTTTTCCAATGCACATGGAACATTCTCCAGAATAGACCACATATTACGCCACAGAGCAATCCTCAACAAGATCCAAAACGTTGAGATAATTCAAAGTATCTTCTCTGACCACAATGCCATCAAGGTAGAAATTAACAATAGAAAGACCAAGGAAAAAAACAATCAACTACATGGAAACTGAATAATACCCTGCTTACACATCAGTGGGTAATAGAAGAAATCAGAGATGGAATCAAAAAATTCCTAGAATCAAATGAGAATGAAAACACATCATACCAAAACATTTGGGACACAGCAAATGCAGTCCTCAGAGGACAATTTATAGAAATAGATGTACACATCAAAAAAGAAGAAAGGGACAAAATCAAAACATTAACTACACACGGGAAAAAATAGAAAGAGAACATCAAAAAAAAAGCCCACAACCACCAGAAGAAAGGAAATAGTAAAGATCAGGGCCGAAATAAATAAAATAGAGAACAGAAAAACAATAGAAAAAATCAACAAAACCAGAAGTTGGTTCTTTGAAAGAATCAACAAAATCGACAAACCATTGGCAAGACTGACAAAAGAAAAACAGGAGAGGACACAAATAACCCAAATAAGAAATGAAATGGGGGACATTACAACAGACCCAACTGAAATAAAAAGGATTATAACAGAATATTATGAAAAACTATATTCAAAAAAATTTGAAAACCTAGAGGAAACGGATAAATTTCTAGAAACACACAGCCTACGCAAACTACAACAAAGTGATGTTGAAAATATGAACAGACCCATAACAAGAGAAGAGATTGAAAAGGTAATAAAAAACTCCCAACCAAAAAATGCTCTGGCCCAAATGGCCTCACTGGAGAATTCTACAAAAGATTTACCGAAGAGCTTGTACCAGTTCTACTCAAGCTATTTCAGAGCATAGAAGAGGAAGCAACACTTCCAAATTCATTGTACGAAGCCAGCATAATGATGATACCAAAACCAGGCAAAGATGTCACAAAAAAAGAAAATTACAGACCAATATCTCTCATGAATGTAGATGCAAAAATTCTGAACAAAATTCTAGCCAATAGAATTCAGCATCATATCAAAAAAATAATACAACACAATCAACTAGGATTCATACCAGGTATGCAAGGATGGTTCAACATTAGAAAATCAATCAACGTAATCTGCTACATAAATAAAAGGAAAGAAAAGAATCACATGATCATCTCAGTTGATGCAGAAAAGGCATTTGACAACGTCCAACACCCATTCCTCATAAAAGCTCTCAATAAAATCGGTTTGGAAGGGAAATTTCTCAACATAATAAAGGGCATCTATGCAAAACCAACAGCCAACATCATTCTTAATGGAGAGAGGCCGAAAACATTCCCCTTGAAAACAGGAACAAGACAAGGATACCCTTTATCACCACTCCTATTTAACATTGTGCTGGAAGTTCTAGCTAGAGCAATAAGGCAAGAAAAAGAAATAAAGGGCATCCAAATTGGTAATGAAGAAGTTAAACTGTCCCTCTTTGCAGATGATATGATACTATACACAGAAAACCCTAAAGACTCCACGAGAAATCTACTGGAACTAATAGAATGATTCATCAGAGTAGCAGGATACAAGATAAACATTCAAAAATCAGTTGGATTCCTATACACCAGTAAGGAGAATGATGAAAAGGAAATTAGGAAATCGATATCATTTTCAATAGCCCCAGAAAAGATAAAATACTTAGGAATAAATCTGACCAGGGATGTAAAAGACCTATACAAAGAAAACTATAAAACCCTACTGCATGAAACCCAAAGGGATCTACATAAATGGAAGAACATACCATGCTCATGGATAGGCAGACTCAACATTGTGAAAATGACAATTCTACCCAAAGCAATTTACAAATACAACGCAATCCCCATCCAAATACCAGCAACATTCTTCAGAGATGGAAAAACTAATCATTAACTTTATATGGAAAGGGAAGAAGCCCCGAATAAGTAAAGCACTACTGAAGAAGAAGAATAAAGTTGGAGGACTCACACTACCTGACTTCAGAACCTACTATATGGCTACAGTAGTCAAAACAGCCTGGTACTGTTACAACGACAGATACATTGAGCAAGGGAACAGAATTGAGAACCCAGATGTAAATCCATCCACCTACGATCACCTGATCTTCGACAAGGGCCCAAAGCCCATCAAATGGGGAAAAGACAGTCTTTTTAACAAATGGTGCTGGCAAAACTGGATATCCACTTGCGAAAAAATGAAACAGGACCCATACCTCACACCGTATACAAAAACTACTTCAAAATGGATCAAAGACCTGAATATAAAGCCTAAAACTATGAAGTTCATAGAAGAATAAATAGGACCAACACTTCAGGCCTTAATACATGGCTTTAACAGGACACAAACAATAACCATCAATGCACAAAACCCAACAGATAAGCTAGATAACTGGGATCTTCTAAAAATCAAACACCTATGCTCTTCAAAAGACTTCACCAAAAGAGTCAAAAGAGAACCTACAGACTGGGAAAAAATTTTTGGACAGGACAAGTGAGACACAGGTCTAATCTCCATAATCTACAAGAAAATCCAACACCTCTACAACAAAAAGACAAATAATCCTATTAAAAAATGGGCAAAGGAAATGAACAGACACTTCACCAAAGAAGACATTCAAATGGCCAACAGACACATGAGGAAATGCTCGCGATCACTAGCCATTAGAGAAATGCAAATTAAAACCACAATGAGATACCATCTCACCCCCGGCATTACTGGCACGAATCCAAAACACTGGAAATAACAAATGTTGGAGGGGCTGCGGGGAGACGGGAACTCTTATGCACTGCTGGTGGGAATGCAAAATGATACAACCATTTTGGAAAATGATATGGCGCTTCCCCAGAAAGCTAGAAATGGACATACCATTCGATCCAGCAATCCCACTCCCAGGAATATATCCTAGAGAAATAAGAGTCATCACTCGAATAGACATATGCACACCTATGTTCATGGCAGAATTGTTCACAATAGCAAAACGATGGAAACAACGTAGGTGCCCATCAACAGATGAATGGATAAACAAAGTATGGTACATACACACAATGGAGTACTATGCAACGAGAAAGTACAACAATGAATCTGTGAAGCATCTCATAACATGGATGAAACTGGAGGACATTATGCTGAGTGAAATTAAGTCAATCACAAAAGGACAAATATTGTATGAGACCTCTACTGTAAAAACCCATGAAAAAGTTCGCACACAAAATGTAACAATCTTTGTTGGTTACCAGGGATGGGAGGGGTGGGGGGGAATACTAAATAGGCAATAGATAAGTGGTATCTTGGGTGAAGGGTGAGACAGTACACAATACAGGGGAAACTAGCACAACCTGTACAAGGAAAGGTCATGGAAGCCCCATAGACACATCCAAACTCCCTGAGGGACTGAGTTGCTGGGCGGAGGGCTCTGGGGACCATGGTCTCAGGGAACATCTTGCTCAATTGGCATGACACAGCTTATAAAGACAATGCTCTACATTCTACCTTGGTGAGTAGTGTCTGGGGTCTTAAAAGCCTGTGAGTGGCCATCTAAGATACTCCACTGTTCTCATCCCTTCGGGAGCAAGGGAGAATGAAGAGAACAGGATACAAGGAAAAGATTAGTTTGAAGGACTAATTGTCCACAGCTACCAAGGCCTCCACCGGACTGAGTCCAGTACAGCTAGATGGTGCCCGGCTACCACCACTGACTGCTCTGACCAGGATCACAACAGAGGGTTCTGGATAGAGCTGGAGAAGGATGTAGAGCATAATTCTAACTCACAAAAAAAAAGACCAGATTTACTGGCCTAAAGGAGACTGGAGAAACCTCGAGAGTATGGCCCCCAGACACCCTTTTAGCTCAGTGGTGAAGTTACCTCCGAGGTTCACTGTTCAGCCTGGGAGTGGATAGCCCCGTAAAACCAAATGAGACTAACGAGGTACAGGAGTCCAGTGACAAGGGCCAAAAGGCAGAAGGGGACAAGGAAGCTGGTGATAGGGAACCCAAGGTTGAGTAAGGATATTGTTGATGTGTTGTGAGATTGGTAACCATTGTCATAGGGCAATATTTGTAGTAACTGTTAAATGAGAAACTATTTTGTTCTGTAAGCCTTCATCTTAAGTGAGAATAACAGCACAATTGGAAGAGCATAGTCAATGTTACTGAACTGTGTATGTAGAAATTTTTGAAATGGTGTATCTTTGGCTATGTGTATTTTCACCAAAAAAAAAAAAAATTGAGAATTTAGAAGGTTCATATGTTGTGGGGTTGTTAACCAATGTCATAAAACAGCATGTGTACTACTGTTTCATGAGAAACTATTTGTTCTGTAAGCCTTCACCTGAAGTACAATAAAACTTAAAAAAATATATATATAGTAAAGTAACACTATGCTTGAGGTTTTATATTTTTTGTAGTCAAGTATTTCATACATTATTTTAGTAGCAGTAAACCAATAGGAAGGAGAAATTAACCTGTTAAAATGTTATTTCTAAAAGAGTGTAGGTTTGCCCACTGGGCTTCTTCGGCAGATACATAATCACCATACTGGAGAACTGTAAGGGGCTTTAGGTGTCATTTTAAAAACAAGGAAACTAAGCCCCAGAGAGGCTAAGGGAATGCCAGACCTACAAGAAAAGGGCTGATGCTCTTTGCACTAATATGTTCTATTAATAAGCTGAAATGATGTAAAGTCATCCTTAGATGACATGATCGTACAAATGGAAGGAAATGAACATTTGCAAATAAATACTATAAATCATAGCTTTTTGCACTTTATCTTCACCAAAACTTTGAATGTAGGTATTATTATGCCTACTTTCAAGGTAAGGAAACTGAGGCCAATAAAGCTCACAAGCCCAGCAGGGGACAAGACTGGGACTCAGACTTTGGGTCTGCCTACCTGCAAAGACCTGCCTTTTCCAAGATACCTCGCTGCCTTCTGGGAGTTGAAGCAAGAACTGCAGTATACCCCAGCTACTGAAAAGGTCACTTTTTCTCATTTTCTGGCTGTTAAGCAGAAGCTGTTAATTTCAGAGGCAATATGTTTCAAGATGACATACCTGTTGTGGAGTCAATGATAAAAAGGGAGAACAGGTCTCCGGGAATGAGCTCATAAGCCACTGTTCCATATACCCCAGAATCTCTGTTGGTGGCAAGAGTACTGATGATCTCAGTGCCCGGCTGGGTCTGACCACAGATTCTCTTCACGTAGGCTAACGGGATAAACACAGGTTATCAGTGGTGTCCTACAGTTCCACACGGACCAAAGCTTGGGCGCTTAGCCCACCCTGTTGGAGAAATGAGCAGTGATTACAAACGAATCTCTGCTGAATGCTGGGATATGGAATAACCAGCAAAGATCCTAGAATAGACTTTTGAAGCTACAAAATATACGTGTATTCATTTTACTTTTAGCCTTGAGATGAGTTGATTGAGTAATAGCATGGTATCTATACTCCCGCCCTGACTCTTAAACATTAATGAGATTATCTACTTAAAGGTCCTAGGAGGCAATAATTTCAGAGTTGAGGCTGAAGATGTTCAAGGAAAGTTGTCCTGATGCTAAAAAAAAAAAAATCACTTTTACCTTCAAGGTAAGTTTTAACTGAATGTTGGTGAGTGCTGAGGAAAAAGGTATAGGGAGTATTGGTGGGGATGCAATTTCAGTTGCCGTGGAGCACTGAGCCAACTCTGGCTCATGGTGACCCCATGTGTGTCAGAATAGAACTGGGTTCCATAGGATTTTCAATGGCTGACTTTTTTTATTTTTTTATTTTTTATTGTACTTCAGGTGAAGGCTTACAGAACAAATAGTTTCTCATGAAACAGTAGTACACATGTTGTTTTATGACATTGGTTAACAACCCCACAACATATTAACCCTCTAAATTCTCAACCTTTTTTTTTTTTTGATGAAAATACAGATAGCCAAAGATACACCATTTCAAAAATTTCTACATACACAGTTCAGTGACATCGACTACGCTCTTCCAACTGTGCTGTTATTCTCACTTAAGATGAACGCTTACAGAACAAAATAGTTTCTCATTTAACAGTTACGACACATGTTGCCCTATGACAATGGTTAACAATCTCACAACACATCAAGAATATCCTTACTCCACCTTTTGTTCCCTATCACCAGGGGACTTCCTTGTCCCCTTCTGTCTTCTGGCCCTTGACACTGGACTACTGTACCTCATTAGTCTCATTTGGTTTTTTTTTTTTTTTTAACACCATTTCAAAACTTTTTACTTACACATTTAAGTGATATTGACTATGCTCTTCCAACTGTGCTGCAATGGCTGACTTTTTGAAAGTAGATCACCAAGGTTTTATTCCAAGGCACTATGGGTGGATGCGAATCCCCAACCCTTCAGTAAGCAGCCAAGCAAGGTAACTGCGTCACCCGGGGACTCCCGAAGGCCTTTTTAATTTGAATAAAGACTGATCTACATGAGGCAGCTAGACTTCAGTTATCTGGAGGAAAAGCACAGCAGACAGAGGGAAGAGCGAGTACAAAGTCCCTGGGCAGGAGTGTCCCTGGTTTGTTCAGGGAACAGCAAGGAAGCAGACAAGAGGCTGAAGTCAGAGCAGTGGGGGCAGGTGGAGGGAGGCCACGTAGACCCTGAGGGCCCTTTGTGAGAACCATGGTTCTTGCTGAGATGGGAAGCCCACTGGAGGGTTTTGAGTAGAGAAGCAGCTTAATTCAACTCGGATTTTAACAATGCCACCCTGTGCTGACTGAAAGGTGGCAAAAGAGAAGGAGGGAGAGCAGTGAGGAGAAGATTACAATAATCAGGCCTGGAGTGGAAGGCTGCCTGGACAAGGAGTGAAGGTGTCGATGCTGTTGTTGGGTGCCGCTGAGCCTATTTTCAGCTCATAGCAACTCCATGTGACAGAGCTGAACTGCCCCATAGCGTTTCCTAGGCTGTAATCTTTATGGGAGCATATCGTCAGGTCATTCTCCTGGGGAGCGGCTGGGTGGATTCAAACTCACAACCCTTAGGTTCAGCAGCCAAGTGCTTAGCAATCGCACTACCAGGGAAGGTTGTTGTCGTTTTTGTGTGCTGCAAGTTGATTTTGACTCAGCAACCCTGTATGATGGAGTAGAACTGCCCCTTTCCTAGGCTATAATCTTTATGGGAGCATATAGCCAGGTCTTTTCTCCCGTGGAGCCACTGGTGGGTTCAAACCGCAGCCCTTTTGGTTAGTAGCTGAGGACTTAACCATTCCATTGTACCACCAGGGCTCCTCACCGGGGAAGGTACTTATCCTAAACAGTAGGGACCAAATTTGCTTCCGAATTCTTAATTTTTTTTAAATTTTAGAAATGTAATATAATGCATAAGGTAGTGAGAAGTGGATCTCATACTATTTGTAGTGTGTTACCTCCATCTAAAAAAAAGACTGAAGGAGAATAAAATTACAGAAAATAATCTCCTGCAGTTTTTATTTTTCTAAAGCAGAGCATATGTTCCTACTTTAAAGCACAATTTTCCACTTCTATCTGGTACATTTTGACACTTTCATCTTTGACAAATGTCCTTGGTAAGTCACAACAGCCTGCATTTTCTCACTAGTTATCCTTCCCCCTCCTTTTTTTCTTTTAATGTGGCAGGAGACACTGAGAAAAGAGGAAAAAGAAGTCCAGTAAAGAAGGAGGCTTGGCAAGAGACAAAGGGAGGGCTGCTCTGAGTGGATATGGAGGAAGTTGAGGGGTGAGGGAGGGTGAGAGAGAGTATTGCCTGGGACAAAGTTAACACTGAGCCAGAAAATAGCTTTCATCCTCTGAGAGTCCATGTATGCCAGGCTTTGGGGGCTAAAACAGAATTGGGAAATACATCTTTAGTAACAGTGAAATTTTCCATATTCTAAGTTGAATTAATCACCACCTTTCAGTCAGTTTGTCATACTGCAGTGGCCTGTGTGTTGCTATGATGCTAAAAGCTACACCACTGGTACTTCAGACTAAGACAGACTAGGCAGAAAGGCTAAAGATATACTTCTGAAAATCTGTCCATAAAAACTCTATGGATCATAATAGAGTATGGTCAAATATATGAGTATGGTCAGTGCTGGAAGAAGAGTCCTTAGGTTGGAAAGCACTGCACAATAGCCACAACAATGAACTCAGAAATAGCACTATTTCCCAGTCCTCCAGCCAGAACGGGGAAGTGTTTCATTCTGTTATACATAAGGTTGCATGAGTTGGAGCTGGCTCCAAGGCAACTACAACAACAAAGTTGAATTAAAGTGCCAGGACAATGCCAGTTACAGATTACAGTAGGAGAGATGGGGACTCACTGCAATTGCAATAAAACAATGGAGGTGTCATCTAGCTCGTATGCTTAAAGTGCAGCCTGGTGCAGACCTAAATAATGTGTGGGTCTCCCTCCAGATGGAGTGGAATAAGAAGGAACTGCAGACTGAAGAGAAGTGGGTAGAAAATACTCCATAACATTTGACAGATTGCTGTTTCTCAAACTGTCTTCCTTTTCTGCTTTGCCCTCCTCTTTACTTTCTTTCCTCTTCCTTTTATATTTCTCCTCAAGATCAAGAAGTCACTAAGGTGGGAAGAAGGGCTGGGAAAGCAAGTAAGAGAAACCAGGGAAGATGTGAAGAAAGGGCTATCACTCTACCCGAAGATCTTAATTCCCAGGTTGTCCACAAAAGTCCTTCATCAGTGGCAATGTTACAAAAAATAAGAAAAATGTCAGACAGACAAAGAGGAAAACATAGTGTCACAGAATAATGAATTTTTTTGCTGGAGAAGTACTACAGATCTCTGTCTTCCTTTTTTATAAATCCATTTTTTATCTACTGAGTTTTTCAATTAGGAGGTACTTTCCTTTTATAATAATAATTTATGAATGTTTTGTTGTGGCATGATTAATTACTTTTGTGTGTGGCCTTTCTAGCCGTGGTCTTGTAACTCCCACCCAGGTAATTGGGCAGAACTGCGTAATAGGGTAATAGTGGCCCACCAAGGGGGTTGGTCAGTTTTGCCTTAAAAGAGAGCCAGCTCCAGAGAAGAGAGAATCCCTGCACCACTAAGGAAGAACAGCCAGGAGCCAGCACGTCCTTTGGGCCTGGATCCCTACGCTGAGGAGCTCCTGGACCTAGGAGACAGGAGAGCAAGCTATAACCCTGAATCCAGGGAGAAGTCGTGGCAGGAGAGACCTGGCAGTAGGAGTCGGTGCTGTGGGCTTCCCGGCCCACGGAGAGAGAAAGCTGAGTGCCTTTAGGGAGAGGCCTAGGGCCAGGGAGAGGCATACCTGTGAGCAAGGCTGGAAAGAGGCTATCCTGATGGAAGAACTGTATCCTGAGTGTTCCTGAGCCTGAACTGTAACTGTTACTTCCCTAATAAACCCCATAATTATGAGTATGGTCTGTGAGTTCTGTGTGGCCACTGCAATGAATTATGGAACTCAGCAGAGAAGTATAGAGTGCTGTAGGAAGGACAGTTGGTGTCAGAGTTGGTAAAGATGGTGGAGAGAGGAAGTGTGTCTGACTACCACCTCATGGGAGTCAGCCTTGGTCTGTCGATCTTGGTTCTCCTTCCCCCTTGTGGGGTTGGAGGAGATCAGACACTGCCCCCAAGCCGTTTTTACAGTGTTAAGTGTGCTTTACATATATTTTCTCTTTTGTTTCAATCACCTTTTTTAGATTTTATTGTTTCCCTCTTATTATACATTCTCCTCATGTCCAGGCCTGCAGCTTCTAGAAAGTGGGTGGTCTGGGAGTCTGAGCTATCTAATCTGTAAAGCAGGGTTACTATCTACCTTATAGGCCTGCTGCTGGAATGCATGATATAATGTGGATGGAAGCATTTATGTATAATGTGGATGGAAGCATTTATATGGTTAATCACCAACAGTATAAGATCTTACAGGCCCTGTATCCTAAATACTTCGTATCAGATTTAAGAATTCTGAGATTTCCAAGTTTTAGAAAGGTAATATAGTGCATATACCTAGGTGGGTTTGGGGCAGCAATCAGTAATCAAACACTTAATATTCTGCAGCAAAAGGTATGAATAGGCACACTTAAAGAGGCTGAGAAACCATGAATAGCCTCCTGTCAGTTCAGGTCAGGTTTCTTACCAAATGAGGTTTAAAAACTCCATTCTGAGAATTTTGACATTTCATAACTGCAAATGAAAGGCTGGACTTTTAATATTTCAGACACAGATGTGTGCTACAACCAAGCTATTAGCATTGAAAGAGGGAAAGCCTCAACACTGAAGGGGTCCTGGAACTTGGTCTTCAAAAGCAAATAGTATTTAACAAATAGCTACTTCATGTGAAAGTAGCCTAGAAAATGTAATGAGATTAAAAAAATAAATGGGAGGTCTTGACATGTTGTAGGCAGGGTAAGCACACTAGTGTGCCTAGAGGGGAATGGTGGGGAGGGCTACAAAAAGGCTTACTAGTTAGATAAATCTAAGGTGATTTCAATGCTGCAGAGGATAGGCTCTATTCTGCAAACCGGTGGACTCCAGTAAAAAATGTACTGTGTATACCAGCCTCAGTGCATATGTTTTTATTTATTAATAAATTATATATGCATTTACTGTGCTGATTTATTATTTATATTGAAAACATTATGAAAGTAAAATTAAATGGAATAAAATTCAAAGTTCTAAAGTTTTCTTCCTAAGGCCTCATATAGGACACTATTGCTGTAGTTAATGAAGTGACATGATCAAGGCTAGGTTCTAGAAGGAGATATCTGGGATAATAATGAAGAGATGTTCCTTTTTTTTTTTAAGAGTTTCCTAAGTCAAAAAGTTTAGTAAATGCTGAATTAACCAACTCAAATGTGTTCTTTGCCTCAGGACTTCTCACAGAGCCTTTTAGACACAAATTTCTAGAAGGAGATGAGTTACTCTGACTTGACCACAGAAGCCTTTTTGGAAGGAGCATTTTGGGATACCAGTTTCCCACAGAACACAGTATGGAGAAATCTGATCTAAACTCACTTTCCCATGTCCTCAGGGTGTTCACTTCCAAAGCAGTGTAACTAAACTGTGCAGCTCACAGAAACTGTTCTGATAACGCAACCTCATGATAGACTCTGAGACAAAACCACCCAGCTAAGCCCTTTCCAGATTCTTGAGCCTTAGAAACTGTGTGAGATAATAAAGATTTGTTATTTTAAGCTACTAAGGTTGGCAATAACTTTTCATAAAGCAATAACTAAAACATCCCATAAATTCCAGGCATAAATATGTCTTAATTTTGTCATCCTTTCTCTTTCCACCAACAAGTTATGGTTCATGTACGCATTATTCAATTTTTGAGTTATGGTAAGAGCTTTCTAACCAGTCTACCCAATTCCCAGCCAACTGAAGACATGCTGTAAAGGCGGGAGTAGTTTGAGAAATCTCTAAAGCACACGATATCGGAAGCAGGAAGGTAGCCTATGGCAATCAGCAGATACAGAAAATTTTTGTTGCTATTTCTAGTTTGGTCATTTTTTACTTTCTTTTCTCCCTGTTTTTGCCTTCTAGGCCTCCTAAGGAATAGTAAACTATTTATATCCTTCATATCTCTTAACTCTTGTGGGCAATGGTTTCCTTTTCAGTGCATTCTAGTCTGTATTCCATCATTCAGTGAGCAAAGGTGATGGTAAATGAGGTTCCAGCTTGTTAAGGAAAAACCAGTAAGTTCTGGTGTCACTAAAGCTAAGAGAAGCAGTGTTCAAAGGATAATTTCAAATTCATTGAGAGGTTGAATAAAATGAAAATAAGGAAATAATCTCTGGATATGGCAATAGATGGATCACTTGGATAAAAAGCAGTTTTACTGGAGAATATTTTAGTTATCTAGGGCAGCTATAACAGAAATACCATAAGTAGATGGCTTTAACAAACAGAAGTTTATTCTCTCACAGTCTAGGAGAGATGCCAGCTCCAGGGGAAGGCTTTCTCTCTCTGTAGGCTCTGGGGGAAGGTCCTTGTCATCAGTCTCCCCCAGTCAAGGAGCTTCTCAGCAAAGGGACCCTGGGTCCAAACGATGCACTATTCTCCTGGCTCTTGTTTCTTGGTGGTATAAGGTCCCCTTGCTTCTCTGCTTGCTTCTCTCTTTCATATCTCAAAAGAGATTGATTTAAGCCACAACCTAATCTTATAGATTAAGTCCATCTTAATTAACATAACTGCCACTAATCCCACCTCATTAACATCATAGAGGTAGAATTTACAACACATAGGAGAATCACATCAGATGACAAAATGGTGGACAGTCACACAATACTGGGAATCATGGCCCAGTCAAGTTGACACACATTTTCAGAAGACACAATTCAATACACGACAGAGAGATAAAGAGGGAAGAATAGATCAAAGAAAGATTGAAAAGTGAGGAAATAGGACAACTATTTTAAGCAGATTTGCTGTAAAGAACGTTGTTGTTAGTCGCCGTACAATTAATTCCCACTTATGGCAACCCCATGTGTAATGAAAAGAAGAGGAATAAAATAGCTAAAAAGTTATATAAAATCAAAAGAGGTTTTGTTTTGTTTTTGATAGAAACTATTACTATGGCTTGTATGCTTATGGGAGTCATTCAATAGAAAGTGAGAAGTTAATGACATAGAAAAAGAGAATCATTGTAAAATTATATCCTTGAGAAGGCTGGAGGAGATGGGGCCCTGAGCAGTAGAGAGATTTGCTCTGGATGCAAGCAGGGACATCTATAATATGATAACAGAAAAGAAGGCAAAGAATGTGAATATATCAAGCAAGTTAGTAAATCTGGTGGCAGGAAGGTAAGGGGTTTTGTCTCTTACACAAGTATGTTATTTTTCTCCAGGCACATCCAGCTGCTTAGGTGTAAATGCAGAAAAAGTAGATAGGTTTAAACAGGGCTGAGGTTTTATCAGGCACTAAAGTGAATCTGCAATTAAATGATTGCAATAATGGGTCAATAAGTTGATGACTTCAATACGGGAGAAAAACTATAGACTGGAGTGGAGACACTACAGTAAATGAGACAGTAAGATAAGAATGCTTATCAGAATATGGCGTACTTGAAATCAGGATATCATAGGTGGCGCAATTACAGATAACGATCCTTGGAAATGAGAAAGTCAAGGAACTAAGAGGCTCAGAGTGTTGGATGATTCCACAAATGGATACTGAAGTCTTCAAGAATGGTGAGGGTATAGCGGTAGAGAAGGCAGGCTGTAAGGTGTCAAAGTCATGAGTGATAAGGAGGTTTAGAACATGACAGCAACAAGGAAGGGTGTCCATGGTATAGTCTGACAACATGAACTTCCAAACTGACGTGAGTTTTGAGGGAGAAAGGAGTAAAAATGATTTGGATGCAGTGATGGGCAGCAAGGAGGACATCTGCCTCATCACCTCCTAGCTTGTGACTTGTGGAATATGGGCTTCTGTGTGACAGGGCCAAAGAGGAATTGGTATCTTCAGGGGACAGGCTGTTTTCAATCAGGACAAGAAGATAAAAGGAACAGTCAGAGACCAGGTTGGGTTTATAAGGGAGTTTGCTAAATGGTGGACCATGAGTCCCAGAGGGCATGGTAGAAGAATTTGAGAGGGAGTAGATATGAGATTGGTTCAAATTAGAAGACGAATAGAGAAGTATGGGATGAAAATATGGGTAATAATGGATGGCTGGAAGGCTTAAACTTCTGGTGTGAGAACATGATAAAGTGGTAAGTATTTAAGACATTTGGGGATTAATTCTTGTAGTTTATTAAAGAATGGTATTTCATTCTGTTGTACACAGGGTTGCTATGAGTAGAAACTGACTCCATGGCACCTAACAACAACAACAATGAAAGAATGGTAGACAATCAGTTGGCGATGTGGTCCAGACTGTTTAGTCAGAAAACACAGAGCAATTGGAGAACTGCTCTCTCCTGAAACTAGGGTGGAGGAGGGGGTGGTGATCAGTGTAATAAAAGACAAGGATGAACACTTACTTCTTAGAAAGTGTGATAGCTTAATCTATTAAGTTCAAAATGAGCTGACCTTTTTACTCGGCAAGTGTACTTCTAGAAATCTATCTGCACTGAACATAAAGTATGTAGCACAACTTCAATAGCCAACTATTATCATGAATATATGTAATGGTGAAGGGCTGAATCAATTTACTTTCTATATTGCGAGTCTGACACAATCCTCCTGTAAGCCTGGAGTGGTGAGATGAAGTTGAAATAGCTTTATCTCAGACAAACATTTCAGCTACTGAATTCAGGAGGTAACAAAAATGAGAAAGAATGTTAATAAACATAAACTGAAATGATAGATTTATTTGATGAAAATCAGTGGGAAAAGAATTAGATATAAGCACAGAATAAATTAAAGCATTTAATTGTTGATTTAATCCAATTATTTGTTTCTATTGTGTAATTTTATAGCACACTCACAGCTTTTATGTGGGAGATAAACAGCAGCAGCAGCAGCAGCAGCAAAAAATAGAATATTTCAGAAGAAATATCATTAAAACAGAAGTTTTGTGACTTCTGGAATATGGGCTTCTGTGTGATAAAAAGATATATATTGACAGTCATCACAAAGATAAATAAAGCAAAGGTAAAGCAGCCTTTTTACAAGAAAACTTCTTCTACTGACAGACAAAAGTCTTTTAGTAATCACAGGCGAAATGGATTCCCAACAATCCACCCCTGCCAAAAAAAGGGTTTCAGGATATATATTACAAAGAGAAAGGATCAAAGGAAAAACCATCAATCACCAAGGTAATTATGAAAAGTTAAAGGACTTCTGTCAAGGTGCAGTTTATTATCCTAAAAAATTCATGGCCTGGAATCCAACATCTTCAACCTAGAAGATCTTGCCTGAGTTAATTCAAAGAGGTCAACCATGCATTCTGCCTTCTTTTTAGTAGTGGGAGGGGTCAGATGCAATAACTTATCCTTCACTCTGGAAAGGATACCTTGATATGCCCCACATGCCTGGACCCCTAGAAATTTCACTGAGGTGGAAGGTGCCTGAATTTTTGTCGGATTAATTTTCCACCCTCTAGCACGTAAATGTTTTACCAATAAGTCTAGAATCATTGACACTTCTTCCTTACTAGGTCCAACCAGCATAATGTCAGCAATGTAAGGGCCCAGTTTGACATCTTACAGAAGGGAAAAACAATCAAGTTCCCTACAAATTTAATTATAACACAGAGCTGGAAAGTTGATAGATCCCTGCAGTAGGACAGTGAAGGTGTATTGTTAACCTTGCCAGCTGAAGGCAAACTGCTTCTGCTGGTCCTTCAAAACTGGAATCGAGAAAAAAGCTTTGGTAAAATTAATAGCTGCATACCAAGTACCAGGAGATGCATTAATTTTCTCAAGCAATGAAACCACATCTGAAAGATCAGCTGCAATTGAAGTCACCACCTGGTTAAGTTTAAGATAATCCACTGTCATTCTCCAAGATTCATCTGTTTTTTGCACAGACCAAACCGGCAAATTGAATGGAGATATGGTGAGAATCACCAACCCTGCACCCTTCAAGACCTTCATGGTGGTAGTAATCTCTGCAATCCCTCCAGGAATGCAGTATTGCTTTTTGTTTACTATTTTCCTAGGTAGGTGCAGTTCTAATGGCTTCCACTTGGCTTTTCCTACCATAACAGCCCTTACTCCATTTGTCAGGGAGCCAATGTAGGGATTCTGCCAGTTGCTGAGTATATATATCCATTTATGCATTCTGAAACTGGGAAAATCACTACAGGATGGGTTAAGGAACCCACTGGACCCACTGTGAGGTGATACTGAGCTAATAATACTCCATTAATAAGCTGACCTCATATGTCCGCAATCTGACTGGTGGGCCACAGTGATGTTTTGGAATTAGTGTCAGTTCAGAGTCAGTATTCAGTAACACCCGAAAAGTCTGATTATTTCCTTTTCCCCAGTAAATAGTCACTCTTAAAGGTTGTAGATCCCTTTGGGGAAAGCTGGGAGAAAGATTAACAGCACAAATTTTCAGCAGTGTAGTGGGGTCCTTCCTCTAGGGGACCTGGCCTTCCCTTCATTCAGTGGGTTGTAGGTCTGTAAACTAGCTCAAGTCCGGGAATTGACTGGGAGTCGTGACTCTCTACTATGGTGATTCGAGTTAGACTGCTATTCACTTGACCTAGAATTCTTCCACTTGTACAGATCAAGTAAATATCTAGTAGAATGCCCATGTATTTCACTCCTACCATGACTAAGTAGCCAACATCATAAGTCCATACAAATCAGACTATTCTCATTACTGCTTTGACTCTGCTGTCCATTACGGTAACCACTTCCACCTTGTCTTTCTAGATTGAGTGCCGACACTTAGCCTCTATCACCACAGGGTCCAATCAACCCCATGGTAGTTAGGTGTCTTAATGCAGTTAGGGCAGTTCCCACTGTCAAATGTGACTGACATAAAATAACAATCTCAGCAATCTTCAAGGATGCTGGGGTTCCTTTCACAAATTTGTTCCTCAGCATTGTGGTGAAAGGTGTGTCCTCTGGACACTCATGGATTGGTTTGGGGTCCAACCGAATGAATCCACTCTAATATGCCAACTTCCCTAAGCCTTTGGATATCTTCCTGTACAACATACCAAGGCTGTAGAATTCAACTTGATTTAGCGTAGACCACTGCATAATCCACACTTCAGTGAACAAACCAAATAAACTGTTAGATCTTTTCCTAACCACTCAAGCTGAAACACTGAATGAAGAATCTGTGCTTAGTGGGCCCATATCAGTAAACTCAGAGTGATTCAACTTTATGTTCTTTTTATCATTATCCCACAACAGTAAGCCATCCCCACAGATATTCCCCAGATTTCTGTTTGTACATATTATAGAAGTCAAGCGGTTCTATTGGAGTGTAGCATACCTCCTCCTGGGTCACACTTTGTACATCACCTCTTGGGGCTCACTGGGACTTAAATCTAATTAGAAGTCTAGAAACAAAAATGGGTTGTGGGGATGTGTTCTGAGAACATTGAGCAATGTCTTATAAAGCATCTGCCTCAGGCTATGCCCCAAGAAATGACTCAGATGCCCCCCCACCAGACTATATCTCAAAGGCTATTGAGACACAGCTGGGTTAATCTCATCAGATGATGGTGGAGGGGCTAATGGTTTTACTGGTAAGGGGGTATTAGCAGACAAAGATGGAGTAACGTCTTTAGATGGAAGTGGGCTATTCTGTTGGCAGGGGTGACTAACCAGAATTTAGGGGCTTAGTGTCCCCAGCATCCTGATTATCTACCCATATGTCTCCATCTCAGTTTCAGGATCCCATTTCTTCCCATCAGTGCCCTCACTTTAACTCCAGACACCATTCAAGGCTGGGAATTCAATTGGCATTGTAATTCTGCCACTCTTATGATAAGACTCTGAGTTTGGTTTTCAGCAGTATCAGCTCTGTTACTCCAAGAAATTAGGCTTTCTCCAGCACAACTTGATGAATGCAAGGTCATGGAAGCTCCATAGACACATCCAAACTCCCTGAGGGACCAAATTACTGGGCTGATGGCTGTGGGGACCATGGTCTCGGGGAACATCTAGCTCAACTGGCATAACATAGTTTATAAAGAAAATGTTCTAAATTCTACTTTGGTGAGTACCGTCTGGGGTCTTAAATGTTCGTAAGCGGCCATCTAAGATACTCCACTGGTCTCACCCCATCTGTAGCAAGGGAGAAAAAGAAAACAAAAGACACAGGGAAAGATTAGTCCAAAGGACTAATGGATCGTGAATACCACAATACCACAGCCTTCACCAGACTGAGTCCAGCACAACTAGATACTGCCTGGTTACCACCACCTGTTCTGACAGGAATCAGATTAGAAGGTCCCAAACAGAGCTGGAGAAAAATGTAGAACAAAACTCTAACTGAAAAAAAAAAACACACTTACTGGTCTGACAGAGACTGGAGAAACCCTGAGAGTATGGCCTCTGGACACCCTTTTAGCTCAGTACTGAAGACACTCCTGAGGTTCACCTTTCAGCCAAAGATTAGACAGGCCCATAAAATAAAATGAGATTAAATGGGCACACCAGCCCAGGGACAAGAATGAGAAGGCAGGAGGGGACAGGAAAGCTAGTAATGGAGAACCTAAGGTCAAGAAAGGGAGAATGTTGACATATCGTGGGGTTGGCAACCAATGTCATAAAAACAATACGTGTATTGTTTAATGAGAAGCTAGTTTGCTCTGTAAACCATGTAAAGTAAAATTTAAAAAAAAAGAAATAGGGCTTTCTTTCAAGGCACAAGTGACAACTTTGAGGTCCTTTATGCAGCACTTGAGCTCTCACTCTGAAACTCTTAGCTCATCTCTTTCTTTCACCAATTTGTCTAGCAAAAGTAGGACCAACAAACCAGCCTCCTTATATTTCTCCTTCTGACAAAATTGTAGAAAAACATCAAACATGTAATCACCCAGAGCCTTGCCTCTCACCAATACTTGATCTGTTCGTGATGTCTTAGTCATCTAGTGCTGCTATAACAGAAATACCACAAGTAGATGGTTTCAACAAAGAGAAGTTTATTCTCTCACAGTCCAGTAGGCTACAAGTCGAAATTCAGGGCATCAGCTCCAGGGGAACACCTTCTCCATCGGCTCTGGAGGAAGGTCTGTGTCATCAATCTCCCCTTGGTCTGGGAGCTTCTCTGCACAGGAACCTCAGGTCCAAAGGATGCACTCTGTTCCCGGTACTGCTTTCTTGGTGTTATGAGGTTCCCATGTGCCTCTGCTCACTTCTCTCTTTTATATCTCAGAAGAGATTGGCTTAAAACACTATTCACTCTTGTATACCTCATCGATATAACCGCTGCTAATCCATCTTGTTAGATCATGGTGATTTGAATTTACAACACATAAGGAAATCACATCAGATTACAAAATGGTGCACAATTTTACAATAGTGGGAATCATGACCAAGCCAAGTTGACAGATATTTTTGGGGGACACAATTCAATCCAGTACAGGTGGTGATATTTAGTGTATTTCTATTGCCACCTCAGGCCATGTATTAGCAGTTTCCTCTTTACTACTGCAGGCAGAGTCATCAATATCTTTAAGACTAACTAGACTTAAGAACAAATTTGCAAAAATCATCCTTACAATTTTGTTTCTCTAGAACCATTCTCTGTATGAAACATCTTAGACTGAGTTCTCCAGAGAGGCAAAACCAGAGAGAGATTTATCTCCAGGAAATGGCTCACAATGTTGTAGAGGCTGGCAGATCGCAAGGCCAAGGGTCAGGCATCAGGCTGGAGGCTTCTCCTGACTCATGTAGCTCTTGGGGCTAATGAAGTCAAGATTGGCATGTCAGATGCCACGCCTCTGGTTCACAGGCTGTAGAGGCTGAGGAATCCAAGATCAGCAGATAAGACAGCAGGCTGCTGGCTCACAGGCTGTGGAAGCCAACAAATCCCAAGATCGGCAGGCAATACAGCAGGCCACTGGCTGAAGTCTCAAGAACTGGAGGTCAGATGATGATGAGCTGGATGCAGGATCTAGAGCGAGAAAAAGCCAATGAGCTTCACCAGAACATCCATATATCTTGGATCTGGGCTATGCCCCTGAGGCAACTCCCCTTACAACTGATTGGCTGATCACATCAGATCACATGATGGAGGTGATTATATTATATCACAAACTGTAGGATAAATACATCATTATATATCTGTCAAACTACATCATTATATAACTATCAAATCACTGAGAATCATGGCCCAGCCAAGTTGACACATAATGACCTTTTAAGATTGTCTTAAAAACTATTAAGAATACATTTCTAATACTGGGGAAGCCAGAACAACTTGTACAAGGAAAGGTCATGGAAGCTCCATAGACACATCCTAACTCCCTGAGGGACTGAATTGCTGGGTGGAGGGCTGTGGGGACCATGGTCTTCGGGAACATCTAGCTCAATTGGCATAACACAGTTTATAAAGACAATGTTCTACATTCTACCTTGGTGAGTAGCATCTGGAGTCTTAAAAGCCTGTGAGCAGCCATCTAAGAGACTCCACTGGTCTCACCCCTTCGGGAGCAAGGGAGAATGAAGAGAACAGTATACAAGGAAAATATTAGTCCAAAGGACTAATGGACCACAGCTACCAAGGCCTCCACCAGACTGAGTCCAGTATAGCTAGATGGTGCCCGGTTACCACTACTGACTGCTCTGACTGGGATCACAACAGAAGGTTCTGGACAGAGCTGTAGAAGGATGTAGAACAAAATCCTAACACAAAAAAAAAGACCAGATTTACTAACCTGACAGAGACTGGAGAAACCCCGAGAGTGTGGCCCCCAGACACCCTTTTAGCTCAGTGGTGAAGTCACTCCCGAGGTTCACCATTCAGCCGGGGATTGGACAGCCCTAAAAGACAAAACGAGACTAATGAGGCACAGCATTCCAGGGACAAGGACTAGAAGGCAGGAGGGAACAAGATAGCTGGTGATCAGAAACCCAAGGTTGAGTAAGGACAGTGTTGACATGTCGTGGGGTTGTTAACCATTGTCATAGGGCAACATGTGTACTGTTTCATGAGAAACTATTTTGTTCAGTAAACCTTCATCTAAAGTGAGAATCGCAGCACAACTGGAAGAACGTAATAGACGTCATTGAATTGTACATGTAGAAATTTTTGAAATGGTGTATCTTTGGCTATGTATGTTTTCACTAAAAAGAAAAAATGGTCCTCCAAGGCCGAGAAGGGAGAATGTTGACATGTTGTGGGGTTGTTAAACAATGTCATAAAACAATACGTGTACTGTTTAATGAGAAAATATTTGTTCTGTACTTTCACCTAAAGTACAATAAAAAAATTTATTAAAAAAATAAAGAATACATTTCTAAAGCCCTGGTTTAATATTTCTGTGTGCACCTTGTTGCTGTTGTTAAGTGCTGTTGAGTCAGTTCCAACTCACAGTGATCCTATGCACAACAGAATGAAACAGTGCCTGGTCCTGCGCCACCCTCACAATTATTGCTATGTTTGAGCCCATTGTTGTAGCCACTGTGTCAATACATCTTGTCAAGTGTTTTCCTCTTTTTCGCTGACCCTCAACTTTACCAAGCATGATGTCCTTCTCCAATGACTGGTTACCCCTGATAACATGTCCAAAGTATGTGAGATGAAGTCTCATCATTTTCCCTTCTAAGCAGCATTGTGGCTGTACTTCTTCCAAGACAGCTTTGTTTGTTCTTCCGGCAGTCCATTTTATATTCAATATTCTTTGTCAACATCGTAATCCAAAGTTATCAATTCTTCAGTCTTCCTTATTCACTGTCCAGCTTTCATATGCATATGAGACTACTGAAAATGCCATAGCTTGGGCTGGGCACACCTTAGCCCTCAAAATGACATTTTTGCTTTTTAACACTTCGAAGAACTCTTTTGCAGTGGATTTGCCCAATGCAATGCATCTTTTGATTTCTTGACTGCTGCTTCCATGGGTGTTGATTGTGGATCCAAGTAAAATGAAATCCTTGACAACTTCCATCTTTTCTCCATTTATCATGATGTTGCTTACTGGTCCTGTTGGGAGGACTTTTGTTTTCTTTATGTTGAGGTGTAATCCATACTAAAGGCCACAGTCTTTGATCTTCATCAGAAAGTACTTCAAGTCCTTTTGGCTTTCAGCAAGCAAGACTGTGTCACCTGCATAATGCAGGTTGTTAATGAGTCTTCCTCCAATCCTGATGCTGCATTCTTCTTCATATAGTCCAGCTTCTCAGATTGTTTGCTCAGCATACAGATTGAATAAATATGGTGAAAGGATACAACCTTGATGCACACCTTTCCTGATTTTAAAACACACAGTATCCCCTTGTCCTGTCCAAATAAACATACTGGGTTTTCAATAATCACATGGACTTGAATAACTCCTCTTTTTACTCCTGTTCTTGTTTCCTACATTTTTTTCTTACATAGAAGCAGAGACTCCTGAAACCACATATTGAAGTGTTGATAATAATCTAACTAAATAGACTCTGGGAAAATTGTGGTAATTTTATTACTTTATCTTCATGTTAGTTTCTACATCCTTATCTGTAACAAATACAATTTAGACCTTTTTTCCCCTGATAACCCATGCCCTCAGTAGGTAGTTTCTCCCACTAATTTCAAAAGAGAAAGATTAGACTAGAGAAGTGTTAGCAGTGTCTGTCCACACAAAGGAGCAGCATGCAGCTAATAAGGAAATGAGGACAGTCTCCAAAATGAATTAAGTGAAAAAATCAAAGTACAGAACAGTATGTAGAGTATGCTCTATTTTTGCTATAATGTGACGGAAATTGCACACACTGATTCTTAAATGCATCTGGAAATGTCATTGGTCAGGAATAAGCCAGGTAAATCCTGAGTAAGAACAAAGCTAAAAGAATACACGATATCACGATTTTTATAAAGTTAAAATAATCAAGAGAGTGTGGTGTTAGCACAAAGATAGATGAATAGATCAAAAGTAGAGTGTCCAGAAACAGATGCACACATATATGGTCACATGATTTATGACAAATGTGACACTCCAGTGCAATGAGGAAAGAATTATCCTTTTAATGAATGGTGCTGGGTCAACTAAATATCCATACTTGAAAAGAATATCAAACCTTCCTCCCAACAGATTTAAAAAATTAATTTGAAAGATAAAACTATAAAGTTTTTGGAAGAGAACATCTTTGTGTCCTAAGGTAAGCAAAAAAAAAAAAAAAGATCACAAAAGCACTAATTGAAAAGGAAACAAATTGATAAACTGAACTGTTACTCAGAAGATGTCACTAAGGGAGTGAAAAGGCAAGCCACAGAATGGGAGAAGATAATGCAGTAAGTACATCCAACGAAGAGTCTGTTTGCCAAATATATAAAGAACTCATACAAATCAAGAAGAAAAAAACCAACAATACAATAGAAAATGGGTAAAGAATAATAGACACTTCACAAAACAATTCACACAGAGCCAAAAACATATGAAAAAGTGCTCAGTTCCATTAGTTTATCAAGGAAATGCAAAGTAAAACCCCTGTGGTAGTAATATACCACTACAAACATACCAGAATTGCTATAATTAATAAGACAGTAACTACCAAATGTTAGTGAGGATGTAGAACAAATGAAATTCTCATACTCTACTGGTGGCAGTATACATTAGTACAACCACTTTTAAAAGTTTTTTAGCTTTCTTATGATCCATCAGTTGCATCCTTAAATATATACTCAACAGAAATGCTTATATTTATTTACCAAATTATATGTATAAGAATGTTAATAGCAGCGCTATTTGTAATAGCCTAAAAATGGATGCCATCAATTATAGACTGGATACAAAATTATGACATATTCACCCAAAGGAATACTATAAATCAACGTGGGCTTGCATGTTGCTATGATGCTGAACAGGTTTCAACAGAGTGAACTAGGAAGAAAGGTCTGGCAATCTACTGCCAAAAATCAGCTAATGAAAACCATAAGGATCACAAAGGTTCAATCTGAAACTAATCCAACGGGATGGCACAGGACCAGGCAGCGTTTTGCTCTGTTGTGTGTGGGGTAGTCACGTGTCAGGGACTGACTCTACAGCAGCTAACAACAATATAAAACAATGACAATGAACGAACGCACAACACCATGAACGATTCCCACAAATAATGTTCAGCTAAAGGAACTGGACGGAAACACATAATGTATGATTTATTCACTGAAAGTTAAGAAACTGAAAACTAATGTCTGGTGTTAGAAGTCAAACAGTGGTTCTCCTTAAAGGGCAGTGGGGAGCCAAGGGGACAGTTACAGCAAAAGACCAAGAGAAGGCTTGTGGCATGCTGGTGACGTTTCTTCATCTGGTGCTTCTTCCACGGATCTGTTCATATTGCAAAAATCCATTGAGCTTGTATACTTATGATTTTCAGACTTTTCTATATGCATTTTATACACCAATAACAAGTTTACCAAAAATAAATAAATGAGGACATAGCCAAACTGAATATGTCCCGCTGGTCAAAGATGGGTCAACTTCAACATCAGAAAAGGTCATCAGTGTATTGAAACATATCAAATATACTTAAATCCAGAAATTTATAACCACACTGAGAAAGATATCATTGGTCACCTTTGGAGATGATCAAGGCACCAACTCATTATTCTAAAAACTGGTAAAATAAAGAGAAATAATAAAGCATTATCTTTCCTTTCCTATATGAATTATATTTCCAGGTAATTAAATAGGTAATGTAAGAACATTCTTCTTAGTAGAATTCCTGATAATAAATGCAAAAGGAATGACAGAAGTAGAAAATCAGCATTTTTCAACCTCTAATGAAATAACATGGAGCCCTGGTGGCGCAGTGGTTAAGAGCTCGGCTACTAACGAAAATGTCGGCAGTTTGAATCCACCAGCCGCTCCTTGGAAACTATGAAACAGTTCTACTCTGTCCTATGGGGTTGCTGTGAGTCCGAATTGACTCCACAGCAATGGGTATGGTACACGTAATGAAATAACAGTATGTGTCTGCTGATATGATGCAACAAGAAGCACATGGCACCACCTTAATGAACCTGAAACTAATCCGGTCTTTGGCTCTAAATGCAGGGGATACAGGAACATATTCAATCACATCCCCAGAATGTAATCAGCTACTTTCAGAGTGTGGGAAATTTTACAGGCCAAATGACCTGATTTCTTCAAAAAAGAAATGCCATAGAGAAAATGTAAGGTGACAGCTGTTACAGAATGAGACTTGAGCGATATATCAATCAAATCAATATGTGGACTTATCTGGATTTTGAGTCAAACAAACCAACTATTAAAAGAAGTTTTTAGATAATACAGAAAAACTTAACACAGAATGGATATTAAATAGTATTAAACAATTATTGTTAATGTGTTGTAAATATGTTTCAAAACATCGTTCATTGGAGATACTGCTCAATTATCTGTGGACAAAATTATATAACATCTGGTATTTGCCTTCAAAATACTCCAGTGAAAAGAAGGAAACAGGATTGGCCAACTGTTGATAATTGTTGGTACTCTGGGATGTGTTCACAGTGGTCCACTTTTGAGACTGTTTGAAATTTCTTACGTAAAGGACTTACCCCGTCTTTGGCTTTTACCAAGAGATCATAGGTGGCTGGAATCACTTCCCTGTCGATATCTTGAGAAATGCGGATTTGTCCATCATGCGGGTCGATCTGGAATGCCCGAGGTGCTTCATGGCTTTGGAATCCATCATAAAGAGAATATTCAACAAAGCCATAAAGCCCTGCATCTGCATCGGAGGCTTTCACCTGAGAGACAGGAGGTTTATCAGTCAGGAGTTGGTAATGTATTGTTATAATGATTTACACAGCCAAGTAACCTCTACTTATTCACAAAGGTAGGCTTTGGTTTTATATGGTACCTCTATCCCTCTTACCTTCTGTGACAAGCCACCCTCCGTTTTCCTCCTTCCTTTTGGAGTTCTCCTTTTCAGGCTCCTTTGTCCATTCCTATGACCCCATTCATGTGACCTCTGAAATTTCTAGCTCTTGGGGCTCAGCCCTCGGTCCTCTTGTCTTCTCATTCCTTTCACATTACCTAGGTGATCTCATCCATTCTCAAGGGTTTAAAAACATCCATATGTTAATGACTTGACAACATATTTGTTGATTTCCTCTTATACCTAAGTCCTTTAAATGATGGGCTCACCTGTCCCCATACCCTTTGAGAGCAGCAAGGGAGCATCAAAGGAATCAAGGCAGTAAGTGGTACCATTACTAGTAATTCAATCCAACTGACAGAATTCACAAGGAGTAGGAGCTCTAGAGTCTTCCAGGTCAGATCTCCTTCCAGGGAACAATGTCCTGATCAGTGCTGCTGCCCCATCGTGTAGACTGATACTGCACAAAGTCACCTGGCCTAGCAGGCAAGTGGAAACAGAAACCAGCCCATGCTCTGCTTGCCAAGGCATGCACTCTGACGTGGAGCTGCCCAGAGGAAAGGGAACTTTTTCTTTGCCCATAAGCACCATTTATGCTAGCAGCAGCCCTAAGCCTGGTAGAAAAAATGAAGCAACCAGAATTACAAAAACACTGAACTTATTTATACTAACTGTGGGAGTATACAGTGAGACATACAACAGGCTATATGGTACTCAAAAAATTCCTGAGCTCATAGGCTCAGTAAAATTCCTTTGATTTATAACTCAGTTAATAGCAATAGCAAATATGTATATAGCACTTCAGATTTTAAAAAAAAGCACTTTAAGGGAAGAGTGACAAAAATAGAAAAAAAAAACTATACTATAAAATAGGTACTGTTCTCTAAGAGCTTAACATATATTGTATACTTATAACCCTACAGATCCCTGGTGGTGCAGTGGTTAAGAGCTACAACTGCTAACCAAAAGGTTGGCAGTTAGAATCCACCAGCCACTCCTTGGAAACCCTATGGGGCAATTCTACCCTGGCCTATAGAGTTGCTACGAGTTGGAATTGACTCAATGGCAACTGGTTTGGGTTTTTTTGGGGGGGGGGAAGGGAAGGGTTGTAACCCTGTAAGATACTAATATTTCCTTTTACATTCAGAAAATTAAGGCTCAGATTGCTTAAATTGCCCAGAATCACAAAGCTAATAAGTATCAAAACTGAGATTGAAATGCAGGCAGTAGGGCACCAGAGGACACACTCTTAATGACCATGCTAAACTGCCTTCCAAATCTGATCCCGTCATTTCATCCTTTGTTTACTGAAAAAACATTCCAAGAAACTCCTGACCTTCCTCCAATGCTGAATTTACTAGATCATGTGTAACACCATTCCAAGTAACTGTTTACCTCAAATGCATGCGGCTTTTCACTCTAATACCATTAACATGAAAAAAGAGGTTATAGATTGAATTGTGTCCCCCCAGAATATGTGTTGGAAACCTAACCCTTATACCTGTGGATGAAATCACGTTTGGAAACAGAGTTTTCTTTATGTTAATGAAGCCATATCAGTGTAGGGTGTGTCCTAAATCTAGTCATTTCTGAGTTATAAGGAACAGCATAGACATAGAGACAAGTACACACAAATGGGAAGACAGCTGCCGTGTGAAGATGGCCATGGAACCGAGGAAGGCTGGATAAGACAAGGATTGTCTCACAGAGCATTCGAAGAGAAAGCCTTTCCCTAAGACTGGTGCCCTGAATTAGACTTCTCTTGTCCTAATCTGTGAGAAAATAAATTTCTGTTCTTTCGAGCCATTCACTTGTGGTATTTCTGTTACAGCAGCCCTAGGTAACTAAGACAAAAAGTAACCAGCAGTGATGAGTCTGCCTCACTGTCTGAGCTGAGCCTTCTTCTATCCCACATGATCAAATTCCAGCCGAGTTCCAGAAAGTAGAAAAAAAAATAGATAAGGTGATGGCAACTGGAAATAAAAGAGAATTCAGAGGATCAATTCAGCAGGCACAACATCCAGTTAATAAGCATTCCAGAAAAAAAGAGACTAGAAAACAGAGAAAATGAAAGGAGCAGCTAGTTCTTTGGTTCAGAAAGCTGCACACTGTTAACAGGGGAAAAGAGAGATGGAGGAAGCGCTCTGACTTTAACTCCCTCAGCCCAGAAGTTCAGCTCAGTTCACATTTCATTGGACAGAACTTGTCACATGGCCCCAATCTAACTGTAAGGGAGGCTGGGATATGTAAAGAATCACAAGGATATCTGTTGAATACAAATAGTCTTTTCCACAAGTGCCATTTAGTCTTTATATAAAGACAAGCATATAAATTATGTAGGTCTCCAAGTAGTCGCTATTAAGTAGTGAAATGTAAGCAAGTGGAAAGTTACGTCCAGAGAAGGTTCCTCAGTGCAATCATACTACACATTTAATTTTAGAGAATAACTCTGGTAGTTCTAAGCATTTGGCAGTTCAAACCCACCAGCCACTCCGTGGGAGAAAGATATAGTAGTCTGCTTCCATAAAGACTGCAGCCTTGGAAGCCTTATGGGGCAGTTCTGCTCTGTCCTATAGGCTCTCTGAGTCAGAATCCACTTGACAGCAATGGGTTTTGGTTAGTGACAAGTGACTTACATAAAAGTTTCCTTATTTCCACTTTCAGAACCTTTTTCTTATCTGGACTTTTGACAAAGTAAAATATAGGGAGTCAAAAGTGGGCTAAGAGTACTGATCTTAATTTATGTTAGCAGTTCAGAATCTGAGTTTCAGAATCATAAAATAAGAATATATTCCTCCTTGTTTGGGCACAACTGTCTAAAATTATTGACCTAGTATACCAGAACAACATATTCCACCTACTAAAAATTAAGTCTTGACTCCCTAGAATTAATTTGGCATTTTTATGAGGTTTATATTTTCCAGTATCCATTGACTGACGTATAAAATTTAGGGAATCTGAATAATAGAAAATGGAAACAGCTCTGTCAAAGCTTAAAGAGGAAATCTTGATTCATAAACAATCTCAGTGTGTCCTTGGTCTAGAGACAGCTGCTTAAATCAAAGGGAGAAGCAGCTAGTCAGGGCCATCAGTTATCACAATCTTACCGTGCTAACTGGGGATCTAGGGGAGATCTTGGGAAGATCTTACCCCTAAATCTTCTCAAAGAGCCACATTATAGCACTTCCAATACCAAGTTTGTGGTCATTTGTTATGACAGTCACAAGAAACTAATACACACTCTGAGTGATCTGACCTAGGACCAGGACTCTAAACCAACTGTGATGGTTACTGTCATGTGTCAGCTTGGCTAGGCTATGATTCTCAGTGATTTGGCAGATACTGAACTGGCTGCTCTTCTATAATGTAATATAATTTTGTGATCTGATGTGAGCAGCCAATCAGTTGAAAGTGGAGTTCCCTTGGGGGTGTGGCCTGCCTCCAGTATATAAATGGATGTTTTGGCAAAGCTCATTTTCTCTCAATCTAGTACTCTTCTTGTCACCTGACCTCCGATTCCTGGGATGTAAGCTTTCAGAGGTCTCCAGCCTGCTGCCTGACCTGCAGATTTTGGAATCACCAGCCTTGCAATCCCGTGAGCCAGCAGCGGTCTCCAGCTTGCTGCCTGACCTACAGATTTGGAACTTGCCAGCCACCACAATTGCGTGGGCCATTTCCTTGAAAAATATATATATATAGTCATGTGTCACTTAATGTCCACGATATGTTCTGTGAAATAAGATGCTATGTGATTTGGATGTTGTGTAAATATGCCTGAATTGCAAGCAACAGCATTTACTGGTTTTCCACCAGTGTTGTTTTGTAACCTTTTGTTTCACTTATAAATTGATAGTTCTCTTTTGCTTCTTGCTGCTGCTATCACTAGCACTTGGTTCAATGTGTTTGGGAGTCATGATGCACCTCACAGTAATATTTTTGGAAGAAAGTTAAGCAGAGAGGTAACACTACAATGCTCAAGAGATGTGCAATACATGAGATTGGATGCTGCTGCCTACGAGTCAAGGCATACACTGTTACATGGTAAAATTTTCATTTGTAACTAGGCAAAGGTCACATTAAATAACAGGAAGTACAGTACAGTACATGCATAAGCCAGTAACACAGACGTTTATTTTGATTATCAAGACATATATGTTATAGGTTATGTATGTACTGTATCAATACATGCCTGGCAGCACAATTACTTTGTGTACAAGAGACAAGAGATACGCCTGTTGTGTGTGGGAAGCTGTTGCGTTTGCTATGTCTGGTTACGTCCACTATGGCCTGTTCTCTGATCAGGGTTTCTTAACTCTGTTATAACCTTATGGGACCAAGTATGTATATGCATTCAGACATTGCCTGAATGGACATTATGTGGCATATGACTATGTGTGTATATGTATATTCTCACTCGTTTTACTATTCTAGAGAAACCAGACTAAGACATCAACCTTTGTGCTGATGACTCCCAATTTTATGTCCATCCTGAGCTCCAAATTTATGCATCCTACTGCCAAATAGACATTCCATTTCAAATAACTAGTAGGCATCTCAAATGTAACATGTCTAAACAGAACTCTTGTTTCCACCACAACTCCATGCCCAAACTGGCTCCTCTCCCAGTCTTCATCACCTCAATGAATGGCACCATCATCCTTTCACTACAGCAGCCAGAGATACTATTATAGTGACATCAGATCATGTCACTATCCTGCTCAAAATCTTCCAGAGACTTCTCATCTTACTCAGGATAAAATCCAACTCCTTAATCTGATCCCTGGATACTTCTTTTTCCTCTTCTCCTACTGTTCCCTGACTCATTCACTTACCTCTAGTTATGCTGGTTTGCTTGGTGGTCCTGCAAAATACCACCTTGTGCTCACCTTAGGGCCTTTACAATTGCCGTTTTCACTAACAGCCCACGCAAACCACAGCCTCTTCTAACCTGAGACCAGAACTAGATGGTGCCTGGCTACCACTATCAACCGTTCTCACCAGGAACACAATAGAAGGCTCTGGTTAGAATGGGAGAAAAAAGTAGAACAAAGCTCAAATTTATAAAAGAGACTAGCTTACTGGACTGATAGAAACTAGAGGAACCCCTGAGACTATCGCCCTAAGACTCCTTTTTAACCTGGAACTGAAGCCACTCCCGGAGGTCTCTTTTCAGCCAATTAATAGATTGGCCTATAAAACAGACAATAACACCCATAAGGAATGTGCTCCTTTAAACAATCAACTATATGAGACCAAACAGAAACCATCTGCACAAAAAGCAAAGATATGAAAGCAAAGAGGGGCAGGAAAACAGAATGGATGAAAATGGGGCAGGTGAGGTGGAAATGGTGAGAATGCTGACACACTGTGGAGACCATAAGCAATGTCATGGAACAATTTGAATATGAATTGTTGAATGAGAGTCTAATTTGCTGTGTAAACTTCCACCTAAAACACAATAAAATATTTTCTAAAAATTACTGTTCTCTCTGACTGGGAGGGTTTGCCCTCAGACTTAGTTTAATTTGCTCCCTCGTTTCTTTCAAGTCTCTGTGGGAATATCCTCTAACTTTCCTGATCACCCATCCTCACCTCTGTCAAACTCCATCCCTTTACCCTCTTTGCTTTGCATCAGAGCAAGTAAAGCTACTTCACACTGTATCATATATTTTTTGCATTCATCTTCTCTGCTACACTTTCAGCTTTGGGGAAGTTATCTGCATTATCTTGCTCACCTCTGCATCCCCAGCACCCACAACACTAATGTCTGACCCACAGTGTGGATACAATAAATATCTATTGCAGGGATGCATGGGTGGATGAATGAATCTAACATTGTGCATAAGATGCAAGCATATTTTAGAAATAACTTTCATTATTACTCTCTCTTTGACCTTTAGAGAAAACATAAGAATAAGATGTTTCATAACACTCATCAAGCATTCATTTAGGAATAACTTCCTTATTCCTAAAATACAATCCATTAACCAAGCTATATCATCATAGAATAAAACTCCTAATGCTTTTACAAAGACTCCAAAATGCTACAAATAAAGTCAATTAGGCAAAGCAAGCAAACAAACAACAACAACAACAAAAAGCATGTGAAAGTGTTAAGAGGTAGGAGAGAAAACTTTTTTTTGGTTTCATTTTTTAAGTGTATTCTTCAAGAAGTTAACAGAGCTATTAGATAAACAGACTGAATATATATCCTCTAGTTAAAGCAAATATATATATTTACTGTTCTGATAACATTTTATTCTCAATTGAAAAATGGGGTCAAGAGACCACAAATCCTACTACTTAATTATTGTCCAGAATAAAGCAGCAATTTGAGGAATTTTGAGAAAAGAGATTAATACGGTGGATAATTTATACTGTGAGGTATTAAAAAGTCAACAATAAAAACTGTGGATCTAACAAAAGAATTGGCAGCATATCAGTGGGACACAAACACAGACCTAAAATAAAATCCAGTAAATTTTTTTTTTATATATATTACAAAGAAAACATTATAAACCACAAAGGAAAGTGAGTTTATCCAGCAAAAGTTGCTAGAAAATTTAGCAATGTACATGGGGAGAAATCATGTTTGATACTAACCTCACATCAAAATAAATCCTACACAGATATACTAAATGTGAATAATGAAATCATTAAAAACATAAAGAATCTATAGACGAATATTTGGCTGATTCTTGAATTGAGAAGAAATTTAAAAGGAAAAAGGAATTTCCAGGCAGAAACCATGCAGGCAAGATGGCAATGGGGTGACATATATAAAACACTGAAAGAAAAAAAATTGCCAGCCAGGAATAATATATCCTGCAAAACTCCCGTTCAAATACGACGATGAAATTAGGTCATTTACAGATAAACAGAAATAAAGGGACTATGTAAAAACCAAACCAAACTTACAAGACTTATTAAAGGGAGTCCTTCAATCTGAGAACAAACAACATCACACCACAGGCTGAATCTAGGACACATGATTGTACTAGCCAGATACCAACCTAGGAAATGAACTCTTAAGAACTGTGCAAAACCAAAAGAATTACAACAGGGAACCAGAGAGGTTAATCTGCAAATGACAACAGCATCAGAACAATAAAAGAGGGAATAAACAGTGTAGGTATAGAACCTCCTAATGGAGAGGAAAGCAAGGCGATACCAAGTAATAATAGACTGGTTCAAACCTAGGAAGATAAGGGTAAACTTCAAGGTAACCACAAAGAAAGTTAACAAAACTACTCAACAAAATAAAGAAGAAAAACATAAAGTCTCAGTTAAAACAAAACCTACAGGACTTTCGGCAAAATGGCGCTCTAGGCAGAAGCACCATGCTGTCCCTCCACAGTAAAGATGTGAAAAACTAAGCTGAAAGAAGAAAACAACAATCCTGAAACTGTAAAACATCAAATGAAGAGATAAAGAACTCAGCCAAGCACTAAATGGAGTGAGAAAACTGACAGAGAATGTAGAGTGAGGAGAGACTCATGCAGAGGTCCCCTACCAGCTAACGCAGCGTGGATCTGCCATCTTGGACTCCTATCCGAGACCAGCAAACAGGGGGTACAAGAAAGCAGCTTCATGGAGCTTCCAGTGGGAGACAAAACAACTGGTAATTTGCGATATACGCTTTCCCACCCCCCACCCTTCTTCACCCCCACTCGGCCTCCTCTGCTTCCTGTGGACACAATCTCTTGTCCAGGAAACACTGGCTGCTTGGATTCCACCAGCCTGCACTAGCTGGCTCTCTGAGTGCCATTTGTTGGCTGCTGGTGTTGCTTTATTCTGCTTCTTTTGACTTCCTCCTTACCTCTCACCACCTCCCCCTCCTTTCGTTCAAATACCTGGCTCCATACGCCATCTTTGCTTCTTCCTGAGGGGCTTTGGAGCTCCGTTAGAGTGTGGAGCTGCTTCCCAGTCTGGGCTGCCGCGCTGTTGGGATCCCGGGGCTTTTGTTCGTTTGTTTGTTATGAATTGTTTGTTTGTTCTCTTTTCCTTTTCTTGAGTTGGGAGCCCTTTCTCGCCAGGCGGTGCTGTGTGTCAAGGAGACCTCCCACTTGGCTTGCACAGACGTGCAGAGGGATCCCTGAGTGCATTTCTTTTCTCGCTGTTTTTTTTTTTTTTTCCTGTTTTTTGGGGGGACTTTTCTTGTTCTTTTTTAATCTGTTTTGTTTTCTTTTTATATTTCTTCATTACTCAGTTCCTCATCTCTCTATATCTTCCTTCTCCTTCTGTTCCCTGAATACCTGGCGTTGTATACCTCTATTCCTTCTAGCCAGGTTGTACTGCAACACCTGACAGCGACTTCCCCAGACCTCATAGCTGCACTGGTGGGATCTATGGGAACTTTGTAGTTCTTTAACGTCTCCAATTTTTATTTATTCATTCTTTGATTTTCTTTTCTTCCTCTTCCCGTTTCTGTTTTTCTCCATTTCATAGTCTCTCATCTCTCCACTCCAATGTCAAGCTCCCCTAGCATTCTTTTTTGTTTGTATGTTTTTGGCTCCTGTTCCTCTCTCCTCTCTCCCATATTCATTTTAGCTCCACACATAACATCCTCCCCACTACATCCTGCCTATCTGCACTGTATGGTTAACATCACACGATCGAGCAACACAGGCACAGCCTACTGGAACCTGCTCTGAGTGAGTACCGACCAGCCCTGGTGGCTGTGGTAAGTGCCACAAAAAACCCATCCCAGTATCTCCTCTTCAGCTAGACCTGCCATGCCATACCATATCTGAGTGACTGACCCTACCAATTGGAGAAGGAAGTGAAAAGTATTGTGCCCACAGATGAGCAAACAACAAAGACCACACAGTCCGTCTGCTCAGACATAGTGAAATTTTAAAAAAAAGGGACGCAACAAACAAATCTATAATCAGTAAATGAGAAAAATAACTACTGAATGCCCCGAAGACAGCAGACAATATCAAAACATTTACAAAACCAGGACAGGATAGTTCCAGTAAGAGTCCAAAATAAAACACAAGATCACTTTCCAGTGGAAGAAAATGCAGTGGAACTACCTGATAGGGAATTCAAATCTCTAATACTCACAATTCTCCAAGAGCTGAGGCAAAAAGCTGACAAACATTAGGAAAAAATAGACAAATTCATGGAAAATACAGACAAAAAATTGGAAGAATGCAGGAAGATGATGCAGGAACAAAATACCAAAATAAGTTCACAACAAGAAATTATACAAACAACAATTAGAAATCCACAAGATAAACAACAAGATCTCAGAAATGGAGGGTGTCATAGAAGGGCTGAGAAGCAGATTAGAAACAGTGGAAGACAGGATCAGTGGAATTGAAGACAAACACTTGGATAAAACCCTATTTCAGGAAAACTCAGAAAAAAGAACAAAGAAAAACGAAGAGACGCTGAGAGTTATGTGGGACACAATCAAAAGCAAAAATTTTCAAGTGATTGGACTTCCAGAACAGGGGGAGAAAACAGAAAACACAGAAAGGATCATTGAAGAACTGCTGACAGAAAACTTACCTAATATCATGAAAGATGAAAGGGTGACCATCCAAGAAGCTCAATGAACCACATATAGGAGAGACCCCAAAAGAAAATCACCAAGGCATGTCATATTCACACTTGCCAAAACCAAAGACAAACAATCCTGAGAGCAGCTCATGAAAAACAAGAAGTCACATACAGAGGAGAAACAATAAGACTAAGCTCAGATTATTTGGCAGAAACCATGCAGGCAAGAAGGCAATGGGATGACATATATAAAATCTGGAAAGAAAAAAATTGCCAGCAAAGAATAATAGATCCTGCAAAACTGTCGTTCAAATTTGATGGTGAAATTAGGTCATTTCCAGATAAACAGAAATTAATGGAATACATAAAAGTCAAACCAAACATACAAGAATTATTAAAGGGAGTTCTTCAATCTGCGGACAAACAGCTTCAGCTCACAGGCAGAATCTAGGACACAGGATCATACCAGCCAGATACCAATCTAGGAAATGAACTCTCAAGGACTATCCAAAACCAAAAGAAATACAACAGGGAATCAGAATAGTCAATCGATGGATGACAACAACATCAAAACAATGAAAGAGGGAATAAACGGCATAGGTATAGAAACTTCTAACGGAGAGGAAGGCAAGACGATACCAAGTAATGGTAGACTGCTTCAAACATAGAAAGATAAGGATAAAATTCATGGTAAACACAAAGGAAGTTAACAAACATGCTCATAAAAAAAACAGGAAAAACAAAGTCTCAGCAAAAACAAAACCTACAATAACAAAAGAAATGAAAAAAAAATCCACAACCAAAAGTAACTCAGCACATGAGAGTAAAAAGAACAAAGAAAATTTCAGCAACACAAAAAAAAGCACTACAAAATGACAGCAACAAACTCACATCTATCAATAATTACACTGAATGTAAATGGATTCCACGCACCCATAAAGAGACGGAGAGTGACAGAATGGATAAGAAAACAGGATCCATCAATATGCCGCCTACAAGAGACACACCTTAGAAACAAAGATGTGAATTTATTAAAAGTCAAAGGTTGGAAAAAAATATATCAAGCTAACAACTACCAAAAAGAAGCAGAAGTGGCAATTCTAATCTCAGATAAAATAGAATTTAAAACAAAATCCACCATAAAAGACAAGTAAGAACACTATATAATGATTATGGGGACGATCCACCGTGAAGACATAACCATAATAAACAACTACTCACCCAGTGACAGGGCTCAAAAATACATAAAACATCTAACAACACTGAAAAGAGAAATTGACACTTCCACAATAATAGTAGGAGACTTCAACACACCACTCTCAGTAAAGGACAGAACAACTAAGAGGAAACTCAGCAAAGATACAGAAGACCTAAAAGGCACAATCAGCCAACTTGACCTCCTAGACATATACAGAACACTCCATCCAACTTCTGCAAAGTACACATTCTTTTCCAATGCACATGGAACGTTCTTCAGAATAGACCACATCTTAGGCCACAGAGCAATCCTCAACAAGATCCAAAACGTTGAGATAATTCAAAGTATCTTCTCTAACCACAATGCCATCAAGTAAGAAATTAACAATAGAAAGAGCAAGGACAAAAAGCAATTACATGGAAACTGAATAATACCCTACTTGCACATCACTGGAGAATAGAAGAAATCAGAGATGGAATCAAAAAATTCCTAGAATCAAATGAGAATGAAAACACATCACACCAAAACCTTTGGGACACAGCAAAGGCAGTCCTCAGAGGACAACTTATAGCAATAGATGCACATACCAAAAGAAGAAAGGGACAAAATCAAAACATTAACTACACACCTCAAACAAATAGAAAGAGAACAGCAAAAAAAGCCCACAACCACCGGAAGAAAGGAAATAGTAAAGATCAGAGCAGAAATAAATAAAATAGAGAACAGAAAAACAATAGAAAGAATCAACAAAACCAAAAGTTGGTTCTTTGAAAGCATCAACAAAATCGACAAACCACTGGCCAGACTGACAAAAGAAAAACAGGAGAGGACACAAATAACCCAAATAAGAAATGAAAAGGGGGATAGTACAACAGACTCAACTGAAATAAAAAGGATTATAACAGAATAATATGAAAAACTATACTCCAACAAATTTGAAAACCTAGGGGATATGGATAAATTTCTAGAAGCACACATCCTACCCAAACTACAACAAAGTAATGTTGAAAATCTGAACAGACCCGTAATAAGAGAATACATTGAAAAGGTGATAAAAAAAAACTCCCAACCAAAAAAAGTCCCGGCCCAGATGGCTTCACTGGAGAATTATACAAAACATTTGCAGAAGAGTTTGTACCAGTACTACTCAAGCTATTTCAGAGCATAGAAGAAGGAGCAACAATTCCAAATTCATTCTATGAAGCCACTGTAATGCTGATTCCAAAACCAAAGATGTCACAAAAAAAGAAAATTACCGACCAATATCTCTCATGAATATAGATGCAAAAATTCTGAACAAAATTTTAGCCAATAGAATTCAGCATCATATCAAAAAAAAATAATACACCACAACCAACTAGGATTCATACCAGGTATGCAAGGATGGTTCAACATTAGAAAATAAATCAACGTAATCCACCACATAAATAAAAGGAAAGAAAAGAATCACATGATCATCTTAATTGATGCAGAAAAGGCAATTGACAAAGTCCAACACCATTCTTGACAAAAACTCTCAATAAAATAGGTATAGAAGGGAAATTTCTCAACATAATAAAGGGCATCTATGCAAAACCAACAGCCAACATCATTCTTAATGGAGAGAGGCTGAAAACATTCCCCTTGAAAACAGGAACAAGACAAGGATGCCCTTTATCACCATTCCTATTTAACACTGTGCTGGAAGTTCTAGCTAGAACAATAAGGCAAGAAAAAGAAATAAAGGGCATCCAAATTGGTAATGAAGAAGTTAAACTGTCCCTCTTTGCAGATGATATGATACTATACACAGAAAACCCTAAAGATTCCACGAGAAATCTACTGGAACTAATAGAAAGATTCAGCAGAGTAGCAGGGTACAAGATAAACATTCAAAACTCAGTTGGATTCCTATACACCAATAAGAAGAACAATGAAAAGGAAATCAGGAAAACAATACCATTTATAATAGCCCCTAAAAAGATAAAATACTTAGGAATAGATCTGACCAGGGATGCAAAAGACCCATACAAAGAAAACTACAAAACACTACTGCATGAAACCCAAAGGGATCTACATAAATGGAAAAACATACCATGCTCATGGATAGGCAGACTCAACATTGTGAAAATGACAATTCTACCCAAAGCAATTTACAAGTACAACGCAATCCCGATCCAAATACCAACAACACTCTTCAAAGAGATGGAAAAACTAATCATTAACTTTATACGGAAAGGGAAGAAGCCCGAATAAGTAAAGCACTACTGAAGAAGAAGAATAAAGTTGGAGGACTCACACTACCTGACTTCAGAAGCTACTATACAGCTACAGTAGTCAAAACAGCCTGATAGTGGTTAAACGACATATGCATTGACCAATGGAACAGAATTGAGAACTCAGATGTAAATCCATCCACCTATGGTCACCTGATGTTCGACAAGGTCCCAAAGTCCATCAAATGGGGAAAAGACAGTCTTTTTAACAAGTGGTGCTGGCAAAACTGGATATCCATCTGCAAAAAAATGAAACAGGACACGTACCTCACGCCGTATACAAAAAAACTTCAAAATGGATGAAAAATGGTCTGATTATATACCTTAAAACTATAAAGTTCATAGAAGATAAAATAGGACCAACACTGCAGGCCTTAATACATGGCATTAACAGGATACAGACCATAACTATCAATGCAGAAACCCCAATAGATAAGCTAGATAACTGGGATATTCTAAAAATCAAACACCTATGCTCTTCAAAAGACTTCACCAAAAGAGTCAAAAGAGGACCTACAGACTGGGAAAAAATTTTTGGACAGTACAAGTCAGGCAAATGTCTAATCTCTATAATCTATGAGAAAATCCAACACCTCTACAACAAAAATACAAATAATCCTATGAAAAAATGGGCAAAGGAAATGAACAGACACTTCACCAAAGAAGACATTCAAGCGGCCAAGAGACTCATGAGGAAATGCTCATAATCACTAGCCATTAGAGAAATTCACGTTAAAACCACAATGAGATACCATCTCACCCTGGCATTACTGGCATGAATCAAAAACACTGGAAATAACAAATGTTGGAGGGGCTGCGGGGAGATCGGAACTCTTACGCACTGCTTCTGGGATTACAAAATGATACAACCATTTTGGAAAATGATACGGCACTTCCTCAGAAAGCTAGAAATAGACATACCATTCGATCCAGCAATCCAACTCCTAAGAATATATCCTAGAGAAATAAGAGCCGTCACTCGAATAGACCATATGCACACCTATGTTCATGGCAGCATTGTCCACAATAGCAAAGCGATGGAAACAACCTAGATGCCCATCAACAGATGAATGGATACACAAACTATGGTACATACACACAATGGAGTACTATGCAATGAGAAAGAACAACTATGAATCTGTGAAGCATCTCATAACATGGATGAAACTGGAGGGCATTATGCTGAGTGAAATAAGTCAATCACAAAAGGACAAATATTGTATGAGACCTCTATTGTAAAAACCCATGAAAAAGTTCACACGCAATATGTTAGCAATCTTTGTTGGTTACCAGGGACGGGAGGGGTGGGGGGGAAATACTAACTAGGCAATAGATAAGTGGTATCTTGGGTGAAGGGTGAGACAGTACACAATACAGGGGAATCTAGCACAGCTTGTAGAAGGAAAGGTCATGGAAGCCCCATAGACACATCCAAACTCCCTGAGGGACTGAATTGCTCGGTGGAGGGCTGTGGGGACCATGGTCTCAGGGAACATCTGGCTCAACTGGCATGACACAGTTTATAAAGGCAATGTTCTACATTCTACCTTGGTGAGTAGTATCTGGGGTCTTAAAAGCCTGTGAGCAGCCAACTAAGAGACTCCACTGGTCTCATTCCTTCAGGAGCAAGGGAGAATGAAGCAAATAGGATACAAGGAAAATATTAGTCCAAAGGACTAATGGACCACAGCTACCAAGGCCTCCACCAGACTGAGTCCAGTACAGCTAGATGGTGCCCAGCTACCACCACTGATTGCTCTGACCAGGATCACAACAGAGGGTCCTGGACAGAGCTGGAGAAGGATGTAGAACATAATTCTAACTCACAAAAAAAGACCAGACTTACTGGCTTAAAGGAGACTGGAGAAACCCTGAGAGTACGGCCCCCAGCCACCCTTTTAGCTCAGTGGTCAAGTTACCTCCAAGGTTCAACGTTCAGCCTGGGAGTGGACAGCCCTGTTAAAACAAATGGGATTAATGAGGTTCAGTAGTCCAGTGACAAGGGCCAGAAGGCAGAAGGGGACAAGGAAGCTGGTGATAGGGAACCCAAGGTTGAGTAAGGATAGTGTTGATGTGTTGTGAGATTATTAACCATTGTCATAGGGCAACATTTGTAGTAACTGTTAAATGAGAAACTATTTTGTTCTATAAGCCTTTATCTTAAGTGAGAATAACAGCACAATTGGAAAAGCGTAGTCAATGTCACTGAACTGTGCATGTAGAAATTTTTGAAATGCTGTATCTATGGCTACGTGTATTTTCACCAAAAAAAAGGTTGAGGAATTAGAGGGTTGACATGTTGTGTGGTTGTTAACCAATGTCATAAAACAATATGTGTACTACTGTTTCATGAGAAACTATTTGTTCTGTAAGGCTTCACCTGAAGTACAATTAAAAAAAAAAAAAAAAGGGCAGCAGAGAACAATTCTTTCCCTTTTGTCATGGAACATGACATGACACTAGTGACCTGAGGGGATGTGTACATTTGTGGCATCAGCAGTATCAATAGCTTGGGGACACACTCTAGTGGCAAAAGCAGCAGAACACCTTTTTCATGGTCTTATGGATTTAAGGGCCTTGGAAGAAGACATGACCTCTATTTTGAGTCCTCAAAATGAACACATCATTAGATGTTCAGTTTTTTTTTAATGCTGCCTACACAAGAGACACTGTCAATTGATGACTGACCCTGAAACTTAACCTTGATATAGATGAGCTAAAACGTCCTCCTCATCAAAGTAATCAAATCAAAGGATCTGCTGCCTCAAGGATAAAAAACTGCAAGGTCCAGATGACAGCTGAGAGGGCTGTTCATTAACTCATGCAGGCTCTCTTCTCAAAATTCCCAAAAATACTTGTGGGGAGGAGCTTGAAGGAAAGAAACTCTAAGGTAACATTACAGGGCAGAGCTGGACCAAGAGCAAGTTTGGACTATTGTGACCTTAGCTTCTTGGTTATTTTATTTATTTATTTTTTAAAATTTATTATTTGTTTTCAGTCTCTAGATGGGAGTGGCATGTTAAAGGCTGATTATGTGTTAGAAGCCTGGTAGTGAGTTTGAAACCATTAGTTAGCATTTGTACATCTGTACCTTTAACTGGAGATAATGTCCCCTGTATATCTCAGCAAAGGCCTATTTCCAGACTGTTAACAATATTCAGGACTAGTCAAGTTTGCAGTTCCTTTGGAAGTTAGATCAAAGCCTTTCTCCTCTTAACTCCCATAGTCACCTCCATCTTGTAGAAATTCATTAATGACCAGAATATTGCTGAATGTTGACAACGGAAATTTTTTTTTTAAATCTGTAAATGTAGTAATTAAATATATTTCTACCTATGGGGAATAGAAAGGAATTTCCAAGCTAAAACATAAATGTAAATAATGAAATTATTAAATGTACAAAGAATATACAGGTGAATATTTGGCTGATTTCTTAAATTGGAAAGAAAAAGGAATTTCAAAGCTGAAACAGATGGACAAAAACTACAAAGGAAAAAGTCATTACAATGACTACATAAACATGTAAAATTCCATTAAGACAAAAATATCACACAAAAAAATTTAAAGTAAAATTAGGTATGATATCTGCATCAAATATAAAAAAAGGGTTAACGTCTTTAATATAGGAAGAGGCCTTTAAAAAATACTGATTACCCAATATAAAAAAACGAAGAATATGAACAACAATTCAAAGAAGAAGAAATATATTTAAGATATTCAACTTCACTAATAATCAAATAAATGAAAAAGAAAATAATATTTTTGCCTAGCAAATTGGCAATTAAAATAATATACTAAATGTTGGTATAGATTTAATAAATGCACACTCAATTTTACAGACCATCTGGGAAATAGCTTTGTGTTCACTATATAGGAGCCCTCGTGGCACAGTGGTTAACAGGGCCTGGCTGCTAACCAAAAGGTTGGCAGTTCAAATCCACCCAGCAGCTTTATGAGGAAAAGACTTGGTGATCTGTCTGCTTCTGTAAAGCTCTACTGTCACATGGGGCACTATATACAGCAACATATATGTATGGTATACATTCTCAACAAACCTTAAAATAATCTTTTTTGACCTAGTTAATATATTTCTAGAAATATATACAGGCAGATATTCATATGAAAGATATACAATGCACCATTATTTATTGTAGACGCTGAATGTCCAACAATAAAAAAACCAAAACAAAACCTGTTGCCATCAAGTCAATTCCGACTCATAGAGACTCTATAGGACAGAAGAGAACTTCCCCATAGGGTTTCCAAGGAGTGGCTGGTGGATTCAAACTGCTAACTTTTTGGTTAACAGCCAAAGTCTTAACCAGTGCGCCAGCAGGGTTCCCCTCTACTCCTGTAGTAAAGCTAAATCATCCAAAAAAAAAAAAAAAAAAAAGACCTAAACCATTTTATTTCAGACCCTAGCCAAAATGACTTCATAGAGTCAAATTTATATCATGCCTTTATGTTTTACAAAATGATCACTTTTTTTAGACCTCTGAATTTTTTTAATCTTTTTTTATTATTATTGTTGTGCTTCAAGTGAAAGTTTACAATTCAAGTTAGTCTCTCATACAAAAATTTATACATACATTGTTCTGAAAGCCTACTTAGTCTCCCTATACTGTGACAGCACACTCTTCCCTTCCATTTCGGATTTCCCATGTCCGTTCAACCTGGTCCTGACCCTCTCTGCCTTCTCATCTTGCCTCCAGATGAGAGCTGCTCATTTAACCTCATGTATCTACTTGAGCTGAGAAGCACACTCTTCACGAGTATCATTTTATGTCCCATAGTCCAGTCTAATCTTTGTCTGAAGAGTTGACCTTGGGAATGGTTTTAGTTTTGGGCTAACAGAGAGCCCAGGGGACATGTCTTCCAGGATCCCTCCAGTCTCAATTAAACCATTAAGTCTGGTCTTTTTACTAGAATTTGAGTTCTGCACCCCAGTTTTCTCCTGCTCCATCAGGGACTCTGTCGTGTTCCCTGTCAGGGCAGGCATTGTAGTAGCCAGGCACCATGTAGTTCTTCTGGTCTCAGGCTGATGAAGTCTCTGGTTTATGTGGCCCTTTCCATCTCTTGGGGTAATACTTTCCTACAGAAGGATCATTTTAATGATATGTCACTGGAAAAGCTAAAACCAAAAACATTTTCAATTACAAGACCCAATGACTTTTTTGTGAAGATCCTTTTAACCTTAAATTTAAACAGACACTGAAACACACACACAAATCACACAACCCCAAAATTCAAAAACCACACAACCCCAAAATTCAAAAACCCTACAATGTACTTATGCTAAAAGTTATCAAAGGAAGTTAAAGTTTGAGGAATAGTCTCATCACCCTCCATAGTCACATCTTTAAAAGAATAATTAATTGATATTTACAGCATAAAAATTAGGTTGCCAGTAACGATCCACTAATTGGTACTATTAAGTATCATACTTCCATTTGCTTTATCACTTATTTCAGTAATATGATCAGGGCTCTTAATAATCTTAAAGCAAAAAGCAAAAGAATAGATAGAAATACTGCTGACAATTTTAAATAAACTAATTGACTCAATACTTACATTGAAAAAATCAACTCACAACAACAAAAATATAAACAACCCAATGAAAAAATGGACAAAGGACTCAAACAGACATTTCTCCAAAGAGGATATGTTGTTGCTGTTGTGTGCACCAAGTCAATTCCAACTCATAACGACCCTAAAGGACAGAGAAGAACTGCCCTATAGGGTTTCCTACGATGTAATTACGGGAGCAGATTGCCAGGTCTTTTCTCCTGCAGAGTTGCTGGTGGGTTCCAACCACCAATCTTCTGGTAAGCAGCAGAGTGCTTATCTATTACGCTATCAGGGCTCCTTAAAGAGGACAAACAGCCAATAAACACATTGAGAAGATGTTCAACCGAGTTAGTCATTAGGAAAATGCAAATCAAAATCACAATGAGATACCATCTCATGCCCACTAGGATGGCTACTATTAAAAAAGAAAAATAAGTTTTGAGAAGAATGTGGAGGGATTGGAACCCTTGTCCACTGCTGGTGGGAGTGTAAAATGGTGCAGCCTCTGTGGAGAACAGTCTGGCAGTTTCTCAAAAAGTTAAACATAGAATTAATATATGACTCAAAAATTCCACTTCTAGGTATATATTCAAAAGAATTTAAAGCAGGTATTCAGAGATCTTTGTACACCAATGTTCATTGTAGTATTATTCATAATAGCCAAAGTCGGAAGCAAGCAACCAAAGTATCCAACAACAGATGAATGGAAAACAAAATGTGGTATACATATTTATATAAAATGGAGTATTATTTAGCCATAAAGAGAAATGAAGTTCTAACACATGCTATTACACAGATGAACGTTGAAAACATTATGCTAAGTGAAATAATTTAGACACAAAAGGCAAATACTGTATTTACATGAAATAGTGGTTGTACAACACTGTGAAGGCAGTTAACGTCACTGAACTGTACACTTAAAAATGGTTAAAATGGCTAATTTTGTGTTGCATATATTTTAACAAAAAAAAATTAACTCCCTTTATTACCACAAAGTCATTATTAACATTGACACAAACATACACACAAATATATAAAGTACTCAAAAATATACCTACACCATCCTCTTCCATATACTCCTGAAAAAGTTATGGCTTCTACTTTCACCAGTTCTGACTGCATGAGTTTCAATGTCTTTTTTTTTTTAATTGTACTTCAGGTGAAGGTTTACAGAACAAATAGTTTCTCATTATAGACAGTCAGTACACATATTGTTTTATGACATTGGTTAACAACCCCACAACATGTCAACATGCTCCCTTCTCGACTTTTTTTTTTTTTTTTTTTTGGTGAAAATATACATAGCCAAAGATACACCATTTCAAAAATTTCTACATGCACAGTTCAATGACATCAACTACGCTCTTCCAGTTGTGCTGATATTCTCACTTTAGAATGAAGGTTTACAGAACAAAATAGTTTCTCATTAAACAGTTACTACACATGTTGCCCTATGACAATGGTTAACAACCCCACTACAGGTCATCACTGTCCTTCCTCAACCTTGGGTTCCCTATCACCGGCTTTCCTGTCCCCTTTCTGCCTTCTACTCCTTGTCCCTGAACTGCTGTGCCTCATTAGTCACGTTTTGTCTTATGGGGCTGTCCAATCCCCAGTTGAACGGTAAACCTCGGAAGTGACTTTACCACTGAGCTAAAAGAGTGTCTGGGGGCCGTACTCTCAGGGTTTGTCCAGTCTCTTTTAGGCCAGTAAATCTGGTCTTTTTTTTGTGTGTGTGTGTTAGAATTTTGTTCTACATCCTTCTCCAGCTCTGTCCAGAACCGTCTGTTGTGATCCTGGTCAGGGCATAGTGGTGGTAGCGGGGCACCATCTAGCTGTACTGGATGCAGTCTGGTGGAGGCCTTGGTACCTGTAGTCCATTAGTCATTTGGACTAATATTTTCTTTCTATCCTGTTCTCTTCATTCTCCCTTGTTTCTGAAGGGATGAGACCAGTGGAGTATCTTAGATGCCTGCTCACAGGCTTTTAAGACCTCAGACGCTACTCACCAAGGTAGAATGTAAAACATTGTCTTTATAAACTGTGTTATGCCACTTGAGCTAGATGTTCCCTGAGACCATGGTCCCCACAACCCTCCGCCCAGCCTTTCAGTTCCTCAGGGAGTTTGGATGTGTCTATGGACCTTCCATGACCTTTCAAGTTGTGCTGGTTTCTCCAGTATTGTGTGCTATCTCACCCATCACCATAGATACCACTTATCTATTGCCTATATAGTATTCCCCCCACCACCACTCCCATCTCTGGTAACCAACAAAGATTGTTAACTTTTTGTGTGTGAACTTTTTCATGGGTTTTTACAATAGAGGTCTCATACAATATTTGTTCTTTTGTGATTGACTTATTTCACTCAGCATAATGTCCTCCAGTTTCATCCATGTTATGAGATACTTCACAGATTCATCATTGTTTTTTATTGTTGAATAGTACTCCATTGTGTGTATGTACCATAGTTTGTGTATCCATTCATCTGTTGATGGGCATCTAGGTTGTTTCCATCTTTTTGCTATTGTGAACAATGCTACCATGAACATTGGTGTGCATATGTCTATTCGAGAGACGATTCTTATTTCTCCAGAATATATTCCTAGGAGTGGGATTGCTGGATCGTATGGATTTCTATTTCCAGCTTTCTAAGGAAGCGCATATCATTTTCCAAAATGGCTGTATCATTTTGCAATCCAAGAAGCAGTGCATAAGAGTTCCGATCTCCCCGTAGCCCCTCCAACATTTTTTATTTCCAGTGTTTTTGATTCGTGCCAGTAATGCCGGCATGAGACGGTATCTCATTGTGGTCTTAATTTGCAATTGTCTAATGGCTATTGATCGTGAGCATTTCCTAATGTGTCTGTTGACTGCCTGAATGTCTTCTTTGGTGAAGTGTCTGCTCATTTCCTTTGCCCATTTTTTAATAGGATTATTTGTCTTTTTGTCGTAGAGGTGCTGGATTTTCTTGTAGATTATGGAGATTAGACCTTTGTCTGACTTGTACTGTCCAAAAATTTTTTCCCAGTCTGTGGGTTCTCTTCTGATTCTTCTGGTGAAGTCTTTTGAAGAGCATAGGTGTTTGATTTTTAGAAGATCGCAGTTATCTACCTTATCTTCCGGGGTTTGTGTGTTGATGGTTATGGTTTGTAATCTGTTAACGCTATGTATTAGGGCCTATAGTGTTGGTCCTATTTTTTTCTTCTATGAACTTTATAGTTTTTGGTTTTATATTTAGGTCTTTGATCCATTTTGAATTAGTTTTTGTATATGGTGTGAGGTATGGGTCCTCTTTTTTTTTTTTTTTCAGTTGGATATCCAGTTTTGCCAGCACCATTTGTTAAAAAGACTGTCTTTTCCCCATTTGAAGGATTTTGGGCCCTTGTCGAAGATCAGGTGACCGTAGGTGGGTGGATTTACATCTGGGTTCTCAATTATGTTCCATTGGTCAATGTATCTGTCATTGTACCAGTACCAGGCTGTTTTGACTCCTGTAGCTGTATAGTAGGTTCTCAAGTCAGGTAATGTGAATCCTCCAATTTTATTCTTCTTCTTCAGTAGTGCTTTACTTATTCGGGCTTCTTCCCTTTCCGTATAAAGTTAATGATTAGTTTTTCCATCTCTTTGAAGAGTGTTGCTGGTATTTGGATCGGGATTGCGTTGTACTTGTAAATTGCTTTGGGTAGAATTGTCATTTTCACAATGTTGAGTCTGCCTATCCATGAGCATGGTATGTTTTTCCATTATGTAGATCCCTTCGGGTTTCATGCAATAGTGTTTTGTAGTTTTCTTTGTATAGGTCTTTTACATCCCTGGTCAGATCTATCCCTAAGTATTTTATCTTTTTAGGGGCTATTGAAAATGGTATTGTTTTCCTGATTTCCTTTTCATCGTTCTCCTTATTGGTGTATAGGAATACAACTGAGTTTTGAGTGTTTATCTTGTATCCTGCTACTCTGCTGGATCTATTAGTTCTAGTAGATTTCTCGTGGAGTCTTTAGGGTTTTCTATGTATTGTATCATATCATCCGCTAACAGGGACAGTTTAACTTTTTCATTACCAATTTGGATGCCCTTTATTTCTTTTTCTTGCCTTATTGCTCTAGCTAGAACTTCCAGCACAATGTTAAATAGGAGTGGTGATAAAGGGCAACCTTGTCTTGTTCCTGTTCTCAAGGGGAATGTTCTCAGCCCCTCTCCATTAAGAATGATGATGGCTGTTGGTTTTGCATAGGTGCCCTTTATTATGTTGAAAAATTTCCTTTCTATACCTATTTTATTGAGAGTCTTTATCAGGAATGGGTGTTGGACTTTGTCAATTGCCTTTCTGCATCAATTGAGATGATCATGTGATTCTTTTCTTTCCTTTTATTTATGTAGTGGATTACTTTGATTTATTTTCTAATGTTGAACCATCCTTGCATACCTGGTATGAATCCTACTTAGTCATGGTGTATTATTTTTTTGATATGATGCTGAATTCCTTTGGCTAGAATTTTGTTCAGAATTTTTGCATCTATATTTATGAGAGATATTGGTCTATAATTTTGTTTTTTTGTGACATCTTCGCCTGGTTTGGAATCAGCATTATGGTGGCTTCATAGAATGAATTTGGAAGTGTTGCTTCCTTTTCTATGCTCTGAAATAGCCAGAGTAGTACTGGTACAAGCTCTTCTCTGAATGGTTTATAGAACTCACTAGCAAAGCCATCTGGGCCAGGGCTTTTTTTTTTTTGTTGGGTTTTTTTTTTTTTTTTTTTTTTACCTTTTCAATCTTTTCTTTTGTCAGGGGTCTGCTCAGATTTTCAAGATCACTTTGTTGTAGCTTGGGTAGGTAGTGTGCTTCTAGAATTTTATCCATTTCCTCTAGGATTTCAAATTTCTTATAGTATAGTTTTTCATAATATTCTGTTATGATCCTTTTTATTTTAGTTGGGTCTGTTGTAATGTTGCCCATTTTATTTCTTATTTGGGTTATTTGCGTCCTCTCCTGTTTTTCTTTTGTCAGTCTAGTCAGTGCTTTGTTGATTTTGTTGATTATTCAAAGAACCAACTTTTGGTTTTGTTGATTCTTTCTATTGTTTTTCTATTCTCTATTTCATTTATTTCTGCTCTAATCTTTATTATTTCATTTCTTCCATTGGCCTTGGGCTTTTTTGTTGTTGTTGTTGCTGTTCTCTTTCTATTTGTTTGATTTCTGTAGTTAATGTTTTGAGTTTGTCCCTTTCTTCTTTTTTGATGTGTGCATCTATTGCTATAAATTGTCCTCTGAGGACTGCCTTTGCTGTGTCACAAAGGTTTTGGTATGATGTGTTTTCATTCTTGTTTAATTCTAGGAATTTTTTGATTCCATCTTTGATTTCTTCTATTACCCAGTGATGTGTAAGCAGGGTGTTATTAAGTTTCCATGTAATTGTTTTTTTTCCTTCCTCTTCCTGTTGTTAATTTCTACCTTGATGGCATTGTGGTCAGAAAAGATACTTTGCATTATCTCAACATTTTGGATCTTGTTGAGGATTGCTCTGTGGCCTAAGATCTGGTCTATTCTGTAGAACGTTCCATGTGCATTGGAAAAGAATGTGTACTTTGCAGCTGTTGGATTGAGTGCTCTGTATATGTCTATGAGGTCAGGTTGGCTGATTGTGCCCTTTAGGTCTTCTGTATCTTTGCTGAATTTCTTTTTAGTTGTTATGTCCTTTACTGAGAGTGGTGTGTTGAAGTCTCCTACTATTATTGGGGAACTGTCAATTTCTCTTTTCAGTGTTGTTAGAGTTTGTTTTATGTGTTTTGGAGCCCTGTCATTGGCTGCATAGATGTTTATTATGGGTTTGTCTTCATGATGGATCATCGTCTTAATCATAATATAGTGTCCTTCTTGGTCTTTTATAATGGAGTTTGCTTTAAAGTCTATTTTATCTGAGATTAGTATTGCCACTCCTGTTTTTTTGGCGGTTGTTAGCTTGATATATTTTTTCCAACCTTTCACTTTTAATAAATTCACATCTTTGTTTCTAAGGTGTGTCTCTTGTAGATGGATCCTGTTTTCTCATCCATTCTGTCACTCTCCATCTCTTTCTGGGTGCACTGAATCCATTTACATTCAGTGTAATTATTGATAGATGTGAGTTTATTGCTATCATTTTGTAATGCTTTTTTTTGTGGTGCTGATGTTTTCTTTGTTCTTCTTAATCTCCTGGGCTGAATTTCTTTTGTTTGTGGATTTTTTTCTTCATTTCTTTTGTTTTTGTAGGTTTTGTTTTTACTGAGACTTTATGTTTTTCCTCTTTATTTTGATAAGTATCTTTGTTAACTTTTTCTGTGGTTACCATGAAATTTACCTTTAAGTTTCTAAGTTTGAAGGAGTCTATTATTACTTGGTATCGGCTTGCCTACCTCGCCATTAGAAGGTTCTATACCTACACTATTTATCCCTTCTTGTACTGTTCTGATGTTGTTGTCATTTACAGATTAACTGCTCTGATTCCCTGCTGTATTTCTTTTGGTTTTGGATATCCCTTGAGAGTTCAATTCCTAGATTGGTATCTGGCTGGTACGATCCTGCATCCTAGATTCAGCCTGGGAGCTGAAGTTGTTTGTTTTCAGATAGAAGGACTCCATTTAATAATTCTTGTAAATTTAGTTTGGTTTTTACATATTCCCTTAATTTCTGTTTATCTAGAAATGACCTAATTTCACCATTATATTTGAACGAGAGTTTTGCAGGATATATTATTCTTGGCTGGCAATTATTTTCTTTCAAGGTTTTATATATGTTATCCCCTTGTCTTCTTGCCTGCATGGTTTCTGCTGAATAATCTGACCTTAATCTTGTTTTTTCTCCTCTGTATGTGACTTCTTGTTTTTCACAAGCTGCTCTCAGGATTCTTTGTTCGTTGCTGATTTTGGTGAGTGTGATCATGATATGTCCTGGTGATTTTCTTTTGGGATCTATCCTATATGGTGTTCGTTGAGCTTCTTGGATTGCCAACTTTTCATCTTTCAAGATATTGGGAAAGTTTTCTGTCAGCAGTTCTTCAGTGATCCTCTCTGTGTTTTCTGTTTTCTCTCCCTGTGCTGAAACTCATCATTTGCAAATTTTTGCTTTTGATTATATCCCACATAACTGTCAGGGTCTCTTCATTTTTCTTTGTTCTTTTTTCTGAGTTTTCCTCAAACAGAGTTGTATCCAAGTATTTGTCTTCAATTCTGCTGATCCTGTCTTCCACCTTTACAAATCTGCTTCTCAGCCCTTCTATGACACTGTCCTGAAATCTTGTTGTTTACCTTTTGGATTTCTAATTGTTGTTTTTGTATATTTCTAGTTGTGAATTTATTTTGGCATTTTGTTCCTGCATTATTTTCCTGAATTCTTCTATTTTTTTGTCTCTATTTTCCATGAATTTGTCTGCCTTTTACATTAATTTGTCTATTTTTTCCCCATTTTTGTCTGCTGTTTGCATCTATCTTGGATAATTCTGAGTATTAGAGATTTGAATTCCCTATTAGGTAGTTCTAGTGCATTTTCTTCTACTGGAAGGTCATCTGGTGTTTTATTTTGGATGCCTACTGGAACTATCCTGTCCTGTTTTTTAAGTAGTTTGATATTGTCTGCTGTCTTTGGGGCATTCAGTAGTTATTTTTCTCTTTTACTGATTGTAGATTTGTTTGTTTCGTCCTTTTTTCTCATATAGCTATGTGTGAGCAGGTGGGCTGTGTATTCTTTGTTGTTTGCTCGTCTGTGGGCATGATACCTTTCACCTCCTTCTCCAATTGGTAGTGTCAGTCACTCAGATATGGTAGAGCAGGGCAGTTCTAGCTCCAGAGGAGTTTGTGGGATGGGTTGTTTGTGGCACTTAGTACAGCCACCAGGGCAGGTTGGTGATTACTGTAGGGCAGGTTCTGGTAGGCCGTGGCTGTGCTGCTTGGTGGTGTGATGTTAAGCACATGGTGCAGGTTGGCAGGATGGAGGGGGGAGATTGTGATGTGTGGAGCTAAGATGTATATCATAGAGAGGAGAGTGGAACAGGAGCCACAAACATAGAAACAAACAAAAAGAGTGCTAGGGGAGCTTGCCATTGGAGTGGAGAGACTATGAAACTGAGAAAAAAAAAGGGAAAGAAGAAGAAGGAAAAAAAGAAAAGAATGAATAAATAGAAGCACCATGCCGTCCTTCTGCAGCAAAGATCAGAAAAACTAAGTCAAACAGAGTAATGCGTCAATCCTAAAACTGTAACCATCAAATGAAGAGATGAAGAACTCAGCCAAGCACCAAATGGAATAAGAAACTGACCGAGAACAGACAGCGTGGAGAAATACATGCAGAGGTCCCCTATCAGCTACCACAGCATGGATCTGCCATCTTGGACTCCTATTGGAGATCAGTGAACAGGAGTTATGAGAAAGCATCTTCACAGAGCTTCCAGCAGGAGACAGAACAACTGGTAACCCATGATATAGGCTTTCCCACCCCCACCCTTCTTCACCTCCATTTAGCCTCCTCTGCTTCCTGCAGCCACAGTCTTTTGGCCAGGAAGCATGAGCTACCCCAGTGCTGCTTGGTTTCTGCCCACCTGCACTGGCCAGCTCCCTGAGTGCCATTTGTTGGCTGCTGGTGTTGCTTTTTTCCTGTTCTTTAGATTTCTTCCTTACCTCTCACCCCCTCCTCCTCCTTTCTCTCAAATACCTGGCTCCGTGTGCCATCTTTGCTTCTTTCTGAAAGGCTGAGAAATGCTGCTCGACTGCAAATCTGCTTCCCTGCCCGGGCCACCATGCTATTGGGACCCCTGGGGCTTTTTTGTTTCTTTGTTTGCTCTGATTTGTTCTGTTTTGATTTATTTGTTTGTTTTCTTTTCCTTTTCTCGGCTTGGGAGCCCCTTCTAGCCTTGCAGTACCACGTGGCTTGGAAGCTAGTCCCTTATTCTGCACAGACACATATGGACATCTCTGTGAGCACTTCTTTTTCTTGTTTGTTTTTTTTTTCATTTCTTTGTTTAGTTTTCTTCTCTCTCTTATTCCCTTTTTGTCTTTCTTCTTTTCCAGTTTCTCAATTTATTCATTTTTTTCTATTACCCTTTTTCTTTTTTTTTCATTTTTCTTTTTCCCCACTTCTCAGTCTCTCATCTCTCCACTCCAACAGCAAGCTCCCTTAGCACTCTTTTTTGTTTGTGTGTATGTCTTTGGATCCTGTTCCTCTCTCCTCTCTCTCAACTTTCCCATACCCATCTTAGCTCCACACATCACAGTCTACCCCCTCCTTCCTGTCTACCTGCACTGTGTGCTGAACATCACACTCCCAAGCAACACAGGCATGGTCTACTGGAATCTGCCCTACACTGGCTACCAGTCTGCACTGTCAGCCCTGGTACATGCCACAAAAAACCTATCCCAGCAACTCCCCTTCAGCTGGACCTACCCTGCTATACCATACCTGAGTGTCTGACCCTGCCCGTTGGAAAAGGAGGTGAAAAGCATAGTGCCCACAGACGAGTAAATAACAAAAAATGCACAGCCCTCCTGCTCCGACATAACCAAGACAAAAAAAGAATGATGAAAGAAATATACAATCAATAAATGAAGACAATAACCACTGAATGCCCCCAAAACAGCAGACAATTTCAAAACATTTACAAAAACAAGAGAGGATGGTGTCAGCAGGTGTCCAAAATAAAACACTAGATGACCTTCCAGTAGAAGAAAAGGCACTAGACCTAACTGATAAGTAATTCAAATCTCTAATATTCAGAATTATCCAAATGTTGAAGCAAAAAACAGACAAAAATGAGGAAAAAATTGACAAATTCATGGAAAATACAGACAAAAAAATGGAAGAATTCAATAAAATAATACAGGAACAAAATGCCAAAATAAATTCACAAATAGAAATCACACAAAAATAACAATTAGAAATCCAAAAGATAAACAACAAGATTTCAGAAATGGAGAGTGTCACAGAAGGTGAGGAGCAGGTTTGAAGCTATGGAAGACAGGATCAGCCAAATTGAAGACAAACACTTGGACACAACTGTGTTTGAGGGAAAATCAGAAAAAAGAACAAAGAAAAATGAAGGGACCCTGAGAATTATGTGGGATAACATCAAAAGCAAAAATCTTCGAGTGATTGGAGTTCCACAACAGGGGAAGAAAACAGAAGCCAAAGAGAGGATCATTGAAGAACTGCTGACAGAAAACTTTTCCAATATCTTGAAAGATGAAAAGCTTACTGTCCAAGAAGCTCAATGAACCCCGTATAGGATAGATCCCAAAAGAAAATCACCAAGGTTTATCATAATCACACTCGCTAAAACCAAAGACAAAGAATCCTGAGAGCAGCTCGAGAAAAACAAAAAGTCACATCCAGAGGAGAAACAATAAGACTAAGCTCGGATTATTCGGCAGAAACTATACAAGCAAGAAGGCAATGGGATGACATATATAAAACCTTGAAAGAAAAAAATTGTCAGCCAAGAACAATATCTCCTGCAAAAAAACTCTCATTCAAATATGATGGTGAAATTAGGTCATTTCCAGATAAACAGAATTAAGGGACTATGTACAAACCAAACCAAACTTACGAGACTTATTAAAGGAAGTCCTTTGATCTGAGAACAAACAATATCAGACCACAGGCTGAAAAAAGGACACAGGATTGTAGTAGCCAGATACCAACCTAGGAAATGAACTCTTAAGGACTATGCAAAACCAAAGAATTACAAAAAGGAACCAGAGAGGTTAGTCTGTAAATGACAACAGCATTAGAACAATAAAAGAGGGAATAAACGGTGTAGGTATAGAACCTTCTAATGGAGAGAAAGTCAAGTAATAATAGACTGGTACAAATCTAGGAATGTAAAGGTAAATTTCAAGGTAACTACAAAGGAAGTTAACAAATTACTCATCAAAATAAAAAGGAAAAACGTAAAGTCTCAGTAAAAACAAAACCTACCAAAGGAAGTGAAAAAAAAAATCCACGAACAAAAGGAACTTTGCACTGCACAGGAGAGTAAGAGGAACAATGAAAATGTCAACTTCACAAAAAAAAGCACTACAATGCAATCCCACTCCTAGGAATACATCCTAGAGGAATAAGAGCCATCACACTAATAGACATATGCATACCCATATTCCCTGAAGCACTGTTCACAACAGCAAAAAGGTGGAAACAACCTAGATGCCCATCAACAGATGAATGGATAAACAAACTATGGTACATCACACAAGGGAGTATTATACAAAGATAAAGAACAGTGATGAATCTGTGAGGCATATCATAACATGGATGAAACTGGAGGACATTATGCTGAGTGAAATAAATCAATCACAAAAGGACAAATATTGTATGAGACCTCTACTGTATACCTCATGTAAAAGCTAACACACATAAAGAAACAATCTTTGTTGGTTATGAGGGATGGGAGGCATGGGGGAGAGATAAATAGATAAGTGATAACTTTGGTAAAGGGTAAGACAGTACACATTACTGGGGAAGCCAGCACAACTTGTACGAGGAAAGGTCATGGAAGCTCCATAGACACTTCCAAACTCCATGAGGGACTGAATTGCTGGGTGGAGGGCTGTGGGGATCATGGTCTCAGGGAACATCTAGCTCAACCGGCATAACACAGTTTATAAAGACAAAGTTCTACGTTATACCTTGGTGAGTAGCATCTGGGGTCTTAAATGCCTGTGAGTAGCCATCTAAGATACTCCTGTGGTCTCACCCCTTTGGGAGCAAGGGAGAATGAGGAGAACAAGACACAAGGAAAAGATTAGTCCAAAGGACTAACGGACCACAGCTACCACAGCCTCCACCAGACTGAGTTAAGTATAGCTAGATGGTGTCTGGCTACCACCACAGACTGCTCTGACCGGGATCACAATAGAGTGTCCTGGAGAGAGCTGAAAAAGGATGTAGAACAAAATTCTAACTCACACAAAACAGAGCAGAATTACTGGTCTGACAGACTGGAGAAACCCCGAGAGTATGGCCCCCAGACACCCTTTTAGCTCAGTGATGAAGCCCTACCCGAAGTTCACCGTTCAGCCAGGGATTGGACAGCCTCATAAAACAAAACAGGACTAATGAGGCATAGCAGTCCAGAGACAAGGACTAGAAGGCAGGAGGGGACAAGAAATGTGGTGATAGGGAACCCAAGTTTGAGAAGGGACAGCGTTGACATGTCATGAGGTTGTTAACCATTGTCATAGGGCAATATGTGTACTGTTTAATGAGAAACTGTTCTACAAACCTTCATCTCAGGTACAAAAAAAAGAAAAAGAATTTTCTATGTGAGATCAAATTGACAACAGCAACTCAAAAGGTTTGATGGGAAGCCTAGGGGACAGTGAGTTGATGGTAATGGTGATGATATAATTTGGAAAAGGATAGTGAGAATAGCAGCACAACTTGAAGAATGTAATTGATGTCACTGAATTTTACATATAGAAATTTTTGAAATGGTGTAACTTTGGCCATGTATATTTTCACCAAAAAAAAGTCCTCAAGGTTGTGAAGGGAGAGTGTTGACAAGTCGTGGGGTTCTTAACCAATGTCATAAAACAATATATATACTGACTGTTTAATGAGAAACTATTTGTTTTGTAAACCTTCATCTAAAATACAATAAAAAAATTGAAAAAAAAAAGGAAAATATAAATACTAGAAAAAAGAACAGCAAATCTCCCGCCAGTGTGGTTATGAGGTCTGGGGATATTGTTCCCAGGTGTTGCAGTACAGCCTGGCTAGAAGGCGTAGAAGTATTCAGCACTAGGTATTGAGGGGACAGGAAGAGAAGGAAGGTATAGGGAGACAAGAAACTGAGTCATGAAGAAAGACACAAAGGGAAAGAGAGTGAAAAGAAAACAAAACAAATTAAAAAAAAATAACAAGAAAAGCCCCCAAAAAACAGAAAGAAAAAAAAAAAACACAAGAAAAGAAATGTCTCAGGGATCCCTCCATGTATCTGTGCAAGCTGAGGAGGTAGGTCCCAAACCACATAGCACTGCCTGGCCAGAACGGGCTCCCATCTTGAGGAAAGGAAAAGAAAACAAACAAGCAATTCAAAACAAACAAACAAAAACCCCAGGATCCCACCAGCATGGCAGCCCAGACTGGGAAGCTGTTCCACACTTGAACAGAGCTCTGCAGCCCCAAGATGTTGCACGGACCCTGGTATTTGAGTGAAAGGATGGGGTGGTGGTGACAGCTAAGGAAGAAATCAAAAGAAGCGGAAAAAAGCAACACCAGCAGCCAACAAATGGCACTCAGGGAGCCAGCCATTGTGGGCAGGTGGAATCCAAGCAGCCGGTGCTTCTGGGCCAAGAGACTGTGGCCGTGGGAAGCAGAGGAGGCCAAGTGGGGGGTGAAGAAGGGTGGGGGGTGGGAAAGCATATATCACAAATTACTAGTTGTTCCATCTCCTGCTGGAAGCTCTGCAAAGCTGCTTTCTCATACCCCTATTTGCTGGTCTCTGATAGGAGTCCAAGATGGTGGATCCGCGCTGCGTTAGCTGATAGGGGACCTCTGCATGAACCTCTCCTTGCTCTCACTTATCTGTCAGTTTCTTATTCCATTTGGTGCTTGGCTGAGTTCTTTATCTCTTCATTTGATGTTTTAGGGTTTCAGGATTGCTGTTTTCTCTGTTTGGCTTAGTTTTTCAGGTCTTTGCTGTGGAGGGATGGTGTGGTGCTTCTGCCTAGAGCACCATGTTGCCGGAAGTCCCTCAACGTCTCTTTTTAACTGTTTATTATTAGCATTACACTGAGAGTAACAAAAGTAAAATTATCTAAGTTCTAGTTCATCTGATCATCTGTCACCAACTACTGTCCTTTGTATTATTTTCACAAAAAATACCTCAGTACAACTTCTCTAGTTCTTTAAGTCAACCATCATTTTCAGATACTTTACATTACTCTTCATCACTAAACTATAATAAAACAAAGGCCACAAAAAAAAAAAAATCCTGTTTTAAAAACAAATTCATCCTTAACTGAATGTTTTCATAGTATTCTTATAGGTATCTGGCAACACAAAGAATTACATAATCAGAAACATTTTGTGTATCCAAATATGAATTTAGATTACAAATGCTATATATTTATTACAGATACTCATTTAAATCCTTAAATGACAAATTCAAAAGAAGATTTTACCTAAACATTTCCTACAGTGCTTAATTTCCCTGAAGCTCAGGCATAAATTCTTTGACCAGTATGAACCTTACATGACATTTAGCATAAAACACAGGACTTATAAAGTTGATACTCTATTTTTACTATTTCTTCCTACCTCTATGATTTCACAGTGGGATTTTCATACATGTCTCATCTACACAGATATTAGTACTTTCCAACTGCTAAGTATACATCTTCTTTTCTCTGCATACTCTGCCTCAGTGATCTCATACAGTTCCATGATTTTAAATATGTCCTATATGAGGACAAATAGCCCTGGTCGCACAGTGGTAAAATGCTTGGTTGCTAACTGAAGGGTTGGCGGTTCAAACCCACCGGATGCTCTGTGGAAGAAAGATGTGGCAGTCTACTTTCATAGAGATTACAGCTGTGGAAACCCTATGGGGCAGTTCTACTCTGTCCTGTAGGGTCACTGTGAGTCAGAAGCTACTTAACGGCAATAGGTTCGATTTGGTATATGAGGACACTCAATTTCATATCTCCAGCATAAACTCTTTCCTTGTGTCCTAGATTAACATTGGAAGTAACTCTAAGACTTGTCCACGAGGCATGTGTCATTGGTATCTCACATTTAACACAGCCAAAATATATCTTTTTATTTCTTTCCACCCACTACCTTCGTTCAATCTTTTCCAATAAGTGGAACCTCCATCCACCCTGTGACTCAAGTAAAAAACTAGGATTTACCCTTCTATTCTTTCTCCTAACCTAGAGAAAAAACTACCCAGCACAACAGTGGTAGACTAGATTTGTCCCTCAGCCTAGAATGTGGAAATTGTAGAACACTGGGAGGCCAAGTACAATAAGAACAGGCCACTAACCACATATAAAAATACTCAACTTCAGTAATAATTATATTAACCTGATTCAAAATTCTTTTTGTTATATATTATTTATGCTTTTCAGTGAAAAACTGGAAACAACACAAAAGGCTGATCAAAAGGGAACTGGTTGATGATATAGCTATAAGGTAGAAGAGTATGTATTTGTTGAAAAGAATAAAGCAGATCCACATGTATACATGTAGAAGAATAACCAAGATATATGACTGTCTTAGTTATCTAGAGCTGTTATAACAGGAATACCACAAGTGGATGGCTTTAACAAACAGAAATTTATTCTCTCATAATCTAGGAGGCTAGAAGTCTGAATTCAGGGCACAGGCTCCAGTGGAATACTTTCTCTATCTGTCATCTCTGGGGGAAGGTCTTTGTCATAAATCTTCCCCTGCGTCTAGGAGTTTCTTAACACAAGGACCCCAGGTCCAAAGGACGTGCTCCAATCCCAGCTCTTCCTTCTTGGTGGTAGGAGGTCCCTCTCTCTGTTTGCTTCTATTTCTTTTTGACTCTTGTAAGATAAAAGGTGATGCAGGCCACAACCCAGGGAAACTCCCCTTACATCAGATCAGGGCTGTGGCCTGATTAAGGGTGTTACATCCCACCCTAAACTTCTTTAACATAATCTAATCTTGCTTCATCAACCACAGACAGAGATTAGGATTTACAACACATAGGATGATTGCATCAGATCACAAAATGGAGGACAACCACACAATACTGGGAATCACGGCCTAGCCAAATTGACACATATTCTTGGGGGACACGATTCAATCCATGACAATGATGAAAAACAAAAATTGTAAAAATGCATAGTTACACTAAGTACTTATGTAAATTTAAAAGTAGGTACCTAACTCAAACCAAAAAGCCAAACCCATTGCCGTCGAGTCAATTCTGAAGCATAGAGATCCTATAGGAGAGAGTAAAGCTGCCCCATAGGGTTTCCAGGGAACTCCTGGTGGATTTGAACTGCCTACCTTTTGGTTAGCAGCCAAATTCTTAACCACTACACCACCAGGGTTTCCATCTAACTCATAGGTACCCACGTTTTTTTGTAAATTCAGTTTAAAAAAAAACAAAACAGTGAGTCTCTATCACTACTCACTCACTCTCCCCAAGGGGGTGATGTTCTAGCTTCAAATCACAGTGGGTGCCAAAGAACTGTTATTGTTGTTGGTAGGGGTCGCAGATTCGGTTCTGACTCATAGCAGCCCTATGTACAACAGAACAGAACACCACCTGGATCTACGGAATCCTCATATCCTGCTTGAGTGCACTGTTGCAGCCACTGTGTCAATCCATCTTGTTGAGGGTCTTCCTCTTTTTAGCTGACTCTCTACTTTACCAAGCATGGTGTCCTTTTCCAGGGACTGGTCCCTCCTGATAACATGTCTAAAGTATGTGAGACATAGTCTCGCCATGTTTGCTTCTAATGAGCTTTCTGGTTGTACTTTTTCCAAGACAGATTTGTTGATTCTTCTGGCAGTCCATGGTAAATTCAATATTCTTTAACAACACCATGATTCAAAAGCATCAATTCTTCCTCAGTCTTCCTTATTCATTGTCCAGCTTTCACATGCATATGAAGCGACTGAAAACACCATGGATTGCGTCAGGCGCACCTTAGTCCTTAAAGTGACATTTTTGCTTTTTAATACTTCGAAAGATCTCTTGCGGCAGATTTGCTCAATGCAACGCATCACCTGATTTTTTGACTGCTGCTTCCATGGGTGTTGACTGGGAATCCAAGCAAAATGAAATCCTTTACAATTTCAATATTTTCTCCATTTACCATAATGTTGCTATAACAAAATATCGAACTCACAATGACTATCCCTTTACCTTGACCCTTTAGATTAGGAAGTAGGAACATGCCCACTTCCAGAGAAACTAGGAAACACTTCCTACCTCCCTTCTTGTGTGGACAATTATGGGTCTTGGCATCTGACCCTCGTGTGATTCTCGTCTTGACTTCTTTTTTTCTTCTCTCTCTGTGCATGTTATAGGTACTCGCTTTTGAATTAAAAAGTAGCCTATTTGGTGGAATGGTCCTATTGATTCTGAGCATAGGGACTCACAAGGTTAGGGAAATAGAAGGACTGCTATAATCATCCTAAAGGACAAGGCCTCTTACCATACTGTGAAAGGTAGGCTACTGAAGGATTACCACCCCCCCCTCCACCCCATCATGAGATATGTCTGAACATTCTTTGGTTATTCCATAGGCTGCCCATGTCTCACGAGGGCCTTCTTCCTCTCCTCCACCTCAGGACCAGAATCATCCCTTCCCCATTCCAGAACCAAAAACACCTGGATTCAAAGGGCTGAAGGAGAAGAGGAAGAGTTAAAAAGACCAACAGACTGAGGCAAAGTAATGCTTCTCCCAGAGAGTGGCCACATGCAAATGGAACAAGGGCCCAGGCCACAAAACTGGGCAAATGGACACCAAGGCTAGGAGCACTGTCCCCAACTTCTTGAAACCATGTAAGTTGGATTACATTACAAGAACCTAAAGGCAGACACTTTTAGGGGCATGTTTTGGGGCTCTATGTGTTCCTCAGCAGGAGATAAAATCATATACTCTTTTCCCTGAGATCACTGTGCTCCTTCAATATGAACAACAGCAGATAAGGGCAATGGGTCACATGGTACCACCAGACCAGCTGAAAGATAAAGCTCATTTCTTTTTTACCCATTTCCTAACAGAAGATTGTGTGCCATTGTGCAGAGTTACATAAACGTTATTGCTTCCAGAGAAAACAAAAGTCTGAAGAATATTTCCCCAACTACTAGCAGGTGTTCTCTTTCGGGGTGCAATCATGCGGAATGGTTGTACAACACAAATGAATACGAGCTAGACTAATACAGACTTCTTTCAAAGGATTTGGGTTTAAGTATCTTATTCTCCTTTGGAAATGAGTCTCATAAATTCAGAATAATTTGCCTTTTATCTTTTAGTTGCATCTTCCCTATATGTGGTTTGTAAAACAAAGAGATACATATATTTATGTACAGAAGTCTTCCCAGTGGAAGGGTACATTTCTCAGATATACACATGAACAGGTGCACTATAAACTCAAGGGAGACCTATGTGTTTGCATAATCCTAATGAAAAGACAAATAATAGGAACATTGAGTACATCAACAATATAAACTTAAAAGTTGTGAGTTCCAATACGGATTCTGACTTACTGAGGAAACCAATTAAATATAGTGAATTGCTTCAGTTTTCACTTGTAAAAGGATGATAAATCACAGTTGGCAGATATTAAGGTTTTGAAATTTAGACTCAATTTAGCCATTTTGCTTTCCTCAAGGAAGAGAAGGCATTGCACACAAGTATAAATGTATGGAGGCACAGTCTCACTGCTTTGTCTCCCTGTCCCCGACAGAATCACTTTTACAGAACTGTATATTTACCGCAAACATACTGTTGTAGGAATTTCCTATTACATTTCAGTGTTCCCTCTATAAAGACCTAGAGGAAAAAATTCCCAGGGGCTTTAGCACTAGGGAAAGTCAGTGCTTCTTCACTTGAGCATCAGTAAAGTTTCTAACTCAGGGACTAGTGGGTTGAACCCGTACTGGCTTGAATACATGTACATGATTTGTGGAACCATTTCCACATACTAAATTCTCCCTGGCTTCATCTTACTCTTCCACTCATTTTCCTTGGCCCTGATTTCCTTAATTTTATTTTCATCTTACTGAATTTCATGTAGTTTCTTTTTCATATTATTTTTTAATTAGTACAATTAAAAAATAATAGTATAAAACATATTAACTTAGTATTTATAGTGTGGAAATAAATTGTATAAGCATAATAGCTACATGATTAATAACTCACCAAGGAATGCAGAGCTAGGAGATGTTTTCAGGTCAGAAGGGTCAACAGAGCACTCTAAATGTACTGCTAAAATGAATTAAGTGCATAGCCTATGCCTTACAAGTTAGAACCTCAACATGTTGGCTAAAGTCCCATTCATGTAGCTGTTCAATTCATCTTACAATGTTCCAAGCCAACAACTGGGCTTGAAGTTTGGGCTGGGAAAGAAAAAAATGGGCCTCATATTTTAATACATATGCAGTGTAAGACAAAGACATATAAAAAGAATAAACAGTCATTAAAAAACAAAGCCAACAGTGTCTTTTGCCATAGTTTAATCAGATGTTTTATCTCATGGTGGCATATTCATGATGTCTTCCACACAATTGATCCCAATGTCACAAGTGATATTAGATATGTCTAAAACAATTTTTAAACTCAAAAGCAGTATTTTCTGGCCAAGTTTTTCATTAGGCCATATACTAGTCTAAACTCCCCAGTTTTCCAGAAATGTTCTACCAGTTTACTCTTCCACCAATTCAGCAAGGCCTCAGTAACTTAGACATATTCTTCCCCATGGCCTTGAAGTCTAACAAGCACCACCTCACCACACCCAACAGTACATGATGTGGGGAATAGCCCAGTTCTCAGAAATACTCACATCATATCCTGATGGTGTCTCCATGTGAGAGCAGTAGTCATAAGGTGAACTTTTTTATATTACCAGGCTGGTATGACTCATTAAATACAGAATATATTTATGACGGTCATATGAGATAATTCCTTGGCTTCAGGTTTAGCCACACCAAGAAGTTAAAAATCAATCTAAGTAAGATTTATCATGTAGTTAAAAACAAGTTGATAAAACTGAAATTATGTCCATCCATTGAGTCTCTTCTTAGCTAAGTCAAAAGCTGAAAGGCAGGTCTGTAAAAAGGTGCCGGGGGCTAAGACAGCACCTTGGTCTAATCCCGTAGATGTATGATCCTGCCTCCCAACTTCTATTCATTTTGCTAAATCTGCATAATCACAGGTAAAGTGGTGGTCGTAAAGACCAGAAAAGTAGGAGAAGATGTACCGGAATTTCTCTTTTGCTGCCTCATAACTGTTACTGATAAAGAGGCCAGAGTACAGGAAGGCCTCAGAGACATCAAAATCTTACTCCAGGCCAGGCCAATACAGTACAGCAGGTTCATGCTTAAAAATCTCCTTCTTGAAATGCAATCAGTACTATTCCACTTATAAAGACCTGAAATGTCATTGTCAATACAGATGTACTACAGCTGGTGGTTAGGCACAAGGATCTTTAGGAGATAGGCTAGATTTGAAACCTGATTTTCCATATTAGGAGCTTTGTGATTTGGGCAGTACTTTAACTTCTTTGTGTCTCAATTTTGTAAAAAGGGAATAACCCATCTCTAGGCATGCTTTCCTTTGCAAGTAACAGAAAACCCAAATGTTATGGATTGAATTGTGTCCCCTAAAAGTATGTGTTGGAATCTTAACCCCTGTAACTGTGGATGTAATACTATTGGAAAATAGGGTTTTATTTGTTGTGCCAATGAGGCCACATCAGTGTAGGATGTGTCCTAAACCTAACCACTCTGAGTTATAAAGAGCAGCACAGACGCAAACAAGTAAGCACAAACAGGGGAAGCTAGATGTCATGTGACCATCACCAAGGAAATGAGGAACAGAAGATCTAACGGACAAGAATCTTTCCCAATAGTCGACAGAGAGAGCGCCTTTCTCTAGAGCCAGTGCCCTGGATTCTGACTTCTAGCCTCCTAAAATCTTGTCACATACACTTCTGCTCTTTAAAGTTACTCATTTGTGAAGTTCACACACAAAATGTAACAATCTTTGTTGGTTACCAGGGATGGAAGGGGTGGGGGGTGAAATATTAAATAGACAATAGATAAGTGGTATCTTGGGTGAAGGGTTAGACAGTACACAATACAGGAGAAACTAGCACAACCTGTACAAGGAAAGGTCATGGAAGCCCCATAGACACATCCAAACTCCCTGAGGGACTGAATTGCTGGGCAGAGGGCTGTGGGGGCCATGGTCTCGGGGAACATCTAGCTCAATTGGCATGACACAGCTTATAAAGACAGTGCTCTACATTCTACCTTGGTGAGTAGTGTCTGGGGTCTTAAAAGCCTGTGAGGGGCCATCTAAGATACGCCACTGGTCTCATCCCTTCGGGAGCAAGGGAGAATGAAGAGAACAGGATACAAGGAAAAGATTAGTCCGGAGGACTAATTGTCCACAGCTACCAAGGCCTCCACCAGACTGAGTCCAGTAGAGCTAGACGGTGCCCGGCTACCACCACTGACTGCTCTGACCGGGATCACAGCAAAGGGTTCTGGACAGAGCTGGAGAAGGATGTAGAGCATAATTCTAACTCACAAAAAAAGACCAGATTTACTGGCCTAAAGAAGACTGGAGAAGCCCCAAGAGTGTGGCCCCAGACACCCTTTTAGCTCAGTGGTGAAGTTACCTCCAAGGTTCACTGTTCAGCCTAGGAGTGGACAGCCCCGTAAAACCAAATGAGACTAACGAGGTACAGGAGTCCAGTGACAAGGGCCAGAAAGCAGAAGGGGACAAGGAAGCTGGTGATAGGGAACCCAAGGTTGAGTAAGGATATTGTTGATGTGTTGTGAGATTGGTAACCATTGTCATAGGGCAACATTTGTAGTAACTGTTAAATGAGAAACAATTTTGTTCTGTAAGCCTTCATCTTAAGTGAGAATAATAGCACAATTGGAAGAGCGTAGTCAATGTCACTGAACTGTGCATGTAGAAATTTTTGAAATGGTGTATTTTTGGCTATGTGTATTTTCACCAAAAAGAAAAAGGTTGAGAAGTTAGAGAGTTGATATGTTGTGGGGTTGTTAACCAATGTCATAAAACAACGTGCACTTCTGTTCCATGAGAAACTATTTGTTCTGTAAGCCTTCACCTGAAGTACAATAAAAAAATTAATTAATTAAAAAAAAAAAAAGTTACTCATTTGTGGTATTTCTGCTACAGCAGCACTAGGAAACTAAGACACCAACCCAAACATCTTAAACAATAAAGGAAATTATCATCTCCCAGTTTTGGGGGTAGGCAATCCAAGACTGCTTAACTGAACAGCTTAATAATGCCACATAGTTGTAAAGACTTTTATATCTCACTCCTTCCACCCCTGCCTCTCCCCACCCTACTACCATACTTGGCCCTCTTGGCTTAGTCCTCAAATTAGACAAAGTTGGCTGTTTGATGCCAAACATGACTTGTCAATAATAACATTCAGAGGTAGAAAAGAGAACATGTTTGCCTTGCATTCATATTTAAGAGCAAGAAACCTCTTCCCAGAAGTTCCTAACAGCCTTTCCCTCGACTCTCAGGATTGTATGGCCTGTCCAATCTTAACCACTTATTTGGCAAGGAGAATTAGACCACTGTGACTGGTTTAGACCAATTATAATTCACATCAAGAGGAAGGACTGAGGAGGGACCAACAAAGATATGTCCATTTGGAGAAGGGTGAAGAACATAGGGATTCTGTAGCAAGAAAGAAGTGGGGAAGACAGTTGGACAGGCAACTACTTGACTTTGCACACAACCCCCTGAGAATATTTTGAGTTTTAAATGAGATAAGGTGTGTAAAGCTCCTAGTACAATGCCTAGCAATTAGCATTGTTTTATTGTTGTTGTTAGTTGCCTGGGAGTCATCTCCAACTCATGGTGACCTTACGTGTAACAAAATGAAATGCTGCCCAGCCGTGTGCTACCTTCATGATCATTGGTATGTTTGAGTTCATTGTTGCAGCTATTGTATTAATCTATTTCATTGATGGCTTCCCTTGTGTTATGGATTGATTTGTGTCCCACTAAAATGTGTATCAGTTTGGCTAGGCCATGATTCCCAGTATTGTATGATTTTCCGCCATTTTGTCATCTGTATGATTTTCCTATGTGTTATAAATCCTATCTCTATGATGTTAATGAGGCAGGATTAGAGGCAGTTATGCTAATAAAGCAGGACTCAATCTACAAGATTGGATTGTTTCTTAAGCCAATCTCTTTTGAGATACAAAAGAGATTCAGTATTCTTCACCAGCACCACAATTTGAATGCATTAACTCTTCTGTCTTCTTTTTTCATTGTCCATCTTTTGCATGCTCATGAGGGAATTGAAAAAGGCCATGCCTTGGGTCAGGTGTGCCTTCATCATCAAAGTGATGACTTTGCTTTTTAAAACTTTAAAGAAGTCTTTTGCAGAAATTAGCACAGTAAGCAGTAAAAATGTTATTACTTTGTGATATTAACAGCATTATTAATGAGATCACTAATTCACAGTGTTCATAATTCATTTATTTAACACTTCCTTAGGGACATTCTGTGTTGAGAATTTGATGCAGGTTCTTGCCAATATAATGTGCACGTGCAAGTGTGTGCTCCTGGGATGCACGTGACACCTGATTTTCTACACTACTCCAGCTGAGGGGTCTCGCCTTCTAAATATCATCTAAAGAAACCAGGTTAAAAACCTTAATAGGTCTTCCTGCCTGTGCTCATAAGCCCCTGTAGAGCCCCACCCTCTCACCTGTGGTCTGTCTTCCCCGCTAGACCATAAGCTCTACCTGTAGAGGGACCAGCTCTATCTTGCTCACTGCTATTTCCCCATTGCCCTGTATAGTGTCTGGTTTGGCACAGGCATTCCAGAAAGCCCCTATTCTATAAGACATCTTTCTTCTCATTAACCAAGTTCTACTCGTAAACTCAGAACTTTCTTAAATCTAAACTATGAGCTAAAGCATTTCCAAACCTCAAACAAAGTTTTTCTTCTCAATGCAGATTAGCTATAAGACTATTATATAAGGCAACTCAGAGGTGGGTTCTCTTGGAAGAGAGAAAAGTAGGCAAGTTAACAAGGAGAGTGAAAAAACAAATCAAAAGACAAGAGGAATTACAGTAACAACAGTTGCTAAGTAAGGAGAAGAAAGAGCACATAAGCAGAAGGCACTAAGATTTATTACCTAAACTTTTCTTTATGTGTGAAGAGTGTGCTAACATTTCCAATGCGCTTTCATTTGCCTTAAAAAAATTGAAGGGTTATTCAAGGAAAGAATTCTTATTACCATTTTATAGGTTAGAAAATTGAATTAGGTACACATTTGTCATTTTTGTTGTTATATAGTACCCTGAGTTTGGGAGAAGAAATTGAGCACAACCAGCTAAGGCTTTTCTGGGATTTTCTTTTCAGATCCAGCCTGCTTTAAGAATATTTGCATTCTTTCTTAAGTATACGTTCTACATCTGTCTTGTTCAATACTTTATCCTTGGCACATAGTAGAGTAGCTGGCACATAATAGGTGCTCCATAAATATGGAAGAAAGGAAGGGAGGAAGAAAGGAGGTAGGAAGGAATTGAATAATTCTTTCTCTTTGCCATGTGGCAAGGGCCTTGCCCATGCAAGAGAGACCTTCAGTTGCCCAGTGTTTCCTATGACTATCTGGTAATTCTGACTAATTCAAAGGTGAGGCATTAGAAATCCCACTTGGCCACATTCTCCAGTCAGCTTTAACAGTAATGGTCACATTATAATCCCAGTTGGTTTACTCCTGAGATCTCTTAATTGGTTCTGAACTCAGGAAAGGAAAAGAGGAGTTGACTGTCCCCTTCTACCCCAACACTTTGCATTCAAAGTTTCCATGAGGTCCTAATCCATCTTTATAACCTACTTCCTCTTAGTTCCTTTTTAATGCCTGCATTGTAATCAAAATGTGCAATCGACACTTTCCCACCCATTCCCCCTCCAGACAGACTTTTTTTTTTTTTTTGCTTCATCGTGTTCTCTCTGCATAAAATTCCCTTCCCCACCCTTCAACATCATCAATCTTACTCACAATTCAATTATTTGAATATAAATGTTATTAACTTTGTATTTAGGGCCCAGTGCAACTGCTACCTCCTCCAAGAAGCCTTTCTGGATGCCCTCAGTTGAAGTAATCTCCCATTCCTCTGAATCTTCTCTTCCCATAGCCACTTACCTGTATTGTTCTTATAATACTTACCATTCCTTATTTGATTTATTTGTATGTCTTAATCCTTCCTGCCATCACTTCTTTAAATAATATCTCAAAGAAACAGTAAAAATTGAATAGCCTAAGAAAAGAGGAAGGCACCCTCGGTGAAATTAACAGCCTGAGCAAAAAATAAGAGCCATGACCATGTAGCCCATGTTTGTGTGGGGTGTAGGAGGTATCTAGTTAAGTTGTAAGATAAGCTGAGAATAGAAAAGTAGATTGGACTATGAAGTACAGGCAGTCTTTGGATTACAAACAAGTTTCACTTCCAGGTCTGTCTTTAGGTTGAATTTGTACTTAAGTTGGAACAGTTAGGTACAGTTCGTATCTAATGTCAGTCAGGCAAATGTTAGTATATAGCGTACCTTTTTATGCATTAAAAAAATAAACACTTCCAGATACACTGACACATCTTTAACATAATCAAAGAGTAATAATAATAATGTTTTCATGTGCATCATCCATAGTTGGGGTCAGCGATGAGGCACATCTGAAATCATGTGCCTATGACAGAGAAGGGCTGCCAGAGTTTTTGAATGATTTTTGGAGAATAAATGTTATCTGATTCCTGTTCCTCTAAGGCTATCCCATGACAGTGTCCCTCTTATTTATTGTCATTGCAGTAAGCTCTCAGGTAGGACCCTTCCCCCGAATCTGACTGCCACTCCCAATCAACCACTAAAGTCATATTAATTTACTATGTAAAGAAGCTTAATACTTGGCCATCTAAGATGCATCAATTGGTCCCAACCACCTGAAGTGAAGGAGAATAAAGAACACCAAAGACACAAGGAAAGTATTAGCCCAAGAGACAGAAAGGGCCACATTAAATCAGAGACTTCATCAGCCTGAGACTAGAAGAACTAGATGGTGCCCGGCTACCACCAATGACCACCCTGACAGGGAACACAACAGACAGACCCTGACGGAGCAGGAGAAAGGTGGGATGTAGAACTCAAATTCTAGTAAAAAGACCAGACTTAATGATCTGACTAAGACAGGAGGAACCCCAGAAAGCATAGCCCCCGGACTCTCTGTCAACCCAGACCTAAAACAATTCCCAAGGCCAACTCTTCAGACAAAGATTGGACTGAACTGTGAGACATAAAATGATACTCGTGAAGAGTGTGCTTCTTAGCTCAAGTAGATATGTGAGACTAAATGGGCAGCTTCTGTCCGGAGGTGAGATGAGAAGGTGGAGAGGGTTAGGAGTTGGTTGACCGGACGTGGGAAATCAGGGGTGGAAAGGAGGAGTGTGCTGTCACAGCATAGGGAGAGCAACTGGGGTCACATAACAATGTGTGTATAAATTTTTGTATGAGAGACTGATGTGAATGGTAAACTTTCACTTAAACTACAACAATAAAAATTTAAAAATAAATCCAAAAAAAAAGAAGCTTAATTCTCCATGCTTATCCAAAACTAGGACCCCTGGTGGCACAGTGTTCAAGAGCTACAGCTGCCAACCAAAAGGTAGGCAGTTCAAATCCACCAGCTGCTCCTTGGAGACCCTTTGGGGGCAGTTCTACCCTGTCCTCTAGGGTCGCTATGAGTGGGAATCGACTCGACGGCAACCGGTTTTTTTGTTTTTGTATCCAAAACTAAGGTCTGAGTCTAAATTTTCATACCCCAAAACTCATTAAATTATTCTATTAAATAGAGACCATCCATTACAGAGGCTTTGAAATGACAGCTTTTCCTTTAATGTGATCAAATTCTTAGGCAGGACCCCTCTCCCCACTAAGTGGAAGGGAAAGAGCAAATAGACTTATTTTCTCCTTTTTGGCATAAGACCTCATTTTGGGTGTTTTTCCCAGTTCTCCAAGAACATCACCTTAAGAGGAGATTTGGTGTTCGTGAAATATTCAGGATAGCCAACTTCTGGGAGAACTGGACACAGAAAATAAGCTATAAATGCTACACTGTCATGCCTGAAAGCAACTTCCATTTTCCGTGCTGGACTGATTTTAAACTATGGTATTCTCAGAACTGTTTAGAATAATTTAACTTTTACCTACCAAAGCTTACCCCTTTGCTGTTAATCTTGCCCCCAAATCAGATGCCATGCAAGATTTTAACATTCAGATCTGCCAAGAAATATGAAAAACTAGTAAGCACAAATCTATTAGTAGTCAGAAATGCTTTCTGTATTTTTAGTACTCTGTGTTAAAAAAAAAAAAAAGCACATTATTTGAGACATGCCTCATTGCTGACCCCAAAAATGATGTAGTGAGGCATAGTGCTTAAGAACTACTGAAGTACTGTGTGATCACAGAAGGGCTGGGGGTGGAGACAGGTAAAGACAGGAGGGGAAGAAGGAAAACAAGAACTGTAAATAATAATATTTTCCTGAGTGCTTACTCATAAATAAAAATTGTCTCTTATTTCGGTTGTTATCTTTATATTCCAAGCAGATAAAATCATACTTAACGGGAAGAAGGGTTGAGTGGCAAGATGCAAATTCAAGGCCAGCAGAGGGAGTTGGTGAAAAAGGGATTCATAGACCAACGTTAAATCCGTAACTAACGTGGAGCTTTAGTGGCTGCAAAGTAAACAAAGAAAATTCCAGCTGTGCCTAAATGCTCTGCTGAGGTTTTCATAGCTCCAAGCTATTTCAGAACAGCTAAGGAACTGCAAGGCTGCCACGTCCCTTGGAAGACAGGAATAGAGAAGGAATTCCAAGCTGCTCTGACCAGGTTATAAGAGAAAGCAAAGCCACAGGGCATTTTCCCCTGTACAACCAACCCTCGAAAAAATCGCCAAGATTTTTCAGCTAGAAAACAAGAGTAAGGTTTCCCCTTAAAAGCCAGTAGGCTTTCAAGATTAGCCCCTTACTGTTTGATGATATAAGGGCCACTACAGAATTTCCTTCAAAGGCCTTCTCACCCAGGAAATCAGAAATGAACACTACACACCTCAGTTCCCACAACGGCCTATCCCCATCAGGGTACTGAGTCCTTTGGCGGTTAAACATGACAGCTGAAAACGCTTGGGCATGCTACCCAAAATTCTGATGAATCTGAGTAACCATGTGCCTAGTTTCAGTAAGGTGAACCTTTTAAAACAAACATGAATCTCTTCTGAAAGTCTAGAAAAAGAGTGGGCCTCTTCATGTTTTCTTGAAATCATGATGAGAGTCACCACTTCAAACAAACAAAACTTCCTAAAAATCCTTCTTAAACATCTCTCCCTTCCCCTCAAAGTGTCAGTCACACTTATGGTAGTTACCAAATCCCTCTCTCTCTCCAATGCTGTATTGCTGTCCGTTTATTTCTTCCTTCCCTGCCTCCATGCTTACAACTTGTGAACCTCCACCTGCATGCAGCTCCAGAAAATGAAAAAGTCCATTCTCTTACCCTGAGATTCTTTTCCCCCCTTTTTTTTTTTTGAAGTAAAATTTACTTTCAGTAATATGCACTGATTTTAATATGCAATTAGATGAGTTTTAACTAATGTATATATTTGTGTAACCAACATATCAATCAAAATAGAGAACATTTCAATCATTCCAGAAAGTTTCTTCGTTCCTCCAGCCAGTCACTCCCCGCCTCCACTGATGCCCATCAGTTCTAATTTCTATGAACATAAATTAATTTTGCTAGTTCATTAACTTCACATAAATGAAGTCATATACGGGTGTTTTTGCCTCTGCTTTTTTCACTCTGTGTAAGGATTTTGAGATTCATCCATACTGTCTCATTTCGTAGTAGTTCACTCTTTTTTTACTGCTGAAGCGTACTCTATGGAATCTATATGCCATAACCATGACCACTTGTGTTGTTTCCAGCATAGGGCCATCATGAATGAAGTGCTATGAACATTCTTGTGCCTGTCTTCTTGTCAACATATGTTTTCCTTTTTCTTGGGTAAAAATCTAAAAGTAGAAATGCTGGGTCATTCAGCAGGGGTAGATTTAACTTCAGAAGAAAACTATCAGTTTTCTAAAGTGGCTGCACTATTTTATACTCCCATCAGTGACATGTGAGAGTTCCAGCTGTTCCACATCCTTATCAGCACTGGTGTCATTCTAGCGAGTGTAAAGTAATATATCATTATGATTTTAATTTTCATTCCCCTGATGATTAATGATGTTGAGAACTTTGTCACGTATTTATTGGCCATTCCTGTATATCTTTTTTTGTGAAGAGTGTCTTTTGCCCATTTTGTATTGACTTGTTTGACATTTTATTATTGATTATAGCAATATAGCAAATATATCCTCTCAGTATGTAGCTTGTTCTTTCGTTTTATTAATGGTGTCTTTTGATGAGCAGAAGTTGTTTAATTTTCATGACGTTCAAGTTTATCAGTTTTTTGTTTGTTTTTTAATGCTTTTTGTGTGCTCCCCAAGGTATTGTGTCCTACCTCAAGGTTGCAAATACATTCTCCAGCATTTTCTTCTAGAAGTTTTAAACTTTTAGCTTTTATGTTTAGGTTTATGAAAGAGCTCAAATTACTTTTTGTGTTCAAGTTTTTTCCACACAGATATCCAAGTATTCCAGCATGCTTTATTGAAAACATTTTATTTTCACCATTGAATTGCTTTGGTAATTTTGTCAAAAATCAATTGAGCATATATGATGACCTCCTTCTGGACTCTGTGTTACACTAATTTATTTGATTGTCCTTATGCCAATACTACACTCTCTTGATTGCTATAGCTTTATACGAAGTCTAGAAATCAGGTAGTGCAAGTCCTCCAACTTTTTTTTTCCAAAATTGACTGACCATTTTTAGGTCCTCTGTGTTTCCATATAAATTTTAGAATCAACTTACAATTTTACAAAATAAGCCGGTTAGAATGTTGACTAGGACTGTGATGAAGCTAGAGCTCAATCTGAAAGAAATAACATCTTAAAAGTATTTAGCATACCTATCCATCAACAAGGGAGCTCTGGTGGCACAGTGGTTGAAGCGCTCGGCTACCAACTTAAAGGTCGTCAGTGTGAACCCACCAGCCACTACACAGGAGGAGGATGTGGCAGTCTGCTTCCATAAAGATTTACAGCCTTGGAAATCCTTTGGGGCAGTTCTATTCTGTCCTATAAGATCACTATGAGTCAGAATTGGCTTGACGGCAGTGGATTCAGTTTTGGTGGGATCCGTGAATGGTATATCTATTCATTTATTTGGATCCTCTTTATCTTCTCTAGGCAGAGTTTTGTATTTTTCAGTGTACAAGTCCTACACATCTCTTATTTTTGCATTTTAGTTGAGTAGTTAACATAATACTTTAAATTAAGTATTTTATTTACGATACTACTTTAAATTGAATTTTAAAAAACAAACAAACAAACAAAAAAAAAGAACCACTACCATCAAGTCAATTTCAGCTCATAGCAACCCTATAGGACAGATTATTGCACAGAGAAACAATTCCTTTTTGTATATTGACCTTGTATCCCTGATTTTGCTAAATTTACTAATTAGTAGACTATCATAGATTATTTAGGGCTTTCCAGATAAACAAGCATATCATTTATGAATAAAAAAAGTTTTAGTTCATTATTTCCAATCTTTTTGTCTTTTATTTCTTTTTGTTTACTGATTGTCCTGGCTAGAACCTGCAGAATACAATATTTCATAGAACTGATGATAATAAACATTTTTGCCTTTTTCTGATCTTAGGAGGAAAGCATCCAGTCTTTCATCAAGTATAAAGCTAGCTGTAAATTTTTGTAGATGCCTTTTCTTAGGTCCTATTGCTAGTTTGTTGAGAGTGGTTTAGTTGTTGTTGCTGTTGTTTTGTTTATCCTGAATAAGTATTGAATTTTGTCAGATACTTTTTCTGTACCATCAATATGATCATATAAAAGTTTCCCTTTTTTTCTGTTAAGGTGACTAATTTACATTGATTTTTCAAATGTTGAACAATTTTGCATTCCTAGGATAAACTCAACTTGGTTTTATTATTGTTTTCCTAATCACTGGATTTGATTTTCTAATATTCTGTTGAGGATTTTTGTGTCTCTGATCATGAGAGATACTAGTTGTAATTTTCTTTACTTGTAATGTCTTGGTCAGATTTTGGTATCAGGATTATCCTGACCTCATAACATGAGTTGGGAAGCAATCCCTTGTTCTTCATTTTCTAAAACTGTTTGCGTGAGATTGATATTGATTATTTCTTGTATAATAAAATTCACCAGCAAAACCATATGGGCCTGGAAATGGTTTTATGGAGGAAGGGAGAAAGATGAAAGGGGGTAGGCCGGTGTTACAAATTCAATTTCTTTAGTAAATACAGGGCTACTGAGAATTTTCATTTCTTTTTGTGTCAGTTTTGTAAAACTGGATATTTGTCCACTACATATAAGTTGTGTAATATCCTTTTAATGTATGTAGGGGCTGCAATAATATCCTCACTTTCATTCCTGCTATTAATAATTCATTTTTCTCTCTTTTTTTCTTGTTTATTCTTGCTAGAGTCTTACCAATTTTATTAATTTTTTCCCAAGAAACTTTTCCTACAATAAAAACAAACATCTTTCTAAGTGATCCATGAGTCAAAGAAGAAATTACAAAGCAAATTAGAAAATATTTTCAACTGAATGATGATAAAAAATAAAACACAGATCACTCAGACGGGTGTTGTTTAATTTTCAAATATTAGGGGTTTATCCTAGAAATCTTACTGTTATTGATTTCTAATTTAATTTTATTGTGATTAGAGAATATATTATCTATGATTTCAATTTTTTGAGACATTTTGTATCATGTTGAATATTCTATGTGTACTGGTGTAGTGTAATTACTTTTTAAAAAAATTTTTTTATTGTACTTTAGATGAAGGTTTACAGAACAAATAGTTTCTCATTAAAAAGTCAGTACACATATTGTTTTATTACATTGGTTAACAACCCCACGACATGTCAACACTCTCTCTTCTAAACCTTGAGGACTTTTTTTTTGGTGAAAATATACAAAGCCAAAGTTACACCATTTTGAAAGTTTCTACATGTACCATTAAGAGACATCAATTACATTCTTCCAGTTGTGCTGCTATTCTCACTATCCTTTTTCAAATTATTCCATCACACTGTCTTCAACTTACTGGCCCCTAGGCTTCCCATCAACCCTTTTGACTTGCTGTTGTCAGTTTTTATTTCTTTTTTTGTACCTTAGATGAAGTTTTGCAGAACAAACAGTTTCTCATTAAATAGTTAGTACACATATTGCCCTATGACAATGGTTAAGAACCCCATGACATGTCAACACTGTCCCTTTTCAACCTTGGGTTCCTTATCACCAGCTTCCTGTTCCCTCCTGCATTCTAGCCCTTGTCCCTGGACTGCTGTGCCTTATTAGTCCTGTTTTGTTTTATGAGGTTGTCCAATCTCCAGCTGAACGGTGAACTTCGGGAGGGGCTTCACCACTGAGCTAAAAGGGTGTCTGGGGGCTATACTCTCAGGGTTTCTCCAGTCTGTCAGGCCAGTAAATCTGGTCTTTTATTGTGAGATAGAATTCTGTTCTACATCCTTTTCCAGCTCTGTCCAGGACCATCTATTCTGATCCCAGTTAGAGCAGTCAGTGGTGGTAGCCGGGCACCATCTAGCTTTACTGGACTCAGTCTGGTGGAGGCCGTGGTAGCTGTGATCCATGGTGGCTGTGGTCCATTAGTCCTTTGGACTAATCTTTTCCTTCTATCTTGTTCTTTTCATTCTCCTTTGCTCTCGAAGGGGTGAGACCAGTGGAGTATCTTAGATGGCTGCTCACAGGTTTTTAATACCCCAGACGCTACTTACCAAGGTAGAATGTAGAACATTGTCTTTATAAACTGTGTTATGCCAATTGAGCATGATGTTCCCTGAGACCATGGCCCCCACAGCCCTCCGCACAGCAATTCAGTCCCTCGGGGAGTTTGGAAGTGTCTATGGAGCTTCCATGACCTTTCCTTGTACAAGTTGTGCTGGCTTCCCCAGTAATGTGTACTATCTTACCCTTCACCGAAGTTACCACTTATCTATTTAGTTCCCCCCAACTCCTCCCATCCCTCGTAACCAACAAAGATTGTTTCTTTTCATGTGTAAACTTTTACATGAGTTATACAGTAGAGGTCTCATACAATATTTGTCCTTTTGTGATTGACTTATTTCACGCAGCATAATGTCCTTCAGTTTTGTTCCTCTTACTCTCCTGTGCTGAGTTCCTTTTTTTTGTGGAATTATTTTCATTTCTTTTGTTTTTATAGGTTTTGTTTTTACTGAGACTTTGTTTTTCTTCTTTATTTTGATGAGCAGGTTTGTTAACTTTCTTTGTGGTTATCTTGAAATTTACCCATATCTTCCTAGATTTGAACCAGTCTATTATTATTTGGTATTGCTTGACTTCCTCTCCATTAGAAGGTTCTATATCTACACCGTTTATTCCCTCTTTTATTGTTCTAATGCTATTGTCATTTACAGACTAACCTCTCTGGTTCCCTTTTGTAATTCTTTTGGTTTTGCATAGTCCTTAAGAGTTCATTTCCTAGGTTGGTATCTGGCTACTACAATCCTGTGTCCTTTTTTCAGCCTGTGGTCTGATATTGTTTGTTCTCAGATCAAAGGACTTCCTTTAATAAGTCTCGTAAGTTTGGTTTGGTTTGTACATAGTCCCTTAATTCTGTTTATCTGGAAATGACCTAATTTCACCATCATATTTGAATGAGAGTTTTGCAGGAGATATTGTTCTTGGCTGGCAATTTTTTTCTTTCAAGGTTTTATACATGTCATCCCATTACCTTCTTGCCTGTATAGTTTCTGCTGAATAATCTGACCTTAGTCTTATTGTTTCTCCTCTGTGTGTGACTTTTTGTTTATCTTGAGCTGCTCTCAGGATTCTTTGTTTGTCTTTGGTTTTAGCGAGTGTGATTATGATATGCCTTGGTAATTTTCTTTTGGGGTCTATCCTATATAGGGTTTGTTGAGCTTCTTGGATGGCCAGCCTTTCATCTTTCATGATATTGGGAAATTTTTCTGTCAGCAATTCTTCAATGATCCTCTCTGTCTTCTGTTTTCTCCCCCTGTTCTGGAACTCTGATCACTCGAAGATTTTTGCTTTTGACTGTATCCCACATAACTCTCAGGGTCTCTTCATTTTTCTTTGTTCTTTTTTCTGAGTTTTCCTCAAACAGAGTTGTATCCAAGTGTTTGTCTTCAATTCCACTGATCCTGTCTTCCACTGTTTAAAATCGCGTTCTCAGCCCTTCTATGACATCATCCATTTCTGAAATCTTGCTGTTTATCTTTTTGATTGCTAATTGTTGTTTTTGTATAATTCCTAGTTGTAAATTTACTTTGGTATTTTGTTCCTGCATTATTTTACTGAATTCTTCCATTTTTTGGTCTGTCTTTTGCATGAACTTGTCTGCCTTTTCCATGAATTTGTCTATTTTTCCTCATTTTTGTCTGCTTTTTGCTTCAACTCTTGGATAATTCTGAGTATTAGAGATTTGAATTCCCTATTAGGTAGTTCTAGTGCATTTTCTTCTACTGGAAAGTCATCTGGTGTTTTATTTTGGATGCCTACTGGAACCATCCTTTCATGGTTTTGTAAATGTTTTGATATTGTCTGCTGTCTTTGGGGCATTCAGTAGTTATTTTTCTCATTTATTGATTGTAGATTTGTTTGTTTCATCCTTTTTTTTTTTTTTTTAATTTGGCTATGTCTGAGCAGGCTGGCTGTGTGTTCTTTGTTGTTTGCTCATTTGTGGGCATGATACTTTTTACCTCCTTCTCCAATTGGCAGGGTCAGTCACTCAGATATCATACAGCAGGGCAGGTCTAGCTGAAGAGGAGTTGCTGGGATGAGTTTGTGGCACTCACTACAGCCACCAGGGCGAGCTGGTAATCAGTGCAAGGCAGGTTCCAGTAGGCCATGCCTGTGCTGCTTGGTGGTGTGATGATTATCACACAATGCAGGTAGGCAGGATGGAGGCGGGGAGATTATAATGTCTGGAGCTAAGATGGGTATGGGAGAGAGGAGAGAGGAAAAGAAGCCAAAAACATACTAACAAAAAAGAATGCTAGGGGAGCTTGCCGTTGGAGTGGAGAGATGAGAGACTATGAAATGGAGAAAAACAAAAAGGGGAAGAAGAATAAAAAAGAAAAGAAAGAATAAATAAAAATTAGAAAATAAAAAGAACAGCAAAGCTCCCAGAGATCCCACCGTTGGGGGTACAAGGTCTGGGGAAGTTGTTCCCAGGTGTTGAAGTACATACAGCCTGGCTAGGAGGTGTAGAAGTATTCAGTGCCAGCTATCCAGGGGACAGGAAGAAAAGGAAGGTATAGAGAGACGAGAAACTGAGTAATGAAGAAAGAAAAAAGGGAAAAAGAAGGACAAGAAAAACCCCCTAAAAAACAGGAAAAAAAAACCCACAAAAAAAGAAATTCTCTCAGGGATCCCTCTGCACTTCTGTGCAAGCTGAGGGAGTAGGTCCCGAGCCACACAGCACTGCCTGGCCAGAACAGGCTCCCAACTCCAGAAAAGAAAAAGATAACAAACACTTGAAAACAAACAATCAAACAAAAAGCCCCGGGATCCCACCAGCATGACAGCACAGACTGGGAAGCAGTTCCATACTCAAACGGAGCTCCACAGCCCCTCAGGAAGAAGCAAAGATGGCATATGGAGCCAGGTATTTGAGCAAAAGGAGGGGGAGGTGGTGAGAGGTAAGGAAGAAATCAAAAGAAGCGGAAAAAAGCAACACCAGTAGCCAACAAATGGCACTCAGGGAGTCAGCTAGTGCATGCGGGTAGAATCCAAGCAGCCAGTGCTTCCTGGCCAAGAGACTGTGGCCATAGGAAGCAGAGGAGGCCTAGTGGGGGTGAAGAAGGGTGGGGGGTTGGAAAGCGTACATCGCTGTTTACCGGTTGTTCTGTCTCCTGCTGGAAGCTCCGTGAAGCTGCTTTCTTGTACCCCCTATTTGCTGGTCTCTGATAGGAGTCCAAGACGGCAGATCCATGCTGCCTTAGCTGATAGGGGACCTCTCCATGTATGTCTCCTAGCTCTCTGTTCTCTGTCAGTTTCTTATTCCATTTGATGCTTGGCTGAGTTCTTTATCTCTTCATTTGATGTTTAGGATTTCAGGATTGCTGTTTTCTATGTTTGGCTTAGTTTTTTGTATCTTTGCTGTGGAAGGATGGTGTGGTGCTTCTGCCTGGTGCACCATGTTGCTGGAAGTCATGTAATTAATTACTTTTCTGTGTGACCTTTCTAGCCACGGTCTTGTAACTCCCACCCAGGTGATTGTGTGATAGGGTAATTGTGGCCTATGAAGGGGATTGGTCAATTTTGCCTTAAAAGAGAGCCAATTCCAGAGCAAGGAGGAGCCCACCACCAAAGAAGGAGAGACCAACAGGAGAGACCCAGCAGAAGAGACCTGGCAGAGAAGATGGCACAGTGGGCTTCCTGGCCCATGAAGAGAGAAAGCTGAGTACTTTTGGGCAGAGGCCTAAGGCCAGGGAGCAGCATGCCTGTGGGCACAGCTGGGGAGAGGCTGTCCTGATGGAAGAACTGTATCCTGAGTGTTCCTGAGCCTGAATTATAACTGTTACTTCCCTTATAATAAACCCTATAATCCTGTGTATGGTCTTTGAGTTCTATGTGGCTGTTGCAATGAATTATTGAACCCAGTAGAGAGTGCTGTGGGAGGGATGGTTGGTGTCTGAGTTGGTAAAGATGACTGAGAGAGGAGGCTTTTCTGAGCTCTGCCTCAGAGGAATCAGCCTTGGGCTGTTGATCTTGGTTCTCCCTCCCCCTTGTGGGGTTGAAGGAGGTCAGACACTGCCTCCAAGCTGTTTTTAAAACTTGAAAACAATGTATACTCTTTAACTGTTGGATATTCAGTTCTATAAATGCCAGTTGTTATGTCCAGTGGAGGACATGTTTGTTCAAATGTGCTATATGCTTATTGCTTTTTTATTTTGGTCTACTTGATCTATCAGTTACTGAGAAGGTAGGTTAAATTTCCAACTTGTGTATTTTATTTCTTTCTTGAGTTCTGACACATTTTTCTTCAGGTATTTTGAAACTCTATTTTACACGTTTAGGATGATTATGTCTTCAGGAAGAACTGACTTTTTTATCATTGTAAAATGTTTCCCTTTGTCTATGATAATATTCTTTGTCTTGAAGTCTACTTCATCTGATAAGAGAAAGCCAGATCAGCTTTCTTATGCTTACTGACTGCACTGTATCTTTTAACATGTTGTTCCCTAGTGTGTAATGTTTTTTTGCCTGTCTCTGGTCACTTTCAAGATTTTCTTCTTATCTTTACATTTTGGAAGTTTGATGATGTTATGCCTAAATGTATTTCTCTATTTATGCTGTTTGAGATTTGCTGATGTTCTTAGATATGTACGTTAATATTTTTCTCCAAATTTGGGAAGTTTTTAGTCCTTATTTCTTCAAATATATTTCCTGTCCCCTTCACCCTCTCTACTCAGTGAGGGACTTCAATTACAAGTAGTATTGCTAAATCAAGTCCTTTTGTTGTTGTCATTGTTGTGTGCCTTGGAGTCAATTCCAACTCACAGTAACTCTATATGACAGAGTAGAATTGCCCCATAGGGTTTCCAAGGCTGTAAATCTTTACAAGAGCAGATTTCTAGGTCTTTTCTCCTGCAGAGCCACTGGTGGATTCTAACCACCAACCTTTCAGTTAGCAGCCAAGTGTTTAACCATTGTACCACCAAACCAAAAACAAACTCGTTGCTGCTGAATTAATTCTAACTCATAGCAACCCTATAGGACAGAGTAAACTGCCCCACAGGGTTTCTAAGGAGCGGCTGGTGGATTTGAACTGCCAACCTTTTGGTTAGTAGCTGTAACTCTTAACCACTGGGCCACCAGGGCTCCTTAAACAAAGTCTCTAGGTGGCGCAAATGGTTTGCGCTTAACTACAAACCGAAAGGTTGGTGGTTGAAACCCACCCAGAGGTACCATGGAAGAAAAGGTCTGGTGATTACAGCCAAGAAAACTCTACAGAGCAGTTTTACTCTGTAACACACAAGGTTGCCATGAGTCAGTATCGACTAGACAACAACTTACAACAACAAATATTGACCCAGAGGTCACTGAGGATCTGTTCATTTGTTTGTTTTATCTTTTTTACTCTACATTCTTCAGATTTGATTTTTTATTTCAGATATTGTCCTCTTCATTTCTAGAGTTTCCTTTCAGATAATCTTTATAGTTCCTATTTTTCTGCTGAGATTCCCATATGTTCCTTCTTTAGGACCATCCTTTCCTTTAAGTCCTTAAACATATTTATAATATCTATTTTAAAGTCCTTGTCTTCTAAGTTTAGTACCTAGGTCATTTGGGGTTTACTTCTCAGGAATTCATGACAAGTTAGACTTTCCACTTCTTCAGACATTAATGATTTTTTTTAATTGTACACTAGATATTATGTGAGATACATTGTACCAGTTACCAGTTGAGAAGACTCTGACTCATGGCAATGCCATGTGTGTCTAAGTAGAACTGTGCTCCATAGGGTTTTCAATGGCTGATTTTTTGGAAGCAGATCACCAAGTCTTTCTTTCGAAGTGCCTCTAGGTGGACTCAAATCTCTAACCTTTTGGTTAGCAGCAGAGTGCATTAACCATTTGCACTATCCAGGGGTTCCATGATACATTGAAGAGAACCTGAATTATAATGTCTTCCTTCAAAGACTTGGAGTTCTGTTCTTAGGATATGGCCCTTATTGGGGGACAAGGTCTTTATCACTAAGGTGTGGCTTTTCTGTGATCTCCACAGAATGCTCTGATTGCATTCCTCTGTGATAGAACTCTAATATCTCCTAACACTGGACAAACTCTGGTTTCTCTGTGTCAGTTCTCATCTCCAAAGCAACTGTTCTCTGCTATACCTCACAGTCTCTTGGCCTGCATGTTTGATGGACCCATGATGACCTCATATGGATTTATGGGACTCCCCTCTGAGCAGCTTTCTCTTCTCTAGTATTCCGCGCTGCAAACTTTAGCTGCTTTAACAGCTCTGAACCCTAATCACTGCGTCTCAGTTCATCCAGACCATCACTCCTGTTGGGCTTCACCTCACTTTGCCACAACTAGAAAAGTGCCCTGAATCAAGAGCCAAGGAGAACATGGGGCTCATCTCATGTGTTTCTCTTCTCTCAAGAATCCCAGTCCTGCTCTGCCTATTGTCCAACACCTGAAGACAGTTGTCTCATATATTCTATCTGGTTTCACAGTTATTTATAGTGGTAGGACAAATCCAGTCTCAATTACTCTGTCATGGCCAGAAGCACAAGCAATAGCTCTGAAGGATTTTCTTGTGAGAAACAACTCCACACAGGAATTTCAAGGACTACTAAACTCCTTGATCTCATTACATCTTACCCCAAGGAAAGCTTTTGGAATCCTGACAAGTCTATTACACAGTTTTCTCTCAGAGGCGTTACGTGTTATATTTACTTGTAGCACAGTTCTTACTTGTACCAATGGAATCTTTTCTGACTTGCAGCATAAATTTCACCTTCCTTCCTTCTTCCACTATTATGTTGCACGTTACCAATCCCCCAACTGCACTTGACTGCATCCACCAAAGTTTCTGCTAACAAATCTTGGAGCTAGGATATTAGTAACATCCTGGGGAGGAGCTAGTCAGCATCAGGTTTCAATCCTCCCCTCCTTTAGGTTCTGCATTTCTCATCAGAAAAGAAAAATGCCAGGTCCACCCACTGCTTTCCCTCATAAGTGCAGCTGGATACCAAACACTGTAAGATATAGGAAGGTTCCCAAACTCCCAGAGTCTTGGCAGGTCCTGAGTCTGTCCCACACAACCTGTGGTCTGCAATGTGCCAGAGAACAAGTGGTCACAGAAATCCCCTTTATGACTATGAGCTGGGGTGGGTGGGACACACAGTGTTTAATGCCCAAATTCTGGGCCGGAGGGGTCTTTTGCTTGGGATTGAGGGTTCTTTGCTTCCTTCCCCATCATCACTTCACTTTAGAAGACTGAGTTGTATCTACAGCAACTTCTGATTCCCCAGGTGTTTCGTATCTGACCTCCATTAGTTTGTTTGCAACGGAAAGGGTATTATGTTTTCCTCCTTTTAAGTCAAGCCCAACTTCCTTCACCAAGAGCAAAAGCTCAGGTTTGTGGTGGTGGCAGACATTATGTAGTAATTCTGAATCTAGCACACACCTAGTTCAAGAACATATTACAAACTGAATATGCGTATGAAACCTTTTTCTCCTTGTTAACAAGCAATTATGAATTAAAAAAAAAAAACCTCCTAGGAATGTTCTCCCCTTCCACATACTTGTTTTAAAGCAGTTCATCAGTCCTCCACAGGAACAGTGGACCTGGGAGCTTTCCATCCGTGGTTAAGAGCACAGACTGTCAGTCCTCAGCTATTTTAGCAAGATGCTCCACATAGATTCAAGGCCTTTTCCCTGTTCTTTTGGTACAGTTCTTACTATGAGCTTCTCCAGAAGGCAGGCTATACCAGTGCTCCCCAAACCAAAACCAAACCCACTGTCGTCACGTCGATTACTACTTACAGTGACCCTATAGGACATGGTAGAACTGCCCCATAGGGTTTCCAAGGAGCCGCTGGTGGATTTGAACTGCCAACCTTTTGTTTAACAGCCAAACTCTTAACCACTGTGCCACCAGGGCTCCAAAGCCTGTTTAATTGCAAGTTCCACAGTAGCAGTCCCAGAAGAACAATTGTCTGTTGATGAAACAGGGCAAAAGCCTGTCCTCTACACATTCCCATTACTACATCCTGCATTTTCTCCTCCTTCCTTGCACCTTCACACCCCTCCCCCACCCCATCTCCTTCCAAAAGCTAGAGTTTCTGAAACTGGCCCCTCCCCGCTGCTCCTCCCACCCCATGCCCATCTCTCACACTCAGACTACCCCCCTTAGGAGAAGTCCCTGCTGAACAATACCTTTCATCCCCATATATATTTGATAAGGAATTATTAATCTTTAAAAGCAAGTTAAGAAATAAAACAGTTAAAACTAATATAACGTTAAGATTTTTGGTCCCTGGGTGCTCAAATGTTTCAGCATTTGACTACTAGCTGAAAGGTTGGCGGTTCGAACCCACCTAGAGGTGGCCTCGGAAGATAGGCCTGGTGATCTGCTTCTGAAAAATCACAGACTTTAAAACCATATGGAGCAGTGCTAGTCTGCACACGTGGGGTTGCCATGAGTCGGAAATGACTTCACAGCAACTAACAACAACCACCACCTTAAGATTAACTTCTCAAATGCCTACATTCCAGGACTTTCACAGTAAAAAATGTAAATTTAAAACTTCTCTCATGTGTGAAATGCATTCACCCAGGTCATTTTAAAATTATATTAATAATATCTCATTTGCCACTCAGTGATTCCTCTAGTTTAAATATTATGATGGTGCCAGACCTATGTTTAATGAACAAATTTAATAAGATTAGCACTGAAACTATATTCAAGAAGGTTAACAGTTCTTGAGGAAAAACTTTCATAGAAGATCAATCAATAATTCATATACGTTGAGCAAGGAAAATTAAATATATTAGCCCTTCTTAATACAAACCCTGGGGCCCTGGTGACACAGTGGTTAAGAGTTTGCCTGCTAACCAAAAGGTCAGCAGTTCAAATCCACCAGCTGCTCCTTGGAAACTCTATGGGGCAGTTCTACTCTATCCTGTAGGGTCACTATGAGTCTGAATCTACTTGATGGCAATGAGTTTTTTTTTAATATAAACTCCAAACCAAATCCATTGCCGTCAAGTTGATTCCGACTCGTAGCAACCCTGTAGGACAGAGTAGACGTACTCCACAGGGTTTTCAAGGCTGTAATCTTTATGGAAGCAGACTATCACATCTTTCTCCCACGGAGTGGCTGCTGTGTTCAAACCACCAACTTTTGGTTAGCAGCTGAGCACTTAACCACTGTGCCACCAGGGCTCATCCTTCTTAATATGGTCAGTCACCATTTCTTTAAGTAACTTATTTCTGTAAACCAGCCTAAAGTTAAAAAGAAAAGACTTAAGAAGTACAAATGAAAGTCAATTCCTAAAGAGTGTTACAAAAAAGAAAAAACTACAAAATACCTAATTATGGATCATGAAGCTCTCTTAAAGAATTGTCTTGTAAACATGAGAAATAAAGAGAAGCCACAGCAACCAAATAGTGTCTAAAGAAGCATCTCAGCACAGAAAAATCTTCTCACCTCCTCTGGAGAGGACTCAGTGCCTACCCCCACTGACACAGCCTCCCAGAAAGATGAGTTTCCAGAGGCCCTCCCCAGTTGGCTGCCTCGCCCAACTTCCTGCCATCACTGTGAAGTCTGACCCCCACCTGGCCACTGCTGAAGTGAGGTCAGGAAACTCAGAAAGTAGGAAGAGAAGGCACCTCACTGAGTGGGAGGAAATCACTTTGGACCCAAACTTAATTTCTATGGGTCTCTCACTGAGAAAATCTTCCTCTAATAAAACTGAATTCTATGCACATTTCATATGCAGTAGATTCTCCAGTCAATTTAATATTTCAGCAAATTAGTGCTTCTTTTAAAACAATCAGCTCCATCTTGTAAGGCCAAAATGTAAGAGGCCATTTCAGCAATCCCTTCTCCTGCATCTTTAATGCATTCTTTTTTTCTCTTTAAGACTGTTTTTTTTTTTTTAATTTTATTTTTTAGACTTGTTATTTTAGAACTGTTTTAGAATTACAGAAAAATTGAGCAGCTAGTACAGAGATATCCCATATAACTCCCTTCCCTGCACGCAGTTTCCTCTATCATTAATATCTTGCATTTGTGTGGTACACTTGTTACAATTAATAAATCAATACTGACACATTAACTGAAGCCCATAGTTTACATTAAAGTTCACACTTTATGATGTCATTTTGATGACTAAGGTGTGCCTGACCCAAACCATGGTCCTTTTAATTGGCTCATATGCATGTGAAAGACAGAAAATGAGTAAGGGAGAACAAAGAAGAATTCACACATTCAAATTGTGGTCCTGGCGAAGAATATTGAATATACCATTGAATGCCAGAAGAACAAACAACTCTGTTTTGGAGGATGTACAGCCAAAATGCTCCTTAAAAGTCAAGATGGCTAGACTTCATCTTGTTTGCCTTGCATATGTCATTGGGAGGGACCTATCACTGGAAAAAGACATCATGTTTGGTAAAGCAGAGGGTCGGTGAAAAAGAGAAAGACCCTCAATGAAATGGATGGACACAGTGGCTGCAAAAATGGGCTCAAACACAGCAACAACTGTGAGGATGGCACAGGACTGGGCAGCATTTTGTTCTTTTATACAAAAGGTTGCTATGAATCAGAATAGACTTGATAGCAGCTAACATCAACTTTGTGCTGTACAGTTCAATGAGTTTTGACAAATGTATAGTGTCACGTATCCACCATTATGTCATGTATCCATCATTACAGTAGCCTGTAGAATAGTTTCATCACCCTAAAAAATGCCCTGTGCTCCACCTACTCATTCCCCTCTACCTCACTTCTACCTTTACCCAACCCCAGGCAACCACTCATCTTTTTATGTCTCTATAGTTCTTTCTTTTCCAGAATGTCTTCTAACTGGAATCATACAGTGTGTAGCCTTTTCAGACTGGCTTCTTTCACTTAGAAATATGCACTTAAGATTCCTCCATGTCTTTTCTTGGCTTGGTAAATCATTTCTATCACTGAATAATATTCCATTATATGGATGTACCACAATTTGTTTATCCATTTACCTACCAAAGAATATCTTGGTTGCTTCTAGTTTGGGGTAATTTTAATTAATTTCTCATAAGACAAGCCAAGTCTTGAATCAGAACCAAATCAAAACCAATTGCCTTTGAGCTGATTCTGACTCATGGCGACTTGATGTATGTCAGAATAGAACTGTACTCCACAGGATTTCCAATGACTGATTTCTTGCCTTTCTCCTAAGGTGTCTGTGGGTGTACTTGAACCCTCAACCTTTCGGTTAGCACTTGAGCACATTTACCATTTGCATTGCCCATGGACTCCACAATAAGAATTCTAGCATATTAAAAGTGTTCAATAAATGTTAATTATTATAATTATTATCTTGTTAAATAACTGAGAGACCTCTGGAATGCTGAAATTCAAACTAAACTCCTGACTAGGGACATGGTCTTGTTCAATACAGAACCTTCTGTGCTTATAACTTGGCAAACTATGGGTGCTCAGTAAATGTTTGTTGAAAGGCACAGAGATAAGGAAGGGAAAGGGAAAGAGAGTGGGAAAGACAGAGAGGAAGCAAGCTAGCCACCTTTATAAAGATGTAATTTCTGCATTAGATGGTGTCTTAGTCATCTAGTGCTGCTATGACAGAAATACCACCAGTGGATGTCTTTAACAAAGAGAAATTTATTCTCTCACTGTCTAGTAAGCTACAAGTCCAAATTCAGGGTGTCAGCTCCAGGGGAAGGCTTTCTCTGTCAGCTCTGGAGGAAGGTCCATATCATCAGTCTTCCCTTGGTCTGAGAGCTTCTCTGCACTCTGCTCCCTGAACTGCTTTCTTGGTGGTATGAGGTTCCCATGTCTCTCTGCCCGCTTCTCTCTTTTATATCTCAAAAGAGATTGTCTTAAGACACTACCTAATCTTGTAGACCTCATCAGTATAACTGCCTCTAATCTATTTTATTACATCTTAGTGATTGAGTTTACAACACATAAAGAAATCACATCAGATTACAAAATGGTACACAGTCATACAATACTGGGAATCATGACATAGCCAAGTTGACAGATATTTCTGGGGGACATAATTCAAGCCATGACAGGTGGGATCTTAGAAGAGAGAAAGTTTATTTTTTAATTACAAGTGTATGATTCAAAAAGGATTATAGAATTATCCAACCACTGTAGCCAAATTGTTCCTAAAACATGTCCCATTTGTGCACTTTATATTCCGGTAATGTCTTCCTTTCTCCCTTCCAACTATTATAATCTACCCATTTCACAAGCTCAATTTCAATTACACTCACTCCATGAAATGGTTCTTCATCTTCCAAAGTAGAAGCAATCTCTTCCCATTCTCAAATACAAGAGTTACTGTCATAACATCTTTGTCACCTACGACCACTAGCTATCTTTTCATAAATTTATTTTTAATCACCTTAAATAAACTGTAAGCAACTTTGAGGCAGAAACAACATCCCATCTTAGATCACCTAGCATTCTATGTCCCATATAATGTCTTGTTTCCATCCCATGCTGATTATCCTCCTTGCTCCTCCAGATGCACATTCTCCACCCTTCTCCCACCTGCTCTGTGCCTCAGAAGGCTGGCCTGTGTGGATTACATCACCGGGGCTCCCAGCCACCTGACTTCCAATGGGTTAGGCCAATGGGGAACCGGTGAGGCTGTGGACTTATATCCCAGTTCCCTCCCTGCAGAGAGACCCAAGGGATACTGAGGCCTCCACTGAGGGTCAGAGCCTCTGTAAGGGGGCTTTCTTCACCTGGTCCTCTCTGTCCTTCAGGTAACTGCAACCTCTGCTAATGACTAGAATTAAAAAACACAAGTGTAAGAGCAATAAGTAATTTTAAAGTTCTGCAGAAATATTCAGGTATTTTCTTGCATGTTCTTACTATCAGCCTGACCATTTAAAATAAATTTAGGTCTTCAAAAGAAAAAAGAGAAGCAAAGGAAAGAAGTGAGGCCTTGCTCACGTCTTTCTTAAGTGAGATACTGTGGATTATCAGGAAAACCAAGAGTAGGCTGAGACAAAGACATAGTTTAGAATTATCCGAATTTGCCATGTGCCCACACACCATTGGAGCTTGTAGCAGTTCAACAATGGAAGTGCTTCCCTTTCCAGACGGCTCCTGAAGGGGTGAAGCTGCTCTCCAGCTCCCCCATGAGCTCATACGGCTATGGGAAAAGGCTCGCCCCCTGTAACATGCTGTCCTCCAAGGAGCTTCAGAAGCTGTTCAACTGCCTAACAAATGACTGTTTCTCTTGGCTAAACACATGCTCACTGAATTATCCTCGTGAGGGTCATGAAGGACATGATGGATCTGATACTATGTGTAATCAACAGATGAGGAAACTAAGGATAGAGACAAACAGTTATGTTCAGGAATTTGACAGTAATTTGAATGGTATTTTTAATAATTTAGTAGGATTCATTTCTTCAATATTCTTAAAATCTTAAATATTTATGAAACATTTCATAATTTGTTGCAACCCATACATAGATTTAAACTATATATACATTTACTTGACCAAATAATATACATATTATTTGGAATCCATTTCTCATTTGTAGTTGGAGCTTCCTAATTTCCTCGCATTCTTCAAGAACCTCAGGTTTTTCAGAGACCCAGCCTCTCCACATTCCCAGGGATTCTACTACCTCTGGGTGTGCCATCACATTATCCAATTAGGTGTCAACCTACTCCTAGATCTGCTCTAGAATGAGCTGGCATTTGACAAAATTCCTCCTTCCCCAGAGAGGCAAGCAGAGGCAGTGTGAGATCATTCAGGAATTTATCACTGACTCCTAGTACAGGGGGAAAGCCAAAAAGCTAGTGTGTAACTAAAGATTCTCAAATAGGTCTGCCCTAGCTATTGTCTCTCGAGGTCTTGCTTTCTCAGTAAGACTGAGCCAGTCAGGCAGTAACAGAGGCTAATGAGGGCGATGACTATGAGATTGGAATCAGGCAAAGGCACAGACTAGGGCTCAGCCCCTATCCACCAGGGGTTCCCAAAATGTGACGGGCATACTCTAATATTTGCCCAAGGGGATATACCAAGGTGTGGTAAGAAAACATAAACACTTAACTGTTATTTTAATCATTTTTTTCACCTCTGCCTTTTCTAATTTGTCTAATTTCTATTTTTGAATATGTTATCAAATGTACATTTTATATGTCTGCATATATACATAATTCTAGCATATAATTTATGAAAAAATAAATATATATTAGAAATGAGTACTCAAAAATTTATTAGTAGGTAAATTCAATTGTGATGGTTAAAATTGTGTGTCACTTTGGCTAGGCAATGATTCTCACTGGTCTGCCAGTTACAGTGTTTTTGGCAGTTATGCAATGATGTAATTATCCTCTATTTTGCAATCTGATGTAATTATTCTCCATTTTGTGATCTCCCATGAGTAATATAATGTAATTACTTCCATGACGTGATCTGATGAGGGAGTTACCTCGGGGATGTGGTCTGCACCCAATATATATGAACGCTCTGGCAAAGCCTGCTCTTGCTCTGGATCCTACATCCAGCTTGTCATCATCTGAACTCCATTTCTTGGAACTTGAGCCAGTGGGCTGTCATATTGTCTGCCAATCTTGGGATTCGTCAGCCTCCACAGCCTGTGAGTCAGTAGCCTGCCATCTTACCTGCCAATCTTGGGTTCATCAGCCCCTACAGTTACGTGAGTTAGAAGAAGCCTCCAGCCTGATGCCTGATCCAGGACTTGTGATCTGCCAGCCTCTACAACCATTTCCTTGAGATAAATCTCTCTCCTCTCTCTCTCTCTCTCTTTATATATATATATATATATATATATATATATATTATATATATATATATAGACATACACACACACATACACACTTCACTGGTTTTGCTTCTCTAGAAAATCCAACCTAAGACATCAATCAAAAAAAGTCTGAAGGCTGATGCTCTAGAAACAAGATGGAAAGAAGGGAACCATGGTTAGGCATAACCATGTGGGGCCTGAGGAGCACCTAGGAGAGCACAGGAAGAAAAGAGATTCCAGAGACAAGGAGCAGCACTGGACTCAGGGAATAGCCTGGAGGGAGGGTCCACACCAAAAACAACAAAGGGTTGTGACCACTAGGAAAATGGAGTGCAGCTGCACTCTGCCCCAGTTTTGTATTTTCTGCTGGGATAAGAAAGTACTAGAAACTAGAGGGACACGGCTGACCTCACAGTCCCCGACTGGTCATTAGCAGCTAACTGGGGCAGACAGGCTATGTTTATCCAACATCTTTTATTATCCTCCAGGCCTCTGGTGCTATTACCCACCCAACAAGGTATGACTCTTTCTGTTTTTTAATCTTCAAGATCTGAGTCCTGTACTATTTTTTCTCCGTTTCTGCTATCTGATCCTCAAACTTCCTCACTGTTCATTGCTCTAGAGAGGACATTCCTGACGTCTCAGAACTTAAGAAGCTGATTTCATGCTCTGCTTGTTCACCTCCTCTCAGACCACCCCTTTCTGAAGCACAAAACATATTACCACAGAAAGGGAACTGGGGAAAATCTAAGTTAATAAATGTTTATAAATATGCCCAGTTTTCCCATGTATAACAATATGATTTTTTCTGTTTTGCTTTTTTTTTTTTTTTTTAATTTCAAAGTTGGAAGTGTGAAAGAGTGAGAAATGTCTGCTTTAGTTCCTCACAGCACCTTTTTTAAACAGTTTTGGCAAAGCTGCACATTTCCAGTCAGCTTCACTCATTTTATTTCCCAGACGTTTTTACACTCCAAGGCCAAAACTAACAAGAAATATCTCCTTCCATGTGAACCTGGATTCCATCTGCCCTAGTCACTTCTCTCCTGGTTACATCTGCCGAACTGTGTGGATTACCAATGCAGAGCACACTATTTTATTACTGTGTTTAAACTAACATAATTGGAGTGGGATCACCCTTTGTTAAAAGCCATGCAAGAGGGAATCACAACAGCGAAAACCAGCTGGACACCACCTTTCACTACTTCAGGACAGTCCTGAAATACGGCTCGTCAGAGAGATGGAGAACTCAAAGTTATTCTTTCCTGTTTACATTGTGGATTCCCAGGTGTACTGTGAGCAAATGTTTGACAGTTTAATGTTCAGGATTACTAGCCCTTAGCAAACTTCCTTGAAAAATTCAAGAATTATTTATATTCAAGCCAAAGCACGTTGTTATTACTCAACTGTTGTTTGAATTAACTCGCTCCTAGCAACCATGACCCCGATAAGCCCTTCAAGGCAGGGACCCTTGAACATAAAAATAAAAAATAAAAAAACCAAACCCGATGCCGTCGAGTTGATTCCGACTCATAGCAACCCCATAGGACAGAGTAGAACTGTCCCATAGGGTTTCCAAGGCTGTAATCTTTATGAGAGCAGACTGTCACATTTTTCTCCATAGATTTGGAACACAGTTGTACTAAAAAAACTATTTGTTGTTTATCTGAAATTCAAACTGAACCGACTGTCCTGTATTTGCTAAATCTAACAACTCTACCATGGCCTGAAGGAAAATGGTCCTAGTCTTTTGAGAATCGGTATTAGCTTAGGGGAACTTGAAAAAAAAATTCTTAACAGTAGAAACTACTTTAATAATCAACTAGACTTCAAATTTTCTTTCTATATTCTACCATCAAAATAAGATTATATGGTATTTTCCCAACTGTCAGAAAACAAAGTCAATAGATAGTATTTTCTCAATTTTAAGCTTTTCTTTGCCAATATTTTTCCTAAATGTTTCAGCATTACTTACCTGCCAGCAACATCAGCAGACGGCAGAAAAAGTGAGCAAGTCTTAAAGAGGTATTAGAAGAAAAAAGTACCGGACCATTCTTAAGTTACAAGTTTGCCTTTCAGATGGACAACGCATTGCCATTGCGTTGATTCTGACTAATAGCGACCGTACAGGACGGAGTAAAACAGTTCCACAGGGTTTCCAAGCGACGGCTGGTGGATTTGAACTGCTGACCATTTGGTTAGCAGCCAAGCTCTTAACCACTGCACCACCAGGACAAATGTTCTTATTTTTGTTACATTTATATTATACAGTCATATTTTTTGGTAGTAGAATTCTTCCTAGTAATAAGATAGATTTAAATTTATCTGTTTTTCCTGCTGTTCCTCCAGGCACAGAGTTATCAGAACAAATGTGAAAACTTTCAAAATAATCAAATCTATCCCTTTCATTTTACAAAGGTAGAAACTTAGGCTCAGAAAACTCCAAGAATGCCCAAAGTCAGGCAGATGGCCCTGGTATACGAAGACTAACTAGACTCAGCTGTCTCAGAGCCCACATCAATGCCACATTCAGAACACAACATTGCTTTTCAAATGGCCAGAAGTCCCCTGCAGGTCTAAGCCCAAACCCTGAGTGTCTTCAAGCCACTCCCTTTTCTTCTTCTACCACTTACAAAATGACAATTATCATACAGTGGCAGACAAAAAATGAAGAACATATGAAAGGAGTTGAAAAAAAGCCTTTATAAAAAATTTTATTTAAAAAAAATCAATGTGAATAAATAAGATCCTATGGTTTTGATATAAAAAGCTGATACTAAATAGCAGTGGTTCTGCCCTGACAGATCCATGCCCCCTTTCAATGTTAGACATTTTGTAACATACTTTACTATCCTGATATGAAATTTCTTTATGAAATCAAGATATGTCCTTTCCATATTATAAAGGAGAAATAAAAGGGTTTATAAGAAAACAGCATATATTTCAATATGCAATTATTCAGGCACTACTATACTCGGAAACACAATGAGGTACAGACTTGCACATATTTATAATGAACCAAGTCTAGAATTATGAGAAATAAGACACCATTCAACATGCTTTGTACATATTTCACATTTTGAAATAAGGGTTAAAGGTGTACACTGAGAGAATCAGCATGAATGCCGCACACAAATGTTTCATATTAGACATTTTAAAAATAAGGGCTAAATAAATGTGTATGCACGTGCTTGCACACACACACACACGCACAGAATCAGTGTGTACACAGCAGCTACAAATGCAGGCCTCCTGAGTCGGTGACTCAATAGGCAATGCTGCCATGGGTGATGTATTTTGCAAAATGGTAAAGTTACAAATAAAACAAAGTATAATCTTCCCTCTATTTACTTGGTAATTGTATTGCTGGACAAGTCAGAATACATTAAATCTGTGCACAAATTAGTTTCTGTGTATTTAGGAAACAGAGTAAGGTTCTAGATTTGGATGATTATAAATAGGTTTTTTGCCTACTTGAATGTTGAACTGTTCATTCAAAATTTATAAAAACTGGAGTGAATTCTACATTGGGTGGGAAGCTGAGAAAAAGCAAGTATGTTAAAGAGTGCTGGATGCCATCTGGAAGTATGTGCAGGATGCTATAGGGAAGAAGGCACCTGACTGTCTGGAGAGGTTGTTTCCAGGGGAGGAAGTTGGGGTGATTTTTGAAATAAGTCTTCAAGGTCGATCAGAACTAGAAAAAAACAAAACAAATCAATAAACAAAGCCAGGAAGACAATGTGAGTTGGCAAGTGTTTTGGTATTAGTGAATGTGGGGTGCAGGAGGTGGGAGAAGAGGCTGGACATACACAGGCAGGGAGGACATGATGAAGGATGGAAATTCATTCTGAAATCTTTATAAACACTCTCTTTGGCAACAGTGTGGAATGATGACTTGGAGGAGAGATGGGTTAGGACACTGTTAGATTAACACAAGTGAGACATAGTGAAGGCTCAGAACAATGGCCGTGGCCATGGGGGCTGAGTGAACAGGAGAGACTTGACGTTTATTTGTAGGTAGATTCAATGGGATGGGAAGATTTCATGGAGACAGGAGGTGTGGGAGAAGAAGGAGTCACTTGTGGGGCATTCTCATGATCTTTCACCAAGGAGAGAAGATATCCTTTGGGCATTAGTGGATGGTAGTACTTAGTAAATCTAATCCTTAACTGTGCCTACCTCTGACTTAGTAATTACACTGTATATAACAGGTTTTTTTAAAAAACCCACTGTCTAGTTGATTCAGACTCATACTGACCCTACAGGACAAAGAAGAACTGCCCCATAGCTGTAAATCTTTATGGAAGCCAACTGTCACATCTTTCTCCTGTAGAGCAGCTGATGGGTTAGAACCACCGATCTTTAGGTTAGCAGCTGAGCACTTAACCACTGTGCAACCAGGGCTCCTTAATATAACAGATATACCATTACTGGAAAAAACACAACCCCAAAATCACTCCAGCTGACAGTGGTTTAGTAACACAATTCAGCAAATACCAATGATTTTATCAACATCATTGGCACAACAGGCATTATCTAGAGTCTGGGAGGCAGAGTGAAGAAGACTCTGAACCTGGCCTTAATGAACTTTTGGAAAATTTCAGTAAGTAACTTGAGGGCAGAACCTGGTCTGTATTGATTGCTATAACCCTAGTTCAATCACAATGCCTGACACAAAGAGAAAGCTCAATAAATACATATAGATTATGAAACACTGCATTGAGCATCAAAATATCTCATTAAAGCATCAGTTTTTCCCCTCTACCTTCAAATCTCTTCTCTCTACTAGACCCTTCTTCTCTGTGTTTAAACATGCTTAAGTCTCTTCTTCCTTTAAAAATAAAATTTCTGAGGAGTTCCGGCAAGATGGCGCTCTAGCTAGAAGCACCATGCCGTCCCTCCACAGCAAAGATCTGAAAAACTAAGCCAGAGAATGCAACAATCCTGAAACCCTAGAACATCAAATGAAGACATAACTCAGCCGAGCACCAAATGGAGTGAGAATACTGACAGAGAACGGATAGCGAGGAGAGATTCATGCAGAGGCCCCCTACCAGCTAATGCAGCGCGGATCCACCATCTTGGACTCCTATAGGAGACCAGAAAATGGGAGTACGAGAAAGCAGCCTAACGGAGCACCCAGTGGGAGACAAAACAGCCGTCTCTCATCCTCAATTCCAACGGCAAGCTCCCCTAGCATTCTTTTTTGTTTGTATGTTTTTTGGCTCCTGTTCCTCTCTCCTCTCTCCCATATCCAGTATAGCTCTACACATAACCATCTCCTCGCTGCATCCTGCCTACCTGCACTGTGCACTTGACATCACACCACCAAGCAGTGCAGGCACGGCCTACTAGAACCTGCCCAGCACTGATTACCAACCCGCCCTGGTGGCTCTACTGAGTGCCAAAAAAAACCCATCCCAGTGGCTCCTCTTCAGCTAGACCTACCCTGCTGTACCATATCTGAATGACTGAACTTGCCAGTTGGAGAAGGAGGTGAAAAGTATTGAGCGCACAGACAAGCAAACAACAAAGAGCACGCAGTCGGCCTCCTCATATTCAAATTATTTTTTTTTTAAAAAAGGGATGAAACAAACAAATCTACAATCAATAAATGAGAGAAATAACTCCTGAATGACCCGAAAACAGCAAACAATATCAAAACATTTACAAAAACAGGACAGGATGGTTTTGGTAGGCATCCAAATTAAAACACCAGTTGACTCTCCTGTGGAAGAAAATGCACTAGAAGTACCTGATAGGGAATTCAAACCTCTAATACTCAGAATTTTCAAAGAAATGAGGCAAAAAGCTGAAAAACATGAGAAAAAAAATAGACACATTCATGGAAAATACAGACAAAAAAATTGGAAGAATTCAGGAAGATGATGCAGGAACAAAATTCCAAAATAAATTCACAACTAGAAATTATACAAAAACAACAATTAGAAATCCAAAAGATAAACAACAAGATTTCATAAATGGATGACGTCATAGAAGGTCTGAGAAGCAGATTTGAAACCATGGAAGACAGGATTAGTGGAACTGAAGACAAACACTTGGATACAACTCTGTTTGAGGAAAACTCAGAAAAAAGAACAAAAAAAATGAAGAGACCCTGAGAGTTATGTGGGACACAATTAAAAGCAAAAATTTATGAGTGATTGGCATTCCAGAACAGGGGGAGAAAACAGAAATCACAGAGAGGATCATTGAGGAACTGCTGACAGAAAACTTCCCCAATATCACGAAAGATGTAAAGCTGGCCATCCAAGAAGCTCAACAAACCCCATAGAGAAGACACCCCAAAATAAAATCACCAAGGCATATCATATTCACACTCGCCAAAACCAAAGACAAACAAAGAATCGTGAGAGCAGCTCGTGAAAAACAAGAAGGCACATACAGTGGAGAAACAATAAGACTAAGCTCAGATAAGTTGGCAGAAACCCTGCAGGCAAGAAGGCAATGGGATGACATATAAAATCTTGAAAGAATAAACTGTCAGCCAAGACTAATATATCCTGCAAAACTCTCGTTCAAATTTGATGGTGAAATTAGGTCATTTCCAGATAAACAGAAACTAAGGGAATATGTAAAAGTCAAACAAAACTTAGAAGAATTATTAAAGGGAGTTCTTCGATTTGAGGACAAACAGCTTCAGCCCACCGGCAGAACCTAGGATGCAGGATCGTATGAGCCAGATAGCAATCTAGGAAATGAACTCTCGAGGACATCCAAAACCAAAAGAAATACAACAGGGAATCAGAGCAGTCAATCAATCGATGACAACAACATCAAAACAATGAAAGAGGGAATGAACGGCATAGGTATAGAACCTTGTAATGGAGAGGAAGGCAAGGCGATACCAAGTAAGGGTAGACTGCTTCAAACATAGAAAGATAAGGGTAAAATTCATAGTAACCACAAAGAAAGTTAACAAACCAACTCATAAAAATAAAGACAAAAAACATAAATTCTCAGCAAAAACAAAACCTAAAAAACAAAAGAAATGAAAAAAAATATCCACAAACAAAAGTAACGCAGCACAAGAGAGTAAGAAGAACAAAGAAAACTTCAGCACCACAAAAAAAAGCACTACAAAATAACAGCAACAAACTCACATCTATCAATAATTACACTGAATGTAAATGGACTCAATGCACCCATAAAGAGATGGAGAGTCACAGAATGGATGTGAAAACAGGATCCATCAATACGCTGTCTACTAGAGACACACCTTAGAAACAAAGATGTGAATTTTCTAAAGGTCAAAGGTTGGAAAAAAATATATCAAGCTAACAACTACCAAAAAAGAGCAGGAGTGGCAATTCTAATCTCAGATAAAATAGATTTTAAAACAAAATCTACCATAAAAGACAAAGAAGGACACTATATAATGATTAAGGGGATGATCCATCATGAAGACATAACCATAATAAACATCTATGCACCCAATGACAGGGCTCCAAAATATATAAAACAAACTCTAACAACACTGAAAACAGAAATTGACAGTTCCACAATAATAGTAGGAGACTTCACCACTCTCAGTAAAGGACAGAACAACTAAGAAGAAACTCAGCAAAGATACAGAAGACCTAAAGGGCACAATCAGCCAACTTGACCTCATAGATATATATATAGAACACTCCATCCAACCACTGCAAAGTACACATTCTTTTCCAATGCACATGGAACGTTCTCCAAAATAAACCACATCTTACGCCACAAAGCAATCCTCAAAAAGATCCAAAACGTTGAGATAATTCAAAGTATCTTCTCTGACCACAATGCCAAAAGGTAGAAATGAACAATAGAAAGACCAAGGAAAAAAAAATCAACTACTTGGAAACTGAATAATACCCTGCTTACACATCAGTGGGTAAAAGAAAAAATCAGAGATGGAATCAAAAAATTCCTAAAATCAAATGAGAATGAAAACACATCATACCAAAACCTTTGGGACACAGCAAAAGCATTCCTCAGAGGACAATTTATAGCAATAGATGCACATATCAAAAAAGAAGAAAGGGACAAAATCAAAACATTAACTACAGAACTCAAACAAATATAAAGAGAACAGCAAAAAAAGCCCACAACCACCACAAGAAACGAAATAGTAAAGATCAGAGCAGAAATAAATGAAATAGAGAACAGAAAAACAATAGAAAGAATCAACAAAACCAAAAGTTAGTTCTTTGAAAGCATCAACAAAATAGACAAACCACTGGCCAGACTGACAAAAGAAAAACAGGAGAGGGCACATATAACAGAAATAAGAAACGAAATGGAGACATTACAACAGACCCAACCAAAATAAGAAGGATTATAACAGAATATGATGAAAAACTATACTCCAACAAATTTGAAAACCTAGAGGAAATAGACAAATTTCTAGAAACACACGGCCTACCCAAACTATAACAAAGTGATGTTGAAAATCTGAAAAGACCCATAACAAGAGAAGAGACTGAAAAGGTAATTAAAAAACTCCCAACCAAAAAAAGCCCTGGCCAAGACGGCTTCACTGGAGAATTCTACAAAACATTTACAGAAGAGTTTGTACCAGTTCTACTAAAGCTATTTCAGAGCATAGAAAAGGGAGCAACACTTCCAAATTCATTCTATGAAGCCAGCATAACGCTGATACCAAAACCAGGCAAAGACATCACAAAAAAAGAAAATTACAGACCAATATCTCTCATAAATATAGATGCAAAAATTCTCAACAAAATTCTAGCCAATAGAATTCAGCATCATATCAAAAAAATAATACACCACGACCAAGTAGGATTCATACCAGGTATGCAAGGATGGTTCAACATTAGAAAATAAATCAATGTAATCCACCACATAAATAAAAGGAAAGAATCACATGATCATCTCAATTGACGCAGAAAAGGCATTTGACAAAGTCCAACACCCATTCCTGATAAAAACTCTCAATCAAATACGTAGAGAAGGGAAATTTCTCAACATAATAAAGGGCATCTATGCAAAACCAATGGCCAACATCATTCTTAATGGAGAGAGGCTGAAAACAATCCCCTTGAAAACAGGAACAAGACAAGGATGCCCTTTATCATCACTCCTATTTAACATTGTGCCGGAAGTTCTAGCTAGAGCGATAAGGCAAGAGAAAGAAATAAAGGGCATCCAAATTGGTAATGAAGAAGTTAAACTGTCCCTATTTGCAGATGATATGATACTATACATAGAAAACCCTAAAGACTCCACGAGAAATCTACTGGAACTAATAAAAAGATTCAGCAGAGTAGCAGGATACAAGATAAACATTCAAAAATCAGTTGGATTCCTATACACCAGTAAGGAAAACGATGAAAAGGAAATCAGGAAATCAAAACCATTTTCAATACCCCTAAAAAGATAAAATACGTAGGAGGAAATCTGACCAGGGATGTAAAAGACCTATACAAAGAAAACTATAAAACACTACTGCATGAAACCCAAAGAGATCTACATAAATGGAAAAACATACCATGCTCATGGATAGGCAGACTCAACATTGTGAAAATGACAATTCTACCCAAAGCAATTTACAAATACAATGCAATCCCCATCCAAATACCAACAACATTCTTCAAGGAGATGGAAAAACTAATCATTAACTTTATATGGAAAGGGAAGAAGCCCCAAATAAGTAAAGCACTACTGAAGAAGAAGAATAAAGTTGGAGGACTCACACTACCTGACTTCAGAACCTACTATACGGCTACAGTAGTCAAAACAGCCTGGTACTGTTACAACGACAGATACATTGAGCAATGGAACAGAATTGAGAACCTAGATGTAAATCCATCCAACTATGGTCACCTGATCTTCGACAAGGGCCCAAAGCCCATCAAATGGGGAAAAGACAGTCTTTTTAACAAATGGTGCTGGCAAAACTGGATATCCACTTGCGAAAAAATGAAACAGGACCCATACCTCACACCGTAAACAAAAACTACTTCAAAATGGAACAAAGACCCGAATATAAAGCCTAAAACTATGAAGTTCATAGAAGAATAAATAGGACCAACACTTCAGGCCTTAATACATGGCTTTAACAGGACACAAACCATAACCATCAATGCACAAAACCCAACAGATAAGCTAGATAACTGGGATCTTCTAAAAATCAAACACCTATGCTCTTCAAAAGACTTCACCAAAAGAGTCAAAAGAGAACCTACAGACTGGGAAAAAATTTTTGGACAGGACAAGTGAGACACAGGTCTAATCTCCATAATCTACAAGAAAATCCAACACCTCTACAACAAAAAGACAAATAGTCCTATTAAAAATGGGCAAAGGAAATGAACAGACACTTCACCAGATAAGACATTCAAATGGCCAAAAGACACATGAGGAAATGCTCGCGGTCACTAGCCATTAGAGAAAAGCAGATTAAAACCACAATGAGATACCATCTCACCCCGGCATTACTGGCATGAATCAAAAACACTGGAAATAACAAATGTTGGAGGGGTTGCGGGGAGACGGGAACTCTTATGCACTGCTGGTGGGAATGCAAACTGATACAAACGTTTTGGAAAATGATATGGCGCTTCCTCAGAAAGCTAGAAATAGACATACCATTCGATCCAGCAATCCCACTCCTAGGAATATATCCTAGAGAAATAAGAGTTGTCACTCGAATAGACATATGCACACCTATGTTCATGGCAGCATTGTTCACAATAGCAAAACGATGGAAACAACGTAGGTGCCCTTCAACAGATGAATGGATAAACAAACTATGGTACATACACACAATGGAGTACTATGCAACGAGAAAGAACAACAATTAATCTGTGAAGCATCTCATAACATGGATGAAACTGGAGGACACAAGGACACAAGGAAACAAATGGACAAATATTGTAGCAGACCTCTACTGTAAAAACCCATGAAAAAGTTCACACGCAAAATGTAACAATCTTTGTTGGTTACCAGGGATGGGAGGGGTGGGGGGAGGGATACTAAATAAGCAATTGATAAGTGGTATCTTGGGTGAAGGGTGAGACAGTACATAATACAGGGGAAACTATCACAACCTGTACAAGGAAAGGTCATGGAAGCCCCATAGACACATCCAAACTCCCTGAGGGACTGAATTGCTGGGCGGAGGGCTTTGGGGACCATGGTCTCAGGGAACATCTAGCTCAATTGGCATGACACAGCTTATAAAGACAATGCTCTACATTCTACCTTGGTGAGTAGTGTCTGGGGTCTTAATAGCCTGTGAGCGGCCATCTAAGGTACTCCACTGGTCTCATCCCTTCGGGAGCAAGGGAGAATGAAGAGAACAGGATACGAGGAAAAGATCAGTCCAAAGGACTAACTGTCCACAGCTACCAAGGCCTCCACTGGACTGAGTCCAGTACAGCTAGATGGTGCCCGGCTATCACCACTCACTGCTCTGACCAGGATCACAACAGAGGGTTCTGGACAGAGCTGGAGAAGGATGTACAGCATAATTCTAACTCACAAAAAAAAAGACCAGATTTACTGGCCTAAAGAAGAGTGAAGAAACCTCGAGAGTATGGCCCCCAGACACCCTTTTAGCTCAGTGGTGAAGTTACCTCCGAGGTTCACTGTTCAGCCTGGAAGTGGACAGCCCTGTAAAACCAAATGAGACTAACGAGGTACAGGAGTCCAGTGACAAAGGCCAGAAGGCAGAAGGGGACAAGGAAGCTGGTGATGGGGAACCCAAGGTTGAGTAAGGATATTGTTGATGTGTTGTGAGATTGTTAACCATTGTCATAGGGCAACATTTGTAGTAACTGTTAAATGAGAAACTATTTTGTTCTGTAAGCCTTCATCTTAAGTGAGAATAACAGCACAATTGGAACAGCGTAGTCAATGTCACTGAACTGTGTATGTAGAAATTTTTGAAATGATGTATCTTTGGCTATGTATATTTTCAGCAAAAAAAAAAAAAAAAAAATTTGAGAATTTAGAGGGTTAATATGTTGTTGGGTTGTTAACCAATGTCATAAAACAACATGTGTACTACTGTTTCACGAGAAACTATTTGTTCTGTAAGCCTTCACCTGAAGTACAATAAAATATTAAAAAAAAAAAAAAAAAAGGAATTTCTTCCTTGATCTCATTTCCTCTTCTGGCTACAGTCCTTTTGCTGACCAACCCGTCACAGCTAAACAGTTGAAAAGAGTTTCCAAGCTCCCATTTTTCTACTTCCTCATTTCTCATTCTCTCCTTAATCTGCTCCAGTCTGGTTTCCAACCCTGTCACATCACTGAAATAGTTCTTGATATGATCAGAAATAACCTCCAGGTTGGTCAATTCAACAAATATTTTGCAATACTCATTTTATTTTACCGTTCAGCATCATGCAACAAAGTTTAGTACTCTATGTCATGATACATTCTCTTCTCCTGGTTTCACTGAACCACATACTCTCATTTTCCCTCCTGCTTCTCTAGATAGTCATTCTCCATCTCCTAGGCTGACTCATCCTTTCCTACGCAACGCTTAAAGGCTGGAGTTCCTCAGAGGTTTGGTCTTTGATCTCTTCTCTGTTCATGCTGTATTCTCTGCTTAAGCAATTTCATAATTACCATGTGTTATGGATTGACTTGTTTCCCCTAAAAATATGTATTGGAATTCTCACCCCTATACACATGGATGTAATCCAGTTTGGGAATAGGGTTTTCTTTGTTATATTAATGAGGCCATATCAGTGTAGGGTTTGTCCTAAACCTAATCACTTTTGAGCTATAAAAAGAGTAGATTAGACACAGAAACAAGCATAAAAGAGGGAAGATAGATGGCCAAGGAACCAAAGAAGGCAAGGGCTACAGAAACTGAAAGAGCCTTCCCCTAGAGTTGGTGCCCTGACTTTGGACTTCAAGCCTCTTGAGAAAATACATTTCTGTTCTTTAAAGTCATCCACTTGTGATATTTCTGTTACAGCAACACTAGCTAAGACACCATGCATATGCTGACAACTTTTTAAGTTTATCTCCTGCCCAGAAAATTTATTTGAGCACTTGTCCTCTAAATACAACTCTTCAGCATCTCCACTTGAAAGAAAATAGGTCCTTCAAACACAGTATGTCCCAAACTGAACTCATCAAGATGTGCAAGTCGGCACACTACAGGGGAAGTCAGCACAAGTGGACTAGAACAAAGCTAAGAAGTTTCCTGAATACAATCAAACACTTCAAGGGACAGAGTAGCAGGGGTGGGGGTCAGGGGACCATGCTTTCAGGGGACATCTAAGTCAACTGGCATAACAAAGTTTATTAAGAAAATGTTCTGCATCCTACTTTGATGAGTGGTGTCTGGGGTCTTAAAAGCTTGCAGGCAGCTGTCTAAGATGCATCAATCGGTCCCAACCACCTGGAGTAAAGGAGAATGAAGAACACCAAAGACACAAGGAAAGTATTAGCCCAAGAGACAGAAAGGGCCCCATAAACCAGAGACTTCATCAGCCTGAGACCAGAAGAACTAGATGGTGCCCAGCTACCACCAATGACCGCCCTGAAAGGGAACACAACAGAGAGTCCCTGATGGAGCAGGAGAAAGGTGGGGTGCAGAACTCAAATTCTAGTAAAAAGACCAGACTTAATGGTCTGACTGAGACTGGAGGAATCCCAGGAAGCACGGCCCCCAGATTCTCTATCAGCCCAAAACTAAAACAATTTCTGAGGCCAACTTTTCAGAGTTGATACTTGTGAGGAGTGTGCCTCTTAGCTCAAGTAGATACATGAATCTAAATGGGCAGCTTCTGTCCGGAGGTGAGATGGGAAGGCAGAGTGGGTTAGGAGTTGGTTGAATGGACATGGGAAATCAGGGGTGGAAAGGAGGACTGTGCTGTCACAGTATAGGGGTAGCAATTAGGGTCACATGACTACGTATGTATAAATTTTTGTATGAGAGACTAAATTGAATTGTACGTAAACTTTCACTTAAACTACAATAAACAAAAAAAAAAATAAAAACAAAAACAGAAAAAAAAAGATGTGCCAGTCGGAACCTAGAAGTAATCCTTGATTCACCCTTCTTCATCCAGATACCTCTCCATCAGCAAGTTCTGCTGGCTCTACATTCAAAACATATTCTGAAATATCCACTATTCTCCCTCTCCACTGCTTCCACTTTCATCCAACTACTTTCAATTCTTCTCTAGACTACTACACTAATGTCCAAAGGTCTCCCAGCCTCCATTCTTGTTCCTGATCCAATCTATCCATTCCCCATGCATAAGCAAGAGTGATCTTAAAAAGAAAAAAAAAAAAAAAAGCCTGCTCATGATAAAAGTTCTTCAGTAATTTTTTTACTGTTCTTAGCATAAAGACCAAAGTTCTGGACACATCCTCTAGTTCCCTCATGACTTGAGCCCTGCTGCCCCACCAGCCTCACCCTGACATTCTCCTCTCCTCAGCCCTTGTGCTCCATCACACTAGCCTTCTCTCAGGTCTTCGAATGTTCCATGTGTCTTTCTGTTGTTGGGCCCAGGCAATGCTACTCCACTGCCTGGATTGTTCTGTATCCCTACTACACCTGTCCAGGAAATTCCCACTCATTCTTCAAAGCTCAGCTGAAGGGACACCCAGTCAGAGAAGCCTTTCCTGTCCTGATGTGATGCCCCCATTATATATGCTCACAGCACCAGTTACTCCATCTCCATAGTCCTACCCAAAATCATGTTTAATAACTGAGTAATTAGTTGTCTCTCCTGCTAAAATGTAGGTTTCATGAAACCAGGGACCATGTCTCATTCCTTCCTACATCATACAGCCCATTGCCATTGAGTAGATTCTGACTCTTGGCAACCCTATAGGACAGAGTAGAACTGCCCCATGTGTCTTCCCAAGGCTATAAACTTTACAGAAACAGATGGCCACATCTTTCTCCCTTGGAGCAACTGGTGAGTTTGAATCACTGACCTTTCAGTTAGCAGCAAAATACTTAATCACTGGGCAACCAGGGCTCCTCATATCACACAGTGAGGTGTTCAAAGATGATTTGGTGAACTACTAACAAATCATAACAATGAGCTTGGCTCAAGGCCCTGCATTGTGTCTCTACAATTTTGAAGGCTAAGAATCCAAATTAGCTTCTTTTCATCACTGAAATATTGAAGCACATTCTACAGTCTATATTTGTACATTTTAGCAATGATTACCAAATAATTAAAATCTACTAATACATCCTTAAAGTTTTATTATACAACTCTGTACACTCTTCTTAAACATTCAGGTCATACAAATCACCTAGGGAATCTTGATAAAATGCAGATTCTGATTCAGTAAACCCCAGGTGGGGCCTGAGATTCTGCATTTCTAACAAGCTCCTAAGTGATGCCAGTGCTGTTGGTCTAGGGACCAAGCTCAGCAGCAAGCTCTTTAAGCACCATAGATGATGCTGGCTTGATAAATTGTTGTACTTAAGATGCACACAATAGAAGCTTAACAAATACTTCTTGAATTATTACTTAATAAAAATGTAAATGGTGGCCAGGTATAGGAAGTTCTGCATCCCCAGCCTGGCTTGTGCATACAAACAAAAGCAAACAGGGCTGAGACAGCAAGGAAAAGCAAGGAGGTATGAGAACAGAAGAATTTAGGGAGAAAAAAGAAGTAAATCAGATCCTAAACAACTACATTTTCAGACATAATTAGAAGTAAGTTGCTGACCTGAATGTAAACAACAATAAAAATAAACCCAGAAACAGGAGAGGAAGCAGATAACACATATAAGAAATGAGATGGGTGATATCACAACACACCCAAATGAAATAAAAAGAATCACAACAGAATACTATGAAAAACTGTTCTCTAACAAATTTGAAAAAGTAGAGAAAATGGATAAGTTTCTAGAAACTCACTACCTACCTAAACTAACACAAACAGAGGTAGAACAACTAAATAAACCCATAACAAAAGAAAAGATTGAAATGGTAATTAAAAAACTCCCAACAAAAAAAAGCCCTGGCCCTGACCACTTCACTGGAGAATTCTACCAAACTTTCAGAGAAGAGTTAACACCACTACTACTAAAGGTACTTCAGAGCATAGAAAAGGATGGAATACTCCCAAACTCATTCTATGAAGCCAGCATAACCCTGATATTAGGTAAAGACACCACAAAAAAGAAAATTACAGACCAATGTCCCTCATGAACATTGATGTAAAAATCCTCAACAAAATTCTAGCCAATAGAATTCAGCAACATATCAAACAAATAATTCACTGTGATCAAGTGGGATTTATACCAGGTATACAGGGATGGTTCAACATTAGAAAAACAATCAATGTAATCAATCACATAAATAAAACAAAAGACAAGAACCACATGATCTTATCAATCGATGCAGAAAAGGCATTTGACAAAGTCCAACACCCATTCATGATAAAAACTCTCAACAAAATAGGAACAGAAGGAAAATTCCTCAATATAATTAAGGGCATTAAATACAAAGCCAACAGCCAACATCATCCCAAATGAAGAGGCTTAGAAAGCATTCCCTTTGAGAACGGGAACCAGACAAGGATGCTCTTATCACTACTCTTATTCAACATTGTGCTGGAGGTCCTAGCCAGAGCAATTAGGCAAGAAAAAGAAATAAAGGGCATCTACATCGGTAGGAAAGAAGTCAACGTATCTCTATTTGCAGATGATATGATCTTATACACAGACAACCCTAAAGAATACACAAGAAAACTGTTGGAACTAATAGAAGATTTCAGCAACGTTTCAGGATACAAGATAAGCATACAAAAATCAGTTGGATTCCTTTACACCAACAAAGAGGACCTCGAAGAGGAAATCACCAAATCAATACCATTTACAATAGCCCCTAAGAAGATCAAATACTTAGGAATAAACCTAACCAGAGATGTAAAAGATCTATACAATGAAAACTACAAGACACTACTGCAAGAAACCAAAAGAGACCTGCATAAGTGGAAAAACATACTTTGCTCATGGATAGGTAGACTCAACATAGTGAAAATGTCAATTCTACCCAAAGCGATCTACAGATACAATGCAATCCCCATCCAAACTCCACCGGCATTTTTTAATGAGTTGGAGAAACAAATCACCAACTTCATATGGAAAGGGAAGAGGCCCCGAATAAGTAAAGCATTACTCAAGAAGAAGAACAAAGCGGGAGGTCTCACACTACCTGTTTTCAGAACCCATTATACCACCACGGTAGTCAAAACAGCCTGGTATTGGTACAACAACAGATACATAGACCAATGGAACAGAATCGAGAATCCAAACATAAATTCATCCACCTATGACCAGCTGATATTTGACAAAGGCCCAAAGTCTGTTAATTGGGTAAAAGACAGTCTCTTTAACAAATGGTGCTGGCATAACTGGATATCCATCTGCAAAAAACTGAAACAAGACTCAGACCTCACACCATGCACAAAAACTAACTCAAAATGGATCAAAAGCTTAAATATAAAATTGAAAATGAGAAAGATCATGGAAGAAAAAATAGGGCCAATGCTAGGAGCCCTAATACATGGCATAAACAAAATATGAACCATAAGTAACAATGTACAAGCACCAGAAGAGAGACTAGATAAATGGGAGCTCCTAAAAATCAAACACTTATGCTCATCAAAAGACTTCACCAAAAGAGTCTAAAGACAACCTACAGACTGGGAAAAACTTTTTGGCTACGACAAATCCAATCAGTGTCTAATCTCTAAAATCTACAAGATACTGCAAAACCTCAACAACAAAAAGACAAATAATCCAATTAAAAAATGGGCAAAGGATATGACAGGCACTTCGTCAAAGAAGATATTCAGGCAGCTAACAGACCCCTGAAGAAATGCTCATGATCATTAGCCATTAGAGAAAAGTAGATTGTCATGGATTGAATTGTGTCCCCCAAAAATATCTATCAACTTGGCTGGGTCATGATTCCCAGTATGTATGATTGTGTAATCTGATGCGATTTCCTTACGTGTTGTAAACTCTATCACTATGATGAGGTTATATGTGACCTCCTTATGTGTTGTAAATTCTATCACTGTGATGAGGTTATACTGATGAGGTTTACAAGATTAGACAGTGTGTTAACCCAATCTCTTTTGAGATATAAAAGAGAGAAGCAAGCACAGACACATGGGAACCTCACACCACCAAGAAAGCAGCGCCGGGAGCACAGCGTGTCCTTTGGACCTGAGGTTCCTGTGAAGAGAAGCTCCCAGACCAAGGGGAGATTAATGATTCGGATCTTCCTCCAGAGCCGATGGAGAAGGCGTTCCCCTGGAGCTGACCCCTGAATTTGGACTTGTAGCTTACTGGACTGTGAGAGAATAAACTTCTCTTTGTTAAAGCCATCCACTTGTGGTACTTCTGTTAGAGCAGCACTAGATGACGAAGACACAGATCAAAACTACAATGAGATATCATCTCACCCCAACAAGGCTAGCAATAATCCAAAAAACACAAAGTAATAAATGCTGTAGACGTTGTGGAGAGACTGGAACACTTATACACTGTTGGTCGGAATGTAAAATGGTGCAACCACTTTGGAAATAGATTTGGTGCTTCCTTAAAAAACTAGAAATAGAAGTACTGTATGATCCAGCTATCCCGCTCCTTGGCATATATCCTAGAGAAACAAGAGCTGTCACATGAATAGATATATGCACACCCATGTTCATTGCAGCAGTGTTCACAATAGCAAAAAGATGGAAACAACCTAGGTGCCCATCAACAGACAAATGGATAAACAAATTGTGGTATATTCACACAATGGTATACTACACAATGACAAAGAACGACGAAGCCATGAAACATAACATGGAGGAAGATGGAGGTCATTATGCTTAGTGAATTTAGTCAGTCACAGAACGACAAATATTGTTTGAGATCACTATTATAGGAACTGAAGAAAAGGTTTAAACACAGAAGAAAACATTCTTTGATGGTTATGAGGGTGGGGAGGGAGGGTGAGGGTTACTTACTAAGTAGATAGTAGATAAGAATTATCTTAGGTGAAGGGAAGGACAGCACACACTATAGGGAAGTCAGCACAACTGGACTAAACCAAAGCTAAGAAGTTTCCTGAATACAGTCAAACACTTTGAGGGACAGAGTAGCAGGGGTAGGTGTCTGGGGACCATGCTTTCAGGGGATATCTAGGTCAATTGGTATAACAAAGCTTATTAAGAAAATCTTCTGCATCCTACTTTGGTGAGTGGTGTCTGGGGTCTTATAAGCTTGCAAGTGGCCATCTAAGATGCATCAATTATTCCCAAACACCTGGAGCAAAGGAGAATGAAGAACACTAAAGACACAAAGAAAGTATTAGCCCAAGAGACAGAAAGGGACAAGTAAACCAGAGACTTCATCAGCCTGAGACCAGAAGAACTAGATGGTGCCTGGCAACCACCAATGACCTCCCTGACAGGGAACACAAGATAAGAGTCTCGGATGGAGCAGGAGAAAGGTGGGGTGCAGAACTCAAATTCTAGTAAGAAGACCCGACTTAATGGTCTGACTGAGACTGGAGGAACCCTGGAAAGCACGGCCCCTGGATTCGCTATCAGCCCAAAACTAAAACAATTTCCAAGGCCAACTCTTCAGACAGGGATTGGACTGGACTATGGGACATAAAGTGATACTCATGAGGAGTGTGCCTCTTAGCTCAAGTAGATACAAGAGATTAAATGGGCAGCTTCTGTCCGGAGGTGAAATGGGAAGGCAGGGAGGGTTAGGAGCTGGTTGAATGGACACGGGGAATCAAGGGTGGAAAGGAGGAGTGTGCTTTCACAGTATGGGGAGAGCAATTAGAGTCACAGAACAATGTATATATAAATTTTTGTATGGGAAAAAAAATTTAATTAAAAAATAGCAAAAACAGAATTGGACAAAAAGACAATACTATTGATAGAATCAGAGAACCCAGAAGAGCAGTTATGTATGAAAAGAAAAAATGAATGTAATTAAGTTTGAGGTTCTAGCAGGACATTTGATGATGGTACTAAGCATCGAATATTCAGGGAAACCAAAAAATATAGTACAATCTGACAATTGCATAGGAACTGGATCATTGATTTCCTGTGTGACAATAAGGGACTACTGTTTATAGCCTTTGTCTGGTTTATGTATACACACAATAACAAACATGAGTGCTGTAATGACTGTTCATCATCTCTTGGCTGCTCAACATCTAAAGCCCCTTCCTTTTTTGGTGGGCGGGTGGCCTTCACTGTGTAGGTTTGGTGGGAAGCCAAGTCTGACCTCTCACTGCAAAGGCCAAAGGACGCCAGACGCTCCCTCTTCTCACCCCTGGCAGGTAGAGGATGGACAGGTGCCCTAGGCTTGGCCAAATAAATGCATCTACAAAAGAATTTAAATGTTCCAGCAAGTGAAGCAAAGATACAGGGAGAGTTGAGAACTCAGCTTTGGCAGTGGTACCCAGTGGCAGCAGTGCTCCACAAAGGCTGGGTGCAGGAGTGAGAGTGGCACCTGGCAGCTGCATATTTACCAGACAACTAGTGTGACATGGCCCTAACTGCTCATTACTAGCTGTTTCATCTTGAGCAAAACACTTCACACCCTGTGCCTCAATTCTACATCTGCAAAACTGGGTTGATAACATTAACCCACCTCATGGTTTTGTTGTGGGAATAAACTGAGCTAACCTAAAGTGCCTACTGCAAGGCTTGGCACAAAGTAAGCATAAATGTCATCTGTGACTACCATGGTGCCACTGACAGTAATAGAGGAAGTGCCCTACACATAAGCCATGAATTCTTCAGTGTCTTTAGCACTTTGGAATCTAATTAAAGAAGCAAGAGCATAGATAAAACATTCCACAAGTAGAAAGGATGGCATGGAATGCATACATCTGGCACAGATGTGAGTGTACAATCTGCCATGACATTTACTAAATTTTTGTTTTTCTAAAACAGCCCCATTTATGCCACTGCGATAGTGGGCCATGTCCTAAGGTCATGGAAAGGTTTCAAGGTTCACCTAAGCTAAGACTGAAAGAGAAAACTAGCAAGGGACATTCATTTCAAGCTTGGGCGGTGTCAGGAATCCAAAAACACTCCCCAGGAAAGCAAATCTGTTTCTGTGTCCCCTCAGGGTTCTGTCTAACATGCGGAGGCTATCTGGAGAACAAAATCTAAATATGAGCTCCAGGATCCGACCTAGGGGAAGCTGTGAACTCATGCCCCAGAATCCAGGGTTGACTATAATCCAAAAAAGGTCTCTTCTGTGGGGCAGAGAGCACTATGGAATTACTGGACTTATCCTCTTAGTGTAAGTTTGACAGCAGTGAATCACATATCTTTTAAAAATCTAAGCATGACTTGCATGGTGTGACATCTATCAATATTCTTCAAAAATTCATACATTCTCAGCATCATGTAATACAACTGTTCTCAGGAATTCATTTTCATTTTTTTACCTATAAATTTCCAATTGTCCCAACACCATTTATTGAAAAATACCATCTTGCCCTGTGGCTCTGCCGTGCCACTTCTGAAATAAATCAAGTGTCCACACTGCATAAGTCTGTTTCTGGGCTCTCGTCTATTCCATCGACTGATTTGTCTATTCCTATGCCAGGAACAAACTATCTTATTTATTGTGGCTTTATAAGTCTTCTACCTCCTAGCTCAAGATCTCTCACCTTGATCATCTTCAGTAATGACTTGATTATTCTTGGTATTTTTACATTTTTATATACTCTTTAGAATCAGATTGTCAAATTCTACCAAAAAACTTGCTGAGATTTTTATTGGGACTGCACTGAATCTATGATCAATCTAAGGAAGTGTCAACATTTTTACAATATTGAAAGACAAAGAGTGAGCAGACCTCAGCTAGTGTACAGGGGGAGATTTAACACTAAACTAAATTCTGAGTTTTTGTGATTATGGGGGAGTGGGGATTCTATTTACTGAAATAAGACTGTGTGTGTGAACTAAGGGAGCCTAAGACTTATTTCCTGAGAGTCACCAGAGAAGACAGTGACTGCTCAAGTTGCAAGCCAGGTGCAGGGAGGCCAGCCCTTCCTGACAACATTTTAAAGGGATGACAAGAGACAAAACTAAGGTTGCATTTTTAGTATATCATAAGCTGTGCTTGTTCAGCATACCAGCAGTATCATTCAATCCCAGTTTGCATTTTTCTCAGAAAATGAGTCGCACATATTTTGTTGGATATATTCCTAGTTCATATTTCCATATTACTGGTTTTGAAATGCTTCTGAGGTTTTATGTTAATCTTGTATACTGTAAGGAATTATCTAATAATTAGTTCATGTATTTTCTTAGATTTTTCTATGCCGACAATAACATTGGTCAGCTGAATCTTTTCTAGGACTTATAATGCCATTTCGGGGCTCCTGTCCAATGGGACACTGGGATATTGACCTCCCTAGCCTCAAAGACCACAGGAGGCCTGGTTCAGTTTTTGGTCACCCAAAACTCTGTTTGCATCCCCACACTTCCTGAGCCCTCAGTCCCCTTTATTCGCAGGAACTGAACTCCTAGCCACCACTTCCTGCCTCTAGCCCGAACATGGATCAATGGCCAGCAAGCTTAGGGCTTCAGTCCCAAACACTATTTCTCATTTCTGTTCCACAGAGAGGAAGGTGTTCCTTCAGAGCCTGGATATGTCTTTTTCGATTCATATTTTAACATTTTATCTACCATATTTTAATATTTTACCTACCATGTGTCCTACTGTGGTGGCTTGCATGTTGCTGTGATGCTGGAAGCTTTGCCACTGGTATTTTAAATACCAGCAGGGTCACCCTTGGTGAACAGGTTTCAAGGGAGCTTCCAGACTAAGACAGACTAGGAAGAAGGACCCGGCAGTCTACTTCTGAAAAACCTGGCAAGTGAAAATCTTATGAATAGCAGCAGAACATTGTCTGATACAGTGCCAGAAGACAAGCCCCTCAGGTTGGAAGACACTCAAAAGATGACTGGGGAAGAGCTGCCTCCTCAAAGTAGAGTAGACCTTAATGAAGTGAATGGAGTCAAGCTTTCGTGACCTTCATTTGCTGATGTGGCACAACTCAAAATGAGAAAAAAGGCTGCAAACATCCATTAATAATCAGAATATGGAACGTATGAAGTATGAATCTAGGAAAACTGGAAGTCATCAAAAATGAAATGGAATGCATAAAGATCAATATTCTAGGCATTAGTGAGCTGAAATGAACTCGTAATGGCCTTTCTGAATCAGACAATCATATGGTCTACTATGCGGGAATGACAATTTTAAGAGGAACGGCGTCACATTCCTTGTCAAAAAGAATATTTCGAGATGTATCTGGAAGATACATACCTACGGGGAAGAGCAGTTATGCTATTATTCAAATTTATGCACCAACCACTAAGGTCAAAGATGAAAAAACTGAAGACTTTTAAGAACTTCTGCAGTCTGAAATTGATCAAACATGCAATCAAGACATATTGATAATTACTGGCAACTGGAATGCAAAAGTTGGAAACACAGAAAAAGGATTGATAGTTGAAAAATATGGCCTTTGTGACAGAAACAACACCGGAAATCACATGGTAAAACTTTGCAAGACCAACAACTTCTTCACTGCAGAACTTTTTTTCAACAACATAAACGGCGACTATACATGTGAGGCTGCCAGATGGAGTACACAGGAATCAAATTGACTACATCTGTGGAAAGAGACAACAGAAAAGTTCAATATCATCAATTGCAACAAGCCCAGGGGTTGGCTGTAGAATAGACCATCAATAGCTCATATGTAAGTTGAAGTTGAAGTTGAAGAAAATTAGAACAAGCTCACAAGAGCCAAAGTATGACCTTGACTATATCCTGCCTGAATTTAGAGATCATCTCAAGAATAGATTTGATGCACTGAACACTAATGGCCAAAGACCAGACCAGTTGTGAGATGACCATCATACATGAAGAAAGCAAGAGGTCATTAAAAAGACAGGAAAGAAAGAAAAGACAAAAATGGATGTCAGAAGAGACTCTGAAATTTGCTCTCAAATGTTGAGTAGCTAAAGCAAAAGGAAGAAATGATGAAGTAAAAGAGCTGAACAGAAGATTTCAAAGGGTGGCTCAAGAAGGCAAAGTAAGTATTATAACGACATGTGAAAAGATCTGGAGTTAGAAAACCAGAAGTGAAGAACACACTCAGTATTTCTCAAGCTGAAAGAACTGAATAAAAAATTCAAGCCTTGAGTTGCAATCCTGAAGGATTCTACAGGGAAAATATTAAAAGACGCAGGAAGCATCAAAAGAAGATGGAAAGAATACACAGAGTCACTATACCAAAAAGAACTGATTGATATTCAACCATTTCAGGAGGCGGCAAATGATCAAGAACCGACTGTACTGACGGAAGAGGTCAAAGCTGCACTGAAAGCACTGGCGAAAAACAAGGCTTCAGGAATTGATGGAGTATTAATTAAAAAGTTTCAATAAACAGATGCAGTGCTGGAGGTGCTCATGCATCTATGCCAAGAAATTTGGAAGACAGTTACCTGGCCAACCAACTGGAAGAGATCCATATTTGTACCCATTCCAAAGAAAGGTGATCCAACAGAACATGGAAGTTGTACAACAATATCATTAATACTACACACAAGTAAAATTTTGCTGAAGATCATTGAAAAGTGGTTGCAGCAATACATCTACAAGGAACAGCCAGAAATGCAAGGCAGATTCAGAAGAGGACATGGAACAAGGGATATCATTGCTAATGTCAGATGGATCCTGGCTGAAAGCAGAGAATACCAGAAAGATGTTTACCTGTGTTTTATTTACTATGCAAAGGCATTTGACTGTGTGAATCATAACAAATTATGGATAACATTTTGAAAAATGGGAATTCCAGAACACTTGTGGTTATGAGGAACCTAATATAGACCAAGAGGAAGTTGTTGGAACACAACAAGGGGATACTACGTGGTTTGAAGTCAAGAAAAGTGTGCATCAGGGTTGTATCCTATCACCATACTTATTCAGTCTGTATGCTGACCAAATAATCCAAGAAGCTGGACTATATGAAGAAGAATGGGGCGCCAGGACTGGAGGAAGACTCATTAACAACCTGCAATATGCAGATGACACAACCTTGCTTGCTGAAATTGAAGAGGACTTGAAGCACTTACTGATGAAGATCAAAGACCACAGCCTTCAGTATGGATTACACCTCCACAAAAAGAAAACAAAAATCCTCACAACTGGACCAATAAGCAACATCATGATAAATGGAGAAAAGATTGAAGTTGTCAAGGATTTCATTTTATTTGGATCCACAACCAATGCCCCTGGAAGCAGCAGTCAAGAAATCAAATGATGCATTGTGTTGGGCAAATCTGCTTCAAAAGACCTCTTTAAAGTGTTAAAAAGTAAAGATGTCACTTTAAGGACTGTGGTGTGATGGATCACTTTTGTGTGGCCTTTCTCACCATGGTCATTACAAGTTACACTCCCACCCAGGTGATAGGGAGAACTGTGAAGATAGGATAATTGTAGCCCACCAAGGGAACTGGTCAGTTTTGCCATCCTGCTGGGCTTGAAATGAGCCACCCCAGAGGCGGGAAAGAGAGGATCCCATCACCACCAAGGAAGAACAGTCATGAGCATAGAGCACATCCTTTGGACCTGGGATCCTTGCACTGAGAAGCTACTGGAATCAGGAGATGGAGAGAGAGAGAGCCATAACCCTGAAGACAGCAAGACCTGTCGGCAGAGAGCCAGCAGCAAGGAGATGGCGTGGTGAGCTTCCTGGCCCATGGAGGGATCAAGCTGAGTGCCTTTGGGTAGAGGCCCAGGGCCAGACAGAGGTACGCCTGCAAGCACATCTGAAAGAGGCTGTCCTTATGGAAAAACTGTATCCTGAGTGTTCCTGAACTTGAATTGTAAACTGTTACTTACCTAATAAACCCCATAATCGTGAGTATTGTCTTTGAGTTCTGTGTGGCCACTGGAATGAATTATTGAACCCAGTAGAGAAGTAGACAGTGCCATGGGAGACACGGTTACTGTCAGAATTGGTAAAGATGGTGGAGAAAGGAGGCATGTCTGACCTCCACCTCATAGGAATCAGCCTTAGACTGTTGATCTTGATTATCCCTTCCCCTTGTGAAGTTAGAGGAGGTTAGACACTGTCCCCATCCCATTTTAACAAGGAACAAGGTGCACCTGACCCAAGCCATGGTGTTTTCAATCACCTCATATGCATGTGAAAGCTGGACAATGAATAAGGAAAACTGAAGAATTGCTGCTTTTTAATTTGGTGTTGGTGAAGAATATTGAATGTACCACAGACTGCCAGAAGAACAAAGAAGTCTGTCTTGGAAGAAGTACAGCGAGAATGCTCCTTAGAAGCAATGATGGTGAGACTTTGTCTCACATACTTTGGACATGTTATCAGGAGGGACCAGTCCCTGGAGAAGGACATCATGTTTGGTAAAATAGAGGGTCAGCGAAAAAGAAGACGACCCTCAACAAGATGGACTGAAACAGTGGCTGCAGCAATGGGCTCAAGTATAATGATTGTATGGATGGCACAGGACCTGGCAGTGTTTTGTTCTGTTGTACCTAGGGCTGTTATGAGTCGGAACTTACTCTATGGCATCTAACAACAACAACCACAACCATCATTATGGGTTTGTAAGGAAGGGAATACCTCCCCCTCCCAAAAAAAACAAAAAATGAACCCACTGTTATTGAGTTGATCGCAACTCACAGTGACCTCATAGGGTTTCCAAGGCTGTAAATCTCTATGGAAGCAGACTGCCACATCTTTCTCCCCCGGAGCTGCTGGTGGTTTCAAACCCCAAACTTTCTGTTAGCAGTCGATCGTTTTAACCACTGTGCCATCAGGGCATCTTGTTAGAAATTAACCATCTTTATAATGTCTCAACTATGGGAAACATTTAGAATAAGGCACCCTCATTAACCCACTGCAGTTGAGTCGATTCCAACTTATAGCGACCCTATAGGACATAGTAGAACTTCCCCATAGGGTTTCCAATGAGCAGCTGGTGGATTCGAATTGCCAAACTTTTGGCTAGCTGCTGAGCTCTTAACCACTGTGCTACCAGTGCTCCAGAATAAGGCACAGTGTAGAAAAAAATAAGAGCAAAATTCTAAGACATCATAAGACAAATCATTTTTTTTAAAGATGATTTTAGCTATTTTGTCTCAAGAAAAACTTTAATAGTTAGTCCAATCTTTTTACATATTCTCCTGGAAGTAACAACATGGATTATATTTCATCTTTACATTCCCGAAGTTAAGCATATAATAGTGCTAAAGACTCTAAGTTGAATATTCTTTAACTTAAGACAAGCCACATAACCTCCTCTGCCTCATTTTTCTCATAAAATTGTGTTATAATAATTACTGTATCATATAAACCTTAGTAGCAGATAAGCTGAGAGGGAATGATGGAAGTTATAGTTCTTGTTCAGTAGGAGGGTAATGGTACTGATTTGTTTTGTTGTTGATGTTTGTTGTTATTAGTTGTGCACTCAGCTCAGACTCATGGTGACCTTATGTATAACAGAAGAAAACACTGCCAGGTCCTTTGCCTGCATCATGATTGTTGGTATTTTGAGACTATTGTTGCAGCTATTGTGTCAACCTATCTTATTGAGGGTTTCCCTCATTTTCATTCACGCTCTACTTTACCAAACATGATGTCTTTTTTTAGTGATTGGTCTTTACTGACAATGTGTCCAAACTATCGTTGTTGTTAGGTGCCTTTGAGACAGTTCTGACTCATGGTGACCCTATGTAAAACAGAATGAAACATTGCCTGGTCCCGCACCACCCTAACAATTGTTGCTATGTTTGAGCCCATTGTGTTAGCCACTGTGCCAATCCATCTCGTTGAAGGCCTTCCTCTTTTTTGCAGACCCTCTATGTTACCAAGCCTGATATCCTTCTCCAGGGACTTGATCTCCTGATAACATGTCCAAAGTACATGAGATGAAGTGTTGTCATCTTTGCTTCTAAGGAGCATTCTGGCTGTACTTCTTCTAAGACAGATTTGTTCTTTCTTCTGGCAGTCCATGATATATTAAATATTCTTCTCCAAAACCATAATTCAAAGGTATCAATTCTTATTCAGTCTTCCTTACTTGTTGTCCAGGTTTCACATGCGTATGAGATGACTGAAAATACTATGGCATGGGTCAGGCACACCTTAGTCCTCAGTGACATCTTTGCTTTTGAACACTTCAAAAAGGTCTTTTGCAGTAGATCTGGCCAATGCAATACATTGTTTGAATTCTTGACTGCTACTTTCATGGGCATTGATTGCTGATCCAAGTAAAATGAAATCTTCGACAACTTCAACATTTTCTCCATTTATTATGATGTTGCTTATTGGTCCAGTTGTGAGGAATTTTGTTTTCTTTATGCTGAGGCATAATCCATACTAAAGGCTGTGGTCTTTGATCTTCATCAGTAAGTGCTTCAAGTCCTCTTCAATTTCAGCAAGCAAGGCTGTAACATCCGCATATCACAGGTTGTTAGTGAGCCTTCCTCCAATCCTGGTGTCCTGTTCTTCCTCATACAATCCAGCTTCTCGAATCATTTCTCAGCATACAGATTGAATAAGTATGGTGAAAAGATACAATCCTGACGCACGTCCTTCCTGATTTTAAAACACACAGTATCCCCTTATTCTGTTCCAACAACTGCCTCTTGGTCTATATACCAGCTCCACATGAGCACAATTAAGTGTTTTGAAATTCCCACTCTTCAAAATGTTATCCATAATTTGTTATTATTCACACAGTAAAATGCATTTCCTTAGTCAACAAAACACAGGTAAACATCTTTTTGGTATTCTCTGTTTTCAGCCAAGATCCATCTGACATCAGCAATGATATCTCTTGTTCCATGTCCTCTTCTGAATCTGACTTGAATTTCTGGAAGTTCCCTGTCAGTGTACTGCTGCAACCGTCCATAGTAAGTGAGTCAAAAGCTCGCCATCCTCAGTTCTAAGGAGCATTCTGGTTGTATTTTTTCTAAGACTGATTTGTTTTAGACTTTAAGTTAAATATGCCTGTTAAAGTAGACAGAGAGACCACTAAAAGAATAAGCATGGAGCATATAATTTCCAGGATAATAGGGGAAGTAATGGAATAAGAAAAAGAAGAGAGATAAAGAAAAACAACAACAAAACATCCTCAATCAATCAAAAAGTGTGCTCAAGTCCCAGCTCTACATTTCTCCACCAGGCTCTGTTCTCTGCATTCCCATTGACCTCAGCCAAAGGGAGACAGGGCAACAGCTAGAGAAAGGACTGCCAGAAGAACAAACCAATCTGTCTTGGAGGAAGTACAGCCAGAATGCTCCTTAGAGGCAAATATTATGAGATTTTTTCTCACTTACTTTAGATGTGTCATCAGATGGGACCAATCCCTGGAGAAAGACATCACACTTAGTAAAGTAGAAGGTCAGTGAAAAAGAGGAAGACCTTCAATGAGATGGATTGATACAGTGGCTGCTATAATGGGCTCAAGCATAGCAATGATTGTGAGGATGGTGCAGGACCAGGAAACATTTGGTTCTGTTATACATAATGTAGCGAAGGATTGGAGCAGACTCTATGGCACCTAACAACAACATAGGAATGAGAGTAGGACATCTATTCCCAGGCTCCATCCCCAAAGGGCAACCAGCTCCTAACAGGAGGTCCCCACAGCTCTCATTCTAACCTGTTCTCAGTAAATGCTCCTTCCTCTTGCTCCTCCAGTTAGCTCCAGACCACTGCACTACCTCTTGTGGTTTTCCGTCACCAGGATCACACTTTTGTAAGCAATGTCTCTAACAACTCTCTTCAAATTACTCAGTTTCAGAGTTCATCAGTTTCCTTCCAGGACTTTGACCGATATAAAAAGCAAAAGGGAGAGGAGAAAAGATACATAAGTCTGACAAAGAGAAAACACAAAATAAAATGCTAGACTAAGATGATTCAAACATCAGTCATTAAAATGGATAAATCACACAAACTATAGATGACTGAAAGAAATCAAGTCACAGAAGGACACATATATAATTAGGTACAGATTTAAAATTCAAAACCTGCCAAAAATTATACAATATATTGTTTGAGAATGTATATTTAAGTGGTAGAACTTATAGAAATGATTAATACAAAATGCAGGCTTGCAGCTATGGATGTGGAGCATACAGAGGATTTCCATGGTGTTGATTTTTTAAGCTGGGTAAAGGGTACCCCAGTGTTCTTTTCATTAACTGCACATATATATTTAGTACACTCTCATAAAGATAATGCATCTCATGATAAAAATTTTAATGTTAAAGAGTTAGGTAACATTATCAGCTATAAGTCATGTTGATAGCATGTGCTCCTAACATGATGTGATGAGTACCACATGGTAACTCTGTGAACTTCTTCCCCAAAACCCAGAACTCCAGTCTAAGCACAAGAAAATCATCAGACAAACTCAAACTCACATTAAAGAAACATTCTACAAAATACCTGACCAATGCATCTCAAAACTATCCAGATCATATTTTAAAAATGTATGAAAAAATGTCACAGACCAGAGGAGCATAAGAAGACAGTATGCCTAATGTAATATGGTGGTAATATGGTGTCCTGATGGGATATGGGACAGAAAAAACACAGTAAGGAAAAACTAATGAAATATGAATAAAGTGTAGAGTTTAGTTAACAGTAATATACCAACATTGGTGTCTTAGTTGTGACAAATGTGCCACAGTAATATAAGATGTTCATAGGAAACTTGGTGAGCAGTACACGAGGAACCTTCTGTACTATCTCTATAACTTCTCTGTAAATATAAAACTACTCTAAAATAAAAAGTTTAAAATTTTATTAGAATTAAAAACAAAAATAGGGGACCTCATACCATCAAGAAAGCAGTGCCAGGAGCAGAGCGCGTCCTTTGGAGAGGGGTCCCTGCACCAAGAAGCTCCTAGTCTGGGAAAACACTGATGAGAAGGCCAACAGAGAGAGGAAGACTTCACCTGGAGCTGACACCCTGAATTTGTACTTTAAGCCTACTTTGACTGAGAGAAAATAAACTTCTCTTCATTAAAACAAAAAAAAAAAACAAAAATAACTTTTGTAAGACTGATCAGCAAATTTTTGTCATCAAAGTACTATCTCAAATAACTATATCAACTAACATTTTAAAATTCTAGGAATTATAAGGCTAAATATTACCTTAGGAGTAATGAGTTCTTCTGACCAATAAAAGACAAAGTAATAAGTTTTATATCCTCCCTGTTATCCTCATACCCAAATAATCCAAATAATACCTACTAACTACCAAAAATTAAAACTGATAGATGTGTTTGTAAAAGACTTGATTCTTAAAGATTTTGTAAAAGACTTGGTACACAAATGTTAAAGATGAACTGTGCCTTATTTTTGGTGACCTTATTATTTGATTCTAGGCATAACAAGAAACCTGAAGTAAGAAGATACAAAGAATGGATACAAATGTAAGGGAAATACTTACTTAATAGTAAAGGGAGGAAATAAAGTAGAGAAGAAAGAAAAATTGAACCTATGATGGCTGTTGCCCTAAGTAAAGATGAAGTCCTTTAAGCAAGTGAAGTATTATACGTGCAGAGGGTAGGTATATTCCTTATAGTTATGGTGAGAAAGAAAGAAAAAAAAAAAAAAAGAAAAATCCATCATAAGGGATGTACCATTAACTTACTTCTCTACAGCTGTTTTCAAATGGTCAGCTTGGCCTTTTCCAAAGGAAAACTAATGAAGGAGTTTTTAATAACTAAATACATATGGGGTAAAAATAAAGCCTACCTAAAATTCACTCATTCAGTGAATATTTGCAATGTGCAAGGCAGCTGGCTAAGACATGGGATACAAGTGGTAAACAAGACAGACATAGTCCCTACCCTCACTGAACTTACACTCCAGAGAGGGGAAAAGAGTTAAAAATAAGTATGTTCAATCCATAGACATCACCTGCTGGTAGAATGACAAGATTCTCAAATCAAAAATGTATCAGAGAGACATGTATCGGAGGCTGGATGAACCTCTGAAACTATTGCCCTGAGATAATATTTAAACCTTAGACCTTGAACCAAAAATATCCCTTGAAGTCTTCTTAAAACTAAACAATAGTTTAGCTTAACTAGTAGAGAATGTCTGCCTTGAGCATTGTACTCTTTTGAGATCTATATATATGGGATAAAACTGACAACAGCAACTCAAAAGACTGGATAGGCACCTTAGAGAGCAGTGAATTTATGTTAATGGGGACGAACAACTCAAAAGGAGGGAGAGAATGGTTGCACAACTGGAAGAATATAAACAGTGTCAATGAATTGTACATGTAGAAACTGGTGAACTGGTGTATGTTCCGCTGTGTATATTCTCAATAACAACAACAAATAATTATTTTTTTAAATGTATCAGAGAAACAGCCTGGTTGTAGGGACTTCTTATGGAGCAGCTAAGAGGTATTTTAGGCCATAGTTAGGGACAGCGCTATAAAGAGTACCGAAGAAACTCAGAAAATTCCCATTTCCAACAACTTTAGGGACTTTGGGCCACAATAACTCATTTTACCATCAAGTGTATAACAGTCATAATAATATAACTTACAATTTATTGACTTACCGGAAATCCAAAGAAAGAATATGTGTGAAAACATATAGTGAACTTTTGACATCCCTGTGTTTAAACTTTTTTGTTTCCAAGACCCATTATAAGTGGTTTCTCTTTGCCTTTTGCAAAGTAGATCTCATTCCAGCCTCTGTAATTTTGGCTTTCCTTGGTCAACCCTCAGATAGAAGCTGGAGATGGAGATGGATTTTCATTATTTCAATTGCTTTAATATTTGGTTGTAAAGACACACCCTCATTAACCTTCTTCAAGATTTTCTTGGCTATTCTTGCCTCTATTTTGTAATTCTTGCAGAAGATTTAGAATCATTTTCTCAAGTTTAATTTCCCATTGGTTTTGACTAGATTTGCACTAAAAGTTATACTGAACCATCCACTTCAAGAACATGGTACGTCTTGTCATTTACTCTGGTCTTCTTTTATATACCTCAATAAAATTTAATAGTTCTCTTTCAAAAAGTCTTGCACATTTCCTGGTAGGTTTATTCCTAAGTGTCTGTATCTTCGTTGTCATTGTAAACACAATGATTTTTTAGAATTTTTTCCTTTTACTTATACAGTAATACATGAATTTAAAAAAAAAATCAAACATTACAACAAAAGAGTAAAAACAAACTATCTTGTCATTCATCCTACCAATCCCCAGTGCTCCTACCAGAGGTAACATCTATGAAGAGTTTGGCTTAATATCCATCAAGACAATTTCCCATACTGTTCCAATTTCTTTTTTTTTTTTTTTTTTTTTGAGTTTTCACTGTTTCATGTTCTACATAAGTAGGATAGTACTGGATATTTTTTCTCCATGACCCTTTTTTCATATAATTTTTAGAAGAGTTTCCATGTCAGTAGATATAGCTATAACTACACCTGCATATAATTCCACTGTAAGAATTTGAAAATGTACTTAATAATTTCCTTACTAATTGACATTTAAGTCACTTCTGTTTTGCTTTTTTGTTTCTAACACTACTTAGCCAAATTTACTTGTATTTATGACTCACATATGTTAAGCACTAGTATTTCTGCAGGAGAGATTTATAAATGTGGTATTTCTTTGCAAATAGTTATGAGCCTTTAAAAAAAAAAGCTAATATCAAATTTCCCTGGAAAAAGACTTTATCACTTTACAACAATAATATGATAGGACCCATTTTCCCATACCCTTTATAATAACATTTTAAATCTTAATTTTTGCCAAGTTTCCAAAAAGTGATTAAATAGTTGTTTTTTTAATTCACATCCCCCTCAGAGAGACATTTTTATATTTGTATTAGCCATATGAATATATTCTTTAATAGCCTGTTTTTGCATAGCCCCTCCTTGATAAGCCATGAATTCTCTCAGTTTCATGAATCTTCTGTAGAGCTCTATCTTTATTATAAATACTAATCTTTTGTCTTTTACCACTATCCTTCTGCCAAACCAAAAACACCAAACCTGTTGTCATCGAGTCAATTCAGATTCGTAGTGACCCTATAGGACACAGCAGAACTGCCCCGCAGGGTGTTCAAGGAGCAGCTAGTGGATTCCAACTGCCGACTTTTTGGTTAGCAGCTATAGCTCTTAACCTCTGCGCTACCAGGGCTCCATCCACCTGCCAGTTTGCCATAATGTGGTGGCTGGTGTGTTACAATGATGGTGGAAGCTATGCCACTGGTATTTCAAATACCAGCCTGGTCACTCATGGTGGACAGGTTCAGCAGAGCTTTCAGACTAACATAACTAGGAGGAAAGGCAGGGCAATCTACTTCTGATGAAAATCCTGTGGATCAAAACACAGTATTCTCCAATATAACACTGGGTTGGAAGGCACTCAAAATACACAGTGGCTGCAACAATGGACTCAAACATACTAATGATCCTAAGATAGCACAGGACTGGTTGATGATTCATTCTGTTGTATATTGGATCGCCGTGAGTCAGAGCTCATTAAATGGCAGCTAACAACAACATTGTCTGTTATATATGTTGGAAATATTGCATCCCATGCCATCATTTTCCTTTTAACATTGTGGCGTCCCCTGTCAATCAGATATTTTGAATTTTTATATGGTTAAATTTTAGATTTACAAAATATGTGCATCTTTATTAACATGTCATATAACAAGATCTAGAGGTGGCTTAACAACTACTGTAATTTTAAAGTAGTTATGACCTTCAAATATATTTCAAGACATTTGCAACAACTATAATGTGCTATGAAAATATCTGTGATTTCTATTGGTGACAAAGTCCAGGCACTGCTAATACTACTGTGATTCACCACATCATAATTGAAGAAAACAGGAGATTTCAGATAGAGCTAATGGAAAATAAAGATGTGGTTGTTTTTCCATCCAAGTTTTCAAACTCCTTGGTCTTAAGTCATCTCTTTATTGAATCCTTTCTTAATCACCTTCTGGCAAAGTTAACTTCTTCTTCCTTTTTGATCCCACAGATGTCTACACTTGCACTTACAGAGTACTCCATGCCAAGTCCTTTGCTTTCCTTAATTCATTGCCCCCCAAAGACAGTATGCTCCTGGAGGAAAAGATCAGTGTGAAGCGAAGTTCAGGCAGCCATGGTGTATAGGACCCTGGTGTGAGGTATAGATAAGTTGATGCACTGAAAACTCAGTATAGGATTGATCATTAGCAAATAAATGAAACTGTAGTTGGATAACATGTGATTGAATGTATTTTCAAAATGTGTCTATTTCTTATACTGATGGCTCACATTTTATTTTGGTACTGTGCTTCCATCTCAACAGACTAGATCAGTGTTTCTGAACCTTCATTATTATTATTATCATCATCATCCCACTAAGGAGCCTTTTAAGAGTCCTTTGTAGCACAAAGGGTTAAGTGCTCTACTAGTAAACAATGACAGTGCTCGACTACTAACCAAAAGTTTGGGATTGAAACCCACCCAGTGGTGCTTCAGAAGACAGGTTGGGAGATCTGCTTGCCAAAGGTGACAGCCTTGAAAACCCTTTGGAGCTCAGTTCTGCTATGGTGTGGTTCTACTCTGTAACAAGCGGCACTGCCATGAGTCAGCATCGACTCCACGGTAACTAACAACAACGACACTACTAACCAAAAGATTGGTGGTTTGAATCCACTCAGAAGCACTTGGGAAGAATGGCCTGGTGAGCTACCTCCAAAAGATTAACCAACTGCCATCGAGTCAATTCTGATTGATGGTGACCCCATGTGCTACAGAGTAGAATTCCTCCATAGGGTTTTCTTGGCTGTAATCTCTAAGGAAGCAGATTGCCAGACCCATCTTCCATGGTGCCACTGGGTGTGTTTGAACCACCAACTTTTAGGTTAATAGTAGAAGAAAAACCATTTGCACTACTCAGGAACCCTTCTGAAAGATCACATTCACTGAAAACTCTACGGAGTACAGTTCTGCTCTAAAACACATGGGTCGCCATGAGTCAGAATTAACTCAATGGCAATAAGTTTTGTTTTTTAATAAGCATTTGTAGACAATTTTTCCTAACTGCCCTCTCCCATACAATTTTGAAACCACAGATACACTATTTATCTGTTTATGTGGTGTGACCCTTTGGAGGGCCAAAAACCATTTTAGTACCTAAGATATTTTTAACCTTCCACACACACACACACAAAAAATGCCCCCTTGGAGACAATATCATCCCAATTAAGGATTCATGAGCTGGATGAAATTCTATAAATGACTGAACATATCTCTACTCTATTTTAATAAAACATAAAGTAATAAATCCTTGGATTAGTTGCACAGGAACAGTTAAGTCTTACCCTCTTTCTCGCTACAGGCTCAAAACTTGTAAGACCAAAGAACACAGTATTAAAGAAGATATAAAGAGAGACATTTAAAAAAATCTCATCTGAACTCCATCCTTGCCACATAATTCAGACTTTTCTATTTCACTAAATAATCTTTCACATGTTTATTACTTCACATGTCATTAAAAAAAAAAAAAAAAAGCAGGGTATGCCTGGAGTTATAATGTACAAAAGGCATACACATATATCTCACCAGTAAGTTCAGAGTTACTATGAAATCTCTTTGAACTTTGCCAGCATTTTAGAAAAATGACTCAAACTTTCACTGGCAAGTGCAAAAATAAAGAGGCACCACAGCACTGACAGTCCTTTAATACCAGGCTGATTTAAAAGAAAGGATGCTAAGCCTTTGTTGGAATTATGTACTAAAATAGAATGGAAAACCTCATTGACTTAAAAGCAAAATGAAAATTGGTTTGATCATGTTTTAAAACTTGAGCCAAAATTTCTTCAATATGATAATATGGTATGTTCAAAAGATTTCTGCATCAACTGTTTCAACCTGTTAATGCACTGAGAGCCAAAAAGATAACACTCTATCAGCAGTTGTGGAAGCGAAGGGATTCCTTTGGAAAGGCTAGCTCAAGAGTTGATTAAATACAGTGATCGATTTTCTGTATTTTTTTAGCAGCCTCCTTACATCATGTATATGTAAGTACCACTGTTTAAAACCAAACAAGATGCAAAACATACGTCATACAGTAAACTGGAAATTGGTAAAGCTCTCTGTATTTGCTGAGATGATTATTACAAATAGGATGACTAAAGCAAAATTTTTTCAAAAATGTTCTTTTGTATTTTGATTTTTAAAGCTCCTGTTGTGTAGAATATCCTTTCTCAAAATTAAAAAAAAAACTCTAATATAACACTTATTGGTTAGCATAATTCAATTTGTTTAACATTTTTGAACTTGTATTGAATTATGTCATCCTTTATCAGACTGCCATGCTTTATCCTCTATTTAAAGCCTCAGTTTTTATTGATTGAGCTATTTTTTGCTGTTGCTGACAGCTATTTGTTTATTGAGAAACATAAATACCCAGGTACAGCCAATAAGCTCTTGTGGCTGTAAGGGTTGGGGAGAGAAGAGGATATGAATAGGGGTCACATCAGACTGTGTTGGGTGACCATTTTGATGTGTTATATAATCGGGAGGGACTCCTCCACACCTGGCAACCAATAACCACTGGGCAAATGAGTAAGTTATTTACCACTAACCCAGACAAACCCTCCTTTACATTCCCATCAAGTACACAGTACTCACTCCCCACTTCATACTTGTTTATATCCTTTTCATCCAGGTGACCTCTCAACCTTCTTACTGCCAGTGATAGATTTCAGGGGACAGGCACACAGAGCTCCACTTGCTCCTAATCAGACCATTTCTCCCCTCACCCAGCCACATAGGGCCCTCTCTGCTTTGCCTGCCTAAATGACCAGTCCCAATGAGGAGGCTCCAATCAGAACTCACCATCTGTCTCCCCCAAGCCACTTTCAAGACAGGTCACATCATCATTCCTCCATCCAGTTGACCTCGGTCCCCACAAGAAGGCTGAGCCTCAACCCCAGACTCTTTTACCCAACATGGCTCTGCACATCCCTGAACTAACTCAGACACAGCCTCCTGGCTCCCCTGAACCCTTCCACTATACTTTGGAGAGCACAAATTTGTCATCAGGAAAACCCCTGCATCCTCTCCCTCTTGTCTGAGTGTTACCTTCACCTTCTTGGTATCACTGAACAGTGGATGCACTCACACAAGGACACAGTCTCAAGTGGCAGCTGTTTTTCTCCCACACTCATAGTGCCAGTGGGTTGGAAGTGAGGTGGTATCCTCTTTGCTGCTCCCAGGCTATTTTCCCTTCCTCCTTCCTAAAACCTACAGTCCCATGTGCCATCATATCCACAACCTGCCTCTCCTTATTACAAGTATCCACTGTATTTCTGAATGCTGTTGTTAGCCATCACTGAGTTGGCCCTTGACTCATGGCAACCCCATGCACAACAGAACAAAACATTATCCAGTCCTGCACCATCCCCATGATCTGTTGGAGATTGGACCATTGTGATCCATAGGGTTTTCACTGGCTGATTTTAGGCAGTAGATTGCCAGGCCTTTCTTTCCAGTCTGTGTTATTGTGGAGGCTCTCTACTCAAACCTGCTCAGCATCAGAGCAACGACTCACAGATGCATGGTGGCTGCGTATGAGGTACATTGGCCCAGAATCTAACCCAGGTCTCATGCTTGTAAGGCAAGTGTTCTACCACTGAACATTACAGGTATGGTTCCCTGTCTTTCTCTTGGTCACTAGTCCTATAGTGCTTAGCGATTTCGGTATCTGCATAGATAACTCATCCAAAATCCTGGCTCAAAGGTCCATGCCCTCCTCATCCCAAAGACCCTGTCTGACACTACTTCTCAGTTGTATGTGCCTCTGCTCATGCCCTGACAATTACTGCCCACAACTGTACCACTTACAGAAACCTCAGCTTCAACTGTCCTTTGCTCTGACAACTACCTCTCCTCTCTCCAGTATACAAACTCCAGTCATCTCCAACAACCACGATCATCCTCCTCGTGTCCTCACTTCCCTCCTTGCATAATTTAGATTCCATTATCCACTCTTAAAATCATCTCTTTGCCCAAACCCTTAATTTTGTTGACCCAAAACTGGTTAAACCCAACTCTTCACCTTGTACAGGCATTTCTATAGACAAATATAGCTAAATAAAAACCCAGTCACACTGGCTTATCTCCTTTATTACCACAACCTTAAGTGAGTGACCTTTGGTGCTGCCTGGCAGTGTAACATCTCCCTGCTGAGTGCAGCTGTCCACTCTCAGAGACCGACTGCACAACTTCTCCTGACTTTTCAACTGGCCTCATCCTCTCCAGAGCCCACGCTCTGCTGATGACCTTTGCTCTTATTTCCCCAATAAAATACAAAGTAATCAGGAGAGAACTTCCATATTCTCCCACCACTAATCCACCATACACACATACTCTATGCCTGCACACCCACACACTCTATGTCTTTGCTGTTTTAATGGGCGGACTGTACCTGCTCTGCTACAGCTCTGGGTCCCATCCCCTCTCACCTACTCCAGGACTCTGCTCCTGCAGTTATCTCTGAATCTGAGGCATCATCACTTATTCCTTTCCTCCAGATCATTCCTTCAGCATGTCAAGGTCACCAGTGACTTGCTTACTGCTTCTGGTCAATTGTTAGCCCTCATCTAATTCCAGCTCTCAACATCATCTGACAGGATTGATCACTCCCTCTTTCTTGTAACCTGTCATTCTCTTTGCTTCCAGGGTACAACATCTTCCTTTTTAGCTACTTTTTCTCAGCCTTCATTACTAATTCCTCCTATTTCCTGGTAGGCTGTCCCAGTGCTCAGTCCTAGGACCTCTTTCCTTCTCTATTTTCATTCAGTACATTGGTAATGTGATCTAGACCGATGGTTTTAAATACTACCTATTAGTTGATGACACTCAACTCAGATGTCCAGCTCCAAACTCTCCCCTAAGTTCCAGAATCGTATATCCAACTGCCTACTTGTAATCTCATTTAGATATTTTGTAGGTATCTCAAATTTAGCATATCCAAAAGTCAACTCCTGACTTCTTCCCCCAAACCTTCTCCTCCCAGAGTTCCATAATTTAATGCACGGTACCTCCATTCACCCTATCAGTCAGGCCAAACTCCTTAGAGAGAGCTATTCTGGCACTCCCCACATCTAATCCATCAGAATCTTGTCCTTCATACAATCAGATACAGTTCCAGTTGCCTGCTATTCAACTTCAGTTCATGGTGCCCTATGTGTGTCAGAGTAGAACTGTGCTCCATAGGGTTTTCAGTGGTTGATTTTTTTGAAGCAGATCACCAGGGCTTTCTTCTCAGGAACCTCTGGGTGGACTCGAACTGCTAGCCTTTAGGTTAGCAGACAAGCACGTTAATTGTTTGCACCACCCAGGGACTCGGTACAATCAAAATATAGCATGACTCTGAATCCTTCTCCCTGTTTCCACCTCCACTGCTGCCACCCTGGGCTGAGCCACCACCATCTCTTACCTGCATTCCTCCAACAGCCTCCTAACTGCTCTCTTTCCTTAAAATCTTGCCCTATCTCCACCACCTCCACCACCAGCACCAGACTATCCTTCCACACAGCTGCCAGGTGATCCTTTTAAAATGTAAATGAGATCATGTCACTTGACTGGTCAAAGCTTCCACTGGCTCCCTTTTACACTCAGAATAAAAGGCAAAGTCCTGGCCCAGGTCTCTGAGGCCTCACCCTAAGCAGGCTCCTACCTCAGGGTGTCTACACTTGCTGTCTTTTCTGCCTAGACTGTGGTCCCACAGAGATGGGCATGCCAGCTTGTGCCTCCCATCACTCAAACAACACCCCTTCAGAGAGGCCTTTCCTGACCATCTTACCTGAAAGAGCAACTCCTGTCACTCTGTCCTCTCATCCTGCTTTGACTCTATTCATAGTCCTTGTCACTACATGTCACTAATTGCTACTTTTTATTATCTTTCTCCCCCACTAGAATGGCTCTCTGTAGGAAGAGACTTTGGCCCGTTATCTCCAAGGCCCAGAATAGAACCTGGAGCCTAGTAATCCCTCTGCAGACAAACATTTGCTGAATGAATGAATGTATGAATCTCTTTTGTCTTCATATTCTGCGAAAAGCAACCTCATATGAACAGGAACTCTATTTCTCCAGTACATTTGGGTAGGAGGCAATCGATTTCCCATGTCATATTTGCAAGTAACCAAAGGAAAACAGGGAGTATTTTTAATGCATATAATTTATTCCTCATGTACCTCCCAGCAAGCCCAGGACAGCCTCAAACAGATGGTTGTTGTAAGTGCACCTGCTCCTTCAATGAAAGGTTTCTCGCCCTTCTGGCTGGGCTACCAGTGTCTCTTGAGTAGAACAAAAACTGTTCCCTGACTACAAAATTCTAAATATAAGAATGCATTTCTCTATCACTGAAAGGGAACTCCAAAGTCTGTCAGGGCACAGCCAGGAAAAGAGCTTCACTACTGAATTTATAGAACACGAGAATATTCCTCGGAGATGTTTTTTTTTAAAAATAATTTCAACTCCATATTTCTGTCAGAAAGAATACTTTACCTTCTTTTTTCCAACATCCGTCTAACCCTCCTATGATAGATGTGTGATATCGGCTCTTAATAAATCAATAAGATTTCTCAGGAGATAAAAAGGAGATTTAGAAGTCTAATCCATAAGAGCTTACATTAAAAATCTACAGAGGTTATCTTTAAAGTTTCTTCCATGGTTCTAAAATTTCAGAGTCAACACATCCCTAGGAGTCAAACATACAGCTATTTAGAGTCATACCAAAAGTTAAATAGGCACTGAAGTTATCACACACCTGTCAAGAGAAATCCTTCCTTTACACAGACTGAAGATCAGTCTTGGAATCTGTTTCTAGAATATTCACCGACAGATTATGGTCTTGAAGGAACTAGCTCTAAATAAATAACAAGGACAGCACTCACTTACAGAATGCACTCACTGAATCTTCCAAACAACTGTGGGAGGGGGGTGCTGTCATCATCTCATTTACAATGGAGGAATCTGAGTCAGAGAAAGGTTGAGCAGCCTGCCTGAGATCACACAGAGTCAGGGATGGAGCTGAAACCTGCACCCAGGTAGTCTAGCTCCAGAGTCCATGCTTAACACTCTGCTATACTACACTTACATCACAGTCCCACAGGGCTGCCTCTCAAAGACATTTTGAGATGACCAAATTTCAGAAGTAAAGCAAGTTCCTGGCTAGTGAAAAGGAGGCAAATAAATTGTTTGTATTTCCTCTTTGCTTCACATATAATTTATTATCAACACTTCTAAAATAGAGTGTTCTTCCAAAAATTTTTGACTGCCATTGTGGATACACAAACCTACACATCTGATAAAACTGTACAGAACTAAATACACACATCCACATGTACAAATGACTGTAAGCAAATCTGCAGAAACGTGATTAAGAACAGATTGCATCAATGTCAATATCTTGGTTGTGATATTGTCCTATAATTTTGAAAAAAGTTAACATTGAGAAAAAGTGGGTAAATGGCACATGGGATCTCTGTATCATTCCTTACAACTACATGTACATCTACAGTTACCTCAGTAAAATTTTCAGTATGTACAAATTATTAAAAGTACATGTCTTGAGCAAAATGGCACTCTAGGCAGAAGCACCATGCCATCCCTCCACAGCAAAGTTCCAAAAAACTAAGCTGAACAGAGAAAACAACAATCCTGAAACACTAAAACATCAAATGAAGAGATAAAGAACTCAGCCAAGCACCAAATGGAGTGAGAAAACTGATAGAGAACAGAGAGCAAGGACCTCATGCAGAGGTCCCCTACCAGCTAATGCAGTGTGGATCTGTCATCTTGGACTCCTATCGGAGACCAGCAAACAGGGGGTATGAGAAAGCAGCTTCACGGAGCTTCCAGAGGAAGACAAAACAACTGGTAATTTGCGATATACGCATTCCCACCCCCCACCCATCTTCACCCCTACTCGGCCTCCTCTGCTTCCCCCGGCCACAATCTCTTGTCCAGAAAACACCAGCTGCTTGGATTCCATACACCCGAATGGGCCGGCTCTCTGAGTACCATTTGCTGGCTGCTGGTGTGGCTTTTTTCTGCTTCTTTTGATTTCTTCCTTACCTCTCACCAACTCCCCCTCCTTTTGCACAAATACCTGGCTCCCTGCGCCATGTTTGCTTCTTCCTGAGGGGCTGCAGAGCTCTGGTAATTTCTGATAGACGCTCTCCCACTCCCTACATGTCTTCACCCACACTTGGCCCCCTCTACTTCCCGTGAACACAGTCTCCTGTCCGAGAAACACCGGCTGCTTGGAATCCACCAGCCCACACTAGCTGGCTCTCTGAGTGCCATTTGTTGGCTGCTGGTGTTGCTTTTTTTTCTGCTTCTTTTGATTTCTTCCTTACCTCTCACCACCTCCTCCTCCTTTCGCTCATATACCTGGCTCTGTCCGCCATCTTTGCTTCTTCCTGAGGGGCTGTGGAGCTCCGTTCAACTGTGGAGCTGCTTCCCAGTCTGGGCTGCTGCTCTGGTGGCACCCCAGGGCTTTTCTTTGTTTGTTTGTTTTGAATAGTTTGTTTGTTTTCTTTTCCTTTTCTTGAGTTGGGAGCCCTTTCTTGCCAGGTGGTGCTGTGTGGCAAGGACACTACCCCCTCAGCTTGCACAGACATGCAGAGGGATCCCTGATGGCATTTCTTTTTTTTTTTTTCCTGTTTTTTTGGGGGCTTTTCTTGTTCTTTTTTTTTCATTGATTTTCTTTTCTTTTTCCTCTTTTTCCCTTTCTGTATTTCTTCATTACTTTGTTTCTCGTCTGTCTATATCTTCCTTCTCTTTCTGTTTCCTGAATACCTGGCATTGTATACCTCTACACCTTCTAGCCAGGCTGTACTGCAACACCTGAGAGCAACTTCCCCAGACCTCATAGCAGCACCGGTGAGATACCCAGGAACTTCACGGTTCTTTAACCTTTCCGATATTTATTTATTCATTCTTTTCTTTTCTTCCTCTTCCCCTTTCTGTTTTTCTCCATTTCATAGTCTCTCATCTCTCTACTCCAACGTCAAGCTCCCCTAGCATTCTTTTTTGTTTGTTTGTATGTTTTTGGGTCCTGTTCCTCTCTCCTCTCTCCCATATCCATCTTAGCTCCATACGTAACAATCTCCCCGCTACATCCTGCCTACCTGCACCGTGCACTTAACATCACACCACCAACCAGCACAGGCATGGCCTACTGAAACCTGCCCTACACTGATTGCAGATGCCCTGGTGGCTGCAGTAAGTGCCACAAACAACCCGTTCCAGTAACTCCTCTTCAGATAAACCTGCCCTGCCATACCATATCTGAGTGACTGACCCTGCCAATTGGAGAAGGAGGAGAAAAGTATTGTGCCCACAAACGAGCAAACAACAAAGAACACACAGTCAGCCTGCTTAGCCACAGTCAAATTTTTTCTTAAAAAAAGGATTAAATGAACAAATCTACAATCAAAAAATGAGAAAAATAATTACTGAATGCCCAGAAGACAGCAGACAGTACCAAAACATTTACAAAAACAGACCAGGATGATTCCAGTAGGCATCCAAAATAAAACACCAGATGACTTTCCAGTGGAAGAAAATTCAGTAAAACTACCTGATAGGGAATTCAAATCTCTCATACTCAGAATTCTCCAAGAGCTAAGGCAAGAAGCTGACAAACATGAGGAAAAAATAGACAAATTCATGGAAAATACATAAAAAAATTGGAAGAATTCAGGAAAATAATGCAGGAACAAAATGCCAAAATAAATTCACAACTAGAAATTATACAAAGACAACAATTAGAAATCCAAACGATAAACAACAAGATTTCAGAAATAGACAGTGTCATAGAAGGGCTGAGAAGCAGATTTGAAATGGTGAAAGATAGAATCAGTGGAATTGAAGACAAACACTTGGATACAACACTCTTTCAGGAAAACTCAGAAAAAATAACAAAGAAAAATGAAGAGACCCTGAGAGTTATGTGGGATAAAATCAAAAGCAAAAATTTTCGAGTGATTGGAACTCCAGAAAAGGGGAAGAAAACAGAAAACAGAGAGAGAATCATTGAAGAACTGCTGACAGAAAACTTCCCCAAAATCATGAAAGATGAAAAGCTGGCCATCCAAGAAGCTCAACAAACCCCATATAGAAGAGACCCCAAAAGAAAATCACCAAGGAATATCATAATAACACTCGCCAAAACCAAAGACAAAGGATCCTGAGAGCAGCTTGCAATAAATAAGAAGTCACATACAGAGGAAAAACAATAAGACTAAGCTCACATTATTCGGCATAAACCATACAGGAAAGAAGGCAATGGGATGACATACATAAAATCTTGAACTAAAAAAATTGCCAGCCAAGAATAATATATCCTGCAAAACTCTCGTTCAAATTTGATGGTGAAATCAGGTCATTTCCAGATAAACAGAAATTAAGGGGATATGTAAAAGTCAAACCAAACTTACAAGAATTTTTTAAAGGGAGTTCTTTGATCTGAGGACAAACAACTTCAACTCACAGGCAGAATCTAGGACTCAGGATTGCACCAGTCAGATACCAATCTAGAAAATCACCTCTCGAGGACTATCAAAGACCAAAACAAATACAACAGGGAATCAGAGCAGTTAATCAGTAAATGACAACAACATCAAAACAAAAAGAGGGAATAAACAGCATAGTTATAGAACCTTCTAATGGAAAGGAAGGCAGGGCGATACCAAGTAATGGTAGACTGCTTCAAAGTTAGAAAGATAAAGGTAAAATTCATGGTAACCACAAACAAAGTTAACACACATACTCATTTAAAAAAAAGAGGAAAAACATAAAGTCTCAGAAAAAAAAAATGTACAAAAACAAAAGTAATGAAAAAAATCCACAAACAAAAGTAACGCAGCACAAGAGAGTAAGAAGAACAAAGAAAACTTCAGCACCACAAAAAAAGCACTACAAAATGACAGAAACAAACTCACATCTATCAATAATTACACTGAATGTAAATCGACTCAATGCACCCATAAAGCGATGGAGAGTGACAGAATGGATGTGAAAACAGGATCCATCAATATGCTGTCTACAAGAGACACACCTTAGAAACAAAGATGTGAATTTACTAAAAGTCAAAGGTTGAAAAAAAAATATATCAAGCTAACAACTACCAAAAAAGAGCAGAAGTGGCAATTCTAATCTCAGATAAAATAGATTTTAAAACAAAATCCACCATAAAAGACAAAGAAGGACACTATATAATGATTAAGGGGATGATCCATCATGAAGACATAACCATGATAAACATCTATTCACCCAATGACAGGGCTCAAAAATACATGCAACAAACTCTAACAACACTGAAAAGAGAAATTGACTGTTCCACAGTAATAGTAGAAGACTTCAACACACCACTCGCAGTAAAGGACAGAACTAGGAAGAAACTCAACAAAGATACAGAAGACCTAAAGGGCACAATCAGCCAACTTAACCCCATAGACATATATACAACAATCCACCCAACAGCTGCAAAGTACCCATTTTTTTCCAACGCACATGGAACGTTCTCCAGAATAGACCAATCTTAGGCAACAGAGCAATCCTCAACAAGATCTAAAAGGTTGAGATAATTCAAATCTTCTCTGACCACAATGCCATCAAGGTAGAAATTAACACTAGAAAGAGCAAGGAAAAAGAGCCACTTACATGGAAACTGAATAATACCATGCTTACACATCACTGGGTAATAGAAGACATCAGAGATGGAATAAAAAAATTCCTAGAATCAAATGAGAATGAAAACACATCATACCAAAACATTTGGGACACAGCAAAGGCAGTCCTCAGAGGAAAATTTATAGCAATAGCTGCACATATTAAAAAAGAAGAAAGGGACAAAATCAAAACATTAACTACAGAACTCAAACAAATAGAAAGAGAACAACAAAAAAAGCCCACAACCACCAGAAGAAAGGAAATAGTAAATATCAGAGCAGAAATAAATGAAATAGAGAACAGAAAAACAATAGAAAGAATCAACAAAACCAAAAGCTGGTTTTGGAAAGAATCAACAAAATCGACAAACCACTGGCCATACTGACAAAAGAAAAACAGGAGACGACATAAATAACCCAAATAAGAAATGAAATGGGGGACATTACAACAGACCCAACCAAAATAAAAAGGATTATAACAGAATATTATGAAAAACTATACTCCAACAAATTTGAAAACCTAGAGGAAATGGATAAATTTCTAGAAACACACGGCCTACCCAAACTACAACAAAGTGATGTTGAAAATCTGAACAGACCCATAACAAGAGAAGAGATTGAAAAGGTAATAAAAAAAACTCCCAACCAAAAAAATGCCCTGGCCCAGATGGCTTCACTGGAGAATTCTACAAAACATTTACAGAAGAGCTTGTACCAGTACTACTCAAGCTATTTCAGAGGATAGAAGAGGAAGCAACACTTCCAAATTCATTCTATGAAGCCAATGCTGACAACAAAACCAGGCAAAGACATCACAAAAAAAGAAAATTACAGACCAATATCTCTCATGAATATAGATGCAAAAATTCTCAACAAAATTCTAGCCAATAGAATTCAGCATCATATCAAAAAAAAATAATAATACACCATGACCAAGTAGGATTCATACCAGGTGTGCAAGGATGGTTCAACATTAGAAACTCAATCAATGTAATCCACCACATAAATAAAAGGAAAGAAAAGACTCACATGATAATCTCAATTGACACAGAAAAGGTATTTGACAAAGTCCAACACCCATTCCTGATAAAAACTCTCAATGAAATAGGTATGAAAGGGAAATTTCTCAACATAAAAAAGAGCATCTATGCAAAACCAATGGCCAACATCATTCTTAATGGAGAGAGGCTGAAAACATTCCCCTTGAAAACAGGAACAAGACAAGGATGCCCTTTATCACCACTCCTATTTAACATTGTGCTGGAAGTTCTAGCTAGAGCAATAAGGCAAGAAAAAGAAATAAAGGGCATCCAAATTGGTAATGAAGAAGTTAAACTGTCCCTCTTTGCAGATGATGTGATACTATACATAGAAAACCCTGAAGACTCCATGAGAAATCTACTAGAACTAATAAAAAGATTCAGCAGAGTAGCAGGACACAAGATAAACATTCAAAAATCAGTTGGATTCCCATACACCAGTAAGGAGAACGACGAAAAGGAAATCAGGAAAACAATACCATTTATGATAGCCCCTAAAGAGATAAAATACTTAGGGATACATCTGACCAGGGATGTAAAAGACCTATACAAAGAAAACTACAAAACTCTACTGCATGAAACCTAAAGGGATCTACATAAATGGAAAAACATACCATGCTCATGGATAGGCAGACTCAACATTGTGAAAATGACAATTCTACCCAAAGCAATTTACAAATACAATGCAATCCCGATCCAAATTCCAACAACATTCTTCAAAGAGATGGAAAAACTAATCATTCACTTTATACGGAAAGGGAAGAAGCCCCGAATAAGTAAAGCACTACTGAAGAAGAAGAATCAAGCTGGAGGACTCACACTACCTGACTTTAGAACCTACCATACAGCTACAGTAGTCAAAATAGCCTGGTACTGGTACAACGACAGATACATTGACCAAGGGAACAGAATTGGGAACCCAGATGTAAATCCATCCACCTACGGTCACCTGATCTTCGACAAGGGCCCAAAGTCCATCAAATGGGGAAAAGACAGTCTTTTTAACAAATGGTGCTGGCAAAACTGGATATCCATCTGCAAAAAAATGAAACAGGACCCATACCTCACGCTGTATACACAAACTACTTCAAAATGGATCAAAGACCTGAATATAAAGCCTAAAACTATAAAGTTCATAGAAGAAAAAATAGGACCAACACTTCAGGTCTTAATACACGGCATTAACAGGATACAAACCATAACCAACAATGCACAAACCCCAAAAGATAAGCTAGATAACTGGGATCTTCTAATAATCAAACACCTATGCTCTTCAAAAGACTTCACCAAAAGTGTTAAAAGAGAACCTACAGACTGGGAAAAAATTTTTGGACAGTACAAGTCAGACAAAGGTCTAATCTCCATAATCTACAAGAAAATCCAACACCTCTACAACAAAAAGACAAATAATCCTATTAAAATATGGTCAAAGGAAATGAACAGACACTTCACCAAAGAAGACATTCAAGCAGTCAACAGACACATGAGGAAATGCTCGCGATCACTAGCCATTAGAGAAATGCAAATTAAAACCACAATGAGATACCATCTCACCTAGGATTACTGGCACAAATCAAAAACACTGGAAATAACAAATGTTGGAGGGGCTGCGTGGAGACCAGAACTCTTATGCACTGCTGGTGGAATGCAAAATGATACAACCATTTTGGAAAATGATATGGCGCTTCCTCAGAAAGCTAGAAATAGACATACCATTCGATCCAGCAATCCAACTCCTAGGAATATATCCTAGAGAAATAAGAGTCGTCACTCGAATAGACATATGCGCACCTATGTTTATGGCAGCATTGTTCACAATAGCAAAACGATGGAAACAACCTAGATGCCCATCAACAGATGAATGGATAAACAAACTGTGGTACATACACACAGTGGAGTACTATGCAATGAGAAAGAACAATAATGAATCTGTGAAGCATCTCATAACGTGGATGAAACTGGAGGACATTATGCTGAGTGAAATAAGTCAATCACAAAAGGACAACTATTGTATGAGAGCTCCATTGTAAAAACCCATGAAAAAGTTCACACACAAAATGTAACAATCTTTGTTGGTTACCAGGGATGGGAGGGGTGGGGGGGGAATACTAAATAGGCAATAGATAAGTGGTATCTTGTGTGAAGGGTGAGACAGTACACAATACAGGGGAAACTAGCACAACCTGTACAAGGAAAGGTCATGGAAGCCCCATAGACACATCCAAATTCCCTGAGGGACTGAATTGCTGGGCGGAGGGCTGTGGGGACCATGGTCTCAGGTAACATCTGGCTCAACTGGCATAACACAGTTTATAAAGACAATGTTCTACATTCTACCTTGATGAGTAGTGTCTGGGGTCTTAACAGCCTGTGAGCGGCCATCTAAGATACTCCACTGGTCTTATCCCTTCAAGAGCAAGGGAGAATGAAGAGAACAGGATACAAGGAAAAGATTAGTCCAAAGGACTAATGGACCATAGTTACCGAGGCCTCCACCAGACTGAGTCCAGTACAGCTAGATGGTGCCCGGCTACCACCACTCACTGCTCTGACCAGGATCACAACAGAGGGTTCTGGATAGAGCTGGAGAAGGTTGTAGAACATAATTCTAACTCACAAAAAAAATACCAGATTTACTGGCCTAAAGGAGACAAGAAAAACCCCGAGAGTATGGCTCCCTGACACCCTTTTAGCTCAGTGTTGAAGTTATCTCTGAGATTCACTGTTCAGCCTGGGAGTGGACAGCCCCATAAAACCAAATGGGACTAATGAGGTACAGTAGTCCAGTGACAGGTGCCAGAAAGCAGAAGGGGACAAGGAAGCTGGTGATAGGGAACCCAAGGTTGAGTAAGGATATTGTTGATGTGTTGTGAGATTGTTAACAATTGTCATAGGGCAACATGTGTAGTAACTCTTAAATGAGAAACTATTTTTTCTGTAAGCCTTCATGTTAAGTGAGAATAGCAGCACAATTGGAAAAGCGTAGTCAATGTCACTGAACTGTGCATGTAGAAATTTTTGAAATGGTGTATTTTTGGCTATGTGTATTTTCACCAAAAAAAAAGGTTGAGAAGTTAGAGGGCTGACATGTTGTGGGGTTGTTAAGCAATGCCATAAAACAATATGTGTACTGCTGTTTCATGAGAAACTATTTGTTCTGTAAGCCTTCACCTGAAGTACAATTAAAAAAAAAAAAAAGGTACATGTCTTTAGGGTTTTGGCTGTTTTTAAAAATCATTTTCAAAAATTTGGATTCTCCATCCTAAATTTCAATTTTTTTTCTTTTTTTTTTTTTGTTCTTCTTAGAAGACCTAGTCTAGGTACTGTTTTATTTATCTAGTGCTGTGTCTTAGTCATCTTGTGCTGCTCTAACAGAAATACTACGAGTGGATGGTTTTAACAAAGAGAAGTTTATTCTCTCCCAGTTCAGTAGGCTACAAGTCCAAATTCAGGGCAACAGCTCCAGAAGTCTTTCTCTCTCTTTCGGCTCCGGAGAAAGGTTCTTCTGATGCATCAGTCTTTCCTTGGTCTGGGAGCTTCTCTGAACAGGAACCTCAGGTCCAAAGGACGCGCTCTGCTCCCGGCACTGCTTTTTTGGTGGTATGAGGTTCCCATGTGTCTCTGTTCACTTCTTTCTTATATCTCAAAAGACACTGGATTAGCACACTATCTAATCTTGTAAACCTCATCAGCATAACCTCATCACAGTGACAGAATTTACAACATATAAGGAAATCACATCAGATTACACAATCATACAGTACTGAAAATCATGACCCAGCCAAATTGACAGATATTTTGGGGGGACACAATTCAATCCATGACATGCTGCTATAACAGAAATACTACAAATGAATGGCGTTGACAAAGGGAAATTTATTCTCTACAGTCTAGGAGGCTAGAAGTCTGAATTCAGGGCTCCAGCTCCAGGAGAAGGCTTTCTCTCCCTGTCGTCTCTGGGGAAAAGTCTTTGTCATCAATCTTCCCCTGGTCTATAAGCTTCTCCACACAGGGACCCCCGGTTCAAAGGACGCGCACTTCCAGCTCTTCTTGCTTGGTAGTAATGAGGTCCCTGTGTCTCTCTGCTCACTTCTCTCTTTTATATCTCAGAAGAGATTGATTTAAGATACAGCCTAATCTTGTAGATTGAGTCCTGCCTCATTAACATAACTGCCTCTAGTCCTGCCTCATTAACATCTTAGACGTAAAATTTACAAAACACAGAAAAATCACAGTAGATGACAAAATGGTGGACAATCACACAATATTTGGAATCATGGCCTAGACAAGTTGACACAATTTTAGGGGGACACAATTCAATCTATAACAGGTATAAATCACCTGGAAACTTTATGCTGTGAGGTATTCTCAAGTATGTTTTAATAACAACAATCAAACTGTAGTTCTGGTATTATCTGCCTTTACTGAAACTTTAAGACGGTCAGTGATGTGAAAGGAACCCTGCCTTCTTAGATAATTTTGACTTCTCCTCAGCCTCCGACTCCTTTCTGTTTCTTTAATCACTCTTCCCTTGGCTCTTCTTGTTCTCGTCCACATCTCAGATGCTCCTTTCCACTCTGTTTTGCCTTCATCCTCCTATTTCTGACTATTGAATATTGGTGCTCTCCTCTTCCTGGGCAATCTAATTCCTGCTCACAACTTCATTTTACATCTGTAAACTCATGAATTGCTATTTTATATTTCAAGACCAGACCATGTCTTTGATCTCCAGACTTACATATTCTATTGGATCATCTCAGATGCCTCAAAGACTCCTCAAAACCAACATAAAAACTCTGAAGTTATGATTTTACTCCACTTATACAAGTAAATAACTCACAAGGCCGTCTCTATCACACTCAACATCCAGTCCCTCACCAATCCATTTAGCTCCTTCTTAGTATCTCTCAAGGCACTGTTGATTCAGTGATAGAATTCCTACCTTCTATGTGGGAGACCTGGGTGCGATTTCTGGCCAACGCACCTCATGTGCAGCTGCCACTTGCCTGTTATTGAAGGCTTGTGTGTTGCTATGATGCTAAACAGGTTTCAGCAGAGCTTCCAGACTAAGACAGTCTAGGAAGAAAGGCCAGGTGATCTACTTCCAAAAATCTGCCAGTGAAAACCCTATGGATTACAAGGGTCCAATTCACAACCAATCATGGGGATGGCACAGGATGGGGCAGCATTTTGTTGCATTATGCAAGAGATCATCATGAGTCAGGGGGCTGACTCAACGGCAGTGAACAACAAAAATATCTCTCAAATCTGTCCACACCTTTCTGTTGCTCCTGCCACCACTCTCATCCCAGCTTCCATTATTTCTCACTGTGACTACTGCAAGAGCCTGTTAGCATATCTCCCTGCCTTCACTCTTGCACTCTACTTCCAAGTTAGACTTTTGTGACCTGTTTGCTTAAAACACTTTCATGGCTTTTTATGATACAGACACAAATCCTTAACACGGCCATATGCTCTCTCTACTCTAGCCACACAAGCCTTTCTTTCTTTCCGGCTTCCACCTAAGATGTCCCTGTTCCCTCAGACTCAGCCAGTCTTTCAATTCTTTTGCCTAATGAATTCCCACTAGTACTCAGAAGCGAGGTTGGTAAGACTTCGTCTCACGTACTTTGGACATGTTATCAGGAGGGACCAGTCCCTAAAGAAAGACACCATGCTTGGTGTCATGGATTGAATTATGTCCCCCACAAAAAACGTGTACATCAATTTGGCTGGGTCATGATTCCTGGTGTTGTGTGATTTTCCTGTATGTTGTAAATTCTGCCTTTGTGATGTTAATGAGAGAGGATGGGCGGCAGTTGTGTTAATGAGGTGGGACTCAACCTACAAGATTGGATTGTGTCTTAAGGCAATCTTTTGAGATATAAAAGAAGTGAGCAGAGAGACAGACAGGGGGACCTCATACCACCAAGAAAGCAGTGCCAGGAGCAGACCGAGTCCTTTGGAGCTGCAAGCCCTGCGTGCAGAAGCTCCTACTCTGGGGGGAGATTGATGAGAAGGCCAATAGAGAGAGAAAGACTTACCCTGGAGCTGATGCCCTGAATTTGGACTTTTAGCCTACTTTCTGTGAAGAAATAAATTTCTCTTTGTTAAAGCCATCCATTTGTGGTATATCTGTTATAGAAGCACACTAGATAACTAAGACAGAATTTGGTACCGAGAAAGTGGGATGCTGCTCTAACAGATACCTAAAATGTGGAAGTGGTTTTGAAACTGTGAATGGATAGAGGAGTGGCAGCAGTAGAGAACCAGCAGCAGCAGAACCAGGAGACCAGCACAAGATGGTGCTGGAAGTGACCCACAGAGCAAGAGAGCTGAGTGCCTGTGCGCAGGAGGCTTCCTGGCAGAGCGGGGTGCCTCCGGCCACTTATCAATGGAGCTACAGAGCTTTGGAACACTTGCCCCAGCAGGGCAGATGTGGGTGTGAGGCCTGAGGAGCTGAGAGGCCAAGGAACCAGGAAACAGAAGCTGAATAGACAAGGGACACAAGAAGCCAAGCTGCCTCAGTCTCAAAAGATATGGCCATGACCTCAGGGGTTTCAAAGGATGGAACCATGGCCTCTGGTGTTTCTAAGGGTGGAGTTGTCACTCATATGGACAAGGAGAATGGTGTGCCTAAAGCTGAGGGAGCAGAATTGCTGTCCTAGCAGGCCTGGAAAGCTGAAGCCCAGGGCTGAGGGGCCTCCACTCAGAATCTGGAGAGCGTGGCCAATACCTAGAGTCTGGAGGGCAGGACCATTGTGTTAATTGTCTCAGAGAACAGAAAATTATTTTCAAAGCCTTCAGGGCTAATGTAATGTGTTCTGCTGACTTGCTTGCTGCCTGTTATCCTTCTTTTCCTCCAGTTTCTCCCATTTGTAATGGAAATGTCTAGCTTCTGCCTGTTCTGCCATTGTACCTTTGGAAGCAGATAACTTTTATTCTAGATTTCACAGATGAAGAGAAATTTTTGGATTTTGGACTTGGAATTAAGGCTTTTGCTACAATATGATGGGGTGAATATGTTTTGCATGTTACAAGGATGTGATTTTGGGGGGGCCAAAGGGTGGAATGTCATGGATTGAATTATGTCCTCCCAAAAATGTGTGTATCAATTTGACTGGGCCATGATTCCTGGTATGGTGTGATTTTCCTATATGTTGTAAATCCTGCCTCTGTGGTGTTAATGAGGGAGGATGGGTAGCAGCTGTGTTAGTGAGGCAGGCCTCAACCTACAAGACTGGATTGTGTCTTGAGGCAATCTCTTGATTGCGAGCAGAGAGACGGGGATCTCATACCACCAAGAAAGCAGTGCCGGGGGCAGAGTACGTCCTTTGGACCTGGGGTCCCTGTGTGGAGAAGCTCCTAGTCTGGGGGGAGATTGATGAGAAGACCAACAGAGATAGAAAGCCTTCCCTTGGAGCTGATGCCCAGAATTTGGACTTTTAGCCTATTTTCTGTGAAGAAATAAATTTCTCTTTGTTAAAGCCATCCACTTGTGGTATATCTGTTATAGCAGCACTAGATAACTAAGACACTTGGTAAAGCAGAAAGTCAGCAAAAAAGAGAAAGACCCTCAATGAGATGGATTGCCACAGTGGCTACAACAATGGGCTCAAACATAGCAACAATTGTGACGACGGCACAGGACTGGGCAGTGTTTTGTTCTGTTGTACATGGGGTTGCCATGAAGCGGAACCAACTTGTCGGCATCTAAAAACAACAACATTAAATTCCCACTCACTCTTCAGATGAGCTAAGCTTAATAAACAATATTTTCTCAGCGAGTGTTTGCCTGCCTTCTCTACTCCAGTATAGGTTCACATATTGCCTTATACTTCTTTGCAGCACTCATCGAAACTTGAATTTAATTTCCATCAGTGTGATCACATGGTGAATGTGTGCCTCCTCACTGGACTGTAAACTCTGGAAGGGAGGAGTCATGTTCATATGTGCTCATCAGTGCACCCGTGAATGAGGTATTCCCACTGATACACCAATTTAGATGAGATAGCATAAAAAATTAAAAGTTGCTAAAAAAGAAAAGAAGAGAAAAATAAAATGGTGTCTCTGTCTTTCTATCTCTCTTCTTCCCCCACTCATCCTGGTTGGGGAAGGGAATGACATTTTAGAAATATACATGTGATGAAATTTGTCATTTAAACAACTGAAAAACTGCAAATCTTTCATTGATATGACTGTTGTTGAAATGTCACCATTGATATTTTTAATTGAATTTTATTTTTCTAAATTAATGTTTATTTTTTTTCCATGTCTCCATTCTACAGGTGGCAAAAAGGAAAAATATGCATAAATAAAAGCATTATTTCTTCTCGAATCTCTAATTCACAAAAAGGTAAAAATATGTATAAATAAAGCTTTTAGTATTGATAAAATTATAATAAATGGAATTTTCAGATTTGAACTTGTTATTAAACAAATAGCAATACTGCATCATCTGTTCACCTTTGATTTTATGATTGTTGCCATATTTTTATTAGCTTCTTCATAGCACTTGTAACTATACAAACACCATTAACATGTGAGAGTCACAGCTTTCCCTCCTCCCACCTCCCCACAAACGACAGAGCATTACCCACTTGGCTTTATCCCTTCCCCTTCTTTGACTACAGGAAGGGCAAAATCCGTGCAAACTGATCTTCAGGAATAAACCAGAAAAAAACTAAACTCCAAGTGTGCTGAAGACAGCAAAGGGAGCATAATTCATTAGCAGAAAGTCCCCCTAGGGGAGGAGTCTTTGTGTGGTACAAAAGGTTAAGCACACCACTACTAGCCAAATGTTGGCAGTTTGAACCTACCCAGAGGCACCTCGTGAGAGGCTTAGGGGGTCTGCTTTAGAAAGGTAACAGCCTTGAAAACCCTATGGAGCAGTTCTCCTCTACACACATGGGGCCGCCATGACTCGGAATTGACTCAAGGGCAACTAACAACAACAGTACCCCTTGGGGGGAACATGGGAAGGTTGTTGGGATCCAACAGTGGAGAGGGAAAAAATGAAGTAGATGAAATAAAAAGCTCTTCTTTAGTAGGAAAGTTTGTCTTCCCAAAGTTGTGTAGTGCTAGAAAATAGGGAGGGGACTGGAGATTTTAATAAGTTTGCCTCCGACTGTGTACTTGGCTTCTCTTAAGTGCTAGAGAGAGTTTTAGCTAGCCTGGAATTCCTGTTTGGACTGTGCTTCTTTAAATGAGACTTACTGCCATCAAGCTTTCTTCCCCAGTCACTCACCATAATTACAACACTTATTCAGCACTTACTATGTGCCAGGTACTGTTTTAAACACTTCATAGAAAGTTCCTGGTACTTTGACTAACACAGTAACCCAGTACTTGTGACACACCATGACACACACATAAAATCTATGACACCAGTTATGATTATACGTTTTATATTTGTGTTCATACATATAGCTTATCATATAGCTTGATTCTATAGCTCAGCATAATACAAAGAACACAATAATCTCTGTTATTCATATCTTTTAAAAGCTAGCAGAACTAGGTCTCTAGCAATTGTACCTTTTCAAGAACAAGCTCTACTAAAGAAGCTTAAAAAAAAATTAAAAGTTGGGTTTCATGCTGCATATCTCAAAAGAGGAAACTTAAATTCACCCAAACGACTCTGACTCTTTTTTGAAACTAAACAGAATCTCAATAAGTACGCCAGGAAAAAAAATGTTGTGAGAATAAGAAGCTGCATTTGTTACTTATTACAAAACTGAGTACGGTGGATTCAGGCAGTTGGAGGTTCTTTTATTTGCCTAACATAAAATCATCACCTTCAGTAAAATATCTTTACAAAACACCTGAAAGGACAATTAGGAGATGGAGGAGCCCTTCCATTTCAAAGCAGTATGATTTACTAGATGTTCTAACAATCCCTCAGGCAACAGTTCAAACAGAACTGGGACTAACTACAACGAACATAATGCATTGCTGAGCTCATAATGAGCTGTAAGCTGAAGTTCAAGCCCAGTGCTATAGGGGCTGTGTGATGGTTAATTTTATGTGTCAGTTTGGTTAGGCTATGGTTCCTTGTTGTTTGACTAAACACTAGTCTAGCTGCTGCTCTATAATGTAAACTATAATGTAATTACAATTCCATAGTGTAATCTAATGCAATGTAATCAATCAGTTGAAAAGGGAGTTTCCCTAGGGTGTGTTCTGCCTCCGTATTATAAATAGATATTTGGCCAGAACTTTGCTTTGTACTCTTCCTGTCACCTGATCCATGCAGCTTGGGATGCAAGCCTCCAGATTCTCCAGCCCATCTCCTGACCTCTGGATTGTGCTCTTGCCAGTCCCCCCACAATCACGTGAGCCAGTGGTTGTTTCTCTGAAGATCCCTGCAGTAAGAGCAAGGAGACAAGGGGCTGCTTCTTGGATGCTCCCTGGGGGCAGACAAGAGTGGACAGCCAAGCCTGAGAAGTCTGCATAAGTCAGAGCCCCTGAAGGAACTGTCTTTTATATTTAACAGAGCCCTGGTGGCGTAGTGGTTAATACTTTGGCTGCTAACCAAAAAGTCGGCAGTTCAAATCTACCAGCCACTTCTTGGAAACTGTATGGGGCAGTTCTACTCTGTCCTATAGGGTCACTATGAGTCAGATTTCGACCTGACGGCAATGGGTTTTGTTTTTTTCAGAGACTACGTTGCCAAGTCTTGCAACCCTGCTGCAGACTGAAATGGACAGGCACAGGGGCCATGCTGCATATTAAATGCGAAATCTAAAAAAAGGGAGCAAAGATTGAGGGATCCCAAAAAGACTATACTTTGGGAATCACAAAGATTTATTCACTATTTCCAGCAAGAGGAGGACTGCAGACTGCTTCACAGTATCCAGAAACAATCCCTTCAGCACTAACCCAGGACCGTGCCGCAGGAGGTAGAGATGCTCTTCCAGCTGGCAGACCCAAGTACAGGCGTTCAGACTTGTCCAACAAAGACCTGTGCACTTCAAGTTATCCCCCCAGTATGACCTGTGAGGATCACTTTAACAGCAACAAGTCAGACAGTGATGGGGACCAACAAATCCCTATTTATGGCGAACAGAAATTTTATGGCTTCTTTTATATGTAATTCCTTACTCCAGCTGGAATTAATTTTGGCATGTAATTTAATTTGAGACTCCAGCATGATTTTATTCCAAGTACTTAAATGATTTTTTTTAATCTGGAGATGGAGGATCCAAACAGAAACAAAGGAAAAGAGAAAAATATCTGATTACATGAAAGTTTTAAACTTCTATACATTAAAAAATACCACAAATAAAATGAAAAGGCAATGGAAAAACTATAGCGGAAAAAAGAACAAATATAAAAGGCTGATACTCGTAATATAACAAGAGTGCTTTCCAATCAGTTATGAAAAATACTCTACCCTATGAGGAAAACAGACAGAGGGCAAGAAGAGAAGCTCACGAAGAACTACAAATAAACACACGAGAAAAATGTTCAACCTAACTAGCAAAAATTTTAACAGTCTAAATTTATTTTTATATATCAAATTGCAAAGGTATTTTTAAAACAGATACACTGTTGAAGTGGATATGGTGAGTCAGACAACTGCATACACTGCTGATGGGAGAGTAAACCAACAAATTTCCTGAAAGCAACTAAGTGAGACATGTCAAAGATCTTACGATGAGAATATCCTTTGACCCAACAATCTCACTTTGGGGTTTTATCTTAAAGAAATCACCAAGATATGATGAAAAACGGAAGCACAAATATGTTCACCATACCTTAACATTGAAAAAAATAAAAACTTACACATTCATTAATGTAAGAATAAAGTACATGACAGCACACTTATATGTGAAACATTCTGTACCTATCTAAAAATCTGGTTTCCAAAGAAAACTTAATGACTTGGAAAAACACCAGTGCAATATAATATTAACAGAAAAATAAACAATAAAATATTGTATATGATTTCCATTAACAACACAATCTGTCTCTCTCCATCTCTCTCTCAGTTTTGCGTCTTGCTCACACTCACACACACACTCAAAGTACAAATCTTCATAAGCAGATCTCTCAGGACTCCTGGGACTCTTGGGGTTAGATGACTAACAGCAACAGTTCAACTTCAGTGGCTCTTGCCCAGGGGCTCTGATGCCTGCATTACTTCTGGACATCGCAAGCTGTCTGTGTGTTTCCCAATACTCCTGCTACACTAAGCATTTCCAATGATCTTCAGGGTATCATTGAATACCCCTCATCCTGCAAAGAATCCTCCAAGTACCACCATGTCTTGCTGGGCATTGCAGCTGCTCCACTGAGACCATCACATCAGCACAAGTGCAAGCTTCAAGGTGATCCACCAGCACACAAGAGGGGTCTTGTCTTTTTAGGTACATTCAGAACAACCTCCTTGAACCACAGCAATTTTGAAACAGGTCTTTCTGGGACCCAGACATGAATTCATTGGCTCCAGACACTGACAGTAACGAGCCCTGGTAGTGTACTGGTTAAGCACTTGGCTGCTAAATTGAAAGGTTGGTGGTTTGAACTCACCAGTGGCTCAGCGGGAGAAAGACCTGGAGATCTGCTCCTATAAAGATTACAGCCTAGGAAGCCCTATGGGGTAGTTCTACTCTGTCACATAGGGTCACTATGACTCGATGACACACAACAACATAGATGACAGTCACCAAGGGAGTCCCACCCTCCCGAGGTCAGCTGGGGCTTTCTCACTGGGGCAAGTTCATCTTGATGGAGCCTTTCCTCCCTTTTCATGAGCTCACTCCTCAGCCCCCACACCAGGAGAGCTGAGGGGCATCTTGCTGTGGCTGAAGTTTTCTCTCTGAAGGTTCTTCTGCCCCTCCCACTAATTCAGTGGATATTTGCAGACACTACTAACAATCCCTGTTACGTATGTATGCTTTAAAAAAATCATGAAGGAAATACCACAGAAAGTTAACTGCGCATTAATTTTAGAGATTAAGAGCTACTTTTACTTCCTTTTTTAAAGCTTTTCTATATCTCTTTTTTTCTAAAATGAGCTTGTTTTGTATTTAGAATTAGAGAAAGCAATTAGTATTATTTGTAAAGAAAACTAGAACTGCTTTCTAAATCCTAAATATAACCAAAAAAACCAAACCCATTGCCGTTGAGTAGATTCCGACTCACAGTGATCCTACAGGACGGAGTAGACCTTCCCCATACGATTTCCATGGCTGTAATCTTTACGGAAGCAGACTGCTGCGTCTTTCTCCCGCAGAGCGGCTGGTGGATTTGAACAGCCGACTTTTCGGTTTGCAGCCGAGTGCTTTAACCACTGTGCCACCAAACCTGTTGCTGTCAAGTCGATTCCAACTCATAGCAACCCTAAACAACAGAGTAGAAGTTCCCCATAGGTTTTCCAAGGAATGGCTGGTGGATTCAAACTGCCGACCTTTTGTTTAGCAGCCGTAGCTCTCAACCACTGTACCACCAGGGATCCTTAATCCTAAATATAGGTGATGATAGATATTAAAATGTAGTAGTGGTTGTACATCTCTAAATCTCTGGGTTTACAGAGAAAATATAATTTCCTTTATAAAACCTATTTACAAGATTATCCTGTGATTTTGCATGACTCCCGTATGTTTGTAACATTTCCCAATTATCAGTAATAACATTTACACCAGTGAATATTTAGAATGTCAGTTTTAAAGCTTGATGGTTAGTAAAATTGTTTATAATACTGCATACCTGCAGTAGCCATGAGGAGGCACTGCTCAGCTGTCCCTTCACGAAATAGCCTGCTGGGAGCCAAGCGATATAGTCAGTCCTCCAGCTCCCACACCCGCAGGGTCTGTCACCACATCCATGCCAACGCCACGTCTCTCCAAGCTGCTCCCAGCCAATGAATGAGCAGAGTGGGGCAGTCAAGCAGGGTCATTCCTGCCCAGTGTTGGACTCTTCTAATGGGCAGCCTTTGTTCTGGGGCTCCCCATTGGTCTGGCCAAAACTTTTAAAAGTTGCATTCAGTTTGAGCCTCTTCCCACCCACCTGGGCTCCCTCTACTCTGTGTCCTTTACAGGCACATCTTCCAACAAATCGATTGCATGACTGATTCTGTCATGGAGCCTGCCTCTCAGAGCAACTGAACTAACACAATAATCAACAATACCTTTTCATATTGATTTTTATATTGTTTTATAAGAAAGGAATGCTGGTATTGTCTATACACAGCACATTAAATTTCATGAATACAATCCAATTACTTATTTTTAAAAGCATTCACGTGACAAATACTAATATAGTCCATAGCTTTGTTAAACTAAAACTAGTAGTTAAATCATTTAACATATAATTGATGGGAATGAAATATAAGTAGAAACTACAATGGTGTATATACAGTTCAATAATTTTATACATTCTAATGGTTCACCTCTATAGAGCACAGCTCCACTCTGACACACCTGGGGTCACCATGAGTCAGGATCACCTTGACGGTAACTTGTTTTTGGTTAATGGCTCCAATAGCATCAATACGCACACACACATAAACACACATACTTTCCAGGTTATTGATGTACTCGGCATAACACACTCAGGTCTTTCAAAGGCAATGATTTTAATCAGAGAAATAAGTCAGCAATCTACCTACTAATCACAAATCAAAACTTAAAAACAATATTCTACATAAGAACTGTAATCATCAGGCAAATATTTATTTACTTTGTTCTTATAGTACCCAGGACACTACAACCAGGCAAAACTGCAAAGCAGGTAAAGCTGCCTATGAGCCCTCCTATTCGTTTTGTCTTTCAAAGTCCCTCCTCCCAGGCACTTGGGCCTCTACCTATCCCACTTCTACTGTGAAGTTGTAAACCTGGCTCTCCTCTCCTCCTGCCATTCATAGCAGTGCTCCCTCCAGGCCTCACCTCCTTAAAAAAACACTCCCAGGCTTCGGCTTTTCCCTCAACTAGTCACCAAATCCAGGTGCTCCATTCTCTTCTGTGTGTTTTTCTTTTTGGTAAATGTGAGGATAAGCTATGCCTCTGAAGTATTAACAAGTGCTACCAGCTCATAATACAGCCATCTTTCAGGAAGAAAATATTCTGAGCTGCAGTTAAAATTGGGCTGTGAAACTATTCTGTATGATACTGTAATGGTGGACACATGACATTAGGCATTTGTCAAAGTCCATAGGACTCCACTAAGCCTGTATCCAGCCCTGCTGCTGACTGCCGGATTCCTTAGCCCCCGTTAGGCAGTTGTGGAATTTTTTTTTTTTTCTAAAAGAAGAAAAAGGGTGAACTCATGACTCACATGGAAATATAAAATGAACACATTAATAATAATAACCCATAGGACTGTATAACACAAAGAATGAAACCTAATATGAACGATGGACTTTAGTTAATAATAATGGATCAACGTCGGTTCATCAGTTGTAACAAATGTACCACAGGAATGCGAGATGTTAATCGGAGAAACAGTGCAGGGGAGAGGAGGTATATGGGAACTCACTGTACCTTCTACACAATTTTTCTCTAAATCTAAAACTGCTCTTAAAAAGTAGCGTCTATATAAAAAAAAAAAAAAAAATTGGCTTGTTAAGCTAGCCCTGTGACCTGGATCTGAAAGGATTAAAAGACAAAGTCTCACGGATTTGATAATGAAATGTAACTTCAGCTTTTATGCACAACCACAGCTTTCCAACTCTTCCTTGTCAAAATGGGTTACTTCAGGCTTTGTCCTCAAAGATGTGCGGCAGCTGCTGAAGAATTGTGTGAACACTTTTTAAGTAAGAGCTACCACAGATAAACATTCAATTTGTCTGTAACTTCCCACCCAATTTAGTAAACACTCTTTCACAAGTCATAAAGCCCGGCTACTGCTAGACTCACCAGGTCTAGACTGACTTTCTGTTATTTATGCTCACTTAATATCTGATTTCCTTCTTAGAACTGATCATTAATTTACAAACCATGTAACCTCAGTAACAAACCTTCCTGAGAAAGGTCCAGGCCAGCTCATGAGAACAGCTGGATCTGGGCCATTTTATATAAACGAAGGATCATATGACTTCACGAATTGCCATGGGAAATATCATAGAAAGGAAGAGATGGGAATGGAAAAATAAAATACTTTTGGCAGTTGGCTGGACCTGTCTTTTAAAACGTAAAATATTTTGTGATATATGTATTCACCATTTCTGTAAGCGATCCTTGTTTCTTAAATGCTTTTCACACACATAATTTAATTATCAAAACAAGCCTGTGCCACAGGTTTTTACTGGGTCCACTTTGCAAATAAGGAAAGGGCTGTGTGTGGACTCTCGGTGGCTTTGAAGAGACCCACATCTACTATATGACAGACTGGACACTAGGCCCGAAAAAAGAACCCTACTATGTAGCTTGTTTGCACTTGCCACACCAATGCCCTTCTCTCCTCTCATCGCAATATTTCAAAGAGGCATTAATGGCTACTCAAAGTGTTTCTTAGTCACAAAAGATTACCACACTATACAAAAACCAAAACCAAACTTGTTGCTGTTGAGTCAATTCCAGCTCATAGCGATCCTATAGGTCAGAGTAGACTATAGGATTACAAAAAGGAGCCACGGTGGTGCAACTGTTAGACACTCAGCTGCTAACCGAAAGGTTGACTGTTCACATCCACCCAGCGGCTCCATGGGAGAAAAGACCTGTCAATTTGCTCCCGTAAAGATTACAGCCAAGAAAACTCTATGGGGCAGTTCTACTCTGTCACATGGGGTTGCTATGAGTCAAAAGCACCCAACAACAACAGGATTACAAGGGTTAAAAGTAATATAAATGGGAAAAAATGTTCATAAGTGTCCCTCTAAAGCTATGAAAGTAAATTTTCTCTAGCTGAACCACAATGTGTAATATTTTCTCCTGAAAGTTCAAATGCTATTAAACTCAATGTAATCAAAAAGATAACACTAATACAGTAAATTTCATTAATTAAAATCACATTTGAAATCTGTCGTGGGTCAGTGTTGTAATTGAAAAAGAAAATGTGAAATAAATTCTATAACTTGAGTCCTTTATATGTAGGATATATTACAGTAAAGCCCTGAGGGCAGTGGTAGTTTAGTGGTAGAAATCCCGCCCCCAATGCTGGAGACCAAAGTTCGATTCCCAGCCAATGCACTTTATACGCAGCCACCATTCACCTATCAGTGGAGGCTTGCATGTAGCTATGATGCTGAATAGGTTTCAGCAGAGCTTCAAGACTAAGACGGACTAGGAGGAAAGGCCTGGTGTATGGATCATAAGGGTCTGATCCTGCTGTGTCTGTGGTCACCACGAGGTGGCTGTGCCTGTGGTCACCATGAGGTGGGGGGTGGTGACTTTAGGGCAGCTAACAACAACAACATTAAAGCTCTGGCCATCTGGAAACTATGGAGAGCCAAGTTCCCTGGAGAGTTGATGGTTTACAAGTTTAGGCTACTACTTCTGTAATTTTAAAAACTTAAATATTCCTTTACATTTGAATATTAATTTTCTCTGTTATAAAGTAATTCCTCTTGTTCTCCAAATTGCTGCACTTTTGTGTTCTTTTCTCTGACTTTATAGATTTCCTGTTTTGTGCTTTGCTGCAAGGTTGTTATGAGTCCCTTCTCATTGCTATCATATGTCTCCCACCAGGAAATTCTCTTTTAACATGCTATTTCTAAAGGACTGTGGGATTGGAAACCAGACTACAGCATTAAATTCATTATTTCAACAAACATTTATTGAGCCTCTACTACTTATCCTCAGCAGTGTGGTAGGTGCTAATGACCCAAGTCCCATGAGGTATGCTCCCTGACCTCCTAGAATCCACAATCTAACTGAGAAGATGAGCAAGAAGAGGGAAGAATTCAATAATGGGGCTCAAGGCTCTAATGCAGGTATGCCCACCTGCCCTGGTAACACAGGAGATGGAGGAACTAGCTCAGCCTGCGAGACTGAGAAAGGGTTCCCAGAAGTGAAATTTGGATTTTGAAGAATATATAAAATTTTGTTAAGGAAATGAAGGGAAGTAAGTGCATTACGGGCTCAAAAGAAAAGAGCGTGAGGCAAGGCATGGAGTAATAAAAGGTAGAGAACGTAAAAATTATCAGTCATAGAAGACATCCTGTAAAATAAACTTTGTTTTCACAGCTAAAGGGAAAGGGCATGAGGTTTAGTAAATGGACTTGCTGACTTGATAAGGGTTTTCAGGGCTTATTTTCTCACTTTCAGTTACATGTGTTTGAAACTGCCATATACTGAGTTACAAGGGCTACATGGGCCTACTGTGAATTGTAATTTTTTCCACTAATTAACCTCAGCTTACTTGTAAGTGCCCATTTAGAGTTTCATTTCTATCATGTACATACTCAGATATAACCACAATCCACAAGAATCTGAATTCTGTGAGGGCATGGACTTGTTTTTTCCATAGCTGGTTCTCCAGCACCTGCAGCACATAAATATCAGTTGACTAAACAAACACACAAGTGGCAAATGACATTTATGTAGTGCTCTACAATGTGCAAATCATTTTCACATCTATTACCTTCTTTTATCCTACTAACACAACACAAATGAAAGCAAGCACTTTCACTAAATCAGGAAGTACTCTCTTGTGCCACTGTCCTTTGTCCCATCACTCTGTCCTTGGTGCCATAATGGCAATTCTTAAGAAAGGTTTTATATATATATCTATATATAGCTCTGGTAGCTCAGTATTAAAGTGCTCAACTGTCTCTGCAGGACAGAGAGGTGGCAGTCTGCATCCGTAAAGATTACAGCCTTGAAAACCCTATGGGGCAGTTCTACCTTGTCCTACAGGGTTGTTGTGAGTCAGAATTGACTCGACAGCAGTAGGTTTCCTGGTGGTACAGGGGTTAAGAGCTCGGTTGCTAAAAAAAGGTCAGCAGTTGGAATCCACCAGCCGCTCCTTGGAAACTCTATAAAGCAGTTCTACTCTGTCCTATAGGATCACTATGAGTCAGAAATGACGCAAAGGCAACGAGTTTGGTTTATATATGTACACATACAGAACTACTACGGGGGAAAAGAAACTTGGTCTAAATTAAAATATTATGAATGACTTATCCCAAAAGCAGTCATTCAGTTTTTTCTCTGAGTGAAATGACTTCTTCAAAAGCAAACAACCAACGTTAGTAGTATTAATGATTTTGTTTTTTAGAGTATGCCATCTGTTAGTGATCTGAATTGAAGAGTGATACCAAATTACAGTAATTATTCTAGTGTTCTCAGAATCTCCAGGAGGGCTTGTTAAAACACAAATTGCTGATCTCCTCAGCCTTGGTTTCTGCTTCAAGAGGTCTGAAGTAATAGGGCTCAAGCATTTCATTTCTAACAAGTTCTCCAATGATGCTAATGTTGATCGGTTCACTGATTAAAAATAAACCCATTGCCCTCGAGTCAATTTGTGACTCACAGAGAGACCCTATAGGACAGAGTAGAACTGCCCCACAGGGTTTCCAAGGAGTGCCTGGTGGATTCGAACTGCAGACCTTTTGGTTAGCAGCCATAGCTCTAAACCACTACGCCAGGTTTCTGGTTCACTCCAGATGCAAAATGATAATAACAACAACACAATTCCATTATTATAACAATTACATCTCTATGCCCTTATTTCTCAGGTAAAGATTGTGCTTTTTTGTTTAACTTTTTTTGTTGTTGTTGTTATTTTTTGCCCCACATCAGTCCTTAGTCAGAGAAATAAATGTTTAGAGGAATTATTGTGTGAAAACTGCAGTTTCAGTCATCTTCTTATTAGTTAAAAAGAGCTAAAAGAAGAAAAAAATACACAGCACAAAAGGGGAAGGTATTTGTAGAGAACCAGGAAAACATTAATTATTTGAAAGTTAAGTATTTTAATTTAGAACAAGTTTTTTTTGCCCAAAAGAAACAGTAATTTGCTAAAGTTCTAAATAAAATTTATTTAAACAAAAAATCAGACTCATACTTCTAAAGGAATGGAATTTTCATTATAGAATCAAGTTACTTGGTTCATAAACTTAGAAGCTCCATGCTTCCTAAGGACAAACTGGAAAACAGCTGTTATGGTACTTCTTCCCCTCTAAATCTTAATTTCACAGAGAAGAGCAAATATTTTGTTTATTTATAAGTGATTCACAGTATTTCACATTATTAAATTTGCTTTGTTTGTTTTGAAGTTCAAAAGGCGAAGGTTGTTAGATCAGGTCAGGGCTTATGAAATTCTAGCAGTTGGTGAGCTCAATTTCAAGATAAACATGCCATCTCCTGCACACACCATATTAAGCCTAGAAATTTATATTTAGACAGTCATTAAATAATACTCCATATTACTATCAAAATATCTACATACAACACATGTGTATACATACATATATGTATACTGAAAAGTCAAATGAAAACAAAACAAACAATCTTCTGTTTTAAAGAGTTGAGACATTACAATGTTTCCTGACTCTAAAGCTCATTGAACTGGTTATGTTATCAGTTCAAATACTCTAACGTTTCAGTTTCTCAGATGCACATACAACTATTCCATATGTGGATGAAAAGCAAATCCAATCCTTACAAAACAATAAAAACAATGTTATGATAAACTGAGTTACTGAATCTTTTTCTCAGAAAAAGTCAAATGGAGACTCAATGACAGAAAATACTACAGTGACAAACTGCTTCCAAAATTGCCAAAAAATATTATACACAATATTTCTAAGAAGAAAACTTCCCTGCGGCTGCCTAATGGAGGCTAGAATTGTGCAGAATCCCTACTCCCTATGAGGGGAGGTAAACCAGAAGTAGTAGTTCCCATCAATGATACAATACTTCACAATCAGATTTGTTCCTCTTAGGAACCCTCTTTAAAATCCTTGAAAAGGAAGGTCAGAATTGAAGCAGATACCCCAGGACAAGACTCCTACCTTCAAACACCTTACTGTGGAATGTCCTAAGAGGAATTTCATGTTTCATAAAAAAAGAAGCAAATGAGACTTCAAAGGATTATTTAAAAAATTCCAAAAACCAGGAGTTCTTGTCACAAAAGGGAGAACAAAGATAGAGTGTGACTACTGTCCTCAAAAATACAACACCAACCATCTGTCTGTCTACCCTCAGATCCATTCCTACTCTTTCCTTGCTCTGCTCTGACTCTCACAGGGATGATCTGCAAGCTACATTTCCCAGGCTCCCTTACTGACTGGCTGCTGGTTAGATTTTCATAATGGGGATGTGGCAGGAGACTGGAGGGACAAAGATGGAGAAAACCCACAGTGTTTGAACCCTTCTCTCTGCCTCCAGTGAGGTCTCCAGCAATGGCTGCATCTTTCCTGTGGTCTTAGCCCCTAACACACATATACAAGCACACATGCACATACATCCACAGCCTTTGTTTCCAACTTGCAAAGCCCAACTCATACATAAAAGTAAAATCTTCAGGACTGAAATGGATGCAATTACTCAACAAGTTCTAACTCAGTATCTAGGTAGCATGTTGCCATCATTAAATCTGCCAGGCTGCCAATTATATATCTGTTGAACTGGCAGCTGAAAGGGCTTTTGTCTTTGCCATATTAAGCAATATTATTATGAATAGCTGTGGAATAGTAATGCTACACATAGACCACTGGTAATTTTCTACTGTTACAAACAAATTGAAGCCTCATCTATTAACCTGAACTTTAGTTTTCTGACTTCAGCTGCCGTGAATTGTTTGATTTAAATTTCCAATAGTCTCCATCGGTTTAATTAGAAATGTTTGGAGGAACGAAAAAGATAAACAAAACATAACTTAATGCTATGTAAATGCTAAGTGTTGAGATGATCCAACCCTTTCTTAGATAAACTTCTTGTTCAATAATCTATTCAATGCTGATACAAAAATGCTCCATGCATGTGAGCCTAAATTTCTGCTTCCTGAGGGAGATTTGTCACCTAAGAGAGTTGTAAACCTCCCTAATATCCCCGACATGGGCATCTTGACTCTACCATTTACTATCTGTGTAACCTCAGGCATATTATATTCCTGTTCTAAGCCTCAGTTTCCACATCTGTAAAATGGTTTAATAACAGGGACAACCTACTGGAGGTGTGGTGAAGATTAAATCAGACTTTCCATATAAAGTACACTGCACTGTCTAGCACACAGTAAGAGGTCAATAAACATTAGCTATTATTTCATCGCTGACTACAACTTCATGCCAGTAACTGGAAAGGAATATAAAGACAAATAGATGCTGGTTATACATCACTTAAAATAATAATACACTATCAGTCTAAAATAGTCACAGAACATGTACAAACCCCATTTTTAACCTCAGCTTTCCACTAAAAGGTATGATTAAATTACTGTATGCCAGTGTTACCTAAATGAGTTTCCAGACCGAGAAATTAAAACTAGTTAAAAGGGAAAAATAAGGGGAAGCAATTCATTGAGCAGAGGAATAAATGTATAAACCACAAGATTCTGACAAATATCAGGTCCTCAAAAAAGTCCTCCCACTCAATGCTATTAAGCCTTGAAGGAGGCTCAAGCCAGACCCTTTACCAATCCCAGTTCCAGACCCATACTAAGCAACAGTATGGCTAAAATTCAAATACAATTAGAATTTTGCATCCACTGTCTTAGAATCTAGAGATTTTCATTAAAAATATATCTTTTTCTTCCATGAAACGTCATTTTCTGTTCTCTTTCAGTATCATTTTGTTATTCATCAAATATAGCTGCCAAAGGTCTAGTTAAATAAAGCCGATGGGCATATTCTAAAACAAAAATATACCTCTGGACCCATAAAAACAAATCATTGTACTTTATACTTCAGGATATTTCAATAGGAAATTTATATTTGTCCATCTTTTAAAAGCTAACATTTATTTCCCTATCTTAGTAGGTGTATTTTTTTAAGAGAAAATATAAAATGGAAAAATATTGTGAAATGGTGTAATGGTACATCATAATCTAGAATAGAGAATATATAGGCAAATAAATAGAAAGCATTTGTATAAACTAAAATGAAGTGCACTATACATATTCTAGGTTTAAATCCATGTATAGTAAGAACAGCTGAAGATGCTGACTTTTTTTTTCCTTTTGTTCTTAAGATTATTACCATATGGTTGCATCAGATAGATCCTTAGTGACTGCATTTATCATTTAGAGAAACAGAGTAAGAACCTAGAAATTCTTTGTGGATTGTCCATGGAATAGGCGAGGAGGGGAAGTTTGCCATAGGAAGACTTTCCCATACTTTTTCAATTTCCACAGCTTCCCAGAAAAGTTCTCCCTGAGGTCAGGAATTGATATTCAATGCCCTGCACTTGATGCTAAACTAACCAAAAGCACAAGAGGTAGGTCACACTTTTAAAATTCAGAGGAAAGAAAGGGACAGAAGCCACCTGGCAGGAACACACAGTTTCTCTCTCTCCCCTAAAAAAAAAAGAGAGAGAGAGAGATGCTTTTATTCTCTCCTTTTATGTGCAACCAATTTATTTTATTATTCAGATTTTTTATCCACTTAAAATGATAATAACATTATTACAGTAAGAGTCCCTGGGTGGTATAAACGATTAACGCACTCAGTTGCTAACCTAAAGCTAGTGGTTCGAATCCACCCAGAGGCACCTCAGAAGAAAGTCCTGGTGAGCTACTTTCAAAAGGTCACAGCCATTGAAAGCCCTAAAGAGCACGGTTCTACTCTAATACACATGGGTTGCCAAGAATCAGAATTGACTCAGTGGCAACCGGTTGTTTTTTGTTTGTTTGTTTTAACATAGGTTATCTTTTGTTGCTCTTTTTTTTTAAGTTGCGATGATATATTTACCTTTTTTCTTAGATTTTTGACTTCATAAATCCTATATGATTGGACATCTCAGCTCAGTGGTCTATAGCTAACACTTTATAATGAAACAAAGGATTACAAATAACCACATCTTATGTTTGCAAATTGTTTTACAGCTTACAAAAGCCTTTGAGCATATTATCTTTTTGCTCCTCATCAAACCCTGTGGGGTAGATGAGAAAGAGTCACATTCTATGGACAGAAAGCCAAGTGCCTGGAAAACAGTTGTTAATAGTGACTGTATGAGGAGGGTGGAGCCAACATGGTACCTACAGATTCATCATGCCGTACATCTGAGCAAACCCTGAAAAAACTGAAACAGACACAAACATCAATCATGGAACCCTAAGCATCAAATGAAGGGATAAACAACTAGATAAAACACCAAATGAAAGAACAAACTGAAGGCAAACAGAGAAGGAGGAGAGATATGGAGTGAAGGTTCCCTGCCAACTAACATAGCTCGGTGTCATCATCCTGGAGCACAGCCAGCAATGACCCCAGACAGGGAATATGGGAAGTAAATTTCACAGAGCGCCCAAGAGAAGACATGGCACCCGGTAACCAGAGAAACATGCTTTCGCACCCCCTCACCCTTCTGCCCCATATGCCACCCCTACCCTTTCCTGACTAGCACGCCATGCCACTCTGCTAAAGAGATACCAGCCTGCCATCACCCTAGGTTTGCCCCACCCTCACCTGCCACCTCCTGCCACATCACTTTTTTCCCTTTCTTTTCTTTCTCCCTCCCACCTAGCCACGTAAGCCATCCCTAACCCTTCCCAATGGGCCACGCTATACTGCTCAGCTAGAGAGCTACCAGCCTGCCATCACCCTGGGTTTGCCCTGCCCCCACCCAGTGGCTCCTGCTGCACCTTTTTTTTTTTTTTTTTAACCTTTCTTCCTTTTCTTTCTCCTTCCCACCTAGCCCCATATGTCACCTCTAACCCTTCCCATAGGACCACAAGGCAATGCTGTCAGTAGAGACCTACTGACCCACCACCAGCCTGGATCCTCCCTGCCTCCACCCACAGGCTCCTTTTCTTTCTCCCTCCCAACTAGCTCTGTACTCCATCTCTACCCCTTCTTGCCAGGCCATGCCACACTGCTGAGGCTAGAGAGCCACCAGCCCACTGCCACCCCAGGTATGCCCCAGCCCCACCCACTGGCTCCCACCATGCCATTTTTTCCGTTTGTTCCTTTACTTTCTCCCTCCCACTTAGCCCTGTATGCCACAACCACCCACTTCTCACCAGCCCCCAGGTCCTCCCCACCCCTACCCACAAGCTACACTTTCTTCTCTTTCTCTCTCTTTTCTTTTCTTTGTTCCCCCACATAGCCTATATTCCACTCTCCTTCCCACCAACCTCACCATGCCACTGCTGCTAGAGTGTCTCTGGCTCAGGCTTGCTGCCACATGGGGCCTGCAATGCCCCCTCCACCAACAAATCAACCAACTGCTGAAGGGAGGGAAATGAGCACATACTACTCCCTGTCCAACACGTCCACCTACCTCTGGAGGGGCTGTGAATGCTCCCACACAGCTGAACCAACATCAGAAGGCAAACAGCATCTACCCAGTCCACCCTCAACCACCTCGCCAAACCAACGTACAGCAAAGTGGACTTGCCCTGCCTGCTGCTGCCTTCTGACCCAGACAAGTTGGTAAGAGCTATCATGCCCACAGATCAGCAAGTACCAAAGGACCCCTGGCCTGCCCGCCCTGATATATCAAAACAAAAGAAAGAAGCAGGATGAAACAAACAAATACAAAATCAGTAAATACATAAAATAATAGCTTACTGTCTCAGAGACAACAGAAAATATTAAAACATATAAAAAAGCAGGACAAGATGGCTCCAGAAAGTGACAAAAATAAAGATTCAGATGACCTTTATGTAGAAGAAAAGTCAGTGGAAATACCTCATATGAAATTCAAAAGACTAATATTTAGGGCTCTCCAAAAGATTAAGAAAGAGATCAAAGAAAACACAGACAAAATCAACAAAAACAAAAATCAAGAAAAACACAGACAAAGCAAAAAAAGAATTCAGAAAAATAACACAAGAACGAAAAGTCAAAATAAATAAACAAATAGAAATCATACAAAAACAGCAACAAGAAAACCAAAAGACAAACAACAAAATCTCGCAAAATGGCAACTCAATAGAAGGTTTTAGGATCAAATTTGAAACAACAGAAGACAGAATCAGCAAGATTGAAGACTAATTCATGGATGCCACCCTGATTGAGGAAAAATCAGAGAAAAGAATGAAGAATAATATGGGGCACAACCAAGAGCAAAAATTTGGGCATGATTCCAGAAGAGGGGGAGAAAATGGAAAACAGAGAGGTTGTTGAAGATTTGCTGGCAGAAAACTCCCCAAACATCAAGAAAGAAGAAAAACTGACCATCCAAGAAGCTCAATGAATGCCTTATAGGATAGATGCCAAAAGAAAGTCACCAAGACATATCATAATCACCAAAGACAAAGAAAGAATCATAATAGCAGCTTGAGAAAAACAAAAAGTCACTTACAAAGGGGAAACAATAAGACTAAGCTCTGTTACTTGGCAGAAACCATGCAGGCAAGAAAGCAATGGGGTGACATATATAAAATCTTAAAGAAAAAAAACTGCAAATCAAGAATAATATACCCTGCAAAACTCTCTCTCAGATATGATGGTGAAATTAGGACATTTCAAGACAAACAGAAATTAAGGAAAACCAATCCAAACTTACAAGAAAATTAAAGAGATCCTTTTGGTTAGAGAACCAACAACATCAGATAACAACTGGAGTCTAGGACAGCATCACCCATACACCTACCTAGGAAAAGAACTCTCAGTAATAAAACAAAGCTAAAAGACTGAAAACAGGGAAATAGAGATGTCAATCTGTTAATGACAACAATGTCAACACAATAAAAGGGGGAATAAATGGTGTAGGTACAGAACTTTCAAATGGAGAGATAATACCAAGTAATAAAAGACTGGTTCAAACTTAGGAAGATAAGGGTAAATTTCAAAGTAATAACAAAGAAAGCTAACAGACCTACTCATCAGAATAAAACAGAAGAAAAACATAAAGTCTCATTAAACACAAAATTTTTAATAATAAAAAAAAATTAAAAAATCCAAAATTAAAAGAACTTCAGTACAGGAAAGTAAGAGGAACAAATAAAATGTTAGCACCACAAAAAAAAAAAAAAAAAAAAAAAGAACAATATGACAGCTATAAACTCATACCTATTGCTAATGAAGACTAAAGTGCACCTGACCCAAGCCATGGATGGTGTTTTCAATCACCTCATATGCATGTGAAAGCTGGAAAATTAACAAGAAGACCAAAGAAGAACTGATGACTTTGAATTGTGGTGTTGGTGAAGAATACTGAATATACCATGGACTACAAAAAGAACGAACAGATTTGTCTTGGAAAAGTACAACCAGAATGTTCCTTAGAAGCTAGGATGGCAAGATTATGTCTCAAATACTTTGACATGTTATCAGGAGGGACCAGTCCCTGGAGAAGGACTTCATGCTTGGTGGAGGGCAAGCGAAAAAAAGGAAGACCTTCAACAAGATGGACTGACACAGTGGCTGCAACAATGGGATCAAGCATAACAACAATTATGAAGATGGCACAAGAGTGGGCAGTGTTTCTTTTTGTTGCATGGGGTGGCTATGAGTCAGAAACAACTCAATGGCACATAACAACAACAACATTGCTAACGACACTGAATGTAAACAGCTTAAATGCACCTGTAAAGAGACAGAGAGTGGCAGAACAGATTGAAAAACACAACCCATCAATATGCTGTCTAGAAGTGACACAGCTTAGACACAAAGACAAAAATATATTAAAATTCAAAGCATGGGAAAGCTGTATCAAGCAAACAGTAACCAAAAAAAAAGAGCAATAGTAGCAATACTTATCTGAGATAAAATAGACTTTAAGGCAAAAATACCACCACGTGACTCTCGGTTTGTCATACTGTGGTCTCTTGCATGTTGCTGTGATATTGGAAGCTTTGCCACCAGTATTTCAAATACCAGCAGGATCACCCATGGTGGACAGGTTTCAGTGGAGCTTCCAGAGTAAGACAGACTAGGAAAAAGGACCTGGCAACCTACTTCTGAAAAAATTGACCAGTGAAAACCTTATGAATAGCAACAAAACATTGTCTGATATAGTGCCAGAAGGTGAGCCCCTCAGGTTGTAAGAGCTGCCTCCTCTTACAAAGTAGTTGACTTCAATTATGTGGATGGAGTCCAGCTTTCAGAACCTTCATTTGCTGGTGTGGCATGAATCAAAATGAGAAGAAAGAGCTGTAAACATCCATTAATAGTTGGAACATGGGAAGTACAAAGTATGAATCTGAAAGAAATTGGAAATTGTCAAAAATGAAAAGAAATGCATAAACACTGATATCCTAGGCATTAATGAGCTGAAATGGACTGGTATTGAACATTTTGAATCAGACAACCATATGGTCTACAATACCAGGAGTGACAAATTGAAGAGGAATGGCTTCACATTCATCACCAAAAAGAACACTTCAAGATCTATCCTGAAGTACAACACTGTCAATGATAGGATAACATCCATACGCCTAAAAGGAAGACCAGTTAATACGACTATTATTCAGATTTATGCACCAACCACTAATGCCAAAGATGAAGAAATTGAAGATTTTTACCAACTTCAGCAGTCTGAAATTGATCAAACATGCAATCAAAATGTATTGATAATTACTGGTGATTATAATCTGAAAGTTGGAAACAAAGAAGACTGGTAGTTAGAAAATACAGTCTTGGTGATAGAAATGATGCTGGAGATCGCATGCTAGAACTTTGCAAGACCAGTGACTTCTTCATTGTAAATACCTTTTTTCAACAACATAGATGGTGACTATACATGTGGACCTCACAAGATGGAAAACACAGGAAACAAACTGACTACATCTGTGGAAAGAGACGATGGAAAAGCTCAATATCATCAGTAAGAATGAGGCCAGTGACCGACTGCACAACAGACTATCAATTGCTCATATGCAAGTTCAAGTTGAAGTTGAAGAAAATTAGAACAAGTTCACAAGAGCCAAAGTATGACCTTGAGTATATCGCACCTGAATTTAGAGATCATCTCAAGAATGGATTTGATGCATTGAACATTAATGACTGAAGACCAGACAAGTTGTGCAATGACATCAAGCATATCAACAGGTCATTAAAAAGACAGGAAAGAAACAAAAGACCAAAATGGATGTCAGAAGAGACTCTGAAAGTTTCTAAAGGAAAAGGAAGAAATGATTATAAGAACTGAAAAGAAGATTTCAAAGGGCAGCTTGAGAAGACAAAATATTACATTCCCCATGAGAATGGGAACAAGACCACGATGCCCTTTATCACCACTCCTACTGAACATTGTGCTCTAAGTCCTAACCAGAGCTATAAGGCAAGAAAAAGGAATAAAGGGCATCCAAATTGGAAAGAAAGGAGTAAAACTATCCCTACTTGCAGATGATATGAGCCTATACATACAGAACCCCAAAGATTCCACAAGAAAACTACTGTAACTAATACAAAGGTTCAGCAGAGTAGCAGGATACAAGATCAACATACAAAAATCAGTTGGATTCCTATAAACCAAAAAAAAAAAAAAAACTTTGAAAAGGAAATCAGGAAAACAATTGCATTTATAATAGCCCCTAAGAATATAAAATACTTAGAAATAAATCTAACCAGGGATGTAAAAGATCTATACAAAGAAAACTACAAAACACTATCGTAAGAAACCAAAAGAGACCTACAAAAATGGAAAAACATACCATGCTCATGGATAGGAAGACTCAACATTGTGAAAATGTCAATTCTACCCAAAGCAATCTACAGATATAACACCATCTGAATCCAAATGCCAACAGCATTCTTTAACAAGATGGAAAAACTACTCACCAGCTTTATATGGGAAGGAAAGAGGCCCCCGATGAGCAAAGCATTCAGTGAGGAAAATGAACAAAGTAGGAGGTCTCACACTACCTAATCTCAGAACCTACTATACAGCCACAGTAGCCAAAACAGCCTGGTTTTGGTACAATGACAGACACATGGACCAATGGAATGGAATTGAGAACCCAGATGTAAATCCGTCCACCTATGGTCAGCTGATCTTTGGCAAAGGACCAAAGTCCATTAAATGGGGGAAAAGATGGTCTTTTTAACAAATGGTGCTGGCAAAACTAGATATTCAGCAGTAAAAAATGAAACAGGAACTATATCTCACACCAAACACAAAAATGAACTCAAAATGTATCAAAGACCTAAACATAAAACGGTAAAGATCATGGCAGAAAAAAATAGAGAAAACGCTAGCGGCGTAATACATTGCACAAATTCAATACAAACCATAACTAACATTGCACAAACCTCAGAAGATAAACTAGATAACTGGGAGCTCCTAAAAATTAAGCACTTATGCTCATCAAAAGACTTCACCAAAAGAGTAAAAAGAGAACCTACAGACTAGGAAAAAAATTTGGATACAACATATCTGCCAAGGGTCTAATGCCTAAAATCTATAGAACACTTCAATACCTCAGTAACAAAAAGACAAATAATCCAATAAAAAAATGGGCAAAGGATATGAACAGATACTTTACCGAAGAAAACATTCAGGCGGCTAACAGACACATGAGAAAATGCTCACAATCACTAGTCATTAGAGAAATGCAAATCAAAACCACAATGAGGTACCATCTCACCTCGACATTACTGGCACACATCATAACAACAGAAAATAAGAAATATTGGAGAGGTTTCAGGGTGACTGGACCTCTTATGCACTGCTTAACCAGTACAACCATTATGGAATATGATATGGCACCTCCTTAAAAAGCTAGAAATTGAAATACCATACCATCCAGCAATCCCACTCCTAGGAATATATCCTAGAGAAATAAGAGCCATCACACGAATAAGCATATGCACACCCATGTTCATTGCAGCATTATTCACAATAGCAAAAAGGTGGAAGCAACCTAAGTGCCCATCAACAGATGAATGGATTAACAAATTATGGTACGTACACACAATGGAATACTACTCTACAATAAAGAACAATAATGAATCTTGGAAACATCGAACAACATGGATAGATCTGGAGGACGTTACGCTGAGTGAAATAAGTCAGTCACGAAAGGACAAATATTGTATGAGACCACTATTATAAAAACTCAAGGAAAGGTTTACACAGAGAATAAAAAACAATCTTTGATAGTTATGAGCGGGGGAGGGTTGGGGAGAGGAAATTACTAACTAGATAGACAACAAGTGTTAACTTTGGTGAAAGGAAAGACAACACACAATATAGGGGAAGTCAGCACAACTTGACCAAGGTAAATCCATAGAAGCTTCCTAGACACATCCAAACACCTGAAGGACAAAGTTACTTGGATTGATGGCTGGGGACCATGGTCTCAGGGGGCATCTAGGTCAACTGGCATAACATAGTTCATAAAGAAAATTTTCTACATCCTTCTTTGGTGAGTAGCGCATGGGGTCTTAAAAGCTTGCGAGCAGCCATCTAAAATACATCTATTGGTCCCATCAGGTTTGGAGCAAAGGAGAATGAAGAAAACCAAAGATACAAAGAAACTATCAGTCCAAAGGACTAACGGACCACAAGAATCACAGCGTCCACCACCCTAAGCCCAGAAGACCTAGATGGTGCCCAGGTACCATCAACTACCACTCTGACTGGGATGACAATAGATGGTTATGGACAGAATGGGACAAAAATGTAGAACAAAATTCAGATTCACAAAAAAAGACCAGACTTACTGGTCTGACAGAGACTGGAGGAACCCTTGAGACTATGGCCCATGGACACCCTACTAACTCAGAAATGAAATCACTCCTGAAGTCCACTTTTCAGGCAGAGATTAGACAGGCCTATAAAACAAACAATAATACACGTGAGGCACGTACTTCTTCTTTAATCAAATATGGGAGACCAAATGGGCAACGTCAGCCCAAAAGCAAAGATGAGAAGGCAGGGAGGGACAGGAAACCTGAACAAATGGACACAGAGAACCTGAGGTTTAAAGGAAAAGAGGAAGAATGCTGACACACTGTGGAGATTGCAACTAATGTCACAAAACAGTTTGTGTATATTAAAAAAATTTACTTAAAAATTTTTTTAAAAATAGTGACTTATGGAAAAACTAATTATTAACTTTATATGGAAAGGGAAGAAACCCCGAATAAGTAAAGCACTACTGAAGAAAAAGAATAAAGTTGGAGGACTCACACTACCTGACTTGAGAACCTACTATACAGCTACAGTACTCAGAACAACCTGGTACTGGTACAACAACAGAGACATTGACAAATGGAACAGAATTGAGAACCCAGATGTAAATCCATCCACCTACAGTCACCTGATCTTTGACAAGGGCCCAAAATACACCAAATGGGGAAAAGACAGTCTTTTTAACAAATGGTGCTGGCAAAACTGGATATCCATTTGTAGAAAAATGAAACAGGACCCATACCTCACACCATATACAAAAACTACTTCAAAATGGATCAAAGACCTGAATATAAAGCCTCAAACTATAAAATTCATAGAAGAAAAAATAGGACCAACACTTCAGGCCTTAATACATGGCATTAACAGGATACAAACCATAAACATCAACACAAAAAACCCAACAGATAAACTAGATAACTGGGATCTTCTAAAAATCAAACATCTATGCTCTTCAAAAGACTTCACCAAAAGAGTCAAAAGAGAACCTACAAACTGGGAAAAAATTTTTGGACAGTACAAGTCAGACAAAGGTCTAATCTCCATAATTTACAAGAAAATGCAACACCTCTACAACAAAAAGACAACCAATCCTATCAAAAAATGGGCAAAGGAAATGAACAGACACTTCACCAAGGAAGACATTCAAATGGCCAACAGCCACATGAGGAAATGCTCGCGATCACTAGCCATTAGAGAAATGCAAATTAAAACCACAATGAGATACCATCTCACCCCGGCATTACTGGCATGAATCAAAAATACTGGAAATAACAAATGTTGGAGGGGCTGCGGGGAGATGGGAACTCTTATGCACTGCTGGTGGGAATGCAAAATGATACAACCATTTTGGAAAATGATATGGCGTTTCCTCAGAAAGCTAGAAATAGACATACCATTCAATCCAGCAATCCCACTCCTAGGAATATATCCTAGAGAAATAAGAGTCATCACTCGAATAGACATATGCACACCTATGTTCATAGCAGCATTGTTCACAATAGCAAAACGATGGAAACAACCTCGATGTCCATCAACAGATGAATGGATACACAAACTATGGTACATACACACAATGGAGTACTATGCAACGAGAAAGAACAACAATGAATCTGTGAAGCATCTCATAACATGGATGAAACTGGAGGACATTATGCTGAGTGAAATTAGTCAATCACAAAAGGACAAATATTGTATGAGACCTCTATTGTAAAAACCCATGAAAAAATTCACATGCAAAATGTAACAATCCTTGTTGGTTACCAGGGATGGGAGGGGAGGGGGGGGAACTACTAAATAGGTAATAGATAAGTGGTAACTTGGGTGAGAGGTGAGACAGTACACAGTACAGGGGAAACTAACACAACCTGCACAAGGAAAGGTCACGGAGGCCCTATAGACACATCCAAACCCCCCGAGGGACTGAGTTGTTGGACGGAGGGCTCTGGGGACCATGGTCTCGGGGAACATCTAGCTCAATTGGCATGACACTACTTATAAAGATAATGCTCTACATTCTACCTTGGTGAGTAGTGTCTGGGGTCTTAAAAGCCTATGAGCGGCCATCTAAGATACTCCACTGGTCTCATCCCTTCGGGAGCAAGGGAGAATGAAGAGAACAGGATACAACGAAAAGATTAGTCCAAAGGACTAACTGACCACAGCTACCAAGATCTCCACCGGACTGAGTCCAGTACAGCTAGATGGTGCCCGGCTACCACCACTGACTGCTCTGACAAGGATCACAACAGAGGGTTCTGGACAGAGCTGGAGAAGGATGTAGAGCATAATTTTAACTCCCAAAAAAAAAAAAAAAAAAAAAAAAAAGACCACATTTACTGGCCTAAAGAATACTAGAGAAACCTCAAGAGTGTGGCCCCCAGACACCCTTTCAGCTCAGAGGTGAAGTTACCTTCAAGGTTCGATGTTAAGCCTGGGAATGGACAGCCCAGTAAAACTAAATGAGACTAACGAGGTACAGGAGTCCAGTGACAAGGGCCAGAAGGCAGAGGGGGAGTAGGAAACTGATGATAAGGAACACAAATTGAATAAGGACACCGTCGATGTATTGTGAGATTGTTGATCACTGCTATAGGGCAACATTTGTAGTAACTATTAAATGGGAGGCTGTTTTGTCCTGTAAGCCTTCATCTTGGGCAAGAATGGCAGCACAATTGGAAGAGCATAGTCACTATCACTTAAATGTGTAAGTAAAAAGTTTTGAAATGGTGTTAAAATAAAATAAAATAAAATAAAAAACAAATGAGACTAAAGAGGTACAGTAGTCCAGTGACAAGGTCCAGAAGACAGAAGGGGACAAGGAATTCCCCTGGTGATAGGGAACACAAGGTGGAGTAAGGATATTCTTGATGTGCTGTGAGATTGTTAACCATTGTCATAGGGCAACATGTGTAGTAACTGTTAAATGAGAAACTATTTTGTTCTGTAAGCCTTCATCTTAAATGAGAATAACAGCACAGTTGGAAGAGCGTAGTCAATGTCACCAAACTGTGAATGTAGAAATTTTTGAAACGGTGTATCTTTGGCCATCTGTAATTTTCATCAAAAAAAAAAAAAAAAAGGTTGAGAATTTAGAGGCTTAATACGTTGTGGGGTTGTTAACCAATGTCATAGAACAACATGTGTACTACTATTTCATGAGAAACTATTTGCTCTGTAAGATTTCACCTGAAGTACAATAAAATATTTAAAAAAAAAAGAAATAGTGACTTTATGACTGTGGATGGAGGGAGGGATAGAGGAGTGGGGAATGGTTGGCTAAATTTCTTGTACAAGGTCATACAAAAATTAAGTGGTAGAATTTAAGTTCCTTCTGTTCAAAGTCTGAAATGTAACTTAGGGAGGTTTAGAGATTCCAATGTATATATAATCAAAAAGCATTAAACATTTGGATGGATGAAAAAAAGACTTATTATGCATACTATCCATAACTAAAGATAAATAGTTGTATAAACCTAATATCTAGTAAGAAAGATGACACAGATCTGAAAACAGGATGATAAAAGGAAATAATTGTATAGTATTCTTTACACCTAATTAAAGAAATGTGCAACTAGAATAATATGTCTACTCCATTGTGATCTTTAAGGTTGTGTGTCAACTTGGCTGGGCCATGATCCTCAGTGGTTTGGCAGTTATGATGTAGTTTGGCAGTCGTACAGTGATGTACTCAACCACATAATGAGATCTGAAATAATGTGATCACCTCCATGATGGGAACTGCTGTGAGTAGCTAGTCAGTTGAAAGGGAGTTTCCTTGGGGATGTGGCCTGCATCCAATACAGGTGGACTTTCTGGCACGGCTCCTGGGCTTTTGCTCACTCTGGATCCTGCAGCTGGCTCCTGTTCATCTGATCTGTAAAAATGGCTTAGGGACAGTGTCTGACCTCCTCTAACTTCACATGGGGGAAGGAGAACCAAGATTAACAGCCCAAGGCTGATTCCTATAAGGTGGGGGGTCAGATATATCTCCTCTCTCTGCCATCTTTACCATTTTTGATACCAACCGTCCCTCCTATAGCACTCTCTACTTCTCTGCTGGGTTCGATAATTCATTGTAATGGCCACACGGAATTCATAAACAATACTCATGATTATGGGGATTATTAGGGAAGTAATAGGTTACAGGAGCTCCGGTAGTGTAGTGGTTAAGAGCTCGGCTGCTAACCAAAAGGTCGGCAGTTTGAATCCACCAGCTACTCCTTGAAAATCCTATAGGGCAGTTCTACTCTGTCCTATGGTGTTGCTATGAGTCGGAATTGACTCAATGGCAATGGGTTTTTGTTTTTGTTTTTTGTTTTTTTCTTTGGTTTTATGTTACAATTCAGGCTCAGGAACACTGAGGACACAGTACTTTCATCAGAAGAGCCTCTTCCCAACCATGCCTGCACGCACACCTCTTCCTGGCCCTAGGCTTCTCCCCAAAGGCATTCAGCCTTCTCTCTCCGTGGGCCGGGAAGCCCATCAAGCCATCTCCTGCTGCTGGATCTCTGCTGCCGGCTCTCTCCTGCCACTGCTTCTCACTGTCTTCAGGGTTACAGCTTGTTCTCTCTCTTTCTTTCTCTCTCTCTCTCTCTGTCTCTTGCTTCCAGGAGCTTCCCAGCACAGGGATCCCAGGTCCAAAGTATGCACTCTTCACTCCTGGCTGTTATTCCTTGGTGGTGTTAGGATCCTCCTCTCTGCTCTGGAATTAGCTCTCCTTTAAGGGAAAATTGACCAGTGCCTTTGTTTCGCCACAATTACCCTATCACACAGTCCAGCCCAATCAGCTAGGTAGGAGTTACAAGATCATGACTAGAAAGGACACACAAAAGTGGTCAACTGCACCACACCTCTGGTTCTTGGGACTTGAGCTACCAGCTTACCTGCCATCTTGCCTGTGATCTTGGGATTCATTGGTGTCTGCAACCTGTGAGCCAGAGGCCTGCTGTCTGACTTGACAATCTTGGATTACCAGCCCCTGCTGTTACTTGAGTCAGAAGAAGCCTCCAGCCTGACCCAAGGACTTGGGACACTCCAGCCTCTACAACAGCATGAGCCGTTTTCCTGATGTAATATATATACACATAAAGTGTATATATATATGTGTATATATATTTATACTCTTTACTGGTTTTGCTTCTCTAGAGAACCCAGCCTAAAACATCTGTGTTTACAGTAACTAGTTAGTTAATTGGAAAAATAATACATGAACATAACAATAAGTCAAATAAGTAAAAGATGTGTAATAAAAAAGTAACACTTCTTCTCATATAAAATCTTAATCTTCCTCAGTTTCTTCTGTATCCTTCTTAACATTTTCTATGCATTGTCAAGTATACACACCCACACCCCCACCCCACACACACACGCGAGGTTTTGAGTGTTCTTTTTTACTTTATTTTTGTAACAAAAATGGATAACTGGACCAATAAGCAACATCATGATAAACGGAGAAACACTGAAGTCATAGAGGATTTATTTTACTTGGATCCACAATCTACACCTATGGAAACAGCAATCAAGAAATCAAACGATGCATTACATTGGACAAATCTTCTGTAAAAGACCTCTTTAAAGTGTTAAAAAGCAAAGATGTCACCTTAAGGACTAAGGTGCACCTGACCCAAGCCATGATATTTTCAATTGCTTCATATGCGTGCAAAAGCTGGCAATGAATAAGGAAGACCGAAGAATTGATTTATGAATTATGGATTAATTATGAATTAAATTTTTAATTATGATGTTGATAAAGAATATTAAACATATCATGGACTGTCAGAAGAACGAACAAATCTGTCTTGGAAGAAGTACAGCCAGAATGCTCCTTAAAAGCAAGGATGGTGAGACTTAGTCTCACGTACTTTGGACATGTTGTCAGGAGGGACCAGTCTCTGGAGAAGGACATCATGCTTGGTAAAGTAGAGAGCAGTGAAAAAGAGGAAGACCCTCAAGGAGATGGACTGACACAGTTGCTGCAACAATGGGCTGAAACATAGCAGCGATTGTAAGGATGGTGCAGGACCAGGCAGTGTCTTGTTCTGTTGTACATAAGGTCTCTATGAGTCGGAACTGACTCGATGGCACCTAACAATAACAACACAAATGTTAGCCTACTATGCAACTGTTTTTTGGTTTTTGTTTTTTTCCAGCAAAAATATATCTCAGAGATTTTTTTTCTAAATCAACATATATAAATCTACTTCTTTAAAAAAATTATATGGGCTTTTAAACCAACATAAGGTCTTAAGGTCCCCAACTATTAATTCCCTTATATCATTTTTCAGGGACATTTCATTTTTTGCATGACTGGTAAAAGTACACTTTCTTTTCATGAAACCAATTCATGCCAAATCTGACATATTTTTAATAGAATAAAACAGCACACAAATAAAAAATGTACACTAAAAACTTGAAAACCCTGGAAGGATGCCTCTATTCATTCATCTCTTTGAGGAGAATCAGAATCTTTAGAAAGACAGTGCTAAGCTATTAAAATATTAATAGGAATGTATTCCTTAAGTCTTACCACACATTTGTTGTTGTAGTTAGTTGCTGCCAAGTCAGCACTGACTCATGATGACCTCACAGACACAGAACAAAGTGCTGCCTAGTCCCATGCCATCTTCATCGCCATCAGCATGCCTGACTCCATTGTTTACTTCCAACTTAGGGGGCTCATTTTCCAGCACTATATCAGACAATAGTCTGTTGTGATCCATAAGGTTTTCATTGACTAATTTTCAGAATTAGATCACCAGGCCTTTCTTACTAGTCTGTCTTAGTCTAGAAGCTCCACTGAAACCTGTCCACCACGGGTGACCTTGCTGGTATTTGAAATACTGGTGGCATAGCTTCCAGCATCAAAGTAACACATAAGCCACCACAGTACAACAAACTGACAGACAAGTGGTGGTTACTACACATAACACAAGCAAAAGTCTTTTGGGAACTAAAATGTTCCTTTCTCTCTTTCTCGCCAAAGTTTATATACTATAAAAAATTTAACAAATCAAGGTTCTATGTACATAAGCACAGAAATTTCATATGTGTTCCATGTGATTTGGGAATGGTATTTAACCTAGAACAAGCTATTTACTAGGAAGCATATGTAAAAATGAAAACCATCAAGATTCATTTGTAGAGAATGACAAATAGTCAATAAGATAGAATATGCTATTAGAAAAATGTACTCTTTAGCTCCCTATTACCCAAGTTCCCTCAAAATACAACCCTTATCTACCAGAATAAAGCTCTGAAAATGAATCAGTGTCAGAGTTAATACCTCCATGCCCATCCATGTAGGTCAGAAAACAGCAATGTCACCGTGTAAATTCATTGGCAGGCCAAATCAGACTTGTCACCAAAGATTACCCTCTCCGGTGTTAGATGCAGGCTACATACAACATTCCTATAGAATTCAGCAAACTACAGCTGAAACACACCATTGACTATGCTTTGTGACTTAAGAAGTGTTTGCAAGAAAAAACTTTTCTTTCATTGCTTTTAAAATTCTCTGATAAATGAACGTGGACTCTGACTTCTACTTCCAATAACAATAGTCTAAGTAATTCAGTCCAGTCCTCTAATAGGTTATTGTTGTTAGTTGATGTTGAGTCATTTCTGACTCATGGCAACCCCATGTGTGCAGAGTAGAATTGCTCAGTAGGATTTTCAAGGCTGTGACCTTTCGGAAGCAGACCGCCAGGCCTGTCTTTCGAGGCGCCTCTGGGCACTTAACTGTTTGCGCTATCCAGGGTCTCCTTCTAATACAAAACCCAAACCCGATGATACCGAGTTGATTTCAACTTATAACAACCCAATAAGACAGAGTAGAACTGCCCCATAGGGTTTCCAAGGAGCAGCTGGTGGATTCGAACTGCCTACCTTTTGGTTAGCAGACATAGTTCTTAACCACCAGAGCCCCTTCTTCTAATATGAAACTAGAAAAATTGAACAAAATATTTAAAGAAATGAGCACTTGAAGGTAACAAAGAGCACACAGATAGTAAGATTTACTGGGAGGATAGCAGTAGAGAAGCCCAAGCAAATATACTCCACGTTTGGAACACTTTCCTCCCCTTGGAACTTATAACAGTTCCAGAGAGGAGGGCTGGTAGGCTGAGAGGCTGAACAGGATTTGCAACAGCTTTCTGGATCTCAGGCACAGAAACTGGTATTCAGGGCCCATAAAGGGTTAGGTAAAGCCTGGTTGAGCTCCCTCACTTTAGACTGGGTTCCCTAAGGGCTATCTCTTAGGAGTCAGGGTGAACCACAACAGACCCTCAATGGGGCTGCAACTCAGCTTTGAACTATCTCCATTCCTGCGGCTAGAAAAAGGTGATCCTGGACGCTAGTCTCTCCAGGTGTCCTAGAGCACTGGCACCACCAAGCAACTAGCAGAAGCAAATCTAAACCCTAATTCATCATCTGTATTAGTTATCAATTGGTGCACAACAAATTATCCCAAACTTAGTGGCTTAAAACAATATTTATTATCTCACAGTTTCTGTGGGTCAGGAATCTAGGAGCAGCTTAGCTTGGTGGTTCTGGTTCAGGGTCTCTCAAAAAGCTGCAGTCAAGGTGTCAGGCAGAGCTGAAATTATCTGAGGCTTGACTGGACATGGAAGAACCATTTCAAAGTTCGCTCACATGACTTTTGGCAGGAAGCTTTAGTTCCTCATCATGTGGGTCTCTCCACTGGGTTGCTTACGACGTGGTTTCTCCTAGAGTGAGGACTCCAAGGGCAACAGAAGGAGCCCAATGTGGGAGCCACAAGATTTTATAACTTAATCTCAAAAGTGACATACCATTGCTTCTGCTATTTTCTGTTAGAAGTGAGTTTCTAAATCCATCCCATACTCAAGAGGAGGAGATTACTCAACAGTGGGGATCATTTGGGGCCATCTTAGAGTCTAGCTGCCTCAAATTATTTTTGCAAACTATTCCGTAAGTACCGTATCCAATATGTAATCAAAAAGATAACAAGAAACACAAAAAGAAAAAATGAAAAGAAAAATACAATAGAAAAAATTGACAACAGATCCACAAAGCTCCAGATACTGGAGGTGTTAGAGAGACACTTTGAATGCTGTATATTTTTTTCATGGAGAAAAAGATAAAATAAGATGACTTATCACAGATAGCTCTAAAAAGGAAGGTAGCTAGATAGACAAATAGCTGTTTGCTGTTGAGTAAATTCTGACTCATAGTGACCCTATAGGACAGAGCAGAACTACCCCATAGGGTTTCCTAGGCTAAAATCTTTACAGAGGCAGATCATTAGGTCTTTTCTCCCATGGAGCCACTGGTGAGTTCAAACTGCCAACCTCTTAGTTAGCAGCAGAGCGCTTAACCACTGATAGATAAAATAAAGTCCTAGATGCCTACTTCCAAGCAAGATGGTGTAGCAGTGACCGAACTTACCATTATGCCATTTAAAAAAAAAAAAAAAACTAGGAAGTTGGACAAAATATATGAAACATCTCTTTTCAGACACTGTAAAACAGGCAAGACGATAGAAAGGTTGGAGGTTTGAGTTCACCCAGAGGCACCTCAAAAGAAAGGCCTGGCAATCTACTTCTGAAAAATTAGGCATTGAAAATCCAATAGAGCATAGCTCTACTATGACACGTGGGATCACCATGAGTCAACTCCACGGCAACTGGTTTTTTTAAGAGAAGATAAGCAAACAAGGTGATCCTTACAATTTGCCCAGCCTAGAGGCTGAGACAGGACAAAAGACTCCTGGATCAAAGATAAAAGACATTATTACTCATAGCAAAAGCAGTGACCACAGTATCAGCATACTCATGTCGATTTCCCAAGTCCAATTCTTAAGGGTGAGGTGGAGAGCCAAATGATGCCTGCACACGCAGTAGGTTTTTTACAGGAAACGAACACTGAGCTTGAAGAACTCATCCTCTCACAGCAAGCAGTAAGCAAGCCTGTTCTTCATCCTGGTTTGAGACATTACCTAATCTCTCAAGGCTGCTTGCTGCAAACACAACCCTGATAAATAATCCCAGTAAAGCATAGCAGGACTATGCATTCTTGGCATGCGCAGACATGTAGGACCTATGGGAAAAGTGACATAGTCTAATGCTCGGAGCGTTATATCAAACCGAAGCATGTTAGCTAGATCAGAGTTACAGCTTTAAAAACAATTATTCTTTGACAAATTAAGAAACTAGACTAGTTATACTCAAAATGTTTATTTACCAACAGAACTAATGCTAAACCTACAGTTTAAGCAATAGATCAAGAAATATAAGTATCAAAGAGGGGCAAGATGGCGCTCTAGGCAGAAACACCACGCCGTCCCTCCACAGCAAAGATCCGAAAAACTAAGCCTAACAGAGAATCAACAATCCTGAAACCCTAGAACACCAAATGAAGAGATAAAGAACTCAGCCAAACACCAAACGGAGTGAGAATACTAAAAGAGAACGGAGAGCGAGGAGAGACTCAGGCAGAGATTCCTTACCAGCTAACGCAGCGCGGATCCACCATCTTGGATTCCTATCGGAGACCAGCAAACGGGAGAGCAGCCTTGCAGAGCATCTGGTCGGAGACAGAACGACCGGTAAACTGCACTTAGCTTCACACATAACCATCTTCCCGCTGCACCCTACCTACCTGCACCGTGCACTAGACATCACATCACCAAGCGGTGCAGGCACGCCCTATTGGAACCTGCCCAGCACTGACTACCGACCGTCCTGGTGGCTGCGGTGAGTGCCACAAGCAACCCATCCCAGTGGCTCCTCCTCAACTAGATCTGCCCAGCTGTACCACAAGAACGAAAAAAAAAAAAAATTTACAATCAATAAACGAGAGAAATATCTACTGAATGCCCCGAAAACAGCAAACAACATCAAAACATTTACAAAAACAAGACAAGATGGCTCCAATAGGCGTCCAAATTAAAACACCAGATAACTCTCCTGTGGAAGAAAATGCACTAGAAGTAGCTGATATGGAACTCAAATCACTAATACTCGGAATTTTCCAAGAACTGAGGCAAAAAGCTGACAAACATGAGGAAAAAATAGACAAATTTATGGAAAATACAAACAAAAAATTGGAAGAATTCAGGAAGATGATGCAAGAACAAAATGCCAAAATAAATTCACAACTCGAAATTATACAAAAACAACAATTAGAAATCCAAAAGATAAACAACAAGATTTCAGAAATGGACGGTGTCATAGAAGGGCTGAGAAGCAGATTTGAAACCATGGAAGACAGGATCAGTGGAACTGAAGACAAACACTTGGATACAACTCTGTTTCAGGAAAACTCAGAAAAAAGAACAAAGAAAAATGAAGAGACCCTGAGAGTTATGTGGGACACAATTAAAAGCAAAAACATACGAGTGATTGGCATACCAGAACAGGGGGAGAAAACAGAAAACACAGAGAGGATCATTGACGAACTGCTGACAGAAAACTTTCCCAATATCATGAAAGATGAAAAGCTGGTCATCCAAGAAGCTCAACGAACCCCATATAGAAGAGACCCCAAAAGAAAATCACCAAGACATATCATATTCACACTCGCTAAAACTAAAGACAAACAAAGAATCCTGAGAGCAGCTCGTGAAAAACAAGAAGTCACATACAGAGGAGAAACAATAAGACCAAGCTCAGATTAATCAGCAGAAACCATGCAGGCAAGAAGGCAGTGGGATGACATATATAAAATCTTGAAAGAAAAAAATTGTCAGCCAAGAATAATACATCCTGCAAAACTCTCGTTCAAATTTGATGGTGAAATTAGGTCATTTCCAGATAAACAGAAACTAAGGGAATATGCAAAAGTCAAACCAAACTTACAAGAATTATTAAAGGGAGTTCTTCGATCTGAGGACAAACAGCTTCAGCCCTCAGGCAGGACCTAGGACCTAGGACGCATGTTCATATAAACCAGATACCATTCTAGGAAATGAACTACTGAGGACTATCCAAAAACAAAAGAAATACAACAGGGAATCAGAGCAATCAATCAAAGGATGACAACAACATCAAAACAATGAAAGAGGGAACAAACGGCATAGGTGTAGAACCTTCTAATGGAGAGGAAGGCAAGGCGATACCAAGTAAGGGTAGACTACTTCAAACTTAGAAAGATAAGGGTAAATTTCATGGTAACCACAAAGAAAGTTAACAAACCAACTCATAAAAATAAAGACGAAAAGCATAAAGTCTCAGCAAAAACAAAACCTACAAAAACAAAAGAAATGAACACAAAATCCACAAACAAAAGTAACTCAGCAGAAGAGAGTAAGAAGAACAAAGAAAACTTCAGCACCACAAAAAAAAGCACAACAAAATGACAGCAACAAACTTCCATCTATCAATAATTACACTGAATGTAAATGGACTCAATGCACTCATAAAGACACGGAGAGTGGCAGAATGGATAACAAACAGGATCCATCAATATGCTGTCTACAAGAGACACACCTTAGAAACAAAGATGTGAATTTATTAAAAGTGAAAGGTTGGAAAAAAATATATCAAGCTAACAGCTACCAAAAAAGAGCAGGAGTGGCAATTCTAATCTCAGATAAAATAGACTTTAAAACAAAAATCTACCATAAAAGACAAAGAAAGACACTATATAATGATTAAGGGGACAATCCATCATGAAGACATAACCATAATAACTATCTATGCACCCAATGACAGGGCTACAAAATACATTAAAAAAACTCTAACAGCACTGAAAAGAGAAATTGACAGTTCCACAATAATAGTAGGAAACTTCAACACACCACTCTCAGTAAAGGACAAAAAAACTAAAAAGAAACTCAGCAAAGATACAGAAGATGTAAAGGGCACAATCAGCCAACCTGACCTCATAGATATATATATATAGAACACTCCATCCAACCAGTGCAAAGTACACATTCTTTTCCAATGCATATGGAATGTTCTCCAGAACAGACCACATCTTAGGCCACAGAGCAATCCTCAACAAGATCCAAAACGTTGAGATAATTCAAAGTATCTTCTCCGACCGCAATGCCATCAAGGTAGAAATTAACACTAGAAAGAGCAAGGGAAAAAAATCAACTACATGGAAACTGAATAATACCCTGCTTACACATCAGTGGGTAATAGAAGAAATCAGAGATGGAATTAAAAAATTCCTAGAATCAAATGAGAATGAAAACACATCATACCAAAACATTTGGGACACAGCAAAGGCAGCCTCAGAGGAAAATTTATAGCAATAGATGCACATATCAAAAAAGAAGAAAGGGACAAAATCAAAACATTAACTACACAACTCAAACAAATAGAAAGAGAACAACAAAAAAAGCCCACAACCACCGGAAGAAAGGAGATAGTAAAGATCAGAGCAGAAATAAATGAAACAGAGAACAGAAAAACAATAGAAAGAATCAACAAAACCAAAAGTTGGCTCTTTGAAAGAATCAACAAAATCGACAAACCACTGGCCATACTGACAAAAGAAAAACAGGAGAGGACGCAAATAACCCAAATAAGAAATGAAATAGGGGACAGTACAACAGACCCAACTGAAATAAAAAGGATTATAACAGAATATTATGAAAAACTATACTCCAACAAATTTGAAAACCTAGAGGAAATGGATAAATTTCCAGAAACACACAGCCTATCCAAACTACAACAAAGTGATGTTGAAAATCTGAACAGACCCATAACAAGAGAAGAGATTAAAAAGGTAATAAAAAAAAAACTCCCAACAAAAAAATACCCTGGCTCAGATGGCTTCCCTGGAGAATTCTACAAAACATTTACAGAAGAGCTTGTACCAGTACTACCCAAGCTATTTCAGAACATCGAAGACAAAGCAACACTTCCAAATTCATTCTATGAAGCCAATATAATGCTGATACCAAAACCAGGCAAAGACATCACAAAAAAAGAAAATTACAGACCAATATCTCTCATGAATGTAGATGTAAAAATTCTGAACAAAATTCTAGCCAATAGAATTCAGCATCATATGAAAAAAATCACACACCACGACCAAGTAGGATTCATACCAGGTATGTAAGGATGGTTCAACATTAGAAAATCAATCAACGTAATCCACCACATAAATAAAAGGAAAGAAAAGAATCACATGATCATCTCACTTGACACAGAAAAGGCATTTGACAAAGTCTAACACCCATTCCTGATAAAAACTCTCAATCAAATAGGTATAGAAGGGAAATTTCTCAACATAATAAAGGGCATCTATGCAAAACCAATGGCCAACATCATTCTTAATGGAGAGAGGCTGAAAACATTCTCTGTGAGAACAGGAACAAGACAAGGATGCCCTGTATCACCACTCCTATTTAACATTGTGTCGTAAGTTCTAGCTAGTGCAATACGGCAAGAGAAAGAAATAAAGGGCATCCAAATTGGTAATGAAGAAGTTAAACTGTCCCTGTCTGAAGATGATATGATACTATACAAAGAAAATCTTAAAGACTCCACGAGAAATCTACTGGAACTAATAGAAAGATTCAGCAGAGTAGCAGGATACAAGATAAACATTTAAAAATCAGTTGGATTCCTATACACCAGTAAGGAGAACGATGAAAAGGAAATCAGGAAAACAATACCATTTTCAACAGCCCCTAAAAAAGATAAAATACTTCGGAATATATCTGACCAGGGATGTAAAATACCTATACAAAGAAAACTACAAAACACTACTGTATGAAACCCAAAGGGATCTAGGTAAATGGAAAAACATACCATGCTCATGGTTAGGCAGACTCAACATTGTGAAAATGACAATTCTACCCAAAGCAATTTACAAATACAATGCAATCCCGATCGAAATTCCAACAACATTCTTCAAAGAAATGGAAAAACTAATCATTAACTTTATATGGAAAGGGAAGAAGCCCCGAATAATTAAAGCACTACTGAAAAAGAAGAATAAAGTTGGAGGACTCACACTACCTGACTTCAGAACCTACTATACAGTTACAGTAGTCAAAACAGCCTGGTACTGGTACAACGACAGATACATTGACCAATGGAACAGAATTGAGAACCCAGATGTAAATCCATCCACCTACGGTCACCTGATCTTCAACAAGGGCCCAAAGTCCATCAAATGGGGAAAAGACAGTCTTTTTACCACATGGTGCTGGAAAAACTGGGTATCCATTTGCAAAAACATGAAACAGGACCCATACCTCACACCGTATACAAAAACTAATTCAAAATGGATCAAAGACCTGAATATAAAGCCTCAAACTATGAAGTTCATAGAAGAAAAAATAGGACCAACACTACAGGCCTTAATACACGGCATTAACAGGATACCAACCATAACCTTCAACGCACTAAACCCAACAGATAAGCTAGATAACTGGGATCTTCTAAAAATCAAACACCTATGCTCTTCAAAAGACTTCACCAAAAGAGAAAAAAGAGAACCTACAAACTGGGAAAAAATCTTTGGACAGTACAAGTCAGACAAAGGTTTAATCTCCATAATCTACAAGAAAATCCAACACCTCTACAACAAAAAGACAAATAATTTTATTAAAAAATGGGCAAAGGAAATGAACAAAGAAGACATTCAAATGGCCAACAGACACTTGAGGAAATGCTCGCAATCACTAGCCATTAGAGAAATGCAAATTAAAACCACAATGAGATACCATCTCACCCCAGCATTAGTGGCACGAATCAAAAACACTGGAAATAGCAAATGTTGGAGGGCTGCGGGGAGATGGGAACTCTTATGCACTGCTGGTGGGAATGCAAAATGATACAACCATTTTGGAATATGATATGGTGCTTCCTCAGAAAGCTAGAAATAGACATCCCATTCGATCCAGCAATCCCACTCCTAGGAATATATCCTAGAGAAGTAAGAGTTGTCACTCAAATAGACATATGCACACCTATGTTCACGGCAGCATTGTTCACAATAGCAAAACAATGGAAACAACGTAGGTGCCCTTCAACAGATGAATGGATAAACAAACTATGGTACATACACACAATGGAGTACTATGCAGCAAGAAAGAACAACAATGAATCTGTGAACCATGTCATAACATGGATGAAACTGGAGGACATTATGCTCAGTGAAATAAGTCAATCACAAAAGGACAAATATTGTATGAGACCTCTATTGTAAAAACCCATGAAAAAGTTCACATGCAAAATGTAACAATCTTTATTGGTTACCAGGGATGGGAGGGGTGGGGGGGAAATACTAAATAGACAATAGATAAGTGGTATCTTGGGTGAAGGGTGAGAGAGTACACTATACAGGGGAAACTAGCACAACCTGTACAAGGAAAGGTCATGGAAGCCCCATAGACACATCCAAACTCCCTGAGGGACTGAATTGCTGGGTGGAGGGCTGTGGGTACCATGGTCTCCAGGAACATCTAGCTCAATTGGCATGACACAGCTTATAAAGACAATCCTCTACATTCTACTTTAGTGAGTAGTTTCTGGGGTCTTAAAAGCCTGTGAGCGGCCATCCCTTCGGGAGCAAGGGAGAATGAAGAGCACAGGATACAAGGAAAAGATCAGTCCAAAGGACTTATTGTCCACAGCTCCCAAGGCCTCCACCAGACTGAGTCCAGTACAGCTAGATGGTGCCCGGCTACCACCACTGACTGCTCTGACCAGGATCACAACAGAGGGTTCTGGACAGAGCTGGAGAAGGATGTAGAGCATAATTCTAACTCACAAAAAAATAGACCAGATTTACTGGCCTAAAGTAGACTGAAGAAACCTCGAGAGTACGGCCCCCAGACACCCTTTTAGCTCAGTGGTGAAGTTACCTCCGAGGTTCACTGTTCAGCCTGGGATTTGGACAGCCCCGTAAAACCAAATGAGACTAACAAGGTACAGGAGTCCAGTGACAAGGGCCAGAAAGCAGAAGGGGACAAGGAAGCTGGTGATGGGGAACCCAAGGTTGAGTAAGGATATTGTTGATGTGTTGTGAGATTGTTAACCATTGTCATAGGGCAACATTTGTAATAACTGTTAAATGAGAAACTATTTTGTTCTGTAAGCCTTCATCTTAAGTGAATAACAGCACAACTGGAAGGGCGTAGTCAATGTCACTGAACTGTGTATGTAGAAATTTTTGAAACGGTGTATCTTTGGCTATGTGTATTTTCACCAAAAAGAAAAAAAGTTGAAGAGGGTTAATATGTTGTGGGGTTGTTAACCAATGTCATAAAACAACATGTGTACTATTCTTTCATGAGAAACTATTTGTTCTGTAAGCCTTCACCTGAAGTACAATAAAATATATTTTTAAAAAAAAGTGTCTCAACTCCACAGTGTCTCTGACAGCCTACTTTTGTATCAGAATGATCACACAATCTACACAATGTGCTGTGCATGGACAATGTGATGGCTTTGTTAAATGGCATAACGGTATTGTTAAATAACAATCATAGTTATAAATGGGTTTTCCTTAGGTACTTTACTAGAGTTCAAAAATATGTGCATTTTCTAGAATCAGTTTAAAGTTATTCTTGCACTACAGTACACAAGGTATAAAAATACAGTGACCTCAGTAGTCTGGGCATTTACAAATGATCTCATAGGAGGTGGGGCCAAGATGACGGAGTAATCAGATGCTTCCAGTGGTCCCTCTTACAACAAAAACCCGAAAAACCAAGCCAATTATATATGACAATCTAGGAACACTGAACACCAAAGGCAAAGTTGAGGAATCGGACTGAGTGGCAGGGGAGGGAGAGATGGTTCAGAAGCAGCGAGAAGTTGCCACACCTGACTCAGCGAGAACGCGCACCTTGCAGGCCAGATTGACCAGCATGCACGGTGAGGCAAGCAGTGAACTTCGGGACCCGTTTTCCACATTGGGAGAGACCTAGCAGCACAGAGTCTACCCAAGCCTTCAGAACCAATGAAAAGCAGCACCCAATCGGCAAAAGATAAGTACATGAATTTAATCTACCACGCGGATCAAAAAACACCCCATTTGGGAAGAGTGTCTCTCCCATTTACCTGCTCTATCCCCACTCTGCACTGGGTCCCGGGCTGGCTTCAGTGATTGGCAAGTCCCCTGGGTTGGAAGTAGGACCTGTCACATGCCCTGAGCCGTTCTCCTGGCCATGGAGAGGGAACAAATTAACAAACAGGAAAAAATAATCTGCCAAGTCCCCTAAACCGGGAACACAGGGCAAGCACAGATCATTACTCCTACAAAGACTACTCTCTATTATTTGCATCTGTTAAGGCTCAGAGACATTATTTATTCCAGCATAGGACTGAAATACATTATGATACCCCCCCAAAAAAAAGTGTTCCTGATAATGGTCTTTTCATATCACAGCATAACTGGTGTGAAAAGCTTCCTGCTTTTGATCCATCCTTGCTTTCCTTTATTTTCAAGGTCAGCTGTAAAAAGAATTACGCTTCTAATCAAATTATATATGGTTCGTCTCAGCGCCTTACTGGCTATCCTCAATCACAGATGATTTTTACTTTTCAGTTAACATATCCAGGGTCATTTTTAAGATCCATGGGCCCTCCTGAGGACATATGCACAATTCTAAGAGGACAATTGTCTCAGGGAGGAAGTATCTCTGCCATCATCAGGCCCAAAGCTGCATTATGGTCATGTGCATAGCATTCATTCTGTGTCTTTTCCATTCTTTTTCCAAAATAATTGGTTGACCTTCAACCGTCTCAGGAAGTAGCTTATGATCAAAAACCAATGGTACTGACGGAAGAGGTCCAAGCTGCACTGAAGGCACTGGTGAAAAAAAAGGCTCCACGAATTGACAGAATACCAATTGAGATGTTTCAACAAATGGATGCAGCACTGGAAGTGCTCTCTTGTCTTGCCAAGAAATTGGGAAGACAGCTACCTGGCCAACAGACTGGAAGAGATCCACATCTTTACCCATTCCAAAGAAAGGAGATACAACTGAGCATAGAAATTATCAAACAATATCATTAATAACAAGTAACATTTTGCTGAAGATCATTCAAAAGCGGTTACAGCTGTACATTGACAGGGAACTGCCAGTAATTCAAGCCAGATTCAGAGGAGGACGTAGAACAAGGGCTATCATCGCTGATGTCAGATGGATGCTCGCTGAACACAGAGAATACCAGAAATATGTTTACCTGTGTTTTATTGACTATGCACAGGCACAGTGGATCATAACAAATTATGGACAACATTGAGAAGCATGGGAATTCCAGAACACTTTGTTGTACTCATGCAGAACCTGTACTTAGACCAAGAGGCAGTCGTTTGAACAGAACAGGGGGATACTGCATGGTTTAAAGTCAGGAGAGGTGTGTGTTAGGGTTGTATCCTTTTACCCTACTTATTCAATCTCTATGTTGAGCAAATAATCTGAGAAGCTGAACTATATGAAGAAGAATGGGGCATCAGGATTGAAGAAAGACCCATTAACTACCTGTGATATGCAGATGAAAGTGAAGAGGACTTGAAGTACTTACTGATGAAGAACAAAGACCATAGCCTTCAGTATAGATTACATCTCAACATAAAGAAAACAAAAATCCTCACAACTAGACCAATAAGCAACATCATGATAAATGGAGAAAAGATTGAAGTTGTCAAGGATTTCATTTTCCTTGGATCCACAATCAACATCCATGGAAGCAACAGTCAAGAAATGAAACGACACATTGCATTGGGCAAATCTGTTGCAAGAGATCTCTGTAAAGTGTTACAAAGCAAAGATGTCACTCTGAGGACTAAGGTGTGCCTGACCCAAGCCGTGGTGTTTTCCATCATCTCATATGCATGTGAAAGCTGGGCAATGAATAAGGAAGACTGAACAAGAACTGATGCTTCTGAATTATGGTGTTGGCAAAGAACACTGAATATGCCATGGACTGCCAGACGAACGAACAAATCTGTTTTGGAAGAAGTACAACCAAAATGCTCCTTAGAAGCAAGGATACCAAGACTTCATCTCACATACTTTGGACGTGCTATCAGGAAGGACCAATCCCTGGAGAAGGACATCACGCTTGATAAAGTAGAGGGTCAGCGAAAAAGAGGAAGACCCTCAATAAGATGGACTGACACAGTGGCTGCAACAATGGGCTCAAACATAGCAATGACTGTGAGGATGGCACAGGACCTGGCAGTGTTTCCTTCTGTTGTACATGAGGTCACTGTGAGTTGGAATCGACTCGATGGCACCTAACAACAACAAACTCTAGAAAATGCTTTACAGTCTGAGATTGAACTCTTCCCTGGAAGAGTAATTCTTATTAATACAAATCTATGCCAAATCTTCACAAAAAGTGTACAAAAATAACACAAGCAGAAGCAGAGAACACTCCAGTTTTGGAAGGTGATGCATATTTAGGCAAATCATTTGAACATTGCTGAAGCTTTCAGATCAAAAAATACAATCATGTTTGCCGTAGTTATCTGTGCTGCTATAACAGAAGTACCATAAGTGGATGGCTTTAATAAAGAGAGCTTTATTCTCTCACAGTTTAGGAGGCTAGAAGTCTGAATTCAGGGCATCAGCTCCAGGGGAAAGCTTTCTCTCTCTATGGGCTCTGGGGGAAGGTCCTTGTCATCAATCTTTCCCTGGTCTAGGAACATCTCTGCACAAGGATCCTGGGTCCAAAGGAGGCACCTGGTCCTGGCTCTCCTTGCTTGGTGGTATTGAGGTCCCCCTGTCTCTCTGCTTGTTTCTCTCTTTTATATCTCAAACAAGATTGACTCAAAATACAGCCTAATCTTTAGATTGAGTCCTGCCTCATTAACATAACTGCCTCTAATCCTGCCTCATTAACATCATAGAGGCAGGATTTACAATGCATAGGAAAATCATATCAGAGGACAAAATGGTGGACAATAATGAGACTCATGGCCTAGCCAAGTTAACACACATTTTTGCGGGACACAATTCAATCCATAACAATGTTCTTATTTTAACAGTGATACCATAAGAGATTCTCCTTTAAAGATTGCGTGTCTTATGTCCTGCTATTCTCTAACAAAAGTATGGCTCTGGGCAAATAAGGTGGTTTGGATTGCAAGGAATTATTAATTAACATGATGGCAAAGCTTTGGGACATAAAACCACCAAGCAGTTCTCTGGCCGGCAGTCAACCGTGTCTCAAATATGTAAAAAATCCACAGTTAACAAAAGACCATTTTTTATACTTTATCCCCTTGACGATGATTGTAACTCTCTGTACTGAGATCTCTTCCAAGTCTAACATTTGTGATCACAGGACAGTATGCAAGAATCTTGGTTCCAATTATTTTTTCTAAATCTCACAATAATAAAAGCATCCTAGAAATGAACTGAGGTATGTTCTTAAAGACAAATGAGACTACTGCCAGCATATCAATCCACCGTAAGCTTCAGCAAGCAAATAACACTTGCAGTTAAATTGGCATAATGGATGAGCGTACACATATATTCCAACGTAGGTACAGGCAATCCCGGGTTAGGACGACTCGTACTTGTCCTTTAATATTATGTAAATTTGCCCTCACTTTGAAACGAATGAGCCAACCCCTACTTGCAACAAATTCTTCACTACAATCACCTTCACTTGCTGCGCATGCAGCTTTTAAATCACTGAAAAGGCTTTGAGTCTTTTCTTGCACTAAAGTAAGGTTAAATAACAACCGTATGTACCTACTCCGATTTACCTACAAATTCAACTTAAAGACACAGTTAGGAACGTATCGCATTGGTAACCTAGGAACTGCCTGTAGAGTTTTTTCCAAGGTTTCAAACCAGTTTGTTGTGGTTGGAACCCTGCTGAGAATCTGCATTTCTAACAAGTTCCCAGGAAGTTATATGTAAGAATCACCTGGGGAATCATGTTAAAATTTAGATTCTGATTCAGTATATCTAGGGTGAAAATGCAAATTCTTAGCAGGGAACTTGCTGAGCTCTGGTTTTCTCAAGCCATTTTTAAACAACACTGTCTTTTCTATCAACATATTAGATAGTCCTCACTCCTTAAGTCTCGGCATACCTGGCACTTACAAGAAATTTTTAATTAAGACCTACTGCAGGAAAATGATTTCACTCTTTCATTAAAATGTCTAAAATGTAATGCTTTTTATAATGTACATTTCTAATGTGCATCTAACACTGATGGAAGCACGAAGACTTTGAAAAACTGCCTTGTATCTTAAAACTGATGTTAAATATGTAGATTTCAGAGATGCAACCCTGCTCACAACACACAAATACCACATATACATATACCACACATACCACACATGACACCTCACACACAATATACCACACACACCACACACACAACACACACATACATACACAGCACACCATACACATCACATGTACCACATACCACACACACGCACATCACATCATATATACCATGCACACACCACATACACACAACACATATACCACATACACATACCACACACACACAACACATAAAAATGAAATCTTTGACTACTTTTATCTCTTCAAGCACTGCTCCAGAAACTCTAAGTCTATAGTCACTATGAAGTACTCCTTCGGTGTGGCTGGCTCTACTAACCACTCCGCCTCTGAGTAAAAAAAAAAAAAAGAAAAAAACCCAACCACCACCACCACAGCCCCCTCTCTGCACATATTACTTGCCATGAATGATTCTGTCCCTCGCCTCCCCAAATATACCAATTCCTTTTTCTGTCTCTCTTTCTCCAATCTCCCAACTATTTTTTCTTTATACCCATTCCCCTAACCCTTTCACCTCCCCTGAAAGCTCCAGCATCCTGAGCTTTGGAGGGGACCCTTCAGTAGTTTAATAGCTGCACCAATGACATTAAGTTCTCAAGCACTGAAGGCTGTTCCATTTCCAGCAATTACCTTGTGATAAAGTAACTTCCTGAATGGAAGGGATGTCTATAATGTCTTTGCAAGGTTTAACAGACCTGACTGAAACAAGCAGCAAACTAACACTTGAACATTTTCACCAAGTGGACAACGGGACTTGAAAGAAATATTGGTTCTGTGCAGTTTAGAGAAGCAGTCAAACAAGGTGGTTAAGAGCATGGACTTTGGAGGTAGACTGCCTGGGATGGATCCTGGCTCAGTGTAGCAGACACCCAGATCTCCTCCTTCACGACCAAGGCAGTCATTTTTCCAGCTGCCAGCAACACAGCTAAGTCCCTTCCCCAGGAATTGCCCTTAGCCAAAGGGAGCTGCCTCACCTAAGGTCACAACTCCATTCCAAAGCAGCCCATAACCAATGACTGTCAGTGTGGGGGTACAAACTCCTAACCCCTTTATCTCACTTTGGGACGACTTTGAAGGGTCATCTCATCTCCAGGGCTCCTAGAAAGATCAACTAAGACCTCTGCTGCAACTGTATAAGCATCTAACCTCTCCCAATTCTGCTTCTCTCACTTCCTTATTAACTAAAAAAAACAACAATACAGTTGCTGAAGAATGATTCCAACTCATGCCAACCCTATGTGTTGCAGAGTAGAACTGTGCTCCACAGGGTTTTCAAGGTTGTCACCTTTAGGAAGCAGATTGCCTTTCTTCTGAAGCACCTCTGGGTGGGTCCAAACTGCCAACCTTTCGGTTAGTAATCAATCACTTAACCATTTTTACCACCTAGGGACTTTTACTCCCTTATGGATGTTCTAGATGTTCTCAAAAGCATGCTTCAGTAAATTTTTGCACGCAAATCTCCATCTCAGAGTCTGTTTCCAGATAACCCAACCCTGGCCGGCTGATGCAAGAAGAGGTCTGAGGAAGTGCACTCTAAATGGGAGTGGGGTTACCTGCAGCCAGCTAGCAATGAAGACCCTTCACTGCTGGTGGGTGGAATACTGATAGATTCTAGCATGTTGTGGCAGTGCAATTGGTACAGCTTCACTGGTGGTGAACTGGAATGGGGTGCCAAAAAAAGAGGAATACACCAGCTGGTGCGTTATTTCAAGCATTTGAAAGGTTTTAAGAAAAAAGTAGTTATAAGGACAATGGGATAAGATGGCTGTTTGTGAGTGCTATCAATGCATTTGAAATAGTGAAATGCTAAGAGTGATCAATTGTCTAACTGAAAAAGTGTGACCATCAAAAGCCTTCCTTATCAGCATATTTCTACGAGGCTCTCATTTCCTGCAGCTGGACAGCAGAAAGATCAGGCCCAGGTCTTAATGATAAAGGTAGCAGAGATCTAGAGAAGGTTGCTAAAGGCTCCCTGCTAAAGGCTAAGTCTGTCCTTTGCTTGAAGATATTACAGAGGTCTCTGCCTTTCAAGACATCATGAACCCTGCCCAAGATCTATTTCCATCTCTCCTCCTGGCCCTACACCTCTAACTTAAGTTACAAAATAAACAAGCTAGGGGAGTGCTGGACCTGCTTAAAGAGTAAAGAGACTCTACCCTGAAGTAGTTGAAGGATCAAGCCAACATGTTATCAGCAAGGAGCCTGGACAGTATCTAAAGGACTGGATCCTGAAGGTGTTGGATCAAGGTGAGCAGGGAGCAAAATATAAGTTGGATAAGGGAGAGTTTAATGCATAGGAAACGTTCTTCATGATAGATGACTTAACACCAGGATGAAGACCCAAAGAGATGGTGCTAACTTGCTGCTCTATGGCTCTTAGAAGCTTGGAGAAAGTGCTGAGTGACACTAAGTGAAGCAGAAATACCAGAACTACTGTGGCAGACAGTAAAAAAAGGTCCGAAAGGCTCAGAGAAGTGAGTATACTAGAGTAGGTGTAGTAGGTAGGTGGGAAACCCCAGATGACTGCAGTCCACAAGAGAATCTGGAGGACCTTCCGTTTACCAAAACTGTAAGACATACACTGGTGAGGGGACACCAGCACCACTGAAGAGCTCAATGGCAGTGTCCTGTATAGGCCAGGACAGATAATAGGAGATTCTGTTAGAAAACTGAGCTCTTAATAGCAATAATAAAGGCCAGGGGAGAAGCACTGCACCATCAGAAGTAAGTTGAGTACAATTATTACCATGAATAGCAAAGTGGGAGTGGCAGCTAGAAGGGATTGACCACAGAGAGTGATAGAGATGGGTAATAAAACATGGACAGTCAACAGGGGTTTTAATCAATCTATTTAAACAAAAGTAATCAAGGATGAATGATTAATTAAGAGATTCATGGCAGCAGCCTCCATAAAAAGCCATGATCTTTTACTCAGTTTCCAGAACACAGCCAGTTTTCAACCCCAGATCCCTTTGATTGAAATTGGGCTGGTTGCCAAAGGAAGAACTCTGCAATACCACAACAATTTTATATAGTAATGATTCCCCTAGACCTTTTCCAGTGGGGTCTGTTTAGTAAGGAAAAGATACCCAGATCTTGTCAGGATTTTTGGACACAGGGTCTAAACTGATTTTTATACCTGGGCAAAAGTTATCATGGTCACTAGAACAGAATCCTAGCCCAAGTCCAGCTCACAATGGTCATTTCCCTCATCCCAAAATGTATAACTAGAATGAACATACCCCCACGCCCTGCCCCAATATTACACTGAAAGCAGTACTGTATCTTCTGGGGAATGAGATTAATACCATCATTAAGACCTAAAGGATGCAGGCACAATGGTACCAATGATGGCCTCATTTAATTTCAAAAAATAAAACTGTTCCTGAGATATGACAGTGGACTACCTTGTCTTAGGCTGAATTCTCTAGAGAAGCAAAACAAGTGAAATGTGTATATATACACATACACAGAGAGAGAGAGATGGCTCAAGCAATTCTAGAGGCTGGCAAGTCCCAAGTCCATGGGTCAGGCATCAGGCTGGAGGTTTATCCTGACTCACAGCTGCAGAGGATGATGAATCCAAGATCAGCAGGTAAGACGGCAGGCTGCTGGCTCAAGTCCCAAGAACTAGAGGTAAAATGATGACAATCCAGATGCAGGATCCAGAGCGAAATTTGCCAGAACGTCCATGTGTATTGGATGCAGGCCACACCACTGAGGAAACTCCCTATACAACTGACTAGCTGAACACATATCACATCATGGAGATGATTACATTATATTGCAAAATGGAAGATAATTACATCATTACATAACTGCCAAACCACTGAGAATCATAACCCAGCCAAGTTTACTCACAAACGTAACCATCACAGTCCACCCCCTGTCAACTTGGCACCTGTATACATCTCCTTAAACCATACACAGTCTCTAAATAAAAATAATTCCAAAGTCATATTTGCACCTAACATGATACAACTAACATGCATACAACCAAAAATGCACTAGCCTTGTTTAAATCTTATGTTTTATAAGTGAAGAAAACAAAAATATCTGATGCACACATACAAGAAATACTCATAACAATTACAGTCCTCATTGCTGCAACTTGTCACATGGTCCTAACCAATATTTAGAACTACCTTCTACAACCACCCATTCCTTATCTCTATTGCCCTCAGCAAGCACCTAAGCTGGTCATGGTTCTGTGCCTGGTGGGGTGACCCAAACCTTCTTTCCTGAAAGGTCTGGGCCATTAGTAGTCATGTTAGAATTGTGTTGCTGTAGTTTTCTATTCACTTTAATCACAGGGTATGGTAGTGCTAAGAGACATCCTAAGGGATCTCCTGTATTCCAGAAATACTCTTCTTTACCTACATTACATAATATCAGTCCAATTTCCTCTTGATGATTAGGATCAGTCACACTAGCCAGTACAGTAATTCCCTTCTTTGCCTGTTCATCCAGAGTCATGAAGATCTCAAAGTGACCAAGCAGGCATTCTTAACTTCCAGTTCCATGGAATCATTTTTGTGTGTCCTAGTGGGAGCATTCCTCCCTTTGAAACTAAGACCTCTAGACCCACAGAGCATAGGGTCATGGGAATAGGAAGTGAAAATTTTGTGAGTGGGTACTAGAGTGGTGCCACTCCCATTTCCAGCTCTTGATTCCTAGACCCATGAATCCTGGCTATGGGAGAAACAACAACATATATTGGACACTGGTTTAGAGCATATACAGCCTCCTGGCGAACACTGCCCCAGCCCTGCAAGGTATTGCCACCTAGCTGGCACTGTAATTGTGCCTTTAGAAGGCCATTCCATCGTTCTAATAAGCCAGCTGCATCTGGATGACAGGGAACATGGTAAAACTAGTGAATTCCATGAGCATGGGCCCACTGCCACACTTCAGCTGCTGTGAGGTGAGCCCCTTGATCCGAGGCAATGCTGTGTGGGATACCATGACTGTGGATGAGGCATTCTGTAAGTCTACGGATTATAGTTTTGGCAGAAGCATTGGGTGCAGGGAAGGAAAATTCATATCCAGAGTAAGTTTCTATTCCAGTAAGAAGAAAACGCTGCCCTTTTCATGATGGGAGCAGTCCAATGTAATCAACCTGCCACCAGGTTTCTGGCTGATCACCCCTAGGAATAGTGCCATAGCAGGGACTCAGTGTTGGTCTCTGCTGCTGGCAGATTGGGTACTCAGCAGTGGCTGTAGCCAAGTCAGCCTTGGTGAGTGGAAGTCCATGTTGCTGAGTCCATGCACAACCTCCATTCCTGCCACCATGGCCACTTTGTTCATGAGCCCATTGGGCAATGACGGGAGAGGCTGGGAAAAAGAATGACTGTTTTCCACAGAGTGCGTCATCTTATACACTTGATTGTTAAAATCTTCCTCTGCCAAGGTCACCTTTTGGTGAGCATTCACGAGACACAAATATCTTCACTTCTTTGGCCCATTCAGAGAGGTCTACCCACATACCTCTCCCCCACGCCTCCTTGTCTCCAATTTTCCCTGACCATGCAGCCAACCCATTGGCCACAGCCTGTGAATCAGCATTCAATCACACAGCTGGACATTTCTTCTTCCAAGCAAAGTGACAACCAGGTGCACTGTTCAAAGTTCTGCCCATTGGGAGGATATCCCTTCACCAGTATCCTTCCTGTAGGTCCCAGAAAGGGGCTGTAGTGTTGCCGCTGTCCACTTTCAAGTGGTGCCTGCATACAGGACCATCTATAAACCAGACACAAATTTTTTCTTTCTCAGTCAATTGCTCATAAGGAACTCCCCATGAGGTCATACGTGCAGACTGGGAGAAGGTAGGTAATGTGACAGAAGTGGAGACCAGGGGCATTTGGACCACTTTCTCATGCAACTTACTTGTGCATTCAGGTCCTACTTGGGCCCAATCTCTTACATATCCCTTCCATTTAATGACTGTGTGCTATTTTGTACGTCCAACTTTATGACTCTGTGGGTCAGACAACACCCTGTTCACAGTGGGAAGCTCAAACTGCATGGTGACTTGGTTCAGTCTCCACTAAGGCCCAGAAACAAGCCAAAAGCTATTTCTCAAAAAGAGAGTAGTTACCTGCAGAGGATGACAGGGCTTTGCTCAAAAATCCTAAGAGTCTGCCCTGTGATTCACCAATATGGGTCTGATAAAGACTTCAAGCAGCATCTCAATCTGCCACTGACACTTCAAGCACCATTGGATCAGCTGGATCCTATGGCCCAAGTGGCAGAGCGACTTGCACGGCAGCCTGAACCTGTCACTGAGCCTTCTCCTTTTTTGGGCTCCACTCAAAACTAACAGCTTTTCAAGTCACTTGATAAATAGGAAAGAGCAGCACACACAAATGAGGGATATGTTGTCTCCAAAATCCAAAGAAGCCCACCAGGCATCATGCCTCCTTTTGAGTTGTGGGAGGGGCCAGATGCAATAACTTATCCTTCACTTTAGAAGGAATACCTCGACTCATGCCCCACACCACTGGACCCCTAGAAATTTCACTGAGGTGGAAGGCACCTGAATTTTTGTCAGATTACCTTCCCACCCTCTACAAAACAAATGTTTTTTCAGTAAGTCCAGAGTCATTGACACTTCTTCCTTACTAGGTCTAATCAACATAATGTCTTCAATGTAACGGACCAGTATGATGTCTCGTGGAAGGGAAATTCGATCAAGATCCCTGCAGACTGAATTATGACATAAGTTTAGAGAGTTGATATATCCCTCAGGGAGGACAGTTAAGGTGTATTTCTGGCCCTGCCAGCAGAAGGCAAACTGCTTCTGGTGGTCTGGTAATTGGGAAAAGGGCATTGGCTAGATCAATAGCTGCATACCAGGTACCAGGACATATTAATTTGCTCAAGCAATGAAACCACATCTGGAACAGCAGCTGTAACTGGAGTCACCACCTGGTTAAGTTTATGATAATCCACTGTGATTCTCCAAGATCCATCTGTTTTTTGCAGTTGAGTTGAGTGGAGATACGGTGAGAATCACCACGCCTGCATCCTTCAAGTCCTTGATAGTGGCAGTAATCTCTGCAACTCCTCCAGGAATGTGGTGTTGCTCTTGGTTTACTATTTTCCTAGGTAAGGGCAGCTCTAAAAGATTTCACTTGGTTTTTCCTATCATAATAGCCCTTACTCCATTTGTCAGGGATCCAGTGTTGGGGCTCTGCTGGTTGCTGAGTATATCTATTCCAGTTATGCTTTCTGGAACTGGGGAAATCACTACAGGATGGGTTCAAGTACACGCTGTGAGACCAACCTGACCTCCTTATTCCCCCACTCTGACTGGTGGGCCACAGTCACATTTTGGGTCTCCTGGAATTAGTGTCAGTTCAGAGCCAGTATCCAGTAATCCCCAAAAAAGTCTGATTCTTTCCTCAGTGAGCAGTCACTCTAGTAAAAGGCCACAGATTCCTTCAGGAAAGGTTGGGAGAAAGATTACAGTATCAATTTTTGGCAGTGTAGTGAAGTCCTTTCTCAAGGGGACCTAGCCTCCTCTTCATTCAATGAGTTGTGGGTCAGTAAACTGGCTCAGGTCTGGGAACTGATAGAGGGGCCATGACTCTCTATTCGGCAATTTGAGTTAGACTGCCATTCACTTGACCTAGAATTCTTCTGCTTGTACAGATCCAGTGAATATTTAGTAGATTTCTCATCTATTTCACTCCTAGGGACACCATGGCTAATTAGCCAGTGCCATAAATCCATGAGAGTCAGATTATTCTGATTACTGCTTTGACTTTGCTGTCCATTACAGTAACCACATCCATCTTGTCTTTGTCAATTAAGTGCAGCCACTTGGCCCCTACCACCATAGGGTCCAATCAGCCCCATTGTAGATAGGTGTCTTAATTCAGTTAGGGCAGTTCCCACTGTCAAATCTGATTTACATAAAATAGCAACCACCACAGCAGTCTTCAAGGATGCTGGAGCTCCCGTCATAAATTTGCTCCTCACCGTTGTGGTTAAAAGGTGCATCCTCTGGGAACTCCATGTGTGGGTCTTTGGGTCTAACCTGGTAAATCCACATTAACATGCCAATTTTGCTAAGTCTTTGGATACCTTCTTCTACAGTATACCAAGGCAGGTCTGGTACTTCAACTTGATTTGATGTAGGCCATTGTGTAATCCACGCTTCAGTGATCCAACCAAAAAAACAATTAGATCCCTTCCTGAAAATCTTGAGCTGAAACACTGAATGAAGAATCTGTGCTTAGTGGGCTCATATGAATAAAATCAGACTGATTCAACTTTATGTTCCTTGCACCATCATCCCAAATCCTTAATAGCCATTCTCACACATATTCCCCAGGTTTCAGTTTGTATATATCAGGAAAATCAAGCAGTTCTTTTGGAGTGCAGTGTTCCTCCTCCTGGGTCACACTTTGTACTTCATCTTTTGGGGATTGCTGGGACTTAAGTCTAGTTATAGGTCTAGAAGCCAAAATGGGTGGTGGGGATGTGTTTTGAGAACATTCTGCAATGTATTGTAAGACAATTTGGCAACTACTCAGATGACTCCACAGGCAATGACTCACATGCTGCCCCAGGTGATATCTCAAAGGCTCTTCAGACACTGGTGGGTTAATCTCATTAGATGGGGGTGGAAGAGATAATGGCTTTTCTGGGAAGGGTGGCTTAGCAGACAAAGATGCAGTAAACTCTTCAGATGGGAGCAAGTGGACTGATTCTGTTGGCAGGAATGATTCAACGGAATTTAGGGGCTCAGTGTTCCTAGCTTCCTGATTATCTGCCCATATGACCATATTCCAAGTTTCAGGATCCCATTTCTTCCCAATCAATGCCCTCAAGTTAACTTTAGACACCATTAGAGATTGGAAATTCAACTGGCGTTGTAATTCAGCCACTCTTCTGATATGAATTTGGGTTTGGTTTTCGGCAACATCAGCTCTGTTACTACAAGAAATAAGGCTTTCTTTCAGGGCACAAGTGGAAACTTTGAGGTCACCACTTTGTCTAGCAAAAGTAGGACCAACTAACCAGCCTCCTTATACTTCTCATTATGACGAAAATCCACTAGTTACTCCTTGGAAATCCTATGCGGCAGTTCTACTCTGTCCTATAGAGTCACTATGAGTTGGAATCTACTTGATAACAATGGGTTTGGTTTTTGGTATAGGTCTGTGTTTGCCTTTCTTGCATGCAGGGACTCAGCCAGTACCACCACCCAAGGGCTTATAGAGTATCCACCAACACAGAACCCTACGTAACAACTCAATGGGCCAAGAAACCCATTTCACAACAGAGAAGATGAAGTAGTGGGTACATGACTATAGAATTTTTGAGTCCTATCACATCCCTCACCACAAGAATCTACTGCTTGATAGAGCAATGTAATGGACTTTTCAAGGCACAACTGAGGTACTAGCTTGTGAGGATGAGACCTATCCCCCAGGACACAATTTATATCCTAAATCAATGAACACTACAAGATGCTGTGTTTCCAAAAGGTGGGAAGCATGGATCCGGAGACCAAGAGGTGGAAGGTAGAGTGTCCCCACTTACTATCACTCCCAGAGATCTCCTCTGGGAATTTATGCTTCCCATTCCCACAACTCTGGGCTCCATGTGTCTAGAGATTGTGGTTCCCAGAAGACACTCCATGGGACACAGAAATAACCCCATTAAACTTTAAGCTTAGACTGCTGCCCATTCGCTTCTGTCTCCTTGTGCCAAGTGACCAGCAGCAAGAAAAGCAGTTACCATCCTGATGGGAGTGATGACCTCCTAAGAGGAGTGATATTACACAATGCAAACACGGAAGAATGCATTTGATACCCAGGTAATATACTGAAATTTTTTTGATACTGTCTTGCCCAGTTTTGATGGCAAGGAACCAAATGCAGCAGACACAGCCTGAGAAAGGTTATGATAACCAGGGGCATAGGCCCCTCAGGGATGAAGATCTGGGTCACACTTCCTTTAACCGAGAGAGGTGCTAAGTGAGGGTAAGGAGACAGGGCAGATAATTTATCTGTTGCAGTCCCCAAACCAGCTTCAGCGGCAGTGATATATAGTTCATCCAACTAGTTCATCCTACTGACCTCCCTCTTGTAAGTTTCTCCAAAAAAAGAGACCAACCAGAATCTTGGAGGAACAGTTCCCCAGTGGATAAACTTACTATAGGAAGCAAGTGGGCTCAAGAAGCACACGGGTAGGGTTGTAGTTGATGGTGGAGTGCACCGCCCCTAACACCTTCAAGCTCCAGGCATGCTATTGGTAGAGCTAGCAGCTGAGTCTTCCCAGGAAATGCCCATAGCCAAAGGTTATTCCCCCTCCTAATGGGCAGCCCCTATGACTCCATTCTGGACAAATCTGAAGTGCTACTCTAGCCCAGAGCTCCCTATGATAGGGTGAGGTCTCCACTGCATTGACATCACAGTTCACTCTCTCCCTTTGCCCAATCCCTCACTTCTTTACAGGTGTTGTTCCCAAGAACATTACCCAATTAATTCCTTCCTCCATGCAAATCTCCATCTCAGCATCTGTTTCTAGGGAACCTGGACTAAGACCCCCTGCCACTTACCAGCTGGGGCACTCTGGACAAGATACTTTATCTCTCTACATCTAAGTTTCCTCACCTACAAAATGGGGATAAGAGTAGTACTTGCCACATAGGGTGTTGTGAAAATGAAGCAATTTATTCAAATCTTTTAGAACGCCGTCTGGAATATACTAAGTATTCAATAAATGTTTACTATGAGCTATTATTATAACCTTGTTTTCTTCTGTAGAAAAAACAATTGTTAAGGAATGAATTATTATATTAAAGTATTTTTTCAGTTTTCTGAAAAAATATTTATAAATCAGTGGAGCAATGAAGCTGAAAGCACTAACTTATAGGTCGCACTATTTCTGACATTTGAATTATAATAAAATTAATATATTATTGCTTTTTAATCACTATTACATCACCTTAATTTCCACATTACTTATTTTTTCAGCAAAGTAATGAAATAAATTGTTTTTTATTCCTTATTATAAGTATCAAACAAACAAATGTACTTAACCTCTTCTTAACCAAATCAAAAAGGAGAAAAGAAAAACACAATTAAACAGGACCCCTGGTATTTCAGAAAAGCCCTGGATCATATACATCAGTGCCTGATTCATCCAGGTGGTAAAGTAACCTTCGAGCAATATAAAGTTAAGGGTTGATTCATTTAGTTGATGCACTTAAAGTGCTGAAATCATAAAGGAATACATTAGCCACACTATTTTGTATTTAATGCAGTCATATCTCTTAAATTTGTTTTTCTTAGGATTGGGATGTATCATTTATAGTCCAAGTCCAAGTCCAATACCATTATTTGATAGGACAAGATGAGTAAATCCTGGTAAGTCAGTGTAAGTAATTAATTACAGCAGACAGAGGACTTTCAATCCTCTTTGCCTGTATACAGTAAATATTTCCCACATTGCTTCATGCAGAAATCTAGCCCAGTCAACTAAGAACCAGTCCTAAGTATAATGTCTGATTCCATTTCCAAGTTTCCACTTACAAGATACAGCTACCACTTTTTGTTATTGTTGTTGTTGTTGTTAGGTACCTTCAAGTCAGTTCTGACTCATAGCGACCCTATGTACAACAGAACAAAACAAACACTGCCTGATCCTGCATCACCCTCACAATCATCACTATGTCTGAACCCATTGTTGCAGCCACTGTGTCAATCTATCTCATACAGGGTCTTCCTCTGTTTCACTGACCCTCTACCTTACCAAGCATGATGCCCTTCTCCACGAATTGGTCCCTCCTGATAACATGTCCACAGTATGTGAGATGAAGTCTCACCATCCTCACTTCCAAGGAGCACTCTGGCTGTACTTCTTCCAAGACAGATTTGTTCATTCTTCTGGCAGCCCATGGTATCTTCATTATGCTTCACCAACACCATAATTCAAAGGCATCAATTCTTCTTTGGTCTTCCTTATTCATTGTCCAGCTTTCACATGCATATGAGGCAACTGAAAATACCACAGCTTGGGTCAGGCGCACCTTAGTCCTCAAAGTGACATCTTTGCTTTGTAACACTTTAAAGAGGTCTTTTCAGCAGATCTGCCCAATGCAATATATCATTTGATTTCTTGACTGCTGCTTCCATGGGCATTGATTGTGGATCCAAGTAAAATGAAATTCTTGACAGCTTCAATCTTTTCTCCGTTTATCATGATGTTGCTTATTGGCCCAGTCATGAGGATTTTTGTTGAAGTGTAATTCATACTGAAGGCTGTAGTGTTTCATCTTCACCAGCAAACAAGGTTGTGTTATCTGCATATTGCAGGTTGTTAGTGAGTCTTCCTCCAATCCTGATACCCATTCTTCATATAGTCCAGCTTCTCAGATTATATGCTCAGCATACAGACTGAATAAGCATGGTGGAAGGATACAACCCTGATGCACACCTTTCCTGATTTTAAGCCACACAGTACCCCCTTGTTCTGTTCAAACAACTGCCTCTTGGTCTACGTATAAGTTCAACATGAGCACAATTAAGTGTTCTGGAATTCCCATTCTTCTCAATATTATCCCTAATTTGTTATGATCCACACAGTTGAATGCCTTTGCATAGTTCATAAAACACAGGTAAACATCTTTCTGGTATTCTCTGCTTCATCCAATATCCATCTGACATCAGCAATGATATCCCTCGTTCCACGTCCTCTTCTGAATCCAGCTTGAATTTCTGGCAGTTCTCTGTCTATGTGCTACTGCAACTGTTTTTGAATTATTTTCAGCAAAATTTTACTTGCTGTGATGTTCATGATATTGTTCGATGATTTCTGCTTTCTGTTGGATCACCTTTATTTGGAATGGGCACAAATGGGCATAAAACAAATGTCAGAAGAGACTCTGAAATTTGCTCTTGAACATAAAGTAGCTAAAGCTAATAAAAGAAATGATGAAGAAAAGCTGAACAGAAGATTTCAAAGGGCAGTTCGACAAGACAAAGTAAAGCATTATAAAGAAATGTGCAAAGATCTGGAGTTAGAAAACCAAAAAAGAAGAACACGCTGGGCATTTCTCAAGCTAAAAGAACTGAAGAAAAAATTCAAGCCTCAAGTTGCAATTCTGAAGGATACTATGGGTAAAATATTGAATGACGCAGGAAGCATCAAAAGAAGATGGAAGGAATACACAGAGTCACAGTACCAAAAAGAACTGGTCTTTGTTCATCTATCTCAGGAGGCAGCATATGATCAAGAACCAATGATATTGAAGGAAAAGTCCAAGCTGCAATGAAGGCTCCAGGAATTGACAGAATACCAGTTAAGATGTTTCAGCAAATGGATGCAGTGCTGGAGGTGCTCACTTGTCTATGCCAAGAAATTTGGAAGACAGCTACCTGGTCAATGGACTGGAAAAGATCCATATTTTATACACCATTTTTTAATCCTTACTACATCCTAGGTGCTTTAAAAATATTTTCTTCATATGTTGTGGGGTTGTTAACCAATGTCATAAAACAACATGTGTACTACTGTTTCATGAGAAACTATTTGTTCTGTAAGCCTTCACCTGAAGTACAATAAAATAAAATAAAATAAAATATATTTTTTCTTCAATTCTCAAAATAACTCTTCAAAGTGCATATTATTATCCCATTCTCTGGATGAAAAAATGAGGTTCAAAGCATGCAACTTATGAGATGCAGAGTCAGACAGACCCAAGTCTATCTGTGCTCTTTCCACCACCCAATGTCTCTCACTGAGTACATAACTATTAATAAGTCAAGTCATATTCTGCTTAAAAGAGTTTGGAAAAGTGCTTTGCAATATTGGCATTACTTCAAAAACAAAAGGAAATATATCTACTGCTATTGCTTTTTTTAAAGTTTTGTATTGCTTCATTTTTCAAGTTAGAGAATAGAAAAAATAGCCTAAAGTATTGCTATATTCTCTAACTGGCTACCCAGTGTCTTTGGATAACAATGAGGGATGTATGCACCTTTAAAAGACAGGTTAAAGGACTAAACAGTAGATTTTTAATATGAGACACTAAATAAACAAAACCAGAGACTGGAGGAACCCCTAAGACTATGTTCCCTGGACACCCTGCTAACTCAGAACTGAAGCCACTTCCGAAGCGCACTTTTCAGTCAAAGATTAGACAGGTCTACAAAACAAACAATAACACACGTGAGGAATGTACTTCTTATTTCAATCAACCATACGAGAGCAAATGGGCAACTCTTGCCCAAAAGCAAGATGAAAGGGCAGAAAGGGGACAGGAACAGGATGAATGGACACAGGGAACCAGGGTGGAAAGGAGGAGTGCACTGTCACATTGTGGGAGTTGCAGCTAATGTCATAAAACAGTATGTGTATAAATTTTTGAATAAGAAATTAACTTGAACTGTAAACTTTCACTTAAAGCACAATAAAATTTAAAAAAAAGAAAGAAACTGGGTACAGGAAAAGGAAGGGAACACTTCCCTAACTGCCCTTTTGTACTTCCAGTATATTAAGTAACAAAACAGGATCCCAAAGTGTATGTCCAATATTTTCCCATTTTTACATAAAATCATACAGAACAGGACTACACAAGTGTACAATAAAACAAAAAGATTGGTTACCTCAGTATGGTGCAATTACAGGTGAGCTCATTTTTCTTCTTTTAGCCTCCCCCCAATGACCATATAACTTCTAAAATCTGAAAACTAAACCAAGCACAGAAGCATTTCAGCTTGTTGGCTAAGTGCCTAGAGTCTGAGGCACACTGCTTCAGTGTGCATCCTGGTTTGTTGCTCATTGGCTGTGTGAGCTTACAGAAATAGCTTAACCTTTCCGTGCCTCTGTTCCTTCATTGGTAAAATGGCTATAATAATAAATAGCATATAGGGTTGTTGTGAGCAGTACATGAATTTTTGTGCATGTGTGTTAAAACACAGTAAGTGCTCCCAGAAACTACTTCCCTGAGATAATTTTTAAATCTATTTAAAAAAAAAAATCCCCTGAAGTCTTCTTAAAACCAAACAATAGTTTAGCTTAACTAGTAAAGAATGTCTGCCTTGAGCATTGTGCTCTTTTCAGAGTTATCTATATGGGATTAAACTGACAACAGCAACACAAAATATTAGATAAGAAACTCAGGTGGCAGTGAGTTTATGTTAACGAGGGAGGAACAATTAGGAAAAGGAGAATGAGAATGGTTGCACACCTTGGAGAAGGTCATCAGCATCAGTGAATTGCACATGGAGGAACTATTTAACTGGTGTATGTTCTGCTGTGCATATTCTCAACAACAACAAACAATAAAACAAATTATATTAAATAAATAAACAAAAATAATAATATTTCTGCTAATATGCAAAATTCGTATCTTCATTGTCTGACATTAAAAAGTGGCACTGACAGAAATCATGTATTTTACACGAGATGAAATCTGACTGGTACTAAATTACACCATAAAAGGGATACTAGCTGTCTTACTGTATTATAATGTTTACGGTAGATTTTTCAATGACAGCCCTACTTTTCAGAAAGCTGTAAAAACGTAAAAGATTAAAGGCAGACCTTCTCACTGTTACACTGTAGAATGTGGCCAATTCCTGAAGCAGTCAACACTCATTTATGTTGACTATTTACATAAGTTATTTCATTTTACCACTTAACAGATTTTACTGTTATTAAGTGCTAGGCATTTGACAAGCACTTAGCAGTAAGCAAGACAGATAAGGCTTCTACCCCCATCTTATGAAGCTAATAATGGACAAGGAAGCAGATCTCAACAGCTTATCTGTGTGAGATGTGCTATAAAAGAGATTTATTACATAATGCTTTTAAGCTAGGGGAGTTTGCACTATAGAACTGTTATGGATTGAATTGTGTCCCCTTAAAACATGTGTTGGAATCCTAACCCCTACACCTGTGGGTGTAATCCTATTTGGAAATAGTTTTCTTTACTATGTTGATGAGGCTATATCAGTGTAGGGTGTGTCCTAAACCTAATCGCTTTTGAGTTATAAAAAAGCAGATTAGACGTAGCACGTGGGCACATACTGGGGAAGACAGATGCCATCCTCAAGTGAGGATTGCCAAGAGCCAAGCAATGCCCAGAGCTACTGACAAAGAAGTAACCCTGATTTGGCCTTTCAGGCTCCAGAACTGTGAAAAAATAAATTTGTTATTTAAAGCCACCCCTTTATGTTACAGTATTTCTGTTATAGCAGCACCACATAACTAAGATAGGGACTTAACAAACAGTGGTGATGTGAGGAGCTTAGGTGGTCAAAGAAGACACCCTAAGGACATGCTTATTTAAGGAACAAGTAAGAGTTATCTGGGTCAAGGGGAGATCCGTGGCAGAGAGGACAAAGCAGAACATTTCAGGCAAAGTGAAGAATCAGACCAAAGGTCCTGAGGTGAGGAAGAGCATGGTCCTTCATGGACAATGAAGGAGAGGATAAAAACTCCTCATAACAAGGCTGTAAAGGCAGGCAGAATGGATTAGTCAAGGATTTTGGACTTGATCTTGCAACCATTAAAGGTTTTAAAAATGAGTAACATAATCAGATCCGTTACTGATGAATTTTGAAAGTACTTATCAAAGGAAATGCCAGATTCTGTCCCACATGTGGTAAGAGAATAAAAAAAACAATGTACCCATGTGTTGTTGTTAGGCGCTGTCGAGTCAGTTCCAACTCCAGCAACCCTATGTACAACAGAAACACTGTCCAGCTTGCGCCATCCTCACAATTGTTATGCTTGAGCCCATTGTTGTAGACACTGTGTCAATCCATCTTATTGAGGGTCTTCCTCTTTTTCAATGACCCTCTACTTTACCAAGCATGATGTCCCTCTCTAGGGTCCCTCCTGATAACATACCCAAAGTATGTGAGATGAAGTCTCGCCATCCTTGCTTCTAAAGAGCATTCTGGCTGTACTTCTTACAAGACAGAGTGGTACATTCTTCTAGCAGTCCGTGGCACATTCAATATTCTTCACCAACACCATAATTCAAAGCCATCAATTCTTCAGTCTTCCTTACTTACTGTCCAGCTTTCGCATGCATATGAGGTGACTGAAAACACCATGGCTCGGGTCAGGAGCACCACAGTCCTTAAAGCGACATCTTTGCTTTTTAACACTTTAAAGAGGTCTTTTGCAGCAGATGTGCCCAATACTGCTATTCAGTCATTATTATAAATAGAGTAAAATTCTACAGGCTTCATTTTCAAATGGCTCTTACCATTAAGTCTTAACCATCTGAATCTCACTGAAGTTAATATAAATTGAAAAATAAACAAAAAACCAGAGTTCTGTTTCTAGTACGGCCCAGAGGGCTCCAGCCAGTACCTATTACTCTGCAAATAACAACAATAAACTCTGAGTAAAATATTTTAAAAAGCACCTGAAGACTCTTGAGGGTGAATAACAGCAGGCAGATTGCCATGAGGAGGCAAAAATTGGAAGAAGGGACCAGCATGGAATGAGTTCCCATTTTTTGGAGGTATGGGCTTTTTAGGCCTTTAATAGCCTGAAGGTAAGCCTTGGTCATAGAACCATGCAGAAAGGCTAAAATTCTAACAGAAAACACACAGTCTTCCTGGCCTGGAGAATCTGAAGACAATACCTGGCTGTAGTTCAGAGCAACTACACCCATCATAAAGTGAGGAGAGAATCCAAGAAAGGTTGAAGCTCTCTTGGCAAGCCCCAAATTCTGTATACAACTCTGCTCAAATCTCTGACTGACTCCTGAACTACAAATGCATGGGGCAGATTGCAAACAGTCCAGTTAAGCAAAAACAGAACTAAAATGAGGTTTGTGCTCGCTCCCAAGAGTCCAAGCTTGTAACTGGAGTCCAATCAAGTTAATCGTCTGCTAAAACAAAAACATCAATACTCTTTAAAAGAATATAACAGAATCCAGAGTCTCCACAGCATAACATTCACTGTATCAAGGATGCAAAGAAAAATTATTCAACATATGAATAACCAGGAAAATGTGATCCATTTTTAGGAGGAAAAAAAATTAACAGAGGTTAACCCCAGGATGACAAAGATATTGAAATCTGAAGCTATTATAACTATGTGAGACAAAGGAAAAAAAGAAAATATTAGAGGGTGGAGCCAAGATGGCAGAGTAGTCAGGCACTTCCTGTGGTCTCTCTTACAACAAAGACCCCGAAAACCAACTGAATTGATTATATATGACAGTCTAGGGGCCTTGAACATCAAAGGCAAATTTGCAGAATCAGACTGAGTGGCAGGGGGAGGGAGAGACGGTTCAGAAGCAGCAAGGAGTTGCCAGACATGACCTGGCTGGCACCAGCATACTGCAGGCTGGATCAGCTGGCAGGCATGGTGAGGCAAGCAGTGGCACTCGGGACAAGTTTTCCACATCAGGAGAGACCAAGCAGCAGAGGGTCTGCTCAAGCCTCCAGAACCAGGGAGAAGAAGGGCTCAATTGGCAAAAGATAAGTACATGCGTCTAACCTACCATGCCAATCAAAAAAACACCTCCTTTGGGAAGAAACTCTCTCCATTTTACCCACCCCCTCCCCACTATGCACCAGGTCCCAGTCCCACTTCAGAGACTGCCACACCCCCTGGGCCGGAAGTAGGACCCATCAGGTGCCTTAAGCCACTCTCCTGGCTTTGGAGAGGGAACAAATAACAAACAGGAAAAAATAATCTGCTAGTTCCCCTAAGCCAGGAACTCAGGGAGGGCAAAGCCCCTTCACCTAGGCACAGGCTTAAAACGTCCACAGACTTTGAATGCCTTTCACCCCTGCATAGACCTGTGTGGGCCCATTGTAACAGCATATGCCCTTATTAGCACAGTACAACAGGGTATATACCTGAAATCTATTTTCAACTATATCAGCTATAAGGAAGAGTGGAAGATTTGGGACATTTGACACTGCCCTGCCCATTAAGTAGGGTGCTCACTTACCCACATCATGGGCCTGAGGACTGATGGCTCCACCCATGCCACCTACCCCCCCATGACAGTGGTCAAAGAATAAGTGGTGCCTCCCAGTCCTTACAGCCAACAGTACTGGATGCCCATAGTCTGGTTACAAAACCCACCCACCAACGCACTCTAGGGAACAGGGACATGCTTTCCTCCCAGACACTCAGAGGCAGCTGTCAGCCCCCTGCCTTGCTCCACATGTGATCTCCTACTGCAGCCAGATACAGCAGGTGAGAACCTACACCACACACTTGGTGACTGACTACCTGGACACCTGAGCTGAATCCTTACAAAAACAGTAAACAGACTCCTGCGCTGACATACCTGGTAACAGCTCTAACCACCTGGTGACAGGAAGTGAGAGCTTCAAAGATGCCCATAATCAAACTAGCTTACACGACCAGCCTATTTGGGCATATCAAAACAAAACAAGAAGTTAGGACACAGCAACCAAACATAAAACAAATAAATATAATAACTTATTGAAGGCTTGGAGACAACAGTCAATATCAAATCACATAAAGAGGCAGACCATGATGGCTTCAGCAAGCACCCAGAACAAAGAATCAACAAACCTTCCAGAGGAAGAGAACTTGGAAATACCAGAGATAAAATTCAAAAGATTAATATACAGAGCTCTTCAAGATATCAGGAAAGAGATCATGCAAAACACAGACCAAGCCAAGAAACACACAGACAAAGTAATAGAGGAACTTGAGAAGGATATACAAGAGCATAATGACAAATTTAACAGGCTGCAAGAATCCATAGAGACATAGCAAACAGAAATCCAAAGGATAAACAATAAAATTTCAGAATTAGACAACTCGATAGAAAGTCATAGGAGCAAAATTGAGGCAATGGAAGTCAGAATTAGGAAGACAGAAGATAAAACACTTGACATCAACTTATTTGGGGAAACATTAGTTAAAGAATTTTAAGAAATGAAGAAACCCTAACAATTATGTGGGACTCTATCAAGAGGAATAACCTACCAGTGATTGGATTACCAGAACGGGGGGGATAACAGAAAATACAAAGACAATTGTTGAAGATTTGTTGGCAGAAAACTTCCTTGATATCATGAAAGATGAGAAGACACCTATCCAAGAAGCTCATCAACCCTACACAAGGTCAATCCCAAAAGAAAGTCAACAAGACATATTATAATCAAACTTGCCAAAACCAAAGATAAAGAGAAAATTTTAAGAGTGGCTAGGGATAAACGAAAAGTCATCTACAAAGGAGAGTAAATAAGAATAAGCTCTGACTACTCAGCAGAAACCATGCAGGCAAGAAGGCAATGGGATGACATACATAAAGCCCTGAAGGAAAAAAAATTGCCAACCAAGAATTATATATCCAGCAAAACTGTCTCTCAAATATGATGGCGAAATTAGTGTATTTCCAGATAAACAGAAGTTTAGGGAATTTGTAAAAACCAAACCAAAATTACAAAAAATACTAAAGGGAGTCCTCTGGTTAGAGAATCAGTAACATCAGATAACAACCCAAGACTAGAATACAAGACAAAACAAGCAGATATCAACCCAGATAGGGAAGTCACAAAAACAAATCAAAGCTAAAACACTGAAAATAGGGAAACAGAGACATCGATATATGAAAGATGACAACATTAAAACAAAAAAGAAGGACTAAATAATGTAGTCATAGTTTTTCATATAAGTCATAGTCTTTCATATATAAGGCAATATAAATAAAAGACTGGTTTAAACTTAGAAAAATGGCGTAAATATTAAGGTAATCACAAAGGAAACTAACAATCCTATACATCAAAATAAAAAACATAAAGACTCAGCAAATACAAAATCAACAACAGTGAAAAGGATGAAAAGAAAATACATAAAGAAAAATAACTGAACACAGAAAATTGAGTGGAACAAAGAAACTATCAACAACACACAAAAAAAGACATCAAAATGACAGCACTAAAGTCATACCTACCAATAATTATGCTGAATGTAAATGGACTAAACGCACCAATAAAGGGACAGAGAGTGGCAGAATGGATTAAAGAAGCACCATCTGTCTATATGCTGCCTACAAGAGACACACGTAAATGCACAAACTAAAACTCAAAGGATGGAAAAAATTAATCAACCAAACAACAATCAAAAAAGAGCAGAAGTGGCAATATTAATCTCTGATAAAATAGAATGTAAAGCAAAATCCACCACAAAAGATAAGGAAGGACACTACTTAATGATTAAAGGGTCAATACAACAGGAGAACAAAACTATAATAAATACTTGTGCACCTAATGACAGGGCTCCAAAATACATAAACACTAACAGCATTGAAAAGAGGGACAGTTCAACAATAACAGTAGGAGACTTTGACACACCACTTTTGGTGAAAGACAGAACATCCAGAAAGAAGCTCAATAAAGGCATAGGAGATCTAAATGTCACAATCAACCAACTTGATCTCACAGACATATACAGAACTCTCCATCAAAGAGCAGTCAAATATACTTTCTTTTCCAATGCACATGGAACATTCTCCAGAACAGACTACATATTAGGCCACAAAGCAAACCTTAACAGAATCAAAGCCTCGAAATATTAAAAAGCATATTTTCTTACCATACAGCCATAAAAGTAGAAATCAATAACAGAAAAAGCAAGGAAAAAATATCAAATACATGGAAACTGAACAACACCTTGCTAAAAAACGACTGGGTTACAGAAGAAATTAAAGACAGAATAAAGAAATTCGCAGAATCAAATGAGACTGAAAACATATCCTACCAGAACCTTTCGGAAAGAGCAAAAGCAGTGCTCAGAGGTCAGTTTATGGCAGTAAATACAAACATTCAAAAAGAAGAAAGGGCCAGATTCAAAACATTATCCCTACAACTCAAACAAATAGAAAGAGAGCAGCAAAAGAAGCCCTTGGACACCAGGAGAAAAGAAATAATAAAAATTAGAGCAGAATTAAATGGCATAGAGAATAGGAAAAAAATTGAAAGAGTTAACAAGACCAAAAGCTGGTTCTTTGAAAAAATCAACAAAATCGATAAACCACTGGCCCAAGTGACAAAAGAAAAACATGACAGGAAGCAAATAACTCAAATAAGAAATGAGATGGGTGATATCACAATAGACCCAAATGAAATTAAAAGAATCATAACAGAATACGATGAAAATTTGTACTCTAACAAATTTGAAAACCTAGAGGAAATGGACAAATTTCTAGAAACACACTACCTACCTAAACTAACACAAACAGAGGTAGAACAACTAAATAAACCTATAACAAAAGAAGAGACTGAGAAGATAATTTTAAAAACTCCCAGCAATAAAAAGCCCTGGGCCTGAGAGCTTCACTGAAGAATTCTACCAAACTTTCAGAGAAGAATTAACACCACTAGTACTAAAGGTTTTTCAGAGTGTAGAAAGGATGGAATATTGCCAAACTCATTCTATGAAGCCAGCATAACCTTGATACCAAAACCAGGTAAAGACACCACAGAAAAAGAAAATTACAGACCAATATCCCTCATGAACATTGATGCAAAAATCCTCAACAAAGTTCTAGCCAATAGAACTCAACAACATATCAAAAACTTAATTCACCATGACCAAGTGGGATTTATACCAGTTATGCAGGGATGGTTCAACATTAGAAAAACAAACAATGTAATCCATCACATAAATAAAACAAAAGACAAGAACCACATGATCTTAATCATTGATGGAAAAAAGGCATTTGACAAAGTCCAACACCCATTCATGGTAAAAACTCTCAGCAAAATAGGAATAGAAGGGAAATTCCTCAACATAATAAAGGGCATTTATACAAAGCCAACAGCTAACATCATCCTAAATGGAGAGACTTTGAAGCATTCCCCTTGAGAACGGGAACCAGACAAGGATGCCCTTTATCGCCACTCGTATTCAACATTGTGCGGAGGTCCTAGCCAGAGCAATTAGGCTAGAAAAAGAAATAAAGGGCATCCACATTGACAGGGAAGAAGTCAAAGTATCTCTATTTGCAGATGATATGATCTTATCCACAGAAAACCCCAAAGAATCCACATGAAAACTACTGGAACTAATAGAAGATTTCAGCAAAGTTTCAGGATACAAGATAAACATACAAAAATCAGTTGGATTCCTTTACACCAACAAAGAGAACCTTGAGGAGGAAATCATCAAATCAATACCATTTACAATAGCCCCCAAGAAGATCAAATACTTAGGAATAAACCTAACCAGAGATGTAAAAGATCTATACAATGAAAACTGTAAGACACTACTGCAAGAAACCAAAAGAGACCCGCATAAATGGAAAAACATACCTTGCTCATGGATAAGTAGACTCAACATTGTGAAAATGTCAGTTCTACCCAAAGTGATCTACAGATACAATGCGACCCCCATCCAAATTCCACTGGTATTTTTTAATGAGATGGTGAAAGAAATCACCAACTTCATATGGAAAGGGAAGAGGCCCGGAATAAGTAAAACATAACTGATGAAGAAGAACAAAGTGGGAGGCCTCACACTACCTGATTTTAGAACCTATTATACCACCACGGTAATCAAAACAGCCTGGTACTGGTACAACAACAGATACATAGACCAATGGATCAGAATTGAGAATCCAGACATAAATTTGTCCACCTATGAGCAGTTGATATTTGACAAAGGCCCAAAGTCCGTTAATTGGGGAAAAGACAGTCTCTTTAACAAATTGTGCTGGCATAACTAGATAGCCACCTGCAAAAAACTGAAACAAGACCCACACCTCACACCATACACAAAAACTAACTCGAAATGGATCAAAGACTTAAATATAAAATCGAAAACGATAAAGGTCGTGGAAGAAAAAAAATAGGGACAATGCTAGGAGCCTTAATACATGGCATAAACACAATACGAACCATAAGTAACAATGCACAAGCACCAGAAGAGAGTCTAGATAAATGGGAGCTCCTAAAAATCAAACACTTAAACGCTCATTGAAAGAATTCACCAAAAGAGTCAAAAGACGACCTACAGACTGGGAAAAAAAAAATTGGCTACAACAAATTCGATCAGCATCTGATCTCTAAAATCTACAAGATACTGCAAAACCTCAATAACAAAAAACCAAATAACCCAATTAAAAAATGGGCAAAGGATATGAACAGGGACTTCGCCAAAGAAGATATTCAGGTGGCTAACAGACACATGAAAAAATGCTCACGATCATTAGCCATTAGAGAAATGCAGATCAAAACTACAATGAGATATCATCTCACCCCAACAAGGCTAGCAATAATCCAAAAAACACAAAATAATAAATGCTGGAGAAGTTGTGGAGAGACTGGAATACTTATACACTGTTGGTGGGAACGTAAAATGGTACAACCACTTTGCAAATCGATTTGGCGCTTCCTTAAAAAGCTAGAGATAGACGTACCATACGATCCAGCTATCCTGCTCCTCGGAATATATCCTAGAGAAATAAGAGCCGTCACACAAATAGATATATGCACACCCATGTTCACTGTAACACTGTTCACAATAGCAAAAAGATGGAAACAACCCTAGGTGCCCATCAGCGGACAAATGGAATAACAAATTATGGTATATCCACACGATGGAATAGTATGCAACGATAAAGAACGACGATGAAGCCGTGAAACATCTTATAACATGGAGGAAGATGGAGGTCATTATGCTGAGTGAGTTTAGTCAGTCACAGAAGGACAAATATTGTATAAGACCACTATTATAAGAACTCAAGAAAAGGTTTAAACACAGAAGAAAACATTCTCTGATGGTTATGAGGGTGGGGAGGGAGGGTGAGGGTTATTTACTAAGCAGACAGTAGATAAGAATTATCTTAGGTGAAGGGAAGGACAGCACACACTACAGGGGAAGTCAGCACAACTGGACTAAACCAAAGCTAAAAAGTGTCCTAAATACAGTCAAACACTTTGAGGGACAGAGTAGCAGAGGTAGGGGTCTGGGGACCATGCTTTCAGGGGACATGTAGGTCAACTGGCATAACAAAGCTTATAGAGAAAATGTTCTGCATCCTCCTTTGATGAGTGGCATCTGGGGTCTTAAAAGCTTGCAAGCAGCCATCTAAGATGCATCAATTGGTCCCAACCACCTGGAGCAAAGGAGAATGAGGAACACCAAAGACACAAAGAATGTATTCGCCCTAGAGACAGAAAGGGCCACATAAACCAGAGACTTCATCAGCCTGAGACTAGAAGAACTAAATGGTTCCTGGCTACCACCAAAGACCGCCCTGACAGAGAACACAACAGAGAGTCCCTGATGGAGCAGGAGAAAGGTGGGGTGCAGAACTCAAATTCTAGTAAGAAGACCAGACTTAATGGTCTGACTGAGACTGGAGGAACCCCAGAAAGCATGACGCCTGGATTCTCTATCAGCCCAGAACCAAAACTCGTGAGGAGTGTGCCTCTTAGCTCAAGTAGATACAAGAGACTAAATGGTCGGCTTCTGTCTGGAGGTGAGATGGGAAGGCAGAGAGGATTAGGAGCTGGCTGAATGGACATGAGGAATCAGGGGTGTAAAGGAGGAGTGTGCTGTTACAGTATGGGGAAAGCAATTAGAGTCACATCACAATGTATGTATAAATTTTCATATGGGAAAAAATTTTTTTAAAAAAAGGGTCCTAGCACTCTCCTACTGGGCTTCCCTGCTTTCCTTTTTTTACTCTCTTTTTATTATTAATTCCAGACAAATACTCCTAAAACCTTACTTTACACATGTCAGTACCTACTCAAAAGCCTCCCATAGTTCCCACCTGCTTCTAAAATAAATGCCAGACTCTTAAGACTGCAAGCTCTTTACAGGCCATCTCTTAACTATGTCTTCAAAACTGTCTTCCAATACTTCACCACAGGAACCAGACACGTCATAATTATTCCAATTCATACCCCTACATGGATTACTATGTAATACTAAATAGATTTTGAATTAATTTGTATTTGTTATCATATTCACTTGATCTATCTGCACTACAAAGCACATTCTCCCTTTAAATGAAGATTTTATTTTAGGAAAATTTTAAGAAATAAGCTGGCATTTGTAAGAATGATCAAGCATAACTTCCCTAATGGGCTATGAAAGTATAAATTATTTCAACAGTTATTCACTTTTTATTCATAATTTAGAAGGTGAGGAGCCATTAGCAGAGTCTGGGTTTTAGTCATTAATAAAATTAATTTATCATCAGAGTTCATTCCTCAGAGAAAAGAAACTTACTGATCATAACTTTCATAAATTCTTCCTAAGTGATTCTCTTTTAGACCTGATCATGCCTAGAAGTTCATTATACATTTTTATACCAAAAAAAAAAAAATATGTGAAGCTACACTGGAATGCATCATGAGAGGCTGTAAATCAAAATATGTACATCACAACAAAACACCATCCTGGAAGATCCACATCTAGTGAAACCTGGGTAACGGCACAAAAAAACCTTTTCCACCAACAAGAATCCTAACTCTTACACACTTACCACTTTCTGCTACATAGTATATGTTATCTCCAATCCTTGCAACAATATTGTGTTAAACTAACTCTTACACACTTACCACTTTCTGCTACATAGTATATGTTATCTCCAATCCTTGCAACAATATTGTGTTAAACTAAATTATTTCATTTTATGGATAAGGAACTGTGGCCTAGAAAAGTTAGCACAGATAGTAAACAGTGGAGTCAGAATTGGAACCAATGTTTTCTAAGTCCAGTGCTCTCTTATTCCACACTGCCTTAATAAAAGATTCCAAACAGCAACAACTGCTAAACAGAAAAAAAGACACTATAGAAGAAAATCATGCCCTGCATAACTGACAGGGGGTCAGAGGCAGGCACTGAATCTTAAGCCTGGTGTGAGTGTCCTCGAGGTAGACCCCTGAGGACACATGGACCTGCCATGCTGAGGCCTTCCATCCCAACTTATGTCGCATTGCCCAGTCCCTCTAAGGGCTTTCACAGTGCTAGTATTTGTTCCCCAAGGAATCACTTTGGGGGGTCGTCTGAACTTTCCTTAAGACAGGTGGGATTCTATAAACTCATAAAAGAAGATGTTGCAAGCTTCCAAAGTAGGTAAAACACATTTCAATTTCATTGTCAAAAACATATGCATCTAACTAAAACCCCATACACAGTTTAAACATCTTTCCATGCAGGAGAATTCTTTACTTGAAATGTAATTTTTAATTAGTCCTCAGCTTCTCTGTATCAGACTAAATAGTTTCTTCATCATTTCCAGAAGTCTTATTTATTAACATTTAATGATATATGTGACATGTATTAAGCACTGACTACGAATCAAACATTGTTCTAAGCATACATGTATTAATTCATTATTCACACAGCAACCCGACTGAGTTGACCCTATGGTGTCCATATTTCACAGATGTGGAAACTGAGGCATAGTGCTCAAGGTCACACAGTTTCTCAGAACGCAGATGAAGAGAGCAAACAAACAATCAAATGCTCTCCAACACAGTCTCCATTTGGAATCTGAAGACCTGCTTTTTATCCAGCTGATTGATATGGGACATGGCCTTGCCTGTTACCCAAGTAATTCTCAACCTGCATGCACACAGAGACATACACCAAATGCACAAGCACGTTTATAGAAAGGAGACATTAACAAAAATAGGAAAGTTATGAAAAGGAGCTGATTAATGAAGGTGCAAAAAGAAAAAATAGTAGAAGGGAAATGAGTTCAGTTTGGGAAATGTTAGACTTGAGCTGCCAAAAATACATCCAGGTAGAAATACACATCAGGTAGAAAAAAATGTTAATCTGCAGCTTACAAGGGAGGTTGACCCTGAAGATGTGAAAAAATAAAACTTAAGCTGTAAGAAGTACAGAAAGGAGAGAAGTGAGAGGAAGATATATACTTTGAAAATGCCTCTACCACACTGAGTGGGGTGGCCCAAGAGGCAAGGAGGAATTAGTAAGAGAGAAGCAGGAAAAGAATAAAGTAACCCAAAAGACAATGAAGATGCTAAGCTGAAGAGAGAGGAAGTGGGCAAGGGACAAACGCTACAGAGAAGATGAGGGAGGGTAATACTAAGAAAAGCCCATTTGGTTTGACAATAAATTTGGTTTGACACTGATACCTTCTGAGAGACAGAATTAAGCACAGTGGTGGGAGGAAGTCAAATTACGGGCGGGATGACAAGTGGTCATCATTAGAGGCAGGGGCATGACATTCACAAGGGCTGACTGTACACGGCAGAATCACCTCACAATTTCAGAAACAGCTCTAAAGACAGGTTTAATCAAAACTGGTATGGAGCAAAAGAAAGAAAGAAGGTACAACTATAAAGAACTATGAAATGTAAGGGAAAGAGACAGTAAACACCAGACTAAGCTGTAAGCATGGAGATCTTGCCTGTCTCCTCACCACTGAACAGCTCCTGGCATGCAATTTAAAAAAAAAAAAAAAAAAACCCTTTGCCACTGAGTCGATTCCAACTCACAGCAATCCTATAGGACAAAGTAGAACTGCTCCATAGGGTTTCCAAGGAGCAGCTGGTGGATTTGAAATGCCAAGCTTTTGGTTAGCAGTGAAGCTCTTAACCACCGTGCTACCAGGGCTCCTTGGCATGTAATAGGCACTCAAAAAGTATTTGTTCACTGAATGTTGTTTATTCAATAAATGTTGTTGATTAAATGAATAAATTGATCAATTAATACACTAATAGTATTTGGGGAAATATTTGGGTATGAAGGTTGGAGTTATTTTAAGATCTGGTTACATGATAATGCCTGCAGGTTCAGCTCACACTATCATACATAGTGTGGGATGGAGGGTGGAGGTCTTGCTAGATGTTGAAGTGAATATTTTTGACAGTGATCTGAGGGTAAACGTAATCATTTAGTCCAGATACGACCTGGGGAAAGAAACCTTGAGTGTCTGCAGAGTGGAAATCTCTGTCTTGTCCATGAAATTGTCCAGAGATATTGAAAGGAGCTCCTGAGGGACGGGTTGTTAAGATGGCACTCTCCACATGGGGCAGGCAAGAGCAAGGAATTAAGAAATCCAGACAAGTGCCAACAAAATTGCAGCTGCTAGTACAGCGGTGGAAGGAAGTTAAATTACAGGGGGGATGAGGAGTGATCACTTGCAGATTTTATCATATAACCAGATCTTAAAATAACTCCAGCCTTCATACCTAAATATTCCCCCAAATACCAGTAGTGTATTCATTGATTCATTCATTCATTTAATGGCTGCTAATGGTTCTTGCACTCTATGCTAAATATCTTTGTTCTGCGCCACACTTAAAGTCTTTGGAAAGTTCCAGTCTAGGCAAGGGAGTATAAAGGGTCAGCCAGCACTGGGGGGATGGCAGTAATGGGTGGCCAGTAGTGTGGTGGCAGCAGGAGCAGCAATAACAGAAGAGCTCCAAGGACTAGTGATGTTTAGTGATGGGGAGTAACTTACCGTCTTCTTCCACCAAGACACCTTGAAGGTTCAAGGTTTTGTTTTTATTAGCTATGGTATTCCATTACAGGGAATATGGAAAAACTTATTTTTTCCTATTGTTTCTCTTTTTTTTTTTTTCCCCCCCCACAAAGGAGATTTGCATAGATAGGAAGTCTAGAAAGGAAAAATTGGTATAGAGCAAAAGAAAGAAGGTAAGAAGGTATAAATTATAAAGAACTGATGAAATGTAATTATACAAACTCTAGAAGAATGGCGAGGCCATGAGATTCAAAGTCTAGATGGAAGGGTTAGTTTTTGCAAAGTGGTATAAAGAAAGATTGGGAGTACAGGGATAGAAAGAAGGAGATAAAAGATGCTCCTGTGAAGCTTGCCTGGAAATTAGGGGACAAGCATCAGCTAGTGGGCTTACAGAACACATGGTTGCTGTAGTGAGACCACCAGAAGCTCAGGGAGTAAGAGGGTTCCTGCAGTCTTGAGGGGCTAGATCACAGGAATTTCCAGAAATTCTAATCAGCATGATTTAATACTGTCTGCAGTAATACTTTGCCAACCGGCAAAGATTTTTTGTGGTTGTCAGAGGTTGAGTCATACACTTGAGCCAAGTTCAGTTCACTGTAATGTATCCACCACATACTCAGTCATAATAATGGGATAAATTCACACTTTCTGGAAGAATCACCTCACAATTTTAGAAATAGCTCTAAAGACAGGTTCTAATCAAAAGTATCACAATTAATCCACTTTGCATATTTTCCTTGAAGAGAGCCAAGCTGCATTATTTCATACCAAGATCCTTGGGGTCTTCCAGATGGAAGAAATTTTGGAAAACATCTAGTCCAACCTCTCATCTATAATGACTTCATTTTTAGAAATCCATAACAGAAACTACTGAGGTACACTGGTCATCCATGTGCTCCTCTAAATTTCCCAGCCTCCATTGCAGTACATCTGAGAACATATGGCTGAGCTTTGGCCAGTGGGATGCTGGTGGAAGTGATTTAAGTCACTCCCAGGCCTGGCTCTACCTTGCATGTACGAGGACCAGCGCCTCTGCATCACACTGAACTTTGCTTGAGAGATAAACACACTTGTGTTAATCACTGGTATTTGCAGATTTGTCTGTTGTAGCAGCTAGCATTAATTAATCTTCAAGCCTCCTTTTTAGTAACCTAGCAAATCAAAGAGTTGCCATCACACTAGACAAAGGCATGGAGATTATTATTATTACACACAGACCCAAAGGTTTACAAAAAAAGAAAAGCAGCAGTCATGAAACCCATTTTTACAGCAAATGGAACTTATTATCTAAATAAATTCTTATCTAATTTTTTTTTTTTTAGACTTAACTTATAATAAGTCTAAAGCCTCAACCCCCTAACTGAGAACCAGGAAGTAACCAATAGAAGTTTTAAAACAACCCAGTCTGCAACTTAGTAAATGCCCTTGAGTTTCACCAGTTACCCCTCAGGTTCTATTTACCTATTTACTCCAGTCCTAACAGACTTGGAAATCTGGTTTGTTATCTCACATCAGATAAGAGGAAACTGGAAGTAGTAAGGAGTGGTGCTAGAAGGAAGCACATGAGAAGAGCAAAACATGACATTCTGATAGTGGAGATATCAGAAGAACTCTAAAAGGCAACATACCCACAAAGAAAGCAGAGCAGAGTGCCCCATTTCTTAAGGAACAGTCCAGTCTCCCTGTTCTTCAGAGTCCTGAAGGCATCACACTGCCAGGACCTCAGCCCACAGTTGACGCTAATAATGATAAATTGATGTCCTCAACTAAACTTTGTAAGCTTCTAAAAAAGACACCAAAAGGCTTAAGGAGTCTGTTAACGGTCACCCAAAACAGTTTCAGTATTTAAAGGCATATACTTGGTCATTTGAAAAATTCATTTATGAAGGCCACCTTATTTCCCTAGGATGCCACATAACGATGCTCAAGAATATGACATCGCCATGAATGGGTAGTTCTTCTAAAATTGATTTGGGTGCACAGATGCAGCATAACAGAAACCAGGTTTCCATAAAAGCAAGAGCAATATCCAAATTCTACTTTATATAAAGTAGAAATGACATTAGGATCATGCAGTCCAACCACCTGACAGAATTATTAGATGATCAAGGGCACATACTCATTCACTCTAGAGGAGAAACCAGAGACATCACAATTCTCCTTCCTCGGACATAACAACTTCTCCAACCCTTCCCGCGGCCTCTCAGTTGATCCACAAGCTTGACGCGCTTACCTGCAGAAAACAGCGTCCGACTGGGCTATGCTCCGCAACGGTAGCATTGTACACCTGCCTCCGGAAGATGGGCTCGTTGTCATTCACATCATCCACGGTGACGCTCACCCGGCAGGTGGCAGAAAGCGACGGCTCTCCGAGGTCCTGAGCCACAACTTTCAGCTCCACCGTCTCTTGGACCTCTGGGTCTAAAGTCCGCATGGTGCTGATCACACCACTTTCGGGATCAGTAGTGAAGTACGGCCCGCACCTCACCGTGGACGACAGAGTCTCCGGAATGCAGTGAGCCAGAGGTTGGATCAACGGGTAACGCAGCCGGGCGCGGTCTGTGCCAGGTTCGTTGGCATCCGAGGCACTGATCAACACGACTGCAGTGCCTGGGGCTGAGGCCTCAGAAACTGAGGCCCGGTGGTGCTCCTGGCTGAACAGCGGCGGCTGGTCGTTCAGGTCAGCGACACGGAGCAGCAGCATCTCCTCGGTGCTCAGCGGCGGGATCCCCGCGTCCGTCGCTACCAGTCGCGGTTCTCCCGGTCCAGGGGCCCCTGGACGCAAAGAAAAAATACTCCGGAGGAGCCGCCGGGTCTCAGCGCGAAGGCTCCCTCCCCACCCTCCAACGACAGTGAGATGCCTCCGCCTCCGAGGCCCGCACTAAGCTCCCCAGCGGCCTCCTCTTCCTTCTCCAGGTCGCCATCTGCGTCGGACACCGAGATGAGAGCCACATAGTCGCCGGGCTAGGCGCCTTCAGAGACGCGGGCGGCGCCGCCCTCGGTGAGGAAGAGCAAGTGAATGGCAGGTTGGTTGTCATTCACCTCCAGTACTGCGATGGACACGCTCACGGTGGTGACCTCGGGCTCAGCGCCTCGGTCCCAGGCCTCGACCAGCAGCTGGTGCCAGGCCTGCGCCTCGCGGTCTAGCGGTCTCTGTACTCGCACCACGCCGCTCAGTTTCTCCACGAAGAAGGCCGCGTAGCCCAGAGGCTCGCCTCCCGCCCCGGGAGCTTGGCGAGCGCGGAGGCGGTAACGCACGTGACCGTTGGGCCCCAGATCGCAGTCGGTGGCGCGCACGTGACTGACCTCGGCGCCCGGGGTGGGGGTCTTCACGCACAGCGGCGCGGTACTCTGCTTGCTCAAAGACTGGCGGGTTGTCGTTCTCATCCAGCACGCGGAGCTCAACTCGCAGGCGACCGGTGCGCCGCGGGTGGCCGCCGTCCCACGCCTCGATCTGCAGCTCCTGCGCCGCAGCCGCCTCTCGGTCCAAGCGCCGCAGCAGCACCAGGTCCATGGGCCCCAGGGGCGACGAGGAGGCCAGCAGGGAAGGCGACGGTGGCCCCAGGGTTCCGTAGCGCAACTGGAAGAATGATCCTTCGGGGTCCCCGGGCAGGTCGGACAGTTGCACCAGGGTGTAGCCCTGGGTACTGAACAGCCCGGCGTCGGGGTCGTGGCCACCTGGCAGGCGGAAGGCGGTACCTGGCGGGCTGAGTTCGCAGACGTCGAGCTGCAGGGAGTCACGGGGAAAAACCGGCGAGTGATCGTTCACGTCGTTGACTCTGATCTCCACCTGTACCACGGCGCCCAGCAGCGTAGCTGCCACGAAGCTGTAGCGGTCCTGCCGCTCACGGTCCAGGCACCGCGCGGTGCGGCTGATGCCGCTGTCCAGGTGCACGTGGAAGTCGTCCAGCAACGGGGAGTCGTCTGAGTCCTCAGGCGGAAAGAAGCCACCCGTCTCCTGCTGCTGCGCTATGGGCAGCCCGGCGCGGATGTCTCCAACCAGCGTGTCTGTAGGAAGCCCCTCGTCCACCGAAAGGCTGAGGTTGAACACCTGGGCAGATGAGCCCGAGGCCGCCCACAGCCACGCGTGCAAGAAGAACCCGAGCCGGGTGCGCAGCACCCTGGTGCCGCCGCCGCCCGGCAGCCTGTCGGGTGACCCTCTCCTCCCAAGGAGCAGGAGGCGCTTCCGGGAGGCACCGCCCCACCCCCCGAACTCCCCTCCACCCCCCCAACTCCCCCCCAACCCCCCCCCCCCCCCCCCCGCTGTTGACGCCCTTCGTCCATCCTCTGCCCAGACCGGCTCACTTCTCCGCCAGCTACCGGATAACTGCCAGCTTGTGTCGGGGGTGGCAGGAAAATCCAGAAGCGTCTTCAAGTGTCTGAGCCAAAGAAGAAAAGACTTTGGCAAAGAAACCGACAGACCCAGGAGTTCCTGAGGTTGAATCTGCGACTGTTGAAAACGTCCTCCGCCTGCAGCTCACGCACGTAGGGAAGCTGGAGCCGCCTGTGCCGCTGCAGCCACCTCTTCAGCCCCTGGATTTCTTTTAACGAATCTCATCTGTTTTTCTCTCTCCTTTTATTCCTTTTACATTTGTTCTTTGTTCTGCTCGTCTAGTTGTTTCCCCCTGGTAAAGTCAGGTGCTTTTTTTTTTTTTTTTTTTTTTTTTTGCCGAAAAGGCGGAAATTATTTAAAGCGCGTACACACAGGGAGAGGAGGGGGGTCAGGCCGAAGAAGGAGGTGGAGTTAGGGCCGGGAGGCCGCGTGTGAGGGCGCAGGGCCGGAGGGTAGGAGAGAAGGAGGGAGGGCTCGGGCTGCGGCCGCAAAGGCTGCTCCCGGGGCGGCCGCTCCCCGCGGCGTCTCGGGCCCCAGGACAGCGCAGCTTCGCTTCCCACCCACTCCTGCCACCTCCCTTCCCCGCCGTGTGACGCGGCGCACACAAGGCCAAACTTCAACCTGGGAGCCGCGGCTCTGCAACAAGGCGCGTTCGCGATCGGGCGGGGGACGGAGGAGCCAGAAGACGGGAGAGAAAGGGCCCGGAGCTTTGGGCCGGGGGACGCGCAGCCCTGGCCTCTGCTCAGGCTTTGCTTGCAACGTGGCGATGTGTGGGGACAGGGGAGGAAAGCAGACTCTCCTCACCCTCCCTCCTCTGTCTGCCCCCTTGACGGTTCCTCCAGCAGACCTGAAACTTGGCTCTGGCTGAGTGGAGAGAGTGGGGGTTATAATCACTTTGCGGAGCCAAATTTGTGTTCTCCATTTGGCTAGAAGCTCGTCCCCAGCGGAAGGACAGATGGAGTCAAAGGCCTACGCACAGCTGGGGCCAGGATGACTGCCGAGAGGAGAAGGTGGAACTTGGGAAACCTTGGAGAAACCCGAGAAATCTGTGACACGCGTGGTGCAAACCACGCTTTATTATGCCGCGCTACTGCTCAGCGACGTATTAGCGTCTTGTCACTTCCCTCTGCCACCAGGAATGACGACAATAGATTCGGCTTGCAGACCCTTTTTATGCATTCAGCCACATCACAGCACTTGTTGGATGTTTTAACGATGCAGATTTATGGGCAGAAAGACAGGGGGGCTGAGGCCGACCACCTCCCAGAGCTCCATCACAGCCCTTAAACAAGGAAGTTTGCGAACAGGGCAACTACTGATACCACTTTCAAAACTAGCTTGTGTCTCAGCCCAAGGAAAATGTCAGTAAATTACTAGAGGCGCAGGTTTCTCTTTAACTACACATAATAATCGGTAGAAATTGATAAATGACTTCTGATAAAGAATGCCTGAGGAAAGACTATCTGCCCTCTTAAGAATGGCTGGCCACATTCAGTAAATGGTTTCTGCAATTTTGCATTTAGGCCGAAGGGAAGAATTAATTTCCTAGATATTGTTCCACTCCTTCAGGGAGGACCAAAGGCCCTGCATAGTGGTTCCTTTTAATATATGATGGAGTTGTGTGTAATTGCTAATCCACAGTCACACCTTCTATACCCCTGACAAAATAATAAAGTATTTATTTTATAGCAGATATGTTGCATATAAATGGAAGCATTATTAAAATAAGTTCAGCTTCCTTTTACTAATGAAGTCTCCTTACCATTAAGGAGATTTGTTACGAGTCTTTGGACCCTTCTTGCACCTCAACTGCTCCAACCTCACCCTAACAAATCCTTATGCCTGCTTGTCTCTTTGTAAGTAAATCTTAGCCAAGTGTCCAGATTGATGCATTAAAGCTAAATCAAATCATGCTACCCCCCTACTTAGAACCTGTTAACGTATTTCCATTATGCTTTGATTATTGGACTCTTTCAGCTAGTAGGAGACTCTGCCTAACATTGACCTACCCACCTTTCTGACCTCATTACATACCATTACTCTATGTCCAGCCACACTGCCTTCTTTCTGTTCTTGGTACCTTTGAATTGTAAGAGCCTTTCTGTGCCTGGAAGGTCTTTCTTCTGCTTTGCAAAAATCTGTCTGGCTCTTTCTCATTTACATCTCAACTCAAATGCCAACTGTGTGGAAAGATCTGCCCTGACCATCCTACCTCATGTAGATTTTCCACCGCAAACCCTATATCCTCATATTTCATTCACACCACCTAAGGCACAGTGGTTAATCATTCGGCTGCTAACCAAAAAGTCGATGGTTCAAACCCACGAGCCACCAGCCTCTCCACAGAAGGAAGACGTGGCAGTCTGCTTCTGTAAAGATCACAGCCTTGGAAACTCTGTGGGGCAGTTCTCCTCTGTCCTACAGGGTGACTATGAGTTGGTTTGGTTTATCAGTACTGAAATGATTTTGGTTTATTCATTAGATTATTGTGATCCCAACCCTCCTTATGCACTTTAAGCACTGTTTGTTGTATCCCAGCCCATAAAGCAGTACCTAGCCATGGTAGCGCAGTGGTTAAAGCGCTCAGCTGCTAACCGAAAGGTCAGTGGTTTGAACCCACCAGTGGCACTGGTGGAGAAAAATGTGGCTGTATGCTCCTGTAAACATTCCAAACCAAACCCACTGAGATGAGTCAATTCCAGCTCATAGCGACCATACTGGGCAGAGTAGAACTGCCCCACAGGGTTTCCAAGGAGCAGCTGGTGGATTCAAACTGGTGACTTTTTGGTTAGCAGCTGAGCTCTTAACCACTGTGCAACCAGGGCTCCCTTGTGAAGATTACAGCCTTGGAAACCCTATGGGGCAGTTCTACTTTGTCCTGTAGGGTCACTATAAGTTGGAATTAACTTGAGAGAAATGGATATTCACTAAGTATGTGTTGGATGGATGGATGTTTGGTCAAACTGATGAGTAAATGGACGGATGAGCCTGTTAAAGGAGGAATTCGAAGCAGTAACTCGGAATTAATTCACCATGAGATTCCTCCTTGTGATGAATTGTATCTTTGCAATCTTACTCATTGTAACCATTCTGTAGGGCTTCTTGAACTATCAACTCACGTTGCAAAATGTACTGTTACAAATACTGCTTGAGTCTAAAAATAAGGGAAAAGCAGCTAATCTTTCTCCACCATTCAGTGACACATTCTTTATAAACAGTTGTTTAGGAACAAATGAAAAATCAGGAACATAAAACATTTATTTCCTCATTCGTTTTTATGCCTTACAGTTCAAGTATGTGCAATTCAAGCTCTCCTGCCCACTTCACAATGCCCTGCATTGAGCATCCTGAACAGCATTCTAGAACTGAAGATGCAGTTTGCTGGGGCAGAAGAAATGAGCATTTCTAAATATGCATAAAATAATTTTAGATAGAACAGGAGCCAACAGCCAGCCAGAAATATGTCAAAGTCTGACCCTTTGGAAGGAAGCATCATGGTGTAACGGACAAGAGGTCTGGCTTTAAAGTGGGGTAATGCTGGTTCCACTTTATGGTTTTCAGCAAGCTATTTACATCTTGTTAAGCCTCTTGTGAAGGTCCCTATTAATCTCAGATCTCAGATGACATAAGTATTGAAACCCACATAACATAGGTATTGAAAAACTTCCAACAGCTTTTCAATTTAAATAGGATTTAGAGGCTTCAGGGACTGAGAACAGCTCTGGAACTAAAATGACTGATCCAGTCACCATTCTCTGCCTCCTCTAATTTCCCTGCATCTGTTGTGTGCTGAAAACTGGCCAAGTCCCACAGGCTTGATGAAAAGGAAACCAAACAAGGCAGATCAAACATAGTGGAGACAGTTCTTCTGCTGATATGTTTTCAGGAGCTAGTTACCATCATTCAGTATTCCATGAAAGAGTCTCTTTATATGAACATATAGGAGATATTTTCTGCAGTCTGCAAGATGGATTTGGCAGTTCCAACTGTCTGATCTTAATAAGAGTATAATAGCACACAGTAGGGCTGCTCCTACCACCCATTGTTCAGTTTGTTCTACTGTGGTAGCTTGTATGTTGCTATGATGCTGGAAGCTATGTCACTGCTATTTCAAATACCAGCAGGGTAACTCATGATGGACTGGTTTCAGCAGAGCTTCCAGACTCAGTCAGACTAGGAAAAAAGGCCTGGTGATCTACTTCTGAAAATCATCCAATTAAAACCCTATAGAAACAACAGAATATTGTCCAATATAGTGCTGGCAGATGAGCCCCCTAGGTTGGAAGGCACTCAAAATACACAGTGGCTGCAAAAAATGGACTCGAGCATACAACAATCATGTAGATGGCACAGTATTGGAGCAACATTTCATCCTGTTGTTGCCTGGGGTTGCCATGAGCAGAGCTGACTCAATGGCACCTAACAACAACAGGGCTCCTCTCTCTGCCCTTGACATACACACAACCGTAGTTTAACATCACTTCATTACAATGTCCAGAACTTTCTGGTTTACCTGCAGAATGTCCAGCACCTACCACTTGGGAAGTGCCGTAGGTGGTGCACAAGCATTCCAGCCACGCACAAAGCACAGGGTTGTTCAGCAGGTGCCCTGTGTGCTGGGCGCTGCTCTCCCCCAAAGCTGCAGGAAAGGTACTTCATTCCCACACATTGGATTCTTTTGGCACATTCATTCTCACACTTTCAAGTCTCCCACTGACAATTTACACAGACCATATGAGTAAGAAGACATTTGTTTTTGTTTTTTAACTTTTTGTAAAACTGAAATGTAGCATTGTCAAGGAATGAGTAAATTTTCCCAGATAAAGTTGACCTCATGTCACATGAAAATACATTTTACCATTTTGAATAAGTTTTTGGAATATATATTTTAATGCATCGCTCACCTCTATGCCTTTGTAAATAAGGTATACTTACCAAACTTTCTACAATGAATCTGTGATGAGATTAGGAACATCACTGATTGTTCAATTCCCCTATGCCCTCAGGGCTTGTTGAAGTGTAAGAAGCTATTTCTTGCTACATAAAACATCTCCAGACTGAATTTTCTAAGCTACTTTTTTTATTTTAAGGTATTTTCTTGTCTCTAGGAGCCACTTGTGTTACATATTCTAGATTAAGCCTTACTTTGCTGTGTTGTTGTTGTTAGATGCCATCAAGTCAGCTGTGACTCATGGCCCCTCTATGTAAAACAAAACAAAACTTCCAGTCCTGTGCCATTGGTATTTCTTGGTTGTAATGGATGATTATTTCATAATCACTAGTACATGCCAGGAGCCCTGAAGGTGCAGTGGTTAAGAGCTTGGCTATCAACCAAAAAGGCAGCAGTTTGAATCCACCAGCCTCTCCCTGGAAACCCTATGGGGCAGTTCTACATTGTCTTATAAGGTCGCTATTGGCCAGAATCAACTCGATGGCAACCAGATTTTTTAGTAAATGCCAATATGCTTATTCAATCTGTATGCTGAGCAAATAATCCAAGAAGCTGGACTATGTGGAGAAAAACACGGCATCAAGATTGGAGAAAGACTCATTAACAACCTGAGATATGCAGGTGACACAACCTTGCTTGCTGAAAGCCAGGAGGACTTGAAGTACTTACTGATGAAGAGCGAAGGCTACAGTCCTCAGTATGGATTCTGCTTCAATATTAAGAAAACAAAAATCCTCACAACTGGACCAATAAGCAGCACCATGATAAATGGAGAAAAGTTATCAAGGATTTCAGTTTACTTGGAGCCACAATCAATGCCAATGGAAACAGCAGTCAAGAAATCAAATGATGTATTGCACCGGGCAAATCTACTGAAAAGAACTTTTTAAAGTGTTGAAAAGCAAAGATGTAACCTTGAAGACTAAGGTGCGCCTAGCCCAAACCATGGTATTTTCAATCTCCTTATATGCATGCAAAAGCTGGGCAATGAATAAGGAAGACCAAAGAAGAATTGATGCCTTTGAATTATGGTGTTGGTGAAGAATATTAAATATATCATGGATTGCCAGAAGAACAAACAAATCTGTCTTGGAAGAAGTACAGCCAGAATGCTGTACGTGACTTCATCCCACATACTTTGGACGTTGTCTTAGTCATCTAGTGTTGCTATAACAAATACCACAAGTGGATGGTTTTAACAAAGAGAAATTTGTTCTCTCACAGTCGAGTAGGCTACAAGTCCAAATTCTGGGCATCAGCTCCAAGGGAAGTCTTTCTCTCTGTTGGCTCTGGAGGAAGGTCCTTGTCATCAATCTTCCCGTGGTCGAGGAACTTCTCAGTGCAGGGACCCAGAGTCTAAAGGAAACGCTCTGCTCCTGGCACTGCTTTCTTGGTGGTACAAGGTCCCCATGTCTCTCTACTCACTTCTCTCTTTTATATATCAAAAGAGACTGGCTTAAGACATTATCTAATCTTGTGGATCTCATCAATATAACTGCCACTAATCCAACTCATTACATCATAGTGATAGGATTTATAACACATAGGGAAATCTCATCGAATGACAAAACGGTGGGCACAATACTGGGAATCATGGCCTAACCAAGTTGACATGTACACAATTCAATCCATGACAGACATGTTACAGGAGGGGCCAGTCCGTGGAGAAGGACATTATGCTTGGTAGAGGGTCAGCGAAATAGAGGAAGAAACTCAATGAGATAGATTGACACAATGGCTGCAACAATGGGCTCAAGCATAACAATGATTGTGAAGATGGCACAGGACCAAGCAGTGTTTCGTTCTGTTGTACATAGGGTCACTATGAGTTGGAACCAACTAGATGGCACCTAACAACAACAACAGCATTTTTATGAATATCCCTATGGTATATGATTTCACTCCTAATATGTATAAGTGTCTACCTTCATGATTAGAGAACAAAGCTTGGAAATGTGAGTGCTGAGGCTGCTAGTGGCCCCATGCAACAGCTTCTCAATGTGCAGGATTCAAAACAGGTACTTAACAGAATGAAAAAGAGCCATGAGCCATACTTTCAAAGTTAGATCTGAAAATGACCAGGACCTGATACAGTATATTTATGATTTTATATCTATAATCGTACATGAGACTAGTGGCAACTCAAGTGTCTTTAGGAGCCAGGAAATGTGTGGATTGTTCAAGCATAAGATAGTGGGAAGTAGGTGAAACAAGTAGCTCTCAGCCCTCCTAACAATACAGTTATCTTTGAAAATATTGCTGGCTCAGGTGAACATATCTGCAAGGCAAACATGTCCTCCAGACTGCCTGTTTGCAGCATTGAGTTAATAGTTTCATTTTTAAGCCTATCTTCATTAGTTTTGGGTTTGGTTTTTTTTTTTTTTCCTTTTTTTTTTTCTGTTTGTTTTGTTTTTTGTTTTTTCATAGAAGGGTAATGTAACTTTAGAAAATCAATTGGGTAGCTTTTACTTTCTGAATGCTCTGGTATAGTTTTATCATGGGGATTATCTTTTCTTTCAAAGTGTGAAAATAGAGTGAAAGTGCTTTGATAGTTTTGAAAAGTTTCCACCATAGCTGAGGGGATATTCAGGACACTCAGGAAGGAAGGAGTGTATGGTGGTTATGAACAAGGGTCCCAAAGCCAGATTGCATAGCTCCATGTCCTCTCTCCTCTAGCTCCTAGCTGGACAATCCTGGTACCTCTTCTAGTCCTCTGCAGGACTCACCTTACTCATCTGTGAAGATGGGAACAGTGCCTACTCTACAGAATTGTTGTAAGGATTCAGTGAGACAGGCAAAGAAAGGTTTTAAAGCAATGCCTGGCAAATAAGAAAAGTGCAGTCAGTATATGATGGCTATCCCTAATATCATCATTAGAACAAGATACTATTTTTGACCCAGTATTTTCTTCATTCCCCGTGAATGGTGGCCCCTGAGCTCTCCAACCAATGAAACAGTGGCATGTATTGTTTTCAGGAGGAGAGTGAATGAGACCTAGAAAAAAGACACCAATTAAAGTGTTAAATTAATTTTTGTAAATCTATAACAAAAATTAAAAAAAAAAAAACTAGAAAGCAAGACATTCATTTGCAGGACACTGGCTTTATTAAGAGAGATAGGATTTGTGCTTCCAAAGACCCCGAGTCAGGAGCACTTTGGGCACTGAGTTTATGCTATAAATCAGGGAAAGAGGAAGAATGCACAATGGTGTAAACACAGTGTCCTCTACGCAGAGGACAGAGGGCAGCCCTCTCTGGGTTGGCAGGAGAAGAATGGAGAAGACAGGAGAGAGCAAAGAAAAGGACTACTTACTGCTCCACACCCTGCCTGCAAACCTTGTCATCAGCGTTTAATCCCAGAAAAAGGCAGTATTGAAGCAAGAACCTTTTGGTTAGCAACCAAGCATTTAACTGTTGTGCTGGCAGAGTGCCTTCAGAAACTATGTTTACTTGCATAAAAATAAGGAAATTTACCAAACCGCGTTTCCTGACGGTTTAAAATTCTTCTCTTTTCATTATTATTTATTACAGTAACCCAGTGAAAGCTGGAACATGTGCAAGGTAGAAACTTGGCAGAGAAGGAAACTTCAAACATTTCCCACTAATAGAGAGCAATAGAAAAGAGTTAAGACTGCACCCTGTCAAAGGCAGAAAACTTGCAAGACCCTGAAAAACAAGGCAGTCCCGTTCAGTCCCAGCTCTCACAGATTTCACTGCAGTTGATTTCCAGGCAGGTGGCTTTGTTTCCCTTTACTTCGCTCTGGGTTGCCAGCTGCCAGCTGTAGTTATTAAGGAAACAAGACAAGGAACCTGCAACTTAGAGTCTCCCCACCAGTTCCATGCCTCTGGTTTTTCTCTGCCAGGATCTCCTCTCTGCATATTGCAGCCATATGGAAAGAGGAGGGTTCTGGGCCTCCACTAATGATGTGGGTTCAATTCTTGCTTGAATTCTAACTTAAAATTTGTTTCTCAAGGGCAGAAATATGGGGGCTGTATCACTTGCTGAGGATCCCTGGTGGCGCAATGGTTAAGCACTCAGCTGCTGACTGAAAGGTTCAAATCCACCCAGCGACTCCATGGGAGAAAGACCCAGCAGTCTGCTCCTGTAAAGATGACGCCAAGAAAACCCTAAGAGGCAGTTCTACTGTGTCACATGGGGTCGCTATGAGTTGAAAATGAACTCTATAGCACCCAACAACAGCAACAATATCACTTGCTGAGTATGTCAGGAAACATCCTCCCTGTTGGTGTTGCTGTTCAATCACACCATGCCCAGCGTCTTATAGGTACAAGAATTCATGGAGCCCTTACATTTGTCCTTTTCTCAAGAACCCACACTTTGACACTACGTCAAAGTTTCATTGATTACTTAGTTTTGCTTCTACAATTTTACCTCTCAGTCTGACATATACTTTCTCAAATAAACAAATTATTAAGGCTTCTGGAGATGTAAAAAGTTAAAAAGAATATTTTTATAAAGAATTTTCAACTCTACTGAAGAGGAAATATCAACTTATAACTGCTTTGAGGTGACATAGGAAATTTTTTAATAAATGTGGACTTTACTATAAAAGTCTTGGAATTAAAATGAAAAACTTCAGTGGGAGAAGTTTCTTGAACTAGAGATGTTATGGATTCAACTGAGTGCTTCATAGCACGGCATTCACTCAAAGGCCCTCCATCCAGCAGACTGCGCAGTGTGGCCAGGACTGGGAGTATCCATCTGGGACAGGCACTTACTAGCTCTTCTGGGCCCTTCACAGTCAAGTGGGAGTAGAAGCTGTAAGTTAGGTGGTTTATGTGGATATTTCACTGAATAGACCTAACGTCAAGTACCCTGGCTCTTCATAGGGCGTTAGGCCAGGTAGATTCAGAATTCTGAATCACTGCATTCTCTTCCTGCTTTCTCTTCCCTGAGGGACTGTGTTGTTTCATGTTGAATGCAGCACCAAAGCAACTGATCAAGGCAGTGTATAAAGAAGGCAAAAGAAAAAGAGAAGAGGAGGAAGTCCAGGAGAAAGTCCTGCTCTGTTTTTTAAATCCTTGTTCATCCCCAAGCGTGAATGCCGGCATTATCTCATGCACTAGCCAACTAGCTGGATGCAAAAAGGAAACAAAATGGATCACTTTTAAGGATTTCAGACTATCCTATATTAAGTTATCTTGAGGTAAGAATTTGTTATCTGGGCTCTGCAGATATACTGCTGCTATAAACTTCTATATTTAAATCTGGAGAAAACATCAATTGCTTGATTATGCAAAAGTACTTGTCCTCTCACATTCTTCCTTTTTGTAACTTTTAGCTACACTCATGACATAACTTGCCAGTTATCAAAACTACTTTTCCAATTGGAGAGAACAAATAAATAAATAAAACCAAACCAGTTGCCACTGAGTTCATTCCAACTCATGGTGGCGCCATGTGTATAGAGTAGAACTGTTCCATAGGTTTTTTAAGACTGGCCTTTTGGAAGCAGATCTCCAAGTCTTTCTTCCAAGATCTCTGAGCCTCTGGGTAGGTTCGAACCAGCAACCTTTCTGTTAGCAGTCAAGTACTTAACCTTTTGCACCACCCAGGGCTCAGCAAGGACTACAGGAATAAAATATCAAATGCGAAAATATCACGGTGAGAAAATGCTAAAGATGGAGATAAAACTTAGGGAGGTAATGTAAAGGCTCCTCACACAAGCACTCACTCCTGTCTGAGCTTTCTCCATCCAAATCTGCTCTGCTGACACTATCCAGAGCAGTGCTGTCCATTGATCTTTCTGGAATGATGAAAATGTTCTAAATCTGTGCTGTCCAATATGGTAGCCACTTAGCCACATTTGGAAAAAGGAGCCCTTGGTGGCACAAACAGTTAAGCACTTGACTGCAAACTGAAAAGTTGGTGGCTCAAACCCACTCAGTGGCTCCGAGGAAGAAAAGTCCTGGTGATCTGCTCCTGTAAAGATTACAATCTAGAAAATCCTGTGGGGCAGTTCTACTCATGGGGTTGCTGTGAGTTGAGATCAACCTAACAACACCTAACAACAACACCAACAGCCCCATGTAGCTATTAAGCACATGAAATGTGAGTAGCGTGACTGAGGAACTGAATGTTGAATTTTAGTTTATTTTAATTAATTTAAATTTAAATAGCCACATGTGGCTACTGGCTACTATTTTGGACAGCACAGCTCCAGAGGGTTTCCAGGACTTATAAAAGATGTTCCCTAAGACAGGGCAAAGTTCCTAGGGAGTGGGAAAGGAAGGGGGCCTCCAGCACCAAGCATAGGCATAAGGTAGGCCGCTATGTTTGACCTTGCCGGTGACTCTGGAGCTTCTGCGAGTCCTACCAGACAACCCTGGGAGAGTGGAAATGGGCTAAGATGCCCTTTATGATTTCTTTCAGGCTCAGGAGAATTCTACTCTATTCATTGTGTAATTGTAGTTTCTCCCTTCCTCCAGACATTTTTCTCATTTGGAGAAGTGTTGGTTGCTAGGAGACCAAACTGCCTTTTCAAGTGGAGCACTTTAGAAACAATTCACATGATTTTCTTCTGCAGTAAAATGAAAATTTGTAAAATGTTTGCGACCATGTGACAAAGTCAAGCTTTTGCATTTCTTTGTGTGCTTAACAGTCATTGAAACTTTCATTTGCTTTTCCCATTGCTTTGCACTGCTGCAAGAGAACAAACAAAAACCAACGGCTCTGTCTGCAGCATTTCTTAAGAAAGAATAACATTCCCAGGCTTGCTCCCAGGGGTGGCGATACCCGTCCTGCTTACCTCACAAGGGAGCTATGAGTGAGAATCAAAAACAATAAGAACATTTACAATGGAAATTGTAAAGCACTAGCCACCTAAAACACATTAGTATTGTACCCAACAGCCATAATTATATTCAATTATTTCTTCTTACCATGATTTTCATAAAGTTATAGAATCATTCGGTCTGAACACATCATTTAATAAATGATGAAACCACAATTTGGAGAAATGAGTAAGTTCTCCCAAGTTTCTAACTTCCAGACTGAAGATGTTCTATTACATCACAGTGACTTTTCTCGTGATGTCAACAAAACTCCTGTAAATGTTCAGGCTGACACTTATAATCACTGTCAACAACATTTGAACCCCGAAAAGAGAGTTGTGTGAATCAAATGATATTTTCTATGTAGATCACCTAATACAGTGGCTGGCACATAACAGGTGCTCAAAAAAGAGTAGCTATTAAACAGCACTGATGCTGATAATAATAATTTAGTTAATAAGTATTTTTTCTTTCACATTTCTTGGCCTCTCTGTGAAAATCCAGTAGTACTGGGTTTTTTGTTTTGTCTTTGTTTTTAATTGACCAAATGTAGAATTCTGTATTGTTTGAGAAATCTGGCAATGTTAATTAACAGTCTGAAGCTAAGAGGTTTCCCTCTTTGTACATCTGAGCAGCAGAGAGTTCACTGATGTGGGAATAAGTATATTTATTTTACATATAAAGACTTTATCAGGTAAAAATGACATGGTTGAAAAAACCTATTTAAAAAAAAAACCTGTTGCCATTGAATCAATTCTAACTCATAGCGATCCTACAATAAACCTACTAGGTAACTATATTAGATGCCATATTTTTACAAGTTATCTATGGCTTTTTCAAAGGCCAGGGTCCTTGGCACTGAATTGCACACTAGGGGTCATTTTCCTAAGAGGAACTCACACAGGCACGCTCTGAAAGGTGACAACTAGTTTACAAACAGCATCACACAAGCACAATCAGCCAGCTGTATACTGCTCCACTATCTCCTGACTTACCTCTGATTCAGAGGTTCTCACCCCGGCTGCATATTAGAACTACCACGTAAGTGTTTAAAACATACTGATGTCTAGGTCCCTCCCCAGGCCAACTAGCCCCAATCTCTGGGAGGTGAGCTTGGTCTAGGCAGTTTTTAAAGCTCCCCAGGTAAATCAAACCAGCAGCCAGCATTAAGAACCAGGACCTATGCCATTCTGATTTCAGATTCCTCTCGTTTAAATCGTCCCTTTAGGCTGGTTTGTGCTCAACGGCTAGCCTAAAGGCTAGCAGTTCAAACCCACCCAGTGGTGCCATGAAAGAAAGGCCTGGTGATATGCTTCTGTAAAAAGTATAGCCAAGAAAACTCCATGGAGCAGTTCTACTCTGTAACACATGGGGTCGCTGTGAGTCGGAATCAACTCGAGGGCAGTGGGTTTGGTTTTGGTTTTGATTTAAACTAAGCCTTTCCAAGTCTACAGTGCCACTTCAGCCTGAGCTTAAAGAAATATGAGATCAAAATTTACTCCAAACTATCTAACAAAGGATTGCTAACTTAGGATCCTCACTGGATCCCGCTCCCCCACTGTCTCTCTCCCTTTTTCTCCCCCACCTTTCCATCTCTCTCTGCTCTTTCTCCCTTATTCTCTTCTTTCTCTCGCTCACTTTCACCCACTCTGTCTCTCTCCTCCCTCATTCTGCTTTGAGAAATCTTCCTTTCAATATCCTCTTTGATCGCCTCTTTTTCTTCCTTTACCCACTTTCTGCCAGTTTATCTCAGGAATCTGTCTTTCTTTTGTTCCATTACTTATTACATTTTTGTTCCCATCTGTGAGCCAAACTAAAAGCTGGGCTGGGGGGTGGGGTGAAGGCTGGGAGCGGAAACAAAGACAACAGTCTAGACTTCACATAGAAACATTGAAAAGAAATGGGTTCAAAAAGAATCAATGGCATCAACTTTTAAAGCACTTGAAAGTAACCACAAGTCATTTAGAATCTCTTCATCCTCCTCTAATTATATTTGGCTCTTCTTAAGCACCAGTGTTGTTCAAAGGAACACACAATTTTTTTTATAGTGTTTTGATGCTCTTCTCTTTTAATTAAGGGTGTTGCAAAATTACTGTGTTATTTTTCATAGCTTTCAGTCCTCCAGTTCAGTGACTGGATGCCTGAAATACTTCTGGCAGTAGAACTGGAGACTGAAGAATTCACGACCATAAGGAAACCCTTCTTTGAGGTAACCAAGATTGAGAGCAAAACTTTTGGTAATAATAACTTCTACACCATTAATTTCCTTTTGATAATCCTTGTTCTCTGGAATCTTTTAGGGATTTCCCACTTAGGCAATTTTAGTGTTTAGCTAAACATTAAACTTTTTTTAGCTTTGTTATTTTTTTAAATGTTTTTGTTTGTTTAGCTTTGTTAAAGATAAAATGTATATTAAAAACATAGATAAGTGGTAACTTTGATGAAGGGTAAGACAGAACACAATACTAGGGAAGTCAGTGCAACTTGACCAAGGCAAGGTCATAGACAGATTCAAACTCCCTGAGGGACAGAATTACTGGGCTGAGGGTTGGGGACCATGGTCTAAGGGGACATCTAGCTTAACTGGCAAAGCATAGTTCATAAATAAAATGTTCCACATCCTACTTTGGTGAGTAGCATCTGGGTCTTATAAGCTTGTGAGAAGGTTCTGGGAAGATGGCGCTCTAGGCAGAAGCACCACACCATCCCTCCACAGCAAAGATCCAAAAAACTAAGCCAAACAGAGAATGCAACAATCCTGAAATCCTAGAACATCGAATGAAGAGATAAAGAACTCAGCCGAGCACCAAATGGAGTGAGAATACTGAAAGAGAATGGAGAGCAAGGAGAGATTCATGCAGAGGTCCCCTACCAGCTAACGCAGTGCAGATCCACCATCTTGGACTCCCGTCGGAGACCAGCAAATGGGGGTACGAGAAAGCAGCCTCACGGAGCAGCCAGTGGGAGACAAAACAGCTGGTAATTTGCAGTGTGCGCTTTCCCACCACCCACCCCTCTTCGCCCCGGCTCAGGCTCCTCTGCTTCCCGCGGCCACAGTCTCTTGACTGGCAAGCGCCGGCTGCTTGGATTCCACACACCCGGGCAGGCGGCTCTCTGGGTGCCATTTGTTGGCTACTAGTGTTGCTTTTTTTTTCTGCTTCCTTTGATTTCTCACTTGCCTCTCGCCACCTCCCCCTCCTTTCACTCAAGTGCCTGGCTCCATGCACCATCTTTGCTTCTTCCTGAGGGGCTCCAGAGCGCTGGCAATTTGTGATATACGCATTCCCACTCTCCACCCTTCTTCACTCACACTCGGCCTCCTCTGCTTCCCACAGACATAGTCTCTTGTCCAGAAACACCAGCCTGCACTGGCTGGCTCCCTGAGTGCCATTTGTTGGCTGTTGGTGTAGCTTTTTTTTTTTTTTCCTCTGCTTCTTTTGATTTCTTGCTTGCCTCTCACCGCCCCCTCCTCCTTTTGCTTGAGTGCCTGGCTCTGAACGCCATCTTTGCTTCTTCCTGAGGGGCTGCGAAGCTCCATTTGAGTGTGCAGCTGCTTCCCAGTCTGGGCTGCCGCACTGGTGGGATCCTGGGGCTTTTGTTCATTTTGAATTGTTTGTCTGTTTTCTTTTCCTTTTCTTGAGTTGGGAGCCCTTTTGGGCCAGGCGGAGCTGCGTGCCAGGGAGACTCCCCTTCGGCTTCCACAGACGTGCAGAGGGATCCCTGAGGACATTTCTTTTTTTGTTGGGCTTTTGTTTTATTTTTTTCCTGTTTTTTTGGGGGGCCCTTCTTGTTCTTTTTTTTTTTATTTGTTTTGTTTTCTTTTCCCTCTTTTTCCCTTTTGTCTTTCTTCATTGCTCAGTTTCTGGTCTCTCTGTATCTTCCTTCTCTTTCTGATCCCTGAAACCAGGCATTGTATGCCTCTGCAACTTCTGGCTAGGCTGTGCTGCGACACCTGAGAGCGACTTCCCCAGACCTCATAGCTGCATCGGTGGGATCCCTGGGAACTTTGCAGTTCTTTAACCTTTCTGATTTTTATTTGTTCATTCTTTTCTTTCTTCCTCTTCCCCCTTCTGCTTTTCTCCATTTCATATTCTCTCATCTCTCCATTCCAACGGCAAGCTCCCCTAAAATTCTTTTTAGTTTCTTTGTATGTTTTTTGGCTCCTGTTCCTCTCTCCTCTCTCCCATATCCAGCTTAGCTCCACACATAACCATCTCCCCGCTGCATCCTGCCTACCTGCACCGTGCGTTTGACATCACATCACCAAGCAGTGCAGGCACGGCCTACTGGAACCTGCCCAGCACTGGTAACAAACCCGCCCTGGTGGCTGTAGTGAGTGCCACAAACAACCCGTCCCAGTGGCTCTTCTTCGGCTAGACCTGCCCTGATGTACAACATCTGAGTGACTGAACCTGCCAGTTGGAGAAGGAGGTGAAAAGTATTGAGCGCACAGACGAACAAACAACAAAGAGCATGCAGTCTGCCTGCTCAGACATACTCAAATTTTTTTTTTAAAAAAGGGACGAAACAAACAAATCTACAATCAATAAATGAGAGAAATATCTACTAAATGCCCCCAAAACAGCAGACAATATCAAAACATTTACAAAAACAGGACAGGATGGTTCCAGTAAGCGTCCAAATTAAAACACCAGATGACTCTCCTGTGGAAGAAAATGCACTAGAAGTACCTGATAGGGAATTCAAATCTCTAATACTCGGAATTTTCCAAGAACTGAGGCAAAAAGCTGACAAACATGAGAAAGAAATAGACAAATTCATGGAAAATACAAACAAAAAATTGGAAGAATTCAGGAAGATGATGCAGAGACAAAATGCCAAAATAAATTCACAACTAGAAATTATACAAAAACAACAATTAGAAAGCCAAAAGATAAACAACAAGATTTCAGAAATGGATGATGTCATAGAAGGGCTGAGAAGCAGATTTGAAACCGTGAAAGACAGGATCAGTGGAACTGAAGACAAACACTTGGATACAACTCTCTTTCAGGAAAACTCAGAAAAAAGAACAAAGAAAAATGAAGAGACCCTGAGAGTTATGTGGGACACAATTAAAAGCAAAAGTTTACAAGTGATTCGAATTCCAGAACAGGAGGAGAAAACAGAAAACACAGAGAGGATCACTGAGGAACTGCTGACAGAAAACTTCCCCAATATAATGAAAGATGAAAAGCTGACCATCCAAGAAGCTCAACAAACCCCATAGAGAAGAGACCCCAAAAGAAAATCACCAAGGCATGTCATATTCACACTCACCAAAACAAAAGACAAAGAATCCTGAGAGCAGCTCATGAAAAACAAGAAGTCACATACAGAGGAGAAACAATAAGACTAAGCTCAGATTATTCGGCAGAAACCATGCAGGCAAGAAGGCAGTGGGATGACATATATAAAATCTTGAAAGAAAAAAATTGTCAGCCAAGAATAGTATATCCTGCAAAACTCTCGTTCAAATTTGATGGTGAAATTAGGTCATTTCCAGATAAACAGAAACTAAGGGAATATGTAAAAGTCAAACCAAACTTACAAGAATTATTAAAGGGAATTCCTCGATCTGAGGACAAACAGCTTCAGCCCTCAGGCAGGACTCAGGATGCAAGATCGTACAAGCCAGATACCAATCTAGAAAATGAACTCTCGAGGACTATCCAAAACCAAAAGAAATACAACAGGGAATCAGAGCAGTCAATCGATGGATGACAACAACATCAAAACAATGAAAGAGGGAAAAAACAGCATAGGTATAGGACCTTCTAATGGAGAGGAAGGCAAGGCGATACCAAGTAAGGGTAGACTGCTTCAAACTTAGAAAGATAAGAGTAAAATTCATGGTAACCACAAACAAAGTTAACAAACCAACTCAAAAAGACGAAAAACATAAAGTCTCAGTAAAAACAAAACCTACAAAAACAGAAGAAATGAACACAAAATCCACAAACAAAAGTAACTCAGCACAAGAGAGTAAGAAGAACAAAGAAAACTTCAGCACCACAAAAAAAAAAGCACTACAAAATGACAGCAACAAACTCACATCTATCAATAATTACACTGAATGTAAATGGACTCAATGCACCCATAAAGAGACGGAAAGTCACAGAATGGATAAGAAAACAGGATCCATCAATACGCTGTCTAAAGAGACACACCTCAGAAACAAAGATGTGAATTTATTAAAAGTCAAAGGTTGGAAAAAAATATATCAAGCTAACAACTACCGAAAAAGAGCAGAAGTAGCAATTCTAATCTCAGATAAAATAGACTTTAGAACAAAATCCACCATAAAAGACAAAGAAGGTCACTATAAAATGATTAAGGGGATGATCCATCACGAAGACACAACCATAATAAACATCTACGCACCCAATGACAGGGCTCCAAAATACATAAAACAAACTCTAACAACACTGAAAAGAGAAATTGACAGTTCCACAATAATAGTAGGAGACTTCAACACACCACTCTCAGTAAAGGACAGAACAACTAAGAAGAAACTCAGCAAAGATACAGAAGACCTAAAGGACACAATCAGCCAACTTGACCTCATAGACATATATAGAACACTCCATCCAACTGCTGCAAAGGACACATTCTTTTCCAATCCACACGGAACGTTCTCCAGCATAGACCACATCTTACGCCACAGAGCAATCCTCAACAAGATCCAAAATGTTGAGATAATTCAAAGTATCTTATCTGACCACAATGCCATCAAGGTAGAAATTACCAATAGAAAGACCAAGGGAAAAAACAATCAACTACATGGAAACTGAATAATACCCTGCTTACACATCAGTGGGTAATAGAAGAAATCAGAGATGGAATCAAAAAATTCCTAGAATCAAATGAGAATGAAAACACATCATACCAAAACCCTCAGGACACAGCAAAGGCAGCCCTCAGAGGACAATTTATAGCAATAGATGCACACATCAAAAAAGAAGAAAGGGACAAAATCAAAACATTAACTACAGAACTCAAACAAATAGAAAGAGAACAGCAAAAGAAGCCCACAACCACCAGAAGAAAGGAAATAGTAAAGATCAGAGCAGAAATTCATGAAATAGAGAACAGAAAAACAATAGAAAGAATCAACAAAACCAAAAGCTGGTTCTTTGAAAGAATCAACAAAATTGACAAACCACTGGCCAGACTGACAAAAGAAAAACAGGAGAGGACACAAATAACCGAAATAAGAAATGAAATGGGAGACATTACAACAGACCCAACTGAAATAAAAAGGATTATAACAGAATAGTATGAAAAACTATACTCCAAGAAATTTGAAAACCTAGAGGAAATGGATAAATATCTAGAAACACACAGTCTACCCAAACTACAACAAAGTGATGTTGAAAATCTGAACAGACCCATAACAAGAGAAGAAATTGAAAAGGTAATAAAAAAACTCCCAACCAAAAAAAGCACTGGCCCAGATGACTTCACTGGAGAATTCTACAGAACATTTACAGAAGAGCTTGTACCAGTACTACCCAAGCTATTTCAGAGCATCGAAGACAAAGCAACACTTCCAAATTCATTCTATGAAGTCAGCATAATGCTGATACCAAAACCAGGCAAAGACATCACAAAAAAAGAAAATTACAGACCAATATCTCTCGTGAATATAGATGCAAAAATTCTGAACAAAATTCTAGCCGATAGAATTCAGCATCATATCCAAAAAAAAAAATACACCACGACCAAGTAGGATTCATACCAGGTATGCAAGGATGGTTCAACACTAGAAAATCAATCAACGTAATCCACCACATAAATAAAAGGAAAGAAAAGAATCACAAGATCGTCTCAACTGACACAGAAAAGGCATTTGACAAAGTTCAGCACCCATTCCTGATAAAAACTCTTGATCAAATAGTTATAGAATGGAAATTTCTCAACATGATAAAGGGCATCTATGCAAAACCAACGGCCAACATCATTCTTAATGGAGAGAGGCTGAAAATATTCCACTTGAAAACAGGAACAAGACAAGGATGCCGTTTATCACCACTCCTATTTAACATTGTGCTGGAAGTTCTAGCTAGAGCAATAAGGCAAGAAAAAGAAATAAAGGGCATCCAAATTGGTAATGAAGAAGTTAAACTGTCCCTGTTTGCAGATGATATACTATACATAGAAAACCCTAAAGACTCCCCAAGAAATCTACTGGAACTAATAGAAAGATTCAGCAGAGTAGCAGGATACAAGATAAACATTAAAAAATCAGTTGGATTCCTATACACCAATAAAGAGAATGATGAAAAGGAAATCAGGAAAACAATACCATTTATATTACCCCCTAAAAAGATAAAATACTTAGGAATAAATCTGACCAGGGATGTAAAAGACCTATACAAAGAAAACTACAAAACACTACTGCATGAAACCCAAAGGGATCTACATAAATGGAAAAACATACCATGCTCATGGATAGGTAGGCTCAACATTGTGAAAATGGCAATTCTACCCAAAGCAATTTACAAATACAACGCAATCCCGATCCAAATACCAACAACACTCTTCAAAGAGATGGAAAAACTAATCATTAACTTTATATGGAAAGGGAAGAAGCCCCGAATAAGTAAAGCACTACTGAAGAAGAAGAAGAAAGTTGGAGGACTCACACTACCTGACTTCACAACCTACTATACAGCTACAGTAGGCAAAACAGCCTGGTACTGGTACAACGACAGATACATTAACCAATGGAACAGAATTGAGAACCCCAATGTAAATCCATCCACCTACAGTCACCTGATCTTCGACAAGGGCCTAAAGTCCATCAAATGGAGAAAAGACAGTCTTTTTACCACATGGTGCTGGCAAAACTGGGTATCCATTTGCAAAAACATGAAACAGGACCCATACCTCACACCGTATACAAAAACTACTTCAAAATGGATCAAAGACTCGAATATAAAGCCTAAAACTGTAAAGTTCATAGAAGAAAAAATAGGACCAAAACTACAGGCCTTAATAGATGGCATTAACAGGATACAAACCATAACCATCAGTGCACAAACCCCAACAGATAAGCTAGATAACTGGGATCTTCTAAAAATCAAACACCTATGCTCTTCAAAAGCCTTCACCAAAAGAGTAAAAAGAGAACCTACAGACTGGGAAAAATAATTTTGTACAGTACAAGTCAGACAAAGGTCTAATCTCCACAATCTACAAGAAAATCAAACACCTCTACAACAAAAAGACAAATAATCCTATTAAAAAATGGGCAAAGGAAATGAACAGACACTTCACCAAAGAAGACATTCAAATGGCCAACAGACACATGAGGAAATGCTCGGGATCACTAGGCATTAGAGAAATGCAAATTAAAACCACAATGAGATACCATCTCATCCCAGCATTAGTGGCACGAATCAAAAACACTGGAAATAGCAAATGTTGGAGGGGCTGCGGGGAGATGGGAACTCTTATGCACTGCTGGTGGGAATGCAAAATGATACAACCATTTTGGAAAATGATATGGTGCTTCCTCAGAAAGCTAGAAATAGACATACCATATTCGATCCAGCAATCTGACTCCTAGGAATATATCCTAGAGAACTAAAAGTCGTCACTCGAATAGACATTTTTACACCTATGTTAATGGCAGCATTGTTCACAATAGTAAAACGATGGAAACAACCTAGATGCTCATCAACGGATGAATGGATAAACAAACTATGGTACATACACACAGTGGAGTACTATGCAACGAAAACGAACAACAATGAATCTGTGAAACTTCTCATAACATGGATGAAACTGGAGGACATTATGCTGAGTGAAAAAGTCAATTCCAAAAGGACAAATATTGTATGAGACCTCTATTGTAAAAACCCACGAAAAAGTTCACACACAGAATGTAACAATCTTTGTTGGCTACAAGGGATGGGAGGGGTGGGGGGGGAATACTAAATAGGCAATAGATAAGTGGTATCTTGGGTGAAGGGTGAGACAGTACACAATACAGGGGAAACTAGCACCACTTGTACAAGGAAAGGTCGTGGAAGCCCCATAGACACATCCAAACTCCCTGAGGGACTGAATTGCTGGGCGGAGGGCTGTGGGGACCATGGTCTCCGGGAACATCTAGCTCAATTGGCATGACACAGCTTATAAAGACAACGCTGTACATTCTACCTTGGTGAGTAGTGTCTGGGGTCTTAAAAGCCTGTGAGCGGCCATCTAAGATACTCTACTGTTCTCATCCCTTCAGGAACAAGGGAGAATGAAGAGAACAGGATACAAGGAAAAGATTAGTCCAAAGGGCTAATGGTCCACAGCTCCCAAGGCCTCCACCGGACTGAGTCCAGTACAGCTAGATGGTGCCCGGCTACCAGCACTGACTGCTCTGACCAGGATCACAACAGAGGGTTCTGGACAGAGCTGGAGAAGGATGTAGAACATAATTCTAACTCACACACAAAAAAGACCAGATTTACCAATCTAAAGGAGACTGGAGAAATCCTGAGGGTATGGCCCCCAGACACCCTTTTAGCTCAGTGGTGAAGTTATCTCCGAGGTTCACCGTTCAGCCTGGGAGTGGATAGCACCGTAAAACCAAATGAGACGAATGAGGTACAGGAGTCCAGTGACAAGGGCCAGAAAGCAGAAGGGGACAAGGAAGCTGGTGATAGGGAACCCAAGGTTGAGTAAGGATATTGTTGATGTGTTGTGAGATTGTTAACCATTGTCATAGGGCAACATTGTAGTAACTGTTAAATGAGAAACTATTTTGTTCTGTAAGCCTTCATCTTAAGTGAGAATAACAGCACAATTGGAAGAGCGTAGTCAATGTCACTGAACTGTGTATGTAAAAACTTTTGAAATGGTGTGTCTTTGACTATGTGTATTTTCACCAAAAAAAAAGGTGGAGAAGTTAGAGGGCTGACATGTTGTGGGGTTGTTAACCAATGTCATAAAACTGTATGTGTACTACTCTCTCATGAGAAACTATTTGTTCTGTAAGCCTTCAACTGAAGTACAATAAAAAAATAAAAATAAAAATAAATTTAAAAAAATCAAAGACCAAATGGACAATGTGAAATTCTTTGGGGGTTACTTAAAGGTCTATTGCTGAAGGAAGCAGGGGAGGAAATTTACATTTATAAGGCGTCTATTATTTGTCACCTACCATGGTAAAAGTCTTTTTCCTCTAGATTTTGAAAGTAATATAGAGGCTTCAAGCATTTCCCTTTTTGAATTTCTGCCAATGTTGTTTTTAGCTGTTGTCCAGTTGGTCCCCAACTCATGATGACCCTATGCACAAAAGAACATATCAGACCATTGTGATTCATAGGGTTTTCATTGGCTAATTTTTGAGAGTAGATAGCCAGGACTTTCTTCCTAGTCCATCTTAATCTGGAAGCTTCACTGAAACCTGTCATCACAAAACCCCAAAATTCTGTTGCTGTCAAGTTGATTCCAACTCCTAGTGACCGTATAGGACAGAGTAGAACTGCCCCCTAGGGTTTCCAAAGAGCAGCTGGTGGATTTGAATTGCTGACATTTTAGTTGGCAGCCAAGCTCTTAACCACTGCACCACCAGAAATATGCAAACTCACACTGACAGACAAGTGATGGCTGTGCATGAGATACATTGGCCTGGAATCGAACCCAGGTCTCCAACATGGAAAGCGAGAATTCTACCACTGAATCATCACTGCCCTCAATTTCTGTCATTAACTATTAAAAATTATGTAAGCCCTTCTACAAGAATATTCATATTCATTTCTGTCATGAGGAAGGAAGACATGAGAAAAAAAGATGAACCAGTTCTACAAGGGAGCTAGGAACATGTTTCCTGGGCCTGAGGACGAGTAGTGAATGTTCACTTATACTCGTATCTCTGAAGACTTATTAAACCTGGCTGTTCTCCTTGCCTCTCTTAAAACCCAGATAACAATTCCAAGGTCAAAAGTGATCTTATCTTACTAAAAAGGAAAGTGTGTTGGAAAGTATAGGATTTTAGGAACAGAAGGCTTCAACTGTTGAAAACAATTCATAAAGCATGGTCCTAAATATCCCAAGAGGAACAAAATCCTGAGCACGTCACCTGTGACAGTTGGATCCTTATCCCTGTGTGCTGAACTAAGTCTAGTAGGATGTAAAGCTTTTATGAAATGCAAATGATGTTAGGTGCCACCAGCCAAAAACTGATTTCAGTCCAAGAACAAGAAGTGACAAGCCTTAATTCCTAAGCATCCCCTCAACTTGCTTACTTTTCAAACATAAATCATACATATTAACTTTACCTTTAAAAATCAAACCAACAAACATATTTAAAATTTGTTCCTTGAAAAAGAGCAGCATAGGAGGAAACCAAAACAAAAAATCAAATCCATTACGTTGACTCTATTCCATTTCAAAGTGACCCTTTAAGGCAGAGTAGAACTGCCCCTTAGGGTTTCCAAAGAGCGGCTTGGTAGATTCGAACTGCTGACCTTTCAGTTTGCAACCGAGCTCTTAACCAATCTTATCAAAATAATGTAGTCTACAACCCCCCATAGTTAGAACCAGAAATAAGAAAAACAGAGCAGTTTATTTACGTCTGGCATACATGACTACAGCTAATTTCTAGTAGTATTTTGAGCCTGTTGATAGTAGCTGAATATCAAATTTGTCAACCACCAGTGGAGAATGAGGACAGAGGTGGTACTCTGACCCCAGTGAAAGTGGACACCGGTACTTTCACTTGGCCACAGATTCACCATAGAATCTTGTTTCCTTTTCCTTACCAACTCTCCCAGTTATGTTAGTACCGGAGGTTTTTGACTCCATCCTGCTGCCCTATAGCTGTTATGGTCTCCTCACCATCTCATGAACATTCTCTACATGTAAATCTTACAACGCTCTCTTGACCCCACCTCCAATGTGAAGCAATTACTGTAACATATCTATCTTCACATGCTGTGGAGATGAAATAAAATATCCTACAAGTAATTCCTTATGGGTAATAATACTTTCATTCACTTCTATAGCCACTGAAGGTATTCGAGGCAGTGTGACTCCAAGTAGCTACTAAGAGCAGGGTGAGACAAGACTTTCCATTCAAATACATGGTTTTTGTTCATAAAACAATCTACTAAATATTGATAATGCTGTACCTTTTTGACATGATTTATGGTATTATGTGGGTTTTCCTTTTTAGAGTTTTACTTTAAAATAGACATGCTCAATACAGGACAAAACTTCTTAGGAAGTTTGAAAGGATATTTTTCATTTGTATTTAAAAAAATAATAAATGGAAGCTTCAGTGATTGTGGTTTGTTTAAATAATTTTTTAATATATATTACCAATCATTTGACGATGGTGTTAGCAGCCGTCTTGCTGGCAGGTACTTGTAATGAGAGAACGTAAACCAAAAAACCAAACCCATTGCCATCAAGTCAATTCCAACTCATAGTGACCCTATAGGACAGAGTAGAATTGCCCCATAGGGTTTCCAATCACTGGCTGGTGGATTCGAACTTCTGACTTTTTGGTTAGCAGTGGAGCTCTTAACCAGGGCTCCAATGAGAGAACATAGTGAATGTTAATCCTGTGTTTTTCTATCCTCTACTTCTTCTTTTTTTTTAATTGTACTTTAGATGAAGGTTTACAGAACAAAATAGCTTGTCATTAAAGAGTTAGTACATATATTGTTTCATGACATTGGTTAACAACACCACGACATGTCAGTACTCTCCCTTCTCGATCTTGGGTTCCCTATTACCAGCTTTACTGTCCCCTCCTACCTTCTAGTCCTTGCCCCTGGGCTGGTGTGCCCCTTTAGTCTCATTTTGTCCTATGGGTCTGTCTAATCTTAAGCTAAAAGGTGAACCTCTGGAGTGACTTCAGTACTGAGCTAAAAGGGTGTCCAGGGACCATACTCTCAGGGTTTCTCCACTCTCTGTCAGGTCAGTAAGTCTGGTCTTTTTTTGAGTTAGAATTTTGTTCTACATTTATCTGCAGCTCTGTCCAGGACCCTCTATTGTGATCCCTGTCAGAGCAATCAGTGGTGATAGACAGGCACCATGTAGCTGTGCTGGACTCAGTCTGGTGGAGGCCATGATTGTTGTGGTCTATTAGTCCTTTGGACTAATCTTTCTCTTGTGTCTTTAACTTTTTTCATTTTCCCTTGCTCCTGAAGGGGTGAGACCAGTGGAGTATCTTAGATGGCCACTCACAGGCTTTTAAGACCCCACACACTACTCACCAAAGTAGAATGTAGAACATTTTCTTTATAAACCATGTTATGTCAATTGAGCTAGATGTTTCCTGAGATCATGGTCCCCACAGCCCTCAGCCCAGTAGTTCGGTCCCTCTGGGAGTTTGGATGTATCTATGGAGATTCCATGACCTTGCCTTGTACAAGTTGTGCTGACTTCCCCAGTATTGTGTACTGTCTTACCCTTCACCAAAGTTACTGCTTATCTATTGTCTATTTAGTGTTTTTCCACCCTCACCCATCCCCTCCCTCATAACCATCAAAGAAAGTTTCTTTTTTTGTGTAAACCTTTTCATGAGTTTTTATAGTAGTGGTCTCATACAATATTTGTCCTTCTGTGACTGACTTATTTCACTCAGCATAATGCCCTCCAGATTCATCCATGTTGTGAGATGCTTCAAATATTCATCACTGTTCTTTATCATGCATAATACTCCATTGTGTGTATGTACCATAGTTTGTGTATCCATTCATCTGTTGATGGGCATCTAGGTTGTTTCCATCGTTTTGCTATTGTGAACAATGTTACAATGTACATGTTTGTGTGTATGTCTATTTGTGTGACGGCTTTTATTTCTCTAGGATATATTCCTAGGAGTGGGATTGCTAGATCCTATGGTATTTCTATTTCCAGCTTTCTAAGGAAGCGCCATATCATTTTCCAAAATGGTTGTACCATTTTGCATTCCCACCAGCAGTGCATAAGAGTTCCAATCTCCCCACAGCTTCTCCAACATCTGTTATTTTCTTTTTTTTTTGATTCATGCCAGTAATGCCGGGGTGAGACAGTATCTCATTGTGGTTTTGATTTGCATTTCTCTAATGGTTAGTGATCGCGAGGATTTCCTCATGTAGCTGCTTGAATGTCTTTTTTGATGAAGTGTCTGTTTATTTCCTTTGCCCAATTTTTAATTGGATTATTTGTCTTTTTGTTGTACAGGTGTTGGATTTTCCTGTAGATTTTAGAGATTAAACCTTTGTTGGATTTGTAATAGCCAAAAAATTTTTCCCAGTGTGCAGATTCTCTTTTTACTCTTTTGGTGAAGTCTTTTGATAAGCATAAGTGTTTAATTTTTAGAAGATCTCAGTTATCTAGCTTATCTAGTTTGTATGTTGTTAGTTATAGTTTGTATCTTGTTAATGTAGTGTATTAGGGTCTTTAGCATTGATCCTGATTTCTCTTCTATGCTCTTTATAGTTTTTGGTTTTTGATTTAGGTCTTTAATCCATTTTGAATTAGTTTTTTTGTATAGTGTGAGGTATGGGTCCTATTTCATTTTTTTTTTTTTTTTTTTTTTTGCAGATGGACATCCAGTTTTGCCACCACCACTTGTTAAAAAGACTGTTCTTCATTTGATGGACTTTGGGCCCTTGTCAAAAATCAGGTGACTGTAGGTGGATGGATTTTTATCTGGGTTCTCGATTCTGTTCCATTGGTCAAGGTATCTGTTGTTGTACCAGTACCAGGATGTTTTGGCTACCATAGCTGTTTAGTAGGTTCTGAGGTCAGGTAGTGTGAGTCCTCCTACTTTATTCTTCTTCTTCAGTAATGCTTTACTTATCCGGGGACTCCTCCCTTTCCACCTCTTTAAAGAATGTTGTTGGTATGTGGATCGGGATTGCATTGTATTTGTAAATTGCTTTGGGTAGCATTGTCATTTTCATAATGTTGAGCCTACCAATCCATGAGCATGATATGTTTTTCCATTTATGTAGATCTCTTTTGGTTTCTTGCAGTAGTGTTTTGTAGTTTTCTTTAAATAGGTCTTTTACATTCCTGGTTAGATTTATTCCTGAGTTTTTTTTTTTTTTTTTTTTTTAGGGGCTATTATAAATGGTATTGCTTTCTTGATTTCCTGTTCATCATTATCTCTGTTGGTGTATAGGAATCCAACTGATTTTTGTATGTTTATCTTGTATCTTGCTACTCTGCTGAATCTTTTAATTAGTTCCAGTAGTTTTCTCACGGAGTCTTTTGTGTTTTCTTTATATAGTATCATATAATCTGCAAATAGGGACAGTTTTACTTCTTCATTACCAACTTGGATGCCCTTTTTTTCTTTTTCTTGCCACATTGTAGAGCTATGGCTTCCAGCACAATGTTAAATAAGAATGGTGATAAAGGACATCCTTGTCTTCTTCCTGTTCTCAAGGGGAAGGTTTTCAGCCTCTCTCCATTAAGAATGATGTTGTTTGTTTGTTTTGTATAGATGCCCTTTATTATGTTGAGGAATTTCCCTTCTATACCTATTTTATTGAGAGTTTTTATCAGAAAACGGTGTTGGACTTTGTAAATTGCCTTTTTTGCATCAATTGAGATGATCATGTGATGCTTTTATTTGTGTGGTGGATTTCATTGATTGATTTTTTAATGTTGAACCATCCTTGCATACCTGGTATGAATCCTACTTGGTCGTGGTGTATTAATTTTGATATGATGCTGAATTCTATTGGCTAGAATTTTGTTGAGAATCTTTGCATCTATATTCACGAGAGATATTGGTCTGTAATTTTCTTTTCTGTGTTGTCATTGCATGGTTTTGGTATCAGTGTTATGCTGGCTTCATAGAATGAATTCGGAAGTGTTGCTTCCTTTTCTATGTGCTGAAATAGTTTGAGAAGTACTGGTGTAAGCTCTTATCTGAACGTTTGGTAGAATTCTCCAGTGAAGCCATCTGGGCCAAGGCTTTTTTTTTGTTGTTGTTGTTGTTGGGAGGTTTTTTTTTTTTTTCATTCCTTTTCAATCTCTTCCCTTGTTGTAGGTCTGTTCAGATTTTAACATCAATTTGTGATAGTTTGGGTAGTGTCTTAGTCATCTAGTGTTGGTATAACAGAAGCACCACAAGTGGATTGTTTTAACAAAGAGAAGTTTATTTCCTCACAGTTAAAGTAGGCTAGAAGTCCAAATGCAGGGCGTCATCTCCAGGAGAAGGCTTTTTCTCTCTGTCGGCTTTCTTCTCTTCAGTCCTCCCCCGGACTAGGAGGTTTTCTGTGCAGGCACCCCGGTTCAAAGGAAATGTTCTGTTCCTGGCACTGCATTCTTGATGGTATGAGGTCCCCAATTCTCTGCTTGCTTCCCTTTCCTTTTATCTCTTGTAAGGTAGAAGGTGGTGCAGGCCACACCCTAGGGAAACTCTCTTTACCTTGGATCAGGGATATGACCTGGGTAAGGGTGGTGTGACAATCCCACCCTAATCCTCTTTAACATAAAATTACAATCACAAAATGGAGGCAAACCACACAATTCTGGGAATCATGGCCTAGCCAAATTGATGCACACATTTTTTGGGAGACATAATTCAAACCATGACAGGTAGGTTATGTGTTTCTAGAAATTTGTCCATTTCCTCTAGATTTTCAAATTTGTTGGAGTATAGTTTTTCATAATACTCTGTTAAGATCCTTTTTATTTCAGCTGGGTCAGTTGTAATGTCCCCCATTACATTTCTTAATTGGGTTATTTTCGTCCTCTCCTGTTTGTCTTTTGTCAGTTTGGTTAGTGGTTTGTCGATTTGGTTGATCCTTTCAAAGAACCAACTTTTGGTTTTGTTGATTCTTTCTATTGTTTTTCTATTCTCTGTTTCATTTATTTCTGCTCTGATCTCTATTATTTCCTTTCTTCTGGTGGCTGTGGGCTTCTTTTGAGTTGTGTAGCTAATGTTTTGATTTTGTCTCTTCTTTTTTGATGTCTGCATCTATCACTATAAATTGACCATTGAGCACTGCTTTTGCTGTGTCCCAAAGGTTTTAGTATGATATGTTTTCATTTTCATTTGATTCTAGGAATTTTTTTATTCCATCTTTGATTTCTTCTATTACCCAGTGGTTTTTAAGCAGGGTGTTATTTAGTTTCCAAGTAATTGATTTTTTTTTCCATGCTCTTCCTGTTGTTAATTTCTATCTTGATGATGTTGTGATCAGAGAAGATACTTTGTATTATCTTACTGTTTTGGAGTTTGTTGAAAGTTGCTTTGCAGCCTGATATGTGGTCTATTCTGGAGAACATCCCATATGCGTTGGAAAAGAATGTGTACTTTGCAGGTTTTGGGTGGAGTGTTCTCTATATGCCTATGAGTTCAAGTTGGCTGATTTTGGCCTTTAGATTTTCTGTATCTTTGTTGAGTTTCTTTCTAGATGTTCTGTCTTTTACTAAGAGTGATGTGTTGAAGTCTCCTACTATTATAGTGGAAGTGTCAAGTTTTCTTTTCAGTGCTGTCAAAGTTTGTTTTACGTATTTTTGGGCCCTGTCACTGGGTGCATAGATGTTTATTATGGTTATGTCTTCATGATGGATTGTCCCTTTAATCATAATATAGTGCCCTTCTTTGTCTTTTATGGTAGATTTTGTTTTAAAGTTTACTTTATCTGAGATAGGTATTACCACCCCTACTCTTTTTTGGTGGCTGTTTTCTTGATATATTTTTTTCCCATCCTTTGATTTTTAATACATTTATGTCTTTGTTTCTAAGGTATGTCTCTTGTAGACAGCATATTGATGGATCCTGTTTTTTTTTTTTTTTAATCCATTCTGTCACTCTCTGTCTCTTAATGGGAGCATTGAGGCCATTTACATTCAGTGTAATTATTGGTAGGTGTGAGTTTATTGTTGTCATTTTGTAGTGTTCTTTTTGTGGTGCTGACGATTTCTTTGTTCTTCTTACTCTCCTGTGCTGAATTCCGTTTGTTTGTGGATATTTTTTTCATTTCTTTTGTTTTTGTAGATTTTGTTTTTACTGAGCCTATGTTTTTCTTCTTTATTTTGATGAGTAGGTTTGTTAACTTTCTTTGTGGTTACCTTGAAATTTACCCTTATCTTCCTAGGTTTCAGCCAGTCTATCATTACTTGGTATCTCCTTGCCTTCCTTTCCATTAGAAAGTTCTATATCTACACTGTTCATTCCCTCATTTTATTGTTCTGACATTGTTGTCTTTTGCAGATTAACCTCTCTGGTTCTCTCTTGTAAATCTTTTGGCTTTGAACGGCCCTTGAGAGTTCACTTCCTAGGTTGCTATCTGGCTGGTCCTATCTTGCATCCTAGATTCAGGCTGCCATCTCATGATGTTTGTTCTCAAACGGAAGGACTGTCTTTAATAATTCTTGTAAATTTGGTTTGGTTGTTACATATTCCCTTAATTTCTGTTTTTCTGGAAATGTCCTAATTTGAATGAGAGTTTTTCAGGATATGTTATCCTTGGTTCAAAATTTTTTTCTTTCAAAGTTTTATATATGTCATTTCCATTACCTTCTTGCCTGCATGATTTCTGATAAATAATCAGAGCTTAATCTTATTGTTTCTCCTCTGTATGTGACTCTGCTCTCAGAATTCTTTCTTAGTCTTTGGTTTTAGCGAGTGTGATTATGGTACGCCTTGGTGATTTTCTTTTGGGGTCTATCCTACATGGGGTTCATTGAGCTTCCTGGATAGTTAGCTTTTCATACTTCATGATATTAGGGAAGTATTCTGTCAGCAATTCTTCAATGATCCTCTCAGTGTTTTCTGTTTTCTTCCCTTGTTCTGGAACTCCAATCATTCACAAATTTTTGCTTTTGATTGTATCCCACATAATTCTTCATTTTTGTTTGTTTGGTTTCTTTTTTCTGATTTTTCCTCAAAGTGGTATCCAAGTGTTTGTCTTCAATTTTGCTGATCCTGTCTTCCATCATTTCAAACCTGTTCCTCAGCCCTTCTATGACACTGTCCATTTCTGAAATCCTGTTGTTTATCTTCTGGATTTCTAATTGTTGTTTTCGTATGATTTCTAGTTGTGAATTTATTTTAGCATTTTTTCCTGTATTATTTTCTGGAATTCTTACTTTTTTTTTTTTTTGTCTGTAATTTCTATGAATTTGTTTGCTTTTTCCTTGAATTTGCTTATTTTTTCCTCATTTTTGTCTCCTTTTTGCTTCAACTCTTGTATAGCTCTGAATATTAGAGATTTGAATTCCCTATCAGGTAGTTCTAATGCCTTATCTTATACTGGAAAGTCACCTAGTGTTTTATTTTGGATGCCTACTGGAACCATCGTAACCTTTTTTAAATATGTTTTGATATTGTCTGCTGTCTTTGGGACATTCAGTAGTTATTTTCTTTGTTTATTGACTGTAGATTTGTTGCTTTCATTCTGATTTTTTGTTTTATTTCATTATGTCTGAGCAGGCAGGCTGTGCTTTCTTTGTTGCTTGCTCATCTGTGAACACGATATTTTTAACCTCCTTGTCCAATGGGCAGGGCAAGTTGCTCAGCTATGGTGCAGCAAAGCAGGTCCAACTGAAGGGGAAGGGCTGGAATGGGTTGTTTGTGGCATATACTGGGGCCAACAAGCTGAGCCAGTGGTCAGTGCAGGGAAGATTCCAGTAGGTCATGCTTTGCTGCTTGGGAGTGCGATGTTCAGCACACAGTGCAGATAGGCAGGAGGGAGGGAAAGTGGGAGGTTGCGATGTGTGCAGTTAGGTTGGGTATGGAAAAGAAGAGAGAGAGGAGAAACAGGGGGATAAAAGTGCTGAGGGAGCTTGCAGTGGAATGGAGAGATAAGAAACCAAGAAATGAAGAAAAACAAAAAGAAAAAATTAAAAATAAAATCAAAAAAATAGATAAATAGATAAATAATTTTTAAAGATGCCCAAGGGATCCCACCAGGGTGGCTGCACAGACCAAGGAAGTACCTCCCAAGCTGTGCAGTACAGCCTGGCTAGAAGGGGTAGAGATGATACACAGTGCCAGGTATTCAGGAGACAGGAAAAGGAGGTAAGTAGAAAGAGATGAGAAACTGAGAAATGAAGAACGATAAAAAGGAAAAAAGAAAGAGAAAACAAACAAACAAAAAAGAAAAAGAAAAAAGCCCCCTGGGATCCCCACCAGTGTGGCCATACAGACCCGGGAAGCAGTTCCCCAGCTGAGGGGTGCTTCACAGCCTGTCAAGAAGAAACAAAGATGGCACACAAAGTCAGGTGTTCTAGAGAAAAGAGGGGGAGGAGGTGAGAGGCAGGGAAGAAACCAAAAGAGGCTGAAAAAAGCAACACCAGCATAAAGAAATGGCAGTGAAAAAGCTGGCTGGTGTGGGCAGACAAATCCATGAGGCACAGAACCAACATCTCCCATGCTGAAGTCTTGGCCCACTGGGAAGTCACAGATCGTCCAGCTGGGAAGATGCAAAGTTGAGCAGGGGAAGGCAGGGTATGGGTGGGACAGCATGTCTCGCTGGTTACTGGGTGCTCTGTCTCCTGCTGGGAGCTCTGTGAATCTGCTTTCGCGTACTACCTGTCCACCAATCTCCGAAAGGAGTCCAAGATGATGGATCTGTGTTGCTTTAGCTGATAGGGGACATCAGCTTGTAACTCTTCTCGTGCTCTGTTCTCTGTCAGTTTCTCATTCCATTTGGTGTTTGGCTGAGTTCTTTATCCATATTATGCTTAGGGTTCCAGGACTGACACTTGTCTCTATTTTACTTGGTTTTTGGGTCTTTGCTGTGGAGGAACTGTGTGGTGCTTCTGTCTGTAGCACCATGTTGGCTTTGCCTCTCTATCCTCTACATCTTGACCCTTCCACTCATCAGTTACAGGCAATCATATTGCCTGGAGGAAAATTATGATTGTTAGAGCAAGAATTCAGGAATTAAAAAAAAAAAAAACTATTTGCAATATGATTTTGACTTCCAAACCAGGGCTTAAGATTCATAAGAGAAGCTCTGAGGGTGACAGAGCGGAGTTTGTAACTTTTTCAAGAGGAGGGAGTCGGCAGGTTGGAGGTCACTGAGAGTCAGCTCTGGTACCTGAAAGCATGAGGAAGCCGAGCCAACACCTATGGACATCTCTTGCCATTCCCATGAGTTCATCACTTTGCCCTGCCAGAGAAGCTGCATCAACTTTTTTCTCATTACTTTCCTAAGAAGGCCTTCCTCTCACTGTTGCCTACACTTTGACCACAAATCATTCAACAAAAGATCTCACTATCTCTTCACTCTATTCCTACCCTAAGACTTTGCTGAGCTCCCATCTGAATTGTCCCTGATGGGTGCCCACCTTGTCTATCATGCAGGCCACTCATAAGCAAGTTCCTTATATCTGTTAAAATTTAATAAGGCTGTATGTAGTAGAAAGGCCAAAATAACAGTAGTGTGAAGAAGATAGAAGTTTATTTCCCTATCACACGATGGAAGCCTAAAGGTGGGCAGTATAGGGCTGGTATAGAAGCATTGTGTTCATAAGCACTTCAGGCTTCTGCATTACTGCTGCATTATTCAAATCCACCTGGCAGTTACACAGAAGAAAGACCAGGCAATCTGCTTCCATAAAGATTACAGCTTAGGAAACTCTATGGGGCAGTTCTACTCCTTTATATGGTGTCACTATGAGTCAAAATTGACTTGACAGCACCTAACAACTGCAACAACATACTAGCCTGTCTTCAAGGTCACGTCTTATTCCAAGATGGCAGCTGGAGTACCAGTTACCACACTGGCTGTCCTGACAAGAGAAGGATGAAAAAGGCACACCTCTCAACTGAGTCAGCTACTCTTAAGTAACGTTCCTAGAAGTCTCACACAATATTTCTGCTAGAACTCACTAACTAGGACTTTCCCACATGGCCACATGTAATTTCAAGGATGTGTAACATTTTAGGTGGGTAAATTAACACCCCCCAAAAAATCAGGGTTGGCTTACTAAAGAAGAAGAGTAGAATGGTTATTGAGTATTAACTCACAGTCTCTACTGTACACCTCTCCTCTCCAAACAAAAAGCTGGGTCTTTGAAAAGGAAATGGTGTAGAATTGAATGCGTAGATACATACCTGGTTGAGGGCTGAATGATGGGGGAAATTCACCTTGTTTCATAATAAATGTATAAATAACTAGATAAGTAAATAAATTCTATTAAGCTTTTTAAATTAAACAATTAAATAGTAGTTAACAAAGTGAAATATTTCAGGTACCTAAAATATATTATACATACATGCATATACTTTAATCCCAGAAGTCTCCATTTTTTAAAGAATAGCCAACAATTTAGCTTGACAAATACATCCAACACAGGAAGAATTAATAAGAATTCAATGGATTAAAAGGTATAATAAACAAAATCTGTCGCTATCAAGTGATTTCTGACTCATAGTGACCCTAAAGGACAGAGTAGAACTGCCTCATAGGGTTTCCAAGGCTGTAAATCTTTATGGAAACAAACTGCCATGTCTTTCTCCAGTGGAGCAGATGGTGGGTTCAAACCACCAACCTTTTGATTAGAGGCTGAGCACTTAACCACTGTGCCACCAGGGCTCCTTTTAAAAGGTATAATAGATACTTGAAATTAACAAACATATTCCACACCTATACACTATGTACAAAATCTTAATTTCCTAAACTAGTGATCAATAAATATTTTATTGCCAGAATAAATGTATGAGGGCAGAAGAAATAAAAAATCTAATTGTCCAAGGATTTTTAATGAAATGCTTTTAATTCATTTTGAGGCACAGCTCATATTATAGAATTATAAGAGTAAGGAATACTCCTCATACTAGCTCAGGAATTTGGGTAGAATAAGAGACCTGTTTAAATTTTGTCTAAGCAAAGCTCTGAGAGCAGATAGTTGAAAGCATTGCACACAAACCTTGAGTTTAAGGTAATCTGACGTCACAGAAGTAAATGCTCAAACTCAGCTCTTGAATGTGTATTCTGTGGGAGAAGAAAAAGCCTGTAAGATGACAAGGGAAGCCTGCAAGTCACATGGAATCCCCTTCCAAGGCTGTGGCCAGCTGCTCTGTGAGTGCGCAGCTGAGCACTCACCTGACCACAGGATGGTGTTGTTCAGGGGACATTGCAATTGGCACCTGAAACAATAAGCTACTATGCCAAAGGCCTTGGGAGGAATCAATGTCCTAGTGGCCTAGGACTGATTCACCAGCTCTAGCTAGAATAAAGAGTAAAGAACCTGCAATATCTTTAGGCAATTATTAAAGACTTAAGCAGCATCAACTAGCAATGATGGAAAGTAAAACAAAACCCCAAACCAAATCAATTGTCATTGAGTCAATTCTGACTCATAGCAACCCTATACAACAGAGTAGAACTGCCCCATAGGATTTCCAGGCTGTAAATCTTTACAGAGGCAGACTGTCACATCTCTCTCCTGCAGAGCAGGGCTGGTGGGTTCAAATTGCCGACCTTTCGGTTAGTAGCTGAGTGCCAGGGCATTTTTATGGAAAGTAAGGTATCCACTAATTAATAATTATATTATTATAATTTAATTAATAATATTTAATACTTATATAGAGAGGTTGTTAGTAGCTCAGTGGTAGAATTCTTGCCTTCATGTGTGAGACCTGAGTTCAATTCCTGGCCAAGTGTGCCTCATGCACAGCCACCACCTGTCTGTCAGTGGACACTTGTGTGTTCCTATGATGCTGGACAGGTTTCAATGGAGCTTCCAGACTAAGACAGACTGGGAAGAAAAAACCTGGCAATCTACTTCAAAAAATCAGCCAGTGAAAACCCTATGGATTACAATGATCTAATCTTAAGGTGCCATGATTCAGGGGCCAACACCATAGCAGCTAACAACAATATGTACAGAATGCTTACTACTTATTTGCTGGGCATTATTATAGGAGTCCTGGTGACACAGGGGTTAAGAGCTATGGCCACTAACCAAAACTTTGGCTGTTTGAATCCACCAGGCGCTCCTTGGAAACACTATGGGGTAGTTCTACTCTGTCCTATAGTGTGGCTATGGGTCGAAATTGACTGGATGGTAATGGATTTTTGGCAGTACGTACTTTACTCTTTAATACGCACAACAACTCTATGGGGTTATACTATTATTACCCTTGTTTTACCAGTGAAGAAAATAAGAAATAGAAAAGTTAAGAAAATTTGTCTATGGGCACGTTGCACCATTAACATCAAGGCTGAGAGTCAAACCGGGGCCCATAGCGCTACAGACTGTGCTCTGAACACTCCACTCCTCCTCTGTGCAGCCATCTATTTGGAAGAAAAGATACAGCATGATAGGATCATCAGGATGGTGTTGATTATGGAAAATGTGAAATGCAGGGAAGCTTTTAAGAAATCCATAGGCATTGTTTTAAAAAATGATGTCAAAGATGCCAACCAAATACTGCTTTTCTCAGTGGTGGGTCGTTTCTAGTCCAGTTTCAGAAATTTCCAGTTGCTGATTTTTACCACCATAAAGAATAGAATAAAAATGAAAGAATGCAATGCATATCATATCAGTCCTTGCTTTCTGTAAATTCAGTTTATGATGAAGCCACAAGGGAAAAGACTTCTATCCCCAGGGGGTCACTCAGTGACAAATTACAGGAAATAGAGTTTTGTATCTAAACAAGTAAAATATTTTTTGCCACTGACCTTCAGACCATCCTCACTGGTTTGAATTTTGAATTCAAGTCAGAAATTAAACAAGGGCGTAATGTACATCATATTTACTAATCTTCTTTCTAGACTTTAGAGTTTAATTATCAAATAAGACACTGGAGGTAAAAATCTCAAGCAATTCTGGGGCATTTTAGAATCTTTAAACAATGAACTATACCAAAACGGGGCAGTAGAGGGTGTAGTTTGTTCAAAGAAGAAAATTCTGCAGAAGTCCACTTGGAAAATAGCACTACAAATGCAGTGAGATTATAATTGACGCTTCTCAATCCAACTTAATCTCGTCAAAGTATCTTCCAAATCTGAGAATTTGCTACTTGTTTGCTGTTGATTGCATTTTAAATTCATAAAATGTAAATTATCCTTATTAAAATGCCTTCCAACCCCCACTGTTTAATAATTCATTTAATAATTTACTTTCACAATAAAAGTTTAAAAAAAAAAGTCAAATCAAATCACTGGAAGATGATTCTCTGAATAACTGGAAATCTCTGGTTTCAATAGTCTAACAAAACATATTGAGTACCTACTACGCATCCATAGGAGCCCTGTTGGTGCAGTGGTTAAGCACTCTGCTGCTAACCAAAAGGTTGCCAGTTCGAACCCACCAGTCTCACAGGAGAAATATGTGACAGTTAGCTTCCATAAAGCCTTGGAAATTTTACGGGACAGTTCTACTCTGCCCTGTAGGGTCACTATGAGTCAGAATCAACTCGACGGCAATAGGTTTAGGTGCTGGAAATAGAGCAGTGAATAAAATACAATCCTGCTCTTTTGTGACTTACGTTCAATTAGGGAAACAGATAATAATTTTAAAAAATAAATAATATTAGAAAATGAGAAATTAGAAAAACAAAGCAGAGACAGGGAACACATAAAGAATGTTGTGTGGTTTAGGAGAGAAGGCCACAATTTTAAATCAGGCAGAAAGCACACCCATTCTCTGAATCATAAAGCAGAGGAATTGAGTAAATGTCAATTTTTTTTGTCAAATTAAAGCATAATATATGACTCTAAAGTATCAATGATTTCTATTTGATATATTAAAATAATTAGGTAACCAAATACCAATATATCTTTTCAAAAAACTTGTATTATAAATATTGTAGTATTAACAACAAAAAAAATTTTTATAAAAAGCAATGAGAAGACATTAAAAAAAATTATAGTATTTATAAAAGAATCATACCTATTATACTTCATCAAACTGCATACGATGGCCCAAGGTTTTGTTTGATGAACCCAAGTGTGTGCATGTTTCTATAGCAGAACTTATAGCCTAGCAACAAATTGCACACAGCAGAGGTGTAACTGTATCAAACAAAAATGTGCCCTGCATTTGACGTTTCCACAAGTGCATCTGAAAAAATAAATGAAAGAGCAAAGTCAAGAGAGAAGGGGAAGTCTTGGGGTTGCATTAGACTGTAAGCATGCATCCATTTTGGGAAGACTTATTAAGGATCTAATGTTTTTTTGTGAGAAAATAGACTTAAAAATTCTTGGCCACCATTACAGCCCTTGGCTCGGTGGTTAAGAGCTTGGCTGTTAACTGAAAGTTCAGCAGTTCGAATCCACCGGTTTCTCTTGGAAACCGTATGGGGCAGTTCTACTCTGTCCTATAGAGTCACTATGAGTCAGAATCAGCTCAATGACAATGGATCATCGATTTTGGATTTTGGTTTACTTTCCATCATTCCTAGTTGATGCTGCTTAAGTCTTTAATAATTGCTTAAAGATATTGCAGGTTTTTTACTCTTCCTTCTAGCTAGAGGTGGTGTCTTAGTCATCTAGTACTGCCATAACAGAAATACCACAAGTGGATGGTTTTAATGAAGAGAAGTTTATTTCCTCACAGTCAAAGTAGGCTAAAAGTCTAAATTCAGGGCATCAGATCCAGGGGAAGGCTTTATCTCTCTGTAGGCCTTCTTCTCTTTGGTGTTCCCCCGGACTAGGAGCTTCTCTGCATAGGGACGTGGGTCTAAAGGACGTACTCTGTTCCCAACACTGCTTTCTTGATGTTATGAGGTCCCCCTGTCTCTCCGCTCACTTCTGTCTTTTATATCTCAAGAGATTGCCTCAGGACACGATCCGATGTTGTAGATCGGAGTCTAGCATTACTAACCCAACTGCCACCCATCCTCCCTCATTAACATCATAGAGGCAGGATTTACAACACATAGGAAAATCACACAGTACGAGGAATCATGGCCCAGCCAAACTGACACATTTTTGGGGGGACATAATTCAATCCATGACAGGTGGTAAATCAGTACTAGGACTTCGGCAAAGTAGCTTATTGTTTTCAGGTACAAATCACAATGTCCCTGGACAACACCACCCTGTGGTCAGGTGAGTGCTCAGCTGGCCACTCACAGAGCAGGTAGCCACAGCCTTGGAAGGGGATTCCATGTGACTTACAGGCTTCCCTTATCGTCCTTCAGGCTTTTTCTTCCCCCACAGAATGCACATTCAAGAGCTGAGTTTGACGATTTATTTCTGTGAAGTCAGATTACCTTAAACACAAGGTTTGTGTGCAATACTTTCAGCTATCTGCTCTCAGAGATTTGCTTAGACAAAATTTAAAAAGACCTCTTACTCTATCTAAATTCCTGAGCTAGTATGAAGAGTATTCCTTACTCTTATAATTCTGTAATATGGGCTGTGTGCTTCAAAATAAGCTAAATGGATTTCATTAAAAATCCTCAGAAAGGAGGTGGGGCCAAGAAGGTGGAGTAGATTGCTTCCTATGTCCCTCTTACAACAAAGACCTACCTGGAAAAACAAGTGATTTGATTGATTGAATATGAATATCTAGGAGCCCTGAACAAGGCAAAGTTGAGGAATCAGACTGAGCGGTGGGGGGAGGGAGAGAGGGTTCAGAAGGAGCTCGGAGTTTGCCTGACCTGACCCAGTGGGAGCCTCAGCCCTTCAGCCCAGATTGGCTCAGGGTGTGCAGAGAGGTGCGCATACAGCTCCACTCGCTAGCTCGGGAGGAAGTTTCCACACTGAGAGAGATCCAACAGCAGAGATTCTACTTGGACACTCTGAACAAGGGAAAAGCAGAACCCAAGGGGCTAAAGATAAGTACATGCATGTGGCCTTTTGCGAGGATTTAAAAAAAAAAAAAAAACCCATTTGGGAAATACCTCTCTCCAATTTACCTCCTCCTTCCCCACTCTGCAGCAGGTCAGCCAGCTTCAGTGATCTCTGAGTCCCCTGGGCTGGGGGTAGATCCCATAAGCTGCCCTGACCCATTCTCCTGGCCTTGGAGAGGGAACAAATTAACAAACAGGGAAAAAATAAGACACTGGCTCCCCTAAGCCAGGAACTCAGTGTTGGCACAGCTCCTTTGCCTAGGCACAGGCATAAGGGGTCCACAGACTTTGAGAGCCTTCCACCCCTGTATAGACTTGTGTGGACCCATCTCAACAGCATAAGCCCTCACTACCACAGTACAACAGGGTAAACACCTGAAGTCTAACTTCAACTGTTTCAGCTATGAAGTGGCAGATTTGTGACACTTGACATTGCTCTGCCCTTTAAGCAGGTGCCTTACCTGCCTGCATCAGGGGCTTTAGGACTGGTGGCTCCACCCATGCCACCTAGCTACCTGCTACAGGGGTCCAAGAATAAGTGGTGCCCCCCAGTCCTTACAGCCAAAAGAGTAGGGTGCTCATAGTCTGGCTGCAAAACTCACCTACCTACTTGCTCTGAGGAACGGGGATATGCTTTCCTTTCAGACACTCAGGCAGCCGTCAACCCCCTCCTTGCTCAGTGCATGACCCCCTACTGCAGCCAGATACCTGTGCCTACACCAATCACCCATGCCTCTCTAAGACTGTAGGTGAGAGCCTGTGCCACACACTTGGTGACTGACGGCCTGGACACCGGAGCTGAAACCATACAGGAAAATTTAATGGACCCCTGGGCACACACACTTAGTTACAGACCTAACTACCTGGTGACAGGACGTGAGAGCTTCAAAGGCGCCACTAATCAAACTAGCACACATGAACAGCCTATTTAGGCATATCAAAACAAAACAAAACAAGAAGCTAGGACACACTAAACAAATATAAAATAAAATTATAATAACTTATTGATGGCTTGGAGACAACAGTCAATATCAAATCACATAAAGAGGCAGTCCATGATGGCTTCAGCAAGCTCCCAAAATAAAGAATCAAATTTTCTGGAGGAAGAAAATTTCTTGGAATTACCAGAGGCAGAATACAAAAGATTAATATACAGAGCTCTTAAAGAAATTAGAAAAGAAAATTTACAAAATGCAGGGAAGGCCAAAGAACATACAGACAAAGCAGTAGCGGAGCTTAAAAAAGTTATTCAAGAGCATAATGACAAATTTAATAGGCTGCAAGAATCCATGAAGAGACAGCAATCAGAAATCCATAAGATTAACAATAAAATTTCAGAATTAAACAACTCAATAGAAAGTCATAGGAGCAGAATTGAGGCAGTAGAAGTCAGAATTAGTGACACTGAAGATAAAGCACTTGACACTAACTTATTTGAGGAAAAATCAGAAATAAGAATTAAAAAGAATGAAGAAACTCTAAAAGTCATGTTGGACTCTATCAAGAGAAATAACCTACGAGTGATTGGAGTACCAGAACAGGGGGATAACAGAAAATACAGAGACAATTGTTGAAGATTTGTTAGCAGAAAATTTCCTGATATTATAAAATATGACAAGCTATCTATCGAAGATGCTCATTGAACCCCACATAAGGTAGATCCCAAAAGAAAGTTACCAAGACATATTATAATCAAACTTGCCAAAACCAAAGATAAAGCAAGAATTTTAACAGTGGCTAGGGATAAAAGAAAAGTCATCTACAAAGGAGAGTCAATTATAATAAACTTGGACTACTTAGCAGAAACCATGCAGGCAAGAAGGCAATGGGATGATATATATAAAGTCTTGATGGAAAAAATTGCCAGCCAAGAATTATATATCAAGAAAAACTGTCTCTCAAATATGATGGCAAAATTTCCAGATAAACAGAAGTTTAGGGAATTTTCAAAAAACAAACCAAAATTACAAGAAATACTAAAGGGAGTCCTACAGTAATCAGTAACATCAGCTAACAACACAAGACTAGAACACAGGGCAGAGCAACCAGATATCTACTCAGATAGGGAAGTCACAAAAATACATCAAACCTAAAACATTGAAAATAGGGAAACAGAGATATCAATATGTAAAAAATGACATTAAAACAAAACAGAGGGAATTAAAAAATGTAGACATAGATTTTTCATATGGAAAGGAAGTCAAGGTGATATAAAGTAATAAAAGACTGGTATATACTTAGAAAAATAGGGGTAAATATTAAGGTAATCACAAAGGAAACTAACAATCTTATAAATCAAAATAAAACACACACAAAAAAATTAAGACTCAGCGAACACAAAATCAACAACAATGAAAAAGATGAAAAGAAAATACATAAAGAAAAGCGACTCATCACAGAAAATTAAGGAGAACAAAGAAACTGTGAACAACACAAAAAAAAGACATCAAAATGACACCACTAAACTCATACCTATCAATAATTATGCTGAATGTAAACGGACTTAATGCACCAATAAAGAGACAGAGAGTGGCAGAGTGGATAAAAAAGCATGATCCGTCTATATGCTGCCTACAAGAGATACAGCTTAGACTTAAAGACACAAACAAGCTAAAACTAAAAGGATAAAAAAATATATATCAAGCAAACAACACTCAAAAAAGAGCAGGAGTGGCAATATTAATCTCTGACAAAATAGACTTTAAAGTAAAATCCACCACAAAGTATAAGGAAGGACACTATATAATGATTAAAGGGTCAATACACCAGGAGAACATACCTATAATAAATATTTATGCACCCAATGACAGGGCTCCAAAATACATAAACTCTAACAGCACTGAAAAGAGAGATAGACGGCTCCACAATAGTAGTAGTAGACTTCAACCCTCCACATTCAGTTAAAGACAGAATATCCAGAAAGAAGCTCAACAAAGACATGGAAGAGCTAAATGCTACAATCAACCAACTTGATCTCATAGACATATACCAAACACTGCACCCAACAGCAGCCAAGTATACTTTCTTTTCCAACGCACATGAAAAATTCTCCAGAATAGACCACATATTAGGCCATAAAGCAAGCCTTAACAAAATCCAAAACATCCAACTATTACAAAGCATCTTTTCTGACCATAAAGCCATAAAAGTAGAAATCAACAACAGAAAAAGCAAGGAAAAAAAATTCAAACACATGGAAACTGAACAACATCTTGCTCAAAAACTACTGAGTTATAGAAGAAATTAAGGGTGGAATAAAGAAATTCATAGACTCAAACAAGAATGAAAACACATCCTACCAGAACCTTTGGGACACAGCAAAAGCAGTGCTCAGAGGTCAGTTTATAGCAATAAATGCACACATCCAAAGAGAAGAAAGGGCCATAATCAAAACATTAACCCTACAACTGGAACAAGTAGAAAGAGAGCAGAAAAAAGAAGCCCTCAGGTGCCAGAAGAAAGGAAATAATAAGAATTAGAGCAGAATTAAATGAAATAGATAATAGGAAAACAATTGCAAAAGTTAACAGGATCAAAAACTGATTCTTTGAAAAGATCAACAAAATTGATAAACCATTGGCCAAACTGACAAAAGAAAAACAGGAGAGGACGCAGATAACCTGTGTAAGAAATGAGATGGGTGATATCACAACAGACTCAACTGAAATTAAAAGAATCACAACAGAATACTATGAAAATTTGTACTCTTAACAAATTTGAAAACCTAGAGGAAATGGATACATTTCTAGAAACTCACTACCTACCTAAACTAACACAAACAGAGGTAAAACAACTAAATAAACCCATAGCAAAAGAAGAGATTGAAAAGGTTATTAAAAACCTGCCAGCAAAAAAAAAGCCTTGGCCCGGATGGCTTCACTGGAGACTTCTATCAAACTTTCAGAGAAGAGTTAACACCACTTCTACTAAAGGTAATTCAGAGCATAGAAAAGGATGCAATACTCCCTAACTCATTCTATGAAGCCAGCATAACCCTGATACCAAAACCAGGTGAAGACACCACAAAGAAAGAAAACTACAGACCAATATCCCTCGCGAACATTGACACAAAAATCCTCAACAAAATTCTACCCAATAGAATTCAGCCACATATCAAAAAAATAATTCACCATGATCAAGTGGAATTTATACCAGCTATGTAGGGATGGTTCAACATTATAAAAACAATCAATTTAATCCATCACATAAATAAAACTAAACACAAGAACCACATGATCTTCTCAATCAATGCAGAAAAAGCATTCGAGAAAGTCCAACACCCATTCATGATAAAGACTCTCAATAAAATAGGAATAGAAGGGAAATCCTGCAATATAATTAAGAGCTTTTATACAAAGCCAACAGCCAACATCATCCTACATGGAGAAACTTTGAAAGCATTCCCCTTGAGAACGGGAACCAAACAAGGATGCCCTCTGTCACCACTCCTATTCAACATTGCACTGGAGGTCCTAGCCTGAGCAATTAGGCTAGGAAAAGAAATACAGGGAGTCCAAATTGGTAGATAAGAAGTCGAAGTATCTCTATTTACAGATGATATGATCTTATACACAGAAAATCCCCAAGAATCCACAAGAAAACCACTGGAACTAATAGAAGATTTCAGCAAAGTTTCAGGATACAAGATAAACATACAAAAATCAGTTGGATTCAAACTCCCTGAGGGACTGAATTGCTGGGCGGTGAGCTGTGGGGACCATGGTCTTGGGGAACATCTAGCTCAATTGGCATGACACAGTTTATAAAGACAATGCTCTACATTCTACCTTGGTGAGTAGTGTCTGGGGTCTTAAAAGCCTGTGAGCAGCCATCTAAGATACTCCACTGGTCTCATCCCTTTGGGAGCAAGGGAGAATGAAGAGAACAGGATACAAGGAAAAGATTAGTCCAAAGGACTAATTGTCCACAGCTCCCAAGGCCTCCACCGGACTGAGTCCAGTACAGCTAGATGGTGCCCGGCTACCACCACTGACTGCTCTGACCAGGATCACAACAGAGGGTTCTGGACAGAGCTGGAGAAGGATGTAGAGCATAACTCTAACCCACAAAAAAAAGACCAGATTTACTGGCCTAAAGGAGACAGGAGAAACCCCGAGAGTATGGCCCCCAGACACCCTTTTAGCTCAGTGGTGAAGTTACCACCAAGGTTCACTGTTCAGCCTGGGAGTAGACAGCCCCGTAAAACCAAATGAGACTAATGAGGTACAGGAGTCCAGTGACAAGGGCCAGAAGGCAGAAGGGGACAAGGAAGCTGGTGATAGGGAACCCAAGGTTGAGTAAGGATATTGTTGATGTGTTGTGAGATTGTTAACCATTGTCATAGGGCAACATTTGTAATAACAGTTAAATGAGAAACTATTTTGTTCTGTAAGCCTTCATCTTAAGTGAGAATAACAGCACAATTGGAAGAGTGTAGTCAATGTTACTGAACTGTGCACGCAGAAATTTTTGAAATGGTGTATCTTTGGCTATGTGTATTTTCACCAAAGAAAAAAAGAGGTTGAGAAGTTAGAGGGTTGATATGTTGTGGGGTTGTTAACCAATGTCATAAAACAGCATGTGCACTTCTGTTTCATGAGAAACTATTTGTTCTGTAAGCCTTCTCCTGAAGTACAATAAAAAAAGAAAAAAAAATCAGTTGGATTCCTCTACGCCAACAAAGAGAACCTCGAAGAGGAAATCGAATAAATACCATTTACGATAGCCCCAAGAAGATCAAATACTTAGGAATAAATCTAACCAGAGATGTAAAAGATGTATCGAATGAAAACTACAAGACACTACTGCAAGAAACTGAAAGAGATCTGCGTAAGTGGAAAAACATACCTTGCTCATGAATAGGTAGACTCAACATTGTGAAAATGTCAATTCTACCCAAAGTGATCTACAGATACAACGCAATCCCCATCCAAATTCCACTGGCATTTTCTAATGGGATGGCGAAAGAAATCACCAGCTTCATGTGGAAAGGGAAGAAGCCTCGAACAAATGAAGCATAAGAAGAAGAACAAAGTGGGAGACCTCACACTAGCTGATTTTAGAACCTATTATACCGCCACAGTAGTCAAAACAGCCTGGTACTGGTACAACAACTGATACATAGACCAATGGCACACAATTGAGAATCCAGACATAAATTCATTCACCTATGAGCAACTGATATTTGACAAAGGCCCAAAGTCTGTTAATTGGAGAAAAGACAGTCTCTTTAACAAATGGTGCTGGCATAACTGGATATCCATCTGCAAAAAACTGAAACAAGACCCATACCTCATACCATGCACAAAAACTAACTCGAAATGGATCAAAGACTTAAATATAAAATCGAAAACGATAAAGATCATGCAAGAAAAAATAGGGACAACACTAGGAGCCCTAATACATGGCATAAACACAATACGAACCATAAGTAACAATGCACAAGCACCAGAAGAGAGACTAGATAAATGGGAGCTCCTAAAAGGACTTCATCAAAAGAGTCCAAAGACAGCATACAAACCAGGAAAAAATTCTTGGCTGTGACAAATCCGATCAGTGTCTAATCTCTAAAATCTACAAGATACTGCAAAACCTCAACAGCAAAAAAGCAAATAACCCAATTAAAAAGTGGGCAAAGAATATGAACAGTTACTTGGCCAAGGAAGATACTCAGGCAGCTAACAGACACATGAAGAAATGCTTACGATCATTAGCCACTAGAGAAATGCAGATCAAAACTACAATGAGATATCATCTCACCCCAGCAAGGCTAGCATTAATCCAAAAAACGCAAAATAATAAATGCTGGAGAGGTTGTGGAGAGACTGGAACACTTATACACTGTTGGTGGGAATGTAAAATAGTACAACCACTTTGGAAATTGATTTACTGCTTCCTTAAAAAGCTAGAAATAAAAGTACTGTTTGATTCAGTTATCTCGCTCCTTGGAATATATCCTAGAGAAATAAGAGTCGTCACATGAATAGATATATGCACACCCATGTTCATTGCAGTACTGTTCACAATAGCAAAAAGATGGAAACAACCTAGGTGCCCATCAACGGACGAATGGATAAACAAATTATGGTATATCCACACAGTGGAATACTATGCAATGATGAAGAACAACAATGAAGCGGTGAAATATCTTATAATGTGGGGGAAGCTGGAACTCATCATGCTGAGTAAATTTAGTCAGTCACTGAAGGACAAATATGGTATTAAACCATTATTATAAGAACCCAAGAAAAGGTCTAAACACAGAAGAAAACGTTCTTTGATGGTTACGAGGGTGGGGAGGGAGGGGAGGATTATTTACTGACTAGATAGTAGATAAGAATTATCTTAGGTGAAGGGAAAGACAGCACACACTACAGGGGAAGTCCACACAACTAGACTAAACCAAAGCTAAGAAGTTTCCCAAATACAATCAAACACTTTGAGGGACTGAGTAGCAGGGATAGGAGTCTGGGGACCACGCTTACAGGGGACATCTGGGCCAATTGGCATAACAAAGCTTATTAAGAAAATGTTCTGCATCCTACTTTGGTGAGCGGTGTCTGGGGTCTAAGATGCATCAATTGGTCCCAACCACCTGGAGTAAAGGAGAATGAAGAACACCAAAGACACAAGGAAGCTATTAGCCCAGAGACTTCATCAGCCTGAGACCAGAAGACCTAAATGGTGCCCAACTACCACCAATGACCACCCTGACAGGGAACACAACAGAGTGTCCCTGATGGAGCAGGAGAAAGGTGGGATGCAGAACTCAAATTCTAGTAAGAATATCAAACTTAATGGTCCGACTGAGACTGGAGGAACCCTGGAAAGCTTGGCCCCTGGTTTCTCTATCAGCCCAGAACTAAAACAATTTCTGAGGCCAACTCTTCAGCCAGGGATTGGACTGGACTGTGGGACCTAAAGTGATACTCGTGAGGAGTGTGCCTCTTAGCTCAAGTAGATACAAGAGACTAAACGGGCAGCTTCTGTCTGGAGGTGAGATGGGAAGGCAGAGAGGGTTAGGAGCTGGTTGAATGGACATGGGGAATCAGGGGTGGAAGGGGGGGGCGCTGTCGCAGTATCGGGAGAGCAATTAGGGTCACATAACAATGTATGTATAAATTTTTGTATAGGAGACTAACTTGAAATGTAAATTTCATTTAAACTACAACAATGAAAAGACTTTTTAAAAAATCCCCAGAAAATTAGATTTTTTTATTTCTTCTGCCCTCAGACATTTATTCAGGCAATAAAATATTTATTGATCACTAGTTTAGGAAATTAAGATTTTATACATAGTGTATATGCATGGAATATGTATGTTAATTTCAAGTATCTGTTATACCTTTTAAAAGGAGGCCTGGTTGCACAGTGGTTAAAGCACTCAGTGTTAAGCAAAAGGTCGGCGGTTTGAACCCACCATCTGCTCCACTGGAGAAAGATGTGGCAGTCTGCTTCCATAAAGATTTACAGCCTTGGAAGTCCTATGGGGCACTTCTACTCTGTCTTATTGGGTCGTTATCAGTTGGAATCTGACAGCCGAAAATAAACCTGTTGCCATCAAGTCGATTCTGACTCATAGCAACCCTATAGGACAGAGCAGAACTGTCCCATAGGGTTTCCAAGGAGTGGCTGGTGGATTCAAACTGCCGACCTTTTGGTTAGCAGCCAAGCTCTCGACAGCAGTGTTTTTTTTTTTTTTTTTTTTTAAATTACAGCCCTAGTACCATCAGCAGTGACTGTAACAGAGGTGGCTGTCAAAAAATGTTCATGAATGTACTAGAAAGTCTGCTTCACTATGAGGATTTCTGAAATGGGTGACAACAGGAATGTTATCAATTCAACAAAGCAATGACATACTTAGTGGAAGTAATGTGTAAAACATAGAAACACATTGGTGGTTTCCAAGACGACCAGAACATTCCTTTTCTAAAACAGCTTGAGAGCAATTTACTTCAGAGAAAGCAAAGTATGGTAGAGAATTCTAGGGCTCAGATTTGTCTTTTGTCCTCCACATTTCTCATCCATTCATTCTTACCACTAATTTTCCTTTCTCCACCTTTAAACCCAGATCTGTAGGAGGAAGCATTTTTTATTTTGCATTGTATTATGGATATTTTAAAATGCACATTCTGTCAAATTTTATGCAATGTTGAAAGGCTACATGCATTTTTACTCCCAATATCACCAGCAACTAACAACAACAATAAAACTATAATAAGTAAACTTGAATCTTCTCATTTCTCCCAATAGTTTTGGGACATGTATTTTTATGATGTTCACTATTGGTGTCTGGCAGTAACTTCTAAAGCAGGTGATCAAAAGAAAACCCTGGACATCTTTTCTATTTATTCTAAAGAACATACACTCCCAGTGCACCACGATATAGCCTATTGGTAAGAATACAGAAATATCACCATTTGACCCAACTGGCTCTAAATGCAGAAAAAGGGCAATGCCATTCTAAGAAACACAAACAACCAAGGGTGTGTCTCATAGCCTTTCTTTCTCATGTTACTTTCCTGTATTAACCAACCACTTTTGCTGGAAATGATGACATAGAAAGAAAAGAAAAGACAGGACAACCAAAGTTCCTTTTCCTTTCAGTTTTCCTTCTTATTCCTCTGTGAGCCAAGGTAGAGTTTTGGTAGAACGTGCATGTACCAAGAAAGAAAAGGAAAACAGTTGAGCGAGTTTTGTGCAGTATTTCCATTGCTCTGGTGAAAACATACATACAAAATACGTGTGTATGTATGAGCTATGAAATTACAAAATTATAGTTTTGGTATTTCACATATGAGCTAAATGCTCTTATATTTGCATTTAAAACTGGTGTTTTGTATGAGATGCATATGTTCATTCAATCAACCACCTTTAAGAAAGTCTATTGTCTAACCCTTTAGGGCTGCCATAACAAAATACCACAGGGCTTTAAAAGCTTTAAAGAACAGAAATTTATTTTCTGTCCTGGAGGCTAGAAGTCCAAATTCAGGACATCAGCAGGGCTATGCTCACTCTCTCTGTCAGCCATGGAAGAAGGCACTTCCTTGCCTCTTTCAGCTTCTGCAGCCACAGATGTTTCTTGCCATCCCTTGGCCTACAGATGCACCTCACATGGTGCTTCCCCATGTGTGTCTGCCTTTATAAGACACCATTCAGAAGTGACTAGAAGCTACCCTACTCTGGTATGAGATCATTAGCTGATCTGCAGAAAAAAAATATATTTCCCCAAAGTCACAATCACAGCTACAGTGGTTAGGACTTAAATATATCTTTTTCAGGGACACAATTCAATCCATAATGGTCTCTATATATTTATTTAGCACTTTCCTGCAACTTTATTTATTTATTGCTATCTATTGTGGCCACAATCCACATCCGCACATTCAAATCTACTCTTTTTAAAACAGCAGCATAGTATTCCCTATGCCAAAATATTCATGAACCATAACTTACTACTACACTAATTTTTCCTTGAATTACCTAGTTTTATGCTTTTTATACCTGACAGAACAGACACCCCCACTTCTCATGGTTCTACTTTCAAAAATTTCTTAAATATTTCAATAACTTTATTACATAAACTTTGTTATCAATTTGTGAAGTTCTTTAAATAAACTCACTGAAAGTCTAATTGGAATCATATTAAATTTATATGTTAAATTTTACAGAAACCAAACCAAACCAAATCCATTGCCATCGAGTCGATTACAACTCATAGCGACCCTATACAGCAGAGTAAAACTGCCCCCTAGGTTTTCCAAGGAGTGGCTGGTGGATTCCAACTGCTGACCTTTTGGTTAGCAGCCTAGGCTTTTAACCACTGTACCACCAGTGCTCCTTTACAGTAGCAGCATATTTAAAACATTGACTCTTTTCCCTCAGGGACACAGTGTGTATTCCTGTTCATTAAGACTTTTAAAATACCTTCAATATAGTTTTTGTTCTTTTATATAGAACTTCCACATTTCCTATTAAAGTTATTCTTAAATATTTTATAGGTTTGTTCATATCATGTAAGTGACTATTTTTGAGACTGCTCATTGCTGTTATCATGAAAACTATTAATTTTCATGTACTGCATTTATCCTGTATGGAGTAATCTTACAGGGCACTTGCATTAGTTTTAACAGTTTTTCTGTTGCTTGTTTTATATCACTTATCTACAAATCATTATAATTTGACATTTCTTATTTCTTATCATTTTTGTATCCTGGGAGTTCAAACTCCCAGAATATATTAAAGAGAACAGACATCCTCATATCAATTCCTGGCTTTAACTACTCCTGTGCCTGTGTGTTCCACTGTAGAGTGATTTAGCACTCCTTTCAGTAATTACCCTTTAAGAAGTCACTGCCCTTTTCCTCCTCCCTTCGCAGTCACAGGTCCCCCACCAACCCAATTAAAATTTCAGGTCCTTCTTCATCAGCTGGAGAGCTGAGTTAACGAAACCAAAAAACCAGTTCCTGTTGAGTGAATTCCAACTCATGATGATCCCATGTGTGTCAGGGTAGAGCTGTGCTCCATAGGGCTTCAATGACTGATCTTTCAGAAGTAGATTACCAGTTCTTTCTTCTGAGGTGCCTGTGGGTGGATGCAAACCTCCCACCTTTCAATTAGAACCCAAGAGCATTAACTGTTTGCATCACCCAGGGACTCTGAGTTAAGACCAGGTTCATCTGCTCATTCCCACTTCCACTTTGTCCATCTGCCTACATGTTCCCTATCCTTCAAAGCACAGTCTTAAAACTCAGCTCCTTCACAAAGCCTGCCATTCTAGAACATACTATCCTCCCTCTCCTGGAGCACTCATGGTATATAACATCCTTTTAACACTGAATTTTATCCTTCTGGTGGAAAGAAATCTTTCATATTCTTACTTAATCCTAGTATAAGCATTTGCTATCTTGTTCCTTGATTACAGTGCAGCTAGGAGAGTGGAGACCACATACCATAATTTGGGATATCTTCTAAAATACCTATCAAGTATGAGCTGTATATGAACTCATCAAAAATGTGTTCAACAAATAAGCAGGTATCCTCAAATCAGTTTCGCTTCTCCTAAAATCTCCCAAACCTCCATATCCTTAAAGAATTGAGAGGAATCCAAGTAACAGATATTAATCTATGAATATGCATTTCTTTAGCATCAAAGTAAATTTAGACAGATGATAAATTTAAAAATATATTACATGTAAACTTGAATATGAGTTGGAATCAACTCTTTGGCAACTGGTGGTGGTAGTTGCAGCAAGCTTGAATAGCTGGGAGGTGTACAGACTGAGAGCATTGCTAGAAAGAACCAATCTTACTTAGGGCCAATTAGAAATGCTTGCAGAATTCAGGTGATGGCATGAATATTTGCCTTACTCTTCTGCCAGAGTAGTCTTTGAATCAGTGGGGAATTGACCCTTACGGTCTATGTGATAATGAGAAATTATAAGACAAGGTACTTTCTTAGTAAAGAGCAAGGGGATAGGGATAAGAAAACCTGGAAATACAGACAGGATGCTCCTTAGAAGCAAGGATGGCGAGACTTCATCTCACGTACTTCGGACATGTTGTCAGAAGGGACCAGTCCCTGGAGAAGGATATCACACTTGGTAGACCGTCAGCAAATAAAAGGAAGACCCTCAATGAGATGGACTGACACAGTGGCTTCAACAATCGGCTGAAGCATAAGGATTGTGAGGATGGCACGGGACCGAGTGGTGTTTCTTTTTGTTGTACGTAGGGTCTCTATGAGTCGAAACCAAATCGATGGCGCCTAGCAACAACGGCACTGAACTGGACTCAGTTTCACCTTAATTTTTTTTACTTACCCTGTCCTTTTTCATTAGGGTATTTGATTTTTCTATTTTTTTCTTAATTGGATTATCTAAATAGTTTTATCTACTTTAACACATTTTCATTATTTTTTTGTAATGGGATGGGTTGAGAGAAGTGAAGAATGGGAAATGAAATATGAGGATTCTTTTTAGGAAATTTAGTTATAAAAGGGAAGGGTGAAATGAGTGCACTTACGGAACATAGGTCTAGTAATTTAAGATGAGCAAGTACAACATGTGTATGCTGTAATACTCTGGTATAAAGAGAGGACATTAATGGTGCAGTGGAGAAAAGGGTTAATTGTGGAAGTCTTTGAGTAGACAAGAATATAAGGCAACAACTGTACATATGGAAGAATTATTCTTGACAGGGTGAGTTTGTCCTTTGTAATGAGGCAGAATGCATAAACTACAGGAATGTGCACTCGCTTATTGCAGAAGGCCCACTTGAAGTGTGCCGTCATAAATCAAAATTGAATCCCACTAGCACAGCTGTTTTTCTCTGATACCACTTTACAGTTTCAGTGTAGATATGGCACAGGCAAAGTAAGAGATTTTGGTTAACCCTATTTGAAGTGGGATAATAGTTATTTTTCTCATCTCCTTGTACTAGTCATTTCTTCTTGGCCCTTAGGAGCGGGACATTATTCACCTCTATTTTTCTTGTTAGGAAGCATATTAGAATCTCTCAGGGATGCAAGTGTAGTGGTTTTTTAATCTTTATTTAGGTTTACAAAATACATGCTTATAGAAAATTAAAACATTATAGAAATATATAAAGCAGACCATGAAAGTTCTTCCACATCACTTCCTCACAAAACCACTGATAATGATATGACATTATTTCTCCAGTATTTTTAGAGCATTAACAAGTTACTTTACAAAAATGCTTGAACAACTATTTTTTTACATAATAGTAAAGTTTGGACAATTTAGCATAATAGTCCAGACACTCCTCACCCTCTTAACCAATACATAGAAACAAACTGTATGCAGGTACTATAATCTATTAAACCAATCTCTGTTGATGGAACATTTGGGCTACTTGTAATTATTAAAGCACAAAGGTGCAAAGAACTTCTTGGGTTCTCTTACCAGATTATTCCCAGTGGGCAGTTTCCTAGAAGTCTGTCTCCTAGAGCTTGAGCATTTTCAATAAACCCCATAAAACTACACTCCTAAGACTTGTAACAATTATATATTACCACCTACAGCATGAAAGATAGGCTATGTATAATTTGAAAATGCTTATTCAAAATCATGGTGCAATTTAATTTTGAAAGTTTCAAAACTGCTCTTGTAACTGTTTAACTACAGAAAATGAGGTGTGACAAAATCTTGAGTGATGCAGAATCAGGATTCCAAGCACAAAGTATTTATTTGGAGGATAAGTATTAGAAATTTAAATAACACTTTTCTATAAAATCTCCACGAGAGTCCAGCCCTAGCTACATATTCAAATGCCTCCAACGTTATCTCCAGAGTTATTTTCCCTAAGTTTCAACACCTACATTAGTATCCTGTTTGTGGAATAAAGTCCAAATTCAAAATCTGAATTTTTCCCTCCACTAGTCAGCTTTATTCTCCATTACTCAACTAGAGTAGACAACTCTTTGCTTCTACAACACACCACAACACAATTTGCCATCTCTGGTTTCATTCCTTTATGCCACATCTTAGAATAATTGTTTCTTTCTCAGTCCTCCTTCACTGCAAGGCTCATCTCAAAGGCCACCTACCCTGTGAAGTCCTCCACAATCCTGCCCGTAAAAAACTCACTGTTTTTGCTTCTGTGCTCCCCCAGGATTTCACTCGCACCTCTATTACAGCATGTCTACAACAAGCTACTAAACTGGTTATCTTGGAGGACAGACGTATTTATTTCTCAACAGGATCTAGTGCAGAACTTGGCAGAACATGCACGCAAAAACTACTTCTGGAATAAACATACTTAAGATTTCAAATCTTCAAATCCCAAATTACCACACAAATATCAGTTCAAAAAACTTTTTTTAAACTTCTGCTCCCTTCAAAACATGTCCTATTACAATAATCAGTTTTGTAAATTAAAAGAAAAAAGTCTCCTAACAAAACTGAAAAAATCTTTTTATCTTTAGAATAGTTATGTTCAATGGACATGCATATGCGTGATATCTGCACCTTACTTCCTAGGATCAAAAATGGTTTATTTCAGAAATAAAAACACTGGGGGAGGGTGAGGGCAGGGAGCAATTTATTGTAACATGTGATGACCCAGCAATGATTTGAGCAAGTCAGTCTCTGCTTTATACTCCCAGTCAGAGCACACAGTGACTGGGTATCCTCATCCCCGCCAAGGTAAGGGGGGAAAAGGTGGAACCACCGTGAAGACAATGCTACATTAAAATCTCTTTCTCTTGATAATTTCTGGTTTCCAGCTGACTGGATGAGTTTCTTCTGTCTAAAAATAGAGAATAAGTTAAAATAAATGATTAGTTTGCCTCACATTAACAGACTTCTAATAAAAATTCAAGGTATCCATTCTAGATCACCTCTCTCAGCATTATACACGTAGCTGTTCTCTAACAGTTTCAGGAATAGTTGAATCTTTTGGTATTACCTGAGGCTCTAATAAAAACAGTGAGTAGGTTCACTGCAAGTTCAGTTTAAGGTATTTCATCTAAAATAAAACTGCTAGTTAAATATTCTAGTAACACCAAAGCTTATGGTTCTAGAACTGCATAGCTTTATTCATAAGCTGCTATTCTGAGTGCCAAGATTTTCTCAAAGACTGTCAAAAGGAAAGTTGGAATAAATTTAAAACACATCTATGGATTCAATGGCTTAAATGACGACAGTACAAAAATCTCTGAGAAGTCACCACCCAAGATAACAAATACCTTAATATTACACTTTTTTTCTGCTGATTTTAATAACTTGAAAATGAGGAAACACTTGCAAAATTGGTATGGTTGATTTATTTAAAAATATATGTGAAACAGAACTTACCGCTGTATCATCCTCTCTGTACACTTTAATGGTTTTGTCAGCCTCAGCTGTTAGTAATCGACTTTCAGACTGATCAAAAGCGCAAGCAAATATTCCTGATTCACTATCCAAAGACCCAGGTTGCACAGCTGCATGAACTCTCTGGAAATTGTAGCCAGTTCTCCAGTCCCAAAGATGCATAGTGCCATTATCAGCTTAAAGGGAAAGATCTAGTTAAACCTGGTATCCCTTTAACAATCCAGTCTGACATTTATTAAACGCCAAGCACCATGACAATAACCAGCAGTTATAAAGACATTTAAGACACAAGCACTCAAGCTTCTCTTAATATTGGTTTGCTTCCTTTCTTTTTGCTTAATTCAAAACTTATTATATAGATCTGAAAAAGCATCACAAAATCTGACAACCACTTCTAGTTTACCCAACTCAAGGCGATTCCCAGTGTAAACCCAAACATGTTATGATTAGGCAGGATGTATATACGACCAGCCAAATACACACTACTCTGGTAAGTTCTGCTCTAATACTTAGTGTGATGGCTTAAAATTTTCACAAAATATTTACTCTTTCATTAAAAAAAAAAAAAAGACTAGGCAACATATTTATCATAAAAATCTTATTTTACCTCCAGATACCAGCACTCCATCAGAGTTCACTGTCAATGTGTTAATAATAGCATTATGACCAGAAAGATTTTGAATGAAACTTCCATCAGGGAATTTCCACTGTTTTATGTTATCTGGAGAACCCGATGCAAATGTGTAACTGAAAAAAGATGAAAAAGAATGACAAAGTAAACCAAGTTAAAATACAATGGTGAATTTTAAAAGCCTATTATAGTTGTAATTTTGCAATGTGCACTCACTGATGTATGTGGCTTTAATATCACTAAAGTCATACCAATGATAAAATATCAAGATTTTTGTTCCAAGTTAAATTTGATTTTTGGATTATTTCAAGTGCATTTTAAATTCTAGATTAATGTTTTATTCTCATTTCTCCACAGCTCTGCACTGAGCTGGAGAAATAAACGTGCAAAAGGTGAAAACACCTAACTTCACATAATTGGCGGGGGTGGGGAGGACAGAAGAAAGGGAGAGAAGGCAAAGGACAGAGGGAGAGAGGAAGAGAGAGAAAGGGAGAGACGGAATCAGAACAAGGGAGAGGAGGAGAGAGATGGACAAAAGAAATGAGTATGTACAGAAAGGTGTGAGAGGTGATCTGACAGACCAAACAATAGGCTGTAATATTATGCTCAATCTCTTTGGACACCATGACTGTATTTTCATGGCTCCTACTATTTTTTTCCCCTACATATATTAACCTCCTCCTTAAGAATTATTCTACGTATATCTCAGTATTCAATAACACTTATGTGTAGTATAATCCAAAAACATTAAACGCAACCACTATTAAGTCCACTCAACCATGATTTATTTATATTATCTCATTAAATATGATTTTTACTTACTGTCTTGGATGTAAAACCACAGCCCTGACTGATTTTTTGTGATTTGTTAGTGTGACTCTTGTTTTTCCAGCCACCAAGTCCCACAATCGTATTGTAGTGTCATGGCTTCCTATAATGAAAATACACAAACACAACCCAAACATACATCAGGAAAAAGACAGCGAAGTTAAAATGTAATAAATTATGAAGCATTCTTTCAGACACATATATACTAAATGAAAGTCATGTTACCTCTTGGCTAATTTCTTTATAGCTCCAGAAATCTATGTTGATTTAAATTTAATTCTTTAAAAAATATAATACAAAGTTTGAAGCAATGTCAACCAAATAGAACAAATGCAAATAGCAAATGAAACCAACACATCACTTTACCCTTGGCAGAGTGGAAAGAAAAAACTCCCAATGATTCTTTAGTTAATAAAATACATCAAATGAAGGAATTATTTTCTATTTTTAAAGATTCATTGTTATTAATCTTATTTTAAGAAAAACAAGACTCAATACAAGCTCTAAATGTCACTGATCACAGGATATTTTATCTTCTAACTTCAATTTCCTACACTAGAATTTTTACACTATAAAACAATGCTTAATTGTAACTAATGACACCATTTTTCAGTCAGACATTACAAGACACTGTAAATAACACACTGATTTGTAAAAGGTATGAAAAAAACAACTGAAGTCTGACTATAATAAATTTCAAATGCCTGTGATTAAAATATGACACAGAAACAAATACAATACAAAGCAAGAATTATAGTGAATACACAAAGTACATGTATAATTATGATACATCCTGACACGAACATGTTATAAACTTGGGAAGTATCTCTCATACCAGTAATAATCTGTGGTTCTGCAGCTTGACATCTCACTGTAGCAACTGCATTTGTATGTCCAGATAAAGTGTGCACACTGGCTTTAGTTCTTACGTCCCAAATCTATAAAAGCACAACAGATACACTGTCAAAAAGAACAAGGATTCATATTCCAGGCAGGTTTAAGTGGATCAATCCAAGGCTGGGAATTTACTAGACAACTGTGCCTGAATATAATGAAGAAAGTGTTACATGAGGGATAATGATCTATAAGCTGGGTGGAGAATGGAAAGACAGGAGGCAAATAACAGGAAAAAATAAAGCTGAAGGATCAGGGGACTATATATGTGTAACAACGGGTAGAGTGGAACTACTAACTGAAAGAGCTAATAAGGGAAAATAGTTGTGGGGACAGACTGGAGGGTGAGAATGTGACATCTTAGGGGTGAGGCACTCCCAACAATACACACGGTGAGGGCATGGCTACAGGAATGAGGACTAAGGTGGAAAAATGTATGGGTCAAGTGACTGAGGGAGTAGGATACTGATGAGTCAAGACAACAATTTTTAATTCTCTATCAAACAATATATGACACCAATACTAAATCTGTGTACTGTAAGATGTAACATATTTTCAGATAAGACACAACTCTTTCCTATGTACCCGTGCAGTTGAATCTCGACTACAGGTTACCAGCACATCTATTGTTGGATGCAAATCCAAACCATACACGGCACTTAGATGTCCATGATAGTGTCTTATAACCTAAAGAGAAAGCAGAAAAGTTCAAATTTCTACAAATAGAAAGATAAACACTGGCTAAATGTTTTAAATCCCTAACCCTAAGCTTACCTTATTATATTCAAGATCCCAGCATTTTACTTGTTTGTCTTCTCCACAAGAGAACAGGTATGGGCTCCTTGTGCTTACGATCACACCACGCACTGTACTGATATGCCCCGTCAAAGACAGTTTTAATTTGCCACTAGCCAAGTCCCAGATCTGCAATCAAAGAAAATTTAACTTTACTTTGTGTTGGTTACTCCAAAGCAAATATTTAGAATCTTGCTGTTAAAATTAAGTCTTCAAAAAGAAAACGAGAAAGATATAAACATATAAAGACAACCAAAAATTTATAAGACCCTCCCCCACAAAATAAAAGAGGAAAAAAAATTGAAAGGCATGGTCAAATGGGGAAAATATGTGCAATAAAAGACAAAACATTCATTTTCTTAATATGTAAAGGACATCATTGGTAACAAAAGCATGAAGATATAAAGTATTAAATCAGGCAAAGATAACAACAAATTAAAAAAACCTCAGAATAGCAAATAAAGACATGAAAAAAGTTCAATCTCACCAGAAATTTTTCTTTTTATTTCTTCCCATACAAAAATTTATACATACATTGTTATGTGACTCTAATTGCCCTCCCCATACTCTGAGAGCACACTCCTCCTTTCCACTTGATTCCCCATGTCCATTCAATGAGCTCCTAACCCACTCTGCCTTCCCATCTCACCTCTGGACAGAAGCTGCACGTTTAGTCTCTCCTATCTACTTGAGCTCAGAGGCACACTCCTCATGAGTATCAATTTAGGTCCCACAGTCCAGTCCAATCCCCGTCTGAAGAGTTGGCCTCAGAAATTGTTTTAGTTCTGGGCTGATAGAGAATCCAAGGGCCAAGCTTTCCGGGGTTCCTCCAGTCTCAGTCGGACCATTAAGTCTGGTATTCTTACTAGAATGTGAGTTCTGCACCCCACCTTTTCCTGCTCCATCAGGGACACTCTGTTGTGTTCTCTGTCAGGGCAGTCACTGGTGGTAGCCGGGCACCATCTAGTTCTTCTGGTCTCAGGCTGATGAAGTCTCTGGTTTATGTGGCCCTTTCTGTCTCTGGAGCTAATACTTTCCTTGTGCCTTTGATGTTCTTCATCCTCCTTTACTCCAGGCAGTTGGGACCAATTGATGCATCTTAGATGGCCGCTTGCAAGCTTTTAAGACCCCAGACGCCACTCACCAAAGTAGGATGCAGAACATATTCTTAATAAGCTTTGTTATGCCAATTGACCTAGATGTCCCCTGAAATCATGGTCCCCAGACCCTTATCCCTGCTACTTTGTCCTTCAAAGTGTTTGACTGTATTCAGGAAACTTCTTAGCTTTGGTTTAGCCCAGTTGTGCTGACTTCCCCTGTAGTGTGTGCTTTCCTTCCCTTCACCTGATTTTTATCTACTATCTAGTTAGTAAATAACCCTCACCCTCCCTCCCCACCATGGTAAACATCAAAGAATGTTTTCTTCTGTGTTTAAATCTTTTCCTGAGTTTTTACAATAGTAGTCTTACATGATATTTGTCCTTTTGGGACTAAATTCACTCAGCGTAATGACTTCCACCTTCCCCCACGTTATGTTTCACGGCTTCATCGTTGTTCTTTGTTATTGCGTAGTATTCCATGGTATACATATACCATAATTTGTTTAGCCATCCTTCCGTTGATGGGCACCTAGGCTGTTTCCATCTTTTTGCTATTGTGAACAGTGCTGCAATGAACATGGGTGTGCATATACCTATTCGTGTGACAGCTCTTGTTTCTCTAGGATATATTCCAAGGAGCAGGATAGCTGGATCATATGGTACTTCCATTTCTAGCTTTTTAAGGAAGCGCCAAATCGATTTCCAAAGTGGTTATACCATTTTACATTCCCACCAGCAGTGTCTAAGTGTTATAGTCTTTCCACAACCTCTCCAGCATTTATTATTTTGTGTTTTTTGGATTAATGCAAGCCTTGTTGGGGTGAGATAGCTCATTGTAGTTTTGATCTGCATTTCTCTAATGGCTAATAACAGTAAGCATTTCTTCACGTGTCTCTTAACTGCCTAAAATATCTTCCTTGGCCAAGTGCCTGTTCATATTCTTTGCCCATGTTTTATCTGGATTATTTGTCTTTTTGTTGTTAAGGTTTGGCAGTATCTTATAGATTTCAGAGAACAGATGACTGGATTTGTCATCACCAAAAATTTTCCCAACTTCCAGGCAACATGGCGTTCTAGGCAGAAGCACCACACCGTCCCTGCACAGCAAAGATCTGAAAAACTAAGCCAAACACAGAAAACAGCAATCCTGAAACCCTAAGCACCAAACAAAGAGATAAACAACTCAGCCAAATATGAAATGGAATAAGAAACTAACAGAGAACAGAGAGAGAAGAGATACATGCAGAGGTCCCCTATCAGCTAACAAAGCATGGATCTGCCATGTTGGACTCCTATCAGAAACCAGTGAACATGGGGTACAAGAAAGCAGCTTCACGGAGCTTCCAGCAAAACACAGAACAACCGGTAACCAGCAATAGACGCTTTCCCACCCCCAACCCTTCTTCACTCCCCACTCGGCCTCCTCTGCTTCCTGCAGCCACAGTCTCTTGGCCTGGAAGCCCCGGCTACTTTGATTCCACCTGCCCAAATGGGCCAACTCCCTGAGTGCCATTTGTTGGCTGCTGGTGTTGCTTTTTAACCTCTCACCACCACCTCCTCCTTTCACTCAATACCTGGCTCCGTGCGCCATCTTTGCTTCTTCCTGAAAGGCTGTGAAACTCCGCTCGAATGTGAAACTGCTTCCCTGTGCGTGCTGCCACACTGGTGGGATCCCGGGCCTTTTCTGGTTTGTTTGTTTTGAACTGTTTGTTTTCTTTTTCTTTTCTCGAATTGGGAGCCCGTTCTAGCCAGGCAGTACTGCGCAGCTTGGGACCTACCCAGTTTGCACAGACGCGCAGGGGATCTCTGAGGGCATTTCTTTTCTCGTGGTTTTTTTTTTTTTATTCAATTTATTTTCTTTTCCCTCTCTTTCCCATTTTTCTTTCTTCATTACTCAGTTTCTCTTGTCTCTATACCTTCCTTCTCTTCCCGTCCACTGAATACCTGGCGCTGAGTGCCACCTCTATGCCTTCTAGCCAGGCTGTACTTCAACGCCTGGGAGAAACTTCCCCAGACCTCGTAGCTGCACCAGTGGGAACCCTGGGAGGTTTGCTTTTCTTTCTAATTTTTATTTATTCATTTTTTTCATTTCTTTTCCTTCTTCATTTTTTCCTTTTTCTTTTTCTCCATTTCATAGTCTCTTATCTCTCCGCTCCAACGAGGAGCTCCCCTAGCACTCTTTTTGTTTGTTTCTAAGTTTTGGGCTCCTGTTCCTCCCTCCTCTATCCCATACCCACGTTAGCTCCACACATCACAATCTCACCCCTCCATCCTGCCTACCTGCACCGTGCGCTCAACATCATACCACCAAGCAGCACAGGCACGGCTTACCGGAACCTGCCCTGCACTGATTAACAGCCCACCCTGGTCACCACAAACCACCCATCCCAGCAACTCCTCTTCAGCTAGACCTGCCCTACTATACCATATCTGAGCGACTGACCCCGCCAATTGGAGGAGGCAAAAAGTATTGTGCCCACAGACGAGCAAACAAGAAAACACACAAGACTGCCTGTTCACACATAACCAAATAAAACAAAAAAACAGAACGAAAAAAACAAATCTACAATCACTAAACAAGAAAAATAACTACTGAATGCCCCGAAGACAACAGACAACATCAAAACATTTACATAAACAGGACAGGATGGTTCTAGTAGGTGTCCAAAATAAAACACCAGATGACTTTCCAGTAGAAGAAAAGGCACTAGAATTACCTGATAGGAAATTTAAATCTCTAATACTCAGAATTATCCAAGAGTTGAAGCAAACTGCAGACAAAAATAAGGGGGAAAAAAAGACAAATTCATGGAAAATACAGACATAAAAAGGGAAGAATTCAGGAAAATAATGCAGGAACAAAATGCTAAAATAAATTCACTGCTAGAAACCCTACAAAAGCAACAATTAGAAATCCAAAAGATAACAAGATTTCAGAAACGGACAGTGTCACAGAAGCACTGAGGAGCAGATGAAACGGTGGAAGACAGGATCAGCGAAATTGAAGATGAACACTTGAATACAACTCTGAGGAAAAATCAGAAAAAAGAACGAAGAAAAATGAAGAGACCCTGAGAATTATGTGGGATATAATCAAAAGCAAAAATTTGTGAGTGATTGGAGTTCCAGAACAGGGGGAGAAAACAAAAAACACAGAGAAGATCACTGAAGAACTCCTGACAGAAAACTTCCCCAATATCATGAAAGATGAAAAGTTGACCATCCAAAAAGCTCAACGACCCCCATATAGGATAGACCCCCAAAAAAATCACCAAGGCATATCATAATCACATTCGCTAAAACCAAACACGAAGAATCCTGAGAGCAGCTCGAGAAAAACAAGAAGTACATACAGAGCAGAAACAGTAAGACTACGCTCAGATTGTTCCGCAGAAACCATGCAAGCAAGGAGGCAATGGGATGACATAACTAAAACTTTGAAAGAAAAAATGCCAGCAAAGAATAATGTATCCTGCAAACCTCATTCAAATATGATGGTGAAATTAGGACATTTCCAGATAAACAGAAATTAGGGGAATATGTTAAAAACAAAACTAAACTTAGAAGAATTATTAAAGGGAGTCCTTCAATATGAGAACAAACAACTTCAGCTCACAGGCTAAATCTAGGATGCAGGATCATACCAGCCAGATACCAATCTAGGAAATGAACTCTCAAGGACTATCCAAAACCAAAAGAAGTACAACAGGGAATCAGAGCAGTTAATCTGTAAATAACAATAACATCAGAACAACAAAAGATGAAATAAATGATGTAGGTATCGAACCTTCTAATGGAGAGGAAGGCAAAGCAATACCAAGTAATAACAGACTGCTTCAAACTTATAAAGATAAGGGTAAATTTCATGGTAACCACAAAGGAAGTTAAGCAACCTCATAAAACTAAAGAGAAAAAACATAAAGTCTCAGTAAAAACAAAACCCACAAAACAAAAAGAAATTTTAAAAAATCCAGAAACAAAAGGAATACAGCACAGGAGAGTAAAAGGAACAAAGAAAACATCAGCACCACAAAAAAAGCACTACAAAATGACAGCAATAAACTCACACCTATCAATAATTACACTGAATGTAAATGGCCTAAATGCACCCATAAAGAGACAGAGAGTGACAGAATAGATAAAAAAGCAGGATCCATCAATACGCTGTCTACAAGAGACACACCTAAGAAACAAAGACAGAAATTTATTAAAAATCAAGGGTTGGAAAAAAATATATCAAGAAATAACTACCAAAAAAGAGCAGGAGTGGCAATACTAATCTCAGATAAAACAGACTTTAAAACAAAATCCACCATAAAAAAAAAAGACACTATATAATGATTAAGGGGACAATCCATTATGAAGACATAACCATAATAAACATCTACGCACCCGATGACAGGGCTCCAAAATACATAAAACAAACTCTAACAGCACTGAAAAGAGTAACTGGCAGTTCCACAATAATAGAAGGAGACTTCAACACACCACTCTCAGTAGAGGACAGAACATCTAAAAAGAAACTCAGGAAAGATACAGAAGACATGAAGGGCACAATCAGCCAAGTTCACCTCATACACATATATACAACACTCCATCCAACAGCTGCAAAGGGCACATTCTTTTCCAACGCACACGGAACGTTCTCCAGAACAGAACATCTTTGGCCACAGAGCAATCCTCAAAAAGATCCAAAACACTGAGATAATACAAAGTATCTTCTCTGACCACCATGTCATCAAGGTAAAAATTATCAACGGAAAGAGCAAGGGAAAAAAGTCAATTACATGGAAACTGAGTAACACCCTGCTTAAAAACCACTGGGTAAAAGAAGAAATCAGAGACGGGATCAAAAAACTCCTAGAATCAAACAAGAATGAAAACACAACATGCCAAAACCTTTGGACACAGCAAAGGCAGTCTTCAATAGATGCACACATCAAAATGAAAGGGACAAAATCAAAACATTAACTCAAACCAATAGAACACAGCAAAAGAAGCGCACAGCTACCAGAAGAAAGAAAATAATAAAGATCAGAGCAGAAATAAATGAAATAGAGAGTAGAAAAACAATAGAAAGGATCAACAAAACCAAAAGTTGGTTCTTTGAAAGAATCCACAAACCACGGGCCAGACTGACAAAAGAAAAACAGGAGAGGATGCAAATAACCCAAATAAAAATGAAATGGGAGACACTACAACAGACCCAACTGAAATAAAAAGGGTCATAACAGAATATTATGAAAAACTATACCCAACAAGTTTGACAACCTAGAGGAAATGCATAAATTTCTAGTAACACACTACCTACCCAAACTACAACAAAGTGATGTTGAAAATCTGAACAGACCCCTAACAAGAGACTGAAAAGGTAATAAAAAAAAAAACTCCCAACAAAAAAAAAAAGCCCTGACCCAGGTGACTTCAGCGGAGAATTCTACGAAACATTCAGAGAAGAGCTTGTACCAGTACCACTCAAACTATTAATGAGCATAGAAAAGGAAACAACACTTCCGACTTCATTCTATGAAGCCAGCATAAGCTTGATACCAAAAACAGGAAACGAAACCACCAAAAAAACTGAAAGTCCAATATCTTTCATGAATATAGATGCAAAACTTCTGAACAAAATTCTAGCCAACAGAATTCAGTATCATATCAAAAAAATAATACACCACGACTAAGTAGGATTCGTACCAGGTATGCAAGCATGGTTCAACATTAGAAAATCAATCAACGTAATCCACCACATAAATAATCACATGGTCATCTCAACTGACACAGAAAAGGCATTCAACAAAGTCCAACACACATTCCCAATAAAAACTCTCAATAAAATAGATATAGAAGAGAAATTTCTCAACATAATAAAGGGCATCTATGTAAAACCAACAGTGAACATCATTCTTCATGGAGACAGGCTGAAAACATTCCCTTGGAAAACAGGAACAAGACAAGGATGCCCTTTATCACCACTCCTATTTAACATTGTGCTGGAAGTTCTAGCTAGAGCAATAAGGCAAGAAAAAGAAATAAAAGGCATCCAAATTGGTAAGGAAGAAGTTAAACTGTCCCTGTTTGCAGATGATATGATACTATACATAGAAAACCCTAAAGACTCCATGAGAAATCTACTGGAACTAATAGAAAGATTCAGCAGAGTAGCAGGATACAAGATAAACATTCAAAAATCAGTTGGATTCCTATACACCAGTAAAGAAAACGATGAAAAGGAAATCAAGAAAACAATACCATTTTCAATAGCCCCTAAAAAGATAAAATACTTAGGAATAAATCTGACCAGGGATGTAAAAGACCTATCCAAAGAAAACTACAAAACACTACTGCAAGAAACCCAAAGGGATCCAGATAAATGGAAAAACATACCATGCTCATGGATAGGTAGACTCAACATTGTGAAAATGACAATTCTACCCAAAGCAATTTACAAATACAACACAATCCCAATCCAAATACCAACAACATTCTTCAAAGAGACGGAAAAACTAATCATTAACTTTATATGGGAAGGGAAGAATCCCCAAATAAATAAAGCACCATTGAAGATGAAGAATAAAGTAGGAAGACTCACACTACCTGACCTCAGAACCTACTATACAGCTATGGTAGTCAAAACATCCTGGTACTGGTACAACGACAGATACACTGACCAATGGAATACAACTGAGAATCGAGATGTAAATCCATCCACCTATGGTCACCTGATCCTTGACAAGGGCCCAAAATCCATCAAATGGGGAAAAGACAGTCTTTTTAACAAATGGTGCCAGCACAACTGGATATCCACCTGCAAAAAAAAGAAACAAGATACATACCTCACACCACATGCAAAAGCTAACTCAAAATGGATCAAAGACCTAAATATGAAGCCAAAAGTTCACAGAAGAACAACTAGGACCAATGCTACAGGCCCTAATACATGGTGTTAACAGAATACAAACCATAACCATCAACACATAAACTCCAGAAGATAAACTAGATAACTGGGAACTTCTAAAAATCAAACACCTGTGCTCTTCAAAAGACTTCACCAAAAGTGTAAAAGGAAAACCTACAGACTGGGAAAAAGTTTTTGGACAGTACAAGTCAGACAAAGGTCTAATCTCCATAATCTACAAGAAAATTCAACACCGCTACAACAAAAAGACAAATAATCCTATTAAAAAATGGGCAAAGGAAATGAACAGACACTTCACCAAAGACATTCAAGTGGCCAACAGACACATGACAAAATGCTCGCGTTCACTAGCCAGTAGAGAAATGCAAATTAAATCCACAATGAGATACCATCTCACCCTGGCATTAATGGCAAGAATCAAAAAAACTGGAAATAACAAATGTTGGAATGGCTGCGGGGAGACTGGAACTCGTATGCACTGCTGGTGGCAATTCATAACGACAGAACCATTTTGAAAAATATGGCGCTTATTCAGAAAGCTAGAAATAGAAATACCATAGGATCCACCAATCCCACTGCTAGGAATACATCCTAGAGAAATAAGACCCATCACACAAATAGACATATGCATATCCATGTTCATGGCAGCATTGTTCACAATCGCAAAAAGATGGAAACAATCTAAATGCCCATCAATAGATGAATGGATAAACAAACTATGGTACATACACACAATGGAGTACTATGCCACAAGAAAGAACAATGATGAATCTGTGAAGCATCTGATAACATGGATGAAACTGGAGGACATTATGCTGAATGAAATAAATCAATCACAAAAAGACAATGTATGATACCTCTTTTGTAAAAACTCATGAAAAAGTTTACACACAAAAAGTAACAATCTTTGTTGGTTATGAGGGATGGGGAAGGGTGTCGGGGGGAATACTAAATAGACAATAGATAAGTTGTAACTTCGGTGAAGGGTAAGAGTACACAATACTGGGGAACCCAGCACATCTCGTACAAGGAAAGATCATGGAAACTCCATAGACACATCCAAACTCCCCGAAGGACTGAAATGCTGGGCAGAGGGCTGTGGGGGCCATGGTCTCAGGGAACATCTAGCTCAAGTGGCATAACACAGTTTATAAAGACAATGTTCTACATTCTACCTTGGTGAGTAGCGTGTGGGGTCTTAAAAGCCTTTCAGCAGCCATCTAAGACACTCCACTGGTGTCATCCCTTTGGGAGCAAGGGAGAATGAAGAGAACAGGATACAAGGAAAAGATCAGTCCAAAGGACTAAGGGACCACAGTTACCAAGGCCACCACCAGACTGAGTCCAGTACAGCTAGATGGTGCCAGGCTACCACCGACTGCTCTGACCAGGAGCACAACAGAGGGTTATAGACAGAGCTGGAAAAGGATGTAGAACAAAATTCTAACACACACACACAGAAAAGACCAGATTTACTGGCCTGACAGAAACTGGAGAAACTCCAAGAGCATGGCCCCCAGACACCTTTTTAGCTTAGTGGTGAAGTCACTCCTGAGGTTCACCATTCAGCCAGGGATTGGACAGACGCATAAAACAAAATGGGACTAATGAGGCACAGCAGTCCAGGGACAAGGACTAGAAGACAGAAGGGGACAGGAAAACTGGTGATAGGGAACCCAAGGTTGAGTAAGGACCATGTTGACAAGCAGGGTTCTTAACCATTGTCACAGGGCAATATTTGCACTAAGTTTTTAATGAGAAACTATTTTGTTCTGTAAACCTTCATCTAAAGCGAGAATAGCAGTACAACCGCAAAAATGTAATTGATGTCACTTAATTGTACCTGTAGAAATTTTTGAAACGGTGTATCTTTGGCTATGTATATTTTCACCAAAAAAAAGGTCCTCCAAGGCAGAAATGGGAGCATATTGACATGTCGTGGGTTTGCTAACCAATGTCATAAAACAATATGTGTACTGACTGTTTAATCAGGAAACATTTGTTTTGTAAACCTTTACCTAAAATTAAAAAAAAAAAATTTTTTCCCAGTCTGTAGGTTGTCTTTTGACTCTTTTGGTGAAGTCTTTTGTGGAACATGAGTGTTTGATTTTTAGGAGCTCCCATTTATCTAGTCTCTCTTCTGGTGCTTGTGCATTGTTACTTATGGTTCACACTGTGTTTATGCCATAGTTTTGGGCTTCTAGCGTTGCCCTGTTTTTTCTTCCATGATCTTTACAGTTTTTGATTTTATATTTAAGTCTTTGATCCACTGTGAATTAGCTTTTGTGCATGGTATGAGGTATGGGTCTTGTTTCAGTTTTTTGCAGATGGATATCCAGTTATGCCAGCACCATTTGTTAAAGAGACTGTCTTTTCCCCATTTAATGGACTTTGGGCCTTTGTCAGATATCAGCTGCTTGTAGGTGGATGAATTTATGTCTGGATTCTCAATTCTGTTCCATTGGTCTATGTACCTGTTGTTGTACCAGTACCAGACCAGGCTGTTTTGACTACCATGGTGGTATAATAGGTTCTAAAATCAGGTAGTGTGAGGTCTCCCACTTTGTTCTTCTTCTTCAGTAATGCTTTACTTATTCAGGGCCTCTTCCCTTTCCATATGAAGTTGGTGATTTGTTTCTCCACCTCATTAAAAAACACTGGTGGAACCTGGACGGGGATTGTATCTGTACATCACTTTCACAATGTTGAGTCTACCTATCTATGAGCAAGGTATGTTTTTTCCACTTATGCAGGTCTCTTGCAGTAGCATCTTGTAGTTTTCATTTTATAAATCTTTAATGTCTCTGGTTAGGTTCATTCCTAAATATTTTATCTTCTTGGGGGCTATTGTAAATGGTATTGATTTGATTTCCTCTTCAAGGTTCTCTTTGTTGGTGAAGAGGAATCCAACTGATTTTTGTAGGTCTATCTTGTATCCTGAAACTTTGCTGAAATCTTGTATTAGTTCCAGTAGTTTTCTTGCAGATTCTTTGGAGTTTTCTGTGTATAAAATCATATCATCTGCAAACAGAGCTACTTTGACTTCTTCCCTACCAATTTGGATGCCCTCTTTCTTTTTCTTGCCTAACTGCTCTGGCTAGAACCTCCAGTACAATGTTGAAAAAGCGTGGTGATAAAGGGCAACCTTGTCTGGTTCCTGTTCTCAAGAGGAATGCTTTCAAAATCTCTCCATTTAGGATGATGCTGGCTGTTGGCTTTGTAGAATCACCCTTAATTATACGGAGAAACTTCCCTTCCATTCCTATTTTGTTGAGTTTTTATCATGAATCAGTGTTGGACTTTGTCGAATGCCTTTTCTGCATCAATGGATAGATGATGTGGTTCTTGTCCTTTGCTTTATTCATGTGATGGATTACACTGACTGATTTTCTAATGTTGAACCATCCCTACATACCTGGTATAAATCCCACTTGATCATGGTGAATTACTTTTTTGATATGTTGCTGAATTCTTTTGGCTAGAATTTTGTTGAGGATTTTTGCGTCAAGGTTCATGAGGGATACTGGTCTGTAATTTTCTTTTGTTGTGGTGTCTTTACCTGGTTTTGGTATCAGGCTTATCCTGGCTTCATAGAATGAGTTTGGGAGTATTCCATCCTTTTCTATGCTGTAACATACGTTTAGCAGTAGTGTTGTTAACTCTTCTCTGAAAGTTTGGTAGAATTCTCCAGTGAAGTGGTTAGGGCCAGGGCTTTTTTCTGTTGGGATTTTAATTACCTTTTCAATCTCTTCTTTTGTTATGGGTTTATTTAGTTCTTGTATCTCTATTTGTTAGTTTAGGTAGGTAGTGAGTTTCTAGAAATTTATCCATTTCCTCTAGGTTTTCAAATTTGTTAGAGTACAATTTTTCATAGTATTCTGTTATGATTCTTTTAATTTCAGTCAGGTCTGTTGTGATATCACTCATCTCATTTGTTATACAGGTTATCTGCTTCCTCCCGTTTTTGTCAGTTTGACCAATGGGTTATCAATTTTGTTGATCTTTTCAAAGAACCAGTTTCAATTGTTTTTCTATTCTCTATTTCATTTAATTCTGCTCTAATTCTTATTACTTTGTTTCTTCTGGCACCTGAAGGCTTCTTCTGCTGCTTTCTTCATGAATTGTGTGTCGTCCTTGCGCAAGGGCCATGCTGATCTTTTCTTATCATTCCAGTTTTAGTAAATGTGCTGCCAAAGTGAGCACTCACTAGAAATTTTATACAAACAGTTTTTAAAAAGATTAGATACCCATTTTTGCTTATCACAGTAATAGATATTTTACAAGGGATACACAATCACTGTGGTGAAAAGGACCAGACCGCAAGATCAACCCACTCATTTTGAGAAGTAATCTGTACTTTAGGTATCAACCTCAAAAATGTTTGACCCATTAATTCTATTTTTGAGAATCTAACATAACACAATACAGAAAAAGCTTTATGCACAAAGATTAACTATAGTAATAGTGAATATTAGGAAACACTTTAATGTCCAAGAATAGAAAAATGGATTACAAAATATCTAAATGATAGAATATTACACTACTGTTTAAAAGGTGGAATTTTTAACAGGAATATGCCTTTGATACAACTTTGAGTGAAAAAACAAGATACAAAATTACATACCAAGCATGACTTTTTAAAAACACACATTTACACACACAGAAAGAAATGCACTGACTGATACACATACACAGAAATAAATATTAAAAGAAATTCATTCAAATACCTAACAGTGGTAAGATTATGGATAGGTTTATGTTTTTTTATAGTTCTTTATATTTTCCACAAGAAGCCCCGGTGGTACAGTGGGGCCGCCAACTGAGGTCGGCAGTTCAAACACAGAAGCAACTCCTTGGGAGAAAGGCGTGGCACTCTGCTTCTGTAAAGGACAGCCTAGGAAACTCTATGGCGCAGTTCTACTGTGTTGTATAGGATCACTATGAATTGGAATCAACTTGATGGCAATGGGTTTTGGTATATTTTTCCATATTCTCTATAAATGAGCATGCTTTAATTTTGATACCAGAAGAAAAAGAGATTAAGTATCAAGAAATTTGTGGTAAATGGTCAGCATTTATTTCAGGAAGATAACTGGACCGATTTGAGGGTAAGCATTGGCTTAAATTTGCTGAATACCAATCTTTAAACAAGACTTATTTGGAAAAATTAACTGGCATACAACAGAATTTACTTCTACTCAGATCTAAATGCTCAGAGAAACCGCAGCAGCAATTCTCACAACAGGAAATAACTTGTCACAGGTTAAACTTATGTGGCAAGCACAGTTATGTTTTATTTTTTTCTTCCTTGTTATTACCTTTATAGTTCTGTCGGCAGATCCAGTAACAAACCACTGATTTCCAGGTTCCACAGCAATACAGCGAACCCAGCCGAGGTGCCCACTGATGACCTGTGGGGGAAAAAGCATGTGCAGATTCATCGACACAGTTAAAAGTTTATTCAATTTTAACCACCACCAGGGTTTGAAATGCTCCTCCCATGTATTTAAATTATCAACTTATGAGATTATTTCACAGTTAGGTTTTAGAATGATAATAATGAAATAATCTCCAATGGGTGAAAGGATGCATAAACTGTAGAACATCTACACAACGAAACAGTACTAAGCAATAAAAAGGAATGTATTATTAATACGTGCAACAACTTGGATGAATCTCAAAAGCATTAAGCTGCATGAAAGAAGCCAGTCTCAAAAGGTTACATACTTAAGATTCCATTTATGACACACAGTCAAAAAGACAAAACTACAGTACTGGTAAACAGATAAACGGTTGCCAGGGGTGGGGAAGAGCAGGAGCATAAAAGGATAGCAAAAGGGTTTTTTATGAGGTGATGGAACTTCTATATCCTGACTGTGGTAATGCTTATCCAAGTCTACATACCTATTAAAAATCGTAAACGAGAAAGAAGTCTATTTTACTGCATAATAATTTGAAAAATAAAATTTAAAATATATATATTAAATCATATCTAGTTTTTTTTTCCTGCTATACACATTTTATTTTAGATATGGTATATTTCGAGTCATTTTAATTTATTATACCCAGAAAGGGAATTGGTAAGTCCAAAGAAATTTCTTTATACGGCCTTCCTGCCTTTCATAAATATCTCAAACATTTTCCTAAATTTGTCTCTTCTGCTCTCGACATTTACTAGCATTCTATTAATATTTTATACTGCATTTTACACAAAATACAAGTAAGCTTAAGGAAGTCTCCTTCCCAAGATATCTTTTAAGACAGTGCCTAAATCCTCTCCCATCCCCCTCATATCACTCTACCAGTTCTCATATTTACTCTTTTTCCTTCTTGTTCTTCTATTCTTCAGGCTTTGTCAACTGCAAATCAATCATTCTTTGCAATTAACTTACCCTGTACAGTTTCCAAGGTGGGTGCCACTGGGGTTTTGGCATTGTAGGGGCTTTTTTGGCCATCAGTGCAGAGTTCTTGGCATTGCCAGCCTCCATAATAACCTAGATAAAGAACAGATTACATTATCATTAAAGATATCATACCTAACATTTCATTTTATCAACTGAATAACGGAAACTAAAAGAGGGGTGTATGAATGGGTCTACCTGCCCTGAAATTAGTGAAAGTTAAAATAAATCTAAGATGTTTCATCAGAGCTATATTTTCTTCAATGTTAATTTTAGTTTTAAAAAGCAATTAAAAAACCCAACAGAGGAAGGATATTTGAGTGTTCAAAAGCACAGGTCTCTGTGTATGGCTTCTGATCCCAGCTTGGGTAAAAATTACATCATTTATTTTTGTCAAATGGGGCTAACAGTGCCTACCTAATAGTTTTGATGGTATTACCGTATTTAAATTCTGCTTTAAAAGGCATACTAGTTGATACAACATTTACTGTTGCCATAGAGAAGAAAAGCCTGGCGATCTACTTCCAAAAAAATCAGCCACTGAAAACCCTATGAAGCACAGTTCTACTCTGACATGAGGCCACCACGAGTCAGAACTGACTCAACAGCAACTGGTGGTGGTGGTCCATCCACCCATCTAAAAATATTTAAGCCCATACTCTGCATCAGGCACTGTTATAGTGCTGAGGGTACAGAGTGAAAACAAAGCGAAGTTTCTATCTTCAAGAAGCTTACATTACATCTTCCTAAGGCAGTAGAGGGATCCTGGTCACGCAGTGGTTAAGTGCTCAGCTGCTAACCAAAAGGTCAGCAGTTCAAATCCACCAGCTGCTCCTTGGAAACCCTATGGGGCAGTTCTACTCTGTCCTGTAGGGTTGCTATGAGTTGGAACTGACTTGACAGCACCTAATGACAACAAAGGCAATAGAAGGCCTGGGCAGAGAGATCTGAGAATGCAGGTTACAAGAGAAAGTGTGGTATGAGGGCTACAAATGCATTCACTTCACAAAGACAAATCACTTGTTTAATAAACTGGGGAAGTACCAACTACGCTCACTTCAAATAAAGTTCATAATGTAAACTAAATTGCATATTTTTAGTGTATTCTTTCTACAACTACTTCGATGAACAAAAGCAGCTGCCATTTACTTACACATAAACTCATGTATTTCTAAATGTTCATTTATAAGACAGTAGTTGTACTGCCCATGAATATTACAATACTAACAGCACTTGTGGTACAGTGGTTAAGAGCTACAGCTGCTAACGAAAAGGTCAGCAGTTCAAATCCACCAGTTGCTCCTTGGAAACTCTATGGGGCAGTTCTATTCTGTCCTATAGGGTCACTATGAGTCGGAATGGACTCAACTCAACAGCAACGGGTTTTGGTTTTTCTTTTTTTTTTTTAATAGCACTCGACTCTTAATTACATAAATCAACTTAAAATTTTATAAAAAATACTTTTATGTCTAATATACATTGACACCTAACACAAGTTTCAGAACAACACTCCTCTAATATTTTTAATAACAGATAATAAACAGTAACATAACATTATCTTCACCAAATGCTTACTATCTATAATGTGTGAGAATCACAATATCCTAAATTAACAGAATTTCAAATTCTAAAAAAATACGTCAATTCACTAACAAACCAAGTTTTAGGATTATGAAATCTTAACAGCTAGCTCAGGCTGCTATCTACTTTAATAATTCCAAGGAAGTGTTCATTTCTTTAATGTTTTAAGGAAGATTTTTGGGATGAAGAGAAACTAGATCACATATCCCAGAAGTGAGAGACCATCAATATTATTTGACACAGGAACACTTACTGAAGTCATCACTGGAGGCTGTGACCGGTCAGAGGCCCCAGGATGTCGGTATTCACTTCCACCAGGGGCAGTGCGATTTGCATCAACCCTGAAGCAAGAGAAACACTACATTCTAAGTAACTAATGCCTCTACTCATGTGTCCTGCAGAACCAACCCTTTAATTTTTTTTAAACACTTATAAAGGAAAATGTCATACATTAATTATAAAGAAACGCTTAAAAATGAGGAAAAAAAAGTCAACAGTGAAAGATGTTTTCAAAATCTTTATAATTAGAAGCATAAAAATATTTCATACCTGGCCTGAGAAGAAGGTAATGCCACAGCTAAAGACTGCGCAGCTGACTCACTTGGCATTCGCTGAATCTTAGTATCTGCTGTCAAAGCAACCCCTTATATAAATAAAAAAAAAATTTCCTTTTAGTAGCTATCTTTGTTTTCATTTACACGCATTTAAAATAAAATACAGAAGGAAAACATATGCCAAAAAGGTAATGGTGATTATCTCCAGGTGGTGTTAATACAAAACTTGATTAAGTTTTTCTTCTTTTGCTTCCAACTTTTTTTTTACAATAAACAATTAGTTATAAAAAAAAATAATAAATATTGATTAATAACACATACTTCAAATCCAATTTGATCACAGTCTGATATTCAAGTAGCCCAAGAGAGTAAAAGTTACATTTTTATTATCTGGGAACATTATCTTCAGATGTAAAAATTAAGCAGTTCCCCAAATACTAGCAAAAGTTTCCAAGAATGAATGTAAATCACTAAAACAAAAAACATCCAATTCACCCCTATTTTCTTTATGGTAAAGCCTACTCTCTAAAATTACTAGAATCTAGTTATATTGTTTTGTTTTTCTTCCACCTTGTTATACTGGACACTCCATCTGTGTGACACACACACACACACACACACACACATACAAAACATGTTTCTTGACTAGGCCAGGAGCAGTCTCACTGTCTTTGAATTATTAATGCAGTGCCTGAAAAAATACAGGTGCTTAGGAATGTTTGCTGAATGAATGCATGTGATACTAAGTATCAGTTAACTATCATCTAAAAAGCTATGACTGGATGCATAGTTAGTGAACTTACTCTGTATTTTATAAGCAACAGGAATCATCCTTGGATATACATGTCACAATAGGGCATTTTCAATATGTAACAGCTGACTTACCAGGTCCTGGTGGGTATGGATGTGTACCCGTCACTAAGTATTCAACTTCTTGCCCTAAACGGGGGGGGGGAGGAGAAAGCTGTCACCCTCATACAGTGAATTCTTCTTATATACAAGTATTATCTCTTTTAATAAATCAAATAATAATATTAATCAGCTAGATTTCTCAAAATTTCACAACTAAACTCAGGTCTCAGAAATAAGGGAAGTTGGTCATTTTTGTTTGACCTCTGAAGACCATGTACAGAGCTATTTCCTCGCCTCTTTGCTGATTTGAGATCAATAAAGTGTGTGCATTTACTATATAGCAGTGGTGAGTAGAAGGGTCATCCTATCAGGTTAATTCACTCTGTTTTTTGTTTTTATTAATCAAGCAAACAGTTTCCCTGTGGAATCTTGGATTCTCTTATTCACCACCATTTTCAGTTATATTAGTACTTAACACCATATTTCTGACCTATAGCCAAGATAGATGGTCTCGCCACAGTTTAGGAATATTCTCCAAATTTTTCCTTTGGTCTCCACTGTGACCTTCTCCACATCCTAAGAATGTCTGCCATTATTATACTACCACCTTTACTTCCTGTAAGAGAGAAACCACCAACTAATGATCTCAATCACTACTCTCAGGAAGAATTCAAGACTTCTAGTACAATCCTGGTATAACGGTTAAATACTGTATGGTTCCAATTAGTTCTTCTAGAAGGGGTGCTAATAAGACATCTTATTTTTCTAATTTCAAAATCCACATTTCAAGTTCTGATATTTCTGATAACACCATACTTACCTTGACTGTCAGGATATTGTTTGTGACCATATGAATCTGATGAATTCTGAAGGCCCTTCTCTTTAAAATTTTCTTTTAAAGTAGGCATATGCAACACAGGACCATACTCATTACGAAGCTTGATTGCCATTTTTCGTTTGTGACTATTTAAAAATTATAAACATAAGAATGTATTTTTAAATACTTTAAATATATTCATCAGTGCAAACGTTTATAGCTAGCCTGAGAACAAGTACTTAAATAACTTAAGTTTGCATAACCGTGTAGAAAAAGTTTCTGTTAAGATTTTAAAGTTAGACAGCAGTTTAGCTTTAACTTCCAAAATTTCCAAGTACATTTCCATATCACGTATTGACTTTGGCTCACATTCTACCACATAGCATCCATGAAGTCTAAGCAGTATTTTAGCTTGTTAGCTAATACAACGTCTGTCATGGTGCATTATCAAAAGTCCAACTCATCTAAAAATAGAGACTAATATATTCTTTTCAAAACTTCAAAGTCAACATATTTTCCTTCAAATGTTTCAGTATAAAAATATAGTAAAAGCTTCTGTAACAACTTTTATTGGATTTATCTAAGAAAGTTAGTTAGAACTAATCAAAGTACTTAATTAGTTCAACATTTTAAAAAGAAATGCACTTATATTATTTTTAAGTATAGTCCACTTTATAAATCAAATATAAATGCCTGTCTGAGGAATTAAGAAGACTTTAAAAGAAGGGTGAAGGCCAAAGAAGGAACACTGCACATAATGCAATCCCAGACTGGTGCTGGAGATGTAGAACCAAAAATATGCCATCACTGAAAAATCTTCATCATACTAACGAGAAAAGGTGGGAGTAGAGGTACTGGACAGGTACAATTTCAGCTCAGCAAGGCTCTGAGAGCAGCGGGAAGCTGAAAGCACATACAAAGTGATTTGATTATAAAATAAAACACCTAAAAGGGACTCTCCTAATTATTGGGTATTTCTAAAATGCAATCAATTAATGGGATTTTTACTATGAACAATAAGGCCAAAAAAAAAGTTAAATCAGCTTAAATCATGCAAAAGCAACACTCATTGCATAGCTATCCTATGAGTGTTAGTATTACTAACTAATCCTTCAAGGATTAAATAGTTCCCTTCTTTCCCAAATGTTAGAAGTTTCAATATTCTAGCAGTTGATAAAGAACTATGCTACCTCTCTTCATCCAAAGGCACAGGCTTTCCATTGTCAGCTACAAACATGTCATGGGTCCTCTTCAATGACCTGAACACAAGTGTGTGCACAGAATGTTTCTGTACCTCCTGAAAAGAAAGAGTGCAATTACACATCTAGCTACAAATTACACGTCATAAGCTAAATTAAAGCTAAAGTGCTATGTACTTTACACATTTACACAGGTAAAAAGTTTAATACCACTCACCACTGCTCCCAGCAGCAAGCTATTAAGAGTCAAGTTTAGAAAAGAGAAGGAAGCTGCTCTCTGGCCAGAGCCCCAGGTACATCAAAGTCTGAGATTTATTCAATTATACTACACATTTAATCAGTGCACACTATGTGTCTGGCAGGTACTGTGCTAGAAGCTATGAACAGAATGATGAAAAAGTCAAGTTCCCTTTGCTCAAGGAGCAAGAGAAATGAAAATAAGCAAAACAGTCTCACATTTTGATTAGTGCTATGAAGATAACAAGAGGCTGAGACAAAAAGGAGAACGAAAATTATGTAGGATGGTTAGGAAAGATCTCTCTCAGGTAACATTTAAGCAGAGGGGGAGTTCCCTTGCTCAGACGGGTGGTAAGAGCAATTCTGACAAAGGGAAACCCTCACGTAGGAAGATGTTCAGTAACTGAAATAACGCCAGGAGCCGCAGGGCAGCTATGTGTGTGTTGGGCAAGGGAGTGGGTTTTGTTGCAAGATGAAGTTGCAAGATTAGGCAAGGTCCAAATCAGGTAAGGTCTTTTTAAACCATTACAACAATCCGTATTCTTGCAGAGGGTTTTTAGCAAGGAAGGCGTGACCAACTTACATTTTAAACAGATCAATTTATAGAGAGGCACAAACATGGAAGCAAGGGGACCTGCTGGGAGCTAATGCGGTGGTCTAGGCAAAAGATGATGCTGGTCTGAATTAAGGTGATTGCAATGGATATGGAGAAAACTGGAAAGAGCTGAAACATTTCTGAGATACGGCAAACATGATCTGCTAAGAGAATGGGTATTCAAGCTAGGAAACGATGCAAAAACTCAAGAATGGCAGGTTTTCCTGCGATAAGAAACCAACTGGAAACAAGACAGAAAAGACCAATAGTCTTAGGATTCAGAATTACTGACACTCCCCCGCAGGCGGCGAGTACCAGTGGTCGATCATCAACAGAAGCCTCAACTACGAGGACAGTACCCACCTCCCAAGGGCCAAATGAGGACTAAAGAAATTATCTCAAGCTTCCGGCCTCAAACTTGTGCTCTCATCCGGCCTCTTCCCTCCCCGAAAACCTTGAGAGACGGCCCGGCCTCGGCCAAACAACCTCGCCTAGCGGCCTCCTATCGCCCCAGATTCCCAACACACGCTATCACCCACGCCTGCCGCCAGAGAAAAGCAGTCCAGAGAGGTACACGACTGCTAACCGCCTAGGTGTCACTGTACCTCGACCATGATGCTGCCGTGAAAACCGCCCGTCTGAGAGGAAAGATACACTGATCACCTACGCAGAAGCTACCGCCACAAATATGTAATCCCTTCCGCAAACGTGCGCCCCGGCGCCGGATATGACGTAATCTAAGCGCACGCGCGCTGGTCGTCCGCAGGTGGTCTTGGGCACGAGGGGCGGGCCTTTCTCCTCGGGGCCGCCTCTGGAGGCGGAGTCTCAGGACAGTCAGGCGGAGGCTCCTCGAGGACCTTGGCTGAGTTTCTTTCGTCCACAGATGAAATCTTGAAGTGAAAATATTTTCTGCCTTACCCGCAACTTTAAATGTTTTGCATTGGCGTCGTAGTTGTTTGCACTGTATTGCTCGGCAACTAAGTGCTTTTTATTCACAGAACCTATGAAATCAGTTTTAGGGATGATCTGGAAAGCGAAGACCCCCAGTCCAGTCGGCGCTAAGGCTCCGCTAAGGTTTTCCCTCTTTGGGGGTCGCCTCCGCGCTTTGTGTCGCCTGGTTCCACAACCTTGCTGGAAGCTTTTAGTCACCTTTGTATCCTAAAACAGTCCCACTTACACTGTCCAGTAAAAGCTTGAGTGAATGTCGCTGAGTAATTGTCTCTGAGAAATTTTGAGGGAGGTGATACGCAAAGAGGAGTTTTACATTAATATGGCAAAACCCCGAATTTATTTTGTTACATAAATAGATCTTTTAAAGAAATCTCAAAACTGCATAATTCTTGGTGTTTCTGATTAATATGACTTCAACAAAGTTAGGTACAGCTTTTCAAAGCTGATGGAAGAAGACAGACTGAAGACTTAAACCATTTTTATTTTTATAAACACCCTGGTGCCAAAGGAATGATATTTTGGGTTGTTTTTTACCAAGGCAAAATCTTTAGTTTGCTATCAACCCTGTTCAATTATTTTTATACGTGAGAGGAAAAATTTATGGAGTTGGGCATTTGCAAACTTAACTAGACAAACATTTTACTGGCTCTCTTTCTTAACCATAATCAGTTCCACTGATGCTGTCCAACGGAAGACAGGACATATTCTTTGAGACAAAAAACAAAAAAAATCCCCCAAAAATACTACCAAAAATACAGCAATATGACTTAATTTTATTTAAAAATTCATTAATTTTTCATTCATTGAAACATCAAGGTCATGATTTTACTTTAAAAACAATCATCTATGAATCTGAGTGTGAGTTTGGCCCAAGAACTAATTTTCTGTAAAGATAGCCACTGATGGTGGGCCTTGCAAGGAACTGCCATAATTATAAAATATACATTTGGGAAATTAAATCATACTATAACTTACCCTGGTGACCCAATAGTTAAGCAATTGGCTGCTAGCCAAAAGGTCTGTGGTTCAAACCCACAAGCCCCTGGTTGGAAGAAAGAAATGGTAGTCTCCTTCCGTAAAGATTCAAAACCAAAAAGCAAACCCATTGCCATTGAGTTGATTCTGACTGATAGTGACCCTATAGGACAGGGTAGAACTGCCCCATAGAGTTTCCAAGGCAATGGGTCATTTGATTTTTTTTTCTATATAGTGGCAATAATTTATTAGAAATTGTAATACCTTTTTTTATTGCTGTTCTTTAAGTGAAAGTTTACAATTCAAGTTAGTCTCTCATACAAAAATTTATACGTACATTGTTATGTGACCCTACTTGCTCTCCCTATACTGTGACAGCATATGCCTCCTTTCCATCCCAGATTTCCCATGTCCATTCAGCCAGCTCCTAAACCTCTCTGCCTTCTCATCTCATCTCTGGACAGGAGCTGCCCATTTAGTCTCATGTATCTACTTGAGGTAAGAAGCACACGCACACTCCTCGCAAGTATCATTTTATATCCCATAGTCCTGTCTAATCGTTGTCTAAAGTGCTGGCCTCAGGAATGGTTTTAGTTTTGGACTAACGGAGAGTCCAGGGGCCATGTCTTCAGGGGTCCCTCTAGTCTCAAACCATTGAGTCTCGTCTTTTTACTAGAATTTGAGTTCTGCGCCCCACTTTTCTCCTGCTCCGTCAGGGACTGTCTGTTGTGTTCCCTTTCAGGGCGGGCATAGGTGGTAGCTAGGCACCATCTATTTCTGGTCTCGGGCTGATGGAGTCTCTGATTTATGTGGCTCTTTCTGTCTCTTGGGCTAATACTTTCCTTGCGTCTATGGCATTCTTCATTCTCCTTTACTCCAAGTGAGTTTGGACCAGTTGATACATCTTAGATGGCTGCTCGCTAGCTTTTAAGACTCCAGACGCCACTCACCAAAGCGGGATATAAAGCATTTTCACAATAAACTTTGTTATGCCACTGTCCCCTGAAACCATGGTCCTCAGACCCCTGCCCCTGCTACTCTGTCCCTCGAAGTGTTTGGTTGTATTCAGGAAACTTCTTAGCTTTGGTTTAGTCCAGTTGTGTTAACTTCCCCTGTAGTGTGTGCTGTCCTTCCGTTCACCTAAGATAATTCTTGTCTACTATCTAGTGAATACCCCTCTCCCTGCCTCCCCACCCTCGTAACCGTCAAAGAATGTTTTCTTCTGTGTTTAAATTTTTCTTGAGTTTTTATAATAGTAGTCTTAGAAAATATTTGCCATTTTGGGACTGACTAAATTCACTCAGCATAAGGCCTTCCAGATTCCTCCATGTTGTAAGATGTTTCGCAGATTCATCGTTATTCTTTACCGTTGCGTAGTATTCCATTGTGTGAATATACCATAATTTGTTTATCCATTTGACTTTTAATGGGCACCTAGGTTGTTTCCATCATTTTCCTATCATGAACAGTGCTGCACTGAACATGGGTGTGCATATATCTATTCGTGTGATGGCTCTTATTTCTCTAGGATATATTCCAAGGAGCGGCATTGCTGGATCATATGGTACTTCTATTTCTAACTTTTTAAGGAAGTCTCAAATCAATTTCCAAAGTGGTTGTACCATTTTACATTCCCACCAACAGTGTATAAGTGTTCCAGTCTCTCAACAACCTTTCCAACATTTATTATTTTGTGTTTTTTGGATTAATGCTAGCCTTGTCAGGGTGTGATGGTATCTCATTGTAGTTTTTGCTTAGCATTTGTCTAATGGCTAATGATTGTGAGCATTTCCTCATGTGTCTGTTAGCCTTCTGAATATCTTCTTTGTCGAAGTGCTTGTTGATATCCTTTGCCCATTTTTTAATTGGGTTATTTGTCTTTTTGTTGTTGAGGTTTTGCAGTATCTTGTAGATTTTAGAGATTTGACGCTGATCAGATTTATCATAGCCAAAATTTATTTCCCAGTCTGGAGGTTGTCTTTGACTCTTTTGATGAAGTCTTTTGATGAGCATAGGTGTTTGATTTTTAGGAGCTCCCAGTTATCTAGTTTCTCTTCTGGTGTTTGTGCATTGTTACTTATGGTTCATATTGTGTTTATGCCATGTATTAGGGCTCTTAGCATTGTCCTTAGTTTTTCTTTCATGATCTTTATCGTTTTTGATTTTATATTTAAGTCGTGGATCCATTTTGAGTTAATTTCTGTGCATGATGTGAGGTATGGGTCTTGTTTCAGTTTTTTGCAGATGGATATCCAGTTATGCCTACACCATTTGTTAGCGAGACTGTCTTTTCCCCAGTTAATGGACTTTGGGCCTTTGTCTAATATCACTTGCTCATAGGTGAATGAATTTATGTCTGGATTCTCAAATCTGTTCCATTGGTCTATGTATCTGTTGGTGTACCAATACCAGGCTGTTTTGACTACCGTGGCAGTATAATAGGTTCTAAAATCAGGGAGTGTGAGGTCTCCCACTTTGTTCTTCTTCTTGAGTAATGCTTTATTTATTCTAGGATTCTTCCCTTTTCATACGAAGTTGGTGATTTCTTTCACCATCTCATTAGAAAATGCCAGTGGAATTTGGATGGGGATTGCATTGTATCTGTAGATCATTTTGGGTAGAATTGACATTTTCACAATGTTGAGTCTACCTACCCATGAGCAAGGTATGTTTTTCCACTTACGCAGGTCTCGTTTGGTTTCTTGCTGTAGTGTCTTGTAGTTTTCATTTTATACATCTTTTATGTCTCCGGTTAGATTTATTCCTAAGTATTTGATCTTCTTGGGGGCTATCGTAAATGGTATTGATTTGATTTCCTCTTCGAGGTTCTCTTTGTTGGTGTAGAGGAATCCCAACTGATTTTTGTATGTTTATCTTGTATCCTGATACTTTACTGAAATCTTCTATTAGTTTCCATAGTTTTCTTGTGGATTCTTTGGGGTTTTCTGTTTATAAGATCATATCATCTGCAAATAGAGATACTTTTACTTCTTCCATACCAATCTGGATAAGCTTTATTTCTTTTTCTTGCCTAATTGCTCCGGCTAGGACCTCCAGCACAATGTTGAATAAGAGTGGTGATAAAGGGCATCCTCGTCTGGTTCCTGTTCTCAAGGAGAATATTTTCAGACACTCTCCATTTAGGATGATGTTGGCTGTTGGCTTTGTATAAATGCCCTTAGTTATGTTGAGGAATTTCCCTTCTACTGTTTTGCTGAGAGTTTTTACCATGAATGGGTGTTGGACTTTGTCAAAAGGCTTTTCTGCATCAATGGATAAGATCATGTGGTTCTTGTCTTTTGTTTTATTTACACGATGGATTACATTGTTTTTCTAATATTGAACCATCTCTGCATACCTGGTATAAATCACACTTGATCATGTTGAATTATTTTTTTGATATGTTGCTGAACTCTATTGGCCAGAATTTTGTTGAGGATTTTTGCGTCAATGTTCATGAGGGATACTGGTCTGTAATTTTCTTTTTTTGTGGTGTCTTTACCTGGGTTTGCTATCAGGGTTATACTGGCTTCATAGAATGAGTTTGGGAGTATTCCATCCTTTTCTATGCTCTAATATACCTTTAGTAGTAGTGGTATTAACTTTTCTCTGAAAGTTTGGTAGAATTCTCCAGTGAAGCCGTCCTGCCGGGGCGTTTTTTTTTGTTGGGAGTTTAATCACCTTTTCTACCTCTTCTTTTGTTATAGGTTTATTTAGTTGTTCTACCTCTGTTTGTGTTAGTTTAGGTAGGTTGTGAGTTTCTAGAAATTTGTCCATTTCCACCAGGTTTTCCAAATTTGTTAGAGTACAATTTTTCATATTATTCTGTTATGATTCTTTTAATTTCAGTCAGGTCTGTGGTGATATCACCCATCTAGTTTCTTATTTGGGATATTTGCTTCCTCTCCTGTTTTTCTTTTGTCAGTTTGGCCAGTGGTTTATCAATTTTGTTGATCTTTTCAGAGAAGCAGCTTTTGGTCTTGTTAACTCTTTCAATTGTTTTTCTATTCTCTGTATCATTTAATTCTGCTCTAATCCTTATTGTTTCCTTTCTTCTGGTGCCCAAGGGCTTCTTTTCTTTCTCTCTTTCTACTTGTTCGAGTTGTTGGGTTAATGTTTTGCTTTTGGCCCTTCTTCTTTATGAATGTGTGCATTTATTGCTATAAACTGACCTCTGAGCGCTGCTTTTGCTGTGTCCCAAAGGTTCTGGTAGGATGTGTTTTCATTGTTGTTTGATGGTATGAGTTTTATTCCACCCTTAATTTCTTCTAAAACCCAGTCATTTTTGAGCAAGGTATTTGTTCAGTTTCCATGGGTTTGTTTTCTTTTCCTTGCTTTTTCTGTTATTGATTTCTACTTTTATGGGTTTATGGTCAGAAAATATGTTTTTTAATAGTTCGATGTTTTGGATTTTGTTAAGGCTTGCTTTATGGCCTAATATGTGGTCTATTCTGGAGAATGTTCCATGTGCTTTGGAAAAGAAAGTATACTTGGCTGCTGTTGGGCGCAGTGTTCGGTATATGTCTATGAGATCAAGTTGGTTGATTGTAGCATTCGGCTCTTCCAAGTCTTTGTTGAGCTTCTTTCTGGATGTTCTGTCCTTCACCAAAAGTTGTGTGTTGAAGTCTCCCACTATTGTTGTGAAGCTGTCTATCTCTCTTTTCAATGCTGTTAGAGTTTGTTTTATGTATTTTGGAGCCCTGTCATTAGGTGCATTAATATTTATTATAGGTATGCCCCCCTGGTATATTGACCCTTTAATCATTATGCAGTGTTCTTCCTTATCCTTTGTTGTGGATTTTACTTTAAAGTCTATTTTGTAAGAGATTAATACTGCAACTCCTCCTCTTTTTGAGTGCTGTTTGCTTGATATATATTTTTCTAGCCTTTGAGTTTTAGTTTGTTTGTGTCTTTAAGTCTAAGGTGTGTCTCTTGTATGCAGTAGATCGTGTTTTTTTAATCCATTCTGCCACTGTCTGTCTCTTTATTGGTGCATTTAGTCTGTTTACATTCAGTGTAATTATTGATAGGTATGAGTTTAGTGCTGTCATTTTGATGTCTTTTTTGTGTGTTGTTGACAGTTTCTTTGTTCCACTTAATTTTCTGTATTGAGTCATTTTTCTTTATGTATTTTCTTTTCATCTTTTTCATTGTTGTTGATTTTGTATTTGGTGAGTCTTTATATTTTTCGTGTTTTTTATTTTGATGTGTGGGATTGCTAGTTTTCTTTGTCGTTACCTTAATATTTACCCCTATTTTTCTAAGTTTATACCAGTCTTTTATTTCTTTATATTGCCTTGACTTCCTCTCCATATGAAAAATCTATGTCTACATTTTTAAGTCCCTCTTGTTCGTTTTAACGTTGTTATCTTTTACATACTGATGTCTCTTTTTCACTATTTTCAGTGTTTTAGCTTTGATTTATTTTTGTGACTCCCTTTCTGAGTTGATGTCTGGTTGCCCTGTCCTGTGTTCCACTCTTGGGTTGTTATCTGTTTTCTTAGCAGAGGACTCCCTTTAGTATTTCTTTTAATTTTAGTTTGATTTTTGCACATTCTTTTCATTTCTGTTTATCTGGAAATGCCCTAGTTTTGCCATCATATTTGAGAGACAGTTTTGCTGGATACCTAGTTCTGGGCTGGCAATTTTTTTCCTTCAATGCTTTATATATGGCATCCCATTGCCTTCTTATCTTCGTGGTTTCTGCTGAGTAGTCGGAGCGTAGTCTTATTGACTCTCCTTTGTAGATGACTTTTCATTTATCCGTAGCCACTCCTAAAATTTCTCTCTTTACTTTTGGTTTTGGCAAGTTTGATTATAATATGTCTTGGTGATTTTCTATTGGGATCTACCTTATGTGGGCTTCAGTGAGCATCTTGGACAGGTATCTTCTCATCTTCATATCAGGGAAGTTTTCTGCCAACAAATCTTCCACAATTCTCTCTGTATTTTCTGTTATCTCCTGCATCCCCCAGTCTCGTTCTCCAATTCCTGTAGGTTATTCCTCTTGGTAGAGTCCCATGTAATTCTTAAGGTTTCTTCATTTATTGTAATCCTTTTATTTGATTTTTCCTCAAAGAATTCGATGTCAAGTGCTTTATCTTCAATCTCACTAATTCCGACTTCCGTTGCCTCAATTCTGCTCCTATGACTTTCTATTGAGTTGTCTAATTCTGACATTTTATTGTTAATCTTCTGGATTTCTGATTGCTGTCTCTGTGGATTCTTGCAGCCTGTTAAATTTGTCATTATGCTCTTCTCTAATCTTCTGAATTTCCTCTATTGCTTGGTTTGTGTATTCCTTGGCTTGGCCTTCGTTTTGCATGATGTCCTTCCTGATCTCTTGAAGAATTCTGTAGACTAATCTTTTGTATTCTGCCTCTGGTGATTCCAAGAAATTCTCTTCCTCTGCAAAATTTCTCGATTCTTTATTTTGGGAGCTTGCTGAAGCCATCATGGTCTGCCTCTTTATGTGATTTGATATTGACTGTTGTCTCTGAGCCATCAATATGTTATTGTATTTATTTTATGTTTGCTTACTGTGTCTTAGCTTCTTGTTTTGTTTTGTTTTGATATGCCCAAATAGGCTGCTCGTGTGAGCTAGCCCAATCACTGGCACTTCTGAAGCTCCCATGTTCTGTTACCATGTGGCCAGAACTGCCACTAAGTATGTGAGCCCAGGAGTCCGCCCACTCCTCCTATATGGATTCAGATCAGGTGTCAGTCAGTCAGTGGTGACTGTCAGGCATTGGTGATTGGTGTAGGCACAGGCATCCTGCTGCAGTAGTGGGTTACTCACTGAAAGGCAGGGGGCCGATGGCCACCTCCAGGTGTCCAGGAGGAAAGTATGTCTCTGTTTCCTAGAGTGAGTAGGTGGGTGGGTTGTGCAGCCAGACTATGAGCACCCAATGCTGTTGGTTGTAAAGGGGTGCCACTTATTCTTGGACCCCTGTCTTGGGTGGCTAGGTGGCATGGGTGGACCTACCAGTCCTCAGGCTCCCAATGTGGGCAGGCAAGGAACCGGCCCAATGAGCAGAGCAATGTCAAATGTCATGGACCTGCCACCCCACAGCTGAAACAGTTGAATTTAGACTTTAGGTATGTACCCTGTTCTACTGTGGTAATGAGGGCCTACGCTGTTGAAATGGGCCCACACAAGTCTATGCAGGCGTGAAAGGCATTCAAAGTCTGTGGATCTTTTATGCCTGTGCCTAGGCAAAGGAGCTGTGCCTACCTTGCGTTCCTGGCTTAGGGGAGTGGGCAGATTATTCTTTCCCTTTTTGTTAATTTGTTCCCTCTTCAAGGCCAGGAGAATGGCTCAGGGCCTGTAACAGGTTGTACTTCTGGCCCAGGGGATGCGGCAGTCACTGCCGCCAGCCTGGGACCTGGTACAGAGCCGGGAGTAGGGAGGTAAATGGGGGAGAAGTTTTTCCTAAAGAGGGTATTATTTGATCTGTGTGGTAGGCCAGATGCAAGTACTTACCTTTTGCAGATTAAGTGCTGCTTTTCACTGGTTCTGGATGGCCAAGTAGACTCTCTGCCACTGGTTCTCTCCTGATCTACAAAATGCCTACTGAGCACCACTGCTTGCCTCACCACTCATGTGAGCTGATCCGGCCTGAAGGGTGCCAGCTCCCACCAGATCAGGTCTGGCAACTCCTCGCTGCTTCTGAACTGTCTCTCCCTCCCCCTGTCACTCAGTCTGATTCCTCAGCTTTGCCTTTGATGTTCAGGGCTCCTAGATTGTCTTATATAATTGATTCACATGTTTTGGGGGAGTCTTTGTTGTGACAGGTACCACAGGAAGCATCTGACTACTCTGCCATCTTGGCTCCACCTCTCATTTGATTTCTTGACTGCTGCTTCCATGGGCATTGATTATAGATCCAAGTAAAATAAATCCTTGAGAACTTCAGTCTTTTCTCTGTTTATCATGATGTTGCTTACTGGTCTGGTTGTGAGGATTTTTGTTTTCTTTATGTTGAGGTGTAATCCGTATTGAAGGCTATGGTCCTTGATCTTCATCATTAAGTGCTTCAAGTCCTCTTCACTTTCAGCAAACAAGGTTGTGTCATCTGCATATCATGCAGGTTGTCAATGAGTTTTCCTCCAATCCTGATGCCATGTTCTTCTTCATATAGTCCAGCTTCTTAGATTATTTGTTCAGCATACAGATTGAATAAGTATGATGAAGATGAAAGGCTATAACCCTGACACGCACCTTTCCTGATTTTAAACCACACGGTATCCTCTTGTTCTATTTGATTGACTGTTTCTTGATCTATGTACAGGTTCTGCATGAGTACAATTAAATGCTCTGGAATTCCCACTCTTTGTAATGTTGTCCATAATTTGTTATGATCCACACAGTTGAATGCCTTTGCATAGTCAATAAAACACAGGTAAACATCTTTCTGGTAGTCTCTGCTTTCAGCCAGGATCCATCTGACATTGGCAATGATATCCCTTGTTCCATATCCTCTTCTGAATCTGGCTTGAGTTTCTGGCATTTCCCTGTCAATGTACTGGTACATCCACTTTTGAATGTTCTTCAGCAAAATTTTACTCACACATGATATTAATGATATTGTTCAATAATTTCTGCATTTGGTTGCATCACCTTTCTTTGGAATGGGCATAAATATGGACCTCTTCTGGTTGGTTGGCCAGGTAGCTGTCTCCCAAATTTCTTGGCATAGACAAGTGAGCACTTTCAGCACTGCATCCATTTGTTGAAACATCTCAACTGGTTTTCTGCCAATTCCTGGAGCCTTGTTTTTCGCCAGTGCCTTTGGTGCAGCTTGGACCTCTTCCTTCAGTACTATTGGCTCCTAATCATACGCTACCTCCTGAAATGGTTGAAAGTCAAGCAATTCTTTTTGGTATAGTGCGTCTGTGTATTCCTTCCATCTTCTTTTGATGCTTTCTGCATCATTTAACATTTTCCACATACAATCCTTCAATATTACAATGCAAGGCTTGAATTTTTTCTATCTCCAGGTCTTTGCATATGTCATTATAACAGTTTGCTTTGTCTTCTTGAGCCAGGCTTTGAAATCTTTTCAGCTCTTTTACTTCATCATTTTTTCCACTTGCTTTAGCTACTCAACATTCAAGAGCAAGTTTCAGAGTCTCTTCTGACATCAGTTTTGGTCTTTTCTTTATCTCCTGTCTTTAATGACCTCTTGCTTTCTTCATGCATGATGTCCTTGATATCCAAGCTATAAAGATTAAGGCCTTGGAAAACCTGTGGGATAGTTCTTCTCTGTTCTATAGGATCACTATAAGTCAGAATTGACTCGACAGAAACAGTTTTGGGTTTTTTTTTTTTTTGTTATAGATAGTGATAGCTATACTAAAGAACATGGTTTTAAATGGCAATAAAACTATAGAAATGTAAGCAAGTTTCTAATATATGGCAACTATCTAGTTGAGAGGTGCCCTGGTGGAACAATGCTTACTTGCTCAGCTGCTAACCCAAAGGTTGGTGATTGGAACCCACCCAACTGCTTGGTAGGAGAAAGACCTGACAACGTTCTCCTCTAAAGATTACTGCCTAGGAAATCCTATGGCGGGAGGGGTTCTATTCTGTCATATGGGTTCAATATGAGCTGAAAATTTTATCACCAGCACCTAACAACTTCTAGTTGAGCCTATTAACTTGTTAGATCTTTAATCATCCTGGAAACATTTTATTTATAATCCCAGGCTTATAAACGCATTGCAATGATAGAGGTATATTCCACTACATTCTAGCGAAAAGATTGGAAGTTCAAACCCACGTAGAAGTGCCTCAGAAGAAAGGCCTAGCAATCTGCTTCTGAAAGGTCACAGCTTTGAGAAACCTGTGGAGCTCATTGCTACTCTGGATCACCATGAGTTGGAATCAGCTCAATGACAAGTAGCAACACTTTTTTTCGAGTGTAAGCTCTCTTAGGACCCTTGGTGGTGCAGTGGTTAAGTGCTTGGCTGCTAACTGAAAGGTCAGCAGTTTGAACCCAACAGCTGCTCCATGGGAGAAAGATGTGGCAGTCTGCTTCCATAAAGATAACAGCCTTAGAAATCCTATGGGACAGTCCTACCCTGTCCTATAGGGTCACTATAAGTCGGAATCGACTTGAAGGCAGTGGGTTTGGTTTTGGTTTTATAAGTTCTCTTGAATCTACAAAATTATATCAACCTCTTCAAAATTTATTTTAAATAGATAGAGCTTAAAATCAAAAACCAAACCTGTTGCTGTCAAGTTGATTCCAACTAATAGCGACCCTGTAGCACAGAGTAGAACTGCCCCATAGTGTTTCCAAGAAGAGGCTGGTAGGTTTGAACTGCTGACCTTTTGTTTAGCAGTCAAGCTCCTAGTTCAAGAATCCTTGAATTACATGCAACTGTATGCAAATACTGTGTTTATATAAGAACCTGATTTTTTTTCCCCCTGTGGGGAAGGGATCTATAGGTTTCATTGGATTTGCAAAGGGGTCCAGAAAAGTTTTAAGAATCCTGGCCCTAACAGACATCCAGAACTAGGGGTAGGTGCCACTCCTGCTCTTCATAAGGGCTCAGAAGATTTTCCTTAAACAAAATTAGTATTTCCTTAACTCAGAAAACTAATTTGTATGTAAATATTAAGTCAGTTTGTGTGGAACTAATACTACGAATTTTTAAGAAAGCCTCTGTTTATGAGGTAAGCTGTTTTTTTATTTACCAATACAGAAGATCTCTTTGTTTTGTGTCATTTGGTCTTGAGTAGTGATAGGTCACATGTGTGTATTTGGGTGCCATTTTCATCAATCAGTGTTTATCAGATGATTTTATGGGAAATCAGTATAAGATTTCTGATTCTTATAAACAATGATGAATATTACTATTTCTTCTTCCTGTTTCCCTCAGCTAGAAGTTAATATATAATCTTCTGTAGACACTACTCTCTTACTGCACAGTATTCTTTAGAGTTGTTTGGCGTGGCAAATCCTTCTTCCCTTGAATTTCAGTTGTGAAATTCAAAAGAGAGGCGTGGTGGAGCTATCATTTCTTAATCGAATTTCTGAGATCAGAATCCATGAAAAATAACACATGGGCATTCCTTCCAGGAGTTGGGTCTTTAATCATTTATTACAATGTTAAGAATTGGCCCAAATGCTGAGGTAACATTAGCAGATACTTTCTGGTAGTGCAGTTTAGAGGAAGTTTTCTGGAACTGTATGGGACAGTGAGGGAACTATTCTTCCAACTAATGCCTGGGGAGGTCTGGGAAATAATTCGTTTTCACTGCCAGTTATAAACATCTTAGCAAGGCATGTTAGCAGTAGAAAATATTCTAGAGAAAAAGCTTCTGTTTATAATAGCAATAAATGAACAATGCATAAAACCTAGATGAAAAAAATTTAAGGAAAATTAAGAAGACTTGAGTCAATAAAAATGCATACCTTGTTCTTTGACAGGAAGACTCACTTATAAAAAGTGTTAACATATATTTTCATATACACATATATTCATGAATATATATATGTACTGTGTATATATTCATAGAAGAATACAAGGATATAAACGGGTTCATTTTGCTGAGGTAGGAATAGCACATCAATAGAATCAAGAGAACAGTTTTGTTTATGACAGTAAGAAACTGTCTCTCCTAGTAGGTAGGGGCATAGACTCTGCAGCCGGAGTGGCATGGTTTAAATCCTCCTCTGCAACTTACCATCAGTGTCACCTTGGGAAACTTTCTTATTTGTGTGCCTCAAATCCCCATCTGTAAAATGGAAATAATAGTGCTACTCTACCTCATTAGGTTGTTGTAAAGATTAAGTGTAAAGTACTAGGAGCAGTATTTGCATAAAATTAATTGCTCTGTAAGTGTTAGTTGTATTACAATTCTATTTGTTATCAAAAGGGGAAAAGCTGTGTAAATGTGACCTGGAAGTTGGAGGTCAGCTCTTCCATACAGGCAGTTCCCATTTTCATCCTGATCTAAGCTTAAAGTGTGTCTCAGCATTTTCCCTAAAGAAACCTGAGTCCACAAAATAATTAGCAAAGAATTCACAGGGGGCTGTAGAGGGATTGTAAGTCCTGTACCCTACAGAACATTATCTGTCCCCATTCAACCTGGCTTCTTCCCCTGCTTGTCTTACTCACTTATAACATGGGGAGAATGGAGATTCTTCTTCCCTCCTTGCCCCTTTCACTATGAAGTATTCATCTTCTAGAAACTAATCTTTCTGGCTTTCTTTGGTGAATATCTAAGTTCAATATATTTCCAAATACACGTTTGTGGTTTTTTTTTTCTTTTTGCCCATTTTTATCTATAGGAGTCATAACGCTTTCTCATCAAGTTGTAAATCTGTTCATAAAAAAATTATTTAGCCTTTGATAGATCCTTGGTATGTTTTACAGAGACTGTTATTAATTTAATTCAAGGGATAATTATTAAATGTTGAATAATTTTTTAAATGAATGTTACTAAAAACGCTTCAAAATAAAATACATTTTCCATTTTTCCCTGAGTTTTATGCTAGTACCATATTCTTAATATATAAAAATCTTTGGTGATTTATTATATTATTTAAAACTATAGCTTCTCTCAATTTATGCTTAAAAATCAAAGATAGCCAGTATGATTCATAGAAATTTGACCTTAATTTTCCTTTTGGTTAATTCAGCAAAACCCCAGAAACCATCTTAGCTTAACTTAGCAAAAGATAAAGGGGGATGGGTACTATTAGAAGGACTTCAAATGTCTCACAGATTCTACAGAAGAATTAAATGCTCAAATTAAAAAGTTCTGGTTGCTTATGCTGTTGAAGTTGGTAGGCTTTCTCTCTAGAATGCTGCCATGAATATGACATCAGGCTAATTGACCTGATTCTCTGCTTCTTTTCTTTGCAAATATCAAATTGGGAGAGAGAATCTGATAGGCTAGCTTGGGTCAAGGGTTGTCTTAGTCATCTAGTGCTGCCATAACAGAAATACCACAAGTAGATGGTTTTAATGAAGAGAAGTTTATTTCCTCAGAGTCAAAGTAGGCTAAAAGTCCAAATTCAGGGCGTCAGCTCCAGGGGAAGGCTTTTTCTCTCTGTAGGCCTTCAGTATCTTCTCTTCAGTGTTCCTCTGGACTAGGAGCTTCTCTGCGCAGGGACCCCAGTCCAAAGGATGCGCTCTGCTCCCGGCACTGCTTTCTTCATGGTATAAGGTCCCCCTGTCTCACTGCTCACTTCTGTCTTTTATATCTCAAGAGATTGCCTCAGGACACAATCCAGTCTTGTAGATCAGGTTCTGCCTTACTAACACAACTGCCACCCATCCTCCCTCATTAACATCATAGGGGCAAGATTTACAACACATAGGGAAATCACACAGTACCAGGAATCATGGCCCAGCCAAACTGATATACACATGTTTGGGGGGACACAATTCAAACCATGACAAAGGTCTACCAGGTAGTATGCTAGGGGCTGAGAACACATTGGTGAACAAGACAGGCATAGTAGACACTCAATATCTGTAGAATGAATGCATAGACTAACCTTCATTGGCACTAGCCTCAGATGCCAAGTTCTGATAATCATTTATCTTATTTAATTCTTGAAACCACTAAGTTTTACACATGATGAAGCTGAGGCTCTGAGAGGTTAAGTAAACTACCCAAGGACATACAGGTAGTAAATGTCAGTACTAGGACTTGCACCCAAGTCTGTTTGACCCTACAGTACCTGCTCTTTCCATCCCATCATATTACCCAACAAAATAGAAACATTGTAAGGAATTCTTCTGTACCTTCTTTTTTGCTTGTTTGTTGTTTTGGGTTATTTTTGCCCAGCTCATCATCTTGAGACTATAGTGTCTCAGACCGGCACGTTCATTCTTAGCCCTGACTTTCACTTACATGGTCACTCTCATACATGGGTGTGGGTGCTGATATTCACGTCTGTGTGAGGCACATGGCCAATGCAGTGATAATAGCTATGAGTTTCTTTAATTCTAGTTCTTACTAGATATTTTTTTCCCAAATTGAAGTACAATTACAGTAACACTCTAAAATGTCTAATGTTACAAAGACAAGGTATACTATTGTGTCTTCAAAGAGATGAAATATATTTGCAGAAATTCTGCTTACTAAAATACTTGAATTTTTAAAAATGTTGATGCCATTGGTGGAGGGGAAAGGGAGTACTATTTGTTCAGTTATGTTTTCAGGTCAATAGTGCGGCACTCTGTGTATTAGCTGATGCTGTTACATAAGTCAAGGGCAGTAAATCAGTGACAGGAAGAGCAGAGATAATCTGTCCTGCCAAGCAGTTCTCTGGTGAGAAGGGCAAAGGCTTATGGGCACTGATAGTCAATGCACTTGTTGCTACTTTTACAATTTATATCAGGCCCAATATATACAGAAAAAAGTAACGTATGTTCATCAGATATTAATAGAGCACCTATTACGTGGCAGGTAGTATGTTAAGGTTCAGGGATAATTTGGTGAACAAGATAGCCAAGGGCCCTGCGCTTATGAGGCTTTATGTATAGAGGGAGACAGAAAAGTTTATTGTTCCTTACAATAACATGTGATGAGCCTAAGATAGGAGAAGATGGGGGATTTCAGAACAATAACCTAGGGACCGAACCTCCTCCACGAGGGAAAGGGACATTCCCCTGAGAAAATGATGTTTAAAATTTATTTAGGTTTTCTAATCAGCTTTTAGATTTGAATCTTATTCTTTGAATGACTATATGGTTTATGTCATTCGCCTGGCACATTAACCAAAAAAACAAAACAGTTGCCATCGAGTTGATCCTGACTCATGGAGACCCTATGTGTTTCAGAGTAGAACTATACTCCATAGGGTTTTCAATGGCTGTGATCTTTCAGAAGTAGATCATCAGGTGTTTCTTCCACACACCTCTGGATGTGTTTGAACTGCCAGCCTTTTAGTTTTTTAGTTAGCGGTTGAGTGCTTAACTGTTTCCACCACACAGGGACTCCACATTGAAAAAAAAAAAAAGCCCATTGCCATTGAGTAGATTCTGACTCAAAACGACTCCATGGGACAGAATAGAACTGCCCCATAGGGTTTCCAAGGAAGAGCTGGTGGATTCGAGCTGCCAACCTTTTGGTTTGCAGTCATAGCTCTTAACCACTGCACCACCAAGGATCATATAGTATGTATTTAATAAATACCTGTTGAATAAGTGTATGAATGTATGAATGAGTGAATGATTGAATGAATAAAATATTGAACTCTCTTTGTCTGAATAGGCATAGCTTTTGAGATATTTTACTAAAACATTGTTAGTATCAGTGTGTGTTTTCTTTGTGTAATCCTGAGCTAAAGTCTGAAAACCGGTGTCCAGGGAGAAGTTAATACTGAAGAGTTCTAAGGTCATTCTGAACCAGAGCTCTGATGGGCATGGCTGAGACCAGTGTGGTTGGTGACAGCTGCAGTTGCTTAGCCTTTCTGAATGGGAAAGTATATTGCAAGAAGGAAGAGTAAGGGCTAGCTCTGTCTCTTGTGGAAAGTTCTCCTTATAGACTTAGAAAATAGCACTTTGCTTTTATTATGGGAGCTGACATAGAGCATGGCAGTAATTAATAAGTAGGACAGCTTTTTCTTCAACAGATGTAGATGACTGAGCTGGGAAAAGGCAGATGCTTTTCTGCTTCTGTTACATGGGCACTCAGAAACACAAAGGGTATAATGAACACCTTGTAGAGTGCTGCTCCTTTGTCTTGGGAAGACCCCTAAAACAAAGGAATGGGGTCTAGTGATCCTGTCAGTGTTATGCACCCTGACCCTCTAGCCAAAGGTGACGGAGCTAGTCTATGCATTCATTCTACAAATATTTATGCCTGTCTTGCTCACCAGTGCATTCCCAGCCCCTACCATACTATCTGCTATGTACGAGGCTCTCAAGAATTATTTGTAGGATGATGCCCTTACGGAACATGCATTCTGTTTTCCTTCCACCTTCCGACAATCTCAAGAATGCCTGTCAGAGCAGAACAAAGTGGGAGTGTAGGGGAACTTTCATTTTAATATTGAGCAAGATTCTATTATATGCTAGAAGAAACTAAAATAATAAACTTCTGGAAACTAAATCATGGTTCAATTGTAACTGATGAAATGTCAGTGCTTGAAAATGAGAGAATGATATGAAAATGTTATCTCAAAAGAAGAAAACCTTGTTCTGGTCTTCTTAAAAGATAGTTCTTTAAATCAGCAAAAATTTGTGCACCATTAAAATAAAACCCTGTCGATTATTAAGGAAACTTTTTCTCAGCTATATTTTGAAGGGGAAATATTCTAGCATCTTATTTTAATTAATACACACATAAACACATATATTTGCTTTTTCAGTCCGATTGTACATTCTTCTAAGAAAAATTAAAACTAAAGTATCTTAAAGTACACTATTCACTCAGTACTAATAAATAGGACATAATTTTGGAAAAATTCAATCAAGTGTTTTTATTAACTTAAACTTGATACTTTGTTTCCGTAAATCTGAGTGAAATTTTTTTGATAATGTAGCCTATGCTACCAAGAGAAGAAAGAAATTTAGTTGGTCTCATACCATTATTAAGATTCAGCTTCAAAACATTGTTTAACAAATACTCTCTTGACCCAAATCTGGATAACCTGCTATCTTTCTAATGAAATAGTTTTCAAGTTTTAATGAGAATGTGTCACTGTCTATGCAAAAACCAAAATGCTATAAAGCAACAAACTTACTGGGATTTGGATTGTTGACTTTAGTTTTCCTATTGATTCTTGCAGGAGTTGTTTCTTCTGATTGCAACAAACAAATAAAAAGATGAGAGAAACGTATTGGTGGCTTACAGGAAATGAAGAAGAGAAATGGCCACATTTGGTGTGTGATAATACTAATTAAAATAAATATATGAAGACTTCACTAACTTAAAACAAAGTTAACAAAAACTTGGAGTAACAACAATAAAGCTCATATGGAGATACATCACTCAGCTTTATGCATCCAGTCACCATAATAAAAATTTTGATTTAGAGATCTGTAATCTACTAACTTCCTTGGTGGCACAGCTTGCACTCGACTGCTAACCTATAGGGTAGTGATTGGAACCCACCCAGCAGCTCCATGGAAGAAAGGCTTGGTGACCTGATTCTGTAAAGATTGCCCCCAAGAAAACCCTGTGGAACAGTTCTACTCTGTAACACATGGGGTCGCTGTGAATCAGAATCGACTTGGTGGCAACAGTTTGGTTTTGGTTAATCTACTAATTATTTCACTAGCATTTAGAGCTTGCTGAACATTTTAACTTACGTTAATAAAGGACAAAATATGTACATTGTTGTTAGGTGCCATTGAGTCGGTTCTGACTCTTAGTGACCCTATGTACAACAGAACAAGACACTGCCCAGTCCTGTGCTATCCTCACAAAAGTTGCTCAGAGCAAAAAAGGAAATCTGGACATTTTCCTTCTGACGTTTGTCTATCATAGTATAAGGCATAAATTGTTATTTTTTATTTTGATAAATTTCTAAAAGAGAGGATAAACACATGGTGATATTATAACATTACTCTTGATTTTAATGGCTGCTTATAAAACCAAATTATATGTAGGTTTAAAACATAAACATTTATGGTACATCTTTAGTAAGCTCAGAATTTTAATGGAAGCAACTTTTGTGCTGGGATTAAACTTTTTTTTCTCTCACACAGTTTTGACAGCCTCTGAAGCATACACATTAATTTACAAGAAATATGATACACATGTCTATGAGCAATGTCCTAATTTCCAATCATTTTGTCCAGTTAAATGAATTGAGGAACTTTAGACTTTCTAAATCCTGTCTACAGAGAGGAATAGTCGGTCATACGACAAGTAAATAAGTCTTGCTGGGAAGATGTTGCTTAAGTGATAAAACCGTTCATCCAACAAGTGAACTGAAAGATTAAATATTAACTAAGGGAAGGTAACCATTTCCAAAGCCACATCCAGCAGGGGAGCCAGGTGTATATAGGACTGAAGATCTCTCTGTTTAGTCTGTTGGCAAAGGATGGCTTCTTGGAACTTCCAAAAAGTAAAAACCATGAATCTTCTATTATTGCTACTATTGAGTGTTTCTATAGTTAAGTCCCACACTCTCGCAGACGATGAAGATGAGGTGATTGTTTTAAAATATTATTATATTATTACTAGTAGTATTAATATAAAACGTCATGAGAGCCATAATCAAATGTAAATGTTTATTTTAATGTAATTGGAGTTGATTTTAGTTATGAAATTGAATTGTTAATTTCAGGGACCCATTTATTTAAATAATTTTTATAGTATTTCTTATATAAAAACTAACTTCTTTCTTTCTGGTTTATCACCTGTATTTTCCCAGGAGGACGTTGGTGTGGCTGTGGTAAGATGTGCTTTTCCCACTTGTTATTATCCTTAGTACAATGATTTTCATTTAGTTCTACCAACACATCATTACGATTATAAGGACAAAATCTGAAAATTTTACAGACTATAAAATAATTAAAATTATATTAAAAGGAAAAATCTGGGGTAGGCTGCTCTTTGGTGAAGGAGGGTAACAGATAGCTCTTAAAATTACTGGCTATTTATGAATGAGGATTATGACCTAAGTTTAAAAGCAGAATAAAGTATAGTGACAGAAAATGAATTATTGTTTTTCTCAGATGAGAACATTTAAATCAGTGCTAATATTTATTGTGATTATTAACAGTTACGAAACACATTGTTGAGTCTAATTTTATTCATTTTGAAAAACAGTTTTTTCTCAAGTAGCATCTTAGCTGACTTATTGCTATTGGCTTGAAGTTATCGAAAACATGGAAATTCATATGGGAAAATGAATATTTAAGAAATTTAAATTTTATTATCAGGTAAATCAAATTTCTTGTATATAACATATAGTATCTTCACGGTAGACATAAGAACACACAATAATATTGAAATACAGTGATTCATCTTGGATCATTTGTTGAATTTGAAGGGAACCAAAGTGTTCTAATTATCAGATGGTGCATATAAAAAGGTAATTATCTGGTTAATTGCATTGGAAAGGAAAAATGCAAAGAATGTGTAAGAGTAAACTTTTGTGAAGGACTTTGCTAAGTGCCTTCACATTCTTGCTCACCAGCTACTCCTCACAGAGACAGTTTAATAGTTTAGGCATGAAGTGGATTCTCTAGCTTTTGTTATTTCAGTAAGTGATCTTCAAGGACCTAAACACCCACATAACTTCTTTCTTTCTTCTTCTTTTTAACCTTCTTTTCCTTTTCCTAGTAAAGCCAGACCACCAGTACTACCTTTATAGCAGTACTCTAAAATAAAAGGAAAGGATTATTCTTATGTTGTGATTTGATTTGCAATAGACAGGTGAATCACATCTCATACAATTCCTGTTGATCAGATGAGCTCTGCTGGGACCATGTCTTAGAAGTATGTGACGTGTATATTTCCCCAAATCTTCACACATTAAGGATGCGTAGTTCAGTAGCTGGGCAGAGTTTAAACAACTTGCCTGGTTTTAAATCCTAGCATCCCCACGAAATGTTAAATATTGTTATAATTCAGTGAATAAATGACAATAAAATTGCAACTAGTCATTCGATGACTTCTAGGATTACAAAATAGCAAGAGAACTCAGGTGCTGCTTCAAATCTAGTCATTCGTTTGTTTGCCCAAGGGTGTAACTACTGACAAAGAACATATGCTAATATGGGTACTTCAAGTCAAAATTTTTGTATTGTATTGCATATTTTCTACTTCATTATCTTTTAATGTAATATTTTTAAGTTAGCAACAACTTTAATGGCATTGCATATACCTTACACACAAGAAAATCATGGTGTTGATAAAGAAATTATGTAACAAATTTCATGAGAAATACTTTATCAAATAATTTCATTGATAGAAGATAATAATCAAACTGCAATTAGCAGTGGAGATGCCATTTAAACTACAGTATCTATTATGTGTGATTTCAACAATAATAATAGTAATAAGCACTTGCTATGTGCCAGGTACTATTCTGAGTGAATCATAAGCAGTAAGCCACTTAATCTTTACAATAATCTTACAAGGCAGATACTAGCTATTAATATCCCTGTTTTACAGATGAGAAAACTGGGGCACAGACAAAGTTACTTGCCCAAGTATCTTACAGTTTACTATTTTGTGTGTTCAACTTACAGGTTTCAGGAATCTGATGCCATTACTATTCAGAGTCTGATACAGCTTTGTCTTAGGACCTTTCTTTAAAAACTATCACCGGTGCAATAGCTTTTTTCACAGTTGGTCTTTCTACTGTTACTGAACCTACTGATTTACCACACAAACTAGCCAGTTGATGCTTAAGCAAATCATCAGGCTTGTGATAGCCTTATTTATAAAATGACGGTGTTGCAATATTACATCTCAAATGTTCTCTAACACCCTGCATTTTATTTCTACCTGGTTCCCTGAAGCCCTCAGTAGGTGCCCGTGGTCATCGACCCCTTGACAAGAGGAGGGAAACAGCTCCCAGCCTGAGGCCTGCACCACCTCCCATTAGTGGAGGTGGCTACCAGGCTCGTCCAGCCAAACCAGCCAGTGCCCAAAAGAAAGTGGAAAGGAAAGCCCCTGATGCTGGGGGCTGCCTTCATGCTGATCCAGATCTGGTGGGTGCACTGATGCTTCCTGAGTAGCAGGCCCTCATGCAGAGAAAGCCTATACCCATCATGGCCTCCGAATGCTACATTGGCCCATATTGCCATCACTGCTGTTTTGTCTGTTTCTTTTGTCAATAAAATGCAAAGCATAAACTTATTGTGCCTTTGACTTAGGCTTCCTTTCTAGTTGTCTTTGCTCTGGGCCCAAGATCGTAAGTTAAGACATGAGAGTATTGCCTTTACCTTTGTGTTTCACCCACTTACTTTGTGAGGGTGATACAATTTTTGTAGCAATTACATTTCTCCTGTTGTGAGGAATATTTTTGATCTTCATAAGAATATGATAATAACTATAAAATTCCTGGTCTCATACAAAGAAAATCAAATTACAACTTTTTACATTGACTAATGATATCATTGAATTTTCACCAGGGCTTTGAACCGGTTTGTTTCTGTTTGACCCCTTGCTGAGAATTTGCATTTCCACCCCAGATATATTGAATCAGAATCTACATTGTAACAAGATCCCCAGGTGATTCTTATGGATCCCCAGGTGATTTGTATGTATACATAAGAATCACCCAGGGGATCTTGTTAAAACATAGATTCTGATTCAGTATATCTGGGGTGAAAATGAAAATTCTCAAGGGCGTCCAACTGAAATGAACCGGTTTGAAGCTCTGATTTTTACCTTGTTCTATTTTAAGAAGTATCCATCCATAACCTAAATACTCCATCTCATGCCTGGTATTTTCTTTGTTTACAGGGAGTATTGTGTCCTACAGGATGTCAGTTACAAGATACTTTGGTAAAACAGGAAAGACCAATCAGAAACAGTGTTAATGAGCTAAATAACGACATGGAGTCTGTCTCCCACACCACTTCTTCCACCTTCCAGTACATTACTCTGCTAAAAGCCATGTGGCAAAAGAGGCAGAAGCAAGTAAAAGGTAAATAAATATCCTTCTGTTTTCCATTTGGTTCTCGGTAATAAAATTGGAACTGTTAAGATTGCCATGGCAATGCATGAAAGTGAGAAGATTAACATTTCTAGATTAGCCTACATAATATTCATACCACTTTCAGTGTGAGCCTGATTACCTCAAGGTCCTTAGTTAGGTGCCTTCTCCTAAAACTTGTCCACTGTGGGCTGTTTAACTCTCATTCCCAGTTTGGCATTAGCAAGCAGGATTTTCTATGAAAAATTTCACAGTGATTTCTTCTTCATTTTTAGTCTCCAAGGAACTTGTCTTGTGACTCAGAAGACAATATTCACAGAGTAACACTTTAGCATTTATAGATTTAACATTCAAGGTTTTGATTATGAGACAGTAATCAATGATATACTCAATTGTATTGGGAATGATGATACTTAACCTTAGACTCTTGAGATCTGAATGTTGAGTGCTATTGGCTTAGTGGTTAGGAATCAGTGAGTAAGCCTAGCATAGGCCTCCTAGTTAGTAGCATACTCAGATTTGGAGATTTTTTCAAAAGAGTTGTGAATGTCAATGTTCTGCTCTACTTATGTGGGATGTGTAAGAAGATCAAATGCATCCACTTAATAAGAAGTTGAATTTCTGAGATGAGAGCCAAATACTGCTTTCTCTTCTTTTTTCACAAAGAAATAAGCAACCTATTGTATTTATTATTGGGCATACGTTTTGGCTTATACCGAAGGTTAATTATAAGTATAGTAGATAGACTACATGCTAGTTTGTATATGCTATGGACCAAATAATTTCTCCCAAATACAATTGCAATAAGATGGCAGCCTGAGGGTAGCTTGATGTCTATCAGTTTATTCTGAGAAAATCAAAATCTTAATCATGTAGGTGAGCATATTTAGTTTTTTATGAGATGAAAATACTAACCATTCCTAATATAATTTCATTTTTCCAGATAATGAAAATGTAATAAATGAGTACGCCTCAGAGATAGAAAAGCACCAATTGTATATAGATGAGACTGTGAATAATAATATCCCAACTAACCTCCGTGTTCTCCGTTCAATCCTGGAAACCCTGAGAAGCAAAATACAAAAATTAGAATCTGATGTCTCAGCTCAGATAGAATACTGTCGCACACCGTGCACTGTTAGCTGCAATATTCCTGTGGTGTCTGGCAAAGGTAACCTAGTTAATAAATGTATCTCTATAGGATTCCAGGAGAACTCACACCTTCTTAAAAATAAGAGAACAAAAAAAAAAAAAAAAAAAAAAAAAAAACCAGTCCAATGGATTTTCCCAACGGTTCATAATGACATTATAACCTGTTGCCATTGAGTTGATTCCAACTCATAGTGACCCTGTAGGACAGAGTAGAACTGCCCCATAGGGTTTCCAAGGAGCAGCTGGTGGATTCCAACTGCTGTCCTTTTGGTTAGCAGCTGAGCTCTTAACCACTGTGCCATCAGGGCTCCAATGACATTGTAGCAGATATGAACATCATGAAGATATCCTTGGCATGTTGTTTTCTAACTTAACTCAATCCCTGTGTCAGTTTTGGATGAGCAGGATGGAGTATAATGATGGTGGGGGGGGTCTACGGATGGCTGATGTGTATATGTACCCACTTGCTTGAACAGATGTCAGGACTATAGCTAGATGCAGAAGTGTTTCCATGGCCTAGAAGTTTATGGATATCCCAGAGCTCAAAAGGAGAAGAGTTTTTTTCATTCCCCTGGCAGAAAGAATTCTTCAAAACAGAGTCTGGTTTTCAGTAATAGGAAGATCCAATTTCTACAGTATTATTTTTAAATGTGTAAAAAGCATTCCTCAGCAACCTATATAGTCAGTGATTATGTTATTGAATTGGTGACTAAAGACCACATAATAATGTTATAGGTCCTTGAATAATAGTATATTATCTTATGGTTGCAGAATGTGAGGAAATTATCAGGAAAGGAGGTGAAACATCTGAAATGTATCTCATTCAGCCTGACAGTTCTATCAAACCATATAGAGTATACTGTGATATGAACACAGAAAATGGAGGTAAGTTTTTGATAGTTGTAGATGTTTTATTCTGTAATTATTATGATACCATAAACGGCCAATAAGTAAAAGCTAACAGTAATGTAGTTAACAATAAGAAGTTATATTTGGAACTCATTCTGATATTTTTGAAATTTGTAAAATATCTATTTCTATTATTCACAATGTGGGATGAGATAAAGCACTTCCTTGAAAAGATTTTGGGAGTTTTTCTCTCATATTTATTTCCTTATTATATCTATTTTTGAGTACCAAATATAGGTGAGCATAAAATAAATTGAATAGACAAGGGGCTCAGACATTCCCCTCAAAGTGATATTACTGGTTACAGGTTAATACATGCTCTTTTTGTTTACTTCAATCAAAGGATGGACAGTAATTCAGAACCGTCAAGATGGTAGTGTTGACTTTGGTAGGAGATGGGATCCATATAAACAAGGATTTGGAAATATTGCAATCAATGCAGATGGCAAGAAGTTCTGTGGCCTACCAGGTAAAACTGGGACTGAAAACAAAATAATTGTGTTTAAATTGTTGGGGATTTTTTCCCATTTAAAAAACAAAGTGTTGGAAGTCTATTTTCAGAAGTTTGGGGAGGTTAAGAGAAGTTTAATTACAAAAGATGGTGAACACTAAAGATAAGGGAAGAAAGGTAGTTTTTTGTTTTAGTTTCCAAAGGTTTTATTTTTGGTGAGGTCTTATTTCATTTTTACATTTAGGTGAGTATTGGCTTGGAAATGATAAAATTAGCCAGCTTACCAAGATGGGATCCACAGAACTTTTGATTGAAATGGAAGACTGGAAAGGAGATAAAGTAAAGGCCCTCTATGGAGGATTCACTGTACAGAATGAGGCCAACAAATACCAACTCTCAGTGAGCAAGTATAAAGGAACAGCTGGCAATGCCCTCCTGGACGGAGCTTCTCAACTGGTGGGAGAGAACAGAACCATGACCATTCACAATGGCATGTACTTCAGCACGTATGATAGAGACAACGATGCCTGGTGTGTGTTGCATTCTTCACTCCTGCTTTCAAAGATGCTACTAATATTATTACTTGAAATCATTTATAATGGCTGTGGTCATTAATAACTAGCATTTCTTGGGCACTTGGGCACTGTACTAAGCTCTTTATATGTCACACTTAGGCATTTCAGCTATAAAGTAGGCATTATTATTCTTATTTTACACATGAAGTTTAGAGAGATTAAGTTATCTACCCAAAGTAGTACAACTCCTGAGAGACAGAACTTGAATTAAACCAGTTACTTTCTGAATAATGAATGGTTAGAAAATTATCTATATCTCTATATTCTAATGCATATATTAAAACCTTCATTTTTTTTTCCAGGGATCACTAATACTAAGGGATCTGAAAGCTGTCATTATAGTATGAAGTAACAAACATAATCCCTAGATGAATTTGCCACATAGCCTATTTCTCCTCTCTTTTTCATGGTACAGGGAAGAAAAGACCGTTAGGATATTAGTGTGACTTTATTTATAGAAGCCAAGGGAAAGAATACTGCACACATGACTGAGTGTAGCAGTCTTCTGTGGGTACTCTGCAAAGAACTAAATTTCAGCATTGTAATTCTATTTCTAATAGCCCTAAACACATTTCCTTTCAGGATAACTACGGATCCAAACAAACGGTGTTCTAGAGAAGATGGTGGTGGATGGTGGTATAATAGATGTCATGCTGCCAATCCAAATGGCAGATACTACTGGGGTGGACAGTACAGCTGGGACATGGCAAAACACGGCACAGATGATGGAGTAGTTTGGATGAACTGGAAGGGGTCATGGTATTCAATGAAGAAGTTATCTATGAAGATCAGACGCTTCTTCCCACAGCAATAGTCCCCAAAACATAGATTTTTATTCTATATGTGACAACAGTTTTGTACATTATGTTATTGGAATTTTCTTTCATACATTACATCCCACAAAAACTGTCAAAAGATTGTGAGTGTAATTTTTTGGAAAAGGTATTTAGGATAAATGATATTAAAAGTAGCATAGAACTGTCTTTTGTATTCTTCATTTTTATTGCTCACCAAGAAGAAACTAAAACTAAAAGGAAAATTGTGGACAGGGTCAGTATTCAGAATTTCAATTCCAGTTGGTCATGAAAAGTTTCAAATTAGGAACAGCAATTTTCTATCTTTATAGAAAAACTGCGAAGCCAACAAAAACCTTAATTTTAAAAAGCCCACTTTAAAAAGTCTATTATTTATATAAGATCTGTCACAGAAAACTTTCAAAAAGACGTGTTAATTAAACCAATTTCTGTTGCAATAAATAAATGTTTTCTTATTTTGTAATGTACACAGCCAATGAGTTAGGCTTTGAACTTGTGAGGAAAGGGGCCCATTTCCAATCTCAAGTATCTGCTAAACTGGCATTAAACATTTGAAGATTCAAAATCTTACTCTTCACCTGGGAAAAGCAACTATTCTGCCATTTAACCACCCATCAGGGTCAGAAATTCCAAAAAGACAATCCAGATCAGCTCTGCACCATTTTTTTGTTTGTTTGTTTGTTTTTTAGTGAAATAGGCAAACAGAAATCAGCAGGTACCTATTGCCCTATTAAGGCCTGTTAAGCCTAATGGACTCAACTGGATTTTTAATTTGCTTTTTGCATAGTTACATCACAACTAAAGTGGAAGTAGGTTTTCTGTTCTTCCTTCTTCTCCCTATAAAATGGGTATGCCATCTCTCAGCATTTCTTTTACTTTGCATTCTCCCACCACTTCTCTTCAACTGCCCTAAGCAACCCTGTAGCCCTAGGTCTTCCTTCCCTAATGTAGCATACACAGTTCATCATTGTCCCCCCCCACCAAGTAGGATGGCATTTAATACAGAGAATTAAATGTTTTCAAACATTGTGAAATTCTGGGAAAGTGAAGGTCAGGGAAGGTCATTAACACTGTCAGGTGCATTGCAAGCTTCCAGAGAATCAAAGGGTCATAGATCCAGGAAACAGATGCCAATAATCACATTTTTATTCAACACTTAAGAAGCTGATTTTTGAGAGAATGCTTGGAGGCCGCCACAAAACCTAATGTTTGCTGTCTGCCCACATGTTTGCTTGCCATAACTGAAAAACTTCCATGTGCCTCTTCCTCTCTTCTCCATTCCAAATCCTTCACAAGTGCCTATCTTTGCTGATTTTTATGGAGACTTATTGTTCTGAACTTAATCTCTCTAAACTTCTCTTATCTTTTACATTTAAGCAGGCCCTAATTCTTTTCATTTCTATCTTGGAAATGCTGCTGCTCTCTTAATAGCTCCTCAAATCCAACTTCAACTTTAACCTGGTTCCCCTGTCCCACTCCTGGGTAATAAGTAACATGTAAGTCTATCTCCCCCCGACCCAACTCCTACTCCATATATCATTCTGTCATCATATGTATTGTCTTAAAAATAGAAAACTCTGACCAAGTCACTTTCCTACTTAATGTTAACTTCTCGTTATCTATATGTTAAGAATCCAGAATTCTCAGTTGGGCCTCAGAATGGTTTACTACTGGGTCCCAGTGCTGTCTCCTGCTCCCGTCACTACACACCTACCTTCTTGTCACGGTGAATGCTCTACCATTCCAGGACAGATCAGGCCCTCTGGGGACTCTGCCTTGGCATATGGTGCTCCTATTGCCAACTACACCTTCCCCCAATACCATCTGACCAATTGTTACTCATTTTCAAGCCTCCTCTTAACTGCCAACACCCAGTGAACCTTTCTATGCCCTTTGGACAATGTTAGTCCCCTTTCCAAAATTAACGTTTATAACCTGTTTACACACCCTTCTCCCTCACTAATCTATGAGCTGTAGAGTAAGGCCATTCCTTATTCATCCTTATTCATCGCTGATATCAAAATCAGCCCGTTAGAAAGGTAGATTTTCAATAAATAGAAAATGACTAAACCTATTATGAAAATCTTCCCATTGCTGTCTCATAGGGACCCTGTGAGTAGAGCTCTTCCCTGGCTGTAATCATTATGGAAGCAGACTGCCACATCTTTCTCCCGCTGAGTGGCTGGTGGTTTCCAATTGCTGACCTTTCGGTTAGCTGCTGAGCACTTAACCACTGTGCCACCAGAACTCCTTATGAAAATCTTGGATATCACTATTTGAAATACATAGAACCCATTTTTAAACAAAGGCACATACAGAAAGTTAATATGCAAAATACATGAAAGTACAGCTTTTGAGGTGAGGCTGAGAGTATCAAAAGCCCATTGAGTCAAGGCTGGGTGGGGGGTGGCAGGAGCCCAGTCCAGAGCTCTATACGTCAGACCTTCCCCAACCCTCTGTGAACACACAGAAGAACTAATGAATTCCTAGAGATGGAAGTAAAGCCACAGATTTAGTTTAGATGATATAAACTAGGTAATTGCATCATCAACTCTGAGTAAATATACAAGTAGCAGAAACACTCAGAGCACTCTTGGGTAATATGTAACATGTAAGTCTGTCTAGAAAGAATAAGCCTTCTTAAGATATCGTTCAGTAAGAAGTTCTACTTATCTGATTTTGCCCATTGTGGGGATATATGCCATTTAAACATGGCTTCACTATTGACAACTGCAGCCCACACAGGCCTCTATGCTGCACGGCATGTTAAGACTTGTCCCCAACATGTTGAGACTTGTCACGACTTGTTTTCCCAAACCTATTGTCCCTTTACTGATTCGCTTGTTTACCTTAATTCCTTCTCCCTTGCCCACACCCAAAGCCCATTGTTCTGTTATTTGCTTCACTGCTTGCTGTATTGACTATAAATAAACTCCTGGGACTGAAGCCGGGGTCGACTCCTCAGAGTGACCCTCCTGGCCCCACTTCTCTGTAAGAGTTGTGTTTGGTTACTGTCTCTGCCTTCCCGACATTCGCCGCCGCTGCAACAGATGGTGCTCTGTGTGAGGGGCTGTGACACCCATTCAAACACCATAATTCTGAAGATAATAATAAGGTACCTTCTCCCAATATCCATAAAAGTATCTAAACATTTTATTTAACTCATGACCTTATGAAGATAATAGATAAGTTGAAAGTTGTTGACCCCAAATATGGAGAGAGAACTATAATATATTTTGTGATACAATTAATTTAAGACTGATTGTACACAGCAAACTATAAAGGGTTGATGCACTTAGGCCATACATTTCCAGTTTCTTTGCATTTAGGAACCAAGGGAATCAACTAACCAACGTTAATTAAGGGATTGTCTTTTAAGCTGAGCAGATTTCCCCAAAAGGGGCAAAAATATGGATGATGTGACACAACACCAGCCGCCCTGGCTCAGCAGACAATTCTGTTTAACCATTACACACCTAATACCTTGTCTGCCAATCATCAGAACCACCTATAGAGCTTGTTTAAAATACCTATTCCCTGGCCCCAACCCAGGTTTATTACATCAGAGTATCTACATGGGTAGAGCCTAAGAATCTCTGTTTTAAAATAAATGTCCCCAAGAGATTCTAATCACTGGATGGATATTGGAACTACTGATATAGGCTACATTTGCATTCACCTGGGATTCCCTTTGTCTTTCTTTCCTAGAACATGTTTTACTGAAATGGTGACCATGAGATAGTATTTTGAGGAAGGGGTTACTGTGAAGTTACTGAGACTTCCTAAGTGACCACTGCCTATGTTTAAGACTGGACTTGGGTTTAACAACATGGTCTCCAAATACTAAAACTGCTGAGACTGATTCCTCTTGGTCTCAGGTGATTCTCTAAGCTAACCTGTTAATTCACACCTCCTCCATGCCTGGCCCACCATATGAAGGAAGGTAGGATAGCTAAAAACGCCTGTGCCAGGTGTTTTTTTATTTTTTCTTACCATGGTAACTGTAAGTATTTGTAACAAAACATTTGCTATTTCAACATTTTTTACATTGTTTTGATGTCTAGAAAAAAATTTAAGATGCTACCTAGCATTTGTATATAGAGCTGAAAATTTGATTTTTGAATTTTGTCCCTTTCCTTCACTGTTATAGAGTCCCTATAACAGTGGTGCGAATGGCTAGCACTCAACTACTAACTGAAAGGTTGGAGGTTCAAACACACCCAGAAGTACCTCAGAAGACAGGCCTGGTGATCTTTTTCTGAAAGATTATGGCCTTGAAAACCCTATGGAGTAGTTCTACTCTGCACACTTGGGGTCACCATAAGTCAGAATGGACTGAATGGCAACTAACAACAACCCTCACTGTTGCATGTGATTTGATGCTTCCTGCAACACTGTTGCTCAACTCTGCTCCAAGTAGCAAGGTGCTGGCACATAGTTATGAATAAATATGGCAAATGGAATAATTTCTATTTATTTTAACAACATCGATCGTGGTCTTAAGTAATAAAAGTAGTAAGTATTCTTTTTAAACATTTGGGGAAATATAGAAAAAATTAGAGCCACTTATGATTTCAACACTAACAAGGAAAAACAGTTAATATCTTGGTTTATGTTCTTTTTGTCATACTGTACATAATGTTTTAATATCAGTTTTTTCACATTGTATCATGTCTTAGTTATCTAGTGCTGCCATAACAGAAATACCACAAGTGGATGGCTTTAAGAAATTTATTCTCTCACAGTTTAGGAGGCTAGAAGTCTGAATTTAGGGCACCAGCTCCAGAGAAAGGCTTTCTCTCTCTGTTAGCTCTGGAGGAAGGTCTTTGTCATCAATTTTTCCCTGGTCTAGGAGCTTCTCAGTGCGGGGACGCTGGGTCCAAAAGACGTGCTCCCCTCCTGGCTCTTCTTGCTTGGTGGTAGTGAGGTCCCTCTCCTCTCTGCTCCATTCTCTCTTCTATGTCTCAAAAGAGACTGAATCAAAATGCAACCTAATCCTGTAAATTAAGTCCTGCCTCATTAACATAACTTCTTCTAATCCTGCCTCATTAACATCATAGAAGTTAGGATTTACAACACACAGGATAAGCACATCAGATCACAAAATGGCAGACAACCACACAATACCAGGAATCTTGGCCTAGCCAAGTTGACACACATTTTGGGGAGACACACAATTCAATCCATAATTTATCATGAAAACATTTCCATGTTATTTAGCATAGTGTTATCTTCTGTAATATGATTCTTAATAGCCATATTATATCATAAGAATATACTCTAATTTATCTAAGCAAGTCCCTGTCATTAGACATTTAGATTTTTGCAGTTTATTTCAATTGAAGATAATACTGAAATTAGCATCCTTCTACATAAACTTTTTTGCATATATATTTTTATTTCCTTCTAGGACAAATTCCTAGAAGCAGACTTTTTGGAAGAAATAAAGGCTTTTTGGCATTCTAATATACAAATATCCCTCCAAAATGTTGTACTAATTTACCACTGACACACAGAATTCCAAAGAGTTTTTATTTTTCTTTGCCCTCACTAACACTAAACACTTTAATTAAAATATTAACAATAACTTTAATTTTCATATCTTTAAATACTAGTACAGTAAAAAAATTTTGAATGTCTAAAGGCCATTTGACTATCTTCTTTTGTGAATTGCCTATTCATGTAATTTGCCCAATTTTCTAATTATCTTTTGTATATATTAGTGGCTATTCTTTATGAATGCAGGATAGCAGTTAGGAACACAGTATTACCTTCTATTTGTTCAAATCTTCTATTCTCCAGCTGACGAGACTGGGAGAGTCATATACTTAGGCAAATAATCTTAACTGGTACCTGTCACAGCGGCGATGGTTGCCGGGGCGGCGGAGACAATAACCAATGCCACAACGCTTACAGAGAAGTGGGGCCAGGAGGGTCACTCTGAGGAGTCGAACCCTGGCTTCAGTCCCAGGAGTTTATTTTATAGTCAATACAGCAAGCAGTGAAGCAAATAACAGAACAATGGGCTTTGGGTGAGTAACAATAAGTTTCGGGCAAGGGAGAAGGAATTCAGGTAAACAAGCCAATCAGTAACAGGACAATAGGTTCAGGAAAACAAGTCGCGCCTAATCTCTTTCTCATTGCTGACAAGTCTCCAACATGTCGTACGCAGCATAGAGGCCTGTGGGGGCTACAGTTGTCAATAGTGCAGACATGTTTTAATGGCATATATCCCCACAGGTACCACTATCAACCACTGTACCTTTTTTCTCCTTTTCCCAACTAAAATGAGATCAAAAAGCAGAAGTCTATCATTTGTTTTTTGACTGAATTGTATTCATTTCTCCCCCAACTTTTTATTTTAAAAAGTTCCAGATCTACAAAGGAGTTGCAAGGATTGTTCAATGATTACCTCTATGCCCTTCACCTAGATTCATTAATTGTTTGCTACATTTGTTTTATCTCTGAAAAGGAGATATTTGTAATGCCATTTTGCAACAGCTTATATGGGCATGCAAACTTGAGGTCATGGAACCATGGGGGATGGAGTAACAGTGGATTTAGCAAGTATTTTCCAGAGTGTTCTTTTGCAATCAACATATGCCTGCTTTCAGTAAAGAGCTGATGAAACAGGGAGACAACTGTTCAATAGCTGAGCATTTCTCAGCTCAAACCTGGCAGGTCTTTTTAAGTTGAGGACTACTGAGCAGGGTGACAAATATGTTATCTTGCCTCTGTGGTTTCCAAGTGTTGCTCTTTTACTATGTGGAAATGGAAGAGATGGTGGCCAGCACTTGTTTAAGAGTTAATTTGAATTTCCTCTTCAAGCGCAAATTCCTCATGACATTACTTGCTTCTGTGATGTTTGAGGCCTTTTCCTTTACCAGACTAATTAAGGATTTTTCCCCTTAAATGAGATTTATCAAGTACTTGAAATTCAATTTAAAGGAGAGAATAAATGAGTTAATGAATACCCAAATAAATGAATAAAGTGTAGACTCTTTCAAGATCTCTCTTAAATGGTTTCTGCTCCAATTTTATTAGCTTCACACAACTTATGTTATTTTTATGGCTACCAAAACCTATATGTGTTGCTACTTCTCAAACTGTTTCCGTGAATAATAGTAACTATTGTGTTACTTTGTTCAGGTACAAAAAAATATTTAATTTATGATTTTTTTTGCACCCTGCACGGACTGATATTTATATAGTGCTGTTCCCTTCCAGACTTTTCTAGACATGATTTGAGATGAGAGAATTGAAAGGAAGAGTCCATCACCAGCTGCATCACTAGCATCAGCTAATTAGCTTTCAAATATATTTTGTTGGTCGTAAGAAGAACCTGTACAATTAAATCAGCTAAAATCCATCCACACTTGGGAAAATAATTTAAACCAAATGCTATAACCCGTAGTCTCATGTTAATATATGAACTACAGTAGCATTATCCCAGGAGCCATAATAAATGATGTACAGGGTTGCCCTGAGTCCCAATCGACTTGATGGTAAGGGTGTTTTTTTTTTTTTTGGAGTGTTAAGTGCTTTAGAGCCTGTAAGAACTAGGTTGTAAGTTTCTTCCTGAGGTGTGTTCCTTATCATCAAATCCCTTGGCTTCCTTAAGCTTCTATTTTCTTATCTGAAAAAAAATCTATTTATAGTGAAACCTGCGAAAGCCAGAACTCAACGGGACTGCCTTATTTTTCTGGGTCTGGCGAGTTTTCCGCCTTTGACAGGGTGCAGTCTTACCACTTTACTTTCACTCATCTTAGTGGAAAATATTTGAGTGTTCCTTCTCTGACAGGTTTTCACCTTACACAGGTTCCAGCTTTAGCAGGTTTTACTGTATAAAAATGTCTCACCTATATTAAAATAACTCTGGTAATTATCTATTAAATGAGTCCTTAAAATAATTTTTGGGAAATTGCAATGCTTTATCTCAAAGAGTTTTCAGAAACTTATAGTGGGCATGTTAACAGAATAAATGAATCAAAATGTAAATAATTTATTTTAATAAAAATTGAAAATAACATTTTAACTTAATTAACACCAACAACTGTAGAGGAGATTTACGCATTCAAAAGGAGTTTCAAACAGATGACCTTTAAACTTCCTTTGAACAGTTAGATTCCTTAATTCACAAAAATGTATTGGGCCATTACTCTGTCCCAGGTCCTGTATTAAGTACTGGATATAAAATGCAGTTCCTGCACTTAAGACGAGAGGCATTAATTGAAAGGTTTCCCTCCTTCCGGTGGTGTACCAAGGGAAAACATAAAAGCCAGCTCCAGGCTGAGAGACCAAGAGTGCGTTACCTAGACGTAATATTAAAATATAGCTGAATAGTTTTACTTTCCTGACTCAAGACCAAAACCCTTAATTCAGCATTTTCTTCTCCAGCAGAAATATTTAAATGCCATGAAATTTCCTGGCAATACTCTCACGTTTGTATTTATTTCATTCATGTATCCATTCACTTATTCATTCATTCAGCTAGGGGTTATTTTGAAATGGAAAACCTAAAAAGAACTTTCAGATTAAGGGGGATACAGAAGGAACATGAGTAAATGAGCAGTTAAGGAAATGGAAAACAACAACAAAATTTAAAAAGTATAAAATCTAATTGGATTTCTAAAAATTCATCTATTATTTATAACAAAATCTTATAAATAAAGTGATAAAATTTGAAAATAAAGGGGCATGCAAAGAGTTAAGGAAAGGGAAAAATGTAAAGGAAAAAAGTAAATGTAAAATAAAATTCACTTAAAAATTATTTCTTATTATCTAGAAAAGTCTTCCAAATAAAATGATACACAAATGTTGAAAATCAAGGGACAAGCAAAAATAACTAGGCAAATGCAAAGAAAAGAAAGTGGATGTGATGACAATATTTAATTAGACAAGGTGGGATTCAACTCCAAAAGTATGAAACGAACAAAAAGGCATTATGTTATGATAAAAAATATACAACACATGGAAAAGACATAATGGTCATAGATTTTCATGCATTAGAAAATACTGTAGTCAACTACACAAAGCAAAACTTCTAGACTACAAAGAGACCACACACATATGCGAAACCACAGAGCAAGGCCTAAATATACACATATAGACACACACACAAATATGACTCTGTGTGTATACATACATATATATATTTTAGAATGATAGGTTAATTATTTAAAATAAGAAAAGATATAGAATATTTAAATAATCCTATACACAATTTCATAGGTGCCTTTGTGGCAAAGTGGTTAAAGTGTTCTGCTGCTATCCAAAGTCAGGCAGTTCTGCTAACCAAGAGGTCGATGGTTCGAATCCACCAGTGGCTTCAAAGGAGAAAAATGTGGCAATCTGCTTCCATAAAGATTTATAGCCTTGGAAACCCTCTGGGGCAGTTATACTATGTCCTCTAGGGTTGTTATGACTTGGAATCAACTCGAAGGCTGTGGGTTTGGTTTGGTTTTAGGTACAATTTCATACCATGAAGTTTTTTAGTATAGTTTTGGATGAAGTACTATATTCTCTTCCCCTCGTCAACTGTTTTAGTCTAGAAAAATTGTACTTTAAATTTTCACTTCTTTTTTCTCTAGGGGCTACTTAGAAAAGCCTTTCTTAATTTCTAATTAGTTACATTTTTAGGGGGTAAGAATGAGTCATTTTTCAATTATTAATTTTCTTTTAATTATTAGTTTTAAATATGTTTATGTATATTTTAAAGCATGTAATTTATAAATGTGCAATTTTAAAGATGAGTAAGGAAATATAAGCACAGAAGTGAAAGTCTATATATAGATCCAAGAGAATTGCGAGACAACAAAATTGGTATTCAATTCCATGGGCAAAGAATGCTTTCTTTAACAAGTGATCCTGGCTATCCAACTATAAGAAAACAAGATAAGAGCCCTGCTTCATAACATATTAAAGGCCCCTGGGTGGTGCAAAATGTTTGTGCATGACTGCTAACCTAATGATTGATGGTTTGAACCCACCCAATGGAGCTAAATAAGAAAGGCCTTGACTTTAAACATTATAGCCAAAAAAACCCTATGGAGAAGTTTTACTTCATAGCATGTGGGGTTGCAATCAATTGGAATCAACTTGATGGCAATGAGTTCTCTGTTTGTTGTGGTAGTTGTTGTTCATAACATACTAAAATAAAATCCAAATAAATTAAATGCATAATTGTAAAAGAAAAAAAGTTTTTTACTTACCAGTATAATCTTGGAGTGGATGAGACATTCTTAAATAGGACAGGAAACATTACAAAAATGACCTCTTCCCTAAAGGAATTCACAATCTAGTTCCATAATAAACTTCAACAGATATGTTGGAGTTAGGGATAGACTGTTATTTTTGAGGTATGAACAAGGGTTATAAATTCTGCTTGGTTGGGCATTAGGGAAGACTTTGCAGAAGGAGCATTATTTGAGCTGTTTCTTAAGGGATGAAGCAGCATCTTCTAGGCAGAATATGAAAAGGCACAGAATCATTAAAAGACCTCGTATTCAGATGCCAGTGAAAATTCAATGTAATTGAAGTATAGAGTGAATGACTGCAGAGGTTGAAAAGGAACCAGTTTGTGAAATGGCTTATATACAAAGTTAGGAAGTTTTAACCTTCCCTTAAAAGAAGACTTTATTCAGGGGAATGCTCATTGCATTTATTTTTTGGAAGATAACTTCATGGAGCATGAACAAGCAGGAGACTGGTAGCAATGTGACAAGAGTCCCTTAAACAGCCCAAGTGTGAAAAGATAAAAGCTTAACATAAAAGCATGGAAGTGTGGTTAGAGAGGAGAGGCGATCTTCACAGTAGAACATGGTTTGGGAATGGATTGGATATGGGGACTAGGGGTAAAGCAGAAGCTGAAGAGGAGCCTAAGTTTTCTAGTTTAGGAAACTAGAGGGCTAATGATGCCTCTGATTAGGATAAGAAATACAGAAGATGCAAGAGGTTCTACTGGGAAGAAAGTAAGTTCAGTCTTAGCCAGTTTAATGGGAAATATCTAACTGAATATGCTCAGTATGAGTTAGAAGTATGAATATGAAGGTCAGGGCTCGAGTCTTGGATTTGTCTAGCATCATCCTATTGTTGGTTGTTGAAGTCACGGTGATAGGCAGATCAACCAAGGAGAAAGTGTACTCACCGTAGAGTGAGAAAAGATGGTTTGACCAAGACTGCTAATTGCCTACTTCAACATCTATTCCCCTCTCCTCTTCATTAACAGAATTCTAATTTTAATTAGGATAGTCTTGTACCTAAGCTAAAAGTCATTATGTTTCAGCCTCTCTTGCAACTAGGTATGTCTATGTGAATAAGTGGCTAATGGGATACAAGTGGAGGTGTTGTATATCCAGGAAAATTCCTTAAAAAAGAGAAGCTACACTTTTTCTCTTCTGCCTTTCCTCCTTCTTCCAGCCTGCCTCAAGGACACCATTTCACCTTGAGGATAAAAGTCATTCACTAGGATGATGGCTTCCTAAAGACTATGCCTTTAGAATATTCTGTGAACAAGAAATAAGTTTCTGCCTTGTGTAAGCCATATGGGCCAAACCTAGTCCTAACCAATAAAAATGAGTTGGAATGAGAAACCCTTATACTTAAAGAGTGGTCTGGAAAAGAAACTGACGGTTAAAAAAAAACAAAAAACCGCTATCTTTATGACACAGGAGGCAGTAGAACGGGAGAAACCGAAAGGAAAAGATTCAATAGGTAGGATTAGTGCAATAGTAACAGATATTTAAGAGAGACCAAATAGGAAGAGGCTTGAATGTTAGAGCATTAATTTAGAATTACAAAGTTGCTGTTGACTTTAAAGAGAGCAGTTTCAGGAGAGGAGCCCTAGTGCCGTAATGGTTTCAAGAGAGAGGGAACAGTGACAACCAAGTCGAAATGGGTTTCAGGGTGAATGAGAGTTAATTTCAGTAAGAAGGGAAGTAGGTTAAAGGTAAAGTATTACCAATGAGTCCATTTCAACTCATAGCGACCCTATAGGACAGAGCAGAACTGCCCCATAGGGTTTCCAAGGAGCAGCTGATTTGAACTGCCAACCTTTTGGTTACCAGCCAGCACTCTTAACCACTACACCACCAGGGCTCCAACTACATCTTCTTCTATTATCTTGATTCTGTTAATATTGGCTATTACTTATGAAATTAAAAGAGGTTTACCTAATCATTTGCTAATAAACTCAAAGCCTTTGAAGTACATTAGAAATAAATGACCCCACCCATTCAGAGTCACTTTCATTCTGAGTCCTGGGTCTGTCCCTAATAGCTCGGTTATTTGAAAAATAAAATATTTCCTATTTACAATTAAAATTCCATGGACACGTATGCAAGAGTAAGTGGGGTATAGATAGAGATAGCGTGGAGCTTTGGTGCCTGAAAGAAATGAAGGCTGTTTTAATTCTGAAGAAGTTCTTATTCAATTATGCGAAGACTACTTATTTGTGTCAAGGATTTTCAATCCACAAAAGGAAGGCAAGAATACTGGGGCTTTGTGGTATGACTTGTTTACAAGCTCTTATGCTCTCCTCTCCACTGCTACCCAGGATCTGGGACCCAGCCCTAGCTTGTTTCCTTCCTTCCTTCCTTTCTTCCTTCCTCCTTCTTTCCCTCCTCCCTTCCTAATAGAAAGGATACACTTACTTTGGGATAGAAGCTAAGCAAGGGAAATTTTAATACATTTTCAAGTGTAAATGGCAGGTAGTTTTCACTAGGGGATGCACTAGGCAGAAAATAATTGCTATGGGGGAATAAGAGTTAAAAATCTGGGTCAGGAGCAAAGGTCAAGAAGATTGAAAATGCAACTTGGATCAAATAAATTATCTGACTAATGTAAATATCTTCACTGTATGAATCTGGTATGGATCATATTTAATGAGATGTTTTCAAACAAATGTCTTACTTTTTAAAACAACCAATGTATCATAGAATAATACTCTTTTTTGTTGGTAGAAAAATGTAGTCAAATAAATTCTGGGGGCATTGTTTATCAATGCGTAAATCTAATTAATGTCTTTAGAATGTTTGTAAATATTTCAAATATTGTAAGTGCATTTGTCCATATATTTTTGAAAGAAGTTGGTGAGACCATGGGGGAAAACATAGAAAGTGTGTGTTATGGACTTCTGTGGAAGACCTGAAGAACAGATTTTCATTTCTATTAGGAAGGAATACTCTTCCTGCACACCTGGGTTTGCTTGCTAACAGCAGAAGAATTGAACATACTTGTAAACTGTAAATTCCTCTTCAAAGGACAGCCGTTATTCAAGTCAGTGAGTTTTGACTTAAAATATTATTTTAAAATCATTCAAAATGAATGGATGACACAATCTTTTACTTTACAATGACTTTATGACTTTGGGTGGTGAAGGAAGAGGAGGAAGGTTTCAAAACAATGTCCTCAGAGTTGCACAACGGCATATCCATCTGATGCTCTCTTTCAGATGTACTGAATGTCCCTTGACATAACTTTATAATAATTTAAAAACCCACAGAGCTATTTTAAAAACTCACATAACTTTATTTTTTAAAGCACTAATATATCTCAGTTACATTTAGCTACAGTACAAAGAAAAACGGAATAGCACCTGGAAATTTTTTAGTGGATTGTAAAGAATCTTGACTGTTTTATCATTCTTAACTTTTTTTCCTCATACTTAATAACAGTGCTCCTTCTCCCACTCTCTTCAGTCTACTTGGTCACCAGTGGCCTGATTTTCATGCGGACGGCCCTGAGGGAATAATCTGCTCCTCTGAAGGGGACCCAGACCACTCCATTCTCAATCTCATAAGGACTGTTGTTCCTCGGGTCATAGGAGCCCCCAGAGTAGTAGACGCCATTGAGATTGGCCGCTTGGCAGTTGTTGTACCACCAGCCTCCTCCATAGATTTCTGCACAGTTCTCTTCCCACTGGTCTGCATCCCTGTCAAAGGTGCTGAACTGCATGCCTGCGTGAGAGGTGTACTCTGGCCCTTCCTCTACAGAACCCTCAACCAGAGCATCCCCCGCAGTGCCCTCATAGGAGGAGACATGAAGGGCATAGCCTTCAGCCTCAGGACCTACCCGGAAGTGATATTCTGCATAAGCCCCTTTGCCCGCCCAGTCCTCTAATTCAACCCGAAGGACAGAGTGCCTTAGGGTTAGTATGTGGAGGTATTCATTGCCTAGCCAGAATTCTCCTTCTCCCTTGTCATTCAGGCTGCCGAAACCTCTCTTGTAGTCTTGCCAGGTCCGGTTAAAATTCAGTGATCCATCCATTCTTTGTTGGATCAAAAGCCATCCTCCCAAACCGGTCTCTTGATCGCAATAAACAGAAAAAATCTTACTGGATCCTGGTAGCTTGATATTGAAAATGCCACTTTGGGCACCTGAAGGATGTGTTTGGAGGACATCATCACAGTCTAAAAAAAAAAATTGAGCTGGTTGGAAGAAGTTACTTTCATTTAGCTTTATAAAAATAGGCATGGCCCAGTTTAAATGAAGGTAGATACTGGCTTTCTTTTCTTTCCTTCCTTCCTTCCTTCCCTGAGGAAAGGATGCACTGACTTTGGGATGGAACCTACCCCAGTGCAAATGAGGGGATTTTCCTCAGTGGAACTGGAATTTCACTTGCACATAAAGCAAATAACCAGCAAAGATATGTAAGCATCGATTAATAGGAATATAGCTTGTTTTTAACCTGACCTAAATGCCAACTGAGATACACACTAAAAACCTGATTAATAAAATGAGTGACAATAGCCAAGAGTTCACATTTTGAATGGTGAAAGAATTTGGTTAAACAAACTCAAAATCAAGTTTCAGAAGGATTCGTTCATTCATTTAACAAGTATTTATTGAGTACTGCTCTCTGCATTGTTAGGCACTCAGGAATACAGAGATGAGCATGATAGACAAAGCCCCTGCCCTCATGGAACTTACAGTCTAGCAACAAAATCGGAGAAATAAAGGTGCAGTTTCAATATAGTGTGATAGAAGGTTAGGGAAAATGTACAAGGTGCTATGGCAGCACATTGCAGGAATAGCTTAGTCTAAGGGGTCAGGGAAGGCTTCCTGAAAGGAGAAGTGTGGATACCTCTGGCATGACGAGTTTTAGTATGGCTTCTCATGGTGCTATGCACGCTTCTGTGGTCTTCACTTCCAGTTTCTTCTGCCATTTTATAGGCTTTGGTTTCAAATGTGGAGGCTCCTTTGCTGAAAGTTTCGCTAGTGGTTACTGATTGTTTGCTGTGACTTGAAGTTTTATCACCAGAAGGGAACTCAGGTACCCCAGAGTCTGTGAAAATCTCAGATTCTGAGCCCCTAGACTGGCTCTTACTTCCAAACTCTTCGAGTGTAGATGAAAATAAATCTGAGAATGTTTTTCCTGTTGAGCTAGTTTTAAAGAAAGTAGCTTCATCGGGGTGCCTAAGATGAAATTCATCCAGGCTACCTCTGCCAGTCAAAGAATGGAACATGTCTAAATCCATTGCATCACCACAGTCAGAACCATGTTTGGAGCTCACCACTTCTTCGGTCACTTCTTTGTGACCATCAGCACCTATAAGAGTCCTAGTAATGACTTTAGAGCATGAACGGTGAGTGGTGGTTGTGCTACCAGAGGTGACCTTCTCACCACCAGTCAGGAGCTCTTTATTTCCTTTAGAAGTGACTTGTTTACCTGTGTGGAACTCTTTCACTGTCCCTGGGCTTGAACTTTCTGACACTTCTTCAAATTCACCCCACTGTGGGTTGATAGGCCTAATGTTCCCATGTCCTGTGCTATCTGGCCCAAAACCTCCAGATCCAGAGCTCCCAGGCTTCCAAGCGACAGAACTTCCAGGTTCAGAACTCCCAGGTTTCCAAGTACCATAGCTACCATGTTCAGAGCTTTCAAGTTTCCAATTTTCAGTGCTACCATGTCCAGGGGTCCTGGAGCTTTCAGGTTCTGATCCTGTTCCATAAGATGCAGAGTCTCCTCTGGCACTCCCATCTCCACCAGGCCTCTCTAACTCCATTCTCATTTGCTTCATTTCCACTAGTGCCCTCCACTCTGGAGGGGCCTTCTGAAGCTGGCTCTTGAAAACTCCAGGAATTAAGTCTGCAACTGGGCTCATTTTTACCAGTGGTAAGTATTGCCTGTCTTTAGAGGGCTGTAAGTCTTTGGAAATGACTTGTTCAAGCTGCCTCTGCTGATCCTCATAGTCCTTTAGATTTACCTCATGAGATAAAGACCTACTACATGACCCTTTGCAAGATCGGATCTTAATATCTATGTCCACCTAGAAAAAAGGGGAGAAAGATAAAAAGTAGATATAAACACATAAACTATATCTGTTGAGTTCCTGGTAGTTAACTTAATTTTTGGAAAGAAGCTTCATTTCCTTGATTTGGAGACCTACTAACCAACACTCATTATTTTCCATTTATGTAGCATATCCAGTAGAAGAGATGCTGAGTATTTGTATCCTTTCTCCCTGTAAGGCTAATCACAAGCAATGGGAGTTACTTGGATTTATCTTAAACTTAGAATGGATCAAGAGTAAGGCGCCATTCCCTTTGAAAAGAAACTCCAGTTAAGTGATCCTCAGTGAGATTGAGGCTGAAGACTCAGAACCATGGTTGTATCATGCACAGAGCAAGGGCTCTGCAATCAGACAAACAGGAACTCAACATTTTCTTTTGAAATTTACTGTACATGGGCCCTTGGAAAATTTACCTAATATCTCTGAGCTTGTTTGTTCATCTGCAGGGTAGGTAAAATAATAAATACCTACTTTGTAGGTAGATATAGGAGTCCCTGGGTGGCTCAAATGACTAAGTGCTGGACTACTAACAAAAGGTTTGTAGTTCAAACTCATCCAGAGGCACCTTAAAAGTAAGACCTGGCAATCTGCTTCCAAAAGGTCACAGCCTTAAAAACCCCCTGTGCAGTTCCACTCTGCATACATGGGGTCGCCATGAGTCTGAATCTACTTGATGGCAACTAACAACAACAGCAATGAATATAACACTTAGATCCACATGTAATAGACATCTATAAGTGATTCTTGCCTTCCTTTTTCCTGCTATTCAAAAACAAGGAAATCTGGCCTCAGAGCCACATGCTTACCTCCAGTCGTTTCATATCTACCAGCTGGGCCCTGACATTTCTCTGCAGAAGCTGGATACGCTGTACTTGTTCTGTGACTTTGCGCTTTAGAACCTCAATTCTGCTTCTTAGATCTTCTGACACTTGGTTATATGTATTATCATCGTCTGAAATAGAAAATGTGGGTAATGAAGTAGCTGCTGAGTGCTTTGCTTGCTTGTAATAGCCAGCAAAAAAAGAAATGTGCTTATAAATATTCTCCATTTTATTTTGATTAAAGTCTTTATGGACACGTACTCTGTGAAATCCACATCTATTAGACATTTGATTTTTGTTCAGTGTTATGTCCTGCTGTCATCTTTGCATGCCATGTAAGATGCCTAGTTAGCAATTAGCAATCCAAATAAATAAAGAGGAAGGAGTTTCTTTGGAATTTTAAAGGTGTAATTAGGGGATAAAGCAATCAGTTCCATCATGTTCCAATTATTTTATCATGTCATTAATCAGGGAACTTGAACATATTACTGAATTTTCTTATTGAGACATTTTTGCTCCTATCTATAGATTTGAAATGATTCCTAGATGTTCGTAGGGTCAACAGCAGGGGCTAGTGAGGGTAAGGAGTGCCCAGGGGCAATCTCTAAATTGCACCCCCCCACCCAATTTCAAGATGAATAGGTATTGATAGCAGTGACCTTCAGCAGAAATGCCTTCTCCTGTCTTGTCCACCTACCTCAGTCAGGAGCCTTTCATATTTGTGGCGCCTAGGAATGTCATTTCACGCCTCATCTGGTGCCCCCTTGGACTTTTGCCCTGGGGCAGGTGCCCCACCCCCCACCCCCCTCCCCTCACGACACCTCTGTCAACAGGATCACTCCCTTGCCAGCTAGTTTTGTACCATTGACTTTAAAGTATTCAAGTATCTCCTAAGGATACAATTTTCATAGCTTTTAGTGAAAAGTCATTGTTGTTTAAAAATTATTTAAGGCCTCATTTTAAAGGCCTTACCCTTGTTTGCCTTTCCTATTGTCCCAGTAGGAGAGAGTCTCATTTTCTCTCTGGAGAGTTAAGGCAGAGTTCAGGAATCAGGGCCACAATCAACATAATGCCTACGCCCAGGGCAAATCTGATGCTTCTTATTCCTAATGTGCATCTTTACGGAAAAAAAAAAAAAAAAAAATACAGCACATTTCTCCAAATGAGTGTCCTATGAGAAAGCTAGAGCGTGGCTCTATATTTTAAATACAAAAATATCTACATAGTCAGCTGGGTGGTATCTGTGGGTTCAGATCCCAGCTCCATCACATGATGGCTTTGTGTCTTTGGGCAATCTTTTGACCTCTCAGTGTCCTCTTCTGCAAGATTGGAAGAAAAATATCTACTCAAAGGGTCTGGTCCATTTCGTTGTCAGTATATTCTCTTGAAAAGAACACATGTACATTCTGGTCTTCTATCCAAAATTCTGACTTGCTTTGTGACCTTATACAATTTTAAACTAAGCTTTTTTTTTAATGTGATAAAAATAACAACAAAAAAGGGCCCTCCTTAAAATTCAGGGATTTAATAGAGGCAAGTGTTTCTACACTAAGTTCTTTGAAACTAAATCTCAGTAGCTATAAGAAGGCATCATATTTATTTAAGATTTTTGCTGTTTTTTTTAAATAAATTCAAAGTAATAAATATGTAATACTTACTATTGGCAGTGGCAAACTCCCCTCTCAGAAGTTCCATTATATTCCTTGTCACGGAACTAGAATCCTTATTGTTCTTCTGATAATCAAATAGTGCATTTTTGAGCTTATTAATTCTGTTTGTAAAATCTTGATTGACTTCATCAATCAACCCTTTCATCCTACAACCAGATGGACATTTGTAGTGCTGAAAGTGAAGGGGAAAATTATATTGGCTCCAGAACATTCGCCGGTTTCCATGCTGTCCCTGTTGCTTCCCTCCCCCATCTCTTCAGATCATCTATTGTCTTAAAAGTGGTTAAGACAGTGGGTTAGAGATGATCGAAAAACCATTTAACCATATATTAATCCATTGCCGTGGGGTCGATTCCAACTCATAGTGACGCAGTTAAGGACAGAGTAGAACTGCCCCATAGGGTTTCCAGGGCTGAATCGAATCAACCACAACGGGTTTGGAGTTTGGTTAATTTTGAGGGAAGCAGATTGCCACATCTTTCTTCTGTGGAGTGGATGATGGGTTAGAATCACCGACCTTTCAGTTAGCAGGAGCCAAGCGCTCAACCACTTTGCCATCAGGGCTCTTTGACCATATATTAGGTCCCATGAAATATTGAGGCTACAATACTCAGATTCCTAGTACTTGCCTAAACAAGCAACTTAAGTCCAATCCAATAATCCCACTAAGGATCCAGTTTGGGAGGTACAAGTCATTTTGGTAATTAAAACAGTGATCTTGAGGCTAGGTTTCTTTTCACCTGTCCTCTTTAGTTTGGCATATAAGGAACCATTAGATGATTTCCTATTGGGAAAGTTTCCTGTACCAGCTGGTCTCTGAGCACTTCTAGCACCACAGGGAAGGACCCTCCCACTCCCTATCCCTACTGCTCACCCAGTCTTCATCAGAGCAGAAGGGCCAGTCTGTCTCTTTGCAGGCAGATTGCTGTCTTTCCACAATTCTTGGACCACGTACACCTCCTCCATGAGCTACAAATTCAACTTCACCTGTATCTGCAGTCTTTAAAGATTCACACACACACGAGAGAGAGTGAGAGCAGTTAGCCAGCTAAGGAGGAGACAACACTGGTATGCCTGCAGGTCCCAAGGCAGAGAGGAGACTCTCACAGAGGTTAAAAGCACCCACCACCCACCGGCTTTGGGGCCTCCATAAGCTTTGTATTTCTCATCTTTCCAATGAAAATCTTAATACCCATTTATGAGAATTAAATGAGATAAGGTGTACAAATTTCTTATCTGTGCTTGACACTAAATAAGCATGTAAAAAATGGTAGACATTTTAAAGGATTCATTATATAAGGAAAATTATTTGAATCAACAAAACTAGGTCAGTTTTACCTTTCCATTTTCATTAATGTCTGGTGATAGAAAAATAGTTGGAAAATTCAAAGAGTTCTTTCTCCTGTAATTCAGCAGGAAAAAACCCACACTACCTAACAATCTCCCGCTCTCCTTCAAATTTCAGCCATACCTTTAGAGATGGGTCAACAATTTGGGCAGGCATATAGCTAAGGATACAAATGCAGCCGATTTAGACTCAGCAATGCTTTTTAGGATACCCACTCATGCAACGATTGCTTTTTGTTTGAAATGCAGAAAGTAGACTAAAAGCAAAATAATAGCCCATGAATCACAACTTTTTAAATACCTTACAATTAGAAATAGAGATTTTAAAAGTTTCTATTTTGATCCATAAAGTGAAATAAGATATAAAATAATTCTTCCAACTAGGCTTTATATTCTAATGAATGAATGTGGATTTTAGGTGTTAGATATTTTTATTCCATATCACCAACATAAAAAGAAAAGAAAATGCGATTGTTATTTTAACCCAGAATAGTTTAATCTTGTAATTGATTAACACTTGCAGTCTTGTTCTCATTTTTTAAAAAATTCAAATGATAATTCAAGGAATCAAGAACAATTTACTTAAAGGAATAAGTGCAATCCTTTTATCTAGGAAAGAAAATAAAAACTTCAAGTATATTTCAGAATAGATGGTTCAATAACAATAATAGACAAAATATCCAATATCAATAACTGCTAAGGGATAAAGGTGAAATAATTGAAACCTATGTATAACCTAATATATCACTTTAGCAAATGATTTGTTTTACTGCTACAAAAGTTTTTATTTATTATTTTACTATAAAGAAGAAAATTAAATTAGAAAACCTTTAGCTTTTTCTGCTTACTCTCTGGTATTAGGGTTTATGAGCAGTGAAGGGCTCATTAGAATAATTAACATCCTGGATAACTAACCAAGAGGTAACTAAATTTCTTGAACATATTTGTCATGGTTTAGAAGCCTTGTGAATGAAGCTTCTCTTCTCTGGAGACAAATTTTAGAAATCATTGCAAAATTAGGAGTTTCTTAAAAAGAATATAATTGCTTCCAAAATAGCCACGTTGCCTCATCAGTTTACTTCTTGTGGTTTTGCTATGTAATGTTTTTGAGGATAGCTCTTATTTTCTGTCTTCAAAGACACAGAAACAGCTTTTCAGAAAAAACTATACTAAAACCAACTGTTCCACTTATTATGGGCAAATAGCAAGAAATTAAAAATTACAGAGAAAAATTCTTATCACAGGAATGTTTTGTTCTGTTACCTAGCATTGTAATGGCATTAAACACCATTTATAATTACAAACCCTGAAGCTTTATGGCATCAAAGATGGCAAAGATTTCTTGTCTTTTTTTTTTTTTTTCTTAAAGCAATGTTGTAAGACTGAGTTACAGACGTTAAAGCTTCTCTTGTGAATTTATACACTCTTGGTATTCCATTACCCTGTACTCTTGAAGTATCAAGCCAATCTAGGAACTTGCCTTGATGGCCTAGAGCTTATAAGGCTGAGTGTGTTAGGACAGAGGTCGGGTGGACTCAGACCTAAAGCTCTTTGTTGAATAAATGTCAGAGAGATAGAGAGAAAAGAAAATAGAGAGATCATACCCATACTGTGCCCACCACACTCAGGACCAGGCAGAAGATCCTCATGGAAACCATCTTTTCTAAGGGTGGAACTGGCTCATGAGAAGCACTCCAGCTAAAAGAAAGGAGGTTTGCCTTCACTGCTGGTCCCCATCCCATTTAAATCTGCAGGAGGTTTACTTAATCATAACCTTTGTCCTAAGTAGAGGACCAGTGCACACCCTACGTGTCTTGCTCCTTCTGTGAGGTTGGAGTCCCAGAAATTCTTGCTCAATCCTCCCTGTGCTTGTTTGCTTCCGATAAGCTGTTGCAAAGGTAACATTTCATTCTCCACCCAGCAGTTAGGGGAAGATCCCATGTTCAAAAAACAGGGTGATTTTGAAATGCAAAGAAGAACACAGGGGGACATACTCCTACTTCAATACTGAAAGGAATATGGGAGGTGTGGCTGAGGCAGGCTAGCTGTAGCACACTGTGAAGTAGAGATTTTGCAAATGATATTTCACTTTATGTAGGAATTATGGTTGGGATATCTGACTTTAAAAAACAATGATTATGGTGATAGGCTGACACTGAAGGCCTTCTAGAAGTTTACCTTTAACAGATTAGTTTCTTCTGTCTTCTTAAAACAGCTGCCCCTGGAGCCAAACAGCCTTGGTTCATTATCCTGGCTGGACCATTTCCCAGTTCTCTGCTCTTGGGCAAGTTACATTACCTCTTTATGCCTCAGTTTCCTCATTTGTAAAATGAGGATAGAGATAACCTATCACACTTGTTTTGGAGTTAACTGGCACATAGTAAGCACTCAGTAAGTGTTAACATTTATCACTGGAGAGCATGCATGGCTGTGAAAGGTACTACTTCTTCCTTGTTTCTGTGCCTGTGGACATGCTAAATTACTTTCCCTGGTCTTCATCTCCATAGCAAAATTCTCCTAGTTGTCAGATTTAGCAAATGAAAACCGGATTACCAGAGAAATTTGAATTTCAGTTAAACAACAAACAGTTTTTCAGTATAAGTGTGCCCTTTACAATGTTTGGTTCATACTTATACTAAACATTTCATTGTTGCTGTTTATCTGAAATTCAAATTTAACTAGGAGTCCTGTATTTTATCTGGTAACACTACTTTGGCTCAAAATCTTATGTGAAGTCAATCATGGTAATAGTAACAGCTGATATTTAGTGAACGTTTACTAAGTGCCAGACACTTTTCTAGACATTTTTAATGTCTCATTTAACTTCTTCAGCTACAGGTATTCTCTTGCTCTTCTGCACTTAGACCATGCAGACCATGTACCACTCATGGCATTTGCCATTTATCATGTTGTATATCTTCCCCACTAGGTCCTGAACTTCTGGAGAATTGAAATTATATTTTACTGATCTTTATATACTCTCCAAAACTGAGCACAGTGCCTGGCACAGCGATATTTGTTGAATAAATAAACAAAGGAACTCTGGTTTGGCTGTCAAGAGTAAGAAAGCATAAAGCGAGGTCCATGTTGTGAGGCTGACCTGCTGCCTGCTCAGGCACTGTAGACATACGAAGCTTGCTAAAAAATGGCTGAAAGGCCTGGCAAAGGGCAGTGCCCTCCTTCACTGCTTGCTCTCCTAAAGGCTTGCTCTATGAGACACTCCTCCTTGTCTGATCAAGCTCACTCCTGATGCGCCTTTCTGGGATTTCTAGAGGCAGCTGCAGAGCTTAGAGTGAGCCCTAGAGCCCACCCAGGTTCTGAGGTCAACAATTCCACAGAAAGCTGTGTTACACTCACCCACAGTGACTGAACTGCCAAAGTAGCAGGAATTCATAGAAAGTAAGGGACTTGATTGCCTTGTTTTCCTATGCCCACAAGAAGCCCCTGTGAGTGAGAGGTGAATAAGTGGTTCCTGAGAATAACCTGGGAGGCTTCAGGTGATTTGGTTGAACATGATCTGTTTGAAAATAAATTAACAGAAAATAATTTGACTGAATGCCCCCACTCTGGTGCCCCATTAGGGCATTCCCAAGGATGCCACCTGAGAGCTTTATATTTGCTGTTCACCAGTTCCCTCAACTAACTAACTGCCCATCTCGCTCCTTTACTTCATCCAGGGTTCTGCTCAAATGGCACCTCCTCAGAGAGGCCTTCTCCGAGACAGCCCTATCTATACAGCAGCTGCCCTCAGGTGCTATTCCATTAACAGTGTTTTGATTTTCTTCATAGCGCTTTATCATTACTGGGCAATATGTATTTGGTAAGCTATTTGCCTGTTTTATGACTCCCTCACTCTAAGCTTCACAAGGCCAATGCACACTGCCTAGTACAATGCTGGGCAGAGTCCTGAAAGTATTTGCTGGGAGAATGCAAGGCTGTCATGTGTCACTGGGTGGAAAACTAATGGTCTTTGCGGAAAGTAAGGTCTGGATTCCAGTTAAGTGATGCAAACAAATAGCTTAAATTCTCTGAGCCTGTCTACTTATCTGTAAAACGGGGATGACAATATTTATCTTGCAGAGTTGTTGTAAGGATCATATAAAATTACATATGTGTATATATACACGTTTGTTGTTGTGTGCCTTCCAACTCATAGCAACCCTATATGACAGAGTAGAACTGCCCCGTAGTGTTACCTAGGCTGTAATCTTTATGGGAGCAGATTGTCTTTTATCCCACAGAGCCGCTGGTGGGTTCAAACCGCCAACCTTTGTGTTGGCAGCCGAACGCTCAATCATTGTGCCACTAAGGCTTATATATGTGTGTGTATATTTATATATATATATATAAATAAAATAATGGAACATAGCTTATATGGTATATAATATGTATTTAAAATAATGGTACATAACATATATATGGTATATGAGTCGGAATCGACTCGACAGCAAGGGGTTTGGTTTTGTTTTAATATACACACACAAACACACACACACATATGTATATACACATATGCACACACGCATATACATAGTAGGAGCCCCAGAAATGGTAGCTTTTATTGTTCCTAAAATGCCCCAATGCCCCAAAATAAAAAGTTCCCAGGTTATCTCGAGCACCAGAATTCCCTAACCAAGCACCTTTGTTGGGTGCTCTTTCGGCCTGGCATAGCAGGGCTGGATACCAGGCTTGGCTCTCTTCCCCATGGACCTGCTGTGTTGTAAGCTATTATAGAGCAGATTTTGTTTCATACAGAAAGCCACATAGATCAATAGGCAACAAAGTAATAATACAAAGAGTATCTTTTTTTTTGAAGTGGGATAATGTGGGTATCTTTACAAGTGTACAAATAGAAAAAAAAATGAGAAATTTCAGGTTGTTTAAACAACAGCCTGCTGCGTATTGCGTTTTCCCCAAAGATGACTTTATTCTATTTGCCTTAGTTCTAATGAGAGGTAGGTTTCTCCGATGTATTCTTTTGAAATTAATATGATTTTCCACAAGTTTAGAAATACTTCAGTACAGGAATTCACAAATTTGTTATATCCTAACATTTGGCAGGACTGAATTAGTTTTTATTTTTATGTTCTGTGGAGTCCCTAGGTGGTGCCAATGGTTAATGCACTCAACTACGAATTGAAAGGCTGTGGGTTGAGTCCACCCAGTGGTGCCTAGGAAAAAAGGCTTGGTGATCTACTTCCAAAAAATCAGCCATTGAAAGCTCTATGGATCACAAGGTCTGCCTGAGTCAGAGTTGATCCGAAGACAACTGGTTTTATAATGTGTCTAGATAAGAAAAAATCAACTCAATGGCAATGGCTTTTTTTAGAAAGAATAGATATTAGATAGCTGTAATTACGTCTCAGTTTTAAAGTGTTCCTACACAATCAAAATTTACACGTGAATAGTAAAATATATAGCCAGTCATCTAGATATTTGCCATTGTTTAAACACGACTTAAAAATACAAAACAAAATAAAAACCTAGCTTTCTTTTGAATGGAGTCTTTGTCCTTCCCTGGTGCATGCCAATGAAGTAGGGGAACATCCCGTTCTTTACTGATTTATTTTAGAAGTATTGAATTCTGAGAGCAGTTAACTCATTTGTCTACTCATTTAAATTCAGTAATCATTTATGGTACGTCTGTTATTTGCCTGCGTATTAGGTGCCGGAGACAGAGAGGCAAATAGTATAGTCCCTTGTTACTTACAATTAGTGAGCAAGTCAATACGTAAACTGCTAAAGTTTAAGTTGAATAATATGAAATTGCCATTTTTGTAGGTCAAAATGATTGAATATCTGCAATTTCATGTGACTCAACCTAATAAAAAACAATGAAGAAAATTCTGTGAGGTACATTCAAAGTGGTGTTAAAACGCAGAGGAGATAATGATATACTATTTCTACATTGCTTTTTGTTGTATTTTGGGTAAAAGAGTCCTTAAAAAATTAAAATTTATTTCAGCTCTCAAAATGCAAGATGCCTCTAGAAATATTTTTTGTGTCTTCTAGCATATGTGAATTTATTATTGTAATTTATTATTGTCGTAATAACAAAAAGATAATGGTGCTTTAACAGGAAATGGAGCCCTGGTGGCCCAGTGGTTAATAGCTTGGCTGCTAACTAAAAAGGTCGGCAGTTCAAAACCACCAGCTGCTCCTTGCAAGCTCTATGGGGCAGTTCTACTGTGTCCTATAGGGTTGCTAATGAACTCTACGGCAATGGGTTTGTTTTTTTGGCTTAACAGAAAATACTTTGTTGAAACAATATTTTATTTTTAAAATACATGGATCTCCTGATTCTAGATGGTTTCCCTGAATGTTATAGCTGTAAGGAGAAGACAGGAATTTCCTTAAATGCACAGAAACAATTCTCAACTGCAGTTAAGAAAGTGAGAATTAAAAAACAACACCAACAACTTTTCTTTATTTTGCTAGATTCTGTCACACTGCATTTCTCTTTAATCTCCTTATTCAGGAAAGAAATCTACCTTATTTCTTGTAATTTTATTGATCTCCAGATTAAAGTTCATTTAACTGAAAATTTTTAGCATTTTTGGAATTAAGTTCTATAATGTTTCAATAATTTAATAATCACTACTCCCATTTTTTGCCCTTAGGAGTAATTTTTATGGTTTTGGACTTAAGAACTTTTACCCAAGTTCCCATTAAGTAATTATGGTGGGAGGTTTGTGTGTGTATGTGTGTGTTCATGAGAAAGAGAAGGAGAGAGATGGAGGGGTCCCTGAGTTTTCCCACTGTTTTCTTTTTAACTGTATTACTGATTAAATAATTCGTTTTTAAGATAACTTACTTTACCCATATTATACTTTTTCCACATTTATGAAGTCTTCTGCATTGAACACAGATTAATTTGAAGTTAAAACCATTACAGAGATAAATAATTGATTGAGGTTGTACTAATATTAAGAACACGGATTCACTCCCATACCATACCTTTTTAAACCATTCATTTTCTGCACACTCTGTTCTGCTGGTTTCACTGTGGGTTATCTATTAAAAATTAGTGAACACGATCTATCAGTTGGTACTGATTTAACAAGGATGTATTGAGATCTGGGGTAATAGCATCTCTGGGGTACTAAGAGTTTTCACAAGCAAGGAATTATATGAAAACTATGGAGCCTCAGAAACCCTGGTCACGTAGTGGTTAAGAGCTACGGCAGTTAACCAAAAGATCAGAAGTTCAAATCCACCAGGCACTCCTTGGAAACTCTATGGGGCAGTTCTACTCTGTCCTATAGGGTCACTATCAACTCGATGGAAATGGGTTTCGTTTTTGTTTTGTTTATGGAGCATCAGTGAAAATAAGGAAAACCCTCAATGAGACGGATTGACACAATAGCCTCAATGATGGGCTCAAACATATCAAAGATCACGGAGATGGCACAGGACCAGGCAATGTTTCCTTCTGTTATACACAAGGTCACCATGTGTCAGAGTCAACTGGAGGGCAGCTAACAGCAATAACAATGGAGTAACTTAATTACCAAGATCCATTTAATTCTCTGTGGCTGTTATTGGGACCTATTTTTAATGAACCATTCTAGATAAAAACCAGGGCAGTTCAAAGTAGAAGTTTGGGTGAAAATTTTGCTTAAATAAGATTCAACAAAAAAATATTGAGAAAAACATAAGACAAACCCAAACTGAGGGACATTCTAAAAAGTACCTGACCAGTATACCTGAGTGTAAGAGTCCCTGGGTGGCACAAATGTTTAAGCATTGGACTCCTAACCAAAAGATTGGAGGTTCAAACCCATCCAGAGGCGTCTCAGAAGTAAGGCCTGGCTATATTCCTAAAGGTCATAGCCTTGAAAACACTATGGAGTGCGGTTCTACTCTGTACGCATGGGGTCTCCATGAGTCTGAATCTACTCAACAGCAACTAACAACAACAACATACCAGAGTGTACTTCTTTACACTGTCAAGTTCATGAAAAAAGGACATTAGTGTAAAAACTGATGAAATCTGAATAAAACGTGAAAGTTAGGTAATAGTAATATACCAGTGTTGGTTTCTTAGTTTTGACAAAGGTACCATGGTGATGTAAGATGTTAGAAGAAACTAAGGGATGGGGGCATTGGTGATTTAGTGGTAGAATTCTCTCCTTTCATGCAGGAGATCTAGTTCGATTCTGGGCACTTCATGCATAGCCAATACCTGTTTGCAAAGGAGGCTTGTGAATGGTTATGATGCTGACTAAGTTTCAGTGGAGCTTCCAGACTAAGATGGACTAGGAAGAACGAATGGCATAGCGATCTACTGCCCCAGGCAGCATTTCATTCCATTGTGCATAGAGTCACCATGAGTCAGGGGCCAACTCAACAGTGGTTAACAGCAACAAATGAGAGGCATATGGGAACTTACTGTACTACCTTTGCAACTTTTCTGTAAACCAAAAATTATTACAACATAAAAAATTTATTAAAAAACAACAAAAAGTCATTAAAATCATATTTCCAAACTTAACTGACACCAGATTCAAATCCTATGTGGTGATACCAATCTTAACAGAAAAAATAGCTCTGTTTTCTTTTTCTTTCTTTCTTTTTTTTTTATTGTCTCTGGAACACTTTCATGTTATCTCATTTGACCCTTATAGCCTGGTGATATAAGAAGAGCAGATTGTGAAGGAAAACATTTCCAGTCCAAGGTCTCTTAAATGTTAGGCCACACTTTTTTAAAGTCACATTTTAACTGTTCATTCCTGAGGATTTAAAAGAGGCCACTTCATCTCAGAGTGGAGTCTATCCTCCTCTATTTATTTAGGGAGAGTCAGCATTTAGGTTTATTTAGGGAGGATTCTCCATCTGATTTACTGCTTCTGAACTTGCCAGTAGCAAGAAAAGCTGGGTGAGGGCCTGGGAAATGGGAATGAGGGCCAAGAACACTGGGTTTTATTTTTTTACGCAATTGTTCATAGCAACTTTATTTGTGATAGCCAAAAGCTAGAAACAACCCTGATGTTCTTCAGTGGATGAATGGTTAAACAAACTGTGGTACATCTATACCGTACCACAGAATACTACTCAACACTAAAAAGTTTCAAACTATAAAGACATGTGACAATTAGGATGGATCTCAAAGGCGTTATGTTATCAAAAGATCACATACTATTCAAAAAAAACCAAACTTGTTCCCGTCAACTAGATTCCGACTCATAGCGACTCTATAGGACAGAGTAGAACTGCCCCATAGGGTTTCCGAGGAGCACCTAGTGGATTTGAACTGCTGACCTTTTGATTAGTGGCTGTAGCTCTTAACTATTGCACCACCAGGGTTTCCCCACATACTATAGGATTGCACTTAGATAACGTTCTCAAAATGACAAAATTATCGAGATGGAGAACACACTAGTGGTTGCTTGTCAGGGGTTCGGGATGGTGGGAGGCAGAGAAATGGGTATGACTATAAAGGGGTAGTAGAGGGAAGGCTTTGTGGTGATGTGTGTCCGAGTAAAACTGTTCTGTAGGGTTTTCTTGGCTGTAATCTTAACAGAAGCAGATCACCAAGCCTTTCTTCCATGGTACTGCCGTGTGGGTTTGAACTACCAACCTTTAGGTTTGTATTCAAGTGCAAACCGTTTGCGCCACCTAGAGGCCCGAGTTACGTGTGTTGTTCTGTATCTGTGCAGTGGTGATGACATGAAGCTACACATGTGATAAAATGACATATACACACATTATACTAATGTCAGTTGCCTCATTTTTATATTGGACTATAGTTATATAAGATGTAACCATTGGGGAAATGTGGTGAAGGGTATATGGGACTTTACTATCTGTAAATATATAATTATTTCAAAATTTTAAAATAGATTAAAAAATAATGTTTAATAACATAAGAAAATACTCATGTTATAAGCAGGTTACTGAATACCTATGCAGAAAAACCATGTATATTTACACTCCACTCCCAAAAAGTGGTTGGAAAGAAATACATCCCTATCAGTGTAATAGTGATTGTGCCTGGGTAGCAAATTATGACTGGTTTAACTTTTCTTTTTCTTTTCTGTATTTTACATGTTAATTTTATAATCAGCCCCCCAAATTCTATTTCCTTGTGCTCTACTGGAAAGGTGGTCCTTTAAAAATGCTAAGCAATGTATTAACAAAAGCAAACCAAACCCATTGCCATTAAGTCGATTCCAACTCATGGTAACCCTATGAGTGTCAGAGGAAAACTGCTCCATACGATTTTCTTGGGTGTAATCTTAACAGAAGATCACCAGGCCTTTCTTCCATGGTACTGCTGGGTGGGTTCAAAACAACCTTTCTGTTTGTAGTCAAGCGCAAACTGTGCCGCCTAGAGGACTAAGTTATGTATGTTGTTGTTGTTGGGTGGCATTGTGTCAATTCCAACTCACAGGGACAAGTAGAACTGCCCCATAGGGTTTTCTAGACTGTACTCTTTATGGGAAGTAGCCCTGGTAGTGAAATGGTTAAGCACTCGGCTGCTAACCCAAAGAAAGGTCAGCAGCTTGAACCCACCAGTGGCTCCACGGGAGAAAAGACCCGGCAATCTGCTCCCGTAAAGATTACAGCCTAGGAAACCCTGTGGGGCAGTTCCACTCTGAACCATAGGGTTGCCGTGAGTCAGAAACGACTTGTGGGCACAGAACAACAATGACAATCTTTACAGGAGCAGATCACCAGGTCTTCTCTTTCGCAGAGCGGCTGGGTGGGTTCAAACCACCAACGTTTTACTCAGCAGCCAAACACTTAACCCCTGCGCCACAAGGACTCCTTAAGTTCTGTAATACTCTCCTGAAATTAATGAGCGAGAACTTGTTGACTGAAATTGCAGAAATAAAAGACTTCTTTCCCCCAAGAGGATCAACTAGTTCCCCAATATAAAAATCAAGCAGAATCCCATTATTAATAACAAGGGTTATGTGTGTGTATGTATTTTTAAGCTAATACAAACCCAAGATTAATAACATTACCAAATAACATGGTTATTGCATTTAAATAAGGTAAACACTAGTTTTGTAACTCTTAGACGCACAGTGTTGATTTGGTTGGGTTGTATTTCCCCTTCTCAACAAGGTAACAATCAGAAAGCATGAGCCACTCGCTGTGCTTAATATCAATAGTCCCTTATGTGGGTGAGACGACTGACCGTGGGGTGACTGATAAATTACCTGTGATAAACATAAGTGTTGAAGTCTTCATTGAATTTCTTGTATTCCATAATTACTAAGAAGCTGGGCTCATTACCTGCTTCCCCTGTGAGCTTCCTTGGTGTGCATATATAACAAACGAATTAATTATCCCATGTATATTTAACACATCATGCTTCCTCTTGGGATAATTTACATTTATGAATTTATCTTGTTTAAGTATTTCTTTTTTTTTATTGTTGTAATTAAATGAAGTTAACATTTCAAGTGAGTTTCCCATCAAAATTATTAAATGTATTGTTATGAGACCCTAATTGTTCACCCCATTCTGCAACAGCACACTCCTCCTTTCCGTCCCTGATTCCCCATTACCATTCAACCAGCTCCTAACTCTCTCTGCCTTCCCATCTCACCTCTGGACAGAAGCTGCCCCTTTGGTCTCTTTTATCTACTTGACTAAGAGGCACACTCTTTACGAGTATCAATTTATGTTCACAGTCCAGTCCAATTCCTGTCTGAAGAGTTGGCCTCAGAAATTGTTTTAGCTCTGCATTGATAGAGAGTCCAGGGGCCATGCTTTCCGGAGAGCCTCCAGTCTCAGTCAGACCATTAAGTCTGGTCTTCTTACTAGAATGTGAGTTCTGCACCCAATCCTTCTACTGCGCCATCAGGGACCCTCTGTTGTCTTCCCTGTCAGGACATTCATTGGTGGTAGCCGGGCACCATCCAGTTCTTCTGGTCTCAGGCTGATGAAGTCTCTGGTTTATGTGGCCCATTCTGTCTCTTGGGATAATACTTTCCTTGTGTCTTTGGTGTTCTTCGTTCTCCTTTACTCCAAGTCGTTGGGACCAATTGATGCATCTTAGATGGCTGCTTGCAGGCTTTTAAGACCCCAGATGCCACTCATCAAAGTAGGATGCAGAACATTTTCTTAATAAGCTTTGTTATGCCAATTGACCTAGATGTCCCCTGAAACCATGGTCCCTAGACCCCCTACCTCTGCTACTCTGTCTCTCAAAGTATTTGATTGTATTCAGGAAACTTCTGAGCTTTGGTTTAGTTCAGTTGTCCTGACTTCCCCTGTAATGTGTGCTGTCCTTCCCTTCACCTAAGATGATTCTTATCTACAATCTAGTTAGTGAATAACCCTAACCCTCCCACCCCACTCCCATAACCATCAAAGAATGTTTTCTTCTGTGTTTAAACCTTTTCTTGAGTTCTTATAATAGTGGTCTTATATACAGTATTTGTCCTTCTGTGACTGACTAAATTCACTCAGCATAATAAGTTCCAGCTTCCACCATGTTATACGATGTTTCACAGATTCATCGTTGTTCTTTATCCTTGTGTAATATTCCATTGTGTGGATATACCATAATTTGTTTATCCATTCGCCCGCTGATGGGCACCTAGGTTGCTTCCATTTTTTTGCTATTGTGAACAGTGCTGCAATGAATGTGGGTGTGCATATATCAATTCGTGTGACGGCTCTTGTTTCTCTAGGATATATTCCAAGGAGCGAGATAGCTGGATCGTATGGTACTTCTAGTTCTAGCTTTTTAAGGAAGCACCAAATCGATTTCCAAAATGGTTGTACCATTTTACATTCCCACCAACAGTGTATAAGTGTTCCAGTCTCTCCACAACCTCTCCAGCATTTATTGTTTTGTGTTTTTTGGATTACTGCTAGCCTTGTTGGGGTGAGATGATATCTCATTGTAGTTTTGATCTGCATTTCTCCAATGGCTAATGATCATGAGCATTTCTTCATGTGTCTGTTAGCTGCCTGAATATCTTCTTCGGTGAAGTGTCTGTTCATATCCTTTGCCCATTTTTTTATTGGATTATTTGTCTTTTTGCTGTTGAGGTTTTGCAGTATCTTGTAGATTTTAGAGATTAGATGCTGATCAGATTTGTCATAGCCAAAATTTTTTTCCCAGTCTGTAGGTTGTCTTTTTATTCTTTTGGCGACGTCTTTTGATGAGCATAAGTGTTTGATTTTTAGGAGCTCCAATTTATCTAGTCTCTCTTCTGGAGCTTGTGCATTGTTACTTATGGTTCATATTGTGTTTATGCCATGTATTAGGGCTCATAGCGTCGTCCCTATTTTTTCTTCCATGATATTTATCATTTTCAATTTTATATTTAAGTCTTTGATCCATTTTGAGTTAGCTTTTGTACATGGTGTGAGTTATGGGTCTTGTTTCAGTTTTTTGCAGATGGACATCCAGTTATGCCAGCAACATTTGTTAAAGAGACTGTCTTTTCTCCCATTAGTGGACTTTGGGCCTTTGTCAAATATTAGCTGCTCATAGGTGGATAAGCTTATATCTGGATTCTCAACTCTTCCATTGGTTTATGTATCCGTTGTTGAACAAGTACCAGGCTGTTTTGACTACAGTGGCAGTATAATAGGTCCTAAAATCAGGTAGTGTAAGGCCTCCCACTTTGTTCTTCTTCTTGAGTAATGCTTTATCTCTTCAGGGCCTCTTCCCTTTCCATATGAAGTTGGTGATTTGTTTCTCCATCTCGTTAGAAAATGCCAGTGGAATTTGGATGGGGATTGCATTGTATCTGTAGATTGCTTTGGGTAGTATTGACATTTTCACTATGTTGAGTCTACCTATCCATGAGCAAGGTATATTCCACTTACGCAGGTCTGTTTTAGTTTCTTGCAGTAGTGTCTTGTAGTTTTCTCCATATAGATCTTTCACATCTCTGGTTAGATTTATTCCTAAGTATTTAGTCTTCTTGGGGGCTATTGTAAATGGTATTGATTTGGTGATTTCCTCTTCAAGGTTCTCTTTGTTGGTGTAAAGGAATCCAATTGATTTTTAAAAAAATTTAAAAAAATTTTTTTTTATTGTACTTCAGGTGAAGGTTTACAGAACAAATAGTTTCTCATTAAACAGTAGCACACATATTGTTTTATGACATTATTTAACAACCCCACGACATGTCAACCCTCTCCCTTCTAGACCTTTTTTTTTTTTTGGTGAAAATATACATAGCCAAAGTTACACCATTTCAAAAATTTCTACATGCACAGTTCAGTGACATCTACTACCCTCTTCCAATTGTGCTGCTCTTCTCACTTTAGATGAGGGTTTACAAAACAAAATAGTTTCCATTAAACAGTTAGTACACATGTTGCCCTATGACAATGGTTAACAACCTCACTACAGATCAACACTGTCCTTACTCAACCTTGGGTTTCCTATCACCAGCTGTTCTGTCCCTTTCTGCCTTCTAGCCCTTTTTCCTGGACTGCTGTGCCACATTAGTCCCATTTTGTTTTATGGGGCTGTCCAATCCTGGCTGAAGAGTGAACCCCGGAAGTGAGATCACTACTGAGCTAAAAGGGTGTCCGGGGGCCATACTCTCGGGGTTTATCCAGTCTCCTTTAAGCCAGTAAATCGGGTCTTTTTGTGTGTGTTAGAAATTTGTTCTACATCCTTCTCCAGCTCTGTCCGGGACCCTCTGTTGTGATCCCGCTCAGAGCAGTCAGTTGTGGTAGCCAGGCACCATCTAGCTGTACTGGACTCAGTCTGGTGGAGGCCTTGGTAACAGTGGTCCATTAGTCCTTTGGACTAATATTTTCCTTGTATCCTGTTCTCTTCATTCTCCCTTGATCCCGAAGAGCTGAGACCAGTGGAGTATCTTAGATGGCTGCTCACAGGCTTTTAAGACCCCAGACGCTACTCACCAAGGTAGAATGTAGAACATTCTCTTTATAAACTGTGCTATGCTAATTGAGCTAGATGTTCCCCAAGACCATGGTTCCCACAGCACTCCGCCCAGTATTTCAGTCCCTCAGGGTGTTTGGATGTGTCTATGGGGTTTCCATGACCTTTCCTTGTACAAGTTGTGCTGGTTTCCCCTGTATTGTGTAATGTGTCATCCTACAACAAAGCTACCACTTATCTATTGCCTATTTAGTATTTTCCCTACACCCCTCCCATCCCTCATAACCAGAAAGATTGTTACTTTTTATGTGTAAACTTTTTCTTGGGTTTTTACAATAGAGGTGTCATACAATATTTGTCGTTTTGTGATTGACTGATTTCACTCAGCATAATGTCCTCCAGTTTTATCCATGTTATGAGATGCTTCACAGATTCATCATTGTTCTTTCTCATTGCATAGTACTCCACTGTGTGTATGTACCGTAGTTTGTTTATCCATTCATCTGTTGATGGGCATCTAGGTTGTTTCCATCTTTTTGCTACTGTGAACAATGCTGCCATGAACATAGGTGTGCATATGTCTATTCGAGTAATGACTCTTATTTCTCTTTGATATATTCCTAGGAGTAGGATTGCTGGATCCTATGGTATTTCTATTTCTAGCTTTCTAAGGAAGTGCCATATCATTTTCCAAAATGGTTGTATCGTTTTGCATTCCCACCAGCAGTGCATAAGTGTTCCGATCTCCCCACAGCCCCTCCAACACTTGTTATTTCCAGTGTTTTTTTTTTTTTTTTTAATATATATTTTATTGTACTTCAGGTGAAAGCTTACAGAGCAAATAGTTTCTCATGAAATAGTAGTACACATGTTGTTTTTTGACATTGGTTAACAACCCCACAACGTATTAAGCCTCTAAATTCTCAACCTTTTTTTTTGATGAAAATTACAGATGGCCAAAGATACACCGTTTCAAAAATTTCTACATTCACAGTTCAGTGACAGTGACTACGCTCTTCCAACTGTGCTGTTATTCTCACTTAAGATGAAGGCTTACAGAACAAAATAGTTTTTCATTTAACAGTTACTACACATGTTGCCCTATGACCATGGTTAACAATCTCACAGCACATCAAGAATATCCTTACTCCACCTTGTGTTCCCTATCACCAAGGGGCTTCCTTGTCCCCTTCTGTCTTCTGGACCTTGTCAGTGGACTATTGTACCTCTTTACTCTCATTTGTTTATTTATTTATTTATTTATTTTTATTTTATTTAAACACCATTTCAAAACTTTTTACTTACACATTTAAGTGATATTGACTATGCTCTTCCAATTGTGCTGCCATTCTCGCCCAAGATGAAGGCTTACAGGACAAAACAGCCTCCCATTTAATAGTTACTACAAATGTTGCCCTATAGCAGTGGTCAACAATCTCACAATACATTGACAGTGTCCTTATTCAATTTGTGTTCCTTATCATCAGTTTCCTACTCCCCCTCTGCCTTCTGGCCCTTGTCACCGGACTCCTGTACATCGTTAGTCCCATTTAGTTTTACTGGGGTGTCCATTCCCAGGCTTAACATTGAACCTTGAAGGTAACTTCACCTCTGAGCTGAAAGGGAGTCTGGGGGCCACACTCTCGAGGTTTCTCTAGTATTCTTTAGGCCAGTATATCTGGTCTTCTTTTTTTTTGGGAGTTAAAATTATGCTCTACATCCTACTCCAGCTCTGCCCAGAACCCTCTGTTGTGATCCTGGTCAGAGGAGTCATTGGTGGTAGCCGGGCACCATCCAGCTGTACTGGGCTCAGTCCCGTGGAGGCCTTGGTAGCTGTGGACCATTAGTCCTTCGGACTAATCTTTTCCTTGTATCCTGTTCTCTTCGTTCTCCCTTGTTCCCGAAGGGATGAGATCAGTGGAGTATCTTAGATGGCCGCTCATAGGCTTTTAAGACCCCAGACACTACTCACCAAGGTAGAATGTAGAGCATTATCTTTATAAGTAGTGTCATGCCAATTGAGCTAGATGTTCCCCGAGATCATGGTCCCCAGAGCCCTCCGTCCAACAACTCAGTCCCTCGGGGGGTTTGGATGTGTCTATAGGGCCTCCATGACCTTTCCTTGTGCAGGTTGTGTTAGTTTCCCCTGTACTATGTACTATCTCATCTCTTACCCAAGTTACTACTTACCTATTACCTATTTAGTATTCCCCCCCCCCCTCCCATCCCTGGTAACCAATAAGGATTGTTACATTTTGCATGTGAATTTTTTCATGGGTTTTTACAATAGAGGTCTCATACAATATTTGTCCTTTTGTGATTGACTTATTTCACTCAGCATGATGTCCTCCAGTTTCATCCATGTTATGAGATGGTTCACCGATTCACTGTTCTTTCTCGTTGCATAGTACTCCATTGTGTGTATGTACCATAGTTTGTGTATCCATTCGTCTGTTGATGGACATCGAGGTTGTTTCCATCGTTTTGCTATTGTGAATAATGCTGCCATGAACATAGGTGTGCATATGTCTATTCGAGTGATGACTCTTATTTCTCTAGGATATATTCCTAGGAGTGGGATTGCTGGATCGAATGGTACGTCTATTTCTAGCTTTCTGAGGAAACGCCATATCATTTTCCAAAATGGCTGTATCATTTTGCATTCCCACCAGCAGTGTATAAGAGTTCCCGTCTCCCCACAGCCCCTCCAACATTTGTTATTTCCAGTGTTTTTGATTCGTGCCAGTAATGCCGGGGTGAGATGGTATCTCATTGTGGTTTTAATTTGCATTTCTCTAATGGCTAGTGATAGCGAGCATTTCTTCATGTGTCTGTTGGCCATTTGAATGTCTTCTTTGGTGAAGTGTCTGCTCATTTCCTTTGCCCATATTTTAATAGGATTATTTGTCTTTTTGTTGTAGAGGTGTTGGATTTTCTTGTAGATTATGGAGATTAGACCTTTGTCTCACTTGTACTGTCCAAAAATTTTTTCCCAGTCTGTAGGTTCTCTTTTAACTCTTTTGGTGAAGTCTTTTGAAGAGCATAGGTGTTTGATTTTTAGAAGATCCCAGTTATCTAGCTTATCTTCTGGGGTTAGTGTGTTGATGGCTATGGTTTGTATCCTGTTAATGCTGTGTATTAGGGCCTGTAGCACTGGTTCTATTTTTTCTTCTATGAACTTTATAGTTTCTGACTTTATATTTAGGTCTTTGATTCATTTTGAATTAGTTTTTGTATATGGTGTGAGGTATGGGTCCCGTTTCATTTTTTTGCAGATGGGTATCCAGTTTTGCCAGCACCATTTGTTAAAAAGACTGTCTTTTCCCCATTGATGGACTTTGGGCCCTTGTTGAACATCAGGTGACCATCGATGGTTAGATTTACATTAGGGTTCTCAATTCTGTTCCATTGGTCAATGTATCTGTCATTGTACCAGTACCAGGCTGTTTTGACTACCGTAGCTGTATAGTAGGTTGTGAAGTCAGGTAGTGTGAGTCCTCCAACTTTATTCTTCTTCTTCAGTAGTGCTTTACTTATTCTGGGCTTCTTCCCTTTCCATATAAAGTTAATGATTAGTTTTTCCATCTCTTTGAAGAATTTTGTTAGTATTTGGATAGGGATTACATTGCATTTGTAAATTGCTTTGGGTAAAATTGCCATTTTCACAATGTGGAGTCTACCTATGCATGAGCATGGTATGTTTTTCCCTTTATGTAGATCCCTTTGGGTTTCTTGCAGCAGTGTTTTGTAGTTTTCTTTGGATAGGTCTTTTACATCCCTGGTTAGATTTATTTCTAAGTATTTTATTTTTTTAGGAGCTATTATAAATGGTATTGTTTTCCTGATTTCCTTTTCATCATTCTCTTTATTGGTGTATAAGAATCCAACTGATTTTTGTATGTTTATCTTGTATCCTGTTACTCTGCTGAATCTTTCTATTAGTTCCAGCAGATTTCTCATGGAGTCTTTAGGGTTTTCTATGTATAGTATCATATCATCTGAAAACAGGGACAGTTTAACTTCTTCATTACCAATTTGGATGCCCTTTGTTTCTTTTTCTTGCCTTATTGCTTGAGCTAGGACTTCCAGCACAGTGTTAAATAGGAGTGGTGATAAAGGGCATCCTTGTCTTGTTCCTGTTCTCACAGGGAATGTTTTCAGCCTCTCTCCATTAAGAATGATGTTGGCCATTGGTTTTGCATAGATACCCTTTATTATGTTGGGAAATTTCCTTTCTACACCTATTTGATTGAGAGTTTTTATCAGGAATGGGTGTTGGACTTTGTCAGATACATTTTCTGCATCAATTAAGATGATCCTGTGATTCTTTTCGTTCCTTTTATTTATGTGGTGGAACACGTTGATTGATTTTCTAATGTTGAACCATCCTTGCATACCTGGTATGAATCCTACTTGGTTGTGGAGTATTATTATTATTTTTTTAATATGATGCTGAATTCTATTGGCTAGAATTTGTTGAGAATTTTTGCATCTATATGCACAAGAGATATTGTGCTGTAATTTTCTTATTTTGTGGTGTCTTTGCCTGGTTTTGGTATCAGTGTTATGCTGGCTTCATAGAATGGATTTGGAAGTGTTGCTTTCTTTTCTATGCTCTGAAATAGCTTGAGTATTAGTGGTACAAGCTCTTCTGTGAAAGTTTTGTAGAATTCTCCAGTGAAGCCATCTGGGCCAGGGCTTTTTATGATTGGGAGTTTTTTTTATTACCTTTTCAATCTCTTCTCTTGTTATGGGTCTGTTCAGCTTTTCAACATCTCTTTGTTGTAGTTTGGGTAGGTAGTGTGTTCCTAGAAATTTATCCATTTTCTCTACTTTTTCAAATTTCTTGGAGTATAGTTTTTCATAATATTCTGTTATGATCCTTTTTATTTCAGTTGGGTCTGTTGCAATGTCCCCCATTTCATTTCTTATGTGGGTTATTTGTGTCCTCTCCTGTTTTTCTTTTGTCAGTCTGGCCAGTGGTTTGTCAATTTTGTTGATTCTTTCAAAGAACCAACTTTTGGTTTTGTTGATTCTTTCTATTGTTTTTCTGTTCTCTATTTCATTTATTTCTGCTCTGACCTTTACTATTTCCTTTCTTCCAGTGGTTGTGGGCTTTCTTTGCTGTTCTCTTTCTATTTGTTTGAGTTCTGTAGTTAATGTTTTGATTTTGTCCCTTTCTTCTTTTTTGATGTTTGCCTTTATTGCTATAAATTGTTCTCTGAGGACTGCCTCTGCTGTGTCCCAAAGGTTTTGGTGTGAAGTGTTTTTATTCTCATTTGATTCTAGGAATTTTTTGATTCCATCTCTGATTTCTTCTATTACCACTGATGTGTAAGCAGGGTATTATTCAGTTTCCATGTAAGTGATTTTTTTTCCTTGCTCTTTCTGTTGTTAATTTCTACCTTGATGGCATTGTGGTCAGAGAAGATACTTTGAATTATCTCAATGTTTTGGATCTTGTTGAGGATTGCTCTGTGGCCTAAGATGTGGTCTATTCTGGAGAACGTTCCATGTGCATTGGAAAAGAATGTGTACTTTGCAGCTGTTGGATGGAGTGTTCTGTCAATGTTTATGAGGTCAAGTTGGCTGATTGTGCCCTTTAGGTCTTCTGTATCTTTGCTGAGTTTCTTCTTAGTTGTTCTGTCCTTTACTGAGAGTGGTGAAGTCTCCTACTATTATTGTGGAACTGTCAATTTCTCTTTTCACTAATGTTAGAGTTTGGTGTATGTATTTTGGACCCCTGTCATTGGGTGCATATGTGTTTATTATGGTTATGTCTTCATGATGGATTATCCCCTTAATCATTATATAGTGTCCTTCTTTGTCTTTTCTGGTGGATTTTGTTTTAAAGTCAATTTTATCTGAGATCAGTATTGCCACTCCTGCTCTTTTTTGGTAGTCGTTAGCTTGATATATTTTTTTCCAAACTTGGACTTTTAATAAATTCACTTCTTTGTTTCTAAGGTGTGTGTTTTGTAGACAGCATATTGATGGATCTTGTTTTTTTATCCATTCTGTCACTCTCCATCTCTTTATGGGTGCATTGATTCCATTTACATTCAGTGTAATTATTGATAGATGTAAGTTTGTGGTGATTTTTTTTTTTTTTTTTTTGTGGTGTTGACGTTTTCTCTGTTCTTGTTACTCTTCTGTGCTGAATTACTTTTGTTTGTGGTTTTTTATTTCATTTCTTTTGTTTTTGTAGATTTTGTTTTTGCTGAGACTTTATGTTTTTCCTTTATTTTTATGAATATGTTTGTTAACTTTTTTGTGGTTACCATGAAATTTACCCTTATTTTTGTAAGTTGAAACAGTGTATTATTACTTGGTATTGCCTTGTCTTCCTCTCCATTAGAAGGTTCTACACCTACACTCTTCATTCCCTCTTGTATTGTTCTGAAGTTGTTGTCATTTACAGATTAACTGTTCTGATTCCCTGTTGTATTTATTTTGGTTTTGGATAGTCCTTGAGAGTTCATTTCCAAGATTGGTGTATGGCTGGTATGATCATGCCTCCTAGATTCAGTCTGTGAGCTGAAGTCGTTTGTTCTCAGATTGAAGAACTCCCTTTAATAATTGTTGTAAGTTTGGTTTGGTTTTTACATAGTCCCTGAACTTCTGTTTATCTGGAAATGCCCTAATTTTGCCATCATACTTGAGAGACATTTTTGCTGGATATATAATTCTTGGCTGGCAGTTGTTTTCCTTCAAGGCTTTATATATATCATCCCATTGCCTTCTTGCCTGCATGGTTTCTGCTGAGTAGTCCGAGCTTCTTCTAATTGACTTTCTTTTGTAGATGACTTTTGTTTTATCCCTAGTCGCTCTTAAAATTCTCTCTTTATCTTTGGTTTTGGCAAGTTTGATTATAATATGTCTTGGTGACTTTCTTTTGGGATCTACCTTATGTGGGGTTCAATGAGCATCTTGGATAGATATCTTCTCATCTTTCATGATATCAGGGAAGTTTTCTATCAACAAATCTTCAAAAATTTTCTCTGTATTTTCTGTTATCCCCTCCGTTCTTGTACTCCAATCACTCGTAGGTTATTACTCTTGGTAGAGTCCCACATGACTCTTAAAGTTTCTTCATTCTTTTTAATTCTTTTACCTGATTTTTCCTCAAATAAGTTTATGTCAAGTGCTTTATCTTCAATATCATTAGTTCTAACTTCTACTGCCTCAATTCTGCTCCTATGACTTTCTACTGAGTTGTCTAATTCTGAAATTTTATTGTTTATCTTCTGGATTTCTGATTGCTGTCTCTCGATGGATTCTTGCAGCTTATTAAATTTGTCATTATGCCCTTGAATAACTTTTTTAAGTTCTGCTACTACTTTGTCTGTGTGTTCCCTGGCAATTTGTACATTTTGTCGAATTTCCTTTCTAATTTCTAGAAGAGTTCTGTATATTAATCTTTTGTATTCTGCTTCTGGTAATTCCAAGAAATTCTCTTCCTCCAGAGAACTTATTGATTCTTTATTTTGGGAGCTTGCTGAAGCCATCATGGACTGCCTCTTTATGTGATTTGATATTGACTGTTGTCTTGAGCCATCAATAAGTTATTATAATTTTATTTTATATTTGTTTAGTGAGTCCTAGCTTCTTGTTTTGTTTTGATATGCCCCAATAGGCTGCTCCTGTGCATTAGTTTGATTATTGGCACCATTGAAGGTCTAAAGTCCTGTCACCAGGCAGTTAGTTCTGTAACTAGGTGCACACAGGAGTCCATTAAGTTTTTCTGTATGGGTTCAGCTCAGGTGTCCAGGCAGTTGGTCACCAAATGTGTGGTGCTGGCTCTCTCCTACAGTCCTAGAGAGGCATGGGTGATTGGTGCAGGCACTGGACTCTGGCTGTTGTAGGGGATCACATGCTGAGCAGGCAGGAGGTTGACAACTTCCCCTGAGAGTCTGAAAGGAAAGTGTGTCCCTATTCCCTAGGGAGAGTAGGTAGGTGAGTTTTGCAGCCACACTATAAGCACCACACTCTGTTGGCTGTAAAATCTTGTGGGCACTACTTTTTCTTGGACTCCTGTAGCACTTGACTAGGTGGTTTAGGTAACGTCACCAGACCTCCAGCCCCTGTTGTGGATTGTAATAGTGCCTACTTAAGGTGCAGGGCTGTTTCAAGGGTCACAAATCTGCCACTTCACGGCTGAAACAGTTGAAGTTAAACTTCAGATGTTTGCCCTGTTGTACTGTAGTAGTGAGGGCTAACGCTGTTGAGATGGGTCCCCACAAGTCTTTACAGGTGTGTAAGGCACTCAAAGTCTGCAGACCCTAGCAAAGGAGCTGTGCCAACCCTGACTTCCTGGCTTAGGGGAGCCAGTAGCGTGTTTGTTCCCTTTCCAAGGCTAGGAGAATGGGTCAGGGCACCTTTTGGGATCTACTTTAGGCCCAGTGGACTCCTGGTTCAGAGAGTGAAGGGAGGAGGTAAAAGGCAGAGAGGTTTTCCCAAATGGACTTTTTTTTTTTAAATCCCTGCAAAAGGCTGCACACATATACTTATCTTTAGCCCCTTGGGAGCTGCTCTTCACTGGTTCAGAGTGTCCAGGCAGAATCTCTGCTGCTGGATCTCTCTCAGCATGGAAACTGCTTCCTGAGCTCGTGCACAGCTGTTTGCCTGTTTCACTGCAGACCTGGAGCAGCTGAAGGGCTGCAGTTCCGCCGTCTCTGTTCTTTTGCTTCTATCTTCTTCCAAACCGTCTCCCTCTCCCCCTGCCACTCAGTCCGATTCCTCAACTTTGCCTTGTTCAGGGCTCCTAGATATTCATATATAAACAAATCACTTCTTTTTCCAGGCCTTTGTTGTAAGAGGGATATAGGAAGCATCTGACTATGCCACCATCTTGGTCCTGCTTTTGGAACACCGGGTTTTAGATTTGGGAAACACATTTTGACCCAGTTGTAGACCTGATTAAATGCCATGATCTTGAAGTTATCTTAGTTTGTGCCTTCAAATATTTCCCAATGAAATTGAGGTGAGCAAGGGCTTGAAGTTGTGCCATCCAGCCTTCCTAGAAGGCTTTCCAACCTGACTTAGAGCAGTGTTCTACAAGCAAGTGGTCTAAACCTGCTGTCAGTGCTCATAATGAACGAATGACGACAGTGCCTCTTAGGCCAAAGTTCATGTTTACAAGGTCAAGAACTGTTTATGCGTCTTTAGTTTGTTTATTTTCCTTCTTAAAGGAAAAAGAAATGAATAGTTTTCCCATATACAGATCACTATTGGAAAATGATTTATGGGATGAAGAAATTCTCAGATAATTCCTTTGCCCCCCAAAAATTTGTGAAATCTCTCCCTCTTAAGAATCAATTTCAGCAAGACTAAATTCTCTGACCATAACGCAATAAACTTAGAAATAAGTTAAAAATTGACAGTTTTAAAAATCGCATTTGTTGGAACCATTTAGGTTGTTGAACCTTTAGGTTCAAAAGGAAATGAAAGGAAATTACAGAACACGCAGGCTGTAGATAGATCATAAAACAGTGCTGAGTGAAAAAAAGCAAAAAGTACAATGAAGCCCTTAGCAGGGCTTCTCAAACTATTTATGGTGAAGAACCAGTGCTATTAAATTTCTGATCTGTCACAGATCTTTTTTTTTATAAATTACAATAAAATTATTGTATAAATTACAATAAAATAAATATTAAAAAGTGAAATTTTTAAAAAGCAATTATATACAAAATACAAGCCCCTAATTTTTTTGTAATTAGAGTGAAAAGCCATGTTATTACATTTCAGTAAATATAATAAGAAAAAGTGTAACCAGGAAAAAGTTTCTAAATGTGAACTCTCAATTTTTGTATTTAATACAGACTGGTAATAAAGAGTTTGAGAACCAGCATTCCAAGTAACATAGATTTATAGCATGATGCCATTTATAAATGTATATACACAAACCATCAATCCATGATTTACAGGAATGCACACAAATAAATGGTTGCATATTGAGGGCAGGGGGTAGAGAAAGGGACTTTTGAATAAAACAGAATCACTCAATCAGTCAACCAAAGAATCAAGAGAGTGACCCAGCACAGATCAATTAAGAATTACTACAGGTCAGTGAGTACTTGGACTATGATTAATTCAACCTTCAGCCCCTGAGGGACACACACACACAGAACAAAGAGGCAAATTAAGGAAAATCTTTCTCCTTCACCCTAAAATTTTGGTTTCTTTTATCACCAACTTACTATTTTCCATCTACTTTAAACTCTTCTAACAAGCTTTAACTTCTTTGTTTCACTCTTTTTGATCTTCATCAAGCTGATAAGAAAAATCATGAGGTAGACATATTTTCCCCAATGTTAAATGTGTACTTTGTTTTTCACCCTTATCTCAGTAAACCAAAGATATCTGCTATAAATACCTTTGCCAGTAAATACTGGTTAAAGTCAGGATCAAAGAACTTTAGATATTCATAAGATCTCAAATGTCTTGTTTATGCTTATAGTTATTCATTTTCCACTCACTTTTAACCTACCCACACATCTAAAACATAATCTTTAAAGTATAAGTACTAAACATAAGAAATACAAAATCTAGAGTAATTCAGGGGTATATTTAAAAATCTTGATATTTGTCTAGTAAGCAAATATTCCATTCTGCTGATTTAAGAACTTTGCCCTGTAGTTCTATGACCTGAAATCATGGTATCACCACATCTGGGACCCTGTTTAGTTGTTACTGAAAAGTTCCGCTCTGTAGGTTTTATGAAGTGTGTGAATTTATACATTCTGCACTTACTAGTTGCCGTTGAGTTGATTCTGACTCATGGTGACCCCATGTGTGTCAGAGAAGAACTGTGCTCCATAGGGATTTCAATGGCTGAATTTTCAGAAGTAGATCAACAGGCCTTTCTTTGGAGGTGCTCCTGGGTAGACATGAACCTCCAACATTTCAGTTAGCAGTCAAATGCTTAACTGTTTGTGTCACCCAGGTAACTCCTCATTTTGTACTTAGTCCCCTACCCCCATTTTACTGTGGCCTGAGTTTTTGTCTGCCCAGGAAATTAAAGGTGAGGATTAAGTAGTAACTATCTGTGATTTGAATTGTGAAGAACAACAACTTGTCTATATGAGGCCACAAACTCTTCACTGAAGAGCAAATATTTTAGTTGATTTATCAAGAGACTCGTTTCAATTCCCATTTTATTTGTGGAGACATGCTCCAGTTGAGTCTGTAAGGATTGCTCAGGCTTTATTCCCTGAGTGATGCAAACGGTTAAGCACTTCACTACTAGCCAAAAGGTTGGCAGAGCGAACCCATCCAGAGGTGCCTGGGAAGTGGAAGACAGGTCTGGCGATCTGCTTCCAAAAGATCACAGCCTTTAAAACCCTATTGAGTACAGTTCTATTCTGCACACATGGGGTTATCATTAACAGAATTGACCTGATGGCAAATAATAACAACACAAATTCCTTAAGCTGTAGCCCTTCAAGGTTCACCACTCAGTATAATAATAACTAAAAAAGTGGAATTTTGAAGTTCATCTATTTTTCAATATTTCACTGGGTTTTTTAATTATTTGCAAAAGTAATATGTACTCATTATAATAACAGGCTGAACAATCCAGGGGTATATAAAGAAAAAGTTAGAGGCCCCTCCTTACCAATCACTGCTGATTAAATATGCACTCAGGACGCCCACAAAAGCAGGGGCTCCAAAATGTTTTTGGAAGAATGTAGTAACTGTTATTTCAGAAGAAGCATTGGACAAGTGATCATAGCAGAAATCAGAAATTTTGGACTCTTTACATTTATTTTGTGTTTTAGTATTTTTATTAAATTTTACATTATAGATGTTATAGATGTACACACCATTGCTCTGTTGGGAGGAGAACCAGTATCTATAAATAATTCCTATTTGTAATGCATATAAGAAGATTATATTCTGTTCAAAAATGTACATGCATATATACTTTTACATAAGTAAAATTGTAGAATTATTTTTCATCTTAAAATTTTGCCTATGATATTTTGTAAATGTTTCCATGTTCATGCAGATAGGAGCAGATACAGGTAGTCTGTAATCATTCCACTCTATTCCATTGTACTAAGAAATTGTAATGCTTGACCTTTATTCCACTGTTAATTTTTTTCTAAATTTTTCAGTCATTAAATATATGGCTGTATTTAAATAGCTATTTTCTTTTTAAAAAATTATTTTTGTGAGATAAATCACTGCTGTTGTTGTGTGCCTTCAAGTCATTTCTGACTATAGTGGCCGTGTAGGACACAGAAATGCCCCACAGGGTTTTGTAGGCTGTAACCTTTATGGGAGCAGATCTACAGGTCTTTTCTCCCATAAAGCCACTAGTGGGTTCAAACAGCCAACTTTTTTGTTAGCAGCCCACAACTTAACCATTGTGCCACTAGGACTCTGCTAAATCACTAGAGTGATACTATTGCATCAAAACTTAGGAATATTTATACAACTCTTCCTACCAAATTGCTTGTTCACAGGATTTTGTTGATTCACAAAAACAAAACTGTTTGCATTCTGAGTTTAGAAGTAGTTTGGAGCATGACCGGGTGGGAGGGCAAGCAGGACTGAGGACAAGGAGAACATGTAGAAGGCTACTGCCGTTATCACGGCAGAAGGTATTGTGTATCTCAACTAGAATGGTGGCAGTAGCGATAAAAAGGGAATGAGTATAATGAATATTTAGGAGGTGGATATGACTTGCCTGACAAGTAATTGGATATGGGGAGGAAGAAATAAGGAAGAATCAAGGATGAGTCACTAGTTTTTTGGAATTTTAGAACTGAACAGAAGAGAACAGCTTTGGGAGAAAGGGATTATACTATACACTATATCTCACTATCCAGCCCAGTAGGTAGTAAAATGAAGGCTTTCAATAAATACTAGTCGAATGAATGCTTCATGCATACATGAATAAATGAATGCCACAAACAATCAATGTTTGTATTTCCCAAAGCCTCACAAGTATTTGGTTTTATAACTAGATATTGATTTACTGTTTTTATCTCCTCAGTGGAATATTTAAAAATCAAGAGACCAAGGAAGTGAGAAAATTAGGAAAGAAATTGTAGAAAGACAGTGAAGGGTAAACAGGTTTTGTGAGGCTGAACTTGGGTGTCCCCATGTGCTCTGCATATCACTACCGTGTGTATTTTTATGGAAGGCCCTGGCATGGAGCCACTATTGTCCCCACCACTGTAAAACCTCTGCCCTCTCATTACAGGGTACTGGGATCTGCTCTGGTCCTGCTGCCACCTAGGGCGTGGCCTCGTATGTAAGTCTCCCTAACGTACTCCTTTACTACCACACTGTAGTTGCCCGCCTCTTTCTTCAATCTCTCAGCACTCTCCATTTTTGAAGACAAATTTCCAGTTACTGGACCATGCCTGGACAATTGGCAAGCCAGCCAGGAGACCAAGGAAATGGCATGTGGGAGTGAGGCATCTGTGGGGGAAATCCTGGGCTAGCCAGTGACCTCCATGTGGGGTGGTGTGGTCCATACACCTTTCTGTGGGAGAAATCCCAGTTGGCCACTAAAGCCCAGATAGCTGCTAAAGCACACGTAAGAGCTTTGCAGAAAGAGTTACAGATGGAAAGGGATGTGCAGCAGTCATGTGAGGCCACTACTGATGTGTTGAGCAACCGCGTCCACAAACAGGATTAGCAACTAGAAATGCTCACCTGCAGGTTTGTAAATAAGGGAGATTCAGGGGCTAAGGGAACAATTCCCTGGCTATTGCTCAAAGCTCTCCAACAATGGGACTGGAGCTAGTTGGAGGGGCTAAGCTTGTCCCTGGTGCTGAGAACACCCTGTAAAGCCCAGCACAAAGCAAAGTTAACACAGGAGGGTGAAAAAAGCCCTTCAAGATAGCTTGTGTTGGGTGACCTTGAAGAGACCATAGAGGCCCTCTCTGGAATTCTCTGATAACTTCCCCTGCCAAGATAATCAAGCAGCAACATAGTCAACTGCAACAGTAAGGGGAAAACTAAAATAGGAGGGACAGCCTCCATGTTACCAGGCAACTGGGCTGAACCCATGCTTGCACTTGGTACGGTGGAGGCGTGGCTCCACAAATGACTGAGGGCTTTGCCAACTTTGTCCTGATCTTCTAACTTTCAGAAATAATTAAGACTAAAGATTAAGCCTAGGTCGCTCTGTCACCAGAGAAGACCAAAGGCCTTATGTTACAATTAGTTTGATGAGAAAATGAAAAGAATTATATGTCTTGGGTTTTCGGATACCAGTGCACAGGTGACTGTGACCTCTGTAACACCTGGTACCAAAATGAGGAACATCACTGAGACCCTTGCCCAAACATGATTATGGATAAGTTCAGTTGGGTACCCTACAAACCTGATTATATGTATTGATGATGTTGATGCATTAATGTACACCTTTGTAAACTTTTGCCTCCAAGACCTGATGAGAATTGCTGCAGTTAGGCCCGTTTTAGTGGGGCACACATAAACTGTGATGTGGGCTATAGCTAACAGTCTGGCCATTCAATCTGGCAAGCCCCTATGGATATGAGACAACTGAACAAACAAACAAAAAAAAACTTGGTTCTACTCCTGATAAGCTTTTGTTACTTGTGTGGATGGTCACCAGAAAGGCCCCTATGCTGAGAAGGGAAAACAACCAATGAGTAGACCACTTTCGCCAACTGACTGCAGAGGCTGAAGCATCCTCTGCTCCAAAGCAAAGAGATGTGCCAACCAACCACCTCCTGGATTTAAGAGAGGATGACCCATGGAGATTCACACATCATCCTAGATGACCTACACACATGGACTGTCACTGTCATCAGAAAAAGCTGAATGGCATAGAAAAGCTGACCTGCCTACAAAACCCTGGCCAAGGCTAAAACCTGCCCAGGGACAGATTCCTGAGCCAACAGGCCAGGGTGTTCTGGCACCTAAATCATATGGGGGCCTCTTAATCTATACAGAGGCTTCCACTGGATCTTGAATGAACTCTTTACACTCTGTATTACCCTCAAGCCATAGGGGCTATTGAGCACTTCAGTAGACAGGCTTAAATGACTGATGGGAGGAGATGAGACAACGCCAGCCTGAACTACACATCTCAGGCAAGCAGTCTTAATGCAGCAGTTCCCTGCAAGGGCATTTCTCATTCGTGCCATATGTTTGATCAAACCGTCTATTCTATAAAATGTTTCTTTTGTGTACAACTGTTCCTGACAAAAGTTCTAGGTTCTCACAGATGTCACTGCCTTGAGACTAGGACAGACAGCCTGGGTGGCTATACCTGGGCAACCCTCACCTCAAGTCCCACGGGAGGTAGGCGAGGGGAGGGAAGAATAGTTAATGTTGTCTCTTTTTCTTCGCTTATTATCTTACAAAGATGGACATGCCCCTTATCCATAGGCCCCAGTGATACAGGTTTTTGCTAGAGCTACCAATCAGACCAACTGTTGGCTCTGTCAACATTTGAACCGAGATGACGAGTCATCTCACCACATTGTTCCAGCTGATTTGTCAGTAAGGAGGACACCTCATGAACCAGCTGAATGTGTAACCTGGTGTGCTGAAGTATGAAAGCTGCCTGTGGAAAGTGCTCCAACTTTAGAAGGAAATTTCTCTCCTTGTGTTTAAAATGTAAACAGCACGGGACTGGATGGTTTGACTCTGAGAATGGTACTTTTAAGATTGAGTTTGATGTTACTCTGGACATGGAGACCTTGTAGAATATGACCCGGTGGTCCAGTGTGCATTGACTGACTAAAGAAGTCTGAATTAACCTGGTCTGGCAATTGTAATACCTTGTTCAACTGTGCTGAGAAAGAGAACTTTTTTATATTAATTGTACTAAAATGTGTACTGTTCATATAATGTGCCACGTTGAAGGAAATATGCTGTTTTTACGTAAATAGATCAAGATACATTATACATGCATAAGATTGGACAAATGCAGTGCTTTGATCTATTCAGTTGGCTTGGATTAAGCCACAATTGATGTGGCCAGTTGGGATCTGTCCTCCAAGCAGGCCTAATCAACCTGCTGGGGACAGTCCTACTAGTAACCCTTGTTAAATGCTGCCTCAAATGATGCACAGATGTAACACCCACAAGAGTTATGCACCAAACCACGGACATGAACGTCAACATCGAAAATGGGTGATGGGCATACCAGGAGGTGGTACTACTTTGCTTCTTTTTCCAGCACCCTGATGAGGGTCAGGGGGTGGCCTGTTGGGGGAATGGTCTGCCTCTATGCCTACCATCCAGGCTGCCTAAGTAAAGGCCTTGGACCCAGAACATTTTCTGATAAGTTGGCTAGGAATTGGATCACCTTCTCTCTCCTAGGTCCATCGCCTTATCTGAGAAGCTTTCCCCCTGTTCTGGGCACACAATAACTTTCTCTGTCTCTTGCACATGAGTGGGCACCACACGGCACCTGGCCAACCCCACTTCTATATCTGTCCCCAGCGGGAAGGAAATGATTCTCTTGTACTATGGCACAAGATGGGGAGCGTGCCAGATTGTAACAGCGGATCTCAAGGGGTGGATTGAAGGGGAAACAGGCTTTTCAAGGCCGAACATGGGCGCCCCATGTGGCCTGCTAGTTCACTAAGTTAGTATCTTATGTAAGCCCCTAGCATGGAGCCGCTTTTGTCCACCACCACTATAAAACCCCTGCCCTCCCACTGTGGGGTATGGAGATCTGCTCTGGTCTTGCTGCCACCCAAGACTTGGCCTCATATATACGTTTCCCTAATATATTCCTTTGCTGCCACACTGGAGTTGCCCACCTCTTTCTTCGGTCTCTCAGCACCCTACATTTTTAGAGGCAAATTTCAAGTCACTGGTCCATGCCTGGACAGGCAGGAATCCAAAGCTCAAGATTTTGTAACAACCAGATCGTCCCCACTTAAAATTTGTCAATTACTTTACACGGTCAACCTTATGCCAAATAATATAGACTTAACTATTCTCACAGAAAGTTGGCAATGCCTGAACTCAGACTGCTAAAAATTCAATATCCCCAGATTCAGAATAAAAAAATAGCTTCCTTCCACTCACCTCATAGTTTGCCAGTTAGGGACTGAGCTGGCTGTCTCCAAAGCCCTCTGCCCTGAGTTGCAGTCCTCTCAGAGTGCCCACGTAGCTGCAGGTGTCTGGAGCAAAGAAGGGCTTGCTCGGAGAATTCCCAGATAGCCTTCTGTCTCCATCTGCACTTGGGTGCCATGCACCTTAGTTATGTGATTGTACTCGTGTTTATTTATGTTATTATATTGAATTTTATCACTTTGGGTTATGTATTTATCTGCATTTGTCTTATATCCTCTGGAGGGAAAAAGTCATGATTTCTATTTCCTTTGTAACTTCCCAAGAGTCAGGTATAATGTTTAGTATAAAGTGAGAGCTCAGTAAGTACTGGTGGTTGTGCAAAGGTAATTACTAAATTGAAGGACAGTGACTTTTTAATGGTCAATAAAAGGCACAGTGTATCTGGTCTTAGGAAACAAAATATTTATTGAAATGGCATGTAGATAAATTATTATCAGTGTAAAACTGTGAGTGGAGTTTTCAACACGTGTTCTTTTACTCTTAAAATGAAATGAAGCTTTGCAAGTCCATAGTCCCATAGGAAAAAGTATCTATTTCTCTGTTCAGATAAAGTCCTTTAAAAAAGCAAATCACGTTTGAAATGGTCTTCTAAGTGTCTCCAGCCTATGATCAAAAGAGAAAATATATACAAAATATATAATCTCTCCATTCAACAAGAAAAATTAAATATGAATGACTTAGGGACAATAAACACGGAAAAATACTTAGGATTTTAAGTTTTAAAATTTATTCCTATTTTATTAGTATGTACTAAATTATTTAAGGACTAAGAAAAACAAAAAAAATCACCAATACAAAATCACATGCAATCATTGAAATGTAAAACATGACAACAGCTTTACGTTTAGGAAATTATGCAAAATATTCTTTCCTCAAATAAACAATTTTTAAATAGCTCTTAGTTTAGTAATTGGAGAATACAGTCCAAAGTAAGTTTTAATTTCCACTTAAGGCTAAATAGCCTTAATGGAAGGCTTAAAGTAATAAATATAGTAAGAGAAAATAGGAAATATTTTTCAGAAAATTTTCTGAAACTTTGTGAGTCAATAGAAACTAACATGCTAGTTATTTTCTACAATTAATTCCCAGTGAAAAATGATTTAGTCATATTCTATTTCAACATGGTTCTCAGATCCAACCTGTTTGGCTCCCCCCAGATGATGTTGCTGTCCATCTCCAATGGAGAGTCTGTTGAATGGGATTATCTTCATGGTGGTTTTCTTCATGGAATACCACCGGGATTTCCAGGTGGCCCAAATAATGCCATTATCATAACCATTAGGAGTAGATGCTTTTGAGTAAATGCCACCTAAAACAAGTTGTGGATGTACAATACACATTATTGCTCTTGAATGTACTTATCTTAGCAAGTCAATAAAGAACTATTATGAAATCTATTGTCACTTACATCAAATTTATAGTGTTATCTACCAACTAAAAATATTCCTAAAGATTCCTAAAATCTCAATTCACAATTGAAATAAATTCGTTATTAAATAATACCTTGTATCTGTGTTGTGCTTCATGGTCATTTCCATACTTTAATTTTATTCACTAATAACAGGGCTAGAGTGCCAAAGGTATCCAAATGGCCTCTCTCCTTAAGCTTAGCCATTCTGGACTCAACAATTGTGGATCGCCTTTCCTCAGGCAGGCCAGAATGGTAGGAGCTACAAGATTCCTGCTCAGATGATCTCAATTTAACTGAAAACACAATTTTACCACAGAATTGGAACAAGTATGAGGGATTTTAGAAAAATGGTTCTGGAATTTTACTTTAAATCTCCATTGTGAAATGAAGTTTAGGTTAATTTGCCTTCTCCTACTCACTAAGCACCATATCTCACGTAATTGTGTAAGGGTTATCTATCTCCAATACTAGAATGTACCAGACGCTATCCACATGGCTATCCTGGGACAGATGGATTAAGCACCTTCCCTGAGAGCTTCCTCTAATTGTGGGGTTTGTAGATGGAAAGGTAAACTAGGCTTCTAAAAAAATTAAGAAAAAAAAATCTGAAACCCAAAGATAAATTTAAATAGCCTTTGACAGGATCCCAAGTTGACTATTGGCTAGGACACTGCCCTGAGAAGGAAAGGTTGCTCATCAGTAGATGAGATGAGTAGCCATACTATATGATTTTTAATGGATCCTTTAGCATCAGTAAAGCCTCGCACACATAAACTGTTGGATGGTAAGTAAAACCAGTCTTCAGAACCACTCCAGCTTTATTGAAAACTATAGGCTCACCCCTCCCATCCCAAAATAAGTGTGTACACTCCCCTGGCTGGATTTTTCTCCTCTCAAACTTTCATGTACCCTTGTCCTTACCAGTAATTCCCTACTCTTTAATCTATGCTTCCTGACACCTGATTACTGTTTGTATCTGACGTGTTGCTCATGGGAAGCTGAGTCAGGCTAATATGTTTGCAAGCATTAATGTGGTAATGTTAGTCCACCCAGTTAATATATATGTTATGTCTAAAGGTGATACCATAATCCAATGTGCCAATCTTTCAGTGGTAGTTTCAGGCACAATGACAAACTACAGGATATTTTTCAGCAGGTGGTTTTCTTGTAGAGTGACGAATTTTAGATATAAGCTTGGTATATCTGTGGCTGGTTTCAAATAAAGAATTATATGGTAAAAGCTCCAATATCTTTACTAATTATTTCTGATTTCCTTATATCTATTTATTACCTTTTGCAAAAACATAAATTATATACTCATTCATAAATCCAAGAAAGACAGCCATACCTTGGTAATAAACTCCATTGAGGTGGGCAGCATGGCACTTGTTCATCCACCAACCAGATCCATCCTGTTCAGCACAGTTGCCTTCAAACTTATCATTGTCGTTGTCCCAGGTACTGAACTGCATGCCGTTGTGGGATGTGAAAAACTTGTCACTAGGATCATCACCAAAATCATAGCCATCAAAGGCATCTCCAGCATCTCCACTAATGAAGTATGCATACGTCAGGCGATATTTGTCAGTTTCAGGCCCCACCTTGAACATGGCATAGTCTGCAGTACTGTGAAGAAGGGAGCAGAGACATCAATTTCCTGAGACTCGTCAAGGATCTGAAAAGGTCCTTTTTCCATACGACTGTTGTTCAGAGTTTCTAACTGCCTCTTAAGGCTGAAATTGCTTAGTGAGTGGAGTTTTCTGAAACCTGGGAAGAGGCAATGTATATGTGAACCAGTTCACAGCTCACCAAAACCCAGAATGGGTCTAGATTTCAGAGTGTAGCCCAAAGAAAACTGAAAACTTTACCCATTTGAATATCTTTTGCCTATTAGATCCTAATATCAAATCAAGGTGTTTGGATGAACATGATAAAATACACATTTTCCACTTTTACTTAAATGTTTAACATTGTACACACAGTTTTCAAAGACTGGGGCAATTACCTGACAGTGAGTGACCATTAATAAATGCACCAAGCTGGACAGAGCTACAGCATCATTAGCCACTCATACCACCTCTGGAGGGTGAAGTCCTAAAGCGATTCTTCCTTCCCAAGCTAGTGTTGTAGTGGCAGGAAAAAGGACTTCCAAGAGTATCACAGAAAAGAAGTGGTCCCTGTCTGGCCCACATAACATGAGCTGTGAGAGTTCAAGTGAGATTCCCCTAGAATAATTTGTAAAAGAGGGCCAGAATTCTATAGAATAGAAAGAAGAATGGGTCTTGACACATGACCAGAGATTCCCAGAAAATGTCTAGCTTCTTTCCCGATCTCCAGCACTTGGGAAATGGGAGAAATTCTAATAGGAAAAATGGTCTACCTGCTAAAAAAAAAAAAAAAAAAGATACCTGTATGGAGAAAGAATTTTTTTTTATTATTATTATTCTGTAGACATGACAAAAGGATTGGATATTGTTGTTCATTTTAATTAGCTCTGAGTATAAAGGGGGCTTTATCCCACCAATTAGCTGATTTAGTTTTAAGATCTTCGTGGATTTGACTGAGTGACTGGACATTAAAGTACAGGGAAATCTGAAGAGCCTGGATTAGCTTTTCAGTCAGGATAGTGGTAAAAAGGGTGGGCTTTTGAGTCAAACTCCTTGAGTTCAAACCCCACCTCTACCATTTAACTGCAATGTGACCTTGGGCAAAATAATCTGTAAAATGGGATTATTTATAGGACTTGCCTCATAAAATAGTTATTTGGTATAGATTAGATTACAATTCCATGCTCAGTTTCTGGTACATCTTAAAAGTTTAGTAAATGCCAGCCATTATTCTGAATAGTTCTTAAGTGAGCTCAGAAATAGTAGATGATACCAAAACACTCAGATCCATCCTGGATAGAACTTACCTCTTCGGGATGGCCCAAGAACCAAATTGACTACTGGGGAAATTGGTTGGATGTGCTCTTTGCATTTTCCAGGCTGTCTTTGCCATTGGGCTATTGATGGTTGGAAAATGCACATCCCCTTTGACATATGAAAAGTTAGAAGTCCTTTCTAAACAATACCTGGTTCTGCCATTCCAGTCCTCTAATTGCACTCTTAATGTATATGGAATTGTAGACTGTGTACTGATCAAATGAATCTTCTCATTTCCCAGCCAAAACTCTGTGGTGCCAGTAGGAGACAGATGTCCAAACCCTTCTTTATATTGAATCCAATTTCTCTTGAAATCCACACTGCCATCAAGTCTCTAATTACACAATTGCATGGGCAAAAGGAGAAAAAAGGATTATCATTGTGCATAAAGAAAATATTCTAAACATTCTATTGAAAATATGGAGGGTATGATATTATCATATACTAAGTGACCTTGGGCAAGCTGCCTCAGTTTCCTCATCTGTCACAGTTATAATGTTTACTTCTTAGTGTTGCTACAAGGATTACATAAGAGAATGTAAGAGAAATATTTAAAAAGTGCCTTGCCCATGGTAGTTTTAAAAACACCTAGAGGACTTCAGGGGCCCTGGTGGTGCAGTGGTTAGGAGCTTGGCTAACCAAAAGGTCGGCAACGTGGACCCACCAGCTGCTCGTTGGAAATCTTATGGGGCAGTTCTACTCTGCCCTATGGGATTACCATGAGTTGGAATTAGCTTGACAGCAATGAGATTGCATTGGATTGGAGACAACTTCAGGCTCAAGCTTGATATTGCTGACTCTTGTATTGATAATGGAATGGTCAGGCCTATGCTCAGTCTGTGTCAGTCAGCCAGTTCTTCCACCATTCACTCCTTCCCTGAGAGCCTCCTGCAGTGTAGCTGTGACAGTGGTAGAAGGTAAAGAGAAGGCTAGGGAGCCAGGATCCACAGTGGGTGCCAGTGGCTGACAGAGGCAGCAGAGCTCCCTTGTCTCAGAGCCGCACAACTGTATCCTCTGGGGGCCTTCGTCATTTTGTGATGGGAAGCCTCAGGTCTGGATAAACCTGACAAAAGAGGTCCCTTCTATTTGTGTCACATGGTACTCTGATTGTGTGCCATCAAGAAACTACAACGGCAGTGCCAGCATGGCAGAGTCAAAGCACAGATTCTGGGACCAGACTGAATGTGTTCAAATCCTGACTCTCTTACTTGTTAGTTGTTACCCTGGGCAAGTTGCTTAACCTCTTGTGCCCCAGTTTACCCATCTGTAATTAGGGATAATAATAGTTCCTACCTCATAGGGATGTTGTGAAGGGTTAAATGAATTAGCATTCACAGGTGCTTAGAAAAGAGTCTTGCAAGTGGCAGAAACCATGTGAGTGTTTACTAAATACAAATGATGAGGAAAAGTATACCTTCTGAAGCACAGTCCACCCATTTCCAGATGCATCAATTTCACAGTAAACTAGGAACTGCTGCTTAGCTTTCAGAGGCTTGATAAAGTAAAGCCCACTCACTTTGGCTCCCTTGTTTGCAATGTCTTGACAATCTGAAGAAGAAGAGGAAGAACTTTTATTGTGCTTTGAATTCCAGGTAAGATTGTGCCGGCATTGAAAATGAGTTTTTAATATATTGCAAACCATTGATTTCATAAGAAAAGTATTTTATTACTTCCCACATCATCATTCCTTTCAGACTATTTTTAACTACTCTACAAAAACCTGAGAAATTGGAATCTTTAGATTTAATGTCTAGACACCTTCCAAATTATTCCTACACATTTCAATACATGCCATCTTCTCTACTTCGTCTGTTTGCTTTGGTGAACATAATCCCAATATAAACTTTCACTTACCTTTCCCAGTAATATCATATATTTGCACTGTGTCTTTGCAAGATTCCTGACACTTTGCTTCAAGCTGGGTTACCTTCTCTTTGAGGTTAACAATCTTTTGATTATTTGAATTATATATGTCCAGCAAAAATCTGTAAGCAGAGGAATAAAACAACAAAGTACTTGCTTCAGAGGACTGATTTTGTATATTCTTAAAAATATACTCACTTTCTCAAGAATTACTTCCTGATACATTATTTTAATTACTCCATCTTTGGGAAAATGGTAAAAATATGCAACTAGATTGAAGTAAATAAGAATTCTAAGCTTTCTGGAAACCAACCACAAAATTTCTTTTTAATTAAACCAGGAATACCATTTTGACTTGACTGTTTTCACCTGGAATGGGGGTGCATAGTCTCCACTCTGAAACAAATAACAAAGTTCTTGTCAATAAGCAAGCACCATTCTAGAGTGGTCCTTCTGATTTTTACCTTCTGCATAAGGAGCCTACATAAGTGTTGAGCCTGGTTAATAGGAACATTGCCTGAGGATCAAAAATCAGGAAAGGCTCTGTTCAGTAATTTCATGTGCTGTAATTCCTTCTGACTTCATTCCTTCTGACTTATGGATCTACTGAGAATCCATTTGTGAACTTCAGTCTGTAACTTACATGGGAGAAGGATCTGTGGAATTATCTTACATAAAACAAAACAACCAACATTTTCCATTTCTTCTTTACATAGCTTTAGAAAAGGGCAGAGGAAAGCAAACACCTTGCTTTCCCAGTTTCTCACAGAGTTGCTTGTCTACATTCAGAAATGATAGCTAACTATCTACAACATGTAAACTGCTGTGTCTTTCTTAGTGATAAATAAAAATAGACTATTTAATCATTTTTCCCTCTACTATGCCCTAGAAAATTTCTGCACAATAGTCTCATTCAACTTGAATGATAGTCAGTGATGATACAAATTATAATGATATGAATAATCACAGTGATAATAAGGACAGCCCTCTGACACCAAAAAGAGGAGCAACTCCTCCTGGATCATTTCTCCCACAAAATGTCTTTTAAATTCTTATCCTACTTTGAGAACAATCTAGAAAAACCATTGAGGAAAAAACCAAAATTGTGTATGAGACTCTATCCTCAGAAAGTTTATGAGCCCTTGGGAGGCAGTTAGCAGAGACATTGTACCTCCTAGTGAAGGTAGGAGATTACATAATTGCAGGTTCGTGGTGTAATAATCAATGTAGTTTTACAATGTTTGTTAAACTTATCTAAGCCATGTTTTTTTTCTGCTCCACTTTCAATATAATTTACTTTAGGAGCCAAGATCCTCCCTATGCCTCTACTTGCTAATTCCTCACCACTGATTCCGTGACATTTTTATAGAGAATTTTATTTCAACACCCAAATTCCCATCAATTTGAATTTGCATTGTAAGACAAATGGGAGGAAAACAAACATTTGATAAGTATGGTCATCATTGCATTTTAAGACACCTAGGACACATTTCCCTGTGATTATTAAAAATGCAAGTAAAATGCAATACAATTCATATTACACTACAATCTCCCACCCCACTGTGTTCAAGATAGTCAGGCAAAATGCCAATTGGATATTGTAAATGGGGAAAAAAAGATTACTTTTCGCTGAAGCTTGGAGTATTAAATAAAAACTAAGTTTAGTATTGGAGAACGAGTGAAAACACAACTGCTTACCGAATATTTGATTCTTGGGTTAAAATCAATGCTTCATATTTCACAATTTCTTCTAACATTTTCTTGGACTTCTGAGTAGCGCCTTGTATCACACCTGTAAGATGGGATCAGCGATATAAAAAATACTTAAGCAAGTAGAACAACAAAAGCCACAGGACTTATCAATCAGTAGGTTTTTGTTTCTCACTTGGTTGTGATGGTTCGGCAGGATAGATGATTTGGATTGATTTGATCAGTTCTTTGGCTTCTGATGTTTTGTTTTCAGCTTGGTGTAAGATGTCTTCCAAAGACTGCAAATCCTTATCTATACCGGTTTGGTAAGAAGACAGGAAATCTGCAATGCCACACATAGTCGGGCAGTAACTACCCTGAAAATACAAGAAAATAATTTTAAAAATTGATTAAAACTACACTTAAAATTTATCAATAAAAATAGGCAAAAACCTAGACTATGTTTTTAAAAAATGTTTAAATTCCAAATCACCCTGGCAAGAGAAAGGCTTTTATTCATCTGCCCCTCTCCAGCTCAAACACAAATCTAAAAACAGAAAAACTACTTACAAATCTTTCATCTAAGATGCAGCAGTTGTCTCTGGTAGCCACATACTAGAAGAGAAAAAGACAGAAATGTCACTAGTTCATTATATATTTCTTATTTTTCAGCTTTCCATTTAAAATAAATATGTTTTTGAATAGCACACTTACTGCTAGGCATGTTGGAGAGAGTGATAAAAGAGTGTAGAAGCAGAGAATTAAATTCCGCGGATGCAGGGACAAACTCATGGTGCCTGCCTGGGGGACCCGGTGCTCCGAGCCCTGTAGTGTCAGCTCTGTGGCCTCTTGGCCTCCACCTCCCTTTATGTAAGCTCCGGTGGCTGGAGCTGATCACGGGGCCTCCTTACTGGAAGGGTGAGGGAAGTCCTTCTCATCTTTTTTCTCATTATGGCCCCTACCCTCTGCTCATCCAGATTCCCAGATTTTGCACACAGGTTTGCGCTCCTCCCTTTTGGCCCAGTTCAAACTTTCTCCTCTGAAGCAAAATCATCCCCAAAGCCTAGTGAAGCATTAGCCATTGCTATAAGAAAGGGAAGTGGGGGAAGATGCCTGATGCAACCTCCTCCAGGGCAAGGCTGAGAGAGCAAACACAGAGATTTGACCTCGACCAGAATAACCCCGTCCAGCCTGAAGATGGAACCTGGTGCTATAATCCCATTTACTCAAAGTTCTCTCTTAGCCCAGGAATGAGGTAACGTAATTATTTTTAACCTGTGGCTATGGCAGGAGGAGACTTTGCCTTCCCACATGTACCAATTTGTCAATATTCCCAGGAAAGAATGCCACACTATTCCTGCCTCTCTGGGTTGGCCATTTTCTTAGGCTTTCAGTTCTCAAAGAGCTTCTCAGCTCAACCCTTCCCTTTGTCTGAAGGAAACAGCTGGCATGACACCTCATCTGTCACAGAGAGGAAAAGAGCTAGGAGCCCCCTTAGTTTTTCCTGATATTCCATCTTGTTACATCACAGAAAATCTTGGATACCAGAGGAAGGGGCTAGAAAAATCTACTTCCCATATATCTGACTAGAAACATACCTAAGGCATTGCCTTTGTTTTTAAGGAGAGAGTAAACTAATTAGGGAGGGTATACATAAATAATTGTTAAGGCTCTGGAATCATCTGCCTGGGTTTGAATCACATCTCTGCAACTTATTAGCTGTGTCACTTCATACAATTTACTTCACTTTTCTGAATTTCAGTATCCCCACTGGTAAAATTAAAATACCTACTTCCCAGGACTGTTATTAGAGTCAATGAAATAATGTGCTGAGCACATTGTCTATTCCACAGAAAGTGTTATAAGGTTTATAAATTACAAAGTGTTTTAAAGTGATAATTGAAGTTGGTATAAATAGATATTTAATTTCATAGAACTAAAACCATTGGTAGATTTGGTTCATGGGGAACAATCTTTGTTGTTCTAACTACAGAAAATTCTCTTTCATAAATCATCTGTTGTAACTAACTGTTCTCTGATTCTATAATGCTTCCTAGAGAAGAAAGTTTAATTTAAGTGGAAATTGTTTAATTTATGTGAAAATTCCTTTATTCTGGATAATGGACTAAACTAGATGCCTTGTGAGAAGGTGTATTTCCCAGTAGTAGGAGTGTTCAAGCAAAACGTACTTGGTCACTGTGGTGTTTTTGCCGAAGACCATGAATTTGTTGAATTTAAGGTAACAATTTATAAATTTGTGCTAAATCATATGTATGTATACATCATATTAGAAAATATACAGAAAGGTAATAAACACTGAAATTGAGGACATTGGAAATTCTATCCACCCCATTTTAGAAGTGCAGCACTTATATTTGTGGCTTTTTACTGACTTGCATTGGATTCTAAGATGTGTTATCACAATTCTAGAGAAAAGGTTTGCTTTATGCTACAATCTCATGTACTAAATCAGAATCTTATTAGAAAAAATGTTCTTTGAGAGAAAATGGTCAACAGTGGTTAGTGGCCCACAATGGCCCTGCATTCAGTTTGGTATCACTTAAGTGTATTAAATTTTAACTAACTGTTCTCATCCATGTTTGGGCTCATTTTTTTTTCCTTCTGGGAAATGATAAATGATTAATGAATTCCAGGAAAGAAGACTATTTCTTAAGTCAAATTTCCTCTACTTCCAGGTTTGTTTTCTGACTAGGTAGCCTTTATGTCAACACAATCATTTAATTTAATTCAGAGGTCAGTGAGCTTGTATACTGAAATAATTTTTTTCCCAACTGCCTATCATTCCACTGTTTGTGTTCTGATTTGTAAATACAGGAATTGCTAACAGTCTTCATATATATTGATATTTAACTCTGTGGGCTCCTTGTCTGTTTCATTCACCTCTGCACAAAAGTCATTTGCTAAAAAAAAAAAAAAAAGTCATTTTCTGTATATGAATTTGATTATGTAGCATTAATTCATACAGTGAAGAAGAGTTCCTGATGTGTTGATAAATGAAATAGGCCTGAAGGAATAATAGAAAGAGCCACCAGTTTTGAGCATCTTTTGTATACCAGACCTATGTTGTGGTTTTGTAATTGTTACTGATTTGTATATACTCTCATTTAATCCTCAAAACAAGTCTTAAATAAATATGATTATCTGCATCTTAGAAATGAGGAAAGAGAGTCTTAGAGAGGTTGTGTGACATACACAAGGTCGCCGTGCCAGAAAAGGAATTCAATACCTGTGCTCTTAACCAAAGCTCTAAATGCAATTACAAAACCCTTCTTAATCTAAGGTGCTACATGTATCTAAGGTGTTATTATGAGAATCAAAGCTATATATTGCTGGGATGTGTTCCTAGAGGAGTATGTGTATTTTCAAAAAGAATACACATAAACTCATTTAGAAGTATGTGCATATGATTGCATGTACCTGTATAGACATAGACATCCTGTCTACCCATTCCAAACAAAGGTGATTCAACAGAATGCCCAGATTATCAAACAATATCATTAATATCACATGCAAGTAAGTTTTGTTGAAGATAATTCAAAAACGATTACAGCAGTACATCGACAGGGAAATTCAAGCTGGATTCAGAAGAGGACATGGAAAGAGAGATATCATTGCTGATGTCCGATGGATCTCGGCTGAAAGAGAATACAAAAAAGATGTTTACCTGTGTTTTGACTATGTAAAGGCATAACAAATTGGATCATAACGAACTGTAGATAACATTGTGAAGAATGAGAATTCCAGAACACTAAATTGTGCTCTTGAGGAACCTGTACATAGAACAAGAGGCAGTCGTTTGAACAGAGCAAGGGGATACTGCGTGATTTAAAGTTAAGAAAGGTGTGCATCAGGGTTGAATCCTTTCACCATTCAATCTGTACTTAGTCAATCTGTATGCTGAGCAAATAATCTGAGAAGCTGAAACATGAAGAAGAAAGCGGCATCAGGATTAGAGAAAGATTCGTTGACAACCTGTGTTATGCAGATGACACAACCTTGTTTGCTGAAAGTGAAGGGGACTTTCCTTACTGATGAAGATCAAAGACTACAGCCTTTATTATGGGTTACACCTCAACATAAAGAAAACAAAAATCCTCACAACTGGACCAGTAAGCAACACATGAGAAACGGAGAAAAGATGGAAGTTGTCAAGGATTTCATTTTTCTTGGATTCATAATCAACACCCACAGAAGCAGCAGTCAAGAAATCAAAGGACACATTGCATTGAACAAATCTGCTGCAAAAGACCTCTTTAGAGTGTTAAAAAGCAAAGATGTCACTTTAAGACTAAGCTGCACCTGACTCAAGCCATGGTACTTTCAATTGCTTTATTGCATGTGAAAGCTTGACAATGAATAAGGAAGACTGAAGAGGAACTGATGCCTTTGAATTATGGTGCTGGCGAAGAATATTGACTATACCATCAACTGCCAGAAGAAAGAACAAATCTGTCTTGGAAGAAGTACAGCCAGAACACTTCTGAGAAGCGAGGATGGCGAGACTTCGTCTCACGTACTTTGAACCTGTTATCAGGGGACACCAGTCCCTGGTGAAGGACGTCATGCTTGGTAAAGTAGAGGGTCAGTGAAAAAGAGGAAGACCCTCAATGAGTTGGATTGACACAGTGGCTGCAACAATGGGCTCAAACATAGCAATGATTGTGAGAATGGTGCAGGACTGGGCAGTGTTTCATTCTGTTGTATGTAGGGTTGCTATGAGTCAGAACCGGCTCAACATCGCCTAATGACAACATCTGTCTACTAGGTCCCTGGGTGGTGAAAACAGTTTGTGCTCAACCACCAACTTAAAGGTTGACAGTTCATTTCCACTCTGCAGTACCGAGGGAGAAAGGCCTGGTGATCTGCTTCCATAAAGGTTACAGTCAAGAAAATCCTACAGAGTAACTCTACTCTGGAACACATAGGGTCACAATGAGTTGGAATTGACTTGATGGCAATGCATTTTGTTTTGGTTTGGATCTATCTACTTATCTATCATCTTCTCTAGATAACATTGGCTAGAGATCTTTTCCAGTCTTTCTAAAGCTGGGATTTTAATCATTTTATGATTGGCTTGTGTTTTGCACTCTAATTTCTATAGGGCCTGGTGAATTGAATTCTCTCAGCAGTTTAAGGGAAGATAACATTCATTGGGTGGTCCAGGGAAGCTTGAATCAATGTCTGACAACGATAGGTCTCTTTTTCTAATAAGTAAACCATTTATAGATCTAAGCTAAATTCATAGTTCAGTTGCTCAGACTTGGATTTCCTTAAAATAGGCAGAAAGAAAGTGACCCCGTGGCTTTGTTGACAACCAGTCCAACCCAACAGTAAAAAATCCTATGGGGCAATGGAGTTGTCTGTTTGAGTATTTACTTTTTTATAAAAATAGATCAGGGAAAGTGAAAATGAAAATGTTTCCTTGGTAATCTATGAACAATGTGCTTTCAGTTTCACTATGTAAATCAAAGATGAGAGAAACTACATAGGACAAATAAGATGGAGTCCCTCATGGTGGGCAGGGCAGCAGCCATAGGCAGCAAGGTTTTGGGCCTGACTGTTCCATTAGATTTCTCAGTTGGGGAAACTGGCCTAAGGGCAGGCATATTCAAAAAGTGCCATGAATGGGATTTAGAAAATTAAGCAAGCAAGTGTCCAGAGAAAGAAGGATTATTCCATTCAGAATTGTATTCAGAGTCAGAAATGGCAGGAATCAGCTATATATATATATATATATATACACACACACATTGGCCAGAGATGACTAAATATCTGAGATTTCCTTGTTGTTGTTAGTTGCTATAGAGTCGATGCCAACTCAGGAGACCCCATGTGTGCAGAATATAAGTGAGGTTGCCCTAGATTCTGACAAACTGGAACAAAGACATTGGATTTAAGTGTTGTGCTGTGCCAAACTCGTCTCTGTTACAGAGTCCCTGTCTGTGTCTATCTTCATGTAATCTACAATTGGAGATATTTCACCCTATGAAAAAATTTTCACCGCTAAATGTGATCATCAGAAGATTTATAAGAGTGTGAGAGTGTGGTAGAATAATAGAAAAGAGCCAAGCTACATTCACAATAATAAGTTCTAGAGAAAAGAAACTTTTAAGACTGAGTAGAGATACTGGTCTTGGTGAAATTGGACAGCCCTCTGCTTGAAGAAAATTCTGGCTGTTAGAACACAAACTATCTTTGAAGAAAAAAAAATTTCCCAAAAGAAGGATGGAAAGTAGGGCAAATGGAAAGTGCTACTAAATAAACAAAATGACTCATCTTATCTTGCTGAATTCCTACATTTGTTTTAATTTGTAATGTTCAATAGGGATGATTAAAACAGTTATAAGATTTGGAGCTCTGTTTTAAATTCTAACTACTTTGCTTAGTTTATTACTTTAGTGTATTGTGCTACAGTCCTTTAAAGTTAAATAATAAAGAATAGACTGTGTACAAAGACTACCTTTCTATTGACACTTAGGAGAACCTTACTTCATCCGTTAGCAGTGACACAATTTACCATTCTTCCTGGTAGATTGCAGTGTGTGCTTTACCTTGAGTGCTGGAGCAGTGACCTCCACTTGGTAAACAAAGATACGATTTGCAGAATCAGGTAAGTCATAAGCCCAAATATTTACTGACTGTTTTGCAAGGGAGACCAGAGTGTAAACCACACTCTTGGTTGATAACCACTATGGCTGTAGATTACTGAAAAACAGCCTGTCTGCAGGATGAACCAGGACAGGTTCATCAATACTGAGACCAAGATAAGTCAAAATTCAGAATACTGTGTTTCATCTTTTATAATCAATGTAGAGGAAATTCTGTTTACCGATATCCAGGAAACAAATTGCTTAATCACGAATCTCTCTGGGTTAGAAAACTGCCTGATATTCTCCTGTTGATACTTTCTTTGGATCTCACCCAATGTGCTTTATTAGGTTAGTTTACCCATTAGCAATGTCACTGATGTTTAATAGTGCATGATCTCACTATGTGTATGTGGGGCCTTTTTGTCACCCCCTTCCTCATATATTCCTGATATGGTAAACCATCTCTAACTTTGACCCAGAAAATGTATAGGTCTATCCTAGGAAAATTCCTGAAATAATGCTTAGTCAAATATTTACTCCAAAATTTGATTGCTGGGTAACTGCATACATTCCCATGGTGTTTCTCCACTGAATGCTCAGACCAAAGTTGTCAATCATTCAGTAAATATTTATTGAGCGTGTACCATTTGCCAGTCCGGTTCAATATAATGAACAAAACAAAGTCCCTGATGTCAAGAAGTTTACATTCTACTGGCGAGGAAGAGGCAATGAACAATATATTACATAAAGCCAATTAGCAATAAGGACTGTGAACAAAAATAAAGAAGAGATAAGCAATTGAGAGCAACTCCAGCGGTTGCCATTTTAGATATGGTGGTCAGGGAAGCTCTCTATAAGGTGACATTTGCTGGGTTTGTGGTAAGGCATTACAAAGCTCATAGCTGGCTCACCATTGCCGCCTGTAGGCTGTCATATGATCTGCAGGGTGGATGGTTTGAAACCAACATAAATATATTTTGGTTTGGGGCTGTTAGAGATTTTACAAGGCTTAGTTAAGTGACTATTTGTTGGAATCGACTTGACGGCATTGGGTTTGGTTTGGTTTTGTAGTAAGTGGCAGACTGAGAAGAAAATATGCTAAGAGAGGAACCCTATAGAAGTCAGTCAGAAAACACCATGGAGTCCATCTACAAACTAATGTCATGGCTGGTATCCTGCAATGGAGCTTGAGTGATGCTATTCTTCCTATTGAAAACCTCCAACGACTCACTATTTCCTACCCAATTAAATACAAACTCTCAGTCTTGTATTTAATCTTCTCCACAAAATACTCCCAACATAACTTGTTAGCTGTATCTTCTCCCAAATTTGATTGAGATACCACATTTCCATAAAATTTTATAACATTATTATAGTCCCATAATAATAAATGAATTGCAATAAAATTTATGTAAGCCCCATGAAGGCAAGATTTTTTTATCTGTTGTTGTCTGCAGCACTTAAAACAGTACACTCAGTGTACACTGAAAATATATTTATATTTTGAACACAATAAGAAAATATGGAAATGCAGTTTAAGGTAGAGCACATAACCGTCAAACAACTTACAAGATCAGTTAAGACAAGTGAAGTATATGGCCTCGAAAGAATCTGTCTCAAAGCAAAATCTGTTCACAGATGTAGCAAGGCAATCAGATACTACAGTGTTGGTAAATTATAAAACTGGTGGAGATTATCTGCCCAGGGGAGAACCACGGTGATTCTACTGTGACTCAGTTTGCATGGCTCTGGGAAGGGAAAGAAATGTTCTCTGACTTTTTGACTGAAAGGGACCTCGAATATATTTAATTTATTAAAAAAAACCAAAGCAAAACTATATAACACTTAAAAACGACACAAAGTATGATTCAGTAACATTATTTACAGTCTTCAAGTAGTGTAATGGGTCTCGCCATCTGTGATGGTTAATGTTATGCATCAGCTTGGCTAGGCCATGATTCTCAGTGCTATGTGATTATCCTCCATTTGTGATCTGATGTAAGGGGAGTTTCCTTGGGGATGTGGCCTCTATCCAATATATATGGATATTCTGGCAAAGCTCTCTCTCTGTAGATCCTGCATCCAACTTGTCATTACCTGACCTCCAGTTCTTGAGATGTGAACCAGCAGCCTGCAGCCTGATTTGCACATTTTAGGATTTGCCAGTTCCCACAGCCCTGTGAGCCAGCGGCCTCCATCTGACCCGCATATGTGGGGTTCATTAGCCCCTGCAACCACGTGAGTCAGGAGAAGCCTCCAGCCTGATGCTGGACCCATAGATTCAGGACTTGTCAGCTTCCACAACTGCATAAGCCATTTCCTTGAAATAAATCTCTCTCCATATATATACATACATACATATATATATATATATATATATATATATATATATATATATATATACACATACATGTTTCACTGGTTTTGCTCATCTAAAGAACTCAGCCTAAGATGCAATCCTTTTCAAATTATTCCAACCACCATTAACATAATCTTGCTGCCCTCTAAGCTTCTCATCTCACCTTTCCGGATGCTGTTGTCAATTTGATCCCACATAGATTATTCTTTGTAACAGCACAATGCTCAAGGTGGGCATACTTTACTAATTAAGCTAACCTATTATTTGATTCAAAGCAAACTGCTGGGGATGGTTTTGGTTTGAAGTTTAAGGTTTAAAGAGCAATAGTTTCCAGTGTTTGTATAGCCTCAATGGCTCCAGAAGGTCTGGATTCCATTGGGAATTACGGTGTATCTTTTGCTGTGTATATTTTCACCAAAAATAAATAAATAAAATAAGATTAAAAGAATAAGAAAGAAATAAAGAATAAGAATAAGAAAGAATAAAAAAGTTTAGATGATGCCCATAAAATAGGCTGGAGACACTGGAGAGAGTCGAGCACTTTGCAGAAATAGAACAGAAAGGACTTAGGGAAGGATGGAATTGGGAAGAAGGGGAGGGGAGGAAATGTCAAAGATAATAACTATTAAGAACAGGAAGGATGAGGATCATTAGCACAAATACGAGGAGAAACTGGTTTGAAGGAGAAAGAAAATGATTAGTTCAATTTTCAACATTTTAAGTTTGACAGGTAGTGAGATGTCTCAGAGTTGACGGTATTGGAATGCTGGAAAAAGAGCTTTGAGAATAAGAACCAATGGGAGAGTCAAGGGGACAGGAGGGGTGCTTCCAAGGAGAAAATATTGTGTGTGTGGGAAAACAAAAAACAAAAAAAGAGCCTGAAAACAGAATTTGGGCCTGAACTTAAGAGCTAACAGGACAGAGAAGGAAAGACTGGCTCTGTCCCTGCCCCCTATGCCTACAGTTATACCAAAGACTTTCAGATTTCCAGAAAGAAACTCTTTTTACCTATTTGTCTGTGCCTTAGAATGCTTTCAAATTGAAAAATAATAAACAATAATATATATTGTTGTTGTTATTAGTTGCCATTGAGTCGACTCTGACTCATGGCAACCTATGTAGAACTACTCCATAGGGTTTTATTGGCTGTAATCTTAAGGGAAGCAGATGGCCAAGCCTATCCTCTGAGGTACCGTACCACTGGGTGCATTCGAGTGGTCAACCTTTAGGTTAGTAGTTGAGCACAAATCATTCGTGCCACCTAAGGATCTATGTACATGTATGTGTGTGTGTGTAGAATGTATGCTGTTGAATACTATGTCTGGTAATATAGAGTGAGGAGTAGTCATTTTACTTAATTCATGTTCTCTGAAGCTGGAAGTGGGTGGCTTTCTAGAAAACAGATTTTGTTAATTAGTATATTCTGTGACATTATTCTCTTAGTTGTAATGAATTTCCTGAGGAGCCTAGAGGAAACTTTTGGATTGCATTGTGAGTGGTTTATATGTATCATATCATAGCCTTCTAGAGCTAGTGACCAGAATAACAACATAAGATACTTTGAAAACCTGTTGCTGTTGAGTCAATTCCAACTGATAGCAACCCTATAGGACAGAACAGATCTGCCTCAGAGGGTTTCGAAGGCCGTAATCTTTATGGAAGTAGACTGCCACACCTTTCTCCCAAAGAGGGGCTGGTAGGTTCTAATAGCCGACCACTGCGCCACCAGGGCTCCTTAGGTACTTAGAACTAGGCTTTGTTTTAAGGTCTTTCAGTTTTAAGGTCCTAGAGGGTCGCTATGAGTCGGAATCAACTCAAGGGGAAACAGGGTTTTTTTTTTTGTTTGTTTGTTTGTTTAGTTGAAGAGATAGCCCTCGCTAATATTTAATGTAATAGAGCCACCCAATGGTGAAGTTTTTTTTACTACCAGACAACAATAGCCACACCTGCATGAATGCGTGCATATCCACTCAAGCTGCTGCATAGATTCTTGTAGGTAAAATATCCCCTTACTCATTCCTTTTGTATATGTGTAGTTTCTTGTCCCTGCTTTTGTGCTGATAAAGGAGTGGTGGGGTAGGTGTTATTCCTAGTGTCATTAGCATTCAAAGTGGGTCCTCACACAAGAACCCAGAAATCAGAATGCAGGTGTGCACACACATAAGAGACTTGCTTATCCGTCTGAGCTGGGTGGAGCTGCGGAGTCTGGGTGGGTTTGGGTGGGCTTCCTTCAAGGGTTAGGGTTAAGACTGACCTTGTCTCAGCAGGGAGAAAGAAGTAGATCTCATACACAGAGATAACCCCAGTTGTTTGTGTGGTCATGGCCTCACATGTCTTCTGTGCCTCTCTATGATTGCTATCATTCCCTTCAGAAAGCAGACACTGCTTTGTACGCAGGGCAAAGAGGCAAAGTGGTACTGGTGCCCCAGTTGTCCCTTCCCAACGAGTCCTGGAGGCCTGGCCACAAAGAAATGAGAGCTCATGATGTGTCACAGTGTGTACATGCTCTGAATATGCTATGCCCTTCTCAGGGAAGGGTTGTCCCAGCTGTAGACAAAGAACCTGGGCCTCAGTCCTGGCGCTGAACTCTATCAGGGCCTCTTATGCTTTGGGCATCACTAGTGGAGTGCAGGGATGATGGTGGTTCCTGGAGAGACCGTCCAGCCCAGTGTTAGGCCTGAGGATGGACATAGAGGGGACTGAGCCGGAAGGGCCAGGAGCTCAGTATTTGAAGGTTATGAAAGCTTCACACACTTTCTAGGCAATTCCTCTCCCTCTGTATCACGGAATGTAGCAAGTTAAGGAATAGACTGTTCTAATCTTGTCTATGCCACTTGCTAGTTTTCCAGTCTTGGACAATTATTTAACCTCTCTGTGCCTAAATTTTTTTGTCTGTAAAATGGAAACAATAACTGTAACCACTTCATAGTTTTGTTATAAAGATTAAATGAGATCATATTTATTTTTTTTTTCAACTGAGGCAACATGATAGCTAAGAGTATGGACACTGGAGCCAGACTGCCTGAGTTTTATTCCCAGATTTATAATTTACTTCTAGCTGTGTGGCCTTGGGAAAGATACTTACATCTCTTGTGCCTCAGTTTCCTCAACTGTAAGACACGAATGATAATGTTATCCACCTCATAGGAGCCCTGGTGGTGCAATGGTTAAGTTTTGCTAACCGAGAGGTTGGTGGTTCAAACCCATCCAGTGGCTCCATGAGAAAGACCTTGCAATCTGCTCCCGTAAAGATTACACCCTAGAAAACCCTATGGGGCAGTTCTACTCTGTCGCATGGGGTTTCCATGAGTAGAAATCAACTTAGTGGCACTTAACAACAACAATAAACCAAACCCATTGCCGTCCAGTCAATTCCGACTCATAGTGATCCTATAGAACAGAGTAGAGCTGCCCCACAGGGTTTCCAAGGAGTGGCTGGTGGATTCAAACTGCCGACCTTTTGGTTAGCAGCCAAGCTCTTAACCACTGCACCACCAGGGCTCCCACAACAACAATAGATTGTTTTATTTAAGGTGTTAATAAATATAAAACACTTAAAACATCATATAAGAGTTGATTTTTATTATTATTATGAATAAAATTCTTGTAACAGTGCCTGCTAAATAGTAAGAACTAAATACTTTAACTTGAACTCTTGCCTTACTAAATTCAATCTAGGAAGAGAGCCAGTGCTAAGGGACTTGAAAGACAGACAAGTAGAAACAGAACTACCCAAATATTCAGTGTAAAAAAGGAGACTAACTCCCTTTTTCTTTGTCAACTAAAAATTAAGTGACTGGTAAGCTCCGTGAGTATACTTCTTTTGCACCCTCTCAGTACCTGAGAAAGAATATTTGCAGGGAGCCTTAGGGTACCAAGCAGGCCTTGTTCAGATGGTATTTATTACTAGAAGGTTGACCTCTTAGGAGAAAAGAAAATCAGGTTCTTCACAGACCTGACTGGAGAAAACAGAGCTTGCTCAGATACAATTTTCTAGGTCCTTGGGAGAGAACTTGAGGGCTCCCATTTGTTGGATTATTCCTTCTCAAATTTAGAATTTGAAAGAGGAGAGGTGCGAAAAATTGTTTTGCGCAAACTCCAAAAACAGAGGAGATGAGCTGAGTTAACAATCCTTCCCTGTCTACCGTGGTAACGGCTGGTTAAATCACTTGAGGGCAGAGGGGCAGGAGCACTGGACCCCAAGGTAGGTGAGTCAGTCTAGGTGCAGAGCGGGCCTGACCAGTAGGGGGCAAGGGCGCCGAGGTTCCGGGCTGCCACCACCTAGAGGAGCCCTCCAGGGAGCGTACGCGGTAACTTGGGCTCTCGGCATCTCGGCGCGCGGCGACGAGCAGCGCAAGGGCACTGCGCCTGCTGCGAGAACGCGTCTGGCCCGAGTCAAGCTTCCGCTGGCGGCCGCCCGGGTCACAGAACCTGGAGACCAGGCAGTCGGGCAGGGGAAGGCTGGGACTCGAGGGCGGCGCGGCAGTGCGCGTGGTGCGCTCTGCTGCACCTTTGCTTCTGGGGAGACGCGGCGGCCTCAAGTAACCGAGCGGCACCCTCCGCTCCGCGCCAGTTCCCAACTTGAGCCCTGGGACCTTTTCCACCCCGCCCTCCTTTCTGCCTGGCGCTCCTGGAAGGAAAGGCGAAAAGGGAGGCGCAAGGAGTTGCAGCCCTGGAGGGCGAAACCAGGTGTGGAATCCAAAGTCCGAGCCAGGGTACCCGGACTCCTTGGAAAGTTTAGAGCCCTATAGCTGGGCTCCTCTCCGCCATGCGTCCCAGCTTTGCACCTATCTTTTCCATCTTCTCCAGAGGTAGATTTGGCCGGGCGCTGGCCGCTTGCTCAACCTCTCATCTGAAAAGCTGAATCCTTCCTTTTCCTGCCTTGTGACAGTTAGTCCCCTCCCCGCCCCGCCCCTGAATAACTTTTCTGTTCTGAGCCTTGTTTCTGTGCTTGCTTGTTTATTCTTTTTCCTTCCCTGTCCCATTTTTTCTCCCTTTGGAAATCTTCACTTCCTAGCCTACAAAATCGTACCGCAGAGTGCAACCGGATGCAGTGCAAGAGTGGGTGCCTTAAATGGACCAGCTTCTTTGGTTAGTGATGGATGTGGATTTGAGGGAAGGAGTAAGGACTATAAAAACTCTGTCTTTAATACCTGAATGGTTTATGGCTTTCTTGGGTCTTTGGGTTCATAACAGTTTGTATGATTTATTAAAATCTAAAGTAAAAATATATCCTGCCCACCCTCTTTTTCGGCAACTTGATAAAGAAATCAAGCCAAGGAAAGAGGGTGGGGAATTAGAGTTCCTGTTTATTCAAACCCTGACTGTACATTTGTTGTTGTTAGCTGCCGTTGAGTGGGTACCCCGGCTCATGGTGACCCCATGCACAATAAAATTGGGCCTGTGTGATCCATAGAGTTTTCATCGGCTGATTTTCAGAAGTAGATTGCCAGGCCTTTCTTCCTAGTATGTCTTAGTCTGGAAGCTCCACTGAAATCTGTTTAGCATCATAGCAATATGCAAGCCTCCACTGACAGAACTTGGTAATATATCATAATTAGGTCTATGGATTTTTTTTGGATTGGAAATCATCTAGTGAAGTAGAATGAACAGAGAATTCGTTCTGAGGACTTGTAGACTTTCCTTTGCAATGAAGTGTGTTTTGACACCTGTGCATGCCCTGGTTGCAGTGGCCACCTACACCTGTTTCATTTTATTTGAAGAGTATTCACTGTGTCATGAAATACCAAACCATTGTCTGACTGTCATTGTGGCTTTCAGTTCTACTACTGAAGTCTATTCCTTTTTGTTTAAAGCCTCAGTGTTCTTTTAGAGTTCCCCTAATGAATCACATTTACCCTGGAAAGGGTGACATCTTAAACTATTGTTGAAGAAGGACATTGGACTGGGATTCGAGAAACATGGCTAAGTTCAGATGGCCTGTATTCAGTGTTCGGTTCTTGGCCTAGTTCTGCTGCTAACTGGCTATCTCACTTTGGTTGTTCAATTTATTTAATCTCTTGGAGCCTCTGTTTTCTTGTTCCAGGAAAGCTGGGACCAATGACCTCTATTCAGGGGCCAACATCTGCTAAATTCAGTGGTCACTTCTTGGCCCTCATCTTCCTTGACCTGTCAGCGGTATTTGACCAAATTGATCTACTTCTCCTCCTTGAAATGCTTTCTTCTTAAGGTCTCCTGAGTTTCTCCTTCTCTCTCCCTGCCCACCCTTCAGTTATCTTAGCTGGTTCCTCCTCATCTCTAAACGCTCAAGTTTACTGTGTATGAGGGCTTAGTTGTACTTCTTCTCTTCTTTCTCTCTGGGTCCTCTCATCCATGATATTTAACAGATACATTTATGTATCCAGCATGGACTTCTTCTCCTATGAAATCCAGACTCAGGAATCCAGCTGCCCTCTAGACATCTTCTGTAACAGGCATCTCAGAAATAACATGTCCAAAGTCAAACTACTGATCTTCACCCCCAGCTCTGCTTCTCCCCTAGTCCTGTCCATCTCAGTGAGTGGCAATCCTGTCTTTTTGTGCCCAAGGCAAAACTCTTGCAGTCAGACTTGTCTTCTGCCACCACCCTAGTCCAAACTACCCTCCCTCTCCCTTAGACTATAATAGAGCCTCCTACCTAGTCTCCCTGGTTCTCCTCTTGCCGTCCCGCAGTCTGTTCCCCCGACAGCTGCAAGAATAATCATGCAACTTAATCATGCCTTGCATTGGCAGAAAACTATGCAATGGTTTGTCTCATTCAGCGTAAGACCCTTCATTCTTACAGTGACTTAATAGACTGTGATTTAGTCTCAGCTTCCTCTCTGGCCTTGCCTCTTTCGACTCTCCGCCTTGTTTACCATCACTGATTACTCCAGTAAGCCAAGCGCATCCCTGCCTGAGGGACTTTGAACTTACTAGTCCCTCTGTCTGGAAAACTCTTCCCCAGTGACAGCCCATGGCTGGCTCCCTTGCTCCTCCAGGTCTCTGCTGGCTCTCATGGCATCTCATCAAAGACACCCTCCTTGACCACTCTACATCCATCCAATAGCTACAATTCTACCCCATCCCTCTCAGTACTTCCAACCCCCTTTTCTCTGCTTTATCTTTCTCCATAGAACTTGCCAGCTGACAAATATTTGTTGGGTTTTTTCCTCTCCCCACCCTCACTGTAGGATGTAAACTCCAGTGTGAGCAGAGATTTTGCCAGTTTTGAGCACTGCTGTGACTCCAGTGCCTAGAACAGTGCCTAGCATGTAAGGCTATCAACACATCTTTACTGAATAAATGAATCTATAAAATGATCAATAGTAACACTTATATCCTATAGCTAAAGTGAAGAACACACTGTGAGGTCACTTTGCATACTGAGGAGAACTCTGGCTTTACAGTGAGACAAACCTGATTTCGAATCCTACTTGCATACTCACTAGTAATATGAACCACTCAGAAGGTCCATTTTCACATTTGTGGGATGAGTATAATATAGTACTTAACTCACAGGTTTATCGTGAGCGTGAAGTGAAAAATAAAAAGTATGTTAAACATTTAGCACTGAGGAGGCTAAAAATGAGTGGTTTTGATAATCTATGTGTGAATAAATGTCCTTTGTTAGCTGTAAAGCCACATAAGCACCTATAGAATTAGTGTTGTTGTTAGGTGCCATCAAGTCAATTTGTGACTCATAGCGACCATATATGATAGAGTAGGACAGCCCCATAGGGTTTCCAATGAGCGGCTAGTGGATTTGAACTGCCAATCTTCTGGTTAGCAGCTGAGCTCTTAACCACTGGTACTTATACTTACAGAAAATTAGAAAATGGTTCATTGGTGGCATCTATACATCACACCTGTAGGTTCTAATGCAACTAAATGTCGGACATCCTATTATACCTGTATAATTTTCCCTCATCCTGTGGCCAGGCTGTGGGTAAGAAGGCAATACATGTTCTCATCATCTCAGTCACTCAAAAAAAAAAACAAAAAAAAAAAACAAAACAAAAAAATGGTGCAGAAACTCAGCCACACCTAGTGCAAGTAAATGCTTGGTGAAAAATTTCCAGTTACCATTTCCTTTCTTCAATGTGGTCCTGCTGAGGGAGTACTGTCTATTTTAATTTAGCACACTGTACTAGGCCCTGGGAATCCAAAGGGGAATATGACATGTCTTGTGCCCAAGTAGCTCACAGTTTCTTGCTATAGTCTAGGTAACTTCTAATTACAAGGTGTATGTAGAACAGGCTATTTGGGGACAAGAAGGAGGTCAACTAGTGTAAAGGTCGACACCAGGTTCTAACTGCTGTAGTTCAAAGATAACAGTAACCTAGACAAATAGCATCTGGATTCTTTTTTCATCTTGAGTTAGTTTTCCCTTGAAACTTCAAGGTGTAGATCACATTCGGGAGACTCCAAGTTAGTTTTGAAGCCTCTAGGGTGCCAAGAGAGGTCACTGGTGGGTCAGTGGTAGGATTCTCATCCTCCATACAGGAGACCTGGGTATGATTCCGGGCAATGGACCTCATGTGCAGGCACCACCCATCTATCAATGGAGGCTTGTGTGTTGCTGTGATGCTGAACAGGTTTCTGCAAAGCTTCCAGCCTAAGACAGACTAGGAAGAGCGTCCTGGTGATCTGCTTCCAAAAATTCACCAATGAAAACCCTATGGATCACAATGGTCTGACTCACAGAATGGAGCAGCGTTTAGTTCCCTTGTGCATGGGGTTACCATGAATGAGGGCCCACTCCACAGCAGCTAGCAACAACAGGGCACCAAGGGCTGTGAGTGGGGATTCCCGAGACTCAGGTTCATTTCTGTATTCTTGTGGTTTAAGGTGTAAGAATCATAGGCCACAGGACTGCTAGATAAATGTGGGCAGCCTCACAACCTCTCTAGGGGTTCCCGAGCAGACCTGCCTTGATTATAATGTGTTCTTTCTCTGATTTGCAATCCTCTCCCCAGTACTTTTAGGCTTAGAGCATGACTTCAAAACAGGGCTTCCAACCATTTCTTCACAGTTCAGTCATCATCAGTGAACCAGAAAGATAGCCAGAATGGGAAAAATTACTGGCCGAAACCCTGCTAAAAACTTACACCTCCCTCTTAGAGAACAAGGACAGCATATGCACTGCATAGCAACCAAATCTCTTGCCCTCGATTTTTAGCACAGTTGGAAGCAGCATTGCTTGGCTCAAAGGTGGTGGCCAACCATGCTGTTTTGAATGTGTTGCTCTCCACAGTCCTGCAGGTAATCCAGTCTCACGCATCAGGCTCCCGAGAGTAAAACCAGACCAATGGGTCCGTGCCCAGCATGCAAGGAGCCAGTCTCTCAGACGCTGGTTTTGAGAGGAAGAAAGAGTTTATTTCACAGGCTAGCAAGCGGGAACCCAGAGGTATCAACCTCAGATGGAGTTCCTCAATTTGAGGAAGCATTTACATTTTATAGGTTTGGGGAACTATACATATTCATATAGGGGTGGAGGCAGGCAGGTGGGCAGGATCAGGAAGTTCTACGTATTCATTTTTATTATTTTTATTTATAGCATATATTTATCATATCATCATATTTATATCATCATCATATTTATTATGGGGTGGGGCTAAGACTTGGCATGGAAGTGGCCGACGGACTCTTCGCTTTTGAAATGGGCTCGACTACTGCAGATGATGTATGTTCGGTGAATCTGGTTCTTTGACATGAGTCTTTTCGTTCCTTGACCTGAGTTTTCCCACGCTATTGAGCATGTGTGGGGGGTCCGAAGTCGTCTGTCAGTCACCCTTGTCTGCTGTATGCATGTCTGACCTCCTTAAGCCAGTTAGATCCAGATCCATCAGGAATTCTCCAGAGAGTCTGCAAAACAACTTAGAGGAAGTGAGTGATGTGGCTGGGAGGTGACTGGGAGTGGCCTGAAAACTGGTGGAGTACTAATTGATTAGGTGTTTTTTTTTAAGGTCCCCTAACAAGAGGGCCCACCACACCTCTTCAGAATCTCCTATTCCAGGGCTTCGACTTGTAATTTTTCCCAATTTGGGTACTGTGCCAAATCTGCTAAATTGTACAACTTTGGGTCTGCGCCTGTTTGGCTTCATCAGCCATGACCGAACTGGTTTGAACCGCTTTAAAGCCCTGCTTCAAGAACCCAGGTAGCTCGCTGAGTTGGCCTCGTTACCCTCACTGGCCCGCTTTCCCTGCTGGCCTCTGCTGAATTGGATCCTGAAGGGAAAAGCAGAGCTAATCACACTGTGGTGACAAGAAGATGATCCCAACACATGAGAGCTCAACCCTGGTGCACTTGTCCTAGACCTGAAGAGCAGGAGCAGGGTGTATCCGACCATGGTACGTTACACTCGAATCACACAGTGAAGATGTTGGCTGTAACCAGTCAACACCTCTATTTTCTAATAAAGTACAACAACCCTGTAAGCATGCTTATGACAAAGGCCAGGTTTTATTCATCATTGCCTGGCACAGTACCTCTCACACAGCATTACAGTTACTTAGCAATTGCTTGTAAATTTTTTCTTTAGGAATATTTATTGGTCTCATTTATTTATCAGGAATTCTGAATATATACATAATTTTAAAAGTCGTGGTTTAACATTTACCCATCAAATATTTTTTGAGCACTGTGCTAGGTATTAGGAATATCAAACAGATCCCGAGATAACCTTCTATTGGTCTTCCTTTGTTTTTATCTCCAGATACCAAATTCAACAATTTGTTTACCTTTTAAAAACTTCAGGCTCTTAGAAAGAACTTGATTCTGTAATATAAACCACATAGAAATACTTTAAGATGAGCATTTCTACTATCATCTCATTTCTATTTAGTTTCAAAAAATGTTTTAATTAACACTGTCACAACAGTTAAGCCTTAGGCTGATAACCAAAAGATTGCCAGTTCAAATCCACCCAACGGCTCCTTGGGAGAAAGATCTGGCAATCTGCTCCCATAAAGATCACAGCCTAGAAAACCCTATGTAGTAGTTCTACCCTGTCACATGGAGTCTCTATGAGTTGAAAGTTGACTTGACATCACCCAACAACAATATGCACATTTGTTCATTTAAATAGTCAGTAACCCTCAAGATAGATATTGTCACCCCCATTTATGAAGGAGGAAGCAGAGCCTTTGAGAGGTGATAGGATATGTTTAGAGTGGGTCACAGTTGCCTGAGTTCCGTCCCTCAGCTACATCTCCAAAGAGGGTGACTTTAGTGAGGATACAGTGTAGCCCTTGGGGAGAGGGTCATCAAGCTTTTAGCTTCTGCTGCTTCAACTCCTGGCTTTGGGCCCTTGTGGATATCCACACATTAAACGAAGACAAAAAACCATGATGGCTAATGCTAAGCACTTTGCTGCTCACCAAAAGGTTGGCTGTTTGAACCCTCCCAGTGGCTCCTCGGGAGAAACACCTGGTGATCTGCTCCCGTAAAGATTACAGCCAAGAATACCCTATGGGGCAGTTCTCTTTGTCACATGGAGTCACTGTGAGTCAGAATCAACTCAATGGCACCTAACAGCAACAACAAAGGGAAGGCAGACAGACAGAAGCTCTGATCTTTTTTGAAAATTTTCAGTGTCTTAGATTTGTTGAAATGCTTTTCCTCAAGAAAGCAGAACTCATGGCCACTCTCTTTGCTTCCTGACAATTGAAACACTGACATATATGATTTAAGAATCTGAACCTGGAAACATTTAAAAACTCGGTGCAGTTTACATCACTGTGTGGATTTTACATTGTCTCTGAAGCCTACGGTGATTATTCCAAGTAGCTCTCAGCCACAAAGCCGGCTTTGTTTGGTTTTCATGGCATCCATTTGTTCTTGTCTTCCGTTACTCCCTTCCCACAGTATTCCCACAATTGCTGACAGAACCACACTCCAGTCCCTTTGATTAAACATCTTGACATGAAATCCCAGAGTGAGGTTTTTCTTCCTTTTCTGAAATCTCTGGTGAAAAGATTCTGTTCCATGTACAGTGTGTAGATTTGTTTAATTGAAGATTGACTGACAAAGTGGACAAGGTTTTATGGGACTGCACTGCTTCTCATCTCAGAGTAGTAGCTGTGGACTTTCTGGTCCAAAGTGTCCTGAAAAAATAACATGCAATTACTTCTAGGACCAAAGGTTTATTGTAGTGAGCTTTTTTTGTTCCCTTCTCTTTTCCTTTTGTGCATGTTTTTTAGATATTTTCTTAGTGGTTACCATGAATATTACATTTAACAGCTTGTATTTATAACATTCTAGGTTAAGTTGATACTAACTTAACTTTGGTAATATATAAGAAGTTCTATATTTATACTATTCCTCTCCCCCCTTTTTGTTGTTGTTATCACTAATTGTGTCTTTATATTTCATCTGCCCCGTTACCTAATTTTATCCTTTCTTTTTATATTTTTGTCATTAAGAAACATGAAGGATAACACAATTAGAATTATCAAGCATGAATACCTTATTACTAGCCCATATACTTGTCCATGCATTTCCCTTTATTAGGGACCTTTCTTTTATGTATAACTTTGAATTGCTTTCTAAGTCTTCTCCCTTCCATCTACAGAACTTCAATTAGTATTTTTTGTAGGGTCAGTCTGGTGGATATGAACTCTCAGCTTCTATGTATCTGGGAATTTTTTAATTTCATCCTCATCTTGAAGGATGGTTTTGTTGAGTATAGTATTCTTGGTCGACAGTTTTTTGTTTTTCCTTTCAGCACTTTAAATACTTCATTTCATTGCCTTCTGGCCTCCAATATTTCTGAGGAGAAATTGCACTCTTACTGGGGAAACTTTGTCTGTGACTGTTTGCTTCTGTCTCACTGCTTTCAGGATTCTGTCTTTATCTTTACTTTTTGAAAGCCTAGCTATGATGTGTCTTGGTGTAGATCTCTTTGGGTTTATCCTGCTTAAGGTTATTTGAGATTCTTCGATTTCTAGATTCATGTCCTTCATTAGACTGAGGAAATTTTCTATCATTATTTCTTCAGATATTCTTTCTGTCTCTTTTCCTCTCTCAACTCCTTCTGGAATTCCCATGATGTATGTATTGTTGTTGTCCCATAATTCTATTAAACTTTGCTCAGCCTTCTTGACTCTATTCTTGTCATTCTTCAGCCTCTTATCCTCTAATTCACTGTTTTTTTCTTCTGCCTGATTAAATCTATTGGTAAGTCCTTCTATTATGTTTTTCATTTCAGTTATTGTCCCTTTCAGTTGCAATGTCTCTTTTTTTAGATCCTCATTTTGTTCTTGCATTGTTTTCCTTATTTCTTTTAGCTCTATGTGTATGTTTTCTCTTGGGTGTTTAATTATGTTTAACATTGTTGTATTATATTCTTCCATTTTTTTCATTATTTGGTCATCCCTAGATGCACTTTCATTCTTTTTGTCATGTTCATTTGGATGGGTCATTGTTTCTCTGTTCTTTTTGTGTCCTGTGATTTTTTTGCTGGGGCATTGGAATTTTCCAGGGTGTTAACTTTCTCAGTTCTCACCAGTATTTGGTGTTTTTGCCTGAACTACTTTCTACAAAAAACTCTTAGGTCAGCAGAGCCTTCGGCCTTTGCTTACCGTTTCTCCTCCCTCTCTGTGATAGCTCCATTTCCCTCCTTGTTTTAATTAGCATTTGAAAGTTCCAGATCTCAGTTTTCAACTTCCAGTCTATCCCAAACATACTAGAAAACGTGCTGTGATCAATCTGTCAACAACCAGCACTGCCATTCAGGTGAGCTATATTGTACTAATCAATCTGTCCACCAGGGAGCACATTCCTCTCTTTCTGGTTATTACTCCTTTCCTTTTTCTGTTTCTCTGATCATGTTTTCAGGGAAAGAACTGAAACCCACACTTAGTGAAACCCCTTCAGGGCTCGGTGTTGCCCTCCAGTTTTGCCCGAGGCATCTTTGCTCTGTGGGAGCTGCTTCAATCCGAGCTGATTTTTAAGGGAAGCATAAGCAGACTTTCCTTTGTTTCAGTAGAAGGACAGGTTGTCTCTCCCCAGAAGGACCTCAAAGAGATCTGCCTTACTTGTTTCAGAGCCCCATTGGCCCTGTGATGGTGCAGGGTGGGGGGTTTCAGTCTTGGTTTCCCAGTAGGGGACCTTCAGTAGGAGTTTGTATCAGTTCATCAGCCAGCAATTACTGAGTGAAGAAGGGATTGTCACACTCTGAATGGACCCTCAGGGAAGTCTGCCTTGTTAGCACCCACCTCTTAGTATGTTGTCTGTGGACATAGACTCCACTTAAGATGCCTGCTTCTTACCACACAGCACCCTTAGTCTGTAGTCCTCAGCACTGACTGGAAAGGGAAGTAGACAGACTCAAGGAATTCTGTTCTGTTGGTTTCAGAGGCCTGAGCTATTGAGTGCTGTGATCATTAAGGTTGTGTGTCAACTTGGCTGGGCTATGATTATCAGTGGTTTGGCAGTTATGATGTAGTTTGGCAGTTGTATGATGATGCAATCGCTTCCATAATGAGATTTGATATAATGTGATCACTTCCATGATGGGATCTGCTGTGAGTAGCCGATCAGCTGAAAGGGAGTTTCCTTGGGGGTGTGGCGTGCATTGAATATAGGTGGACATTCTGGCAAGGCTTGTGGGCTTTTGCTTGCTCTGAATCCTGCGGCTGGCTCCTGTCCTTCTGACCTCTAATTCTTGGGACTTGAGCTAGCAGCTTACCTGCCATCTTGCGTGCTGATCTTGGGATTCATCATCTTCACAACCTGTGAGCAAGAGACCTGCTGTCTGACCTCCTGATCTTGAGTTCACCAGGCCCTGTGGCTCCATGAATCAGGAGAAGCCTCTATCCTGACCCAAGTACGTGGGATGTTCCAGCCTTTACAATCTTGTGAGCCATTTTCTTGATATAAATCTCTCTCTCTATATATATGTGCTTTAACAGTTTTGCTTCTCTGGAGAATCCAACCTAAAACATTTGGTATGGAGAGTGGGTCTAGAGAAACAAAATTGTAAAGATGAGTTTTCTAAATTGGTTCTCAAGTCTAGTTAAAGATACTGATGACTCTGCTTCCAGTAGTAAAGAGGGCACTTCTAATCCATGGCATAAGGTGACAATTGAAACACACAAAATATCATCACCAGTAGATCAGATACTGGTGAAAGGCGAGGTTCTGGGTGGTTGTATGTTTGATACCTTTCTACAATTTTCTCATAATGAGAAATATAAGGACGCTGGTTCTTTGGTCCCACTTTCTCTAGACAAAGTGGTGAAAGAAAGAGACGATCTCAGGGCTTCAGAGTCAAAGCTCAAGCACTGCATAAACAACCTCAAAGTTTCCACTTCTGCCTTGAAAGAAAGGCTTATTTCTTGTAGTAAAAGAGGTAATATTGCTGAAAACCAAACCCAGAATCTTATTGTAAGAATAGCTGAATTACAATGTCAACTCACTTGCCAACTTTGAGAGGTGTCTGAAGTTAAAATGAGGACATTAATTGGGAGGAAATGGGATCCTGAAACTTAGGATGGGGACATATGGGTAGATAATGAGGAAGCTGGAGACACTGAGCCCTTGAATTGGTCGAATCACTCCTGTCAGCAGAACCAGCCCTCTCACTCCCATCTGAAGAGATTACTTCATGTTTTTCTGCTAAGCCACCCTTCCCAGTAAAACCATTAGCCTCTCCAGCCCCATCTAATGAGATTAAGTGAGCTGTGTCTAAAGAGCCTTTGTCTGAGTCATTGCCTGAGATATCGTCTGAAGTAGATGCATTATAAGACAATGCTGAATGTTCTCAAAAAACATCCTAACCACTGATTTTGGCTTCCAGACCTATAACTAGACTTAAGTCCTAGTGAGCACCAAAAGGTGAAATACAAAATATGACCCAGGAGGAGGTACGCTACACTCCAAAAGAACTGCTTGACTTTTCTAAGTGTACAAACAGAAACTTGCTAATGTGTGGGAATGGCTATTAAGGGTATGAAATAATGGTGCAACAAACATAAAGATGGATCAGTCTGAGTTTATTGATATGGACTCACTAAGCACAGACTCTTCATTCAGTGTTTCAGCTCAATAGGTTAGGAAAGGATCTAATAGTTTATTTGGTTGGGTCACTGAAGCATGGATTACGTGGTGGCCTACACTAAATGAACTTGATGTACCAGACCTGCCTTGGTATACTGTAGAAGAAAGTATCCAAAGGCTTAGGGAAATTAGCATGCTAAAGTGAACTTATCAGGTTAGACCCACAGACCCACACTTGGAGAGCCGAGAGGACATGTTTTACCACAATGGTGAGGAACAAATTTGTGAAAGGAGCCCCAGAATCCTTGAAAACTTCTGTGATTGCTCTTTTATGTAAGTCATAACTGAATTAAGACACCTAACTACAATGTGGTTGATTGGATCCCATCCTGGTAGGGGCCAAGTGGCGGCACTCAATCAACAAAGACAAGGTGGGCATGGTTACTGTAAGGGACAGAGGAGTCAAAGCAGTAATCAGAATAGTCTGACTGGTATGGACTTACAGAATTGGCTACTTCGTCATGATGTCCCTAGGAGTGAAATAGATAGGAAATCTACTAAATATTTACTTCATCTATGCCAAGTGCATGAATTATAAGTCAAGTGAACAGCAGTCCAACTTGAATCACCAGAATAGAGTGTCACGGCCCTTCAATGAGCGAGTTTGAAGACCCACAACCCCTTGAATGAAGGGGAGGCCAGGTCCCCTTGAGGAAGGACTCCAATACACTGTGTCTTAGGCTGGGTTCTCTAGAGAAGCAAAACCAGTAAAGTGTATAAATATATATACAGAGAGAGATTATATCAAGGAAACAGCTCATGCGATTGTAGAGGCTAGAACGTCCCAAATCCGTGGATCAGGGTACAGGCCTCTCCCAAGTCACAGAGCTGCAGAAGCTGGCAAGCCCAAGATCAGAAGGTCGAAGAGCAGGGCTCCCACTCACAGGCTGTGCAGATTGACAAATCCCAGGTTCGGCAGATAAGCTGACAGCTCAAGTCCCAAGAACGGGAAATGAGACGACAGGAAGCAGCCGCAGGATCCAGAGAGAGCAAAAAGCCAGAAGGTCTGCTTATATACAGATGTGGGCCACACCCCCAAGGAGACTCACTTTCATCTGATTGGCTACTCACAGTATATTGAATCATGGGAGTGATTACCTTAAAACACGTAGAGTCATGGCCCAGCCAAGTTGACACACAGTCTTAACCATCACACACTGCCGAAAGCTTATACTGGTAATCTTTCTCCGAGCCTTCCCCAAAGGAATCTACAGCCTTTTACAAGACTGACTGTTTATTGGGGAAAAGTAAATAATCAGACTTTTCTGGGATTACTGGATACTGGCTCTCAACTGACACTAATTCCAGGAGACCCAAAACATCATTGTGGCCCACCAGTCAGAGTGGGGGCATATGGAGGCTCTTAAAAGAGTCTTAGCTCATGTCCATCTCACAGTAGGTCCAGTGGGTTCCCCCAACCCATCCTGTAGTGATTTCCCCAGTTCCAGAATGCATAATTGGAAAAGATATACTGAGCAACTGGCAGAACCCCAACATTAGATCTCTGACAAATGGAGTAAGGGCTATTATGGTAGGAAAAGCCAAGTGGAAGCCATTAGAACTGCCCCTACCTAGGAAAATAGTACACCAAAAGTAATACCACATTTCTGGAGGGATTGCAGAGATTACTGCCACCATCAAGGACTTGAAGGATGTAGCGGTGGTGATTCCCACCACATCCCCATTCAGCTCGCTTATTTGGCCTGTGCAAAAAACAGATGGATCTTGGAGAATGACAGTGGATTATCGAAAACTTAACCAAGTGGTGACTCCAATTGCAGCTGTTATTACAGATGTGATTTTATTGCTTGAACAAATTAATACATCTCCTGACACCTTGTATGCAGCTATTGATCTGGCTAATGCCTTTTTCTCTATGCCTGATTTTAAGGATGACCAGAAGCAGCTTGCCTTCAGCTGGCAAGGCCAGCAATACACCTTCAGTTGCCTAACTCAGGGCTACATCAACTCTCTAGTCTTATGTCATAATTTAGTCCACAGGGACTTGATTGCCTCTCCCTTCCTTAAGATGTCACACTGGTCCATTATATTGATGACACTATGCTGACTGGAGCTAGTAAGGAAGAAATGTCAATGACTCTGGACTTACTGGTAAAACATTTGCTTGCTAGAAGGTGGTAAATCAATCCCACAAAAATTCAGGTACCTTCCACCTCGGTGAAATTTCTAGGGGTCCAGTGATGTCATCATGTCAATATATTCCTTCTAAAGTGAAGGATAAGTTATTGCATCTGGCCTCTTCCACAACTCAAAAGGAGGCACAACACTTAGTGAGCCTCTTTGGATTTTGGAGGCAACATATTCCTCATTTGGGTGTGTTACTCCAGCCTCTGGGGCAGTTCTACTCTGTCCTATGGGGTCGCTATGAGTTGGAATTGACTCAACAGCAACAAATTCGGTTTTTTGGTGGGGGAGGTTTACTCAGCCTATTTATCAAGTGACTCAAAAATCTGCTAGTTTTGAGTGGGGCCCAGAACAAGAGAAGTCTTTGCAATAGGTTCAGGCTGCCATAGAAGGCACTCTGCCACTTGGTCCATATGATCCAGTGTTTGAAGTGTCAGTGACAGATAGAGATGCTGTTTGGTAGGCCCCTATTGGTGAATCACAGCACAGACCCTTAGGATTTTCGAGCAAATCTCTGCCATCCTCTGCAGATAACTACTCTCCTTTTGAGAAACAGCTTTTGACTTGTTACTGGGCCTTAGTAGACTGAACACTTAATCATGGGCCACCAAGTCACTGTGAGGCCTGAGCTGCCCATCATGAACTGGTTATTATCTGACCCACAGAGTCATAAAGTTGGAAGTGCATAGCAGCACTTCATCACTACATGGAAGTGGTATATACGATGTCGGGCACAAGCAAGACCTGAAGGTAGAAATAAGTTGCATGAGGAAATGGCCCAAATGCCCATTGTCTTCACCCCTGTCACATTACCTTCCGTCTCTCAGTCTGCACCTATGGCCTCATAGGGAGTTCCTTATGATCAGTTGACTGAGGAAGTGAAAACTCTGTGCCTGGTTTACAGATGGTTCTAAAGGATACGCAGTCACCACTTGAAAGTGGACAGCAACAGCACTATGAACTCTTTCTGGGCCCTCCCTGAAGGACAGTGATGAAGGGAGATCCTCCCAATGAGCAGAATTCCTAGCAGTGCACCTGGTTGTTCACTTTGCTTGGAAGGAGAAATGGTCAGATGTGCAACTGTGTACTTATTCATGGGCTGTGGCCAATGGTTTGGCTGGATGGTCAGGGACTTGGAAGGAGTGATTGGAAAATTGAAGACAAGGAGGTAAGGGGAAGAGGTATGTGGGGAGACCTCTCTGAATGGGCCAAAGAAGTGAAGATATTTGTGTCTCATGTGAATGCTCACCAAAGGGTGACCTCAGCAGAGGAAGATTTTAACAATCAAGTGGATGGGATGACGCATTCTGTGCAAACCAGTCATCCTCTTTCCTCAGCCACTTCTGTCATTGTCCAGTGGGCTCATGGACAAAGTAGCTATGGTGGTAGGGATGGAGGTTATGCATAGGCTGAACAACACAGACTTCCACTCACCAAGGCAAACTTGGCTACAGCTACCGCTGAGTGCCCAATCTGCCAATAGCAGTGGGGTCTGCTTTCATAATCAAAACTCTGCCAATAGCAGATCAACACTGAGTCCCCAATATGGCACAATCCATTGAGATGATCAGCCAGCAAACTGGTGGCAAGCTGATTACATTGGACCACTTTCATCATGGAAAGGGCTGAGTTTTGTTCTTACTGGAATAGACACTTACTCTGGATATGGATTTGCCTACCCTGCACACAATGCTTCTGCCAAAACTACTATCCATCAACTTAGAGAATGTCTTATCCACCGTCGTCGTATCCCACACAGCATCACTTTGGATCAAGGGACTCACTTCACTGGCCTTACCATGTTCCCCATCATCCTGAAGCAGCTGGTTTGATAGAACGATGGAATGGCCTTCTAAAGACACAAATATGGTGCCAGTTAATTGGCAATACCTTGCAGCATTAGGCAGCATTCTTCAGGAGGCTGGATATGCTCTAAATTATTGTCTAATATATGGTGCTGTTTCTCCCATAGCCAGGATTCATGGATCCAAGAATAAAAGGTAGAAATGGGAGTGGGACCACTCACTATTACCTCTAGTGACCCACTCAAAAAAGTTTGCTTCCTGTCCTTATGACCTTATGCTCTGCAGGTCTAGAGATCTTAGTTCCAAAAGAACGAATGCTCCCACAAGGAGACACAACACTGATCCCATTGAACTGGAAGTTAAGAATGCCACTGGGTCACTTTGGGCTCCCCATGTCTCTGGATCAACAGGCAAATAAGGGAGTTACCATACTGGCTGGTGTGATTGATCCTGATTATCAAGAGGAAATTGGATTGATGTTACATAATGGAGGTAAAGAAGAGTATGTCTGGAATACAGGAGATCCCTTAGGGTGTCTCTTAGTACTACCATGCCCTGTGATTAAAGTCAATGGAAAACCACAGCCATGCAATTCCCACATGACTACTAATGGCCCAGACCTTTCAGGAATGAAGATTTGGGTCACCCCACCAGGGAAAGAACCATGGCCAGCTGAGGTGCTTGCAGAGGGCAAAGGGAATACAGAATGTGTGGTAGAAGAAGGTAGTTCCAAACACCAGTTATGATCACTTGACCAGCTGCAGAAACGAGGATTGTAATTATGTAGTTATGAGTATTTCTGCCTTGTATGTGTGCATCAAATATTTTTGTTTTCTTCACTTGTAAAATATAAGATGTAAACAGGGCTAGTGCATATTTGGTTGTATGTGTGTTCCTTGTATCATGTTAGGTGCAAGTATGACTTTTGTCTTTATTCAGAGATTATGTATGGTTTAAGAAGATGTGGACAGGTGCCAGGTTGACAAGGGGTGAACTCTGATCATTAAAGTTGTGTGTCATCTTGACTGGGCCATGATTCTCAGTGGTTTGGGAGTTAGAATGTAGTTTGGCATTCGTATGGTGATGTGATCACTTCCATGATGAGATTTGATATAATGTGATCACCCTGTGATGAGATCTGCTGTGAGTAGCCAATAAGTTGAAAGGGAGTTTCCTTGGAGGTGTGCCCTGCACTGAATGTAAGTGGACTCTCTGGCAAGGCTCATGGGCTTTTGCTTGCTCTGGATCCTGCAGCTGGCACCTGTTCTTCTGACCTCCGATTCTTGGGACTTGAGCTAGCAGCTCACCTGCCATCTTGCCTGCCTATCTTGGGATTCATTGATCTTTGTAGCCTATGAACAAGAGCCCTGCTGTCTGACTTGCCAGTCTTGAGTTTGTCAGCCCCTGCAGCTCCGTGAATCAGGAGAAGCCTCTATCCTAATCTTTGTACTTGGGATGTTCCAGCATCTACAATCACATGAGTCATTTCCTTAATATAAATCTCTCTATATATATATATATTTATACACTTTACTGATTTTACTTCTCTCAAGAACCCAGCCTAAAACAGGTGCACAGGGAGGCAGGTAGAGTGCTGACTATGGGACAGATTCCATTGCAGGGGCCTTCTGCTGCAATTTGCAACAACCTGGCAATCAACAATTACCAGGTTGGGGAGAGTGTCATGCTGTAGTCAGATTTCCATGGAAGTCTGCCTTGTTGCTATCAGTACCCTCCCCCACTGGTAACTTGTTGGCTGTGAATGCAGGCTCCACTCAAGATGCCTGCTTCCTAGCACACAGCAGCCTCAGGCAATTCTCATTGCCAGCTGGAATTGAGGGAAGACTAACCCTAATTCACCCCCAGGGAGGTTTGTTCCATTAGTTTCAGAGGCCTGAGATATGGGGTGCCCAGGGAGGCAGGTAGAGTGCTAACTATGGGAGCAGATTTCATTCCAAGGGCCTTCTGTAGCAATTCACTGCAGGCTTACAGGTGACAGTGTCTGGGTAGAGGAGGAGTTGTCATGCTCCGAATGGACCCCAGGGAAGTCTCCCTTGTTGCCATCAGAGCCCGCCCTACCCCGTAGTATGTTGGCTGTGGGTGTAGCCTCCACTCAAGATGCCTGCTTCCTAGTACACAGCAGCCTCGGTCAGCAGTCCTCAGCACTGACCAGAAGGGGAGCAGGTAAACCCAAACTGACCCTTCAGGAGGTCTGTGCTGTTTGTTTCAAAGTTCTGAGCTTTGGGGTGTGCAGGGAGGCAGGTAGAGTTTTGATTATGAGAGCAGACCCCACTGCAGAGGGCCTTCTGTAGCAATTCACAGTAGGCTTGCAGCTGACAGTGTCCAGGTGGGGGAGAAATTCACACACTCCAGTGGAATCCCGGAAGGTCTACTTTACTGATTTTAGCAGGCTCTTCTTCTTAATGGTAGTGAGGTCCCCTTCAGCCTCTGCAGGGTTAGCCCTTATAAGCCTAGCAGGATGGCAGTAGTGACCAATCCCCTTGGTAGGCCACAGTCACCTAGTTTACCTAGTAATTGACCAATCCCTACGACAGTTTTATGTACCTTATTTGCATAGTAAATTGCCAATACCTGCAAGTGTTCTACACACCAAATTTGTGCAGTAAACTGTCTACTTCCTTTGCAAGATTGTGGACTAACAAATCATCCTGGCAGAACTACAAATCCCGGGCCAGCCACATATAAAGAGAAACCCATTGCACTGCAGCATCCAAACACTTAACTGTTTGTATCACCAGGGCTCCTTTGGAAAAAGGACTATTGTTGTGTGCTGTAGAGTTGATTCCGAGTCATAGCAACCCTATATGACAGAGTAGAACTGCCCCATAGAGTTTCCTAGGCTGTAATCTTTACAGGAGCAGATCGCCAGTCTCTTCTCCCATGAAGCCGCTGGTGGGTTTGCACCACCAACTTTTGGTTAGCAGCTGAGTGCTTAACCATTGCATCACCAGAGCTCCTTTTAGAAAGAGGGCTAAAAAACCAAAACCAAACCCACTGCCACTGAGTCGATTCCAACTCATAGTGACCCTGTAGACAGAGTAGAACTGCCCCATAGGGTTTCCAAGGAGCGGCCAGTGGATTCAAACTGCCGACCTTTTGGGTAGCAGCCATAGCTCTCAACCACTGTGCCACCAGGGCCCCGGAAAGAGGACTTAAAAAAAAAGAAAAAACCAAACCCGTTGCCATGGAGTCGATTTGGACTCATAGTTACCCTGTAGGACAGAGTAGAACTGCCCCATAGGGTTTCCAAGGATGGCTGGTGGATTCGAACTGCCAACCTTATGGCTGGCAGCCAAACTCTTAACCACTATGCCGCCAGGGCTCTGGAAAGAGGACTAGTAAGTATAAACTCTAATTACATAGGCTTAGCAGTCATTCTTTGGCCAGTTAATAGAAGGGGCTTAGCAGAGCAGTTAAAGCCCTATGCAGATATTTTCTGATGTCTCTTATCATTAACCACACAGACAAGTCAATATAGAACCTGATACTGTAAATGACAGCAGACAAGAAGAGCAGGGTCTTCATCCTACTTCATTCACTGGACAAGCTGTGTGGCCCTGGACAAGTCATTTAGGCTCTCTACACCTTAATTTCTTCATCTGTTAATATGATAGTTGAATTAGGTCAAGGTTTCTTCAGCTCATGTCCCAGGATAAGCTTCAGGGAATCTGAGATGCCCCTGAAATTATAAGCTAAAGTGTTTTACCCCCTGGGAAGTGGATCAGTATTTTGTATCAGATTTCCCAAAGGGATAATGCATTTTAGATTATTACAGTCCTGTCTACTCTAGAATTTTCAATATCTAGCATTAGCCACTCTAGTATTTCATATGGCCTGTCTTTGCAAAACACTGCTAGAGACCAAATTAGAGACTATAGTTTCTGAAATATAATTGGTTGGATCAGTCCTCTTTATAGGGTTGTTTAGAAAATCTAAGAAATTTTAAAAATTAAGACTAGTAAAAGTTTGAATGGCCTACAGACATTTATATTAGGAACCAATACCTCTTCTCACATCAGTTACCAGCCATGTGTCTGATGAGCCTGAACACCAGATGTGGCTGCAGGATTAAGTATGGCGCTCGCTGCCATTCCTTTGGGGTGTTGCCTGTAAAAGGATAAAACAAAACAGATAAGCAAAAAAACAGTGGGAAGAGCTAGCAGTTCATGGAATGTAAACAGGCAATTGCACTCACATCAAAGCGATTGTTGTGGTGTTTCTCTGAGGGCAGGCTTGGGTGTTGTTAGCCATGCCAGAGGGGCCATCCCTCTAGCATGTGTTGCTGCCCTTCACAAAGTGGCCAGGAAGATGAAGCTGATTTGGAAATAGCAGTCATCACTAGAGATAACATCATGGGAGAGGTGATTGACATTTATGTGATATGCTCCTAAGCAAAAAGCCATTGTATCACGTGATAATTACAATTCTAATCATTTAATTTGGTCTAACTATTGGATTTTGGTATAACCCTTAGGACTGAACTACAGAAAACTAGTTTCTGTTACTTTATGAAATTTGGAATGCCAACTGCCTAGATGGGTTAACCCTTTATGTTTGTAAACCACGTATATGTGTGGTATTAATAAAGACTTTTTGTTCCATTGAAGGCAGTGTTTAAAATGACTTTTATCTCTGACAATTCACCTGGAAAGTTAAACTGAAAGTGTGCTTCTTACAAAACATGAAGTTATTTAGAACAATCCATTGTCTACCCTTTCTAATTTTACCATCATTTTTGGTCCAGCTGACAGACTTTGCCCCAGGTGTCACCACAGGAAGGACAATGTGCCACTAATACATTCTGTCATTGACTGGAGAAACCTCTAGAGTATGCCCCCTGGACACACTTTTAGCTCAGAGGTGAAGTCACTCCCAAGGTTCACCATTCCGCTAGGGATTGGACAGCCCTATAAAATAAAACGGGACTAATGAGGCACAGCAGTCCAGGGACAAGGACTAGAAGGCAGGAGGGGACACGAAAGCTGGTGATAGGGAACCCAAGGTTGAGAAGGGACAGTGTTGACATGTCATGGGGCTGTTAACCATTGTCATAAGGCAATATGTGTACTGTTTAATGAGAAACTCTTTGTTCGGTAAACCTTCATCTAAGGTACAAAATAAAAAAGAAAGAAAAGGAATTGTCTATGTGAGATCGAATTGACAATAGCAACTCAAAAGGATTGATGGGAAGCCTAGGGGGCAGTGAGTTGAAGATAATGGTGATGGAATAATTTGGAAAAAGATAGTGAGAATAGCAGCACAACTGGAAGAATGTAACTGATGTCACTGAATTGTACATGTAGAAATTTATGAAATGGTGTATCTTTGGCTATGTATATTTTCACCAAAAAAAAAAAAAAAGGTCCTCCAAGGTCAAGAAAGGAGAGTGTTGACATGTCGTGGGGTTGTTAACCAATGTCATAAAACAATATGTGTACTGATTGTTTAATGAGAAACTATTTGTTCTGTAAACATTCATCTAAAGTACAATAAAAAAATTTTAAAAAATAAATTCTGTCATTAACACTTCAATTTGTAATGCTAAATGTTTAAGGCAAGCATCATGCTATTAACTGGAGTTGTTTCCTTAGTACCATCTGAGCTTGGTCCCTGTGAAATTCAAGAAGTGTAAAATCCCACTTGTGAAATGCAAACTTTTTTTTGCAAGTCACTCAATACTCTTAATGTTGGTACTAACTGTCGGGAACATATAGCAATCAAGTCACTCATTTGTCTGAGTGGAAACAGAACAACTCTGCTAATCAGCTTTATCTTCCTAGAGTCCTTGATCTTGTTCACATAGGCCTGATAAATATACTGTCTGTGCAGAAGGTTAGAGTTATGATTTAGTGGATTTTGAGTTCGTCTTTAACCTTCTTCTAAAAAGTTTCTGTTGTTACACTGTCTAGAAAGTAACAGCTGTGAGTGAATTTACTGCCATGACTGTCCCAATTGGTGATTTATTTTAAATGGTGTCGCCTTAGCATGTGGCTCACTTCTGTTTTAAGGGTCACAATGTGATGACAAAGAAGCTAGATCTTACCTAAATGAATTACACTGCAGACCCATTTTTGCCTATGGAAAAGAAAATACCTCTGCAGAAATTTTAATTTGTTTATAGAAAACAAAAATGGAAACAGTAACATCTTGAGAAGAGAGACAAAGCAGGTCCCTGTCTGGGAATACCAAAGTGTGACCTTAACGCCTAAATACAACCTGCGGCCTTGCTGTAATGATAACTGAACATGACGTAAAATCTACCTTGTCATGATATATAACATGTTTTAAACTTCTGTATTGGTGATTTATGGGTGGAGCAGTTTCTAGTTTTTGGCCTTTGCTGGTGAAATGGCTTGTTGGCTTGGGTTCTGCTTCGTGCTGTAGGCAGACTATAGAATAACAGGAAGTGTCCTTGGCAGCTTTGGTGCCTCTATAAGGTGACTACATGCCCCTTATCTAACTCTATGAGGCAGTTCTACTCTGTCCTGTAGGGCTGCTGTGAGTTGGAATCGAGGTGTGGGTTTTTTTTGGTATCTAAGCATATCTAGGAAACCCTGGTGGTTAAGTGCTATGGCTGCTAACCAAAAGGTCAGCAGTTCGAATCCACCAGCCACTCTTTGGAAACTCTATGGGGCAGTTCTACTCTGTCCTATAGGGTTGCTGAGTCAGAATCGACTTGACTGCAATGGGTTTGGGGTTTTTCTTTTTTCAGTCTTTTCTCTGTGCCTTTCAGTTTGGGAAGTCACTTCAACTTTAACATTTTTCATTTTTTTGCAGATGGACATCCATTTTTGCCAGCACCATTTGTTAAAAAAGATGGTCTGTTCCCCATTTGATGGACTTTGGGCCCTTGTTGAAGATCAGGTGACTGTGGGTGGATGGATTTACATCTGGGTTCTCAATTCTGTTCCCTTGGTCAATGTATCTGTCATTGTACCAGTACCAGGCTGTTTTGACTACAATAGTTATATAGTAGGTTCTGAGGTCAGGTAGTGTGAGTCTTCCTACTTTCTTCTTCTTCAATAGTGCTTTACTTATCCAGGGACTCTTCCCTTTCCAAATAAAGTTAATGATTAGTTTTTCCATCTCTTTAAAGAATGATGTTGATATTTGGATCAGGATTGCATTGTATTTGTAAATTGCTTTGGGTAGAATTGTCATTTTCACAATGTTGAGTCTACCTATCCATGAGCATGGTACATCTTTCCATTTATGTAGATCCCATTGGTTTTCTTGCAGTAGTGTTTTGTAGTTTTATTTGTGTAGGTCTTTTACATCCCTGGTTAGATTTATTCCTAAGTATTTTATTTTTTTAGGGGCTATTATAAATGGTATTGTTTTTCTGATTTCCTTTTCATCATTCTGTTTATTGGTGTATAGGAATCTAACTGATTTTTTTGTGTTTATCTTGTATCCTGTTACTCTGCTGAATCTTTCTATTAGTTCCAATAGTTTTCTCATGGAGTCTTTTGGGTTTTCTATGTCTAGTATCATATCATCCATAAACAGGGGCAATTTAAATTCTTCCTTACCAATTTGGATGCCCTTTATTTCTTTTTCTTGTCTTATTGCTCTAGCTGAGATTTCCAGCACAATGTTAAATAGGAGTAGAGATAAAGGGCATCCTTGTCTTGTTCCTGTTTTCAAGGGGAATGTTTTCAGCCTCTCTCCATTAAGAATGATGGCCGTTGGTTTTGCATAGATGCCCTTTATTATGTTGCGAAATTTCCCTTCTATACCTTTGATTGAGAGTTTTTATCAGGAATGGGTGTTGGACTTTGTTGAATGCTTTTTCTGCATCAATTCAGATGATCATGTGATTCTTTTCTTTCCTTTTATTTATGTGGTGGATTACATTGATTGATTTTCTAATGTTGAACCATCCTTGCATCTGGTATGACCCCTACTTGGTTGTGGTGTATTATTTTTTTGATATGATACTGAATTATATTGGCTAGAATTTTGTTGAGAATTTTTGCATCTATATTCATGAGAGATATTGGTCTGTAATTTTCTTTTTTTGTGGTGTCTTTGCCTGGTTTTGGTATCAAGATTATGCTGGCTTCATAGAATGAATTTGGAAGTGTCGTTTCCTTTTCTATGTTCTGAAATAGTTTGAGTAGTACTGGTACAAGCTCTTCTCTGAGTGTTTGGTAGAATTCTTCAGTGAAGCCCTCTGGGCCAGGGCTTTTTTTGGTTGGGAGTTTTTTTATTACCTTTTCAATCTCTTCTCTTGTTATGGGTCTGTTCAGATTTTCAACACCACTTGGTGTTAGTTTGGGTAGGTAGTGTGTTTCTAGAAATTTATCCATTTCCTCTAGGTTTTCAAATTCGTTGGAGTATAGTTTTTCATAATACTCTGTTATGATCCTTTTTATTACAGTTGGGTCTGTTGTAATGTCGCTCATTTCATGTCTTATTTGGGTTATTTGCATCCTCTCCTGTTTTTCTTTTGTCAGTCTGGCCAGTGGTTTGTTGATTTTGTTGATCCTTCCAAAGAACCAACTTTTGGTTTTGTTGATTCTATTGTTTTTCTATTCTCTATTTCATTTATTTCTGCTCTGATATTTATTATTTCCTTTCTTCTAGTGGCTGTGGGCTTTTTTTGCTGTTCTCTTTGTATTTGTTTGAGTTGTGTAGTTAATTTTTTGATTTTGTGCCTTTCTTCTTTTTTGATGTGTGCATCTATTGCTATAAATCGTCCTCTGAGGACTGCCTTTGCTGTGTCCCAAAGGTTTTGGTGTGATGTGTTTTTATTCTCATTTGATTCTAGGAATTTTTTGATTCCATCTCTGATTTCTTCTATTACCACTGATGTGTAAGCAGGGTATTATTTAGTTTCCATGTAACTGATTTTTTTTCCTTGCTCTTTCTGTTGTTAATTTCTACCTTGATGGTGTTGTGGTCAGTGAAGATACTTTGTATTATCTCAGCGTTTTGGATCTTGTTGAGGATTGCTCTGTGGCCTAAGATGTGGTATATTCTGGAGAACGTTCCATGTGCATTGGAAAAGAATGTGTACTTTGCAGCTGTTGGGTGGAGTGTTCTATATATATCTGTGAGGTCAAGTTGGCTGATTGTGTCCTTTAGCTCTTCTGTATCTTTGTTGAGTTTCTTTCTAGATGTTGTGTCCTTTACTGAGAGTGGTGTGCTGAAGTCTCCTACTATTATTGTGGAACTGTCAATTTCTCTTTTCAGTGCTGTTTTCTGTACTTTGGAGCCCTGTCATTGGGTGCATATATGTTTATTATGGTTATGTCTTCATGATGGATAGTCCTCTTAATCATTATATAGTGTCCTTCTTTGTCTTTTATGGTGGATTTTGTTTTAAAGTCTATTTTATCTGAGATTAGTATTGCCAGTCCTGCTCTTTTTGGTAGCTGTTTGCTTGATATATTTTTTCCATCCTTTGATTTTTTAATAAATTTACATCTTTGTTTCTAAGGAGTGTCTCTGGTAGACAGCATATTGATGGATCCTGTTTTTTAACTATTTTGTCACTCTCCATCTCTTTATGGGTGCATTTAGGCCATTTACATTCAGTGTAATTATTGATAGGTGTGAGTTTATTGCTGTCATTTTGTAGTGATTTTTTTCTGTGCTGCTGACATTTTATTTGTTCCCTTTACTCTCCTGTGCTGAATTCCTTTTTTTTTTTTTTTGTGGATTTTTAAAATTTTCTTTGTTTTTGTGGGTTTTATTTTTATTGAGACTTTATGTTTTTCCTCATTATTTTGATGAGTAGGTTTGTTAACTTTCTAATTTCACCATCATATTTGAATGGGAGTTTTGCAGGATATATTATTCTTGACTGGCAATTTGTTTCTTTCAAGGTTTTATATGTCATCCAATTGCCTTCTTGCCTGCATGGTCTCTGTCGAATGATCCATGCTTAGTCTTATTGTTTCTCCTCTGTATCTGCCTTTTTGTTTTTCTTGAGATGCTCTCAGGATTCTTTGTCTTTGGTTTCAGTGAGTGTCATTATAATATGCCTTGGTGATTTTTTTTGGCATCTGTCCTATATGGGGTTCGTTGAGCTTCTTGGATGGTCAGCTTTTCATCTTTCATGACATTGGGGAAGTTTTCTGTCAGGAGTTCTTCAATGGTCCTCTCTGTTTTTTCTGTTTTGCCCCCCGTTCTGGAACTCTGATCACTTGAAAATTTTTGCTTTTGATTGTATCCTACATAATCCTCAGGGTTTCTTCATTTTTCTTTCTTCTTTTTTTTATTTTTCCTCAGAGTTGTATCCAAGTGTTTGTCTTCAATTTCATTGAATCTGTCTTCCATTGTTTCAAACCTGCTCTTCAGCCCTTCTATCACACTGTCCATTTCTGAAATCTCGTTGTTTATCTTTTGGATTTCTAATTGTTGTTTTTGCATGATTTGTAGTTGTGAATTTATTTTAGCATTTTGTTCCTGTATTATTTTCCTGAATTCTTCTATTTTTTGGTCTGTATTTTATCCATGAATTTATCTAGTTTTTCCTCATTTTTGTCTGCTTTTTCCTTCAACTCTTGGATATTTCTGAATATTAGAGATTTGAATTCCTTTTCAGGTAGTTCTAGTGCCTTTTCTTCTGCTGGGAAGTCATCTGATGTTTTATTTTGGATGCTTACTGGAACCATCCTGTCCTGTTTTTGTATATGTTTTGATATTGTCTACTGTCTTCAGGGCATTCAGTAGTTATTTTCCTCGTTTATTGACTGGTGATTTGTTTGTTTCATCCTGCTCTTTTGTTTTATTTGGTTATGCCTGAGCAGGCAGGCTGTGCATTCTTTGTTGTTTGCTAGTCTGTAGGCATAATACTTTTCACCTCCTTCTCCAATGGGCAGAATCAGTTGCTCAGGTATGGTACAGCAGGGCAGGTCCACCTGAAGGGGAGTTGCTGGGATTGGTTGTTTGTGTCATGTACTAGGGCCGACAGGGTGGGCCGGGAATCAGTGCAGGGCAGGTTCTGGTAAGCTGTGCCTATGCTGCTTGGGGCTGTGATATTCAGTGCACAGTGCAGGTAGGCAGGAAGGAGGGAGGAGATTGTGATGTGTGGAGCTAAGATTGGTATGGGAAAGAGGAGAGAGAGGATAGAGGAACAGGAGCCAAAAACATTCAAACAAACAAACAAAAAAGAGTGCTAAGGGAGCTTGCCGTTGGAGTGGAGTGATGAGAGACTGAGAAATGGAGAAAAATAAAAAGTAAAAGAAAAGAAAAAGGGTAAAAGAAAAAATAAATAAATAAAAATTAGGGGGGAATAAAAGAGCCCCCAGTGATCGCACTGGTGCAGCTGCAAGGACTGTGAAAGTTGCTCCCAGGCCGTGAAGTACAGCCTAGCTAGAAGAAGAAGAGGTGTCACACAGTGCCAGGTATTCAGGAGACAGGAAGATAAGGTAAGTATAGAGAGACAAAAAAACTGAGAAATGAAGAAAGACAAAAATGTAGAGAGAGAAGAAAACAAAACAAAGAAACAAGAAAAAAGAAATGGCCCCAAGGGTGCCACTGTGCATGTGCTGAGAGTAAGGTAGTAGCTCCCAAACTGCACAGTACTGCCTGGCTAGAAGGGGCTCCCAAGCCGAGAAAAGAAAACGAAAGCAAACAAAGAAACAAACAAATCAAAACAGAACAAACTAAAGCCTCAGGGGTCCCACTGGGCCAGTAAGCAGTTTCACTGTTGAGTGGTGTTTCGCAGCCTTTCGGGAGGAAGCAAAGATGGTACGTGGAGCCAGATATTTGAGAGCAAGGAGGGGGAGGTGGTGAGAGGTAAGGAAGAAATCTAAAGAGGAAAAAGGCAACACCAGCAGCCAACAAATGGTGCTTATAAAGCCGGCCAGTGCGGGCAGATGGAATCCAAGCAACACAGGGGTGAAACCAAGAGACTGTGGCTGCAGGAAGCAGAGGAGGCTGAGTCGGGGTGAAGAAGTGTGGGTGGTGGGAAAGTGTATATTGCTGGTTACCAATTGTTCTGTCTCCTGCTGGAAGCTCCGTGAAGCTGCTTTCTCGTACCCTGTTTGCTGATCTCTGGTAGGATTCCAAGACGGCGGATCCATGCTGTGTTAGCTGATAGGGGACCTCTGCATATATCTCTTCTCGCTTTCTGTTGTCTGTCAGTTTCTTCTTCCATTCAGTGGCTGGCTGAGTTCTTTTTCTCTTCATTTGATGCTTACAGTTTTGGGATTGACGTGTGTCTCTGTTTGACTTAGTTTTTCATTTCTTTGCTGTGGAGGGACGGCATGGTGCTTCTGTCTATAGTGCCATGTTGCTCAGAAGTCTGAATGAGGATATCTTTGAGAGAGCTACATTCTCCCTAAGCTAGACCCAAGGATACTGGGCACTGGACCTACAATTCTTGAATTCCCCCATATATATCTGGCTTTTTAATGGACCCAAAGGGATTCAACCTCAAGGACAGAGCAAGGGCTCTTATATCTGAACGCCTGCCACCTTCCCTTTCTTTCCTGTGCTACACCTCTTCCAGTGGCTGGAAAAGTTGTTCTTTTTCCTTGGGTTAGGAACTTTAAGTCATAGCCTATTCTTTCAACTCCATGGCTTAGAGTAAAACCCTAGGACCTCCAAGCTCTGCTCTTGATATGTGAAGGGGAATTTTGGGAACCTAGAAAATGCTTTATCTTTCAACAAATCCTGGATTTCAAGATGAATTTCTCTCCATGGACTTGAAAAAGTCTAATTGGAAACTGAAAGCTAAGCAGTGGTCCTCTTGTTCCAAAAGCCAGCTCTAGTGTTCCTAAACTGTTTATCTGTCTGCAACAATTAAGTATAGGGCTTGAGACTAAATGTTTAAAAGCTTTTCTATAAATTTGGCAGAGTAATTTTTTTTGTCTGTTGAATATGATAATAAAATATTAAGCCAGTTGCTGTCAAGCTGATTTCAACTCATCATAGCTCCATGTTTGTCAGATTAGAACTGTGCTCCATAAGGTTTTCATGGCTGATTTTTCAAAAGTAAGTCACCAGGCCTTTTTTCACCTCTGGGTGGACTTGAACCTCCAGCCTTTCAGTTAGCAGCTGAGCATGTTAATCATTTATACCACCCAGAGTTTAATAAAATATTAGGCCTCTGATGGTGCAGTGGTTAACAGCTAGGCTGCTAGCCAAAAGGTCAACAGTTTAAATCCTCCAACCACTCCTTGAAACCCTGTGAGACATTTCTACTCCGTTGTATAGGGTCGCTATGAGTTGGAAGTAACTCAGCAGCAGTAGGTTTATTTTTTTGGTTTTAGGCCTCATAAAAAGTAAAGGGATTAGATGGCTATGCATAGGGAAGGATAAGGAAAGAATTTATACCAGCTGCTATGGTTAATAGTGACTTAATGAGTAATCTCGTCTTTTTTCAAGCATTCTTTGATTAACAAGTATTATTTTCATAACAAATTATTTTAACAATAAAATAATATAGACAGGAGAAGTTATGTTAAACGAAATTCATTTGTCAATTCTACTTTGTTTTTTGTATAATAAATTCTTATTCACAGAATGTATAAAGTGATATAGGCTGCACAGATGTTTTCTTGGGGAAACATCATTAGTCATTGTTTATGTTAAATGACTTCTAATTATTAAGAATTAAGTACTTAAAAAATGTTTGAAATGGTTTTCTGTGTTGAACACCATGCCAAAGTGCCTTCCAAATGGCAGCTCATTTAATGCTCACACATGAGCCCATGATGTGAAACCATTGTAGGACTGCCCCATATGGCAGCTTACATGGCAACCTATGGAAACCTGAAGAGACAGAGTCATCTGGGAACTAGCTCTGCTGGGCTCTATACCCACTCATGTTACCATTTCTCAATCTACACTATATCTTTCTATGGCCCTACCGTACCAAAATCTCTGTGAGTACAGGGAGTATCTGTAGTTCACTGCTGTATCCTCAAGGTATGATACATTGTCACCTCTCAGAAAACTCTGTTGAATAAGTGAATGAGTTTGTTTTCTCTATTTAGGATTATTCCCTCAGATTAGCTTCTAGAAATTGAATTAGTGTGTTAAAGGTTAGGAACATTTTAAGTTTATTAATATTGAAATTATTATATAAGTTTATAGTCACCTCTACCGGAAGTATAATTGTGTTTGTTTAACCAAATTTTTACCTACACTAGCATCTTCATTTTTTAAATATTTTAAATGTTTTAGGTAAGAAATAAAGCCTTGCTTTTTAATTTCTGTTTTTAATCTAATTTAATGGTCTTTTTTAGAGAATATAGTTTGTGTTTTTCTTTTAAAAAGTAACACATGTTCCTTTTTTAAACTATCGTTAATCAAAAAGGAAAAAAGAGGAGGATTGGGGCCAAGATGGCGGACTCTTCAGACTTTTCCTGTGGTCCCATTACAACAAACACCTGAAAAAAACAAGTGAATCAATTATATATGCAAATCTAGGCGCCATGAACATCAAAGGCAAAGTTGAGGAATCAGACTGAATGGCAGGCAGAGGGAGAGACAGTTTGGAAGCAGCTAAGGGTTGCCAGACCTGACCCGGCGGGAGCTGGAGCCCTTCAGGCTGGATAAGCTTGTGTGCGCAGTGAGGCAAGCAGTGGCACTTGGGAGGCATTTTGCACGTTGGGAGAGACCCAGTGGCAGAGAGTCTACTCGGCCATCCAGAACTAGTGAAGAGCAGCCCTTGATTGGTGAAAGATAAGTACTTGTGTCTGGCCTACTACACGGATCAAAAACACCCCACTTTGGGAAAAACCTCTCTCCCATTTACCTCCCCCTTCCCTGCTCTGCATTGGGTCTGGGACAGCTTCAGCAATTGCTGAGTCCCTTGGGCCAGAAGTAGGACCCATTAAGCACCCTGAGCCATTCTCCTGGCCTTGGAGAGTGAACAAATAAACACACAGGGGAAAAATAATCTGCCAGATTCCCTAAGCCAGGAACTCAGGGTAGGCACAGCTCCTTTCCCTAGGCACAGGCATAGGCACAGGGGTCCACGGACTTTTGAGTGCCTTTCACCCCTGCATAGACTTGTGTGGGCCCATTTCAACAGTGTAGGCCCTCATTACCACAGTACAACAGGTTATATACCTGAAGTCTAACTTCAGCTGTTTCAACTGTGAAGTGTCAGGTTAGAGATATTTGACACTGCTCTGCCCAATAAGCAGCAGGGTCTTCACCTACCCACATCAGTGACCTGAGAACTGGTGGCTCCACACACGCCACCTAGCCACCTGTGACAGGAGTCCAAGAATAAATGGTGCCCCCCAGTCTTATCAGCCAACAGCACTGGGTGCTCACAGTCCAGCTGCAAAACCCACCCACCTATGTGCTCTAGGGAACAGCAAAACACTTTCCTCCCAGACACTCAGAGGCAGCCAACAGTCCCCTGCCTTGATCAGTGCATGATCCCCTATTGCAGCCAGATACCTGTGGCTACACCAATCACCCATGCCAGTCTAAGACTGTAGGTGAGAGCCTGCACCACACACTTGGTGACTGACTACCTGGTCACTTTCGCTGAATCCATAAAAAAAAAAGTAAATGGATCCTGTGCTCATGTACTTAGTAACAGATCTAACCACCAGGTGACAGACATTAGAGCTTCAAAGGCACCAATAATCAACCTATCTCATACGAGCAGCCTATTTGGGCATATCAAAACAAAACAAGAAGCTAGGATGCAGTAAGCAAACATAAAATAAATATAATAACTTATTGATGGTGTGGAGACAACAGCCAATATCAAATCACATAAAGAGGCAATCCCTGATGGCTTCAGCAAGCTCCCAAAATAAAAAATCAAGAAATTTTCCAGAGGAAGAGAATTTCTTGTAATTACCAGAGGCAGAATATAAAAGATTAATATAGAGAGCTCTTCAAGAAATCAGGAAGGAGATCATGCAAAACACAGATGATGCAATAGAGGAATTTCAGAAGATTAGAGAAGAGCATAATGACAAATTTAACAGGTGCAAGAATCCACAGAGAGACAGCAATCTGAAATCCAGAAGATTCACAATAAAATTTCAGAATTAGACAACTCAACAGAAAATCGTAGGAGCAGAATTGAGGCAATGGAAGTCAGAATTAGTGAGACTTAAGATAAATCACTTGACACCAACTTATTTGAGGAAAAATCAGATAAAAGGATTTTAAAAAAATGAAGAAACCCAAAGAATTATGTAGGACTCTATCAAGAGGAATAACCTACCAGTGATTGGAGTAGCAGAAAAGGGTGGGTGGAGGGGGATAACAGAAAATACAGAGAGAATTGTTGAAGATTTGTTGGCAGAAAACTTTCCTGATATTGTAGAAGATGAGAAGATGTCTATGCAAGATGCTCATCAAACCCCACATAAGGTAGAACCAAAAAGAAAGTCACCAAGAAATATTATAATCAAAATTGCCAAAACCAAAGATAAAGAGAGAATTTTAAGAGTGGCTAGGGATAAACAAAAAGTCATCTACAAAGGAGAGTCAATAAGACTAAGCTCAGACTACTAAGCAGAAACCATGCAGGCAAGAAGGCAATGGGGAAAATATGCCAGCCAAGAATCTGGATCCAGCAAAACTGTCTCTCAAATATGATGGCAAAATTACGACATTTCCAGATAAACAGAAGTTTAGGGAATTTGCAAAAGCCAAATCAAAATTACAAGAAATACTAAAGGGAGTCCTTTGGTTAGAAAATCAATAACATCACATAATAACCCAAGACTAGAACACAGGACAGAACAACCAGATATACACCCACATAGGAAAGTCACAAAAATAAATCAAAGGTAAAATACTGAAAAAAGGGAAATAGAGATGTCAATAACTAAAAGATGACAACATTAAAACAAAAAAGAGAAACTAAAAATGTAGACATAGATTTTTCATGTGGAAAGGAAGTCAAGTCAATATAAAGAAAAAAAAAACTGCTTCATACTTAGAGAAATAGGGATAAATATTAAGGTAACCACAAAGGAAACTAACAATCCTAGACCTCAAAATAATAAACCAGAAAAGTATAAAGTCTCAGTAAATACAAAATCAACAACAATGAAAAAGATGGAAAAAATACATAAATAAAAATGACTCAGCACAGAAAGTTAAGTGGAACAAAGAAACTGTCAACAACACACACACACAAGACATCAAAATGACAGCACTAAACTCATACCTAGTAATAATTATGCTGAATGTAAATGGACTAAATGCACCAATAAAAAGACAGAGAGTGGCAGATTGGATTAAAAAATATGATCCGTTTATATGCTGCCTACAAGAGACACACCTTAGACTTACCGATGCAAACAAACTAAAATTCAAAGGATAGAAAAAAATATATCAAGCAAACAACACTCAAGAAAGAGCAGGAGTGGCAATATTAATCTCTGACAAAATAGACTTAGAATCCACCACAAAAGATAAGGAAGGGCAGTATATAATGATTAAAGGGTCAACACACCAGGAGGATATACCTATAATAAAATTTACGCACCCAAAGACAGGTTTCCAAAACACATAAAACAAACTCTAACAGCACTGAAAAGAGAGAGAGACAGCTCCACAATAGTAGTGGGAAACTCCAACACACCACTTTTGGTGAAGGACAAAACATCCAGAAAGAAGCTCAGTAAAGACACGGAAAAGCTATATGCTACAATCAGCCAACTTGATCACATAAACATATACAGAACACTCCACCCAACAGCAGCCAAGTATACTTTTTTTCCCAATGCACATGGAACATTCTCCAGAAGAGACCACATATTAGGCCATAAAGCAAATCTTAACAGAATCCAAAGCATCGAAATATTACAAAGCATCTTTTCTGACCACAAAGCCATGAAAGTAGAGATCAATAATCGAAAAAGCAAGGAAAAAAAGATCAAACACATGCAAACTGAACAACACATTGCTCAAGAAATTCAGGATGGAATAAAGAAATTCATAGAATCAAACGAGAATGAAAACACAAACTACCAGAACCTTTGGGACACATCCAAAGCAGTGCTCAGTAGTCAGTTTATAGCATTAAATGCACACATCCAAAAAGAAGAAAAGGCTAAAATCAAAACATTAATCCTACAACTGGAACAAGTAGAAAGAGAGCAGCAAAAGAAGCCCTTGGGCACCAGAAGAAAGGAAATAAGAATTAAAGCAGAATTAAATGAAATAGAGAACAGAAAAACAATTGAAAGAGTTAAGAAGATCAAAATCTGGTTCTTTGAAAAGATCAATAAAATCGATAAACCATTGGCCAAACTGACAAAAGAAAAATAGGAGAGGAAGCAGATAACCCGTATAAGAAATGAGATGGGTGATATCACAACAGACCCAACTGAAATTAAAAAAATCATAACAGAATACTATGAAAAATTGTGGTCTTGGGGAACATATAGCTCAATTGGGATAACACAGTTTATAAAGAAGATGTTCTACATTCTATCTTGATGAGTAGTGTCTAGGGTCTTAAAAGCCTGTGAGCAGCCATCTAAGATCCTCCACTGGTCTCACCACTTCCGGAGCTAGGGAGAATGAAGAAAACAAACTACAAGGGAAAGATTAGTCCAAAGAACTAATGGACCACAACTACCATGGCCTCCACCAGACTGGGCCCAGTACAACTGGATGGTGCCCGGTTACTGCCACTGACTGCTCTGACTGGGATCACAACAGAGGGTCCCATATAGAGCTGGAAAAAAATGTAGAAAAAAATTCTAACTCACACACACACACACACACACAAAAAACAGACTTACTGGCTTGACAGAGACTGGAGAAACCACAAGAGTATGGCCCCTGGACACCATTTTAGCTCAGTAATGAAGTCACACCCGAGGTTCACCCTTCAGCCAAAGATTAGACAGCCCCGTAAAACAAAACAAGACTAATGGGGCACTACAGTCCAGGGACAAAGACTAGAAGCCAGGAGGGGACAGGAAAGCTGGTAATAGGGAATCCAAGGTCAAGAATGGACAGTGTTGACATACATTGGGGTGGTTAACCATTATCATAAACAAAATGTGTACTAACTCTTTAATGAGAAACTATTTGTTCTGTAAACTTTCATCTAAACTACAATAAAAAAAATTGCAACAACATGGGGAAAAAAAGAATACTTGGAAAAATTTTACTCTAACAAATTTGAAAACCTAGAGGAAATGGACAAATTTCTAGAAACTCAACGCCTACCTAAAATAACACAACAGGTAGAACAATTAAATAAACCTGTAACAAAAGAAGAGATTGAACAGGTAATTTAAAAACTGCCAACAGTGAATTCTACCAAACTTTCAGAGAAGAGTTAACACCACTACTACTAAATGTATTTCAGAGCATAGAAAAAGATGGAATACTCCCAGACTCTTTCTATGAAGCTAGCATAATCTGATACAAAAACCAGGTAACACCACAAAAAAGATTACAGACCAATTTCCCTCATAAACACTGATGCAAAAATCCTCAACAAAATTCTAGGCAATAGAATTCAGCAACATATCAAAAAAATAATTCACCATGATCAAATGAGATTTATACCAGGTATGCAGGGATGGTTCAACCATTAGAAAAACAATCAGTGTAATCCATCACATTAATATAACAAAAGACAAGAACCACATGATCTTATCAATACATGCAGAAAAGGCATTTGGCAAAGTCCAACACCTATTCATGATAAAAACTCTCAACAAAATAAGAATAGAAGGGAAATTCTTCAACATAATTAAGGGCGTTTATACAAAGCCAACAGCCAACATCATCCTAAATGGAGAGACTTTGAAAGCATTAGCCTGAGAACAGGAACCAGACAAGGATGCCCTTTATCACCACTCTTATTGAACATTGTACTGGAGGTCCTAGCCAGAGCAATTAGGCTAGAAAAAGAAATAAAGGGCATCCAAATTGATAGGGAAGAAGTAAAAGTATCTCTATTTGCAGATCATATGATCTTACACACAGAAAACCCCAAAGAATTCACAAAACTGCTGGAACTAATAAAAGATTTTAGCAAAGTATCAGGATAGGAGATAAACATACAAAAATTAGTTGTATTCCTTTACACCAACAAAGAGAACTTCCAAGAGGAAATTACCAAATCAATGCCATTAACAATAGCCCCCAAGAAGATAAAATACTTAAGAATAAATCCAACCAGAGATGTAAAAGACCTATACAATGAAAACTATAAGACCCTACTGTAAGAAACCAAAAGAGACTTGCATAAGTGGAAAAACATACCTTGCCCATGGATAGGAAGACTAAACACTGTGAAAATGTCAATTCTACCCAAAGTAATCTACAGATATAATGCAATCCCAATCCAAATTTCAACGGCATTTTTTAATGAGATGGAGAAACAAACAACCAGTTTTATATGGAAATGGAAGAGGCCCCAAATAAGTAAAGCATCACTCAAGAAGAAGAACAAAGTGGGAGGCCTCACACTACCTGATTTTAGAAACTATTATACCATCACGGCAGTCAAAACAGCCTGATACTGGTACAACAACAGATACATAGACCAATGGAACAGAATTGAGAATCCAGACATAAATTCATACACTTATGAGCAGCTGATATTTGACAAAGGCCCAGAGTCCGTTAATTGGGGAAAAACACAGTCTCTAAAGAGAGATGATGGTGATGGCAGAACTGGATATCCATCTGCAGAAACTGAACAAGACCCATACCTCACACCATGCACAAAAACTAACTCAAAATGGATCAAGGACCTAAATATAAAATCAAAACCGATAAAGATCATGTAAGAAAAAATAGGGACAATGCTAGGAGCCCTTATACATGGCATAAACGGAGTATGAACCATAAGTAACAATGCACAAACACCAGAAGAGAAACTAGATAACTGGAAGCTCCTAAAAATCAAACACTTATGCTCATCAAAAGACTTCACCAAAAGAGTCAAGACAACCTACAGATTGGGAAAAAAATTTTGGCTACGACAAATCTGATCAGCGTCTAATCTCTAAAATCTACAAGATACTGCAAAACCTCAACAACAAAAAGACAAATACCCCAATTAAAAAATGGGCAAAGGATATCAACAAGCACTTTGACAAAGAAGACATTCAGGTGGCTAACTGACACATGAAGAAATGCTCGTGATCATTATCCATTAGAGAAATGGTAATCAAAACCGCAATGAAATACCATCTCACCTCAACAAGCCTAGCATTAATCCAAAAAACACAAAATAATAAATGCTGGAGAGGTTGTGGAGAGACTGGAACACTTATACACTCTTGGTGGAAATGTAAAATGGTACAACCACTTTGGAAATTGATTTGGTGCTTCCTTAAAAAGCTAGAAATAGAAGTACCATAAGATCCAGCAATCCTGCTCCTTGGAATATATCCTAGAGAAATAAGAGCCATCACATGAATAGATATATCCACAACCATGTTCACTGCAGCACTGTTCACAATAGCAAAAACATGGAAACAACCTAGGTGCCTATCAACAGACGAATGGATAACAAATTATGGTATATTCACACAATGAGATACTATGCAATGATAAAGAACAACGATGAATCCATGAAACATAACATGGAGGAATCTGGAAGGCATTATGCTGAGTGAATTTAGTCAGTCACAGAAGGACAAATACTGTATAAGACCACTATTATAAGAACTCAAGAAAAGGTTTAAACACAGAAGAAAACATTCTTTGATGGTTATGAGGGGAGGGAGGGAGGGAGAGGGTAATTCACTAACTAAATAGCAGACAAGAGTTATCTTAGGTGAAGGGAAGGACAGCACACACTACAGGGTAAGTCAGCACAACCGGCCTAAACCAAAGCTAAGAAGTTTCCGGATTACAGCCAAACACTTCGAGAGACAGAGTAGCAGGGGCAGGGGTCTGGGGACCATGGTTTCAGGGGACATCTAGGTCAATTGGCATAACAAAGTTTATTAAGAAAATGCTCTGCATCCTACTTTGGTGAGCAGATTCTGAGGTCTTATAAGCTAGCGAGTGGCCATCTAAGATGCATCAATTCTTCCCAACATACCTGGAGTAAAGGAGAATGAAGAACACCAAAGACAGAAGGAAAGTATTAGCCCAAGAGACAGAAAGGGCCACATAAACCAGAGACTTCATCAGCCTGAGACTAGAAGAACTAGATTGTGCCCAGCTCCCACCAATACTGCCCTGACAGTGAACACAACAGACAGTCCCTGATGGAGCAAGAGAAATGTGGGGTGTAGAGCTCAAATTCTAGTAAAAAGACCAGACTTAATTGTCTGACTGAGACTAGAGGAACCCCAGAAAGCATGGCCTGTGGACTCTCTGTCAACCCAGAACTAAAACCATTCCCAAGGCCAACTCTTCAGACAAAGATTAGACTGGACTATGGGACATAAAATGATACTCATGAAGAGTGTGCTTTTTAGCTCAAGTAAATACGTGAGATTAAATGGGCAACTCCTGTCCAGAGGTGAGATGAGAAGGCAGAGAGGGTCAGGAGCTGGTTGAATGGACACAAGAAATCCGGGGTGGAAAGGAGGAGTGTGCTGTCACATTATAGGGAGAACAAGTGTCACATAACAATGTATGTATGATTTTTTAAATTTTTTTATTGTACTTTAGATGAAGGTTTACAGAACAAATAGTTTCTCATTAAACAGTAAGTACACATATTGTTTTATGACATTGGTTAACAACCCCATGACATGTCAACACTCTCCCTTCTTGACCTTGAGGACTTTTTTTTGGTGAAAATTATACACAGCCAAAGTTACACCATTTTGAAAATTTCTACATGTGCAATTCAGTGACATCGATTACATTCTTCCAGTTGTGCTGCTATTCTCGCTATCCTTTTCCAAATTATTCCAACACCATTGTCTTCAACTCACTGTCCCCTAGGCTTCCCATCAAACCTTTTGAGTTGCTGTTGTCAATTTGATCTCATATAGATAATTCTTTTTTTTTTTTTTTGTACCTTAGATGAAGGTTTACAGAATAGTTTCACATTAAACAGTACATGTATTGCCCTATGACAATGGTTAACAACCCCATGACATGTCAACACTGTCCCTTCTCAACCTTGGGTTCCCTATCACCAGCTTTCGTGTCCCCTCCTGCCTTCTAGCCCTTGTCCCTGGACTGCTGTGCCTCATTAGTCCTGTTTTGTTTTATGAGGCTGTCCAATCCCCGGCTGAATGATGAACTTCGGGAGGGGCTTCACCACTGAGCTAAAAGGGTGTCTGAGGGCCATATTCTCGGGGTTTCTCCAGTCTGTCAGGCCAGTAAATCTGGTCTTCTTTTGTGAGTTACAATTTTGCTCTACATCTTTTTCCAGCTCTGTCCAGGACCCTCTATTGTGATCCCAGTCAGAGCAGTCAGTGGTGGGAGCCAGGCACCATCTAGCTGTACCAGACTCAGTCTGGTGGAGGCTGTGGTAGCTGTGGTCCATTAGTGCTTTGGACTAATCTTTTCCTTGTATCTTGTTCTCTTCATTCTCCCTTGCTCCTGAAGGGGTGAGACTAGTGGAGTATCTTAGATGGCTGCTCACAGGCTTTTAAGACCCCAGACGCTACTCACCAAGGTAGAATGTAGAACATTGTCTTTATAAACCGTGTTATGCCAATTGAGCTAGATGTTCCCTGAGACCATGGTCCCCACAGCCCTCCACCCAGCAATTCAGTCCCTCAGGGAGTTTGGATGTGTCTATGGAGCTTCCATGACCTTTCCTCGTACAAGTTGTGCTGGCTTTCCCTAGAGGAAATGGATGTCTTCCCTTCATCAAAGTTACCAGGTGTCTATTTAGTTACCCCCCCCAAATCATCCCATCCCTCATAAAAACAACAAAGATTGTTTCTTTTTGTATGTAAACTTTTACATGAGTTATACAGTAGAGGTCTCATACAATATTTGTCCTTTTGTGATTGACTTACTCCACTCAACATAATGTCCTCCAGTTTTTTTCCTCTTACTCTCCTGGGCTGAGTTCCTTTTGTTTGCGGATTTTTTTTCATTTCTTTTGTTTTTGTAGGTTTTATTTTTACTGAGACTTTATGTTTTTCCTCTTTATTTTGATGAGTAGGTTTGTTAACTTTCTTTGTGGTTACCTTGAAATTTACCCTTATCTTCCTAGATTTGAACCAGTCTATTATTACTTGGTATCGCTTGACTTTCTCTCCATTAGAAGGTTCTGTATCTACACTGTTTATTCCCTCTTTCATTGTTCTGATGCTGTTGTAATTTACGAATTAACCTCTCTGGTTCCCTTTTGTAATTCTTTTGGTTTTTTATAGTCCTTAAGAGTTCATTTCCTAGGTTGGTATCTGGCTAGAACAATCCTGTGTCCTATATTCAGCCTGTGGTCTGATATAGTTTGTTCTCAGATCAAAGGACTTACTTTAATAATTCTTGTAAGTTGGGCTTGGTTTTTATGTATTCCCTTAATTTCTGTTTATCTAGAAATGACCTAATTTCACCATCATATTTGATGAGAGTTTTGCAGGATATATTATTCTTGGCTGGCAATTTGTTTCTTTCAAGCTTTTATATATGTCATCCCATTGCCTTCTTGCCTGCATAGTTTCTGCTGAATAATCTGATCTTAGTCTTATTGTTTCTCCTTTGTATGTGACTTCTTGTTTTTCTTGAGCTGCTCTCAGGATTGTCTGTTTGTCTTTGGTTTTAGCGAGTGTGATTATGATATGCCATGGTGATTTTCTTTTGGGGTCTATCCTGAATGGGGTTCATTGAGCTTCTTGGATGGTCAGCTTTTCATCTTTCATGATATTGGGGAAGTTTTCTGTCAGCAATTCTTCACTGATCCTCTCTGTGTCTTCTGTTCCCCCCCCCCCCCCCCCCCGTTCTGGAACTCCGATCATTTGCAAATTTTTGCTTTTGATTGTATCCCACGTAATTCTCAGGATCTCTTCATTTTTCTTCATTCTTTTTTCTGTTTTCCACAGAGTTGTATCCAAGTTTTTGTCTTCAATTCCACTGATCCTGTCTTCCACCACTTCAGATCTGCTCCTCAGCCCTTCTATGACACTTTCCATTTCTGAAATCTTGTTTATCTTTTGGATTTCTAGTTGTTGTTTTCATATAATTTCTAGTTTTGACTTTATTTTGGCATTTTGTTCCTTCATTATTTTCCTGAATTCTTCCATTTTTTTGTCTGTATTTTCCATGAATTTGTCTGCCTTTTCCATGAATTTGTCTACTTTTTCCTCATTTTTGTCTGATTTTTTGCTTCAAATCTTGGATAGCTCTGAATATTAGAGATTTGAATTCCTTATCAGGTAGTTCTAGTGCCTTTTCTTCCACTGAAAAGCCATCTGGTGTTTCATTTTGGATGCCTACTGGAACCATCCTGTCCTGTTTTTGTAAATGTTTTGATATTGTCTGCTGTCTTCAGGGCATTCAGTAGTTATTTTTCTCATTTATTGATTGTAGATTTGTTTGTTTTGTCCTTTTTTTAAAATTTGGCTATGTCTGAGCTGGCGGGCTGTGAGTTCTTTGTTGTTTGCTTGTCTTTGGGCATAATACTTTCCATCTCCGTCTCCAATTGTCAGGGTCAGTCGCTCAGATATGGTACAGCAGGGCAGGTCCAGGTGAAGAGGAGTTACTGGGATGGGTTGTTTGTGGCACTTAGTACAGCCACCAGGGCGGGTCGGTAATCAGTGCAGGGCAGGTTCCGGTAGGCCGTGCTTGTGCTGGTTGGTGGTGTGATGTTAAGCACACGGTATAAGTAGGTAGGATGGAGGGGGAAGATTGTTATGTGTGGAGCTAAGATGGGTATGGGAGAGTGGAGAGAGGAACAGGAGCCAAAGACATACAAACAAACAAAAATAGTGCTAGGGGAGCTTGCCATTGCAGTGGAGAGATGAGAGACTATGAAATGGAGAAAAACAAAAAGGGGAAGAATAAGAAAAAAAAGAAAAGAAAAAAATGAATAAATAAAAATTAGAAAGAAAAAAACAGCAAAGCTCCCAGGGATCCCACCGGTGTGGCTATGAGGTCTGAGAAAGTTGTTCCCAGGTGTTTGAAGTACAGCCTGGCTAGGAGGCGTAGAGGTATTCAGCGCCAGGTGTCCAGGGGACAGGAAGAGAAGGAAGGTATAGAGAGATGAAAAACTGAGTAATGAAGAAAGACAAAAGAGGAAAAAAGAGGGAAAATAAAACAAAACAAATTTATAAAAAAGAACAAGAAAAAAGTAAAAAAAAAAATAAAATAAAACAGGAAAAAAAAAAAAAACCCAGGAGAAAAGAAATGCTCTCAGGGATCCCTCTGCACGTCTGCACAAGCTGAGGGGGTAGGTCCCAAGCCATGTAGCACTGCCTTGCCAGAACAGGCCCCCAACTTGAGAAAAGAAAAAGAAAACAAACAAACACTTGAAAACAAACAAACAAAGAAAAAGCCCCAGGATCCCACCAGCATGGCAGCACGGTCCAGGAAGCAGTTCCACCCTTGAACGGAGCTCCACAGCCGCTCAGGAAGAAGCAAAGATGGTGCACAGAGCCGGATATTTGAGCAAAAGGAGGGGGAGGTGGTGAGAGGTAAGGAAGAAATCAAAAGAAGTGGAAAAAAGCAACACCAACAGCCAACAAATGGCACTCAGGGAGTCAGCCAGTGTGGTGGAATCCAAGCAGCCAGTGCTTCCTGGCCAAGAGACTGTGGCTGTGGGAAGCAGAGGAGGCTGAGTGGGGCTGAAGAAGGGTGGGTGGTGGGAAAGCGTATATCGCTGTTTACTGGTTGTTCTGTCTCCTGCTGGAAGCTCCATGAAGCTGCTTTCTTGTACCCCCTATTTGCTGGTCTCTGATAGGTGTCCAAGATGGCAGATCTGTGCTGCATTAGCTGATAGGGGACCTCTCCATGTATGTCTCCTCGCTCTTTGTTCTCTGTCAGTTTCTTATTCCGTTTGGTGCTTGGCTGAGTTCTTTATCTCTTCATTTGATGTTTAGGATTTCAGGATTGCTGTTTTCTCTGTTTGGTTTAGTTTTTCGGATCTTTGCTGTGGAGGGATGATGTGGTGCTTCTGCCTAGAGCACCATGTTGCTGGAAGTCCATATGTATAAATTTTTGTATGAGAGACTAACCTGAATTGTAAACTTTCACTTAAAGTACAACATTAAAATTAAAAAAAAAAGAAATGCAATAATAATCCTACTACATATAGCTAGAGTCAACATCTTGGTATATATCCTTCAGCCATCTATATAACGGATATACACATATATATTTTATATATAATTTATTATTATATAATGATATGTATAATTTTTTAAATATTTGACTGCTGACAGCTTTCAATCAAGCTCCACTGATCATCTCCTTCTGTCCCACATCTAGGCAAGCTGATAAGAAAGCCCAGTTGCTTCTTCCTTTGGTAATGATGGAAAGTTCAATTCATGCAAGCCCTGGCTCACACATGGGGACCCTCACCTGGCCCCACCACTGAATCACAATAAAAGTGAAGCCAGTCTCCCCTACTGTCTCAAGCTATTTGTGGACCTCTTGGGAGTGTTCCCTGCTCTTGCCAGAAAGCCTCAGTACATAAGTAGTAAGCCTCTGGTACTGTTTGAGGGTGTATGTTTGGCAACATCAGTCTCAACATTTGAACCAAATTCATCCTCCACGGGGTGGTGTGCCTCCATGGGGTGACCTAACAATACGGATTATAAACGTGAATATTTTGGCATATGGATCTCATGCAAGAATAAGATTATACTATGCATATTATTTAGTAACCCGTTTTTTATTTAATAATGTAGTTTGAACAATACATGGGCTCCATTTTTTTTTGCTATTTGAAATAAGCAGCAGTGAATATTCTTGTAGCTAAACTTTTGTGTATATTCTTGATTATTTCTTTAAGATAAGTTTTTACGATTTTAATTATTGTTTTTAAGTATTAATGAATCACAAGTGCATTAATTTCACTAAAGTATTTATAGAGCACCTGCCATGTGCAATTACTGGGGATTCTAAATACAAAAGACATCAAATTTGCTCACAGAGAGGTCCCAGTATAGTAAGAGGTCCAGAAGAAAGTTTGCAAGTTTAAAACTTTGAATGAACTTTCTTTTAATGGTAACAGCTAAAATCCATAAATGTAAACTTTTCATTTGTATACAGTGTCATAAGGTTTACCACACTAATACATTTCTATTTATTTGTAACATGTTAATGAGTAATTTCTTCTTGGCGGATCTATTTTTTGGTGAGTTATACCTGGAGAAATAGTTCAGTCTGACATCTAAAAAATTGGGCTACATTTAAAAAAACACATAAGACAGACTTCTCATTTAAGAGCTCAAATGTTACATATGCTTTCATAACTGCAGAGCCAGACAAGTGAATGGCTTTTCTGAAAACCAAAAATCACATTACTGAGTATAGTGTGTATATATGTGTGTAAATTTATGGACACGTGGGTAAAATATGCTGACATAAGGTTGAGACTGATGAGGCCACACATACACCCCAAGAGAGTATCAGTTAACAGAGTTGGACTTATTTTCTGATGCTGCGTTTAATTTCAGCTTTATATTTCCTTAAATTAGGGATCATCAACAATCCACATCTGCCCTCACTTGTGCCATTCAATCTCCAGGGCAGGAAACATTTACAAAGCATACTCTCCTATTTATCCCAGCTTCTTCCCATCTGACAGAGTCCCTAAACCCATTGCAAACCAAACCCGTTGTGGTTGAGTCAATTCTGACTCATAGTGACCCAATAGGACACAGTAGAACTGCCTCATAGGGTTTCTTTCCAAGGGGCACCTGGTAGATTCAAACTGCCAATATTTTGGTTAGCAGCTGTAGCTCTTAACCACTATGCCACTAGGGTTTCCGTAGTGACCCTATAGGGAGTTTAAAATCTGGCCCTGTTCCTTGACAAAGGGTTTCTTCCCATCTCTAAACATTCTGATGGGATGTGGGACATTCCCTCCTCCTCCACCATCACTGCAGTAGTGAGCTCCTGTTAATCACAGGGTGTGTATGGATGGAAAAAGGCTAAATACCCTCCTATTTAGATATATCTTCTGAAAATCACTTTAAGGAATGTTTATGCTATTTTATAAACTAATATTGAAAAAAGATAGTTTAAATTTTTTAAATGTATTTTTTTAATGAAAACATTGATGGAATATAGATACATTGTTGTCGTTGTTGTCAGGTGCCATCGAGTTGGTTCCAGCTCATAGCGACTCTGTGTACAACAGAAAGAAACACTGCCCAGCCCTGCGCCAGCCTCACAATAGTTGTTATGCTTGAGCCCATTGTTGCAGTCACTGTGTCGATCCATCTTGTCGAGGGTCTTCCTCTTTTTCACTGACCCACTACTTTACCAAGCATGATTTCCCTCTCCAGGGACTGGTCCCTCCTGATAACATGTCTAAAGTATGTGAGACAAAGTCTCATAATCCTTGTTTCTAAGGAGCATTCTGGCTGTATTTCTTCCAAGACAGATTTGTTCCTTCTTTTGGCAATCCATGGTATATTCAACATTTTTTGCCAACACCATAATTCAAAGGCATCAATTCTTCTTTGATCTTCCTTATTCATTGTCCAGCTTTTGCATGCATATGAGGCGACTGAAAAAACCATGGCTTGGGTCAGGCGCATCTTAGTGTTTAAGGTGACATCTTTGCCTTTTAATACTTTAAAGAGGTCTTTTGCAGCAGATTTGTCCAGTGCGATGAGCTGTTTGATTTCTTGACTGCTCCTTCCATGGGTGTTGATTCTGGATCCAAGTAAAATGAAATCCTTGACAACATCAATTTTTTGTCCGTTTATCATGATGTTGCTTATTGGTCTAGTTGTGAGAATTTTTGTTTTCTTTCTGTTGAGGTGTAATCTGTACTGAAGGCTGTAGTCTTTGAGCTTCATCAGTAAGTGCTTCAAGTCCTCTTCACTTTCAGCAAACAAGGTTGTGTCATCTGCATAACGCATGTTATTAATGAGTCTTCCTCCAATCCTGATGCCATGTTCTTCTTCATATAGTCCAGCTTCTCAGATTATTTGCTCAGCATACAGATTGAATAAGTATGGTGAAAGGATGCAACCCTAACGCACACCTTTCTTGGCTTTAAACCACGCAATACCCCCTTGTTCTGTTTGAACAACTGCCTCTTGATCTATGTACAGTTTCCTCATGAGCACAATTAAGTGTTCTGGAATTCCCATTCTTTGCAGCGGTATCCATAATTTATTATGATCCACACAGTTGAATGCCTTCGCATACTCAGTGAAATACAAGTAAACATTTTTCTGGTATTCTCTGCTTTCAGCCATAATCCGTCTGACATCAGCAATGATATCCCTGGTTCCACATCCTCTTCTGAATCCGGCTTGAATTTCTGGCAGTTCCCTGTCACTGTACTGCTGCAACCACTTTTGAATGATCTTCACCAAAATTTTACTTGTGTGTGATATTAATGATATTGTTCTATAATTTTCACATTCGGTTGGATCACCTTTCTTTGGAGTAGGCATAAATATGAATCTCTTCTAGTCAGTTGTCAGCTGTTTTCCAAATTTCTTGGCATAGATCAGTGAGCACTTCTACCACTGCATCTGTTTGTTGAAACATCTCAATTGGTATTCTTTCAATTCCTGGAGCCTTCTTTTTCACCAGTGCTTTCAGTGCAGCTTGGATCTCTTCCTTCAGTACCATCGGTTCCTGATCATATGCTATCTCCTGAAATAATTGATATAGTGAGTCTGTATTTCTTCCATCTTCTTTTGATGCTTCCTGCGTCATTTAATATTTTTCCGGTAGAATCCTTCAATATTGCAACTCGAGGCTTGAATTTTTTCTTCAGTTCTTTCAGCTTGAGAAATGCCAAGCATGTTCTTCCCTTTTGGTTTTCTAACTCCAGGTCTTTGCACATTTCATTATAATACTTTACTTTGTCTTCTCAAGCCACCCTTTGAAATCTGTTCAGGTCTTTTACTTCATCATTTCTTCCATTTGCTTTAGCTACTCTACTTTGAAGTTTCAGAGTCTCTTCTGACATCCATTTTGATCTTTTCTTTCTTTCCTGTCTGTTTAATGACCTCTTGCTTCCTTCATGTATGATGTCCTTGATGTCATTCCACAACTCACCTGGTCTTCAGTCATTAGTGTTCAACGAGTCAAATCTATTCTTGAGGTGATCTCTAAATTCAGGTGGGATGTACTCAACGTTGTACTTTGAGTACATACAGTTCTTGAAATAGAACTGGGTCATAAACTATTCCTTTCATTAATTTTGAAAGAAAATATCTTTCTGAGGTAGTTTTAATCTATATATTAGTCTGTCATCAAAACTAATTTTAAATGTCTTTAGATCTAAATTTGTTTATTAATTATTCTGTACTTTATGTTTCCTTTATTACAAGAAGCAAATATGCCAAGAACATATGCTTTAACTTGACGAATTGTACTTTATATGCTATTTACCCCTAAGTTCTACTTTAGTTATGTATAGGCAGTATAATGGCTCTCTCAAATATGCCCATATCATAATCCCCAGAATTTATGAATATGTTACCTTCATGGCTAAAGGGACTTTGCTGATGTGATTAAATTAAGGATTTAGAGATGGGGAGATTATCCTGGATTTCCTGGGTGGGCCCAATGTAACCACAAGGATCCTTATAAGAGGGAGGAAGGAGGATCAGAGTGAGAGAAGATATGATGATGGAAACAGAGGTTAGAGTGGTTGCTGGTTTTGAAAGTCAAAGAGGGCCCTAAGCCAGGGAATATGGGGAACCTTTAGAAGCTGGAAACCCTGGTGGCATAGTGGCTAAGAACTAAGGCTGCTAACCAAAATGTTGGTAGTTCGAATCCACCAGGCACTCCTTGGAAACCCTATGGGGCAGTTCTACTCTGTCCTTTAGGGTCGCTATGAGTTGGAATTGACTCGACAGCAATGGTAGAAGCTGGAAAATGCAAGCAACAGATTCTTCCCTGGAGGCTCTAGGAGGAAGGTAGTCCTGCCAACACCTTGATTTTAGTCCAGTGATATTTCTGACCTCTAGAACTATAAGATAATAAATTTGTGTTGTTTTAAGCCACTAAGTTTGTGGCAATTTGTTATAGCAGCAATAGGAAGCTAATAAACATGACATCCACAAATTTTGATATGTTGTGTTTTAATTTTCAGTTAGTTTGAAATACTTCCTAACTTCCCATTTGATTTCTTATTTGACCCATTGATTATTTAGAAGTGTGTTATTTGGGAAATTTTCTAGGACTATTTGTTTTGTTGATTTCTAATCTAATCTCATTGTTGTCAGAAAATATATTTTTATTTGAATCTTTTAAAATTTATTGAAACTTGTTTTATGGCCCAGAATATAGTTTATCTTGGAAAATGTTATCTGTGCACTTGAGAAGAATGTATATTTTACTGTTGTTGGGTGGATTATTCTATAAATATCAAGTATGTCAAGTTTGTTGACTCTGTTGTTCAAATCTTCTATACCCTTACTGATTTTCTTTCTACTTATTGTATCTTTTATTGAGAGAGGGTTATTAATATCTCTGATTATAATTATGGATTTGTCTATTTCTCCTTGCAATTATGTTTACAATTATTATGTCCTTCTGATGAAATAACCTCTTTATCACTATGAAGTGACTTTCTTTATTCTTTGCAGCAAGTTGATTACATTGTACCACTTCTATCATGGAAAGGGCAGCATTTTGTTCTTACTGGAATAGACACTTACTCTGGATTTGGATTTGCCTTCCCTGCACACAATGCTTCTGCCAAAACGACCATCTGCAGACTTACAGAATACCTTATCCATCATCATGGTATCCCACACAGCATTGCCTTGGATCAAAGGACTCACTTCATAGCAAATAAGGTGTGGCAATGGTTCCATGCTCATGGAATTCACTGATCTTGCCATGTTCCCAATCATCCTGAAGCAGCTGGCTTGATAGAATGATGGAGGGGCCTTTTAAAGACATAATTACAGCACCAGCTAGGTGGCAGTACCTTGCAGGGTTGGGACAGTGTTCTCCATAAGGCTGTATATGCTCTAAGCCAGCATTCAATATATGGTGCTGTATCTCCCATAGCCAGGATTCCTGGGTCCAGGAATCAAGGGTTGGAAATGGGAGTGGCACCACTCCCTATTACCTCTAGTTACCCACTTGCAACATTTTTGCTTCCTGTCCCTGTGACCCTATGCTCTGCAAGCCTAGAGGTCTTAATTCCAACGGAAAGAATGCTCCCACAAGGAGACAGAACACTGATTCCATTGAACTGGAAGCTAAGAATGCCATCCAGCTACTTTAGGCTCCTCATGCCTCTGGATCAACAGGCAAAGAAAGGAGGTACTGTATTGGCTGGTGTGATAGATCCTGATTACCAAGAGGAAATCAGATTGATATTACATAACGGAGGTAAAGAAGAGTATGCTTGGAATACAGGAGATTCCTTATGATGTCTCTTACTTAGTACTACCATGCGCTATGATTAAGTCTGTGGAAAACTACAGCAACCCAATTCCAACATGACTACTAATGGCCCATACCCTTCAGGAATGGGTCACCCCACCAGGCAAAGAACCATGACCAGCTAAGGTGCTTGCTGAGGGCAAAGGGAATACGGAATGGTTAGCGGAAGAAGGTAGTTCTAAATGTCGGTTAAGACCACATTACCAGTTACAGAAACAAGGACTATAATTGTTATGACTATTTATTACTTGTTTTGTTATTGTCTGTATATATATCAAATATCTTTGTCTTCTTCCTTCCCTTATTTCATTACTTATTATAAAATATAATACATAAACAGGGCTAGTAACATGTTAGTTGTATCATGTTAGGCGTAAGTGTGACTTTGTAATTGTCTTTATTTAGACAGTATGTATGGTTTAAGGAGCTGTGTACAGGTGCTGCATTGACAATAGGTGGACTGTGATGATTAAGGTTATGTTTCAACTTGGCTAGGTCATGATTCTCAGTGGTTTAGCAAATATTATGTAATCATCCTCCATTCTGTGATCTGATGTGAGAGGCCAATCAGTTGAAAGGGGAGTTTCCTTGAGAACGTGGCCTGCATCCTAAAAGCTCACTGTCAATCCTGCATCCATCTTGTCATTCTCCAGTTCTTGGGATGTGAGCCAGCAGCCTGCTGCCTGACCTGCCAGTTTTAGGTTCATTAGCCCCTGCAACCACGTGAATCAGGAGAAACCTCCAGCCTGATGCCTGACTCATGGATTTGGGATTTGCCAGCTTCCAGAACTGCATAAGCCATTCCCTTGAAATAAATCTCTCCATATATATGTTTATATCCATATGCTTTGCTGGTTTTTCTTCTCTACAGAACCCAGCCTATGACAGCGTATTTATCTATAAACTTTTTCATGGAACTCTTTACCAAAGCACTTACGTACTTCCCTGCCTTTTTAAGGAGAGAAATCTGAACATAATGAAAAACAAGAATAATAAATAACACTTGAATAGCATATCACAATTTACTAAGCATTTTCACATGTATTATTTCATCTAGTTATTAAAATAGCTCTATGGTATCTATAGCACAGATATTATAATTTTTATTTTTATTATTTTTCCTGTTTCACAGATAGAGAAACTAAGAGATTAGGTGTTTTGTCCAAGGAGTGATTTTAGGATTCAAACCCAGGTTTTCTTCGTCTGAATCCCTTGCCCTTCCTACTAGCCCTTCCTACTACATTTTGCTTTAAAAGTGTTATATCCTTGAGACATCATTGAGAATTGTAGCACTCTTTGCTCCTATACTAAATATTTTCAAGTTGCTTTGCTTTAAAAGTTTTGTCTCCTTATTGTAGTTTTCTACTTTTTCCTCACTGCAATGAATTCTTGCCACATCACTGAGTAGCCTTCTACTTCTATTCTGTTGTAGCGAAGAAGCCTGGCAACAAAGCTTTTTAAGTCAGAAACCCACATTCCACCTGCAGTTCTCAGCTGGGTGAGACCAGGTGAGTCTGATGAGGTCTTGTTTCCAGTGCAAGTGCTTTGTAGCTGTAAAACAGATAGTTGAAGTGTAAGAAATCTGACCTCCTAGGTTTTATCATCTAGGTCTTATCTCCACAGGATTGTAAACTCTTTGAGGGCACATAGATCTTTGCATTCCTATAGATTTATCAGAATAGCATCACCTAGCCCTGAATGGCAGTTAAAGAGCATAAACTCTAGAGAGAGATTGCCTGGAATTCTCACTCTACCATTTGCTAGCTCTGTGAGATGAGGCAAGTTACTTAACCTTTATGTGCCTCAATTCACCCAACTGAAGAATAAAGAAATAATATATTTAAGGGAACAGGTGAATAAAGGAATAAATGTAAAGCACTTAGGACAGTGCCAAATACATATAGTAAGCTTTCAATAAATTGTTCACTTTTATTTTAATGTTTTGCACTTAGATGTTCATCAAGTATTTGTTGACTGATAAAGCAAGATTGCATTAACACAAGAATTGAACCGTGCCTTGGTTTTACCTGTCCATGTATGTCACATCTCAAATGTGCTGATAGAATCCTGAGTCTTGCTGAGTTCCTTGAGTATAGAAAGGATAATAATACCTGCCCATAGGGTTGTTGTAACGATTAAAATAAAATGGGTTTCTGTTGGTAAGGGCTGAGTCCAGTGCATGACATAGGGTGAACACTAAATAATGCTACATAGTAGAAATACAAATTATAGTAGTACTACCTGCAATATGCAGATGACACAACCTTGCTTGCTGAAAGTGAAGAGGACTTGAAGCACTTACTGATGAAGATCAAAGACTACAGCCTTCAGTATGGTTTACACCTTGTGTTAGGCTGGGTTCTCTAGGAAAGCAAAACCAGTAAAGTGTATAAATATATATAGAGAGAAATTTGTATCAAGGAAACAGCTCACACAATTGTAGAGCCTGGAATGTCCCAAGACCATGGATCAGGATAGAGGCCTCTCCCAATTCAAGCAGCCGCCGAAGCTGGTGAACCCAAGATCAGCAGGTCAGGGAGCAGGGCTCTTGCTCACAGGCTGTGAAGATCGATGAATCCCAAGATCAACAGGTAAGCTGCTAGCTCAAGTCCCAAGAACTGGAGGTGAGATGACAAGAGGCAGCTGATGGATCCAGAACAAGCCAAAAGCCTTGCCAAGGCAAGCAGGAAGGAAGTAGCCAGGGGAGGGCAGAGAGATGAAGGCTGAGGGGGCAGTGAGCCGCCACAGGCCCTGCCCCTGCTTGTACCACTCAGCAGATTACATCATGGGGGTGATCACATGTCAAATTTCAACAGGGAAGTGATCACAACATTATACAACTGTCAAAACACTGAAAATCATGGTCCAGCCAAGTCGACACACAATCTTAACCATCACACACCTCAACATAAAGAAAATAAAAATCCTCACAACTGGTCCAATAAGCAAATCATGATAAACAGAGAAAAAATTGAACTTGTGAAGGATTTCATTTTACTTGGATCCACAGTCAACACCCATGGAAGCAGCAGTCAAGAAATCAAACAATATATTGTATTGTGTAAATCAGTTGCAAAAGACCACTTTCAAGTGTTAAAAAGCAAAGATGTCACTTTGAGGACTAAGGTGTGCCTGACCCAAGCCATGATATTTTCAATTGCCTCATATACATGCAAAAACTGGACAGTGAATAAGGAAGACCTAAGATGAATTGATGCTTTTGAATTATGGTGTTGGCAAAGAATACTGAATATAGTATGAACTGCCCAGGGGCAGTTCTGCTCTGTCCTATAGAGTTGCTATGAATTGGAATCGACTTGATGACAACGGGTTTTGGTGCCAGAAAAAGGAACAAATCTGTCTTGGAAGAAGTACAGTCAGAATGCTCCTGAGAAGTAAGGATGGCAAGACTTCATCTCATGTACTTTGGACATGTTATCAGGAAGGACCAGTCACTGGAGAAGGGCATCATGCTTGGTAAAGTAGAGGGTCAGCATAAAAGAGGAAGACCCTTGATGAGATGGATTAACACAGTGGCTGCAACAGTGGACGCAAACATAACAGTTGTTAGGATGGCGCAGGACAGGGTATTGTTTCATTCTGTTGCACATGGGGTTGCTATGAGTCAGAACCAACTTGACGGCACCTAACAACAACAATAGTAGTAAACAAATAGTAGCTGTGATGGTAGTGGTAGTCATAGTAGTAATAACGGTAGTAACATTACCATAAGGTGGCAGCATTATCTCATTTAGTTTTAGTAACTGTGGGATGTATAAGCAACTGAAAGCAGCTTGGGGGAATGTGAATGAGTTTGAAACCTAATCAGTCTCACCTAATGCAATCCTATACCCAACTCCAACTCAAATACACATACAGTACTTTCTTCCTCTGACCCTAACCACCTGGAGCTAGGTCAGACCTCACAAGTTAAAGGGCCGAGTCCTCCACACTGCCAAGTCTGCCCAAGACTTCAGACGCCAGCTGCAAGCTTGGGGTCCCTAGGCACCCCTTACTTTTGACCTGCTGGCTCTCACTACTCCCTCGGGTTCAATAATTCACTAGAAATACTTACACAACTCATGGAAAGTTCTATACTTATGATTACAATTTTATTATAGCAAAAAAGGATTCAAATGAAGAGGCACTTAGAGGGCAAGATCTGGGAAAGGTCTCAATGTGAAGCTTCTGTGTCCCAAAGAACGTGCTACCCTCCCACATGCATTAGTGTCTGTCAATAGCCAGGAAGCCCATGAAGCTTCCATGTCCAGAGTCTTCATTACTCTACCTACAGCCCCCCTCCTCTGAGGTCAGCTGATACTACAGAGTGGTTCTTTCTGGCCTGGTCATCCCTACCCAAGAGTCACCTCATTAGCATAGCCGGTTAGGTAGGTGTGGTCTGGAAGCCTCATCAAAGACACTTCAATCACTGGGGAAATTCCAAGGTTTTAGAGGTTATCTCTGAGGAACCAAGGACAAAGACCAAATTCTTTGGGTAAAGTGAAATTCTCTACCCCACATTGCATAAAGGACATAAAGATTTACTTGCATTAGGCAAGAATTGATAGCTGAAGCTATGGAGTGGATTGCTTGGTATATGCAGAGAACAGCAGAGGGAGAATCAAGGCATCTTGGGAAGGGAAAGACAACAGGAAAGAAGTTGAAGGTGTTGGAGAGAGTGTAGTTTAAATGCTTGCCCCTCAAATGTAGAGACAGTGGGAGGAAGAAACTGAGTTCTCAGGTGGGAAGCTGTGACTAGAGAGTGAGAGGTATAGTGAGAGAAAGTGGTCAAGGAAAATGACCTGTTAGCTGTCTTGAACCACCTGCTCCTGCAGCCTGCATTACATTCCATTTCTCAACCAGTTTATCGTCTTTTCATCTTACTCTTTGTTTTTCTTCTTTCCTTCTTTAACATTTAAAAAATTAATTTCTTTATATATAGATACACACATGCACAAAGGATTTTTATAAGTGAATAAATGTGATTTTATTCTACTTGCTTGCTTTAATGCAACTGCCTTTTTATTTTTGCTTGACTCATCCTTTCCTACTGATCCTCTCTCCTGCCATGTCAGCAACGCTTCTGCCCACACAATCCTGTTACCAACCTGACATATAGTCTTTCATACTTTCTATTACTCCTCATAAAATTATGTGCAAATGTAAACTTACGAGTTGTGGCATGATAAAATGCTCTGATGTCTAAAAAGCCGGGTCCTTCCTTTATCTTTATAAGATACTTAAAAAAAATTTTTTTTTTTGCTGTTTTCTATGGTTTATTCTTTTACATGAACCTTCAGATTATTTTATCCAAAGGAGGAAATTTTAATTGGATTTGTTTTGAGTGTATAATTAATTTGATTAGAATTGACTTTTTTATTATAATGTTTTTCCACCTAAGAAGGTGGTTTGTTCTGCCATTTTTATAAATCTTGTTTTATTGTCCTTCAGTAAAATACTAAAATAAAGTGTACTCGCTTTTAGTATTTATCTATGACCTTGTCACTCTTATTTTTAAAATTATATTATTACCTACCAAACTGAAATGTTCTTTTCTCCCAGAATCAAAGATGAGTCTTTTTCTTATTATTCAAAATAAGCACATTTAATTTTAAACAGGACTAAGGGACCATTGGTGGAGCCCTGGTGGTGCAGTGGTTAAAAGCATAGCTGCTAACCAAAAGGTCGGCAGTTCGAATCCACCAGCCACTCCTTGGAAACCCTCTGAGGCATTTCTACTCTGTCCTATAGGTCGCTATGAGTCAGAATCAACTCGAAGGCACAGGTTTGGTTTTTTTTAAGGGACCAATCAGTACCAAAAGACAGTCACAGGCTGTATCTATAAATTGCTCTGTATTCTCCATTTTATTTATATTCTTTTAATTATATTTTGCTTATTAGTGAACAAAAGACCAACTGTATAAATTAAGGACTCTTTGAAAGCTGAGACCCAAATCCTCCCACTTTGGGTGTATAGGCGTCTCCTCCTTACCGCAAGCAGTACGAGGAGGGAGAGAAATGAAGCTGATCAGCAAAGGAGTGAGCCATGGGGTCAGGGTGAGGGCCAGAGGAACCTGACTGGGCAGGAACACGATGATGTGCAGCCCTCTTTCGCCATCACAGCTCCTGTTCTCCGCCTAACCACAGAATCGTTCTCTCTGACTTCCTGTCCTTTGACAGCATGCTCTCTCTGGCTGAAGTTCTCGTCCCTCTCAGCAGGAGGAGCTAGAGACCATTTCTTCACCTTCTGAACAGCGTCTGAATTTCTATGCTGAATATTCAGCCATCCCTCCCAATATGATTTCTTTCCCTTTGTTTCCCAAGCATCATCTGTATTCAGTGCTTATCACACTTTGATAAGTCATCATGTGATTTGAAAAGGTATAATATTAAATATGGAAATAAAATATGCCACTATGATAGTACGTTGTGGGTCACTGTTACTGGTCAAATGTAACACTTGGTACAATGTAGTCTCTTTTCCTCAGATTTTCCACCTGGCTGTTCTGAACAGTAGTTTTCCCTGTTTTCACCTAGGCACACTATGGGATTTCCGGTATTGGAATGCTTTCTTCGTGAACAGCTCATGATGTCCGAGTCCCCAGCGCAGGAGCGCAGGTGTCCTCTTGCCCAGCGGCTGAACAGCCATTGTATGAAATCAGTGATCCCTGGAGTTTTCTCTTGTCTGATGTAACTTGTGTGACTTTTCTCAAGTCTCTATTACTGAAATTCCAGGTTCTCCTACTATGGTTTTGTTTTTAAATGATACACACACAAACACACACATAATCACACAATTGAAGAGCTTTTAACATATAGAATTATAATTATTTCCAACTCTAATACCATCTTTCCTAAGCAAAACGTGCAAAAAACTTGACAATTCTGTGATGTGATCTATGGCACATATTAGAAGGGAATTGGAATGAAGTGGTAAAGAGGTATTCTTAGGGTTGCTCTTAATTCATATTTAATAATTTGACCAAAAAGAAAAATAGCATCGTATGTATTCAGATAGTAATTAACTCTGAGATTGCTTTGCTGACTAGAAATAATGTCTTCTCTGATCTTCCAAGTCACTTTACCTGCGTCTCTCACACGGTACTGAATGATTTCAACCTTGTATTGTTGATTTGTTTATAAATTATTTTTATTTCATATGTCTTCCACTGGCTTCTTGAAAATAGAAATTTTGTTTGATTAAATTTTGTGTCCTTTATAATAATCCTTGGCACCAAAACCAAACCCATTGCCATCAAGTCTGACTCCTAGCAACCCTATAAAACAGACTTTTCTAGACTGAAATTTTAAGGTAGCAGACTGCCACATCTTTTTCCTGCAAAGCAACTAATGGGTTCCAACCACTGACCTTTCGGTTAGCAGCTGAGCATTTAACCACTACACCACCAGGGTTCCTTATCCTTAGCTTAGCACCTTGTAAATAGTAAACACTGAACAAACATTTATCAAGTGAGTGAATGAATAAATGCTATGATTCATTAAAACCAATTCCTAATACATTGTAAAGACAACATAGATATGCAGGAGGGAAACAAATGTGCTTTTCAATTTAAGGAACAAATAGAGTTATATTTTGAAACTGAGGACATGGATTTGACAGGAGAAATTGAGAAACAGTGGAATGCACCTTCCATCATTACATTTGAAATCCTTTGCTGAACTCTAGTGGGCGCCAGTATTTTATGGAGAGAAAATATTTTTTTCTTTGAATCCAGAAGTTACGTGTTAAATTTTACATTCATGTTCACTGTTATTTTCTTTAAAAATTGTGCTTAAAAACATCTCTTTTTACTCAAAAGAAAATCTTAATTTTTTCCTCAGTGATTCAAATAATATTGACTAATGTTGTCTGATGGATTTGGTTTTGTAATTTTTTTCTCCAATAACTCAGAACTTTTCTTCCAAATGAAACGTATTTCTCTTGGCATCCTACCTTCTCCGGCAGCCTACAAGTGTTGGACCTCAGATAGCACTCAGACTGATTGCAAATTAAAAATCATCTCTATTCAGCTGAATAGCAAGATCATAGTCATTTATTACTGCTGATGTTTGCCCTTTTTCTATGGCTGTCTCTTGCTGTTGTTAAATATGTCGTCTATGCAAACAATTCAATACAATGTAAAATATGGCAAACGTTGTTCTTTAAATAATATGTATAGAGCAGCCAAGGTTTACCTACAGCTTCTTCTCTACGGGGAGTCCCAAGGAATGCTATCCTAGGCATCTTCCTTATAATTACTATCATTGCCATTATGCATTACACATAGCCTTTTAAAATTTGTAATTTTTATTTATGATGCTTACAAATGCTGTGGTCGTAATATAAAATAGCTGCAACTGGTGTATTTATTCTTTTTCCATTTCAGTCTTTAAAAAATAATAATAAACTCTCAGTGAACTGTAACTGGCCTGACATGACACATTTGAACTTGCTGTGAACTTTCACGTGAACTTCCGGTTATCCTCTGAGAAATATAACAGATGGGAAATAGGCAGATTTCTCAAATATTTTTAAATGCAGTACTTTGACATGCTCAACAGAGACAAGAAGACCAGCTATCTGCTTCCACTGTTTACTTTGCTGACTTTATTGTGCTGCAAGCTGTTCAGTTACTTTATATGCCTGAACCAAGAGGCTCAGTCATATTTTTGTTTGACTGGCATCTTGATTTTTAAATACATACTTGTATACGCATTTAAGGACTAAGGACGAAACTAATTGGGTCATAAAATATAACAAATTCTAAGAGAACTTTATTGAACCTATTGAAATAATACTGTTTCAAATCATTTAGATACTAGGGTCTTTTAAAGATTCATTTCGGGTTTTAGAATATGAATCAGCTGTAATGTTTTTTACTTTGAATAGTTTGCAGCTGGGAACTCACTTCGAAATGCACATGGTTTCTGAAAGGTCACTTGGAAAGGAAGAGGAAAATTAATCAAGCACCAACTATGGTGTTACTGCTGCTATAGTGTTGAGATAGGCACCTTAGAAGAATTTAATTCTTACAGCCGTCTTCCAAGGTGGTTATCTTGCTCATTTTGCAGAAGAGGAAAGGGGGACAGAGAGAGCTAGAGTAATTTGTCTGAAAAGACACAGCTAAACTGAGATTCAAGTATTGGTCTGCAAGACATTCAAACCCTTGCTGTTTTGACAATTTTGCGCTTCCAGTAACAAAATGTTTAGTTTGGTTGAATAGCTGCTAAAGATAAAAACGTGATAAAGTTATAGTGCTTTTGTAGTCTTTAAGTTAAAGTTTATTTCTTTGTATTTATTGCACAGTAACTTTAAATAAATTCAACTGAAAAATTTATTTTAGAAAGTTGTTAGTCATATGAAGATAGTAACTAAGATTTTTGCTTCTCTTGAAAATCTGTTGTTTATTAAGAAAAAACTATCTATTACATTTACCAAATAATGCAGCCAAGAACATTATTTAGCCACTGATATGCATCTCCTTACTTAGAATTGATTATCATTAACACCCACTTTATTCTCAAACCATCATATATTTATCCTGAGTAGTGTTTTGGATGCTGTTTAGTTCAGAGTGAGGTTATACTTAATGTGTATATGCATGTGTAAAATAACACACTTGACTGCATTTATGAGATGAGAATGTGAACTGTATTAAACTGTAATTAGCCCAACTTTACCATCATTTAACTAAGTGGTAACAGTATCATTGGTGAGGCAGATTAATATCTTTCCATTACGCAGGGATGTGCTCAGAAGCTTAAAAGTCCTGTTGTGATTTTTGTCAGTGATGTAATTTAAATGAATACCCAAAAACCCATTGCTGTGGAGTTAATTTCAACTCATAGTGACCGGATGGAACAGAATAGAACTGCCCCATAAGGTTTCCAAGGAGCAACTGGTGGATTCGAACTGCGACCTTTTGGTTAGCAGCCTAGCTCTTGACCGCTGCAACACCAGGGCTCCAATTTAAGTGAATAGCAAATTAAAGTATGTTGTGTACCCACAATTTTGCTGTTTTTAAAAGTAGTGAGCAATTTTATTTTTTTTTTAAAAGATGTCATGCTGTTTTTTCCCAGTATTTAGGCATTAAAGGTACAGGGTTCAGGGAGCAAATGGGTCTCTTCCCTCTTCTGTTTATAAAATCTTTTCAGTTATGTTATTTTGTTACCTATTTAGACGTTAGGATGGAGGCACATAAATTTCACCCAATACAAAAGAGATTTAATTACGGGTAAAGTATTAATTTCTTTTAGAAAGTATGCAGGAAACATGGTAGGGGGATAGATAAACCCACAGATCATCTTTCGTTTCTTGATATTGGTTGAATTACAGGCAGTCGCTGGGTTCTGAACATCCGACTTATGTACAACCCATAGTTACAAACCAACCCCCATAAAGCCTATTGTATTACAAATTTGAGGTACTTACAATGGTTCATAATAACAAACGGAAGCTACTTTGTGATGCACATCAAAACATTATTTTTATTGTTGTATTATTATGTTAAAGCTGTTTTAGTTTATCTGAAAGTGTTTCTTTAATGTTTTTAATACATAGAAAGGTACACTGTATACTATATACTGAGATAAGCATTTGACTAACTGATGTTAGCTACAAACCTTACCTAACTGTTAGGATTTATGTACAAATTTGACTTAAAGACAGATTTAGAAATGGAACTCATTCATAATCCGGGAACTGCCTATGATTAATCCGTTGCCATCAAGTCAATTTCGACTCATAGCGACCCTATAGGACAGAGTAGAACTGCCCCATAGTTTCCAAGGAATGGCTGGTCGATCCAAACTGCCAACCTTATGGTTAGCTGCCAAGCTCTTAACCACTACCACCCGGGCTCCAACCTGTAATTGGGTATATGTAAATTCCAAACTTGGAATTACTTACACTTAAAATATGAAAATTCTTTAAACGTGGGAGTAATTATTTTTTATCTTAACTATTGGTAAGTATGTCTGATGCTTAAACCAAATCATTTACATCCTACCTTCAGTGATAATGCTTCACCAACTCTACACTAGTTTGTCATGTAGTTAAAGCATGCTATTGAGTTAATCAAGGGTACCTGGGTTTAAAAATTAAAGGCTTCTTGATAAAAATAAATGATGGTGAGGTATATGAAAAGACAAATTAAGCTCATTGCCATCGAGCTGATTTTGGCTCATAGTGACTCTATATGACGAAGGAGAACTGCCCCAAAGGTTTCCAAGGCTGTAATCTTTAGGAAGGCAACTGCCACATCTTTCTCCCAGAGAACGGCTGGTGGGTTTGAACCGCTGATTCTTCCGTTAGCAGCCGAGCACTTTAACCACTGTGCCACCAGGGATCCTTGAAAAGACAAATTAATGCTAATTTACTCTTCATATAGGGAAGAACTCATATCAAGTCATTTCATTCTTTATCAATAATGATGACCATAAAACATTTAACCTCGTTGCCGTCGAGTGCATTCCGACTCATAGCAACCCTATAGGACAGAATGGAACTGCCCCATGAGGGTTCCAGGAAACCCTGATGGCCTAATGGTTAAGAGCTATCTATAGCTGCTAACCAAAAGGTCGGCAGTTTGAATACACCAGGCCCTCCTTGGAAACTCTATGGGGTGGTTCTACTCTGTCCTATAGGGTCGCTATGAGTCAGAATCCACCCAATGACAACGGGTTTCTTGTTTGTTTGCTTTTTTTAATAGGGTTTCCAAGGCTGTAATTTTTTTTTACGGAAGCCGACTGCCATAGCTTTCTCTGGAGCGGCTGTGAGTTCCAACTGCTGACTTTTTGGTTAGCAGCTGAGCGGTTAAATACTGTGCCACCAGGGATCCTTCCACAAAACACTTAGAAATATAAAAATAATAAGTTTGGTTACAGAAATGATAAAATATCTTTGTATATTTTTTAAAGAAAAGAGAACTTTCTGGAATAAACTAAGAACTATACCATATGATCTGTCAAAGGGTCTGTTACTCTAATTTTATCGCTTAGGTACATTATGCTACCTTTCCAAACATAATCTCTAGATTAAGAGAAAAAGTGTATAGGCTTTCTACTAGAATATAGAATCTGAAACTTTTGAAATACTTGTTTCTAAGTGTCTATGCATAGTAATCTGTAAAGTTGTTGGTACAAGACTTGCCTTTGTATTACCAGCAGTATCTGTTGTGTAATATATCTGTGCTCAGTGAATGTATAATAAATACTTGGGGGCAAATGTTAAGTGAACAAAATAATGACTCTTGTCAAATAATTTGATTGCTAATGTGCTTTAGTTAGACTAGAAAACCCATCTCTTCGTTTCATATAGAAATCTTTTCAGCTATTCTTCCCTCTTCAGTTGCTTTTGGCCCTCCTTCCACACAGACAGTAGTTGCTTTGAAACTATCAAGGTAAGAAGCACTTACCTGATGACACAAGGTTACAAATCTAAACAAAATGATTAATCTATGTGAATAGTAAAATGCCCTAGAATGGTTCATTCAATTATAGATCAGAAACTATTTTACCTATCCTAAATATGTAAACAGGCAGGCACACAGTTAAAGCTAATAGGCTCTAATTTAAAAGTTGGTAGTTCGAGTCCACCCAGCGGCACATCAGAAGAAAGACCTGGCGATCCACTTCTGAAAAGTCAGCCACTGTAAACCCTATGGAGCACAGTTCTACTCTGACACATGTGGGGTCACCATGAGTCAGAAAGGATTTGATGGCAACTGTATTATTTTCAATACATAAATAATAAAGTTACCTTTTCTTAAATCAAATAATGATTTTCATAAAGGTTAAGTACAGGCTTTAAAAACAAAACTTGGGCAGGGGGATATTGTGATCGAAAAGTGATCTCATTTTAAAAAATTAGAAAAATACATAAAAGTATATAAAAGAAAATAAAAATGGTTTTAATCCCAAGCGTGGCTTTATTTTTAACACAGATATACAGACTAGGTCTATCACAAGGAGTTTCAACTATATTTTATGAATATAAAGGCTATATTTATAAAACATAGGCTCTAAAACTAATCTAATTTAACCAAAGGTATGTTGAGATTACTTTTTAAAATATGAATGAATGATTAAAGAAAACGAAGTATGATCAATGTCTTATTAAATTATGGATAGTTAATTTGATGTTGTCAAGATAGTTTTTTCCTCTATCCAAATATTTATTTCTACTGACATTTGTACATGTGTGTCTTACATTATTCACAAACTTTCTATTCGCATTTTTAACCCTTTTGAATAAATTTGTAGGACTTTTAACTCCAGCCATTATATTCACAAAGGTTTGACCATCTTATGTCTTCTGGATTACTTGTAGATATTTTGGTATATAGTAATTGCCTTCACTTATTAATTGTTAATCAAAGATAGGAAAATATATGGGAAATAACAGTTGTTCTAAGTGCTTTACTTATGTTAAGTTGCTTAACCCTTACAACAACCCTTTTAGATAGGTTCTGTTATTAACCATTTTACAAAATGAGGAAACTGAGGTACGGAGAGGTTGAGTAACTTGTCTAAGATCATGTAGCTAATGTGGAGCAGGGCCAGATTTTAAACCACCACTCTTCTGTCTGTTGTACTGTGGTGGCTATGATGCTGGCAGTTTATCCTACTGATATTTTAAGTACTGCAGGATCACCCATGGGGGACAGGTTTCAGCAGTGCTTTCATACTTAAGACAGGCTAAGAAGGAAGGTCTGGTGATCTACTTCTGAAAATTAGCCAATGAGAACCCTATGCGTCACAATACAATATTGTCTGATTTCGTGATAAGCCCCCTAGGTTGGAATGCACTCAAAATATACAGTGGCCGCAACGATGGACTCAAGCAATCCAATGATCATGAAGATAGCACAAGATCAGGCAATATTTTGTTCTCTTGTACATGGGTTGCCGTGAGTCATCTAATAACAAAAGTCTAGAACCAGTATTTGAACTTTTAACCACTAAGAATTTCATTTTAGTGTAACAAGTCAAATAAAAAGATTTAAAACTTTTGTAAATGATTTGCTAAGGTTTGAGTAACATAAAAAGTCATTTATTAAAGTTTAGAAGAGAAAAATAATATTGTTATCTATTGTCCAAGATATTAAAAAAATACCAAACCCATTGCCTCCAAGTCTATTCCAACTCATAGTGACGCTATAGGACAGAGTAGAACGGCTCCATAGGGTTTCCAAGGAGCACCTAGTGGATTCAAGCTGCTGACCTTTTGGTTAGCAGCCATAGCTCTTAACCACTATGCCACAAGGGTTTCCATAGTGACCCCATATATATTAAAGTAAAAATAACTCAAGTATCTGTGTCTTAATCTTTATTAGAACTCTTCAATTTAGAAATGTTTTCTCCTATATAAAATAGTAAGCTCAACAAACTATTCATTAAATATTTTATTTTGAGAACAGTTTTGGAGAAAGGATTTTTAGTTTCATAATTTCTGCAGTCTGTTATTCATTTCATTTTATAAAGCTTCAAAAATGTCAAGAACTTCTTGTGTTTTGTTTTGTACACTAGTGTGTGGTAAGGTCAGAATATAAACTTAGGGGCTATTTAACATTATATAGCAAATTTTAAGTGCTTAATAAAACCCACAAACAGGAACCAGGTGGGAAAATGTAGATATTTCACTATACACAGAAACATGTGCTCTTTAGTTGCCAGGCAGTTTAATTGCCGTATTTTAATTTACCGAATTAGGATTAGTGAATGTGAAACTTAAAATGAAAGATTATTGTGAAAGTCAACTTAGAGTCTGTTGTTTAGAAGAGGGTCTTTTTAAAGGGTGCTTGAGTATATCTCAGGATGTAGCCATGAACCTCGATTTAGTCACATAATTAAATTGTCAAGTGGATTCATTAGGTTGATTTTAGAGCGAGAGCCTGACAGCAAACATAATGGGAAAGGTAGAAGTTTACTTGAATTATTGGTCTTATTAAAATAATTGTATCTCATATTTGTACTTTAAGAAGTGTTTCACATCTGATACCACAGGTTTTTTTTTTTTATCATAATAGCTCTATGAGATGGTTAGGAAGCTGATATGATCTGCATTTTACTGGGAAGGAAAATTAAGTTATGAACAAATTAACTGAATTAAAGACAAAGAGGTATTTAGAATGACAGGTGGAACTAGACCTTAGGTCTTCCACTCCTTCCTAGTGACCTTCCAAATGACCACATATTTCAAAGAAGGTAATTGTTGAATTCTTAAAATATTCAAACAAGACATATTATTTTACATACTTATATCATAATTTGGAGCCCTGCTGGAGCAGTGGTTAAGAGCCCAGCTGCTAACCAAAAGGTTGGCAGTTCAAATCCACCAGCTGCTCCTTGGAAACCCTATGGGGCAGTTCTACTCTGTCCTATAGGGTCGCTATGAGTCGCAATTGACTCAACGACAATGGGTTTGGTTTTTTTGATTTTATACCATAATTCGATGATAAATAATTCAAACTAGGAGAATTGAGCCATTCTATAATAGATTATAGATCTATAGATCATCTGTGCTGTAGATACACTATAGGAGAAATTGAGCTATCTCAATTATATACATACAGTTTAAATCAACTCTGATATGATGCAAAACAATAGGTATCAAATAAAAGAGAAGAAAAATGAAAAAAAAAAACGAGAATTTTATGAATACAGTTTTAGCAATTTTTTCAAGCTATGATTACCTTGTCTCAAATGGTATTCCAAAGATACAATTAATTATTATTAATTTTTAGGGGCAAGAGTGTTGTCATTTATTTTTAATAAGATATTTATTTTTGTGGACGTGTGTGGCATGATTAGAAAATCCTATAACAATAACCTCCTTATAGTAATTATGCAAACCAGAGAAATTTATATGATTCAGAAAAAAGCGTTCTTTCATGATATGCAAATGTAGATTTGTGCCTTATTTTGAGGTATGGACTTGTTCATTTCTACTCTGTGTTAATAGGATCCTCAAGAAGTAGTTCTTTGACTTCCAGTACATCACAAACAGAAGAAGGCAGTGTGAATATTTTCAAGAGGAATTGCGCCATCAGGGACCAGAATAGATAAATATACATACTTTACAGCTCTAAGAATCCCTTAAGGAGCTCTGGTGGTTCAGTGGGTAAGCACTTGGCTGCTAACCAAAGGGTTGGCTATTGAAACTTACCCAGCAGTTCTGTGGGAAAGATCTGGCAATTTGCTCCCTTAAAGATTACAGCCACGAAAACCATACAGGGCAGTTCTGTTCTGTCACATGAGGTCACTATGAGTTGGATTTGACTCAACAGTACCTAACAACAGCAACAACAAGGATCCCATACTTATCACCATCACCAATTACAATATTCATTAGCTATCCCTTCTGAATTTGGCAATGTGTGCTAAAATACCTGGATCAGGCAATATTCACAACCCTTCTGCCTTTGAACATTTTAGTATCTGTAAACCTTTGAAGAGTATATACCCTTTTCCATAATACTCATTTCAAGATTATAAAAATTTTTAAAAATCCTGACATTAATTATGGCAGTATATATTTGTATATTCTGTGTGTGCCAAATAGTGAATTTCAGGAATTGTAGCAATCCTAGACAAAGCAACCTGGTAAAGTTTGCTTTTGGTTTTCTCTTCCCCTGCCTGCCTCCTCCCCATCCCATGTTCTAGTTTCCCCCATATTAGGATCCCATTTCCCCAGAACGGTAGGTCTCTTCTTTTCCAGTGCCTCTGAACAGGTTTTATGGTGTCCTATGCCTTGCCACCTTCAAGCACTTTTCTCCAGCGCTTTTGCAGAAAGAGAGAAAGAGAGAGTATATGTGAAAGTACGTTTTAAGCTACAAAGCAATTTACATGAGCAAAATACTAAATGATTATAATGAAATATTTCTATAATATATGACCTATTCTTGTCTCTTTTTAAATAGAGAGCATACAGCTCATCATTTTATTTTTTAACCCTGGTTGCACAGTGGTTAAAGCACTCAGCTGCTAACCAAAATATTGGCAGTTTGAATCCACCTACTGCTCCTTGGAAACCCCATGGGGTAGTTCCACTGTGTCCTATAGGGTCGCTATTAGTTGGAATTGACTGGATAGCAGTGGGTTTGGTTTGATTTTGAAATCTCCAGGTGTGAGAAAAATAAAATTCCTAATTTTTTTAAGTCACTATTGTTTTTTAGTTTCTGGTGCAACTGAGAACAATTTCTCGCTGACACTGAATTTGGGGTGGAGTTTAGGGATTCTGGATACTCAGTATTAGCCAAATCCTATTAAATTTCCTCATTCTAAGCCAAAATTATCTTACTGTTTCTACTAATGGAACATTCACAGCACATAGTTTGATTTCACAGGTATGGCATGGGACAGTTTGACAAAATTTTACATCACTGCATAACAAGAGTTACCAGCTTTCTGGCCTTCAATGTCTGTGTCCTCACAGCTCAAAGCCCCACCTCCTTCATAATCCATTTCTACATTTTAGGTGGCAGCAGCCCATTTCCAGGTACCATATTCTACAGAGGTTGAGGTTCTCGGTCTCAAACAGTAGTACTCTAGTTCATTTAAGCAGAAAGGAATTTACTGAAAGTTAGTAGGTGGTCACAGAATCTCAGGTTTGGATGCGACTTAGAAAAAAATCAGTAGTTCCAGGAGCCACTGCTGCACTTGGCAGGTTGGACACTGTATGCTAGAGTCCACTACAGTTCTCCAGAAGAACCACGTGGCTCCACCATCATGCTTCCCAGAAGATACAAACTCCCTGTGTGTACCACCTCTTGTTGCTCATTTCTCTTCCACATCCTGGGCAGATGCTTCTCCTGGGTGGGAACCTAGGCCACACACCTGCACCCTAGATGATGTGATTGGTATCACTAAATTGTACAACTGAAAGATATTGAATTGGCAAATGTTGTGTTATCTATATTTTCACAACAATTAAAACAAAAAAACTAGGAAATGTTTTTAGTTTCCAGCTCCGCAAGACTGAAGTGAGAATGAGTGTGGGGTGAGCCAACCTTCAGAATCTGCCACAATTTCCTTCTTTCATCTACAAAATCATTGTGGGACTTTGTGCAAGGTACTTAACCTCTCTGACTGATCCAGTTCCCTAATCTCTAACATGAGGATTTTGGACTCTGTAAATTCCAAGAGCCCTGACAGTAATCCAATTTTGTGTTTGTGCTGGTTAGAATTCTGGCCTCTAGTGAAGGAATCCTTAACACAAACTAACTAATGTAAGTCAGTAGAATTTTTTGGCTTTTATAACTTAACTGTGGGAAGACCGGGGTGAAGCAGGCTTTAGGGGAGTCTCCTTGGCCTCTCACTGCCTCCTTCTCTGCTTCTCTCTGTGTGTTGGTTTTAGAGACCACCTTCTCCCTGAAGCTGGGGAAGTAGCCCCTGACAGCTCCAAGGCTCAGACCCAAACAACTGTGAGATCATGGAAGAAAGGAGCTCCTCTTTCCCACAATCAGTTCTAAGGTCTTGAAGAAGGACTCTGATTGGCCCAGCTTGGCTTATGTGCCCACTCTTTCAGGCAGAGGAGTGGAATCTTTAACCAGAGAAATATGCCACATAGGCATGGCCTATGTGAGCCAGTCAGCCACACCAACCTGTGACCAATGCCGATCCTAAGATCCAGTGAGCCACAATATCTGGTTCATTCGTTTTCAGGCTTTTACTGTATCTCTCAGTGGGGTGGGGGGAGGCTTAATAGGAGACACAAACACCATATATGACATAGCACCTGCACAAAGCTTAAAACTTAATTGTAGACATGAAAGCTAATAGGGGAGTATGGCGCCCCAACTGTGAACAAACTATGCAACAGTTTTAGGGAAAGATCTGAAACCCTAAAGCAGATGAATGTGACTGGGTTTGAAGGAATGGACTCACTTAACAGTTTTTGCCAGGCATTTTGTCCCAAATCATATCCCCAAGCCAAACCACAGATGGCTTGAAAGATCATTGGTAAAATGTAAAAGTGATTTTTTTTTCTTGAACTTTTTTCCCTCAGCTTTCTTTTTGGATGTTGACTGCTTGTATTGCTATATAGACAACCTTTTCCTTTGGAAAGTTACATTATTGCACTAAAATATATTTTGCCTTTAATAATAAATATGACAGCATGGTCTTTTGGCCTTACACTTTATGAACTTAGTTTATGTAACAGGAAAAAAACTACTATTTTGTCCTTGGAATCAAATAATAAGTAGCTCAGCCTAAAATGTATCTGGACTGCAGATCGCATTTTACATATTAAGTTATGTTGTGTTGAAAACTAGATCTTTGAAATGTTTGAAAATTTACAACCAATCAATGTTTCAGCCTTTGGTTCATCATACAAATGAATTTCTTGGTTTTATAATCTGAAGCACATGCATATTAAGTAGAGAAAACTAATTGCAGTAAACCCTGGCGATAATCCGGATATTCAGATAATGTCATACCGTTATTTCTGTATTTATTTGTAACACTTTTACATAAGGGTTTAATTTTGAGTTATTTTAGTCTTGTTGGCCTCGGCTTCTCTGCTGATGATTAATATCGCGATGATTTAATTAGATTTTATACTTTTATGTCAGGTCAAGGCTCTTGAGTGCATTCTGCCCCCTTTTCTCCTTGGACAAACCCTGCAGATGTAATTAGTGATTTATACATATTCTATTTATTTTTTTCTTGCTAGGAATTTCTATTGCAATAGGCAATAATGAGTTTACGTACTTAAGGAGTGATAGTGAGTCACTCTGGTTTTTAAAAAAGAATACATCCATTCCAATAAGTGGGATATATCCATTTTTAGTGACTGCCAAAGCTATTTATTCCAGCATTTATGTCACTTTTTTTGTTGTAGAGTCATTAGTTCTTAAAACGAAATGAAAATTCTTCATATTCTAGGGATTCCATCCAACCTTTGATGAAAATGAGTGTTGTATAGAGAATTGTTGAAAATCCCAGTGTTATAATTGTATTGAAGAATCTATTTGGAGAAACTGTTTACTAAAGATGAAATGTGTCTTCATGGAGCAAGAGAAAAACAAAAGCAATAATAGTGGGAGTATAGAAGAATGATAGTGGGGTAATAGGGTGTTATGGAAACATGCGGCAAAAGCACCTAACCTAGCCTAAGGGCACCAGAGAAGAATTCCCAGAGGAAGTGAGACTTAGACTGAGAATTCAAAGATTATTAGTAGTTAGCCTTGTGAAAAGAATTCTAGTTGGAAGAAATAGCATGCATGAAAGCCCAGAGCTAAGAGAGAGATTGGCAGGTTTGGAGAAACAAAACATTCCCTTTAGCTGCAGCAGAGAGATGGGGTCAGCTGAGGAAGAGGTGTTAGGAAACTGACGACAGAAGAGGCCTAGCCTAGGGTGAGATAAGTGGGACTAAGAGAAATGGGCAGACTAAAGAGACATTTTGGAGGTAGAATTTATAAGGCCTATTGCCCTGGTGGAAACCCTGGTGGCATAGTGGTTAAGAGTTCAGCTGCTAACCAAAAAGGTCAACAGTTCAAATCCACCAAGTGCTCCTTGGAAACTTTATGCAGCAGTTCTACTCTGTCCTATAGGGTCACTATGAGTCGGAATCAACTCAACGCAATGGGTTTGGCTTTTTTTTTTAGTTTACTGCCCTGGTGGTGCAGTGGTTGAGCGTTCAGTTGCTAACCAAAAGATTGGCAGTTCAAATCCACCAGCCGCTCCTTGGAAACCCTATGGGGGAGTTCTTCTCTGTCCTATGTGGTCGCTATGAATCAGAATCGACTGGACGGCATCAGGTTTGTCTTTTTGTTTGTTTGTTTCTGTTTTATTCATTAATTGGATTTGTGTAACAAGAGAGAGAAGCATCAAGGATCATTCTAGGTAGGTGTCTGACTTGGACAACTGGGTGGATGGTGGTGCCTCACACTGAGAAACAGAGCACAAAAGAAAGTAGGTTTGGGGGTGCCTGTGGAACATTTCCAGATGTCCAGTAGGGAGCCACTGTAAAGATAAAGACTAAGAAGACATTAGCATAAACCAAAAACCAAGCCCGTTACTAATTTAATACCAACATGCAAAGGATTTGCAGAGGAAGATCCATCAAAGTAGGCTTAGAAGGATCTGCCAGACAGGGAGAAGAAAAACTAGGAGAAAGTGCTTTTAAAAATTCAATGAAAGAAAGTATTGCAAAAAGAATTGCATGGTCATGGTGTCAAATGCCACAAAAAGGTCAATAAGATAAGTACTGGAAAGTTCCCTTTGGATTTAGCAATAAGAATGTTGCTGGTGACTTGGCAAAAACACTTTCAGTCAAGTGGTAGGGGCTGAATCCAGATTACAGGAGGTTGAGGAATGAATAGGAAGTAAGGAGTTGGAGATAGTGAATGTAGATAGCTTCTTTAAGAAGAATGTTAGTGAAAGGGAGGAGGATAAAGATAAGACAGCAGCAGGAGGAAGATGGGAGGTTGAGGGACAGTTTCATTTTTTTATTTAACATGAGAGAGACTTGAGTGTATTTAAACACTGGTGATGTGAAATAACTAGAGAAGAGGGAAGGTTGAAGAAGGGAGGATCAACAGAGGGAGGCCTCTGAGAAGGTGGAAAATAATGAGATCCATGGTTCAGTTGTGAAAAAGGGGAAGGAGTGGGTTCAGTATCATTTAGGAGTGCTTTCAGTTGCAAATAACAGAAAACCCAGCAACTACTAGTGCCTCACAAGCAGAAGTTTATTTTTCTCATGAAACAGGAAATGCAGAGTAGGCAATTGCTGACATTAGTTCTGCAGTCCAGGATGTCAGCACTCAGGGCTTGACATCATTGCGTTTGTCTTGGCTTTTTCTTCTCAAGCAGTGATCATAAAAGGAATGGTATTAGCCACATCCAGTTCTTTAATCAGGAAAACATTTCCCAGAAGCCTCCAGGGGACTTCTGCTTACATCTCGTTGGCTAGTACTGTGTCATGTGACTGCCTCTGACTACAATGGGCTCTTTTATCCTCACAGTGGAAGAAGTCACAAAGACAAGAGTTGGGAATGGCAGATCTGCCATTGGCAGCATCTACCACAGAGCAAATCCAGATAATCTGTAACTTTGGGGCATGCAGGTGAAGAACTCCCCGTGCGATATTTCTGTTTTCTCTGACATTGAAAATTAGACCATCTGCTAACCGAGGGATAGGAAATTTGAGAGTGGGGAATATATGAAATACCATCTTTGGAGAATAAGAGAGCTTGGGGACTGATGAAACACTGAGTGATTTATGAGCAGCATGAGGTTCAACTGAAGTTAGAAACAATGAATTCATAGGACACCTGCAAAGAGGACTGTGTGGCTTCTCAAGGAGTGACCATGAGACAGTGGGGATGTATTTCTTTATTGTACACTTCTTTAAAAATTTTTGTGGTAAAATATATATAACCAAAAATTTGCCATTTTTAACCATTTTAAAGTATATAATTCAGACATTAATTACATTCACCATGTTGTACAACCATAACCACTATCCATTTCCAAATATTCTTCCTCACGCCAAAAAGAAACTCAGTACCACTTAAATAACAACTCCCCACTTCCCCCTCCCTGGACCCCTGGTAGCCACTAATAAACTTTTGTCTCTATGTTTTTGCCTATTCTAGATATTTCATGTAAGTGAGCTCATACAATATTTGTCCTTTTGTGACTAACTTATTTCACTCAGCATAAGGTTTCTAAGGTTCATCCCTGTCATAACATGTATCAGAACTTCATTTCTCTTATAGCTAAATAATTTTCCATTGTAAGTATGTACCACATTTTGTTTATCTGTTCATCTGTTGATGGGCACTCAGTTGTTTCCATCTTGTGTCCATTGTGAAAACTGCAATGAACATTAGTGTAAAATCATTATACACATTTTTATCAATGTAAAATGAATGTTTAATGTTTTTTATTTTGAATTCTGTTTATATGAGGTTAATACTGTCATTCTATTTTTTTACTTTTCATTTATGCTATTTAAATAATCACTCGTTTTGTTTTAGGTATGTCTTTTATAGATTTGGAAACCCTGGTGGCGTAGTGATTAAGAGCTACAGCTGCTAACCAAAAGGTCAGAGGTTAGAATCCACCAGGTACTCCTTAGAATTCCTGTGGAGCACTTCTACTCTGTCCTGTAGGGTCACTATGAGTCAGAATCAACTCAATGGCAGTGGAAGAAGGCTTATAGATTTAGGAGTGCCTAGGTGGTGAAAGTGGTTAACACACTAGGCTGTTTAACTGAAAGGCTAGAGGTTCAAGACCACCCAGAGGCACCTGGTGATCTACTTCAAAAAAATCAGCCATTGAAAACCCTATGGAGCACAATTCTACTCTGACACACATGGGATCACCATGAGTAGGAATCAACTTGACGGCATCTGTTTTTTTTTTTTTTTCCTTATAGATTTACATACTGATGTTGTAAGAAATTTATAATATATTTATTCCTGTGGAACTTTTACCACAGCTTTTTATTTGGAAAAATTTCTAACCTATTAAAAAATGGCAACAGTAGTACCATGAATATATCCTTATGACCTTCACTGACATTCACTGATTATTAACATTTTCTCACATTTTCTCTCTCTCACGTACAGAGTAGACCTGCCCCATAGAGCTTCCAAGGATTGGCTGGTGGATTCAAACTGCTGATCTTTTGGTTAGCAGCCAGGCTCTTAACCAGACGTCAGTAAATGATTACAGGCTAATTTGAAATAATATTGCAAAATACACTGTTTGGAATTCTCCATATAACTTAATCATGTTAAATAACCGTAGTAGTTGTGTGAGGACCCTAAGGAAGAAAATGCTTTAGGACTTTATTGTCGCACAAATATGAAAATAATACCTTATTTTGTATTTTGTCAATAGCTTTTTAGGTATACAAAATTCATAAAGAACCAAATTTCATTAAGATTTTCCATCTTTAATTCATTTTAATGAAAGCATGTAGTTAGATAAGTTGTTGTCCTTCCTAAATAGGTGTTTGTTGGTATTAGTTGCCATCCAGTTGACTCCTACTCATGGTAACCTTATGTATAACAGAACAAAACGGAAGTGGGGAGTTGTTGTTTAAGTGGTACTGACTTTCTTTTTGGAGTGAAGAAGAATATTTGGAAATGGATAGTGGTTATGGTTGTACAATGTAGTGAATGTAATTAATGTCATTGAATTATATACTTTAAAGTGGTTAAATGCCCGATCCTGCACCATCTTCCTGATCACTGGTATGTTTGGGCTCATCTTCCAGCACTGTATTAGACAGTAGTCTGCTGTGATCCATAAGAGTTTCATTGGCTAATTTTTGGAAGTAAATAATGAGGTATTTCTTCCTAGTCTTAGTCTGGAAGTTCTGCTGAAACATGTCTGCCATGGGTGACTCTGCTGGTATTTGAAATACCAGTGCCATAGTGTCTTAGTCATCTAGTGCTGCCATAACAGAAATACCACAAGTGGATGGTTTTAACGAAGAGAAATTTATTTCCTCACAGTCAAAGTAGGCTAAAAGTCCAAATTCAGGGTGTCAGCTCCAGGAGAAGCCTTTTTCTCTCTCTGTCGGCCTTCTCATCAATGTTCCCCCGGACTAGGAGCGTCTCTGCACAGGGACCCCAGTCCAAAGGATGCGCTCTCCTCCCGGCACTGCTTTCTTGATGGTATGAGGTCCCCCTGCCTCACTGCTCACTTCTGTCTTTTATATCTCAAGAGATTGCCTCAGGACACAGTCCAGTCTTGTAGATCAGGTCCTGCCTTACTAACACAACTGCCACCCATCCTCCCTCATTAACATCATAGAGGCAGGTTTACAACATACAGGAAAATCACACAGAACCAGGAATCATGGCCTAGCCAAATTGATACACACATTTTTGGGGGGACATAATTCAAACCATGACACATAGCTTCCAGCATCATAGCCACATGCAAGCCACCACAGTATGACAAACCAAAAAAGAGGTGTAGAAATAGGTGCTTAACCACCCAGAAATATTAATCTGGCCATTGTCAAAGCCGTTTGCTACCTTAGACAGCCCCAAACTCTACTGAGTAGCAATATACTGAGTAGCAATATCTAAAAAAGGTTTAAAATGTGGATGAGAATCAAGATGCAGGAGCAAGGCATTAGATGGCCTGGGACTGGTGAGGGAAATGGTCTGCTGTGACACTAGGGCATTCTCCCAGGGTGTGGATGCCACCCCTGCATTGTCCTGGGAAACCTGCTGTACTGTAGACAAATAGCTATTTTGGAACAGAGAAATCATAAAAAGCCATGCTTCTTGCAAAATATCTCTTAAATAGGCCTGGCCTTAAAATTGATGGAGTTCTAAAAAATGTTTACTTCATTTATCTCCAAGAATGCTCTCTGGTGTACTGTACGTGAACAGATAAGAAATTGAACTCCTCTAGCTTGCTACTTAGATGAACACTCATTCAAATATAGCAGGCAAGTTTCCTTCCACTTTATCTTCCATTTACTTGATGCTTTGGGATATTTTAAATTTGTTTTACTCTTCATCAGTTTCTCTCTTCAAAGTTAGTGTATGAGTCTTAAGGTATGTTGCCAACTCAGTTGTAGACTTGACTAAAATTATGTCAAAATTATAACCATTATAACTATTTAATTTTAACTAAGATTATGCGTAACTCCTTGTTGATAAACATAACCATTAAAAAAAAAAGAAGTTGCCATCAAGTTGATTCCAACTTATAGGACAGGGTAGAACTGCCCCATAGGGGTTCCAAGGAGTGGCGGGTGGATTTGAACTGCCGACATTTTGGTTAGCAGCTGAGCTCTTAACCACTGCGCCACCAGGGCTCCAGTAATATCCAGTGATAACCTTTCCTCTAACTCAGTAGTTTTCAGGCTTTCCCCCTTGCTCAGAATCCTTGCTTCAGTTAAAATATTTGGAGGAAATCCAGTATGCAAAAGAGCCAACTGAATAATTTATACTTATTTTTTTTAAAATTTTTTTATTGTACTTCAGGTGCAGGTTTACAGAACAAATATTTTCTCATTAAACAGTCAGTACACATATTTTTTTATGACATTGATTAACAACCCCACGGCATGTCAGCACACTCACTTCTCAGCCCTGGAGGACCTTTTTTTGAGGGGAGAGAGGATATACATAGCCAAAGATACACCATTTCAAAAATTTCTACATGTACAATTCAGTTATGTCGATTATACTCTTCCAGTTGTGCTGCTATTCTCCCTTTAGATGAAGGTTTATGGAACAAAATAGTTTCTCATTAAACAGTACACATATTGCCCTATGACAATGGTTAAGAACCCCACGACATGTCAACACTGTCCTTACTCAACCTTTGGTTCCCTATCACCAGCTTTCCTGTCCCCTCCTGACTTCTAGTCCTTGTCCCTGGACTGCTGTGCCTCATTAGTCCTGTTTTGTTTTATGGGGCTGTCCAATCCCTGGCTGAATGGTGAACCTCGGGAGTGACCTTACCTCTGAGCTGAAAGGGTGTCTGGAGGCCATACTCTCAGGGTTTCTCCAGTCTCTATCAGGCCAGTAAGTCTGGTCTTTTTGTGTGTGTTAGAATTTTGTTCTACATCCTTCTCCAGCTCTGTCCAGAATCCTCTGTGTGATCCCGGTCAGAGCAGTCAGTGGTGGTAGCCGGGCACCATCTAGCTGTACTGGACTCAGTCTGGTGGAGGCCTTGGTAGCTGTGGTCCATTAGTCCTTTGGACTAATCTTTTCCTTGTATCCTGTTCTCTTCAATCTCCCTCACTCTCGAAGGAGTGAGACCAGTGGAGTATCTTAGATGGCTTCTAACAGGCTTTTAAGACCCCAGATGCTACTCACCAAACACTGTCTTTATAAACTGTGTTATGCCAATTGAGCTAGATGTTCCCCAGGACCATGGTCCCCACAGCCCTCGGCCCAGCAATTCAGTCCCTCAGGGAGTTTTCATGTGTCTATGAAACTTCCATGATCTTTCCTTGTACAGGTTGTGCTGGCTTCGCCAGTACTGTGTACTGTCTTACCCTTCACCAAAGTTACCACTTATCTATTGTCTGTTTAGTACTTCCCCTCCATCCCTCCCATCCCTGTAACCAACAAAGATTGTTGCTTTTTGTGTGTAAACTTTTTCATGAGTTTTTACAATAGAGGTCTCATATGGTATTTGTCCTTTTGTGATTGACTTATTTCACTCAGCATAGTGTCCTCCAGTTTCATCCATGTTATGAGATGCTTCACAGATTCATCATTGTTCTTCATCGTTGTATAATACTCCATTGTGTATGTACCATTGTTTGTTTATCCATTCCTCTGTTGATGGGCATCTAGGTTGTTTCCATCTTTTTGCTATTGTGAACAATGCTGCAATGCACTTGGGTGTGCATATGTCTATTCTTGTGATGGCTCTTATTTCTCTAGGATACACTCCAAGGAGTGGGATTTCTGGATCGTATGGTATTTTGATTTCTAGCTTTCTAAAGAAGCACCATATCATTTTCCTAAATGGTTGTATCATTATGCATTCCCACCAGAGGTGCATAAGAGTTCTGATCTCCCTGCAGCCTCTCCAACATTTGTTATTTCCAGTGTTTTTGATTTGTGCCAGTAATGCCAGGGTGAGATGGTATCTCATTGTGTTTTTAATTTGCATTTCTCTAATAGCTAGTGATCTTGAGCATTTCCTCATGTGTCTGTTGGCTGCTTGAATGTCTTCTTTGGTGAAGTGTCTGTTCATTTCCTTTGCCCATTTTTTAACAGGATTATTTGTCTTTTTGTTGTAGAGGTGTTGGATTTTCTTGTAGATTATGGAGATTAGACCTTTGTCTGACCTGTAATGTCCAAAATTTTTTTCCCAGTCTGTAGGTTCTCTTTTTACTCTTTTGGTGAAGTCTTTTGAAGAGCATAGGTGTTTGATTTTTAGAAGATCCCAGTTATCTAGCATATCTTCTGGAGTTTGTGTGTTGATGGTTATGGTTTGCATCATGTTAATGCCGTGTATTAGGGCCTATACCATTAGTCCTATTTTTTCTTCTATGAACTTTATAGATTTTGGCTTTATAGTTAGGTCTTTGATCCATTTTGAATTAGTTTTTGTATATGGTGTGAGGTGTGGGTCCTGTTTCATTTTTTTGCAGATGGATATCCAGTTTTGCCAGCACCATTTGTTAAAAAGATTGTCTTTTCCCTATCTGATGGACTTTGGGCCCTTGTTGAACATCAGGTGACCATCGATGGTTAGATTTACATTAGGGTTCTCAATTCTGTTCCATTGGTCAACGTATCTGTCATTGTACCAGTACCAGGCTATTTTGACTACCGTAGCTGTATAGTAGGTTGTGAAGTCAGGTAGTGTGAGTCCTCCAACTTTATTCTTCTTCTTCAGTAGTGCTTTACTTATTCGGGGCTTCTTCCCTTTCCATATAAAGTTAATGACTAGTTTTTCCATCTCTTTGAAGAATTTTGTTGGTATTTGGATAGGATTGCACTGTATTTGTAAATTGCTTTGGGTAGAATTGTCATTATCACAATGTTGAGTCTACCTATCCATGAGCATCGTATGTCTTTCCATTTATGTAGATCGCTTTGGGTTTCTTGCAGTAGTGTTTTGTAGTTTTCTTTGTATAGGTCTTTTACATCCCTGGTTAGATTTATTCCTAAGTATTTTATTTTTTTAGGGGCTATTATCAATGGTATTGTTTTCCTGATTTCCTTTTCATCGTTCTCTTTATTGGTGTATAGGAATCCAACTGATTTTTGTATGTTTATCTTGTATCCTGCTACTCTGCTGAATCTTTTTATTAATTCCAGTAGATTTCTTGTGGAGTCTTTATGGTTTTTTATGTATAGTATCATATCATCTGCAAACTGGGACAGTATAACTTATTCATTACCAATTCGGATGCCCTTTATTTCTTTTTCTTGTCTTATTGCTCTAGCTAGAACTTCCAGCACAACGTTAAATAGGAGTGGTGATAAAGGGCATCCTTGTTTTGTTCGTGTTCTCAAGGGGAATGTTTTCTGATTATAGGAAATGCCAAATACAGAAAAAAAACCCATTGCTGTCGAGTCCATTCCAACTTGTAAGAGAATTATACTTGTTAACCTAAAAAGTCTAAAGGAGAATATTTCAAAACAATTTTCTCTTTTTAATAATTTAACAGATTTTAAGTGCCTTTTAGCAATAAGTTTAATATTTAAATTTTGTCAGGGTTTTCCCAATTTTTCTAGATTTTTCACTTTGGATGTACACAATAGTATACATATATCCAAAGTTTTATTTATATATATATATGTGTGTGTGTATATATAATATCCTATTGTATATGTGATCATATATTATATAATATGATATGTATGATCATGTATCATATTATGTAAATTACATATATACAAATGTTTATATATATACATATATATATGAAAATTTTATCTTCCCAGTGTATTTTAGCAGTATCCTCTAACTTCTCAATTTTATGATTAACTTTCCCTCCTCCATTTTTTACTGTGGACAAGTATTGGGTGATGTAAGGTATCTACATTATCTCTTCTACAAACCAATTAATGCCAATATTAGAGTATATAACTTGTTACTTCTGTTGTTTAAATGGTAAATCTAATCCAATGACTGAAACAAAGGTGTTTTATATAGAAATTAATTACTTTATGTGAAATGGAAAATGTTAGTGACTAATGTCCCCTGAGTGCAGGAACATAGGAAACACTGACTTTCCCTAAATACAGACACAACTCCTTATCAAGGAACTGGAACTCTAAAACAACATTGAAACAGACATGTAAATAAAAGAACTGATAATGAAATAGAGCATGCTTGCCAAATGCAGGAACAGTATTGAGGATATTTAAACAGAAACAAGTCTGTTCATGACCTGTATTGTATCATTTAATTTGTATACTTATGGAATCTGTTAAAAAATTAAAATAGGATGGTCATGATTTGCATAATTTTATGAGATATTTACCATCTTGCAGAAGAACTGACGCCTCTCTGGCCACACCCACTCTTGGCGGCGTTGCCACAGGAAACGAGGCCACACAAACCTCCCAGATACAGGCTCTGGTCACTGGTACTGAACCACGGGGCTTCAGGTGTGCCAGTCTCTCCAGAGGTTTGAATTAATTAACTATATTTAGAATAGCTATGGACTTAAAACTACATTGAAACACGTATGCCTCATCATCTTTTTCTCAGGTATTCTTGTATTAAATATACTAGTATGAACTCTGGTTGAATCTCAATGGAGCAGCTCTACTCTGTCCTATAGGGTCACTATGAGTTGGAATGGACTCAAGGGCACACAGAAACAGCCTGTGGGCCTGACACGTCTGCCTCTGTTTCTCGAGTCCATTCACTCACCTTTAGGACTGTTTCTTACCTTCTCCCGTACCCTCCCCTCATTCACTCTCAACTGGTGGTTTTAGTTCATATTTCAGTGAGAAAATGGAAGCAACAAAAGAGAATTTCCACATTCTCCCACCATCATATGTATAAACTTACCTGGACCTATACCTACGTAACAAACTGCGTCCTCTGCTTTTTAAGGCCACCTTTCCACTGGAACTGTCTATGCTTCTGTCGTCCACCTGTGCGGTACACTCTGTCACCTGTGCCTTATTTGAGGATGCTAGACCAGGAAATGTCCCCGTTTCCTCTTGCATTATCAGTTTTCCCTCTCTCTTGGATCTTTTGCACAGCCTAGATACGTGTTGTAATACCTTCCATCATTAAAACAGTGACAGCGACATAGAATGCTTCCTTGACTCATCCCTTCGTTTACTGGTCCATTTTTTAAAAATCCATCTTACAGCAAAACTCCTTTAACACACTTGCTAAACTCCACTTCTTCACCTCCAAGTCCCTGGAGAATTCACTGTAGTGAGTGAGGCCCTTGTCCTCCCTCTTATACTTAAACTGCTCTCCTCAAAGTAAGGAGTTCTCATCTTCCATCTCATTTAACCTGTCAGCAGCAGTAGTCCTCTTTCTACCTTCCATATCTGCTTTTTTCCATTTTCTTTACTGGCCCTTCTTTTATCTCCTATCTCTTAATGTTGGAGCATCACAGGTTACACTCTGTGGCTCTCCCCTCTTCTCTATCTACCAGTGGCTGTCAAGTCGATTCTGACTCATGGCAACCCCATGTGTTTCAGAGTAGAACTGCCCTCCATGGAGTTGTCATGACTCTGACTTTCTGGAAGCAGATCACCAGGCCTGTCTTCTGAAGTGCCTCTGGGTGGATTCAAACCACCAACCTTTCAGTTAGTAACTCAGTACTTAACTGTTTGCATCAACCAAGGACTACATTTTCCAGCTACATTCGCCCCTCTATCAACCTACATTCGACCCTCTAACCTGGGGTCCACAGACCTGGCGTCTGTGCACTTGAAAGGGAAACATGTCTTCTTTATTTTCATTAACCTGTAAATGATATTTAGCATTTTCTTTGAATATGAATGTAGGCAACCTAACAACAGTAATATTAGCTGTATCTGTTACTTTATCTCCAATAAGAAATTACAGACATTTTCATATCATGTTAACAATTGTTACAGATATCTTGAAATATGTGTGCACATGACTTCTTTGAAGTTACTGTAGTTATAATGCTCACTACTAGATCTAATTTTTACTTAATATATTACTTAAAATTATGTAGTTTACCATAGTGTAACTTTTTAATATTTTGATGACATATTACATTGTAGTTGGTTTTCTTTACACTCCTATTTTATTTTATGCATTTAAGATGGCATTCAGAGAAGGAGTCTTAGGGCATTAGCAGACTTTTAAAGGGATTCATGGCATAAAATCTTTTAAGAGCCCTGACCCTAGGTGATTTCTAATCTCACAGCTTTAAATCTCAGATTTATATTTCCAACCACAACCTCTCTTTTCAGCTACCAAACTCATACGTCCAACTGCCTATTCAAAATTTCCTCTTGAATGTCTAATTAATACCTGAAAGCTAACATGTCAAAAACCAAGCTCCCGATTCTCACCCACTCCCAACACCCTACGTCTTTCCTCCACACATCTGCCAGAGTGATATTCCCATGGTAGTTTCCCACTGCCATTAGATCAGGATATAGCCTCCTTACATGACTACAGAGCCTCATGTGAGGGGTTCCTGTCCATCTCATGACCTCACCTCCTATCTCTCACCTCCTCATTCACACCCTTCTTCAGCCTCTTCCAGATGTTCAATCCCAAATCCAAGGCTCCTGTTCTCACCACCCCTTCTCCCTGGAAAGCTCTGTCCTGAGATCTTTTCATCATTTAGGTATCAGTTCAGATGGGATATCCTCAGAGAGGCCTGTCTCCATCACCACAACTAAAGTAGCACCTTCCCTAGTCACTCTCTAACCTAGTTCCAGAATTCATTTTTATCATAAAGCTTAGCCAGTGTCTGTAATTACATTATTTATTTGATCATGTGTTTATCGTCTGTCTCTCCCTTCTAGAATGGAAGCTCTGAGGGCAAGAACTTGTTATTATTCACTATCAACTCTCTAGCACCAAGAGTAGTGTCTCGTTCATAGTAAGTGCTCAATAAATTTATGTTCAATGAATGGCTGAATGAACTAGATGAAAATGACAGCAAGAATAATAAGGGCCAAAATTCATTTAAAGGGAACCAGATGGATACTTTCAAATACTTTTCTTCATTTGTCATTATTTTAATGCATAATTTTAAGTGCTTACTCTTTAATGTGACTGTTAAGTATTGTACTAAGATAATTCTGTATGATGCATTATCCTGATGCAAATTAGTAAATTTTCTTTAAGGTGTGAATCATAAATCTAGAATAACTCTCCAGAGAAGCCAGAAATAGATATTGGACAAAATAAATAAATAAATATTGTTTTTGGATTAAACAAAAAAATGAGAGAAAGGTTTTAAAAATCAATCTTTTAAAGACCAACAATTTAGCAAAATTTGGAATAATCTTTACAGTATAACTTCTAGAATGAGCAATGAAGAAAAAATAGTCATGTATCTTATTTTAGATACTGAGAGAGAATTACATTGGTTTTTTTCCAAATAATGCCAAACTTGTACAGACCATATTGCACTGCATATATTTTTGGTTGTTAGTAATACTTAGAATATTAATTTAACATTTTCACTTTTCTTCAATTCTATGTATTTTTTTTGTGAACAATCATAAAATCTCATGTGACCTAAATAAACAGGAGTATGCAATAGGAACTTACTGTTGGGAGTTTAAGCAGAGTTCAATAGCTGTGAAAGATTTCACTAACATTAAAAGAATAAGACGAACCCTTTGTTGACCTTTGTTTCACATTAAAATGACCAGAGTTTGACACCAAATGACAACTGGTTAAAACAGCTTGAGATTTCAAGTGCTTGAGTATATATAAATGTTATGACTGATCCCATAAGTGTGTTGGAAACACTGTAAGAAAGCTCTAGGGGCACAATTACGGAGGCTTCCTAGACATATCCAAACAACTCACGGGATTGGTTTACTGGTTTAAAAGGCTTGTGACTATAGTCTTGGGGGGCATCTTGATCAGTTGGCATAACATAGTTCACTAAGATAATGTTCTACATCTTAGTTTTGTGAGTAGTGTCTGGGGTCTTAAAAGCTTGTGAGCAGCCATCTAAGATACAACTATTGGTCTGTACTCATCTGGAGCAAAAGAGAGTGAAGGAATCCAAAGACTCAAAGAAGAAACTAGCCCGCATGAACCACAGCCTCTCCTAGCCTGAGACCAGAAGAACTAGATGGTGCTCAGCTACCACTAGGGACGAAATAAGAGGTCTGGATAGAACAGGAGGAAAATGTAGAACAAAAATCAGATTCCTAAAAAAGGCCAGACTTAAAGGACTGATAGAGACTAGAGACACCCTGTGACTATTGCCCTAAAATACCCTTTGTACTTGGAATTAAAGCTATTTTTGCAGGTCACCTTTTAGCCGAATAATAGACTGGCTTATAAAATAAACAATATCACTCATGAGTAATAGACTTCTTTAAATAATTAACTATATGAGACCAAATGGTCAACATTTACCCAAAAGTGAAGATGAGAAGGCAAGGAGGGGCAGGGAAGCTAGATCAATGGAAACATAACAAACAGAACAGAAATAATGAGAATGCTGATACATTGTAAAAACTATAACCAATGGCACAGAACAATTTGTATATAAATTGTTAAAAGGGGAACCTAATTTGCTGTGTAAACTTTCACCTAAAACACAAAAAAAAATTATTTAAAAAAAACGAAAAGTTCCTGGTTTAACAGTATGCTACATTCTCTCCTTTTGACTGGAGGGAAATATGAGTTTTATCTTCTAGATTTAAGGAAATAGATAGAATAATTAAAAACATGTAGTTGAACTCAACAGTACCAAGATTGGAGGTTAGCACTGTGAATGTAAATTACTACTATATACACAGTCCTAGGGTTCAGATCCCTGCAGTCTGATAATATTGACAGATGTTGCTCCAAATTAACTTTAGGTAATGAAAGTGGTACATTTTCTACATACCATTAAAATTTATTTTTACCATTTCATTTTCTACAGCAGAACATGAGTAGGGCAAGGAGAACTCTCAGATATCAAAGATGGATCATGGACAGATTTTGTTATGCTCTGATATCATGGTATTCCAAAGGGCACATATACTACCAAGCCTCAACCCTTTATAATTGTCTCCACTTTATATTTCAAATCTTGTTCAGTTTAGTTTTTATCTTAAACATTATTAATAGTTACTTAGACTACTCTGTGCAGTTTTCTGTGGCCAAGGAAAACGGAATGACAAAGTAGAAAGAATAGGAAGCAAGAGGATAAACAAAAGTCAGAATGATGTAGTTTGTTATTAGACTGAATAGATTAAGATTATCAGCAGGACAGAGTTCAAGGAGAGGCTTTCCCATGAGGCTTCTAACATTTCTAAAAGGCATTGCCATCAATTAGTGAAGAATTAATTCTGAAAAGTGAAGGTTGACTAGGGCATGGAATCAGGGTGTGAGGCTCCAGGGGAAAGGGCTGCAGGCAGAGAAGAGGCTGTGCAAGTCTCAAGCAGATGAGGGAGAGAGGAGGAAGAGGGCATGTTCGGAGTAGGCTGAGATGAATGATTTTATTTTTATGTTTACTTGTTAATTTTTAAACAGGTATTGCGTACACACAGTACAGAATTCAAACAATGTAAAAAAGAATTGAATGAGAATTAAGTCCCCTTCCCACCCCAACTCCTAGTCCCCCAGTTGGCCTCCAGAGGGTTAACACTATCTTGTAAACCCTTCCAGAGATGACCATTTATATGCAACTCTTTGTTTACACAAATAGTAGCATTATATACAATGCCTCCATTTTTCATACAAATGGCATGCCAGTCACACTTTGCTATTTGAATCTGATAGGTTATAGACTTAATTCTTCTTAATTGTCTCAATTCCTTTTAACAGCCACATTCTGTTTTATTGTATGGAGGTACCATCATTTTTCTAACAAGTCCCCTACTGATGGACATTTAAGTTGTTTCCTATTCTTTGGTCCAATAAACAGTGCTTCAGTAATAGCTCTATATGTGTGTGAGATCATGTTTTTTTTATATTTCTTCTCAAAAATATAAGAATGGGGATAGGCAGATCAGAAAATAAATTTGTCATAATTAGATTGGTATATGTAGGACATGTCAATTTATTTTAGGACAGAGAGAAATTAGCATGAGGTGGTATTGATAAGATAAAAAATTTTTATATTAATAGAGCTTCATTGCTTTAAAGATTGATCTGAGGCAAATAATAATATGCTTATATCCACCAAACCAAACCCATTGCCATCGAGTTGATTCTGACTCATAGTGACCTTATGGCATTAGCCAGTAAACATGCTAAAATGTGAAACCTCACTACCAAAAAAAGAAATGAAAATGAAAGAGACATTGTTTCTCTACAATACAGAAAAGAAGTTTTTAATTATAATACATAATGATAATGGTTGAGTGATGGTACTTTTGTATGGAGAACAATTATGTTACATTTAAATAATACACTATAATTTAATATCTTAAAGGATAATGGCATATGAATACTCACATTATAATGTTAAATTATAGACTGTGCCATAGAATTACATGTATAAATAATATATGATACAGACCCCTATATATCAGAAAGAAAACACCAGAATGTTAATAGTAATGACCTCTGAGTAAATCCACTGGACAGCAATGGGTTTGATGTTTTAACGGGATTATATTTTTTCTTTATACTTTTCTGTGTTTTACAAATTCTCTGTAGCTACCTCATTTATTTTAAAAAAAGATTTATTAAAGAAAGAAAATTTGGAAAACATAGAAATGGAGATATGGCTTATTTTTAATAAGAGCTTTTTAAAAAACATTTATTGCTTTTTTCAGAAGATGCACCCTTCCCATCTTTATCCCTACCCATGTTTACAGAGTACATGAATTATATTTTCTTAATTAACTCACACTATTATAGATTTTATATTTCAGCTTGTTAGTGTCACATTGAGCTTCAGCATGAAAGATCTTAAACCCTTTCCCCACTTTATCTAGCTGTATGTATGGACATCTAGATTTACATCAGCAACCTAGACCCGCCTTCTGAGCTTCGGAACTCTGCTTCCAAATGCCTCCGTGATATCTCTGCTTGAGTGTCTCACAGGCAGCGCCGGATTACCTAATAAACAAGGTACATGCGGGCTGACTTGTGGTTACTTACTAATCTGTAGTGAACAAATTGTAAGTAACCACAAGTAAGCCCGTGCGTACCTTGCTTAATATAAGCTGAGTGCCTACTGAGTTTACTGGTCAATCGGCCCCTACTCTCAGGCAGCTCAAACATAGCATACGTTCATTGTAAAACGAGCCCCTAGTCTTCTCCCAGCCTTTCCTGTCCAGCCCCTCCCCACTACTCCGCCAATCATTTAGAGACCTGAGAGTCACCCTTACACAATCCTCTCTCTCTCTCTCTCTCTCTCTCTGTCTCTCTCTCGATTTCTCTCTCTCTCGTCTCAACTTCCAATTCATGTTCAGTTCTACCTGAATAATATATGCCCCCTTGCCATGTCCACTGCTGACACCCCACCAACTTCTCACGTGGCTAACTGCCATTGCTTCTCAGTAGTCTCCCTGCTTTCACTCTTGCCCCCTTCAAGTCATTCTCCACATGTAGTGTAAACAATTTATCCTCGTTATGAGAGAAAGGCAAACTACAATAAGATGCCATTTTTCACCTATCAGATTGACAGATTTTGTAGCACAGTGTGTTGGTGTGGGGTATAGGGTAACAGGCACTCATATACTGGTGGTAGGAATTATAATTAATTCCATTTCTCTGGCTATATCTATCTAAATTAAAATTCCATAGCTCCTTTGTGACTCACATTTATTTATAGAAATTTATCCTTCAGGTATCTTATAGAAGGCAAAAATTATGTATTTTCTTGCCTGGATTTTAGTTAACATCTGCTCCATGTACCACTACCCACCCTCCCTGAACCACTGTACTATACTCTAAACTCATTGAGTGTAGGGACTTGTGTCTGTTTTGTTCCTGAATATATCCGTTGCCTAGCACCGTGCATACAGTAAGGCTCAATAAGTATTTGATAAATGAAGGAAGAATATACAGAGACTTGAGTTTTCAATCAATTTCAATGGTGTTATACCTTTCTAATTTTTTAATATGACCTTTAACTTCAGGATGTAAAGGAAATAAGATAACTATTTTTCTATGTATGAAATGTCATTTTAGATTTGTTAGTCATAGATTAAATTCAAAGATAAGTTTAGCTAAAAAATGAAATTGTTCAATCTAACTATCACCAGACGTTTCCACATTGACTTTATTTATCATTTCTTCCATTTAGTATTAGTTTATCTATGACTCAACAAATAACTGTGTTAGACTTTAAAAATTACACACTATTAAGAAGTAGTATCAGCTAACCCTCTCAAAGGTAAACATTATAAGAATTGTCAGTGGGATTTTTATTTTCCCCAAGACTCACAAAGGGAGAAGTCCTCCTATGGAACCCACTGGCATTTTTGGGTTTGGTGAAATAGCTTATAATCTTGATGTCTGAAGTGGTTTTACAATGGTATTGACAAACTTTGGTGCTCTTGCTTGGAAAGCAGAGCACCCAAAGACTAGATGTCCTCTTTTATTCTCTGTGCACTTTATCAGTCTGCACTAAGGACCTAAGAAGCCTTTCTCTTAGGAAAAGCAGACCTTTTTGTCTGAAGAAAGTTAAAGGGACATACTGACTCCTTTTGTTTCCCCTTTATTGTATTGTCACAGGAATCTACCTGGGCAGCTCGTCTTGTACCTAGTAGGGAAAAAAAACCATCTTTTGAGATTCAGAGATCTGAGTTCTGATTCTACCGCTGTCTAACTGTGGCCTTCAGAAAATCACTTAACTTCCCTAGGCTTCAATTCTCTCATGTAAAAAATGGAAAAAAAAACTAGACTAGTTGATTTCTAAGGCCCTATGATTTATAATGGAGCCCTGGTGGCACAGTGGTTAAAAGCTCAGGCTGCTAACAAAAAGGTTGGCAGTTCAAATCCACCAGCCACTCCTTGGAAACCCTATGGGGCAGTTCTACTCCATCCTCTAGGGTTGCTATGGGTCGCAGCCAGCTCGATGACAGCAGGTTTCTTGTTTTTAGTATGATTTATAATATTAAATTACTGTAAGTATACACTATAAAGTGAAATACACTTTATATGAAATACACTTTATATGCTGGTGTACTTTTATATAATATGAAATACACCTGAACATTGCATGCTTATATAAAAGAATTTTATGTTATAAATGAAAAATTATTTAAATTCTTTCTCCATAGTAGCTTAATTTCATGATTATTCCCCCATAGAATTAAAAATAGGATTAAAAAATAATGCCTTGTAAAAATATGGCACAGGGGGTATTATAACAAAGCATTGTTTTTTATCCAGACTCTGTAATTTCACTTATTAGATCACACAGATCTTTTCTCATTTCTGTTTTAGATTAAACCGGGCAGAAAGAAAGAAAAATTAATTTATTTTCCCCTCTCTACAGCTCAAGTAAACAGGTTCTGTTTAAGGAAAAGGCTAAAAATTACTGATTACATTTTGGATTTTTGAGTAACAAGAAACACAACCAAGAAAGAGTTTTCTGCAATAAGCTTTAAGAATTTTGTTGGCTATTAAAATTGTTAATTCTACAAACTGAATATTTAAATTGAGAGAATTATCAAATAAATATAATTTGATTCAGTTAAAATTTTTCTTCCTATCTATCTCTTTTAGCTTTCTCATTTGTAATAATAATTTAACCCTATTCCATAAGAATTTTTAATTGTCAAAGTATTACTCCCTTTACTGATTCTTGCTTATAAATTCCTGCATTTTCTGAAAAACTAATATAGCCCTATATTAGAAACTGAATCCTTTCTTAATCAGGGGCAGATTACCCAATAGGCAAGGTAAGCATGGTGCTTACCTTGCTTAGCAGATCATCTGTAGTGAACAATTTCACATTTTTCACCACATCAAAGATTCTGCTTCTAGGTATGGCTAGCATATATCTCTCTCCCAACCCCACAGCACCTTCCTACAGAATCAAAGCCTCTTTTCAAATTTACAATCCCTGACAAGGATGTGTTACCCACGAACTGACTTGTGCTTACTTTCTAATCTGTAGTAAACAAAAGAGTGCCCTACCATGATTCTTGAACAAGATTGTCTTATCTGAGAATCACCTGTGTTGATCCTGGATTAGCCAGACAGGTGCATTGATCCTTGGGGTTAAAGTTTTCATAAGATAAGTGACTTTTCAGGGGAATAGCATAATAGGGCTGAAGTAATTTCCCACCACTATTTTACAGTGGGGGAAATTTTATTTATTTGCAAATAAAGACTTATTTTGTTTCCCATAATAAAATTAGAGGAAGGTGGTCACCTCATTTAGGCCAGTTTTTCTTCTACCTGGATCTCTATTCAGACAGTTCTCCTTGGTAGTTCTGTTTGGAGAAAGTGTAGCACTTGTACTTTAGTGGAATTTTCTAGCTGCTTTGTGGCCTATTCTTTTGAGATAAGATATAATATGTTTAGATTACTGGATTCCAGGATGTATTTGTGCCCATTTAATCAGGAATGCATGCATTCTCTTTCTGTGGAAAAGTCAGATAAAGCACAAAAGAGTCTCTAAAGGGTTGTCTGTGCTGTTTATTCTTTTCTCTACTAAACCCTCTGTAAAAAACCTTTTGACCCACCTCTTCTCCAGATCTACTCGTCAAGGTCTCCAATAATCTTCCTTTTGTTGTATACAAAGATCAGTTATTGTCATCTTTGGATCACGTGTATAACTGTACACAGTTAGTCACTCTCCTCCTCTTTAAATACTTTGTTAAATTGGCTTCCAAGGCACTACATTTGTGGGCTTCTTCTACCTCGTATCTGATCCTTCTTGATCTCCTTTGCTGGATATCCCTCTTCTCCTTGATTTCTAAACATTGCAGTGTCCCAAGACACAGCCCATGGACCTCTCCTCTGTTCTGCACTTACTGCCTAGATGATCTTATCCTGTCTTTTGTCTTCAAATACAACCAATATGGTAATGACTCTCAAATTTGTATCTCCAGCTTCTATGTCTCCCCTGAACCCCAAACTCATATACCAACTGCCCACTTAACAATTCTATTTGGATACCTAGTAAGCATCTCAAGCTTAACCTGTCCCAAACTGAACCCAATCCCCACACCCATCCAGTGGATCCCCTCTTCTCAGTAAATGACAGCTCCAAGCTGAAAACCTTAATATCATCCCTGACTGCTCTCTTCTTCTCATACTCCATATACAGTGCATCAGCAATAGCTATGGCTGGGTCTTCAAAATGTGTCAGAAATCTGACCACTTCTAGTCACCTCCATTGTTGCCACCTCCATTGTGAGTCACTCTTATCTCTGGCCTGAATTAATGCAATACTCTCATAACTGGTCTCTCGGTTTCTACTTCCTCTCTATCATCTGTTCTCAAAACAGAGTGATCCTTTAAACACGTAAGTGAGATGATGTCACTACTTTGTTTCAAACCTTCAATCTCACCTAGAATAAAAGCCAAAAGCCTTAGAATGGTCTACCAGGCTCTTTCCAATCTCTGACCTCTCCTGACCCTCTCCTGTTGCTCAGTTGGCTTCAGTGACACTGGTCTCTTTTCCAGGCACACTGCCGCTTCAAGCTGTGTATACTGGCTCCTCCTTCTGACTCAAATGCTCATGGCTCCCTCCTTCAATTCAGTTCTTAGCTCTAAAGGCCACTTACTAAAAGAGGCCAACCATGACCACACTACTTAATATTACCTAACATCTGCTACAGTCCCTGGGTTCCACAAACAGTTAAGCACTTGACTAGCAGCCAAAAGGTTGGTGGTTCAAACCCACCCAGAGGTGCCTCGGTGATCTGCTTCCAAAAGGTCACAGCCTCGAAATCCCTATGGAGCACAGTTCTACTCTACACACGTGGGATCACCAGGAGTCACAATCGACTCAATGGCAACTTAAAACAACATCTGCTAACACTTCTGGTGCCTCTTTCCTGCTTTATTTCTCTTGAGAGTATCCCTGTTTGACATGCTATCTATTTTACTTATTTTTTTTATACACACTTGAATAAAAGACCCTTAAAAAAAAAAACAAACCTGTTGCCATTGAGTCAATTCCGACTCATAGCGACACTATAGGACAGAATAGAACTGCAACCATAGGATTTCCAAGAAGTGGCTGGTAGATTTGAACTACTGACCTTCTGGTTAGCAGCTGAGCTCTTAACCACTGCACCACCAGGACTCCATATGACCCTTGAGAGCAGGAAACTTTGTTTATGTTCGCTGCTGTACCTTCAACACCAGAGGAATGCCTACCATATTTATTTTTGTTAGTTGCCATCTAGTTGGCTCCAACTCATGGCAACCTTATGTGTCACAGAACAAAACGTTGCCCAGTCCTGTGCCATCTGCCTGATTGTTGCTATGTTTGAGTCCATTGTTGTGGCTATTGTGAAAGTCCATATCATCGAGGGTTTCATTGACCCTGTACTTTACTAAGCATGATGTTCTTTTCTAGTGATTGGTCTTTCCTGATGATGAGTCCAAATTAAGCCAGCCAAAGTCTTACCATCCTCACTTCCAACGAATTATTCTGGCTGTGTTTCTTCTAAGACTGATGTGTTCATTCTTCTGGCAGTCCTCATTGTATTCAATATTCTTCACTAATACTACAATTTGAATGCATCGATTTTTCTTCTGTCTTCCTTTTTTATTGTCCAGCTTTTACATGCATATGAGGTGATTGAAAAGACCATGGCTTGAGTCAGGCACACTTTAGTAAACATTTATAAAATGAATGTGTGAATAAAGAATTTTTTTATTACTGGATACTCAAATGTGGTGAAATGGAAGCATTCTGTTTCTGTCCAAGAGTCAAAACTATAATATTATGCAGACTTCTGTTTTGTGCATTTGGTTGACTACTTAGTATCTGTTCCGTGTCAGGGGCTGTGCTCAGCACTAAGAATAGACTTGAGCAAAATATGGCCCCATGCTCTTAGAAGCTCATGAAACTCCTTCCATTTAAAAACTTATTTTATAATATTTAATATATACAAACAATACAGAATAACTTTTATTATTTATATCAAAAAGATATAAGGAATGATGAATTCTTGTATGCCCACCTTGCACCTGAAGAAATAAAATATTACCAGTTCAGTTAAGCCCTCACTGTATCCTCTCTGACTGTATTTCCTCCCTCCCTGTCAGAGGTAATTACTATCTTGAATTTGATGTTTATCATCCCTCTACATTAAAAAAAAAAGTATTTTTGCTACATATATATTGATCCTTAAACCACGTATAGTATTATTTTATATACTTAAATAGTGTCAAAATGCAGGTCTTTTTTTTTTTTCTCACTGTTACTTGTGGGATTCATCTGTGCTGATATATGTAACCATTCATTTTCACTGCTGTGTAGTATTCCACTTATTTATCTAAACCAAAAAGAAAAAGAAAAAAACAAAAACCTGTTGCCGCTCAGTCAATTCCAAATCATAGAGATCTTATAGTAGGGTAGAACTGCCCCAAAGGGTTTCCAAGGAGCGTCTGGTGGATTCAAACTGCTAACAGTCAGTGCTGGTAGCTGGGCACCATCTAGTTGTACTGAACTCAGTCTGGTGGAGGCCATGGTAGTTGTGGTCCACTAGCCCTTTGGACTAATCCTTTCCTTGTATCTGGTTTTCTTCATTCTCCCTTGCTTCTGAAGGCGTGAGACCAGTGGAGTATTTTAGATGGCTGTTCACAGGCTTTTAAGACCCCAGACACTACTCACCAAGGTAGAATATAGAACATTTTCTTTATAAAGTGTGTTATGCCAATTGAACTAGATGTTGCCTGAGACCATGGCCCCACAACCCTCTGCCCAGCAATTCAATCCCTCAGGGAGTTTGGATGTGTCTATGGAGCTTGCATAACCTTTCCTTGTACAAGTTGTGCTGGCTTCCCCAGTATTATGTACTGTCTTACCCTTCACCAAAGTTACCAGTTATCTATTGTCTATTTAGTATTCACCCCTCCCACCCCTCCCATCCCTGGTAACTAACAAAGATTGTTACTTTTTGTGTGTGAGATTTTTCATGGGTTTTTACAATAGAGGTCTCAGACCATATTTGTCCTTTTGTGATTGACTTATCTCACTCAGCATAATGTCGTCTAGTTTCATCCATGTTATGAGATGCTTCACAGATTCATCATTGTTGTTTATCGTTGCATAATACTCCATTGTGTGTATGTACCATAGTTTGTTTATCCATTCCTCTGTTGATGGGCATCTAGGTTGTTTCCATCTTTTTGCTATTGTGAACAATGCTGCAATGCACTTGGGTGTGCATATGTCTATTCTTGTGATGGCTCTTATTTCTCTAGGATACACTCCAAGGAGTGGGATTGCTGGATCGTATGGTATTTTGATTTCTAGCTTTCTAAAGAAGCGCCATATCATTTTCCTAAATGGTTGTATCATTATGCATTACCACCAGAGGTGCATAAGAGTTCTGATCTCCCTGCAGCCTCTCCAACGTTTGTTTTTTCCAGTGTTTTTGATTCGTGCCAGTAATGCCAGGGTGAGATGGTATCTCATTGTGATTTTAATTTGTATTTCTCTAATGGTTAGTGATCGCAAGCATTCCCTCTTATGTCTGTTGGCCGCTTGAATGTCTTCTTTGATGAAGTGTCTGTTCATTTCCTTTGCCATTTTTTAATTGGATTATTTGTCTTTCTGTTGCAGAGGTGTTGGATTTTCTTGTAGATTATAGATATTAGACCTTTGTCTGACTTGTACTGTCCAAAATTTTTTTTCCCAGTCTGTAGGTTCTTTTCTTACACTTTTGGTGAATTCTTTTGAAGAGCATAGGTGTTTGATTTTTAGAAGATCCCAGTTATCTAGCTTATCTTCTGGAGTTTGTGTGTTGTTAATTATGGTTTGTATCCTGTTAATGCCGTGCATTAGGGCCTCTAGGGTTGATCCTATTTTTTTCTTGTATGAACTTTATAGTTTTTGACCTATATTTAGGTCTTTGATCCATTTAGAATTAGTTTTTGTATATGGTGTGAGGTATGGGTCCTGTTTCATTTTTTTGCAGATGAACGTCCAGTTTTGCCAGCACCATTTGTTAAAAAGACTGTCTTTTCCCCATTTGATGGACTTTGGGCCCTTGTTGAAGATTAGGTGACCATAGGTGGATGGATTTACATCTGGCTTCTCAATTCTGTTCCATTGGTCAATGTATTTTTTGTTGTACCAGTACCAGGCTCTTTTGACTACCATAGCTGTACAGTAGGTTCTGAGGTCAGGTAGTGTGAGTCCTCCAACTTTATTCTTCTTCGTCAGTAGTGCTTTACTTATTCGGGGCTTCTTCCCTTTCCATATAAAGTTAATGATTAGTTTTTCCATCTCTTTGAAGAATGTTGTTGGTATTTGGATTGGGATTGCATTGTATTTGCAAATTCCTTTGGGTAAAATTGTCATTTTCACTATGTTGAGTCTACCTATCCATAAGCCTGGTATGTTTTTTCATTTAAGTAGAACCCTTTGGGTTTCTTGCAGTAGTGTTTTGTAGTTTTCTTTGTATAGGTCTTTTACATCCCTGGTTAGATTTATTCCTAAGTATTTTATTTTTTTAGGGGCTATTATAAATGGTATTCTTTTCCTGATTTCCTTTTCATTGTTCTCTTTATTAGTGTATAGGACTCCAACTGATTTTTGTATGTTTATCTTGTATCCTGTTACCCTGCTAAATCTTTCTATTAGTTCCCGTAGTTTTCTCATGGATTCTTTAGGGTTTTCTATGTATAGTGTCATATCATCCACAAACAGGGAGAGTTTCACTTCTTCATTACCAATTTCGATGCCCTTTATTTCTTTTTCTTGCGTTATTACTCAAGCCAGGACTTCCAGCACAATGTTAAATAGGAATGGTGATAAAGGGCATCCTTATCTTGTTCCTGTTCTCAAGGAGAATGTTTTCAGCCTCTCTCCATTAAGAATGATGTAGACTGTTGGTTTTGCATAGATGCCCTTTATTATGTTGAGAAATTTCCCTTCTATACCTATTGTCTTGAGAGTTTTTATCAGGAATGGGTGTTGGACTTTGTTGAAAGCCTTTTCTGCATCAGTTGAGATGATCATATGATTCTTTTCTTTCCTTTTATTTATGTGGTGGATTACATTGATTGATTTTCTAATGTTGAACCATCCTTGTATACCTAGTATGAATCCTAACTGGTCATGGTGTATTATTTTTTTGATATGATGGTGAGTTCTATTGGCTAGAATTTTGTTGAGAATTTTTGCATCTATATTCATGAGAGATATTGGTCTGTAATTTTCTTTTTTTGTGGCATCTTTGCCTGGTTTTGGTATCGGGGTTATGCTGGCTTCGTGGAATAAATTCAGAAGTGTCACTTCCTTTTCTATGTTTTGAAATAGTTTGAGTAGTACTGGGACAAGCTCTTCTGTAAATGTTTTGTAGAATTCTCCAGTGAAGCCATCTGGGCCAGGGCTTTTTTTGATTGGGAGTTTTTTTATTACATTTTCAATCTCTTCTCTTGTTATGGGTCTGTTCAGATTTTCAACATCACTTTGTTGTAGTTTGGGTAGACCGTGTGATTTTAGAAATTTATCCATTTCCTCTAGGTTTTCAAATTTGTTGGAGTATAGTTTTTCATAATATTCTGTTAGAATCCTTTTTATTTCAGTTGGGTCTGTTGTAATGTCCCCCATTTCATTTCTTATTTGGGTTATTTGCATCCTCTCCTGTTTTTCTTATGTCAGTCTGGCCAGTGGTTTGTTGATTTTGTTGATTCTTTCAAAGAACCAACTTTTGCTTTTGTTCATTCTTTCTATTGTTTTTCTATTCTGTATATCAGTTATTTCTGCCCTGGTCTTTATTATTTCCTTTCTTCTGGTGGCTGTGGGCGTTTTTTGCTGTTCTGTTTGTATGAATTGTGTAGTTAATGTTTTGTTTTTGTCCCTTTCTTCTTTTTTTGATGTGTGCATCTATTGCTATAAATTGTCCTCTGGGGACTGCCTTTGATGTGTCCCAAAGGTTTTGGTATGATGTGTTTTCACTCTCGTTTGATTCTAGGAATTTTTTGATTCCATCTCTGATTTCTTCTATTACCCAGTCATTTGTAAGCAGGGTGTTATTCAGTTTCCATGTAATTTTTTTTTTGCTTGCTCTTCCTGTTGTTAATTTCTACCTTGATGGTGTTGTGGGCAGAGAAGATACTTTTTATTATCTCAGTGTTTTGGATCTTGTTGAGGATTGCTATGTGGCCTAAGATATGGCCTATTCTGGAGAACGTTCGATGTGCATTGGAAAAGAATGTGTACTTTGCAGCTGTAGGGTAGAGTGTTCTATATATGTCTATGAGGTCACGTTGACTGATCATGCCCTTTAGGTCTTCTGTATCTTTGTTGAGTTTCTTTCTAGATGTTCTGTCCTTTACCAAGAGTGGTGAGTTGAAGTCTCCTACTATTATTGTGTAATTGTCAATTTCTCTTTTCAGTGCTGTTAGAGTTTGTTTTATGTATTTGGGAGCCTTGTCATGGGATGTGTAGATGTTTATTATTGTTATGTCTTCAGGATGGATTGCCCCCTTAATCATTATATAGTGTCCTTCTTTGTCTTTAATGGTGGATTTTATTTTAAAGTCTATTTTATCTGAGATTAGTATTGCCACTCCTACTCCTTTTTGGTAGTTGTTTGCTTGATATATTTTTTTCTAACCTTTAATTTTTAATAAATTTACGTGTTTTTTTCTAAGGTGTGTCTTCTGTAGACAGCATATTGATGGATCTTATTTTTTAATCCATTCCATCACTCTCTGTCTCTTTATGGGTGCACTTAAGCCATTTACATTCTGTGTAATTATTGATAGGTGTAAGTTTATTGCTGTCATTTTGCAGTGCTGAGGTTTTCTTTGTTCCTCTTACTTTTCTGTGCTGAATTCCTTTTGTTTATGGATTTTCTTTCATTTCTTTTGTTTTTGTTTTTCCTGAGAATTTATTTCTCTGGGATATATTCCTAGGGGTGGGATTGCTGGATCCTATGATATTTCTATTTGCAGCTTTCTAAGGAAGTGCCATATCATTTTCCAAAATGGTTGTATCATTTTGCATTCCCACCAGCAGTGCATAAGAATTCCGATCTCCCTGCAATCTCTCCTACATTTGTTATTTCCAATTTTTTTGATTAGTGCCAGCAATGTACTTTTGTTTTTATTTCTTTTTTTATTGTACTTTATTTTTTTAATTTTTTTAATTAATGTTTAGATGAAGGTTTACAGAACAGATAGTTTCTCATTAAACAGTTAGTACAGGTATTGTTTTATGACAATGGTTAACAACCTCACCAGGTGTCAACACTGTCCCATCTCAACCTTGGGTTCCCTATTACCAGCTTTCCTATCCCCTCCTGCCTTCTAGTCCTTGTCCATAGACTGTTGTGCCCCATTAGTCTCCTTTTGTTTTATGGGATGGTCTAATCTTTGGCTGAATGTTGAACCACGGGAGTGACTTCATTACTGAGCTAAAACGGTGGCCGTGTGCCATATTCTCAGGGTTTCTCCAGTCTCTGTCAGGCCAGTTAGGTTTGGTCTTTTTTTGTGAGTTAGAATTTTGTTCTACATTCTTCTCGGTCTCTGTCCAGGAACCTCTGTTAGGTGCCCGGTCAGAGCAGTTAGTGGTGTTAGCCGGGAAGCATATAGCTGTACTGGCCTCAGCCTAGTGGAGGCTGTGTTAGTTGTGCTCCACTAGTGGTTTCGACTACCCTTTCCCTTATATCTTGTTTTATTTATTCTCCGTTGATGCCGAAGGGGTGAGAATGTGGAGTATTTTAGCTGGCTGCTCACAGGCTTTTAAGACCCCAGTTGCTGCTCACCAGGGTAGAATGTAGAACATTTTCTTTATAAACCGTGTTATGCCAATTGAGCTAGATGTTCCCCAGGGCCATGGTCCCCACGCACCTCCGCCTAGCTTTTCAGTACCTCAGGGAGTTTGGATGTGTCTCTGGGGCTTACAGAACTTTTCCTTGTACAAGTTGTACCACCTTCCCCAGTGTTGTGTACTGTACTACCCTTCACTAAAGTTTCCGCTTATCTGTTGTCTATTTAGTATTCCCCCTTGCCACCCCTCCCATCACTCATAACCAACAATGATTGTTTCTCTCTGTGTAAACTTTTTCATGAGTTTTTATAGTAGCGGTCTCATACAATATTTGTCCTTTTGTGATTGACTTATTTCCCTCAGCGTAATGTCCTATACATTCATCCATGTTATAAGATGCTTCACAGATTCATCATTGTTCTTTATCATTGCTTAATACCCCATTGTGTGTATGTACCATAGTTTGTTTATCCATTCCTCTGTTGATGGGCACCTAGATTGTTTCCATCTTTTTGCTATTGTGAGCAGTGCTGCAATGAACATGGGGGTGCATATATCTATTCGTGTGATAGGTCTTATTTCTCTAGGATATATTCCAAGGAGTGGGATTGCTGGATCATATGGCACTTCTATTTTTAGCTTTTTAAGGAAGCACCAAGTCGATTTCCAAGTGGTTGTACAATTTTACATTTCCACCAACAGTGTATAAGTGTTTCAGACTCTCCACAACCTCTCCAGCATTTATTATTTTGTGTGTTTTGGATTAATGCTAGCCTTGTTGGGGTGAGATGATATCTCATTGTGGTTTTGATCTGCGTTTCTCTAATGGCTAATGATCATGAGCATTTCACGTGTCTGTTAGCCACCTGAATATCTTGTTTGGCAAAGTGCCTGTTGACATCCTTTGCCCATTTTTTAATTGGGTTATTTGTCTTTTTGTTGTTGAGGTTTTACAGTATCTTGTAGATTTTAGAGATTAGATGCTGATCAGATTTGTTGTAGCCAAAAATTTTTTCCCAGTATGTAGGTTGTCTTTTTACTCTTTTGGTGAAGTCTTTTGATGAGCATAAGTGTTTGATTTTTAGGAGCTCCCATTTATCTAGTCTCTTTTCTGGTGCTTGTGCATTGTTACTTATGGTTCGTATTGTGTTTATGCCATGTATTAGGGTGCCTAGCATTATCCCTATTTTTTCTTCCATGATCTTTATTGTTTTTGATTTTATATTTTAGTCTTTGATCCATTTTGAGTTAATTTTTATACATGGTGTGAGGTGTGGGACTTGTTTCAGTTTTTTGCAGATGGATATCCAGTTATGCCAGCACCATTTGTTAAAGAGACTGTCTTTTCCCCAATTAGTGGACTTTGGGCCTTTGTCAAATATTAGCTGCTCATAGGTGGATGAGCTTATATCTGGATTCTCAACTCTGTTCCATTGACTAAGTATCTACTGTTGCACCAGTACCAGGCTGTTTTGACTGCCGTGGCGATATAGTAGGTCCTAAAATCAGGTAGTGTAAGGCTTCTCACTTTGTTCCTCTTCTTGAGTAATGCTTTATTTATTCAGGGCCTCTTCCCTTTCCAAATGAAGATGGTGATTTGTTTCTCCATCTCATTTAAAAATGCTGGTGGAATTTGGATCAGGATTGCATTGTATCTGTAGATTGCTTTGGGTAGAATTGACATTTTTACTATGTTGGGTCTACCGATCCATGAGCAAAGTATATTTTTTTCCACTTATGCAGGTCTCTTTTAGTTTCTTGCAGTAGTGTGTTGTAGTTTTCTCTGTATAGATCTTTTACATCTCTGGTTAGATTTATTCCTAAGTATTTTATCTTCTTGGGGGCTATTGTAAATGGTATTGATTTGGTAATTTCCTCTTCGAGGTTCTCTTTGTTGGTGTAAAGGAATCCAACTGATTTTTGTATGTTTATCTTGTATCCTGAAAGTTTGCTGAAACCTTCTATTAGTTCCAGTAGTTTTCTTATGGATTCTTTGGGGTTTTCTGTGTACAAGATCATATCATCTGCAAATAGAAATAAGTTGACTCCTTCCCTACCAATTTGGAAGTCCTTTATTTCTTTTTGTAGCCTAATTGCTCTGGCTAGGACCTCCAGCACAATGCTGAATAGGAGTGGTGATAAAGGGCATCCTTGCCTGGTTCCTGTTCTCAGAGGAACGCTTTCAAAGTCTCTCCATTTAGAATGATGTTGGCTGTTGGTTTTGTATAAATGCCCTTAATTATATTGAGGAATTCCCCCTCTATTCTTATTTTGTTGAGTGTTTTTATCATGAATGGGTATTGGACTTTGTCAAATGCCTTTTCTGCATTGATCCATAAGATCATGTGGTTTTTGTCTTTTGTTTTATTTATGTGATGGATTACATTGATTGTTTTTCTAATGTTGAACCATCCCTGCATACCTGCTATTAATCACACTTGGTCATGGTGAATTATATTTTTGATATGTTGATGAATTCTATTGGCTAGAATTTTGTTGAGGATATTTGCATCAATGTTCATGAGGGATATTTGTCTATAATTTTCTTTTATTGTGGTGTCTTTACCTGGTTTTGGTATCAGGGATATGCTGCCTTCATAGAATGAGTTTGGGAGTATTCCATCTTTTTCTATGCTCTGGAATACCTTTAATAGAAGTGGTGTTATCTCTTCTCTGAAAGTTTGATAGAATTCTCCAGTGAAGTCATCCGGGCCACGGCTTTTTTTGTTGTTGGGAGTTTTTTAATAACCTTTTCAATCTCTTCTTTTTTTATGGGTGTATTTAGTTATTCTACCTCTGTTTGTGTTAGTTTAGTAGGTAGTGAGTTTCTAGAAAGTTGTCCATTTCCTCTAGGTTTTCAAATTTGTTCGAGTACAATTTTTCATAGTAATCTATTATGATTCTTTTAATTTCAGTTGAGTCTGTTGTCATATCACCCATCTTATTTCTCATATGGGTTACCTGCTTCCTCTCCTGTTTTTCTTTTTTCAGTTTGGCCAATGGTTTATCAATTTTGTTGATCTTTTCAAAGAACCAGGTTTTGGCCTTGTTAACTCTTTCAATTGTTTTTCTATTCTCTATGTCATTTAATTCTGCTCTTATTATTTCCTTTCTTCTGGCGACCGAGGGCTTCTTTTGTTGCTCTCTCAAGTTGTAGGGTTAATGTTTTGATTATGGCCCTTTCTTCCTTTTGGATGTGTGCATTTATTGCTGTAAACTGATCTCTCAACACTGCTTTTGCTGTGTCCCAAAGGTTCTGGTAGGATGTGTTTTCATGCTCGTTTGAGTCTATAAATTTCTTTATTCCATCCTGAATTTCTTCTATAACCCAGCAGTTTTTGAGCAAGGTGTTGTTCAGTTTCCATATGTTTGATTTCTTTCCCTTGCTTTTTCTGTTGTTGATTTGCACTTTTATGGCTTTATAGTCAGAAAAGATGCTTTGTACTATTTCAAGGTTTTGAATTTTGTTAAGGTATGCTTTATGGCCTAATATGTGGTCTATTCTGGAGAATGTTCCGTGTGCTTTGGAAAAGAAAGTATACTCGGCTGCTGTTGGGTGCAGTGTTCAGGATGTGTCTATGAGATCAAGTTGGTTGATGGTAGCTTTTAGCTCTTCCGTGTCTTTGTTGAGCTTCTTTCTGGATGTTCTGTCCTTCACCGAAAGTGTTGTGTTGAAGTCTCCTACTACTGTTGTGAAGCTGTCTATCTTTCTTTTCAGTGCTGTTAGAGTTTGTTTTATGTGTTTTGGAGCCCTGTCTTTGGGTGCGTAAATATTTATTATAGTTATATCCTCCTGGTGTATTGACCCTTTAATCATTATATAGTGCCCTTCCTCATCCTTTGTGGTAGATTTTATTTTAAAGTCTGTTTTGTCAGAGATTAATATTGCCACTCCTGCTCTTATTTGAGTGTTGTTTCCTTGATATATTATTTTCCATCCTTTGAGTTTTAGCCTGTTTGTGTCTTTAAGTCTAAGGTGCATCTCTTGTAGACAGCATATAGACAGATCATGCTTTTTTTAATCCAATCTGCCACTCTCTGTCTCTTTATTGGTGCATTAAATCTGTTTACATTCAGTGTAATTATTGATGGGTATGAGTTTAGTGCTGTCATCCTGATGTCTCCTTTTGTGTGTTCACATTTTCTTTGTTCACCTTAATTTTCTGTGCTGATTCTTTTTTCTTTATGCATTTTTTTTCATCTTTTTCATTGTTGTAGATTTTGTGTTTGCTGGGTCTGTATGTTTTTCTAGTTTTTTATTTTGATTGGTAGGATTGTTAGATTCCTTCGTGGTTACCTTAATATTTACCCATATTTTTGTAGGTTTATAACAGTCTTTTATTACTTTATATCGCCTTGACTTCCCCTCCATATGAAAAATCAATGTCTGCATTTTTTGAGTCCCTCTTTTTTGTTTTAATGTTGTCCTTTTTTACATATTGATATTTCTGTTTCCTTATTTTCAATGTTTTAGCTTTGATGTATTTTCAATTTCTCTATCAGAGTCAATATCTGGTTGCTCTGTCCTGTATTTTGGTCTTGTGTTGTTATCTGATGTTATTGATTATCTAACCTTAGGACTCCCTTTAGTATTTCTTGTAATTTTGGTTTGGTTGTTGCAAATTCCCTAAACTTCTGTTTATCTGGAAATGCCCTAATTTCACCGTCATATTTGAGAGACAGTTTTGCTGGATATATAATCCTGCTGGCAGTTGTTTTCCTTCAAGGCTTTGTATATGTCATCCCATTGCCTTCTTACCTGCACTGTTTCTGCTGAGTAGTCCGAGCTTCTTCTAATTGACGCTCCTTTGTAGATGACTTTTCTTTTATCCCTATCCGCTCTTAAAATTCTCTCTTTATATTTGGTTTTGGCAAGTTTGATTATAATATGTCTTGGTGACTTTCTTTTAGGATCTACCTTATGTGGGGTTCGATAAGCATCTTGGATAGGTATCTTCTCATCTTTCATGATATCAGGGAAGTTTTCTGTCAACAAATCTTCAACAATTTTCTCTGTATTTTGTTATCCCTCCCTGTTCTTGTACTCCAATCACTTGTAGGTTATTTCTCTTGATAGGGTCCCACATAACTCTTAGAGTTTCTTCATTCTTTTTAATTCTTTTGATTTTTCTTCAAATAAGTTGGCATCAAGTGGTTTATCTTCAGTGTTACTAATTTTAACTTCTACTACCTCAATTCTGCTCCTATGACTTTTTATTCAGTTGTCTAATTTTGAAATTTTATTGTTAACCTTCTGGATTTCTGATTGCTGTCTCTCTATGGATTCTTGCAGCCTATTAAATTTGTCGTTATGTTCTTGAATAATTTTTTTAAGTTCCACTACTCCTTTGTCTGTATGTTCTTTGTCAGGGTCTACATTTTGTTGAATTTCCTTTCTAATTTCTAGAAGAGTTCTGTATATTAATCTTTTGTATTCTGCCTCTGGTATCTCCAAGAAACTCTCTTCCTCCAGAGAATTTATTGATTCTTTATTTTGGGAGCTTGCTGAAGCCATCATGGACTGCCTCTTTATGTGATTTGATATTGACTGTTGTCTCTGAGCCATCAATCAGTTATTATAATTTTATTTTATATTTGTTTAGTGAGTCCTAGCTTCTTGTTTTGTTTTGTTTTGATATGCCCCAATAGGCTGCTTGTGTGTGCTAGTTTGATTACTGGCACCTTTGAAGCTCTAACATCCTGTCACCAGGTAGTTAGTTCTGTAACTAAGTATGTGCACACAGGAGTCCATTAAATTTTCCTATATGGGTTCAGCTCAGGTGTCCAGGCAGTCAGTCACCAAGTGTGTGGTGCAGGCTCTCACCTGTAGTCTTAGAAAGGCATGGGTGATTGGTGTAGGCACTGGTATCTGGCTGCAGTAGGGGGTCACATGCTGAGCCAGGTAGGGGGCTGATGGCTTCCCCTGAGAGTCTGAAAGGAAAGCGTGTCTCTATTCCCTAGGGTGAGTAGGTGGGTTAGTTTTGCAGCCGGACTACGAGCATCCCACTCTGTTGGCTGTAAAGACTCGAGGGCACTACTTTTTCTTGCACTCCTGTAGGAGGTGACTAGGTGGCATAGGTGACACCACCAGTCCTCAAGCCTCTGGTGCAGGTAGGTAAAGGTGCCTGCTTAAGGGGCAGGGCTGTGTCAAGCGTCACAAATCTGCCACTTCACAGCTGAAACAGTTGAAGTTACACTTCAGATGTTAACCCTGTTGTACTGTGATAATGAGGGCAAATGCTGTTGAGATGGGTCCTCACAAGTCTTTACAGGGGTGTAAGACACTCAAAGTCTGTGGACCCCTTATGTCTGTGCCTAGCAAAGAAGCTGTACCGACCCTGAGTTCCTGGCTTAGGGGAGCCAGTAGCTTATTTGTTCCCTCTCCAAGGTCAGGAGAATGGGTCAGGGTGCCTTTTGGGATGGGAGGTGTGGGGAAGGGTTAAAAAAAAATGAGACTAATGGGGCGCAACAGACCAGGGACAAGGACTAGCAGGGTTAATGCCGTGTATTAGGGCATATAGCATTGGTCCTATTTATTCTGCTATGAACTTTACAGTTTTTGGCTTTATAGTTAGGTCTTTGAACCATTTTGAATTAGTTTTTGTGTTTGGTGTGAGGTATTGGTCCTATTTCATTTTTTTTCAAATGGACATCCAGCTTTGCAGCACCATTTGTTAAAAAAACTGTCTTTTCCCCCATTTGATGGACTTCCGGTGCTTGTCGAAGATCAGGTGACTGTAGGTGGTTAGATTTACATCTGGGTTCTCAGTTCTGTTCCACTGGTCAATGTATCTGTCATTGTACCAGTACCAGCCTTTTCTGAGTACTGTAGATGTATAGTGGATTCTGAGGTCAGGTAGTGTGAGTCCTCCAACTTTATTCTTCTTCAATACTGCTTTACTTATCCGGGACTTCTTCCCTTTCCATATAAAGTTAATGATTAGTTTTTCCATCTCTTTGAAGGATGTTGTTGGTATTTGAATAGGGATTCCATTGTATTTGTAAATTGCTTTGGGTAAAATCGCCATTTTCACAATATTGGGTCTACCTATCCATGATGATTGTATGTTTTTCCATTTATGTAGATCGCTTTGGGTTTCTTGCAGTAGTGTTTTGTAGTTTTCTTCGTATAGGTCTTTTACATCCCTGGTTAGATTTATTGCTAAGTATTTTGTTTTTATAGGTGCTGTTATAAATGGTATTGCTTTCCTAATTTCCTTTTCATCGTTCTTTACTGGTGTATAGGAACCCAGCTGATTTTTGTATGTTTATCTCGTATCCTGCTACTCTGCTGAATCTTTCTATTAGTTCCAGTATTTTTCTCATGGAATCTTTAGGGTTTTCTGTGTATAGTATCATATCACCCGCAAGCTGGGACAGTTTAACTTCTTCATTACCAATTTGGATGCCCTTTATTTCTTTTTCTTGCCTTGTTGCTTGAGCTAGGACTTCCAGCACAATGTTTAATATGAGTGGAGATAAAGGGCATCCTTGTCTTGTTCCTGTTCTCAAGGGGAATGTTTTCAGCCTGTCTCCATGAAGAAAGATGTTGACTTTCCATAGATGCCCTTTATTATGTTGAGAAACTTCCCTTCTATACCTATTTTATTGAGAATTTTTATCAGGAATTGGTATTGGACTTTGTCGAATGCCTTTTCTGCATCAATTCAGATGATCATGTGATTCTTTTCTTTCTTTTTATTTGTGTGGGGGATTATGTTGATTGATTTTCTAATGTTGAATCATCCTTGCATCTGGTATGAATCCTACTTGGTCGTGGTGTATTATTTTTTTGATATGATGCTGAATTCTATTGGCTAGAATTGTGTTGAGAATTTTTGCATCTATATTCATGAGAGATATTGGTCTGTAATTTTCTTTTTTTGTGACGTCTTTGCCTGGTTTGGGTATAATGGTTATGCTGGCTTCATAGAATCAATTTGGAAGTGTCGCTTACTTTTCTGTGTTCTGAAATAATTTGAGTAGTACTGGTATAAGCTCTCTCCTGAATGTTTGGTAGAATTTTCCAGTGAAGCTTCTGGTGCAAGGCTTTTTTTTTTTTTGCTGAGAGGGTTTTTATTACCTTTTAAATCTCTTCTCTTGTTATGGATCTGTTCAGATTTTCAAGATCACTTTGTGTTAATTTGCTAGGTAGTGTTTTTCTAGAAATTTATCAATTTCTTCAAATTTGTTGGAGTATAGTTTTTCATAATACTCTGTTATGATCCTTTTTATTTCAGTTGAGTCTGTTGTAATGCCCCCCATTTCATTTCTTATTTGGGTTATTTGTGTCCTCTCCTGTTTTTGTTTTGTCAGTCTGGCTAGTGGTTTGTCGATTTTGTTGATCCTTTCAAAGAACCAACTTTTGGTTTTGTTGTTTCTTTCTATTGTTTTTCTGTTCTCTATCTCATTAATTTCTGCTCTGATATTTATTATTTTCTTTCCTCTAGTGGCTCTGGGCTTTTTTTGCTGTTCTCTTTCTATTTGTTCAAGTTCTGTAGTTAAAGTTTTGATTTTGTCCCTTTCTTCTTTTTCATGTGTGCATCTATTGCTAAAAATTGTCCTCCGAGGACTGCCTTTGCTGTGTCCCAAAGGTTTTGGTATTATGTGTTTTCATTCTCATTTGATTCTAGGAATTTTTTGATTCCATCTCTGATTTCTTCTATTACCCAGTGATGTGTAAGCAGAGTGTTATTCAGTTTCCATGTAATTGATTTTTTTTTCCTTGGTCTTCCTGTTGTTAATTTCTACCTTGATGGCCTTGTGGTCAGAAAAGATACTTTGTATTATCTCAGTGTTTTGATCTTGTTGAGGACTGCTCTGTGGCCTAAGATGTGGTCTATTCTGGAGAACGTTCTATGTGCATTGGAAAAGAATGTGTACTTTGTAGCTGTTCGGTGGAGTGTTCTGTATATGTCTATGATGTCAAGTTGGCTGATTGTGCTCTTTAGGTCTTCTGTATCATCGTTGAGTTTCTTTCTAGATGTGCTGTCCTTTACCAAGAGTGGTGTATTGATGTCTCCTACTATTATTGTGGAACTGTCAATTTCTCTTTTCAGTGCTGTTAGAGTTTTTTGTGTATTTTGGAGCCCTGTCATTATGTGCATAGATGTTTACTATGGTTATGTGTTCATGATAGATCGTCCCCTTAATCATTATATAGTGTGTTTTGTCTTTTATGGTGGATTTTGTTTTGAAGTCTAGTTTATCTGAGATCAGTATTGCCATTCCTGCTCTTTTTAGGTAGTTTTTTGCTTGGCATATTTTTTTCCAATCTTTTGATTTTTAATAAATTTACGTCTTTGTTTCTAAGGTGTGTCTCTTGTAGACAGCATATTGATGGATTCTGTTCTTTTATCCATTCTATCACTCTCCATCTCTTTATGGGTGCATTTTAGCCATTTATGTTCAGTGTAATTATTGATATGTGTGAATTTATTGCTGTCATTTTGTAGTGCTGTTTTTTTTTTTGTGGTGATGAGGTATTCTTTGTTCTCTTTTCTCCTGTGCTATATTCCTTTTGTTTGTGGTTTGTTTTTTTAGGTTTTGTTTTTACTGATACTTTATGTTTTTCCTCTTTATTTTGATGAGTAGGTTTGTTAGCTTTCTTTGTGGTTACCTTGAAATTTACCATTATATTCCTAAGTTTGAAGCAGTCTATTATTGCTTGGTAATGCCTTGCCTTCCTTTCCATTAGAAGGTTCTATACCTACACTATTTATTCCCTCTTTTATTGTTTTGATATTGTTGTCATTTACAGATTAGCTTCTCTGATTCCCTGTTGTATTTCTTTTGGTTTTGGATAGTCCTTGAGAGTTCATTTCCTAGATTGGTATCTGGCTCGTACGATCCTGTGCCCTAAATTCAGCCTATGAGCTGATGTTGTTTCTTCTTAGATTGAAGGACTCTCTTTAATAATTCTTGTAAGTTTGGTTTTGTTTTTACATATTCCCTTAATTTCTGTTTATCTGGAAATGTCCTAATTTGACAATCGTATTTTAATGAGAGTTTTGGAAGATATATTATTCTTGGCTGGCAATTTTTTTCTTTCAATTTTTATATATATCATCTCATTGCCTTCTTGCCTGAATGGTGTCTGCCAAATGACCCAAGTTTAGTCTAATTGTTTCTCCTCTGTATATGACTTTTTGTTTTTCTTGAACTAGTCTCAGGATTCTTTGTTTGTCTTTGGTTTTGGTGAGTGTGATTATGATATGCTTTAGTGATTTTCCTTTGGGGTCTCTCCTATATGGGGTTCATTGAGCTTCTTGGATGGCCAGCTTTTTGTCTTTCAAGATATTGGAGAAGTTTTCTGTTAGCAGTTCTTCAATGATCTTCTCTGTGTTTTCCAGTTTCTCCCCCTGTTTTGGAACTCTGATCACTCGAAAATTTTTGCTTTTGATTTTATACCACATAATTCTCAGAGTTTCTTCATTTTTCTTCACTCTTTTTTCTGAGTTTTCCTCAAACAGAGTTTTATCGAAGTGTTTGTCTTCAAGTTCACCAAAACTGTCTTCCACCATTTCAAACCTGCTCCTCAGACCTTCTATGACACTCTCCATTTCTGAAATCTTGTTGTTTATCTTTTGGATTTCTAATTGTTGTTTTTGTACTATTTCTAATTGTGTATTTATTTTCACATTTGTTTGTGCATTATTTTCCTGAATTCTTGCATTTTTTTGTCTGTATTTTCCATGAATTTGTCTGCCTTTTCCATGAATTTGTGTATTTTTTCCTCATTGTTGTCTGCTTTTTGCTTCAACTCTTGGATAGCTCTGAATATTAGAGATTTGAATTCCCTATCAGGTAGTTCTAGTGCCTTTTCTTTTGCTGGAAAGTCATCTGGTGTTTTATTTTGGACACATACTTTAACCGTCCTATCCTGTTTTTGTAAATGTTTTGATATTTCCTGCTGTCTTCATAGCATTCGGTCATTATTTTCCTCGTTTATTGATTGTAGATTTGTTTTTATCATCCTGATTTTTTTTTTTTTAATTTGGTTATATCTGGGCAGACGAGCTGTGTGTACTTTGTTGTTTGCTCATCTGTAGGCATGATAGTTTTCACCTCCTTCTCCAATAGGCAGGGTCAGTTGCTCAGATATGGTAATGCATGACTGGTCTAGCTGAAGAGGAGTTGCTGGGATGGGTTGCTTGTGGAACATACTAGGCCAGCAGGGAGGCCTGGTAATAAGTGCAGGGCAGCTTCTGGTAGGCCATGCCTGTGCTGCTTGGGGGTGTAATGTTCAGTACATGGTGCAGGTAGGCAGGATGGAGGGGGGAGATTGTCATGCATGAAGCTAAGAAGGATATGGGAGAGAGGAGAGAGGAAAAGAGGAAAAAAACATACAAACAAACAAAAAAGAGTGCTAAAGGAGCTTGCCGTTGGAGTGGAGAGATGAGATACTGAGAAATGGAGAAAAACAAAAAAGAGAAGAAGAAAATAAACAAAAGAAAAAAATTAGTAAATAAAAGCTAGAAAGAAAAAAGAAAAGCCCCCAGGATCCCATTGGTGTGGCTGTACCCTTTGGAGAAGTTGTTCCCATGCCGTGAAGTAAAGCCTGGCAAATGGGGTAGACTTGTCACTCAGCGCCAGATATTCAGGAGACATGAAGAGAAGGTAAGTATACACTGACGAGAAACTGAGTAATCTAGAAAGGGAAAAAGAGAGAAAAGAAATCAAAACAAAGACATAAATAAAAAGAACAAGAAATGGGGGGGAAAAAGAAAACAAGAAAAAAGAAATGCCCCCAGGGATCCCTCTGCATGTCCATGCAAACTGAGGGGATACGTCCCGAGCTGCTCAGTACTGCCCAGCTGGAATTGACTCCTAATTAGAGAAAAGAAAAAGAAAACAAATGAAGAAACTATTCAAAACAAACAAAAAAATCCCCAGGATCCTACCAGCACAGCAGCGCAGGCTGGGAAGCAGTCCAATACTCGAGCAGCGCTTCACAATCTCTTAGGAAGAAGCAAAGATGGCGCACGGAGCCAGGTATTTGAGAGAAGGGAGAGGAAGGTGGTGAGAGGTATGGAAGAAATCAAAAGAAGCGGAAGAAAGCAACACCAGCAGCCAACAAATGGCACTCAGGGAGCTGGCCAGTGAGGGCGGGTGGAATCCAAGCAGCACTGGGGTGAAGCTTGTGTTTCCTGGCTAAGAGACTGGCCACAGGAAGCAGAGGAGGCTGACTGGGGTGAAGAAGGTATGGGGTGGGAAAGCGTGTATTTCTGGTTACCAGTTGTTCTGTCTCCTGCTGGAAGTTCCGTGAAGCTACTTTGCCATACCCCCATTCACCGATCTCCTATAGGAGTCCATGATGGCAGATCCTTGCTGAGTTAGCTGATGGGGACTTCTGCATGTATCTCTCCTCACTGTCTGTTCTCTGTCGGTTTCTTATTCCATTCAGTGCTTGGCTGAGTTCTTTATCTCTTCATTTGATGCTTAGAGTTTCAGTATTGATGTTTTCTCTGTTTGGCTTAGTTTTTTAGATCTTTGCTGTGGAGGGACTGCATGGTCTTCTGTCTATAGCACCATATTGCCCAGAAGTCTATTTCTAGCTTTCTAAGGAAGTCCATATCATTTTCCAAATGGTTGTATCATTTTGCATTCCCACCAACAGTGCATAAGAGTTCCAATCTCCCCGCACCCTCTCCAACATTTATTTCCAGTTTTTTTGATTCTTGCCAGCAATGTACTCTTTTTTTAATTGTGCTTTAGGTGAAAGTTTACAGCTCAAGTTAATGTCTCATACAAAAATTTATACACAGATTGTTATGTGACATTAGTTGCAATCCCCACAACATGACAGTACACTCTTCCTTTCCACCCTGGGTCCATTCAACCAGTTCCTGTCCCTTCCTGCCTTCTCATCCTGCCTCCAGACAGGATCCGCTCATTTGGTGTATCTGTTGTTGGGGAATGGGTTGCTGTAGTTATCTGTTGTTGTTAGGTGCGGTTGAGTCACTTCTGACTCATTAAGTGAGGATTAATCCTCCCGTGGGAGTCCCTGGATGGTGCAAACGGATAAGTGAAAGGTTGTAGATTTGAGTCCACCCAGAGGCTCCCCAGAAGAAAGCCCTGGTGATCTACTTCTGAAAAAATCAGTCAGTGAAACCCCTGTGGAACACAGTTCTATTCTGGCACTTAACATGTTGTCTTGAGTCAAAATTGACTCCAGTGACAACTTTTTTTTTTTTAATCCTCCCATGAGTTGGATCTGTCTAGCTCTAGACTAAGAATATGCCTCCTCAGATGAGTAGATTGTATATTATTGCATCTGAATTTTTTCTTTCCTCTAGAGCTACAGTATTGTATTGGATATTGTCTCAGTTGTTCACATTTCAGAAATATTTCACTGTGTGTAGAAATCAGGATAGCAGTTGTAGTGACAATATACTTATAAAAATACAAATCTTCCTAATCACTTTAATTAAACAGGATAAACCTAAAGAGGAAAAAAGTGTTTTATAAACCTTCACATATTAAATACAAAATTTCATAAATCTTAATTATTTCTGAAAACATTCATTTTCTTAAAAAGTAGTTGTCAGAATAATCAAATTGCTTCTGAATTTCATAAAAAAATAAGGAGATAAAAATTAACACTTATTGCTAATAAATTATATGGAGAGAGAGATCCTATCTATCTTATTCACTACAATATCCCTGGCACAGTGCCTGGTACGTAGTAGGTGCTGAAAAAACATTTATAAATGAATGAGTGTCCATTGTGCATTAGCAACATTATGTGTGTTATCTTATTTAATTCTTCACAGTAACCTAAAAGTTAGGTTTTGGTATCCCCTTTTTATAGTTGAGGAAACTGAGCCTCAGGGAAGATAAAGTTGTGTCCAAGGTCCTTAAACTAGGAAATGGCAGAGTTAAGAATCAAACTAAGATGTGCCTGACTCCAGATCTAACATTTGTTCTACTATGACGCTTGTTTTAGCAAAAAAATGCTAATTGCCTACTCAACAGACTTAATCCTCTTTGTTCTTTGTGGAAGAGCCCTAATTTTCTTCTGGTATTTTATTACTCTCAGGTGACTCAAATAAATCTTGATTGGTCTAAGTCAAAACTGGTCTAAGCCAAAAATGGTGCTCCCATTCCCCATGCCTGTGACCAGTTTAGGGATTTGGAACGTGACCTGGCTTTGGCCAGTGAGATTGGAGGGAACTATTCTGGTTGGTGGAGGGAGGGAGTTCTGAGAAAAGATTGTTGTTGCCTCTTTAAAAAAGGGGGAGAAATGGACTTCTCTGACTCTTAAATGTTGATGTATGAGGGTGTGATGCGTAGAGATGCTGAAGCCATCTTGCTACAGGGAGGAGAACTAGAAGACATCCTAAGGTGTTTAATATAGTGTTGGGCTTCCCGGGTTGCTCAGTAAATGGTAACTATCAATCAAGTTCTTGGTTTTGTTCTGGCAGTTACTTGAGAGCTTGGGATATTCAGGAACCAGCTAACTGGAGTGTCAGTCATTCCATAATACTAACCCTGTCAAAACTAACCCCAACACAGTTTTTAAAATCTTTATTCCAATTGGAGATATAAAATGAAATGATATTATAGTTTTTATCATTATTTTATTGAAATGGTGTATCTTAGTTTATTCATTAATTCACTAATCACTTATTTGGGTGCTAGTTGCCAGGCAGCATGGTAAGTACTTGAATAGTGATATGTACTAGAGGAGAACAAAGAGAGACACTCAACCATCCTAGTAGTAGGTTTGAACAGGAAGGACCAAGGAAATCTTCCCAGAGGAGGTGACCGGAAGTGCACTTGAAGTTAGCCCTGAAAGACCAGTAGGAGTTATCCACCCAGGAGGAGATGGTGCCAAGATTCAATGCCATTTGCAGGTTCCTTTAATGTTGGTGGTGTTGTGAGATAATATAGCACAGAAGAGGAAGTACAAGTTATGTGGTGCATAGAGTTGGGAGACTCAGGAAGTGAACAAAGTCCAGGTCACAAAAGGCCTTGGGGCCAAGCTATGGTGTGCTATTGAGAGAGGATCGTGCTAGAACCCTTTTGTTGACCATCTTATGATTTCCTCTTCCAAGAACTTTCTGCCTCACTGAGAGCCACAAAAGCAGTTTAGAACCAGTCTTGACTGGTCCCAGTGCCTTCTTGGTGACCTATAGAGCATTAAGGACCTCCTGCATATTAACTCCTCCACCCCTAGGTGGAGTTTAGCTGCCATTTTTTGAACATATGACCTATGTAATAGTATGTAGCCCCCACTACGTCTTTGTTAATACGACCAAGATTGTTATTAATGTGAGTTACATGATCTCTGTTAGCCCTATAAAAGTAGCTTGTCCACTAGCCCTCACCAATCAGTCTTGGAGACAGTTGCCCCAACTTTTGCTTTCCTTGTACAATGAAATAAAGGTGCCTTTCCGAACTCCCATCTTGGCCTCTTGTTTATTGGCTGTGGCAAGCTGTGCTGAGTAAAACTTTGGATTTCCCACCTGGCAACAATATCTGTATTGAAAGGCAGTAGGGGCCACTGAAGGATATTAAGTATGTGTAGAACATGATGGGATTTGCATTTTAGGAAGCTCACTTTGGCAGCAGAAAGAACAATATTTTGGAGGGGAAGAAGAAGGTGGAGATGATGACAAGAAATGAAGGGGGGCTTTTAGATTGAAGAGCTATTTTTGGAACTGGGTATGAGAGATAAGAGAATAGTGGAGTAGGAATATTGCTTAGAAATGCTGAGCTAGTGAGGGACATGGATGAGGGAGTGTGTGTTGAGGACTCAGATGAGGCTAGAGACCATGGGTTAATGGCTCCAGTGCACATGATTGAGTGACTTATCTAGTGTGAATTTAGGTGCAAAGAAGGCCAGGTTGATCCACATTTGAGTAAGTGTTGCAGAAGGAAAAGGGAACAGGAGGAGTGAGAATTTGAAGGTATTGTTTAAAGAGACAGGTTGAAATGATGCACCAAGGCAGGATGGGAGAGGAAGCAAAAAAGCAAAACCAGAAGGGGGCCTAATACATGGGGAGAAAGGGATAGGACTTCAGCCACAGTTCTGGTGGTTAAGCAAGTATAAATTAGATCAATGAGGATCATAGGAGCTTGTGATACATAAGTTGGATGGTGTAGTTTAAGATTTTAGAAGTGGAATAGTTTTAGGTAATAATAAGGGGGAGGGAGGGAGTTGCTAATATGTGTGTGCAGACGAAGGTCGTTGAAGTTGAAGAAGCCAGAGAGCTGGGTATTGGAAGGGTCATCCACATGAACACCGAAGACCCCAGAATTATGGCAGGATTCGGAGTGGAGAGAAAAATCATAAATCAAAATCTCTGATACATTTCAAGAAGTGATGGTAACAACAAGAAGGGATGCAGGATGGTAAATCTGAGAGGCATGAATTTCAAAGGAAGAAGACTTTTCACAGGAGATTGGAGGAATATGGATTGGGCATGTGATAATAGTTATTTAACACTTACTGTGTACCAGGACCTGTTCTAAGTGCTTTACATATGCTAACTAATTTAATTTGCATCTCTGAGGTAAGTACTGTTAGTATTCCCTATTTTACAAATAAGGAAGCTTAGACTCTGAGGCATTTAATAACTTGCCCAAGGTACATAGCTATGATTCCAACCTGGCAATTAGGTCCCAAAGTCCACGCTTTTACCCCTGTCGTTGATTCCACCTGACAAGCCCAGCCAGCCCCTGTGGCTAAGTGGAAAGTTCAAGAATACTCAACCTCCATTCAAGAGGGTTACAGAGGAAGTAATATCCATGGTGGGGAGCCATTCAATAAAGGCAATGACTGGTCCTTGATAGCATCAACTCCTTTTTGTTTCCTAGAGTTTATTTTATTCAGTACTTAAACATAATATTGTGCCTTTGAACTATGTGTTAATATGTAAACTGCCTCAGGCCTTTTCAAAAGTGGGTGTGGTATACTTTTAAAATAGTTATGTTAATGATTAACTCTAAGTACTCAACTAAACAAAGGAATTAATTTGCATGTTTCAGAGATCTTATGCATATTCTAAGTGGCAAAGAAGAAACTGAAATATGCAATCTTGAAAAATACATAGTTCTGGTGTTTTTCCTTGCATTACTAAGTTTATGGCTACCAGTTTATTTGGGGTTTATGACTACCTGTTAGAAAAGATTCTCCTTATTTTTCTTTTTATTTTTGTGACCTGCCAGACATTAACTATCTTAAAAACTAAGAGCCTGAGAATGGTAGAAAGCATTACTTGATTCATCCACTATTACTGCAAAAAATCAGTTGTCAGTTTGCCAAGTACTTTGATAGCAATATCACTTCTTTTTCTGAATTCTTTAACGACTTGGTTTTGTCTTTGGTATTCTGCAGTTTCCCCATGTGTCTAGGTATGCAGTTCTTCTTATTTATCTTGTCTGAGTGTCTTTGGTTTTCTTCTATCAGATAATTTCTTCTTTCATTCATTCTGAAAAATTATAAACTACTCGATCTGAATAATTTCTTTTCCCTTTCTATTTTCTCCTTAAACACCAATTAGAAGTATGTGAGACTCTCAAGCTTCCCAATTACAAGCTTCTCAGAGTTATCTCATCTTTGTCAAAAACCATAGAAAGTATATCCTGTGTAATAGTTTTTGGGCTTGCTGTTACAGTCCACTTGAATTGTCCCATGCTGTGAAAGACCAGTTGCTTAGAGTTTGAAAGACTACAGTAACACAGTAGAATGTTTAACACTGATTAATTCATTGGTGAGATTCATGGCAACTTGATTCTTGGCAATATTGCTACTAAGTTTTGTGTATCATTAATATCATTTAAACGTGTGATGATCCAGTCTCTTTGGTCATGAACAGTGATAGAAATATTCCATGATGAAAAAGGAGTGGATGGTGCCAAGATTAAATGCCATTTGCAGGTTCCTTTAGTGTAGTTACTGGAAATTTAAGTCATGACAAATTGATAAGGAGTTTCTAGGGCTGTCACTGTGTGTCATGAACTTACAGTTAATTTTAAAAGGGCATTTAGAGTTCACTTTTACCGTATAATTTTAAAAAGGCTTCTCTTCACTCATTAATAAAAAGACAAGACCACTTCATAGGCCACTATGATATCATAAACATTAGGGAAATGGGCAGTAAGCTAGTTACTAGTGAAGGTCTCTGGAAGTATTTGAAATAATAGTTTCTAGGAACAAATATTCAAATGCCTCTGCTTCAGTATATTTCTTAACATGTGGATGGAGCATATTCTGTAGGTAAGTACCTGGTAATGGCATTTGATATGGCTGTATCCATTTTTGCCAGATCAACTTGTATAATGAGTGCAACATTTATGCCAGAGATCTCAGTTCTGCCCAGAACTTGCAATGGCAAGAAGCATGGACAAGCTGAAAATCCTCTGTAGATTAAAATAATGATTGTACAGTTGAACACCTTTTGCTTTTAGTAACCTTAAGAAAGAAAAAATAGCCATCTAAGATACTCCACTGGTCTCACCCCATCTGGAGCAAGGGAGAAAGAAGAAAACCAAAGACACAAGGGGAAGATTAGTCCAAAAGACTAATGGACCACAACTACCAGAGCCTCCACCAGAATGAGCACAACACAACTAGATGGTGCCTGGCTACCACTACCGACTGCTCTGACAGGGATCACAGTAGAGGGTCCTGGACAGAGCTGGAGAAAAATGTAGAACAAAATTCTAACTCACAAAAAAAAAAAAAAAAAAAAAAAAGACCAGACTTATTGGTCTGACAGAGAGTGGAGAAACCCATAGAGTATGGCACCTGGACACCCTTATAACTCAGTACTGAAGTCACTCCTGAGGTTCACCCATCAGCCAAAGATTAGACAGGCCCATAAAACAAAACTAAATGAGACTAAATGAGCACACCAGCCCAGAGGCAAGGACTAGAAGGCAGGAGGGGACAGGAAAGCCAATAATGGGGAACCCAAGGTGAAGAAGAGGAGAGTGTTGACATGTCATGGTGTTGGCAACCAATGTCACAGAACGATATGTGTATTAATTGTTTAATGAGAAACTTGTTTGCTCTGTAAATCTTTATCAAAAGTACAATAAAAAAAATTAAAAAGAAAAAATAAGCAGTATTTTTAAGCAGGCTGAATAGGTTGAGAGGAGAGTAAAGATGCCATTGGTTAGGTGGAACAGCTTGGAGATAAAAATAATCCTGGAATATACAAACAAGAGTAAAAGTAATGACTGAATCAATTCAACCAGGTAGTGCAAACAGTAAGTGCTGGGCTATTAGCTGAAAGTTTGGTGGTTCCAACCCACCCAGCTGCATCTCAGAAAACAGGCCTGGCAATCTGCTTCCGAAAGGTCACAGCCTTGAAAACCCTATGAGCATGGTTATACTCTGACACACATGGAGTCACCATGAGTCAGAATTGACTAGATGGCAACTAACAATAACAACTCTGTGCAAATTGGTTCCAGTTCTCACAGGACTTGCATTGTTCATGAAGAAGCACAAGAGTAATGGCAAGAGCCAGTTTTGGAAAACTACAGATGAATAAAATTCAAACAGTTTAATACAACACCTATTGAAAGCTTGTACTGTTGCAGGCACTGACTGTGCTAACCATTAGAACAGAAAGGGAAAAAAAGGCATGGCTCTGTCCTCATATAATCATATAAACTAATGCAGTCACAGAGATCAATTTCAAAGACTTGCGATCCTAAGTACCCTGTCACAATGTGAGTTGACTGTACATTGGTGCTTGAGCCGGAATCACCCCACCCTGATAAAAAGGTGAAGCTGTTGTTGCTCATGGCACAGAAAACTATTGTGAGGACCTGGCATTGAGAGAAGTTATGCCTCAGGCCTGACAATTCTCGGTGGACAGGGTGAGGAAGCTGGACACACTTTTCCAGAAAGACTGTGCTGATCAGACAGCCATCAGTCATCAATCTAGGAGAAACAAAGAGTCTTTGATTCTGGTGCCAGCCTCAGGCACTAAATATTCAATTTGGTTTGCCCAGACTACCAACTGGAGATCATTGTCACTTTCTTCTCATCTGCAAGCAGTGGCAGGAAGTTCTTAGAGAAAAGCACTTGCCTAGAAGCTGAAGAGAGTAGGAGGTGGAAACAGGTTATGCTTTCTTTGCACTATGTGGACTGACAAAGCAGTGTGCTCCACGTAGTTCCATCAAAGCTTCAAAACCAAAACTTCCATGTTGGAAGTCAAGAACTGACCAGTTAGTACTCCAATTAAACTAAATTTTAAGTACAGACCTTCTACTCCTAAAACCTTTTTTTTTTTTTTCCATCTCCTGGCTTAAAAAAAAATGCAAGTTGATATCTACTTTAATGAAGAACATATATTGAAACCTTTCATGAAAAGCTCAACTTTACACCAGAGACTTTGACTTCACCTAATTTACCCAAGATAGATAATGACCTAGAAAGTATGTTAATTTTCTCTACATAGCAATTTTTGCAAAAGCAGTTATTCTTTCCATTCTTCATTACATATTCTTTCTTCCAGTGTATTTTTTTGAGATATAAAAATAATATAAGAAGTACCTACAACACTTTGGGAGAAGTAGTGCTGTGGTTTATTGGATGTTAGGGCACATGAGAAAGCTGGGAGTTTCAGAGTTCCTGAAAGATAATGGACAGTCTGAGGCTCATGGAGAAAAATGATGAGCCTACAAGAAAGTGGAAATCCAGCAATTCCACTTGATCTCTCTTCTCTTTCTTCACAAGAGGAGAAAAGCAAATGTTGTTGTTATTAGTTGCCGTGGAGTCAATTCTGACCCATGGCGACCCCATGTGTTACAGAGTAGAACTGTTTTATAGGGTTTTCTTGGCTGTCATCTTAATGGAAGCAGATCTCCAGGCCTTTACTTCTGCAGTTCTGCTGAGTGGATTAGAACCGCCAACCTTTACTGTTGCATAAATCAAGGATGACCATATACAAGGGGATGGGTAGATTTTAGGCTGGATTTAGGGAGATAGACTCGCAGGAAAATGATGGTATCCTAGCTGGTGTTACTGGAACACTCTTGAGAAGGAGGGAAGGGAAGGGAAGGTACACAAAAGCATTGCCATTGTTATGGAAAAGAGTCACTAACAGAACATTTGACTCAGAGAGCGAGGGAGAGCTTTGGAAAGCTCTTAGCCTTTTAGAGATTCAGCTTCAGGAAGCAAAAGTAAGTCCACCGGTCTACTCTGATCTGTACTTCTTTCTAAGTTTGAATCAGCTTCCAACATTTTATCCTTTGAACTTCAATGTGAAATATCTCCGAGAATACCTTTAATGTGTAGTTTGTTTGCTGACATCATTTCCTCTGGGGCATTTTCATCCTTTCAGTCACAATCGCTTTCCTTGTATGTGGGTAAGTTCTCATTTCCTCTGGCTGCAGATCTAGAATCTCAGATAGCTACAGTATCAACATTCCCACTGTCAGCTATTTCTTCTATAACTCTATTTAAGTTGAATTTGTAGTTTACTTCCAGTGTTATCACTTTTCGTTTCTTTGCTGCACTTTCATTTTTTTTGGCCAATTGCCTTTTTTAGTTATTCATTTTTGTAAAATGGAACGTGAATGTATCACTGGGACAAGGAGACAACACAACTACATGTTTTGCTGTGTGTGCGTGAACTGAATAATATGTATGCAGTTACTCCCCGCTAATATATTGTGGTAAGTGTAATTGGAACTACGATGTTGGGGGACTGGTTTATTCAACTAAATTGTAGTAAGTGAAATTAGTGCATGTAAGAACCGTACAAAGTGACTACCTGTATATTTAAAGGACTTCTATGTAGTTGTCTATTCCCTTTTAAACCTGTTTTATTTTTTGGATACTCACAAAAGTTGCTTTAAAGAGATTTTATAATTGAGGGTGCTCTTTCCCTCTTGTTTGGAATAGTTTTTCACTGATTCAAATTAAGGAGGTTTTGCTGGCTTTGCACATTTTTTGCCTTTATCTTGTTGAACTGAGAATTTATTGCAAGCTTCTCTGATTTATATTAAATGCTGTTTAGCTTTACTGAATATCTATGAAGTTTTGCTCTCCCACAAAGATGCCACGTGGATTTAAGTTCTAGAAAAAAAGATATTACTCTGACAAAATTATCCTAAAAAGAATCTGAAATGTTCTACTTCTCATTTATTAATTGATGTAGCTCTTTTCCTTTCTGTTAATTATGAACTCAAGCTGATTTAGAATGGGGCAAATATCCCAACATTATAACGGACTCTTATTTTATTATTGGTTTTACTAAAAAATTCTTAATTTTTTTCTGAAGTAAAACGTATCTTTATGCATCATAAACGTTAAGTGCTTTAGGAAGTCTAAAAAATTGTATACTCAGCCTACAGTGCTGAGAGAGAATTCCTACAAAAAGGGAATATCTAATTTTGACCAAGTAAGCTGCTCCATGTAACTTCTCTGTTAGGACAACTGCACCCCATATGACCATCTTGTTGTTTTTTTAATATGTCACAGCAATTTTCTGCCACTGGTAAATCTATCAAGTGGCTTACTGACATATCACGTAGAAGTTCTGGCCTGTAAAAGAAGTGGGGATAAGTGCAATTCTGCAAATATAGGTATGTGTTTGCTTATGAAACCATTTTTTTCCACATCTCTAAAGCTGATTTCAGTTATTTAATAAATTTTCATTTGGATTAAAACAAATCATTTTTTTGTTTATATATTCGTTAGAGGAGCCTTGGTGGTGTAGTGGTTAAGTGCTCCGCTGCTAAATGGAAGGTCAGCAGTTCAAACCTACCAGCCATCCCATTGGAGAAAGATGTGGCAGTCTGCTTCCCTAAAGTTTACAGCCTTGGAAACCCTCCAGAGCAGTTCTACTCTGTCCTATAGAATCGCTATGAGTCAGAATCGACTCAATGGCAATGGTTTTGGTTTTTTTTTTTTGGTATATTGGTTAAGTTATATTAAGCTGTCTAATGCTACAATGCCATACTCCTTACTCGTTGACATAACAAACCCCCCCACACACAAATGTGTGCTTCATATAAGTTGTGGCTCTCAATATAATAATTTTGGCAAAAGATGATTATTTTAAATATACTTGGAGCCAGAAAATCCACTCCTATTTAATAGCATTATAATTCACTAATTCTATGAATTGGCCTTTTGGCCAAGATACACCTTTTAATCTTCTTTTCCCTAATGTTCTCTAGATAGTACAGTATTTCTTTATTATCACCATATTTCTGTTTTTGTTCTTATACATGTGCATATATACATATATTTAAAGAATACCTTTTTACCTCTTAAAATTCCTTTTGTCCTTCCTTTCCTGTCCAGAAATTACAAGATTAGGAGTATAAGAAATATATTCAGAACATGGACTATTATATATATTTTAAAACTCGAAATTATGTATGTGTTGACATAATTATGTTATGTTTTCTTTGAAAATAATTGTTAACATTTTCAAAGAAAAATAAACTACCCAGTTTTTCTTCTAGCAGTTTATTATTTCATTATCTTTTAACTTCTATTTATTTTCTGATAGCTGACTTTTGGAAATTCACATATTTTAACAGTTTAATCTAGGACCAGAGGAATAAAATAAATAATTAGAACAATTTATTTATAGTCTGAAATCAACAATCAGAGCACTCAAAGCTTAAGGCAGTATAATAGACCCTCTACTTCTACATAAATAATCCTTTCTGCAGTCTCTGATTTGCAACATGGTCCACTTAAACACATTGCACATTTTCTTTATTTTAGTTCATTAGTGTTTTTTGTCTGATTAAAAGCAGCAGTGAAGCTGTACATTGTTCTTGATACCTTGCCATGGATTGAATTATGTCCCCCCCAAAAAATGTGTGTATCAATTTGGCTAGGCCATGATTCCCAGTATTGTGTGGTTGTCCTCCATTTTGTGATTGTAATTTTACATTAAGAGGATTAGGGTGGGATTGTAACACCACCCTTACCCAGGTCACATCCCTGATCCAATGTAAAAAGAGTTTCCCTGGGGTGTGGCCTGCACCACCTTTTATCTCTCAAGAGATAAAAGGAAAGGTAAGCAAGTAGAGAGTTGGGGACCTCATACCACCAAGAAAGAAGCACCCAGGAGCAGAGCACATACTTTGGACCTGAAGTTCCTGTGCAGAGAAGCTCCTAGTCCAGGGGAAGACTGATGATGAGGACCTTCCTCTAGAGCCAACAGAGAGAGAAAGCCTTCCCCTGTAGCTGATGCCCTGGATTTGGACTTCTAGCCTACTAGACTGTGAGAAAGTAAGTTTCTGTTTGTTAAAGCCATCCACTTGCTTCTGTTAGAGCAGGACTAGATGACTAAGACAGAATTGGATACTGGGCGTGGGGTGCTGCTTTAACAGATACCTAAAATGTGAAAGTGGTTTTAAAACTGTGAATGGATAGAGGAGCGGCAGTGGCAAAGGACCAGCAGCAGCAGAACCAGGAGACCAGAGCAAGATGGCGCTGGAGCCAACCCATGGAGTGAGAGAGCTGAGTGCCTGTGCGCCGGAGGCTTCCTGGTGGAGTGGGGTGACTCCAGGCACTTATCAGTGGAGCTACTGAGCTTTGGAACACTTGCCCCAGCAGCAGGGCAAATGCGGGCATGAGGCCTGAGGGCTGAGAGGCCATAAGAAGCAGAAGCTGAAGAGACAAGGAACACAAGAAGCTGAGCTGCCTCAGTCTCAAAAGGTATGGCCATGACCTCAAGGGTTTCAAAGGGTGGAGCCATGGCTTCTGGTGTTTCTAAGGGTAGAGTTGCCACTCAGATGAACTGGGAGAATGGTGCGCCTAAAGCAGAGGGAGCAGAGTTGCTGTCTCAGTGGTCCTGGAAGACGGAGCTGAAGCCCAGGGCCTAGGGGCCTCCACTCAGAATCTGGAGAGTGTGGTCAATACCTATAGTCTGGACGGCAGGGCCATTGCGTAAATTGTCTCAGACAACAGAGGATTATTTTAAAGCCTTGAGGGTTAATATAATATGTTCTGCTGACTTGCTTGGTGCCTGTTATGCCTTCTTTCCCTCCAATTTCTCCCATTTGTAATGGGAATGTCTAGCTTGTGCCTGTCCTACCATTGTACCTTTGGAAGCAGATGACTTGTATTGTAGATTTCACAGATGAGGAGAAATTTTTGGATTTTGGACCTGGAGTTAAGACTTTGCTAGGATATGATGGGATGACTATGTTTTGTATGTTGCAAGGATGTGATTTTTTGGGGACCAAAAGGTGGAATGTCAGGGATTGAATTATGTCCTCCAAAAAATGCGTGTATCAATTTGACTAGGCTATGATTCCCAGTATTGTGTGGTAGTCCTCCATTTCATGATTGTAATTTTACATTATAGAGGATTATGGTGGGATTGTCACATCCTTGTTCCAATGTAAAGGGAGTTTCCCTGGAGTGTGGCCTGCATCACCTTTTATCTCTTAAGAGATAAAAGGAAAAGGAAGCAAGTAGAGAGTTGGGGATCTCATACCAGCAAGAAAGAAGCACCTGGGAGCAAAGCACATCCTTTGGACCTTAGGTTCCTGTGCTGAGATGCTCCCAGACCAAGGAAAGACTGATGATGACGAGGACCTTCCTCCAGAGCCAACAGAGAGAGAAAGCCTTCCCCTGGAGCTGACACCCTGAATTTGGACTTCTAGCCTACTAGACTGTGAGAAAATAAATGTCTCTTTGTTAAAGCCATCCACTTATGGTATTTCTGTTATGGCAGCACTAGGTGACTAAGACATACATTTTCCTCCCCAAATAAAGCCACCAAAAGCAGTATCGTCACACTAAAGGTAGGTCTTATGGAATGCTGTGGCCTATTTTAGCAGTTGCCAATCATGGCAACCCCATGTTGTCAAAGTAGAACTATGCTCCATAGAGTTGCCAGTGACTGATTTTTCAGAAGTAGATGGCCAGTCCTTTCTTCCAAGAGACTTCTGGGTGGACCGAACCTCCAACCTTTTTGTTAGCATGCTAACCGTTTGCACCACTCAGGGACTCCTGACCTCTTCTAGACATTTGGAAATCTCAAGGCAATAGCTACTGGGGCTGAAAAATGTTCCTACACTTTGACAAGCAAGAGTTAGAAGGCAGGGCATTGAATTTAGAAGGCTTAGTCACGAGTTTGGTCTGACAGGTAGTGACCAAAACCAGATAGATCACATCAGTGTTTTTAGCGGGAGGAGTGTTTGAAATGAGCTGGGACTGCAACTGAACGATCACTGGCCAGGCTCAATTTGAGGGCTATGACCTATAGACTAGGACTGAAATAGGGTGAAAGTTATTAGCAGATTGAAGACCACTGGCTTAGCCATACGTAGACAGGAAAGAATCAGGAAGGCTAAGATTGTGATCTGATTAGCAGGCAAGGTAGGCTGAGACTTTTTTTAAAATGTTAAGTCAGATAGCTCTGAGATAGTACTATGTATCAGTACAGGTGAGTTATTTTGATAAGAGACTATATTAACTTAGACCTTTTCTCTGGCAGGGCAGTTACAAGTCTTCTATAGACAGTTTTGCTAATATGTCAATTTCTAGAGCTGTGTTTGTTGGGGCAGGTCAGCAGCTGTATTTTCAAACCCCCAGTACCTGATCCATGTTTGTGTTGGATACCAGTGCTCTGTCCTGAAACCGTGGCTGAGGGTGTCTTAGAGGCTAAATCCTCTATTTCATTTTAGCCTCATTCCTGGTACTCCTACTCTGGTCCCCACCCTACCCTGACATCCTGGGCATAAGGCCAAGGTTATAAAACCAGCTTTGGATCAGAGTTTAGACATACATTGCCTATAAAAATGTCTCTGAATTGACAATAATTAAACCCCTGTGCAACTGTATTTGGCTCTAAAATGCTGTGTTTTCTTAGGAATTGCTTTTACTGGAAACAGTATGGAGGGAGCGTGGGGATAGATATAAATATTCTCAATCAATGCAGAAAAACCTAGGAAAAAGTCCTTTATTGCCTTCTTATCAACACTTGAAACTACTGGGCACTGATCCTAGATTCCTGAGTGTTATGGGGAAGGCCATATACTAATGTGACTTGATTCTACTGTAGTGTTAGGTCATTTAACGTCAGCTGCCTAATTCTCACCTCAGAGCATTTGGAAGCTGGTAGGGGTTATCACAATGAGAGGAGAGCAATACTGGCATCAAGTAGCTTTGAGGGCTGAGCAATGCTTAATGCTCTGCAATGCACAGGACAGCCCTGCACAACAAAGAATCACTCTGCCCAGAATTTCAGCAGCTATCCCATGATTCATAATACTGCTAATGATCTACTGCAGTGATCTCTATTGCATCCCCAGTAGTAAGTCTCAAACTTCCGCTTTCCTCAGATCCACTCAGTTGCTGCCATTATAGATAATCTTATATTTTTATTTACTCGGAATCTTTATTTCATCCAACAAGAACTTAGTCTAATTCTCTTCTTTTTCTCATTAATATTCAGCTCTATCTGTGCCCACCTTGTGCTTCTTCCTCCTTCCAGAGAAAGAAGCCTCTCATCTCCTTTCCAAAGATAACAGTAGTTCCACCCAAGACTTTCATGTCATCCCATCTCATCCCCAACAACTCCATCTCTTGTATCTTTAATACCTTGCTAGTTCCTTCTTCCCCTTAGACAAGTGCTTGTGTCTTCCTGTCATACATATGAAATAAAAGCAAAACTAACACTCTTAAACCTACTTAAAAAAAACCCAAACCCATTGCCATCGAGTCAATCCCGACTCGCAGTGACCCTGTGGGACAGAGCAGAACTGCCTCATAGGGTTTCCAAGGAGTGGCTGATTGATTTGGACTGGAGGTTCCTGCACTGAGGAGCTCCTAGACTAGGGGAAGATTGATGACAAGGACCTTCCCCCAGAGCTGACAGAGACAGAAAGCCTTCCCCTGGAGGTGGCGCCCTGAATTCGGACTTTTAGCCGCCTAGACTGTGAGAGAACAAATTTCTCTTTGTTAAAACCATGCTGGTATTTCTGTTATAGCAGCACTAGATAACTAAGAGAACCCCTTTTTTATTACTCCTCCCTATGCTTTACTTTGCCTCTTGACATTCTCAGGAAGACTAAGGGCACACCATGTGAAGTCTTTTATTTTCCTCCACTCCATTCAATATTTCCCTATCTGCATATATCCAGAATTCTGTCTGTTCCATCTTTGGCTCCTTTTCCTCATCCTCTTCCCATATACTGGATACAAGTGTTGGCCTCCCTCCTCTGACTGTGCTTAGCCTTCTCCTCAACTGGTGAATGATTCTCAAATCTACAAGCATGGCTAGCCTTAACCCTTGTCTTTACCTCCAGGCCAGATTGCCGGCTGTCAGACAGATAATTCCACCTCAGTAGTGCACTGCCGCTCCCTAAATTCAACAAAATAAAATCCAGAAGATTTTGGTGTACTTATTTTATAGCACTTGAACTTGCTGACTGGGGAGTTCCAGGATGGTGCAAACAGTTAACACGTTAGGCTGCTAACCAAAAGGTTGGAGGTTTGAGTCTACTCAGAGTTGCCTCAGAAAAAGAGCCTGGGAATTTACTTCCAAAAAAATCAGCCATTGAAACCCTATGGAGCACAGTTCTACTCTGATATACATGAGTCAGAATCAGCTCGAGGGCAACTGGTTAGCTTTAAGCTTGCTGATCATTTTCACACAAGACTGTCTCATACCAGCCTAATAACTCCTTAAACACAAGGAGGGTTTCTTACTAGGTTTTGCTTTTTTTAAATTTTGTCCCTAGCATTTAGCATTAAAAACAAACAAACAAACAAAAAAAATAACCTGTTGCAGTCAAGTCGATTCTGACTCATAGTGACCCTATAGGACGGAGTAGAACTGTCCCACAGCGTTTCCAAGGAGCAGCTGGTGGATTCAAACCGCCAACCTTTTGGTTAGCAGCTTGAGCTCTTAACCACTGTGCCACCAGGGTTCCAGCGTAGTGCCTTAAAAATGTTAACTGGATGAAAAAGAAATTGATGAGTGAATGAAGAATTGCAGCTCCTTTAGAAAATAGATTGTGTCTTTCATATCTGTGGTCCAGTGCCTGCCACAGTGTGACTGTCAAATCCACTGGGTCAGCAAGTCTCGTATGTACCTCAAAGATTTTGAATATTTCCATTTTCTTCTATTTCTACTGTTACTACACTCTCACTTAGAGACCAGTATTGCCCAGTCTGCTGCTCAGTCTATCAGAGATTCATAACCACCCCCCCCAAAAAAAAACCCGTTGCCTTCGAGTCGATTCCAACTCCTAGCAACACTATAGGACAACGTAGAACTGCCCCATATGGTTTCCAAGGAGAGCCTAGTGGATGCAAATTGCTGACCTTTTGGTTAGTAGCCGTAGCTCTCAACCACTACGCCACCAGGGTTTCTAGAGGGTCATAAAGGGTAGGCAAAAACAGAAAACAGAGCAAAACACACCAACACACCCCCCAAAAAGAAAACCCACAAAGCTTTCCAAGAGCAAGTAAGTTTGAGAGGTACATACTGGACCAGATGAAGTTAAGTAGGTTCTTAAGTACCCTCTCTTAACCTTTCTTTAATTGCCTAAAGTATATTGTAAAGATCTAAAAAGAAAATATAATATATATAATATATAAACTTATTTTACCAAGCTTTTTCTGATGCTACATCAGTGAACATGAGTTTGGGAAATACAGACCCAGACGGTTATAATAGCATCCTAACTGCTCTCCCTGACTTCAACTCCTCTTTTATCCAAACCTATCATTAAAAAGGATGCTTAAACTAGTCTTCCTGAAATCCAGCTCTGATAGATTATTATCCACTTATTTCCAAAGAAAAAGAAATTGCCAATGGCTCCCAATGACTAATCTAATAAACTTCCAAATGCCTAATTCCTTAGCATGGTTCAACAGTCAGGATAAGTTAGGTTATGCTGCGTTAGCAAACAACTCACAAATCTCTGTGGATTAAGACAACAAAGGTTTATTTCTTGCTCATGTTACACGTCCATCACCTATCAGCAGGCAGACTCTGCTCGTTTTTAGTGACTCAAACTCAAGCTGGTAGATTCTTCTGGAGTGTCTTGCACTGGCAATTAAATGCTTTGACCAGGAAGTGACACATGTCACTTCTGCTCAAAACTTAGTGGCCAGAATTAGTCACACGACCCCATCTTCCCAAGAGGGCTGGGAAGTACAATTGTACCATGTTTCCAACAGGGAGTAGAACCAGAAATATTTGGCAGACAATACTAATGACTGCTACACATAGCATTCATGCCCTCTGTGATCTTCTCCACTGTATCTTTCTGGTTTATCATACACCCTACACTTCAGCCAACCTGGACCATTTTCTGCCACTCATTCAATAACCAGTAAATGTTTATTTAGTGTCTACTGTGTGCCAAGCACTGTGATGAGACTGACAAGGGAACAGTAAACGAACTCCAGGGAAGGAGACAGACAACAGTCAATTTCACTAGAAGGTGATGTCAATTGGCTGAGATGGAGGTGGGGAGGTGGCCCTGGGAAAAGGAGGAGGTAAGAGAATATTTTTTCAAGTTCAGGGAACAGCACAGGCTTGAAGAGAGAGAAAATTTGTGAGTAGTAAAATAGGAACAGATGAGGCTAGAAACCATGGCTGGAACATGGAGGGCCTCCTTGCCACTCTAAAGAGCTTGGACTTCATCATCCCCTAAATATAGCCTGTACATTCCCAACTCCATATGTCTGATCTGTCTTTCAAACAACTTGCCCTTCTTCCCATCTTCCTTTTCACAAATAAGTACTTACATGTACCATATAGATCCTAGCTCAATTATCCTTCTTTTATAAAGAGTTCCTTAATTCTCCCAGCCAGAAGCAGTCTCTTCTGACTTTTTACTCTTTAAGAACTTTCTGCTTAGCTTTGGCATGCCTGTCTCTCTTGTGTTAAAGTTGTGGGTACTTTCTTTTTTGTTGTTGTTTGTTGAGCATATACACAGCAAAGTATACACTAATTCAACAGTTTCTACAGGTACAATTCAGTGTCATTAATTCCATTCTTTGAGTTGTTCAACCATTCTCACCCTCTTTTCTGAGTTGTTCCTCCTCCATTAACATAAACTCACTGCCCCCTAATATTCCCATTTAATCTTTTGAGTTGCTGTTGTCAATTTGATCCCAGACAGATAGTTCTTAAAACAGCGTAAAGCTCAAAGCAGACATTTTTCACTAGGTAAGCTAAAACATTGTTTGGCTTTAAGAAGACTTTGGGATATTTTTGGTTGAAGGTTAAAAGATTATATCAGGGCAATAGTTTCAGGGGTTCATCCACCCTCTATGGCTCCGGGAAGTCTGGAATCCATGAGAATTTGAAATTATGTACTGCATTTTCCCCCTTTTGATTTGGATTCTTCAATGGAATCTTTAATCAAAATGTTCAGAAGTGGTAGCGGGGCACCATCCAGTTCTTCTGGTCTCATGGAAAAGAAGACAATTGTTCATGGAGACAATTAGCCACACATTCAATATCCTTCTCCTGTTCCTGACTCTCTTCCTGTGTTGCTCCAGGTGAATAAAGACTAATTGTTGTGCCTTGGATGGCCACTTACAAGATTTTAAGACCCCAGGCACTGTGCAAAGAACTAGGAGGTAGAACAGAAGCACTAAACACGTTATTAGGCCATTTAAGTGGGATGTCCCATGAAATCATGACCCTAAACCTCCAAACAAAGAAACCAAATGTCATAAGATGTTTGGTTGTACATAAGCAGCCTCAGAAGCTACTCTTTTTTTTTTTTTTTTTTTTGCCATTGTTGTAAATATATTTGTCTTAGTTATCTAGTGTTGCTGTAACAGACATACCACAAGAGGATGGCTTTAACAAAAAGAAATTTATTCTTTCGTAGTCTAGGAGGCTAGAAGTCTGAATCCAGGGTGCCAGCTCCCAGGAAAGACTTTATCTCTCTGTTGGTTCTGGGGGAATGTCGTAGTCATCAATCTTCCCCTGGCCTAGTAGCTTCTCAGGGTAGGGACCCCAGGTCCAAACACCATGCTCCACTCCTAGCATTTCTTTCTTGGTGGTATGAGGTCCCACTCCTCTCTGCTCGCTTCTATCTTTTATATCTCAAAAGAGATCAACTCGAGACACAGCCTAATCTTGTAAATTGAGTCGTGCCTCATTAACATAACTGCTTCTAATCCTGCCTCATTAGCATCATGGAGGTTAGGATTTACAACACGTAGGATAATCACATCAGATCATATAATGGTAGACAACCACACAATACTGGGAATCATGGCCTAGCCAAGATGACACACGTTTTTGGAGGACAAATTTAATCCATAACAATATCTATCACACAGTTTTTGCCAGTTCATATTTTTACAGGTGTGCAACTTATTGACAGCAATTGCAGTAATTGGCTATGCAGCTCTACCCTTAATGAATGAGATTTTCCATCATCGTTAACCCCCCTTTTTCCCATCCCTCCTGCCCCTGGCAGCCACTAATAAACTTTGTTCTCTATACGTTTGCCTTTTCTTGTCTTTTTCTATAAGTGAGCTCATACAATATTTGTCCTTTTATGTTTGTGCTTTTGTTATTATATTAGATACTCCATTGTCAAAAGCTAGGCCTGACAGCATTGCCCCTGCTTTTTCTTCTAAGAATTTTATGGTTTTAGTTTGCACATTTTGAATTTGTTTTTGTGTATAATTCGAGGCACGTATCTTGTTTCATTTTTATGCATATGGAAATCCTATTTTCCCAGCACCATTTATTGAAGAGATTCTTCTTTCTCCATCTAATGGACTTAACACCGTTGTCAAAAATCAATTGACCACAGATATATGGGTTTATTTTTGGACTCTCAATTCTGTTTCATTGCTCTGTATGTCTATTTTTGTACCAGTACCAGACTGTTTTGATTACTGTAGCTGTATAGTATGTTTTAAAATCAGTCCTCTTACTTGTGTTCTTCTCTTTCAACATTGTTTTAGCTTTTGGGGGCCTCTTGCCATTCCATATAAAGTTGAGGATTGGTTTTTTCTATTTTTGTAAAGAAGGCTGTTGGAATTTTGATTGGGATTACATTGAATCTATAGATTGGGTAAGATTGACATCTTAACAATATTAAGTATTCCAATCCATGAACATGAAACATCTTTCCATTTATTTAACTCTTCTTTAATCTCTTTTAGAAGTGTTATATGGTTTTCATTGTATAAGTCCTTCACACCCCTGGTTAAATTTATTCCTAGGTATTTTGTTCTCTTTGATGCTATTGGAATGGGATTATTTCCCTAATTTCCCTTTCAGATTTCTCAGTGCTGGTGCATAGAAACCAAACTGATTATTTTTGCTGTTGTTGACTTTGTACCCTGCAACTTTGCTAAATTCCTCTATTAGCTCTAGTTTTCTTGTGGACTCTTTGCAATTTTCTATATATAGTATCATATCATCCATGAATAGAGATAATTTTACTTCTTTTCCAATCTGGATACCTTTTATTTATTTATTTATTTGTGTCTTATTGCTTTGGCTAGGACTTCTAATGCAATGTTGAATAGAAGTAGTAAGAGTGGGCACCCTTGTCTTGTTCCTGATTTCAAAGGGAAAGCTCTAAGTCTTTCTCCATTAAGTATAATGTTGGCTGTTGGCTTTTCATATATGCCCTGAGTCATACTGATGAATTTCCCTTCTATTCCAATCTTCTTTAGTGTTTTCAACAAGAAAGGGTGTTGAATTTTACCAAATGCTTTTCCTGTAACCATAGAGACGATCATGTGTTTCTTTTCCTTTGTTCTATTAATGAGGTGTGGTATGTCGATCAATTTTCTAATGTTGAACCATCTCTTTATTCCTGGGATAAATTCCACTTGGTCATGATGTATGCCTTTTTAAATATGCTGTTGAATTCTGTTTACTAGTATTTTGTTGAGGATTTATTTCATCTAGATTCATAAGAAATAGTGGCCTGTAGTTTTCTTTTCTTGTGGTGTCTTTGTCTGGTTTTAGTATCAGGGTTATGTTTGTTTCATAGAAGGAATTAGGGAATATTCCTTCCTTCTGTATCCTTTGGGTGAGTTTAAACACTATTGGTGTCAATTCTTCTCTAAATGTTTGGCAGAATTCCTTAGTGAGGCCCTCTGATCCAGGACTTATTTTGCTGGGAGGTTTGTGATCACTTGTTATGGGTGTATCGAGACTTTCTATTTCCTCTTGAGTCAGTTTGGGTAGGTTGTGTGCTTCTAAGAATTTGTCCATTTATGTAGGTTATCCAGTATGTTACCATACAGTTTTTCACAATATTCTGTCACAATTCTCTTTATTTCTATGAGATCTGTAGTAGTGTCCCCTTTCATTTTTTATTTTAGTTATTTGCATGTTTTCTCTTCTTTGTCAGACTAGTTAAAGGTTTGTCAGTTACTGATCTCTTCAAAGATCCAACTTCTGTTTTTATTGATTCTATTATTTTTCTGTTTTCAGTTTTATTTATTTCTGCTCTGATCTTTGTTATTTTCCTTTTTTCTGGTAGATTTAGGCTTGGTTTGCTTTTCTATTTCTAGTTCCTGAAGTTGTCAGATTAGGCTGTTGATTTGAGATCTTCCTTCTTTCTTCATATAGGCATTTATTGCTATAAATGAGTACTGCCTTCACTGCATCCCATAAGTTTTGGTATGTTGTGCTTCATTTCCATTTGACAACTGAAAATTTTTAATTTCTGTTTTGATTTCTCCCTTGCTCCATTGGTAGTTGTCTTGTGTCCCCCAAAAATATGTGTATCAATTTGGCTAGGCCACGATTCCTAGTATTGTGTGATTCTCTACCATTTTGTCATCTGATTTTCCTATGTGTTGTTAATCCTACCACTATGTTAATGAGATGGGTTAGTGGCAGTTATGTTGATTTTGTCTTAAGTCAATCTGTTTTGAGACGTAAAAGAAAGAAGTGAGCAGAGAGACAGTAGGACCTCATACCATCAAGAAACAAGAGCCAGGAGAATAGCATGTCCTTTGGACTTGGGGTCCCTGCACTGAGAAGCTCCTCAGCCAGGGGAAGATTCATGACAAGGACATTCCTCCAGAGCCGACAGAGAGAGAAAGCCTTCCCCTGGAGCTGATGCCCTGAGTTTGGACTTGTAGTCTACTAGACTGTGGGAGAATAAATTTCTTTGTTAAAGCCATCCACTTGTGGTATTTCTGTTATAGCAGCACTAGATAACTAATAGTTTAATAGTCTGTTGTTTAATTTCCATACGTTTGTGTATTTTCCAGGGTTTGTTTTTCTGTTATTGATTTCTAGCTTCACTCCGTTGCAGTCAGAGAAAATACTTTGTATGATTTCAGTCTCTTTAAATTTATCAAGACTTGATTTGTGGCCTAAAATGTCTATCCTGGAGAATGATCCTTGTGTGCTGCAGTAGAATGTATACTGTGCTGTTTGGGGGTGGAGTGTTCTATATATATCTGTTAAATCTAGTTGGTTTCTAGTGTCATTCAAGACTTCTGTTTCCTTGTTGATCTTCTTTCTAGATGTTCTGTCCAGTACTGAAAATGGAGTATTGAAGTCTCCAGCTATTATTGTAGTACTATCTATTCCTCCCTTCAATTCTATCAGTGTTTGCTTTATATATTTAGATGCTTCTATGTTGGGTGCATATATATTTATGATGATCAAATCTTCTTGATTAATTTATGCTTTTATCACTATACAATGCCCATCTTTAGCTCTTCTAATGGATTTTGTCTTAAATTCTACATTGTCTGTTATTAAAATTGCCACCCTTGTTCTCTTTTTGTTATTATTTGCATGGAAAAAAATTTACATATTTTTTCCATTCTTGTACTTTCAACCTCTGTATCTTTGGGTTTAAGGCATGTCTCTTATAAACAGTATAGAATTGGATTTTTTTAAAGTTAATTCTGCCACTTTCTGCCTTTTGATTGGATCATTTAGTCCATTTACAGTTACTCTAATTGCTGATAAGAAGTGACTTACTTCTGCCATTTTGTTATTTGTTTTTTGTGTGTCGGAAGCCTTCTTTGTCTTAGTCCTTTAGCACTCCTTGCTTTTTGTTTTGTTGGTTTGTGGTGAGCCTTTTTGGTTCCCTTCTTTCTTTTTTTATGTGTTTTTTAAATATATTTTCTTAGTGATTACCATGAATATTACATTTAAGGGCTTGTATTTATAACATTCTAGGGTAAATTGGTACCAACAACTTCAGTAACATACAAGAAGTTCTGTATCTATACCATTCCTCTCCCTGCCACCTTTTGTTGCTGTTATCACTAATTACATCCTTATACTTCATGGGTCCTATAACTTAATTTTATGCTTGCCTTTTCTATATTTGTTATTAAAAATCATGAAGGACAAAGCATTTAGAATTATCAGGCATGAATACCTTATTACTAGCCCTTATACCTGTTTGTGCATTTCCCTTTATTAGGAATCTTTCTTTTTATGTATAGCTTTGAATTACTTTCTAGTGTTTTTGCCCTTCCATCTACAGAACTCCCATTAGTAATTTTTGTAGGACCTGTCTGGTGGGTATGAACTCTCTCAGCTACTGTTTGTCTGGGAATGTTTTAATTTCACCCTCATTCTTGAAGGATAGTTTCATTGGGTATATAGTATTCTTGGTTGGCAGTTTTTTCTCTTTCAGTGTTTTAAATATATCATTCCATTTGTGGTTGTCTTCTTGCACCCTCAGTTCCTTGAAGTATAGAGAGTATTTAGCCTTTTTCATCTACCCTCTCTTTATACTCTTTCTTCCTGGCACAAAGCACATACAAGTACATAGTAGGTGTTCAATAAATATTTGTGCCCTTAGGATCATTCTTTCATGGATTTTTAGTATCAATTTGTAAGCTAGTATTTAGTGATAAGGACAATATCTATCTTTCAACAAGAAAATATATGTTAGTCAAAGAAATTATTAGTTGTGTGTACCTCTTTTAAGAGAGTTTTTGTTCAGGGGCATTTAAGAAATAGTTTGATTTACTTATTTGTATAATCTGGGATTCATTTTCTTTAAATAGCATTAGAATGAATCATTGAGAATGGAAAATAAAGGTACTGGAGGAAAGATTAGAACCCTTTAATTTGTGGGAATTATAAGGATTATATTACAATGTCTTAGTTCCTAATGGTTTATTTTTTAAGTTATATTTTTATGTGGATGGAAAGATGTATTCAACTATTTTTTATACATATTAAATGTCATTTTTGAATAGTTATGTAATTTAATAAAACTGTTTTAGGAATATTTATTTTTTTATGTTTCTATTTTTTTTTCAATTTTCCACTTTTTTAACATACTTTTGTCCCCAAGGTGTATTGATTTGCATTGCAATGGAGGTATTTTATCATAAAAAGCAAGCTTTATATATTTTATTGCCCCTAAATTTCTGTTTCAGAAAATATTCAGTATTTGAATAAAGTACATTTTCCCTGAAAAGGTATAATACTTCCTTAAATATTCAGCATTAGATGAAGTTTAATCTTGTGTGCATAAATAGTTCACAGAGTTGTAGATTTATGACCATAGTTAAGTCTCCTCAGGAAATGATTGTATAACTTATTAAAATGCGTAATGTCCTGGAGGCCCTTTCACTGAAATTCACCCACTCTTTCCCTTAAATATTGAAGTGGATGTGATATCTTCATTTATCTCTGAGGATGGCAATAGATTTCTACCAGTTCATCCCCACCTTCTCACCCTGGCCCCTTTTATTTGTAAAATGGCCTAAGATTAGAGCCATTTGCACTAGGGACTGAAAAACTAATTACCATGTGTTTGTATGAATCTTCCAACTTTGCTCTCATTAACAACCTGCTCTAATCAGGTGAACTAACTAGCAGCCACAGCATGGGGGTTTTGAATTGAAACATTATTTCAGGAACTTTTGAATTCAATAATCTAAAAATAGAATGACCACTATCAGTATTTGGATAATCTTGGAATCGAATAGGTTGAAGATTCCAATCCTAGGAAAAATGTACTTTCTAAAAGTGAAATTTCTAATTTCATCAATCAGAGAAGCATGTGGCCACCAGATGGTTTACTTTCTGATCAGCAATACTACCACCCATCCACCTCCCCTTGCCTCACATACACACAGAACTGAAGTATTCCTGAGAACAAAGAGCGTGGATTGTCATTCTTTCTAACAAGCCATAGACAGAGCAGTTTGTTTTAATGTTTATATATGTACCAGGGAATCGCATGCAAAGCATCTTGCTTAATGTCTTTGAATGACTTAATGCTTAGATTGATTCCTAAAGTACTAGCATTTTCTTTGTGTAACAGCATTTCCTAGGTGTGTTCAATCACAGTGGAATCATGAAAGCTATAATACAGTTACATTTAAGATATTTATTTTCTGGATAAGTAAAAGTAGAGAAAAAGCATATTCTTTCCTTGGGACCATCTGGTAACTTCACTAGAAGGAAGGAGAAAATATGTTTCTAGTTGCTTTGCGCAAACCCATATGCTGTCAGTCATTACAGTGGCCAATGAGAGAGTTGAATTTCCCTAGTGTATTCTGAGATTTAGTCTGATAGTCTATTTTTCCTATTGCTAGATGCAGTGCAGATACATTTTCTTTCTTATATTTTCATTTAATACTTCCAAGAAACTATGTATAATTGATTAATATGTTCTATTTTTCTACATAATCCACCAATAATAATTCAGCCAAAACGATCAGGAAATTCTCCTGGAAGTCTGATCCCTAATGAATACTGAAACCAAGCTCAGCACATTAAAGGAAGTAATTAACAAGGCACCCCCATTGTGTTTCTGTATGTTAGGTCAGCCCAAACCATGGATTTTCCTATTTTTATGAGCTTCTGGCAAGTTTAAAGTACCTTTGAATGTCTACATTTTAAAATAAAAATTTAAAAGAATTTACTAGTAGCAATGCTTACTCTCTATTTCTTAAAAATATTCTTTATGTAACTTAAAGATGACTTTTTGAAACAAGTGTCCTAGACATGCCAATAAAAATTTTTATTCCATTTGCGAAAAAAGAAGTAATAAATACCACAGGTATTTCTAGTTAATTTTATATATATGCACACTATAGGTAAGAGTGTGTGTGTATGTGTATGTACATATGTCATATAAAATACCAGCCACATAATAAGCATAAATTGTGAAAGGTTATAAGAGGTCATCTAGTCCATTGCTTCAATTCAGAAAGGGCTGCTCCTATATTACAGTTAGCTAATGTGGTTTCTTCCCTCTTCCTCTTCCACCTTTTTTCTCCTATTCAGTCATAGTCGCTGTTAGCCCTTACCTAGTGTTTTTACCACTTGCCAGACACTGTTGCATTTTATACATATTGACTCATTTAACCCTTACAGTCTCTGTGTGAGGTAGATTATCTGTCATTCCCTTGCGTTTAACCTCTGAACTCTTCTTTTCTTTCCCTTGCTTCTAATTGAACCCACCTCTGACTGTAGATTGCTCTCTTTTTTCTTCTATTCTCATGTTTATGCTTACTTCTTATTCTTATGTTATTTTTTTCTGACTCATTCGTCTATTTGTGTCACTTCTTTATCTCTCTACTCTTCTTCTTCACCTTCTTCTCCTTCTTCTTTTCTTTTTCCTTCTCCTTTTTCACTACCACATTTTTTCCAGAACATCCACAGTTCCTGAAATCCCTATCTGCAGTCTCTGCTAGGCAGTGAGCACTCAGGTGTCTAGGGTGAGTGAGTGCTCAGCACTTTGAGGCTGAGCCACTCCCTTGTTCCCACTGTGGCAGTAGGTTAGGGAGGCTGGCAAGGTGGGAATGCCTAGGAAGACTAATGGGCTTGGCAAGCTGCACTTCCAATGAATGGTGCACACACAGTGCTTTGTTTGGGTTCAGAGATAATTACTGAATTGGATTGCTAATCAAATTAGTAGTTTTGAGAGAAGTGAAGACCCAGCTGAGTATTTCATGTTCACTCTTCCCAGCAAAGATCCTTTAGCACAGTGATTACAAAATGTGAGCTTGCATTAGAGCTGCCTGATGTGCTTGTAAAAACAAAATTCTTGAGCCCAGCCCTCCCTCCAACACACATTCAGATTTAGTAGATCTGAGTGGGGATGTGGAACGTGCCGTTCTAACCACCCATTCTAACCACTGTGCAGGTGATGCTGTGTCCAGGAACTACTCTTTGAGTAGCCCTACTTTACATTTCTTTCATTTTTTAATCTCTTATGTAAATCATCCTGGATGCAGTTTAAGGCTAGTCCCCTGTATCCTTCCTTCAGTGAAATGATCTACAGGTAGTCCCTGTTGAGTGACATTCACTCATTAGATTCTGTTCTCATGACTATATAACACTGATTTCTTTAGCTATTTTATATGTCTTTCATCTTTTATTGCTCTCTTCCATTCCTTCTGCCAGTCTTCTACGTTTTCCTTCAGTTGTAGATATGAAAAGTGAACTTAATAATTTATATATTTTTTAAGTTGGAAAGAGATTTGTCTAATTCATGTTTTGGTATGCAGATTAACTTTTGTTTCCTATGTATTATATTTACTAAAGAAAAATATATTTAGCACCTTCATGTAATATACTGTAAATTTTATACATATTGACTGGGGAATACAAAAAAAGTTTAAGGTACAGACTCAGTGCTTAAATTGCTTTGAAACTTTAGGAAGATAAACAGAAAAACAGGACTTTTGAAACTGGAGCAGATCAATTAAATATCAAGACTTAAGTAGCAATATAAAATTGAAATAGCAATTCAAGGGAAAATAATTAAGTGCATCATGATTAATTGAAAAAGAATGACCCAGATAATTGTTAATGTATATCAGTACCCAGATAACACTGGTGGTACAGTGGTTAAGAGCTAACCAAAAGGTCAGCAGTTCGAAGCCACTGGCTTCTCCCTGGAAACTCCACGGGGCAGTTCTACTCTGTGCTATAGGGTCACTGTGAGTAGGAATTGACTCAACGGCAGCAGGTTTGTTTTCGTTTGTTTTGTTCTATCAATGTCACACAATTATCACTTGACACAGAGCAACTTTTTGTCATAATTTGCTGTTTGTGTCCTGTCTCCACCACTCCAATTTAAGGATCTCTAGGGCAGAGATAATGTCTCATATCTCTTCATATTCCCAGCACTTAAAATAAAAACCAAAGAAACCAAACTCATTGTCATCAAGTAGATTCCAACTCATAGCTACTCTATAGGACAGAGTAGAACTGCCCCATAGGGTTTCCAAGGAGTGACTGGTGGATTTGAGCTGCCAACCTTTTGTATAGCAGCTGAGCGCACCAGGGCAAAAATATTTGTCCAGTAAATGAAGAAATCAATGAAAGAGGTCTGGGCAGAATTCTGTATCACCTGAAATTCACAAGCAGACTTTTCTTTTAGAGTATAATTGCAGAAAATATGAAAGTATGAATAATAACAATTCTCATACTGTTTTCAATCTTCTCATTAAGCCCATACCCCACTTGGTTATACGTCTAGGGAACAAATGGGTCAAGTTTATATTAACAGTCATAAACCTAAAAAGCAAAGAAAAACCTAGGGCAGGTTCTATTTAAAATTAATCCCTGGTTGAAATATGTATTTAGAAATTGCTCTTAAACATGGTTTTTATTCATTTGAATAATATGGAATGTATATAATACTACATAAAACTGATAGATGAAATTGCACAGTAGAAAAAAAATCAAAGGTTAATTATTTCAGTTCCTTGAAGGTAAAAAGTTTAAGAGAGGAAAAAAAAAAAAATTTCCTGATATGAGTCATATGATTAACACAATATATGCTGTATGTAGACTTCAAAATAAAACAAAACAAAATGTTTTAAAGACACTGATGGTGAAGCTGTCTCCTGTGGATCTTAGTGCTAGGACAAATGGTTAATGTGTAAATACTTACATTGATGCATGTGTGACTAATAAGGATATTGATTCTGGCCCCATCAGGGATGGACTACCCACTAAAGAAGGTAAGCATACACTTAGGGCGTCAATAAAACAGGGGCACAAGTTGTCCAAAGCAAAGATCCTTAGATGCCAAGCAGACAGGATACAAGGAAAAGCAAGTGCACAACAATGATTCAAGAAAGACTTGATTCATTATCCTTATTATGTATGGAAGCAGATATTGTTTGGTAGCTTAATTGTGACATCATTGAAGAATCTGTAAGAGCAAAGAACAGAAAGAAATGTTTTTAATCATAACATGTTAGAGATGAAAGAGCTATCTAAAAATTAAATACAGTAATTTGTTACAATATTTGTTTTCTGATGACTGAATTTTCTTTTATGACAACTTTTCATTTGTAATTATAGCATTTATTACAAAACATGCATCAAAATTGAAGTATAAGCCATTTGAAGAAAATTGGTGTGTTAGTTATCTAGTGCTACTGTAAGAGAAATGCTACAAATGGATGGCTTTAACAAACTAGAAGTTTATGCTCTCACAGTCTAGTAGGCCAGAAGTCTGAATTCAGGGCACCAGCTCCAGAGAAAGGCTTTCTCTCTGTTGGCTCTGGAGGAAGGTCTTTGTCATCGATATTCCCTTGGTCCAGGAGCTTCTCTGCACAGGAACCCTGGGTCCAAAAGATGCACTATTCTCCTGGCTTTCATTTCTAGGTAGTATGAACCCATGTCTTTCTGCTCACTTCTCTCTTTTATATCTCAAAAGAGACTGGCTTAGGCGAGGAAGGGCCAAGATGGCGGAGTACTCAGACAGTACCAGTGGACCCTCTTAAAACAAAGACCTGAAAAGAAAAGTGAACCAGTTATATATGGCAATCTGGGAGCCCTGAACATCAAAGGCAGAGTTGAGGAACCGGACTGAGTGGCAGGGGAGGGATAGACAGTTCAGAAGCAGGGAGGAGTTGCCAGACTTGACCCAGCAAGAGCTTGAGCCCTTCAGGCCAGATCAGCTCATGGGTGAGTGGTGAGGCAGGCAAGCAGCGGTGCTCGGAAGGCATGTTTTCTGCACCAGGAGAGACCCAGCAGCAGAGATTCTACACGGCCACCCAGAACCAGTGACAAGCAGTTCTGGATCAGTGACAGATAAGCACTTGTGTACAGTCTACCGTGGGGATCAAAAACACCACCCTTAGGGAAAAACCTCTCTCCCATTTACCTTCTTGCTCCCAGCTCTGCACTGGTTCCCAGACCAGCTTCAGCAATTGCCGAGTCCCCTGGGCTGGAAGTAGGATCGTCACACACCAGCAGGCATTCTCCCTACCTTGGAGATTGAACAAATTAATAAACAGGGGAAAAAATAAACTGCCACCTCCCCTAAGCCAGGAACCCAGGGTAGGCACAGCTCCTTTGCCTAGGCACAGGCATAAGGCATCCTTGGACTTTGACTGCCTTTCCCCCTGCATGGACTTGTGTGGGCCCATTTCAACAGTGTAGGCCCCATTACCACAGTACAACAGGGTATATACCAGAAGTCTAACTTCAACTGTTTCAGCTGTGAAGTGGCAGGTTCTTGACATTTGACACTGCTCTGCCCATTAAGCAGGGTCTTCACCTACCCACATCAGGGGTCTGAGGACTGGTGGCTCCACCCAAGTCACCTAGGCACCTGTGATAAGTGCCCATGAATAAGAGGTGCCCCCTAGTCCTTACAGCCAACAGCCTTGGGTACTCACAGTCTGGTTGCAAAACCCATCCACCTACACACTCTAGGGAACAAGGACACGCCTTCCTCCTGGACACTCTGGGGTGGCCATCAGGCTCCTGCCTTGCTCATAGTGTGTCTCTCTGCTACAGGCAGAAGCCTGTGCCTACACCAATCACCCATGCATGTCTAGGACTGTAAGTGAGAGCCTCCACCACACACTTAGTGGCTATCTACCAGGGCATGTAAGCTGAATCCATACAGGAGGAGTGGGCAGACTCCTGAGCTCACAAATGTAGGAACAGATCTAACCACCTGGTGATAAGACATTAGAGCTTCAAAGGTGCCAATAATCAAACTAGCTCGTATGAGCAGCCTATTTGGGCATATCAAAACAAAACAAGAAGCTAGGACACAGTAAGAAAACAGAAAATAAATATAATAATTATTGATGGATTGGAGACAACAATCAATATCAAACCACACAAAGAGGCAGTCCATGATGGCTTCAGAAAGCTCCTCAAATAAAGAATCTAGAAATCTCCCAGAGGAGAAAAATTTCTTGGAATTACTGGAGGCAGAATACAAAAGATTAATATACAGAACTCTTCAAGAAATTGGGAAGGAAATTAATCAAAACGCAGAACATGCTATAGAGGAAATTAAAAAGATTAGAGAAGAGCATAATGACAAATTTAACAGGCTGCAAGAATCCACAGAAAGACAGCAATCAGAAATCCAGAAGATTAACAATAAAATTTCAGAATTAGAAAACTGAATAGAAAGTCATAGGAGCAGAATTGAGGCAAAGGAAGTTAGAATCAGTGAGATTGAAGATAAAGCACTTGACACTAACTTATTTGAGGAAAAATCAGATAAAAGGATTAAAAAAAATGAAGAAACCCTAAGAATTATGTGGGACTCTATCAAGAGGAATAACCTAAGAGTGATTGGAGTACCAGAACAGGAGGGATAACAGAAAATACAGAGAGAATTGTTGAAGATTTGTTGGCAGAAAACTTCCCTGATATCGTGAAAGATGAGAAGATATCTATCCAAGACAATCATCGAACCCCACATAAGGTAGATCCCAAAAGAAAGTCACAAAGACATATTATAATCAAACTTGCCAAAACCAAAGATAAAGAGAGAATTTTAAGAGCAGCTAGGGATAAATGAAAAGTCATCTACAAAAGAGAGTCAATAAGAATAAGCTCGGACTACTCAGCAGAAACCATGCAGGCAAGAAGGCAATGGGATGACATATATAAAGCCTTGAAGGAAAAAACTTCCAGCCAAGAATTATATATCCAGCAAAACTGTCACTCAGAAATGATGGTGAAATTAGGACATTTCCAGATAAACAGAAACAATATTGCAAAGCAACTTTTCTGTCCATAAAGCTGTAAAAGTACTAATCAACAACAGAAAAATCAAGGAAAAAAAAACAAACACATGGAAACTGAAGAACATCTTGCTCAAAAACTACCAGGTTATAGAAGAAATTCAGGATGGAATAAAGAAATTCATAGAATCAAACGAGAATGAAAACACATCCCAGCAGAACCTTTGGGACACAGCAAAAGCAGTGCTCAGAGGTCAGTTTACAGCAATAAATGCACACATCCAAAACCAAGAAAGGGCCATAATCAAAACATTAACCCTACAGCTGGAACAAGTAGAAAGAAAGCAGCAAAAGAAGCCCACAGGCACCAGAAGAAAGGAAATGATAAGAATTAGAGCAGAATTAAATGAAATAGAGACTAGGAAAACAGTTGAAAGAGTTAACAAGACCAAAAGCTAGTTCTCTGAAAAGATCAACAAAATCAATAAACCATTGGCCAAACTGACAAAAGAAAAACAGGAGAGGAAGCAGATAACCCGTATGAGAAATGAGATGGGTGATATCACAACGGACTCAACTGAAATTAAAAGAATGATAACAGAATACTATGAAAAATTGTACTCTAACAAACTTGAAAACCTGGAGGAAATGGATAAATTTCTAGAAACTCACTACCTACCTAAACTAACACAAGCAGAGGCAGAACAACTAAATAAACCCATAACAAAAGAAGAGATTGAAAAAACAATTTAAAAACTCCCAACAAAAAAAGCCCTGGCCCGGATGACTTCACTGGAAAATTCTACTGAACTTTCAGAGAAGAGTTAACGCCACTACTACTAAAGGTATTTCAGAGCATAAAAAAGGATGGAATATTCCCAAACTCATTCTATGAAACCAGCATAACTCTGATACCAAAACCAGGTAAACACACCACAGCAAAAGAAAATTACAGACCGATATCCCTCATGAAGATTGATGCAAAAATCCTCAACAAAATTCTAGCCAATAGAATTCAGCTACATATCAAAAGAATAATTCACCATGACCAAGTGGGATTTATACCAGGTATGCAAGGATGGTTCAACATTAGAAAAACAATCAATGTAATCCACCACATAAATAAAACAAGACAAGAACCACATGATCGTCTCAATCAGTGCAGAAAAGGCATTTGACAAAGTCCAACACCCATTCATGATAAAAACACTCAACAAAATAGGAATAGAAGGGAAATTCCTCAGTATAATTAAGGACATTTATACAAAGCCAACAGCCAACATCATCCTAAGTGGAGGGAATTTGAAAGCATTCCCCTTGAGAACTGAAACCAGACAAGGATGCCCTCTATCACTACTCTTATTCACCCTTGCGCTGGAGGTCCTAGCCAGAGCAATTAGGCTAGTAAAAGGAATAAACGGCATCCAAATTGGTAGGGAAGAAGTCAAATTAGCTCTATTTGCAGATGATATATGATCTTATACACAGAAAATCCCAAAGAATCCACAAGAAAACCACTGGAACTAATAGACTCTTTCAGCAAAGTTTCAGGATACAAGATAAACATACAAAAATCAGTTGGATTCCTTTACACCAACAAAGAGAACCTCGAAGAGGAAATCACCAAATCAATACCACTTACAATAGCCTCCAAAAGATAAAATACTTAGGAATAAATCTAACCAGAGATGTAAAAAATCTATGCAATGAAAACTACAAGACACTACTGCAAGAAACCAAAAGAGACCTGCATAAGTGGAAAAACATACCTTGCTTATGGATAGGTGGACTCAACATTGTGAAAATGTCAATTCTACCCAAAGCGATCTGCAGATACAATGCAATCCCGATCCAATTCCACTGGCATTCCCTAATGATATGGAGAAACAAACAACCAACTTCATATGGAAAGGGAAGAGGTCCCATGTAAGTAAAGCATTGCTCAAGAAGAAGAACAAGGTGGGAGGCCTCAGACTACCTGATTTTAGAACCTATTATACCGCCACGATAGTCAAAACAGCCCGGTACTGGTGCAACAACAGATACATAGACCAGTGGAACAAAATTGAGAATCCAGACATAAATTCATCCACTTATGAGCAGCTGATATTTGACAAAGGCCTAAAGTCCATCAGTTGGGGAAAAGACAGTCTCTTTAACAAATGGTGCTGGCATAACTGGATATCCATCTGCAAAAAACTGAAACAAGACCCACACCTCACATCATTCACAGAAACTAACTCAAAATGAATCAAAGACTTAAATATAAAGTCAAAAACGATAAAGATCATGGAATAAAAAATAAGGACAACGCTAGGAGCCCTAATATATGGCATAAACACAATATGAACCATAAGTAACAATGCACAAGCACCAGAAGAGAGACTAGATAACTGGGATCTCCTAAAAATCAAACACTTATGCTCATCAAAAGACTTTACCAAAAGAGTCAAAAGACAACCTACAGTCTGGGAATAAAATTCTGGCTATGACAAATCTGATCAGCGTCTAATCTCTAAAATCTACAAGATACTGTAAAACCTCAACAACAAAAAGACAAATAACCCAATTAAAAAATGGGCAAAGGATGTCAACAGGCACTTTGCCAAACAAGATATTCAGGTGGCTAACAGACACGTGAAATGTTCATGATCATTAGCCATTAGAGAAACGCAGATCAAAACCACAATGAGATATCATCTCACCCCAACAAGGCTAGCATTAATCCAAAACACACAAAATAATAAATGCTGGAGAGGTTGTGGAGAGTCTGAAACACTTATACACTGTTGGTGGAAATGTAAAATTGTACAACCACTTGGAAATCGACTTGGTGCTTCCTTAAAAAGCTAAAAATAGAAGTGCCATATGATCCAGCAATCCCACTCCTTGGAATATATCCTAGAGAAATAAGACCTATCACACGAATAGATATATGCACCCCCATGTTCATTGCAGCACTGCTCACAATAGCAAAAAGATGGAAACAATCTAGGTGCCTATCAAACGACGAATGGATAAACAAATTATGGTGTATCCACACAATGGAATACTATGCAATGATAAAGAACAACGATGAAGCCGTGAAACATAACATGGAGGAAGCTTGACGGCATTATGCTGAGTGAATTTAGTCAGTCACAGAAGGACAAATACTGTATAAGACCACTATTATAAGAACTCGAAAAAAGGTTTAAACACAGAAGTAAACATCCTTTGATGGTTACGAGGGTGGGAAGGGAGGGTGAGGATTATTTACTAACTAGATAGTAGATAAGAATTATCTTAGGTGAAGGGAAAGACAGCACACACTACAGGGGAAGTCAGCACAGCTGGACTAAACCAAAGCTAAGACGTTTCCTGAATACAATCAAACACTTTGAGGGGCAGAGTAGCAGAGGTAGGGGTCTGGGGACCATGCTTTCAGGGGACATCTAGGTCAATTGGCATAACAAAGCTTACTAAGAAGACGTTCTGCATCCTACTTTGGTGACTGGCGTCTGGGGTCTTAAAAGCTTGCAAGCGGCCATCTAAGATGCATCAAGTGCTCCCAACCACCTGGAGTAAAGGAGAATGAAGAACACCAAAGGCACAAGGAAAGTATTAGCCCAAGAGACAGAAAGGGCCACATAAACCAGAGACTTCGTCAGCCTGAGACCAGCAGAACTAGATGGTGCCCAGCTACCACCAATGACCGCCCTGACAGGGAACACAACAGAGAGTCCCTGATGGAGCTGGAGAAAGGTGGGGTGTAGAACTCAGATTCTAGCTAGAAGAGCAGACTTAATGGTCTGACTAAGACTGGAGGAACCCCAGAAAGCATGGCCCCTGGATTCTCTATCAACCCAGAACTAAAACAGTTTCCAAGGCCAACTCTTCAGACAGGGAATGGTCTGGAATTTGGGACATAAAGTGATACTCGTGAGGAGTGTGCCTCTTAGCTCAAGTAGATACAAGAGACTAAACGGGCAGCTTCTGTCCAGAGGTGAGATGGGAAGGCAGCGAGGGTTAGTAGCTGGTTGAATGGACATGGGGAATCAGAGGTGGAAAGGAGGAGTGTGCTGTCGCAGTATGGGGGGACCAATTAGTGTCTCATAACAATGGATGCATAAATTTTTATATGGGAGACTAACTTGAAATGTAAAATTCATTTAAACTACAACAATAAAAAAAATTTAAGAAGAGACTGGCTTAAAACACAACTTAATCCTGTAGACTGAGTCCTACCTCATTAACCTACTGCTACTAACTAATGCCACCTCATTAACATCGCAGAGGTAGGATTTACAACCTGTAGGAAAACCCATCAGATGACAAAATGGTAGACTATTACACAATACTGGGAATCATGGACTAGCCACGTTGACACACGTTTTTGGGGGGAGTGACAAAATTCAATTCATAACAATTGGTGAAAGTCAATTTTTCATTATGGGAGATCAACAGAATTTTACATTGACTGTTTAACAACTAAGTTCACTCACTCATTTTCTTTGTTGTAGAATATGTGGAATATTCTTTTTGTAGAAAATTGGTATATAGTAAAAATCTTAGTACCTCACATTCACTAAAATTTTTATAATCCAGTTCATCTCATTCTGCTAAAATTGCATATTCACCACTTTTGCCTTCAAGTGCTAATATTATGTTGTTGTTGTTGTTGTTGTGTGCCATCAAGTCGATTCTGACTCATAGCTACCATATAGGATGGAACAGAACTGCCCAATAGGGCTTCCAAGGAGCGGCTGGTGGATTCGAACTGTTAACCTTTTGGTTAACAGCCTGAGCTCTTTACCACTTCGCCCCAAGAAGTTACATCATGGATAGCTAAGACACACACATACACACACGTATGTATGGTGTTGTTGTTAGGTGCTGTCAAGTTGGTTCTGACTCATAGTGACCTTACACACAACAGAACAAATCACTGCCTGGTTTTGCACCATCCTCAAAATCGTTGCTATGTTTGAGCCCATTATTAAAGCCACTGTGTCAATCCATCTTGTCAAGGGTCTTCCTCTTTTTTGCTGACCTTCTACCTTACCAAGCATTATGTCCTTCTCCAGGGACTGGTCCCTCCTGACAACATGTCAAAAGTACATGAGACAAAGTCTCACCATCCTCGCTTCCAGGGAGCACTCTGGCTATATTTCTTTCAAGACTGATTGTTTGTTCTTCTGTCTACCAAAACCAAACCCGTCGCCATTGAGTTGATTCTGACTCATAACAACCCTACAGGACATAGTAGAACTGCCCCATAGAGTTTTCAGGGAGTGCTTGGTGGATTTGAACTGTAAACCTTTTGGTTAGCAGCCACAGCTCTTAACCACTATGCCACCGGGGTTTCTGTTCTTCTGTCAGTCGATGGTATATTCAATATTCTTCACCAACACCATAATTCAAAGGCATCAATTCTTCGGTCTTCCTTATTCATTGTCCAGCTTTCTCATGTATATGAGCAATTGAAAATTCCATGGCCTGAGTCAGGCTAACCTCAGTCCTCAGAGTGACGTCTTTGCTTTCGAGCACTTGAAAGAGGTCTTTTGCTGCAGATTTGCCCAATGCAATGTGTCCTTTGATTTTTGACTGCTGTTGATTGTGAATCCTAGTGAAATGAAATCCTTGACAACTTCAGTTTTTTCTCCGTTTATTATGACGTTGCTTTTTGGTCCAGTTGTGGGGATTTTGGTTCCTTTCTGTTGAGGTGTAATCCATACTGAAGGCTGTGGTTTTTGAACTTCATCAGTAAGTGCTTCAACTCCTCTTCACTTTCAGCAAGCAAGTTTCTGTCAACTGTATATCGCACATCTTAATGAGTCTTCCACCAATCCTGATGCCACATTCTTCTTCATCTAGTCCAGCTTCTCGGATTATTTGCTGAGCATACAGATTGAGTAAGTACGGTGAAAGAACACAAACTTGGGGGACAACTTACCTGACTTTAAACTATGCAGTATCCAGTTGTTCTGTTTGAAACACTGACTCTTGGTCTATGTACAGGTTTCTCATGAGCACAAGTGTCCTGGAATTCCCATTCTTCACAATGTTATCCATAATTTGTTATGATCTACACAGTCGAATGCCTTCGCATAGTCAATAAAACACAGGTAAACATCTTTCTGGTATTGTCTGCTTTCAACCAAGTTCCATCTAACATCAGACATGATATTCCTCATTGCACGTCCTCTTCTGAATCCAACTTGAATTTCTGGCAATTCCCTGTTGAAATAACCATTTTTGAATTTTCTTCAGCAAAATTCTATTTGCATTGTAATATTAATGATATTGTTTAATAATTTCCATATTCCAGTTGTATCACCTTTCACTGGAATGGGCACAAATATGGATCTCTGCATATTGTCAGTTGGCCAGGTAGCTGTCTTCCAAATTTCTTGGCATATATGAGTGAGTGTTTCCAGTACTGTATCAGTTTGTTGAAACATCTCACTTGGTATTCCCTCAATTCCTGGAGCCTTGTTTTTCACCAGTGCCTTCAGTGCAGCTTGGACTTCTTCCTTCAGTACCATCAGTTCTTGATCTTATGATACCTCCAGAAATGGTTGAACTTTGACCAATTCTTTATGGTACAATAACTCTGAATATTCCTTCCATCTTCTTTTGATGCTTCCTGTGTCATTCAATATTTTGCCCATAGAATCCTTCAGTATTGCAACTTGAGACTTGAAATTTTTCTTCAGTTCTTTTAGCTTGAGAAATGCCAAGTGTATTCTTCCCTTTTGGTCTTCTAACTCCAGGTCTTTTCATCTTTGCCCAATTATTATAATACTTTACCGTGTGTGTGTATCTGTGTGTGTATACGTATACATGCATATTGCGTAGGATATGGATCTTTATGCATTCCATTTCATTTTTGACGACTTCCAGTTTACCTACCTAGATTCATACTTCGTACGTTCCACATTCCAATTATTAATGGATGTTTGCAGCTATTTCTTCTCATTTTGAGTAGTGCCACATCAGCAAATGAAGGCCCCAAAACCTTGACTCCATTCACGTCATTAAGGTTGATTCTACTTTTGAGGGAACAAGCTTAGAATTTCTCAAGTTGAAAGAACTGAAGAAAAAATTCAAGCCTCCTGAGGCAATAGTGAAAGATTCTGTGGGCAAAATACTGAGCGACACTGGAAGCATCAAAAGAAGATGGAAGGAATACACAGAGTCACTGTACCAAAAAGAATTGGTCAGTGTTCTATCATTATAGGAGGTAGCGCATGATCAAGAACCGATGGTACCGAAGGAAGAATTCCAAGCTG